>CM067846.1:193261932-195761932 GCA_034509565.1 Triticum monococcum
GCGTTCATGTAGTTCTTGGATAAGTTTGTCTTGGTGTTCATTGACGATATATTGGTATACTCGAAGAATGAAGAGGAACACAACGAACACTTGCGCTTAGTTCTTGAGAAGCTCAAAGAACATCCGTTGTATGCCAAGTTTAGCAAGTGTGAGTTTTGGTTGAAGGAAGTTGGATTTCTTGGACATGTTATATCAGGAGAAGGTACAACAGTAGACCCTACCAAGGTTACATCCGTCACTGAGTGGTTGGCACCCACCTCAATTGGAGAGATCCGTAGTTTTCGAGGACTCGCAGGGTATTACAGGAGGTTCATTGAGAATTTCTCCAGATTGTGAAACCATTGACCGAGTTGTTGAAGAAGGACACCAAGTTCAAATGGACTGAAGATTGTGAGGCCAGTTTTCAGGAGTTGAAGAAACGTTTGGTTACAGCCCCAGTGCTGATTCTTCCGGATATATGCAAGGATTTACAAGTGTATTGCGACGCTTCTCACTTAGGACTTGGAGGAGTACTGATGCAAGACGGAAGAGTTGTTTCATATGCCTCACGTCAGCTTCGACCTCATGAGTTGAATTATGCCACACATGATTTGGAGTTAGCAGCCATAGTGCATGCTCTTAAGACCTGGAGACATTTTCTTATCGGGAACCGTTGTCATGTGTACAGGGATCACAAGATTTTAAAGTACATTTTCACTCAGAAGGAGCTAAACCTCAGGCAAACCTTGGCATGGATTTTATCACCGGATTACCCGGGACCCGATCGGGATATGATTCAATCTGGGTAGTAGTTGATCGCTTGACCAAGGTAGCTCACTTTATCCCAGTGAAAACCACCTATATAAGCGCGAGGTTGGCCAAGATATATATGACCAGGATCGTATGTTTGCACGGAGTTTAGAGGATCATCGTATCAGATAGAGGGACACGGTTTACTTTCAAGTTTTGGAATCAATTGCACCAGACTTTGGGTACCAGGCTAGAATTCAGTATAGCCTTTCATCCTAGACCGATGGACAGACAGAGAGAGTCAATCAGATTCTGGAGGACATGTTGAGAGCTTGTGCGCTACATTATGGATCAGGCTAGTTTGAAGATGGCACCTTTTGAAGCCTTGTATGGAAGGAGATGTAGGACACCGTTGATGTGGGATGAAGTTGGAGACCATCAGTTGTTTGGACCAGATCTGGTCAAAGAGTCTGAAGAGAAGGTCAAGTTGATTCGAGATAGACTGAAGGTAGCTCAGTCCAGACAGAAGAGTTATGCCGATACTATACGCAAGGAGGTAGTCTATGAAATTGGAGATCGAGTGTATCTTCGTGTGTCACCACTGCGAGGAGTTAAATGATTTGGAGTTAAGGGAAAGTTAGCCCCGAGATTTGTAGGACCGTATCGAGTTCTGGAATGTATGGGAGAAGTTGCCTACAAGTTGGAGTTACCCAAAGGTTTGTCAGGAATTCACGATGTGTTTCATGTTTCCCAGCTGAAGAAGTGTCATGCTGAGATGGCCGATATTCCTATGAGAGACACAGTGCCCCTAGAAGCAATAAAGTTGGATAGTAATCTAACCTACGAGGAGAAACCTGTCAAGATTCTCGAGTTTGCCAGCCGAGTTACGCGCAGCAAGGTTATCAAGTTTTGCAAAGATCAGTGGAGCCACCATACTGAGGATGAAGCCACCTGGGAGCGAGAAGAAGACCTACGCACACCTATTTTCTAGCCAACCCGAATTTTCAATTTGGATGTTATACATAGGTCATCCTACGCATATCATATTTTAATTGCATTTTGTTTGTGATCCTAGAAATCTTAAGCAACTCAAGGACCCAAGGAGAGAGTTGGGATTTCATTTATTTTCATATTTGACTTTTCTCAAATTTGAAAAGAGGAATCATTTTGATTTTAATATTTTTCTGTCCAATTATTTCTAATATTAAAAATAAAAGAGGGAAGATAATATGACTTCTTCAAAAGGAGAGGAATATTGGAGGTAAAATTGTAAAATCAAATAAATATTTTATTTGAGATTTTATTTGAATTAGAAAAATATGCATTTTTTAAAATTGCATTTTTAGGCAAGAAAAAAGTTCACATTGTTCTAAATATTTTATTTACATGGTGAAAATTATTTTTGGCATTTTTTAGATTTTTCCTATTTTATTAGAATTTTTATTCGACGGAATTTATTTAAAAAAATCTGGACCGACTGGGCCGAAACCCAGCCAGCCCACTCCTGCGCGCCGCCTTCCTCCTACCGCCGCCGTGCGTTGCACGGCTGCCGAGGAGAAGTCCGAGCCGGACTCCAACCCGTGCTGGCCCCCTCCCCAAGTCGTGCCCCCCGGGCCTTTATAAGGCGCCGGAGCCGCCCCCTCTCCTCCACCCCGCAAGCCGCAGCCGCCCACCGCCGCCGCGCTTCTTAACGCCGCCGCCTGCTGCCACCGCTACACCCCGCGCCCGCGCCATCATCGCCCCGCGTCACCGCTCGCCAGACTCAGCGGATCTCGCCGCCGCCCGAACCGCCGGTTTTTCTTGTTGAACCGGTAAAACCGCCAAACTGCCGCTGTTTTTTTTTCGGTTTTCGTTTTAGATCGGTTTTATTTCTTTAGAGTTTCTATTTAGCGAACGTTCACCCGAACGTCTCTGTTCGCACACACGTTCATCCGTTTGTCTCTGTTAGCGAACGTTCGTTCGTTAGTGTTTTTCCTTTTATTTTATTTTTGGCTAGGGACCTATCCACGATTATTTTTATCGTAGATTCGCCCCAGATCTTCAAACCTTCACAACTTTTTAACCATTTGTCCAAATTCAGTGAAACCAATGCCAAAATCTTCGTCTTGAACCCCTCTTTCCAGTTAACCAACTTGAACATTATTTTGACAATTTAAAATTTGGTTGCAAGAAGATTTGAATTTGAATTTCTTTTGACCGCAGTTTGAGATTCGTAACTCCGATTTGATTGATTCTTTTTGCAAATCGAAGTTATTTAGTTGAACTTTCAGTAAAGACTTTTTCATTTGAGCTTTACCCTTGCATCTATTTTTTTGAGTGCTTATGTATGTTATTGTTTATTTGTGATAGAGTTTCCGGAGTGCGAAGTGTGCTACTACGAGTCACTAGGGTTTTCAGATCGTCAGCAAGGCAAGTAACACTTTGATCATACCCCTTATTACCTAGTTTTTACGCATTAGTTCAATCCTCAAACATTGCATGGTTAGGACTTGAATACTTGTGGGCAACGGGAAGTAGTTATGAGGTAGAACCTATTGTCTTTATTTCAAACCCTAGGAGTTACTTCTATGTTATGCTTATACTGCTATGCTATGCCCGTAGACGTGGTTTGGTTGAGTGATCCATGACTGATGTGAGAGTTTAATTAATGGTTAAATTAAGGTGGCTACTTTAATAAACTTCTGGGTGGATTGGTTGAGGCACGCTGGAGCACCCAATGGTTGTCTGGGCATCTGAAGCAATCCAGTGTTGTCCTAGGATATCCCGGAGTACCCGTGTGATCATCCTATGGTTTGCCACCCAGGCTCAAAGGGGTCATAAGATTATTCATGCTGGAAACTTCCATGTGTAGTCACAAGCCATTATGGGCTCTGGCATATTTGAGTAAGTCGTGTGACCTCTTTCAGTGGTAGGCTAGCAGATGTAGGGGTTGTAGGTGGTAGTGTCTACCCAGAGTAAAGAGTTAATGCTTCTGAAAGACTTTGCCTCGGTCATCCGTTTCTCAAACATCATGTAGTGCGAGAAATCCAACTGAGGAGATTGAGTCTTGTGGGGAAAAGTGTGCAAAACTCTGTAGAGTGTATCAACTAATCATGGTTAGCAGTGTCCCCCAGTTATGGACATCTTGAGTATCTGGTACTTGAATTATTGATTTGATCTCATCACTCTATTTAATTAATTTGTTGGGTTGATGATTATTTAATTTGGGATTGAGTTGGAGGAACCTTCTCAATGTTTTCAACAAACTTTGTAGTTAAATAAAATATATTCCTTTGCTGTAGGGAAAAATTAGCTTTTTGCAAAAAAATTAACCATAGAGCCTCCACCAGCCAAATATGCATATAGTTATAACTGCTACATGTTCATTGCTCTACAGTGTTATTTTGCCAGCATATTCCATGTGCTGACCCATTTCGGGCTGCACGTATTATGTTGCAGACATTTCAGACAAAGAGTAAGGTGCGCTAGGTCGTCGTCGTGCACTCAGCTATGTCGTTGGAGTTGATGGACTCATTTTACCTTCGAAGCCTTCCGTTGTTATCTTCATTAGATGGCCTTCAGCCGTATTATTGTAATAAGTACTCTCTTTTGAGATATTTGATGTAATAATTGTGTGATTGAACTCTGTTATAAATCCTTCGAGTATTGTGTGTGTCAGCATTACCGATCCAGGGATGACACTTATACAATCTACGAAATCCTACGCACCTATGCACCCTAACCAAGGGCAAGAGTGATCACTCCAATCGCAAGATCAGTTCACTAGAAGCTAGATCCATGGGGGCGATGAGCGCGAGCATCAGCCGGCTGTGCTAGATGGTCCACGATGCCGGCCTGCGGCCCGACATCGAGGAACGTCTCCAGGTCGTGCTTGAGGCCGCCAGGGCGAGAGGCCGCTTGGACATTAGCTTCGTCTCCTTATTCAACGAGGTCCTCGTCGGCTTCCTTGACAAGTTCACTATCGTCAAGAAGCTCACTGATGACCTTGACGTACGCCTCCAGCCCACGCGCCCAGGCTCTACGATGCCCGCCATCCTCAATGGCCTCTATGGTGACAACCTCTTCGACACACTGGTGGCCCTACGACTGCCCATTGTTGCACCGGAGAATGTCCACCTCGAGGTCGCGCTCACCGCGCAGCGCCTGGCACAGCAAGACACCGTCGACATAATCACCCACGTCTATGCACAAATCATCCACAAGGACTACTACGTGCGAGAGGAGGAAGATAGGTCGCTGGCCTTCTTGACCCGCAGGGCAACCTTGGACGACATTGTTCAGAAGCACATTGAGCTCGCCGCCAATGCCGATGCTCCTCACACGTCGGTTGGTGACCCGACACACTAGGGTGTGAGGATGTTGTTGATGGATCTGTATGTATCTTTATCTTTCCGTCAAATCCATGTAGTAGTATATGGTACTACTAGTAATTATCTTACCTTTCACATCAACTTCATAATTTTCGTACGTACTCCATGCATGAACTGCGCCAGAACCAAACTTCACATTACTCTAGGGAAAATCGTTATTTCTATCTATCGGTCGCGCCATGGAGCAGAACCAAATTTTACAAGTTACAAGTTCAAAAGGAAAAGCCTGCCATGTTTGCGTCGCACCCCCACACAGTTGGTCCGGCATGCCGCTCAAGGGGGAATGCATGTTGTGTTGCATTTTCACTTACAAGTGGGACCACAGTTGAGCAAACTGAGTATCAGCAAACCCCCACCATGCCCATGATATCTACTACACAACCTTCTTCTTGTAGACGTTGTTGGGCCTCCAAGTGTAGAGGTTTATAGGACAGCAGCAAATTTCCCTCAAGTGGATGACCTAAGGTTTATCAATCCGTGGGAGGCGTAGGATGAAGATGGTCACTCTCAAACAACCCTGCGACCAAATAACAAAGAGTCTCTTGTGTCCCCAACACACCCAATACAATGGTAAATTGTATAGGTGCACTAGTTCGGCGAAGAGATGGTGATACAAGTGCAATATGGATGGTAGATATATGTTTTTGTAATCTGAAAATATAAAAACAGCAAGGTAACTAATGATAAAAGTGAGCGAAAATGGTATTGCAATGCTAGGAAACAAGGCCTAGGGTTCATACTTTCACTATTGCAAGTTCTCTCAACAATAATAACATAATTGGATCATATAACTATCTCTCAACATGCAATAAAGAGTCACTCCAAAGTCACTAATAGCGGAGAACAAACGAAGAGATTATTGTAGGGTACGAAACCACCTCAAAGCTATTCTTTCTGATCGATCTATTCAAGAGTCCGTAGTAAAATAACACGAAGCTATTCTTTTCATTCGATCTATCCTAGAGTTCGTACTAGAATAACACCTTAAGACACAAATCAACCAAAACCTTAATGTCACCTAGATACTCCAATGTCACCTCAAGTATCCGTGGGTATGATTATACGATATGCATCACACAATCACAGATTCATCTATTCAACCAACACAAAGAACTTCAAAGAGTGCCCCAAAGTTTCTACTAGAGAGGCAAGACGAAAACGTGAGCCAACCCCAATTCATATGTTCACGAGGTCACGGAACTCGCAAGTTGATCACCAAAACATAAATCAAGTGGATCACGTGATATCCCATTGTCACCATAGATAAGCACATGCAAGACATACATCAAGTGTTCTCATATCCTTAAAGACTCAATCCGATAAGATAACTTCAAAGGGAAAACTCAATCCATTACAAGAGAGTAGAGGGGGAGAAACATCATAAGATCCAACTATAATAGCAAAGCTCGCGATACATCAAGATCGTTCTAAATCAAGAACACTAGAGAGAGAGAGAGATCAAACACATAGCTACTGGTACATACCCTCAGCCCTGAGGGTGAACTACTCCCTCCTCATCATGGAGAGCGTCGGGATGATGAAGATGGCAAACGGAGAGGGATTCCCCCCTCCGGCAAGGTGCCAGAACGGGTCTAGGTTGGTTTTCGGTGGCTACAGAGGCTTGCAGCGGCGGAACTCCCAGCTTAGGTTTCTTTCTGGAAGTTTGGGTATATATAAGAGGTGTTGGAGTTGGGAACAAGTCAGGGGGGTCCCTGATACGTCTCCAACGTATCTATAATTTTTGATTGCTCCATGCTATATTATCTACTGTTTTGAATGTTTATGGGCTTTATTATACACTTTTATATCATTTCTGGGACTAACCTATTCACCCAGAGCCCAGTGACAGGATCTGTTTTTACCCTGTTTTAGGGTTTCAAAGAAAAGAATATTCAAACGGAGTCCTATTGACCTGAAACTTCATGGAACTCATTTTTGGAAGGAAAGAAGCCCAGAAGACTTGGAGTGCACGTTGGGGGATCTGCGAGGAGGTCACGAGGCAGGGGGGCGCGCCCACCCCCCCTGGGCGCGCCCTCCTCCCTCGTGAGCCCCTTGTGGCCCCCCTGACGTACTTCTTCCGCCTATATATATCCATATACCCTAAAAAGATCCGCGGAGAGAATACATCGGGAGTTCCACCGCCATAAGCCTCCGTAGCCACCGAAAGCCAATCTAGACCCGTTTCGGCACCCTACCGGAGGGGGCAATCCTTCTCCGGTGGCCATCTTCATCATCCCGGTGCTCTCCATGACGAGGAGGTAGTAGTTCTCTCTCGGGGCTGAGGGTATGTACCAGTAGCTATGTGTTTGATCTCACTCTCTCGTGTTCTTCAGGTGATACAATCTTGATGTATCACGAGCTTTGCTATTATATTTGGATCCTATGATGTTTCTTCCCCCCTCCACTCTCTTGTAATGGATTGAGTTTCCCCTTTGACGTTATCTTATCGGATTGAGTCTTTAAAGATTTGAGAACACTTGATGTATGTCTTGTCGTGGATATCTATGGTGACAATGGGATATCACGTGATTCACTTGATGTATGTTTTGGTGACCAACTTGCGGGTTCCGCCCATGAACCTATGCATAGGGGTTGGCACACGTTTTCATCGTGATTCTCCGGTAGAAACTTTGGGGCACTCTTTGAGGTCCTTTTGTGTTGGTTGAATAGATGAATCTGATATTGTGTGACGCATATCATATAATCATACCCACGGATACTTGAGGTGACATTGGAGTATCTAGGTGACATTAGGGTTTTGGTTGATTTGTGTCTCAAGGTGTTATTCTATTACGAACTCTAGGGCTGTTTGTGACACTTATAGGAATAGCCCAACGGATTGATTGGAAAGAATAACTTTGAGGAGGTTTCGTACCCTACCATAATCTCTTCTTTCGTTCTCCACTATTAGTGACTTTGGAGTGACTCTTTGTTGCATGTTGAGGGATAGTTATGTGATCCAATTATGTTATTATTGTTGAGGGAACTTACACTAGCAAAAGTATGAACCCTAGGCCTTGTTTCAACGCATTGCAATACCGTTTACGCTCACTTTTATCATTAGTTACCTTGCTGTTTTTATAATTTCAGATTACAAATACCTTTATCTACCATCCATATACCACTTGTATCATCATCTCTTTGCCGAACTAGTGCACCTATACAATTTACCATTGTATTGGGTGTGTTGGGGACACAAGAGACTCTTTGTTATTTGGTTGCAGGGTTGCTTGAGAGAGACCATCTTCATCCTATGCCTCCTACGGATTGATAAACCTTAGGTCATCCACTTGAGGGAAATTTTCTACTGTCCTACAAACCTCTGCACTTGGAGACCCAACAACATCTACAAGAAGAAGGTTGTGTAGTAGACATCAAGCTCTTTTCTGGCGCCGTTGCCGGGGAGGTGAGTGCTTGAAGGTATATCTTTAGATCTTGCAATCGATTCTTTTAGTTTCTTGTTTTTTTATCACTAGTTTAGTTTATAAAAGAAAACTATAAAAAATGGAATTGAGTTTGTCTCATACGCTTCACCTTTTTAATATCTTTCATGAGTATGATGGAAAGGATAATTGTGCTCAAGTGCTAGAAGAAGAAATCTATAAAAAGTTTGGCACTAAATATTTGAATGATGAGCATGATTGCAATGTTGTTAGTATGAATTCCTTGAATATCCATGATGCTAATGATATGCAAAGCCACAAGCTTGGGGAAGCTACGTTTGATGAAGATGATATTTTTTGTCCCCCAAGTTTTGATGAGCAAATTTATTATGATGAAAGCATGCCTCCTATCTATGATGATTATTGTGATGACATGTATGCTTTAAAGAATAATAATAACAATGAAACTTGTCATCTTGATTTCAATTTTCAATCCCATGATAGTTACTTTGTTGAGTTTGCTCCCACTATTCCGAATGAGAAGAATTTTGCTTATGTGGAGAATAATAAAATTTCTATGCTTGAAGATCATGAAAAGAATGATCTAGGTTCTGGTTATATTCTTAAATTCATTCATGATGCTACTGAAAATTATTATGAGGGGGGAATTTATGCTTGTAGTAATTGCAATAATATCAAGTTTCCTCTCTATGTGCTTAAAGTTTTGAAGTTATGCTTGTTTTGCCTTCCTATGCTAGTTGATTATTGCTCCCATAAGTTGTTTGCTCACAAAATCCCTATGCATAGGAAATGGGTTAGACTTAAATGTGCTAGTCATATTATTCATGATGCTCTCTTTATGTTTCAATTCTTATCTTTTATGTGAGCATCATTGACATCATCATGCCTAGCTAGGGGCGTTAAACAATAGCGCTTGTTGGGAGGCAACCCAATTTTATTTTTGTTCCTTGCCTTTTGTTCCTGTTTAGTAATAAATAATTCATCTAGCCTGTGTTTAGATGTGGTTTTATGCTTTTAATTAGTGTTTGTGCCAAGTAGAACCTTTGGGAAGACTTAGGGAAAGTCTTGTTGATCATGCTGTAAAAAACAGAAACTTTAGCGCTCACGAGAATTGCTGCCATTTTTATTTGGAGAGTGATATTTAGTTAATTATTTTTCAGATGTTAATAGATAAATTCCTCAGGTCCAGAAATTTATTTGAGAATTTTATGAGTTCCAGAAGTATACGTTTGATCCAGATTACTACAGACTGTTCTGTTTTTGACAGATTCTGTTTTTCATGTGTTGTTTACTTATTTTGATGAATCTATGGATAGTAAAATAGTTTATAAACCATAGAGAAGTTGGAATACAGTAGGTTTAACACCAATATAAATAAATAATGAGTTCATTACAGTACCTTTAAGTGGTGATTTATTTTCTTATACTAATGGAGCTCACGAGTTTTCTACTTTAAGTTTTGTGTTATTAAGTTTTCAAGTTTTGGGTAAAGATTCGATGGATTATGGAATAAGGACTGGCAAGAGCCTAAGCTTGGGGATGCCCAAGGCACCCGAAGGTAATATTCCATGACAACCAAGAGCCTAAGCTTGGGGATGCCCCGGAAGGCATCCCCTCTTTCGTCTTCGTTCATCGGTAACTTTACTTGGAGCTATATTTTTATTCGCCACATGATATGTGTTTCGCTTGGAGCGTCAATTTATTTTGTTAGGATTTGCTTTCTGTTATTTAGAACAATGTTTTTTATCTTTTATTTCAATAAAATTGGCATTAATAGCCTTTACTTTGCCTATGTTAGAAGTATACATGTTGCTGTTTGAAAACAGAAAGTTTACCGCTGTTGCAATAATTCCCCAGAAAAGTCAGAATGTGATAAAATATTGAAACCTTTTTTATATTAAGCTCTGATAAATTTACTACAGTGGGAATTTTCTTTCATTATTTTTGGAGCTAGGGAAGTATGGATGTTGCTGCTTTCTTTACAGACTATCCTGTTTAGGCAGATTGTTGTTATGTTTGCATTGTTTGCATATGTTTGCTTCTTTAATGATTCTCTTTGAGGATAGGACTATTAAATATGCAGAGGCATTTAGTATGCAATGTTGAATAATAATTTTAGTTATTTTCTACAGTAGAGTATGATAAGGTTTTTTGCAATGGTTTATACTAACTTATCTCACGAGTCCTTGTTGAGTTTTGTGTGGATGAAGCTTCTGAGATTTAGAGAGACCTTGATATGAGAGAAATTAAGGAGACAAAAAAGCTCAAGATTGGGGATGCCCAAGGCACCCCAAGATAATATTTCAAGAAGTCTCAAGCGTCTAATCTTGGGGATGCCCCGCTTGGCATCCCACCTTTCTTCTTCAACAACTATCGGTTAGTATCGGTTGATCCTAAGATTTTGCTTCTTCACATGATGTTTGCTATTCTTAGATGCCATTTTATTTTGCTTTGCTTGCTGTTTGAATAAAATACCAAGATCTGAAATTATTAAATGTTAGAGAGTCTTCACATAGTTGCATAATTATTCAACTACTCATTGATCTTCACTTATATCTTTCGGAGTAGTTTGTCGATGCTCTAGTGCTTCACTTATATCTTTTAGAGAATGGTGGTAGTTTTATTTTGAAGAAATAGATGACCTCTCATGCTTCACTAAGATTATTTTGAGAGTCTTAAATAGCATGGTAATTTTCTTAAAATCCTAATATGCTTGGTATGCAAGATTAATAATAACACTTTCTTATGAGTGTGTTAAATACTAAGAAAAGTTTGATGCTTGATGATTGTTTTGAGATATGGAGGTAATAATATCAAAGTCATGATAGTTGAGTAGTTGTGAAATTGAGAAATACTTGTGTTGAGTTTTGCAAGTCCCGTAGCATGCACGTATGGTAAATGTTATGCAACAAATTTGAAACATGAGGTGTTATTTGATTGTCTTCCTTATGAGTGGCGGTCGGGGACGAGCGATGGTCTTTTCCTACCAATCTATCCCCCTAGGAGCATGCGCTTAGTGCCGAGGTCTTTGATGACTTGTAGATTTTTGCAATAAGTATGTGAGTTCTTTATGACGAATGCTGAGTCCATGGATTATACGCACTCTCACCCTTCCATCCTTGCTAGCCTCTTCGGTACCGTGCATTGCCCTTTCTCACATTGAGAGTTGGTGCAAACTTCGCCGGTGCATCCAAACCCCGTGATATGATACGCTCTGTCACACATAAACCTCCTTATATCTTCCTCAAAACAGCCACCATACCTACCTATTATGGCATTTCCATAGCCATTCTGAGATATATTCCCATGCAAATTTCCATCATTCCGTTCATTATGACACATTCATCATTGTCATATTGCTTAGCACGATCATGTAGTTTTCATAGTATTTGTGGCAAAGCCACCGTTCATAATTCTTTCATACATGTCACTCTTGATTCATTGCATATCTCGGTACACCGCCGGAGGCATTCATATAGAGTCATCTTTGTTCTAGTATCGAGTTCTAATCATTGAGTTGTAAATAAATAGAAGTGTGATGATCATCATTATTAGAGCATTATCCCAAGTGAGGAATAAATAAATAAATAAATAAATAAATAAATAATGGAAAGGCCATAAAAAACATAAGGCCCAAAAAAAAGGAGAAGGCCCCCCAAAAAAGAGAAAGGCCATAAAAAAGGGCCCAAAAAATGAGAGAAAAAGAGAGAAGGGACAATGTTACTATCCTTTTACCACACTTGTGCTTCAAAGTAGCACCATGATCTTCATGATAGAGAGTCTCATGTTATCACTTTCATATACTAGTGGGAATCTTTCATTATAGAACTTGGATTGTATATTCCAATGATGGGCTTACTCAAAATGCCCTAGGTCTTCGTGAGCAAGCAAGTTGGATGCACACCCACTAGTTTCTTTTGTTGAGCTTTCATACATTTATAGCTCTAGTGCATCCGTTGCATGGCAATCCCTACTCCTTGCATTAACATCAATCGTTGGGCATCTCCATAGCCCATTGATTAGCCTCGTTGATGTGAGACTTTCTCCTTTTTTTGTCTTCTCCACATAACCCCCTCATTATATTCTATTCCACCCATAGTGCTATGTCCATGGCTCGCGCTCATGTATTGCGTGAAAGTTTATGAGTTTGAGATTACTAAAGTAAGAAACATTGCTTGGTTTGTCATCGGGGTTGTGCATGATGAGAGCATTCTTGTGTGACGAAAATGAAACATGACTAAACTATATGATTTTGTAGGGATGAACTTTCTTTGGCCACGTTATTTTGAGAAGACATGACTGCTTAGTTAGTATGCTTGAAGTATTATCATTTTTATGTCAATATGAACTTTTGTCTTGAATCTTTCGGAGCTGAATATTCATACCACAATTAAAAAGAACTACATTAAAATTATGCCAAGTAGCACTCCGCATAAAAAATTCTCTTTTTATCATTTACCTACTCGAGGACGAGCAGGAATTAAGCTTGGGGATGCTGATACGTCTCCAACGTATCTATAATTTTTGTTTGCTCCATGCTATATTATCTACTATTTTGAATGTTTATGGGCTTTATTATACACTTTTATATTATTTTTGGGACTAACCTATTAACCCAGAGCCCAGTGCTAGTTTCTGTTTTTACCATGTTTTAGGGTTTCGAAGAAAAAGAAATTCAAACGGAGTCCAATTGACCTGAAACTTCATGGAACTCATTTTTGGAAGGAAAGAAGCCCAGAAGACTTGGAGTGCACGTCGGGGGATCTGCAAGGAGGTCACGAGGCAGGGGGCTCGCCCACCCCCTGGGTGTGCCCTCCACCCTCGTGAGCCCCTCGTGGCCCCCTTGATGTACTTCTTCCGCCTATATATATCCATATACCCTAAAAAGATCCACGGAGAGAATACATCGGGAGTTCCTCCGCCAGAAGCCACCGTAGCCACCGAAAGCCAATCTAGACCCATTCCGGCACCCTGCCGGAGGGGGCAATCCTTCTTCGGTGGCCATCTTCATCATCCCGGTGCTCTCCATGACGAGGAGGGAGTAGTTCTCCCTCGGGGCTGAGGGTATGTACCAGTAGCTATGTGTTTGATCTCTCTCTCTCTCTCTCTCTCTCTCTCTCGTGTTCTTGAGGTGATACAATCTTGATGTATCGCGAGCTTTGCTATTATATTTGGATCCTATGATGTTTCTTTCCCCCTCTACTCTCTTGTAATGGATTGAGTTTCCCCTTTGAGGTTATCTTATTGGATTGAGTCTTTAAAGATTTGAGAACACTTGATGTATGTCTTGCCGTGGATATCTGTGGTGACAATGGGATATCACGTGATTCACTTGATGTATGTTTTGGTGACCAACTTGCGGGTTCCGCCCATGAACCTATGCATAGGGGTTGGCACATGTTTTCGTCGTGATTCTCCGGTAGAAACTTTGGGGCACTCTTTGAGGTCCTTTGTGTTGGTTGAATAGAAGAATCTGAGATTGTGTGACGCATATCGTATAATCATACCCACGGATACTTGAGGTGACATTGGAGTATCTAGGTGACATTAAGGTTTTGGTTGATTTGTGTCTTAAGGTGTTATTCTAGTACAAACTCTAGGGCTGTTTGTGACACTTATAGGAATAGCCCAACGGATTGATTGGAAAGAATAACTTTGAGGTGGTTTCGTACCTGTGACGCCCGGATAGTTAAGCTACAGTGAACCTCCGCTAATGATGCCACGTCACCTTGGATTACTGTTGATAAACTCGCTCCAGTTTGAAACCCAGTTCAAACTTTAAAAAATCAAGCAAACAATAAAAGTTTTCAACTTTTAAAACTAAAATGTTCGGGGTGAACCAAATATTACACAGGTAATTATGATGGAGAAACCATACCTTTATAAAATATTTAAATACTATAAGATAATTAAAACAGTAGCGAAAACTATTATTTAAATACTTTTAAATATTAAATCATTACGAAACTATTTTAGCTTGGGTAGCAAGCTAATGTGGCAGTGGCTTATTTGGTAACAGCAAATTAGGTGCCATTATAGTATTCTGCTAAAACAAAAATAAATGGAAACTAAAAGAAAACATAAAAGAAAATAAAGAAAAGGGAAAGTATAAAAAAAGAACAGAAAAACAAACTAACAAAAATAAAACAAGGGCCACACCCCCCACTGGGCCACGGCCCAGCTAACCGGCCAGCCCACTAACTAGCCGACCCAACCACGCCCTCTACTTTCCCCCTGCGTGCCCGAAACCCTAGCCCCACTCGCTCACTCCCCCCTCCCGCACGACGCCCAAACCTCCCCTCGCTCCCTCGTCTCCTTCCCCTCGACCCGATCTGGATCAGGGCGCTGCGCTGCCCCTTCGCCACCACAAGCCGCTCCGGACCCCAAGATCGATGCCGCGTCGCCATCACTGTCACCTGGAGGAGCACCTCGCCGGAGCCCCGCGCTGCCTCGACTCTGTCGCCGAACGTCGTCCACGTCCTCCCCCTCGACGGACTTCCCCGCGCCTCGTCGGCGAACCCCTGCATCGGGGGTATGGAACGCCATCTCCCCTTGTTTCCTCTGCCCGTGTCGCGCACCGCCGGCCCCGGCCCGCGCATGCTCGCTCTGTCACGCGCGCCTCGGCATGCCCTTGGCCGAGCCCGAGCCCACACCGTCCATGGCCTCGCCCTTGCTCCCCTCTGAACCACTGCGCCCGCTCACTGCCGTTGTAGCTCGGCTGTTGCCGCCGCCGCTTTGCTTGGCCGCGACCAGGGTCATCCAGGCGCACCCTGGCTACGCGCGACCGCCGTTCCCCGCGCCTGCCCCCGACCGCGCCTCGTCGTGCCGTCCCGCCTCCACCGCTCTGCCCCACACGCCGCGGCTGCGTTGTGCCGACTCGTCCGCCACCCGCGTCCCCCACGGTCACGACCACCCCCTCGCCACGTCGCCCCGGTGCCATGCCATCGCCGTTGCCTCTCTGGTGGTCGAGGCGTGCGCCCGAACGAACGGGTGCCGGGCACCCGTTGCGCCCATTCGCCCAGTGCCCGCTAGGCTACCCCAGAGCCTATGACATATGGGCCCCACGCCCCCATTAAAAAAAGAATTAGAAAATAATTAATTAATTAAATAGATAATTAATTAACTTAATTAAATCTGTTAAATTAACATAATGACTTAATTAAACTAATTAAACCTGCTTAGTTAGTCTAAGACAATGACGAACGGGCCCCACCTGTTAGTTTGACCGGTCAACGGTCACAGTTGACTGCTGACGTCAGCAAACACTATTCTGGATAATGTTGATTTAAAATAATTAAATAAATCCTAAAAATGATTTAAATCTTTTAAAATTAATATAAAATAAACCGTAGCTTGGATGGAAAAACTTTGTACATGGAAGTTGCTCATAACGACGAGGCGAATCCGGATACGCAGCCCGTTCATCCGCCATGCATCCCTAACATAGCGAACACGCAACTTTTCCCCTCCATTTCATAAGTCCGAAAACGCGAAACACCAGGAATACTTTCCTGGATGTTTTCCCCCTTCACCGGTACCACCTCGTACCGCGTTAGGGCACACCTAGCATCACGCTTTGTCATGTCATGCATCGTCATGCATTTGTTTGCAATATATTTATTGTTTCTTCCCCCTCTTCTCCCGCTAGACATCGAGACAGACGCCGCTGCTACCCAGTATGACTACGGTGTTGACGACCCCTCTCTCTTGCCAGAGCAACCAGGCAAGCCCCCCCTTGATCACCAGATATCGCCTACTCTCCTCTAATACTGCTTGCATTAGAGTAGTGTAGCATGTTACTGCTTTCCGTTAATCCTATCCTAATGCATAGCCTGTCATTGTTGCTACAACTGTTGATACCTTACCTGCAATCCTAAATGCTTAGTATAGGATGCTAGTTTATCATCAGTGGCCATACATTCTTGTCCATCTGCCATGCTATACTATCGGGCCGTGATCACTTGGGAGTTGATCACGGGTATATACCTATACTTTATACATGATACATGTGATGACTAAAGTTGGGTTGGCTTGAGGAGTACCCGCGAGTGATTCACGGATTGGGGGCTGAAAGGACCTTTGTCCCGACGACCCTCTGGGTGGATCTTTGTGGCGGAGCGACAGGGCAGGTTGAGGCCACCTAGGAGAGAGGTGGGCCTGGCCCTGGTCGGCGTTCGCGGTGTCTTCAAGATAACATGTTTAACGAGATCTTGGTATTTGATCTGAGTCTGGCTACTGGCCTATACGCACTAACCATCTACGCGGGGACAGTTATGGGCACTCGACATCGTGGTATCAGCCGAAGCCTTCGTGACGTCAGTGACTAAGCGGCGCGCGCCGGGTTGGACCGCGTAACGTAACTTCCTTTGTAATGGAGGTTGCTAGGTCTGCTCACCGGCCGCATTCGCAACATGCAGGTGTGCAAAGGGCGATGGGCCCAGACCCCTGCGCCATAGGATTTAGACCGGCGTGTTGACCTCTCTGTTGGGCCTAGGTAGGGCTGCGACGTGTTGATCTTCCGAGGCCGGGCATGACCCAGGAAAGTGTGTCCGGCCAAATGGGATCGAGCATGTTGGGTTATGTGGTGCACCCCTGCAGGGAAGTTAATCTATTTGAATAGCTGTGATCTTCGGTAACAGGACGACTTGGAGTTGTACCTTGACCTTATGACAACTAGAACCGGATACTTAATAAAACACACCCTTCCAAGTGCCAGATACAACCGGTGATCGCTCTCTCATAGGGCGACGAGGAGAGGATCGCCGGGTAGGATTATGCTATGCGATGCTACTTGGAGGACTTCAGTCTATTCTCTTCTCCTGCTACAAGATGGAGGTTACCAGAAGCGTAGTCTTCGACAGGACTAGCTATTCCCCTCTTATTCCGGCATTCTGCAGTTCAGTCCACATATGATACCCCCTTTTCCATTTGATACCAATGCATACAATTGTAGTGTAGCTCCTTGCTTGCGAGTACTTTGGATGAGTACTCATGGTTGCTTTTCTCCCCCTTTTCCCCTTTCCTATACCCGATTGCTGCGACCAGACGTTGGAGCCCAGGAGCCAGACGCCACCATCGATGACTACTACTACTCGGGAGGTGCCTACTACTACGTGCAGCCCGCTGGCGACGACCAGGAGTAGTTTAGGAGGATCCCAGGCAGGAGGCCTGCGCCTCTTTCGATCTGTATCCCAGTTTGTGCTAGCCTTCTTAAGGCAATCTTGTTTAAATTATGTCTGTACTCAGATATTGTTGCTTCCGCTGACTCGTCTATGATTGATCACTTGTATTCGAGCCCTCGAGGCCCCTGGCTTGTATTATGATGCTTGTATGACTTATTTATGTTTTAGAGTTGTGTTGTGATATCTTCCCGTGAGTCCATGATCTTGATCATACACATTTGCGTGCATGATTAGTGTACGATTGAATCGGGAGCGTACCAAGTTGGTATCAGAGTCGACTGCCTGTAGAAATCCCCCTTCCACACTCCTTGGCCGAAGTTGAGTCTAGTCGATGAAAACTGTTTTACTAACATGGTTGTGCGGCCCATGGGCCCACGTCGCCATTGGGTACTATTAGGATCTTTTACTCCTCGATCTATACTCTGGGAATCTGATCTCTCTTCTATTTGGGTTAAATGATTTTTACTAACCCTGACTCTAGGTTCTCGATAATACTTTCCTGGAGAGCCTCTTCAGTCCAGATGATTACTTTGTTCACCGAAGGATTCCAAAGATACCTTCCAATATTCTCTTGAGACCTTGTGTCCGTTGCTTTTGCAATTCCCTACCACTACAATATCCCTATGGATAAATACTTACACCCGTCGTTCTTACTTTATACCCAGTCGATCTTGTTATTACAAGATACCTCGAAATTCTCTTTAATGTTCCAAGAATACTTTGTGCCTATTGCCTTGCAGTTCTTTGCTACATGAATACCCCTACGGATAATTTCTCGCACTTACCGAGTATCCACTCATCCCCAATTGATTCATGTATGTCACCAATCCTCGAAATACCATTCGATCTTCTGAAAATCCTGAGCATCCTATTGCTCTTGAAATTCTTGATTGCTTGCATTATGGTTAATCCCATAAGTCTAGTAATCTTGTTGACATCCATTGTCATTATCATTTTGAGTCCGTTGATTCGATTTGTTGCGAATGCTCGCAATCCTCAAACAGATCCTAGAATTCATCCTTCCGGCTCAGATGTCATTTTAATCATGAGCTGGTTCTCGCCAATTAAATTGTCGTCGATTGTGCCCCTAAGTCTATTGAACTTATCCATCCTTGATCAGAGCATCTGCTTCTGATCCTTTGCTTTGTAAATCATAATTCCTTAGCAATTGAGCTCTAAGTTATTCAGTTGTTTCTATAATCCAATGTCTTTGCATTGCTTCTTCCTCTAGTTGTGTACCGATACTCACCCCAGATCCTTTGTTGGATTTTATCCGACAATGTCCTTCATATTCAATAACCTTGAGCCTTTCCTAGGATATATAATGCCTTTGGTAAATTGTATCCTTTGGTTTGTCAACCATGCTCTACTTTTGAGCTTGTGTTATTTACTCCTGAAGTTCGTGGTATATGTTCTGAGAAGCCCCGATAGGATGAACCTATGCCTCCCTTAATATGTGTGAACCCAAAAGTTTTCCAAGGTTCATACTCCTCTGGTAATTCACCAGGTAGATCTTCGCCCTAAATCATTTTTAGTAGAGCAGTGAATGAAAGGTTATGCATTGAAGAAGTGGGGAGTCGACCTTGAACTTTGTGTTTATGCCCATGGACACGATGTAGATCTTATCATTAAAGCTTCTCTTTAATTAATTATTCCTTTGGTATAAGTTCATCTTATATCTGGGATCTGGCCTTTTGCAATCGTGGTTCCGACCATATTTTCTCTTTGATCCCATTTCTCGGACAAGTTAAAGCACTTGTCTTTTGCAAGTCAATACACCAGTCCAACCTCTACCTTGATCTACCGTCGAATATTACCCTCTGGTATCTCGAGAATATCTAAGAACTGTGTTGCATATTATGAGTCTTCATCAGCTATTATTTCTCACTGATTCCAATTTTTCATGGGTTCTGAGTTGTTAGTCGCTCAAGAACACCGATAAGTGAACCAATTCCGCACTCTGGTTCGATAACTCTAAGTAATCTTCATTGCTTATGATTTTAATAATCCTTCTAGTCATTCCTAGCCTAATTGGCTATATCATTATTGTGCTAAAAATTTAACTGTGCTACCTGGTCCTTCTTTTCGGAGCACAATTTTCGACGATGAGCTAACCTTACGTCGATCTTCCTCCTCATATAATTTCGCGTTAAAACAGCAAACTTGGTTTCGAGTTTGTGTTGTATCTGTGGCTCCAATAATCTTTTGTTGCATCAGTCCTTTTGCTTGATGCAGTCGCTATTCAATTGCTTCTTTGTAAATTCTCTCGACAACAAATTGTCGTGATCATCATCAACATTTTGACTCCTTGCAGGATATCAATGAAATTCTTAATGATAAGTGCCATCCTTGTTCCTTGGTAATTTGAGTTACCATCAACAACATCCTTACCTTCCTTTCATCACAAACATGCTCATGTTATGGATGCAACTTGCTATCCAGCTCGTATTATGGTCTACCTTGAAGTATTACTGCCTTTTTGTCAAGGATGTTGTGAGAATTGCTCCACCTCTTAAAAATTATTGGTACAGTGATACTTCTCCCCATCATCATTCTTTCTTGGTCCCTGTGTTGGCTCTAACCGGGGTACCAATAAGTGAATGGTGTTGTTTGGATTCTGCACTTCTAGCAACCCTATTGCTTTTAAGTTAGTGATCGACAATTCATTCTTAGCCTATCGGTTATTGGATCGCCATTCTAACATTGATCTTGCTACCTAAGCCCATATTTAGGGTGCACCTTTCAATCAATGTTTAATTGTGTAGGTTTTCCTCGAGCATACATCATTATACCATTTGACCTGGCAAATCTTATCTCCTTGTTCACATAATTGTGGAAATCCATCCTTTGGAAATCTTGATGATTTGTCGCTGAGTCCATCAGCCACCTCCTCATCCTCTCCTTGGTTTACTCATGAACTCTTGTTTTGGAACTCGGTTCCATAGTTCATTTCCCGAGAATCTTACAATGTCCTCTCGTCAAATTGTGTTGCACCTTTTCTTCTCAGACATCATAAGTCTGAGGTACCCTGACACCAATCAGATCTGAATCTCGCTCAGATATGATGGTTGGAACATATATACAAGAATTATAACATTGGTCTTTATATGACCCGGTAAGATGATGTCATGCCTAGCACACCTGGTCGGAGGACCTATTGCTATAGTATCCTTTTACAAGGTTAGCCATTCGTCCATGAGGAAATTGTAAGACTTATTCTATAAGTTGTTCTTGATGGATCCTTTTTGTATCCAACATCTGATCTTTACCCAGTGACCATGTCAATGCTGTCTCGAAGCATGTCTATGGTACTCCGTTTTTCATCAAGAACATTTGAAGCCCAATGCTAAATGTTTCTCGCTCAGTTATCCAAACACCGTTGTATGGGTAATGTCATGAAATTTCTCTCACCTTACCTAAAGAGTTTACTACATTATATCCTGTCATGGATATCATGCTTTGCTTTTCCTTGGGAAGGGTATACCCCTGAAATATGTGTTTAAACACACATTTTCCTTTCCATTTGTTCTGTTTAAACTGATAATCATATTTTTCCTTTCCATTGATTGGTTTGACCTTTCTTGTGATCTATATGATCTAAGCAGTAATATTCTTCTGCTTATGTAAACACCTTGGTGTACAACTGTATCAGTAAGACTGTGTTACTATTGTTGATGAAATTTCGGTAACCACCGATGGACGGGAACTTTGCCTATTGGTCCGCCTCGTTTCAACGAGCAGGAAAATGGTTCTCTTCGTCCCTCGCCCTTGGTACCAACGATGCTGCCAACATAACTGACCGGTTATTCTCTGACATGCATTGCTTACATGATCGTGCAAGACGTCACCCCTCTTCCTACTTTTAACCCACCTGGTGGGTCCATAACCCATAGTTCCACAAGATCGAAACTTGACTCTCATGTACACCACTGGTTCGCAAGGTTGTTCCTCATGCATGGCCTCATATGTAATTCACGGGCCACTGTCTTAGTGATCTATTCTGGTAACAGACGCAATATTCAATCCCGTTGCTTTGGACCCCTTTCGCATGTTGTTACAGACATCGGACGATTGCCTATCTGTTTGAAACTTCTCAGGGTACCTTCTTACTTTGTTCTCGATATCTTCTTATGTTTCAAGTCGAGAGACACTTATGCTTCTTCCCCAAGTTAACCGTCTGATGCTCCATCTTGTTAGAGTCCATCCATATAGAGTTTTCATTTCTTACCCTTTCGTAAGTACGGTGAAGATCCTGAAGGAAGGATGACAACTTCATCTTGATGACCTGAAGCAGAGGAATGAAGACATCAGCGCTATGGATCGACCACCTCGAGAAGAGCAACCAAGGCCGAGAAGATTCGTTAGGATTTCGTAACCAGACCTTTCCCCCCTTATTCCACCTCTTAAATCTCGGGACGAGATTTCTTGTAGTGGAGGAGAATTGTGACGCCCGAATAGTTAAGCTACAGTGAACCTCCGCTAATGATGCCACGTCACCTTGGATTACTGTTGATAAACTCGCGCCAGTTCGAAACCTAGTTCAAACTTTAAAAAATCAAGCAAACAATAAAAGTTTTCAAATTTTAAAACTAAAATGTTCGGGGTGAACCAAATATTACATAGGTAATTATGATGGAGAAACCATACCTTTATAAAATATTTAAATACTATAAGATAATTAAAACAGTAGCGAAAACTATTATTTAAATACTTTTAAATATCAAATAATTACGAAACTATTTTAGCTTGGGTAGCAAGCTAATGTGGCAGTGGCATATTTGGTAACAGCAAATTAGGTGCCATTATAGTATTCTGCTAAAACAAAAATAAATGGAAACTAAAAGAAAACATAAAAGAAAATAAAGAAAAGGGAAAGTATAAAAAAAGAACAGAAAAACAAACTAACAAAAATAAAACAAGGGCCACACCCCCCCCCCCCCCACTGGGCCACGGCCAGCTAACCGGCCAGCCCACTAACTAGTCGGCCCAACCACGCCCTCTACTTTCCCCTGCGTGCCCGAAACCCTAGCCCCACTCGCTCACTCCCCCCTCCCGCACGACGCCCACTCCTCTCGCTCGATTCCCTCCCCATCTTCCTCGTGCCGCCACACACGCAGCGGCGAGGGCTCTCGTGCCCGAACCTCCCCTCGCTCCCTCATCTCCTTCCCCTCGACCCGATCTGGATCAGGGCGCTGCGCTCCCCCTTCGCCACCACAAGCCGCTCCGGACCCCAAGATCGACATCGCATCGCCATCACCGTCGCCTGGAGGAGCACCTCGCTGGAGCCCCGCGCTGCCTTGACTCTGTCGCCGCACGTCGTCCACGTCCTCCCCCTCGACGGACTTCCCCGCGCCTCGTCGGCGAACCCCTGCATCGGGGGTATGGAACCCCATCTCCCCTTGTTTCCTCTGCCCGTGTCGCGCACCGCCGGCCCCGCCCCGCGCATACTCGCTCTGCCGCGCGCGCCTCAGCATGCCCTTGGCCGAGCCCGAGCCAGCACCGTCCATGGCCTCGCCCTTGCTCCCCCGCGCATGGCCTCGCCCTTGCTCCCCTGTGAACGGCTGCGCCCGCTCACTGCCGCTGTAGCTCGGCTATTGCTGCCGCCGCTTTGCTTGGCCGCGACTAGGGTCGTCCAGGCGCACCCTGTCTACGCGCGACCGCCGTTCCCCGCGCCTACCCCCGACCGCGCCTCGCCGTGATGTCCCGCCTCCACCACTCTGCCCCGCACGCCGCGGCTGCGTAGTGCCGACTGGTCCGCCACCCGCGTCCGCCGCGGTCACGACCACCCCCTCGCCACGTCGCCCCGGCGCCATGCCGTCGCCGTTGCCTCTCTGGTGGTCGAGGCGTGCGCCCGAACGAACGGGTGTCGGGCACCCGTTGCGCCCATTCGCCCAGTGCCTGCTAGGCTACCCCAGAGCCTATGACATATGGGCTCCACGCCCCCATTAAAAAAAGAATTAGAAAATAAATAATTAATTAATTAAAGAGATAATTAATTAACTTAATTAAATCTGTTAAATTAACATAATGACTTAATTAAACTAATTAAACCTGCTTAGTTAGTCTAAGACAATGACGAACGGGCTCCACCTGTCAGTTTGACCGGTCAACGGTCACAGTTGACTGCTGACGTCATGCTAACGTCAGCAAACAATATTCTGGATAATATTGATTTAAAATAATTAAATAAATCCTAAAATGATTTAAATCTTTTAAAATTAATATAAAATAAACCGTAGCTCGGATGGACAAACTTTGTACACGAAAGTTGCTCATAACGACGAGGCGAATCCGGATACACAGCCCGTTCATCCGCCACGCATCCCTAACATAGCGAACACGCAACTTTTCCCCTCCAGTTCATAAGTCCGAAAACGCGAAACACCAGGAATACTTTCCCGGATGTTTTCCCCCTTCACCGGTACCACCTCGTACTGCGTTAGGGCACACCTAGCATCACGCTTTGTCATGTCATGCATCGTCATGCATTTGTTTGCAATATATTTATTGTTTCTTCCCCCTCTTCTCTCCCTAGACACCGAGACCGACGCCGCTGCTACCCAGTACGACTATGGTGTTGACGACCCCTCTCTCTTGCCAGAGCAACCAGGCAAGCCCCCCCCCCTTGATCACCAGATATTGCCTACTCTCCTCTATACTGCTTGCATTAGAGTAGTGTAGCATGTTACTGCTTTCCGTTAATCCTATCCTGATGCATAGCTTGTCATTGTTGCTACAACTGTTGCTACCTTACTTGCAATCCTAAATGCTTAGTATAGGATGCTAGTTTATCATCAGTGGCCATACATTCTTGTCCGTCTGCCATGCTATATTATCGGGCCGTGATCACTCGGGAGTTGATCACGGGTATATACCTATACTTTATACATGATACATGTGATGACTGAAGTCGGGTTGGCTCGAGGAGTACCCGCGAGTGATTCACGTATTGGGGGCTGAAAGGACCTTTGTCCCGACGGCCCTCTGGGTGGATCTTTGTGGCGGAGCGACAGGGCAGGTTGAGACCACCTAGGAGAGAGGTGGGCCTGGCCCTGGTCGGCGTTCGCGGTGTCTTCAAGATAACACGTTTAACAAGATCTTGGTATTTGATCTGAGTCTGGCTACTGGCCTATACGCACTAACCATCTACGCGGGGACAGTTATGGGCACTCGACGTCGTGGTATCAGGCGAAGCCTTCGTGACGTCAGCGACTGAGCGGCGCGCACCGGGTTGGACCGCATAACGCAACTTCCTTTGTAATGGAGGTTGCTATGTCTGCTCACCGGTCGCGTTCGCGACGTGCAGGTGTGCAAAGGGCGATGGGCCTAGACCCCTGCGCCATAGGATTTAGACCGGTGTGCTAACCTCTCTGTTGGGCCTAGGTAGGGCTGCGACGTGTTGATCTTCCGAGGCCGGGCATGACCCAAGAAAGTGTGTCTGGCCAAATGGGATCGAGCGTGTTGGGTTATGTGGTGCACCCCTGCAGGGAAGTTAATCTATTCGAATAGCCGTGATCTTCGGTAACAGGACGACTTGGAGTTGTACCTTGACCTTATGACAACTAGAATTGGATACTTAATAAAACACACCCTTCCAAGTGCCAGATACAACCGGTGATCGCTCTCTCACAGGGCGACGAGGAGAGGATCGCCGGGTAGGATTATGCTATGCGATGCTACTTGGAGGACTTCAGTCTATTCTCTTTTCCTGCTGCAAGATGGAGGTTACCAGAAGCGTAGTCTTCGACAGGACTAGCTATTCCCCTCTTATTCCGGCATTCTGCAGTTCAGTCCACATATGATACCCCCTTTTCCATTTGATACCAATGCATACAATTGTAGTGTAGCTCCTTGCTTGCGAGTACTTTGGATGAGTACTCATGGTTGCTTTTCTCCCCCTTTGCCCCTTTCCTATACCCGATTGCTGTGACCAGACGTTGGAGCCCAGGAGCCAGACGCCACCGTCGACGACGACTACTACTACTCGGGAGGTGCCTACTACTACGTGCAGCCCGCTGGCGACGACCAGGAGTAGTTTAGGAGGATCCCAGGCAGGAGGCCTGCGCCTCTTTCGATCTGTATCCTAGTTTGTGCTAGCCTTCTTAAGGCAATCTTGTTTAACCTATGTCTGTACTCAGTTATTGTTGCTTCCGCTGACTTGTCTATGATTGAGCACTTGTATTCGAGCCCTCGAGGCCCCTGGCTTGTATTATGATGCTTGTATGACTTATTTATGTTTTAGAGTTGTGTTGTGATATCTTCCCGTGAGTCCCTGATCTTGATCGTACACATTTGCGTGCATGATTAGTGTACGATTGAATTGGGGGCGTCACAGTACCCTACCATAATCTCTTCGTTCATTCTCCGCTATTAGTGACTTTGGAGTGACTCTTTGTTGCATGTTGAGGGATAGTTATGTGATCCAATTATGTTATTATTTTTTAGGGAACTTACACTAGCAAAAGTATGAACCCTAGGCCTTGTTTCAACGCATTGCAATACCGTTTACGCTCACTTTTATCATTAGTTACCTTGCTGTTTTTATAATTTCAGATTACAAATACCTTTACCTACCATCCATATACCACTTGTATCACCATCTCTTCGCCGAACTAGTGCACCTATACAATTTACCATTGTATTGGGTGTGTTGCGGACACAAGAGACTCTTTGTTATTATGTTGCAGGGTTGCTTGAGAGAGACCATCTTCATCCTACGCCTCCTACGGATTGATAAACCTTAGGTCATCCACTTGAGGGAAATTTGCTACTGTCCTACAAACCTCTACACTTGGAGGCCCAACAACGTCTACAAGAAGAAGGTTGTGTAGTAGACATCAGTCCCCGAGGCGGCCACGAGGTAGGGGGCGCCCCCCACCCTCGTGGTGGCGTCGGGACTTTTCTGGCCCATCTCCGGTACTCCATGGGCTTCTTTTGGTCCGAAATGATCTCCTGAAATTTCAGGTCAATTGGCTCCATTTGGTTTTCCTTTTCTGCGATACTCAAAAACAAGGAAAAAATAGAAACTGGCACTAGGCTCTAGGTTAATAGGTTAGTCCCAAAAATCTTATAAAACACCATATAAATGCATACAAACATCCTAGATGGATAATATAATAGCATGGAACAATAAAAAATTATAGATACGTTGGAGACGTATCAGCCCACCGCGCGATGGCTGAGAAAACAAGAGGGAGAAGAGATGGTTGTAGCACGGACTCCAAGAAAATTGCTGTCGAAGGGGACTCGTGTGGGCGGCGTGTGCCATACTGCTAGACGTGAATGCTAGTTATGACCCATGCCACCCCACTATATCGAGCCTATATCGAGGTGCCAGTTATGTAGAACAAATTTCCTGGAGTCCGTGCTTAGCCCTCCTCTATCTCTCTTCTCAGCCAGCCAGCAGACGCATGGAGCCCATTGTTTGTTTGCTCACATGTGGACCCACATGTCAGTCAAAACGCAAGAGGACCCACTGAACCTGCACATCTTTCACCTCGACGTGCTGGCGATGAAAAAAATCCAATAAAGATCTTCGGTGGCCGCTTTTGGAGATACTCAAGAGTAGTAAGATTCTATTTACAGTTTAACCCAAGATGCACATCACGTGACTTGAACTACCCCTCCATTTTCTTGCATGACACGACTTGGATGCTGGATGTCCCACATGTCAGCAAAAGGAGGAAGAACTCGACCAAATCTTTTCCACATTTAGACCAGAGGAATAGGAAATGAAGGAAATATGCCCTAGAGGCAATAATAAAGTTGTTATTTATATTTCCTTATGTCATGATAAATTTTTATTATTCATGCTAGAATTGTATTAACCGGAAACTTAGTACATGTGTGAATACATAAACAAACAGAGTGTCACTAGTATGCCTCTACTTTACTAGCTCATTAATCAAAGATGGTTAAGTTTCCTAGCCATGGACAAAGAGTTGTCATTTCATGAACGGGATCACATCATTAGAGAATGATGTGATTGACTTGACCCATCCGTTAGCTTAGCACGATGATCGTTTAGTTTGTTGCAAGCTTAATTATAGGTACGTTAGAGATGTATCAAGCATCCCCAAGCTTAATTCTTGCTCGTCCTCGAGTAGGTAAATGCTAAAAATGGAATTTTTGATGTGGAAAGCAACCTAACATATTTATCAACGTAATCTTCTTTATTGTGGTAAGAATATTCAGATCCATAAGATTCAAGACAAAAGTTTAATATTAAAATAAAAATAATAATAATACTTCAAGCATACTAATGTGAGCAAGCAATTATTTCATACTTTAGATGTTCTCAAACTTTTTCAATCTTCACGCAATACATGAGCATGAGCCATGGATATAGCACTATAGGTGGAATAGAATGGTGGTTGTGGAGAAGACAGAAGGAAATGATAGTTTCACATCAACTAGGCATATCAACGGGCTATGGAGATGCCCATCAATAGATATCAATGTGAGTGAGTAGGGATTGCCATGCAACGGATGCACTAGAGCTATAAGTGTATGACAGCTCAACAAAAGAAACTAAGTGGGTGTGCATCCAACTCGCTTGCTCACGAAGACCTAGGGCATTTTGAGGAAGCCCATCATTGGAATATACAAGCCAAGGTCTATAATGAAAAATTCCCACTAGTATATGAAAGTGACAACATAGGAGACTCTCTATCATGAAAATCATGGTGCTACTTTGAAGCACAAGTGTGGTAAAAGGATAGTAGCATTGCCCCTTCTCTCTTTTTCTCTCATTTTTTTGGGCCTTCTCTTTTTATGGCCTTTTTTTATTCTCTCTTTTTTTCGTCCGGAGTCTCATCCCGACTTGTGGGGGAATCATAGTCTCCATCATCCTTTCCTCACATGGGACAATGCTCTAATAATGATGATCACCACACTTTTATTTACTTACAACTCAAGAATTACAACTCGATACTTAGAACAAAATATGACTCTATGTGAATGCCTCCGGCGGTGTACCGGGATGTGCAATGAATCAAGAGTGACAGTATGAAATAATTATGAAGGTGGCTTTGCCACAAATACAATGTCAACTACATGATCATGCAAACCAATATGACAATGATGGAGCTGTCATAATAAACGGAACGGTGGAAAGTTGCATCGCAATATATCTCGGAATGTCTATGGAAATGCCATAATAGGTAGGTATGGTGGCTGTTTTGAGGAAGGTAAATGGTGGGTTTATGGTACCGGCGAAAGTTGCACTGTACTAGAGAGGCTAGAAATGGTGGAAGGGTGAGAGTGCGTATAATCCATGGACTCAACATTAGTCATAAAGAACTCACATACTTATTGCAAAAATCTATTAGTTATCAAAACGAAGTACTATGCGCATGCTCCTAGGGGGATAGATTGGTAGGAAAAGACCATCAATCGTCCCCGACCGCCACTCATAAGGAAGACAATCAAAAAATAAACCATGCTCCGACTTCATCACATAACGGTTCACCATACGTGCATGCTACGGGAATCACAAATTTAACACAAGTATCTATCAAATTCACAACTACTCTACTAGCATGACTCTAATATCACCATCTTCATATCTCAAAACAATCATAAAGAATCAAACTTCTCATAGTATTTAATGCACTCTATATGGAAGTTTTTATTATACCCATATTGGATGCCCATCATATTAGGACTAAATTCATAACCAAAGCAAACTACCATACTGTTTAGAGACTCTCAAAATGATATAAGTGAAGCATGAGAGATGAATAATTTCAATAGGATAAATATAGAGATAATAAGATAAATATTTTCGGTATTTTTGTTGTATAGATTGGAAAATAAAGATTGCAAAATAGAAATAGCAAGTTGATAGGAAAATAATATGATGGAAGATAGACCCGGGGCCATAGGTTTCACTAGTGGCTTCTCTCAAGATACCAAATTCTACGGTGGGTGAACAAATTAGTGTCGAGAAATTGATAGAAAAGCACCTAGTTATGAGAATATCTAGGCATGATCATGTATATAGGCATCACGTCCGTGACAAGTAGACTGAAACGATTCTGCATCTACTACTATTACTCCACACATCGACCGCTATCCAGCATGCATCTAGAGTATTAAGTTCATAAGACAGAGTAACGCATTAGGAAAGATGACATGATGTAGAGGGATAAACTCAAGCAATATGATATAAACCCCATCTTTTTATCCTCGATGGCAACAATACAATACGTGCCTTGCTGCCCCTGCTGTCACTGGGAAAGGACACCGCAAGATTGAACCCAAAGCTAAGCACTTCTCCCATTGCAAGAAAGATCAATCTAGTAGGCCAAACCAAACCGATAATTCGAAGATACTTGCAAAGATATTAAATCATGCATAAAAGATTTCAAAGAAGAATCAAATATTGTTCATAGATAATCTTGATCATAAACCCACAATTCATCAGATCTCGACAAACACACCGCAAAAAGAATTACATCGAATAGATCTCCAAGAGAATCGAGGAGAACTTTGTATTGAGATCCAAAGAGAGAGAAGAAGCCATCTAGCTAATAACTATGGACCCAAAGGTCTGTGGTAAACTACTCACACATCATCGGACAGGCTATGGTGTTGATGTAGAAGCCCTCCATGATCGATTCCCCCTCCGGCGAAGCGTCAGAAAAGGCCCCAAGATGGGATCTCACAGGTATAGAAGGTTGCGGCGGTGGAAATAGGGTTTCGTGGTGCTCCTGGATGTTTTTGGGGTATATGGGTATATATAGGAGGAAGAAGTACGTCAGTGGAGCTGCGAGGGGCCCACGAGGGTGGGGCACGCCTACCCCCCGGGGCGCGCTCTCCTGCCTCGTGGCCTCCTCGCTTCTTTCTTGACGTCCACTCCAAGTCTCCTGGATCACGTTTGTTCCAAAAATAACTCTCCCGAAGGTTTCATTCCATTTGGATTCCGTTTGATATTCCTTTTCTGCGAAACACTGAAATAGGCAAAAAAATAGCAATTTGCACTGGGCCTTTGGTTAATTGGTTAGTACCAAAAATAATATAAAAGGTATATTAATGACCATTAAACATCCAAAACAGATAATATAATGGCATGGAACAATCAAAAATTATAGATACGTTTGAGACGTATCAAGCATCCCCAAGCTTAATTCTTGCTCGCCCTCGAGTAGGTAAATGATAAAAACAGAATTTTTGATGTGGAATGCTACCTAGCATAATTCTTAATGTAATTTTCTTTATTGTGGCATGAATGCTCAGATCCGAAAGATTCAAGACAAAAGTTTAATATTGACATAAAAATAATGATACTTCAAGCATACTAACATAGCAATTATGCCTTCTCAAAATAACATGGCCAAAGAAAGTTATCCCTACAAAATCATATAGCCTGGCTATGCTCTATATTCACCACACAAAGTATTTAAATCATGCACAACCCCGATGACAAGCCAAGCAATTGTTTCATACTTTTGATGTTCTCAAACTTTTTCAATCTTCTCGCAATACATGAGCGTGAGCCATGGACATATCACTATAGGTGGAATAGAATGGTGGTTGTGGAGAAGACAAAAAGGAGAAGATAGTCTCACATCAACTAGGCATATCAACGGGCTATGGAGATGCCCTTCAATAGATATCAATGTGAGTGAGTAGGGATTGCCATGCAACGGATGCACTAGAGCTATAAGTGTATGAAAGCTCAACAAAAGAACTAAGTGGGTGTGCATCCAACTCGCTTGCTCACGAAGACCTAGGGCATTTTGAGGAAGCCCATCATTGGAATATACAAGCCAAGTTCCATAATGTGAAATTCCCACTAGTATATGAAAGTGATAACATAGGTGACTCTCTATCATGAAGATCATGGTGCTACTTTGAGGCACAAGTGTGGTAAAAGGATAGTAGCATTGTCCCTTCTCTCTTTTTCTCTCTTTTTTTCTTTTTTTTTCTTTTCTCTCTTTTTTTATAGAATTCGTCCGGAGTCTAATCCCGACTTGTGGGGGAATCATAGTCTCCATCATCCTTTTCTCACTTGGGACAATGCTCTAATAATGATGATCATCACACTTTTGTTTACTTACAACTCAAAAATTAAAACTCGATACTAGAACAAAATATGACTGTGTGAATGCCTCCGGCGGTGTACCGAGATGTGCAATGAATCAAGAGTGACATGTATGAAAGAATTATAAAGGTGTCTTTGCCACAAATACAATGTCAACTACATGATCATGCAAAGCAATTGACAATGATGAAGCGTGTCATAACAAACGGAACGGTGGTGAGTTGCCTGGCAATATATCTCGGAATGGCTATGGAAATGCCATAATAGATAGGTACAGTGGCTGTTTTGAGGAAGGTATATGGTGGGTGTATGGTACCGGTGAATGTTGCGCGGTACTAGAGAGGGTAGCAATGGTGGAAGGGTGAGAGTGCGTATAATCCATGGACTCAACATTAGTCATAAGAACTCACATACTTATTGCAAAAATCTATTAGTTATCAAAACAAAGTAATACGCGCATGCTCCAAGGGGGTAGATTGGTAGGAAAATACCATCGCTCGTCCCCGACCGCCACTCATAAGGAAGGCAATCAATAAATAAATCATGCTTCGACTTCATCACATAAAGGTTCACCATACGTGCATGCTATGGGAATCACAAACTTTAACGCAAGTATCTCTCAAATTCACAACTACTCAACTAGCATGACTCTAATATCACCATCTTCATATCTCAAAACAATCATCAAGTATCAAACTTCTCATAGTATTCAATGCACTTTTTATGATAGTTTTTATTATACCCGTCTTGGATGCCTATCATATTAGGACTAATTTTATAGCCAAAGCAAATTACCATGTTGTTCTAAAAGACTCTCAAAATAATATAAGTGAAGCATGACAGATTAATAATTTCTATAAAATAAAACCACCAACGTGCTCTTAAAGATATAAGTGAATCACTAGAGCAAAATTATCTAGCTCAAAAGGTATAAGTGAAGCACATAGAGTATTCTAATAAATTTCGATTCATGTGTGTCTCTCCAAAAGGTGTGTACATAAATGATGATTGTGGTAAACTAAAAATCAAAGACTCAAATCATACAAGACGCTCCAGGCAAAACACATATCATGTGGTGAATAAAAATATAGCCTCAAGTAAAGTTACCGATAGACGAAGACGAAAGAGGGAATGCCTTCCGGGGCATCCCAAAGCTTAGGCTTTTGGTTGTCCTTGAATTTTAACTTGGGGTGCCTTGGGCATCCCCAAGCTTAGGCTCTTTCCACTCCTTATTCCAAAGTCCATCAAATCTTTACCCAAAACTTGAAAACTTCACAACACAAAACTCAATAGAAAATCTCATGAGCTCCGTTAGTATAAGAAAACAAACCACCACTTCAAGGTACTCTAATTAACTCGTTATTTATTTATATTCATGTTAAACCTACCGTATTCCAACTTCTCTATGGTTCATACCCCCTAATACTAGCCATGGATTCATCAAAATAAGCAAATAACACACGAAAAACAGAACAGTCTGTAGTAATCTGTAGGTTTCGAATACTTATGTAAGCCCAAAAATTCTTAAATAAATTGGTGGACGTGAGGAATATTTCTATTAATCATATTCACAAATAATCAACCTAATCGCACTCTCTAGTAAAAGATTGCAGCAAATCTCGTGAGCGCTAAAGTTTCTGTTTTTTACAGCAAGATCGCAAAGACTTCCCCCAAGTCTTCCCAAAGGTTCTACTTGGCACAAACACTAATTATATGCATAAAAACACATCTAAACAGAAGCTAGATGAATTATTTATTACTAAATAGGAACAAGAAACAAGAAACAAAAATAAAATTGGGTTGCCTCCCAACAAGCGCTATTCTTTAAAGCCCCTAGCTAGGCGAAGAGATTTCAATGATGCTCACATGAAAGACAAGAATTGAAGCACAAATAGAGCATCATAAAACATGTTACAAACACATCTAAGTATAACATACTTCCTATGTATAGGCATCTTATAGGCAAAAAAATTATCAAGGCAAGCAAAAACTAGCATATGCATGTAAGCGGAAAGAAACAATAGCAATCTCAACATAAAGAGAGGTAATTTAGTAACATGAAAAATTCTACAACCATATTTTCCTCTATCATAATAATTACATGTAGGATCATAAGAAAATTCAACAATATAGCTATCACAAAACATATTCTTAACAAGATCCACATGTATGCAAAGTTGACACTCTTCCAAAATAGTGGGATTAACATTAACTAAAGTCATGACCTCTTGAAACCCACTTTTATCAAAAACTTCATAAGATTGAACATTCTCCAAATATGTGGGATCTAAAGTTGACACTCTTCCAAACCCACTTTCAATAATATTGCAAACACTATTATCAATCTCATATTCATCATGGGGCTTAAATAAATTTTCAAGATCAAAAGAAGAATCACCCCAATCATGATCATTGCAACAAATAGTAGTCATAGCAAAACTAGCATCCCCAAGCTTGAGGTTTTGCATATCATTAACACAATTAACATTAAGATAACTTATAATAACATCATTGTAATCATGCTTTTCATCGAAGGGACTATCAAGTATGGGTGCAATAGCAACGATCTCATGTTTAACATAACGAACTATACCAAATTCATCTTCATAAATATTGGCATCATGGCCACAAGGATAGCAAGCATCATGTTCATCAAGGGATATTTCAATAAAATCATTGGAATCATAATTATATATAGATTCATGCATATCATTATTTTCTTCTGAAGCAACGGTCATTCTTTCTATAAATTCTTTAACATGGACATTATGAGCATAGTTTTCATAGCAATATTTAAGTATGTCAAAATTTTCAGATTCATAGAGAGTAATATCATACTTTTCAATCAAAGAAGCAACTTCATAAGCACCCTTAAAAGCAACAAATTCTTTAACTTGTTCGACATTGTAGTAACTAAAAACTCCATTTGCATAAGAAGATAAGATTTCATTGTCATTAAACTCACATAGGTAGGGGAGGTGTTTTTTTAGGGTTCTTAGAGCAACAAATAAAATCATAAATTTCACATTCCAAGCATAACACAGCTATCTATTTTTTGATCCCATAAGAGTCTCCCTTTTTCTCACAAACGGTGACGCACAAAATGATCATGATCGTCTAAAGATTTCCCATCAACTAGGCTAGTTGGGGTATCAGCACGAGCGCATAAGGATCGAAGATGATCCAAGTATAACACTTTAAGTGGATCCATATCAATAGATTTTTAGCAAGAAAAGATGCAAGCAAATAGAAGGCACGTGGAAAACACAAACAAAGATACATACGGGAAGAAGGCGAAGAAAAGGCAAAGGTGAAGTGGGGGAAAGGAAAATGAGAGGCAAATGCCAAATAATGTAATGCGAGGGATAAGAGTTTGTGATGGGTACTTGGTATGTCTTGACTTGGCGTAGATCTCCCCGGCAACGGCGCCAGAAATCCTTCTTGCTACCTCTTAAGCATGTGTTGGTTTTCCCTTGAAGAGGAAAGGGTGATGTAGCAAAGTAGCGTAAGTATTTCCCTTAGTTTTTGAGAACCAAGGTATCAATGCAGTAGGAGGTAACATGCAAGTCGCCTAGTACCTGCACAAACAAACAAGAACCTCACAACCAACGCGATAAAGGGGTTGTCAATCCCTTCACGGTCACTTATGAAAGTGACATCTGGTAGAGATAATAAGATAAATATTTGTGGTATTTTTGTTGTATAGATTGGAAAATAAAGATTGCAAAATAGAAATAGCAAGTTGATAGGAAAATAATATGGTGGAAGATAGACCTGGGGGCCATAGGTTCCACTAGTGGCTTCTCTCAAGATACCAAATTCTATGATGGGTGAACAAATTACTGTCGAGCAATTGATAGAAAAGCGCATAGTTGTGAGAATATCTAGGCATGATCATGTATATAGGCCCTGTTCAAGAATTTGTCCGATTAACCAGTTAACTTGCCGATTAATCCCTACTCATAGGGTCCCCGAGTAGCCGATTACCTGGTAAATCGTCTTATTAATTGATTAAATGGCCGATTAACTTGCTGATTAGCCTATTAATCCCCTACTCACTAGCCGATCGAGCAGCTACCAGTTAACGATTTCCTCAACAATGTATATAGGCATCACGTCCGTGACAAGTAGACCGAAACGATTCTGCATCTACTACTATTACTCCACACATCGACCGCTATCCAGCATGCATCTAGAGTATTAAGTTCATAAGACAGAGTAACGCATTAGGCAAGATGACATGATGTAGAGGGATAAACTCAAGCAATATGATATAAACCCCATCTTTTTATCCTCGATGGCAACAATACAATACGTGCCTTGCTGCCCCTGCTGTCACTGGGAAAGGACACCGCAAGATTGAACCCAAAACTAAGCACTTCTCCCATTGCAAGACAGATCAATCCAGTAGGCCAAACCAAACAGATAATTCAAAGAGACTTGCAAAGATATTAAATCATGCATAAAATATTTCAGAGAAGAATCAAATATTGTTCATAGATAATCTTGATCATAAACCCACAATTCATCGGATCTCAACAAACACGCAAGAAAAAGAATTACATCGAATAGATCTCCAAGAGAATCGAGGAGAACTTTGTATTGAGATCCAAGGAGAGAGAAGAAGCCATCTAGCTAATAACTATGGACCCGAAGGTCTGTGGTAAACTACTCACACATCATCGGAGAGGCTATGGTGTTGATGTAGAAGCCCTCCATGATCGATTCCCCCTCCGGCGGAGTGCCGAAAAGGGCCCCATGATGGGATCTCACGGGTACAGAAAGTTGCGGCGGTGGAGATAGGGTTTTGTGGTGCTCCTAGATGTTTTCGGGGTATATGGGTATATATAGGAGGAAGAAGTACGTCGGTGGAGCTGCGAGGGGCCCATGAGGGTGGGGGCGCCCCCTGGGTGCGCCCTCCTGCCTCATGGCCTCCTCGCTTATTTCTTGACGTCCACTCCAAGTCTCTTGGATCACGTTTGTTCCAAAAATAACTCTCCCAAAGGTTTCATTCCATTTGATATTCCTTTTCTGTGAAACACTGAAATAGGCAAAAAACAGCAATTCGCACCGGGCCTTTAGTTAATATGTTAGTCCCAAAAATAATATAAAAAGGTATATCAAAGCCCATTAAACATCCAAAACAAATAATATAATAGCATGGAACAATAAAAAATTATAGATACGTTGGAGACGTATCATTGATGTGTACTTACTAATGCTCGCAGTAGTGCCTGGGTATTTGATATTGGTGTCGTGCTAATATTCGCAACTCGAAACAAGGGCTATGGATTAAGCGAAGATTGGCTAAGGACGAGGTGACGATGCGCATGGGAAATGGATCCAAAGTCGATGTGGTCGCGGTCGGCACGCTACCTCTACATCTACCTTCGGGATTAGGTTTAGACCTAAATAACTGTTATTTGGTGCCAGCATTGAGCATGAACATTATATCTAGATCTTGTCTTATGCGAGACGGTTATTCATTTAAATCATAGAATAATGGTTGTTCTATTTATATGAATAATATCTTTTATGGTCATGCACCCTTGATGAGTGGTCTATTTTTACTAAATCTTGATAGTAGTGATACACATGTTCATAGTATTGAAGCCAAAAGATATAAGTTTAATAATGATAGTGCAACTTATTTGTGGCACTGCCGTTTAGGTCATATTGGTGTAAAGCGCATGAAGAAACTCCATGCTGATGGGCTTTTGGAAGCACTTGATTATGAATCACTTGATGCTTGCGAACCATGCCTCATGGGCAAGATGACTAAAACTCTGTTCTCTGGAACAATGGAGCGAGCAACAGACTTGTTGGAAATAATACATACTAATGTATATGGTCCGATGAGTGTTGATGCTCCAGGCGGGTATCGTTATTTTGTTACCTTCACAGATGATTTGAGCAGATATGGGTATATCCACTTGATGAAACATAAGTCTGAAAAATTTGAAAAGTTCAAAGAATTTCAGAGTGAAGTGGAAAATCATCGTAACAAGAAAAATAAGTTTCTATGATCTGATCGTGGAGGTGAATATTTGAGTTATGAGTTTGGTCTTCATTTGAAACAATACGGAATAGTCTCGCAACTCACGCCACCTGGAAAACCACAGCGTAATGGTGTGTCCGAACATCGTAACTGCTCTTTATTAGATATGGTGTGCTATGATGTCTCTCACTGATTTACCACTATCGTTTTGGGGTTATGCTTTAGAGACGGCTGCATTCATGTTAAATAGGGCACCATCAAAATTCGTTGAGACGACACCATATGAACTGTGGTTTGGCAAGAAACCCAAGTTGTCGTTTCTTAAAGTTTGGGGTTGCTATGCTTATGTGAAAAAGCTTCAACCTGATAAGCTCGAACCCAAATCGGAGAAATGTGTCTTCATAGGATACCCAAAGGAGACTGTTGGGTACACCTTCTATCAAAGATTCGAAGGCAAGATATTCATTGCTAAGAATGGATCCTTTCTAGAGAAGGAGTTTCTCTCGAAAGAAATGAGTGGGAGGAAACTAGAACTTGATGAGGTATCTGTACATGCTCCCTTATTGGAAAGTAGTTCATCACATAAATCAGTTCCGGTGATTCCTACACCAGTAAGTGAGGAAGCTAATGATAATGATCATGAAACTTCTGATCAAGTTACTACCAAACCTCGTAGGTCAACCAGAGTAAGATCCGCACCAGAGTGGTATGGTAATCCTATTCTGGAGGTCATGTTACTTGACCATGACGGGCCTATGAACTATGAGGAAGCGATGATGCGCCCAGATTCCGCAAAATGGCTTGAGGCCATGAAATCTGAGATGGGATCCATGTATGAGAACAAAGTGTGGACTTTGGTTGACTTGCCCGTTGATCGGCAAGCAATTGATAATAAATGGATCTTCAAGAAGAAGACTGACGTTGACGGTAATGTATGCAATGTTGTGTACCAGACCTGATGTGTACCTTGCTATTAGTTTAGCAGGGAGGTACCAAAGTGATCCAGGAGTGGATCACTGGACAGTGGTCAAGAACATCCTAAGATACCTAAAAAGGACTAAGGATATGTTTCTCGTTTATGGAGGTGACAAAGAGCTCGTCGTAAACGGTTACGTCGATGCAAGCTTTGACACTGATCCGGATGACTCTAAGTCACAAAGCGGATATGTATTTTTATTAAATAGTGGAGCTGTCAGTTGGTGCAGTTCCAAGCAGAGCGTCATGGCGGGATCTACGTGTGAAGCGGAGTACATAGCTGCTTCGGAAGTAGCAAATGAAGGAGTCTGGATGAAGGAGTTCATATACGATCTAGGTGTCATACCTAGTGCATCGGGTCCAATGAAAATCTTTTGTGACAATACTGGTGCAATTGCCTTGGCAAAGGAATCCATATTTCACAAGAGAACCAAGCACATCAAGAGACGCTTCAATTCCATCCGCGACCAAGTCAAGGAGGGAGACATAGAGATTTGCAAGATACATACGGATCTGAATGTTACAGACCCGTTGACTAAGCCTCTCTCACGAACAAAACATGATCAGCACCAAGACTCCATGGGTGTTAGAATCATTACAATGTAATCTAGATTATTGACTCTAGTGCAAGTGGGAGACTGGAGGAAATATGCTCTAGAGGCAATAATAAAGTTGTTATTTATATTTCCTTATATCATGATAAATGTTTATTATTCATGCTAGAATTGTATTAACCCGAAACTTAGTACATGTGTGAATACATAGACAAACAGAGTGTCACTAGTATGCCTCTACTTGACTAGCTCATTAATCAAAGATGGTTAAGTTTCCTAGCCATGGACAAAGAGTTGTCATTTGATGAATGGGATCACATCATTAGAGAATGATGTTATTGACTTGACCCATCCGTTAGCTTAGCGCGATGATCGTTTAGTATGTTGCTATTGCTTTCTCCACAACTTATTCATGTTCCTATGACTATGAGATTATGCAACTCCTGAATATCGGAGGAACACTTATTGTGCTATCAAACGTCACAACGTAACTGGGTGACTATAAAGATGCTCTACATGTGTCTCCAATGGTGTTTGTTGAGTTGGCATAGGTCAAGATTAGGATTTGTCACTCCGTGTATCGGAGAGGTATCTCTGGGCCCTCTCAGTAATGCACATCACTATAAGCCTTGCAAGCAATGTGACTAATGAGTTAGTTACGGGATGTTACATTACGGAACGAGTAAAGAGACTTGTCGGTAACGAGATTGAACTAGGTATTGAGATACCGATGGTCCAATCTCGGGCAAGTAACATACCGATGACAAAAGGAACAACGTATGTTGTTATGCGGTTTGACCGATAAAGATCTTCATAGAATATGTAGGAACCAATATGAGCATCCAGGTTCCGCTATTGGTTATTGACTGGAGACGAGTCTCGGTCATGTCTACATTGTTCTTGAACCCGTAGGGTCCGCAAACTTAATGTTCGGTGACGATCGATATTATGAGTTTATGTGTTTTGATGTACCGAAGGTAGTTCGGAGTCCCGAATATGATCACGGACATGACGAGGAGTCTCGAAATGGTCGAGACATAAAGATCGATATATTGGAAGGCTATGTTTGGACATCGGAATGGTTCCGGGTGAGTTCGGGCATTTACCGGAGTACCGGGGGGTTACTGGAACCCCCCGAGGAGTGTATGGGCCTTATTAGGCCTTAGTGGGAGAGAGGAGGAGGCGGCCAAGGTGGAGGGAGCCCCCCCCCCCCACAAGCCTAATCCGAATTGGGTGGGGGGCCGGCCCCCCTTCCTTCCCTCTCTCTCCCCTTCCTTTCTCTCCTACTCCAACAAGGGAAGGGGAATCCTACTCCCACCGGGAGTAGGACTCCCCCCTTGAGGCGTGCCATAGAGGGTCGGCACTCCCCCTCCTCCACTCCTTTATATACGGGGGAGGGGCACCCCATAGACACACAAGTTGATTGTTTAGCCGTGTGTGGTGCCCCCCTCCATAGATTTCCACCTCAGTCATATCGTTGTAGTGCTGAGGCAAAGCCCTGCATCGGTAACTTCATCATCACTGTCATCACGTCGTCATGCTGATGAAGCTCTCCCTGGACACTCAGCTGGATCTAGAGTGAACGTGTGCAGATCGTGGAGGTGTCATACTTTCGGTGCTAGGATCGGTCGGATAGTGAAGACGTACGACTACATCAACCATGTTATCATAACGCTTCCGCTTACGGTCTATGAGGGTACGTGTACAACACTCTCCCCTCTCGTTGCTATGCATCACTTAGATGGATCTTGTGTGTGCGTAGGAAAATTTTGAAATTATTGCGCTCCCCAACAGGAAACACGCCCTATGCCTACATCATACTACGTACAATCCCAGCTCACGTAGTCACGCTATCACCATATTTCTCGGCCTCCATGCGACACCTAGCTCTAGTTGATCTAACTAGAACGAACTATTGGTTGGCTCTATGAGATGTGGCAATTTCATACTACTACAGATGCTGGCTATACTACTATGGCACTAACACTCCAAGATGTGAGTCGAAAACCATTTATAAATTGATTTATGACATGCATATGCAAATGTACCATTCATTACATACAACAAGTCATCAACACACAACGCCAACGAGGATACATGTTGGATTATAGATTAGTTTCAACAAAACATTCTAGTAAATACTAAAGTTTTCATCACACAACAAATAACAAGCAATGAAATGAACTTCAGTTCAACCAATCCTAGGCGTTGGAAATGCTTGCTTTGAACCAGAAGAGTTTCTCTTGGAAGGGCCAGTTACTATCAATCTCGAGACCAACACAGGACTGATCATCTAGGCTGAAGCAGCCTATTTCATGACCCATATTGTGATAGCCATGGTAGGGAAGCATAGCAATGTCTGAGGTATAGATACAGTTGCTTCTCATAAATGGTAGTAACGTCGTGTCAACAGCAGTTGGATCGCCTTTCACCATGATTGGATAGTTTTGTCCAAGGAAGAGTGAGTTTCCTCCAGGAGTATCAATACTAAACCAGGGAGAAGGTGTTGGCGCTAGCACAGTAGTATCCATCCGGAATACCCTGCAACGATTTTTGGAATAGGTCCGGAGAGTGCGACCATGGGAGACAACACCTTCTTCCTTAGTCACATCAGCGGTGCCCTGTATACAGACAAGAAGAGGTGATCCATCGGAATAAGTTGCCAGGCGCCACTGAGTATATGGGTCCTCATGCTCATGATCATCATCATCGTCATCTCCCCCTTGGTTATAAATTTTTTCAAGTATAGGTGGTGGAATTTTCACATGACCTTGGAAACGCAAGAAGGTTAATTAGTAAAGGGAAACTAGCTAACCCGCATGCATGTGTATGAAACAATTATAATTACGGTGGAAGACAAACATACCGAAAGCATAAGGATTCCATGCAAAAAAAGGGCCATGGGTGGTGGCAGCAAACACAAGACCCTCGTATTGAATTGCATCACAGTACTCATCCATGTATAGAAACTGATTTTTGAGCAATATCCATCCAGTCGAACTATGAAGGAAGGCAACAAGCTTGTTGAAGATAGCAACAACTCCATATTCCATTAAACCCCAAGAGCGGTCGGGAACTTGAAAAAAATTTATCTTCTGTAGACGACAATCACCATGATGGTAGTTGAACGTACGTAGATAACCGGTGTGCTCAACCTTTGGGTAGTCTGAGATTTTTGGAAGTGGAACCCGGTGACGAGTGTACATATTCACAAGTTCCCACTCGCAGTTGGACCCAATATAAACAACCCAATCTCCATTTGTGCCTTCCCAAGCCTTACCCTCAAGCGATGGCATCTTAACATCACATGTATCATTAGCAAGCAGCACCAACTTGCACAAGGCGACGCCTCCGTCGTTAGCGCGCTAGTGAGCAGGGTCACGGTGAAGAAGATAGGGGAGATCAAACCGCTCCTAGACCCTTGGGTTCATTGTAATGATGTTATTAGTTGAGTCGAGAATGGTCTTGAACGAACCTGCCATGCTAGCCGAGGTGATGACGTCGCATCGATCAATGAGTTCCTCCACCACATCATCATTCAGATTGGGGCAAGAATAACGGGGTCATTTTCGACCTGTTCCCTCCATGGAGAAGACGATCGAACAATGGTAGAAAGAAGGGTGAAGGCAAATGGAGGAGGGAGGAAGAGCGTGCGATAGCAGTTCCAAATCGAGAGGGAAAGGCGAAGAGTCGGTGGGCGGTTGCCATGGTACATGAAGAGGCGCCCCCCGGCCTACATAGACGTCCGTTCAGAAATTGTACAAAAGGATTCATCGTCGTTTCACTGACATGTTGGAACAGGACCACATGTCAATGAAGAGGCTAGTGGGGAGCGGACGGTTGCCACAGAGGTCACACACTGATGATAACCCACAAGTATAGGGGATCGCAACCGTTTTCGAGGGTAGAGTATTCAACCCAAATTTATTGATTTGACACAAGGGGAGCCAAAGAATATTCTCAAGTATTAGCAGCTGAGTTGTCAATTCAACCACACCTGGAAACTTAATATCTGCAGCAAAGTATTTAGTAGCAAAGTAATATGATAATAGTGGTAACGGTAGAAAAAGTAATGTTTTTGGTACTTTGTAGTGATGATAGCAATAGCAACGGAAAGTAAATAAGCTAGGAACAATATATGGAAAGCTCGTAGGCAATGGATCAGTGATGGAGAATTATGCCGGATGCGGTTCATCATGTAACAGTCATAACCTAGGGTGACACAGAACTAGCTCCAGTTCATCAGTGTAATGTAGGCATGTATTCTGAATATAGTCATACGTGCTTATGGAAAAGAACTTGCATGACATCTTTTGTCCTACCCTCCCGTGGCAGCGGGGTCCTTACGGAAACTAAGGGATATTAAGTCCTCCTTTAAATAGAGTACCGGAACAAAGCATTAACACATAGTGAATACATGAACTCCTCGAGGTTAACGGATCACCGGTAAGTATCCCAATTATTGTCACTTCGAGGTTAACGGATCAGAACACATAATAGGTGACTATGGACTTGCAAGATAGGATCAAGAACTCTCATATATTGGTGAAAACATAATAGGTTCAGATCTGAAATCATGGCACTCGGGCCCTAGTAACAAGCATTAAGCATAGCAAAGTCATAGCAACATCAATCTCAAAACATAGTGGATACTAGGGATCAAACCCTAACAAAACTAACTCAATTATGTGATAGATCCCATCCAATCCATCACCGTCCAGCAAGCCTACGATGGAATTACTCACGCACGGCGGTGAGCATCATGAAATTGGTGATGGAGGATGGTTGATGATGATGATGGCGACGGATTCACCTCTCCGGAGCCCCGGACAGACTCCAGATCAGCCCTCCCGAGAGGTTTTAGGGCTTGGCGGCGGCTCCATATCGTAAAACGCGATGAATTCTTCTCTCTGATTTTTTTCTCCCCGAAACCAAATATATAGAGTTGGAGTTGGAGTCGGAGGAGCTCCAGGGGCCCACGAGGTAGGGGGCAGGCGCGCCCCCCACCCCCGTGGACAGGTGGTGGGCCCCCTGGCCTTCATCTTTTGCAAGGATTTTTTTATATTTTCCGAAAAGGTGATCCGTGAAGTTTCAGGCCATTCCAAGAACTTTTGTTTCTGCGCATAAATAACACCATGGTAATTCTGCTGAAAACAGCGTCAGTCCGGGTTAGTTCCATTCAAATCATGCAAGTTAGAGTCCAAAACAAGTGCGGAAGTGTTTGGAAAAGAAGATACGACGGAGACGTATCAACTCCCCCAAGCTTAAACCTTTGCTTGTCCTCAAGCAATTCAGTTGATAAACTGAAAGTGATAACAAAAAACTTTTACAAACTCTGTTTGCTCTTGTCGTTGTAGATATGTAAAGCCAGCATTCAAGTTTTCAGCAAAGATTATAACTAACCACGTTCACAATAACGCTTGGGTCTCGATTTTACTCATATCAATGGCATAAGCAACTAGCCGGCAATAATAATAAATCTCGGATGACAACACTTTCTCAAAAAAAATCATAATATGATATAACAAGATGGTATCTTGCTAGCCCTTTCTGAGACCGCAAAACATAAATGCAAAGCACCTTTAAAGATCAAGGACTGACTAGACATTGTAATTCATGGTAAAAGAGATCCAGTCAAGTCATACCCAATGTAAACCAACAATAATGAATGCAAATGACAGCGGTGCTCTCCAACTGGTGCTTTTTGATAAGAGGATGATGACTCAGCATAAAAGTAAATAGATAGGCCTTTCACAGAGGGAAGCAGGGATTTGTAGAGGTGCTAGAGCTCGGTTTTGAAACAGCGATGAATAATATTTTGAGTGGTATACTTTCATTATCAACATAACAACCAAGAGATGGCGATATATTCCATGCTACACACATTATAGGCGGTTCCCAAACAGAATGGTAAAGTTTATACTCCGCCTTCCACCAACAAGCATCAATCCATGGCTTGCTCGAAACAACGAGTGCCTCCAACTAACAAGAGTCCCAGGGGGAGTTTTGTTTGCAATTATTTTGATTTAGTTTGCATAAAGCATGGGACTGAGCATCCCGGTGACCAGCCATTTTCTCATGAATGAGGAGCGGAGTCCACTCCTCTTGAGAATAACCCACCTAACATGGAAGATACAGACAGCCCTAGTTGATACATGAGTTATTCGAGCATACAAAATAGGATATTTGTTTGAAGGTTTAAAGTTTGGCACATACAAATTTACTTGGAACGGCAGGTAGATACCATATATAGGTAGGTATGGTGGACTCATATGGAATAACTTTGGGGTTTATGGGATTGGATGCACAAGCAGTATTCCCGCTTAGTACAGGTAAAGGCTAGCAAAAGACTAGTAAGCGACCAGCTAGAGAGCGACAACAGTCATGAACATGCATTAAAATTAATCAACACCGAATGCAAACATGAGTAGGATATAATCCACCATGAACTTAAATATCATGAAGGCTATGTTGATTTTGTTTCAACTACATGCATGAACATGCGCCAAGTCAAGTCACTTAAATCATCTAGAGGAGGATATCACCCTATCATACCACATCATAACCATTTAATAGCATGTTGGCACGCAAGGTAAACCATTATAACTCATAGCTAATCAAGCATGGCACAAGAACTATGATCTCTAGTTGTCATTGCAAACATGTTTATTCATAATAGGCTGAAGCAGGAACGATTAACTAATCATATTTACAAAAACAAAAGAGGTTGAGTTCATACCAGCTTTTCTCATCTCAGTCAGTCCATCATATATCGTCATAATTGCCTTTCACTTGCACGACCGAATGATGTGAATAATAATAATAGTGCTCGTGCATTGGACTAAGCTGGAATCTGCAAGCATTCAATAAACAGGAGAAGACAAGGCAATATGGGCTCTTTTGTCAGATCAACAATTATGCATATAAGAGCCACTTCAACACTTTAATCATGGTCTTCTCCTATCGACCCCCAAAGAAAATAAAAGAAATAAAACTATTTACATGGGAAAGCTCCCAACAAGCAAAAGAAGAACAGGAAATCTTTTTGGGTTTTTGTTTTAATTACTACTACAAGCATGGAAAGTAAACTAATTAAAAGATACAACTATTTTTTTCTTAAGGTTTATTAAACACTCAAGAAGAAAGCATAAAAAGGAAAGTAAACTAGCATGGATGATACAATGAAAAAGTATGAGCACCGACATCTAGCAATGAGTGTGTGAACATAAATGTAATGTCGGTGGGAAATACGTAATCCCCCAAGCTTAGGCTTTTGGCCTAAGTTGGTCTATGGCCACGGCTGGGCTGGCGGATATCCATAATAATAGTTGGGGTCATACTGCGATACAGCGACTATCGCCTCCTGAGCTGTAGCGTGGCGACGAGCGGCCTCAGCTCTCCTCTCGTACTCATTTGCCTCCTCTGTGGTAATAATGTATCTTCCTTTTGCCTGATAATCAAAGAAGGTAGGAGCAGGGAGAGTAATACGGACAACACGCCGTCTGTCAAAGATTAGTCGATACTGGAGAGGTGATTCGTTCCTCTCAACAAACTGGTGGTGAACCATAGCATTAAAATCTAGGTAAGCTGGAGGTAATTCAATATCATCTTCACGTATGGCTATACCAAGAAAATTAGCTATCCGGGTTGCATAAATTCCACCAAAGAAATCTCCATTAAATCTATTAAGATGCAACCTACGTGCAACAATGGCTCCCAAATTATAAGATTTGTCTCCTAACACAGCACTCCTAAGAATACTGAGGTCAGGAACACACATATGACATGCTTCATCTTTACCATTAATGCATCTACCTATGAAGAGAGCAAAATAATGTATAGCAGGAAAGTGAATGCTCCCTATGGTAGCTTGTGTAATATCTCTAGATTCCCCCACAGTTATACTAGCAAGAAAATCTCTAAATTCAGATTTGCGAGGATCCCTGATACTACCGCATTGTGGAAGTTTGCAAGCAGTGGTAAAATCCTCTAAGTCCATAGTGTAAGAATTTTAATAAAGATCAAACAGGACAATTGGAGAATTACGTGAAGATGAAAATTCAAACCTCACAAAGGAACTAGTGAGGTGGTGATACTGGCTGCACTTCTCTTTCTCGAAGCTCACAAGATCAGTGTTATGCAAATATGCATTAAATTCTTCCTTATTTCCCGCTCGATCCATAAAGTTCTCAGAAGGCCATTCACAAGGACACACTAGAGCGTCTCTTGGTGGCTCTTCATCAGCATCACGCATTGCAAGCCTAGGTCCTTGCTTTCTTGAAGAACCACCTTGGAACATTTTCCTAAGCATATTTCTTCCTTTGAAACATTCTGAAATTTTTTAGTAACTTCAAATAAAAGTAAACCAAACTCAATAATATTGATAGCAACTACTCCTACAAGTGCCTAGAGCCTATATCATGCATCAAAACTACTTGGAACCATATAAATTTGACATGCAAGCTCAAGAACATGGTCACCTAGGCAGCACAAATTTGCAATGAATAAAGCACTAGAACAAAAACTAATTGGATCAATGGAGGAGTCACATACCAAGGAACAATCTCCCCAAGCAGTTTTGTGAGAGGTGCTTTGAGCAAGGAGATCGAAAATGGCAGCAAAACGAGCTTGGACTCGGGTTTGAGCTGGTTATTCGTGTTTGTGGGAGGAAGAACGAGTGTGTGGGTGAAAGGATAAGTGGAGGAGGACCACTGTGGGCCCACGAGACAGGGGGTGCGCCCAGGGGGTAGGGCGCGCCCCTGACCCTCGTGGCCAGGTGCCAGCTCCTCCTGTTGTGTTCTCAGTGCCAAATATTCTCAAATATTCCAGAAAAATCATATTTAAATTTCAGGGCGTTTGGAGAACTTTTATTTTTGGGGTATTTTTATATTGCACGGATAATTCAGATAACGGACAGAAAAAATACTATTCTATTTTATATAAATAACAGAAAGTAAAAGTGGGGTACAGAAGGTTGTGCCTTCTAGTTTCATCCATCTCATGCTCATCGAAAGGAATCCACCAACATGGTTGATCAAGTCTTGTTAACGAACTCATTCCGAATAACATGGAACCGGAGAAATTTCGAATAACACTATGTTACCTCTACGGGGATATGCACATCCCCAATAATAAGAATATCATATTTCTTCTTGACAGTAGGAAGAGGAAATTCAAAACCTCCAAATATAATCGATGGAATTTTTCCAATAGAGTTTATACTATGAACTTGAGGTTGTTTCCCCGGAAAGTGTACCGTATGCTCATTACCATTAACATGAAAAGTGGCATTGCCTTTAGTGCAATCAATAACAGCCCCTGCAGTATTCAAAAAGGGTCTTCCAAGAATAATAGACATACTATCGTCCTCGGGAATATCAAGAATAACAAAGTCCGTTAAAATAGTAACGTTTGCAACCACAACAGGCACATCCTCACAAATACCGACAGGTATAGCAGTTGATTTATCAACCATTTGCAAAGATATTTCAGTAGGTGTCAACTTATTCAAATCAAGTCTACGATATAAAGAGAGAGGCATAACACTAACACCGGCTCCAAGATCACATAAAGCAGTTTTACCATAATTTCTTTTAATGGAACATGGTATAGTGGGTACTCCTGGATCTCCAAGTTTCTTTGATATTCCACCCTCAAAAGTATAATTAGCAAGCATGGTGGAAATTTCAGCTTCCGGCATCTTTCTTTTATTAGTAACAATATCTTTCATATACTTAGCATAAGGATTCATTTTGAGCATATCAGTTAATCGCATACGCAAAAAGATAGGTATAATCATTTCAGCAAAGCACTCAAAATCCTCATCATCCTTTTTCTTGGATAGTTTGGGAGGAAAAGGCATGGGTTTCTGAACCCAAGGCTCTCTTTCTTTACCATGTTTCCTAGCAACAAAGTCTTTCTTATCATAACGTTGATTCTTTGATTGTGGGTTATCAAGATCAACAGCAGGTTCAATTTCTATATCATTATCATTCCTAGGTTGAGTATCAATATGAACATTCTCGTTAACATTATCACTAGTTTCAGGTTCATTACCAGATTGTGTTTCAGCATCAGAAATAGAAATATCATTTGGATTCTCAGGTGTTTCAGTAATAGGTTCACTAGAAGCATGCAAAGTCCTATCATTTTTCTTTTTCTTCCTTTTAGAAGGACTAGGTGCATCTATATTATTTCTCTGAGAATCTTGCTCAATGCTCTTAGGGTTGCCTTTAGGATACAAAGGTTCCTGAGTCATTCTACCACCTCTAGTCATAACTCTAACAGCATTATCATTATTCTTACTATTCAATTCATTAAGCAAATCATTTTGAGCTTTAAGTACTTGTTCTACTTGAGTGGTAACCATAGAAGCATGTTTACTAATAAGTTTAAGTTCACCTTTGGCATTACCATATAATCACCCAAGTGTTCAAGCATATTTGAATTGTATTTCAATTTTCTACCAAAATAAGCATTAAAATCTTCTTGCTTAGCCATAAATTTATCAAACTCATCTAAGCATGGGCTAGCAAGCTTAGTAAATGGGATTTCAGCTTTATCATATCTATAGAGAGAATTTACCTTTACTACCTATGTCGGGTTATCAGGACCATGTTTTTCTTCAATAGGTAATGGATTAAGATCATGTGTTTCTTCAGCAGGCGGTAAATTAAGATCATGTATTTCTTCAATAGGAGGTAAATTCTTAACATCTTCAGCTTTAATACCCTTTTCTTTCAAATATTTCTTTGCCTCTTGCATATCTTCAGGACGGAGAAATAGAATACCCCTCTTCTTCGGAGTTGGTTTAGGAATAGGCTCAGGAACTGGCTCAGGAGGTGTCCAATTATTTTCATTTGTCAACATATTATTCAATAGAATTTCAGCTTCATCCGGCGTTCTTTCCCTGAAAACAAAACCAACATAACTATCTAGGTAATGTCTGGAAGCATCGATTAGTCCATTATAAAAGATATCAAGTATTTCATTTTTCTTAAGAGGATGATTGGGCAAAGCATTAAGTAATTGGAGAAACCTCCCCCAAGCTTGTGGGAGACTCTCTTCCTCAATTTGCACAAAGTTATATATATCCCTTAAAGCAGCTTGTTTCTTATGAGCAGGGAAATATTTAGCAGAGAAGTAATAAATCATATCCTGGGGACTACGCACACAACCAGGATCAAGAGAATTAAACCATATCTTAGCATCACCCTTTAATGAGAACGGAAATATTTTAAGGATATAAAAGTAGTGAGTTCTCTCATCATTAGTGAACAGGGTAGCTATATCATTTAATTTAGTAAGATGTGCCACAACAGTTTCAGATTCATAGCCATGAAAAGGATCAGATTCAACCAAAGTAATTATATTAGGATCAACAGAGAATTCATAATCCTTATCGGTAACACAGATAGGTGAAGTAGCAAAAGCAGGGTGAGGCTTCATTCTAGCATTTAGAGATTGATGATTCCATTTAGCTAATAACCTCTTGAGTTCGTATCTATCTTTGCAAGATAAAATAGCTAAAGAAGCTTCTTTATCAAAAACATAACCCTCAGGAATAACAGGTAAGTCTTCATCATCAATTTCATCAGTATCATCAGATTCAATATTTTCATTCTCTCTAGCCCTAGCAAGTTGTTCATCAAGAAATTCACTAAGTGGCACAGTAGTATCAAGCATAGAAGTAGTTTCATCATAAGTATCATGCATAGCAGAAGTGGCATCATCAATAACATGCGACATATCAGAACGAATAGCAGAAGCAGGTTTAGGTGTCGCAAGCTTACTCAAAACAGAAGGTGAATCATGTGCAGAGCTAGATGGAAGTTCCTTACCTCCCCTCGTAGTTGAGGGATAGATCTTGGTTTTAGGATCTCTCAAGTTCTTCATAATGATAGGCAGATATAAATCCCAAGTGACTCAAAGAATAGAGCTATGCTCCCCGGCAACGACGCCAGAAAGTAGTCTTGATAACCCACAAGTATAGGGGATCGCAACAGTTTTTGAGGGTAGAGTATTCAACCCAAATTTATTGATTCGACACAAGGGGAGCCAAAGAATATTCTCAAGTATTAGCAGCTGAATTGTCAATTCAACCACACCTAGAAACTTAATATCTGCAGCAAAGTATTTAGTAGCAAAGTAATATGATAATAGTGGTAACGGTAGCAAAAGGTAACAGTAGCAAAAGTAATGTTTTTGGTATTTTGTAGTGATGATAGCAGTAGCAACAAAAAAGTAAATAAGTGAGGAACAATATATGGAAAGCTCATAGGCAATGGATCAGTGATGGAGAATTATGTCAGATGCAGTTCATCATGTAACAGTCATAACCTAGGGTGACACAGAACTAGCTCCAGTTCATCAGTGTAATGTAGGCATGTATTCCGAATATAGTCATATGTGCTTATGGAAAAGAACTTGCATGACATCTTTTGTCCTACCCTCCCGTGGCAGCGGGGTCCTTATGGAAACTAAGGGATATTAAGGCCTCCTTTTAATAGAGTACCTGAACAAAGCATTAACACATAGTGAATACATGAACTCCTCAAACTACGGTCATCACCGGTAAGTATCCCGATTATTGTCACTTCGGGGTTAACTGATCATAACACATAATAGGTGACTATAGATTTGCAAGATAGGATCAAGAACTATCATATATTGATGAAAACATAATAGGTTCAGATCTGAAATCATGGCACTCGGGCCCTGGTGACAAGCATTAAGCATAGCAAAGTTATAGCAACATCAATCTCAAAACATAGTGGACACTAGGGATCAAACCCTAACAAAACTAACTCGATTACATGATAGATCCCATACAACCCATCACCGTCCAGAAAGCCTACGATGGAATTACTCACGCACGGTAGTGAGCATCATGAAATTGGTGATGGAGGATGGTTGATGATGACGATGGCGACGGATTCCCCTCTCCGGAGCCCCGAACGGACTCCAGATCAGCCCTCCCAAGAGGTTTTAGGGCTTGGCGGTGGCTCCATATCGTAAAACGCGATGAATTCTTCTCTCTGATTTTTTTTCTCCCTGAAACCAAATATATAGAATTGGAGTTGGAGTCGGAGGAGCTCCAGGGGCCCACGAGGTAGGGGGCGCCCCCACCCTCGTGAACAGGTGGTGGGCCCCCTGGCCTACATGTTTTGCAAGGATTTTTTATATTTTCCGAAAAGGTGTTCGGTGAAGTTTCAGGTCATTCCGAGAACTTTTATTTCTGCACGTAAATAACACCATGGTAATTCTGCTGAAAACAATGTCAGTCCGGTTTAGTTCCATTCAAATCATGCAAGTTAGAGTCCAAAACAAGGGCAAAAGTGTTTGGAAAAGTAGATACGACGGAGACGTATCAACTGACGACAAGGTCGTCCTGTCAGACCTAGCGCTCGCGCGATATGGCTTCCAGCCCCCACACGAGTGAAGCCACTTCGCACCCCCACACGGTTGGTCCGCCATGCTGATAGGCCAACTCCAGCGCGTCCAGCTCGGACGCGCGCTCGCTCAGCCCCCTTTCCCTCGACGCCCCGGAGCTACCCAACCACGACTACGTGTTTTGCGCACCCGACAGCCAGATTTGGAGCGGATCCGGTCGGGCTTGAGCTCGCCCGGCTGTGGGAGGCTGCGCTACACCATGGACTCGCCGGGCACCGGGCCGGAAGGCCCCGGCAAGGCCGCAAGTCCACATGCAGGTACTGACTCCTCGTGTAGCCACTCGGATCTACACCGTCGGCGGTCCACCGACAGATACATGAATGGCGATCGGTCGGGCTTGGTGCTGGCCCAAAAGCTCGTCGGCGCACCGTTGCCACTCATTACGTGCGACGACTGCCCAAAGAAGGTCTTGCGCCGCGTGTCTACAATGCCGGAACATTCCGGATGGGTGTTCATCAAGTGCTCAACCGATGGGGTATGTGCTACTTTAGCTTCGGTTGTGCTCTCGGATTAGACTAGTTGTGCTAACTTAAAATTTTATTGTGTAGAATGGATGCAAGTTTTGGTATTGGGAAGAAGAGTACATCGATATATTGATAGAGTGCAATTTAGTAGGTGTTCTAGCACTTTTAGCTAGCATAGAGGCTAGAGATGAGACTAGTGCACTTGTTGATAGAATAGAGGCTAGACATGAGACTAGATGCGAGGAAGCAACGTCTACTTCTTTACACTCGAAGAATAAAGAAGCACAAAATATTGAGCCTCCGCAGATCAACAATGAATGCATCAAGAAGGCACTAATCCAACTTACAGGAGCAGTTATGGAAGTTGGATATCTTGTAAAATGTATTCTTGTGGTTCTTATTTTCTTTGGTCTTGCTTTTCTAGTAAAATTTTGGTGATGTATTTCCATGTACCAAAAATCAATGATGAAAAAAAGATATGTGTTTGCAAAGAAAAATGTACGCGGTCGGGATGCGTCCGCGCGTTGGGCGCATGGCCACCGCATCCGAGAAATAGCCCGGACACGACCCCATTGCCCTACCCAAACTGACAGAATTTGGGCAAAACAGAGGCCCATTTGGGGTCGTGCGTTGGAGTTGGCCTTACAAGTGGGACCGCAGTTGAGGAAACCGACTATCGGCAAACCCCCACCTCACCCGCCGCACGATGGCTGAGTTAGAGAAACAAGGAGGTTAAAGAGATAGTTGTAGCACAGACTCCAAGAAATATGGTGTTAGATGGAAGTCGTGCTGGTGGCGTGTGTCGTACTCCTGGACGTGAATGATTGTTCTGGCCCATGCCACCCTACTATATATCAAGGATTCAAGGTGCTGGTTACGTACAACGAACACATTAATATATGGCCCACCTCACACTGTGGCCAAATTTCCTGGAGTCTATCCTAGGTTAAAAAGTGTTCTTTGTGAGGGTGGGTGGTCGGTCTCAAGTTTAAAACTTGTTTTGTATACATAGACGTAGAGATAGTGCAGTAGTTTTGAAAGTTTGAACCTAAACATCATAATGCAATTTCTACGAGACTCATCCGAGGACCTAGGATGGTGGGATTCACAGCTACAGTAAAACACCCGCCCGATGCGTGAAGCATGTGAAGCTAGTACAAATAGTAGTACGTACTATTGTTGATTGGACTCATCCGATAACCTGTTGCAATGCACGTACAATTATGTATTCGGAAAATATTTTTTTGCCTCGTCACAGCACCCACTCAGAGAAGCGACTCGAAAGCCATTCATAAATTTAGTAAGTTTATCACAGGCATATCATTTTATTACATACAACAGGTCATGAACCCATAATGACAACGAGGATACATTATAGATACTAAACTTTTCATCAGACAAGAAATAACAAGCAATGAAGTGAACTTCAGCTCAACCAATCCTCGGCATTGGAAATACTTGCTTTGAACCAGAAGTGATTCTCTGGGAAGGGGCAGCTACTATCAATCTCAAGACCAACGTAGGACTGATCATCTAGGCTGAAGTGTCCTATGTCAGGACGCATATTGTGACAGCCGCGGTAGGGAACCATAGCAATTAATGTCCGAGGTATATAGATACAGTTGCTTCTCATAAATGGTAGTAACGTTGTGTCAATAGCAGTTGGATCGTCTTTCACCATCATTCAATAGTTTTGTCCAAGGAAGAGCAAGTTTCCTCCAAGTGTAACAATACTAAACCAGGGAGCAGGTGTTGGCGCTAGCACAGTAGTATCCATCTCAAATACCCTGCAACCAATGTTGGAATAGGTCCGGAGAGTGCGACCATGGGAGACAACACCTGCTTCCTTAGTAACATCAGCAGTGCCCTGTATACAGACAAGAAGAGGTGATCCATCAGAATAAGTTGCCAGGTGCCACTGAGTATATGGTTCCTCATGCTCGTGATCATCATCATTGTCATCTCCCCCTTGGTTATAATTCTTTTTCAAATATAGGTGGTGGGATGTTCACAGGACCTTGGAAACACAAGAAGGTTAATTAGTAAAGGGAAACTAGCTAACCCGCATGCATGTGGATGAAACAATTATAATTACGGTGGAAGACAAACGTACCGAAGGCACAAGGATTCCATGCAAAAACAGTGCCATGAGTGGTGGCAGCAAACACAAGACCCTCGTATTGAATTGCATCACAGTACTCATCATGTATAGAAACTGGTTTTTGAGCAATATCCATCGAGTCGAACTATGAAGGACGGCAACAAGCATGGCGAAGATAGCGACAACACAAGCATTCCTATAACCCCAAGAGCGGTTGGGAACTCGACAAATTGCTATCTTCTGTAGACGACAGTCACCATGATCATAGTTGAATGTACGTAGAATACTGGTGTGCTCAACCTCTGGGCAGTCTGAGATTTTTGGAAGTGGAACCCGGTGACAAGTGTACACATTCACAAGTTCCCACTCGCAGTTGTACCCAATATAAACAACCCAATCTCCATTTGTGCCTGCCCAAGCCATACCCTCAAGCGATGGCATCTTAACATCACACATATCATTATCAAGCGGCATCAACTTGCACAAGGCGAGGCCTCCATCGTCCGTGCACCAGTGAGCAAGGTCACGGAAGATAGGGGAGATCAAACCGCTCATGGACCCTTGGGTTCGTTGTAATGATGTTCTTAGTTGTGCCGAGAATGGTCTTGAATGAACCTGCCATGCTAGCCGAGGTGATGACGTCGCATCAATCAATGAGTTCCTCCACTGTGTCATCATTCAGATTGGGGAAAGAATAACAGGGTCGTTTCCGTCCTGTTCCCTCCATGGAGAAGACGATCGAACAATGGCATAAGGAAGGGCGAAGGCAAATGGAGGAGGGAGGAAGAGCGTGCGACAGCAGTTCCAAATCAAGACGGAAAGGCTAAGAGTCGGTGGACGGTTGCCACGGTACAAGAAGAGGCGCCCCGGCCTACATAGACGTCCGTTCGGAAATTATACAAAAGGACTCGTCGTCGTCTCACTAACATGTTGGAACGGGATCACATGTCAACGAAACATGGTGTGTAATTTCTCATGCAAAATGCGATCTGGCCGTGTTGGCCCGAGGTGCCGCATTAGTTATCGACCTTTATTTTTTTAATGGCGTGTCGTTCAGTTTTGAAGCACGACTAACTGGTACTGTATGCAGAGAAAATATAAAGTACTCTACCACTACTCCACCTCTAGTACTAGTAGTATAAAAAAGATATATAGGTTGGAGCTTCAGTGCTTTCTTGCTAAGGGCTACCCACTTGCTTCTCACACTATCACCCTCTCTCCAAATCTAAAAAAGATGGCCCCTCTCTCCCTCCTCACCGATGGTCATAGATCCGCCGGGGAAGAAAAGGACGTGCAGCGTTGACGCACTCGTCGGTGAGCGAGGTCACGCACTGACGACAATGCCGTCCGCACGGGATGGCCTCCGTCCCCAAGCTCGCTGGCGTAGTGTGTGCAGAGGACGACGACCATGAGAGAAGCCACTTCCCGCCGACCCTTAGGTATGCTACCCCTTTTCGAGCCATACCCTTGTTCTATTGCCCCATCTGCCACGTCGCTGCATGTGGATTTTTTTCCACTCCACCATCTTCCCAATTTGCCATCCTCTGCTCCGCTGGTCACGCAGATGAAAACCTTAACTTGCACTATTAAAGGAAACCCTACTTCATGCAGACTAATCCATGTCTGGGTTGAACAAGGAAAGGAAGGGAGACTGTATTGTCCAAGAGACTAGGCATCGAACCCGCATCTAGGTTGATAAGGGGAAAATCAGTAGCTAAGGAACGAGTCCCGTGTCTCTTGGTTGAAGAAGGATAGAAAGGCATGAAAACGCAATAGAAAATGACCAGGTCGATTAGTTTGTTGTCCTCACATAGGAAAAAGGTGGCTAAAGAGAACAAAAATGGGACATAATCCACATATGTTGCCTGGATATTTGTTGCTCTAGGCAACCATACCTCCCTCTCCACTCTATGCGTCTGTGGAGCTACATCGTACGAGGTGCCACAATTTTTTATGTTGTCATTAGTTAATAATGCTAGTTACCTTCAGACTTTTGTATTTGGTTTAATGCTCTTGCACAACTAGTATACCAATGTTGAAACTTGTTACCTTTACATTTTGTATTGTTAGTTCTTATAGAAATCTTCTAGTGCTAGAGCTTATGGAAATCTGTTCAGTAAAACCATTGTACTGTACCCTGTAATAAAATAACTACTCTACTGTTGCACTAGCCACTGGATTAACATATATTTGTACTATTAAAATGCTGTTGCATTAGTATATGGACAAATATAAAGTGTGGCAAGCTTTCCTAGATCTGTGCTCAAGAAAACTACTACCTGTTTTTCTAAATACTAGATGTTTGGGTACTTTAAACTGAACCGCGAAAATGTCTTATATTAAGGAACAAAGGGTGTAGAGTTCACTCAAATTAGAGCATCTCCAATAGCTTGTCTATATGGATGTCTATACTCGTTTTCCATGACGTGAGCCCCAAACAGGCATCCAACAGCTTGTCTATATGGTCGTCCAAATATACCCATCCTCTAAATCGACCTCGACAATGTCCACGCCTGGATATTGTGAAGGCGTCGTCTAAACTCAGTTGCAGTCATCATTTCTTCCTTTCCCAAGCGATAGCCCACCTGTCATGGTCCCTGTATATAGACGTTCTGATGCAAAACTGGACATGTATATAAGGGAATCTTTTTAGACCATTGTCTATACGAATATATAGACATCCAAATATACACATGCCATTGGAGATGCTCTTATCCTAGTAAAACTAGGCACACCTTTGTTAAAATTAATGTTCATTATGTTATCAAAGGAGGTCCGTATGTTTGTATCTAATGTCTGTCGACTACATACCTGACATCATGATGTAATGTTATGTCATTTCCTTTTGTACAGTGTCACTGAATTGTCAAGGCGGTGATGGCATTTTATTTTAGTTGAAGTGCACAAAATATGCTTAAAAGAAGAGGAAAGGTCGGGAATTGTTCGGGTTTTTCAGAAAAAACTATGTATGCCTTCCTGACATCAGCCGTTGTTGCCTTATTTATTCCTTCAAATAGGTGGTTAGAAATAGTCTTGCTACCTTTTCCCATTAAGAAATTGGAATGCTTATATTTCTGAGTCTATGCTTCAACTAGTGCCACTTTTATAGTAATCACACTTTCAATATCTATGCAAATAGGGATGCTCGATTTTAGTGGAATTGCACAAAAAGTCCAAATGGTTCAACATTAGGAGCATGTTTTCTTCCAAACCTTTATATCCAATTGGTGGCACTATGAGTTGTTCATTACGAAGGTACATGGTTTGCTACTATCTTGATACTCTTTTGTACTGTCATTAGATAGTAATACTAGTGGGTTGCATGTGAATTTATTGGCAGGGTGGACCTAAATTGGAGGTGCAGTACATGATTCAATGATTGGATGCTCAATTTCGGTTGTATCGATTTCACCTCTTCCATCACTGCGAACATGGATATCGTTGGTCTGATGAAGAATAGGCGCTGTATTTCTGCGCTGAACCAGCAAATCAATTCAGTATGAAATTGTCCAGGGCAAAACTGTTGGAAATATGCCCTAGAGGCAATAATAAAAGCATTATTATTATATTTCCTTGTTCATGATAATTGTCTTTATTCATGCTATAATTGTATTATCCGGAAATCGTAATACATGTGTGAATAACAGACACCAACATGTCCCTAGTAAGCCTCTAGTTGACTAGCTCATTGATCGATAGATAGTCATGGTTTCCTGACTATGGACATTGGATGTCATTGATAATGAGATCACATCATTAGGAGAATGATGTGATGGACAAGACCCAATCCTAAACATAGCATAAAGATAGTATAGTTCGTCTGCTAGAGTTTTTCCAATGTCAAGTATCTTTTCCTTAGACCATGAGATCGTGTAACTCCCGGATACCATAGGAGTGCTTTGGGTATACCAAACGTCACAACGTAACTGGGTGACCATAAAGGTATACTACGGGTATCTCCGAAGTGTCTATTGGGTTGACACAGATCAAGACTGGGATTTGTCACTCCGTATGACGGAGAGGTATCACTGGGCCCACTCGGTAATGCATCATCATTATGAGCTCAAAGTGACCAAGTGTCTGGTCACGGGATCATGCATTACGGTACGAGTAAAGTGACTTGCCGGTAACGAGATTGAATGAGGTATTGGGATACCAACGATCGAATCTCGGGCAAGTAACATACCGATTGACAAAGGGAATTGCATACGGGGTTGCTTGAATCCTCGACATAGTGGTTCATCCGATGAGATCATGGTGGAGTATGTGGGAGCCAACATGGGTATCCAGATCCCGCTGTTGGTTATTGATCGGAGAGTCGTCTCGGTCATGTCTGCATGTCTCCCGAACCCGTAGGGTCTGCACACTTAAGGTTCGGTGATGCTAGGGTTGTAGGGATATGTATATGCAGTAACCCGAATGTTGTTCGGAGTCCCGGATGAGATCCCGGACGTCACGAGGAGTTCCGGAATGGTCCGGAGGTAAAGAATTATATATATGAAGTGCTATTTCGGCCATCGGGATAAGTTTCGCTGTCACCGGTATTGTACCGGGACCACCGGAAGGGTCCCGGGGGTCCACCGGGTCGGGCCACCTGCCCCGGGGGGGGGGGCACATGGGCTGTAGGTGGTGCGCCTTGGCCTACATGGGCCAAGGGCACCAGCCCCAAGAGGCCCATGCGCCTAGGGTTTCAAAAGGGGAAGAGTCCCACAAGGGGAAGGCACCCCCTAGGTGCCTTGGGGGGGAGGGAATCCTCCCTTGGCCGCCGCCCCCTAGGAGATTGGATCTCCTAGGGCCGGCGCCCCCCCCCCTTGGCCCCCTATATATAGTGAGGGAAGGAGGGCCTCTTAGACCACGCCTTTGGTTGCCTCCTTCTCCCTCTCCAACACCTCCTCCTCCATAGTGCTTGGCGAAGCCCTGACGGAGTACTGCAGCTCCATCACCACCACGCCGTCGTGCTGTTGCTGGAGCCATCTTCCTCAACCTCTCCTCTCCCCTTGCTGGATCAAGAAGGAGGAGACGTCATCTGCTCCGTACGTGTGTTGAACGCGGAGGTGCCGTCCGTTCGGCGCTTGGTCATCGGTGATTTGGATCACGTCGTGTACGACTACCTCATCCCCGTTCTTTGAACGCTTCCGCTCGCGATCTACAAAGGTATGTAGATGCATCCGATCACTCGTTGCTAGATGAACTCATAGATGGATCTTGGTGAAATCGTAGGAAAATTTTTGTTTTCTGCAACGTTCCCCAACAAAAACATGACTGTATCAAATTGTCTAGTGCAAAATATGACAGATGCTAAGCGAAAGAGACGTGTTTAAACCGAAAATACAAGGTGGGGTATATGTTTACTAGCTGCTTGATATTTGTGCAGACAAAGATGTCTGCCCATTGCTATTTGGCAAACAAACAAAGTGACCACAATTTTGGTTGAACTGCACAAGAGAATAGTATAGTCACTACATGCAGTGCCATTTGAAAATAGACACAGAAAGATTGGATAGTCACTTCATGAACTGCAGAAAAGTAGTATTGTACTATTTATTGACCAACACTAGGTGCTTCATTGCTTTGGTCTGATTATACAATGGACATCATTTTGTCTAAGTTAAAGTTTGTATTCCAAAAGTAGTCTCGCCATGTGATCAAGAGAAGACCAAATCATATTGCAGTGGATGTTCCTCCATCATGTGTGGTTCATTCTCATGGTTCCAGCTGTTGGTGAAACCACTTACGTTTGCAAGAGGAATTGTAGACATCACAAACAAATTTGTCTTTCACTCTGTACTAAATGTTGGCCAAGAGAAGCATCCATGTCAGTAGGAAGAACAAATGTTTTTTCTAGATCTTTGCTTTTGGAGCTACATATTTGTATATGATCTGTGAATCATTGAGATGCATTAACATGTTGATCTTATGTATGGGAGTTGTACTAGTTGGTTTCGAATTTGGGCTACTAATCTGAACATATTACAATGTCAGGCCTGTGAGTCTCGTGTGAACATTTTGAACGGATCGGCTCTTACTGCTGTGCACAGCATGATCCTTGTTTCTGTGTTCTCAGTGTTTACAAGTTACTAACAGTTCCTTATTTTGTTCACTCAGTGTTTACAAGTTACTGATCGATCACTAGCTAGCCTACTAATGCGCTCCTGGCAGTTTTAGTTGCGATGCAAGATCCGAAGTGGCAGTTTTTTGAATAAAAATGCCTACCTCTGAAGAAACTGACAAGCTGCTCTGAAGAAAATGCCATGCGAATCTAAAGAAACTGCCTGCAAAACGTTCGCAAATGCCTTATCTCCTAGCGAACGTTCATCAACTAATGTGATCCAACACGTACACCATCCAACCTACTCAATCATACACGTACACTATCCGACCTACTCGGTCCTACACAGATAAATAGCGGATCACGCACGTACTACCTCCTTTCCGGTTTGCAGGGCTTAATTCAAAAAATGACCTACTCGATCCTACACGAATAAATAGCGGATCATGCGCGTACTACCTCCTTTCCGTTTTGCAGGGCTTAATTCAAAAATATCACCAACCAAGGTAGATGATGAGTGGTGAAATCATTTTTTACACGGAGGGAGTACCTCATCTGGATGATTCGAGTGCACTCGTTTGACCATCATGACGGCGTGAAACCCAGCACGGACGGGATGCACCACTGATGAGATGGGATGGCACAATCATAATTTCAGTTTTTCTAGTTTTCCATGGCAAGCTGGCGCACTAAACCATGCCTCCTTATGCATTGAATTTCGATGACCGTGATGACCGTCGCGTTTCTCGCAACATGCTGGTTCGCCTACCTTCCATCTATAATTACTGTTTCTCGGCCTTCTCCGGTGGCACCATCACCCAACTCGCCCTATCCTCATAAGCCCCCACCAGCCTGATGTCACTCGCCACTTATCCCCGCTCTCGCCACGTCTGACATGCCCTCGCCCGTTCGCGATAGGCGACGCTGGAGGCGGTCACCGCTGGAACTAGTGTTCGGTTTTTCACCGGAAGGCAGACGGAGGGAGGAGGCATTCTATCGGTCTTTAGATGGCAATGCAGAGTACGAGGATTTGTTGGAGTGCGACCGCCTGGCAGAGGAGCAGCGTATCGCTGATTTGCACTGCCAGCGGGACATGGAGCAGCAGCGCACCAATGCTCTAAGTCACGCGCAGAGTGTCGGTGTCAAAACCGGCGGATCTCGGGTAGGGGTCCCGAACTGTGCGTCTGAGGCTAATGGTAACAGGAGGCAGGGGACACAATGTTTACCCAGGTTCGGGCCCTCTCGATGGAGGTAATACCCTACTTCCTGCTTGATTGATCTTGATGATATGAGTATTACAAGAGTTGATCTACCATGAGATCGTAGAGACTAAACCCTAGAAGCTAGCCTAGGATTTTGATTGTTGTTGTCCTACGGACTAAACCCTCCGGTTTATATAGACACCGGAGAGGGCTAGGGTTACACAGAGTCGGTTACAAGGGAGGAGATCTACATATCCGAATTGCCAAGCTTGCCTTCCACGCAAAGGAGAGTCCCACCCGGACACGGGACGAAGTCTTCAATCTTGTATACTCATAGTCCAACAGTCCGGCCAAAGTATATAGTCTGGCCGTCCGAGGACCCCCTAATCCAGGACTCCCTTAGTAGCCCTAAACGAGGCTTCAATGACGACGAGTCCGGTGTGCATATTGTCTTCGGCAATGCAAGGCGGGTTCCTCCTCTTAATACTTCATAGAAGATTTTGAACACAAGGATTGTGTCCGGCTCTGCAAAACAAATTCCACATACTGCTACCTCTTGAGCATTGTGTTGGATTTCCCCGAAGAGGAAGGGATGATGCAGCAAAGTAGCGTAAGTATTTCCCTCAGTTTTTGAGAACCAAGGTATCAATCTAGTAGGAGGCTACACTCAAGTCCCTCGTACCTACACAAAAACAATAGCTCAACGCAACCAACGCACTTAGGGGTTGTCAATCCCTTCACGGTCACTTACGAAAGTGAGATCTGATAGAGATGATAAATAATATTTTTTTGGTATTTTTGGTATAGAGATGCAAAGTAAATAAAGTAAAAGCAAAGTAAAAGCAAAGCAATAATAAAGTGATGGAGATTGATATGATGAGAAAGAGACCCGGGGGCCATAGGTTTCAGTAGTGGCTTCTCTCAAGAGCATAAGTATTCTACGGTGGGTGAACAAATTACTATTGAGCAATTGACAGAATTGAGCATAGTTATGAGAATATCTAGGTATGATCATGTATATAGGCATCATGTCCGAGACAAGTAGACCGAAACGATTCTGCATCTACTACTATTACTCCACTCATCGACCGCTATCCAGCATGCATCTAGAGTATTAAGTTAAAAACAGAGTAACGCCTTAAGCAAGATGACATGATGTAGAGGGATAGTTTCATGCAATATGATAAAAAAATCATCTTGTTATCCTCGATGGCAACAATACAATATGTGCCTTGTTGCCCCTTCTGTCACTAGGAAAGGACACCGCAAGATTGAACCCAAAGCTAAGCACTTCTCCCATGGCAAGAACAACCAATCTAGTAGGCCAAACCAAACTGATAATTCGAAGAGATTTGCAAATATAACCAATCATACATAAAATAATTCAGAGAAGATTCAAATATTATTCATAGATAGACTGGATCATAAACCCACAATTCATCGGTCTCAACAAACACACCGCAAAAAGAAGATTACATCGAATAGATCTCCATAAGAGAGGGGGAGAACATTGTATTGAAATCCAAAAAGAGATAAGAAGACATCTAGCTACTAGCTATGGACCCGTAGGTCTGAGTAAACTACTCACACTTCATTGGAGGGCCTTGGATGATGATGTAGAAGGCCTCCGTGATCGATGCCCCCTCCGGCGGAGCTCCGAAACAGGCTCCAAGATGGGATCTCGTGGATATAGAAAGTTGCGACGGTGGAATTAGGTTTTTGGCTCCGTCCCCGATAATTTGGGGGTACGTAGATATATATATAGGAGGAAGAAGTACGTCGGTGGAGCTTCGAGGGGCCCACGAGGCAGGGGGCGCGCCCTAGGGGGGGGAGCATGCCCCCTACCCTCGTGACCACCTTGTGGCTTCCTTAACGGAGGGCCCAAGTCTCCTGGATCTTATCTGATGAGAAAATCACGTTTCCGAATGTTTCATTCCGTTTGGACTCCGTTTGATATTCCTTTTCTTCGAAACCCTAAAACAGGCAAAAAACATCAATTCTGGGCTGGGCCTCCGGTTAATAGGTTAGTCCCAAAAATAATATAAAAGTGGATAATAAAGCCCAATAATGTCTAAAACGGTAGATAATATAGCATGGAGCAATAAAAAATTATAGATACATTGGAGACGTATCAAGCATCCCCAAGCTTAATTCCTGCCCGTCCTTGAGTAGGTAAATGATAAAAAAAGAATTTTTGATGCGGAGTGCTACTTGGCATAATTTTAGTGTAATTCTTCTTAATTGTGGTATGAATATTCAGATCTGAAAGATTCAAGACAAAAGTTCATATTGACATAAAAATGATAATACTTCAAGCATACTAACTAAGCAATTATGTCTTCTCAAAATAACATGGCCAAAGAAAGTTCATCCCTACAAAATCATATAGTTTAGTCATGTTTCATTTTCGTCACACAAGAATGCTCTCATCATGCACAACCCCGATGACAAGCCAAGCAATTGTTTCATACTTTTGAGATTTTCAAAACTTTTTCGATCTTCACGCAATACATGAGCGTGAGCCATGGATATAGCACTATAGGTGGAATAGAATGGTGGTTGTGGAGAAGACAAAAAGGGAGAAGATAGTCTCACATCAACTAGGCGTATCAACGGGCTATGGAGATGCCCATCAATAGATATCAATGTGAGTGAGTAGGGATTGCCATGCAACGGATGCACTAGAGCTATAAGTATATGAAAGCTCAAAAGAAACTAAGTGGGTGTGCATCCAACTCGCTTGCTCACGAAGACCTAGGGCATTTTGAGGAAGCACATCATTGGAATATACAAGCCAAGTTCTATAATGAAAAATTCCCACTAGTCTATGAAAGTGACATAATGAGAGACTCTCTATCATGAAGATCATGGTGCTACTTTGAAGCACAAGTGTGGTAAAAGGATAGTAACATTGTCCCTTCTCTCTTTTTCTCTCATATTTTTTATTTATTTATTTGGGCCTTTCTCTTTTCATTTCTTTTCTTTTCTTTTATGGCCTCTTTTTTCGTCCGAAGTCTCATCCCGACTTGTGGGGGAATCATAGTCTCCATCATCCTTTCCTCACTGGGACAATGCTCTAATAATGATGATCATCACACTTTTATTTACTTACAACTCATGAATTACAACTCGATTCTTAGAACAAAATTTGACTCTATATGAATGCCTCTGGCGGTGTACCAGGATATGCAATGAATCAAGAGTGACATGTATGAAAGAATTATGAATGGTGGCTTTTCCACAAATATGATGTCAACTAGATGATCATGCTAGCAATATGACAATGATGGAGCGTGTCATAATGAACGGAACGGTGGAAAGTTGCATGGCAATATATCTCGGAATGGCTGTGGAAATGCCATGATAGGTAGGTATGGTGGCTGTTTTGAGGAAGGTATTTGGTGGGTGTATGATACCGGTGAAAAGTGCGCGGTATTAGAGAGGCTAGCAATGGTGGAAGGAAGGAAGGTGCGTATAATCCATGGACTCAACATTAGTCGTAAAGAACTCATATACTTATTGCAAAAATCTAGAAGTCATCAAAAACCTCTGCACTACACGGATGCTCCTAGGGGGATAGATTGGTAGGAAAAGACCATCGCTCGTCCCCGACCGCCACTCATAAGGAAGACAATCAAATAACACCTCATGCTTCAAATTTGTTGCATAACGTTTACCATACGTGCATGCTACGGGACTTGCAAAGCTCAACACAAGTATTTCTCAATTTCACAACTACTCAACTAGCATGACTTTGATATTATTACCTCCATATCTCAAAACAATCATCAAGCATCAAACTTTCCTTAGTATTCAACACACTCATACGAAAGTTTTATTATTAATCTTGCATACTAAGAATATTAGGATTTTAAGCAAATTACCATGCTATTAAGACTCACAAAATAATCTAAGTGAAGCATGAGAGAACCATAGTTTCTATAAAACAAATCCACCACCGTTCTCTAAAAGATATAAGTGAAGCACTAGAGCAAAACTATAAAGCTCAAAAGATATAAGTGAAGCACATAGAGTATTCTATCAAATTCCAAATCATGTATGGCTCTCTCAAAAGGTGTGTACAGCAAGTATGATTGTGGTAAACTAATAAGCAAAGACTCAAATCATAAAAGACGCTCCAAGCAAAACACATATCATGTGGCGAATAAAAATATAGCTCCAAGTAAAGTTACAGCTAGAAGTAGACGAAATAGGGGATGCCTTCCGGGGCATCCCCAAGATTTGGCTTTTAGGTGTACTTAGATTATCTTGGGGGTGCCATGGGCATCCCAAATCTTAGGCTCTTGCCACTCCTTGTTCCGTAATCCATCAAATTTTTACCCAAAACTTGAAAACTTCACAACACAAAACTTAAAGTAGAAAACTCGTGAGCTCCGTTAGCGAAAGAAAAAAAAAAGACCACTTCAAGGTACTGTAATTAACTCATTATTTATTTATATTGGTGTTAAACTACTGTATTCCAACTTCTCTATAGATTATAAACTATTTTACTAGCCATAGATTCATCAAAATAAGCAATCAACACACGAAAAACAGAATCTGTCAAAAACAGAACAGTCTGTAGTAATCTGTAGCTAGAGCAAGATCTGGGACCCCAAAAATTCTAAAAGAAATTGATGGACGTGAGAAATTTATCTATTAATCATCTTCAAAAATAATTAACTAAATATAACTTTCCAAATAAAAATTACGGCAGTTCTCGTGAGCGCTAAAGTTTCTGTTTTTACAGCAAATTCAACAAGACTTTCCCCAAGTCATCCCAACGGTTCTACTTGGCACAAAAACTAATTAGACACAAAAAACACAACCAAAACAGATGCTAAATAATTTATTTATTAAATAACAGCAAGGACAAATATTGGATTATCTCCCAACAAGCAGTTTTCTTGAAAGCCTTATAGCTAGGCATACTATTTCAATGATACTCACATGAAAGACAAGAATTGAAGCACAAAGAGAGCATCATAAAACACGTGACAAACACATCTAAGTCTAACAAACTTCCTATGCATAGGCATTTTATAGGCGAACAAATTATCAAGGCAAGCAAAAACTAGCATATGCAAGGAACAGGAAAGAAACAATAGCAATCTCAACATAATGAGAGGTAATTTAGTAACATGAAAATTTCTACAACCATATTTTCCTCTCTCATAATAATTACATGTGGGATCATAAGCAAATTCAACAAAATAGCTATCACATAGAGTATTTTCAACACGATCCACATGCATGCAAAGTTGACACTCTTCCAAAATAGTGGGATTAACATTAACTAAAGTCATGACCTTTCCAAACGCACTTTTATCAAAAGCTTCATAAGATTGAACATTCTCCAAATATGTTGGATCTAAAGTTGACATTCTTCCAAACCCACTTTCAATATTTGGAGAAACAATAGCAATCTCAACATAATGAGAGGTAATTTAGTAACATGAAAATTTCTACAACCATATTTTCCTCTCTCATAATAATTACATGTGGGATCATAAGCAAATTCAACAAAATAGCTATCACATAGAGTATTTTCAACACGATCCACATGCATGCAAAGTTGACACTCTTCCAAAATAGTGGGACTAACATTAACTAAAGTCATGACCTTTCCAAACGCACTTTTATCAAAAGCTTCATAAGATTGAACATTCTCCAAATATGTTGGATCTAAAGTTGACATTCTTCCAAACCCACTTTCAATATTATTGCAAACATTATAATCAATCTCATATTCATCATGGGGCTTAAATAAATTTTCAAGATCATAATAAGAATCACCCTAATCATGATCATTGCAACAAGTAGAGGACATAGCAAAACTAGCATCCCCAAGCTTAGGGTTTTGCATATTATTAGCACAATTTACATTAATAGAATTTATACTATCATCATTGCAATCATGCTTTTTATTCAAAGATCTATCGTGAATCACTTCATAAAGTACTTCATCACACTTTTCAGATTCATGAATTTCAAGAAAAACCTCATAAAGATAATCTAGTGTACAAACTCGCTAGCAATTGGTTCAACATAACTGGATCTCTTAAAAAGATTAGCAAGCGGATGAGGATCCATAGATCTTAGGTCCTCTGTTTAGTAATAAATAAATGACTATTCCAACCATACAAGCAAACAAAAAGCAAGCGGGCAAAAAAAGGCAAATAGAGAAAGAGAGGGAGGATAGAGAGAGAGGGCGAATAAAACGGCAAGGGTGAAGTGGGGGAGAGGAAAACGAGAGGCAAATGGCAAATAATGTAATCTGGGAGATAGGGATTGTGATGGGTACTTGGTATGTTGACTTTTGCATAGACTCCCCAGCAACGGCGCCAGAAATTCTTCTTGCTACCTCTTGAGCACTGCGTTGGATTTCCCCGAAGAGGAAGGGATGATGCAGCAAAGTAGCGTAAGTATTTCCCTCGGTTTTTGAGAACCAAGGTATCAATCTAGTAGGAGGCTACGCTCGAGTCCCTCGTACCTACACAAAAACAATAGCTCAATGCAACCAACGCGCTTAGGGGTTGTCAATCCCTTCACGGTCACTTACGAAAGTGAGATCTGATAGAGATGATAAATAATTTTTTTTGGTATTTTTGGTATAGAGATGCAAAGTAAATAAAGTAAAAGAAAAGCAATAATAAAGTAATGGAGATTGATATGATGAGAAAGAGACCCGGGGGCCATAGGTTTCACTAGTGGCTTCTCTCAAGAGCATAAGTATTCTACGGTGGGTGAACAAATTACTATTGAGCAATTGACAGAATTGAGCATAGTTATGAGAATATCTAGGTATGATCATGTATATAGGCATCACGTCTGAGACAAGTAGACCGAAACGATTCTGCATCTACTACTATTACTCCACTCATCGACCGCTATCCAGCATGCATCTAGAGTATTAAGTTAAAAACAGAACGCCTTAATCAAGATGACATGATGTAGAGGGATAGTTTCATGCAATATGATAAAAAAACCCATCTTGTTATCCTCGATGGCAACAATACAATACGTGCCTTGCTGCCCCTTCTGTCACTGGGAAAGGACACCACAAGGTTGAACCCAAAGCTAAGCACGTCTCCCATGTCAAGAACAACCAATCTAGTAGGCCAAACCAAACTGATATTTCGAAGAGACTTGCAAAGATAACCAATCATACATAAAAGAATTCAGAGAAGATTCAAATATTATTCATAGATAGACTGGATCATAAACCCACAATTCATCGGTCTCAACAAACACACCGCAAAAAGAAGATTACATTGAATAGATCTCCACAAGAGAGGGGGAGAACATTGTATTGAGATCCAAAAAGAGAGAAGAAGCCATCTAGCTACTAGCTATGGACCCGTAGGTCTGAAGTAAACTACTCACACTTCATCGAAGGGGCTTGGATGATAATATAGAAGCCCTCCGTGATCGATGCCCCCTCCGGCGGAGCTCCGGAATAGGCCCCGGGATGGGATCTCGTGTACAGAAAGTTGTGGTGGTGGAATTAGGTTTTTGGCTCCGTCCCCGATCATTTGGGGGTACGTGGATATATATAGGAGGAAGAAGTACGTCGGTGGAGCTTCGAGGGGCCCACGAGGCAGGGGGCGCGCCCCCTACCCTCGTGACCACCTCGTGGCTTCCTTGACGGAGGGTCCAAGTCTCCTGGATCTTATCTGATGGGAAAATCACGTTTCCGAAGGTTTCATTCCGTTTGGACTCCGTTTGATATTCCTTTTCTTCGAAACCCTAAAACAGGCAAAAAACAGCAATTCTGGGTTGGGTCTCCGGTTAATAGGTTAGTCCCAAAAATAATATAAAAGTGGATAATAAAGCCCAATAATGTCTAAAACAGTAGATAATATAGCATGGAGCAATCAAAAATTATAGATACGTTGGAGACGTATCACATACCACCGTAGAGAGTATATTATTCCACAAATCTAATCTGCTGACAACTTTTCATAACATGATGTCCTGCTGTGGCCCGGTCATCACGAACCGTTTTTCCCTGCCTGCCACCACACGTGTTGCGAGGCGGTTTTATCGGCACGTCTTGTCGAAGCAGAGATCGTGTTCCCCTTATCATGGGATTCTCATCAATACGGATATGGGTAACCCAACCGCGCCATCAATCGCAGCGCTTGGGGAATAAGCGATTTTATGGGGCAAGTAGGGAGGCGCACAGTTTCTACTGCCTTTATAAAGGGACAAGGACTCCTCTTTTTCACCCACGCCTTCTTCTTCCCATGCCCATCCACTCTCGCGCACTCGAGCTCCAGCGCCCAAGTTCTCATTTTCTCCGCAAAGCCATTTCCAAACATGTCCGGAGCGGGAGGCAAGTGTATGGTCTCCTCCGTTATGGAGGAGAACATTACGCAGCTCCGGGAAGCCAGATACCTGGCCGCAGACATCGCGCACCGGCTCCCTGACGCGGGGCAGACCATCCCTACTCCAGAACCCTATGAGAGGGTTGTATTCCTCACCCACTTCGTCTGCGGGCTGGGATTTCCCCTCCACCCATTTGTCCGCGGGCTCATGTTCTACTACGGGCTGGACTTCCATGATCTGGCCCCCAATTTCATCCTCAACATCTCAACATTTATCGTCGTGTGCGAGGCCTTCCTCTGCATCAAGCCCCACTTCGGCCTATGGCTGAAGACCTTCAACGTGAAACCGAAGGTGGTGGTCGGCCAGCAAGCGGAGTGCGGAGGCACCATGGTGGGCAAAATGCCCACCGTCACCTAGCTCGAAGGCTCCTATGTGGAGACCATGAAGGGGTGGCAATCGGGGTGGTTCTACATCACCGAGCTGCACGACACCAACTGGGCGGCGGCCCCCGAATTTCGATCCGGCATCCCCATGCGGCTCACCTCCTGGAAAGAGAAGGGCCTATCCTGGGGTTCATTGGTGGAGCTGACCGGACTCCAAAACTGTGTTAAAAATATGATAAGCAAGAAAATCAAGCTTGTCAACATGGTCTAGGTCATGCTCTTCCGCCGGATCCTTCCGTGTCAAAGACGGGCATTCAATATGTGGGAGTTCGACCCGGCCAAGCACCAGACGCTGCGAGAGCTTTCCGACACGATGCACCAAGACGTCTGGAGGGTGCTGTTCAAGGCCACCGAGGTACCTCCTCCCCTTACCGAGGATCGCGGACTCAGCGCAAAGCGCCCTGCCAATCTGGTAAGCTCTTTATATCTCATAGGATGTTCCTTTCCCCAGTATAATCATGTGAGGGATCTGAGCCTCCACGCCATTTTAACAGGACTGGGTAGCGACAACGGAGCAGATCGATTGTCCAGCCCCACTGCCCGAAGATCCAGCAAGGGCTCTTTTAACGAAGATACTGGTTCCGGCGCCCTATGAGGCGCCGGAGAAGAAGGCCAAGAAGATGGCCACGGGGACCAGAAAAGGTCTCCGACGCAAGGTTCTATCGGACTCATCGTCTGAAAACACTAAGGCGCACTCCTCCCATGAGAACGAGGAGGAGGAAGAGGAAAGTTCTCCCCCACCAGCTGAGGGAGACAAGAAAAGGAAGGCCGCCCCATCTGGGGAGGCCAAAGGGTCCAAGAAGGGGAGGACCCTCCTTCCGGACTACTCCACAACATCCGCTTACAGCGACGAGGAGTAGTTGCCCAGGGACAAGCCCCTGACGAAGGCATAAGTAACCGGATACTATAATAGTTCTGGTATGTTTTGTTTTATTACTTCTTATCATGTCAAACATGATCATGCAGTCCATCCAAAGCCCATATCGACATATCCTCTTCGGATGAGTCTTTGGGCCAATCGGCGATGAACAGCGATTCACTCCCGACAGCCACCTCCCCCCGGCCCACGGACGACATCGAGGTGTTGTCTCAAAGGGCACCGACTAGGCGCATGGGGGGCAAGACTCTTGTGGGCTCTAATAGCGGGGGCTGCAGCAAGTTTGGCCCCCAGCCGGATACTGCGTCGGAACCTCCTATGGTTCCGGATTTTGTTAGGCGACCCCTTGCTAAGGGGGCGAGCTATCTGTGTCGATGGACTTTTTCCATCCAGAGGCATCGGACAACTTGCTGGAAGCGCTTCATGGCGCTTCCATTGACGAAGAGCACCGCACTATCATGAGTGCGATGGTCGAGAAGGTTCGGTCCGCCAAAAGCGGACTGACCGAAGCCTGTGCCAGCCTCCTAACAGGATTTGAGGTAAGTAATCAAATTATGAGAAAATATCACAATATAGACAGTAGCCCCTGATGCTCTATTTGGTGTTTGCAAAGAAAGGCCGAACAGAGGATCAAATAATAATCACAGGAGTCTAATCAGAATATGTCTATGTGAATAAGCAGGCTTCGCTGCTGGCCGCTACCGCTCGTACTGCGGTGGTCTCCGGACTGAAGCGGGACCTTGAGCGGTCCGAGGAAGAGCTCGGCCTTACCAAGAGGTAGCTTGAAGATAACAAAGGTAAGTGATACCCCATATGTATATTGGTAAAGGAAAAAGAAAGTGGTTACTAGATCATGGGATCATCATGACTTTTGCTAGGGGCCACGACCGAAGTGGCGGCCCTAAAGAAGGCGTTGTCCGAGGCCGAAGACAGAGCGGCCCAGGAGCGCATCGAGCGTGAGAAGCAAGAGGCTCGAATCGGCGAGGTTCAGCAAGAGCTCCAGGATTTCGTCAAAAAATACGAGTCCTTGGAGCGTGACTCTAAGACGCAGGGGTCCGAGCTTGCGAAGGCCCTCGAGAACGCACAAAATGCCAAGGCCGAAGCTCAAAAGGCCCTCCAGGAGATTCAGGCGGTCAAGAAGATAACGGCGGGTAAGGCATTCATTATGCAAAGCAAGCATGTGAAGGAAACTTTCCTTTTACTTACCCGAATTCGGAGCTCTCCAAGAGCGTTCGCAGATCTGCCCAGCAGCGTATCGGATGCCGCGGAGTTCTACCGGGCCGAGGAAGGGAGCTCAACTGAAAAGTTGTTCTGGTCTCAATATACTGGGACTGAACATCCGATGCCCTTGAGCGACCAGCTGAAGCAACTGGTCGAGCTTCACAAGGCGGCCGAACTGGCCATGAAGGGTCTCATAGTCCGGATGTGGCCTAGCGAGCCCCTGCCTGGCAACTACTTCGGCCTGGTAAAGCGGCTTGTGAATGCCTGCCCACGGCTTGAAGTCATAAAGTGGTCTATCTGCATTGAAGGTGCGCGCAGGGCCTTTGCCCGTGCGAAAGTGCACTGGGCGAAGATGGACGCTGAAAAGCTGGTGAAGTAGGGGCCACCGGAGGGCAAGGAGCATCGCCACCCCGAAAAGTATTATGACAGTGTCCTGAAGGGTGCCCGCCTTGTGGCAGAGGAATGTGCTAAGGATGTAATATTTGAATGAATGTGCTCATGTGATCCTATAATATGAAAACGAGTTTATTTGCGCTATATAGCGCTTGTCGATTTAAAATATTACCTTCTGTGCGGCCGTTTATAAAATCTGAGAGTTGGCCAGTCGTCGGCTTTTGCCCCCATGTAACTAGTACTGAGGTGTTCGGGATAAATCTTAAACACTCTTTATCCAAAAAAATTGGTCCTTTAAGGAGGTGTTTAGCGCGGCGAACAAGGCAATCAGACTATACAGCTTTATCACTCTCACTTAGCCATAGAAGTCTACAATTTTAAATTTTGGCGAAGCCCTAGTATTCAGAAGGCCGAACTTGGGGCGCTATATACGCCTAAATCGGACAAGGTCGATTCCTCGCCCGAAGCGGAAAAAATCTTTAAGGATTTGAGACCTCTCGAACAGCGACCAGCTCTCGCTGCATCATGACAGTCAGTTTTCGGCTTTCTCTATTGAGGTGTTCTTCCAGAAGAACCGGGACACAATCGCAGTAGTTCTCCCAGTGCTACCTTAGCCGATATAGCGGAACGTAAGGTGCCAAAACATGGGAGCTGGGCAAACCCAACTATTGACCCAAGACATGATTCGAAGCTGATGCATATAATGCTATAAGTTCGGGGTGCCGCACTGTCAAAAGTGTTCGGACTTTTCTTGCCGTATTATGGGGTATACTGAAGCCCCTAGCGCGCTAGACGTACCAGAATGTACGGTTGCAATTTGTCGTAAATGAGCTGACAGGAAAAAAGCAATAATAAGCTAACGCTATGCATTGTTATTTAAATGATACGTCAAAGTGTATGTATACAAGTAGTGCAATAAGCAAAAATAGGACTATTTGACATGTCCTATCCAAGGGCAGGCTGCGTGTGGGTATGTAAAACAGGTATAGCGATTGTTATCAGAGCCTACCTGGGGATTCCCTTGTACGTCAAAGCTTCTTGCTCCCTTGGTGTTTCCTTCCCGTGATGGGTCTGATAATCAGGGTATCAGAGAGGGCCTTCAGAGAATAGGGTCCTGAAAGGAAGAAAATGGTAAAGATATACGGGTCCTGAGGCGGCTAAGCCGCATTGTGGGCCATGCCATAGCCGTGCCTCCGCCTATTCCCATGGTATCTTGAGTGTTTTATTATGGACGTGCGGCGCAAATTTTGCCGCTTGACTGGGACTGGGACGGAGGCCGGATTGCTAGGCGAGCTCAAAACATGTCGGGCGATCCTGTTGCAGGGTACTCCGGACTCGCTTGAAGGTGTCCGGGGGCTTTATCGCCGAATTGGCGGTTTGCCTCAGAAGGCTGCTTTGTACTTCTGCTGCGAGGGCCGCAGTGTGTTCCTCCGTATGGAGCGAGCGTTCTGTGTTTCCATTAACCGTTATAACCCCGCGAGGTCCTGGCATTTTGAGCTTGAGGTATGCATAATGCGGTACCGCATTGAATCTAGCGAATGCGGTTCGTCCGAGCAGTGCGTGATAGCCACTGCGGAAGGGGGCGATATTGAAGATCAACTCCTCGCTTCGGAAGTTGTCCGGGGATCCGAAGACCACTTCCAGTGTGATTGAGCCCGTGCAACAGGCCTCTACACCTGGTATGACACCTTTAAAGGTGGTTTTTGTGGGTTTGATCCTTGAGGGGTCGATACCCATTTTGCACACTGTATCCTGATAGAGCAGGTTCAGGCTACTGCCACCGTCGATAAGGACTCGAGTGAGGTGAAATCCGTCGATGATGGGGTCAAGGACCAATGCGGCAGAACCGCCATGACGGATACTGGTAGGATGGTCCCTGCGATCGAAAGTGATCGGACAAGAAGACCATGGGTTGAACTTTGGGGCGACTGGCTCCATCACATAGACATCCCTTAGTGCATGCTTCCGTTCCCTCTTGGGAATATGGGTTGTGTATATCATGTTCACTGTTTTCACTTGGGGAGGAAATTTCTTCTGTCCTCCTATGTTTGGTGGTCGGGGATCTTCCTCGTCGTCGCTATGCAGCCCCTTTTCCTTGTTTTCGGCATTCATCTTGCCGGCCTGTTTGAACACCCAGCATTCTCTGTTGGTGTGGTTGGCTGGTTTATCGGGGGTGCCATGAATTTGGCACGAGCAATCGAGTATGCGGTCCAAACTGGATGGGCCCGGATTGCTTCTTTTGAATGGCTTTTTCCGCTGACCGGATTTAGAGCCACTGAATCCGGCATTGACTGTCGTGTCTTCGGCGTTGTCACCGTTGTTGTGGTGTTTGTGTCTGTTGCGACGTGGCTTGCTGTTGCTATCTCTGGCATCTGAATTGCCAGGATTTCTTGATGTGTTGTTGCTGCAAGCCAGCCAGCTGTCCTCGCCCGCACAAAAGCGGGTCATGAGTGTCGTGAGGGCTGCCATGGATTTCGGCTTCTCTTGGCTGAGGTGTCAGGCGAGCCACTCATCACGGATGTTATGCTTAAATGCCGCTAAGGCCTCGGCATCCGGACAGTCGACAATTTGGTTCTTTTTAGTTAGGAACCGAGTCCAGAATTTCCTGGCTGACTCCCCGAGCTGTTGGGTTATGTGACTCAAGTCATCAGCATCCGTTGGTCGCACATAAGTGTCCTGGAAGTTTTCGAGGAATGCGTCTTCCAAGTTCTCCCAACTGCCAATGGAGTTTGCCGGCAGGCTATTCAGCCAATGCCGAGCCGGTCCTTTGAGTTTTAGTGGGAGGTACTTGATGGCATGTAGATCGTCACCGCGAGCCATGTGGATGTGGAGGAGGAAATCTTCAATCCATACCGCGGGGTCCATTGTACCATCATATGATTCAATGTTTACGGGTTTAAACCCTTCTGGGAATTCATGATCCATTACTTCGTCAGTGAAGCATAGGGGGTGTGCGGCGCCTCTGTGCCGGGCTATATCACGACGCAGTTCATACGAGTCTTGTCTGCTGTATTCGGCTCGACCGGATTTGCTTTTAGTATATCTGGTGTGACGGTCGTCGTCACGCGTTGGGGCGTGCCCCCGTGATCCGTAGATCGATCTTGTATGGCCTGCTTTGTTTTCCAATACGTCTCATAGGTCCTGCGTGTAGCTATGGGCCTTGGTGTTTTTGTTTGACTGGCGACAGTGTGCGGGCTGGACTTCAGGATGATATGCCGCTTTGTCTCGGCCATGAGGTGGCCGATCAGCCGCACCATGCACTGGTAGTGTAGGTTTTAATGCTTCCTCCTCGAGTTGGAGTAGCAACCTGCGCTTTGGGTAACTTTTGGTTGGGTGCTCGGGTTCGTATTCCTCGGCTGCCAAGACCTCGGTCCATCTATCCGCTAGCAGATCTTGATCAGCTTGCAGCTGCTGCTCCTTTTTCTTCAGGCTTTTTGTTGTGGCTATAAGCCAGCGCTTGAAGCACTCCTGCTCGACGGGATCCACAGGCACGATGAATTCTTCGTCGCCGAGGCTCACCTCGTCTTCGGAGAGGGGCATGTAATTGTCATCCCCTGATTCCCCGTCTATCGCCTGTTCCTTAGGGCTTGCTTGCCTATCCTCCCGCTCGAAGCCTGGCTGGAGGGGATTGTCTTCGTCTTCAGCACTGTCCGCAGCGTTATTGTCTCTTGTGTCGGTATCGCTGCTTTTGCTATGGCGGGGCTTAGAGCAGCATCGATGACGCCGGTGCTTAGATTGCTTCTCGAGGGGGTTATCCTTCGCTGCCTTATTGCCATTGCTTTCTTTGGGGGTGTCCACCATGTATATATCATATGATGAGATGGCTGTCCAGCACCTTGTGGGCGGTGGTTCCTGTTCTTCTCCTGCATCGTCGTCCATACCATCGATGTCTTCGGAGCCGAAATCAAGCATGTCGGTTAAGTTGTCAATAGTGGCTATTAAGTGGGTGGTGGGTGGGGAATGAATTTCGTCGTTCGCTTCCCACTCAAGTCGGACATAGTTCGGCCAAGGATCTCCTGACAAGGAGAGAGACCTCAATGAATTTAGCACGTCGCCCAAGGGCGAGTGCTGAAAGATATCCGTGGAGGTAAACTCCATGATCGGTGCCTAGTCGGATTCGATAGGCACAGACGCAAGCGGTTCGGAGCCTGTGGCCGGGGACAAATTCAAGGGTCCGGTAACACAGGTCTCATAGGAGGTGAAGTCAGTATTCGGCTCTATCGCCGCTGAGTGTGCGGCCTCCGTGGTGGGGTCTATCCACCTGTCCTCGGACGGCATGATCTGCTCCGGATTGAGGGCTGGAGTAGCCACAGGTGTGATCTCCCGAACACCGTCCGACGGCAGAGCTAAGTCATGCTCGTTGTGACTGTGTGGCGCACCTGACATGGGCTCGAATCCGTCGAAGATCAAGTCTCCGCGGATGTCGGCAGTATAGTTCAAGCTTCCAAACCTGACCTCATGGCCAGGGGCGTAGCTTTCAATCTGCTCCAGATGGCCAAGCGAGTTGGCACGTAGTACGAAGCCACCGAATACGAAGATTTGTCCGGGGAGAAAAACCTCACCCTGGATCGCGTCGTTACCGATGATCAAAGGAGCCATCAAGCCTTTATCGTGATGGCATAGTGGAACTCTCAATGAAAGCACCAATGTCGGTGTCAAAACCGGCGGATCTCGGGTAGGGGTCCCGAACTATGCGTCTAAGGCTGATGGTAACAGGAGGCGGGGGACACAATGTATACCCAGGTTCGGGCCCTCTCGATGGAGGTAATACCCTACTTCCTGCTTGATTGATCTTGATGATATGAGTATTACAAGAGTTGATCTACCACGAGATCGTAGAAGCTAAACCCCAGAAGCTAGCCTATGATTATGATTGTTGTTTTCCTACGGACTAAAACCTCCGGTTTATATACACACCGGAGGGGGCTAGGGTTACACAGAGTCGGTTACAAGGGAGGAGATCTACATATCCAAATTGCCAAGCTTGCCTTCCACGCAAAGGAGAGTCCCACCCGGACACGGGACGGAGTCTTCAATCTTGTATCCTCATAGTCCAACAGTCCGGCCAAAGTATATAGTCCGGCCGTCCGAGGACCCCCTAATCCAGGACTCCCTCACAGAGCGCCCGCAACTAGACCGACTGCATGGAGGCCGGCGCCCGGCAAATAGCCCTAGAGGTTGTCGGGCACGCACGCGTTCGCGACGCTGAATTTGACTACCAGCTCGTCAAGTGGGTTTCCCGCTTAGAAGCCAAAGCTTCAGTGGACCACGCCGGCATGAAAAGGGCCAACACACGCAAGCAACGCACCCTATCGCACCTCTGGCAAGTCTGAGGCGAGGCGGAGGACGCCGGTGCTGGCGTTTAGCGTGTACCGCAGATGGCCGCCAGCATCATCTAGTTAGCTAAGAGTAAGTTAGTACTTGTACACTACTAGAGTATTAGTGGGAGTAGATAGTTAACTTGGCTATGATGTTGTGAACATGGAAGTTCAGTACTCTATATCTAGATTAGACCTGTTACTTTGCTCTAAATGTTGAACTTTCCGTTTGAACGTATGGAATGGGCTGTTATTTTTTTAAATGGGTTGTATTTGTCTGCCACGGGTTTAGAGGCTGACTTGTGGGCCTACCAGGTTGACGCGTACACAATCAGGAGATGATTGTACGTGGAGAGGATGACAGCAGGGGCCCACCAAGGTCATGGCAGTACGCAAGCAAGTGCCTCCTTATTTTAAGCCAATAAAAAAATGGCTCCTCCTAATGGATTTCTGACATCTGGGTCCCATGCTATTGTCAACGTAGTCAATAAACGAGAGAATTGCACAACGAGCGGCTGACACCAAGGACCCAGCAGCTCGCCCAGTTATTTTTGTTTTGGATTAATTTGATAAATGCCACTCCAAATCTGGTGATTCCGACAAATGCCACTGCAATTTCCAAACTTTGAAAAATGACATTTCATGCCATTTCTAGTGGCATTTTTCGAAGTCTGGAGTGGCGTTTTTCAAAGCTTGCAAAAGTTGCAGTGGCATTTTTCAAAGTTTGCAAAAGTTGCAGTGGCATTTTTCAAAGTTTGTAAATTGCATTGGCATTTTTATGAATCACCATAAGGGAGTGGCATTTATCTAATTTTTTAGACGGAAGCAGGGTGTCAAGTGGGCTGTGCGGGGTACTCTGGCCTGTCTAGACAGCCTTTTCTTTTATATTTACCATAGTCCAGCCCCGTAGTTTTTTTTCTTTCTTAAAATGGATAGTCCAGTTCTTTTTTTATTTGTCAAGTAAGTCGCTTTGTCAGGCCTGTTGGGCTGCAAATCTTTCAAGACGAGGAGAGCTTCATTTGGCTGGCCGAGAAAATGACCTATCACTAATGAGAAATGGGTTGTATATTTTTAAAACGCATCAAACCGGCAATTAGTTTCAAATTACTTTTTTTCATTTCGAGCATTTAAATTACATTATTTTTCATGCGTGGACAATTTGTTGGATTTTATATTGATATACATTTATTTTTCAAATCAGTTTGAATGTGACTCGAAATTTCAGGATTAAAAATAGTTCAGACCGCTCCGAAATATGCAAAATTTCATATAATTTTTTAACCGTGGTCACAATATAGGCTATAATGCTAATAGAAATAATATGGGCTCCACAAACAACCTTAAGAATTAGCAAATGGGACGTAAATTATTAGAAATAATGGCAGATGGGTTGTTTGTTGTTTTCCACAGATTTGAGGCATTCCTAAAAAAAGGTTGACGCACAAGCAGTGACTGTTGAATGTCCATCCAACGGTTGTCATGCTTCTTCAATCTCTGCTCTTCCTGCTCAAGCCGCTCAAACAAGCACCAGCGGGACTGCCTGCTCCCTCCTCCCGCGGTCGGCTGTGCTGCCACGCAAGCCTCACCACTCCACCGTACTCCCATTGCTGGCCTAGTCATCCCTCTACTCACCCACACCTATTGTTATTCTCTGGCGATGGCAGACGAACCAATAAACCCTCATACTCCCCTCCGCATGGAAACAGCTGTCGAGTCTTCCCTGGCTCCATGTCGTTCCCTTCCTAGGCCTCGCCGTCGTCCACCGCCCTGGTCCTCTCGGTGCGGCGTGGTCAACGTGGTCAACGAATGACATGCATCGGAAGTGGATTGTACGTGGAGAGGCTGACAGCTGGGTCGACGACCGCATGCAAGGAAATGCCTTCTTATTACGTGCAAAATAATGATGCCTCCACCTGACAGTTGGGACCCACCGAAAGGACCTCTATATTTCGCGAAAAAAACGTTCCCACCGCTGACAGGTCGGACCCACTAGCTATATCTTCACAGGCAAGGAAGTGCCTCCTTATTATGCACACAAAAATGAACACTCCCCCTGCTAGCTGGGACCCACCATAGCGGGAGGTTAACTTGTGGGCCTACTAAGATGACGGGGACGGAGGGCTTTGTCAACTTAGTCAATATGAACGATTCTAGCTCTGGTGACCATACGATGTCCATCCAACGGTTGTAGAGCTTCTTCAACCTCTGGTCTTCTTGCTCCAGCCGCCCAAACAAGCGTCGGCCGTGCCACCTGCTCCTGCCTCCCGTGTTCGGCTGTGCTGCCACCGCTGGCCATGCCATACCTCTATACTCACCCACACCTCCTGTTATTCTCCGGCGACGGCAGCCTCACACCGCGGCCGAAGCAGTCAACCCATGTACTCCCCTTTGGGTGGGCATCCACTACCGCGTCTTCCCTGGCTCCGTGTCGTCCCCTTCCTAGGCTTCGCCATCGTCCACCGCCCTAGTGCTCTCGGCGTGGCGTGGTCAATGTGGTCAAGGAACGACTTCCATGGGAAGAGTACTGTATGTCGAGAGGCTAGCAGCTGGGTCCACCGCCGCAGCAAGGAAGTGCATCCTTATTACGCGGAAAATAATTATTCCTCCACCTGACAGCATGGACACACCAGACGGGCCATCGTATTTCATGAAAAAAACGTTTCCCCCCTGACTGCTGGGACCCACCAGCTACATCTTCGCACACAAGGAAGTGCGTCCATATTACGGGCAAAAAAAATGATTCACCCCCTGACTGCTAGGACCCACCAGCTACATCTTCGCACGCAAGGAAGTGCCTAACAGTCGGGACCCACCTGGTCGAAGTGTCATAGCGTTGTCATTCTGGTCGTGAACATGTACATACATACTGGTCGATCGGTCTGCCTGCAGGCTGCAGCGATGAACCATGGCCGTGTAAGGAAGGGCACGTGTCGTAGTAGAGGCGCACACATAGCATGTACACATACGTACAGCGGCCAGGTTGCAAGAAAGTAAATACGGCCACGTACGTACATACAGGCGGGGTCTCGAATGCCTACTCTCGCATACGTATGGCCAGGGCTCGTGTACATGGCTGGGTCGGAACGGAGAAACTGTGTCGTCGTCGTGTTCATGGGGAGGCAACTAAATGCATTATGTTCATGGGGAGGCAACGGAATATGTGATGTTCATCGGGAGCCAACCGGTTTGGACGGAACAACCGATGGAAACGAGGCATGGCGTACCGCAGAACGAAGGAAACGGCCTTGTGTTCAACCGGCCACGGTCGAAACGGGAGCCTGTTGATCAGGAGGGCTCTGGTGTACCGCAAAGCGGAGGAAACAGACTTCTCTTGGACCTCCTACGGTCGAAACAGGGTCCTGTACTTGTGTTGGAGCGCTACGGTCGAAACGGGGGTCCTATTCATTGGGAGGGGTGTGGCGTACCGCAAAACGAGACTCCATGGGATACTTTTCATCTCCACCGTCGACCTCCTCCAGCCTCCACGGGCTACTATTCATCCACCATTGACCTCCTCCAACCTCCACCAGCGATTGTTCATCCACGGGCTCCTGTTCATCCAGCCTCCACTGCTCCTCCACCGGCTACTGTTCAACCAGCCCTCTCCACGGGGTCCTATTCAACCACCCCTCCACAGGCTACTGTTCAACCATCCCTCCACAGGGTCCTGTTCATCCAGCCCTCCACACATGGGGTCATGTTCATCCAGCCCTCCACACACGGGGTCATGTTCATCCAGCAGCAACGGCCTCTACTACCATGGGGTCATGTTCATCCAATTGAAGGAAATATGCCTTAGAGGCAATAATAAAGCTATTATTTATTTCTTCATATCATGATAAATGTTTATTATTCATGCTAGAATTGAATTAACCGGAAACTTAGTACATGTGTGAATACATAGACAAACAAAGTGTCACTAGTATGCCTCTACTTGACTAGCTAGTGAATCAAAGATGGTTATGTTTCCTAACCATAGACATGAGTTTTCATTTGATTAACAGGATCACATCATTAGGAGAATGATGTGATTGACTTGACCCATTCCGTTAGCTTAGCACTTGATCGTTTAGTTTTCTGCTATTGCTTTCTTCATGACTTATACATGTTCCTATGACTATGAGAGTATGTAACTCCCGATTACCGGAGGAACACTTTGTGTGCTACCAAACATCACAACGTAACTGGGTGATTATAAAGGTGCTCTACAGGTGTCTTCGATGGTACTTGTTGAGTTGGCATAAATCAAGATTAGGATTTGTCACTCCGATTGTCGGAGAGGTATCTCTAGGCCCACTCGGTAATGCACATCACTATAAGCCTTGCAAGCATTGTAACTAATGAGTTAGTTGCGAGATGATGTATTACGGAACGAGTAAAGAGACTTGCCGGTAATGAGATTGAACTAGGTATTGAGATACCGATGATAAAATCTCGGGCTAGTAACATACTGATGACAAAGGGAACAACGTATGTTGTTATGCTGTTTGACCGATAAAGATCTTCGTAGAATATGTGGGAGACAATATGAACATCCAGGTTCTGCTATTGGTTATTGACCGGAGACATGTCTCGGTCATGTCTACAAAGTTCTCGAACCCGTAGGGTCCGCACGCTTAAAGTTTGGTGACGATCGGTATTATGAGTTTTTGTGTTTTGATGTACCGAAGGTAGTTTGGAGTCCCGGATATGATCACGGACATGACGAGGAGTCTCGAAATGGTTGAGACGTAAAGATCGATATATTGGACGACTATATTCGTACATCAGAAGTGCTCCAGATGGTTAGGGAGAAAACCGAAGTGCCGGGGGGTTACCGGAACCACCCGGGAGAAATAGTGGGCCTTATGGGCCTTAGTGGAGAGAGAGGGCTGGCCTAGGGCAGGCCGCGCGCCGCTCCCCCTCTAGTCCGAATTGTACTAGGAGAGGGGGGCGGTGCCCCCCTTTCCTTCTCCCTCTCCCCCTTCCTTTCCCCCTCGTAGTAGGAGTAGGAAAGAAGGGAATCCTACTCCTACTAGGAGGAGGATTCCTCCTCCTGGCGCACCTACAGGGGCAGGCCAGCCTCCCCCCATTGCTCCTTTATATACGGGGGCAGGGGCACCTCTAGACACACAAGTTGATCTATTGATCTATTCTAGCCATGTGCGGTGCCCCCCTCCACCATAGTCCACCTCGATTATATCATACCTATGCTTAGGCGAAGCCCTGCGTCGGTAGCATCATCATCACCGTCATCACGCTGTCGTCCGACGAAACTCTCCCGTGAAGCTCTGCTAGATCGGAGTTCACGAGACGTCATCGAGCTGAACGTGTGCTGAACTCGGAGATGCCGTGTGTTCGGTACTTGGATCGGTCGGATCGTGAAGACATACGACTACATCAACCGCGTTGTGCTAACGCTTCCGCTTTTGGTCTACGCGGGTACGTAGACACACTCCCCCCTCTCGTTGCTATGCATCACCTTGATTCTGTGTGTGTGCGTTGGAATTTATTTGAAATTACTACATTCCCCAACAGTGGTTTTGATGCGTAGGTAAGAACGGTTCTTGCTCAGCCCGTAGCAGCCACGTAAAACTTGCAACAACAAAGTAGAGGACGTCTAACTAGTTTTTGCAGGGCATGTTGTGATATGATATGGTCAAGACATGATGCTATATTTTATTGTATGAGATGATCATGTTTTGTAACCGAGTTATCGGCAACTGGCAGGAGCCATATGGTTGTCGCTTTATTGTATGCAATGCAATCGCCCTGTAATGGCTTCACTTTATCACTAAGCGGTAGCTAGTCATAGAAGCAATATTTGGCGAGACGACAATGATGCTACGATGGAGATCAAGGTGTCGCGCCGGTGACAATGGTGATCATGACGGTACTTCGGAGATGGAGATCACAAGCACAAGATGATGATGACCATATCATATCACTTATATTTATTGCATGTGATGTTTATCCTTTATGCATCTTATTTTGCTTAGATCGACGGTAGCATTATAAGATGATCTCACCAAATTTCAAGGTACAAGTGTTCTCCCTGAGTATGCACCGTTGCGGAAGTTCGTCGTGCCGAGACACCGCGTGATGATTGGATGTGATAAGCTCTACGTTCACATACAACGGGTGCAAGCCAGTTTTGCACATGCAGAATACTCGGGTTAAACTTGACGAGCCTAGCATATGCAGATATGGCCTCGGAACACTAGAAACCGAAAGGTCGAGCGTGAATCATTGATACGTCTCCATCGTATCTACTTTTCCAAACACTTTGCCCTTGTTTTGGACTCTAACTTGCATGATTTGAATGGAACTAACCCGGACTGACGTTGTTTTCAGCAGAATTGCCATGGTGTTATTTATGTGCAGAAACAAAAGTTCTCAGAATGACCTGAAACTCCATGGAGCGTCTTTTTGGAAATAATAAAAAATATTGGCAAAAGATCAAGACCAGGGGGCACACCCTAGCCACGAGGGTGGGGGCGCGCCTGCCCCCCTGGGCACGCCCCCCTACCTCGTGGGCCCCCTGGAGCTCCTCCGACCTCAACTCCAACTCTATATATTTGCTTTTAGGGAGAAAAAATCAGAGAGAAGGATTCATCGCGTTTTACGATATGGAGCCTCCACCATGCCCTAAAACCTCTCGGGAGGGCTAATTTGCAGTCCATTTGGGGCTCCGGAGAGGGGAATCTGTCGCCATCATCATCATCAACCTTCCTCCATCACCAATTTCATGATGCTCACTGCCGTATGTGAGTAATTCCATCGTAGGCTTGCTGGACAGTGATGGGTTGGATGGGATCTATCATGTAATCGAGTTAGTTTTGTTAGGGTTTGATCCCTAGTGTTCACTATGTTCCGAGATTGATGTTGCTATGACTTTGCTATGCTTAATGCTTGTCACTAGGGCCCGAGTGCCATGATTTCAGATCTGAACCTATTATGTTTTCATCAATATATGAGAGTTCTTGATTCTATCTTGCAAGTCTATATTCACCTACTATGTGTTATGATCCGGCAACCCCGAAGTGACAATAATCGGGACCACTCCGGGTGATGACCGTAGTTTGAGGAGTTCATGTATTCACTATGTGTTAATGCTTTGGTCTGGTACTCTATTAAAAGGAGGCCTTAATATCCCTTAGTTTCCATTAGGAACCCGCTGCCATGGGAGGGTAGGACAAAAGATGGCATGCAAGTTCTTTTCCATAAGCACATATGACTATATTCGGAATACATGCCTACATTACATTGATGAATTGGGCCTAGTTCTGTGTCACCCTATGTTACGACTGTAACATGATGAACCGCATCTGGCATAATTCTCTATCACCGATCCATTGCCTACGAGCTTTCCATATATTGTTCTTCGCTTCTTTACTTTTCACTTGCGATTGCTATCATCACTACAAAATACAAAAACACTACTTTTGTTACCGTTACCTTTTGCTATCGTTACCACTACTATCATATTACTTTGCTACTAAATACTTTGCTGCAGATATTAAGTTTCCAGGTGTGGTTGAATTGACAACTCAGCTGCTAATACTTGAGAATATTCTTTGGCTACCCTTGTGTCGAATCAATAAATTTGGGTTGAATACTCTACCCTCAAAAACTGTTGCGATCCCCTTTACTTGTGGGTTATCAAGACTATTTTCTGGCACCGTTGCCGGGATGCATAGCTCTATTCTTTGAGTCACTTGGGATTTATATCTACTTATCATTATGAAGAACTTGAAAGATCCAAGAACCAAGATTTATCCCTCAACTACGAGGGGAGGTAAGGAACTGCCATCTAGCTCTGCACTTGATTCACCTTATGTTTTAAGTAAGCTTGCGACACCTAAACCTGCTTCTGCTATTGATTCTTATATGTCGCATGTTATTGATGATGCCACTTCTGCTATGCATGATACTTATGATGAAACTACTTCTATGCTTGATACTACTGTGCCACTTGGTGAATGATATGTCTCCAACGTATCTACTTTTCCAAACACTTTTGCCCTTGTTTTGGACTCTAACTTGCATGATTTGAATGGAACTAACCCTGACTGACGCTGTTTTCAGCAGAATTACCATGGTGTTATTTATGTGCAGGAGCAAACGTTCTCGGAATGACCTAAAACTTCACGGAGCCACTTTTCAGAAAATAAGAAAAATACCTGCCAAAGATGAAGGCCAGGGGCCCACCACCTTGCCACGAGGGTGGGGGCGTGCCTGCCCCCCTAGGGCACACCCCCCTACCTCGTGGGCCCCCTGTTGCCTCTTCGACTCCAACTCCACCTCCATATATTGATTTTCGATGAGAAAAAAATCAAAGAGAAGAAATCATCACGTTTTACGATACAGAGCCGCCGCCAAGCCCTAAAACCTCTCAGGAGGGCTGATCTGGAGTCCGTTCGGGGCTCCGGAGAGGGGAATCCGTCGCCATCCTCCATCACCAATTTCATGATGCTCACTGCCGTGCGTGAGTAATTCCATCATAGGCTTGCTGGACAGTGATGGGTTGGATGGGATCTATCATGTAATAGAGTTAGTTTTGTTAGGGTTTGATCCCTAGTGTTCACTATGTTCTGAGATTGATGTTGCTATGACTTTGCTATGCTTAATGCTTGTCACTAGGGCCCGAGTGCCATGATTCCAGATCTGAACCTATTATGTTTTCATCAATATATGAGTGTTCTTGATCCTATCTTGCAAGTCTATAGTCACCTATTATGTGTTATGATTCGTTAACCCCGAAGTGACAATAATCGGGATACTTACCAGTGATGACCGTAGTTTGAGGAGTTCATGTATTCACTATGTGTTAATGGTTTGTTCCATTTCTCTATTAAAAGGAGGCCTTAATATCCCTTAGTTTCCATAAGGACCCCGCTGCCACGGGAGGGTAGGACAAAAGATGTCATGCAAGTTCTTTTCCATAAGCACGTATGACTATGTTTGGAATACATGCCTACATTATATCAATGAACTGGAGCAAGTTCTGTGTCACCCTAGGTTATGACTGTTACATGATGAACCGCATTCGGCATAATTCTCCATCACTGATCCATTGCCTACGAGCTTTCCATATATTGTTCTTCGCTCATTTACTTTTCCGTTGCTATTGCTATCATCACTACAAAATACCAAAAACATTACTTTTACTACTGTTACCTTTTGCTACCGTTATCACTACTATCATATTACTTTGCTACTAAACACTTTGCTGCAGATATTAAGTTTCCAGGGGTGGTTGAATTGACAACTCAGCTGCTAATACTTGAGAGTATTCTTTGCCTCCCCTTGTGTCGAATCAATAAATTTGGGTTGAATACTTTACCCTCGAAAACTGTTGCGATCCCCTATACTTGTGGGTTATCAAGACTATTTTCTGGCGCCGTTGCCGGGGAGCATAGCTCTATTATTTGAGTCACTTGGCATATGTATCTGCTTATCATTATGAAGAACTTAAGAGATCCAAAAACCAAGATCTATCCCTCAACTATGAGGGGAGGTAAGGAACTGCCATCTAGCTCTGCACTTGATTCACCTTCTGTTATGAGTAAGCTTGCGACACCTACACCTGCTTCTACTATTTGTTCTGATATGTTGCATGTTATTGATGATGCCACTTCTGCTATGCATGATACTTCTGATGAAACTACCTCTATGCCTAATACTACTGTGCCACTTAGTGATTTCCTTGATGAACAAATTGCTAGGTCTAGAGAAATTGAAAATATTGAATCTGATGATACCGATGAAAGTGATGATGAAGAATCACTTGTTATTCCTAAGGGTTATGTTTTTGATCAAGAAGCTTCTTTCGCTATCTTAGCTTGCGAAAATAGAAATGAACTCAAAAGTTTATTAGCTAAATGGAGTAAGCAATCTCTAAGTGCTAGAATGAAACCTGACCCTGCTTTTGCTACTTCACCTATCTGTGTTACTGATAAGGATTATGAATTCTTTGTTGATCCTGATATAATTACTTTGGTTGAATCTGATCCTTTTCATGGTTATGAATCTGAAACTGTTGTAGCACATCTTACTAAATTAAATGATATAGCTACCCTTTTTACTAAAGACGAGAGAACTCGTTATTTTTACATTCTAAAAATATTTCCATTCTCATTGAAGGGTGATGCTAAGATATGGTTTAATTCTCTTGATCCTGGTTGTGTGTGTAGTCCCCAGGATATATTTATTACTTCTCTGCTAAATATTTCCTTGCTCATAAGAAACAAGCTGCTTTAAGGGATATATATAATTTTGTGCAAATTGAAGAAGAGAGTCTCCCACAAGCTTGGGGGAGGCTTCTCCAATTACTTAATGCTTTGCCTGATCATCCTCTTAAGAAAAATGAAATACTTGATATCTTTTATAATGGACTAACCGATGCCTCCAGAATTACATGGATAGTTGTGCTGGTTCTATTTTCACGGAAAGAACACCAGATGAAGCTGAAATTTTATTGAACAATATGTTGACAAATGAAAATAATTGGACACCTTCGGAGCCAATTCCTGAGCCTATTCCTAAACCAACTCCGAAGAAGAGGGGTATTCTATTTCTCAGTCCTGAAGATATGCAAGAGGCAAAGAAATCTATGAAAGAAAAAGGTATTAAAGTTGAAGATGTTGAGAATTTACCTCCTATTGAAGAAATACATGGTCTTAATTTACCGCCTGTTGAAGAAACATATACTCCAAATCAATTACCTATTGAAGACACTCACGGTCTTGATAACCCGACACAGGTAGTAAAGGTAAATTCTCTCTATAGATATGATAAAGCTGAAATCCCATTTACTAAATTTGCTAGTCCATGCTTAGATGAGTTTGATAAATTTATGGCTAAGCAAGAAGATTTTAATGCTTATTTTGGTAGACAATTGAAAAATAATTCAAATATGCTTGAACACTTGGGTGATTATATGGCTAATGTTAAAGGTGAACTTAAACTTATTAGTAAACATGCTTCTATGGTTACCACTCAAGTAGAACAAGTACTTAAAGCTCAAAATGCTTTGCTCAATGAATTAAATAGTAAAAATAATGATTATGCTGTTAGAGTGGCTACTAGAACTAGTAGAATGACTCAGGAACCTTTGTATCCTGAAGGCCACCTTAAGAGAATTGAGCAAGATTCTCAGAGAAATAATATAGATGCACCTAGTCCTTCTAAAAGGAAGAAAAAGAAAAATGATAGGACTTTGCATGCTTCTAGTGATCCTATTGTTGAAACACCTGAGAATCCAAATGATATTTCTATTTCTGATGCTGAAACTCAATCCGGTAATGAACCTGAAACTAGTGATAATGCTAATAATAATGTTCATAATGATGCTCAACCTAGTAATGATAATGATGTAGAAATTGAACCTGCTGTTGATCTTGATAACCCACAATCAAAGAATCAATGTTATGATAAGAAAGACTTTGTTGCTAGGGACCATGGTAAAGAAAGAGAGCCTTGGGTTCAGAAACCCATGCCTTTTCCTCCCAAACCATCCAAGAAAAAGGATGATGAGGATTTTGAGCGCTTTGCTGAAATGATTAGACCTATCTTTTTGTGTATGCGATTAACTGATATGCTCAAAACCAATCCTTATGCTAAGTACACGAAAGATATTATTACAAATAAAAGAAAGATACCGGAAGCTGGAATTTCCACCATGATTGCTAATTATACTTTAAAGGGTGGAATACCAAAGAAACTTGGTGATCCCGGTGTACCAACTATACCATGCTCCATTAAAAGAAATTATGTTAAAACTGCTTTATGTGATCTTGGAGCCGGTGTTAGTGTTATGCCTCTCTCTTTATATCGTAGACTTGATTTGAATAAGTTGACACCTACTGAAATACCTTTGCAAATGGTTGATAAATAAACTGCTATACCTGTCGGTATCTGTGAGGATGTGCATGTTGTAGTTGCAAACGTTACTATTTTAACGGACTTTGTTATTCTTGATATTCCCGAGGACGATAGTATGTCTATTATTCTTGTAAGACCCTTTTTGAATCCTGAAGGGGCTGTTATTGATTGCACTAACGGCAATGTCACTTTTCATGTTAATGGTAATGAGCATACGGTACACTTTCCGAGGAAACAACCTCAAGTTCATAGTATCAACTCTATTGGAAAAATTCCATCAATTATATTTGGAGGTTTTGAATTTCCTCTTCCTACTGTCAAGAAGAAATATGATATTCTTATTATTGGGAATGTGCATATCCCCGTTAAGGTAACATAGTGTTATTCTAAATTTCTCCAGTTCCATGTTATTCGGAATGAGTTCGTTAACAAGACTTGATCAACCTTGTTAGTGGATTCCTTTTCATGATCATGAGATGGATGAAACTAGAAGGCACAACCTTCTGTACCCCACTTTTACTTTGTGTTATTCATATTAAATAAAATAAAAATAAATATATTTCTGTCTGTTATCTGATTACCCGTGCAATATAAAAATACCTCAAAAATAAAAGTTCTCCAAATGCCCTGAAATTTAAATATGATTTTTTTTCTAGAATATTTGAGGATTTATGGAACTGAGAACACACCAGGGGGTCAACCACCTGCCCACGAGGGTGGAGGGCGCACCCCCTGCCTCATGGGCCCATGATGGCCCTCCTCCACTTATTCTTGCACCCACACACTTCATCTTCCTCCCACAAACACGAATATCTAGCTCAAGCATGAGTTCAAGCTCGTTTTGCTGCCATTTTCGATATCCTTGCTCAAAGCACCTCTCACAAAACTGCTTGGGGAGATTGTTCCTTGGTATGTGACTCAACTATTGGTCCAATTAGTTTTTGTTCTAGTGCTTTATTCATTGCAAATTTTTACTGCTTAGGTGACCCTGTTCTTGAGCTTGCATGTCAAATTTATATGGTCAAAAGTAGTTTTGATGCATGATATAGGCTCTAAGCACTTGTAGGAGTAGTTGCTATCAATATTATTGAGTCTAGTTTACTTTTATTTTGAAGTTACTAAAAATTTCACAATTTTTCAGAAAATGATGAGGAGACTATTGAGGGGCTCATCGAGCCAAAGCTCGAAGGAAAAGGCACCGAAGCCTAAGTATAATTTGCCTCGCACCATGGAGATTCGGCCGTGTGAATGGCCTTCTGATGAATTCTTGAGAGCAGCCGGGATTTATGAAGATTTTCATGAATTGGCTCATAATGCAGGCCCCACCGCTTTCCTCCACGACCAATGCGATCAGTATCTCTTACTCACAAATACCTTCGTGCAAAACTTTCATTTTCATTCTAGGAACTCACCACCTACGGTGGAGTTTCATTTATATGATGAGCATAAGGAGATGTCACTTTATATTTTTGTCGGGTTTGTCTAGTCCCTTTTGAGGGCAAGACAGAAGAACCACATCGTGATGATGTGGAGGGTTTTATTGATACTATCACTGTAGGGGAAACTAGGAAAGTTTCCGATGCACGAATCACTAGCATACATTTTCCTATTTTATGTTACTTTGCATTAGTTGCTAGTCGTTGCTTAATTGGTCACGAAAACTGTGGAAACCTTAGTATCCTGATATTATTATTTTTCTCCAAGGTTTATACAGTGATAACACTTTTAGTATGGGTGGTATTATTGCCAAACGGTTAAGTCTGAACCGTACCAAAGGCCCTATCTTTGGAGGCATCTATGCTTCACGCCTAGCTGCACATTTTAACATACATATTAGGCATTTTGAGAAGGAATAAAAGGTGTTGCCCCGTGTTTATCTAGACTATAAAAGTATGGTGGCACATGATTTTATTGTTAAGAATAGGGCAGGAGAGCTTAAATATCAATTGTTCTTTAATAAACATCATCCTGAGACTATTACCCTGCCTACTCCTTCCTTGTTTGATCTATCTTCAGGCACGTACCTTGTTCCGTTGACGGCTATTCAAGCCTACCGGAACCCTGCACCAGCTGAGGAGCCAGAGCCGGAACCACAATTTGATCCCTCACGACAGTCTAATTACTGGTGGGATCCGGAGATGATTGCCAGCCAGTGGCAATCGGAGCCTTCTTCTTCCTCATCGTAGTACGACCCCAACTATTACTATGGATATCCGCCAGGCCAGCCGTGGCCATAGACCAACTTAGGCCAAAAGCCTAAGCTTGGGGGAGTACGTATTTCTCACTGACATTACATTTATGTTCACACACTCATTGCTAGATGTCGGTGCTCATACTTTTTCATTGTATCATCCATGCTAGTTTAATTTCCTTTTTATGCTTTCTTCTTGTGTGTTTAATAAACCTTAAGAAAAACCAAAAAAATTAGTAGTAGCTTTTAATCAGTTTAATTTCCGTGATTGTAGTAGTAATTAAAAAGAAAACCCAAAAATATTTCCTGTTCTTCTTTTGCTTGTTGGGAGCTTTCCCGTGTAAATAGTTTTATTTTTTTTCTTTTCTTTGAGGGTCGATAGGAGTAGACCATAATTAAATTGTTAAAGTGGCTCTTATATGCATTATTGTTTATCTAACAAAAGAGCCCATATTACCTTGTCTTCTCCTGTTTATTGAATGCTTGCAGATTCCAGCTTAGTCCAATGCACGCACATTATTATTATTATTCACATTGTTCGGTCGTGCAAGTGAAAGGCAATTATGACGATATACGATGGACTGACTGAGATAAGAAAAGCTGGTATGAACTCGACCTCTTTTGTTTTTGTAAATATGATTAGTTCATCATTCCTGATTCGGCCTATTATGAATAAACATGTTTGCAATGACAACTAGAGATCATAGTTTTTTGTGCCATGCTTGATTAGCTATGAGTTATAATGGTTTACCTTGCGTGCCAACATGCTATTAAAATGGTTATGATGTGGTATGATAGGGTGGTATCCTCCTCTGAATGATTTAAGTGACTTGACTTGGCGCATGTTCACACATGTAGTGGAAACAAAATCAACATAGCCTTCACGATATTTATGTTCATGGTGGATTATATCCTACTCATGCTTGCATTCGGTGTTGATTAATTTTAATGCATGTTCATGACTGTTGTCGCTCTCTAGCTGGTCGCTTCCCAGTCTTTTGCTAGCCTTCACTTGTACTAAGCGGGAATACTGCTTGTGCATCCAATCCCTTAAACCCCAAAGTTATTCCACATGAGTCCACTGTACCTACCTATATACGGTATCTACCTGCCGTTCCAAGTAAATTTGTATGTGCCAAACTCTAAACCTTCAAATAAATATCCTGTTTTGTATGCTCAAATAGCTTATGTATCTACTAGGGTTGTCTGTATCTTCCATGTTAGGCGGATTATTCTCAAAAGGAGTGGACTCCGCTCCTCACTCATGAGATAAACGGCTGGTCACCGGGATGCCCAGTCCCATGCTTTATGCAAACTAAATCAAAATAATTGCAAACAAAACTCCCCCTAGGACTCTTGTTAGTTGGAGGCACTCGTTGTTTCGAGCAAGCCATGGATTGATGCTTGTTGGTGGTAGGGGGAGTATAAACTTTACCATTCTGTTTGGGAACCACCTATAATGTGTGTAGCATGGAAGATATCGCCATCTCTTGGTTGTTATGTTGACAATGAAAGCATACCGCTCAAAATATTATTCACCTCTGTTTCAAAACCGAGCTCTGGCACCTCTACAAATCTCTGCTTCCCTCTGTGAAGGGCCTATCTATTTACTTTTATGTTGAGTCGTCACCCTCTTATTAAAAAGCACCAGTTGGAGAGCACCACTGTCATTTGCATTCATTATTGTTAGTTTACATTGAGTATGACTTGACTGGATCTCTTTTACCATGAATTACAATGTCTAGTCAGTCCTTGGTCTTTAAAGGTGCTCTGCATTTATGTTTTGCGGTCTCAGAAAGGGCTAGCGAGATACCATCCTATTATATCATATTATGATTGTTTTGAGAAAGTGTTGTCATCTGAGATTTATTATTATGACTCGCTAGTTGATTATGCTATTGATATGAGTAAACTTGAGACCTGAGCGTTATTGTGAATGTGGTTAGTTATAATCTTTGCTGAAAACTTGAATGCTGGCTTTACATATTTACAACAACAAGAGCGAACAGAGTTTGTAAAAATTTTTCTTTATCACTTTCAGTTTGTCAACTGAATTGCTTGAGGACAAGCAAAGGTTAAGCTTGGGGGAGTTGATACGTCTCCAACGTATCTACTTTTCCAAACACTTTTGCCCTTGTTTTCGACTCTAACTTGCATGATTTCAATGGAACTAACCCAGACTGGCGCTGTTTTCAGCAAAATTACCATGGTGTTATTTATGTTCAGGAGCAAACGTTCTCGGAATGACCTGAAACTTCACAGAGCCACTTTTCAGAAAATAAGAAAAATACCTGCCAAAGATGAAGGCCAGGGGGCCCACCACCTTGCCACGAGGGTGGGGGCGCGCCTGCCCCCCTAGGGCGCGCCCCCTACCTCGTGGGCCCCCTGTTGCCTCTCTGACTCCAACTCCACCTCCATATATTGAGTTTCGATGAGAAAAAAATCAGAGAGAAGAAATCATCGCGTTTTGCGATACGAAGCCACCGCCAATCCCTAAAACCTCTCAGGACGGCTGATCTGGAGTCCTGTCGGGCCTCCGGAGAGGGGGATCCGTCGCTATCGTGATCATCAACCATCCTCCATCACCAATTTCGTGATGCTCACCGCCGTGCGTGAGTAATTCCATCATAGGCTTGCTGGACGGTGATGGGTTGGATGTGATCTATCATGTAATCGAGTTAGTTTTGTTAGGGTTTGATCCCTAGTGTCCACTATGTTCTGAGATTGATGTTGCTATGACTTTGCTATGCTTAATGCTTGTCACTAGGGCCCGATTGCCATGATTTCAGATCTGAACCTATTATGTTTTCATCAATATATGAGTGTTCTTGATCCTATCTTGCAAGTCTATAGTCACCTATTATGTGTTATGATCTGTTAACCCCGAAGTGACAATAATCGGGATACTTACCGGTGATGACCGTAGTTTGAGGAGTTCATGTATTCACTGTGTGTTAATGCTTTGTTCCGGTTCTCTATTAAAAGGAGGCCTTAATATACCTTAGTTTCCGTAAGGACCCCGCTGCCACGGGAGGGTAGGACAAAAGATGCCATGCAAGTTCTTTTCCATAAGCACGTATGACTATGTTTGGAATACATGCCTACATTATATCAACGAACTGGAGCTAGTTCTGTGTCACCCTAGGTTATGACTGTTACATGATGAACCGCATCCGGCAAAATTCTCCATCACAGATCCATTGCCTACAAGCTTTCCATATATTGTTCTTCGCTTATTTACTTTTCCGTTGCTATTGCTATCATCACTACAAAATACCAAAAACATTACTTTTACTACTGTTACCTTTTGCTACCGTTATCACTACTATCATATTACTTTGCTACTAAACACTTTGCTGCAGATATTAAGTTTCCAGGTGTGGTTGAACTGACAACTCAGCTGCTAATACTTGAGAGTATTCTTTGGGTCCCCTTGTGTCGAATCAATAAATTTGGGTTGAATACTTTACCCTAGAAAACTGTTGCGGTCCCCTATACTTGTGGGTTATCAGTGAATTTCTTGATGAACAACTTGCTAGGGTTAGAGAGAATGAAATTATTGAAATTGATAATATTGATGAAAGTGATGATGAAGACTCTCCCCCTAATAAATATGAATTGCCTATTGTTCCTGAGGGTATGTTCTGGATGAAGAATGTGCTAGAGCTATTTTAGCTTGCAATGATAGATATGATCTAAAGAGGCTATTAGCTAAATGGAAGCAGCAATCCCATAATGCTAGAATGAAACCTGACCCTTGATAACTCACAAGTATAGGGGATCGCAACAGTTTTCGAGGGTAGAGTATTCAACCCAAATTTATTGATTCGACACAAGGGGAGCCAAAGAATATTCTCAAGTATTAGCAGCTGAGTTGTCAATTCAACCACACCTGGAAACTTTATATCTGCAGCAAAGTGTTTAGTAGCAAAGTAATATGATAGTAGTGGTAACGGTAGCAAAAGGTAATGGTAGCAAAAGGTAATGGTAGCAGAAGTAATGTTTTTGGTATTTTGTAGTGATTGTAACAATAGCAACGGAAAAGTAAATAAGCAAAGAACAATATATGGAAAGCTCGTAGGCAATGGATCGGTGATAGAGAATTATGCCGGATGCGGTTCATCATGTAATAGTCATAACCTAGGGTGACACAGAACTAGCTCCAATTCATCAATGTAATGTAGGCATGTATTCCGAATATAGTCATACGTGCTTATGGAAAAGAACTTGCATGACATCTTTTGTCCTACCCTCGCGTGGCAGCGGGGTACTAGTGGAAACTAAGGGATATTAAGGCCTCCTTTTAATAGAGTATCGGACCAAAGCATTAACACATAGTGAATACATGAACTCCTCAAACTACGGTCATCACCGGGAGTGGTCCCAATTATTGTCACTTCGGGGTTGCCGGATCATAACACATAGTAGGTGACTATAGACTTGCAAGATAGGATCAAGAACTCTCATATATTGATGAAAACATAATAGGTTCAGATCTGAAATCATGGCACTCGGGCCCTAGTGACAAGCATTAAGCATAGCAAAGTCATAGCAACATCAATCTCATAACATAGTGGATACTAGGGATCAAACCCTAACAAAACTAACTCGATTACATGATAAATCTCATCCAACCCATCACCGTCCAGCAAGCCTACGATGGAATTAATCGTGCACGGCGGTGAGCATCATGGAGTTGGTGGTGGAGGAAGGTTTATGATGATGATGGCGATGGATTCCCCTCTCTAGAGCCCCGAACGGACTCCAGATCACCCCTCCCGAGAGGTTTTAGGGCTTGGCAGCCGCTCCGTATCGTAAAACGCGATGAATCCTTCTCTTTGATTTTTTTCTCCCCGAAAGCAAATATATAGAGTTGGAGTTGAGGTCGGAGGAGCTCCAGGGGGGGCCATGAGGTAGGGGGCGCGCCCCCACCCTCGTGGCTAGGGTGTGGCCCCCCTGGTCTTCATATTTTGCAAGGATTTTTTATTATTTTCAAAAGGACGTTCCGTGAAGTTTCAGATCATTCCAAGAACTTTTGTTTCTGCACATAAATAACGCCATGGCAATTTTGCTGAAAACAGCGTCAGTCCGGGTTAGTTCCATTCAAATCATGCAAGTTAGAGTCCAAAACAAGGGCAAAAGTGTTTGGAAAAGTAGATACGACGGAGACGTATCAACCATGCTTTTGCTACTTCACCTATCTGTGTTACTGATAAGGATTATGAATTCTTTGTTGATCCTGATATAATTACTTTGGTTGAATCTGATCCATTTTATGGCTATGGATCTAAAACTGTTGTGGCACATCTTACTAAATTAAATGATATAGCCACCTTGTTTACTCATGATGAGAGAACTCGCTACTTTTATATCCTTACAATATTTCCATTCTCATTAAAGGGTGATGCTAAGATATGGTTTAATTCTCTAGATCCTGGTTGTGTGCGTAGCCCGCAGGATATGATTTATTACTTCTCTGCTAAATATTTCCCTTCTCATAAGAAACAAGCTGCTTTGAGGGATATATATAATTTTGTGCAAATTGAAGAAGAGAGTCTCCCACAAGCTTGGGGGAGGCTTCTCAAGTTACTTAATGCTTTGCCTGATCATCCTCTTAAGAAAAATGAAATACTTGATATATTTTATAATGGACTAACCGATGCTTCCAGAGATTACCTGGATAGTTGTGTTGGTTCTGTTTTCAGGGAAAGAACACCAGATGAAGCTGAAATTCTATTGAATAATATGTTGACAAATGAAAATAATTGGACACTTCCTGAGCCAGCTCCTGAGCCTTTTCCTAAACCAACTCCGAAGAAAAGAGGTGTTCTATTTCTCTGTCCTGAAGATATGCAAGAGGCAAATAAATCTATGAAAGAAAAAGGTATTAAAGTTGAACATGTTAAGAATTTACCTCCTATTGAAGAATACACGGTCTTAATTTACCGCTTGTTGAAGAAACATATGATCTTAATCCATTACCTATTGAAGAAATTCATGGTCTTGATAAATCAACACAGGTAGTAAAGGTAAATTCTCTCTATAGATATGAAAAAGCTGAAATCCCTCTTACTAAGTTTGCTAGCCAATACTTAGATGAGTTTGATAATTTTATGGTGAAGCAAGAAGATTTTAATGCTTATTTTGCTAGACATATAGAATACAATTCAAATATGCTTGAACACTTGGGTGATTATATGGCTAATGTCAAAGGTGAACTTAAACTTATTAGTAAACATGCTTCTATGGTTACCACTCAAGTAGAACAAGTACTTAAGGCTCAAAATGATTTGCTCAATGAATTGAATAGTAAGAATAATGACTATGTTGTTAGAGTGGCTACTATAACTGGTAGAATGACTCAGGAACCTCTGTATCCTGAAGGCCACCCTAAGAGAATTGAGCAAGATTCTCAGAGAAATAATATAGATGCACCTAGTACTTCTAATAGGAAGAAAAAGAAAAATGATAGGACTTTGCATGCTTCTAGTGAACCTATTGCTGAAACACCCGAGAATCCAAATGATATTTCTATTTCTGATGATGAAACACAATCTGGTAATGAACCTGAAACTAGTGATAATGTTAATGATAATGTTCATGATGATGCTCAACCTAGTAATGATAATGATATAGAAATTGAACCTGCTGTTGATCTTGATAACCCACAATCAAGGAATCAATGTTATGATAAGGAAGACTTTGTTGCTAGGAAACACGGAAAGGAAAGAGAGCCTTGGGTTCAGAAACCCATGCCTTTTTCTCCCAAACCATCCAAGAAAAAGGATGATGAGGATTTTGAGCGCTTTGCTGAAATGATTAGACCTATCTTTTTGCGTATGCGATTAACTGATATGCTCAAAATGAATCCTTATGCTAAGTATATGAAAGAAATTGTTACTAATAAAAGAAAGATTCCAGAAGCTAAAATTTCCACCATGCTTGCTAATTTATACTTTTAAGGGTGGAATACCAAAGAAACTTGGGGATCCAAGAGTACCCACTATACCATGCTCCATTAAAAGAAACTATGTTAAAACTACTTTATGTGATCTTGGAGCCGGTGTTAGTGTTATGCCTCTCTCTTTATATCATAGACTTGATTTGAATAAGTTGACACCTACTGAAATATCTTTGCAAATGGCTGATAAATCAACTGCTATACCTGTTGGTATTTGTGAGGATGTGCCTGTAGTGGTTGCAAACGTTTCTATTTTAACGGACTTTGTTATTCTTGATATTCCCGTGGACGATAGTATGTCTATTATTCTTGGAAGACCCTTTTTGAATACTGCAGGGACTGTTATTGATTGCAACAAAGGCAATGTCACTTTTCATGTTAATGGTAATGAGCATACGGTACACTTTCCGAGGAAACAACCTCAAGTCCACAGTATCAATTCTATTGGAAAAATTCCATCGATTATTTTTGGAGGTTTTGAATTTCCTCTTCCTACTGTCAAGAAGAAATATGATATTCTTATTGTTGGGGATGTGCATATCCCGTTGAGGTAACCTAGTGTTATTCGAAAATTCTCCGGTTCCATGTTATTCGGAATCAGTTTGTAATAAGACTTGATCAACCTTGTTAATGGGTTCCTTTTGATGATCATGAGATGGATGAATTAGAAAACACAACTCTCTGTACCCTCCTTTTAATTTTTGTTATTTATATTAAATAAAATAAAAATAAGTATTTTTCGTCTATTATCTGATTTATCCATGCAATATAAAAATACCCCGAAAATAAAAGTTCTCCAAATGTCTTGAAATTTAAATTTGATTTTTCTAGAATATTTGCAAATATTTGGCACTTAGAACACAGCACGGGGGGCATCCACCTGGCCACGAGGGTGGAGGGCGCGCCCCCTACCTCGTGGGCCCACGGTGGCCCTCCTCCGCTTATTCCTGCACCCACACACTCCTTCTTCCTCCCACAAACATGATTATCCAGTTCAAACCCTAGTCCAAGCTCATTTTGCTACCATTTTCGATCTCCTTGCTCAAAGCACCTCTCACAAAACTGCTTGGGGGGATTGTTCCTTGGTATGTGACTCCTCCATTGGTCCAATTAGTTTTTGTTCTAGTGCCTTATTCATTGCAAATTTGTGCTGCCTAGGTGACCCTGTTCTTGAGCTTGCATGTCAAATTTATGTGGTTCCAAGTAGTCTTGATGCATGATATAGGCTCTAGGCACTTGTAGGAGTTGTTGCTATCAATTTTGTTGAGCTTGTCTCACTTTTATTTGAAGTTACTAAAAATTTCAGAATTTTTCAGAAAATAATGAAGAAATTTTTGAGGGGCTCGTCGAGCCGAAGCTCGAAGGAAAAGCAAAATGAAAAAGCAGAGAGGCCCAAATATAATCTGCCTCGCACCGCGGAGGTTCGGCCGTGTGAATGGCCTTCCGATGATTTCTTGAGAACAGCCGAGATTTATGACGGTTTTTATGAATTGGCTGAGAATGCAGGCCTCACCGCCTTCCTCCACGACCAACGCGAACAGTATCTCTTACTCACCAATATCTTTGTGCAAAACTTTCATTTCCATGCTAGGAGCTCACCACCTACGGTAGAGTTTTATTTATATGATGAGCATAAGGAGATGTCACTTTATGATTTGTGTCCGGTTTGCTTGATCCCTTTCGAGGGCACAATAGAGGAACCACACCGCGGTGATGTGGATGGGTTTATTGATACCATCACTGTAGGGGAAACGAGGAAGGTTTCCGATGCACGAATCACTAGCATACATTTTCCTGTTTTACGCTACTTTGCAATATTTGCTAGTCGTTGCTTAATTGGTCACGGAAACTATGGAAACCTTTGTGTTCCTGATATTATTATTTTGTTCCACGGTCTATTCTGTGATAACTCTGTTAGTATGGGCGGTATTATTGCTAAACGGTTAAGTCTGAACCGTACAAAGGGCCCCATCTTTGGAGGCATCTATGCTTCACGCCTAGCTGCACATTTTAACATACCTATTAGGCATTATGAGAAGGAAGAAAAATTGCTACCCCTGTTTATTTAATTTATAAGAGTATGGTGGCACACGATTTTATTGTTCAGAATAGGGAAGGGGAGCTTAAATACGAATTGTTCTTTGATAAACATCATCCTGAGACTATTACCCTGCCTGCTCCTTCCTTGTTTGATTTATCTGCAGGCAAGTACCTTGTTCTGTTAGAGGCTATTCACGCCTACCGGAACCCTACACCAGCCACAGAGCCAGAGTCGGAACCACAAGTTGATCCTCCACGACAATCTAATTACCAGTGGGATCCGGAGATGATTGCCAACCAGTGGCAATTAGAGTCTTCTTCTTCGCAGTACGACCCCAACTATTACTATGGATATCCGCCAGGCCAGCCGTGGCCATAGACCAACTTAGGCCAAAAGCCTAAGCTTGGGGGAGTACGTATTTCTCACCGACATTATATTCATGTTCACACACTCATTGTTAGATGTCGGTGCTCATACTTTTTCATTGTATCATCCATGCTAGTTTATTTCCTTTTTATGCTTTCTTCTTGTGTGTTTAATAAACCTTAAGAAAAACCAAAAAAATTAGTTGTAGCTTTTAGCTAGTTTTAATTTCCATGCCTATAGTAGTAATTAAAAAAACCAAAAAGATTTCTTGTTCTTCTTTTGCTTGTTGGGAGCTTTCCCGTGTAAATAGTTTTATTTCTTTTCTTTTCTCTGGGGGTCGATAGGAGAAGACCATGATTAAATTGTTGAAGCGGCTCTTATATGCATTATTGTTGATTTAACCAAGAGCCCATATTGCCTTGTCTTCTCCTGTTTATTGAATGCTCGCAGATTCTAGCTTAGTTCAATGCACGTGCACTCTTAATATTATTCACATCGCTCGGTCGTGCAAGTGAAAGGCAATTATGACGATATATGATGGACTGACTGAGATGAGAAAAGCTGGTATGAACTCGACCTCTCTTGTTTTTGTAAATATGATTAGTTCATCGTTCCTGATTCAGCCTATTATGAATAAACATGTTTGCAATGACAACTAGAGATCGTAGTTTCTTGTGCCATGCTTAATTATCTAGGAGCTTATAATGGTTTACCTTGCGAGCCAACATGCTATTAAAATGGTTGTGATGTGGTATGATAGGGTGGTATCCTCTTTTGAACGATTCGAGTGGCTTGACTTGGCACATGTTCACGCATGTAGTTGAAACAAAATCAACATAGCCTCTACGATATTTATGTTCATGGTGCATTATATCCTACTCATGCTTGCATTCAGTGTTGATTAATTTTAATGCATGTTCATGACTGTTGTCGCTCTCTAGCTGGTCGCTTCCCAGTCTTTTTCTAGCCTTCACCTGTACTAAGCGGGAATACTGCTTGTGCATCCAACTACATAAACCCCAAAGTTATTCCATATGAGTCCACCATACCTACCTATATACGGTATCTACCTGCCGTTCCAAGTAAATTTGTATGTGCCAAACTCTAAACCTTCAAATAAATATCCTGTTTTGTATGCTCGAATAGCTCATGTATCAACTAGGGTTGTCCGTATCTTCCATGTTAGGCGGGTTATTCTCAAGAGGAGTGGACTCCGCTCCTCACTCACGAGAAAATGGCTGGTCACCGAGATGCCCAGTCCCATGCTTTATGCAAATCAAATCAAAATAATTGCAAACAAAACTCCCCCTGGGACTCTTGTTAGTTGGAGGCACTCGTTGTTTCGAGCAAGCCATGGATTGATGCTTGTTGGTGGAGGGGGAGTATAAACTTTACCATTCTGTTTGGGAACCGCCTATAATGTGTGTAGCATGGAAGATATCGCCATCTCTTGGTTGTTATGTTGACAATGAAAGTATACCGCTCAAAATATTATTCACCTCTATTTCAAAACCGAGCTCTGGCACCTCTACAAATCCCTGCTTCCCTCTACGAAGGGCCTATCTATTTACTTTTATGTTGAGTCATCATCCTCTTATTAAAAAGCACCAACTAGAGAGCACAACTGTCATTTGCATTCATTACTGTTAGTTTACATTGAGTATGACTTGACTGGGTCTCTTTTACCATGAATTACAATGTCTAGTCAGTCCTTGATCTTTAAAGGTGCTCTTCATTTATGTTTTGCGGTCTCAGAAAGGGCTAGCGAGATACCATCTTGTTATATCATATTATGGTTGTTTTGAGAAAGTGTTGTCATCTGAGATTTATTATTATTGCTCGCTAGTTGATTATGCCATTGATATGAGTAAACATGAGACCGAAGCCTTATTGTGAATATGTTAGTTCATAATCTTTGCTGAAACCTTGAAGGCTGGCTTTACATATTTACAACAACAAGAGCAAATAGAGTTTGTAAAAGTTTTTCTTTATCACTTTCAGTTTGTCAACTGAATTGCTTGAGGACAAGCAAAGGTTTAAGCTTGGGGGAGTTGATACGTCTCCGTCGTATCTACTTTTCCAAACACTTTTGCCCTTGTTTTGGACTCTAACTTGCATGATTTGAATGGAACTAACCCGGACTGACGTTGTTTTCAGCAGAATTGCCATGGTGTTATTTATGTGCAGAAAGAAAAGTTCTCGGAATGACCTGAAACTCCACGGAGCGTCTTTTTGGAAATAATAAAATATACTGGCAAAAGATCAAGACCAGGGGGCCCACACCCTAGCCACGAGGGTGGGGGCACGCCCCCCCTACCTCGTGGGCCCCCTGGAGCTCCTCCGACCTCAACTCCAACTCTATATATTTGCTTCCGGAGAGAAAAAAATCAGAGAGAAGGATTCATCGCGTTTTACGATATGGAGCCGCCGCCAAGCCCTAAAACCTCTCGGGAGGGGTGATCTGGAGTCCGTTCGGGGCTCCGGAGAGGGGAATCCGTCGCCATCGTCATCATCAACCTTCCTCCATCACCAATTTCATGATGCTCACCACCATGCATGAGTAATTCCATCGTAGGCTTGCTGGACGGTGATGGTTTGGATGAGATTTATCATGTAATCGAGTTAGTTTTGTTGAGGTTTGATCCCTAGTATCCACTATGTTCTGAGATTGATGTTGCTATGACTTTGCTATGCTTAATGCTTGTCACTAGTGCCCGAGTGCCATGATTTCAGATCTGAACCTATTATGTTTTCATCAATATATGAGAGTTCTTGATCCTATCTTGCAAGTCTATAGTCACCTACTATGTGTTATGATCCGGCAACCCCGAAGTGACAATAATCGGGACCACTCCCGATGATGACCGTAGTTTGAGGAGTTCATGTATTCACTATGTGTTAATGCTTTGGTCTGGTACTCTATTAAAAGGAGGCCTTAATATCCCTTAGTTTCCATTAGGACCCCGCTGCCACGGGAGGGTAGGACAAAAGATGTCATGCAAGTTCTTTTCCATAAGCACGTATGACTATATTCAGAATACATGCCTACATTACATTGATGAATTGGAGCTAGTTCTGTGTCACCCTATGTTATGACTGTTACATGATGAACCGCATCCGGCATAATTCTCTATCACCGTTCCATTGCCTACGAGCTTTCCATATATTGTTCTTTGCTTATTTACTTTTCCGTTGCTATTGCTATCATCACTACAAAATACCAAAACCACTACTTTTGTTACCATTACCTTTTGCTATCGTTACCACTACTATCATATTACTTTGCTGCAGATATTAAGTTTCCAGGTGTGGTTGAATTGACAACTCGGCTGCTAATACATGAGAATATTCTTTGGCTCCCCTTGTGTCGAATCAATAAATTTGGGTTGAATACTCTACCCTCGAAAACTGTTGCGATCCCCTATACCTGTGGGTTATCAATCATATAGAAGATATGATCAACATAGTGATGTTCACCATTGAAAACTACTCCATCTCACGTGATGATCGGACATGGTTTTGTTGATATGGATCACGTAATCACTTAGATGATTAGAGGGATGTCTATCTAAGTGGGATTTCTTTAATAAATTGATTAACTGAACTTTAATTTATCATGAACTTAGTACCTGATAGTACTTTGCATGTCTATGTTGCTGTAGATAGATGGCCTGTGTTGTTGTTCCGTTGAATTTTAATGCGTTCCTTGAGAAAGCAAAGTTGAAAGATGATGGTAGCAGTTACACGGACTGGGTCCGTAACTTGAGGATTATCCTCATTTCTGCACAGAAGAATTGCGTCTTGGAAGCACCGCTAGGTGCCAAACCTGCTACATGAGCAACACCAGATGTTATGAACGTCTGGCAAAGCAAAGCTGATGACTACTCGATAGTTCAGTGTGCCATGCTTTACGGCTTAGAACCGGGACTTCAACGACGTTTTGAACGTCATGGAGCATATGAGATGTTCCAGGAGTTGAAGTTGATATTTCAAGAAAATGCCCGGATTGAGAGATATGAAGTCTCCAATAAGTTATATAGCTGCAAGATGGAGGAGAATAGTTCTGTCAGTGAACATATACTCAGAATGTCTGGGTACCATAACCACTTGACTCAACTAGGAGTAAATCTTCCTGTTGATAGTGTCATTGACAGAGTTCTTCAATCACTGCTACCAAGCTACAAAAGCTTCATGATGAACTATAACATGCAAGGGATGGATAAGACAATTCCCGAGCTCTTTGCAATGCTAAAGGCTGCGGAGGTAGAAATCAGGAAGGAGCATCAAGTGCTGATGGTTAACAAGACCACCAGTTTCAAGAAAAAGGGTAAAGGGAAGAAGAAAGGGAACTTCAAGAAGAAGGGCAAACAAGTTGCTGCTCAAGAGAAGAAACCCAAGTCTGGACCTAAGCCTGAGACTGAGTGCTTCTACTACAAACAGACTGGTCACTGGAAGCGGAACTGCCCCAAGTATTTGGCGGATAGGAAGGATGGCAAGGTGAACAAAGGTATATGTGATATACATGTTATTGATGTGTACCTTACTAATTCTCGCAGTAGTGCCTAGGTATTTGATACTCGTTCTGTTGCTAATATTTGCAACTCGAAACAGGGACTACGGATTAAGCGAAGATTGGCAAAGGACGAGGTGACGATGCGCATGGGAAATGGTTCCAAAGTCAATGTGATCGCGGTCGGCACGCTGCCTCTACATCTACCTTCAGGATTAATGTTAGACCTGAATAATTATTATTCGGTGCCAGCGTTGAGCTTGAACATTATATCTGGATCTTGTTTGATGCGAGACGGTTATTCATTTAAATCAGAGAATAATGGTTGTTCTATTTATATGAGTAATATCTTTTATGGTCATGCACCCTTAATGAGTGGTCTATTCTTTTTGAATCTCAATGGTGGAGATACACATATTCATAGTATCGAAGCTAAAATATTCAGAGTTGATAATTATAGTGCAACTTATCTATGGCACTGTCGTTTTGGTCATATTGGTATAAAGCGCATGAAGAAACTCCATTCTGATGGACTCTTGGAATCACTTGATTATGAATCATTTGGTACTTGCGAACCGTGCCTCATGGGCAAGATGACTAAAACGCCGTTCTCCGGAACTATGGAGTGAGCAACAGAATTGTTGCAAATCATACATACTGATGTATGTGGCCTGATGAATATTGAGGCTCGCGACGGATATCATTATTTCGTCACCTTCACAGTAGATTTGAGCAGATATGGGTATATCTACTTGATGAAACATAAGTCTGAAACATTTGAAAAGTTCAAAGAATTTCAGAGTGAAGGAAAATCATCGTAACAAGAAAGTAAAGTTTCTACGATCTGATCGTGGAGGAGAATATTTGAGTTACGAGTTTAGTCTTCATTTGAAACAATGTGGAATAGTTTCGCAACTCACGCCACCCGGAACACCACAGCATAATGGTGTGTCCGAACGTCGTAATTGTACTTTACTAGATATGGTGCGATCTATGATGTCTCTTACTGATTTACCGCTATCATTTTGGGGTTATGCTTTAGAGACGGCTGCATTCACGTTAAATAGGGCACCATCTAAATCCGTTGAGACAACTCCTTATGAATTGTGGTTTGGCAAGAAACCAAATTTGTCATTTCTTAAAGTTTGGGGCTGCGACGCTTATGTGAAAAAGCTTCAACCCGATAAGCTCGAACCCAAATCGGAGAAATGTATCTTCATAGGATACCCAAAAGAAACAGTTGGGTACACCTTCTATCACAGATCCGAAGGCAAGACTTTTGTTGCTAAGAATGGATCCTTTCTAGAGAAGGAGTTTCTCTCGAAAGAAGTGAGTGGGAGGAAAGTAGAACTTGGTGAGGTAATTGTACATGCTCCCTTATTGGAAAGTAGTTCATCATAGAAACCGGTTCCTATGACACCTACACCAATTAGTGAGGAAGCTAATGATGATGATCATGAAACTTCAGATCAAATTACTACCGAACCTCGTAGGTCAACCAGAGTAAGATCCGCACCAGAGTGGTACGGTAATCCTGTTCTGGAGGTCATGTTACTAGACCCTGACGAACCTACGAACTATGAGGAAGCGATGATGAGCCCAGATTCCGAAAAATGGCTAGAGGCCATGAAATCTGAGATGGGATCCATGTATGAGAACAAAGTGTGGACTTTGGTTGACTTGCCCGATGATCGGCAAGCCATCGAGAATAAATGGATCTTCAAGAAGAAGACGGACGCTGATGGTAATGTTACTGTCTACAAAGCTCGACTTGTTGCGAAAGGTTTTCGACAAGTTCAAGGAGTTGACTACGATGAGACCTTCTCACCCGTAGCGATGCTTAAGTCCGTCCGAATCATGTTAGCTATTGCTGCATTTTATGATTATGAAATTTGGCAAATGGATGTAAAGACTGCATTCCTGAATGGATTTCTGGAAGAAGAGTTGTATATAATGCAACCTGAAGGTTTTATCGATCCAAAGGGTGCTAACAAAGTGTGCAAGATCCAGCGATCCATTTATGGACTGGTGCAAGCCTCTCTGAGTTGGAATAAACGTTTTTATAGTGTGATCAAAGCATATGGTTTTATACAGACTTTTGGAGAAGCCTGTATTTACAAGAAAGTGAGTGGGAGCTCTGTAACATTTCTAATATTATATGTGGATGACATATTGTTGATTGGAAATTATATAGAATTTCTGGATAGCATAAAAGGATATTTGAATAAGAGTTTCTCAATGAAAGACCTCGGTGAAGCTGCTTACATATTGGGCATCAAGATCTATAGAGATAGATCAAGACGCTTAATTGGACTTTCACAAAGCACATACCTTGACAAAGTTTGGAAGAAGTTCAAAATGGACCAGGCAAAGAAAGGGTTCTTACCTGTGTTACAAGGTGTGAAGTTGAGTAAGACTCAATGCCCGACCACTATAGAAGATAGAGAGAAAATGAAAGATGTTCCCTATGTTAGAAATATGCCCTAGAGGCAATAATAAATTAGTTATTATTATATTTCCTTGTTCATGATAATCGTTTATTATCCATGCTAGAATTGTATTGATAGGAAACTCAGATACATGTGTGGATACATAGAAAACACCATGTCCCTAGTAAGCCTTTAGTTGACTAGCTCGTTGATCAATAGATGGTTACGGTTTCCTGACCATGGACATTGGATGTCGTTGATAACGGGATCACATCATTAGGAGAATGATGTGATGGACAAGACCCAATCCTAAGCCTAGCACAAGATCGTGTAGTTTGTTTGCTAAAGCTTTTCTAATGTCAAGTATCATTTCCTTAGACCATGAGATTGTGCAACTCCCGGATACCGTAGGAATGCTTTGGGTGTACCAAACGTCACAACGTAACTGGGTGGCTATAAAGGTGTACAAATCGAGACTGGGATTTGTCACTCCGTGTAACGAAGAGGTATCTCTGAGCCCACTTGGTAGTACATCATCATAATGTGCACAATGTGACCAAGGAGTTGATCGCGGGATGATGTGTTACGGAATGAGTAAAGAGACTTGTCGGTAACGAGATTGAATGAGGTATCGGGATACCGACGATCGAATCTCGGGCAAGTATCGTACCGATAGACAAAGGGAATTGAATACGAGATTGATTGAATCCTCGACATCGTGGTTCATCCGATGAGATCATCATGGAAGATGTGGGAGCCAACATGGGTATCCAAATCCCGCTTTTGGTTATTGGCCGGAGAGTTGTCTCGGTCATGTCTTCATGGTTCCTGAACCCGTAGGGTCTACACACTTAAGGTTCGGTGACGCTAGGGTTGTAGAGATATTAGTATGCGGTAAACCGAAAGTTGTTCGGAGTCCCAGATGAGATCTCGGATGTCACAAGGAGTTCCGGAATGGTCCGGAGGTAAAGATTTGTATATAGGAAGTCCAGTTTTGGCCACCGAGAAAGTTTCGGGGGTCATTGGTATTGTACCGGGACCACCGGAAGGGTCCTGGGGGTCCACCGGGTGGGGCCACCTATCCCGGAGGGCCCCATGGGCTGAAGGGACGTGGGAACCAGCCCCTGGTGGGCTGGTGCGCCCCCCCTTGGGCCTCCCATGCGCCTAGGGTTGGAAACCCTAAGAGGTGGGGGCACCTCCACTTGGCTTGGAGGCCAAGCCACCCCTAGGGCTGTCGCCCCCCTCCCTAGATGGGATCTACAAGGGGCCGGCGCCCCCCTAGGCCCCTATATATAGTGGAGGGGAGGGAGGGCAGCCACACCTGAAGCCCTGGCGCCTCCCTCCTTCCCGTGACACCTCTTCCTCCCCGCTTGTGCTTGGCGAAGCCCTGCCGGGATCCCGCTACTTCCACCACCACGCCGTCGTGCTGCTGGATCTCCATCAACCTCTCCTTCCCTTGCTGGATCAAGAAGGAGGAGACGTCTCTCCCAACCATACATGTGTTGAATGCGGAGGTGCCATCCGTTCGGCGCTAGGATCATCGGTGATTTGGATCACGACGAGTACGACTCCATCAACCCCGTTCACTTGAACGCTTCCGCTTAGCGATCTACAAGGATATGTAGATGCACTCGCCTTCCCCTTGTTGCTAGATTACTCCATAGATTGATCTTGGTGATGCGTAGAAAATTTTAAATTTCTGCTACGAGCCCAACAGTGGCATCATGAGCTAGGTCTATGCATAGATTCTATGCACGAGTAGAACACAAAGTAGTTGTGGGCGATGATTTGTTCAATTTGCTTACCATTACTAGTCTTATCTTGATCCGGCGGCATTGTGGGATGAAGCGGCCCGGACCGACCTTACACGTACGCTTACGTGAGACTAGTTCCATCGACTGACATGCACTTGATGCATAAGGTGGCTGGCGGGTGTCTGTCTCTCCCACTTTAGTTGGATTGGATTCGATGAAAAGGGTCCTTATGAAGGGTAAATAGCAATTGGCATATCACCGTTGTGGTTTTGCGTAGGTAAGAAACGTTCTTGCTAGAAACCCATAGCAGCCACGTAAAACATGCAACAACAATTAGAGGACGTCTAACTTGTTTTTGCAGGGTTTGCTATGTGATGTGATATGGCCAAAAGGATGTGATGAATGATATATGTGATGTATGAGATTGATCATGTTCTTGTAATAGGAATCACGACTTGCATGTCGATGAGTATGACAACCGGCAGGAGCCATAGGAGTTGTCTTAATTCATTTATGACCTGCGTGTCAATGAAAACGCCATGTAATTACTTTACTTTATTGCTAACCATTAGCCATAGTAGTAGAAGTAATAGTTGGCGAGGCAACTTCATGAAGACACGATGATGGAGATCATGGTGTCATGCCGGTGACGATGGTGTTCATGCCGCGCCTCAAAGATGGAGATCAAAGGCGCAAGATGATATTGGCCATATCATGTCACTTTATGATTTGCATGTGATGTTTGTCATGTTTACATCTTATTTGCTTAGAACGACGGTAGCATAAATAAGATGATTCCTCATTAAAATATCAAGGATTGTGTTCCCCCTAACTGTGCACCATTGCTAAGGTCCGTTGTTCCGAAGCACCACGTGATGATCGGGTGTGATAGGTTCTAACGTTCGCATACAACGGGTGTAAGCCAGATTTACACACGCAATACACTTAGGTTAACTTGACGAGCCTAGCATGTACAGACATGGCCTCGGAACACGGAAGACTGAAAGGCCGAACATGAGTCATATAGTGGATACGATCAACATGAAGATGTTCACCGATGATGACTAGTCCGTCTCACGTGATGATCGGACACTTCCTAGTTGACTCGGATCATGTTTCACTTAGATGACTAGAGGGGTGTCTATCTGAGTGGGAGTTCATTAAATTATCAGATGAACTTAATTATCATGAACATAGTCAAAAGGACTTTGCAAATTATGTTGTAGCTTACGCTTTAGTTCTACTATTTTAGATATGTTCCTAGAAAATATTTAGTTGAATGTTGATAGTAGCAATTATGCGGACTAGGTCCGTAAACTGAGGATTGTCCTCATTGCTGCATAGAAGGATTATGTCCTTAATGCACCGCTCAGTGTGTTGAACCTCGAGCGTCGTCTGTAGATGTTGGGAAACATCTGACATACACGTTTTGATGACTACGTGATAGTTCAGTGCGTAATGCTGACAGTTTAGAATTATGGCACCAAAGACGTTTTTGAAACGTCGCAGAACATATGAGATATTCCAAAGACTGAAATTGGGATCTCACACTAGTGCCCACGTCAATAGGTATGAGACCTCTAACAAGTTTCTTAAGCCTGCAGACTAAGGGAGAAAAGCTCAATCGTTGAGCATGTGCTCAGATTGTCTGAGTACTGCAATCGCTTGAATCGAGTGGGAGTTAATCTTCCAGATGAGATAATGATGATTCTCCATAGTCACTTCCACCAAGCTATTGGAGCTTCGTGATGAACTATAACATATCAGGGATAGACATGATGATCCTTGAGCAACTCACGATGTTTGACACCGCGAAAGTAGAAATCAAGTAGGAGCATCAATTGTTGATGGTTAAACCACTAGTTTCAAGAAGGGCAAGGGAAAGAAGGGATACTTCATGAGACGGCAAATCAGTTGCTGCTCTAGTGAAGAAACCCAAGGTTGAACCAAACCCGAGACTAAGTGCTTCTATAATGAGGGGAACGGTCACTAAAGCAGAACTACCCTAGATACTTGGTAGATGAGAAGGCTGGCAAGGTCGACAGAAGTATTTTGGATATACATTATATTAATGTGTACTTTACTAGTACTCCTAGTAGCACCAGGGTATTAAAATACCGGTTCAGTTGTGAAAGCACAAGTGCTCCCTAGGTGGTTTTGGTAATTAATGACAACATATCTCTTGTTAGACTAACGTTTCTATCTAGTATGTTTCAGGTAAGTTCAACAATGGAGTGGCATGGACTAAAGGTTGTGGGAAATTCTCCAAGATGCTAAGGACAAAGGATTGGCTAAAGCTTAAAGCTCAAGACTCTTCATTTTACATTTTAGTGATCCAAGATCACATTGAGTCCATAGGAAAAGCCAATACTATCAAGGAGGGATGAGGTGTTGCTTAATGATCCTCTTGCTTCAAGTGCTTAACGATATGCTCCAAAATCCTCAGCTACTTTCCCACTTCCACATATGACCTAAACCTAAGCCAAACTCGGACCTACCGATTATTTCTATCCGGCGCCACTGAGTTTCACTTGTCATAGCCATTGCCAAACCCTAGAAAATCGGTTCTACTGATAGGGATCTCGGTCTCACCGAGATGGGATTGTAATCTCACTGTGTATGTCCATTGCCAAAATCGGTCTCACCAATCTTGTGCAATCGGTACTACCGAGGTTACAATGCAAACTCACTGTGTATGCTCATTACCAAAATCGGTCTCACCGAGTTTGTGTAATCGGTCCCACCGAGTTTGCCTGACCAACCCTCTGGTTAGCTTATTACCAAATCGGTCTCACCGAGTTTGTGTAATCGGTCTCATCGAGATTACGTTATGCCCTAACCCTAACCATATCGGTCCTACCGGGTTGCATGTCAGTCCCACCGAAAATCTCTAACGGTCACTAGGTTTACTATTTCGGTCCGACCGAGTTTGTTGATTCGGTCCCACCGAGATTGGTAAATTGTGTGTAACGGTTGGATTTTGTGTGGAGGCTATATATACCCCTCCACCTCCTCTTCACTCGTGGAGAGAGCCATCAGAACACATCTACACTTCCAACTCATATGTTCTGAGAGAGAACCACCTACTCATGTGTTGAGGCCAAGATATTCCATTCCTACCACATGAATCTTGATCTCTAGCCTTCCCCAAGTTGCTTTCCACTCAAATCTTCTTTCCACCAAATCCAAATCCTGTGAGAGAGAATTGAGTGTTGGAGAGACTATCATTTGAAGCACAAGAGAAAGGAGTTCATCATCAACACACCATTTGTTACTTCTTGGAGAGTGGTGTCTCCTAGATTGGCTAGGTGTCACTTGGGAGCCTCCGACAAGATTGTGGAGTTGAACCAAGGAGTTTGTAAGGGCAAGGAGATCGCCTACTTCGTGAAGATCTACCGCTAGTGAGGCAAGTCCTCCGTGGGCGTTGGCCATGGTGGGATAGACAAGGTTGCTTCTTCGTGGACACTTCATGGGTGGAGCCCTCCGTGGACTCGTGCAACCGTTACCCTTCGTGGGTTGAAGTCTCCATCAATGTGGATGTAGGATAGCACCACCTATCCAAACCACGGGAAAAACATCCGTGTCTCCAATTGCGTTTGAATTCTCCAAACCCTTCCCTTTACATTCTTGCAAGTTGCATGCTTTACTTTCCACTGCCTATATACTCTTTGCATGCTTGCTTGATATGTATTGTGAATGTTGAAATTGTGCCTAAACTCCACTTAAACCGAAAAAGCTTAAAAACTGCAACTTTAGCATTAAGTGTCTAATCACCCCCCCCTCTAGACACATCTACTTCAAGGTCCTACAAGTTGCTAAGTGTTAGTAACTCAAAATAAACGGAGACTAGCTGAAGGTGAGATGACGATATGTGTTGGAAGTGTTTCCAAGGTTGATGTGATCAAGCATCGCATGCTCCCTCTACCATCGAGATTGGTGTTAAACCTAAATAATTGTTATTTGGTGTTTGCGTTGAGCATAGACATGATTGGATTATTTTTATCGCAATACGGTTATTCATTTAAGGAGAATAATGGTTACTCTATTTATTTGAATAATACCTTCAATGGTCTTGCACCTAAAATGAATGGTTTATTTAATCTCGATCATAGTGATACACATGTTCATGCCAAAAGATATAAGATAGTAATGATAGTGCCACATACATGTGGCACTGACATTTGAGTCATGTTGGTATAAACGCATGAAGAAGCTCCATGTTGATGGATCTTTGGACTCAGTCGTTTTTGAAAAGATTGAGACATGCGAACCATGTCTATTGGTAGATATGCATGAAGGAACTCCATGCAGATGGATCGTTTGGACTCACTTGATTTTGAATCACTTGAGACATGCAAATCATACCACATGGGCAAGATGACTGAAGGGCCTCGTTTTCAGTAAGATGGAACAAGAAAGCAACTTGTTGGAAGTAATACATTTTGATGTGTGCAGTCCAATGAGTGCTGAGGCACGTAGTGGATATCATTACGTTCTTACTTCACAGATGATTTGAGTAGATGCTGAGTATATTTACTTGATGAAACACAAGTCTGAATTATTGAAAGGTTTAAGTAATTTCAGAGTGAAGTTGAAGATCGTCCTGACAAGATGATAAAATATCTATGATATGATCATAGAGATGAATATCTAAGTTACGAGTTTGGCACACAATTAAGACATTGTGGAAATTGTTTGACAACTAATACCGCCTGGACCACCATAGTGTGATGGTGTGTCCAAACATCACAACTGCACCCTATTGGATATGGTGCATACCATGATGTCTCTTATCGAATTACCACTATCGTTTATGGGTTAGGCATTAGAGACAACCGCACTCACTTTAAATAGGGCACCACACAATTCCGTTGAGACGACACCGTATGAACTATGGTTTAGAGAAACCTAAGCTGTCGTTTCTTAAAAGTTTGGGGCTGCCATGCTTATGTGAAAAAATTTCAGGCTGATAAGCTCGAACCCAAAGCGGATAAATGCATCTTCATAGAATACCCAAAAATAGTTGGGTATGCCTCCTATTTCAGATCCAGAAGCAAACGTGATTGTTTCTAGAAACGGGTCCTTTCTCGAGGAAAAGTTTCTCTCGAAAGAATTGAGTGGGAGGATGGTGGAGACTTCATGAGGTTATTGAACCGTCACTTCAACTAGTGTGTAGTAGGGCACATGAAGTTGTTCCTGTGGCACCTACACCAATTGAAGTGGAAGCTTATGATAGTGATCATGAAACTTCAGATCAAGTCACTACCAAACCTCATAGGTCGACAAGGATGTGTACTACTTCAGAGTGGTACGTAATCCTGTCTTGGAAATCATGTTACTAGACAACAATGAACCTACGAGCTGTGGAGAAGCGATGGTGGGCCCGGATTCCGAAGAATGGCTCGAGGCCATAAAATCCGAGAGAGGATCCATGTATAAAAGAAAGTATAGACTTTGAAAGAACTACTTGATGGTCGTAAGGATGTTAGGTGCAGATGGATTTTAAAAGGAAGACATACAATGATGGTAAGTGTCACCATTAAGAAAGCTCGACTTGTCATTAAAATGTTTCCCGACAAGTTCAAGGAGTTGACTACGATGAGACTTTCTCACTCGTAGCGATGCTAAGAGTCTGTTGGAATTATGTTAGCAGTTACTGCATTATTTATGAAATCTTGCAGATAGGATGTCAAAACATTGTTTCCTCGACATTTTTCTTGAGGAAAGGTTGCATGTGATACAACCAGAAAGTTTTGTCAATCCTGAAAGATGCTGACAAGTATGCAAAGCTCCAGCAATCCTTCTAAGGACTGGAGTAAGCATCTCGGAGTTGGAATGTACGCTTTGATGAGATGATCAAAGATTTTGGGTTTATACAAAGTTTATGAGAAACTTGTATTTCCAAAGAAGTGAGTGGGAGCACTATAGAATTTTTTATGAGTATATGTTGTTAACATATTGTTGATCAGAAATGATATAGAATATCTGGAAAGCATGTAGGGTTATTTGAAAAGTATTTTTCAATGGAAAACCTGGATTAAGCTACTTGAACATTGAGCATCAAGATCTATAAGGATAGATCAAAAACGCTTAATGGTACTTTCAAATGAATACATACCGTGACAAGATTTTGAAGGAGTTCAAAATAGACCGGCAAAGAAGGAGTTCTTGGCTGTGTTATAAGGTATGGGTATTGAGTAAGACTCAAGACCTGACCACGGCGGAATAGAGAGAAAGGACGAAGGTCATCCCCTCTGCTTTAGACATAGGCTCTACAGTATGCTATGTTGTGTACGCACATGAAGTGTGCCAAGCCATGAGTCAGTCAAGGGGTACAAGTGTGATCTAGGAATGGATCACAAGACAACGGTCAAGGTTATCCTTGGTAACTAGTGGACTAAGGAATTTTCTCAATTATGGAGGTGGTAAAGGAGTTCGTCGTAAAGGGTTACGCCAATGCAATCTTTGACACTAATCTGGATGATTCTGAGTAGTAAACCGGATTCGTATAGTAGAACAGTTATTTGTAATAGCTCCAAATAGAGCGTGGTAGCTGCATCTACAAGATGACATAGAGATTTGTAAAGCACACACGGATCTGAACGGTTCAGACCCGTTGACTATAACATCTCTCACAAGAATAACATGATCAAACCCAGAACGCATTGAGTGTTAATCACATGGTAATGTGAACTAGATTATTGACTCTAGTAAACTCTTTGGGTGTTAGTCACATGGGGATGTGACCTTGAGTGTTAATCACATAGCAATGTGAACTGGATTATTGCCTCTAGTGCAAGTGGGAGACTGTTGGAAATATGCCCTAGAGGCAATAATAAATTAGTTATTATTATATTTCCTTGTTCATTATAATCGTTTATTATCCATGCTAGAATTGTATTGATAGGAAACTCAGATACATGTGTGGACACATAGACAACACCATGTCCCTAGTAAGCCTCTAGTTGACTAGCTCGTTGATCAATAGATGGTTACGGTTTCCTGACCATGGACATTGGATGTCGTTGATAACGGGATCACATCATTAGGAGAATGATGTGATGGACAAGACCCAATCCTAAGCCTAGCACAAGATTGTGTAGTTCGTTTGCTAAAGCTTTTCTAATGTCAAGTATCATTTCCTTAGACCATGAGATTGTGCAACTCCCGGATACCGTAGGAATGCTTTAGGTGTACCAAACGTCACAACGTGACTGGGTGGCTATAAAGGTGCACTGCGGGTATCTCCGAAAGTGTCTGTTGGGTTGGCACGAATCGAGACTGGGATTTATCACTCCGTGTAACGGAGAGGTATCTCTGAGCCCACTTGGTAGGACATCATCATAATGTGCACAATGTGACCAAGGAGTTGATCGCGGGATGATGTGTTACGGAATGAGTAAAGAGACTTGTCGGTAACGAGATTGAATAAGGTATCGGGATACCAACGATCGAATCTCGGGCAAGTATCGTACCGATAAACAAAGGGAATTGAATACGGGATTGATTGAATCCTCGACATCGTGGTTCATCCGATGAGATCATCGTGGAACATGTGGGAGCCAACATGGGTATCCAAATCCCGTTGTTGTTTATTGGCCGAAGAGTTGTCTCGGTCATGTCTGCATGGTTCCCGAACGCGTAGGGTCTACACACTTAAGGTTCGGTGACGCTAGGGTTGTAGAGATATCAGTATGCGGTAAACCGAAAGTTGTTCGGAGTCCTGGATGAGATCCCGGACGTCACGAGAAGTTCCGGAATGGTCCGTAGGTAAAGATTTGTATATAGGAAGTCCAGTTTCGGCCACCGGGAAACTTTCGGGGGGTCATCGGTATTGTACTGGGACCACCGGAAGGATCCCGGGGGTCCACCGGGTGGGGCCACCTATCCCGGAGGGCCCCATGGGCTGAAGGGACGTGGGAACCAGCCCCTGGTGGGCTGGTGCACCCCCCCCTTGGGCCTCCCATGCGCCTAGGGTTGGAAACCCTAAGAGGTGGGGGCGCCTCCACTTGGCTTGGAGGCCAAGCCACCCCTAGGGCTGTCGCCCCCCTCCCTAAATTTCTGCTACGATCCCCAACACCCTATGCTTCAGCCATAGACTCTATCATGTATGCAATGTTGTGTACCAGACCTGATGTGTGCCTTGCTATTAGTTTAGCAGGGAGGTACCAAAGTGATCCAGAAGTGGATCACTGGACAGTGGTCAAGAACATCCTGAAATACCTGAAAAGTACTAAGGATATGTTTATCATTTATGGAGGTGACAAAGAGCTCATCGTAAATGCTTATGTTGATACAAGCTTTGACACTGACCCGGACGATTCTAAATCGCAAACCGGATACGTATTTATATTGAACGGTGGAGCTGTCAGTTGGAGAAGTTCTAAACAAAGTGTCATGGCGGGATCTACGTGTGAAGCGGAGTACACCGCTGCTTCGGAAGCAGCGAATGAAGGAGTCAGGATGAAGGAGTTCATATCCGATCTAGGTGTCATGCCTAGTGCATCGGGTCCAATGAAAATCTTTTGTGACAATACTGGTGCAATTGCCTTGGCAAAGGAATCCAGGTTTCACAAGAGAACCAAGCACATCAAGAGACGCTTCAATTCCATCCGCGATCAAGTCCAGGTGGGATACATAGAGATTTGCAAGATACATATGGATCTGAACGTTGCAGGCCCGTTGACTAAGCTTCTTCCACGAGCAAAACATGATCAACACCAAGACTCCATGGGTGTTAGAATCATTACTGTGTAATCTAGATTATTGACTCTAGTGCAAGTGGGAGACTGAAGGAAATATGCCCTAGAGGCAATAATAAAGTTATTATTTATTTCCTCATATCATGATAAATGTTTATTATTCATGCTAGAATTGTATTAACCGGAAACTTAGTACATGTGTGAATACATAGACAAACAAAGTGTCACTAGTATGCCTCTACTTGACTAGCTCGTTAATCAAAGATGGTTATGTTTCCTAACCATAGACATGAGTTGTCATTTGATTAATGGGATCACATCATTAGGAGAATGATGTGATTGACTTGACCCATTCCGTTAGCTTAGCACTTGATCGTTTAGTTTTCTACTATTGCTTTCTTCATGACTTATACATGTTCCTATGACTATGAGATTATGCAACTCCCGATTATCGGAGGAACACTTTGTGTGCTACCAAACGTCACAACATAACTGGGTGATTATAAAGGTGCTCTACAGGTGTCTCCGATGGTACTTGTTGAGTTGGCATAAATCAAGATTACGATTTGTCACTCCGATTGTCGGAGAGGTATCTCTGGGCCCACTCGGTAATGCACATCACTATAAGCCTTGCAAGCATTGTAACTAATGAGTTATTTGTGAGATGATGTATTACGGAACGAGTAAAGATACTTGCCGGTAACAAGATTGAACTAGGTATTGAGACACCAACGATCGAATCTCGGGCAAGTAACATACCGATGACAAAGGGAACAACGTATGTTGTTATGCGGTTTGACCGACAAAGATCTTCATAGAATATGTGGGAGCCAATATGAACATCCAGGTTCAGCTGTTGGTTATTGACCGGAGACGTGTCTCGGACATGTCTACATAGTTCTCGAACCCGTAGGGTTCGCACGCTTAAAGTTTGGTGACGATCGGTATTATGAGTTTTTGTGTTTTGATGTACCGAAGGTAGTTTAGAGTCCCGGATATGATCACGGACATGACGAGGAGTCTCAAAATGGTCGAGACGTAAAGATCGATATATTGGGCGACTATATTCGGACATCAGAAGTGTTCCGGATGGTTTCGGAGAAAACCGGAGTGCCGGAGGGTTACCGAAACCCCCCGGGAGAAATAGTGGGCCTTATGGGCCTTAGTGGAGAGAGAGAGAGGGCTGGCCTAGGGCAGGCCGCGCACCCCTCCCCCTCTGGTCTGAATTGGACTAGGAGAGGGGGGCGGCGCCCGCCTTTCCTTCTCCCTCTCCCCCTTCCCTTTCCCCTCCTAGTAGGAGTAGGAAAGAGGGGAATCCTACTCCTACTAGCAGGACGATTCCTCCTCCTGGCGCGCCTACAGGGGCCGGCCGGCCTCCCCCCTTGCTCCTTTATATACGGGGGGCAGGGGGGCACCTCTAGACACACAAGTTGATCTATTGATCTATTCCAGCCGTGTGCGGTGCCCCCCTCCACCATAATCCACCTCGATTATATTGTAGCAGTGCTTAGGACGAAGCCCTGCGTCGGTAGCATCATCATCAACGTCATCACGCCTTCGTGCTGACGAAACTCTCCTGTGAAGCTCTGCTGGATCGGAGTTCGTGGGATGTCATCGAGCTGAACGTGTGCTGAACTCGGAGGTGTCGTGCGTTCAGTACTTGGATCGGTCAGATCGTGAAGACGTACGACTACATCAACCGTGTTGTGCTAACGCTTCCGCTTTCGGTCTATGAGGGTACGTAGACACACTCTCCCCTCTCGTTGCTATGCATCACCTTGATCATGTGTGTGTGCGTAGGATTTTTTTTGAAATTACTACGTTCCCCAACACCAACCCCCCACCGGAAACTGTTCATTCAAACCCCCCAACAACGCTCACTGTTCGTCCAGAGGCAGCATCGGTCGGCTTCAGTTAGCAGCAGTAGCGAAGGAATCACTCGGGTTCAGTTTACAGCAAAGGATCGATCACTCGGGTTCAGTAACGTAGCTAGTGCAATCGCTCGGGCTTAGTTAGAGCCCAACGCCTTGCTCGGGTTCAGTTCGAGCGCAATGCCTCGCACACACGCGCGTACGTACGAGAGAAACGCGCATCGCTCGGCCCCCGACCACCCACCGTAACCGGGAACTTCCCCGATATTTTCCTCGCCCTCGCTTCTACCACGGTTTTTCCGTCATGGACGGCCCAAAGAATATCATGCAGCTGCTTCTCCGGCCCGCCCAAGACGAAAAGCCCATTTTCTGTCATGATTTTTTTGTCATAGAAGTAGGAGCCCACTAAATCTATGATGATACCGAGTTTTGTCACAATTATCGTCACAGAAGTGTCATAAGCATGACAGGAAAAAAATTCATTCGGCCCAAAATGTCACGGATGTGTCTTTTTTTGTAGTGGCAGGACAAAAGATGTCATGCAAGTTCTTTTCCATAAACATGTATGACTATATTCGGAATACATGCCTACATTATATTGATGAATTGGAGCTAGTTCTGTGCCACCCTAGGTTATAACTGTTGCATGATGAATGCCATCCGACATAATTATCCATTATTGATCCATTGCCTACGAGTTCATTTCATATTGATCTTTGCTAAGTTACTTTTCCGTTGTCATTGTTACAATTGTTACAAAATTGCTACTATTACTTTTGCCACTATTACCGTTAATTCCATATTACTTTGCTACTAAATATTTTGCTGCAGATATTAAGTCTTTCAGGTGTGGTTGAATTGAAAACTCGGCTGCTAATACTTGATAATATTCTTTGGCTCCCCTTGTGTTGAATCAATAAATTTGGTTTGAATGTTATACCCTCGAAAACTGTTGCAACCCCCTATACTTGTGGGTTATCAGTGACCAATTCCCCCTCCGGTAGAGTACTGAAAAAGGCCTCCAAATGGGGTCGCAGAAGAACAGAAGCTTGCGGCCGTGGAGAATGTGTTTCATATGGCTCTCTGTTGGTGTGGGAATATTTGGGATTTTATAGAGGTGGAATTAGGTCAAACGGAGTTGCGTGGGAGTCACGAGCTCAGGGGACGCGCCCCACCCCCAAGTCACGCCCTGTGAGCTTGCGGCTCTCCCGTAAGTCTTCTAGCCTCCTTCTGAACCTTCTACGGCCCCTTCCAGTCAAGAAAAAATCACCATAAAGTTTTATCGTGTTTGGACTTCATTTTATACTGATTTTCTTAAAAGCCAAAAACAAGCAAAAAAACAAGAAGTGACACTGAGCACTGCGTTAATAGATTAGTCCCCCAAATAATATAAAATAGCATAAAAATGCATATAAAGCATCCAAGATTGATAATGCAATAGCATGAAACAATCACACATTATAGATACCTTGAAGACGTATGAGCATCCCTAAGTTTGATTCCTACTCATCCTCGAATAGGTAAATGATAAAAACATATTTTTTGATGTGAAGTGCTACCTAACATGTGTATCATATAATTTCTTTATGGTATAAATATTCAGAAACGATGAAGTACAATATCAACATTATTGCATGAATATAAGAAACATAATCATTACTTTTTCAAAATATACAATTATTAATGAATGATAAATAAGGGAAGTAAAAAAGAAATAAAGTCTCGCATCAACACAGCTGATCAACGGGTAATGGAGAAATATTCACAATATTAAAAGATTGTCTTGAGTTTTAAAATTATCCATGGTTTTATTCTGAACACGCCATGCGTGACATGGGCCGACCTAATAACCGGAATCAGTCCAATTTTGTTTTTCTTTGATTTATCATTTTAAAGTAACTTTTTTATTTAACATATTTAAGAGAGATGTGAAAAATTCACAATCTAGAAAATGTTCCAGAAATTCAAAAAATGTTTGTGAATTTTATTAAATGATTGTGAATTAAAAATATTTGCAAAATTAAAAAAATATTCATGAATTTAATAAGTGCTCAAAAAATCTAAAAACATTCAAAATTTCAAACGATTTTCTTGAATTTTACAATTATTCATGATTTTATTTTTAAAAACTGTACATGAATTCAAGAAAGTTCCTAAATTTTTTGTTTAAAAAAAGACTTAGGAACAATGGGGCCGGAACCGAACCCGCGCGTGTTTCCGATTTGGAATTGGAGTTAGACTCAAGGCCGTGCGCGGCGTCCGTTTCTCCTTCCTGAATTCTTGTTGCCTCCAAATTCACTACGATTCAGCCAGCGTTCACCAGCCGGCGTCGATCGAGGTGACACGCATGGTCAAGCCGGAGCACCAAGCGAGGCAGGGGCCGACGAATCGACAGCACCGTCGAATGCGCAGACGGAAGGCGCCCTCGGCGCCGCGGCGGCGCTCCCGGACGCCATGGAAGACAGGGGAGCGCGCCTGCGACTTTGACGTGAAAGGGGCCGGATTCGACTCTGCCAAGATGTACTCCACCGTGAGGCTGCAACTCCGGTCGGAGATTGGCGAGGTGCGTGGCTCCCTCAAGAGGATCAGCGTAGCAGAGCTCCTTGCCCACGAAGCTGCAGTCCAGGGCGGTGCCGCGGCGGAGCCCTTGTCGTCGCCGTCATCCAAGGCAGCAAGCGTGACGCGAACCCACCGCTCTCGGTCACGTGTGACTCTGCAGTCCATGCTGGCGCCGGAAAGGGCCCCTCGCCGTCGTCACCAAAGGCCCCTCCGCATGGGACGAAAAGACTGCTCCTGACTGCCGCCGAGCCCCGACCGGAGGCCTCCGCCACGCCGGTCTTGAAGAGGAGAAAGACGATCCCAAGCACAGGGCCTCCGACGAGCACGCCGCACGCTGCAGCTTTCAAAGCGTTTCACGAGGTACCACCAGAACGGCCCGATGCTGAACCGGACGTGCTCGTGCGGGCATCGCATCTCAAGGTCCGGTTCGCCGGCATCATCGCCAAGGCTAAAAAGACTCTCAGCATCCGCCATCGGCAGGACCTCGAGAGGCTGCCGGCGGCCGACATCGACGAAGGTAGCCGCGCGCTGGAGGCTGACACGGAGGGTCAAGCAGCTCGCGAGGGCGAGGCTCTCCTGCGGCAGCAGGAGGAGAGGAACGCCCGCGTCGCCGGGCTCAGGAAGGCGGCTCGCGAGGCGCTGCAGGAGGTGGAGAGGAACGCACGGCTCACGGGGCTCAGCAGGGAGACTATACACCCAGTGCACCTCATGGAGCTCGGCATAACTGCCGTGGAGCGTGCCGTGAGCCCGGAACGGCCTGGGGCGCCCAAGCATTGCCGTCCGTCCAACCCCTTGGAGGAGCTCGGGCTCTTCGTGAAACCGGTCGACGATGACGGCGAAGAAGAAACATAGGAAACGAGGCATGCGGTCCGCTGGTTCTGGCCTCTAGGAGATGCTCACTGAACGTAGGAAGCTCTCAACCTTCTCTTGATCTGTTTGACACTTTTCCAAACATCGTATGTGCCTAAGCCTTGCTGATTTAGGGAACATGATGAGACTAGCCGGACATGCGCAAGTAACCACATTGCTGAAATTTTGTTCTCTAAAAATCAACAGATTTTTATGATCGTTACTAGGGTAATACTTTTACTTTTCATCTCTGTTTTAGTTTAACACATATTGGGTTTGAGGTATTACTTCAGCCGGCGGGGCATTTCCATTTTTGGTCCATCCGTCCATGCTTGTGCTGTTGTGGGATCCTGTAATATGTGGCTATTTTAGATGCTGCTTCTCAGGTTTCCGAAATTCACGTTTTCTCTTAATGCACCGGAAAACACCAAAATCATTGACCATGCTAAAACCTAAAATCAAATTGTGCAGATCAAAATAAATATGATTTTTTTTCTATAACTGGTTAGTTTGATAACCTTGTTGTATGGATGTCTGCTTACAGTCTTGCTATGATCAAATGTGCTAGCCTAGTGTTCGAATGGTAACCTTGCTACATGTGTTCATTTTGAATGGAATGCTAGAAATGAAATGCATGATCATACTAGGACAATGCACGCGCATGCATGCTTATAGTAGGACCAACATGCATGCATGATAACACTAGGACAAATGTGCATGCAATTAGGCATTGGCGCGATGCACTGGTCATGGCAGTTACAATAAGGCATTGCTGTCATCAGTGCATCATGGCATTGGTACTGTTAATTACGATGATCCTCTTAACTAATAAGGTTGTGAAGATGGAGTGGGATACTGCCAACCAAGGGATCCATTTCATAACTGACGCGAAGCACGTTGAGGACATGATTCCGAAGAACAGGTGGTCAAACAGGGTGGACGTGTCTTGCAGGATCGCCGAGATGATGAAGCCTCTAGGGATTGTGTAAGGGCATATTTATCCCTACGGTGTTTTGGTAATTGATGACAATGCAATTTGCGGACTAATCGGGTGCTTTGAGTTCTTTCAGATATTTATTCTTCGGCACGAAACGGTTATTTCCCCTCGGCGTTCTACTCAAGACGGTGTAGCTTCTTTCGTTTCTTTGTTGGTGGACCAAGTTTCGTAGTAGTCACCGTACTATCAAGAGGGGATCCGCTTCGGTATGGTTTGGGTGGAATCAACACGTACACGTCCTGATCTCACCCACCGGTTCTTTCCGCCTCTTGGAGCTTCTCTTTTCTCCCCTCTCTATCCTTTCCTGGACCCAGCGGTAGTACCGCGGGCCACAGCGGTAGTACCGCTGAAGCTCACTAAGCGGTAGTACCGCTCCTCGGAGCAGTAGTACCGCTTGTAGCCTCAGCAGCAGTACCACTGCGGCTCCGTGATCCTACAGCCTTGACCCTAGTGCGCTCCTTCTCGTGTCAGGGCGTTACGGCACTAGCTGCAGTTGTAGCGGTAGTACGGCTGAAGCTCATTAAGCGGTAGTACCGCTTGATGGCCTCAGCAGCAGTACCGCTGCGGCTCTATGCTCCTTCCGCCTCGACTATTTTGCGCATTTTCTCGTGTCGGGTTTTGCGGTACTAGCTGCGGTAGTAGGGGCGGTAGTACCGCGTTTGCGCGGTAGTACCGCCCTGCCTCCACAGTAGTACTGCTCTGGGTCCCTGCCCCAGCCCCTCTCTTCTGGCGCGGCAGTACCGCTGAGGGGGAGCGGTAGTACCGCTTATGAGCGGTAGTGCCGCTCTGCCTCAGCGGTAGTACCGCTCTCTGCGGGGCTGAGTGGGGGGTTTGTTTCCCCCACTATAAAAGGACGTCCCCTTCTTCCTTTCCACTTACCTCTTCCCCCCAAGCTTCAATTATTGCCCAAGCTCCATTTATTGCTCAAGCTTCATTAAATACTCCAAGCTTCATTTTGCCCGATCTATCTCCCTAGCCAATCAAACTTGTTGATTTGCTCGGGAGTGGTTGAGAAGGCTCCGATCTACACTTCCACCAAGAGATTTTCGATTCCCCCACTCATCCCTAGCGGATCTTGTTACTCTTGGGTGTTTGAGCACCCTAGATGGTTGAGGTCACCTCGGAGCCATATTCCATTGTGGTGAAGCTTCGTGGTCTTGTTGGGAGCCTCCGATTAAGTTGTGGAGATTGCCCCAACCTTGTTTGTAAAGGTTCGGTCGCCGCCTTCAAGGGCACCAATAGTGGAATCACGGCATCTCGCATTGTGTGAGGGCGTGAGGAGAATACGGTGGCCCTAGTGGCTTCTTGGGGAGCATTGTGCCTCCACACCGCTCCAACGGAGACGTACTTCCCCTCAAAAGGAAGGAACTTCGGTAACACATCCTCGTCTTCACCGGATCCACTCTTGGTTATCTCTTACCTTTACTTGTGCAAGCTCTTTAGTGTTTGTTCCCTTGCTTGCTTGTATGCTTGTTGTTGTTGCATCATATAGGTTGCTCACCTAGTTGCACATCTAGACAACCTACTTTGATGCAAAGTTTAATTTGGTAAAGAAAAGCTAAAAATTGGTAGTTGCCTATTCACCCCCCCCCCCCCTCTAGTCAACCATATCGATCCTTTTAATTGGTATCAGAGCCTCGTCTCTTTATTAAGGACTTTACCGTCCAAAGAGTATTGATACCGTAGACGGTGTGGAGGAACACTCCGGTGTGAATCCGATCTCGTCTACGGGAGATGGGGGAACTTCGGTCTCTCGTGAGGAGTTCAATGTGGCCTTGGAGACATTGAAAACCTCCATGACGACCGAAGTTGAAAACATGTTTACTAAATTTCTTGAGGGGCTTAAACTTTCCACCGCGCCGTTGAAAGTGGGTGATCCCGCCAACAAGGTGTCGGATGCTATCCCCGACAAGGGGGAAGCTAGTAGTGAAAAGGCTCCTTCTTCTAGTGGCAAGAATGGCACTCGCATCTTTGCCCATGTGGAACCACCACTTGTTTATGGTGGACCGGTTCCTTCTACTCATTTGAATCATGCCGGTCCTCCTCCTAAGATTGTGAAAAATGAGGATTTTGATTCTTGGGTTTACCGCTTTAAACGTCATTTAAATCATGTGAACACTAACCTTTGGAGAATCATTGAAGAAGGTTTCTATCCACATGATCCAAGCAACTTCACTCCTCGAGAAGCCGCGGACAATCAATTCAATGAGAATGCTCTCTTCATCATTCAAGATGCAATTCCACCCGAAGACCTACCTCATCTTCGTCCCTTCGCCTTGGCCAAAGATGCATGGCATTGTGTCGTGTCTCTCTACCGGGGAAGCGCAAGCATTCAACGCTCCAACTATGAAGTGGTACAAGATGAGGCCGATGAGTTTGCAATGAAGGAAGATGAAGAACCCCGTGAGCTTTATCGGAGAGTCACCAAACTCGCGGTCTCACTACGAGATCACGGGAGCAAGGACACGGATGACAATTGGATCAAGCGCAAATTCCTCAAGGCAATGATGCCCTACCACAAGGCCATGTCCTCCGTCATTCGCCAAAAACCGGACTTCCACACTTTGACCTCAAGTGAAGTGTTGGATGAGTTTGTGGCCATGAACATTTTGGACAAGACCGCCGACAATGCGGTGCTCCGTTCTCAACGGGCAAAGAAGCCTAACCTTGCATTGAAGGCCAAGCTCACCGTGGAATAAGAAGAAGAGGAAGAAGAGGAGAGCAACCCCGAAGATACGAAGTATGCATATCATGAACATATGGCACTTGCTTCAAGGCAATTTTGGAGTAAGAAAAACTCGAGGCCCAACTTTAGCAAAAACAACTCGAGTGGCACAAGGGGCAAGCAACGTGTAAGGACTTGCTACAATTGCGGCAACGCGAGTCATTTCGTTGCGGAATGCCCGTATGAGAAGAGGGAAGACAATGGTGGCAAACTCATCCGAAAGGACAAGGCCAAGTCGTTCCCCAACAAGAACAACTTCACCAAGAAGACTCCTCCCAAGGCCTTGGTTGTGCAAGAAGAGTACAATGAGGATGATGAAGATGATGAAGATGATGAGTCGGTTGCCATGGCCTCCATTGCCATTGCAACAACGTCACGAGTGTCTCTCTTCGATTCACCCAACGAGAGCATCACCGCCAAGTGCCTCATGGCTAAAGCCACCAACAAGGTAACCTCCAACATCAAAACTACCATCATTAATCATCCTTCCCCATCGGATTGCATTAATGAAGTTGAGGGAGCTAATGTGGAGGCTAACGAGTTTGAGGCCTTTATGGGCAAACTCAAGGGAAAAACCAAGAAGCACTTTGTTTCTCTCTTGGAACAACTTGGTGAGGCCAATGACATGATCGAGGCTCACGAAGACAGCATCTCGAAGATGGAAGGGCATAGTCGTGACTATGCCGATGAGATTTCGGATCTTTCCAATGCTCTTGAGAAAGAGCGTGGTCTTCGTTTGGCTCTTGAGGAGTCACACAACGTTGATCATGCTAAGTTAGAGAAAGATTATGATCATGCCCTCGTTGTTTCTCGTGTGCTAAATTCCGAGAAGGCCAAACTTGGGGTTGATCTTGCTAGACTCAAAGAGGAGTTTGATATACTTGACAAGGCTCACAAGGCCTTGAAGGTTATTCACGATAGTCTCAAGGAGTCTCATGATCAACTCCAAGTGAAGCTAACTATGGAGAAAGCAACCTTTCCTCATATGGTTTTGATTGATAATGCAAATGCTACTAACCCATGTTGTGAGCATATGCATCTTGTTGAAGAAAATGCTAAGTTGAAGGCGCAACTTGAGAGAGGTCTTGCGACGTGCATACAAGGCAAGAAGAACCTCAACGATCTCTTGATCAACCAAAAGGGAGGTGCGGCGAAGGAAGGGGTTGGGTTCGTCCCCGACTCCAAGAACAAGAAGAAGAATGACAAGACCAAACGACCTCCACCCCTCATGTAAACTTTTGTGAGGGCGGGAGAGAGTGTCCCCGAGGAGAAGAATAAGAACAAAGTCAAGAAGGGCAATGTCACCTCTCCCAACAAAGCCGGCGATTTTAATCCTTCTTATGTGTTATGCCGAGCTAGTGATGGGCATGTTTATGCCAAATTTGTTGGTTCACTTCATGAGCACATTGAATGGTCTATTTGGGTCCCTAAGACCCTTGTTACTAACATCAAAGGACCCATTACAAAATGGGTACCTAAAACCAAGCATTGATCTCTTGTAGGTGTTTGCTTCCGGTGGTGGATCATGGTTGCTCGATAGCGGAGCTACAAATCATATGACCAGAAGCAAGGACTTGGTGGTGGACGTGCCCAAAGTTCCATCTATGCCCACCAATGTCGAGTGGGGTGACGTCTCATCCTCTAAGGTATTGGGACTTGGCAAGGTGGTCATCTCTCATGATCTCACGATCGAGAAGGTCATGCTTGTTGAGTCCCTTGCATACAATTTACTTTCCGTTCGTCAACTTGCAATCATGGGCTTTGCCACTTTCTTTGACATTGATACCGTGGCCCTCTTGTGGAGCAAGACTCTTAAAGTAGCTTTTGTTGGGCATGTCAAGAACGGTCTATATGTGATTAACTTTTCGGAGCGACCCACTAAGACCGCGACATGCCTAATGGCTAAAGTTGATGTGGGATGGCTTTGGCATCGCCGTTTAGCCCATGTCAATATGAGATCTTTGCAAAGTCTCCTAAAAGGGGACCATGTCCGTGGACTAACGAATGTTAGTTTTGTTAAAGATCGTGCTTGCAGTGCCTGTATCGAAGGAAAGCTACATGAGAAGGCTCACCCTCCCACGACTATCATTTATTCAAAGAGGCCTTTGGAGCTCCTTCACATGGATCTCTTTGGGCCCCCATCCTTCGATAGTCTTGGAGGTAGAAAGTATTGCTTGGTGATTGTGGATGACTACTCAAGGTACACGTGGGTGTATTTCTTCAAGAGGAAGAGCGAGACCCAACAAACCGTCATTGACTTTGCAAATGAAGCACAACGTCAACACAATGCAAAGATCTTGACAATAAGAAGTGACAACGGCACCGAGTTCAAGAACTATACCTTGGATGAATTTCTTAGTGATGAGGGTATCAAGCATCAATATTCCGCACCATACACCCCTCAACAAAACGGTGTTGCGGAGAGGAAGAACCGGACGTTGATGGATGCGGCAAGAACCATGATGGCGGAGTTCAAGTCTCCGTACAACTTTTGGGCCGAAGCCATCAACACCGCGTGTCATGCATCCAATCGGCTCTACCTCCGTAAGGGCTTGAACAAGACTCCATATGAGATACTCACCGGTAACAAGCCCAACCTCAAGTACTTCCGGGTATTCGGGTGTAAGTGTTTCATTCTCAAGAAAGGTGTTCGGTTGTCTAAATTTGAGGCTAGAGCTTATGAGGGCATATTTGTTGGTTATGCTACAAACTCTCATGCTTACCGTGTCCTCAATAAATCCACGGGACTTATTGAGGAGACGTGTAACGTGGAGTTTGATGAGAATAACGGCTCCCAAGTGGAGCAAAGTGGCACTTGTGATGTAGGTGATGAAATTCCTCCCCAAGCCATAAGAAGAATGGGTGTTGGTTTCATCCTACCCATTGAGGAACCCCTTGTGGCCGAAGGAGAAGGACAATGCTCCACTCATGTAGAGCCATCACCAACCCAAGGCCCACACGCTTCCGAAGAACAAAGTGAAGGCCCTCAACCTCATGAACAAGACCAAGGGCAAGATCATACTCAAGATGGTGTTGACACACCAAGTGATGCCCAAGGTCAAGTTCTCTCCCCCGAGCAAGTTCAAGACCAAGAACAAGTTCATGACGACGCTCAAGATGATCAAGTAACCGCTCCTCAACTCACCACCGAGGAGGAATTAGAGCGTCGTGCCGCCAAAGTTGCTTCCAAGCTCTCCACCAAGGATCATCTCATGACGAATGTGCTTGGTAGCTTAAGAAAGGGGGTAAGCACTCATAGACAATTAGCAAATTATTTTGAGCATCACGCGTTTGTCTCGTGTGTGGAACCTCTCATGGTCTATGAGGCGCTAGAAGATCCGGATTGGCTCAATGCCATGCATGAAGAACTCAACAACTTTGAGCGCAACAAAGTGTGGAGACTGGTGCCAAGGCCAACGGGAAACCACAATGTCATTGGAACCAAGTGGATATTCAAGAACAAGCAAGATGCCCATGGGATTATCATTCGCAACAAGGCTCGTTTGGTAGCACAAGGCTACTCCCAAGTCGAGGGTATCGACTACGGTGAAACCTTTGCTCCCGTTGCTCGTCTTGAATCCATTCGCATGTTGATTGCATATGCTTCTCATCATAACTTTAAGTTACATCAAATGGATGTGAAGAGTGCTTTTCTTAACGGTCCCATTAATGAATTGGTGTACGTCAAGCAACCCCCCGGGTTCGAGGATCCCTACTTTCCCGATCATGTGTATCAACTCGATAAGGCACTCTATGGCCTTAAACAAGCCCCACGTGCATGGTATGACCACCTTACCGAGTTGTTACAAGACCGTGGGTTTGAAGTTGGGATAATCGACCTCACTCTTTTTACTAAGAAGGTCAAAGGGGAGTTGTTTCTGTGCCAATTATATGTTGATGACATTATCTTTGGTTCTCCTAACAAAGCTTTCAATGAGGAATTTGCCGCTCTCATGACCTCAAAGTTCGAGATGTCCACCATGGGGGACTTGAAGTTCTTTCTAGGGTTCTGTGACGCCCGGATAATTAAGCTACAGTGATCCCACGCTAATGGTTCCACGTCACCACGGTTACCGCTACTAATCTATCATTAGATCAAAACTGGTCCAAGATTCAAATTCAAAGTTTGGTAAATAATAAAAGTTTTCAGACTTTAAAATAAAAATGTTCGGTTTGTACTAAATATTACATAGATAAATATGGTGTAGTAAACACATTTTTATAAAAGGCCTAAATAATTTAAAATGATTTAAAACAGAAAAGTAAATAAATAAGAGAAAAGAAAATACAAAAAAAGAAAAACTAAACAAACAAACAAAGAAAAAAACATGGGCTTCGGCCCGGCACGCCGCAAGCCCCCCCCCCCTCCTTGGGCCTCGGCCCACCAGGTCCAGCCGGCCGGCCTCCCCCACTCCTTATCCACTCATCCCCCACGACGCAAACCCTAACCACCCACACCCCCACTCGCTCTCTCCCCTCTCCCCCCCCCCCCCCGATCCAGTTCTGGATCGGGATCGGGCCGACGCCCCGCGCCACCCACGACTCCGGCGCCCACCCCAGTGCCGCACCTCGCCGCACGTCTCGCCCTCCTCCCCGAAGCCCACCTCGTCGCGACGCCCCTGCCTCTGGATCGTTCCGCCGTTGCCGCCCGGAACGCCACCGCCACGGCCACCTCGTCGTCCTCCTCAACACCTCGCCGGAGCTGCCACGTTGCTGCACCTCGTCACCATGTCGTCGTCGTCACCGTCTCCTCCCCGCGCCCCACTGCCTTCACCCTACGCTCCCGCGGTGAGGCCTCGTCCTCCCCTATCCCCGCGCCAAATGCGCCTCCCTCGATGCGCCACCGCGCGCACACTCACCATCGCGTCCGCCGCGCCCATCGCCGTGAGCCCCGCCTCACTCGCTCGCCGCTGCGCGAACCGCCCCTGACCTTGCCCCCTGCAACTTGACCGCGCCCCGCGTCACTCGCTCGCCGCCGAACCAGCGCTCGCCAAGCTCGCGTCGCCCGCGACCGCTCTCTGGCCCCGCCCACGGCTCACCACCCCAGCGTGCGCGCCGACGACGCCCGCCGCCCTGCCTTCTCCTGCGCCGCTCGCCCGCGGACCCTCCTGCTACCGCGTTGCCGCACCGCTCGCCGGCGACACCCCGCCGCGCCCTGGTTGCCTCGCCCCCGGAAGGGCTCGACCCCGCACGGGGCGCCCGTAACCGCATCGCTGGCAACCGCACGCCCGCTATGGCCCTAGGCCACTGACCGAACGGGCCCAGCCCCTAGAAAAAAGATATAAAAAGGAAATAAAATAAAAATGAATTAATAAAATTAATAAATAAATAAATAGTGAATTAATTAACTTAATTAATCTTGTTTAGTTAACCTAATTAACTATTGTGTGTTAATTAAACTGTGATTAGATTAGTTAAATCCTAATTAGAGTAAACAGAGTATGACATGCGGGACCCACACGTCAGATTGACCCAGTCAACTCCCTATTGACTGCTGACGTCATGCTGACGTCAGCATGCACTATTCTGGATAATGTTAGAATTAAATAGTTAAATAAATTCTAAAAATGATTAAAACTTTAGAAAATCATATAAAATTAACCGTGGCTCACATGAAAATACTTTCTACATGAAAGTTGCTCAGAACGACGAGACGAACTCGGATACGCAGCCCGTTCGTCCGCCACGCATCCCTAACATATCCAACTCGCAACTTTCCCCCTCCGGTTCCTCTGCCCGAAAACGCGAAACACCGGGGATACTTTCCCGGATGTTTCCCCCCTTAACAGGTATCACCTCCTACCACGTTAGGTCACCTCTAGCACAACGTATTGCCGCTTCTTGCTTTTTGTTACTTTCGATTGCTCTGTTATTTATTGTGTTCCCCCTCCGTTACTTCTTTCTGGTAGACCCTGAGGCCGATGCCGGTACCCCTGTGATCGACTACATGGACGACCCCTCCTTCTTGTCTGAACAACCAGGAAAGCCCCCCTTTGATCACCAGATATCGCCTACTCTTCTCTATACTGCTTGCATTAGAGTAGTGTAGCATGTTACTGCTTTCCGTTATTCCTATCCCGATGCATAGCCTGTCCTTGCTACTACTGTTGTTACCATTACCTGCTATCCTACTGCTTAGTATAGGATGCTAGTGTTCCATCAGTGACCCTACACTCTTGTCCGTCTGCCATGCTATACTACTGGGTCGTGATCACTCCGGGAGGTGATCACGGGCATGCTATATACATTATACTGTTACATTACCTGTGATACTGTTCGGAGATGGGGGCTGAAGGGGCAGGTGGCTCCATCCCGGTAGAGGTGGGCCTGGGTTCCCGACGGCCCCCGACTGTTACTTTGTGGCGGAGCGACAGGGCAGGTTGAGACCACCTAGGAGAGAGGTGGGCCGGGCCCTGGCCGGCGTTCGCGAATACTTAACACACTTAACGAGTTCTTGGTATTTGATCTGAGTCTGGCTACTGGCCTATACGCACTAACCATCTACGCGGGGACAGTTATGGGCACTCGACATCGTGGTATCAGCCGAAGCCTTCGTGACGTCAGCGACTGAGTGGCGCGCGCCGGGTTGGACCGCGTAACGCAACTTCCTTGGTAATGGAGGTTGCTAGGTCTGCTCTCCGGCCGCGTACGTAACGTGCAGGTGTGCAATGGGCGATGGGCCCAGACCCCTGCGCCATAGGATTTAGACCGGCGTGCTGACCTCTCTGTTGTGCCTAGGTAGGGCTGCGACGTGTTGATCTTCCGAGGCCGGGCATGACCCAGGAAAGTGTGTCTGGCCAAATGGGATCGAGCGTGTTGGGTTATGTGGTGCACCCCTGCAGGGAAGTTAATCTATTCGAATAGCCGTGATCTTCGGTAACAGGGCGACTTGGAGTTGTACCTTAACCTTATGACAACTAGAATCGGATACTTAATAAAACACACCCTTCCAAGTGCCAGATACAACCGGTGGTCGCTCTCTCACAGGGCAACGAGGGGAGGATCATCGGTTAGGATTATGCTATGCGATGATACTTGGAGGACTTCAGCCTACTCTCTTCTACATGCTGCAAGACGGAGGCTGCCAGAAGCGTAGCCTTCGACAGGATTAGCTATCCCCCTCTTATTCTGGCATTCTGCAGTTCAGTCCACCGATATGGCCCTTTACACATATACCCATGAATATGTAGTGTAGCTCCTTGCTTGCGAGTACTTTGGATGAGTACTCACGGTTGCTTTCTCCTTCTTTTCCCCTATCCCTTCTACCTGGTTGTCGCAACCAGATGTTGGAGCCCAGGATCCAGGCATCCCCGTCGACGATGACTCCTACTACATCGGAGGTGCCTACTACTACGTGCTGCCCGCTGAAGACGACCAGGAGTAGTTAGGAGGATCCCAGGCAGGAGGCTTGCGCCTCTTTCGATCTGTATCCCAGTTTGTGCTAGCCATCTTATGGCAACTTGTTTAACCTATGTCTGTACTCAGATATTGTTGCTTCCGCTGACTCGTCTATGATCGAGCTCTTGTATTCGAGCCTTCGAGGCCCCTGGCTTGTAATATGATGCTTGTATGACTTATTTTATTTGTAGAGTTGTGTTGTGATATCTTCCCGTGAGTCCCTGATCTTGATCGTACACGTTTGCGTGTATGATTAGTGTACGGTCAAATCGGGGGCGTCACAAGTTGGTATCAAAGCCGACTGCCTGTAGGAATCCCCTTCCACACTCCTTGGCTGAAGTTGAGTCTAGACATTACAAAACTTTTTACTAACATGGCTGTGTGCCTTACGGGCCCACGTCGCCATCTGGATGGTATTAGGATCTTTTACTCCTCGATCCTTACTCTGGGACTCTGAACTCTCTTCTATTCGGGTTAAATGAAATTTGCAAAATCTAACTCTAGCTTCTCGTTACCACTTCTTGCCGGAGAACCCTTTCATTACGGATGATCTACTGCTTCAACAGAAGATTCTGACAATACTCTCCGATATTTTCTCGAGACCTTGTGCCTGTTGCTTTTGCAATTCCCTACCACCGAAAAATCCCTATGGATAAATACTTACACGTGTCGTTCTTACTTTTATTCCCAGTTGGTCTTGTTATTACAAGATACCCCGAAATACTCGTCGTTGTTTTGATAATCCTTTGAGCTTACTGCCTTGCTGTTCTTTGTCACATGAATACCCCTATGGATAATTCTCGCACTTATCGAGTATCCGCTCACCGCCCAGTTGTTCATGTGTTTCACAATGGTCTTCGAAATACTATTCGATTTTCCGAAAATCCTTAGCAGCTTATTGCTCTTGAAATTCTTTGGTTGCTTGTGTTATGGTTAATGCCATAAGTATAGTAATCTTATTGGCATTCTTTGCCACCGTCTTTTTGATCCTATTGATTCAACATGAGTGCGAATGCACGCAATCATCAGTCGGATCCTAGAATTCATCCTTCCGGCTCAGACGCCAGTTTAAACCTGAGCTGGATCTTGACCAATCAATTGACCATCGTTTGTACCCCTAAGGCTATTCAACTTATCCATCCCTGATCAGAGCATTGCTTCTGATCCCCTGTCTTGGAATTGATAATTCCTTTGCATTTGAGCCTTGAATTAGTCAGTTGATTCTAAAGTCTGATCTCCTTGCATTGTTTCTCCCTCTGGTTGAGTACCGATGCTCACACCAGATCCCTTGAGGACCACCAGATCCTTTGTTGGATTTTATCCGACAGCGTCCATCATATTCAATAAGTCTGTGAGCCTTTCCTCGGATACATAATGCCTTTGGTAATTTGTATCCTCTCCTTTTGCCAACCATGCTCTGCTTTCGAGCTGGTAATATTTACTCTCAAAGCTTGTGGTATATGTTTCCACGATACCCTGACGGGTTGAACCTATGCCTTCCTTAATTTGTGTGACCTCGAAAGTTATGCGGGTTATACCCTGCTGACGCTTCATCGGATAACTTTTCAACACTACAACTTCGAAAAGGGGAGGTAAATGTAAGGTTATGCATTGAAGAAGTGGGAGTCGACCTTGAACTTTGTGTTCATGCCCATGGACACGATGTAGATCTTATCATTAAAGCTTCTCTTAAATTAATTACTCCCTTGGTATAAGTTCATATTATATCTAGGATCTGGCCTTTTGCAATCGTGGTTTCGACCATGTTCTCTTTTAGGTACCGTTTCTCGTGCAAGTTTAAGCATTTGTCTTCTGCGGATCAATACCCCACTCCAACCTCTACTTTGATCTGTCGTCGAGTATTACCCCCTGCTATCTTGATAATATCACAGAACCATATTACTTCTTATGAGTTCTTCTTCAAGTATTATTTCTCATCAATTCCAATTTTCCCCCGGGTTCTGAGTTGTTAGACACTCAGGGACACCGATAGTGAATCGAGTCTGTAACCCGATTCATTAACTCTAAGTAATTTTCGTTTCTTATGAGTTTAGTAATCCTTCAAGTCATTCCTAACCTGATTGTCTATTCCTTATCGTGCTAAATTTTAACTATGCTACCTGGTCCTTCTTCCCGGAGCACCATTTTTGATGATGAGCTAAGCTTACGTCGATCTTCCTCATCATATCATTTTGCCTTGAACAACAAGCTTGATTTCGAGTTTGTGTCGTACCCATGGTTCCAATAACCTTTTGCTTCATCATTCCTTTGACTTGATGTCGTCGCTAATTGATTACATCTTCTTGAAATCTCTCGACAAATGTGTCGTGGTCATCATCAACCTTATGAGCTCGTCCTGGATATCAATCGGATTCATGAAGAGAAATACCATCCTTGCCCTTGAAGAGTTGTGTTATCATTGGCCACTTTATTGCCTTCCCTCCAACACAAACTTCTTCGTATTTTGTGTTGTACCTTGAGTTCCTTGCTACCCAGCATTGTTCTTCTTTACCTTGAAATATTACCACCTTTTATGTCAAGAATGTCGTGGGAATTTCACCACCTCTTAAAAACTCTTGGTATGGTGATACCTTTCACCATCACCATTCTTTCTTGGGTCCTCGTGTTGGTTCCAACCGGGGTACCAACAAGTGAGCGGTGCTGTTTGGATTCTGCCCTTCTAGCAACCCTATTGCTTTGAAGTTAATGGTCGACCGTTCATTCTTAGACTATTGATTATTGAATCACCATTCCGACGTTGGTCGTGCAACCCAGCCCATATTTCGGGTGTACCTTTCAAGCAATGTTTAATTATGTATGTTTTCCTCGAGCATAGATCATTATACCATTTGATCTGACAAATGTTATCCCCTTGTTCACATAGTTGTGGAAATCCATCTTTTGTTAATCTCGATGAATTGTCGTTGATTCCATCAGCCACCTCCTCATCCTCTCGTTGGTTTACTGATGAACTCTTGTTTCGGAACTCGCTTCCATAGTTCATTTCCCGAGAATCTTACAATGTCATCTCGTCAAATTGTGCCACACCTTTTCTTCTCAGGCATCCTAAGTCTGAGGTATCGTGGCACCAATCAGATCTGAATCTCGGTCAGATATGATGGTTGGAACATATTTCCAAGAGTTATAATGTTGGTCTTTATATATGACCCGGTAAGGTTATGTCATGCCTAGCACACCTGGCCGGAGGCCCTATTGTTATAGATTCCTTTTCAGCAAGGTTAGCCATTCTTCCACGAGGAAATTGTAAGACTTATTCTATAAGTTGTTCCTGATGGATCCTTTGCATATCCAAAGTCCGATCTTTGCTTGAAGACCATGTCGATGTTATCTCGAAGCATGTCTGTGGTACTCCGATTTTCAATAAAAACATTTGAAGCATAATGCTAAATGGTACCTGCTCAATTATCCAAACACCGTTGCATGGGTAATGTCATGAAATTTCTTTCCCCTTTCCTAAAGAGTTTTTATTATATTCTGCCAAGGATATCATGCTCTGCTTGTCCTTGGGGAGGATATACCCCTGATATATGTGTTTAAACACATTTTCCTTTCCATTATTTGGTTTAACCTTTCTTGAGGTCTATATAATCTAAGCAGCATTATTCTCCTGCTTATGTAAACACCTCGGTGTACAACTCTATCAGTAAGACCCTGTTTCTACTGTTGATGACATTCTGGTAGCCACCGATGGACGGGAACTTTGCCTATTGGTCCGCCTCGTTCAACGAGCAGGAAAATGGTTCTCTTCGTCCCTCGCCCTTGGTATTGACGTTCTTGCCGACATAACTGACATGGTACTCTCTGACATGCCTTGCTATCATGACCATGCAAGATGTCACTGCTCCTATTAAAAAAACCACATGGTGGGCCCATAACCCACAGTTCCACAGGATCGAAACCTGACTCTCCTGTACACCACCTGTTTCCAAGGTTGTTCCTCGCGCTTGACTTCGTATGTAATTCACGGACCACCTGTCTAGTGATCTATTCTGGTATGAGGCGCAATACCTATTCTCGTTGCCCTGAAACCCTTTCACCTTCTGGTTAGGCATCGAACGATTGCCTATCCGTTTGAAGCCTCTCATGGTACCTTCTTATCGCTCTCGATATCTTCCTCAGTTTCAAATCGAGAGATACTTATGCTTCTTCCCTGAGTTAACCGTCTGATGCTCGATCTTGTTAGAATCCATCCATATCGAGTTTTCCCTTCTTACCCTTTCGTATGTACGGTGAAGATCCTGAAGGAAGGACGACAACTTCATTATGATGACCTGAAGCCGAGAAATGAAGACATCGGCGCTATGGATCGACCACTTCGAGAAGAGCAACCAAGACCGAGAACACTCGTTAGAAATTCGTAACCAGAACCTTCCCCCTCTACTCCGCCTCTTAAATCTCGGGACGAGATTTCTTGTAGTGGAGGAGAATTGTGACGCCCGGATAATTAAGCTACAGTGATCCCACGCTAATGGTGCCACGTCACCACGGTTACCGCTACTAATCTATCGTTAGATCAAAACCGGTCCAAGATTCAAATTCAAAGTTTGGTAAATAATAAAAGTTTTCAGACTTTAAAATAAAAATGTTCGGTTTGTACTAAATATTACATAGATAAATATGGTGTAGTAAACACATTTTTATAAAAGGCCTAAATAATTTAAAATGATTTAAAACAGAAAAGTAAATAAATAAGAGAAAAGAAAATACAAAAAAAACTAAACAAAGAAAAAAACTGGGCTTCGGCCCGGCAGGCCGCAAGCCCCCCCCCCCTTCCTTGGGCCTCGGCCCACCAGGTCCAGCCGGCCGGCCTCCCCCACTCCTTATCCACTCATCCCCCACGACGCAAACCCTAACTACCCGCACCCCCACTTGCTCTCTCCCCTCCCCCTCCCCCGATCCAGTTCTGGATCGGGATCGGGCCGACGCCCCGCGCCACCCACGACTCCGGCGCCCACCCCAGTGCCGCACCTCGCCGCACGTCTCGCCCTCCTCCCCGAAGCCCACCTCGTCGCGACGCCCCTGCCTCTGGATCGTTCCGCCGTTGCCGCCCGGAACGCCACCGCCACGGCCACCTCGTCGTCCTCCTCAACACCTCGCCGGAGCTGCCGCGTCGCTGCACCTCGTCACCACGTCGCCGTCGTCACCGTCTCCTCCCCGCGCCCCACTGCCTTCACCCTACGCTCCCGCGGTGAGGCCTCGTCCTCCCCTGTCCCCGCGCCATATGCGCCTCCCTCGATGCGCCACCGCGCGCACGCTCACCATCGCGTCCGCCGCACCCATCGCCATGAGCCCCGCCTCACTCGCTCGCCGCTGCGCGAACCGCCCCTGACCTCGCCCCATGCAACCTGACCGCGCCCCGAGTCACTCGCTCGCCGCCGAACCAGCGCTCGTCGAGCTCGCGTCGCCCGCGACCGCTCTCTGGCCCCGCCCACGGCTCACCACCCCACCGCGCACGCCGACGATGCTCGCCGCCCTGCCTTCTCCTGCGCCGCTCGCCCGTGGACCCTCCTGCTACCGCGCTGCCGCGCCGCTCGCCGGCGACACCCCGCCGCGCCCTGGTTGCCTCGCCCCCGGAAGGGCTCGACCCCGCACGGGGCGCCCGTAACCGCATCGCTGGCAACCGCACGCCCGCTATGGCCCTAGGCCACTGATCGAACGGGCCCAGCCCCTAGAAAAAAAAGATATAAAAAGGAAATAAAATAAAAATGAATTAATAAAATTAATAATTAAATAATTAGTGAATTAATTAACTTAATTAATCTTGTTTAGTTAACCTAATTAACTATTGTGAGTTAATTAAACTGTGATTAGATTAGTTAAATCCTAATTAGAGTAAACAAAGTATGACATGCGGGACCCACACATCAGATTGACCCAGTCAACTCCCTGTTGACTGCTCACGTCATGCTGACGTCAGCATGCACTATTCTGGATAATGTTAGAATTAAATAGTTAAATAAATTCTAAAAATGATTAAAACTTTAGAAAATCATATAAAATAAACCGTGGCTCAGATGAAAATACTTTCTACATGAAAGTTGCTCAGAACGACGAGACGAACTCGGACACGCAGCCCGTTTGTCCGCCACGCATCCCTAACATATCCAACTCGCAACTTTCCCCCTCCGGTTCCTCTGCCCGAAAACACGAAACATCGGGGATACTTTCCCGGATGTTTCCCCCCTTAACAGGTATCACCTCCTACCACGTTAGGTCACCTCTAGCACAACGTATTGCCGCTTCTTGCTTTTTGTTAATTTTGATTGCTCTGTTATTTATTGTGTTCCCCCTCCGTTACTTCTTTCCGGTAGACCCTGAGGCCGATGCCGGTACCCCTATGATCGACTACATGGACGACCCCTCCTTCTTGTCTGAACAACCAGGCAAGCCCCCTTTTGATCACCAGATATCGCCTACTCTTCTCTATACTGCTTGCATTAGAGTAGTGTAGCATGTTACTGCTTTCCGTTATTCCTATCCCAATGCATAGCCTGTCCTTGCTACTACTGTTGTTACCATTACCTGCTATCCTACTGCTTAGTATAGGATGCTAGTGTTCCATCAGTGACCCTACAGTCTTGTCTGTCTGCCATGCTATACTACTGGGTCGTGATCACTCCGGGAGGTGATCACGGGCATGCTATATACATTACACTGTTACATTACATCTGATACTATTCGGAGATGGGGGCTAAAGGGGCAGGTGGCTCCATCCCGGTAGAGGTGGGCCTGGGTTCCCGACGGCCCCCAACTGTTACTTTGTGGCGGAGGGACAGGGCAGGTTGAGACCACCTAGGAGAGAGGTGGGCCGGGCCCTGGCCGGCGTTCGCGAATACTTAACACACTTAACGAGTTCTTGGTATTTGATCTGAGTCTGGCTACTGGCCTATACGCACTAACCATCTACGCGGGGACAGTTATGGGCACTCGACATCGTGGTATCAGCCGAAGCCTTCGTGACGTCAGCGACTGAGTGGCGCGCGCCGGGTTGGACCGCGTAACGCAACTTCCTTGGTAATGGAGGTTGCTAGGTCTGCTCTCCGGCCGCGTACGCAACGTGCAGGTGTGCAATGGGCGATGGGCCCAGACCCCTGCGCCATAGGATTTAGACCGGCGTGCTGACCTCTCTGTTGTGCCTAGGTAGGGCTGCGACGTGTTGATCTTCTGAGGCCCGGCATGACGCAGGAAAGTGTGTCCGGCCAAATGGGATCGAGCGTGTTGGGTTATGTGGTGCACCCCTGCAGGGAAGTTAATCTATTTGAATAGCCGTGATCTTCGGTAACAGGATGACTTGGAGTTGTACCTTGACCTTATGACAACTAGAACCGGATACTTAATAAAACACACCCTTCCAAGTGCCAGATACAACCGGTGGTCGCTCTCTCACAGGGCGACGAGGGGAGGATCATCGGTTAGGATTATGCTATGCGATGATACTTGGAGGACTTCAGCCTACTCTCTTCTACATGCTGCAAGACGGAGGCTGCCAGAAGCGTAGTCTTCGATAGGATTAGCTATCCCCCTCTTATTCTGGCATTCTGCAGTTCAGTCCACCGATATGGCCCTTTACACATATACCCATGAATATGTAGTGTAGCTCCTTGCTTGCGAGTACTTTGGATGAGTACTCACGGTTGCTTTCTCCTTCTTTTCCCCTATCCCTTCTACCTGGTTGTCGCAACCAGATGTTGGAGCCCAGGATCTAGGCGTCCCGGTCGACGACGACTCCTACTACATCGGACGTGCCTACTACTACGTGCTGCCCGCTGAAGACGACCAGGAGTAGTTAGGAGGATCCCAGGCAGGAGGCTTGCGCCTCTTTCGATCTGTATCCCAGTTTGTGCTAGCCATCTTATGGCAACTTGTTTAACTTATGTCTGTACTCAGATATTGTTGCTTCCGCTGACTCGTCTATGATCGAGCTCTTGTATTCGAGCCTTCGAGGCCCCTGGCTTGTAATATGATGCTTGTATGACTTATTTTATTTGTAGAGTTGTGTTGTGATATCTTCCCGTGAGTCCCTGATCTTGATCATACACGTTTGCGTGTATGATTAGTGTACGGTCAAATCGGGGGCGTCACAGGTTCGAAGTGAAGCAAAGAAGAGAAGGAACTTCATCAATCAATCCAAATACACTCAAGACATGCTCAAGAGATTCAAGCTAAGTGACGTCAAGCCGGCTTCCACCCCAATGCCCACCAAGTGCCAACTTGACCTAGATCCCAATGGTAAAGTGGTGGATCAAAAGGTATATCGTTCCATGATTGGATCCTTGCTTTACCTTTGTGCATCTAGACCGGACATCATGTTGAGTGTGGGAATTTGTGCACGGTTTCAAGCCGCACCTAAGGAAAGTCACTATGTGGCGGTCAAACGAATCTTTCGATATTTGGCTCATACCCCAAACTTTGGCCTATGGTACCCAAGAGGATCAAACTTCAAGCTTGTAGGGTACTCGGATTCTGATTGGGCGGGAGACAAAGTGGATAGGAAGTCCACTTCCAGAGGGTGCCAATTCCTTGGTTGCTCTTTGGTAAGTTGGTCTTCCAAAAAGCAAAGTTGTGTGTCTCTCTCGTCCACCGAAGCGGAGTATGTTGCGGCCGGTAGTTGTTGTGCACAACTCTTATGGATGAGGCAAACTTTAAAGGATTACGGTGTCACTTGTGACAAAGTGCCTCTTTGGTGTGACAATTAAAGTGCCATCAAGATTTCTCTCAACCCGGTGCAACACTTCAAGACGAAGCATATTGAGATTCGGTATCATTTCATCCGGGATCACATTAGGCGAGGAGAGATCAAGCTCAACTATGTCAACACTCATGAAAACCTTGCAGATATTTTCACGAAGCCCTTGGATGAAGCAAGATTTCGCGAGTTAAGGCATGAGCTAAATATCATTGATTCGAGCAATGTTGCTTCAACCCGTGCACACCCTACCACGCTCAATTTGTTGTCTAGTTTAGGTGTAGGCATGGACATAGGGGGAGTGTTGTTCTCTCAATGAACTCTCCCTCCCCCCATTATGCATAAATTGATCAAGTCTCTCACTTTAGCCATTGTTGATGGCACGTGTGCTTAAAAGACGAGTTTTGGTCATGGGCCCAAGGTTAAAATCTTCGTGGCGCCATACCTCTTGACTCAAACATAGGTGGCCTCGGCCACCGCCCTCTCTTGAAGAGGGGTTTCTTGGCCTCTTGCTAGTGGGTTCCTTTGCTTTTCGTTGCGGGTTTTTCTGCCTTCTTTTTGAGCTAAGCCATGTTGTCTAGTTGCCGTGGCGTGCTGGGCGGTACTGCCGCTGGTGGTGAGCGGTACTACCGCTTATAAGCGGTACTGCCGCTGGTGGTGGACGGTACTACCGTGGTAAGCGGTACTACCGCCCCTCTAGTGCGGTACTACCGCTTATCAGCGGTACTACCGCTCCCCAGCACGGTACTACCGCTGTGGGGCGGGGCCAAGGGTTTTTATCGGGGCAGGGGGAGGTTTCTTCTCCCCCATACCCATTCGCTCGCTCCCCTCGTGTCTCTCCCTCTCTCCAGCATCGTTCTGCCGTGGAAGGGCTCCGGTGGATCTCCTCCTCCGGGGCGTTCCTCTCCATTTCCTTTGGTGGAGTCGATCCCCACCTCGTCCTCTTGCCATGGATGCCGGTATTGCCCCCGTTCCTTCTCTCTTTTGGTCTTGCTTTCAGATCTTGTGCTTTAGGGGCAATGGTGGTAGCATCTCTAGATTTTTGGCTAAACCTAGGCTTGAGTTGGTTGGAGAAGGCAACTAGATCATCTTGATTGATGTTTGGTAGGATTATTTTTGAATTTGGTAGGCCGGTAGTGCCGGATCTGTCCATGGTAGTAGGAAACCACTATTTCACCGCCTCGTGCTATGAAACTGCTAGTTATCCGCCTCAAGCCGTACTACCGCTCCCTTGGAGCGGTACTACCGCTTGACCTAGAGCGGTACTACCACTTGGGGCGGTACTACCGCGGGCAGGTCACGGTACTACCGCTGCATGCCAATTTCCACCATTCTCCTGCCTTACCTTGATCCTTTTTGTTGTGTTTGTCGGCTTATGCTCGTTTCTTCTGGTTGTTTTGCGTTTCCTTGTGTTTGGCTCCAGGTGATGACCTTTCCGCGCAGCAAGGTCGCCGTATCAACCCCGGGCGTGCCACCTCCAAACGCTACCGGACCTCAGAGCCTGCCGGTGGTTCCTCGAGCACCCAACTGCCCTCAGCAAGTGCTTCTGCCAGTGTTCCTCCACCTCCTCAGCAATCAAAGCGAGCCGCCAACAAGCCAAAAGGGAAGACTGTGACTGAGATGACCAACAAGGAGTTTTGGGAGAAGCGTCGCCGCAACCCCTATGCGGTGGACCAAGAACCCACTTTGGTCAACCGCCCGTTCTAGAACCGTTTTCAGTTTGCCATCTACTTTGATGTGATCAAGGCCAAGAAGAATATGTTTGTTGATGTTTGCTCCATTGACATTGATGCTATGGAGAAGGACCCAGAGTACTTTGGAGAAGCCCTTCAGATGTGCACTCAGCTGAACATTCTCAGGATCATGCAATTCAACAAGGATTTCGATGCAGATTTGGTGGCTCAATTCTATGCCACCGTCCATCTTAGTACAGATGGCGACCGGACTCTGACTTGGATGACCAATGGCAGGCTGCTTTCCGTCAAGTGGCGGGCGTTCATGGAGTTACTCGATGTGGTGGATAACGGGCTTGAGACTCCTGTCGGTTTCCGCCCTCACTGCAATGCTACATCCACCCACAAGCAAGCCCTTTGGCCCTACTGCACTGTGAAGGTTCACCCGGTGACTGAGAAGAAGACCTATGAGCTGTATCCGTATCTGGACATTCTTCATCGCATATTCCGTGAGACTCTCTTCCCTCGCATTGGGAATCTGGATCAGGTCCACTCCTTCCTCGTGGACATGCTCCTTTTCTGTCAGCATGAGAAGGAAGCAAGCACTGGAGAGAGCCTGGATATCTCTCATGTCATGTGGTCTGAACTTCTATCTGCCGTGTCTGAGCGCAAGTGTCCTATCTATGGTCCCTTCTGAAGGAAATATGCCCTAGAGGCAATAATAAAGTTATTATTTATTTCCTTATATCATGATAAATGTTTATTATTCATGCTAGAATTGTATTAACCGGAAACATAATACATGTGTGAATACATAGACAAACAGAGTGTCACTAGTATGCCTCTACTTGACTAGCTCGTTAATCAAAGATGGTTATGTTTCCTAACCATGAACAAAAGAGTTGTTATTTGATTAACGAGGTCACATCATTAGTTGAATGATCTGATTGACATGACCCATTCCATTAGCTTAGCACCCGATCGTTTAGTATGTTGCTATTGCTTTCTTCATGACTTATACATGTTCCTATGACTATGAGATTATGCAACTCCCGTTTGCCGGAGGAACACTTTGGGTGCTACCAAACGTCAAAACGTAACTGGGTGATTATAAAGGAGTACTACAGGTGTTTCCAATGGTAGATGTTGGGTTGGCGTATTTCGAGAATAGGATTTGTCACTCCGATTGTCGGAGAGGTACCTCTGGGCCCTCTCGGTAATACACATCACATAAGCCTTGCAAGCATTATAACTAAGATGTTAGTTGTGAGATGATGTATTACGGAACGAGTAAAGAGACTTGCCAGTAACGAGATTGAACTAGGTATTGGATACCGACGATCGAATCTCGGGCAAGTAACATACCGATGACAAAGGGAACAACGTATGTTGTTATGCGGTCTGACCGATAAAGATCTTCGTAGAATATGTAGGAGCCAATATGGGCATCCAGGTCCCGCTATTGGTTATTGACTGGAGACGTGTCTCGGTCATGTCTACATTGTTCTCGAACCGTAGGGTCCGCACGCTTAACATTACGATGACAGTTATTATGAGTTTATGCATTTTGATGTACCGAAGGTTGTTCGGAGTCCCGGATGTGATCACGGACATGACGAGGAGTCTCGGAATGGTCGAGACATAAAGATTTATATATTGGAAGCCTATGTTTGGACATCGGAAGTGTTCCGGGTGAAATCGGGAATTTTACCGGAGTACCGGGAGGTTACCGGAACCCCCCGGGAACCAAATGGGCCTTATTGGGCCTTAGTGGAAAGGTGAAAGGGGCAGCCCAAGGTGGGCTGCGCGCCTCCCCCCTCCCCTAGTCCTATTAGGACTAGGAGAGGTGGCCGGCCTCCTTCTCCCTCTCTCTCTCTCTCTCTCGAGGAGTCCTATTAGGAATAGGATTGGGGGGGGAGTCCTACTCCCGGTAGGAGTAGGACTCCTCCTGCGCCCTCCTCCTTTGGCCGGCCAGCCCTCCCCCTGGCAACCTTTATATACGGGGGTAGGGGCACCTCTAGACACACAAGTTGATCATTGAGATCGTTCCTTAGCCGTGTGCGGTGCCCCCTGCCACCAAATTCCACCTCGATCATACCGTTGTAGTGCTTAGGCGAAGCCCTGCGTCGGTAGTACATCAAGATCGTCACCACGCCGTCGTGCTGACGGAACTCTTCCTCGACGCTTTGCTGGATCGGAGCCCGAGGATCGTCATCGAGTTGAACGTGTGCTAAGAACTCGGAGGTGCCGGAGTAACGGTGCTTGGATCGGTCGGACCGGGAAGAAGACGTACGACTACTTCCTCTATGTTGTGTCAACGCTTCCGTTGCGATCTACAAGGGTACGTAGATCAGACTCTCCCCCTCGTTGCTATGCATCACCATGATCTTGCGTGTGCGTAGGAATTTTTTTGAAATTACTACGTTCCCCAACAGTGGTATCAGAGCCTAGGTTTTATGGTTTGATGTTATTTGCACGAGTAGAACACAAGTGAGTTGTGGGCGATACAAGTCATACTGCCTACCAGCATGTCATACTTTGGTTCGGCGGTATTGTTGGACGAGACGACCCGGACCAACCTTACGCGTACGCTTACGCGAGACCGGTTCCCTCGACGTGCTTTGCACATAGATGGCTTGCGGGCGACTGTCTCTCCAACTTTGTTGAACCGAGTGTGGCTACGCCCGGTCCTTGAGAAGGTTAAAACGGAGTCTATTTGACAAACTATCGTTGTGGTTTTGATGCGTAGGTGAGATGAGTTCTTTCTTAAGCCCGTAGCAGCCACGTAAAACTTGCAACAACAAAGTAGAGGACGTCTAACTTGTTTTTGCAGGGCATGTTGTGATGTGATATGGTCAAGGCATGATGCTAAATTTTATTGTATGAGATGATCATGTTTTGTAACCAAGTTATCGGCAACTGGCAGGAGCCATATGGTTGTCGCTTTATTGTATGCAATGCAATCGCGATGTAATGCTTTACTTTATTACTAAGCGGTAGTGATAGTCGTGGAAGCATAAGATTGGCGAGACGACAACGATGCTATGATGGAGATCAAGGTGTCGTGCCGGTGACGATGGTGATCATGACGGTGCTTCGGAGATGGAGATCACAAGCACAAGATGATGATGGCCATATCATATCACTTATATTGATTGCATGTGATGTTTATCCTTTTATGCATCTTATCTTGCTTTGATTGACGGTAGCATTATAAGATGATCTCTCACTAAATTATCAAGAAGTGTTCTCCCTGAGTATGCACCGTTGCCAAAGTTCGTCGTGCCCAGACACCACGTGATGACCGGGTGTGATAAGCTCTACGTCCATCTACAACGGGTGCAAGCCAGTTTTGCACACGCAGAATACTCAGGTTAAACTTGACGAGCCTAGCATATGCAGATATGGCCTCGGAACACAGAGACCGAAAGGTCGAGCGTGAATCATATAGTAGATATGATCAACATAACGATGTTCACCATTGAAAACTACTCCATATCACGTGATGATCGGTTATGGTTTAGTTGATTTGGATCACGTGATCACTTAGAGGATTAGAGGGATGTCTATCTAAGTGGGAGTTCTTAAGTAATTTGATTAACTGAACTTAAACTTATCATGAACTTAGTACCTGATAGTATCTTGCTTGTTTATGTTGATTGTAGATAGATGGCTCGTGTTGTTGTTCCGTTGAATTTTAATGCGTTCCTTGAGAAAGCAAAGTTGAAAGATGATGGTAGCAATTACACGGATTGGGTCCATAACCTGAGGATTATCCTCATTGCTGCACAGAAGAATTACGTCCTGGAAGCACCGCTGGGTGCCAGGCCTGCTGCTGGAGCAACACCAGATGTTATGAACGTCTGGCAGAGCAAAGCTGATGACTACTCGATAGTTCAGTGTGCCATGCTTTACGGCTTAGAATCGGGACTTCAACGACGTTTTGAACGTCATGGAGCATATGAGATGTTCCAAGAGTTGAAGTTAATATTTCAAGCAAATGCCCGAATTGAGAGATATGAAGTCTCCAATAAGTTCTATAGCTGCAAGGTGGAGGAGAACAGTTCTGTCAGTGAGCATATACTCAAAATGTCTGGATATAATAATCACTTGATTCAGATGGGAGTTAATCTTCCAGATGATTGCGTCATTGATAGAAATCTCCAATCACTGCCACCAAGCTACAAGAGCTTCGTGATGAACTATAATATGCAAGGGATGAACAAGACTATTCCCGAGCTCTTCACAATGCTGAAAGCTGCGGAGGTAGAAATCAAGAAGGAGCATCAAGTGTTGATGGTCAACAAGACCACTAGTTTCAAGAAAAAGGGCAAAGGGAAGAAGAAGGGGAACTTCAAGAAGAACAGCAAGCAAGTTGCTGCTCCGGAGAAGAAACCCAAGTCTGGACCTAAGCCTGAAACTGAGTGCTTCTACTGCAAGCAGACTGGTCACTGGAAGCGGAACTGCCCCAAGTATTTGGCGGATAAGGAGGATGGCAAGGTGAGCAAAGGTACATGTGATATACATGTTATTGATGTGTACCTTACTAGAGCTCGCAGTAGCACCTGGGTATTTGATACTGGTTCTGTTGCTAATATTTGCAACTCAAAACAGGGACTACGGAATAAGCGGACACTAGCAAAGGACGAGGTGACGATGCGCGTGGGAAACGGTTCCAAAGTCGATGTGATCGCGGTCGGCACGCTACCTCTACATCTACCTTCGGGATTAATATTAGACCTAAATAATTGTTATTTGGTGCCAGCGTTGAGCATGAACATTATATCTGGATCTTGTTTAATGCGAGACGGTTATTCATTTAAATCAGAGAATAATGGTTGTTCTATTTATATGAGTAATATCTTTTATGGTCATGCACCTTTGAAGAGTGGTCTATTTTTGATGAATCTCGATAGTAGTGATACACATATTCATAATGTTGAAACCAAAAGATGCAGAGTTGATAATGATAGTGCAACTTATTTGTGGCACTGCCGTTTAGGTCGTATCGGTGTAAAGCGCATGAAGAAACTCCATACTGATGGACTTTTGGAACCACTTGATTATGAATCACTTGGTACTTGCGAACCGTGCCTCATAGGCAAGATGACTAAAACACCGTTCTCCGGTACTATGGAGAGAGCAACAGATCTGTTGGAAATCATACATACCGATGTATGTGGTCCGATGAATATTGAGGATCGTGGCGGATATCGTTATTTTCTCACCTTCACAGATGATTTAAGCAGATATGGGTATATCTACTTAATGAAACACAAGTCTGAAACATTTGAAAAGTTCAAAGAATTTCAGAGTGAAGTTGAAAATCATCGTAACAAGAAAATAAAGTTTCTACGATCTGATCGTGGAGGAGAATATTTGAGTTACGAGTTTGGTGTACATTTGAAAATTTGTGGAATAGTTTCGCAACTCACGCCACCCGGAGCACCACAGCGTAATGGTGTGTCCGAACATCGTAATCGTACTTTACTAGATATGGTGCGATCTATGATGTCTCTTACTGATTTACCGCTATCATTTTGGGGTTATGCTTTAGAGACGGCCGCATTCACGTTAAATAGGGCACCATCAAAATCCGTTGAGACGACGCCTTATGAACTATGGTTTGGCAAGAAACCAAAGTTGTTGGTTCTTAAAGTTTGGGGCTGCGATGCTTATGTGAAAAAGCTTCAACCTGATAAGCTCGAACCCAAAGCGGAGAAATGTGTCTTCATAGGATACCCAAAGGAGACTGTTGGGTACACCTTCTATCACAGATCCGAAGGCAAGACATTTGTTGCTAAGAATGGATCATTTCTAGAGAAGGAGTTTCTCTTGAAAGAAGTGAGTGGGAGGAAAGTAGAACTTGACGAGGTAACTGTACCTGCTCCCTTATTGGAAAATAGTACATCACAGAAAACTGTTTCTGCGACACCTACACCAATAAGTGAGGAAGTTGATGATAATGATCATGAAACTTTAGAACAAGATACTACTGAACCTCGTAGATCAACCAGAGCAAGATCCGCACCAGAGTGGTACGGTAATCCAGTTCTGGAAGTCATGCTACTAGATCATGATGAACCTACGAACTATGAAGAAGCGATGGTGAGCCCAGATTCCGCAAAAGTGGCTTGAAGCCATGAAATCTGAGATGGGATCCATGTATGAGAACAAAGTATGGACTTTGGTTGACTTGCCCGATGATCGGCAAGCAATTGAGAATAAATGGATCTTCAAGAAAAAGACTGGCGCTGACGGTAATGTTACTATCTATAAAGCTCGACTTGTCGCAAAAGGTTTTCGACAAGTTCAAGGGGTTGACTACGATGAGACCTTCTCACCCGTAGCAATGCTTAAGTCTGTCAGAATCATGTTAGCAATTGCCGCATTTTATGATTATGAAATTTGGTAGATGGATGTCAAAACTGCATTCCTGAATGGATTTCTGGAAGAAGAGTTGTATATGATGCAACCAGAAGGTTTTGTCGATCCAAAGGGAGCTAACAAAGTGTGCAAGCTCCAGCGATCCATTTATGGACTGGTGCAAGCCTCTCGGAGTTGGAATAAACGCTTTGATAGTGTGATCAAAGCATTTGGTTTTATACAGATGTTTGGAGAAGCCTGTATTTACAAGAAAGTGAGTGGGAGCTCTGTAGCATTTCTGATATTATATGTGGATGACATATTGCTGATTGGAAATGATATAGAATTTCTGGATAGCATAAAGGGATACTTGAATAAAAGTTTTTCGATGAAAGACCTCGGGGAAGCTGCTTACATATTAGGCATAAAGATCTATAGAGATAGATCAAGACGCTTAATTGGACTTTCACAAAGCACATACCTTGACAAGATTTTGAAGAAGTTCAAAATGGATCAAGCAAAGAAAGGGTTCTTGCTTGTGTTACAAGGTGTGAAGTTGAGTCAGACTCAATGCCCGACCACTGCAGAAGATAGAGAGAAAATGAAAGATGTTCCCTATGCTTCAGCCATAGGCTCTATCATGTATGCAATGCTGTGTACCAGACCTGATGTGTGCCTTGCTATAAGTTTAGCAGGGAGGTACCAAAGTAATCCAGGAGTGGATCACTGGACAGCGGTCAAGAACATCCTGAAATACCTGAAAAGGACTAAGGATATGTTTCTCGTATATGGAGGTGACAAAGAGCTCACCGTAAGAGGTTACGTTGATGCAAGCTTTAACACTGATCCGGACGATTCTAAATCGCAAACCGGATACGTGTTTACTTTAAACAGTGGAGCTGTCAGTTGGTGCAGTTCTAAACAAAGCGTCGTAGCGGGATCTACATGTGAAGCGGAGTACATAGCTGCTTCGGAAGCAGTGAACGAAGGAGTCTGGATGAAGGAGTTCATATCCGATCTAGGTGTCATACCTAGTGCATTGGGTCCAATGAAAATCTTTTGTGACAATACTGGTGCAATTGCCTTGGCAAAGGAATCCAGATTTCACAAAAGGACCAAACACATCAAGAGACGCTTCAACTCCATCCGGGATCTAGTCCAGGTGGGAGACATAGAGATTTGCAAGATACATACGGATCTGAATGTTGCAGACCCGTTGACTAAGCCTCTTCCACGAGCAAAACATGATCAGCACCAAGGCTCCATGGGTGTTAGAATCATTACTGTGTAATCTAGATTATTGACTCTAGTGCAAGTGGGAGACTGAAGGAAATATGCCCTAGAGGCAATAATAAAGTTATTATTTATTTCCTTATATCATGATAAATGTTTATTATTCATGCTAGAATTGTATTAACCAGAAACATAATACATGTGTGAATACATAGACAAACAGAGTGTCACTAGTATGCCTCTACTTGACTAGCTCGTTAATCAAAGATGGTTATGTTTCCTAACCATGAACAAAAGAGTTGTTATTTGATTAACGAGGTGACATCATTAGTTGAATGATCTGATTGACATGACCCATTCCATTAGCTTAGCACCCGATCGTTTAGTATGTTGCTATTGCTTTCTTCATGACTTATACATGTTCCTATGACTATGAGATTATGCAACTCCCGTTTGTCGGAGGAACACTTTGGGTGCTACCAAACGTCACAACATAACTGGGTGATTATAAAGGAGTACTACAGGTGTTTCCAATGGTAGATGTTGGGTTGGCGTATTTCGAGAATAGGATTTGTCACTCCGATTGTCGGAGAGGTACCTCTGGGCCCTCTCGGTAATACACATCACATAAGCCTTGCAAGCATTATAACTAAGATGTTAGTTGTGAGATGATGTATTACGGAATGAGTAAAGAGACTTGCCAGTAACGAGATTGAACTAGGTATTGGATACCGACGATCGAATCTCGGGCAAGTAACATACCGATGACAAAGGGAACAACGTATGTTGTTATGCGGTCCGACCGATAAAGATCTTCGTAGAATATGTAGGAGCCAATATGGGCATCCAGGTCCCGCTATTGGTTATTGACCGGAGACGTGTCTCGGTCATGTCTACATTGTTCTCGAATCGTAGGGTCCGCACGCTTAACGTTACGATGACAGTTATTATGAGTTTATGCATTTTGATGTACCGAAGGTTGTTCGGAGTCCCGGATGTGATCACGGACATGACGAGGAGTCTCGGAATGGTCGAGACATAAAGATTTATATATTGGAAGCCTATGTTTGGACATCAGAAGTGTTCCGGGTGAAATCGGGAATTTTACCGGAGTACCGGGAGGTTACCGGAACCCCCCGGGAACCAAATGGGCCTTATTGGGACTTAGTGGAAAGGTGAAAGGGGCAGCCCAAGGTGGGCTGCGCGCCTCCCCCCTCCCCTAGTCCTATTAGGACTAGGAGAGGTGGCCGGCCCCCTTCTCCCTCTCTCTCTCTCTCTCTCTCGAGGAGTCCTATTAGGAATAGGATTGGGGGGGGGAGTCCTACTCCCGGTAGGAGTAGGACTCCTCCTGCGCCCTCCTCCTTTGGCCGGCCAGCCCTCCCCCTGGCAACCTTTATATACGGGGGCAGGGGGCACCTCTAGACACACAAGTTGATCATTGAGATCGTTCCTTAGCCGTGTGCGGTGCCCCCTGCCACCAAATTCCACCTCGATCAATACCGTTGTAGTGCTTAGGCGAAGCCCTGCGTCGGTAGTACATCAAGATCGTCACCACGCCGTCGTGCTGACGGAACTCTTCCTCGACACTTTGCTGGATCGGAGACCGAGGATCGTCATCGAGCTGAACGTGTGCTAAGAACTCGGAGGTGCCGGAGTAACGGTGCTTGGATCGGTCGGACCGGGAAGAAGACGTACGACTACTTCCTCTATGTTGTGTCAACGCTTCCGTTGCGATCTACAAGGGTACGTAGATCAGACTCTCCCCCTCGTTGCTATGCATCACCATGATCTTGCGTGTGCGTAGGAATTTTTTTGAAATTACTACGTTCCCCAACACCTTCATCATGAGGCTCATTGAGAGGGCCTGGGCACAGACTTATCCCAGAGTGCTGCTAGAGACTGGAGACTTGGTTTCTCATGAGATCAAGCGTTTGAGGAAGAAGGACAACTGGACAGCGCCTCACACAGGGGGTCCATCTGCTACTGCTGCCACAGGGGGCCCGTCTGCTGCTGCTGCTGCCATGGGGACCGAGGGTGAGGCTGCTACTGATGCTCACGATGAGGCCTTTGGCCACTCTAGTGCAGAACCATCATGGGCCCAGAAGCTCAAGCGCAAGATGAAGAAGATCGTTTGCATGGAGTCCCATGGTTAGTACATGACTCATGTGGCGGAGAAGAATGCCAGGACGCGCCACAAGGAGATCATGCGTCAGTTGGGTGCCACAGTTGTCAGTGGGTCTGAGGGACAGATCACTGAAGAGGAGGACTGGATTCATTAGAACTGCCACTGGACCGACTCCGATGCCGAGCAGTTTTCAACCCACGATGAAGATGCAGAGATGTGATGATCACCTGGAGTCGTAGTGTCCCTCTCTGCCCTTTTTTTGGTGTCTCGCTGCCAAAGGGGGAGAGAGTGTAGGGATTTGCTTGTTTTGCTTCTTGTGTCGTGCTTTGTTTTAGTCTTGTGCTTTGTTTTAGTCTTGTGGTGTCTTGTGCGTTTCCGCTGGTTTGGTTTGCTGTGAGACCTTAGCTCCAGTCATATGGTGTAAGACATATGCTACCTTTGTTACCTTATCTATGTTCTATGCACCTCGGTATCTTATAGCTTGCTTACTTATCCTATCATATATGTTGTTCTCATATATCTTACTTAGGATGTTGGTCTCTAAAATATAAGGGGAGCGGTGATCCTAGTATGTGTGCCGTGCAGTCCAAAGCACTTATCTAGTTGGCACACGTCTAGGGAGAGCTTGTCTATATTTTAGAGGTGTGCATTCGCTCGCATTCTTTGTCATTACTCTTTTTGTGCAAATCCCGTATTGTCATCAATCCACAAAAAAGGGGGAGATTGTAAGGGCATATTTATCCCTACGGTGTTTTGGTGATTGATGACAATGCAATTTCCGGACTAATCGGGTGCTTTGAGTTCTTTCAGATATTCATTCTTTGGCACGAGACGGTTATTTCCCCTCGGCGTTCTACTCAAGACGGTGTAGCTTCTTTCGTTTCTTTGTTGGTGGACCAAGTTTCGTAGTAGTCACCGTACTATCAAGAGGGGATCCGCTTCGGTATGGTTTGGGTGGAATCAACACGTACACGTCCTGATCTCACCCACCGGTTCTTTCCGCCTCTTGGAGCTTCTCTTTTCTCCCCTCTCTATCCTTTCCTGGACCCAGCGGTAGTACCGCGGGCCACAGCGGTAGTACCGCTGAAGCTCACTAAGCGGTAGTACTGCTCCTCGGAGCGGTAGTACCGCTTGTAGCCTCAGCAGCAGTACCGCTGCGGCTCCGTGCTCCTACCGCCTCGACCCTAGTGCGCTCCTTCTCGTGTCAGGGCGTTACAGCACTAGCTGCAGTTGTAGCGGTAGTACGGCTGAAGCTCATTAAGAGGTAGTACCGCTCCTCGGAGCGGTAGTACCACTTGATGGCCTCAGCAGTAGTACCGCTGCGGCTCTGTGCTCCTTCCGCCTCGACTATTTTGCGCATTTTCTCATGTCGGGTTTTGCGGTACTAGCTGCGGTAGTAGGGGCGGTAGTACCGCGTTTGCGCGGTAGTACCGCCCTGCCTCCACGGTAGTACTGCTCTGGGTCCCTGCCCCAGCCCCTCTCTTCTGGCGCGGCAGTACCGCTGAGGGGGAGCGGTAGTGCCGCTCTGCCTCAGCGGTAGTACCCTTCTTCCTTTCCACTTACCTCTTCCCCCCCCCCCCAAGCTTCAATTATTGCCCAAGCTCCATTTATTGCTCAAGCTCCATTAAATACTCCAAGCTTCATTTTGCCCGATCTATCTCCCTAGCCAATCAAACTTGTTGATTTGCTCGGGAGTGGTTGAGAAGGCTCCGATCTACACTTCCACCAAGAGATTTTCGATTCCCCCACTCATCCCTAGCGGATCTTGTTACTCTTGGGTGTTTGAGCACCCTAGACGGTTGAGGTCACCTCAGAGCCATATTCCATTGTGGTGAAGCTTCGTGGTCTTGTTGGGAGCCTCCGATTAAGTTGTGGAGATTGCCCAAACCTTGTTTGTAAAGGTTCGGTCGCCGCCTTCAAGGGCACCAATAGTGGAATCGCGGCATCTCGCATTGTGTGAGGGCGTGAGGAGAATACGGTGGCCCTAGTGGCTTCTTCGGGAGCATTGTGCCTCCACACCGCTCCAACGGAGATGTACTTCCCCTCAAAAGGAAGGAACTTCGGTAACACATCCTCGTCTTCACCGGATCCACTCTTAGTTATCTCTTACCTTTACTTGTGCAAGCTCTTTAGTGTTTGTTCCCTTGCTTGCTTGTATGCTTGTTGTTGTTGCATCATATAGGTTGCTCACCTAGTTGCACATCTAGACAACCTACTTTGATGCAAAGTTTAATTTAGTAAAGAAAAGCTAAAAATTGGTAGTTGCCTATTCACCCCCCCCCCCCCTTTAGTCAACCATATCGATCCTTTCAGATTGGCTACAGGCCAAGGGTGGGCCATGAGCCAGGAGCAAGGGAGCCACTCAGGTTTTACGTGCCCATCAAGAACGCTGAGGTACATTGTCATGCTCGTCAACCCCAAGGCCTTCCAGCCCGTGATGAAGAAGTGACCCGTCATCAAACCTCCATGCCTCGCAAGCTGTCTCTGCCAACAAGTGATGCGAGTTTTCTTGAGATTTTGTTCTCTGAAGATCAACAAATTTTTATGATCGTTACTAGGGTAATGTTGTTACTTTTCATCTCTGTTTTAGTTTAAACATGTTGGATTTGAGGTACTACTTCAGCCGTCGGGGCATTTTCACGTTTGATCCATGCTTGTGCTGTTGTAGGATCCTGTAATATGTGGCTATTTTGGATGCTGCTTCTCAGGTTTCCGAAATTCTCGTTCTTTTAATGCGCTGGAAAATACCAAAATCATTGGCCATGCTAAAACCTAAAACCAAATTGCGCAAATCGAAATAAATATGCTTCTTTTCTGTTAGTTAGTTTGATAATCTTGTTATGTGGATGTCTGCTTACAATCTTGCTATGATCAAATGTCATGTAGGCACTATGAAAGAACATAACAGCACTTCCCTTCGGCCCTGACGACGTGCAGGAGTACCTGGAGCCAAAAGCACTTTCCTGATGTGGGCTGGTGGTCGGCGTACAACAACGTCAGATCAGACATGAGTAGGATGGCCGCCGTGCTCATCAACACCCTGTATGGTTCGATCTCAGGGGGGGCTGGCTATGGTGCACCAAGTTTTGGGCGGCGATGTCATAGTCTTCTAGATCTGCCCCCTCCTTGTTGCGGCGACTGAATTGAATAAGTGGTAACCCTAACAAATAATAGCTACGTTCACTTTTCGTGCCCCCTAATTACGGGCAGGTTTTAATAATGGTTTGCATGTCCTGTTTTTTTGACGTATTGAGGGTACTAATCAACGGCAAAACTGGCCTGCGAGGTGGAGCCGGACGAAGCGGGGCGGGCTGAGGTGAGGGTGAGCCATAAGCGGAAGTGGGACTAAGCGACCTAAGACGGGAGATGGATCTTTACTCTTTTTTTGGTAGTAGAGAAGAGATAATTTCACTAAAACTATGCGAGGAGCGTTGATCAGCTCATCCGACGGCCACGAATCCTTGAAGGCTGAATTGGTTCATCATCGGAAGCAGAAGCAGGGAACGAGCGATCCCCTCCCGGACACGACGCCCCTATCGCTCGCTGCTTCCGGTGCCGCGTGTCAGCGTGCGCAAAGCTCACCCTCATCGCCGCCGCCACCGCCGCCGCCGCTCAACCCCATCCCGCCGGCCCCGCCCCGTTCCATGGCCGCCAAGTGGGCCCAGAAGACCGTCGTCATCCCTGCCCAGCGCCGCGGCTGCCACCTCATCACCCCCAAGGTTTATTCGCCCTCAATCTCAACCGAGCCGCGCCTCACCTCGCCGCCTCGCTCGTACAATCCAGGGCTTTCATCCTTTTGCTGATCGCGATTCTACTGCTGTTATGTCGAGCGCTGCAGGTTTTGAGGGAGATTGAGGGCGATCTCTCCGGGTTCAAGTGCGGCTTGGCGCATCTGTTCCGTACGTACAGATACACCTAACTGAATACGATCTGCTCCTTCCCGTTTAGAGACTTCAGCGTCCAGCAAGCTGTATTATGCTAGACGGTTTTCTATGTAGAAAGTGAGGTTTTTCTTAAACATAAATAGATGTGATGGAAAGTTGCTGCACTGGGCTTCAATAGCTTGGTCAAATTTACTACCAGCCTTGGGGTTTGGTGCTTACTACTCCCTCTGTTCACAAATATAACATGTTTTGGATATTTCAATATGGACTACATACCGACTGAAATGAGCCAACGAACACACTAAATCATGTCTATACATATCTGATTCACAAAAAAGCTAGAACATCTTATATTTGTGAATGGAGGGAGTACAATGTTAATAAGATTATGTTAGCTTGTATAGCATCATTACGTGTTTTTCGGGCCTTAGGGAGGGTTTCTTGTCTGTTGTACTGTAAAGAGTGTGTGTGCACAATTGTTAGGGAAGGAAAGCTTTGTGTGTTTGTCGAGAACTCAGAACTGTATCAAGGTTTCTTGTTTTGAACATGGCTTACATCATTTGGCACTGTTTTGTTTTGAATAACTTTATGGAAGTTCAGTATCAATAAATAGCACCATAATAAAATGGAGCACGATAATTAAACCAAAAGTGAGCACAGGAGCAAGACATCAGGGTTCAGGAGTGAAACTTTATTGTAGACAGGTGAAACTAAAATATCGAATTGTCACCAATTAAGCATGTAGAGAACGATGCAATATTTTTTTTGTATGCATGTCGATAAGCTGATAACCGTGTAGAGCACACATACTCGAGGTATTTTGGCAGTAATGAAATTCCTTCGCTCTGCAGTGCAGCACACAAGTGCTTCCCTGACCATCAATGAGAACTATGACTCTGATGTACAGGCTGACACCGAAACATTCCTTAACAAAATTGTCCCAGAGGTCAGTGCTCTGATTTTTTTTCTTGTCTTATTCCAAAGTGTGAACACTTGCGTGTTGCTTCACTGTGTGTTGATTATTGCCAGGGCTGCTCTGCTCCTTGGAAGCATACTATGGAAGGTTAGTATTGTTATGTGTTTGGGTTTAGCTAAACCAGCAGAGGCTGCTGCACTTTAAATTACAGTGGCATGGCGGTGATTTGATTAGTGGAGATCGTACTAGTCCCTTTATTGCATTCAGATGATCAGATCATAATACTTCAGTTCTATTTCCAGGACCGGATGACATGCCAGCACATATTAAATCATCAATGTTTGGTTGTGCTCTGACGTATGTGTTTGCTACCTTCCTTTTTCTCCCATTTCATTTCTCTGCTACTTTGTCTAAAATAATAATAAGCTCTATTCTTGCTCTAAATTTCTTCAGAATTCCTATAACTGATGGACATCTCAACCTGGGCACCTGGCAGGTAAGAAAAATAAATATACATGTTCCAGAATTTATCATCTCTTACTATCTGGCCATTTCAGCCTTTGCTCATTAGCATATCATCATGGCTGTTTTGTTGTCACCTTTCAATCCTTAATACTACTCTCTTTATTGTTGGGTATGCCACAGCATGACTGGATTGCTTGCGTAGAATTCCCGGGTGAATGAAAAGTTATGAAATTGCAAGCAGTGTTGTATAGGAGGTTCATATTGACTATGCTTCGACTGAATTCAAAATCTATACTTAGTACGGACAAGCATCTTTGGTGTGCATTATAGTATCTGATGTTCAAGCTTAGTCTCAGTAAGAACATCAATAGTAGTTGAAACCCTGGGAAACGAACTGAACAGAAGAATCCATACTTATCGCAGATTGATGTTTTGTTCTGGGATTGCAAAATCTCACCTGAACCTACCTTTTTTCAGGGTATATGGCTGTGCGAACATCGCGATCATGCTAGTGCTCGTAAAATCGTGGTCACCCTCAACGGAATCTAAACGGAGTATTAGAAACCTGGAGGAAGGAGGAATGCTGGGCAGCTTTAAGCACCAGCACGGAAACTCAAGACCTGAGAGCTTTGAACATGTCGTGTACGGGTCGTCGATCTTGTATGTATGAATGAGTGGTGCAAAATTTGAATAAATTGGGAGCCAGCATGAGTGTTCAAAATGTGGACGTACCCAGCTGTTTGGATAGAAGATAAGAGTTTCTCGTCCATGTAGTTGAAGAAATCTGTCTTTTTTTCACTTACATGAATGATGAAGAAATAAACATGCCTTGCAACTGCGGTGACATTTCAGATTGCTTTTTCCCCCTCCTCGCAGACGGATCGAACTGAACAAGTTGTTGAATCACTAGCCGACTTGGATCGAACTGAACAAGTTGTTGAATCACTAGCCGACTTCCGTCGCACTGCAACTGACGAAGGGACAACGGAGTGCAGGTGCAACGATGGGGTGGCACCATTCATTTGCAAGGCCACCGGGCACGAACGGACGCTCGAGCGTACGTCGAGAGAAGCGAGGCAAAAATCGTGGTGGAAGAGTTCACCCCCCAAATCCCGAATCCACTCCGAGAAGCCATGGCGGGCGGCGACGCCGGCTCCTCGCCGACGCCCTCTTCACTCTGGACGCTGGGCTCCCCCGCAACCTGCCACTACCAAGGGCGCACCCCGACCTCTCCGTCGCGTCCGCGCCTGCATGCTCTCCCGCCTAACCCCGCGCTCGCGCTCCTCGATGCCACCGCGCGTCTTGGCGCCCACGGGCGGAGTTACGAGGTGAGAGCCGTTAAGAACTGTTACCATCCCCCTCCCCCCTCCCGTTTGAATTCCATGGCATTTTAAAGCAAGGCAGGCGAAAGAGGGGGCGTTATGTGCTTGCTTCCTCCCTATCCCTGACGCGGATGAGGAACAAGAAAGAAAGAAACTGCCGAGCACGAGAGCTATAGCTAGATAGACGGGGCCTCTTCTCTGAATCTAAATTAAGCAAGCACGAGCATGCCAAAGGCTGCCCCGTCCTCCTAATTTTAGACCCCTTTTTCTTCACCTTCGTCTCCGCTCCACAATCTCATATGGGGACATTTTGCGAGCCTTGGCTGGGTGGGGCTGGAGATAGATCGCCGCCTCCTCTAAATTTTATTTCCCGTCGTTTCATGTGAGGTGAGGCGCCGCCCTCCTCTCTTTTTTTCTTTCCCCCAGTTCGTTCACCGCAAATCTTCTTCTTAGCTTGGGATTAGAATTTGAGGCCTGTAATTTTTGCATGTCTGGTGAGACGGTGATTGATCGGGTTTGTCCCCTGCAACTGTGCAGCTACATTACATTCATCTTTCCTTGTAGCAGATCCTTCCATCTTCTGTTTTCACACTTCAATCACCCTTTTGCATGCTTTTTTAATTTAATTCATGGAAATTGAGAGGATCAACCCTTCTGCCTCTTCATTTTATTCTTGTATTATTTTTGAGTGCATAGATGTATCTCTTGTGTTGTTTTCCTTGTAAACAAATCCAAATGATTCTCGCGATTGCTTCTCCGGGGCTCAAGGGAGCGTTATGCTTTGCAGGGTGCTCCTCCTGGCTAAATGGGAGGTAGATATCCTCACATGCTTTTGATCCTCATACTCCTTCATGGAGCCAATGCCGCTATAGATGCTCCGGTAGAGAAATGGCAGACTCTGGATGGTAAACATCTTTTACCCTTTTTCTTCTCTTGCTCGACTTTCAATTTTTTCCCCACTCGATCGAGCATTTTGATTTGCCACCACACGGGCCATGTTGCCAAAGTGCTAATCATCCTATCATTGTCCTACAGGTCGTCCTCCTCTAGTCATCGCTCGTGGAGGCTTCTCTGGCTTATTTCCCGAATCAAGCAAGTTTGCGTATGAGTTTGCGATGACAGCTAGCTTGCCTGGAGTCGTTCTGGAGTGTGATCTGCAATTGTCCAGTGACGGTGTGGGCTTCTGCAGAAGTGGCTTAACGCTTGATAAGTCAACACTAATTGCTGAAATGTACCCTAAGAAGGACAAAACGTACAAGCTGGGTTTAGAAGATATTCATGGGTGGTTTGCTGTGGATTTCACCTCAGACGAGCTCATAAATAATGTCACAGGTATGCATGCAAAAACTCTTGAACCGTTTGAACTGCAAAGTAAAATATTCTATATTTTATCTGTGCTTCACGACGATTTGCAATGGTAAAGCATCAAAACTGTTAAACACTCGTCATTTTCTTCCATATTTGGAACACGTGAGATTGGAATTGTATCCTTGCCTCGTTGGAGCTGGTTTGCCATTTGAGCTCTTTTAAGATGAGACACGCCGACTTACCTCTTAGGACCTGTAAGAGTAGTATTTAATCCAAGCGGTCCATTGATCAAAGGCAGCTTTGGCTATTTGAGCATTCCACTAGCTTATAGCAAGTTCTTGTTCATGTTAAAACGGAAAGTTGTTTATGGACCTAATTATCGCTTCATAATCAACGATCTTTCATATATGCTAGTAAAGAACTAAAGGGACCAACATTTTTATTTATATTACATGAATGTACTGCAAGAACTATATAACTCAGCATACCTTTTCTCTTGCAACATCCAAAATGTATACAAAAGGGTCATTTTGTTTAATGTGTTTTGATGCTGTTTCTAATTTCCTAGGCCATACATCTAGACTAGGATTAATACTCGTAGCATTATTTTAGCACATGTGGCATCCAAAAAGAATATCTGTGATGTTATCTTTACATAACGTGTACCCCCTCCATTCCCATGAGTAGAGCGTAAATTTTTTCTCCAATTTTTCCGTTGAACAAGGCGCAGGGTGCGGCGTACACCCATTTCTCCCCAAACTACCCCTACTCTCTCGGTCTTATCTCCCTCAGTTCCAGTGATGTGCTGATCCTCCGCTCCATCTCTCCCCAATGGATAAGCGGTCCCTGCAGTGCTTTTGATATGCGCATCCTGTGGGACGTGGGGGCCTTGCGAGGCGCTGTGTGGGTCTGTGGTACGAGAAGCAAGGTACAACAAGTGAGGATGTCATTAACTAATGCTAGGAGAGATTTTTTTTCTCAGGGGTAGCATGGGTCAGTTTCGTCGCTTGAGGACTCTCCTTGGGGTTAGCGAACGAAAAATTACGCCCTATTTATAGGAACGGAGGGAGTAGCAGCTAACACAATATATCAATAATGCAAGGACGGTCAAATGATGTGTGTTAATTAAATCCATCTGTTTCCTTTCATGCTTCGTGCAGTTATTGATGTACACACATATTATTATTATTTTTTGGAAAGTTTCCGAGTATTAATGGATGTGTTACTAATGGCACACGGACTATTTACATAGTCCGAAGAAAACCTAACACATTTTTTTACACGGGAGCTATCTAATCGTGAATCCAAAACTAGAATAGAACCCATTGATTGGCTGTCACACCCTTGATGCGACTATATCTCCCACGTGTCGAGGCACGACTTAAAGGCATAATCGCATTGAAGGCAATGTCGCAAGTGAGGTAATCTTCACACAACCCATGTAATATAATAGGGGAAAAAGTTACATAGTTGGCTTACAATCGCCACTTCACACAATTACATGAATAAAGCATTACATCATACAATTACACTCAAGCTCCGACTACGGAACCAAAATAAAAGAAGAACCCCAAATGCGACAAAGGTCCCTGATCGACCCCAACTGGGCTCCACTACTGATCAACTGAAACGAAACAACACAAAGGACAAGATCTTCATCGAGCTCCTCCTGAGCTTGGTTGCGTCATCTGCACGGACTCATCGGCACCTGCAAACTGGTTTTGGAAGTAATCTGTGAGCCACGGGGACTCAGCAATCTCGCACCCTCGCGATCAAGACTATTTAAGCTTATGGGTAAGGTAAAGGTATGAGGTGGAGCTGCAGCAAGCGACTAGCATATATGGTGGCCAACCTATTCGCAAAAGAGAGCGAGAAGAGAAGGCAAAGCACGGTCGATAAAAGTATGATCAAGAAGTGATCCTGAACTACCTACGTCAAGCATAACTCCAACAACCGTGTTCACTTCCCGGACTCCGCCGGAAAGAGACCATCACGGTTACACACGCGGTTGATTCATTTTAATTAAGGTCAACTTCAGGTTTTCTACAATCGGACGTTAACAAATTCCCATCTGCCCATAACCGCGGGCACGGCTTTCGAAAGTTTAAATCCCTGCAGGGTGTCCCAACTTAGCCCATGACAAGCTCTCACGGTCAACGAAGGAATAGACCTCCACCCGAGACGTTCCGATCAGACTCGGTATCCCAGTACAACAAGACATTTCGACAGGGTAAAACTAAACCAGCAACACCACCCGAATGTGCCGACAAATCCCGATAGGAGCTGCACATATCTCTTTCTCAGGGCACACTCAGATAGGTCAAGCTACGAGTAAAACCAGCCCTCGAGTTTCCCCGAGGTGGCCCCGCAGGCTGCCCGTTTCGGACCAACACTCAGAGGAGCACTGGCCCGGGGGGGTTAAAATAAAGATGACCCTTGAGTCTGCAGAACCCAAGGGAAAGAAAAGGCTAGGTGGCGAATGGTAAAACCAATGTTGGGCATTGCTGGAGAAGCTTTACTTAAGGCGAACTGTCAAGGGGTTCCCATTATAGCCCAACCGCGTAAGGGACGCAAAATCCGGGAACATAACACCGATATGACGGAAACTAGGGCGGCAAGAGTGGAACAAAACACCAGGCATAAGGCCGAGCCTTCCACCCTTTACCAAGTATATAGATGCATTAATTAAATACGATATATTGTGATATCCCAACAAGTAAACATGTTCCAACAAGGAACAACATCTCCATGTTCCAACAAGGAACAAACTTCAATCTTCACCTGCAACTAACAACGCTATAAGAGGGGCTGAGCAAAGCGGTAACATAGCCAATCAACGGTTTGCTAGGACAATGGTGGGTTAGGGGCTCAACATGGCAATTTGGGAGGCTGACAAGCAAGTGGTAGGCATCGTAGCAATGGCATAGCAAAAGAGCGAGCATACTAGCATAGCAAAGATAGTAGTGATTTCGAGGGTATGATCATCTTGCCTGAGATCCCGCAAGGAAGAAGAACGAGTCCATGAAGAAGACAAACGGACATAGACGAACGGGTCCTCACAAACTCGACGTTACCGGAACCAACCCGAGGAAGCAATCACCGGAAAAGAAGCACACAACATAGTAAACAACCAACACATGAACATGGTATGATATGCAAGATGCGGGATGCGATGCGGGATGCAAAATGCAAAACATGACAGGAAATGCATGAACCTGGCCCCAACTTGGAAAACCAAGTGTGCCACTGGATAGAGGGGAAGAAATCCCCTGAAAACGATATAAAGATCATGGCAATCGGAGCTACGGTTTAGAAATGGCAAGCGTTTTACTAAACGAACCGATCTGCGATTTACAGCAAGTAGGCTCCTAAATGCAACAAAATGAACATGCTACAGCCACCAAACATGAAAACAAAATGCATGGCAGGGATGTACACAAGAAGCTTAACAAATCACCAGGACTGAGGCATAGGCAAATTCATCCATTAAGGGCTTCAAACAAGCATGGCAAAACTGAATAAGCAAAACAGATTTCAGACTTAGCGAAATTAACGCTAGTCTGAAATTTCAGACCACGATGCTCTCTTCGGAGCAGCAAAACAACATGAAGCATAACCTGAACAAGGAAAGTAAGAGCATGGCATGGAGCTACTCAACAAGCTTAACAAAACACCCAAAATGACCTGGGGCCAAAAGGGTTCACAAAATACTCTACCGAGCACACGAACATCGATGAAACACAATCAGTTTTCAGACTTAGTGAAAACTGGGACATGCTGAAACATAACTCACGGAGGCATGTAAATGAGCTCGATGCACTCACTACGGTGCAATTCATGGCAAGGCAAGCATATACCCATTAAGAAGGCACAAAATGCTAGCTAGACATGGCAAGAACAATGGCATAGCATGCACGGATCACTAGCAATAGCTCCGGCAAAATCGCAAAAGAGTTCACGATCTGCCCAAAACAACAACTATGCAAAAGTTAAGCTCGATTGAGTCAACCTAGGGTGCTCCAACATAACAAGTGAAGACATGGATGGATTAAGCACAACAAGCATAACAAATCACTCTTACTGATCATCCTCAAAAGAGGCACGGATCACTAGGAAACAAGCTGGACATATAGCATCGTGAACTAAAACATCCCAGACTTAGTGATTTTCACTAAGTCCCTGAAATTAGCAATCTCAGGTAGCCCTCTTCGCAAGCTTGCACAAGACAACACACACATCCTAAAAATGCAAGGGAGGCACCTCTGGAAAGAAGACAACATGCTTAACAATTCATCCTAAAGGGGCACATGCATATCATGCACGGATTAAACATGGCAAAAATGACAAAAGTGCATGATGAACTAACGGATCTGCAATTTAACTCATGATGCCTCCTTCCAACAGCATTTTGGGCAGCAAGATGACCTCAAATGCAAATGATGCAATGGAATGAAATGATGTACTCGTCGAGACGAAGATTTTGACATATCATATGCCCAAATCGGAGCTACGGATGCAAAGATATGGCAGGTCAAAGTAGGCATGAAAAATTACGGAATTAGGGTTTCGGGAGGAGAAAGTCAACCGAGATATTTTCAGATCCAGATCCAGCGCGGAAGCCGAGGATCGCCGGAGGGAGTTACTGTTCGCCGGAGTTACTGTAGCTCGAGGGGAGGAGGCCGGCGAGGTGGTCTCGGGCCGGATCTCGCCGGATCCGGCCGGCGGGGAGCCGGAGAGGCGGCGGCGCACGGCGAGCATGGGCGCCGGCGAGGAGTGCCGGCGCGGTGGCGCACGGCGGGGCACGGGGCTCTGGCGCGGCGGCGCACGGCGATGGCGGCGAAGGCGCGGTGCGGGGAGGCGGAGAACGGGCAGGCGGCGGCGCGGGATCTGGCCCGATTCGGCCCCGCGCGGGCCGGATCTGGGCCGGCGGGCTTCGGCGGCGGGGAGGAGAGAGGAGGTCCGGCGGGATGACGTGTCGCGCCCGGATTCGCCGGAGGCGCGGTCGGACATGTCCGGGGGGGTGGTTTTTGTCCGGCGGCGCGAGGTGGACGAAAGATAGGGTTCATCCGCGAAATTTTCGGGGGTGCCCACATATATATAGGTAGAGGGAGCTAGGAGAGTCCAAATGAGGTGCGGTTTTCGCCCACACGATCGTGATCGAACGACCGAGATGATGGAGCTGAGTTTGGTGGGTTTTGGGCCAACATGGAGGGGTGTTGGGCTGCACACACACGAGGCCTTTTCGGTCCCTCGGTTAACCGTTGGAGTATCAAACGAAGTCCAAATGATCCGAAACTTGACAGGCGGTCTACCGGTAGTAAAACAAGGCCGCATGGCAAGTCTCGGTCCAATCCGGAAATGTTTAACCCCCACACACAAGAGGAAGGTAGAAATGACCACCGGAGGAGAACGAAGCGCCGGGATGCAAAACGGACAACGGGGAAAAGCTCGGATGCATGAGACGAACACGTATGCGAATGAAATGCGCATGATGACATGATATGCAATGCATGACACGCAAGCAATGACAAGGCAACACCAGCGAATAACTGCACGACACCTGGCACATCGGTCTCGGGGCGTTACATTGGCCTTGTTTATTTCCTTATTTATCACCACACCTTAGTGAAGTCCGTATTAACCCTATGGGACTATCTACTACTTCCTTCGTTTTTATTTATTTCACATATTAGCTTTGGTCAAAGTCAAGCTTTATAAACTTTGACAAAATTTATAGACAAAAATATTAACGTGTACAATTAAAAATCAATACCATTAGATTCATTATTGAACGTACTTTCGCATCATATAAAATTGTTATCGTAAATATTTATATTCTTTCCTATAAGCTTGGTCAAACTTTATGAAGTTTGACTTCAGTCAACTCTAATATGCAGAGTAAATAAAAACGGAGGGAGTATAATGCTAGTCATAGTGCGTTATGAGGTGCGTTATGTTACTAGCTAGTAAACAAACTTGCCTTGAGGTGCGTTATGTTACTAGCTAAGTTACTCCCACTATGGCCAGCCTAAGGTAATAATAATATTAGCATCCCCACTGCCCCCACTAGTTCACACAGAACTAACGGCTCATATCAGTTTGGGTGTACCTTGAAATTCCTCTTTTCGTTTAGCTTCTGAAACTTTTGTTGTTGCGGAATATTGACGTGTCCTGTTGCTTGATCGTTCCTTAGTGATCCAAACTATTTTTTCTCGCCCAAGCACATTTGATGCCATGATGGGAATGTATACACTTGATGATATGGCTGGACTCCACCCGCAACAAATTTGGGTTAATGTGGAGGTAAATGGGATTTCACTAATATTCAGATGTTCACCAAGGCTCCCATATTACTGCACTATGTTTTCTATCTAATAAAATTCATGTTTCCTTTTGCAGTTCGATGGTTTTTATAGGGATCACAATTTAGATATCGAAGATTACCTATTAAAATTACCAAAAGATTATCCTATTGCCTACATATCCTCGCCAGATATTTCATTCTTGAAAAGTATTGGTGGAAAGCTTAAGGGCAGGGCTAAGCTGATTTTTCGGTGTCTCGCTGATAATGTTACCGAAACAAGCGTCAAGAAATCATATGGAGAAATATTGAAAGATCTGAAATCCATCAAGGCTTTTGCATCAGGAATTATGGTCCCCAGGAATTATGTTTGGCCAGTGAATAACAATCTGTACTTGCTCCCACCTACCAGTTTGGTCAAAGATGCACATGCCCTAGGGCTGGAAGTGCATGTAGGATCGTTTGCCAATGATATCCTTACGAGTTACAACTACAGCTATGATCCTGCTGCGGAATACTTGCAGTTCATAAACAACCCAGACTTCACTGTAGATGGTTTGATGACTGACTTCCCGCCCACTGCATCAGGAGCTGTTGGTAAGCACTGAGAACTATTCCATGTTGAAAAAGCCAAGTGCATATTTGGTTGATGCCTAGCATTGGCACAACTAACCATAGGGGTTGTCACGACAGGTTAATTATCACATTACGCATGATAGGAACATACTGATTACGCATAATTTCTCATCTTTTATTTGTTCCTTGATAACATCTTGAGGATCTTTGCAGCATGCTTGGCACATAATGAAGCAAATGCTCTTGCTTCAAGTAAGCTGTTTTTTCTTTTCTTTATATATCGCAGTATGCACTTTGTTAACTCATCATCATCCTACGATTGACTAATTTCTCTATTCAATTAGATGGAGAGAGGCCACTCATTATAACGCACAATGGCGCAAGTGGCGTGTACGCAGGCTGCACGGACCTTGCCTACCAACAAGCAGTGAAAGATGGTGCCGACATAATAGATTGCTCGGTTCGGATGTCAAAAGACGGTGTGGCCTTTTGCCTGGGCTCTGCAGATCTCATTGCCAGCACGACGGCAGCAACCACTTTCATGACAAAAGTTGTTACTATCAGTGAAATACAGAGTAAATCAGGCATTTTCTCGTTTGATCTTTCATGGAGCGAGATCCAAAGCTTGAAACGTAAAGAACAGAACAATTAAATTATTTCTTCATGTATTCTTTCTTTCTCATGCACTAACATCTTGTTTTTGTTCATCTGATCAGCCGAGCTTACTGGTCCATTTGCTCAGGCAGGCCTGAAAAGAAATCCTGCAGCGAAGAATGCTGGCAAATTCTTTACTTTGCCCGAATTCCTTGACTTTGCCAAAAGTAGCAATGTCTCTGGTATACTGATCGAGATAGAGGTAGCATATCCTTTTCACTGAAGTTACTATTTGCTCATGTTATCCCCGTAAATCCGTTGAACTGAACATTCTTGGCTGAGAGCAGGATGCTCCATACCTTGCAACTAGAGGTCTTGGCCTGGTAGATGCAGTCTCTGGTGCACTGGTCAATGCCAGCTACGACAAGGAGAGCAAGCAGCAAGTGTTCATCGAGTCAGACGACTCCTCTGTACTTTCAGCATTCAAGAAGTTCCCATCGTTTAAGCGTGTTCTCACTGTTGGCACCATAATAAGTGATGCTTCCAAGCCTTCAGTGGATGAGATCAAGGAGTTTGCGGATGTAGTGATGGTGACCCGCGGTTCGCTCGTGAAGGTCAATGGCTTCTTCCTGACAGGGTTCACTAATTTGGTGGAGAATCTGCACGCTGCAAACTTGACGGTGCATGTCGGTCCGCTCAAGAATGAGTTCACCAACTTTGGGTTCGACTACTTTGCTGATCCGATGGTCGAGATCGCCACATACTCTGCTGCATTGGTCGTCGATGGAATCGTGACCGAGTTCCCTGCCACTGCAACTACATACTTCAGTAAGTACCTGTTTGACGCTATGCACATTGAAAAGTTTCAGATTGCAGCTACCCGAAAGAGCTTCTCAGCTCAAGCAATCCCAGCAACTTTTGTGAAGACCGCATCGGAGCATGACTTGCACTAGTTGCCAGAGTAACAGTCCTTGTCTCTTGTCTGAATGAATTGCAGGGAGCCCATGCAGTGATCCGACGAAGAACCTGACCTACACAATCATGGCTGCAGCACCCGGTGCTCTGGTGAGCATGGTCCCCCCAGGCGCGCTGCCCCCAGCGCTCCCGCCAGCACCCTTGCTGGAACCCGCCGATGTTCTCGACCCGCCGCTGCCGCCTGTGTTGGTGAGCGGCCCTCCGGAGGCGGCACCCAAAGTAGCTGACAGCAGCTCCTCTCCACACAGCTCCAGTGCCGGCAGTTGCTTCCTGGTAGCAGCTGGCATTGCTGCCTTCTTGTACTCGGGCTTCCATTGATCATCTATTGCTGACTGGCATTGTACTACCACATGATATCCTCTTATGTTTCCTCCTCCTCACACCCTGAACTGTTCTGTAACATATTGCTGTTTAAAGTAGATACTTCCTCACCAACCTGCACATAAGTACACACCTTTGGAAAGTTTCATCCCATGCATGCTTGAATCTGAACTCTCAAAATGTTTAGGGAACTGTACTTTTACTCCCTCTCTTCGAGGAACTGGAATTTACCACCTGAAGTAAAAACAGCAAACAAAACAGTCCCCCCTCCCCCCCCCCCCCCCCAACAGGCCCCCCAAGGTGCCTTTTTTAACGCGGACGGCAAAAATCGGTCCAGTCGCCCTCAGGTTGTTGTTTATCGCTGATTTGGGCCGAAATAACAACCAACGAACCTGAGCCGAACCCAACGCACCAGGGGCGCCGGCTGAAGCGCAAAGGCACGTGGGGCCGCGTTGTCAGCGACACCAGGCATATCCCCATCTTTTTACCCGCCTTTTCCCTCCATTTCCCCATTGCTTACCCCTTCTCCCCCGTCGTTCCCGCCATTTTCCTCATCAGACCCTGGGCGCCATGCCGCCGGAGAAATATGTGGCCCCTCGTGCCGCCGTCAATTCCACCCAGCCGAAGTAGAGGAAGGTGAGGGCGCCGATGGCAAGGCCACAGGGCATTGTCAAACGCCGAGTGGAGGGCGGATGTTCAGCGCCGGGAGGCGGTCACTGCCGACCGCCGGAACAGGCTCATCACCAAGAGGGCCAGGGACGCGACGGCGGCAGCGGCAGAGCAGGGAGAGGCGTCTCGCAGGGGAAGACGAACCTTTCGCCTGGCCACCGTCCCACCGAAGCCACGCCGACGCCGAGCACGCCTGCTCCCACGCCGACCCCGGCCAATCCCACGCCAGAGGAGCCTGCCGTTTGATGTGTTCCTTGTCTATGTTTTCTTCCTTTTGATAGCTGAACTTTCGGGTTTGTTTGATCGTCGAACTGTGGCATGATTATCGCCGAACTTGTGGTGTTTTTGAGCAGCGAGAAAGACAAGTTTGATTTTTTTTTGACGTCTGCGTGGCAAAATCTGAGGCACAGCTGGGAACTCGATCGCCCCCAAAGCGAAAAAACCGTCGGCGCAAACACCAAAACACAATCGCCAGGTGCATTGAGGGTGAATGAGTGGAGATGCTCTAAGCTACCGAGACATACATGCAGGGACCCACATGTGCTGTAAAAAATTGGTTGATCTTTCACCTTGAGGCCCACATACAAAAGCATGCAAGAAACTTGGGACCACATGTGCTTGATTCCTTCTCCTGTGTCCCAAACGCCAATGGCGTGGCTTCCTGCAGCGCTTTTCATCTTATGTTTTGCATCTCTCTTCTTTTTTCGTTTCCCTGTTTTGTTCTAGGACGCTGATAACGTCCACACGTATGGCATATTAGTCATTCGTCAACACGTTGTGTGTGGCGTAAACAGAAGGCAGCCCATCCAGGTCATGTGTGGCTGGACATTAGAAATGTCCACACATGTGGGCGCAGCTATCTCGTGCCACACGCCCAACAAACTACTACTCATTCTCACCCCCGCTTGTGTGGCACGAAACAAATCTGCCCACATGACCTGACGCACCCGTAGAATGACACTTTAGTTACCTCAGGGGATGGCAACTTTAGTCACTTGGGATGGTAAATGTGGTTGCCATGTCTAAGTAACGGTACTTGCTAGGTGTATTCAAATCATAGTTGCCCTGTGTGATAGCTACTTGCTCTACATGGTCAAATAATAGTGCCATGTGTGATTAATTAGTTGTCACGTGTGGTCCAACCATAGTTCTCATATATGATTAATCACAGTTGTCATGTGTGTTTATCTAGTTGCCACGTACACACAACTGCAGTTGCCATCTAGTAACGAATCATAGTTGCCATGTGTGTTTACCTAGTTGCCACGTACGCACAACTGCAGTTGCCATCTAACAACGTACGAGCGTAGTGTGGACGAAGAGCAGTTCGCCCACACACGAGTGGACTAGAGGTGACTGTGTGGGCATAAACTGATTCGCTCACACGACGCAGCTGGCAACCGCGTGTTGCGGGTCGTGTGGGCGAACTATCCAACGCCCACACACACGATGATGCCCACATGCACTGAAAATCTAACAGATTCTTTTAAGACTAGATAGGATGCGGCTTGCCGCACCCGGCAGCACCGCTGCCGGTCCGGTAAACAATGCCATACACCAAATCATTATCGGTCCGGTAAACAATGCCATACACCAAATCATTATCTATGAACTGACCCAAGAAAAATTTAGACAAATAAGATGTGGTGTTGTCGGTCCGGTAAACAATGCCATACACCAAATCATTATCTATGAACTGACCCAAGAAAAATTTAGACAAATAAGATGCATCTATTCTAATAGAGCGTCAAGATATGAAGTGTAGGAACCATATAAGATAAAACATAGCAGTATAATACACTAATTGTAATACACTCTGTACTTTGCAAATGAGTTGAATGAAATTTGGTGCCTGAATGCGCCTTCCTTGTGTTCAAAAAAAAATAGTATATGAACTGAACCAAATTTGAAAGTGCCAGCTTGCCGCACACCTCCTCCAGTCACCCAGCCCAGTCAACGTTTTGTCAAGCAGGTAATGCTATGTTAGCAGTGATCCAGATTTAGCATATGCATTCATAAAACACACCTACCAAGCGATCCATTAATTAGGGATTTCATAATATGGAACATCAGTCACTTCATCAATCAGCATATACCCGAAAAAAACATAAGAACAATACACTTCCTACCACTAAAATCAGAATCAATATGGACAAACAAAGGAATTGTTAGACGAAGCAAATTATGCTAAGCCTACAATTGATAAGATGGCTGAGAACACATGCCTGCCACGCAACTCTGTACAGGTCAGCCGCTGAGTAATGTATGTAAATAGGGATATAAAAATTTGCAAGTTGTTGCATCAATATGTAATAGGAAAGATTTCGTAAAGAAGAGCAAGGTATTACTAAAGGCAGGGGCAAGCATTATTCACATCTTGGCAATCGCTTAATATGTCAATCTTTTGATCGTCATCTTCAATCTTCTTAGACATTCTGGACATCTTCTCTTTTAAATCACTTGAATGGTCTTCAAATAGCATTGCACGCGAGGAAGCTGCCGGTAGCTTGTGCTGACATAAATCATTGATTCATCTTTCATAAAAGGCCAGGACAGCCGAGATAGCTGAAGTAGTTGGAGTCGTCCTCCTCGAGGAAGGTGTTGTCCGCTGGGAAGATGAGGTATATCTGTCAGGACCCTGGGTTCATCAGCTCCCCATCCTGCAAATAAAAAAAAGAACAGTAAGCTCACTCGCATAGGGAGGCAACCCTTAAGTCCTAAACAAAATATTGTTGCTCAATTTTTAATTTCAATGTGACAGAATCTGCCCTGTTAACTGGCACAACAATAGTACTGCAAACAAAAGGTGGCACTATTAAAGCATGCCCCTGTTTTTTACTATAGCCAACAAGTGAGAAAATATAGTAGTTCATGTGGTCTTAGAGCTTAGACTGGAGAAGAATTTATTTTAGTACAGAACCACAATATGGTAATTCATGTAAGTCTAATTCAGACACCAATTAGAGTCGACATCTATAGAGAACCACAATATTTCAATAATATAATTAATTTGACTAACATATTACAATTACAGCCATAACATTCTAAAGACCCATATAGACTAAAATATTTCAGTATACGAACAACACAAGTGGCAAAAATGGAATGAAATGGCTACAATAGGCTAATAATCATGATGTAATTGCAAGGTACTGCATGTCTTTCTTTTGCTTCATATGAACATAATTTCTACTAAGTTACTTGGCGCAAGGGTGCCGGTCTCAACGTTTTGCCGAAGCATATAGCATTTGCACTTTACAGGATGATAATAAAGTAAAGAAACATTCGATTATGATAGAAGTAAAACACAGAAATGGTAGCAAGTACAAATTATCATATTCTGTCCCTGGTTGCTCTAAAGGGGTCTGTTGCTTTGCACCTAATTTGCTTAGTGATATTCCAGTTGTTTGGTCAATTTACACAAGGGTTGGTAATAAGCTTGTAGCTTGGTCAAACTGGATACTTTATCTTCTACTAAGCAACAACTATATCAGATTGTACCAAGTGACGATTTTTTCACATGCCCCTTTACTCTCAACTCGATCGCTACATATTTACTGGTAGAAGTGTAAGGGTATTAGGGAAGCTCGCTGTCTTATAATGGTAGCTCTGAATGACACCATCCTTCTCTCTTATATCTATGTCCCTCTGCCCAATCAATTCAAGCGACTGACACTTGGACATGTGCAGGTCTGAGCTTTACTTCAGACGCTCAATCTCGCCATCCTTTGCAATCTGTGCCATCAGCAACACCAAGTGGTCAATGCAGGAAGATTAACCAAAGAAAATGACAAGCTAACCAAAGGAAATGCTACATGATATACCAAAAGGGCCAAGTTTTCAAAATGTTATACAAAAGAAAGCCATGATTCACCATTCATCAACTATTATCTCCGAATGATAAGTCACAGGAATGAGAACATCCATCATAGCTATACATTATTCAGTCATAATCCATAATGGTGTCCATGAGATCAGAACAAACTAAATATTTCCATCAAAAGAAACTGCATAGGATATGCACATGAAAGAGACCTAGCTACATGATAAATCATGAGACTGGGAGCAGGAAGATAGATCTGCAGATACTCTTCCTAATCCTCTTCCTAATTTTTTCGTCTACTAAATCAACATAGAAGAGGAATATGAGCTTACTCTTCTTCTTCTTCTTCTTCTTCTTCTTCTTCTTCTTCTTCTTCTTCTTCTTCTTCTTCTTCTTCCCAACAGCTCTGGAGGACTGCATCTCTGCCTCTTGGATCCAACCCCTTGCAAATGAACAGATTGAAATATCAGATCTTGAGCGAATGAACTGGTAAATCCACGTGTGAGAGAGACAGGGAAGGGGGAAGTGGAGAGGGCACTCACTGCTCAATTCGCACGGCAAATTGGATGCTGCTTACCTTGGGTCTTCTTCCCGGAGGTGCATGAACGCAAGGACGAGAGTCCGACGCCCTCTAGCCGATGGCGATGCCTCTAGGCAGAGCTGCTCCTCCTCCCAGTGATGACCATGCGATGGAGGAGGAGTGGCAGGGGCCTCCTGTAAGTGGGTGGTGGTGGAGGCGGCCAAATCTGACCAGGGCGGCGACACCTCTCATCAGGGCCGGCGGCGAGCGCACTCGTCCCGCTGAGCACCGAAAGGGAAGATACAGCCCCTTTCTTGCAATCTAGCTAGACCACTAATGTAACAACAAATTTTCTCAAAGAATCTAATACCAATCATATATAAACAAAGCGCAAGTAAATACAGCCACCAAGGCCGTCCTTATTTCAGAATTTGAAATAAATAGTGGTACAAATAGGAGAAATAATGAAATAACATGAAGGAGTTAGAACTCGGAAATCAGTTGTAACTAAACTATGAAAAACAATGGATATTACCTCAGGAATCCATATAGACCTAAGCTTCTCTTTAACAGGCAAAAAACCAAGCAATGAAACAGATAACCTAGCTAAATCCAAGGATCTGCTTGACGGTAAGGCACCAACAAAACAAGAAAGCCCCCAACAAAACAAGAAAGCCTCCAACAAACAATAAAAGATCAAGAACAACTCATATGCAATAAAGGTATGAGAGAGAAGAAATCCTTACATAAGACGGCTATAAACACTGGAGCATAAATAAGCAACACCTTTAAATACAAATAAAAAGGGTTCAGGGTTCATTGCATAGTGGGCTCAGATTCAGCTTTCCTCGATCATATAACCTACCCGCCTCATCTCTTATCACCACATCAATCTGTTTATACAATAGAGCCGCCCTGGTTATCACTCAACAAGAATGACCATCCAAGGACAGATCAATAGGTATCACAGGATCAAAAAGGAGTCTAGAGACAAGAGGGAGGATCCAACTTGATACCCACAGGTGCCTCGATTGCTTAAAGGCACACCTATTTCAGCCACGGTTAATCAACATCGCCCTAGCACGAACGCCACTGATCGATCTAGCAAATCCAGGAGCATAGCTATACGACCAGGGCATCCACATGTAAACCAGAGCATCACAGGAGCTCCTATGATAGCAACTGAGCATGAACAGGAGGGAGGGTGGTGGCGTGAGGGGCGGGAGGAAGAGAGAGGCAGCTAGGGTCACCATGGGCGTGCTGGTTTTATACGCCTATGGGTGAAATGACAAGAACGACATCGGCGGGGCAGGCTATTCACGCGCGGTGGCGCGACCAGGGCATTGCAGCGGTCTCGTTTTCGACCCGACGAACGAGACCGGCCCTGTTTGAGATCCAACGGTCCAGATTGTTTCATCTGAAGATTGGACGACCGGGATTCGTTTGGACAGACAATCGAACGGTCGAGAATCCAAACGAACGGGAGAGCTCCATTTTGCTTCAGACTCTAACAAGGGGATGGGATACAGTGGATCTGTCCTGGTTATCACTCAACAAGAATGACCATCCAAGGACAGAACAACAAGTATCACAATATCAAAAAGGATTCTAGAGACAAGAGGGAGGATCCAACTTGATACCGACAGGTACCTCGATCGCTCAAAGGCACACTTATTTCAGCCACGGTTAATCATCATCGCCCTAGCACAAACGCCACTGATCAATCAAGCAAATCCAGGAGCACAGCTATAGGACCAGGAGCTCCTATGATAGCAACTGATCACTAACAGCAACCTACAAACCCTATAATAGCATGGATCGACAACTACAGAGCCCGAGTAGGAACCGATGCATGAGTAGGCCATAGAGCATCAATGAGAAGAGCACAACATCAATATAGCCACGACCATGTCCCATGCAGTTGCCGAAGCAGAGGAGCAGGAGGAAGATGGATCTCACCAGGGGAGGTTGTAGCCGAGGCAGTACTCAGTGGGCGCCGGGGTTGCGCCTGAACGTCGTACAACCGGTGAGGAACCACGCCGGAGTTGCGCCTTGCACCCCAACACAATAATCATAACATGCACCTGTTTGTAAAATAAGAAAAAAAATCTTATTTATCTGCATTATTATAGTTCCCTTATTCAAGATTTCAATAAAGAATTTTCTGATAAATAATATTAGTGGGTAGGTGTAACGCCCCGAGACCATTGTGCCAGCTGTCCTCCAGTTATTCGTTGTTGTTGCCTTGTCATTGCTTGCGTGTCATGCATTGCATATCATGTCATCATGTGCGCTTCATTTGCATACGTGTTCGTCTCATGCATCCGAGCATTTTTCCCGTTGTCCGTTTTGCATTCCGGCGCTTCATTCTCCTCCGGTGATCATTTCTACCTTTCTTTCGTATGTGGGGATTAAAAATTTCCGGATTGGACCGAGACTTGCCAAGCGGCCTTGGTTTACTACCGGTAGACCGCCTGTCAAGTTTCGTATCATTTGGACTTCGTTTGATACTCCAACGGTTAACCGAGGGACCGAAAAGGCCTCGTGTGTTGCAGCCCAACACCCCTCCAAGTTGGACCAAAACCCACCTAAACCTGCTCCATCATCTAGAGTGTTCGATCACGATCGCGTGGCCGAAAACCGTGCTCAATTTGGACTCTCCTAGCTCCCTCTATGCCTATATAAAGACCCCCTCCGAAATCTCCTTCTCCTTCCTCTCGAAAACCCTAGATCCACCTCATCGCGCGCCGCCGGACAAAACCGCACCGACGGACACGTCCGGGTCCTCCCCCGCCGCCGCCACGTGTTGCCTCCTCATACGCCGGGCGCCTCGCCCCACTTCGCCGGCCCGGGAAGCCCAAGGCCGGCCCCCGCGGCGCTCCGCCGCCGCCTTCTTCCGCTCTGGCGGCCGGAGCCGCCGCGCGCCGCTCGACGCCGGCCGGCCGGAGTCTGCCGCCATCGCCGCCCTGCCGCCCGGTGGTCGCTGCCCCGCCGCCTACCTCCTCCGGCCGGATCCGCCTCCTCCGACCTCCCCGGCGCCGCCCCGCGCCCTCCTCCGGCGAGAAGCTCCGGCGAGAGTCCGGCCACCTCGGTTCGCGTGCCACCCCGATCCAGATCTGAAAATATCAGGGTTGGCCTAATTTTGCGTAAGTCCCCGGAATTTCCTAGTCCATGTGCTCATGTTCATAGCATCGTATCTCCTCATCCGTAGCTCCGATTTGGGCATATAGCATATCAAATTGTTCGTCTCGGAGAGCACATCATTTCATTCCATTGCATCATTTTCATTTGAGTTCATCTTGACGCCCGAAATGCTGTTAGAAGGAGGCTACTTGAGATAATTGTCAGATCTGCTACTCCATTTAGACATTTGTCATTTTTGCCATGATTGTTGTGTGCATGATATGACCATGAGCTCTACATATGTTTTGTTAAGGGTTTTGTCATCTTTCCAGAGGTGCAACCCATGTATTTTTGTGATGTGTGTGGTGACTAGCACAAGCTTGCAAAGTGAGGCACTTGGTAATTTTGTTTTCAGGGACTTAGCATTTCCACTAAGTCCTTGACCTGTTTATCTCATGATGCCATATGTTCATGTTGTTTCCTAGTGATCCGTGCCTCTTTTGAGGATGATCAGTAAGAATGTTTTGTTAATCTTGTAGTGCTCTATCCATCCATGTCTTTGTTTGCGTATATGGAGCACCCTAACTTGAGTCAATCGAGCTCTACTTTTGTTACTTTGTGAATCTGGGCAGATTGTCAACTTGTTTGCAATTTTGCCGATGATGTTGTAGTTGATCCGTGCATGCTATGTTATTGTTCTTTCCATGTCTAGCTTGCATTTTGTGTATTCTTGATGTATGTATGCTTAGCTTATCATGACTTGCACCGTAGTGAGTGCATCGAGCTCGTAAACATGCCTACTTGAGATCTGTTTTCAGCATGTCCCAGTTTTCACTAAGTCTGAAAACTGATTATGTTTTTGTCATGTTCACATGCTTGCAAATGTATTTTGTGATCCCTTTTGGCTCAAGGTCACTAAGGGACTTTTGTTAAGCTCTTTGAGTAGATCCATGCCATGCTTTACTTTGCCATGTTCAAGTCCTGTAGCATGTAGTTTTGTTGCTCCAAAGTGTGCTATCTGATCTGAAATTCCAGACAAGTGTTAATTTCACTAAGTCTGAAATCTGTTTACCGTTTGCATTTTTGCCATGCTTGTTTGAACCTGTTAATGAATGAATTCGCCGTAACTCAGTGCTAGACTTTTGTTAAGCATCTTGAATGCATCCCTGCCATGTATTTTGTTGCCATGTTTGGGTGCTGTAGCATGTTCATCTCATTGCATTTAGATGGCTACTTGCTTAAATCGCAGAACGTGGTCATATTTGAATCACTTGCCATTTCCAAACCGTAACTCTGATTCCGGCGATCTTTATATCGATTTCAACCGAAATCACCTCACCTTTCCAGTGGCACTCTTGGATTTCCAAGTTGAGGCCAGGTTCATGCATTCCTTGTCCAATCATGCATATGCATCACATACCGCATCCCGCATATCATACCATGTTCATGTGTTGGTTGTTTACTATATTGTGTGCTTCTTTTCCGGTGTTTGCTTCTTCGGATTGGTTCCGGTAACGTCGCGTTGGTGAGGATTCGTTCGAGCTCATCCGTTTGTCTTCTTCATGGACTCGTTCTTCTTCCTTGCGGGATTTCAGGCAAGATGATCATACCCTCGAAATCACTTCTAACTTTGCTTGCTTAGTTGCTCGCTCTTTTGCTATGCCTATGCTGCGATACCTGCCACTTGCTTATCATGCCTCCCATATTGTTGAACCAAGCCTCTAACCCACCTTGTCCTAGCAAACCGTTGTTTGGCTATGTTACCGCTTTACTCAGCCCCTCTTATAGCGTTGTTAGTTGCAGGTGAAGATTGAAGTTTGTTCGTTGTTGGAACATGGAGATGTTGTTCCTTGTTGGAACATGCTTACTTGTTGGGATATCACAATATATCTTATTTTATTAATGCATCTATATACTAGGTAAAGGGTGGAAGGCTCGGCCTTATGCCTGGTGTTTTGTTCCACTCTTGCCGCCCTAGTTTCCGTCATGTCGGTGTTATGTTCCCGGATTTTGCGTTCTTTACGCGGTTGGGTTATAATGGGAACCCCTTGACAGTTCGCCTTGAATAAAACTCCTCCAGCAATGCCCAACATTAGTTTTACCATTTTCCACCTAGCCTTTTCTTTCCCTTGGGTTCTGCAGACTCAAGGGTCATCATTATTTTAACCCCCCCGGGCCAGTGCTCCTCTGAATGTTGGCCCAACTTGTCAGCCGCCGGTGGCCACCAGGGGCAACTCTGGGCTGGCCTACCGGAAGTTTGGACGATCCGGTGTGCCCTGAGAAAGAGATATGTGCAGCTCCTATCGGGATTTGTCGGCACATTCGGGCGGTGTTGCTGGTTTAGTTTTACCCTGTCGAAATGTCTTGTAACCGGGATTCCGAGTCTGATCGGGTCTTCCCACTAGGAGGTCTATTCCTTCGTTGACCGTGAGAGCTTGTCATGGGCTAAGTTGGGACACCCCTGCAGGGTTTTAAACTTTCGAAAGCCGTGCCCGCGGTTATGGGCAGATGGGAATTTGTTAACGTCCGGTTGTAGAAAAACCTGAAGTTGACCTTATTTAAAATGCATCAACCGCGTGTGTAACCGTGATGGTCTCTTTCCGGCGGAGTCCGGGAAGTGAACACGGTGTTGGAGTTATGCTTGACGTAGGTTGTTTTAGGATCATTTCTTGATCATACTTTTATCGACCATGCTTTGCCTTCTCTTCTCGCTCTCATTTGCGTATGTTAGCCGCCATATATGCTAGTCGCTTGCTGCAGCTCCACCTCATACCTTTTACCTTACCCATAAGCTTAAATAGTCTTGATCGCGAGGGTGCGAGATTGCTGAGTCCCCGTGGCTCACAGATACTTCCAAAACCAGTTTGCAGGTGCCGATGAGTCCGTGCAGATGACGCAACCAAACTCAAGTGGAGCTTGATGAAGATCTTGCCCTTTGTGTTGTTTCGTTCTAGTTGATCAGTAGTGGAGCCCAGTTGGGGTCGATCGGGGACCGTGTCACATTTGGGGTTCTTCTTTTATTTTGGTTCCGTAGTCAGACCTTGATTGTATCTGGATGATGTAATGTTTTATTCTTGTAATCGTGTGAAGTGGCGATTGTAAGCCAACTATATATCTTTTCCCTTATGTATTACATGGATTGTGTGAAGATTACCTCACTTGCGACATTGCTTTCAATGCGGTTATGCCTCTAAGTCGTACTTCGACACATGGAAGATATAGCCGCATCGAGGGCATTACAGTAGGAAACTACCCAAAAGTTCCTTTAAAAGTACCCAAAAGGATAAGCATGAACGGACAAAATTAAATAACATAAGCATTCTATTTTAATCTTTTATCGGGTAATAATTGTTTCAAAATCGCTGTCAGAGCGGCAAGCGCCATGGAGAGATTACAAATGACCGAAAGTTCTAAAATGACCGAAAGTTCTAAGATTACAAACACGCAGATCCTTCAATTTCTATCAGCAAAGTAGAAAGTAACGGAGCGGAAACCAAATGGGTCATCTGGAAAAGAAAATCGTTGATCAGGAACGAATGAACACAACAAACGCAGAACTTGCTTTGTGTCTTGGGCCAACTGTTAGGATTTAATTAATTCTATTAATCCCTGCTTTTCCTAATCGAGGCGGTTGTCTCGTATCCCTTCGGACGCACCTCTTCGAGGGCTATATATATGTAATCTCATCATCAATGAGAACAATGATTTACTTTTACTTCTCTGTCTTTCTTTCTCTCGTTTACAATTCAACACGTTATCAGCACGCTCCCGCACGGCGACTCCAGCGGCGCCCTACCTGCGACGGCTTTGGCGCATGTCCAGGCCGCATCCTGGCGGATGTGCGTGGAGAGCCCTTCCGGCCACGACTCTCGTCCGGCCATCCGCAACTACTTCCTTCGGTGCGTGTGCCTGAGGAAACAGGCGCACAACTCTCCCGAGAAAGATACCACGCGAGAAGAACGGGGCGAATAGCAGCGTCCCTGATGGAGAGCCGCAGCAAATCCGACGAACAAACTCCAAGATGGGAAGAAGAAGAAGAGAATCGGAGACTGGAGTCAAGCACCACGCAAATTGGAGTACCAACTTCATCTAATTGCTACAAAGAAACAAGGTGCTACTTTTCCTATTTTCTTCATGGCTACACAAATTTGCTTTACCATGAACAGAATCTTGCCTTACTCTGGACGAAGACGAAGGCAAGACATCGCTTGTTTTCAGTCCCCGCTGGACCAAGACGCCGGCTCTAGCGGCTTCGTCTCCTGCCGCGCCGCCGGATCACACCTCCGCGTTGAGTCCTGCCGCCACCAACGGCGCTCTCCGGCGGCACGTCGCGGCAAGACATAGCGACCGGGCGGTCTCCTGCACAACCCGAAGCGGCCGCGTCTGGGCGTCTCAAGCACATGACGGCGCCTGCGGCGGCGACTTCCGGCACGGCAAGATCCTCCCTCTCCTTTCTCCGGCAGCCCTCGCGGATTGGGGTGGCGGATGTGGACGATCCAGATCTCCGATCGGCGTGCAGCCCGGCCGCCACCCGATCCATGCCACCACCATGGCGCTGAACGTGACAATACGATCGGCAATTTCTCGTCAATGGCAAGAAGGCCTACAAAGAGGAACCAATCAAGTACCCTTTTTGATCTTGTCTTCTTCTAATAATCAATCAACGATCTGATTGTTACCTGTACGCCTACGCATACAAGCAAAGTGCTCTCATCTGAGTGCGTAAAGGAGGAGAAAAAAAATACCATCGGGCCGCTCGCTGCTGGCATGACCGTGCACAAGGCAGCGGAGACGCTGGTTGCGGCCGATGGTGCCAACGGTGATCTACCGCACGGCTGCATCACCGGTGGCAGAGGCCCAGCGCTCCAGCCCGCAGCGGCCGTGGGTGCTGTTCACAGCCTACATGGAGACGCCCCTCAAGGAGCATGGCGGTGCCCGTGGCCGCTGCCCCGCAGCGAGGCACCAGCCGGTGTATGACAAGACGTGCCACAGCCCACGGGCGAGCGGCTGCGGTGGAAACTGGAAACAACCGCATGCGCTTAGCGCGCGGTGCCCGCGTCCTCGACCTCCCGGTGGCGGCGCTGGCAACCATGGCATGCATCCTCGCGATGCGGCGGCATAGCGACCCCAGCGCGAGACGCACAACAACACCCCCAGCGGCGCTTGACGCTGGACGGCGGACGAAGGCATCCATGGCAAGTGGCATCGACTGGCTTCAGTCCCCGCCGGACCAAGTTGCCGGCTCCAGCGGTTTCGTCCCTGCCGCGCCGCCTCGACTGGCCGCCGCCCGGCAGCGCCGCCGCGCTCCGCCCGCGCCCGGCAGTGGCTGGCTGCGCCAGACCGTGGCCGCTTAGGCGACGGTTACAGGGATGGACACACACGAGAAAGAAAGGGCATCTTATCCTTTCAGCCATTTCTCGATTTAGTCCTCGGACTTTATCTAAATGTTAAGTGGGTCCAAGTAAATTCTGATTCGATCCTGAGGCTTACGAATGTTTGCAATTTAGCTCTAAGCTTTACTGTATTTTACAATCGAGCCATCTGGCTCCTTGGACTTGCATTTTCAGCCTTTTTTCTGTTGAGTGTTAACATTCCAGAAAATATGTGGTTATTATATATGGCATGTTCAATGTGTTTGCTTTTTAGCAATCCCTATAACATGTCTTATTAGTACAACAACATTGTTTGGCGATTGAGATTAAATTTTTCTCACATAACAATAATGATTTGCGATTGAGAATTTTTTTCCTCTCGCAAAACAATCTCATTGCGATTGAGATTAATTTTCTCTCGCAAAATATTAATTCACTCTGCTGAATTATCTTGCAACTTGATACAGGAACATCTCATTAAATTTGAGGTGTATATAATTCAAGTTTTTTTTTCACTTGAACATCAAGTTTGCAACATCATTACTATTCATTTATAATAGTGGTGTATTTCTGTTGAGTACGATGTATTTCAGAATGTATGTATCTCCATGTTCGCTACATGTCGAGATTAATACATTTATTTGCAATTGAGATTTTCAATTTCTTGCAAATACATATGCAAAATTCTTAGTGATTTCTTCAAATTGATGTATTGGGATCCCGAGGTAATGTGTAGATCTACTGCTTTGCAGATTATCACCACTACTGTTTAACCCTGCATTTTGTCAAATTTGACATTATGATTGCACAACATTGTGCACTCTCATGCATTTTACTAAGTCATGACATAAGGCATTATGAGTGAGTATCTACTGATTTCATCAGATTATACTCCCTAGTGCTGCGAGATCTACTTCATTTTAAAGATTATCTTCAAGGTGTCACGCTTAGCAATTTGAGATTCACATTAATGATTTCAAGATAACTTCTTGAAATATCCATTAATTTTACAACATTACCATGATGGTTTTTAATTTACTAATCGTAAATTAACTATCTCTGGTAACCGATGGCTAGAGAATTTGAGGCATTCGCCCTCAATCGCCACCACTACCCTACTTGGGCATGGACATCATGATCACTCTTGTGTCTTGTGGAATAGTGTGTGCAATCCAAGACCACATGATTGACCTCTGGTCGGAATCACACCGCTAACAGAAAAATATTGTCTTATACATCATAAGGCATTATATCGATTCAGATCTCTGCATCTGGTTATTCTGTATCAGCAATTCCTAGGACACAACAGACCTCAAGGGCAAAGGTTTGGAGCTTACTTCAACCTTCAACCCGACATCACCAGCAGTGACGGGACCCTATGGGCACGGAGAATATGATGGTTGAATATGACTCAGCTAACATGTTTGAAGACTTCGTCTAGTCTCTCAATCTCCTGAGTGGTCAATATAATTTATGTCCATTTATGAGGTTCTAATAAGAACATAAGTATTGTTGTCATCATATATTGTATATTACAATATATTGTATCAGCATTTTGGTACAAATACATTTGTATGTATTCTATATATCTGACAGTGATTTTCATATTGAGAATCTTCATGTCTATATATAGATTTCTACGGGAGTCAATCCGATGAAAAATGATATGTGCCTTGTGGACATATGCACCACAAACTCTATACTCAGGGAAGTCCAATGTTTCCACTCTCATTGAGAGAAAGGAGATATTTTAAAATCGCTAGACGCGATGAGGTATTTGTTGGCTCAACTCGAGTCATATTTACTATCCCTGTGGGTACCCGAGTAACATCGGGATGCTTTATTGCTTCCCAGGTTTAACTCGTACCCTACTAAATTATAGAGATATCCATCAAAATAGTTTCCATAGCGAAACTTATGATGACAACAAAGAGAAATATCTTCTCTTTACCATATGCAACGGATATGGTAAGCACATTCTCTATGTATCATCGGCATTGCACTACACATACTACAAAACCCGTAGCACATGTTGCGTACGTGATAGTTTTCCAGAGTGTCTTTTGCATGACAAACTTGGCGTTCCTGCTTTGGTCATCATTGACATTGGGTTGAAACAGAAACTATCAATAATTCCACTGGTTTATGATTGTTATGATGCTAAATTCTAATAACATTTGGATTTTATGTGCACTACAAGTGACACAGGGAAGCTAATTTTAAGGCTCGCACGCCTTAAAGTCTACGCCGAACCACTCTGACTCCTTGAATGCATCAAGTCGAGGTAAATGGCTCTTCCCAGCCATTGAGTAGACTATTCGGGTATCCATGGTTCTAAAAGACATATCTACATGATGGTCTTAAGTGTGTGCTTTATTCACACAAACCATTGGCCATTATCCTGACATCGATTTCAAGCAAATTGAATGGATAACATTGCAGAATTCTCCTTGAGGGCCATCTCTATGGCTTTTGGATTGAAATTTAGCAATTTGTCCTAATGTCTAGACTCAAAATGGTTTGGTAGAATCCTATCCAAAGAGTTAAGCTCATTGCATTATCTTTACTTTGGAATTGCAACTTGCCAACTTTACATTGGAGTCATGCAGTTTTACACGCTCATGACAGAACTGCATAATATTATTCCCCATTATCTTTGATATGTGGATATCTACCAAGTATTTCCTATCTGCGGTAATTCGGTTGCATATCGATATCACCACCCGGCATACATCATTGGCCCCTCAACATATAGTTGGGATCTATGTGAGGAATAACTGTATTTCCGTCAATACCTCAAGCCCCTCACATGGGGAGTTATTCAAGGCCAGTATGCCGATTCAATGAGGAACATTTCCAGACATTAGGGGGAGATTTCAAGTACCATAAAGAATGCCAGGAAATTAGTGGAATGTTCAACACATTTTCTGCCTCAAATCCACATACTCAAAGATCTGAACCATGCGTTCAGAAGATTTACATCACATTGCAAATAACCTGCCAGAATTCATTTACTGACTATAAAGGTGTCACACAATCCTATAATCCTGCAAAAATATGCCTGAAAGAGTGATGGTACCAACAAAATTCACTCCACTCCCTATTCATAGCAACAAGGGGAGATGTATGGCAGAAGTACATCAGGATTCAACTTCCCGCAAGCAAGGATATCAAGGCCTGTGAATCAGTAAATGCAAGTCAACTTCACGTTGACAGACACCTATTGGGTAGTATACACCCAGTGGACGGGAAACCTCCACCAACCCATGTCATAGTGCACACAATGACCAGGACATCGGAATACCCGACTCGATCGCATTGGGAAATCGCGAGCAGTCACCATGGGCAACGATATTTCCATCAAGTCTATATTGATATATAGATTCTGGAGAATCATATAACCGGAAGTCTACAATTGTCGACATATATTTCTCAACTACATTGCAAAAACCTTTCAAATTATTCAGATCCAAAGACCATGGCCATGGCAAAGTGTGAACAACACTCGGACTGAACTCAAGCAAAGGGTATAATCTAGATAGAAATGATCTTGCTCAATAATGGGAAGGTATTCATAAGCAATACCTACACCAGTTTTCTTCTGGAAACGGAATTGAGAACAATGAGGTGGTGAAACATAGAGCAAGTATTGTAGCACAAGGGTTCACGCAGATACCCAACTATTTTCCAGAGGTGGAATCTCTTTCCGATAACTTATATCATTGGTAGTACAAAATCATCTATCTTTGAAGTTGATAGATGTAGTGATTACATATCCATGTCGACCACTAGATTCAGACATATATGATTGATTCCCGATGGAGTCTCAATTCTGAATCGAAATACAAAATGCAACATACATTGTCTAAGACTAGTAAGTCACCATACGACTTATTGTGGTCGGTACATATGGTACAACCGACGTAGTGAGTTCCTTATACAAAAGGATTACTCCTGCAAAGATGATTATCCATGTTTGTATGTCTGCAATGACGACACATGTAATCATCTAATGACGGAGTTTAAATGAAGGATTTGAGTAAACCAAAACACTGCTCGTTACTACAACTTGAGCACCTTCATTCATACATTATGGTATACTATGTTGTCTATATCCAAAATATATTGGAGAAATTCATTGTGGACAAATATTATCTATCCATAACTCTCATGGTAGTTCATTCTCTAGATGTAGAGAAAGATTTATTTAGACCAAGAGATGATGGAAATGAGATATTGGGACTCAACGTTCCATATGCCATTGGATCGACCAAACACAATTGGTTGGTACTCAAGAATATCTTTCGATATCTCCAAGGCATGAAACATCTTGTCCTGGTTTTTCAGTTTTGGAGAAATCTGAACACCAATATCAGTGGATACATCGATCAGATCCCCACTATGTCAGATCGTAGACAAGTTTAGTGTTCCTACTAGGTGTGGTAGCCCTCTCATGAAGAGTCTTCGAAACAGACCTCATGGCTACATTCACCAACCATTATCTCAACGATAATGTTTCTTGTGTTGCCCGGATGCAAACAGGTTACATAATAAGCAATATCACTATATTGCAATTCTTGCAAGTCAAATCATGCGACTGATTTGTTCAACGGGCCTATACCAACTTTTATGTTTTGCTATGTGACGGCTTCGAATTTTGCAATAATCAGGGGGAGTATCTTCCTGAATTGTTCCTGTTCAATGCATCATATTATACTCCTTTTCCCTTCATGAGTTTACTTTACAGGTTCTCATAAAGGTTTTTAATGAGGTAATATCAACATGAGATCATATGTCATACTTTCTGTTTTTCCCACCGGGGGTTTTTTTTGGGAAAGTATATATGACATATTTATTGTTCTCTAAACTCTGAGTTTTCTCGTATTGAGTTAAAAGAGACAATGACCATTATATGTTGTACCATTTTCTCCTTATTTTTCCCACTGGGTTTGAAGAAGTTTTAGCAACATATCAAACACCTATCTCCTCATATTTTTCCCACAGGGTTTTTGGAGGAGCTTTTTCAAGATGATGATACTTACACTAACAAGCATGGATTAGGGGAAGTGTTAGGATTTAATTAATCCTATTAATCCCTGCTTTTCCTAATCGAGGCGGTTGTCTCGTGTCCCTTCGGACGCACCTCTTTGGGGGCTATATATATGTAATCCCATCATCAATGAGAACAACGATTCACTTTTACTTCTCTGTCTTCCTCTCTCTCGTTTACAATTCAACACCAACAAAGAAAGTATATGAACTTGGAGAGGGAAATGGATAGGGCGGTCAGTAGCTGGTAGGTAGGTCAAGAGCGCAGCTAACATTTTTTTCCTATCATTGAGTAACAAAGCATCTACAACCCATCTAGCTGATTTAGTACTGTTATATTCTGATTTAGAAAGAAGGGTCTATGATTATTTTTGTTAGATGTTTTACAGGTGCACTGAATATTCTTTTTGGATGAGTGATTGCAATAGAAAAGTAAATGAAACATGAAACAACGCTTCTTTGGACCTCGTGTGCACTGATGCAACTATTGTCAAGAACATCGTCAGTTCAAAACTTATCATCATGCAAGCAATGGGCCTATCTATTAGCTGCCTGTAGTGCCTAAGGTAAAATTGAAAGGCCTTTTACTGCCACATTGCATGAAGAGTTTATATTCACACATGCATACTGCTATATGAACCTGCGCATGTTGTGTAAATTAAACAACAAAAGCCACTGAGATGTGAACTGACTTCTCTCTAATCAGACTCTCTAGATACACCAAGAAGCATCGATAAATAATCCCTGCTGGGCAGAACACATAATCTAATATGGTACAACACATCCAGACAACACTGACTATACCGATTGCTGCAGGATTAATCCTAGCATAAGTCAAGTCAGAAATCATCACATATATGTATCACTTTAATGCAGATGAAAATTTATAAATATATAGGAAAGCGTATATGGAGCATAGGACGCTGAGCAAGATATACAAAAATATAAAAATCTATTCGGTGGCAGCCAAGAGGGCCGGGGAAGTAACTAAGGGACCAAGTGAACATATATAGCTAAACATATTGGAACGGTAGAGATGCTATATAAATGAAGATATACATTAACTTGCTTAGCAAGACCAATGGGAAAAAAGCTAGGGGGCACAACTTTGTACCATCTACTTTTATTATTGATTCCTATTTACACAGTATAACCAAATGAGTAGCTCATATATAACCAAATGAGTAGCTCACATACATTTAGTAGAGAGCAGATGATTGATTCAGATGCAAACATGCAAAAGAGTTAATATCGACAGTGACTATAATGAGTAGCCCACATATAGTTCTTGATCCCTTTTTGTAGATATATAGGCTACGTATATTTCAAGCTTAGAGAAAACCAGCATAACAACCTGCAGATCAGAGACAGAAGACATGTGCATAAACATGGATAACTGGGATTGTGAGGAAGAGTACATAAATAGAAGACACTTTATCACTATGTAATAAGAAGCACAAGCAAAGATTAACATAAACAACTCATTTCAGAAATCATGGTATAGATCATATTGAGTGGTTGAGGTGCTCACGGCCCACCTAAAAATGATGGTAGCCAAAATAGATCATAGAATGACTATATGCAGCTACATCAATAATAGCTGACGTTGAGCTGTTGAGGTGCTCACAGCAGAACTAAAAAGTGATGTTGTGAGCTGGGACTTGGACCATCAATGTGGTTACGGTGATGCTGTCCACAGCGCTGCCATGAAGTACCTGATCGACAAAATAAAAAGAACACGAGCTCAAGAAAAAAAGAACTTCATAAATATATGATCATAATTTCAGAACCAGCATAGTCTCCTAGTGAAAAGGTCGGAGAGGTCCCCATATGCACAGAAATTTGGCAAGATAAATGTTTCAGGCCTAATTAAGCATCACACAATCCTTGATATTTCTAAAAATCTGCACCTTACATTAATTAATACTACGGTGAAGCAAAATGTCACATATGGCACAATAAAAAGAACACGAGCTCAAGAAAAAAAAGAACTTCATAAATATATGATCATAATTTCAGAACCAGCATCATCTCCTAGTAGAAAAGGTCGGAGAGGTCGCCATATGCATAGAAATTTGGCAAGATAAATGTTTCAGGCCTAATTAAGCATCACACAATCATTGATATTTCTAAAAATCTGCATCTTACATTAATTAATACTACGGTGAAGCAAAAGGTCACATATGGCACAATTTGACATACGGAAACCATGTAAGAACCACTACTTGATAGCAGAAAGTGGTGGCATCACAGATCCAGAGAGAGTGCATTTTCTTAGCCCAAACAAATCCATTGGTAAGATAAGAAGAAACAAGAGGAGCATTGCATCCAGGAGACTGTGCTAACAACCTAGTCATCGTAAACCCAGCTGGTCTTGTCAACACAGACTTAATCGATGCCATCGCAGGCCCAACCATTAAGAAACTACTCATTAGCCCACCCTCACAATTTATCGAGCACCTATCATGCAATACCTTCATGATGAACCAGGAGGTGGCGCATCAGTGGCAAGAACCAGGCAGAAAGGGGACTGAGAAAGCAAGAGAGAACTGAGACGGGCTAAGAGGAGAGCCGCACTTCTCCTGCCGAGTGCACGCGAGGACGACGGCGACGGCGACGACGCCGGGGATGCGGAAGACGGGATCCGGCAGGCCGGGAGAAGGAGCCGGCGGCGGCGTGGGGGCAGCTAGGGTTGGCGGGTTGAGGCTGAGCCCCTTGCCGCCCGCAACGCCCTTGGGCTTCTGGGCAGAGAAGGAGCACCTGGAGCTCAAGCTCGTCCATGGCGATGGGGAGGAGCGCCGTGGTTGGTAGGAGGAAGAATGCGGGCGCGGGAGCCGCCGCCGCCGCCGCTGTCGCCAGATGAGGAGCGAGCGAGGGAGAGAGGCGGCTGCGCGGGAGGAAGGGAGATGTGGGGGGAGGAGGAGCGAGTGCGGGGAGCGGCGGCCGGCGGGGAGGGGCGCGGGAGGGAGAGGGAGAGAGGCGGGCGCGGGAGGGAGAGAGAGAGAGAGAGGCGGGCGCGGGAGGGGGAGAAGGAGGCGAGCGGGCTGGAAGGGGAGGGGAACGACGGCTCTACGGTCTCGCCCCGAGAGATGCTAGACTCACGGGCTGGTGACGGGCTGGTTACGGGGTGATTATCATTGATTGGCTGAGAATTGGTTTAATGAAGCGGGTCCACCTTTGAAAATGGGGGGGGGGGGGCAATTAGTGGAGGGCACGCAGAAGAGGTCCGTAATAGCCCGTTGTTTTACTCCGTGCGTGTAGTATTATCGGTCTCGCCCCTGCCTGCGCTACATATCTTTTCCCAGCCAAGTGAAATGATGAGAATGCCCTTGGCGGGGCAGCGTAATTACGCGCGGTGGCACGGCCGGCGGGACATGGCTGTAGGGAAAATATCCGACGGCTAGAGACGACCGAGTAAACATCCGACGGCTGGAGACGACCGAGCCCGAGATCCAACGGCCAGAACGCAATCACGAAACCGATCCAACGGCCCAGAATCCAAACGCACGGGAGAGCTTCATTTTGCTTCAGACTCTAACAAGGGGATTTGTGCAAAAAAACAATGTGTATCAACACGTGTGAGCGAAGTGCAAACATGCCATAAGTGTGGGTGTTAATATTTCTGTTGTTCTAAACCTATGTTTTCTATTCCTCTAATCCGAACAGGCCCTAAGAGAAGAAAATTATACTGTAGACTTGAAAGTTTCATGGCATACGCCATTTGCACGCATCATCATCCTCCAGCGACCAACCTGCTTTGGCGCCACACAAAACATACGCCGATAGCCTGATCCTGACACGCGCGACGCCGCCACCGCCGCCGCATCCTCCCAGGCTCATGGCGACGGTCCACGCGCGCTTGGGCTGCCTTCCGCCACCGCCTCCTCCTCGACTCCCCCGCCGCCGCGCCACCTTCTCCGCCGGTCCCCGCCGGTCCGCCGCGGCTCGCAGTCGCGTTAAGAGGTCGGGTTCTCCTCCTCCTCCTGGAGCTCCCTCCCTCTGATAGTAGGATCGGGGTTCGAGGGTGGCGTTTTTCTCAGTAGGCGTTTGTTGCAGGCGGCCTAACATTTCTGCCGCCTGGACGCATTTGGAGCAACCTCTGCTAGAAGAAACGACGCTTTCTTACCAATAGCCGACTCATCGCTGTAGCCTCTGTAGATTAGATTAGATGTTCCCAAGTCAAGTCTCATATGTTCCTCATTGAATTTAACAATCTATAGGTTTTCTGCAGTCATCTTTTATTAGGGCTCAGTTTTCTTACAGAAGGGTGTGCTTTGGGGAAAACTGGTGGGTTAAGATGTCTGAAACTTCTTTCCTGCAAACATAAACAGTTTGCGCAGGGCGTCCCGTTTGGGTCCATGGACTGCGCAGGCGCTGTCTGGGGCAGAACCTTCTGCTGGTGTCGACGATGCAAGTGAGATCATCGATGCGTTGGAAGTCGAACCTAGCAATGCTGGCGCTTCCTTGCTTGCAAAAGTGGCAGTTGCACTGGGTGTTGCGGCGACGGTCACCGCGATATCCATCTTCATGAAGCAACCTTCATCTGGTCCTTCTTTCAGCCTGCCACAGATTATTGATGCTTCTGCGCAGTCAGATACTGCCGGATATACATTTTCTCAGTTCGGGAAGAAGGTCATCATTCCGGAATATACACCAGGGTATGTGTATTTGACCATCTTTTTGTTTCGTTGATGCTAAATATTGTGTTGTTATTCTAGGAGCAAATAGATGCTGAAGTAAAAATATTTATTGTTGAAACGTATTCATGAACCACTTTCAGTTTGTGAGGTGTCAGATCTATTCCTTCATGGATGGTGACTGAATTGAACACTACGCACAATGGTTCATGATTGATCTATAGAAATAGCTTTTGAGATGACTCTGTAACCTCCAAGCATCATTCCCTTTTTATCATTGCAAAATTTAGAATTGTTTATACAACCTAGCTTTGTTTCCCTCCTTCACCCTTGCAAGGTTTCAAGAACATGACATTTATCACTGCAAAATTATTTGACAACTAAATAATTCGTTATTGAAACTTCTGTAAATATATTGAGTTTCCTTTTTTTTTAGGTGGGTCTACTTCTGGTTGCTCATGGCTGCTGGATTTGGACTGTTTGTTAGTGAAGAAGCTTTAAACGTTTGGGTCTGTCTCTGTACTGGTACCTAAGACTATGCTCATCTAGTATTCCAACTCTATTTCACATATGCACAAATTTATACCTGTTCATACTTCATAGTGGTTTCATTGTTGATAATTGTATTGACTTCGTCATGCTGCAGGTCGGGATCTCGTTAGCACGCACCCTTTGTTTGGATGGAACTTGGCAATCTCTTGTTAACTCGTTCTCGACGAATGCATCTTATATAATTTCTACGGTGTTGTGGGTTTACTGGTATGCCCGTCCTCTGTCTTTATAGACCATTTTGTCAGAAGATAGTACAGAACAGACTAATAGAAATTATTGTCTTAAACTATCCTTTCGTGCAGGGGTGTTTGTATCAGCGATATGGTACCATTCTATCTTGGTAAGCTTTTTAGACAAACAAGAGCATCTGAAGACATATACAGCAAGGTTAGACAAGTATTTATCAATCACTGACATAAATCTTTTGTGCATTATAGTGAGATCTAACTACAGTTCTTTTTTGTAGCTTGGAATTAGCAAGGATAAAGCCCTGACTGTATCTCGTGCTATACAAAAGTACGGGAACCTGATTGGCTTTGGTATGCATCTGAACTAGCAGTTTCACAATCATTATTAAGCTTTGGGTAAACAGCGCGCATGTTGGAACTCCACAAAATGCACCTTCTGTGTATGTAGACAATTGTTTTAGCAGTTTAAGTCATCATTATCTGTTCCTTTTACTGCAGTTGAACGGTTTTCAATCGGCGTAAGGAATCCGACAGGATTTCTGGCAGGCGCAGTAGTTAGTCATTCAGGCTTCACTCTCCTTCCAAGTTTTCAACGAATATACTGGTCAATGCTTTGTCACTGACATTATTGGTAACTAACTATAAACAGGGCGTATCAGCAGACTGTTATTTCGCTGGAGTTTGTTGCGGCTGTCTGTTTACTCTTCCTATCCAGGTAAAGTGACATTGACCCCATTATTTGGTTTCAGAACCGTTGTCTGTTACGTTCTGTAAGTTACCAAGTGGCCACTTTGGTACGGACATTTGATTTATCATCACAAGAACTTGCCACATATCAATGGATGAGAACCTGTCAATCCTTACTCATGACATTCAAGATGTTTCACTGCAGTTAGCGATTGGATTTCTTCTCAGAGAACGCCCCGTCGTGGCGCTCGCGAGCGTTGCAGCTGCCGTGGTACATGTTCCACTCCCCCAACACCATCCCCCACAATTCCATTTCTCCTTCTCCGTAATCCCACTAATCCAAATTATGCTTCCTCAGGGCATCTGGACTGTGTTCCCTTACGCGGCAGCGGCGTGCACGGCTTTGTTCCTCTACCTGCGGCGACGCAGGCCCAGCAGCTGACTGCAGTGATCCCTTCTGCAAAAGTTCATGGTGCATGCCACCCTCAGTCCAGGAGTATTCCCCAGTGGGACTCCAAAATACATGCTTGTAAATTTTTGGAAGCTTTCAAATCGATTATGTTGATCGATTCTAATATTATTCCACAGCGTAGGAATTACTGTAAACAGAATCTAAAAATATAGTAATGTAGATGCCTGTCATTCTTGTGTTTTTAACAGGATAAAAGTGCCAAAGTGGTTGGAACTAGTTGCACGTGGCTTCAACCTCTTTACAGTTATTATCGCCAAAAAAGAACTCTTTCCAGTTCATCGGCTCATGTGTTCTGGTCTCAAGCAGGCAACACCAATTTTTCTTTTTTCTTTTTGAGAGAGCAGGCAACACCATTTTATGATGATGCGTACATGTGCTTTGGTTTGACAACACTTCGTTGCAAGCACAGACATACACCATCTTCTTCAATGTAAAACGCGGTGCCCTAAAAACCATTATAGAGCAGGAGAGAGAATGTTTTTGAGCACCAGTCTGACTTCTGCTTTAAATAATGTACTGCCCTAAAATTTGAGAACCGCATGAAACATGATGATCTAATGGTGGGAAGGTCGAGAGGCGGACCCCAACGACAGGAAGGAGGAAGGAGTTCAGCGGGGGCGTCGACGGTGATATCGGACTTCGGTGGTGGGGTAGTTTAGGGATGATGGTAGGAGCTCGGGGACAACGATGAGCGATGCTTGTGGATGGCGGCACGAGCTCGACGATCGCGACGGACGACACCGAGGGGTGGGATGGGGTGGACAATGGCACAACTGTGTAGCCAGCTTGATGCAGACATCACCATGTCAAGAGTTCATTCGGCAAGTGACACATGCGATATCTACTTCACATACACAAAAGTGAATCATCTCCTTTACACGTGTTCACTTGACCCTCTCAAGGATGGTATACTACTTGACACTCCTCCCATGTGCATGCATAGGTATTGTCGGAGCTTCATGAATGTCGAGGAGGAGTGCAAGCGCCAAGGAACAACTACACCATCCACGAGGGAAGCGTGGAAGAGAAGGAAAAAGAAGCGTGGACAAGTTTCTGGAAAGCCCGGAACTTTCGGCCGCTGCCCGGAACTTCCGGCCACCGGAACCTCTGGCCATTCCGGAGCTTCCGGCCCTGCTGCACCGAAGCCGTCCAAGAGTGTGCCAACTCTCTGGATAGCCCGGACCCTGCCCAGAACCTCCGGCGCCCGGACCTTCCGGCCGTCCCCGGAACTTCCAGCCCTACATGCGCGCAGAGACTCGGGCCAAGGCCCATGTACCCATTCGCCCTCACTTACCCCTTCGTGGCTGCTACTATATATACTCATCCCCCTCCTCCATTCTAGGGTCAGCAAAGGATTAGCTCATGTTTGTGTGAGAGCTTTGCTCATCCACTTGGTTACCTTCTCCACGGAGATCGTGCCTCCTCGGAGAAGATCCTCCCAAGCGGATTCAAGACCCCCTCTTGGGTGGCCCCCCTCAAGACCTCCTCACGGAGATGAACTCTACCTTGTATCTTTCCCTTTGTTGTTCATGTACCTTGTGGATCTTGTGTGTTTGATTGTCTAGTGGATGTGTGATTGGACTTGTTCTTGAGTGTTTCCTCCTGTGTTTTCTCTCCTTTCTCCCCCGTGTTCTTCGTGTTATTCACGGGATCCGCTCCTTTCATGAAAGATCGGGCCATTAGGGTTCTACCCTACATCATCTTGGTATCATGAGCAAGGTTGATCACGATTTCGGAGCCCCCTCTTTGTTTTCTTGCCTTCTTTTGCTTGATTTCGTCCTAAATCCGAAAATCCCCACCAAAAATAGCCCCAATTTTTTTTGTGATTTGTTGGTTTGGATGATGTTTTGTTGATTTTGATCCATGGATTTGCTTGGTTTCAAGTGGATCTAGCATATCCCCAAGTTTCCCCACTTTTCATCCATGAAATCGTCTCAATTTTGCCTCGGGAAATTGAGTTTTTCTGCCCCGTTCTCAGATCTAGAATTTAGGGTTCGTCCCGGAAGAAATTCCACGACCCCCGGAACTTCCGGACTCCCCCGGAACTTTCGTCCCAACCCCGGAACTTCCGGGCTAAGCAGAAAGTTTACCCCAAAAAACCCCAGACTCCCCGCACTTTTTCCGCGACCCTCGGAACTTCCGGCCACCCCCCGGAACTTCCGGAGCCCGGAACTTCCATCCTAACCCGAAACATTACACATAATTTCAGCATCATCCTTCTTCACCGTTTTGGTCACAACTTTTCACTCCGAACTCCGATTTGAGTGTTCTTTGGCTTGTTTTGGAGCTATCGACGTGCCCGAGGACCTCACCTTGGTTTCACAACCTTTTGACCCCATCAAATTTTTGGAATTTTGGCATATTTTCCTAGGCCTTCCACCATATCATCCGCTACACCACCACCGACTTCCGCAACCTAACCCATTTTGATCCCCGTAGCATTTGAGGTTGTTTGAGTAGTGACTTGAGTCTCCTAAGGTGTTTCGGCTACTTAGGGACGGTTGCTTCTTCATCAACCACCACCACCACTTCCGCATAGGCTTACCCACCATACACTTCGCCACCCCAACTTAACCAAATTTTGTTTGTGTTGTGAGTTGTGTCTCCTAAGGTGTTTCGGCTACTTAGGGACCGTGCTTCCAACTGTGACACCGTGTATAGTCCACCACCTTACCCTCCATTTCCGCATTGCCTACTCGCAAAACCCATCATTGCATTTCCGCAATGTAACACCCCGGATGTAATTTACCTTATTTGTACTCCAACTCTTGCCGTTTCCGGCACTAAGTTATTTTATTTCCTCGGTGTCGGGTTTTTGTCTCCGTGTGTTTTGTCTTTGTCGTGCATCTCATATCATGTCATCATGTGCATTGCATTTGCATACGTGTTCGTCTCATGCATTCGAGCATTTTGTCTGTTGTCCGTTTTGCATTCCGGCGCTCCTATGTCACCCAGTGTCCCTTTGTACCTCTTTTCGTGTGCGGGTGTTAAACGTTTCTGAATTGGACCAAGACTTGCCATGCGGCCTTGGTTTACTACTGGTAGACCGCCTGTCAAGTTTCGTACCATTTGGACTTCGTTTGATACTCCAACGGTTAACCGAGGGACCGAAAAGGCCTCGTGTGTGTTGCAGCCCAACACCCTCCAAAGTGGCCCAAAAACCCACCTAAACCCCTTTCATTATCTAGAGCGTTCGATCACGATCGCGTGGCCGCAAACCGCACCTCATTTGAAGCTTCCTAACTCCCTCTACCTCTATAAATAGACCCCCATTTCCAATTCCCGGTTCTTCTTTCCAAATCCCTAGTCTCTCCGCTCCCCGCGCCGCCGGACACGTCCGGAGCGGATCGGACGTGTCCGCCCGCCGCCGCCAACCAACCAGGCGACACCACCTGTCCCGGGAGGGACCGCATCGCCGCCTCAGCCCCGCCGGCCCGCGAGGCCCAGGCCGGGCCCTCCCGTCGCCCGACCGGGCTCGAGCTGCCCCACGCGCCCCGCCGCCTTCTTCCTCCTCGCGCCCGACGCCGGCGCCGCCTCTCCGCCGCCGAAGCCGTCGGTCGCCTCCGCCGCCCCGTCCTGCGCCGGCGAGCGCCGCACCGCGCCTGACCGCACCGCCCTGCTCCGGCCACCTCACCCGTAGCCCCGTCGTCCTCCTCCTCGACGTCGGTGCAACTCCGGCCACCTTTCCCAACTCCGGCGCCCTCAAGCGTCTCCGGCGAGCACTGTTCCGGCCGCCTCGGTTCGCGTGCCATGAGATCCAAATCCATCCCCTCTCGGTTGACTTTTTCGTCCCTAACCCTAGCATTTTTGCATTCTTCCACATGCCATAAATCTGCATTCGTAGCTCCGATTCGTGCGTGTATCATATCAAAATATTTGTCTCGACGAGTACATCATTTCATCTCATTGCATCATTTTCATTTGAGCTCATCTTGATGCCCGAAATGCTGTTGGAAGAGGGCTATGTGATGATTATGTCAGATCTGTTTCAGCAAATGGGCTTTTGTCATTTTTGCCATGATTAATGTGTGCATGCTATGATCCTGAGCTCTACATGTGTTTTTGTAGAATGCCATGCCATCTTTACAGGGGTGTATGTCATGTATTTTTTGTGATATTTGTGGTGACTAGCACAAGCATGCAAAGTAGCTTCCTCGATGATGCTGATTTCAGGGACTTAGAATTTCACTAAGTCCTTGTCCTGATATTGTTTTTATGCCATATGTTCATGTTGTTTCCTAGTGATCCGTGCCTCTTTTGAGGATGATCAGTAAGGATGTTTTGTTAATATTGTGATGCTCTATCCATCCATGTCTTTGCTTGCAATTATGGAGCACCCTAGCTTGAGTCAATCGAGCTCTACTTTTGCTATAAAATGTTCCTGGCAGATTGTTAACATGTTTTGCAATTTTGCCAAGCTTGTTGTTGTTGATCCGTGCATGCTATGTTGTTATTTTTGCCATGTCTATGCTTCTATGCCATGTCTATTTGCTGGGTGTATGCTTAGTTTATAATGCAATGCCTCGTGGTGAGTGCATCGAGCTCGTAAACATGCCTAGTCGTTATCTGTTTTGCATGCTCCAGTTTTTCACTAAGTCTGAATCCGTTTATGTTTTTGCTATGTTCACATGCTTGCAATTATATTTTCTGATCCCTTTTGGCTCAAGATCACTAAGGGACTTCTGTTATGTGCTTTGAGTAGCTTCGTGCCATGCCTATATTTGCCATGATATGTTCCTGTAGCATGTAGTTATCGTGCTCTAAACATTGCTTCCTGATGATAAATTCCTGACTTGTGTTAATTTCACTAAGTCTGAAACCTGTTATCATTTGCACTTTTACTATGCTTGTTTGAACCTATTAATGAGTGAATTAGCTGTAGCTCAGTGTTCATATTTTGTCAAGCATCATGAGAGGATCCCTGCCATGTATTTTGTTGTCATGTTTGAGTGCTGTAGCATATTTATCTTGATGCATTTAGATGGCTACTTGCTGTTTATCGCAGACCGGTGCCATATTTGTTTTGCTCGCCATTTCCAAACCGTGCATCCGATTCCGGTGATCTTTATATCGTTTTCGACCGAAATCACCTCACCTTTCTAGTGGCACTCTTGGTTTTCCAAGTTGAGGCCAGGTTCAATCATTCCTTTCCAAATCTTGCATATGCATCACATATCGCATCCCGCATATCATACCATGTTTGCATCATGTTGTTTGAGCATTGCACGTGGTTGAGTGTGTTCCTTTTGCTTGTTGTTCTTGCTTGGGTATAGCCGGGAGACGAGTACGTGAACGAGGAGCCCATTGAGTTCGCTTACGAGGATCAAGGCAACTCTGAGAACTTTGCAGGCAAGATGACCATACCATCGAAATCACTTCTATCTTTGTTTGCTAGATGCTCGCTCTTTTGCTATGTCTATGTTGCGATACCTAGCACTTGCTTATCATGCCTCCCAAATTGCCATGTCAAACCTCTAACCCACCATGTCCTAGCAAACCGTTGTTTTGCTATGTTACCGCTTTGCTCAGCCCTCTTATAGCGTTGCTAGTTGCAGGTGAAGATTGGAGATCGTTCCTTGTTGGAACATGTTTATTGTTGGGATATCACCATATTATCTTGTTTATATTAATGCACGTATATACTTGGTAAAGGGTGGAAGGCTCGGCCTTATGCCTAGTGTTTTGTTCCACTCTTGCCGCCCTAGTTTCCGTCATATCGGTGTTATGTTCCCGGATTTTGCGTTCCTTACACGGTTTGGTTACAATGGGAACCCCTTGACAGTTCGCCTTGAATAAAACTCCTCCAGCAAGGCCCAACCTTGGTTTTACCATTCTCCACCTAGCCTTTTTCCCTTGGGTTTCGCGGACTCAAGGGTCATCTTTATTTTAAACCCCCGGGCCAGTGCTTCTCTAAGTGTTGGTCCAATGCAGAGCACCGTGCGGGGCCGTCCCTTGGCAACTTGGGTTACGTTGGCTTCCGTACGCTTAGCTTATCCGGTGTGCCCTGAGAACAAGATATGTGCAGCTCCTATCGGGATTTGTCGGCACAACGGGTGGTCTTGCTGGACTTGTTTTACCATTGTCGAGGATGTCTTGTAACCGGGATGCCGAGTTTGATCGGATTGTCTTGGGAGAAGGAATATCCTTCGTTGATCGTGAGAGCTTGTGATGGGCTAAGTTGGGACTCCCCTACAGGGATTTGAACTTTCAAAAGCCGTGCCCGCGGTTATGGGCAGATGCGAATTTGTTAATGTCCGGTTGTAGATAACATGAAACTTAACTTAATTAAAATGCACCAACCGCGTGTGTAACCGTGATGGTCTCTTCTCGGCGGAGTCCGGGAAGTGAACACAGTGTTGGAGTAATGCTTGACGTAGGTTGTTCTAGGATCACTTTTTGATCATAGTTGTTCGACCGTGCTTTTGCCTTCTCTTCTCGCTCTCTTTTGCGAATATGTTAGCCACCATATATGCTAGTCGCTTGCTGCAGCTCCACATCATACCTTTACCTTACCTATAAGCTTAAATAATCTTGATCGCGAGGGTGTGAGATTGCTGAGTCCCCGTGACTCACAGATTACTTCCAAAACCAGATGCAGGGACCGATGAGGCCATTCCAGATGATATGACCGAGCTCAAGTGGGAGTTCGATGAAGACTCTCGTCGTTACTACGTTTCTTTCCCAGATGATCAGTAGTGGTGTCCAGTTGGGGCGATCGGGGACCTTGTCGCATTTGGGGGTTGATCTTTATTTTGGTTCCGTAGTCGGACCTTGAGTGTTTTGGATGAATGTAATGACTTATTTATGTATTTATGTGACGTGGCGAGTGTAAGCCAACTATGTACCTTTCCCCTTTATTTATGTACATGGGTTGTTTGCGAAGATTACCTCACTTGCGACATTGCTTTCAATGCGGTTATGCCTCTAAGTCATGCTTCAACATGTGGGAGATATAGCCGCATCGAGGGCGTTACAAGTTAATAATCAGAGCCTTCCCCGACCTTAGGAGCCCCCCTGCTTGATCGAATCGTTGGCGTTGTTGAGTCTAGAAAAATGTTTTGAGTCATTTAGGATTATATATATCGGAGAGTTAGGAATTATTTTTACTCCTCAGTCCCTTCGTCGCTCTGGTGAGGCATCCTGACGTACAGTTTTGACTCTTCTCTTCTCAAATTTCACTAAAAAAATTTAGGATCACGCGGGTATCTTGGAATCGTTCCGATGGTTTTGTGACGAGAACATTGTTCTTGGTGCCTCCTGACATTTAGGGGTTGTGGCAGTGTCCCGGGGAGTTGAGCTCCGAGGTGTTGTCGTCACAATTTTATCGTTGAGATTCTGGAATACCTGAGTTTCGCCGACATCGAAAATTTCTTTTATGCAGTTGTTGGTGAGATAACCTCGACGCCACCCAGTACTGGGGCGGGAGTTCGGGAGTATTGCCATAACTTGTATAACAGATGCTTTTCGAAGGTTGAGGTAAATGATTTCCGAAGTTTTTCTTGGTTATGTGTTGAAGGATGGATACAGCTGGATGTAGGATTTGCTAGCTTTGGGTGTGAAAGTGCATTATATCGACTAGAGGGGGGTGAATAGGCGATTTTTATGAAATTCTTCACTAAGGAATTTGCCCGTGAGGAAATTCCTTAGCGAAGAATTACTAGCAGTGGAATAAGTACTCAACAGTATACATAACAGAATACAAGCATAGTCATCATGATGAAATGAAGACAGGCACAGAGTACAGGAAGCGTAAGCACAGGATAACACAGGATGAAGACAAACAGATTGAAGAAATTGAACTGAGGAGATTGAGAAAGTCTTCAGTAAAAGTCTTCAAACACAGATATGAACAAGCACACAACACAGTTATGAGGAAATGAAAGAGTTGAGGAAATAGAACCAGTAATCTTGGTGAAGACAATGATTTGGTAGACCAGTTCCAACTGCTATCTCAGTTGTACGTCTGGTTGGAGCGGGTGAGTATTTAAACTCGAGGACACATAGTCCCGGACACCCAGTCCTGAACACGCAGCTCAGGACACCCAGTCCTCACCGTATTCTCCTTGAACTAAGGTCACACGGACCTCATCCAATCACTCGTGGTAAGTCTTCAGGCGACTTCCAAACCTTCACAAACTCGGTCACTTGGCGATCCACAATTCCTCTTGGATGCTCTAGACCATGACGCCTAACCGTCTGGAAGAAGCACAGTCTTCAAAGGTAACAAGCATCGGATCCACGCAGGATCAATCTCTTCAGTGATGCTCAATCACTTGGGGTTTGTAGGTGTTTGGGTTTTGGGTTTTTCCTCACTTGATGATTTTCGCTCAAAGTCCTCGGAGGATGGGTCACTCTCAAATGACAAGTGTCAGTTTCTCTTGGAGCAGCCAACCAACTAGTGATTGTAGGGGTGGCTGTTTGTAGCATAGGGAGCAACCCGACATGATAAGACATAAATGCCCTTCAATGATATGACTGTTAGGTGGATAGATATTTTGGGACAGCTGGCGCATAGCACAGCAACGGTCGGAATTTTGAGTAGCAAAATCCTGAGGGCTATCATGTTCCTCACTGTGTAGGCAATCTGCACTGACGAATTCCTAACTCCTCAGTCAGGACAAATTCCTCAGAGACCAGAAGAACTTCGTCTTTGTCACTAAAGAAATTGACTGAACTCTATGAGATTTCCAATGGCTTCACTTGAAGGGATTGGTAGGTGTAGGATTTTGAGTTGAGCATCACTTGGAAATTTTTCCTTAGTATTTCCTCGACTCCCTTTAACAGTACGGTGTTTCCTATGACTCAAGAAAGAGAAAATGAAACTACGAAAACAAAAGTCTTCACGCTTCATGTTCCTCGAATGAATACCAAGTCTTCACGGTTACAACAATTTCTTAACTTTCAAAGTCTTCAGAAAGTCTTCAGAGATCCAAAGTCTTCAGTCGAAGAACTTCATTTTTAGGGGTCGACTTTCTCTGTAAATATCAAACTCCTCATAGACTTATAAACCCGTGTACACTCACAAATGCATTAGTCCCTTAACCTATAAGTCTTCAATACACCAAAATCACTAAGGGGCACTAGATGCACTTACAATCTCCCCCTTTTTGGTGATTGATGACAATATAGGTTAAGTTTTCAACGGGGATAAACATATGAAGTGTAAATACTGACAGTGAGGAATTTGATTGCAAGATATAGAAGAACTCCCCCTGAAGATGTGCATAGTGAGGAATTTGCTTTTAAAGCAATGCACACTTGAAGAGTTGAATCATGGAGATCTCCCCCTATATCTTGTAATTCATACACGCATTTGACATATAACAGTGAAGAATTTGAAATGCATGATGAAATATGGTGACTGATGTAATTCAGCATGCGTGCAATAATATTAACGAGGAATAAGCATGCGGAAAAACGTATCAAGAGTATCAGAGCACCATCGGGTTTAAGTTTACAACTCGATCCAATAATGTCTTAGAAGAACGAGAGTTGTAACTTAACAAAAAATGCCCATATAGAAAGACCCGCTTGAAGACTAACTCAAAATTCTCCCCCTTTGTCATCAAATGACCAAAAGGATCGAATATGAGGACTAACGCCCCTGAAGAATATCAAGTTTATGAAGGAGCGCTAGCATTGTTGGGGTCGTTTGTTGTAGTAGGGCCTGCCGCAGTGTCGTCCAAGTCTTCATTTTCATCAGTGTCGCGCGATGAAGAATATGAGCTGGCCACCAGAGAAGGAACCTTGACCTTCTTGAATTTCTTCGGTGGAGGTGCAGACCAGTCGAAATCTTCATTGAGACCCATTTTCTTCAGATCTTCTTCACCATACAGATGTGACAGGATTGCCCAGGTGTGACCGAAGACTTGATGGAGGTAGTAATGGTTTTTCTTCACTGCATTGTGTGTCGCAATCATGTTGTGAAGAAGTGAACCAAACTGACGCTTAACCCATTTGTGATTTTGATCCACCTTCTGGTGAAGACCAAGCAGAAGTTCACGGTCAGTCATCACGCGTGGAGCAGTGGCTTGAGGAGTGGACTTGGGTGCATTGGCAGAGTCATGTGTGGCAGAGTCATCATTGGTGGAATAAGATGCAGCTTTGCGAAACTGACCATCCAATGGACGAATGCCTTCATCTATTACAGCTGGCGCCTTGCCCTTTCCATCAACTGAGGAATATGTCTGCTTGAGGACTTCAATTGGGGGCAAGTAGCTGAGGTGATTCTGGAAATCAGCTTTGTAGTTGAGTGAAGACCTTGTCCTGAGGAATCTCATAATCCAAGGTGCATAAGGCTTCAGCTCAAACGGAGACAGTGCAACATTTGCCATAGTCCTCATGAAGAAATTGTGATAATTGACAGGAATGCCATGAACGATGTTGAATACCAGATTCTTCATGATGCCAACAATTTCCTCATCAGATGAGTCATGGCCTTTGATAGGACTGATTGTCCTCGTAAGAATACGATAGGCAGTTCTGGGCACGTACAATAATTCCTTCACGAGGAATTTGGTTCTTGGTGCTTGACCTGGCTTCAAATGTTTCATCAGCACCTGCATGTAATGATGTGTGAGCTCAGGTTCACTGTAGATGCAGCGAGCTTCCTCAAGGGGAGGACTGAGTGGTAGAGCACAAAGCAATTTAGAGGCTGGTGCAGTGTAGTGAGTGTTTTCAGAAATCCAGTCCAGCACCCATGAATTCACATCTTCAGCATCTCCGGTGATGTGCAGCATTGCATAGAATTGAAGAATCGGTTCTTCATTCCAATCGCAGATGTCAGAGCAAAAATTTAGCAGTACAGCGTCGTGAAGAACACTGAGGACTGGTGCGAAGCACGGCAGAGTTCCATATCCACGTGAGGAATATGCTCATGGTAGAAGATTTTCTCCTTGTTGAACAACACCGAGGAATAGAAATTGGCTTGACTAGCAGTCCAGAAACGCCACTTCCTAATGCGAGCAGAGTTATATGGGTTGTAATCTTCGAAGAATACGTGCTCGCCGAAGAAATCATCAGCCTTGAACTTTTGCTTGCGTGAGAATGGATCCTTTGGCTTCAGTAGAGGAGTGTCAGTGAGTTGCATCACGACCTCAGGAATCTCAATCGCAGGTTCTTCAGGTTGAGGAATTCCAGGTTCCTCCTCAGTGGCAGTCTGCGTCATTGGTTGTTCAGCAGCAGCAGTTTCTTCAGCGCTAGTGCCTGGAATTTCCTATTGGACAGATGCAGTGGGATGAGTTTCTTTAGAGCCCATTTGAACAGTTTGTGCAGGCGACTGAGGTATTTGCTGCAGCGGTGTGAACATTGGAGAGTTTGGATGTTGACTGTCCCAGAATTCATCACTGATTACGGGTGTGGAGCAGCCAACGTCCACATCTTCATCTTCCATTTCTTCAACGCTAGCCTCTTCAGCTGTGAACTGAGGCATGGACGAGGAGATGACATGTGTTGAAGGGATCACATCCACTTCAATTTCTTCATCAATCTGCTCTGACGAAGCAGCAGAAGGAGTTTCTTCATCTGATCCGCTGGGGATCACATATTCTTCATTAAAAGGAACAAGGTCCTTTGATGGCCTGGTTGAGATGAGAACAATATCAATTGGATTAGCAAATGAACTCGTCAAGGGCTTCATCTTCTTCGGAGCTGAAGAATCTGAAGCAGCTGATGCTTTCCTTTTCTTCACTGCAGCACGCTCTGCAGCCTTGGTCTTCTTCACATCTGATGCAGATGGAAGGATTGGAGCTGAAGTTGGCGCAGGAGCAGCTGAGGAATTTGGTTGATTTTCTTCAGGCACAACTGATGCAGTTGCCCTGATTTCTTTAGTTTCTTCAGGCGCACCACTAGTGGATGCCCCGGCAGTTTCTTCAGCGGCTGGAATGCAGTCATCAGCCCTGGAACTCACATTTTCTTCAACAGCCTGATTTTCATTAGCAGTGCTGGCATGTTCTTCAGTAGGTTGAGCAGATGCTTCAGCCTGAGGAATTTCCTATTGCGTTGGGGCTGCAACATTGGAAGTGAAGTTATCCGCAAGTTTCATAAAATGAACCTTGGCTCCAAGCCAATCAGCGCGATATGAGTCAAAGTCATCACTGAGTTTCTTGATCTCAGTCTGAATAGTGACAAGTTCTTCAGTTGTCATAGAGACAACATTTTTCTTCAGATAGCGCTCTTTCTTGTACTACGCTTTCTTAATCTGCCTAGCCTTCTCAAATTTCCACTTTTCTTCTTGAATGAAGTGGGTCAGCATGTGACTTTGGCCAGGAGTCAGCTTGAAGTCAGGCATGAGAGTGTTGGGGTCCTTGTGCCAAACATCAATGTAGTCGAGGATCAACTTGGGATCCAAAATCAGTGGCACATTTGTTCCCTTGACTCTAGCGGCCCTGACTTGCCTGCCTCTGATGATTTCTGCAAGTTCATCATCATCAGCTTCGTCTTCTTCAGGCGTCACTTGGAAGGCGACTTGTTTCTTTTGAGGAGTTGGGCGAGGACCTCGTCCAGCAGTGGCCTTTGTCTTCAACAGTGAGGGGCCAACTGAGGAACTTGGTGCAACTGAGGAACTAGCTGAGACACCTGAGGCAATGGAGATGCCTGCAGTCCTTTGGCATGAGGCGAGATGCACAGGTGCTGAGGATTTAGTCGGAACAACTGAGGGCTTTGGCGGAGGAGCTGAGGACTTTGGAGGAACAGGAGCAGCATGAGGAATTGGCCGTGAGGGCTTTGAGGATTCTGGCCGTGAGGGCATTGCCGAGGAACTTGGCCTTGAGGGCATTGTTGGTGAAGCACTTGGCTTGTGCGCAGGCTTCTTTGACATAGCCTTCTTTGGCTTGACAGCAAAGGCCTCAGCAGAGGCAGCAACAGAGTCTTCATTGAATTTCCTCACTGCTTCTTTGGCTTACTTAGCCAACTTGGCTTGGTGCTTGCCCCATTCATCAGGATAGTCCTCACCGCGCTTGAGGCTGGTGGGATCAGCGATTTGGCCAGGTGCCAATGGAGCTCTTGGGCATGGAGGATTGAGTGCGAATTTCTTCATGTACTTTGGAGTTATATACCTGTACTCCCTCCACTCTCTTGCCCATCTCCTTTCTATCCTCTGTATGCGCACCTTGCACTGATTTTTGTCCGCTTTTCCAAACTTGGCCTCATCAGGAGTGCAGTAATCTTTGTATATGTCCTCAGGAATCTCAAAGGCAGTCATGACCTCAGGCTTCTTTCCTCCTTTCTATGGCCTTTTACCATCAGGCATTTTCTTTAGTTGAGGAATTTGAACAATTGAATTCTCTGAAGAAGTATGCAACTTTTCTTCGAGGAACGCTGCAAATGGGTTAAGTTGATGAGAACCTAGTGATTCAGCAGCTGACATGTGTACCTGTGAACAGAGTATAGTTGCGAGGAATTTGGAGAGGTCATATGCGTTCTCAGAGGGTTTTTCAAAAAGAACAAGTTTGAGGAATTTGACCAGACGACTCTTGAAGAATTTCACTAAGCGTTCTTTGTCTTAGGTTCCAGAGTTGTATAGATCGAAGATCCACACAATTGAGGAATCTTGAAGAAAAATGATGCTTAGAGAAACGAATCAAGAGCAGATGACTTGTGAGGTGTTTAGTGTGTGAAACTATGAAGAAAAACACCTTTGAAGATTTTGTAGATAATCATTTGAATCAACAAGGGCAGTAAAAGTAACTTTTAATTACCCTGGACGAAGAGCACGACGAAGAGTGAGGTGTAGAGATGAAGTTCGTCTGTGTAGATCTTCCACGCCCTAACTCGGCGGAGGAAGACGGCTACGGAGGCGGCAGAGTGAAGATTTCCGCGGTCGGCGTGAGTACGTCAGCGACGAGGTCGAGGCAGTGAAGCTCTTCCTCACCAATGGTGATGAAGTAGCGGCGCCGCTAGGGTTTGAGAAGCTCGAGTTGGAGAGAGAGGTCGAGCGGAGTAAAAGAAGTGAGGAAGGGACGGAGGGGTATTTATAGCCACGGTGAAAAAAACCGCTCGCCCGAAGAAATTGGACGAACGTGCCCCTGACCCTTCTCATTCACTTGACATGTGTCACCCACGTAGTGAGAGGTGGAGATCGTGTTAGATCGTGGGTGAGTGGATAAGTATAACGTGGGATGCAGAACGGTTTGAGCGGCAAAGCTGAAAAACTTAGATAAGATAGGTTTTAAAGTTCCGTTCACAATTTCTTCAGCTGACAAGGACACAGTGAAGATTTCAAACGAATTTCAAATAGAACGCACATGAAGAATTTGTGAATAGTTTGGGTTGAGTATAGCATAGAGGGGGAAGGGTCCGATCACATTCACTTAGCAGGAAAACCAACTTGAAGAATTAGCAATAAGTGAATGCTGTAGAGGACATAAACTTATATATATATATATATATATGTATATATATATAGCCAATGAAGAAAAATGAAGGAAACAGTGAAGACAATGCAAAGTTGAAGAATATGAATAATTGAGGAATTTCAACTTTTGGTGGTGGCGTGACCCACCGTATAAGAATGATGATTTCAGACACCGCGTACAATTATCGTAGGGTTCTGAGAATCAAATTCTTCGTTAATTTCTTCACACTAAGAGTGTTGTTCTTCATTGAATTGAAGAAAAATGTTTCTTCATGTGTTGCACATCTAAGTCATCAATTTGGCATAAGTGTTAGGATAAGTGTCCTTTTCAAAGAACATTCGAAGATTCTAGGATATTTAGCTCACACCGCAACTTGCTAAATCTCTTCTTATCCAAGGGCTTTGTGAAGATATCGGCTAGCTGTTCCAGTCTTCACATGCTCAATAGAAATGTCGCCCTTCAACACATGATCACGAAGAAAATGATGACGAATCTGAATGTGCTTTGTCTTCGAGTGCTAAACTGGGTTGTGAGCAATCTTGATGGCACTCTCATTGTCACACTAGAGAGGCACATTCTTCACGTTGACGCTGTAGTCCTTGAGAGTTTGCTTCATCCATAGCAATTGGGCACAACAAGAACCAGCGGCAATATACTCAGCTTCAGCAGTAGATAGTGATACACAGTTCTATTTCTTCGAGGACCAACAGACCAAAGATCGTCCAAGGAAATGACATGTACCAGATGTTGACTTGCGGTCCACACGATCACCAGCATAGTCAGAGTCAGAATATCCAATGAGATCAAAAGCCGAGCCCTTGGGGTACCATAATCCAAGTGTTGGTGTGTGAGCTAGATATCGAAGAATATGCTTCACAACCTTATGGTGCGATTCCTTCGGTGTAGCTTGAAATCGGGCACACATGCAAACACTAAGCATTATATCTGGCCTAGATGCACATAAGTACAATAAAGAACCAATCATGGAGCGGTATAACTTATGATCGAAGTCAATACCATTTTCATCAGTGCACAGATGGCCATTTGCGGGCATAGGAATTTTGACGCCTTTGCAATCTTGCATGCCGAATTTCCTCAGTACATCCTTGAGGTATTTCTCCTGAGATATGAATATGCCATTACGTTGTTGACGAATTTGAAGACCTAAGAAGAATTTCAACTCTCCCATCATAGACATTTGATATTCTTCACTCATCATATAGGCAAATTCATCACTATAACGTTGGTCAGTACAGCCAAAGATAATATCATCAACATATATTTGGCACACAAACAATTCACCATCATAAGATTTAGTGAAAAGGATAGGGTCGAGTGAACCGGGTTTGAAGCCTTTCATCATGAGAAATTCCTTCAAATTATCATACCACGCCCGTGGGGCCTGCTTGAGGCCATAGAGGGCCTTGTTGAGTCTGAAGACTTTGTCAGGATTCTTTGGATCTTCAAAACCTGGGGGTTGAGCAACATATACTTCTTCCTCAAGCTTACCATTGAGGAATGCACTTTTCACATCCATTTGATATAAAGTGATATCATGATGGTTAGCATAAGAAAGTAATATGCGAATAGCCTCAAGCCTAGCAACAGGTGCAAAAGTTTCATCGAAATCAATTCCTTCAACCTGTGTGTAGCCTTGAGCTACAAGCCGTGCCTTATTCCTCACCACAAGGCCATTTTCATCTTGCTTGTTGTGGTAGATCCACTTTGTGCCGATGATATTGTGCTTGCGAGGATCTGGACGTTTGACCAGTTCCTAGACATTGTTGAGCTTGAACTGATGTAATTCTTCTTGCATGGCCTGAATCCACTCAGGCTCCAGAAATGTTTCATCTACCTTAGTGGGCTCTGTAATAGAGACAAAAGCATAGTGCCCACAAAAGTTAGACAAATGTGAAGCTTTTGAGCGTGTGAGAGGACCTGGCGCTTTGATGTCATTGATGATCTTTTCAACTTGCACTTCTTTTGCAATGCGAGGATGAGCTGGTTGCCATTGAAGAATTTGATCACCATTTTCTTCAGCACCATTTTCTTCAGGTGCATTAGCTCGACATTCTTCATGTTCTGGAATGAATTCTTCAGCAGATTCTTCAGTAGGAATGACATCCTCAGTAGCCTTGAACTTGATAGTTTCCTCAGGTGCTAGTTCATCTATCACAGTAGGTAGGTGCTCTCTTTGCGAGCCATTAGTTTCATCGAACCGCACATCTACAGTTTCAACAACCTTGTGAAGAACGTTGTTGAAGACTCTGTAGGTGTGTGAGTCCTTTCCGTAACCAAGCATAAAACCTTCATGTGCTTTCGGTGCAAATTTTGAGTTGTGATGAGGATCTCTAATCCAACATTTAGCACCGAAGACTTTGAAATAACTTACATTGGGTTTCTTATCAGTGAGGAGTTCATAGGCAGTCTTCTTGAAGAATTTGTGAAGATATACTCTGTTGGTAATGTGGCACGCAGTATCAATTGCCTCAGTCCAGAAATGCCGAGGCGTTTTGTATTCATCAAGCATAGTGCGAGCCATCTCAGCAAGAGTCCCGTTCTTGCGCTCCACGATGCCGTTCTGCTGAGGAGTATAAGGAGCAGATAACTCATGAGTAATACCAAGTTCATCAAGATAGTCATCGAGACCAAAATTCTTGAACTCAGTGCCATTGTCACTTCTGATGTGCTTGATCTTCACACCAAAGTTGGTTGAAGCCCTCGAGGAAAATCGTTTGAAGACTTCCTTCACTTCATGTTTGTTAGTAACAAGGTGTACCCATGTGTAACGAGAGTAATCATCAACAATAACAAAGCCATATTGAGATGCTTCATTTGAAATAGCAGAATAATGATTAGGACCAAAGAGATCCATGTGAAGCAATCCAAATGGGCGAGTAGTGGTCATGATAGTCTTCGCTGGATGCTTGGCCTTCGTCATCTTCCCAGCTTCACAGGCTCCACATAAGTGATCCTTGAGGAATTTGACATTCTCAATGCCAATGACATGCTTCTTCCTCGCAAGCGTGTGCAAATTCCTCATGCCTGCATAACGAAGTCGTCGATGCCAGAGCCAGCCTTCTGAAGCTTTTGCATGTAAGCACACGGCTGGTTGTGGTCCTGTAGAGAAATCAACAATATATAGGTCTCCTCTCCTAAAGCCTTCGAAGACTCTAGAATTGTCAGCTTCCATAACCACAACACAACGGTACTTGCCAAAGACAACAACCATATCAAGATCACAAAGCATTGAGACAGACATAAGGTTGTATCCTAAGGACTCAACAAGCATGACTTTGTCCATGTGTCGATCCTTTGTGATCACAACCTTACCTAGACCCAATACCTGACTTTTGCCTTTGTCAGCAAAGATGATATGCTTCAGATGCGACGGAGATAATGGAGCATCCATCAATAGATTCTTGTCACCAGTCATGTGGTTTGTACATCCACTATCGAGGACCCACTCAGTGGCTTTGGGTTGATCATCCTGCAGATGAATTAGTGTAGCTTACAAACTCATATACTTCATCAGTGAAGACTATGACATCAATTCATCAGATCAATTTCATCAAGTAAAAGAACAGATAAAGCAATATGAGGACATGAGAAATGAAAGTTCATTTCTTCATGATTAGCCTGCGTCCTATCAGGCATACTCAGGTCTTCAGCAAATTCTTCAGACGATTACGTATGTCTGGAGACCTGACCCTGCAGAAGAGATTAGTTCTTTTTCTTCACCACCCACATCTGAAGGGGTGGCAAAGAGTTCATCATTCTGCGAGCTCCATACGAGAAGGATGGCATAGAAGCCAGTCCATTTCGTTTCACATAAGAGGGGTTAGAATAAGCATAAGAGTAAGCAGAGAAATTCTTCGAGGACTTATGGACATAATAATTTGAAGAATAATGCACATATCCATAATCCTTAGATCTTCCCTGCGAAACAGACGGGTTAGTACGATGATGTTCATATGAGGACTTTGATCCTTTTGAGGAATTTGATCCACGTGAGGAGTTTGGTCCGTATGAGGACTTGGATCCATATGAAGAATTTGGTCCATATGAAGAATTTGATTTGGGGTTCCTATTCTTCACAGGTGGCGCCATGATGACATTCACCTGAAGATTTTCAAGGCATCTTTTGGGAACCCAGATTTTCTTCATAGGGGGACTGTTCCTGCAGTTAGTGCCAACATATCTAGCAAATACTTCACCATTCTGATTTTTGAATAGTTTGTAGTTGGAGTCAAATGACTCATCATCAGAATGAGGAGATTCACATGCATATCCAGATAGGTTAGATGGATCAACTGGAGGTCCCTTTGCAACAACCCATGTAGTTTTGGGGTACTGCTCAGGCTTCCAATATGTACCATCAGCATTGAGTTTCCTCTCAAAGGCAATACCCTCTTTCCTAGGGTTCCTGTTGAGGATCTGCTTTTAAGCACATCACAAAGAGTCTGATGCCCTTTGAGGCTTTTGTACATGCCTATCATGTACAATTCCTTCAGCCCTGCATTATCAGTGATACTAGCAATGTCCTCAGATGAGGAATTAGTAATAGCAGAGGCATGTGAAGAATTTGAACCATTAGCAGCATTTGAACATTCAGGTGAAGAATTAGCAGATTCACGTTCAATGCATTTCAAACATGGGGGAACAAATTCTTCCTGAGAAGCGCTGATTTGTTGAGCAAGTAATGAATCGCGCTCCTTCTGAAGATCTTCATAACTCACTCTTAACTTCTCAAGGTCTTGCTTTCTTTGAAGAAATTCATAAGAAAGCTTCTCATGATCCGATAAGAGAGTGTTATGATGACTTTGAAGATTGTCAAGCTTGGACTAAAGTCTCTGAAGATTTTCAGTCAAAGTTTCAGTGCGATCCATTTCTTCACCCAACATATCATCACTTTTTTCTAGCATGTTTCGAACCTTTTCTAAAGCCCTTTGTTGTTTTATAGAAATCTTAGCAAGTTTAGAATAGCCGGGCTTAAGGTTTTCATCAGATTGATCATCACTAGATTCAGAGGAGGTATATTTGAGTACCTTGGCACCCTTTTCCATGAAGCAATAGGTGGGAGCGTAGTCGTCATCGCTTTCATCAGCATTGTTGGTGAGGTCATTTTCTTCGGTGTTGAAGATAGACTTGTTGACGAATGCAGTAGCGAGAGCTAGGCTCGCTACTCCGGATTCGGACTCCTCAGATGTCTCCTCTTCCTCATTCTCTTCAGATTCAGCCTCAGAGTCCATTTCCTTGCCAATGAATGCCCTAGCCTTCTTGGAGCTGCTCTTCTTGTGATATGATGACTTTGAGGATTTTGATGATGAAGATTTTGTGGATTTCTTCTTTTTCTTCGCATCATCAGAACTGTAATCCTTGTATTTCTTTTTCTTTGATTCCTTTTCCCACTGAGGACACTCTTGAATGAAATGTCCAGGTTTCTTGCATTTGTGATAGAGCCTCTTCTTGTAGTCACTGGATGAGGAATCATTGCTCCTTGAGGATCTTCCAGGGCGACCACGTCTTGAGAACTTTTGGAACTTCTTCAAGAGCAGTGCTAGATCATGGGTTAGTTCTTCAGGATCACCAAGGCTGCTACCAGAGTCTTCATCTTCGGATTTAGATACTGCCTTGGCCTTCAGTGCACGTGATCTGCCATAGCTAGTACCATAGAGATCTCTTTTTTCAGCAAGTTGGAACTCATGAGTATTTAGCCTTTCGAGAATATCAGTGGGATCAAGTGACTTGTAATTAGCACGTTCTTGTATCATCAATGCCAGAGTGTCAAATGAGGAATCAAGCGATCTCAGCAATTTCTTCACCACCTCATGGTCGGTGATGTCAGTGGCACCAAGTGCTTGAAGCTCATTTGAGATGCCAGTGAGGCGATCGAAGGTTTATTGAACATTTTCATTGTCGAGTCTTTTGAAGTGGTTGAAGAGATTGCGAAGAACATCAACTCGAGGGTCACGCTGAGTTGAGACTCCTTCATTTACTTTGGACAACCTGTCCCAGATAAGCTTCGCTGTCTCCAAAGCACTCACTCTGCCATACTGTCCTTTGCTCAGATGGCCACATATGATATTCTTTGCTTGAGAGTCAAGTTGCTTGAATCTCTTCACATCAGCAGCATTCAGAGAAGGTGTGACTGAGGGAACACCATTTTCCAAAACATACCAGAGATCGTTATCAATTGCTTCAAGATGCATTCGCATCTTATTCTTCCAGTACGGGTAGTCCGTCCCATCGAAGGTAGGACACCCAGCTGAGACCTTGATCATACCTGCGGTCGACATAACTAAAACTCCAGGCGGTTAAACAAAAATCACACAGAACAAGGGAGTACCTTGCTCTGATACCAATTGAAAGTGCGTTATATCGACTAGAGGGGGGGGGGTGAATAGGCGATTTTTATGAAATTCTTCACTGAGGAATTTGCCCGTGAGGAAATTCCTTAGCGAAGAACTACTAGTAGCGGAATAAGTACTCAACAGTAAACATAACAGAATACAAGCATAGTCATCATGATGAAATGAAGACAGGCACAGAGTACAGGAAGTGTAAGCACGGGATAACACAGGATGAAGACAAACAGATTGAAGAAATTGAACTGAGGAAATTGAGAAAGCCTTCAGTCAAAGTCTTCAAACATAGATATGAACAAGCACACAACACAATTATGAGGAAATGAAAGAGTTGAGGAAATAGAACTAGTAATCTTGGCGAAGACAATGATTTGGTAGACCAGTTCCAACTGCTGTCTCAGTTGTACGTCTGGTTGGAGCGGCTGAGTATTTAAACTCGAGGACACATAGTCCCGGACACCCAGTCCTGAACACGCAGCTCAGGACACCCAGTCCTCACCGTATCACTCGTGGTAAGTCTTCAGGCGACTTCCAAACCTTCACAAACTCGGTCACTTGGCGATCCACAATTCCTCTTGGATGCTCTAGACCATGACGCCTAACCGTCTGGAAGAAGCACAGTCTTCAAAGGTAACAAGCGTCGGATCCATGCAAGATCAATCTCTTCAGTGATGCTCAATCACTTGGGGTTTGTAGGTGTTTGGGTTTCGGGTTTTTCCTCACTTGATGATTTTCGCTCAAAGTCCTCGGAGGATGGGTTGCTCTCAAATGACAAGTGTCAGTTTCTCTCGGAGCAGCCAACCAACTAGTGGTTGTAGGGGGCGGCTATTTATAGCATAGGGAGTAGCCCGACATGATAAGACATAAATGCCCTTCAATGATATGACCGTTAGGTGGATAGATATTTTGGGACAGCTGGCTCATAGCACAGCAACGGTCGAAATTTTGAGTAGCAAAATCCTCAGGGCTATCATGTTCCTCACTGTGTAGGCAATCCGCACTGGCGAATTCCTAACTCCTCAGTCAGGAAAAATTCCTCAGAGACCAGAAGAACTTTGTCTCTGTCACTGAAGAAATTGACTGAATTGTATGAGATTTCCAATGGCTTCACTCGAAGGGTTTGGTAGGTGTAGGATTTTGAGTTGAGCATCACTTGGAAATTTTTCCTTAGTATTTCCTCGACCCCCTTTAACAGTACGGTGTTTCCTATGACTCAAGAAAGAGAAAATGAAACAACGAAAACAAAAGTCTTCACGCTTCATGTTCCTCGAATGAATACCAAGTCTTCATGGTCACACCAATTTCTTCACTTTCAAAGTCTTCAGAGATCCAAAGTCTTCAGTCAAAGAACTTCATTTTTAGGGGTCGACTTTCTCTGTAAATATCAAACTCCTCATAGACTTATAAACCTGTGTACACTCACAAACGCATTAGTCCCTTAACCTATAAGTCTTCAATACACAAAAATCACTAAGGGGCACTAGATGCACTTACAGGGTGAGATATTATGCTTCCCCTGTATCCCTAACACCTGATTGCATAACCGGAAAGGTTCAGGAGTTTCATAGGTGGGAATTCATGTAGCTCTAGTTCTTCTTCTGCGGATATTTGGTTTGGGATTGGGTAATCCGCACCAAGTATTTGCTCTTGTCCGTACCTTGTTTGTTTTATTCTTCTACCTCTATCTAAGTGGCTTCTCAATTTATGGAAATGTGACCATTTCAATTGGAATGCATTCGTTCATTTTATTCGGATGTGAAGACTTTATGTTGCAATTTCAATCCGTTCGATTCAGCTTGAATATTTGTCTGTCAAGATGCTAACAGATGTCACCCTCTTCAGGATGGCTCCTGCTAAGGGTCAGAATCAGAATCAGGATCTGCCACCACCACCTCCACCTCCGGAGGCATGGCAAGCTGTGATGGCTGCTACCAATGCAAACACACAGCTGAGCATGCAAATTCTGCAAGAGCGCAACCAAGGCCATGGCAACAATCAGAACCAGTTTGCTACACTCAACCAGTTCCTCGCTAACCAGCCAAAGACCTTCAGCAACTGTGTCGAGGCCTCAGACGCTGATGATTGGCTCGTGGATATATGCAAGCATTTCGAGTGCAGCAATGTCAGGCCTGAGGACTTTGTCAAGTTTGCCTCCTTCCAACTCAAAGACCAAGCTGCATAATGGTTTCAGCAATACAAAGATTCCAGAGGAGGCCGTGTGATTACCTGGGATGAATTCTGTCAAGACTTCAAAGCTCATCACATTCCTCAGAGTGTTGTTGAAAGCAAGCGTGAGGAATTCCGCAACCTGAATCAAGGCTCTTTGTTCTGTTTACCAGCACAACATCATGTTTCAGAAGCTCGCCCGTTTCACTAAGCAAGACATCCCTAATGAGAAGAGCATGATATATCAGTTCAGGGGTGGTCTCAGAGAAGAACTCGAACTAGCTCTCGTCCTTTTTGAGCTGAAGAAGTACGGTGAGTTTTACAACATGGCAATGAAGCAAGTGGCTGCCCAACTGAAGTGCGATGCTTCCAAGAAGCGAGTCAGAGATGCAACTCCTTCTTCCTCAACTCAAGTGGCTAAGTAGCAAAAGTATTGGCTGCCTCCTCCTCCATTTCGTCAGCCTTATCAGCAGAAGAGCAAAGGTGGCAGTGGATCTTCCCACCCACCCAACCCAGGCTTTCAGAACAAGACTTCGTCTCAAGCTCCAAGATCAAGTGCTCCATATCACCATCCGCTTTCAGAGGTCACGTGCAACAAGTGCCAACAGAAGGGTCACTATGCCAACAAATGCTTCAATCAGAGGCGTCTTCCTCCTCCTCCTGTGAGATCTGTCAGTACCGCAGTGGTCAAGCATAACCCCAAGCACGCCAAGGTCAACTTGTTGAACGCAGCTCAGGCAGAGGACTCGTCAGATGTGATTATTGGTAACTTTCCAGTTAACTCTACTCCTGCAAAAGTCATTTTTGATACTGGTGCATCACATTGTTTCATGTCAAGATCATTTGTTTCAAAGCATGACTTTGTTTCGGAAATGTTGGGTAAACCTATGGGAGTGGTTTCTCTGGCCAAGTCTATGAGGGCTACCTCAATAGTCCCGGATGTTTCTATCATGATGGGCGACTTCAAGTTTCTGGCTTCCCCAATGGTCCTTGGTAACTCGGATATTGATCTTATTCTTGGAATGGACTGGCTTTCTAAGCACAAGGCTCAGCTTAATTGTGCTGCCAGGCAGATTCAATTGACTCATTCGTCTGAGGATGTAATCGTCTTTGCCGCTAATGACGATACCATTCGACTGTTTTCTCTCAATGAGAAGGGTGAGCTGGATGCCATCTCTCAGATTCCAGTCGTTTGCGAATATCAAGACGTCTTTCCAGAAGAGCTTCCAGGAATGCCTCCGCACCGGCCAGTTGAATTCGTCATCGATCTTGAGCCTGGCACGAAACCTTTTTGCAAACGTCCTTACAAGCTTGGACCTGAAGAGTTGAAGGAGCTGAAGAAATAACTCGATATTCAAGAGCGAATGGGTCTCATCCGACCTAGTTCTTCTCCGTGGGGTTGTGGAGTTCTTTTTGTGAAGAAGAAGGATGGAACGAACCGACTCTGTGTCGACTACAGTCCATTGAACAAGAATACTATAAAGAACAAGTACCCACTTCCCAACATCAACGAGCTGTTTGAACAACTCAAAGGTGCTCAACTATTCTCCAAGCTTGATCTTCGTATGGGCTATCACCAGATTCACATTCGTGAGCAAGATATCCCTAAGACAACATTAGAACAAGCTATGGTTCATATGAATGCACTGTCATGTCTTTTGGCCTCGTCAACGCTCCGCCAACATTCTCTCGCATGATGAATTTCATCTTCAACGCCTACACAAATGACTTTGTCTTGGTCTACCTCGATGACATTTTGGTCTTTTCCAAGAACAAGGAAGATCATGCCAAGCACTTGTGTTTGGTGCTGGATAAGCTCAGAGAACATCAGTTCTATGCCAAGTTTTCAAAGTGCGAGTTTTGGCTCGATGAGGTTCTCTACCTTGGGCATATCATCTCGGCCAAGGGCATTGCTATAAATCCTGAGAAGGTGTCTGCAATTGTGAATTGGGAACCACCTCAGGACGTGAAACAACTCCGCAGCTTCCTTGGTCTCGCAAGCTATTGTCGAAGGTTCGTTGAGAACTTCTCTAAGATCGCGAAGCCTCTTTCCAACCTTCTCCAGAAGCATGTGAAGTATGTTTGGTCTCCTGAATGTGACATCACTTTCAACACCCTGAAAGAGAAGCTAGTCACTGCTCCAGTTCTGACTCCTCCTGATGAATCCAAACCGTTTGAGGTCTTTTGTGATGCTTCCGTTCAAGGTCTTGGTGCAGTGTTGATGCAAGAGAAAAAAGTTGTGGCTTATACCTCTCGTCAGTTGAAGCCCAATGAAAAGAACTACCCCACTTATGACCTCGAGTTGGCGGCAGTTGTGCATGCTCTTTTAACTTGGAGGCATCTCTTATTGGGAAGAAAAGTGGACATCTTCACTGACCACAAGAGTCTCAAGTACATCTTCACTCAGCCTAATCTCAACCTCAGGCAGACTCGTTGGGTCGAAATGATTCAAGAGTATAATCCGAGCATCGAATATACTCCAGGCAAGGCCAATGTAATTGCTGACGCATTGAGGAGGAAAGCTTACTGCAACAGTCTTATTCTCAAGCCTTACCAACCCGAGCTTTGTGAAGCTTTCCGCAAACTCAATCTACAAGTTGTTCCTCAAGGATTTCTGGCCAACCTTCAAGTCTCTCCTACTTTGGAAGATCAGATTCGTGAGGCTCAACTTCTTGATGCTATGGTGAAGAAGGTGAAGATTGGGATTGCTAAGAGCCAACCCAAGTACAAGTGCTATCGCCTGGATGACAAGGATACTCTATTCTTTGAGGATCACATTGTTGTGCCTAAAGGTGACCTTCGTAAAGTCATTATGAATGAGGCTCGCAATTCACTCCTCTCTATCCACCCTGGAAGTACAAAGATGTACCATGACCTCAAGCAGTCGTATTGGTGGACTCGAATGAAGCACGAGATTGCTCAGTTCGTGAATAAATGTGATGTCTGTAGAAGAGTGAAGGCAGAACACCAACGATCAGCTGGTCTCCTCCAACCTCTTGCCATTCCAGAATGGAAGTTTGACCACATTGAGATGGACTTCGTGATGGGATTTCCAAAGTCCAAGCATGGCAATGATGCTATCTTCGTTGTCATCGACAAACTCACTAAAGTGGCTCATTTCCTTCCTATCAAAGAATCTATCACAGCAGCTCAATTGGCAGAGCTATATACTTCCCGGATTGTCTCTCTGCACGGCATTCCGCAGTTGATTTATTCAGATCGTGGCAGCATCTTCACCTCAAAGTTTTGGGATTCTTTTCAGAAGGCCATGGGCACCAACATCCGTTTCAGCACAACTTTTCATCCCCAAACTAGTGGCCAAGTCAAGCGTGTCAATCAGATTCTTGAAGGTATGCTCAGTGCTTGCGTCATCTCTTTCGGTATGAAGTGGGAAGATTGTCTTCCATATGCCGAGTTCTCCTACAACAACAGCTTTCAAGGGAGTTCGGGCAAGGCCCCATTTGAAATTCTCCATGGCAGGAAGTGCCGTACTCCTCTTAACTGGTCAGAGACTGGTGAACGTCAACTTCTTGGCAATGACTTGATCACAGAGGCAGAAGAGATGTGCAAAGTCATTCGTGATAATCTCAAAGCCGCGCAATCACGCCAGAAGAGTTACTATGATAGTAAGCATCGTGACTTGGCTTTCGAGATCGGAGACCATGTTAACCTCCGCGTCTCTCCAATGAAAGGTACTCGTCGCTTCAGTATCAAAGGGAAGCTTGCCCCTAGATACGTGGGTCCTTTCAAGATCGTCAGCAAGAGAGGCGATCTTGCCTATCAACTTGAGCTTCCCTCCAACTTTGCAAACGTGCACGCCGTGTTTCATGTCTCTCAACTCCACAAGTGCTTCAAGACCCCTGACTGCACCGTCAACTTCGAAGACATTGATCTCCAAGAAGACCTGTTCTTATCATGAGCACCCAGTTGCTATTCTTGAAGAAACTGAGCGCAAGACTCGCAACAAGTCTATCAAATTCCTCAAAGTCAAGTGGTCACATCATTCCGACCGTGAAGCCACCTGGGAACACGAGGATCACCTCCGTTCTGAGTACCCGGAGTTTTTCCACTCCTAGATCTCGGGACGAGATCCTTTCGTAGTGGTGGAGTGTTGTAACACCCCGGATGTAATTTACCTTATTTGTACTCCAACTCTTGCCGTTTCCGGCACTAAGTTATTTTATTTCCTCGGTGTCGAGTTTTTGTCTCCGTGTGTTTTGTCTTTCTCATGCATCTCATATCATGTCATCATGTGCATTGCATTTGCATACGTGTTCGTCTCATACATTCGAGCATTTTGCCCGTTGTCCGTTTTGCATTCCGGCGCTCCTATGTCACCCGGTGTCCCTTTCTACCTCTTTTTGTGTGCGGTGTTAAACGTTTCTGGATTGGACCGAGACTTTCCATGCGGCCTTGGTTTACTACCGGTAGACCGCCTGTCAAGTTTCGTACCATTTGGACTTCGTTTGATACTCCAACGGTTAACCGAGGGACCGAAAAGGCCTCGTGTGTGTTGCAGCCCAACATCCCTCCAAAGTGGCCCAAAAACACACCTAAACCCCTTCCATCATCTAGAGCGTTCGATCACGATCGTGTGGCCGCAAACCGCACCTCATCTGGAGCTTCCTAGCTCCCTCTACCTCTATAAATAGACCCCCATTTCCAATTCCCGGATCTTCTTTCCGAAACCCTAGTCTCTCCGCTCCCCGCGCCGCCGGACACGTCCGGAGCGGATCGGACGTGTCCGCCTGCCGCCGCCGACCAACCAGGCGATGCCACCTGTCCCGGGAGGGACCGCATCGCCGCCTCAGCCCCGCCGGCCCGCGAGGCCCAGGCCGGGCCCTCCCGTCGCCCAACCGGGCCCGAGCTGCCCCGCGTGCCCCGCCGCCCTCTTCCTCCTGGCGCCCGACGCCGGCGCCGCCTCTCCGCCGCCGGTCGCCTCCGCCGCCCCGTCCCGCGCCAGCGAGCGCCGCACTGCGCCCGACCGCACCGCCCTGCTCTGGCCACCTCACCTGCAGCCCCGCCGTCCTCCTCCTCGACGCCGGTGCAACTCCGGCCACCTCCCCCAACTCCGGCGCCCTCAAGCGTCTCCGGCGAGCACTATTCCGGCAGCCTCGGTTCGCGTGCCGCGAGATCCAGATCCAGATCCATCCCCTCTAGGTTGACTTTTTCGGAACCTAACCCATTTTGGAATTTTGGCATCCTTGCCTAGGCCTTCCACCATATCATCCGCTACACCACCACCGACTTCCGCAACCTAACCCATTTTGATCCCCATAGCATTTGAGGTTGTTTGAGTAGTGAATTGAGTCTCCTAAGGTGTTTTGGCTACTTAGGGACGGTTGCTTCTTCATCAACCACCACCACCACTTCCACATAGGCTTACCCACCATACACTTCCGCCACCCCAACTTAACCCAATTTTGTTTGTGTTGTGAGTTGTGTCTCCTAAGGTGTTTCGGCTACTTAGGGACCGTGCTTCCAACTGCGACACCGTGTATAGTCCACCACCTTACCCTCCATTTCTGCATTGCCTACTCGCAAAACCCATCATTTCATTTCCGCAATGTAACACCCCGGATGTAATTTACCTTATTTGTACTCCAACTCTTGCCATTTCCGGCACTAAGTTATTTTATTTCCTCGGTGTCAGGTTTTTGTCTCCATGTGTTTTGTCTTTGTCATGCATCTCATATCATGTCATCATGTGCATTGCATTTGCATACGTGTTCGTCTCATGCATTCGAGCATTTTGTCCGTTGTCCGTTTTGCATTCCGGCGCTCCTATGTCACCCGGTGTCCCTTTCTACCTCTTTTCGTGTGCGGGTGTTAAACGTTTCCGAATTGGACCGAGACTTGCCATGCGGCCTTGGTTTACTACCGGTAGACTGCCTGTCAAGTTTCGTACCATTTGGACTTCATTTGATACTCCAACGGTTAACCGAGGGACCGAAAAGGCCTCGTGTGTGTGGCAGCCCAACACCCTCCAAAGTGGCCCAAAAACCCACCTAAACCCCTTCCATTATCTAGAGCGTTCGATCACGATCGCGTGGCCGCAAACCACACCTCATTTGGAGCTTCCTAGCTCCCTCTACCTCTATAAATAGACCCCCATTTCCAATTCCCGGATCTTCTTTCCGAAACCCTAGTCTCTCCGCTCCCCGCGCCGCCGGACACGTCCGGAGCGGATCGGACGTGTCCGCCCGACGCCGCCGACCAACCAGGCGACACCACCTGTCCCAGGAGGGACTGCATCGCCGCCTCAACCCCGCGGACCCGCGAGGCCCAGGCCGGGCCCTCCTGTCGCCTGACCGGGCCCGAGCTGCCCCGCGCGCCCCGCCGCCTTCTTCCTCCTCGCGCCCGACGCCGGCGCCGCCTCTCCGCCGCCAAAGCCGCTAGTCACCTCCGCCGCCCCGTACTGTGCCGGCGAGCGCCGCACCGCGCCCGACCGCACCGCCCTGCTCCGGCCACCTCACCCGTAGCCCCGCCGTCCTCCTCCTTGACGCCGGTGCAACTCCGGCCACCTCCCCCAACTCCGGCGCCCTCAAGCGTCTCCGGCGAGCACTGTTCCGGCCGCCTCGGTTCGCGTGCCGTGAGATCCAGATCCATCCCCTCTCGGTTGACTTTTTCGTCCCTAACCCTAGCATTTTTGCATTCTTCCACATGCCATAACTCTGCATCCATAGCTCCGATTCGTGCGTGTAGCATATCAAAATATTCGTCTCGACGAGTACATCATTTCATCTCATTGCATCATTTTCATTTGAGCTAATCTTGATGCCCGAAATGCTGTTGGAATAGGGCTATGTGATTATTATGTCAGATATGTTTCAGCAAATGGCCTTTTGTCATTTTTGCCATGATTAATGTGTGCATGCTATGATCCTGAGCTCTACATGCGTTTTGTAGAATGCCATGCCATCTTTACAGGGGTGTAGGCCATGTATTTTTTGTGATCTTTGTGGTGACTAGCACAAGCATGCAAAGTAGCTTACTCGATGATGCTGATTTCAGGGACTTAGAATTTCACTAAGTCCTTGTCCTGATATTGTTTTTATGCCATATGTTCATGTTGTTTCCTAGTGATCCGTGCCTCTTTTGAGAATGATCAGTAAGGATGTTTTGTTAATATTGTGATGCTCTATCCATCCATGTCTTTGTTTGCAATTATGGAGCACCCTAGCTTGAGTCAATCGAGCTCTACTTTTGCTATAAAATGTTCCTGGCAGATTGTTAACATGTTTTGCAATTTTGCCAAGCTTGTTGTTGTTGATCCGTGCATGCTATTTTATTATTCTTGCCATATCTATGCTTCTATGCCATGTCTATTTGCTGGGTGTGTGCTTAGTTTATCATGCAATGCCTCGTGGTGAGTGCATCGAGCTCGTAAACATGCCTAGTCGTTATCTATTTTGCATGCTCCAGTTTTTCACTAAGTCTGAATCTGTTTATGTTTTTGCTATGTTCACATGCTTGCAATTGCATTTTCTGATCCCTTTTGGTTCAAGGTCACTAAGGGACTTTTGTTATGTGCTTTGAGTAGCTTCATGACATGCCTTGCTTTGCCATGATATGTTCCTGTAGCATGTAGTTATCGTGCTCTAAACATTGCTTCCTGATGATAAATTCCTGACTTGTGTTAATTTCACTAAGTCTGAAACCTGTTATCATTTGCACTTTTTCCATGCTTGTTTGAACCTGTTAATGAGTGAATTAGCTGTAGATGAGTGTTCATCTTTTGTCAAGCATCATGAGAGGATCCCTACCAAGTATTTTGTTGTCATGTTTGAGTGCTGTAGCATATTTATCTTGATGCATTTAGATGGCTACTTTCTATTTATCGCAGACCGGTGCCATATTTGTTTTGCTCGCCATTTCCAAACCGTGCATCTGATTCCGGTGATCTTTATATCGATTTCGACCGAAATCACCTCACCTTTCCAGTGGAACTCTTGGTTTTCCAAGTTGATGCCAGGTCTAATCATGCCTTTCCAAATCTTGCATATGCATCACATATCGCATCCCGCATATCATACCATGTTTGCATCATGTTGTTTGAGCATTGCACGTGGTTGATTGTGTTCCTTTTGCTTGTTGTTCTTGCTTGGGTAGAGCCGGGAGATGAGTACGTGAACGAGGAGCCTGTTGAGTTTGCTTACGAGGATCAAGGCAACTCTGAGAACTTTGCAGGCAAGATGACCATACCCTCGAAATCACTTCTATCTTTGTTTGCTAGATGCTCGCTCTTTTGCTATGCCTATGCTGCGATACCTACCACTTGCTTATCATGCCTCCCAAATTGCCATGTCAAACCTGTAACCCACCATGTCCTAGCAAACCATTGTTTGGCTATGTTACCGCTTTGCTCAGCCGCTCTTATAGCATTGCTAGTTGCAGGTGAAGATTGGAGATCGTTCCTTGTTGGAACATGTTTATTGTTGGGATATCACCATGTTATCTTGTTTATCTTAATGCACCTATATACTTGGTAAAGGGTGGAAGGCTCGGCCTTATGCCTAGTGTTTTGCTCCACTCTTGCCACCCTAGTTTCCGTCATATCGGTGTTATGTTCCCGGATTTTGCGTTTCTTACACGGTTGGGTTATAATGGGAACCCCTTGACAATTCTCCTTGAATAAAACTCCTCCAGGAGGGCCAACCTTGGTTTTACCATTCGCCACCTAGCCTTTTTCCCTTGGGTTTCGCAGACTCGAGGGTCATCTTTATTTTAAACCCCCGGGCCAGTGCTTCTCTAAGTGTTGGTCCAACCCAGAGCACCGTGCGGGGCCGTCCCTTGGCAACTTGGGTTACGTTGGCTTCCGTACGCTTAGCTTATCCGGTGTGCCCTGAGAACGAGATATGTGCAGCTCCTATCGGGATTTGTCGGCACAGCGGGTGTTCTTGCTGGACTTGTTTTACCATTGTCGAGGATGTCTTGTAACCGGGACGCCGAGTCTGGTCGGATTGTCTTGGGAGAAGGAATATCCTTCGTTGACCGTGAGAGCTTGTGATGGGCTAAGTTGGGACTCCCCTGCAGGGATTTGAACTTTCGAAAGCCGTGCCCGTGGTTATGGGAAGATGGGATTTTGTTAATGTCCGATTGTAGATAACATGAAACTTAACTTAATTAAAATGCACCAACCACGTGTGTAACCGTGATGGTCTCTTCTCGGCGGAGTCCGGGAAGTGAACACGGTGTTGGAGTAATGCTTGACGTAGGTTGTTCTAGGATCACTTTTTGATCATAGTTGTTCGACCATGCTTTTGCCTTCTCTTCTCGCTCTCTTTTGCGAATATGTTAGCCACCATATATGCTAGTCGCTTGCTGCAGCTCCACATCATACCTTTACCTTACCTATAAGCTTAAATAGTCTTGATCGTGAGGGTGTGAGATTGCTGAGTCCCCGTGACTCACATGTTACATCCAAAACTAGATGCAGGGACCGATGAGGCCATTCCAGATGATATGACTGAGCTCAAGTGGGAGTTCGATGAAGACTCTCGTTGTTACTACCTGTCTTTCCCAGATGATCAGTAGTGGTGTCCAGTTGGAGCGATCGGGGACCTTGTCGCATTTGGGGGTTGATCTTTATTTTGGTCCCGTAGTCGGACCTTGAGTGTTTTGGATGAATGTAATACTTATTTATGTATTTGTGTGACGTGGCGAGTGTAAGCCAACTATGTACCTTTCCCCATTATTTATGTACATGGGTTGTTTGCGAAGATTACCTCACTTGTGACATTGCTTTCAATGCGGTTATGCCTCTAAGTCGTGCTTCGGCACGTGGGAGATATAGCCGCATCGAGGGTGTTACACGCAATCCCATTGAGCTTCCGCAACCACCACCACATTCCCGCTACCACCATTTGACATTTGAGATTTTGAGTTTGCGGTTTTTCCCCGTTTGCTCAGGTGTTTCGGCTAGTTAGGGACGAGTCTCCATCATCTTGGTATCTCCATCAAGATCACCGCCACTCATCATCACCGCGGACGGTAACCTCCATATCATCTTGGTATCGTGGTACCCCTCCTTTGTATATTCGCTTGCAGTTGCATTGATAACCCCTAGCCCATTTTGCGTTACTTGCCTATCGAGACTAGCCATTTGAGTATTGCCGGTAACGTTACTTGTGCACATTAGTGATCTACACCATACATTGCATACATACCATATCATATTGGTATCATATCATCTCGTGTGCCTCAAGTTTGTCCCCGCATACACACAATTACTATCTTGGTTTGTGCATTTCGCAAAGTGGACATACAAAAAAAGAAAAGAAGAATAAGCTTTTAAGCAAAAGAGAAAGAGCAAATAATCTTGTAAGCAATAGCCATAGCATCATACCACATTGTCATATCCGATCATCTTGGATCATAACACCGAGAACCATACATACATAGCATACTTGGGATAGAAAGTCGATACATTTTGCATATCATAGGTTGTGCAAAAGTGTCGTATCCGCCTATTGAGCAATCGTGCTAGCGTCTCTCTTGAGTTTTGCAACACGAGCGTTTTCCGTGGACTCCACACTTTGTGCTCATTCCTTGGTTGCACGACCCCATTTATCTATCCATGTGTGTGTTTCCGTGTACCATATATTGCTATTGGTCTACTTGTTTCACTTGAGAATTTGTGAATCTCTTTCAACATTATTGACTCTTGCTAACATTTTGCATTAAATTTTTGTGCCACTATCCTCACCGAGCTACTCCATAAGCTTTACTTGATAGGTGTGAGTGAACAAGTCCGGTACCAATTCCACTATTCTTTCATCTCACATTGAGTGAAACGGGATACATCATCAACTTTGGGAAAAGGTAACTTGGTATTGTTTATCTCATTTCCTACTCACCTCTACTCGAGTCTTGTGATGGATAGGCAAGGCATTTCACCTTCGGTCTACAACAACAACGACCAGTTCGATGCCACAAACAAATCCAACGACGCCAAGATACAAGCTCAAATGGAGGAGAACAAAGCCCTCATCAAGTCCTACAAGCGACCTTCCTCATCTTCGGGAAGACGCTCAAGAGCACATGCTTCCAAGCTACCATCTCCGACAAGATCACATCGGCATCGACACCATCACCACCACGAACGTGAAGGTCAAGAGCTCAACACCAACAACCGCTCGATGACTTCACCATCTCCCTTGGCATCTTCGCCAAGCGACTTCAAGGCATCTTCGCCTATGGACATATGGCATCTTCGCCCACAAGCACTTCAAGAGAAGCTCCCCAAGCTCAAGTCCACGACTTCCACGAGCTACTATGACCTCGACATCGACTATGAGATTCCTTTCTATGGGACTCTAGAACCCGAGGAGTATATCGAATGGGAGCGTTTGATGGACGACTACCTCAAACTACATCAAGTTCCTCCCGAAGATCAAGTGAAGTGCGCCACAAGAAACTTCCACGACTACGGGTCGACATGGTGGCTTCACACACCTTCGAAGACCTACGACATGAGTTGGGCCAAGACGAAGAGAGCTATGCGGCGAGAGTTCATGCCTCCAACCTACATGGAACAGCTTCTACGCCAATTGGAGAACACCACCCAAGGATCCAAGTCCATCGACGAGTACTTCAAGGAGATGAAGAAAGCCTTGCGACGAGCCGGCGTGGACGACCCCATTTCGATGAAGTTCCACTTCATGATGGGATTGCACAACAACATCTCCAAGACGATCTTCCTCGACAACTACAGGTCCCTCGACGACTACTACATTGGTGCTCTTAAGGCGGAACAAGAACTTATGAAGGTCAAAGCTTCTCCACCCCAAGATCACTTCGCGACGACCAAGCTCCATGAGAACGAGCATGAGGCTAGTACCACCATGATGTCCAAGCCCGATGAGCTCCAAGACGATGCTCCCAAGTTTGACTTCACCTCCATACCTCTTTGTGGCATTCATGTTGCTGAGTCCTCCATGACTCTTTTTCAAGACGGTGCGGCAACGAGTTCAACTACGGAGACCTTCAACAACCAAGCTTTGGAGGCGAGCGACACGGTGGCAAGCAAGGATGATGCTTCCATCTTAGGAGGCGAGAGTGATGATGTGCTATCTTCGTCCTTCATCCACGGCGACAACAACAAGATGGCTGAGCATGGGATTTTCCCTTCGACCACGGCGACATGTGATGACTTGAGTGACTTTAGCCACCATATTTAGAGTGAGAGTGATTTCACCACTAGCCCCATATATGAGGTGTTTCCACAATTCCCATGTGAGGAGAGCCACAACCCCCACCTCTTGAGTGAGATGAGTGACTCCACCATATGTGAGTTTGAGTGCACCTATTTTGAGGGAGCGAGTGAACCACCACATAGAGAGAGTGAGATAGTTGATAGGTCATGTGAGGCTACTTTCAACACTAACAACTTGACCTCTACCTCTATTGTGTCTTCTCATTTGGTGCCAGGTCCCTTATGTTATGACGCGCCGATTCTCGATGACTTCGTCCTACCTTTGGACAAGACGATGACCATGGTGGAATCTGATGCACCCCCCACATGGTTCCATCAAGATGAAGATGCACTACAAAAAAATACACTTCCGTGATGATACGTGTTTGTCACAGTAGGTCGCTTTTTTGTCATGCATGTACATCCATGACAAATTTATGGCAGAATCAAGATAGTCATACCTGCGCTGTCGTAGAAGTGTTCCATGACATTACCAAAATTATCATCACGGAAGTGTCCACTTCCATGACGATAAATCGCGTGTCACAGAAGTGCTTTCGTCAAGGGTGACCGACACGTGGCATCCACCATAACGGAACACCGTTAAGCTATCGGGTCGGGTTTTGGATCTGATAACCCGTTAACAGCCCCGACCAATGGGGATTTTCCATGTGTAAAATCATCATTGGCTAGAGGAAACACGTGTCGGCTCATCGTCGGGATAGATGTCAATCACTCACTGGACAGAAGGCGCCTATGATATGTCGACACATGGCACGGCCCAACAAGTTTAAATGGGCCGGCCCAACTAAAGGCCCACAAGATTTTGCGGACCATAATGGGCCGGCCCAGCTAAAGGCCCACGAGATTTTGCGGACCATAATGGGCTGGCCCATCTAAAGGCCCACAAGATTTTGCGGGCCATAATGGGCCAACCCAGGTAAAGGCCCACAAGATTTTTGTGTGCCATAATGGGCCGGCCCAGGTAAAGGCCCACAAGATTCTTGCGGGTCATAATGGGCCGGCCCAGCTAAAGGCCCACGAGATTTTGCCGACATTAATAGGCCGACCCAGCTATAGGCCCACAAGATTTTGAGGACCCTAGTAGGCCGGCCCATTAACTGGCTGCCATGTTTTGGGCCAAATTCTGGCCCATATTTGATCCGGTCCATTAATGGCTTGCCACGCTCCGGGCCTAATAGTGGCCCATATGAGATCCAGCCCGTTAAAAGCCTACCACGTTCTGGGCCAAATTACGGACCAGATGAGGTCCAGCCCTTTAAGACGATTTGGGCTCAATTATGGCCCATATCAGATTCAGCCCGTCAACTAGACACTATGCTTTTGGGCCCACTTGCTAAAGGCCCACTTAGTAATTCGGCCTAATATTAGTTTTGGCCTGTTAAGGGCCCGTTTAACATTTCGGCCCTATATTAATTTCGGCCTGTTAAAAGCCCATCATATAGTTGGGCCTAACTACGGCCCGGTTTGCATCCGGCCTGCTCACAGCCATTATCTGATTGGGCCAAATAAGGACCCAGACAATTTTGGCTTGTTAAAAGCCCGTGATTTGATTCGCACAATCATGGGCCAGGGTTCATTTCGGGCTACTACGTAACTAGTAGGAATTAAGAACAAACCTACTCTATACAATAAAGAAATTACAACATAGTAACTAAGAATAAACCTACACTACACAATAAAGGATTTAAGGTATATTACATCCACTGGGCATCAAAGTTCGCCACCAGTGATCATAAATCGCAACGAAGAAGCAGATTACAAAAACTGGGCACCATTGCAGCATAACAAAATAATATTGAACCGAGACCACTTCCAAGACAGTTCAAGAAAGGTTAGCCTTGCGGGGAACTGTTGCGCAAGCTGCTGAGCAAGGATGTGAGACCGGCCTAGCATGTCGGTCATAGCTTCCAGGTGTAGCTGTTTAGCGATGAGGTTCTCATTGGTGTTCTTCGCAATCTTTCTTAGAGATAGGACTTCAAGTTGAAGTTGAGTTGCAGAATGCCTTTCAGCTAGAACTTGGGACTAAAGAAGTCGAACTGATTCAGACAACGAATTCTGTGAGCTTGTCTGACTATTAGTCTCAAGTAACTTGAACACTGCATCAAGACAAGACTTTCGGATTGTCTCGCTATCTTCAAGATGTTTTGCCTTCTTTGCTGCAATATATGTTGGGTTTGTCTCACAGCCTTCAGCAGACTTGTGCATGCCATCAGGCATATCACCCTGAAACAAAGCAGAGAGATGACAGGTTTTGCACGTGTATAAACAAAGATGATAACTGTTCTGTCAATTCTATCCAATTCCAAATTAGAAAATAAAGAATATGTTCAAAATAGCAATAGCATAATTTGGCATTGTTCATAATGCGGGGAGCTTCACCACACTACTGGATTACCATGTCAACATAACAAGCATAGATGAAGGGCAAAGAAAATCATTGTATCTATTTTGGATAATGTGCATGGCATGTTATTCATATCATCAGCCGCATCAGTAAGATAAAACAGGAGATGACAAGGTGCAAACGTGGGCTGCTTCACCACACACTGGATTATAGATCCATAAAAACAACCATACATATAGGGAGTATTAAGTAATGTGCATGGTATGAATAAGGAATTTGGTTTTACAAGTAAAACTTAGAACTTACGGTTCTTACGGACATGCATTTTGGTAGAAACAGCAAACTAAATAACAGTAAACGATAGGGAGTATGAGAAAATTAAACAACAATTGAGGATAAAGGCTTTAGAAGGACTGACTTACATTAACAGTTAACACCGGCTTTATAATGCCCTTCTCCATGGCAAGGGAAGGATAACTCAAGAATTTCAGCACATAATCTTCTTCATAAGCATTGCCTGTACTCTACATTTTGTAGAGAGTAATTATAGATATGATAATACTGGAAGGGATAGAGGATAATGAAGATAAGATGCAGATTGATGCTACATAATCAACTACCAATCCCTGGAAGTACAAGTGTTACAGGACAAAATGTACTGACAAGAGCAATGGGCTACACTTCTGCACTGGCATTGTCTGTGTATTCTACTTGTTGGTAAGATTAAATATAGATCTGATCTTTTTTAGTAAATGGTGGGCAAGGGAGATAAGATGTAGAATGGTATAAATTGAACCAATCCCTCTTCCCATAATACAAGAGTGTTTTGAACACTGGTGTACTGTACAAAACATTCTTATATTATGGGACGGAGGGAGTAGCTGTTAATGTAAGTACAGTGATAGACCACGTTCAGTCCTTACAAGAGGACTGTAGAGCTAAACCTCTTCAAAAGCATTGGGTTGATTCTAACTTTATGTAAGAGTCCATACGGATCTTATAATGTCCATCAAATGGACGATTACGAGGCTAACATGTGCAGTGATGCTACATAATCAAACAGCTATGAAAGTAAGTATGGTCATATAGGGCAAGAGGTACTCACAAGAGCAATGCAGTGTGCAGTATAGTTGCGAGATTCTATGGTCCCTTGAGAACGAATGTTCTTCTGCTAACATTTTTCGTACAAGTGAGACATTAAGGCAAATGCAGAAATGTAGTTCAAATTGTGATGTGATATCATAGACAGTACCTTATGCTGCAGCCGAGACCAATGTGTAACAAGATTATTCCAGTCACCATCGGATAAATGTAGCACCGGAGACTTTACAGAAATTTCATTCAGAGGCTTGCCATCGAAGTGCGTTTGCCTCAGGTAGGAACGATACTTCATCAACGAGTGCTTGAAAAGCGCAACCAACCCTTGCTCGTCATCACAATCCAGTTTGCACCTCGCCTATTTAAAAGAATGAAATCCTGTGTCTTCTGTCAGCAGAAACATATGTAGTAATGACCATGAATAACATTAGTACATTACTTACGCGTAAGTTGCGAAGGAAGACTGGAAATTGTTCCGTGTCTGCGGTATAATCTTTCCATGAAGGAAAGATGCGCACAAAGTTCCTGACAACAACATAAGCTTCGTCTTCTAAACTGGGAAGAAATGGAACAGGGGTCCTATTTGCTGCAATTGGGGCTCTCTCTGGTTCGAAAAGGGATTTGGCAACTGGATTTGGTGTACTCTTTGCTGGAATGGGGGTTTTGCGTCGTACAGCTAGTGCTATGTCAACTGGCACAATCATACTGTTTGCTGCAGTTGGGGCATCAGAAATGACCAATGTAGTAGGGCTAGAGTCTGCTAGAGTTGGGGTATTTTGTGGGTTAGCTGATATTGCAACTACACCTAATGGGCTATTTGATTTATCAGGTACCACTACCTTTTCCAAATACTTTGCTTGTGCTCCTCCACGATCAGCAATCACCCTCTTCCTTTTGAATGTCTGATACACAAGAACAACATTTGAATGGATAAATATGGTATGATGACAGATGGAATATGTACTGAAAATGGATAGGCAGGGCGTATTCACATACACGATGTGTAAACTAAGCTAATGGCAGTTCAACAAAGTAGAAGCAATGCAAAGCATCAGTTGCAAGATATGTGCGAGCAATGTAACCTTGGAAAGTTAGAGCAAGTACCTTGATGGGTGAATAAGATAGGGCATCTTCCTCTGACTCCTCCACTATGGAGCTACATTGACTTAGGTCTCCCTCTAGCTCAGAATCACTGTTAGGATCATATTCTGAGCATGAATCTGCAGGTGGAGAGTGTTTGCATTGCATTGCATCCAGACTTGATTTCAGTCCCTTAATGCCAAGTTTGATAGCCATGGCATTGTTCTGCTTTATTCTTTTCATGCGCGCAAGCTCATAATCATTATGATGCTGTTCAGAATCTCAGATTCATGAAAACATAAAAAGTAGTCAGATGATCTATGGAATGCATTGCGGTTTCAACTCGGAGAGTGTCTCCCTATAAACCCCTGCATATGCAAAGTTCACCTCCCCAACCGTGCTGACCAGACCACACACAGAGACACACACCCGAGGGGCGAACATGCATTTTAGAAACTAATTTAGGAACATTTAGCTGACCAATTAAACAACTCTATTTTAATAATATCAGATTCGTATTTGAACAACTAAGCTTGTTTAGCTTGATGGGTGGAGCAGTGTTATTATGAAATGAAGCATGTATTCTGATCGTATAGTGATCATAAAAGGGGGAAACTCTAAGCATATATTTTTTAGCAAAAGAGGGTTTCCCCTCTGATTTCTATTAAAGAAACCACCACGGAACCAACATGCTCAATTAAATCCTAAGCGTGATCAATGAAACCATATTATGGCTGTGCCATGCCAGATTTGAAGCTGCAAACAGGAGAAATGATATTCAGCATCCATTGTTTGCTTCAAACTAAGAACTAAATTCTAAGAGCTGAAAAGAAAGTAGAGTAACCAAGTTAAGATCTATTTTCTGGTTGAGATCAAAAAGTTGAGGAGATATGCAGTACCACCTCTCTTGTGGCGCCGTGTAGGCATCGGGGGTGCGATGGTTGTCGGTGGTGTTGAAGCAGATCTGCGACGGTAGACGGGTGCATCGGGGGATAAGTCCCGTTGCGGTGGAAGAGAAGGTCGTGTGAGCGGCCCCGACAAAGAGGACGACGACGCCGATGAAGCGAGAGGACGCGATGCAAGGCTATTGGTCCGTCGCCGTGGATGAGAAACGTCCATCTCTAGCAGTGGACGACGCGGTCTTGGTAGGCGCTCCGGCATGGTGGAGGACGGTGGCGATGGATGTGGTGGATGACGGCGGCGATGGATGGGGTGGCGGACGGAGGCTGGTGTGTGAATGGGGTGTTCTAGCGCAGACGGTGTATGAATGGGAAAATGGAGGGAGAGGTACAGGGAACCATGTTTTTGGGACGCGCCTGTCTGAAATATGGGAAAGTTACGAACTTATCCCCCATTTCAAATTTGGACGTCTTGTCGGTTGGTGATAGGACGGTAATCTCGCATCTCCCAAATATTTGCCGGTAACTATTTCGGGCGAGGAGAGGGTGTTTTGCCGCCCACGGTTGGTGCCTACGGTGTATGAACAGGGCTGACAGGTAGGGCGGTTGTGTCACATCTGATGGAAGTTACACATCTGCCCCTATTTAAAATATTAGCCTACATCTATTTCAGATGAGGAGAGGATGTTTTGCCGCCCACCGTGTATGAATGGGGAATGGAGGGAGAAACAGAGGTCTTTCGGACGAGCTTGAATCAAATGAGTTTTGCCGCCCATGTTTGACGCCCACCGTGTCGGAATGGGCTCAGAGGCGGTCATGTCACGTCTAATTGAAGTTACTAACCTACCCCTATTTAGAGCAGTGGAAATCGGGCCGATGGATTGTCCGTGTAATGGGTAGACAGTAATTTCCATCTCCCAAACACTTGGCTTCGGGCAGCCGATGTGGGAGTGGAAATTTTGCTGTTTCTTTCGAATTTTGGGACAATAAGCATCCACGTTTACCCTGGCAACTAAATTCGAATCCATTTTGTATTCCTATATGAATCTTTATAAATCATTCTATGTGTTTTTATATATCTTCAAAAGGATGATAAAGATGTATTCCACTATCATATATGAATATGGTTTACAAATGCCGATACTCAAATTCAGAAACTAGAATCCAGTTTAAGGTGAATTCGAATATTTGGAACACTTCATGTCCAACTCAAATGTCACACGCAGCATAGTGTGTACTCCCATTTAGATATGTACATAAGCGATGTATCAAGATTCAAATACCGAGTCAATCAACCAAGAATGTACGGAACTAACAGACATATAAATACTTATAGAGTATATGGATCAATAATATCAACTAACATACATAAGCCAGGCCGCTGTATTTTTTTGGCTACAACAACATCCTTTTTTAGCCAGCATCTTGTCCCTTTCCGATGCGTGCCACTTATGGTCCATCTATACTACTATTGCTGATTGCACATTCAGCCCGATTGGCATATTTGTAGGTCTGGCAGAGCAATCCAAATGAAATGTCTCCGAGTCTTATCAATTAATACAGACTTGTGCTCAAATAAAATTACAAACAAAAAAACAAAAAAAAATTATTACATGATCGCTAAAACAAATGGTTTGATTGATTACATGAACAAACAACACAAAGGTTATTCAACTATGGAAAGAACATTTCACCTATGATTTACCAAGTAGGAATTTAATTTCCTTTTTTCCTTCAAGACCTTAACAATCTGGTCAGTCTCAGCTTGCTTTGTTTTGAAATCCACCAAATATTTAATGGTTGTCTTGAGTACTGCTTGTGATTGTGCTGTTTGCTTCCTCAACATGTCAACTTCATCTCTAAGTGTAGAAGCAAAATCTCTTTCTACCACTAGTTTAGCCTCTAGAGCATCAGCAGTTGGCAATTTATAATGCACGATTGGGCCGGTGGCACTGCTGTGGGATGATGCAACGACCATGGGGACCTCGCTCCTTGATCTTGGGCTAACCTATTTTGCCATTAAAGTTCCAATTGGATTCAGAAAAGTTGAAGTCAGCAAAACATCTCTATTGGGAGTTATAACAACAAACCAGTTAAACAAACAAGGAATTAAAGAGTTTCAATTGGATGTTGAAAAGTAGTTATTAACATCATTGCAACCCGCTGTTCCAGCAGCAAAGCAGCTAAACAAACAAGTAGATATTTAAGTTAAGGCAAACAGGTAATTCTTAACGGTAAGTATCAAACACGTAGATAGGCGCAGTCTACAATATGATTAACAGGTTGTGCCATCATGTAATTAGTAGCAAACTAAATTAAGCCAAGCAACGTAATTGAACAATTTTGCAATAAGTGGCTAACTAAAATTCCGAGAAGTAGGTAACTGAACTTATGCTAGTTCTTTGTACAGGCGCACTGCAACTTCTTTTTCGCTTACAAGGTTGTACGAAGGAGTCCATGGCATTAATTGCTTGGATACGCAGTCCCAATACTTCTTTCTTCCCACACTGCATGGGTAAGTCGAATGGTTAATCAGGTAAGATGGTGCGTCCTTGATATGTTATATGAGGACATGTAGTCAGACTAGTTGTAGCCAAACACATCACACTGGCTTTTACTGTATATTTCGTGCGATTACTTTTGGCATATCGAGATCTAAGCAATCTATAATAGGATGAAAAGACTGGCATCCTTCACATTATTGGCAAACTCAGTTCATAGAAACAAGCAATTCAACCATTCTGTGGGCAAATCAAAAGCGCCACTGGAATATTTTTCACTATCCAATCATACACGCAAAAAGGGGCGACACCACCACAGGGGCTGGTATGGGCGGCCACCTCAGGTGGCTGGAAAGTGTGCACCTAGTTTGAGTTGTCCAGGTTGGCCCATGCTAGTTTTGTTCGTCCCAACGCACGAGCAGGCAATGTAAAAAATGAAGAAAAATGTTTCAATTTGGATGGGCCAATAACATAAGTGCAAAGCAGGCCCTATAGCAGGCTCGTGGCCCAAACGAGCGCCTCCCATATCGATCGACACCAGGAAAAATCCCAATTCATTCGTTCCAGCCTCCAGTCTGGTTCGCTCCTAACCTAGCCACCGCTGGACAGACCGACACCGCGCTTCCTCGTGCCCTCGTTGGAGGGCGGCCGCCGAGCTTCAAGCGAACGGAAGGACAAGAAGATGAAGATCCAACCCTGGGTGTAGCTTGCGTGGGAGGCAACGGCGGCAGCACGGGCATGGCATCGAGCTTGCACAAACGGACAGTCGCAGCTTGCAAGAGTAGCATGCGCAACGAGCAGGTACATCACATCCCTGATTATATCTAATTCAACTCTTCAATTTCTGGCCAATAGTTAAACCTAATGGTGTTGTAAAACCGCTTGTATGTAGGGAATCTATGAGAAAATGAAACCAATTTCTACTTATTTTATAACTCCCCCAATAAATACTGAACTGGCTGAATCTGATGTATCTAATCAAGTTTCCGGTGCAAACATACAAGCTCATGTTGTTCTTGAGCCTGAAGTGTCTAATGAACAGACTACTAATGAAGGATTTGATGCAAACATTTTACATGCTCCTGGTGATGAACATATAGTGTCTAATGAGGGATCTAATGCAAGCATTTTGCAAGCTCATTGAAGGATTTAGTGTCTAATGATTATCTACTATGTTGAGAGAGATAGAGATTTGCAGGCATTGATGACAAGCAAATTATAGTGCATTTTCATAGCTTGAGGAAACGTTGAGGCCATCTACCAGAAAGTCCCCGTATCATGACAACATAGCATAAATACTATTCCAATCTGTTATTTGAAACTATTGGCATACTTGTGCAGGATAGATATATTGATATGCAGTTTGTGCACTGGTTATACGTGCAATTACACTTGGATATTTTCAACCAGAGAATGAATAATTCAAGCAAGTACAGACCATGTTTGTAGTCCTTGTACACCATGTTGCATTTTGTGTTTTTTGGTGCTTGCATCATTTAGTGTTTATAATCTGAACTACTTTGGATCATTAACTGGTTTTCAAAGTGCATGTAGCTTCACATTTCTCAAGTTATGTTGATTTCCGGAGTGCAAGTGCCTTCGTATTTTTTAAGTTAAATGTTCGCCCCTGGTAACTTGAATTCGTGGATCAGCCACTGCACACAAATCATACACGAATGCCAGTACGAATTAAATGAAATGCAGGGACTTACTCTAGCTCGTTGTACAGGCTCACTGCAGCTCTGCTTGCACTTGGGATGTTCCATGTACAAGTCCATGTTACCACTTGCTTGGATGTGCAGGCCTTGTGCTCCTTGCATCCCCCTCTGCATTTTTGGCACGGCGAATGGTTGATCAAATAAGAGGAATCGACCTTGATGTTGTACCGGAGGACAGATACTTACAAGGTTATACGGGTGTGCAGGATGTGTATCAGATCCCGTAGCGCTGTCATGCTTTGCTAAAATATGGATTTGCTTATTTCAGATGATATCTCCAGAAGAAATAAGAGTTAAGGTCAGAGTTGCATAGGCGTGTAAGCTAAGAGAGCAGTGAAAGGACATCCAAACATCGCCGGAACAGTGCACAAGGGAGTGATGTGTGGATACCTAGTTCGGGCCGGCATTTGGGCATGCTCGCCTAGCTAGAGTGCGGGTCACTTTAGAGCCGTTGAGGGTGATGCGCAGGCGTTGGCTGGCCGCGCACGGATGCAGATCTTGAGTGGCAGCGGAGCGCTACGATGCGGTGGACGAGACCATTGGCGAAGCCCCAATGGCCTCGGGGGGCGGAGGTGCGACGATGTGCTCGGTGAAGTAGCCCCGGTGAGCTGGGAGACGGCGTCAGTGAAGCGCACCTGATGCGGTGGAACTCGGTGTCTGTGAGGCACGTCGGTTGCGGCGGCCGACGTTGTCGGTGGACCACCCAGTGCGGTGGACGAGGGCGTAGATGAGGTAGCTTTGGCGCGGTGGTGAAGCGCGACCGTCGTCTTCGTCGTTGTCGTCCGGCACAGAGGTGGGGAATGGTGGGGAAAGAGACGAGATGTGGGGTGATTCAAGGGTTGGCGGTGAATTAGGGATTTGAACAATCTGGGCGCGGAAGGGGACGGTGAAGAAGAGAGATTTTGCAGGGCTGGAATTGGGGCCGCCAGATATTTCAATCCAAAACGTGGAAGCGCGAACTTATATTGTCGTCGTCCTTTTTTTGGGGGGGGGGGGGGAGGGGGGGGGTAGGTGGCTGGGTGCTACGCGTCCGTCCGACACACGCGACCACCCCGACAGGACTATGCTTCGGTGCCTTAAGGCACCTGCCTTTGCGTCCATGACATATGGGCCCAACAGGTGGCTAGCCCACATGTCAGTGACCCAAAGGCAGTTTCCCTTAAGGCATCGAAGCAGCGTCCACCCCGACACGACCCTGGTTTGCCTGGTGCGCCTACATTTGAGAATGCAAACGAATCTTCTTTCATTTGCAAACAAATCTGCATGTATTACCATGCCCGTGTTTTCCTTGCAATAATTAGTCATTCGAAACGAGATACTCCATCCGTTCACTTTTGTAAGTCGTTTTAGACAACTTAGAATGAACTGTTTTGCACATTGTCTGAAATGTCTTCAAGGTCTTATAAAAGTGAACAAAGGGAGTACTATAAATTAATTAATGAGGAGTTATTTGAAAAAAAATCGAAACGGTATCCACGCTAACGTGGATTAGAGTGTGTGTGTCACATAATTAGTTATTTGAATTAGAGTGTGTGTCACGTAGTTAGTTATTTTAATTAGAGTGTGTGTCACGTAGCAATCTCTAATTCTAACGTGGATTTCGCATTTCACTGTATCCACGCTACCTTTTGAATACAAATTCATATGTATATGATGAACACCATGGTAGTGAGAAAACTTTTGGATGGATTCAAACATATGACCTACAAAATAGCACAACAAGTTGAGTCAATGTCAACTTTTCGAAACTTAGTATGGCACGAATTCGAAATAATTACCCGTATGCCTGGTCCTCGGTTCAAATCTTACAATGTACACCGAATTGAAACATCGATATTAAGTCTCATACTATGTACATTCAAATGTTGTTTTTAGCCCCCCCGCACAAACGCTACATACTTCCTGTATCGGTCAATCTTCCTCTCCTAACCACCTTAGGAAGCTATCGGTTTCCAACACACATTCATTCTTTCTCTCCATGTTTCGATCTCTAGGTCTCTCAACTACACAACCCCTTTTTCCACTCTGTTACCAAATGTATTTACCTCACACACCCGCCATTGCACCTCATGCCGAGCTCTCTCTCTCTCTCCCCCCTCTCCCTCTCACCCTCTCGCGCTAAATACATGCACTGCCTATCTAGCCCCCAACCCCTCGTGCATGCGCACGCACACACGTTGTATATCTAGGTCACTCCCTCGAGACTATCTCACTCTTTCTTCCGCACGGCAGGTCACACTCGCTCAATCTCGCTCTCTTTATCTGAGTCTCGTTTAAACTCGTTTTCTTTCACACACAAATGATATATCTCCCTGTTCGGGCCTCGATCGACACACTCTATACTCTCTCACACAGATTGTCTATCTAGGTCAGTCCATCCAAGCCGCCACCACTCTTTCGACCTCATGGTGGGCCACGGTCAATCAATCTCTCTCTCTCTCTCAATCTCTGTATGTCTCGATTGACCTTGCTCTTTCTCGGACAAAAACGATATATCACCATGTTTGAGCCCAATTCGACCTATTCACATTGTATACTCTCTCATGCACATCGCCTATCTAGGTCACTCTCTCCAACCCGTCTCACTCTTTCGATCGCACGGCGACCCTATGTGATCGGTTGACCTTGCTTCCTCCCACGCACAAAATATATCTACACGTCTATGACTGGATCATCTCTCAAGCTCTATCTTACAGCCCTCACCCTTGCCAAAAAGCTCAATCGGACAATATCTCTCCAGAGCATATATATTTGTTCAATGAATGTCAGACCACACTCACTTTGTCTCTCTATCTATATGTCTCTCGATTGACCTTGCTTTCTCACACCGTATCTTCCACGCGTTGAAGCTACTACCTCTCCATCCTTCGCAAAGCCGGAGCTATTTACATTGCGAGGGGCACTCCAACCTTGGATTAATTTGTGTAGGCATTTATTCCGGTCGGTTTAGATTATATTTTCATAGCATTCGGCCCACAACTACTCCAATCATCGTAGCGGGTAATTAAGCTACGGGGAGCACCTAATATGAGCATCGGGGAGCCATTGGATCAAAGATGCAGCGGCACACACGAGGCCTGAATGTTTTATTTGCAAAAAAACCTTTGGAGAGTTTGGAAATTGTGCATAATTACAAAGACTACTCCCAAGCCATTGGGTCTCACTTCCAACGGTGTAAAAACTCGTATCACCATAGTATCTAAGCTGCGGGGTGGATGTGATATTCTATGCCGCTGTCATTTTTGTTCGTAAACTTGCAAAAAACGTGTAACTCGTGTCGTTACTTGTCTAACCGCGCAAAGTGTTTGTTCAAAAAAACCATCCTACACTGAAATACCGGAACAACACATGGGGGTCCCACTTGTCATTAATCAAATTTGGACCTAAAACTAACAAATCTGAAAGACGAGATTCGAACTGGCAACCTGGACTACAAAGCGTAAGTCGATAGCCTGAAAAAACGAACGGTTGTTGGCTTTGTCCCGTAACTTGATTTTATACAGTACTTGCGTTGAGTAGAGTAGAGGGAGTGCCTCGTCAACACGTGCATGACCGTTATCTCACTTACTGGTGGGTCCCAGGTCTACGATCTCAATCTCTCTTCTCTCCATCGTCTAAACTTTTAACGGGCACACACGAAGAGCGGCGCTAGCTTGCCGTGGTGTTATTACAACTAAAAAACTTGGAAAATAGAAGGATCGCCTAGAACAAGAGACGTTGTGGCTGGTCGAGACGGAGCTAACCACATCTATCCTCCGTGCCACGTTTGCATGATGAAGCTGTGTGGCTAGTGGGCTGTTTTCAACCGACTGGCTGGGTCTCGAGGTCGAACCATAGGTACTACGTCTGATACAGTATATTTTTACACGCACATTTTTCCTCCGTGCCGAGACGTGGCACACCCTACCACGCGGTTTCGGCGTCCTCCCGGGTGGTGCACGCATATATTCTTCCTGACGTGGGACGCCCTACCGCGCGTTTTCTGGGTCCTCCTCGGTCGTAGCGCCGAAGCAAGTAAATGAGTCGTCAAATCACGAAAGACCACCTTTCCTGCCGAGTACATCAGTGAAGCACGGTGGCTTCCTAGTTGGGCTAGTTCGACCGATTAGCTAGGCCGCCGCCACATTTGTTTTTTCACCCCTTTTTTTATCTACTTGCCGGCAGGTAAATTTAAATATCCACCATGGCGTTGCTCTGGTGTTTGGGTGTGGGATGATTTTTAATTTTTTGATTGACGGGAGCAGGTGTGGCAGGTTTTTAATTCTTTGATTGACGGGAGCAGGCGTGGCAGAAATTAGTCACGATGACTCCGCCTGTACCCACTACTCCCTGATGTGAGAAGTCGTCGACTGGTGTTTTACCTGGTGAAAACCAAAAGATTCCCCGCTCCCTCTGCCTTCCCGTAGATTGCATTGCCTTTCAGCCGTTTCACCCCCTTTGCTTGCTCTCCCATTGCTTCTACCTAGTGCCATGGCGGCGCAGCAGATCACGGAGTCCGAGGTGAGGCTCTTGACACAGGATCTCCATGCCAAGGATGCGGACCTCAGGGCCAAGGACGTGGAGCTCCGTCAGCTCAAGGAGGAGAGGAGTGCCATGCTCCTCCGTTATGTGCGGGAGTTCACGGAGCTTCAAAAGCGGCAGGCGTCCACCACAGAGATGCTCGAGGCCTCGGCGGCGTTGCTGCAGAAAGCGGGAGATACGATAGGCCGTCAAGGGAGCCGGCTGGAGCGCGAGCGGGCCGATCGTGACAAGGTCCAGGATCGCCCCAGCCACTTGGTGAACCAAGTTGCCACACACGTGTTGCGGCTGCGCGATGCCTACCGTCGTGCCAGCGCGACGATGCCGGCCGGCGGGCTAAACCCGTTCGACCACCCGGTCGACTTCAACAAGCTGCGGCTTCCCGACCTGGTCTCCTTCTTCACCTATATCTCCGAGGAGCTGAGCCGTCTCCACGCGATGGTGGGGGCTGAGCTAGACAAGGAGGGGTTGCGGGCTGCCGGCGCCGTTGCCGGGCGAATCCTTTCAGGGCTCCGTCACTGGAATCCATTCATGCCATTGGACGCCGTATTTGACGAGCTGGCTCCCGTCGACCGGGAGCGGGCTCTACGGGCGGTTTCACCCTGCATCACCAACATCGTGCGCCTCGAGAAGCAGAGGGACTTCGGTGGTATTTAGGCGCCCTCTGCATGGGCATGTCCATGTCTCGACGCAACATGACCGTTGGATCAAACTCAGACGGTGCAGATCAATCACTGTAGCACAAAGCGTGTGGGTGTGTTTGGTTGAATTCTCATCTCAATATAGTTGTTTCCTCTTCGTGTATTTTTGTCAACCTACTAGTGTGGACTCATGCACCCTTCATGCACTCTGCGAAACACCCAAAAGTGGGTCGAGAAGGGAACTTTTGCTCCCATCCCGTGCACCCTTCATACACCCTGCCTAACACTATTCATGCTTCATATGGTTCATGTTCGTGGAGTATTGTAGCACCGTACTCTCCGTGCGCTGTGGACCTAGTTCTGTTAACATTGATCTCACCGTCCATTCTCGACCGGATAGTCGAAAAAGCGGTACTATGTTACATATAGGAGTAGTTGGCATGCGCACAACATCATTTGTTATCGTCATATCTTACTACACTAGCAACAAGATTGTGTAGTACTGACGTATGAACCACTGCACATGCCTAGTAGTAGGAGCACTGTGTATGTTCAAGTGGCTGCCGTGTTTCACACTCCTCCGTCGTAAGAGTGGAAACGCTTGCTGTAATCAATTTTTTCTTCCAAAAAACAGTGGACATGCTCTACCGTGCGGATCCTCCTCCAGCCATGCACTAAATTACTCACTTTCGCCGACGTGTGGGACAACCAGCATCGGGGTCCACCAGCCATGCACTAAATTACTCCGTAGTAGAGTGACGGTAGACTACCCCGATCGAAGCACCGCGGTAATGCCCAATGAGCCGTCAAATCACAAAACCCCCTCCTTTCCAGCAGTAAGTTGGACGGACGAAGCAACCATCATTTCACTCTTCTCTCTCAGCTTCCTCTCTACCCAACCCCCGCTTCTGCCTCATCTTGTTCCTCATTTCTTCAAGAAAACCCCGACCTTCTTCTACCATTGTTCTTCTCTCCCAAAGAAGGAAATGTGAGTGCATCAATGGTGTTGATTCTGGCCAAGGCCCGGTCTTGCAACCCCGAGATTGATCCTATAACTTCCTCTCTTTTCTTCTTTTGGGTTTGTGATTATGGTTTATTTTCTTTTATTTCTATTTGACAGTTTCTTGATGGACGCTAGAGCATCGGCCGAAGTGATGTCTATGGCTCCGGCCAAAACCGTCGAGGCTCATGGTACAAAGAAGCGCAAGCACCCCGCCGAGACTACTGCAGACAAGCTCAAAGCCATCGCCCAGTCCAAGCCCCCCTCTCCGGGATCCCTCATTAAGCAAGTCCAGGTAATATCTCTTCTTGACGATCTTTTTCTCGATCTTGATCTTATTTTGTCATCTAACACGCAGTACTAGTACTAGTAGTACAACTTTCTGGGTGATCTTGCATGTGATTTTTGTGTGCCAAATGACGGTTCTAAATTCCTCTTTTGACCAAAACATGCGAGAGGTTGACACTGATTTCTTATAGATTACTTTCAACTACTCCCTCTGTCCCAAATTTCTTGTCTTAGATTTGTCTAGATACGGATGTAACTAATACTAAAATGTGACTTGATACATCCATATCTAGACAAATCTAAGACAAGAATTTTGGGACGGAGGGAGTACTTTATGAACATCAATGCTACATTTTAAGACGGTATATTTGCCTCAGTAACTTGTGTTATGGATATTGCATGTAATCCCTTTGCTCTCATGCCTTTGAAGACATGTTCTAGTGTCTTTGTTCACTCATTTCTGTGCGTATATGTAGTCATATATGGAGTATAATATCGAAAATCATCTTATATTTCTGAACGGAGGTAGTAATAAAATATGGTTTCTGTTTGAATTAGAACCAGGTCCGCGGTGGAGATGAAGTTCTCAAAGTCATGCCGTGTGAACTGGAAGACCTGATGATGAGTTCTACTGCTGAACTATCCACCTGTGGTGTCCTTGTCGCCACGTGCACTGAACTAGTGTTTTCCTGTAGCATTGTTGTCGGGCGTGTTCTCGAGGCTGTACTTGACCACAACAATTTCCTAGCTATGCCTTCGATTATGAAGGGTGTGGTTGTAAAGCTTCCCAACAAATCTGATGCGACTTGTCTTCATCATCATGTTTATGAGTGGAAAGACCACTCTGTTAGGTTCTCCAAGGTTGACAAGATGGTGATGGTGCATGTAGACATCTCACACGAAGTCCATGGCCTAGTCAGTTATGCGGGGTTCATCCCGTAGGTCGGTGGCAAAAAATAGTCTGCAGAGTTTAGTTAGTGCAACTTTGCTTGCCTACTATTGTTCAGTACTTGATTTGTGTTTGTGAACCCTGTATTGTTTATTAGTACTTCCACTTTTGGTGTGTGGTCAGTCCTGAGAACGGTCTATGTTAATGTCTTTCCACTCAATTCAGTCTGTATATTTTGAAGTATCCATATCATATTTTTTGTGAGGACGGTCTATCAATTATGGTTACACTCCAATATTTGTATGCATTGCAGGGTTTATCGCACCCACCAGGATTTCTAGCCCCATGGATGTTCGGTCCATACGATTTGTCACAACCTTTGGACTATCCTGCTTGTGGGAGTAGGCGGGGCCCCTGCATGCCACGCGTAGTTGGACGATCAATCTTTTGTTTAGTACTTCAACATAGTGATTTCCTGGTAAGGATTCACTCATGTCACATCAAGTAAATCTTATTGATTTACTGTCTAAATCTTATTGATTTAATGTCATGTTTTCTTTCTTTTCCTGCAATTTTACGATGCATGTTTTGCCATGTGACATTCATCACAGAATAAACCGTTTGGTTTGCTCTACGATGGTTATTTTTGCAGGTTTCACTTCTTATGTCGTGTCAGTAATGAAGGCACTGTCCATCACTTATATTACTGGAAAAAATGGATCAGTCTGTTGTCTGAGTACAAGCTGAATCCCTATGATGAACTGCAGTTTGGTTCAACAAAAACGCCACAATTAGTCCTTCTCGTGTTTAAAAGAAATGAAGAAAAAACTGGATCACGGTCACGGATCCTAGTCAAGTTAGAAAGCTGATCATAGCAGACCAAACACGATCGCCGCTGTCTCGCACAGATCGAGCACCGACAGTTGCTCTAGCATTGACAGCGGCATCGGCTCAATCTGATCCAGTTGAGGATTGGGCACCGACCGTGTTAGCGGATCAGTCTGATCTACTGGAGGATCGGGCATCAACACCGGCACCTGCTCCGACACCGGCACCAGCTCTACAAGGAGCACCATCTCTAGCAGCAGCAGCGGCTTCGGCACCTGCACCAACACTTGCACTTGCATCTGCTCTGGCCCGTGCAGTTGCACCGGCAGCAGACTGGGCTGCAGTTCACACTTCATATACCATAGTCCTTACAAAAGCCGACATGTCCACCTTCTTGGTAAGCATTGGCCGCCCAAGTGCTTCGTTCTTTTTTCTTTCCATGTTGTTTCACATGATTCACTGTGTTGATCTAACTGTTTGGGTATGTCTTCTTGTTTGCAAACAGAGAATTCCTAGAGCAACAAGGGAGTCGTTCAACAATCCGGGCGACCGCGGCCAAGTTTCTCTTACCATGCGCAGCCTTGGTGTGAATGAACCTGCTCAATATATCGTAAGTACAAAGGATGGTCGCATGATGATTGATGCTAAAGGATGGTCAAGGTTCAAATCTAAATCATATCTTGCGGTAGGGGATGATGTCAAAATCAAACTTTCTCGGCAAGGAGAGCTGGTCCAAATCAACTTTGAAATTCTTCAGTAGCAGCACGCAACTGCCTAACTGATCTATCCTCCGAGAGATTTTGATGTAATAATCTGGCATGGTGAAACAAGTGTCATGTGTGTATAAGTAGTACGATAGTATTATTTATCACATGGTATATCATTGATAGAATTGCAACTCTGATTGCTGGTTAGGAACTGTCGTTCGATTTCATTCCAACAGCTGTCGTGCTTTATTCAATTTTGTGTATTCTCCTTGCGACAACATCTAAAACCAGCGCCGTACCGATCGCTTGCAATATGAAAAGCGCTGAGGTAGAACACATGGGCCGCCAAACATGCAGGGTCGGCCTGCGGCCCAAAGTCCAGAACCTAGTTTCGAGAAGCACTAGCTCAGTGCAGAAGTGGCGTCCTCCTCCTACTGTGGGTTGGGCGAAGATGAATGTTGATGCTGCGTTATCTCGCAATGGTGAAAGGGAAGCCCTGGCAGTTGTGAGCCGGGATCATACAGGCTTCTTCCTTGGAGCATCGGCACTGGTGTGCGAAAGTGTTACTGATCCAGAGATCCTAGAGGCAATGGCATGTTGCGAGGGGCTATCTCTGGCTCTTGACTTAAACCTGCAACAAGTTCAGATTAGCACCGATTGTTCAGCAACAGTCAAGCATATCGGAGAGGCATACTTGGGGCCTAGCAAAGTTATTATGGACGAGATCAAGATGAAGAAGAATATGTTCCAAACCATGGAGATCATACATGAAAAACGCGAGTGTAATGTTGAAGCGCATGTGCTCGCAAAAGCTGCTACTTCTTTGCCCTATGGACGCCATCTTTGGCTCACAGGAACCCCTGAAATTATTTGTATACCTATGACTGTTAATCTTCAATAAATCATCTTTTATCCCTCAAAAAAATCTAAGTATTATATTCTCAGCTGAACCCCCATAATGCCCGTGCGTTGCAGAGGGAGTATATTTCTCGGCAACGTGAGCATGTGATATAAAAGATTTGTATATTTCTTTATCTCTCTGTCAAAAAATATATTTATGTGTAACTAGTTACTTCTGTCTTTCTACTTCCTTTTGCTGATATGTGGGGCAACCGGCAATGGGGTCCACGTGCCATATGCACAAATTAGAGTGCACAACTTCATGGTAGACACACCCCGGTCGTAGCGCTGCAGTAATGCCCAATGAGCCGTCAAATCACAACCCCCCCTTTCCAGCTTTAGCAGTAAGCTGGACGGACGAAGCGGCAATATTTCACTGGGCCTGAATCCCCTTCTCCCTTGTCTGCTTGTTCAGAGAAAACCCCCTCTTAGTGATTGCATAGGGTTTTCTCATGGAGAACCAGGTACGAATTCTTCATCCATCCCCGATAAACCCAAGTCCCTTGGTCGCAGGTAATCTGTAACGCCCTCGATGCGGCTATATCTCCTACGTGTTGAAGCATGACTTAGAGGCATAACTGCATTGAAAGCAATGTCGCAAGTAAGGTAATCTTCACAACAACCCATGTAAATAGATAATAAGGGGAAAGGTACATAGTTGTCTTACACTCGCCACGTCACACAAAGTACATAAATAGCATTACATCAACTAATACACTCATGGTCCGACTACGGTACCAAAATAAAAGATCAACCCCAACAAGTGACATGGTCCCGATCGCCCCAACTGGGCACCACTACTGATCATCAGGGAAAGACACATAGTAACGACGGGCGTCTTCGTCCAACTCCCACTTGAGCTCAAGCGCATCATCTGGAACGGAGTCATCGGTCCCTTCATCTGGTTTGGAAGTAATCTGTGAGCCACGGGGACTCAGCAATCTCGCACCCTCGCGATCAAGACTATTTAAGCTTATAGGTAAAGGCAAGGTAATATGTGGAGCTGCAGCAAGCGACTAGCATATATGGTGGCTAACCTGTACACAAAAGAGAGCGAGAAGAGAAGGCAAAGCACGAACGAAGAACTAGAGAACAACCTATGGCAAACATTACTCCAACACCGTGTTCACTTCCCGGACTCCGCCGAGAAGAGACCATCATGGTAACGCACACAGTTGATTCATTTTAATTAAGTTAAGGTTCAAGTTATCTACAACCGGACATTAACAAATTCCCATCTGCCCATAACCGCGGGCACGGCTTTTGAAAGTTCAAATCCCTGCAGGGGAGTCCCAACTTAGCCCATGACAAGCTCTCACGGTCAACAAAGGATATACCTTCTCCCGAGACATTCCGATCAGACTCGGTATCCCGGTTCTACAAGACAACCCTGACCAGTTAAAACAAATCCAGCAACACCGCTCGAATGTGCCGACAAATCCCGATAGGAGCTGCACATATCTCGTTCTCAGGGCACACTCAGATGAGACATCCTACGAGTAAAACCAAACATCAAGTTGCCCCGAGATGGCCCCGCAGTCTGCTCGGTCGGACCAACACTCAGAGGAGCTCTGGCCCAGGGGGGTTTAAATAAGATGACCCTCGGGTTCTGGAAACCCAAGGGAAAAAGAGGCTTGGTGGCAAATGGTAAAACCAAGGTTGGGCATTGCTGGAGGAGTTTTATTCAAGGTGGACTGTCAAGGGGTTCCCATTATCACCCAACCGCGTAAGGAATGCAAAATCCGGGAACATAACACCGATATGACGGAAACTAGGGCGACAAGAGTGGAACAAAACACTAGGCAAAAGGCCGAGCCTTCTACCCTTTACCAAGTATATAGATGCATTAAGATAACAAGATAATATAATGATATCCCAACAAGAAAAATAATGTTCCAACAAGGAACGATCTCCAATCTTCACCTGCAACTAGCAACGCTATAAGAGGGGCTGAGCAAAGCGGTAACATAGCCAATCAACGGTTTGCTAGGACATGGTGGGTTAGAGGTTTGACATGGAAATTTGGGAGGCATGATAAGCAAGTGGTAGGCATCGAAGCATAGGCATAGCGAAAAAGCGAGCATCTAGCAAAGCAAAGATAGAAGTGATTTCGAGGGTATCATTATCTTGCCTACAAAGTTGTCAGAGTTGACTGGATCCTCGAAAGCAAACTCAACGGGCTCCTCGTTAGCGAACTCGTCTCCCGGCTCTACCCAAACAAGACAAACAAGCAAAAGGAACACAATCAACCACGTGCAAAGCTCAAACAACATGATGCAAACATGGTATGATATGCAGGATGCGATATGGGATGCATATGCAAGATTTGGCAAGGAATGATTGAACCTAGCCTCAACATGGAAATACAAGATTGCAACTGGAAAGGTGAGGTGATTTCGGTTGAAATCGATATAAAGAACACCGGAATCGGATGCACGGTTTGGAAATGGCAAGCAAAACAAATATGGCACCGGTCTGCGATAAACAACAAGTAGCCATCTAAATGCATCAAGGTAATTATGCTACAGCACTCAAACATGGCAAAAAAATACATGGCAGGGATCCACTCATAATGCTTGACAAAATATGAACACTGAGCTACGGCCAATTCATCCATTAACAGGTTCAAACAAGCATGGCAAAAATGCAAATGATAAACAGGTTTCAGACTTAGTGAAATTAACACAAGCCTGGAATTTCAGATCAGGTAGCACACTTTGAAGCATTAAAACTAGATGTTACAGGAACTTAACATGGCAAAGCAAGGCATGGCATGGAGCTACTCAAAGAGCTTAACAAAAGTCCCTTAGTGACCTTGAGCCAAAAGGGATCAGAAAATACAATTGCAAGCATGTGAACATGGAAAAAACATAATCAGATCTCAGACTTAGTGAAAAACTAGAGCATGCAAATATGTTAACAAGTAGGCATGTTCACGAGCTCGATGCACTCACTACAGAGCAAGGCATGACAATCTAAGCATACACCCATCACGAAATAGCAAATGTAGAGCTCGATTGACTCAAGCTAGGGTGCTCCATAATTGCAAACAAAGACATGGATGGATAGAGCACCACAAGATTAACAAATCATCCTTACTGATCATCCTCAAAAGAGGCACGGATCACTAGGAAACAACATGAACATATGGCATATTGATAAAAAACAGATCAAGGACTTAGTGAAATTGCTAAGTCCCTGAAATCAGCACTAACGAGTGCACTACTTTGCAAGCTTGTGCTAGTCACCACACATATCACAAAAATACATGGATAGCACCTCTGTAAAGATGACATGGCATATAACAAAACACATGTAGAGCTTAGGAGCATATCATGCACACATTAATCATGGCAAAAAAGACAAATAGCTATTTGGTGCAGCAGATCTGACAATTAACTCAAATAGCTCTCTTCCAACAGCATTTCGGGCGTCAAGATGAGATCAAATGAAAATGATGCAATGAGATGAAATGATGTACTCTCTGAAACGAACATTTTGATATGCTACACGGCCAAAACGGATCTACGGATGCAAAGTTATAGCATGATGAACATGGCAAAATAAATAAGGAGAGAGGGGGGAAAGTCAACCGCCGTTTTGGATCCAGATCGAGGGTTTCGCCGGGTACTGTAGCAGCTCGAGCTCGCTTGAGAAAATGGCCGCGACGGCCAGCGCGAGGCAGCTCACCAGACTTGCCGAGGAAGGAGCCGGCCGGGGCGGGTCGTCGGCGTGGAGGAGGCGAGGACGGGCGGCGAGGCCGGGGTGGCCGCGGGCGGCGCCGGCGATGTGGAGCGGCGGCTGGCGAGGAGTGCGGCGTCGGGCGGCGATGGCTTGAGGAGGCGGTGGCCGGCGATGTGGAGCGCGGTGGCGCGGCGGCGCCGGCCGACGAGGCGGCTCGGCCGCGGGGAAGAAGAGGCGCGGGGCGCGCGCGGAGTTACGGGCCGGGGAGGGCCGGATCTGGGCCCGTCGGGCCTCGACGGCGCGTGGGTCGGCGGCGTTGACATGGCGACACGGGAGTGGTTGGCGGCGGTGTGTCCAGCGCCGGCAAACAATGTCCAGCGCGCGGAGGAGTGGATCTAGGGTTTCGGGGGAAGAAGGAAACGTGAATTTCGGAGGGGGGCTATTTATAGGCATAGGAGGAGCTAGGAGAGTCCAAATGAGGTGCGGTTTTCGGCCACGCGATCGTGATCGAACGCTCTAGATGATGGAGAGGGTTTTGGGCCAAATTGGAAGGGTGTTGGGCTGCAACACATACGAGGCCTTCTCGGTCCCTCGGTTAACCGTTGGAGTATCAAACGAAGTCCAAATGGTACGAAACTTGACACGCGGTCTACCGGTAGTAAACCAAGGCCGCTTGGCAAGTCTCGGTCATATCCGGAAATGTTTAACCCCCACACATGAAAGGAAGGTAGAAAGGACCACCAGAGAAGATAGGAGCACTGGAATGCAAAACGGGTAACGGGGAAAATGCTTGGATGCATGAGACGAACACGTATGCAAATGCAATGCACATGATGACATGATATGAGATGCATGACAACGACAACAACACACGGATACAAAAACCTGAACCCAAGGAAATAAAATAACTTAGTGTCGGAAACGGCAAGAGTTGGATTACAAATAAGGTAAGTTACATCCGGGGTGTTACAACACTCCACCACTATGAAAGGATCTCGTCCCGAGATCTAGGACTGGAAGAACGCCGGGTACTCAGAATGTTGGTGATCCTCGCGTTCCCAGGTGGCTTCACGGTCGGAATGGTGTGACCACTTGACTTTGAGGAATTTGATTGACTTATTGCGAGTCTTGCGTTCAGTCTCTTCAAGAATAGCAACGGGGTGCTCACGATAAGAGAGATCTTCTTGGAGATCAATGTCTTTGAAGTTGATGGTGCGGTCAGGAGTCTTGAAGCACTTGCGGAGCTGAGAGACATGGAACACGTCGTGCACATTTGCAAAGTTTGAAGGAAGCTCGAGTTGATAGGCGAGATCGCCTCTCTTGCTGACGATCTTGAAAGGACCCACGTATCTAGGGGCAAGCTTCCCTTTGATACTGAAGCGACGAGTACCTTTCATTGGAGAGACACGAAGGTAAACATGGTCTCCGATCTCGAAAGCCAAATCACGGTGCTTACTATCATAGTAGCTCTTCTGGCGTGATTGCGCTGCTTTGAGGTTATCACGAATGAATTTACACATTTCCCCTGCCTCTGTGATTAAGTCATTTCCAAGAAGTTGACGTTCGCCGGTTTCAGACCAGTTGAGAGGAGTACGGCACTTCCTGCCATACAGAATTTCGAATGTGGCCTTGCCCGAACTTGCTTGAAAACTGTTGTTGTAGGAGAATTTGGCATATGGAAGACAATCTTCCCACTTCATGCCGAAAGAGATCACACAAGCCCTGAGCATATCTTCAAGAATCTGATTGACACGCTCGACTTGAGCGCTAGTTTGAGGATGGAAAGCTGTGCTGAAGCGGATGTTGGTGCCCATGGCCTTCTGAAAAGACTCCCAAAACTTGGAGGTAAAGATGTTGCCACTGTCTGAAGAGATCACCTGTGGAATACCGTGCAGAGAGACAATCCGAGATGTATACAGCTCCGCCAATTGAGCTGCAGTGATAGACTCTTTGATAGGCAGAAAGTGAGCCACTTTAGTGAATTTGTCGATGACAATGAATATAGCATCATTGCCACACTTGGACTTTGGAAACCCAGTCACGAAGTCCATCTCAATGTGAACAAACTTCCATTCTGGAATGATAAGAGGTTGGAGGAGACCAGCTGGCCTTTGGTGTTCTGCCTTCACTCTTCTGCAGACATCACACTCATTCATGAACTGAGCAATCTCTCGCTTCATTCGAGTCCACCAATAAGCCTGTTTGAGGTCCTGATACATGTTCATACTCCCAGGGTGGATGGAGAGGAGTGAATTGTGAGCCTCGTTCATGATAACTTTATGAAGATCACCTTTGGGCACAACAATACGATCCTCGAAGAAGAGAGTATCCTTGTCATCAAGGCGATAGCACTTGTACTTGGGTTGACTCTTGGCAATCCCAATCTTCACCTTCTTCACCATAGCATCAAGAAGTTGAGCCTCGCGAATCTAATCTTCCAAGGTAGGAGAGACTTGAAGGTTGGCGAGGAAACCTTGAGGAACAACTTGCAGATTGAGTTTGCGGAAAGCTTCACAAAGCTCGGGTTGGTAAGGCTTGAGAATCAGACTGTTGCAATAAGCCTTCCTGCTCAAAGCGTCAGCAATCACATTGGCCTTGCCTAGAGTATACTCGATACTCGGATTATACTCTTGAATCATTTCGACCCAGCGAGTCTGCCTGAGGTTGAGATTAGGCTGAGTGAAAATGTACTTGAGACTCTTGTGGTCAGTGAAAATGTCCACTTTTCTTCCCAATAAGAGATGTCTCCAAGTCAAAAGAGCATGCACAATTGCCGCCAACTCGAGGTCATGAGTGGGGTAGTTCTTCTCGTTGGGCTTCAACTGTCGAGAGGTATAAGCCACAACTTTCTTCTCTTGCATCAACACTGCACCAAGACCTTGAAGAGAGCCATCGCAGAAGACCTCGAACGGTTTGGATTCATCAGGAGGTGTCAGAACTGGAGCAGTGACCAATTTCTCTTTCAAAGTGTTGAAAGCGATGTCACATTCCGGAGACCAAACGTACTTGATGTGCTTATGGAGAAGGTTTTAAAGAGGCTTCGCAATCTTTGAAAAGTTCTCAACGAACCTTCGACAGTAGCTTGCGAGACCGAGGAAGCTACGGAGTTGCTTCACGTTCTGAGGTGGTTCCCAATTCACAATTGCAGACACCTTCTCAGGATTCACCGCAATGCCCTTGGCAGAGATGATATGCCCAAGATAAAGAACCTCATCGAGCCAAAACTCACACTTTGATAACTTGGCGTAGAACTGATGTTCCCTGAGCTTATCAAGCACCAAACGCAAGTGCTTGGCATGATCTTCCTTGTTCTTCGAAAAGACCAGAATGTCGTCGAGATAGACCAAAACAAAGTCATTTGTGTAGGCGTTGAAGATGAAGTTCATCATGCGAGAGAAAGTTGGAGGAGCGTTGACGAGGCCAAAAGACATGACAGTGTATTCGTATGAACCATAGCTTGTTCTGAAATCCGTCTTGGGAATATCTTGCTCACGGATTCGAAACTGGTGATAACCCATACAGAGATCAAGCTTGGAGAATACTTGGGCACCTTTGAGTTGTTCGAACAGCTCGTTGATGTTGGGAAGTGGGTACTTGTTCTTGATAGTCTTCTTGTTCAATGGATGGTAGTCAACACAAAGTCGGTCCGTTCCATCCTTCTTCTTCACAAAAAGTACTCCACAACCCCACGAAGAAGAACTAGGTCGGGTGAGACCCATGCGCTCTTGAATATCGAGTTGCTTCTTCAGCTCCTTCAACTCTTCAGGTCCGAGCTTGTAAGGACGCTTGCAAACCGGTTCCGTGCCAGGCTCAAGATCGATGATGAATTCAACTGGCCGGTGCGGAGGCACTCCTGGAAGCTCTTGTGGAAAGACGCCTTGATATTCGCAAACGACTAGAATTTGAGAGATGGCATCCAGTTCACCCTTCTCATTGAGAGAAAACAGATGGATTGTATCATCATGAGCGGCAAAGACAATTACATCCTCAGACGAATGAGTCAATTGAATCTGCCTGGCAGCACAATCAACATGCGCCTTGTGCTTAGAAAGCCAATCTATTCCGAGAATAAGATCAATATCCGAGTTGCCAAGAACCACCAGAGAAGAAAGAAACTTGTAGTCGCCCAACGTGATAGAGATATCGGGAGCAACCAAACTAGAAGTCAAAAGCTTGCCGGGAGAAACAACTTGCATGACTTTGGGCATGACCTCAGTATCAACATTGTGCTTCGATGCAAAAGGGCATGACAAGAAAGAATGCGATGCACTAGTATCAAAAAGTACTTTTCCAGGAACATCGTTAATAGGAAGGTTACCCATGATGACATCTAACGAGTCCTCTGCGTGAGCTGCGTTCATCAAGTTGACCTTGGCGTGCTTGGGGTTATGCTTGACCACATCTGTACTTGCCGATCTCACAGGAGGAGGAGGAGGGGACGCCTCTGGTTGAAGTATTTGTTGGCATAGTGACCCTTCTGTTGGCACTTGTTGCAGTGACCTCTGAAAGCGGACGGTGATACGAAGCACTCGATCTTGGAGCTTAAGACGACATCTTGTTCTGAAAGCCAGGGTTGGGTGGGTGGGAAGATCCACTGCCACCTTTGCTCTTTTGTTGAAAAGGCTGATGGAACGGAGGAGGAGGAAGCCAATACTTCTGCTGCTTAGCCACTTGAGTAGAGGAAGAAGGAATAACATCTCTGACTCGCTTCTTGGAAGCATCGCACTTCAGTTGGGCAGCCTCTTGCTTCAATGCCATGTTGTAGAACTCATCGTACCTCAAGGGCTCAAAGAGAACAAGCGCTAGCTGGATTTCTTCTCTGAGACCACCCCTGAACTGATATATCATGCTCTTCTCGTCAGGGACGTCCTGCTTAGCAAAGCGGGCGAGCTTCTGAAACAACTTGTTGTAATCATAGACAGACATCGAGCCTTGCTTTAGGTTGCGGAATTCCTCACACTTGCTTTCAACCACGCTCTGAGGAATATGATGAGCTTTGAAGTCTTGACGGAATTCATCCCAGGTAATCACACGGCCTCCTCTGGAATCTTTGTACTGCTGAAACCATTCTGCAGCTTGGTCTTTGAGTTGGAAGGAAGCGAACTTGACAAAGTCCTCAGGCCTGACGTTACTGCACTTGAAATGCTTGCACAAGTCCACGAGCCAATCGTCAGCATCAGTTGCCTCAACACAATTGCTGAAGGTCTTTGGCTGGTTAGCAAGGAACTGGTTGAGTGTAGCAAAGTGATTCTGATTGTTGCCCTGGTTGCCTTGGTTGCCTTGGTTCGCTTGGTTGCACTCTTGAAGAATTTACATGATCAACTGCGTGTTTGCATTGGTTGCGGCCATCACAGCTTGCCATGCCTCCGGAGGAGGAGGTGGTGGTGGCGGATCAGGATTCCGAGTCGTGCGCGTTGGAGGAGCCATCCTGAACAGGTTGACATCCATTAGCACATTGACAGATAGAATTGAAGCTGAATCAAACGGGTTGAAATTGCCACAAATAGTCTTCACATCCGAACAAAATGAACGAATGCATTCCAATTGAAATGGTCACATATCCATAAATTGAGAAGCCACTTAGAATTCAGGTAGAGGAATAAAATCAACAAGGTACGGAGCAAGAACGAATACTCGGTAAAGATCACCCAATCTCAAACCAAATATCTGTGGAAGAAGAACTAGAGCTACAAGAATTCCCACCTATGAAACTCCCGAACCTTTCTGGTTATGCAATCAGGTGTTGGGGATACAGGGGAAGCATAATATCTCACCCAAATCTAGCAAATCCTACATCCAGCTGTATCCATCCTTCAACACATAACTGAGATAAACTTCGGAAATCATCTACCTCAACCTTCGAAAAGCATCCGTTATACAAGTTATGGCAATACTCCCGAACTCCCGCCCCAGTACTGGGTGGCGTCGAGGTTATCTCACCAACAACTGCATAAAAGAGATTTTCGATGTCGACGAACTAAACTCAGGTATTCCAAAACTGCAACGATAAAATTGTGATGATAACACCTCGGAGCTCAACTCCCCGGGACACTGCCACAACCCCTAAATGACAGGAGGCACCAAGAACAATGTTCTCGTCACAAATCCATCGGAACGATTCCAAGATACCCGCGTGATCCTAAATTTTTTTAGTGAAATTTGAGAAGAGAAGATTCAAAACTCTACGTCAGGATGCCTTACCAGAGTGATGAAGGGACTGGGGAGTAAAAAGAATTCCTAAACTCTCTGATATATAATTCCTAATGACTCAAAACATTTTTCTAGACTCAACAACAGCTGCTAAATACGATCAAGCAGTGGGGGCTCCTAAGGTTGGGGAAGGCTCTGATTACCAACTTGTAACACCCTCGATGCGGCTATATCTCCTACGTGTCGAAGCACGACTTAGAGGCATAACCGCATTGAAAGCAATGTCGCAAGTAAGGTAATCTTCACAACAACCCATGTAAATAGATAATAAGGGGAAAGGTACATAGTTGGCTTACACTCGGCACGTCACACAAAGTACATAAATAGCATTACATCAACCAATACACTCATGGTCCGACTACGGTACCAAAATAAAAGATCAACCCCAACATGCGACATGGTCCCAATCGCCCCAACTGGGCACCACTACTGATCATCAGGGAAAGACACATAGTAACGACGGGAGTCTTCGTCCAACTCCCACTTGAGCTCAAGCGCATCATCTGGAACGGATTCATCGGGCCCTGCATCTGGTTTGGAAGTAATCTGTGAGCCACGGGGACTCAGCAATCTCGCACCCTCGCGATCAAGACTATTTAAGCTTATAGGTAAAGGCAAGGTAATATGTGGAGCTGCAGCAAGCGACTAGCATATATGGTGGCTAACCTGTACGCAAAAGAGAGCGAGAAGAGAAGGCAAAGCACGAACTAAGAACTAGAGAACAACCTACGACAAACATTACTCCAACAACGTGTTCACTTCCCGGACTCCGCGAGAAGAGACCATCACGGTAACGCACACAGTTGATTCATTTTAATTAAGTTAAGGTTCAAGTTATCTACAACCGAACATTAACAAATTCCCATCTTCCCATAACCGCGGGCACGACTTTCGAAAGTTCAAATCCCTGCAGGGGAGTCCCAACTTAGCCCATGACAAGCTCTCACGGTCAACGAAGGATATACCTTCTCCCGAGACATTCCAATCATACTCGGTATCCCGGTTCTACAAGACAACCCCGACCAGTTAAAACAAATCCAGCAACACCGCCCGAATGTGCCGAAAAATCCCGATAGGAGCTACACATATCTCGTTCTCAAGGCACACTCAGATGAGACATCCTATGAGTAAAACCAAACCTCAAGTTGCCCTGAGGTGGCCCCGCAGTCTCCTCGGTCAGACCAACACTCAGAGGAGTAGTGGCCCAGGGGGGTTTAAATAAGATGACCCTCGGGCTCCGGAAACCCAAGGGAAAAAGAGGCTAGGTGGCAAATGGTAAGACCAAGGTTGGGCATTGCTGGAGGAGTTTTATTCAAGGCGGACTGTCAAGGGGTTCCCATTATCACCCAATCGCGTAAGGAACGCAAAATCCGGGAACATAACATCGATATGACGGAAACTAGGGCGGCAAGAGTGGAACAAAACACTAGGCAAAAGGCCGAGCCTTCCACCCTTTACCAAGTATATAGATGCATTAAGATAACAAGATAATATAATGATATCCCAGCAAGAAAAGTAATGTTCCAACAAGGAACGATCTCCAATCTTCACCTGCAACTAGCAACGCTATAAGAGGGGCTGAGCAAAGCGGTAACATAGCCAATCAACGGTTTGCTAGGACATGGTGGGTTAGAGGTTTGACATGGCAATTTGGGAGGCATGATAAGCAAGTGGTAGGCATCAAAGCATAGGCATAGCAAAAGAGCGAGCATCTAGCAAAGCAAAGATAGAAGTGATTTCGAGGGTATGATCATCTTGCCTGCAAAGTTGTCAGAATTGACTGGATCCTCGAAAGCAAACTCAACGGGCTCCTCGTTAGCGAACTCGTCTCCCGGCTCTACCCAAACAAGACAAACAAGCAAAAGGAACACAATCAACCACGTGCAAAGCTCAAACAACATGATGCAAACATGGTATGCTGTGCGGGATGCGATATGGGATGCATATGCAAGATTTGGCAAGGAATGATTTAACCTGGCCTCAACATGGAAATCCAAGATTGCCACTGGAAAGGTGAGGTGATTTCAGTTGAAATCGATATAAAGAACACCGGAATCGGATGCACGGTTTGGAAATGGCAAGCAAAACAAATATGGCACCGGTCTGCGATAAACAATAAGTAGCCATCTAAATGCATCAAGGTAATTATGCTACAACACTCAAACATGGCAACAAAATACATGGCAGGGATCCACTCATAATGCTTGACAAAAGATGAACACTGAGCTACGGCCAATTCATCAATTAACAGGTTCAAACAAGCATGGCAAAAATGCAAATGATAAACAGGTTTCAGACTTAGTGAAATTAACACAAGCCTGGAATTTCAGATCAGGTAGCACACTTTGAAGCATTAAAACTAGATGTTACAGGAACTTAACATGGCAAAGCAAGGCATGGCATGGAGCTACTCAAAGAGCTTAACAAAAGTCCCTTAGTGACCTTGAGCCAAAAGGGATCTGAAAATACAAATGCAAGCATGTGAACATGGCAAAAACATAATCAGATCTCAGACTTAGTGAAAAACTGGAGCATGCAAATATGTTAATGAGTAGGCATGTTCACGAGCTCGATGCACTCACTACAAAACAAGGCATGACAATCTAAGCATACACCCATCAAGAATACACATTGTATAACCTAGACACGGCAAGAAAAACAACATAGCATGCACGGATCAACAACAACATCCTTGGCAAAATTGCTAACAAGTAGACAATCTGCCCAGATTCACGAAATAGCAAAAGTAGAGCTCGATTGACTCAAGCTAGGATGCTCCATAATTGCAAAAAAAGACATGGATGGATAGAGAACCACAAGATTAACAAATCATCCTTACTTATCATCCTCAAAAGAGGCACGGATAACTAGGAAACAACATGAACATATGGCATATTGATAAAAAACAGAGCAAGGACTTAGTGAAATTGCTAAGTCCCTGAAATCAGCACTAGCGAATGCACTACTTTGCAAGCTTGTGCTAGTCACCACACATATCACAAAAATACATGAATAGCACCTCTGTAAAGATGACATGGCATATAACAAAATACATGTAGAGCTCAGGAGCATATCATGCACACATTAATCATGGCAAAAATGACAAATAGCTATTTGGTGCAGCAGATCTGACAATTAACTCAAATAGCTCTCTTCCAACAGCATTTCGGGCATCAAGATGAGCTCAAATGAAAATGATGCAATGAGATGAAATGATGTACTTTCTGAGACGAACATTTTGGTATGCTACACGCCCAAAACAGATCTACGGGTGCAAAGTTATAGCATGATGAACATGGCAAAATAAATAAGGAGAGAGGGGGAAAAGTCAACCGCCGTTTTGGATCCAGATCGAGGGTTTCGCCGGGTACTGTAGCAGCTCGAGCTCGCCTAAGAAAATGGCCGCGGCGGCCGGCGCGAGGCAGCTCACCGGACTTGCCGAGGAAGGAGCCGGACGGGGCGGGTCGTCGGCGTGGAGGAGGCGAGGACGGGCGGCGAGGCCGGGGTGGCCGCGGGCGGTGGCCGGTGATGTGGAGTGCGGCGGCGCCGGCCGGCGAGGCGGCTCGGCCGCGGGGAAGAAGAGGCGCGGGGCGCGCGCGGAGTTACGGGCCGGGGAGGGCCGAATCTGGGCCCGTCGGGCCTCGGCGGTGCGTGGGTTGGCGGCGGTGACGTGGCGGCGTGGGAGTGGTTGGCGGCGGTGTGTCCGGCGCCGGCGGACAATGTCCGGCGCTGGCGGACAATGTCCGGCGCGCGGAGGAGTGGATCTAGGGTTTCGGGGGAAGAAGGAAACGTGAATTTCGGAGGGGGCTATTTATAGGCATAGGAGGAGCTAGGAGAGTCCAAATGAGGTGCAGTTTTCGGCCACGCGATCGTGATCAAACGCTCTAGATGATGGAGAGGGTTTTGGTGGGTTTTGGGCCAAATTGGAAGGGTGTTGGTCTGCAACACACACGAGGCCTTCTCGATCCCTCGGTTAACTGTTGGAGTATCAAATGAAGTCCAAATGGTACGAAACTTGACAGGCGGTCTACCGGTAGTAAACCAAGGCCGCTTGGAAAGTCTCGGTCTATCCGGAAATGTTTAACCCCCACACACGAAAGGAAGGTAGAAAGGACCATCGAAGGAGATAGGAGCACCGGAATGCAAAACGGACAACGGGGAAAATGCTCGGATGCATGAGACGAACACGTATGCAAATGCAATGCACATGATGACATGATATGAGATGCATGACAATGACAACAACACACGGAGACAAAAACCCGAACCCGAGGAAATAAAATAACTTAGCGCCGGAAACGGCAAGAGTTGGATTACAAATAAGGTAAGTTACATCCGGGGTGTTACATAATCCTAGGATGGCAGCCACCGCCGTCGATGCATTTTTCTTCCTACTGAATCTACTGTGTTTCATTTGCAGTGCCCGAAGTGCGAGTACCCTACAGGTTTCTACGCCCTCGGCGAGATGCCACACTTGTTCCTTCTCATCCCAAGACAGCATTTTGAAACGCGCACAGTATGTTCCTAGAATCCTCTTTTGTATCCGGGAGGGTGGGGTTTTTTTGAACATACTGTGTTCTCATATTATTTTTCCTGCAGTGTATTATTTGCTCTGCCAGAACACATGTACTCAAGGTGCTCGGCCTTGCCATAACTGAATACACTAGTTTAATGGTCATAGTGAAGACAAGCAATGGATATAAGTTCCGAGTTGGGTTCATGAACCAAGAAGATCGCTTCTTTTTTATGGCCGAACTTTGATAAACTTTCTCAAGTGTTACGGACTAAAAGTTGGCGCACGAATGTTGATGGAAATAGCAGAACCTGGTCTCATCTTCACTGCGATCTTCCACCCCGACGTCGTTCCAGTTGTTCATCCATGTTAGTTTTGTATCTGGTTCTTGCTTGTTGCCTGGATTACTTCTTAATCCACCTATTCTGTCTAACTAATCACAATTTAACTTTAGAAGTAGCAACGAATCTCTCACGAAGATGCTACTTCTAACTAATATTTTCTTATAATTGGTGGCATGTGTAGGTTTTTTCCAGAGTTAAGCAGTCTGCTCGTTTGTTACTCTGTAATAACTCGGCTGTTACCAATGGCACTGAAGTTGACTGGATCGACATCCACAAGTTCCTACACTTTATTGATCGTCTTGAGGTCCTTGTGGGGCGTTTCAATGGTGGAAGGCCACGTGGGATATGTGTGCCACTGCTGCACTCATTGAACAGGTCCAACTGTGTCGAGAAACTTATGGTACGAGCTGTTTTCTGTTATATATGTTGTTCATAAACTATTGCTTATACACAGTTTTATAGCTGTGATCTTCCTGAAATAGGAACTGCCGAGTTTTATTGTTCCTATACAGATGCCTCACCATGGTCGGGTCAGACTTGCGCTTGGTTACAACATGATGTTTATGTCGACCTACTCAATTCCCCTTGGAGGTGAAAAGATACTTATTCATGGGTGGTCTCAAATAATGAAGGCCCGTCCATCTTGGAGAATAGGACAGAAGATTATGTTCTTGCTTTTCCATGGCTCTAAAGCGAATATCCTGTTTATTGACCATGTTGCGAGATGAAGCCGCTTTCAGAAGGTTGTGGATGCGCAGGGTGGCGGCCTTGCCCTGGGGCTTGGCGGCCTCACCCTTGGTTAACTGTAGGAAAATTAGCACTGTTCGAGGCGTGCTTTGTACAGTTGAACCTGTATAAGTACTCATACCGCTTTCAGCTTTGGTTGTTAAGTGCCCCTGCTGGTTTCAGTTAAGGTTGTTAAGTACTCCTGCTGCTTTTACAGTCTGTCGTGTTTCTTCAGTCCTGTCTTCCTCCAGCCGCCAAAACCAAACCAGCGCCGGCGGGGCCGCCTGCTTCCGCCTCCCACGGCTGGCTGTACCTCAGCGCACGCATCGCCGCCCCACCGTCTCCTAAATCGTTAATGCCGACGTCCTCCGCGCGCTTTGGTGCGCTCGCCGCGGCGCCGTCCTCTCGCGTTGTCAACATGGTCAACAAACAACATGAACCGGTAGAAGTACATGGAGAGGATGACAGTAGGGGCCCACCACGTCAGCGTATGGAAAAATAAAATGCTTCCTCCTAGTGTTTTCCTGACATCTGGGACCCACGACATTGTGAGCGTATATAGTCAATAGACAAGAGAACAACACAAGATCGGCTAACACCTGGGACATAGCTACTCGAGCAGTACTTTTTTGTTTGGTATTGTTGAGATGGAGCAGGGTTTGAACTGGGCTGTGGCCCGTCTAGCCCAGGCTTATATTTTATGTTCACCATGTGACCAGCCCAGCTATTTTTTCTTTGTGAAAATGAGCCCAGTTTATTTTTTCTGAACAATACCCAATCCAGGTCTACTTATTTTTCTACGCCCTGATGGGCTGCAACTCTTTCAAGACGCCTACAAATCTTGAAAGTAATATGAAATGGGTTGTAAATATAAAAACAGATGACAAATTGGCAATTACTTTATAATTTCTGAATTTTATTACATTTTCAGATTCCTATTTCACTGGGCATTAACCTAATTTAAATATATCTTCAAAGTACTTTAAATCTGGCTGGACATTTCGGTATTAAAAATAGTTTGGAACCCACAGAAATGTGCGAAATTGGCCCTGGCCAACCAAAAAAACGACTACAATAAATTGCATAAGAAGTTGCCATGAGCTATATATAAATTATTAAAAAAAAGAGGGAGTGGTCTGACTTGTGGGCCTATTTAGTTCACGCGTATGCAAGATTTTTTTAGTTATTATATACGTCAACAAACGATTCTAGCAGACATAACCGTTGGATGTCAATCCAACGACCGTCGTGTTTCTTCAATCTCTGATCTTCTTGCTCCAGCCGCCAAAGCAGCGCCGGCGGGACCGCCTACTCCCGCCTCCCATGGCCGGCTGTGCTACCGCGCAGGCCTCAGCGCCCCCTACTACTCCCACCGCTGGCCAGGGCATCCCTCTACTCACCCACACCCCCTGTTATTCTGCGGCGACGGCAGCCTCACACCGCAGCCGAACCGGTGAACGCTCGTACTCCTCTCCGCGTGGGCATCCACTGCCGCATCTTCCCCGGCTCGGCGTCATCCCCTTCCTATGCCTCGCCGTCGTCCAGCGCCGTGGTGCTCTCAGCGCGGCGTGGTCAATGTGGTCAACGACCGACTTCCATCGGAAGAGTACTGTACGTGGAGAGGCTGACAGCTGGGTCTACGACAGCCGCAAGGAAGTGCCTTCTTATTACGCGGAAAATAATTATTCCTCCACCTGATAGCGGGGACCCACCGGACGGGCCACCAGTATTTTGTGAAAAAAATCATTTGCCCTTGACTGCTGGGACCCATCGGACGGGCCACCGTATTTCGTGAAAAAAACATTCCCCGCACTGTCAGCTCGGACCCACTGGAAGTGCCTCCTTATTACGCACAAAAAAATGAATACTCCCCCGGCTAGTTGGGACCCACCTTGGTGGGAGGCTGACTTGTGGGCCTACTAAGTTGACGGGGACGAAGGGCTTTGTCAACTTAGTCAATATGAACGATTCTAGCTCCAGTGACCGTACGATGTCCATCCAACGGCCGTAGTGCTTCTTTAACCTCTGGTCTTCTTGCTCCAGCCGCCCAAAGCAGCGCCGGTCGTGCCGCATGCTCCTGCCTCCCGTGGCCGGTTGTGCTGCCGCAGAGGCCTCACCGCCCCCTACTATTCCCACCGCTGGCCAGGCCCTGCGGCGACGGCATCCTCACACTGCAGCCGAACCAGTGAACCCTCGTACTCCTCTCCGCGCGGGCTTCCACTGCCGCGTCTTCCCCGGCTCCGCGTCGTCCCCTTCCTAGGCCTCGCCATCGTCCACCGCCGTGGTGCTCTCGGCGTGGCGTGGTCAATATGGTCAACGACCGACTTCCATCGAAAGAGTACTGTGTGTGGAGACGCTGACAGCTGGGTCCACGGCCGCATCAAGGAAGTGCCTCCTTATTACGCGCAAAATAATTATTCCTCCACCTAACAGCGGGGACCCACCGGACGGGCCACCGTATTTCACAAAAAAAACGTTTGCCCCTGACTGCTGTGACCCACCAGCTACATCTTCGCACGCAAGCAAGTGCCTGACAGTCGGGACCCACCTGGTCGAAGCGTACATAGCGTTGTCATTCTGGTCGCGAACGTGTACGTACATATATACTGGTCGATGTAGAGGCGCGCACGTGTCATAGTAGATGCGCGCACGTAGCATGTACACGTACGTACAACAGCCAGGGTGCAAGAAAGAAAATACGGCTACGTATGTGTACATACAGGCGAGGTCTCGAACGCCTACTCATGCATACGTACGGACAGGGCTCATGTACATGGCTGGGTTAGAATGGAGAAACAGCGTCGTTGTCGTGTTCATGGGGAGGCAATGGAATGCGTCGTGTTCATGGGGAGGCAACGGAATGTGTCGTGTTCATCCGCAGGCAACGGAATGCGTCGTGTTCATCGGGATGGCGTGGACGGAACAGGCGATGGAAACGAGGCATGGCGTACCGCAGAACGGAGGAAAGGGCCTTTTGTTCGACCGGCCACATTCGAAACGGGATCCTGTTCATCGGGAGGGGTCTGGCGTACCGCAAAACGGAGGAAACGGACCTCCGACGGTCGAAACGGGGGTCCTGTTGATCGGGAGGGGTGTGGCGTACCGCAAAACGGATGAAACGGACTTGTGTCGGAGCACTACGGTCGAAACGGGGGTCCTGTTCATCGGGAGGGGTGTGGTGTACCGCAAAACAGGACTCCACGGGATACTGTTCATCTCCACCGTTGACCCCCTCCAGCCTCCACGAGCTATTGTTCATCCACCGTTGACCTCCTCCAGCCTCCACTTGCGACTGTTCATCCACGGGCTCCTGTTCATCCAGCCTCCACCGCGTGCTACTCCACCGGCTACTGTTCAATCAGCCCTCTCCACGGGCTCCTGTTCAACCACCCCTCCACGGGCTACTGTTCATCCTGCCCTCCACCGTCTACTGTTCATCCTGCCCTCCACGGGGTGGTCCTGTTCATCCAGCCCTCCACGGGGTCCTGTTCATCCAGCCCCAACCAGCTCGATCGATCGGGGTCCTGTTCATCCAGAGGCAACACCACGGGGTCCTGTTCATCCACCCTCACCGGGAACTGTTCATCCACCCCCCGCAACTCTCACTGTTCATCCAGAGGCAGCATCGATCGGCGTCAGTTAGCAGCAGTAGTGAAGGAATCGCTCGATCGGGTTCAGTTAACAGCCATCGATCGATCGCTCGGGTTCAGTAACGCGTAGCCTACAGTGCAATCACTCGGGTTCAGTTATAGCCCAACGCCTCGCTCGGGTTCAGTTAGAGCCAAGGCCTTGCACACACGCGCGTACGTGTATGAGAGAAACGTGCATCGCTCGGCCCCCGACCTCCCACCGTAACCGGGAACTCCCGAAATTTTCCTCCCCCTCGCTTCTACCACAGTTTTCCCCGTCATGGACGGCCCAAAGAATGTCATGCAGCTGCGTCTCCGGCCCGCCCAGGACGAAAAGCCCATTTTCTGTCATGATTTTTTGTCATAGAAGTAGGAGCCCACCACATCTATGATGATACCGGGTTTTGTCACAATTATCATCATAGAAGTGTCATATGTATGACAAAAAAATTTCGTTCGGCCCAAAATGTCACGGATGTGTCTTTTTTTGTAGTGATGACCACCATTTGGTCTTTCCCACCCCACCTACACCACATGAGTGGAATGACAAAGGTAACATAGGTGAAGGTGATGCTCTAGTCCCACTAGTGGACATTCTTGACGTTGATTGCTTGCATGATGTTGATCAACCTATTTCCATGCTTCATGCTAGTGTGACTTCCCCATGCGATGATTTACCCATTTATGATGAGTATGATGATTGCCATGTGGAGTCTATTAGTTGTGATGCCATGTTACATAGGATTTCTTGTGCTAATTCTCTCGGTCACATCATGTTTGCCAATCCACTTGACTTGTCATATGCTATGCATGAGATCGACCACATGTCATATTTGCAATCTCTTCATAGTGACTATGCATATGCCATTCAGATTAACCTGATGGCCCACAAGTATAGGGGATCTATCGTAGTCCTTTCAATAAGTAAGAGTGTCGAACCCAACGAGGAGCAGAAGAAAATGATAAGTGGTTTCCAGCAAGGTATTCTCTGCAAGTACTGAAATAAGTGGTAACAGATAGTTTTGTGATAGGTTAATTTGTAACGAGTAACAAGTAACAAAAGTAAATAAAGTGCAACAAGGTGGCCCAATCCTTTTTTGTAGCAAAGGACAAGCCTGGACAAACTCTTATATAGAGAAAAGCGCTCCCGAGGACACATGGGAATATCGTCAAGCTAGTTTTCATCATGCTCATATGATTCGCGTTCGGTACTTTGATAATTTGGTATGTGGGCGGACCGGTGCTTGGGAGCTGTCCTTACTTGGACAAGCATCCCACTTATGATTAACCTCTATTGCAAGCATCCGCAACTACAACAAAAGTATTAAGGTAAACCTAACCATAGCATGAAACATATGGATCCAAATCAACCCCTTACGAAGCAACACATAAACTAGGGTTTAAGCTTCTATCACTCTAGCAACCCATCATCTACTTATTACTTCCCAATGCCTTCCTCTAGGCCCAAATAATGGTGAAGTGTCATGTAGTCGACATTCACATAACACCACTAGAGGAGAGACAACATACATCTCATCAAAATATCGAACGAATGCCAAATTCACATGACTACTAATAGCAAGAATTCTCGCATGTCCTCAGGAACAAACGTAACTACTCACAAAGCATATTCATATTCATAATCAGAGGGGTATTAATATGCATATAGGATTTGAACATATGATCTTCCACCAATTAAACCAACTAGCATCAACTACAAGGAGTAATTAACACTACTAGCAACCCACAGGTACCAATCCCGGACTTGGAGACAAGAATTGGATACAAGAGATGAACTAGGGTTTTGAGAGGAGATGGTGCTGATAAAGATGTTGATGGAGATTGCCCTCTCCCGATGAGAGGAGCGTTGGTGATGACGATGGCGATGATTTCCCCCTTCGGGAGGGAAGTTTCCCCGGCAGAACAGCTCCACCAGAGCCCTAGATTGGTTCCTCCAAGGTTCCGCCTCATGGCGGCGGAGTTTCGTCCGAGAAGATGGCTTGTTATTTTTTCCCATCGAAAGACTTTATATAGCAGAAGATGGCCACCGGAGGGCCACCAGGGGGCCCACGAGGTAGGGGGCGCGCCCAGGGGGTAGGGCGCACCCCCACCCTCGTGGGCAGGGTGTGGCCCCCTGGTGAACTTCTTGTGCTCAATATTTATTATATATATTCTAAAATTGACTTCTGTGAAGTTTCGGGACTTTTGGAGATGTGCAGAATAGGTCTCTAATATTTGCTCCTTTTCCAGCCCAGAATCCCAGCTGCCGGCATTCTCCCTCTTTATGTAAACCTTGTAAAATAAGAGAAAATAGGCATAACTATTGTGACATAATGTGTAATAACAACCCATAATGCAATAAATATCGATATAAAAGCATGATGCAAAATGGACATATGAACTCCCCCAAGCTTAGACCTCGCTTGTCCTCAAGCGAAAGCCGAAATCGAAAAATATGTCCACGTTTTTAGAGATAGAGGTGTTGATAAAAATAAAATACGGACATGAGGGCATCATGATCATTCTTAGGACAGCAACTTACATAATTCTTGTCATATGATCTCTTATGCTAGAGTAATAATTCAATCACAATTTCAAGTATGAATCCTAAACTTCATTGAAAACTAACAAACTATAATCTCTATCATTGGAGCAATTGCAATTTATCATAACATAGGAAAGAGTCAATGTATAAGAGCTTTTCAGCAAGTCCACATACTCAACTATCACATAGTCTTTCACAATTGCTGACACTCATGCAATACTTATGGGTATGGAGTTTTAATCGGACACAGAGAAAGATAGGGGCTTGTAGTTTTGCCTCCCAACGTTTTACCTCAAGGGTAATGTCAACAATAATAGTTCATGAAAACTCACATCCAATTAGCCATATATACCAGGATCTTTCCAACATACTGTGCTTGCCAAAGGATGAAATGTAAAAAGGAAGGGTGAAGATCACCATAACTCTTATGCAAGGAAGGAGATAAAAGTGGAAGATAGGCCCTTCGCAGAGGGAAGCAGAGGTTGGCATGCGCTTTAATGGTTGGATGCACAAAGTCTTAATGCAAGAGAACGTCACTTTATATTGCCACTTGTGATATGGAACTTTATTATGCAGTCTGTCGCTTTTATTTCTTCCATATTACACGATCGTATAAAGTTTATTTTCTCCCACACAAATAAGTCATACATATTTAGAGGGCAATTTTTATTGCTTTGCACTGATGACAACTTACTTGGAGGATCTTACTCAATCCATAGGTAGGTATGGTGGACTCTCATGGCAAAACTGGTTTAAGGGTATTTGGAACCACAAGTAGTATCTCTACTTGGTGCGATGAATTTGGCTAGCATGAGAGGGAAAGGCAAGCTCAAGCATGTTGGATGATCCATGACAATATAATTTATCTCAGATGTAAGAAAACATAACCCATTACGTTGTCTTCCTTGTCCAACTTCAACTCTTTAGCATGTCATATTTTAATGAGTGCTCACAATCATAAAAGATGTCCAAGATAGTATATTTATATGTGAAGACCTCTCTTTCTTTATTACTTCCTATTAATTGCAACGATGACCAAAACTATGCTTGTCAACTCTCAACAACTTTTATTCATCATACTTTTTCTATGTGAGCTCATTACTCTCCATAAAACTCACATGATCTCTTTGTTTCTTTTTATTTCTTTCTCTTTTCTTTTGTTCCCTTAGTATCATGGCAAAATAATCAAGCCCTTGACTCAACACTAATCTTTATTATATAGCTCACGACTCGATTACATATAAGAACTATAAAGCAAAAGTCACAACTAGATCATACTAAGACTTTTATTCTACTAGATCAAGATATTACCAAAAGGATCAAACTAAGAAAAACAGTAAAAATAGAAGTGATGGTGATACGATACCGGGGCACTCCCCCAAGCTTGGCAGTTGCCAAGGGGAGTGCCCATACCCATGTGATTATGTCTCCTTTGTTGGTGAAGAAGGTGGAGTTGTTGATGATGGATAGTCGCACATCAAGCGTAGGAGGTCTTCTAACTTGCGGATAATGCCCTTGAGTGCGATGATATGCTCCTTCAACAAAATATTTTCACGTGTGAGATACTTATTTTGTATACGAGCTAACTCAATCATCTTGAAAGCTTCGATCTCTGTTGGGGTAAGAAGATTGTGATCAAGTTGAAGGGTGTCTTCTGTTGCCGGAACTTGGTCCTCCATGGACTTCTTGATCCCTTAATCCTTGTTGATCTCCATGGGTTCTTCTCTCTTCAGCTCTATCTTCATTAGCCAAGCATCGTTGCCCTCATGGTCGGAGGAGGAGGGAGACGACATAGTGCCTGGCCTTGACAACCCTGACAGAAAACAGCTCGAAACAAAGGCAGGGGATTTTTGCGTGATACGGGAGTCAAAACCTCCGGGAGATTATATAATGAATTTTTACTGACCAAAATACGTAACGTGTAAGAAAACAGAGTCCGAAGAGCACACGAGGTCCCCACGAGGTAGGGGGCGCGCCCAGGGGGGTAGGACGCGCCCTCCACCCTCGTGGAGCCCTCGTGTCCTTCCCGGACTGCTTCTTATTTTTCTATTTTTCTAAATATTCCAAAACGGAGAAATATTGCCTTAAAAACTGTTTTGGAGTCGGTTTACTTACCGCCTGTTACCACATACCTATTCCTTTTCGGATTCTAAAACGTTCCGGAAAGTGTCCCTTATGTATTCCTCCGGGGTTACGGTTTCAATAACATTGATTTCAACATTTATGGGATTACCTGAGATATAATGTTTGATTCTTTGACCGTTCACCACCTTCGGATTTGTGCCTTCGAAGTTGTTGATTTTTATGGCACCGGAATGATAGACCTGCTCGATAATGTAAGGACCTTCCCATTTAGAGAGAAGTTTTCCTGCAAAAAATCTTAAACGAGAGTTGTATAGCAATACATAGTCACCTACATTAAACTCACGCTTTTGTATCCTTTTATCATGCCATCTTTTAACTTTTTCTTTAAACAACTAGGCATTTTCATAGGCTTGGGATCTCCATTCATCGAGTGAGCTAGTATCAAATAACCTCTTCTCACCGGCAAGTTTAAAATCATAATTGAGCTCTTTAATAGCCCAATATGCCTTGTGTTCTAGTTCGAGAGGTAAGTGACATGCTTTTCCATAGACCATTTTATACGGAGACATACCCATAGGATTTTTATATGCAGTTCTATAGGCCCATAATGCATCATCAAGTTTCTTGGACCAATTCTTTCTAGATCTATTAACAGTCTTTTGCAAAATTAACTTGAGCTCTCTATTACTCAATTCTACTTGACCACTAGACTGAGGATTATAAGGAGATGCAATTCTATGATTAACATCATATTTAGCAAGCATTTTACGGAAAGCACCATGAATAAAATGTGAACCACCATCAGTCATTAAATATCTAGGGACTCCAAATCTTGGAAAAATAACTTCTTTAAGCATTTTAATAGAAGTGTTATGATCAGTACTACTAGTTGGAATAGCTTCTACCCACTTAGTAACGTAATCAACAACAACTAAAATATGTGTATATCCATTAGAGGAAGGAAAGGGTCCCATATAGTCAAAGCCCCAAACATTGAACGGTTCAATAACGAGTGAATAATTCATAGGCATTTCTTGACGTCTACTAATATTACCAATTCTTTGACATTCATCACAAGATAAGACACACTTACGGGCATCCTTGAAGAGAGTAGGCCAATAAAAACCAGATTGCAATACCTTATGTGCAGTCCTATCTCCAGCATGGTGTCCTCCATAAGCTTCGGAGTGACACTTGCGTAGGATCTGTTCCTGTTCATGCTCAGGTACACAACATATAATAACACCATCTACTCCTTCTTTATAAAGATGTGGGTCATCCCAAAAGTAATGCCTGAAATCATACAAGAACTTTTTCTTTTGCTGGTATGTGAAGCTAGGTGGTATAAATTTAGCAATAATATAATTAGTATAATCAGCATACCATGGAGCAGTATGAGAAGCATTTATGACATTTAATTGCTCATTAGGAAAGCTATCATCAATAGGTAGTGGGTCATCAAGCACATTTTCTAACCTAGACAAGTTGTCTGCAACGGGGTTCTCAGCTCCCTTTCTATGAACGATATGTAAGTCAAATTCTTGTAGCAAGAGAACCCATCTAATAAGTCTAGGTTTAGCATCTTTCTTTTCCATAAGATATTTAATAGCAGCATGATCAGTGTGAATAGTTACTTTAGAATTAACAATATAAGGCCTGAACTTATCACAAGCAAATACAACTGCTAAGAATTCTTTTTCAGTAGTAGCATAATTTCTTTGAGCATTGTCTAGGGTTTTACTAGCATATTGAATAACATTTAATTTCTTATCAACTCTTTGCCCTAGAACAACACCTACAACATAATCACTAGCATCACACATAATTTCAAAGGGTAAATTCCAATCAGGTGGCTGAACAATGGGTGCAGAGATCAATGCTTTCTTAAGTATTTCAAATGCTTCTACACAATCATCATCAAAGAAAAATGGTATATCTTTTTGTAATAAATTAGTCAGAGGCCAAGAAATTTTTGAGAAGTCCTTAATGAACCTCCTATAAAATTCGGCGTGACCAAGGAAACTTCTTATACCTTTGATGTCCTTGGGGCATGGCATCTTTTCAATAGCATCAACCTTGGCTTTATCAACTTCAATACCTCTTTCAGAAACTTTATGCCCCAAGACAATACCTTCATTAACCATAAAGTGGCACTTCTCCCAATTCAAGACAAGATTAGTTTCTTCACATCTCTGCAAAACTCGATCAAGGTTGCTCAAGCAATCATCAACAGAAGATCCATAGACGGAGAAATCGTCCATGAAAACCTCACAAATCTTTTCACAAAAGTTAGAGAATATAGCCATCATGCATCTTTGAAAGGTAGCAGGTGCATTACATAGACCAAAAGGCATACGTCTATAAGCAAAAGTACCAAAAGGGCAAGTAAATGTAGTCTTTGATTGATCCTTGGCTGCATGCATTTGAGAGAAACCAGAATAACCATCTAGGAAGCAAAAATGTGTGTGTTTGGATAATCTTTCTAGCATTTGATCGATAAAAGGTAAGGGGTAATGATCCTTTTTAGTGGCCTTATTTAATTTGTGGAAATCAATTACCATCCTATAACCTGTAATAATTCTTTGAGGAATCAATTCATCTTTATCATTAGGAATGACAGTATTACCTCCCTTCTTAGGGACACAATGGACAGGACTTACCCACTGACTATCAGCAACGGGATAGATTATACCTGCCTCAAGGAGCTTTAGTATTTCTTTTCTTACCACTTCTTTAATTTTAGGGTTCAGCCGTCGTTGATGATCACGAACTGGTTTAGCATCTTCTTCCAAATTAATTTTATGTTGACATAAAGTGGGACTAATGCCCTTAAGATCATCAAGAGTATACCCAATAGCAGCACGGTTGAAAGTGCAACTATCCCTAGGTGGTTTTGGTAATTCATAACAACATATAGCTCATTGAGCTAATGCTATTCCAAGATGATTATTTCAGGAAAGCTCAATGATTGGCATGGCATGGATGGTGAAAGTGGAACCCTCAAAATGCTAAGGACAAAGGATTGGCTCAAGCTCAAAAGCTCAAGACTCTTTATTTTATATTTTAGTGATCCAAGATCACATTGAGTCTTTAGGAAAAGCCAAAACTATCAAGGAGGGATGAGGTGTTGCTTAATGAGCCTCTTGCTTCATGTGCTTAGTGATATGCTCCCTCGACTATTTTCCCATATCCACATATGACCTAAACCCTAAGCCAAACTCGGTCCTACCGATTCTATCTATCCGGCGCCACCGAGTTTCATATGTCATAAGCCACTGCCAAACCCTAGCAATTCGGTTCTACCGATAGGGATCTCGGTCTCACCGAGATGGGATTGCAAACTCTCTGTTTCCCTTTCGTAACTTTTCAGTCTCACCTAAAGAGTGGATCGGTCCCACCGAGATTGTAGTGTAAACTCTCTGTTTCCTTTTTGTAACTTTTCGGTCTCACCGAAAGAGCAAATCGGTCCCACCGAGTTTGCCTAACCAACTCTCTGGTTAGCTAATTACCAAAATCGGTCTCACTGAGTTTGTGTAATCGGTCTCACCGAGATTACGTTATGCCCTAACCCTAACAAAATCAGTCCTACCGAGTTGCATGTCAGTCCCACCGAAAATCTCTAACGGTCACTAGGTTTACCTTTTCGGTCCGACCGAGTTTGTTGATTCGGTCCCACCAAGATTGGAAAATTGTGTGTAACGGTTGGATTTTGTGTGGAGGCTATATATACCCCTCCACCTCCTCTTCATTCGTGGAGAGAGCCATCAGAACAGATCTACACTTCCAACTCATATGTTCTGAGAAAGAACTACCTACTCATGTGTTGAGACCAAGATATTCCATTCCTACCATATGAATCTTGATCTCTAGCCTTCCCCAAGTTGCTTTCCACTCAAATCTTCTTTCCACCAGATCCAAATCCTATGAGAGAGAGTTGAGTGTTGGGGAGACTATCACTTGAAGCACAAGAGCAAGGAGTTCATCATCAACACACCATTTGTTACTTCTTGGAGAGTGGTGTCTCCTAGATTGGCTAGGTGTCACTTGGGAGCCTCCGACAAGATTGTGGAGTTGAACCAAGGAGTTTGTAAGGGCAAGGAGATCGCCTACTTCGTGAAGATCTACCGCTAGTGAGGCAAGTCCTTCGTGGGCGATGGCCATGGTGGGATAGACAAGGTTGCTTCTTCATGGACCCTTCGTGGGTGGAGCCCTCCGTGGACTCGTGCAACCGTTACCCTTCGTGGGTTGAAGTCTCCATCAACGTGGATGTAGGATAGCACCACCTATCCGAACCATGGGAAAACATCCGTGTCTCCAATTGCGTTTGAATTCTCCAAACCGTTCTCTTTACATTCTTGCAAGTTGCATGCTTTACTTTCCGCTGCCAATATACTCTTTGCATGCTTGCTTGAATTGTGTGATGATTGCTTGACTTGTCCTAAAATAGCTAAAATCTGCCAAGAACTAAAATTGGGAAAAGGTTAAGTTTTTATTTGGTCAAGTAGTCTAATCACTCCCCCCTCTAGACATACTTTCGATCCTACAAGTGATATCAGAGCTTTGGTCTCCATTTGCTTTGATTTCCATAGCTTTTGGTGGTCATAGCCTTGGTTTCACAACCTAGGAGAGTATGGCGTCTAGCGAGAGAAATTATCACCGTAGAGGTCCTTACTTTGATGGTACTAATTTTGCTAGTTGGAAGCATAAAATGAAAATGCATATTCTTGGACATAACCCCGCCGTTTGGGCTATTGTGTGTGTTGGTTTGCAAGGTGACTTCTTTGATGGGAGAGAACCAAACCGTGAAGCTACCGCGGATGAGTTCAAGATGTTGCAATACAATGCTCAAGCTTGTGATATTCTCTTCAACGGATTATGCCCCAAAGTATTCAACAAAATCAGCCGTCTTGAGAATGCAAAGGAAATTTGGGACACTTTGATTGATATGCACGAAGGTACTGACTCCGTCAAGGAATCCAAATTGGATGTGCTTCAAAGTCAACTTGACAAGTTCAAAATGAAGGATGGTGAAGGCGTCGCTGAAATGTACTCTAGGCTTGCTCTAATCACAAATGAGATTGCCGGCTTAGGAAGTGAAGAGATGACCGATAGATTCATCATCAAGAAGATTCTAAGAGCCTTGGATGGAAAATATGATACCGTGTGCACATTGATCCAAATGATGCCCAATCACAAAGATCTCAAGCCAACGGAGGTGATTGGAAGAATTGTTGCTCATGAGATGTCACTTAAGGATAAAGAGGAACTTCACAACAAATCAAGTGGTGCCTACAAAGCCTCATGTGAAGCCCCTACATCATCAAGTGAGAAACAAAACTTCAATGAAGAACTGAGCTTAATGGTGAAGAACTTCAACAAATTTTACAAGAATAGAAGAAAAGATAGAAGCTCCAAGTCAAGGTCCTACAATGACAAAAGATCTTCTAGTCGAGAGCGAAACTGCTACAATTGTGGAAGACCCGGACACTATTCCAATGAGTGTACGGCTCCCTACAAGAGAAGAGAAGACTCTCCAAAAAGAAGAAGCAAAGAATCACCACCAAGAGAGAGAAGGAGTAGAGATGATCGTTATGAACGAAGATACTCACGGAGAAGCAAGGATTCGGAAAGGAAGGAAAAATCATCAAGAAGCTACACAAGACAAAGACATCAAGCTCATGTTGGTGAATGGGTGTCCGGCTTCGACTCCGACAGCCACTCCGAGAGAAGTTATCACTCCGATTCCGAATATACTCAAGATGAAGGTGTTGCCGGTCTAGCACTTGTGTCAACCAACTCCTACGACATATTTGACTCACCAAATGAAGGAATTGGAAGATGCTTCATGGCCAAAAGTCCTAAGGTAACACACCTCGAGTATGTTGATTTTAATAGTGATGAAGATGACTTGTTAGGTGATGATGATTTGCTTGTTGACAACTCTAGTGATGAATACTATGATGAAACATCAATTAATCATGCTAATCAAGACAAAACGAATGACAATGATAAGGAGAAGATTGGGGCTCTAACTAAAGAACTAAACACTCTTAAGTTAGCTCATGAAACTATCTTCGAAGATCATCGAGAACTTTTAAGAGCTCATGAGAAGTTACGCTTTGAAAAGCTCAATCTTGAGCAAGAGCATGAGTTTTTAAAAGCAATCAATGATGATCTCCGCAAGAAAAGTTCTTCTTACATTGCCAAGCGTTTACTCTTATCCACTTACATGCCTCAAGTCAAGTCTAGTAACAAGAACAAGAAAGATTCTTCCTCTAGTAGTAACAATGATCATGCTAAATCCAATATTGTTGCTTCTAGTAGTTCTCTTGATTCCACTAATGATTCTCTTAGACAAGTTACACTTGAGCAAGAAAATAGCTTATTGAAGGGAATTATAGAGAAAGGAGTGTACAAAAGCCTTGCCGGGAGTAAGCAATTCGAGGAAATTGTGCGCAAGCAAGGAATGCACTGGAAGAATCAAAGTGTTGGTTTTGAACGAAAGTTCAATGCCAATGGAGTTGAGTGTGAAGAAGATCAATACCCCAAGACAAAGTTTGTTCCTCAACAAGAGAAGTATGATACTTCCTTCAAGGGGACACAAGCTCAAGATGATCTTCCATCACAAGACTACAAGCAAAAAGGCAAGGACAAGCTTCAAGAGGAGATTGATGCATTTGAAGAAGCTCCTAAGACCTTAGTCAAGTGGATTCCCAAGACCACTTCAAGTTCCACTTCATCAAGTACGACTACAACTCCAAGGATTCCCATCAAGATGGTGTGGATCCAAAAGAAGAAGAACTAGAGAGTTCTTGAGGGTGACTCCGCCAACATACTTCACCCTTATCATTTTGGCAAGAACAAGTGCAATCAACTTCCACATCTTGCACTAGTTCAAGGAGTCACAAACCCTCTTGTTGGTAAGACAAGGGACAAGGTAACCTAAATTTTTTTTCATGGACATCATCATGTGTGTGCATCACTCTATGTCTATGGATATCCTTGTTTGTTCCTTGTGGGACTAACCCATGTAGGTATTGAAAGTGCAATTCACTCAAATGGATAGCTCCAAGTGATCTACATTAACATTGAGCATCCACATCTTCAACATCTACATGAAGTCATCATCGACAAAACCCAAGGTTAGTTCATCCCTCTTAGGGGGGATCTCACATCTAGGGGGAGCTTTACTCTAAGACTTGAGCTAAAGCAACTCTAAAGATGTGAACACAACAATGCTTTATGTAAAAGTGGTAACCCCACTTGAGCTTAAACGATGAGTATGACCTATGATCAAGTGTTCTCACTTGACTCCTAAGTCAATATACTCATATATAGATGACCTAGTCATCGCAAATTGCTTGATAGATACTAGAATTGGTTGTGCATGCTTTGTCACATATTTCAATTGCCATCTTATTGTGTGAGCATGTTGGTTGCATATTTTACTCATTCGAGGACATCCACTTGTTGTTTTGATTGTTTGGTTTTATTTCCTTTTGCCAAGTGGATGGACAAGAATGCCTAAGAAGCTCCTCTAGCTATCTATGCTTTTCTCGTCTCAAACTCTATTCATGCTACATCATAAAATTTGATCAAGTCAGATTCGAACCACTCTGTCTGAGGAGTACTCGGAGTCCCCGATTCGTCATAGACTTAAACTTCCAAAACCTCTTTGTGACTCTCGGTCTGACCGATATCCTACTTTCGGTCCTATCGAGATCATTAAGTTGATCTATGTTTTCGATCTCGGTGCAACTGATTTGAACCATTCGGTCACACCGAGTTGCAACAACTATATACAGTTTTGCATCTCGGTGCCACCGAGTTGTTCCACTCGGTCACACCGGTAGGGTCGGGCTATATATAGTCACGGGCAAAAATTTGGAAATTTCTCCGAACCCCTTCGCCCACGCGATAGCCTGCTCTGCCAACATGGTCTCCGGATCGTCTCCTCGCCGCCAGCCGCCTCCAGTCGCTGGTCTCCGTCGCCGTCAACGGGAATCAACCCAGCCGTTGCCGCCGTAGCGAGTCTCCGCCGAACTAGGGTATGGACTCGATCTTTGTGCTATTCTCCAATCCGATTCCTAGCACATTGTGATCATATTGATTCTTGCCACGATTGATAAACTTCTATCCAGTCAATGAACTCGTAGATTAGGTTTGATTCGAAAATTTTAGGGTTAGGTTTCCGCCGAAACCATCTCGGACCCACCGAGTTGAAAAACTCGGTCCCACCGATTTGGCTTATGCCATTGCACTAGTGAGACTCGGTCTGACCGAGTATTACTAATCGGTGTGACCGATTTTGGAACTTTGTGAAACCCTAGCAGTCTCGGTGCCACTGAACTGTGACTCGGTCTGACCGAGTTCACTAGTGTAGGTTCCAAAACTGCTTCGGTATCACCGAGTTTAAAAATCGGTAGATCCGAGATGATTTCAGTGGGAAACTAAAACTAAGTTTTTGAATCATTCTTTTGCAAAAATCTCTACATTTTGTGATGCTCATCCACTCTACCTCATCTATAAACTATTCACAGGGTCAGCAGTCAGCTTTTGCATCATGTCAGACCAGAGTGATAGTCACAACCTGTCAGAGCAGCAAGTGCAGATGAGTGAGGGCACTAGTCCCTCAAGTTCCTCAGATGATGGCAGCAGAAGTACTCCTAGCAATCTGCCAAAAGCTGCCACCAGACAGAGAAAGAAGAGAACTTCAGATTCTGAGGATGAGGACTATGTGGAAGAAGAGGAAGCAACTTCCAAGAGAATTGACCCAAGACAGAGCACCAAGCCAGGGTTGAAGGTCAAGAGGCTAGCAGGTAGGCAACCCATGCCAAAGGCCAGAGCTTCAACCAAGATTCCTGAGAAGCCCACTCCCATAGAGCCAGTTGCTGCTGAAGGGAAGAAGAGGAAGGAAAGGGTCAAGAAGACCGTAGCCAAAGTGCTTGTAAAAGCTTCCATCATGGAAGAAGAGGAAGAGGAATAGGTTGCTGCACCAGCACCTAAGGCACCCAAGCTGATGGGTGATGCCATAAGATCAGGGGCAACTGCTTCCAAGGCCAAGCCAGCTCCAAAACCAAAGAGGAATACAAGAAGCATCCCAGCTGCTGAGAAGAACAAGGCCCCAGTGCCTGACACTGTTGAAGAAGAGGAAGAGCAAATTCTGAGAAAACTCAAGCCCAAGATCCCAGACCACAATGATGCTCATCCTCTGGCTGAGGACATGAAGCTCAGGAGAGATTCAGGGCTCAGGAAGTGGAGAGAAGCAGACCCGTATGCTTCAAGGAGAAGGACTGCTGTTGACTATAGGTTCCACACTAAGGAACAGCAGGACTTCTCTGAGACAGTCTTATTGGACAAGAAGCCCATTGTATGTGATATGAGATGGGTTGATTGGCAATACATCAAGGACAACGAAGAGCACTACCCTGGAGTGCAGGACAGCTTCAAGGCATGTGGAGTAGAGGACTTTGTTGGGCAGAAGCTCACAAAGTGGAATGAGGAGCTTATCATGCAGTTCTACTCCACAGCACATTTTTATCCAGATGGGAGGATTGTATGGATGTCAGAAGGAATCAGATATCAGTCAACAGTTGCTGAGTGGGCACAGCTCATTAATGCCCCGGAAGAGCAGGAAGAGGACTTGGATGTCCATTCCAAGAAGAAGATGGATCATAACTCAATGTCAAACATGTACAAGGAGATCCCAAATGAAGCACCTGATACATTCAAGTTTGGCTCAGTGCATTATCTTCTGTCAGGGCTGCCAACTATCAATTGGATTTTGAGGCACACCTTATTGCCCAAGTCAGGTGATCACAAGATGATCAGAGGCCATGCGATCAACTTGCTTCATATATTTGATGTGCCACAGAAGTTCAAGGTGATGAGCCTCATGGTAGAGACCATTAAGAGGATAGCAGCTGATCAGAAGAGGAGCTGTGGATATGCCCCACAAATTCAGGAGCTCATTAACTCGAAGATGGGCACAGGCATATACTTATTGGACAAGGAACACTTGCTCATCCGTCCAGAGTTTGAAGATAATCAAGTTGTCATGACTGAGAATGAACCATCATCTGCACAAGCACAAGCCAAGAAGGAGAAGGCTATAAAGGAGAAAGCTGCCGAGATGCCAACTCAAGAGGAGGCATCTGAGTACTTCTTGAAGAACAAGCAAGAGCAGCTCAGTTACTTGATTGCATCCACCCTGCGGATTGAGAAAGGACTAGCCACCCTAACTCAGAACCAGGCAAGCTTAGAGAGAATCGTAGAACAAAAGTTCTATGACTTGGATATCAAGGTGACAGAGATTCAGACTGTAGTGGAGCAGCTCCAAGATGACATGCAGGAGAGGAAAGGGAAGACAACCACTGATGCCTTTGCTCCAGCCGCAGCACCAGCCCAACCTGCTCTAGCATCTACTTCAGCTTCAACTCCAACCGCGTCTACAGAAGCCTTCGTCCTTGGAGTGATCCGGACTCCACCACCACCTGAAGATCAAGCCTGAGTGTCGATTTAGCACTATGCATTTTCTAGGAACTTTTCGGTAACTTGTTGTCAAAGGGGGAGAAAATGTATAGATTATAGGCTTCGAGAGAGTGTGTGCTTTTCTCTCTTGCTTTATTTGGTGGTTTTTCGAACTTTGTTTGCTTTTGAGTGCTTGAGATACTATGTCATTATCTGTGAGACATTGATGATCATGTGTTTGATCATAAGCTACACTTATGCATGCTTGATGAATGCTATTATCCTATCTATCTTATGTGATCATTCACTTTTCTTGGTGATGAGTGCATGTATTTCATTCTTATCATTTTAAGCGCTCCACCAAGATGTATGTGACATGGAAGAGTAACCCATGACTCTAACTCTTTGTGCATTTGCATTCCAAAGCAAATCTTAAATATGCAGAAATTTAGGGGGAGCTCTTACTTATCACATACTTCTCAAAGCGACGATATATTTCATGCTCATTATCATTTGTCGAAGCTTTGATCTATATGTTGTCATCAATTACCAAAAAGGGGGAGATTGAAAGTGCAACTATCCCTAGGTGGTTTTGGTAATTCATAACAACATATAGCTCATTGAGCTAATGCTATTCCAAGATGATTATTTCAGGAAAGCTCAATGATTGGCATGGCATGGATGGTGAAAGTGGAACCCTCAAAATGCTAAGGACAAAGGATTGGCTCAAGCTCAAAAGCTCAAGACTATTTATTTTATATTTTAGTGATCCAAGATCACATTGAGTCTTTAGGAAAAGCCAAAACTATCAAGGAGGGATGAGGTGTTGCTTAATGAGCCTCTTGCTTCATGTGCTTAGTGATATGCTCCAAAACCCTCGACTATTTTCCCATATCCACATATGACCTAAACCCTAAGACAAACTCGGTCCTACCGATTCTATCTATCCGGCGCCACCGAGTTTTATATGTCATAAGCCACTGCCAAACCCTAGCAATTCGGTTCTACCGATAGGGATCTCGGTCTCACCGAGATGGGATTGCAAACTCTCTGTTTCCCTTTCATAACTTTTCGGTCTCACCGAAAGAGCGGATCGGTCCCACCGAGATTGCAGTGTAAACTCTCTGTTTCCTTTTTGTAACTTTTGGTCTCACCGAAAGAGCAAATCGGTCCCACCGAGTTTGCCTGACCAACTCTCTGGTTAGCTAATTACCAAAATCGGTCTCACCAAGTTTGTGTAATCGGTCTCACCGAGATTACGTTATGCCCTAACCCTAACAAAATCGGTCCTACCGAATTGCATGTCAGTCCCACCGAAAATCTCTAACGGTCACTAGGTTTACCTTTTCGGTCCGACCGAGTTTGTTGATTCGGTCCCACCGAGATTGGAAAACTGTGTGTAACGGTTGGATTTTGTGTGGAGGCTATATATACCCCTCCACCTCCTCTTCATTCGTGGAGAGAGCCATCAGAACAGATCAACACTTCCAACTCATATGTTATGAGAAAGAACTACCTACTCATGTGTTGAGACCAAGATATTCCATTCCTACCATATGAATCTTGATCTCTAGCCTTCCCCAAGTTGCTTTCCACTCAAATCTTCTTTCCACCAGATCCAAATCCTATGTGAGAGAGTTGAGTGTTGGGGAGACTATCACTTGAAGCACAAGAGCAAGGAGTTCATCATCAACACACCATTTGTTACTTCTTGGAGAGTGGTGTCTCCTAGATTGGCTAGGTGTCACTTGGGAGCCTCCGACAAGATTGTGGAGTTGAACCAAGGAGTTTGTAAGGGCAAGGAGATCGCCTACTTCGTGAAGATCTACCGCTAGTGAGGCAAGTCCTTCGTGGGCGATGGCCATGGTGGGATAGACAAGGTTGCTTCTTCGTGGACCTTCATGGGTGGAGCCCTCCGTGGACTCGCGCAACCGTTACCCTTCGTGGGTTGAAGTCTCCATCAACGTGGATGTAGGATAGCACCACCTATCCGAACCACGGGAAAACATCCGTGTCTCCAATTGCGTTTGAATTCTCCAAACCCTTCTCTTTACATTCTTGCAAGTTGCATGCTTTACTTTCCGCTGCCAATATACTCTTTGCATGCTTGCTTGAATTGTGTGATGATTGCTTGACTTGTCCTAAAATAGCTAAAATCAACCAAGAACTAAAATTGGGAAAAGGTTAAGTTTTTATTTGGTGAAGTAGTCTAATCACCCCCCCCCCTCTAGACATACTTTCGATCCTACAACGGTGCTTCTTCAGAGTTTTCAATAATCTCTCTTCCTCATGCTCTGAAAGGTTAGCACTAATAATAATAGGATATATCTTTTTCTCATCAAGATAAGCATATTTAAGAGTATCAGGTAACGGTTTAAGCTCAAACATGGGATCACCTTTGGGTGGAGGAGGATCCCCTAAGATTTCAACAGGTAATTTGTGTTTCAGAATAGGTTCCTGTTTAAAGAATACTTCATCTATTTCCCTTCTTTCATTCATAAACATGTCATTTTCATGGTCTAGCAAATATTGTTCTAAAGGATCACTAGGAGGTACGGCAATAGAAGCAAGACCAATAATTTCATCCTTACTAGGTAATTCTTCTTCATGGTGTTGTCTACTAAATTTAGAGAAATTAAATTCATGAGTCATATCATCTAAACCGATAGTAACAACATCCCTTTTGCAATCTATGGTAGCATTAACAGTGTTCAGGAAGGGTCTACCAAATATAATGGGACAAAAGCTATCTTGTGGGGAACCAAGAACAAGAAAATCAGCAGGATATTTAGTTTTCCCACACAAGACTTCAACATCTCTAACAATTTCCATTGGTGAAATAGTATCTCTATTGGCAAGTTTAATTGTGACATCAATATCTTCTATCTCGGCAGGTGCAATATCATGCATAATTTCTTTGTATAAGGAATAAGGTATTGCACTAGCACTAGCACCCATATCACATAAGCCATGATAACAATGATCTCCTATTTTAACAGAAATAACAGGCATGCCTACCACAGGTCTGTTTTTATCTTTAGCACAAGGTTTAGCAATTCTAGCAGTCTCATCAAGGAAATGAATAACATGCCCATCAATATTATCAGGCAAGAGATCTTTAACAATAGCAATATCAGGTTCAACTTTCATTTGCTCATGAGGTGTATAAGTTTTAATATTGCTTTTACGATCCACAGTTGAAGCTTTAGCATGATCCTTTATCCTAATAGGAAAATGTGGTTTCTCAACATAAGAAGTAGGAACAATAGGATCATTACAAGTGACAATCTTTTCTTCAACTTTAATAGGTGCAGCTACTTTTACTTCTATGGGAGGATGATATTTAAACCACTTCTCCTTGGGGAGATCAACATAAGTAGCAAAATATTCACAGAAAGAAGCTACTATCTCAGAGTCAAGTTCATATTTAGTGCTAAATTTACGGAACATCGGTATCCATAAAAGTTTTAACACAATCAAACCTAGGTGTCAAACCTGACTCCTTACCTTTGTCGAGGTCCCAATATTCAGAGTTGCGTTTAATTCTTTCCAATAAATCCCATTTGAATTCAATAGTCTTCATCATAAAAGAGCCAGCACAAGAAGTATCAAGCATGGTGCGATTGCTATCAGAAAGTCGAGCATAAAAATTTTGAATAATCATTTCTCTTGAGAGCTCATGATTGGGGCATGAATATAACATTGATTTAAGCCTCCCCCAAGCTTGAGTGATGCTTTCTCCTTCGCGAGGCCAAAAATTATATATATAATTGCGATCACGATGAACAAGATGCATAGGATAAAACATCTGATGAAATTCCAATTTCAATCGTTTGTATTTCCATGACCCCATATCATCACATAGCCTATACCATGTCGATGCATCTCCCTTCAAAGATAAAGGGAAGACCTTCTTCTTAACAACATCTCCGGATACACCTGCAAGCTTAAATAATCCACAAACTTTATCGACATATATTAGATGCTCATCAGGATGCTTTGTTCCATCTCCTAAAAAAGGATTAGCTAGCAGTTTTTCTATCATACCCGAAGGAATTTCAAAGCAGACATTTTCATTTTCAGTAGGTTCAGTAGGTTGAGGAGCAACTCTTTGCTCTACTGGTCGGGGTGAAGATACCCCGAACAAGCCCCTCAGAGGATTACTTTCCATAGTAACAAGTGACAGTAAATTTCAGCACACTATATAAATTTTTCCTTACCAAATTCCACCTACCAAAGTAATAGAGGCAAAGGTGTCCCATCTTTCGATGAGATGGTGGCTATCATTTTGGAGGAAGTCGACTTTGACGATCTGACTACGAACGTGCGAGGGCGTCACGCCTTAGAAATCGCTAAACCAACTCCGAGAGGTTATTGACCACGCCGGAGCACAATCAACCTGACCACGAAGGTCTATTTCTTGCAGGCAAACAAAGAACAAGCAAGAAACTAAGATTGCAATCTGGATATTGCGAATATAAGAGGAAAGCTTTATTGATCAAGGGTGGGGTTCTGTGACGTCTTGGTCTGGTCATTGGACACAAACGAACTACGCGAAGTTGCAGCTAGGGCGAACTTTTAATCTAAAAAAACCCCAAAGTCTAAACGACGCCCTAAGGGCTGTATATATGGAGGAAGAGGGGGGAATTTCGTGGCCCTTGGAGGAGGGGTCCGAAATCAACCCTAACTCTTGTTTCCCCACACATACAGACTCTAAAAACAGCCTATACTTAAGTATTTTGAAAATACATGGGCCTGGCCCAATAATAAGGTGACGCAGCACCTAGAATAGCCTCTGGACGAAATTTATGAAGTGGCATCTTGTATATCTCGTCCAAGGCTTCATGCACTCCTTATGGTGGCTTCAAAGTCCTGAAATCATCACTTGTAACTCCGTTCTTGATCCCGTTGGGCATGCCATCATCTCCATGCTTGGTCTTGCTCCAGTGTTCATCCCTCTCATCCATGCCAGGCCCTTCATTTGTAAGCAAAACAAATGTATCCAATTTAGGCAACATCATATTCTCATGAACATTAGAATCATTACCAAGAAACGAAAGTACCTGATAATTTAATTGGCATGCGCGAGCTCTAGTAATTGGTCCAGTATGTATAGCAGCAGGGGTTGTGGGTGTAACATTGGTATTGATGTCCTCATCATCCTCCACTTCTTGAAATGAAGTCGCCCTCGACAAAATCTCATCTTCCTCACCCAAATAAGGCTTCAAATCTGCAATGTTAAAAGTGGGACTAACCCCAAAATCTGCAGACAGCTCAAGTTTATATGCATTATCATTTATTTTCTCTAACACCTTAAAAGGACCATCAACACGTGGCATTAGCTTTGATTTGTGCAAATTAGGAAATCTATCCTTACGCAAATGTAACTGAGGGAGTCCTGGATTAGGGGGGTGTCCGGATGGCCGGACTATACCTTCAGACGGACTCCTGGACTATGAAGATACAAGATTGAAGACTTCGTCCCGTGTCCGGAAGGGACTTTTCCTTGGCGTGGAAGGCAAGCTTGGCGATACAGATATGCAGATCTCCTACCATTGTAACCGACTTTGTGTAACCCTAATCCTCTCCGGTGTCTATATAAACCGGAGGATTTTAGTCCGTAGGACAACATACACAACAACAATCATACCATAGGATAGCTTCTAGGGTTTAGCCTCTCCGATCTCGTGGTAGATCTACTCTTGTACTACCCATATCATCAATATTAATCAAGCAGGACATACGGTTTTACCTCCATTGAGAGGGCCCAAACCTGGGTAAAACTTCGTGTCCCTTGCCTCCTGTTACCATCCAGCCTAGACGCACAGTTCGGGACCCCCTACCCGAGATCCGCCGGTTTTGACACCGACATTGGTGCTTTCATTGAGAGTTGAACTCAAGACCTCCCGCTTACCAAACGGGTGCTTTCATTGAGAGTTCCTCTGTGTCGTCATCGTCAGGCTTGATGGCTCCTACGATCACCGATAGTGATGCGGTCCAGGGTGAAACTTGTCTCCCCGGACAGATCTCTGTCTTCGACGGCTTTGCACTGCGGGCCAATTCACTTGGCCATCTGGAGCGGATCGAAAGCTATGCCCCTGGCCATCAAGTCAGATTTGGAAGTTTAAACTACACGGTTGACATCCGTGGGGACTTGATCTTCGACGGATTTGAGCCACTGCCGAGCGCGCCGCACTACCACGACGAGCATGATCTAGCTCTGCCACCTAATAGTGCCCTGAAGGCCACACCCGCATCGGCTTCGACCCTTAATTCGGAGCCAACTGCGCCGATCGAGGATGGGTGGATGGACGCCGCCTCAGGGGCTGCGATCCTAGCGGCGATCGAGCCGAACACCAGCCCCGCACCCCGCGAGAGTCGTGATTCCAAGGAGCCGGACTCCTCTCTGGACTCCGAACCATTCGCGCCTCTGCCGATCGAATCTGATTGGGCGCCGATCATGGAGTTTACTGCCGCGGACATCTTTCAGCACCTGCCCTTTGGCGATATTATGAAATCACTAAAGTCTCTCTCTTTATCAGGAGAGCCCTGGCCGGACTACGGTTAGCGAGATTGGGATACAGATGATGAAGAAATTCAAAGCCCACCCACCACCCACTTTGTAGCCACTGTCGATGATTTAACCGACATGCTCGACTTCGACTCCGAAGACATCGATGGTATGGAAGCCGATGAAGGAGACGATGAAGAACTAGCGCCTATTGGGCCCTGGAACGCCACCTCGTCATATGACGTATACATGGTGGACGCACCAAAAGATGACGACGAGGAGCGGAAGGACGCACCGAAGGCTTGTTCCCTCGAAAACAGTCAAAGCGGCGATGCAAGCGCCGCCCCAAATCCCGCCTCGACAGAAATAGCGATCACACAGACCCAGCGCTGGAGCAGGGCGAACCGCTGCCGAACAACGGCAATTCGGATCATCAAACCAAACAAACAAATCCTATCAAGGATAATGGTCCGGATGACATAACACCGTACAGGCACCCGGAGCAGCAGACTGCCCGTAAAAGGCTTGTTGCCACCGCGAGGAGTCTGAAAAAGCAGAAGCAAAGGCTCAAGGCCACACGAGACACACTCCAAATCAGATGGAGTAAAATACTCAACACAGCAGCAAGGTATGACGACAATCGCCCCTCCAAGAGCTACCCAAAGCGGAAGCTGCTACCCGAATTCGATGAGGAGGCCTCAGACCCCCCACAACCAAATATCAAAGCAACCACCTGGTCGGATAGACGACCCCTCTACCAACACAGAGCGGCATACAACGCCGCTCACAATACAACACACGACCCATGCGAGGGCTCGCACCCAAAGGACGGTGCAACAAGATCCATCTATGGACCACGCAAGCGCGCCCCAGCATACAATGCAACACAACAAACATCCGAACAACGCGGTACACCCAGCTACAGGGGTTCCGCACACCCCCTATGTTTCACCGATGAGGGGCTGGACCATGAATTTCCAGAGGGATTCAAGCCCGTAAACATAGAGGCATACGACGGAACAACAGACCCTGGGGTTTGGATTGAGGACTACATCCTCCATATCCATATGGCTCGAGGAGATGATCTCCACACCATCAAGTATTTACCCCTCAAGCTCAAAGGGCTAGCTCGTCACTGGCTCAAAGGCCTCCCCGAAAGCTCCATTGGAAGTTGGGAAGAGCTCGAAGACGCCTTTCAGGCAAATTTTCAAGGGACTTATGTCCGACCTCCGGATGCGGACGATTTGAGTCATATAACTCAACAGCCCGGAGAGTCAGCCCGAAAGCTTTGGAACAGGTTTCTTACTAAAAAGAACCAGATTGTCGACTGTCCGGACGCTGAAGCCTTGGCAGCTTTCAAGCATAGCGCCCGTGATGAATGGCTCGCCAGACACCTCGACCAAAATAAGCCGAGAACGATGGCCGCATTAACAAACCTCATGACCCGCTTTTGCGCGGGTGAGGATAGCTGGCTAGCCAGATGCAGCACCAGCGACCCCAGTACATCTGAAGTTAGAGATGGAAACGGGAAATCATGGCGCAACAGCAATAACAAATGTCGGAATAAAGAAGACAGCACGAAGGGCACGGCAGTAAATGCCGGATTCAAAAGCTCTCGGCCAGGTCAAAAGCCGCCCCCTAAAGGCACCAGGGATGAACTGTCCAGCCTCAACAAAATTCTGGACCAAGTATGTCAGATCCATAGTACCCCTGGTAAACCTGCTAATCATACCCACAAAGAATGTTGGGTCTTCAAGCAGTTCGGCAAGCTCAACGACGTACATAAGGGGGAGGATACACCAAGTGAAGACGAGGACGAGCCTCCCAAACAAAAGAAATTTCCACCAGAAGTCAAAACAGTAAACGTGTTACACGTGATCAAGGGAAAAAACAACACGGCACTCCCAGGAAAATATACCCAAGTGCCTGTCACCGCGAAGTCCTGCCACTGGTCGTCTCAACCAATCACTTTCGACCATCGTGATTACTCAGCAAGTATCCGACACGCAGGATGGGCTGCCCTGGTATTAGACCCAGTAATTGGCGGATATCACTTCACACAAGTCTTGATGGACGGCGGCAGCAGCCTAAATTTAATATGTCAGGATACAATCCATGGGATGGGGTTAGACCCAACACAAATTCGCCATAGCAATACTACCTTTAAAGGAGTAACGCCAGGCCCAGGGGCTCGTTGTACGGGCTCCCTCCTACTACAGGTTATATTCGGCTCCCCCGATAACTTCCATCACGAGCATTTAACCTTCCACATCGCTCCGTTTCAAAGTGGATATCAAGCACTGCTCGGACACGAAGCTTTCGCTCGCTTTAATGCAATACCACACTACGCCTCCCTCACACTCAAGATGCCCGGTCCACGTGGCATCATTTCAGTGAACGGAAATATCAAGCGATCTCTATGCGCCGAAGAGAGTGCGGCTGCCTTGGCAGCCGCACACTAAAGGTGCCCGGACCAGTGAAAGCACCCAAATAGGTCGTCAAGACCTCAGACACAACTAATCAAGTCCGGCGCTGCTATTTATACCGAATAAGTGGTCACACCCCTATTTGTCAATACAAGGGGCTCAACGCGCGCAGACAAGTGGCAATTTCTTATCATCTTGAATTATACATGGTTTCTTTAAAAACTATCTTTTTGCACGACAACTTTTTCACTTAACTTCCTCCCTTTTACAGACGATCATCGTGCTACACCCGTCCAGGATACGGCACAATGGAGACACAGGCGCAGACGTGCAGCAGGGACCCGCTCCAAGGATTCTTTTTAGATTTAAACCCTGTGTAAACCTTTTTACTGTCTCTTGTTGATACATATCTACCATTGAGAAGGATGCTGACGTCTTGGCATGTGGCCACGCCAGAACAATGCACGTACCTTGACACAAGGGGCTTCTTACAAATGCCATTATTTAGGCCCGGTTTATACCACAAAGACCGAATACCTTAGGGAGTGTTCGGCGTCGCGAGTTTGGCCCTATATGCATCAGCTCCAAATCATTGTCTTTGGTCAAATGTTGGGTTTGCCCGGCTCCTTGTTTTGGTGCCTTACATTCCGCTTTACCGGCTAAGGTAGCACCAGGAGAACTACTATGATTGTGCCCTGGTTCATCCGGATGAGCACCTCAGTAGAGAAAGCCGAAAACTGACTATCATAATATAGCGTGAGACTGGTCAACCACTCGATGACCTGTGGGAATGTTAGAATTCCTCCGCCTTAATGAAGGGCCGTTTTTCGGCCAGGCATGTACGCACCCCGGAATTGGGAGAGTGCAGAGCCACCAGGGGCTATCTAGTAGCCCCACTGTCAAACTCCTATGGCTAAGTGAAAGTGCTAAAGCATTATAGTCCAGTTGCCTCACTCGCTCTGCTATCACCTCCTTAATAGGACCAAGATGTTGGGTTAAGTGTGAACACATGTTTTTGCGAGCACCTCCGCATTATATGCGTGGGGGTTGAAGCCGACGACTGCAATCTTTCAGGTTATACACATGTATACATAAACGGCCGCCCAGGAGGCATCATATTACTTTCAGGCAAAAGTATAAAAATAGCCTTATAAAAATTTATAAAAGCATTTCGCTTACAATGAGATTACATATCACTCAAACATAATATTTTTTGAGCACTGGGTCTCTATCAAACGGGCACCCTCAAGAACTTCTTCAAAGTAGTGCTTAGCAGCCTTTCAACCTATAGTCGAATCCCTCGCTGCAACATTGGTAGCATACATCTCCGCCCAGTATGCCTTAACACGGGCAAAGGCCATCCGTGTGCCCTCTATGCACGCCGACCTCTTCATCGCATTAATGCGCGGCACCACGTCAAGGAACTGCTGCACCAAGCTGAAATAGTTGTTCGGTTTTGACCTTTCCAGCCATAGCTGATCCACAACAGACCTCATGGAGAGTCCGGACAACCTATTTAGTTCGGCCCATTCGGCTAATTGGTTAGTCAATGAAAGTGGACACTCGGGAGAATGAAATTATCTCCAAAACAGCTGGTCTACTTCACGGTCCGTATGACCCTGGAAGTACTTGGCCGCATCGGCAGCGCTCGCCGCCAACTCCATATACACATCCTCCGAACTCCACAGCCGATCCAAAGGGGCATACCGTGGATCTCCGAACTTCCTCCGCAACATAAAGGATTTCCTAGCTACAATATCCCCGGCTTCCCGCAGCTCCTCCTTCTTTGCCCTCATAGCAGAGCGGAGGTCTTTTTCGTCGCAGCAGCCTTCTCAAGGTCCGATGCCTTCGCTTGGTTTCCTTTTCAAGAACCCGGCAACGGTCGGCGGCGGCTTTTAATTCTATGGCCATCTTGTCTCGGCTCTCGCCATGCGTGGCCTTCTCGGCTTGCAACTCTTCGGCCGCCTTCAAAGCAGCCGCATTACCCAACCTCGCTTGTTCCTTGGCTCGGGCAAGTTCTGCCCGCAAGGCTTCAACAGTGGCAGCTCCATTTGCAGTCACAACATATTAAAGATGTTGGCATCATGCTGCTCTTCCTATTGTGGCGTTTACCAGATAATGACACTTCCCCTGTGCCTCGTCAAGCCTTTTGTTAACAAGCTCGATGTCGGCGTCTGCCGCATCCAACTGCCGTTCTAAATGGGCAAACTCGCTAGTCCGGCTAGCCACCGGAGCTTCCATCACCTGCACATAGAGGCAGTATGGTTATTACCTGGGAATATGATCCTCTGTTTGTCATTGTTTCCGACGACAACCAGAGTCTCAGGGGCTACTATCTACACAGGGCACACCTAGCATGTGCAGGACTATCATACATTCTTTTACGTACCTCAAAGCCTGTCAGTAGACTCATAAAAGCTTCATGCAATCCGCTTTCGGCGGACGATATTCTCTCCATCACCGTATTCATCAGCACGCGATGTTCATCTGAGATGGCCGCTCGCCCCACCAACTCCCTCAGAACATTCGATCGCACACTAGACGATGCCGGACTCTTTTGTCTGCTCTCTTCGGGAGCCGGACACTGGGAGCTTTGGGGGTCAATGGGATTATCTTCCGGCCTCACCGGACTCGGAGAGGCCCTCCGCGACGACACTTCAGGGTCACCCGCTTCCGGAGCGGAGGAGTCTGGAGGAGGCGTTTCGCTCTCCATCATCTCTGGAAGAAGATCCCCCGAAGACGAGCTCATTTGAGAGGGGCTAAGGCCCGAACTGCAAAAATATATGCGGTGGTTATTCTCTTAGAAGAAAAAGATGTCATATCTATACTATTAAAGTATTTCGGGTCACTTACGACTCGCGGGAGAATTGATCCCCCCGCGGACTTTGTGCGGCAACAGCGCCCCCCAAGGTAGGACCCTCTGTGGGAGACTTCTTCTCCCGTTTGGAAGCTTTGGCTTCCGAATCCCCGGGCGCAGTCCTTTTCCTCTTCTATCCGTCTTCCTTCATGGAGACGCTCGCTCCCTCGGTTAGAATGGGCAGCGCTGGGGGCCCGCGCCCGCCCGTATTATCCTCCACAGTATCTTCCTTCAAGGGCTCCGGGCAAGGTGCGGTCTGGAGCATCTTTTCCAATACCAGATTTTCCAAACCCTCAGGGAGGGGGGCCGAACACCGAATCAACTTCGCCTTTGTTAGCCAGTCCTGGTCAAAAAGCGAACTCTCAGAAATAACTTCGTAAAAAAGGAGAGATAGTATGTTCGGCCAGAAGATGCCTTACCTGTTCGGCGGCGCGGTTACTACTCAGGCCCACGTCCTCGGTGATTTCCGGACACTCCACCTGAGGTCCGAAGAATGACTTGTACATCTCCTCGTGTGTCAGGCCGAGAAAATTTTGAATGACACGCGGTCCCTCGGGATTGAACTCCCACAGGCGAAGAGGCCGGCGTTTGCAAGGCTGGACTTGACGAACTAGCATAACTTGTATTACCACAACCAAACTGAAATTTCCATTGAAGAGATCTCGAATGCGGCTTTGCAGTATAGGCACGTCCTTGGCTGGACCCAGCTCAGACCTCTGCTGATCCATGACATCAGTTGTGGTGGAGGGCCCGAGCGGACAACAGGGGCGGCCGCCCACTTGGCACTTCTAGGAGCCGTGATGTAGAACCACTCCTGTTGACACAATTCAGACACCTCTGGGATGGAACCTTTGGGCCACGGAGCTCCCGTCATCTTGCGTATTGAGGCACCTCCACACGCTGCATGTTGCCCCTCGATCATCTTCGGCTTTACTTCATAGGTCTTGAGCCATAGGCCAAAGTGAGGGGTAACCCGGAGGAAGGCCTCGCACACGACAATAAATGTCGTGATATGAAGAAAGGAGTCCGGAGCTAGATCATGGAAGTCTAGCCCGTAATAAAACATCAAACCCCTGACGAAAGGATCCAGAGCAAGGCCTAGACGTTGGAAGAAGTGGGAGACGAACACGACGTTCTCATTGGGTTCAGGGGTGGGGATGGCCTGCCCTCGGGGAGGCAGCCGATGCAAAATCTCGGCGGTCAGATATCTGGCCTCCCTCAACTTTTTGATGTCTTCTTCCGTGACGGAGGAAGGCACCCATCGGCCTTGAAGGCTAGATCCGTACATGACTGAAGGTTCGGAGCACCTGACCTGAACTTCGGGCGTTTGAGCTTGAGGTGGGGGAAGGATTCGATTGAGCATGGGAGGGAAAAATAAAAGCCTTGTCCCCTTTATAAAGAGGGTGAATATCAAGCGTCCTCTCCGTGTCCGTTTGGACTTGCCTATAATCTAGGAGTCCTAGAAGCGGTTGGGTTACCCACGCCCGTATTGATGAGAATCCCGGAATAAGGGGACACGATCTCTGCTTTAACAAGACGTGCCAAGGAAACCGCCTTGCATGACGCGCTGAGGTGGGATAATAAAACAACTCGGATAAAGGCTTGGCCGTGGTGTGTCACACTACAGAATACGTCAGCAGATTAGATTTTTGTAAATATTATTCTCTCTATGGCAATATGTGGAAACTTATTTTGCAGAGCCGGACACTATATTTGTGTTCAAAATCTTCTATGAAGTACTTGGAGGAGGAACCCGCCTTGCAATGTCGAAGACAATCTGCGCGCCGGACTCGTCGTCATTGAAGCCTGGTTTAGGGGCTACTGAGGAAGTCCTGGATTAGGGGGTGTCCGGATGGCCGGACTATACCTTTAGCCGGACTCCTGGACTATGAAGATACAAGATTGAAGACTTCGTCCCGTGTCCGGAAGGGACTTTCCTTGGCGTGGAAGGCAAGCTTGGCGATACGGATATGTAGATCTCCTACCATTGTAACCGACTTTGTGTAACCCTAACCCTCTCCGGTGTCTATATAAACCGGAGGGTTTTAGTCCGTAGGAAAACATACACAACAACAATCATACCATAGGCTAGCTTCTAGGGTTTAGCCTCTCCGATCTCGTGGTAGATCTACTCTTGTACTACCCATATCATCAATATTAATCAAGCAGGACGTAGGGTTTTACCTCCATCGAGAGGGCCCGAACCTAGGTAAAACTTTGTGTCCCTTGCCTCCTGTTACCATCCGGCCTAGACGCACAGTTCGGGACCCCCTACCCGAGATCCGCCGGTTTTGACACCGACAGTAACCAAACAAGATCTCCACGTGCAAACACAACATGTTTTCTACCCTTATCTCCAGCAAGTTTATATTTAGCATTCATACGCTCAATGTTTTCCTTAGTTAACTCATGCATTTTTAAAATCAATTCAGCACATTCTTTAGCATCAAAATTAAGCTTCTCCGAAGATGGAAGAGGCAACAAATCAATAGGTGCATGAGGTAGGAAACCATACACAATTTCAAAAGGGCACATCTTAGTAGTAGAATGCAATGAACGATTATAAGCAAATTCAATATGAGGCAAGCATTCTTCCCACATTTTCTTACTATTCTTCAAAACAGCCCCAAGCATAGTAGACAATGTTCTATTGACTACTTTAGTTTGTCCATCAGTTTGGGGGTGACAAGTAGTACTAAAAAGCAGTTTAGTCCCCAATTTAGCCCATAAACATCTCCAAAAGTGGCTAAGAAATTTAGTATCACGATCTGAAACAATAGTATTTGGCACACCATGCAAGCGAATAATTTCACGAAAGAACAAATCAGCAACATTAACAGCATCATCGCTTTTATGACATGGTATAAAGTGTGCCATTTCCGAGAACCTATCCACGACAACAAATATGTTATCCCTCCCCTTCTTTGTTCGAGGTAAACCTAAAACAAAGTCCATAGATATATCCTCGAAAGGAACATTAGGTATAGGCAAAGGCATATATAAACCATGAGGATTGAGTCGTGACTTAGCTTTTTGACATGTAGTGCAGCGAGCAACAAAACGCTCAACATCCCGTCTCATCTTTGGCCAAAAGAAATGTGTAGCAAGTACGTCCTCCGTTTGCTTCACGCCAAAGTGTCCCATTAGTCCTCCTCCATGCGCCTCCTGCAACAACAAAAGACGAACGGAGCTAGCTGGAATGCATAGCTTGTTAGCACGGAACACAAATCCATCATTAACGACGAACTTGTTCCACGTTCTTCCTTCTTTACAATTCTGCATTACATCTTTAAAATCAGCATCAAGCACATATTGATCTTTGATGGTCGCCAAACCAAATATTTTGAAGTCAAGTTGTGAAAGCATAGTATAGCGACGAGACAATGCATCAGCAATAACATTTTCTTTACCCTTCTTGTGCTTAATAACATAAGGGAAAGTCTCAATGAATTCAACCCATTTAGCATGTCTACGGTTCAGTTTTGCTTGACTTTTAATGTGTTTCAAAGATTCATGATCAGAATGTATAACAAATTCTTTGGGCCATAAATAATGTTGCCATGTTTCTAAGGTCCGAACAAGAGCATATAATTCTTTATCATAAGTAGAATAGTTCAGACTAGGCCCACTCAATTTTTCAGAAAAGTATGCAACAGGTTTGCCATCTTGTAATAACACACCTCCTAATCCAATTCCACTAGAATCACATTCAAGCTCAAAAGTCTTATTAAAATCAGGAAGTTGGAGTAAAGGAGCATGTGTCAACTTATCTTTCCATACCGTGCAGGCTTCTTCCTGTGCGGTACCCCCCAAAAAAGGCACATCCTTCTTTGTAAGCTCGTTGAGAGGTGCAACAATGGTGTTGAAATCTCTCACAAAGCGCCTATAGAATCCAGCGAGGCCAAGGAAACTCCTCACTTCCGTGACCGTTTTGGGCTGCGGCCAACTCTCAATAGCTTCAATCTTGGCTTTATCAACTTCAATTCCCTGTGGAGTAACAACATAGCCAAGAAAAGATACTCGGTCGGTGCAAAAGGTGCACTTTCCAAGGTTATCAAACAAACGTGCATCACGTAGAGCAATAAAAACAGCATGTAAATGTTCCAAATGTTCCTCCGAAGATTTGCTATAAATCAATATGTCATCAAAGTAAACTACCACAAATCGTCCAATGAAAGCACATAAAACTTCATTCATTAATCTCATGAAAGTACTAGGTGCATTAGTTAACCCAAAAGGCATGACTAACCACTCATATAATCCAAACTTAGTTTTAAATGTTGTTTCCATTCATCTCCCAATTTCATACGAATTTGATGGTATCCACTATGCAAATCAACTTTGGAGAATATTGTAGAGCCACTCAATTCATCAAGCATATCATCTAGCCTAGGAATAGGATGACGATAACGAATAGTAATATTATTAATGCCTCTACAATCAACGCACATACGCAACGTACCATCCTTTTTCGGCACTAAAATGATAGGAACAACACAAGGACTAAGGGATTCACGTATATAACCTTTGTCGAGCAGTTCTTGTACTTGACGCGTAATCTCCTTCGTCTCCTCTGGATTGGTACGGTATGGTGCACGGTTGGGTAATGATGCACCGGGAATTATGTCAATTTGATGCTCAATCCCTCTAATAAGTGGTAATCCCGGTGGCACGTCTTGTGGAAAGACGTCAGCGAACTCCTGCAAAATGTTAGTGACAGTAGGAGGCAAGGAGGAAGGCACGTCCTCGAATGAAAATAATGCCTCTTTGCACACAAAAGCATAGCAAATAGATTTGCTAAAATCTAGATCATCAATACCAAATTTGATGGCAAGTAAACATGCACTTTTCAATTTAATTTCAGAAACAACACTAGATGATTTATTATTAGGCTTCATTTGTTGCTCAAATTCTTTTGCTACAACCTGATTTTCACTCTTATTTTTCTCCTATTTTGCTTTATTAGCTCTATTAATATCATCTTTCAAAATGGAATCAGGAGTCATAGGAAGCAAAGTAATATTTTGATCCTTATGAACAAGAGTATAATGATTGCTTCTACCATGGTGTACAGAATTTTTATCAAATTGCCATGGTCTACCAAGTAATAAGGAACATGCTTGCATAGGTACCACATCACAATCAACATAATCAGCATATGTAGAGATACTAAAATGCACACGAACAATACGTGTTACCTTAACCTTGCCGCTATTGTTGAACCATTAGATGTAGTAAGGATGTGGATGTGGTCTTGTGGTGAGAGATAGCTTCTCCACCATCTCCATGCTAGCCAAGTTATTGCAGCTCCCTCCATCTATGATGACGTGAACAGAATGTTCCTTCACAACTCCCTTTGTATGGAACAAATTATGCCTCTGATTTTGCTCAGCTTGTGTAACCTACACACTCAAAACACGTTGAGCAACTAAACATTCATACCTGTCAGCATCTTCAGCAGCCATGTATTGCGTCTCAAGATCAGAATCCTCTCCATCGTGTTCTTCATGTGTAATAAGAGCCAAAGTCTCATCATCATAGTCACTAGCGGACTGATACCCACCATCCTCGGTAACAATCATAACACATTGAGATCTACATTCTGTCGCAAAATGTCCTCTTCCCTTACAACGACGACAAATAATATCACTTGTGTGCCCTGTTGATGCCATGGAAGAAGAAGAACTCTATGCAGGCCCAGCAGGTGTGCTCTTGGCAGATAGTGGTGGTTGTGCTTGCTTTCTTGTATCACAGCTGCAGGTGGCACCTGATGGAGGTGCCGGTGCAGTGGAAATAGAGGATGCACGTGGTGTCCATGATGAAGATCGACCTTCAGAAAAGTTAGTTCGTGCCAATGCCTGTCGATCCTGCACTTCACGTTCAGCTTTACAAGCAAGATGGAATAAACGAGTGATATTAGTATACTCCTTATACTCTAGAATGGTCTGAATCTCTCTATTTAATCCACCCATAAAACATGCAAGCATAACTTCATTCTCCTCAACAATACCACATTTAATCATGCCAGTTTGTAATTCCTGATAATATTCTTCTACAGAATTTTTTCCTTGTCTTAAACGCTGCGATTTTTGAAGTAATTCACGTTAATAATATGGTGGAACCCAACGAGTATGCATAGCAGTTTTCAAAGCAGCCCAAGTAGCTGGAATAGGATATAATCTACAATGTTCGGACCACCAAACACATGCAAAGCTAGTGAAAGCACAAACAGCTGCAGGAACACGTCTCTCCTCAAGATATTGTAAACATGTAAATTGTTGTTCAATTTCTAACTGCCAAGTAAGATATATATCAGGAACATATCTACCCTCAAATGGTGGAATGTTCAGTTTCAGTTTAGGGAGATGGTCATGATCACGTACCTGAGGTGGTTGTGCAGCCCTACCATTGCGATGATATGCATGAGGACGACCTGGTGGCGGTGGTGCTGGTGGTTGCACGTAGTTCTGATTTTGATCAACCTCATCCTCGTAATGGTCCTCCACCTCTACAGTAGCAGTAGGAGCTACAGAAGCATCAACAGCGGCACCAAAATTTTGACCAGGCTTAAGGGGAATGCGCAGTGCCCATCTCACTTGATTTGGAAGGTGATGTTGTTATTGTTGTAGAGGTGCATTAGGTGCAGCCGGTGGTGGTCGTCGACGCGTGAGCAATTCATTAAACTGTTATCGAGCTTTGTTTCGAACGTCTTCTCCATGCCATCTATCTTCTCCATGGCCTCTTCAAATCTGTTTAGCACATCTTGCACCTGTCCACTCATCATTTGCTAAAATTTATCATGTAGCTCTTTGTTCGTCATGTTCTCCCAATCTGTCTCATCGACTTGTGATCCTGCCATGGTTAGCAGCAATAGAAACACACAAGAATATGATCCTACAGACTACTAGGAAGTGGTGGTGGTGTATCACAAATCTGGCAAGCGAATCTCAAATTCTTACCAGGTGGTGTCAAATGCGCGATTGCTAAGGCGCGATGTCCTCGCACGTTCGTAGTCGGATCATCAAAGTCGACTTCCTCCAAAATGATAGCCACCATCTCATCGAAAGATGGGACACCTTTGCCTCTATCAAGTGGTATCAGAGTCAGGTGGTGTCAGAAGTGTGTGAAGTATTTTTGTTCTGGATAACATAAATAGATTATTGAATAGTTTGCACTAAAATCACCTGACAAATATGCATGTATGCAATATTTTTGGTCGTATCCAAGGTAGTGATGTCCTCATCATCCTCCCCTTCTTGAAAACAAAGCCGACCTCGGCGTTGCTTAATCTGAAATGTGGCTAACAAAAGAGACAAGGTCTACATGTTGTATATGTATATGTCATCCATTTTTACTTCCCTTTATTTTTGCACATATGACACATGTATAGATGAGTAACTTTCATAGTTCATAAAATCTAAAGCCAAAAAATTATCACAAGAAGTAGAAGGCATGAAAATATTGCAACTCAGTTTGCACATATAAGTGAATCTCTTATTAATTTCAAAAGATTGACAATGTTCATCATTAAACCATCCCAACTTTGGTGAATAAACCTTACTTGCATCAAATTTACATGCTACAACATGTTTAAATAAGCAAACATGCAATAAGTCATTGGACACAGAATCATCACCAAGATTAGATGTCATATCAAAAGGATTAAACATTGGTTCTTTTGCATCAATAGTTGATTCAATGGGTGTACTCAAAATTGTTGGTATTTCTGTTGTTTGATCACATGGCAAAGTCAAATTATCAACATAGTCCTCTAAAATAGGTGGTACGATCAAAGTAGTGGGTAGCTCATCACATGGTGCATTCAAATTGACAAGGCATTCATCATTCTTATGTAGAGATGGAAGATCAGTACCTTTGTCATTACCTCTTATGATCAACTCAGATGATGTAGCAACTCTCAGGGGCGATGTGTCACATGGTGGAGGTGATGTAGTCCTCACAACAACGGAGGTGGTTGTCATAGTATGCCTAGTAGTTGAAGGAACAATCATATCAACTCTTGGAATGTGCACCGTGCGCTTGTTCTCCTAGTGGGCAACACCTCGTTTTATTTCTTGTTCAGCTTTGCAAGCAAGACGAAACAAATGGTCCATAGGATAACACTCTTCATGAATTAATATCTCTTGAATATCATGGTTTAATCCTCCCCAAAATCTATCCATAAAATGATCTTCACTTTCTTCTAAAAAGGAATGCAACAAGGTAGTTTGTAAATCATCGTAATATTTTGTTATAGTGTCACTACCTTGTTTTAAATGTTGCAACTTCTTAATCATGTCGCGAGTATAATAAGAGGGAACGAAAGTATGTCGCATGGCAAGTTTCAAATCATCCCAAGTAGTAGGTATATAATCAGGGTGTAACCGACAATATTCACTCCACCAAACCAAAGCATAACCAATGAAAGAACCAACCGCAACCTTAACCATTTTATGTTCATCAAAATTATGGGAAGCAAATATATTTTTATGTTGAACTCCCATTCAATATATAAAGCAGCACTAAAAAAATACACTTCCGTGATGATACGTGTTTGTCACAGTAGGTTGCTTTTTGTCATGCATGTACATCCATGACAGAATCAAGATAGTCATACATGTGCTGTCGTAGAAGTGTTCCATGACATTACCAAAATTATCATCATGGAAGTGTTCACAAAAGTGCTTTCGCCAAGGGTGACCGACACGTGGCATCCACCGTAACGGAACACCGTTAAGCTATCGGGTCGGGTTTTGGATCCGATAACCCGTTAACAGCCCCGACCAATGGGGATTTTCCATGTGTAAAATCATCATTGGCTAGAGGAAACACGTGTCGGCTCATCGCCGGGACAGATGTCATCCACTCACTGGACAGAAGGCGCCTATGATACGTCGACACGTGGCACGGCCCAACAAGTTTAAATGGGCCGGCCCAACTAAAGGCCCATGAGATTTTGCGGACCATAATGGGCCGGCCCAACTAAAGGCCCACGAGATTTTGCGGACCATAATGGGCTGGCCCAGCTAAAGGCCCACAAGATTTCGCGTGCCATAATGGGCCGGCCTAGGTACAGGCCCACAAGATTTTTGTGTGCCATAATAGGCCAGCCCAGGTAAAGGCCCACAAAATTCTTACGGATCATAATGGGCCGGCCCAGCTAAAGGCCCACGAGATTTCGCCGACATTAATGGGCCGGCCAAGCTATAGGCCCACAAGATTTTGTGGACCCTAGTAGGCCGGCCCGTTAACTGGCTGCCATGTTTTGGGCCAAATGCCGGCCCATATTTGATACGGTCTATTAATGGCCTGCCACACTCCGGGCTTGATAGTGGCCCATATGAGATCCGGCCCGTTAAAAGCCTACCACGTTCTGGGCCAAATTACGGCCCAGATCAGGTCCGGCCCTTTAAGAGGTTTTGGGCCTAATTATGGCCCATATCAGATTCGGCCCGTCAACTGGACACTATGCTTTTGGGCCCACTTGTTAAAGGCCCACTTAGTAATTGGCCTGATATTAGTTTTGGCCTATTAAGGGCCCGTTTTAACATTTCGGCCCTATATTAATTTCAGCCTGTTAAAAGCCCGTCATATAGTTGGGCCTAACTACGGCCCGGTTTGCATCCGGCCTGCTCGCAGCCGATATCTGATTGGGCCAAACAAGGACCGAGACAATTTTTCGGCCTGTTAAAAGCCCATGATTTGATTCGCACAATCATGGGCCGGGGTTCATTTCGAGCTGCTGCCGGCCCATGAGCTGATCGGCATGTTTCAGGTCCAACCTACATCGTGATTGCATGACGGCCCAATTATGTACCGTAGTTTTACGGTTTGGTCGGTTTACTACAAAGACATGATATATATACAGTAAAATAACTGCAGCATCGTGAATACAAAAAAACCTATACTATACAATAAAGAAATTATGGCATATTACATCCACTGGGCATCAAAGTTCGCCACTATGATAATAAAGCACAAGTAGACAGCAGATTACATACACTGGGCATCAAAGATCGCCACCAGTGCAAATAAACATGCCGACAAAATAATATACAAAACCGACAGCACTTCAATAGAGTTCAAGAAAGGTTAGCCCTGCTGGGGAGCTGCAGCGCAAGCAGCTGAGCAAGATGATGAGACGGTGCTTGTTCAACACTTATATCTTCCCCACTCTAAAAGATAAACAAGCAGACAGATGACAGGTTTTGCACATAAAAGTATCAGTGCTGACAATTCATCACATTTCTTACTGACGAATAAAGTGACACAGTTTAAATTTGCATTAACACAATATGGTATTGTTCAGGTCAAGACATGGCAGGAAATGACATTGTGAAGGAGTTGGCAGCTTCACGACACCACTGGATTATAGATCAAGAACTCATAAGTATCAATGGTTAGTGTGCTGTCAATTTATACCATTTTAGATTGGCAAATAAAGAGACGGTTTAAATAATAGTAGAATGATATGACATTTTTCATAGTTAAGACATTGCAGAATATGACGTTGTGCTGTAGTGGGTAGGTTCACCACACCACCGGATTACAGATGAAGAACAGAAGCATACATGGAGTGCAAAAGAAGATCACTTGCTCTGTATAGTTTAATTTACATGGTATGAAGAAGGAACTTGGTTGTACAACTGAAAAACTTAAATTGAGAAAGGACGAACTTTTGTTTATGAACTACATATAATAAACTTTAAACAAGCAATTTGATGCAAACACCAAAAATAAACAGTTGTTGCAGTCATGCCTAACCAAATATATACAACAAAGTTTGAAGGCTTGAGACGGACAAACTTACATTATTGGTGAAGACATGCTCTATAAAGGCCTTGTCCATGCTGATGGGGGGGGCAATTCAAGAAGTTTACCACAGAATCTTCTTCAAAAGCATTGCCTTCATTCTACATTTTGTTCAGAGTAAATATAGATGTGATAATATACGAAAAAATGGAGAATATTTAAGATAAGATGAAGAGTGATGCTACATAACCAAGTAGCTATAAATGTAAGTGCAGCGATACAGGCAAAAGGTACAACCAAGAGCAATGCATAGCTAAACTTCTTCAGTACCAACCTTATGGTAAGAGTAAATATAGATCTGATGTGTAGAAAATGGAGGGCAAAGGAAAATAAGCTGCAGAGTGATGGTACATGAACAACTACCTGTCATTATAAGTACACTGATAAAGGACAGCATGTACTTACAAGAACAATGCAGAGCTAAAAAAACATTGGCATTGGATATATTCTACACTAATGTAACCATTCATATAGATCAGATAATTTGGAGCGAACAATTGATAAGCAAGCTATCATGCATACTGCTGTCACATAATGAACCAGGTATGTATGGAAGTACAGTGATACAGGAAAACAGGTACTAACAAGAGAAAAGCAGCGGGCAGCATATTTGAGATATCCTGTCATTCTTGTCAAACTGGAATTCTTCTTCGAGCAGATTTCCTGCAAAAAAGATCCGTAAGGCACATGCAGAAAAGTAGAAGTTCAAATTGTCATGTGATTTCATAGACAGTACCTCATCTTGGCAACGAGACCAGTGCATAACAAGGTTTTTCCATTCAATGTCTTCTAAATTTAGCACAGGAGACTTCACCAAGAATTCGTTTATAGACTTGCCATCAAAGGGTGATTTCCTCAGGTAACACCGATACTGCTGCAATGCTTCCTTGAAAAGCACAAGCAAGCTTTGCTCATCATGACTATCCAGATTGACCCTTGCCTAGTTACAACAATGTAATGTAAATCATTGATGTGTTCAATCAGCAGAAAACAGGAAAATAATAGCCATGAATAATAGCACTTACACGTAAGTTGGACAGGAAGATGTGAAAATGGTGTTTGTCTTCACAATAATCTTCCCATGATGGGAATATATGCACGTAGTCCCTAACAACATTGAAAGCATTGTCTTTTAAATTGGGAATAAATGGAATGGGGTTCCAATCTGCAGGAATTGGCCATCTCTGCAGTTGGGATAGGTCTTCGGCCGGTGGACTTGCTGTACTTATTGCTGGAGTGGGATTTTTCTGTGGTACAGCTAGTGCTATGGCAAATGAAATCGGTATACCTTTTGCTGGAGTGCAGGTCCTGTGTGGTGGGGCTAGTGGTGTGGCCAGTGAAGTATGGGTACAGTCTGCTGGAGTCGGTCCTACGTTTTGTGTCACTGGTTGTACAACCAATATAAGTGGGGTGATGTCTGATTTCTCTGGCACCACCACGTTTTTCAAGGACTTTGCTGGTGCTCCTTCAGGTTCGGCAATCACCCTCTTTCTTTTTGATGTCTGATGCACAAGAACAACATTTGAGTGGAAAAACATGGTATGATGACAGATGGAATATGTATTGATAATGGATGGGCATGGCATCTCGACATATATGATGAGTAAACTAAGCAGATGGCGGTGCAACAAAGTAGAAGAAATGCAAGACAACATATGCAAGATACCCGCAATCAATAAAACATTGCCAAATTAGAACAGGCACCTTGATGGGTGAACAGGACAGGCCATCTGCCTTTGACTCCTTGAGGTTAGGATAGTCATTAGGATGATATTCTGAACAAGAATCAACAGGTGGGGAGCGTATGAGTTTCATTGCATCCAGAATGGCACTCAATGCCTTGGAGCCAATTTTGTAAGTCATTGCAGTGTTTAGCTTCAAGAGTGGACTGCTGCTAGTGCGACACAAAGCAGCTACACAGATCATAGTGTAGATATAACGAGAAAACCTTAAGCATCAGAGTAAAATCAGCAAACTGGAACTTGCTGGAATATATGTGCTAGTATTGTCGGTACGGCTAGAAAGGCTTCGGATACCAGCTCTCTTCAAGTGAAAGTGTGGTACTGTTAATATCAATGTAACTCTCAAAGGCGACACAGCTCCCCGCATTTCCTTGCTATTCTTATAGGATTCAAGTGGGCAGGCCACTACAAATCCTATTCCTATGTTTACAAGATCCTACGAATCAAAGAGGCTCAAAGTGTCCATCACAACCGACCGTATAGACCTCTACACTGCAAATGTCCCTGCTCATCTTCAGTATAAGGAACATACTGTACTACTATCATACTCCCTCCGTTCCAAAATATAAGTCTTGGTAGAGATTTCCACTATGAATCACATACAGATGTATGCAGGTACATTTTAGAGTGTAGATTCACTCATTTTGCCCCATATGTAGTCCATGGTGAAATCTTTACAAAGACTTGTATTTAGGAACGGAGAGAGTACATATTAAAGAAGAACGGAAGAGGAACATGGTAAAGAAGAGCAAGCAGATTTTGGATAATAAAATGTTGGTTGCGTAGTGCCCACACATGATGAACCAGAGCGCATTAAGAATGCAACTCCTAGCTGTCTCTCGACCATTTCAGGCGGTTGGATTAAGATCCTACGTCTCCTAACCCTTCTTCTTCCTCGTCTCTCATTCTTCCCATACAGAACACCGCACGGGCCACCGGCCGGACCACCGGCCCCCACCGCCTGTATTCCTCCACCACCCCCACCCCCACCCCCACCCCAACCCCCACCCGTGTCGAGTTTTCTTCGTTCGGCGAGGCCCCACAACCACCTGAGCCCCTTTGATCACACCGGCAAACTCCAACGAGCTCTGAACAATCGACTGACCCAATTTTGAAATTTAGTCTACTGTGATTTAACTAGTGTGGAATATAAAAGGGGAAAACCATAAGCATTGCGAGTATGGTGTTGAGTGTGCCATGGCGGATCTAAAGGTGCAAACCGGACAAAGGCAACTTCGCAACCAAGACAAGAAATCAGAGTAAAGCAGTGGCGATCTATTTTATTGTTGCAATAAATAAGTTGAGCAGATACAAAAGAGTACCGCCTCTGGTGCGGCGCCGTGTAGGCATCTGCTGAGAATTTGATGGTGCTGCGGTAGCGATGGCTGTCGGCGGCGTGGAAGAAGATCTAGGAGGGTAGACGGTGGCGGCGGAGCGCGGTGGACGAGACGGTCGTAGGAGCGACGCCGGCAAGGTGGACGACGGCGGGGATGAAGCAAGAGGACGGGATGCAAGGATCCCGGTCCGAAGCCGTGGATGAGAGAGGTCGATCTCTTGTAATGGACGGCGGCGTCGGGGTATCATCTCCGGCATGGTGGAGGGGGACGGCGGTGGATGGGGTGGCGGACGGCGGCAGGCGAAGGAGGGTGGGGTGGAGAGGGTGTTTTGGCGCCCACGGAGTACGAATGGGGAAAAGGGAGGTAGAGAGGAAGGGGGAACCATGTATTCAGGGCGCGCTTGTCTCAAATGCGAGGAAATTTACAAACTTAGCCCCCGTTTCAAATTTCTACTACATCACAGCAACACTAGTCGGTCGGGGATAGGACGGTAATCTCGCATACACCGAATATTTGCCGACGAGAGTTTGTTTTTGGCGCCCATCGTGTATGAATATGAATCGGGGAGGGAGTCAATTTTGGCCGAGGACACACTGTGTTTTGGCGCCCACCGTGTATGAATTCGGGTGAGAGGCGGTTTCGTCACGTTTGGGTGAAATTACAACCTACCCCTATCGAAACCTATAGAAATCCAGCATATAGGCTTTGCGTGGCAGGGATAGGCAGTAGTGATTTCCATCTCGCAGATTTTGGTTTCGGGCGGTTACTGTGACTTTCCCCGCTTCGTTCAAATTTTGCAGAGTGCACGTTTACCGTGCCAACTCAATTCGAATCCCGTTTGTATTCTATTTTTTCGGGCGGGATCCATTTTCAATTGGAATTACATTCTATATACATCATTTTTATATATATATATATACTTTCAAAAGCACAACAAAGAATTATGCTCCTTTATATGTATAATATGATCTACAAATACAACGATCTCGAAATCTTAAGGTTGAATTTGAAAAAAATTAAACAAATTATGTTCTACTAAAATGTATGGATCAGTAATATCTACATATTAAATAACATAGATGTGCGTGAATTCCTATGAGTATGCATGTTTGATAGATCAATTTTGGTTCGAGTATGGATTACATGTATCATCATCTCGAATTCAAATATTTGAATCCCTTTTTTGTTCACTCCTTTCACGCCCATCTCTCTCGCATGCATGCTCCTTCAGGTAGCTATCACTCTCTTTTCTCCAGCTCACCCGCACGCTCACTTCATGTTGCTCCTATCCTCGCAAACATGGTCTCTCGGCGTTTCCCTTGAGAAGTGTCACACTCTCCCTATCATTATAAATTACACGGTTTTCATTATCTCTCACGTCTCTACTGTTCTCTGGTATCACTCGGTACCTAAGCTTTCTTTTTCACCGCCAAACACATAGTCTCCACTCGTCTTTCACTTTGTCTTTCTCTCTATGGGATTCTCTCACGCACCCTATATGTCTCTACATATGACACATACCACTAAAATTACTCTCTCTATCTCTCCTGTAGACACAACATTTGTTGCGGTCTCCTTTTTGTCTCCATCCCAGACTGACATTATTCATTTGTTTACCGATCAGACAACCCCAACTACCTTCTCCTCTCTCTCTCTCTCTCTCTCTCTCTCTCTCACAGACACACACGCACAACTCCTACCACTAAAATGTGAATGGAAAACGAGATTTTGTTATACCCAAACAAAAAAGGACTGGAGGGAGTGATTGCTCTGACACGGACACGACCTCTCATAGCGCAGGCATTGAACTGGCGCGCCGGCCAAGAGGGTCGCACTCGCTGCAGGCCCGGCTGAGCACGCCTCCTCGCCGCGTGTAACCAGCTTAAGACTGCCCCGCCTGCCTTCATTGAATCCGCGAGCGTGCCAGCAACACGTCCTTCCGCGAGCCGGCAGGCATTTTAGAACACAAAAAATGACTACAATATAATTAATTTACGCATGGTCTTGACTTGTTGTGCTTGCACTGGTAGCAGGAACTAGTAGAGGATTTTCTTTATTTATAACTCTCCTCACATTTTTTTGGCTTTGAAGTGAATCATGGTTGTGGACATTATGTATGAATGTGCAGATATATGTGAACATGAGTTTGATGTGGAAGTTGAACTTGGAATGTTGGGCTTGCGCGTGAACTATACCATGTCCAATGCTTTGTCTGTTATTGTTTGGAAAGTAATTGCTGTTATTACATGACCCGAAAAAAAACATTTTGTGCCACATTAGTAGATGCACGGACATCACAACAGGCATGCTGACTGGATAAACATTTGAACCTAGCTATTATGAAGGAAATTTTGTATTGACAACAGTTTTAGATAGCAGGAGACGCCTAGCCTGCTCTGCCTGCTAGCTTATTTCTGGCTTCTTCCATCTCTTCTTTGGCTTGGGTGAAGAGAGCATCTGATTGCTCTTTTCGCTTCTTCAGGAACTCAGCTACATTCTCAAGGGCTGCTACGTGCTTTCTTTCAGCCTTTACTAATGCCACGAGGACACGAACAGTTGACGACTCCACCTGGCTTGTGTGTAATCCAGCATCATCTGGGAATTTGCACCTTGTGTCTAATCCAGCATCATTAGGGAACTGGCACCTTGTGTGTAATCCAGCCTCATTTTGGAAACATGATCTCGAGGTTGACCATACTTCCCTCCTCGCAGGAACTGCATCCTGACATGAAGTTACTTCTTTTTTAGATCAATACTCAGAGCAACCTAGATCCATTTAGTAGAAGCCAGATAAATAGAACTCGGAGAAGTGAATTCAAAAGGAATAAATAAATAAAAACAGACTACAAGGTGAGAACACCCACTTCCTACATCAAGCTAAAAACGAAAGCATTAGGACGATTAAGACTCTTCTTATTACACATCGAAGAACACCACGCTTAAGAGAAACAGAAACTACAACATATACACATCAAAGAACACGAGGCTACACGGAAGTAATTGAAAGGGTGTTACTTACCAAAGCTCGTTTTACAGGTTCGGTGCAGCTCCTCTTTAACTTGCCACGCTCCTTGAAGATGTCCCGAATATCCCGTGTTTGATATTCATTGCTCCTCTGCATGTTCGCACTCGTGGTTTTAAAATCTCAACATGGCAAGAAAAATATACTACTAGTAATACTCGCGCATCTTGTGGGCAACATTAAAGCACTCGTCTGCCATGTTAGAGCATCTCCAACAAGATAAACTACTCATACAAATGCATCTTGATGCGTGCAACGCATGGGCATTTTGCTAGTTCTAAAAACCTTTCCATCATTTGCCACACTACTGGTTGCAGATGAAAAACCTACCCAAGCACAGCGTGATACAGGAGCGACGCACAATTACAAACTGATATTCTGTTGGACAATGGAGGCTATAACCAATTACTTTTACGGGAACAATAGCACCCAGGAAATTTGAAGGGTAGGTATGAACAAAATTGGAACTGCACATGTACTGCTAAGTGATTCAATACACACATTACCAATCGAGGAGGAGAACGATGGTCGCGGCGGCCTTTGTGAGTCATGGTCGGCAATTGGAGTCGGTTCATTGTCCATGACGGTGGTACTTCTGCGCTTGGCGTTGGCTTACGGGAAGCAGATACGAGACCGTGGAAGACGATGCCGGGGAAGAGGCTTCGTGTATGACGACGGCGGTGGACTGGCTCCAGTGCGGTGTATGAGGTCGTCGATTAGGCAGATGCACTGCGGTGGACGAGTGCACCGATGTAAAGGGGAGGAGCACGAAGGCTGTGGTGTCGTGGAGAAGTCTATTTTGCGCTGGGGATAGAAATTGGGGAGTATTCAGGTGTACTACTCTGGGTGCCGGGGTGGGGTTGGCTGGGTAGGGTGAACCTGAAGTTACGAAAATAGCCCCCTACCAAGCGTCATCCGTAGGCCTGTTCCGAAGGCTATGATGGTAACTTCCCACTGCTCGAATCAGGGTCGCGGGAGATTTTCCCGCCGACCTCAAAATTTTGTGACACTGGACTCCCCGTGTGGCGTGTTGAGTGATTCGGCTAGGCAACTAGCGAGTAGTAATAGTAAACTCTGCATATTAGGTTTGACCAAAGTCAAACTTCCTAAAGTTTGACCAAGTTTATAGAAAAATATAAACATTTACCATAACAAATATGTATGATGTGAAAGTACATTCAATAATGAATCTAATGGTATTTATTTGTTATTGTATATGTTAATATTTTTTGTTATAAGCTTTCTGAGAGTTTACAAAACTTGACTTTGACCAATGCTAATACACAGACTTAAATCAAAACAGAGGGAGTACACATTTGTTTTCTTAGTTTGTAGTGAACTAATCATTTGTTGAAATTGTGAAATAAATATATTAGGCTATTGACTTCAAATGTAATGGTCTATACAATTAAATAGTTACAATCATTGTCGAATCCCAAGATGTATACAAGGTCTATAGTACTTCACAACATGCTCAAACTCACATAATCTCAGTCAAATGAGAATCTAAATGCATTTCATAGTTATTACTTTGTAGGATGCAACAAGAACAACCATAACTCTACATCAGCCATTATAGAAGCAACATTTTGACATATCCCAATGTGTGAATGAAACGTGCAGAGAGAGCTTTTGAAGATGGAGCAGATAGGGAGGGAAAGATTGTATATATGTGGACGAGAGAGTAGGAGACAAACCTAACGAGACAGAGAGAGAGAGAGAGAGAGAGAGAGAGAGAGAGAGAAAGAGAGAGGAAGAAGTTAGGTCTGTGAGAAAGATGCATACATGTAATATACATGAGATGCGTGTGCATCTGGATTCTGTATACGTGGAAGGAGAAGAGACAACATGTTTGATGAGAGAGCAGGAAAAACATGGACGAGAGGGGAAGGATCTAGTGGGTTGAGGGATTGACAATTTTGTGCGGGGGAGAGAGGGATTGGTAATTTTGTGCAAGAGAGAGAGAGGGGGTGGGGGAGGAGTCAGTCAGCCGTCGTCACATCACCCTGCTTCCAAATGACCCTGCATTCTCTAGCGCGGTGTGGTTGCCATCTTCGATCTGCTCGTTGCCCTCTTTGAAGATTGAGGTGTTGTGCATGTTGGGGTGCAAAGAAGCACAAGCGAGAGTGGTCACCATATAACCTTGGATGGGGATGAATTGTGTGCTCGGGGGAGTGTGTGTGTGTGGGTTGTGCTGCGTGTCTCTCTCTCTCTCTCTCTTTGTGTGTGTGTGTCAGATATTGAGAGAAAACAAACCTAAGGAGAGAAATGGGTATTCACGAAGAGATTGTGCGGGCCTTGAGGTGGGCAGGGGCCGGGTGAGGGTGTCAAAATGTGCGCGTTGATGCATGTGTTGCATGCGACCGTGCGAGGGACGGACGAATCGAAAGAGATGGTTGTTGTGTTACGGATGCTCCTCTCTCTATCTCTCCCTCTCTCTCTCTCACACACACACACACACACACACAAGTAAACTAGAAGACTGTTCTCTCATGTATACACAACATATCGGCATCTGTCTATGTCTCACTCATGCACGATCATTTGCACATTCACACCTCTCTATGGCTGTATCACACGCACACCGTCTCCACATTGCCCTTCCGCCACAACACACATATGGACACATACACACGTTCTCTCTCAGTCACACACACAAAATCAGTATTAAAAAAACTAGGGCGCACCTAAAACGTCCAAATCCAAATGAACATGAACTGGAGCTAAATTCAAATATATGGAAATATTGCAGCGTCAAGAACTTCCACAGGAAAAAAAAGTTGAGTAATATTCGAGGATTGTTTTCACACACACAAAAAGGTTCGGTGGATGTCCTTCGAGCGCGACACGGTGACGCACCGTTCGATCGACCGCACAGCCGTGGTTCACGCGCTTGCACAGGATTCCATATCGTGGCCGTGGTACTAAGGCTGGTCACAATGGGCAAGAACATAAGCTAGTAACTAATAAAAGCACTGCCTAAGTCTAATGTTTACGTGTAGTAGTACGGTTTTCTTTTAAGTTTGAACAACCTTATATATAAAACTAAAGTAAGCTCCCACACGCGCACTCATCAATATGCCGCCGCCGTTGCGCATGTTGGCGCCTGCCTAATCTGGCCAACAATTTCTCGCCCATCACCGCCGTGTCGCCGCCAACCCTGTGCCATGAAGCCGAAGGCTCGCCCAGTCACGTCGTCTGCAGTCCCTCCTCGCGATGCCGCCACGCTGGCAAGCACGCGAGCAGCTGGTGGAGCCGCGTCTATGCACACAGCATATGAAGAGGAGGACGAGCGCGTGCTCCAGCACGCCAGCGAGGAGGAACTAGCATGTCATTGTCGTCTCCGCCCGTGCGGAGGAGGCGCGCATGGTGGCTGTCGCGGTGGAAGCCGGTCGCGCGCGCGTCGAGCCCGCAAACCAGGTGCGGACGCGGAATCTACCTTCGAGACCTTGAATGCCACGTGGATCCTGCAATCTGAAGGAGCAATTTGGGTCAGTCGACTCATGTGAGCTGTTTGATGCAACATGGATGGCTAGAAGGGCTTCTTCCACCTCTTCTGTCGTCTTCTTCCTTCGCTCCGTCGAACTTCTTTCACAAATCGACTGACCCAAATTATACTACTAGTACAAATGTATTAAGTACAGTAGGAACACGAAGATACGAGCAGTAGTACCAACTGCAAGAAGAACAGTAGTAAGACATAGTACTAGTACTACTGTATGTACTAAAGAGTTCAAATAACGAGAAAGAACATAAACATAGGGGTTGTTTGGTTCCTAGCCACACATTGCCACACTTTGCCACACCTAACCTTAGGCAAGTTTGACCAAGTTAGGTAGGTGTTTGGTTCTAGCCACACTTGAGACAAGGAATTTTTTATGAGCAGTGAACCCCACATGTCATAGACACAAAAAGTGTGGCAATATTCCCTTAGGCAAGCCAAAGTATGGCTAACAATTTGAGCAACTCAAGTAAGGCAAGTGTGACAAATGTGGCAAAAATCATGTGGCAACATATGGCAAAGATAGTCACAATCCAAACAGCCCCATAGTTCTCCTAGTGCCTCAGCACAACACACCCTTGAAAATAAACTAATAAGCAACTAGTCCGCTTGACACTGCAGTAGAACCAGCATGAGCGACGGCATTGCCACCTACTTGGAGTCCGAGTCTACGTCCTCGACTTTGTCCTGTCCCTCTTCCTCTTCCTCTTCCTCTTCGCCGACGCTTCTTTGCTTGAACCGGACACTGGGCTCTGCTTCTTCATCCAACCCTTGTAGATATTTAAACAAAGGTAGGCATCCATTGTTGCGTACAGGATGTAATCTTCATCTAATGTCTTCGACTCCCATGCATGATGAAACTCGTGATGAGGTTTCTTCAGTTTAGCGTATGAAGGATCAATCATGGCTGCTGCCAGGGTCAGCATTGAAGGTTGAGAGGAGGACACCAGGCTTGCCTTCTGGAGATCGAAGGGTTGGCCTACAAGGAGACCTATCCGACGCAGGATGTCATTGTCATTCTTAAAGCCTACAGTAACGAATTTCACTCTTTTGTCCTTGAGGAAGTTCTTAAAATCCTGGCACTCAACGTCGGCATGGCATATGTGGTAGACGAAGCAAACGTTATGTACGCAAACCAGGATCACAGCGGGCTTCTTCCTCTCTTCGTCCTTTAGATCCTTCTCTCGTCCCAGGACTATGGTGTACTCAACATCTAGCCCAGCAACCCACTCATCCGTTGAACTGTTGAACATGCGTAGGAAGCGAGCAAGCCATGCTTTCACCGTCTCGAATCCACGTGTGTAGATGACGATGAACTGATCCCCAGTGATGGCTCTATCCTGGTACTCAGCAGCGACCATGGAGATTTGGGAGGCCATGGATTTTGGAGGAGGGTTAGGAGAAGTTGAACTGTTGTACCCCGCAAAAAAAATGGGAGCGAACTAATGTGAAAGGACGGGACGACTGGGAGCGAACTGTTGTAAGGTAGAAGACGGGGACGAGTAGGGCGTGCGAACGGCGTGGGGTTGCTGGCTTGCCCAGTGGATAAACGGCTGCAAGCCCCCAAAGAGTTCTCGAAAACTATGCGGGGCCCACTAGATGTCATGTCTACTAGACCCATATCGTAGGCCTGACGGTATAGCTTCTTCCTGTTCGCACGCCATGTCGGCGCGTGGATGTAACTTCACTTAATTCCGTCAAACGTCGCGCCTCCCACGACCTTCGCCTCGCTCGCGCGGTCGCGCCCTTTGAGACTTCGACCGGCTATAAATGAGCAATTTTTTTGCCTTTTTTTAGACAAGCAATTTTTTTGCCTACTCCGCATGCATGATACTCCCTCTGGTCCTTTTTACTCCCGTCAACCGTTTGCAAAGTGTTTGACCAAATTTATACTTTTTTTGAACACCACCTTATATTAATTAACCAGCCACACCAGTACACTCATTCGATACAATATTCACCACACACGGCGGTACGTTATTTACCAGAATACCATCTAATCTATTGTCAAAGTTATACTTAGTGATTGAGTGTGCCACCTTATTGGCCGAATGGCTAATCTTTGACAATTGAAGATTGTTGATCAACTTCGAGATGCTCAAAGCTTTCATCTTCAGGTCACGCATAGTAGACCTGTCAATGCTTTGACAGGCATCAATGAAATCCCACGACCAAATTTATACTAAAAATATCAATATCTACAATACTCCCAAAACACTTAGGGCGGTGCATTAACTTCTACCTCGTTTCTTGTTTCTTGACATATCAACCAATAGGAGATGTGGGTGTGCATGCTTTTAATGACTTGAGACTACCAAACACGACATGCAGTGGTTAGTTCATTGCATGCAATGCTATTAATTAGTAAATAAACATTAAGATCTCTCATTTTCCCCTCCTCCTTGGTCACAATGCACAATCTAAGATGACTTGCTCACCTAGACGGAGGGAGTACTGATTATAAACATTAAGATCTCTCATTTTCCCCTCCTCCTTGGTCACAGTGCACAATCTAAGATGACTTGCTCACCTAGACGGAGGGAGTACTAATTATAATGAGTACTCAACTAGTACTAGTATAAGAACTACGTTTTATAATGAGTGTAAAAATATTGATTTGACATTGTGAATGTTGACACATTGTGGATAGTTTTTGAAGTCTGCAAAAGTACTCAACTAGTTCTGTCGTTCTCCACAAAAAAATGTGTTTACCAATGCATGCATGAACTCTAGTTACTCTAACCCCCCTCTCTTCTTTAATTCTTTGCCACATCAACATGTTTGCTATTCCCATGTGCATGATACCAGCTAAGATACCACCATTATGGCCAGCCTTAATCATCGCATGCAATAATTTAGTGCACCTTGAAATATGAACATGTGTGGGGCGTGCTTGTTTTTAATGACTTGAGACTATACCTAGCCCGGCATGCAAGATGACTTATTATGCACCATTCCCCATACCTGCAGGAAGCCCGTTCGTCTCCAATTTTTTTCCTCTCCATGTGTGAAACAATATGCCTATCAAACTCTCCTTCTCCCTCCAGCGATCCCACCACTCCGCCCCGTGTGAAAAAATCTGCATGCATGACTCTCCTCCCCCCATGCTCGTCCAATCCGTTGTGACCAGCAATATTTCCACCCATTCACTCCCCCGTAATTTACTCCAACAAATATGCCCACGTAGCTATTACTTAACTGCAGGTGCATTCGGTCACTGACATATGGGCCCAACAGGGGTCTGGCCCACATGTCAGTGACGCAACTGGACCGGCAGTTAAGTCAGTGCAGCTCAGTCCATATCTTACGTAGGTGTGCCATTGCTCGCTATAAATATTGTGCCTCCCACGACATCGCTATCTCCTCCCCCTCACATTCACGTTCATCGCTATCTCCTCCCCCTCCCTCTCACGTCGACCACCATGGCATCGCCCCTCCCAAGCCCTAGGAGCCCCTCGCTGCACCACGCGGACGGTCACGCGTCGCTGTTCCGTTCCTTGCCGCCACTAGTCGAGGAGGACGCGTCGGTGTTCCGCTCCTCGCCGCTACGCGACGCGTCGCCGTTCCGTTCCTCGCCGCCACTAGTCGAGGAGGACGTGTCGGCGTTCCGCTCCTCGCCGCGACGCGTCAAGGTGGACGCGTCGGCATTCCCAATCTCGCCAGCATGCGCGCCGGAGGACGCGTCGGCTCCCCGCTACAAGGAGAACGCTGCGCCGCCCGCCGAGCCCCCCAGCCTTGAGGAGCTTTGGAAAGAAAGGATGTCGCCTTGTGGGAGGCTTTGCCTCCAGCAGAGCGCGCCAAAATAGAGGCGGAGAAGAATGCCGAGGAAGAGAAGCGCACCATGGAACAAGCTGCCTGGGAGGCCTATGTCGCGTCCGAGAGAGTCAGGCAATTGGCTCTTTGGCAGAAGGCTCGTTCGAGGGCCGTGAGGGTGGCGGAGGACGCCCGTACCGACGCCCTGAGTGCAGTCTGGCCCGAGCGCCTCATCTACGCTTGGCGGTACGTGGGCCGGGTGCACGCTTCCAGCGAGGAGGAGTACCTGTTGGCGCCGGATCACCACACCGGTGAGATCGCACTCGCCCGCCGGCAAGCCGCCAATCAGCACCTCGCGAGTTGCGAGGCTAAGGAAGAGGCGTTGTGTCAGCGCGCTGGGAAACGGCTGCGCACCAGGGCACTCGTGGCGTGCCGCAAGCGCTCCTGCAAGTTCTGTGGCTTTTAGGAGTATAATTTTTGTTTCGTAAGGCGATCTCATTAGTTTTGGGACGCAAATGATAAATCCCGAACGTTCAAGAATTTTTAGCGTCCTTAATTAAGTATGTAAAAGGGAAAGTTTGGAAACCTTGTGTATTCGTACGTATTTTGCAAGTACGTGCATATAGCACAAACTTTACTATATACCATCACAGGAAAAGAATTCTATGAGACCAGGTCTCAAGCGAGACTCATCCTGATGGATGACATGTGGCATTCACAAATCACAAAGCATGCCCCACCCCCACTTAAAAGCCACGTGTCATCCATCAGGACGGGTCTCACCTGCTAACCGTGAGACCTGGTCTCATATACGAGTAATTTTTTTCCACTATCGCACTACACGTCTCTCTCGATATATGCTTGCAGACTGTGCTACTCCCTCCGTCCAGGTCAATAAGTCATCTTCGGTTGTGCACCGTGACCAAAAAGGAGGGAAGACTTATACACCTAGACAGAGGGAGTACTACTATTACTTATGTACGTGCAAATGCACGTTTTAACATTATGATGCGGTTTTTGTAAAAGTAGAAAAACAGCACTAGTCAAGCTTGTGAAACGATTCAATGCAAAACAAAAGCAAAAATTCTCGTTTGATTGTTTACTTTTAGCTTCCTTGTGGTTATTTCTCTGTCGTACTTTGTACGGAGTATCTCACTGGTTGGAAAGGCATGCAAATTCCCAAACCGCTTCCTACACCCTGTATCTCACTGGTTGCCAGCGTTGACGTTGTCGCCCATGTCATCGAGGATGAGGTTGCCGAGGTCGGGGAAGAAGTCGTCGTTCGCAACTAATCATGTGGACTAGCATAGTAGTAGCATACAGAGTAGAAACATGAATTTTACCACGATTTCGAACAGGAAGGACAGAAACACATACATATGAACGGGAGCTGCACCGTTGGCGTTGAGGTTGTCGCCCATGTCCAAACACCACGTAGACACGGTCTTTGAGCATGGTTCATAGTCGTTCCATGCTCGGGCATTGAAGTATGTAACTATTTTAGATTAGAATATACTACTCCTCCAGTGTTAGTAGTAGAGCAGAGTCCTACTCTACTACTCTACTCAAGCAAGTTAGGGCATAGCATTGTAGGGAGTACCAGTATTGTGATCACTCAAGCAAGTTGTCTGGCATCGACATGACCCTACGCTGCTGGTATGTGTCTCGTAAGTCAAGCGGCGTGTTGTAGTCATCATCACCTGTCCACTTCCCACAGCACATATTCGCTTCTCCATCTTTGTCCGCACATAATCTCGTCCAATCTTCCATCCCCGCTAAGGCGCCTCCCCCCCCCCCTCGTCCGAAACCCAAGCACTAACAATGGCAGAACCGAGCAGCGTCCGCCGAAAGAGTGGCTGGAATTCGCTCCCCACAGAGGTAATCAAGCTCATTGTTTCGCGTGTGGACAATCTCAGTACCATGTCGCTCGCCGCGTGCTCGTCGGGGCTGTACCGTTTACTCAAAGCCCTCAGGCCGAAGCTTTTTAAGCCAGCTCCTTGCTTGCTGATGCCGCCTGATCTTCAAAAACGGCGTGTCATGCAGCATAACGATTGTAGGGTGGCGAGCATCAACCCCCTTGACTGCGATCCGATCCCCGTCAGCCTCAACTACATTAACGGTATGTACTGGGTCGGCATGAACACGTCTTGGATGGTGCTCGTCTATGGTCGCGGCAGCTGGATGCTCGTGGAGGTCTACACCCTGCGATTGATCCCCCTTCCTTCGATTAACACTGCACTGCTTTGGCACCGCGACCCAGAATACTCGGAATCTTACAGTAGCCAACATGATACCAAGTTTGATTTGCTCAAGGTTGTAATCTGCCAAGTGCCCACAAGATCTACGAATTATAAAGACTTCAGGCTAATTGCGTTCTTCAACCGCGGTCTCGCCTATCTGACAGGTCACTGCGGTAAGTGGATAAATCTGCACGTCCATCGCAGGATCATACATCCTCCATGGTTCTCTGATGCCATTGAACACAAGGGCTTCATTTACACTGTCGACTCCTTCTATGGCTGGACGTATTGCTGTCCTACTCCAGTCATCGCTACAAACGGCTGTTACAGCAGTATGTTACTTTCCTACGATATCATGATGGATTGCTTATATTACTATCAACATTTGCTGAAAAAATATTCATGCTCATAACATGCTGTTCTTAAGATTGACTAAACCAAGAGCCCTTTTTTGTTTGACTCCAACTTGATATGATGTTGTAGGCCGCCTGGTGTCCTTACCCTTCCTAATCCCAGAACCTTTCAAAGAAAAGCGGCATGGCAGTTGCAGGTGGTTCCTGGCTCGACCAGACGACGGCGAAAGATTGATGATCGTTCGCACATACCGGACGTGTTGTTTCGCGGAATACAATCACAGTCACTGCAAGCTCTTTGAGAAGGATCCCATCTTCTCTGGACCTTCAGGAATTTTCGACTGGAGGCTGGTAAGTAGCCTTGGTACACACTCTCTGTTTGTCGGACTGAATTATCCGATTAACCAGGAGATAACCGACGGCAAGGATCATGATGGCAGCTCGGTTTCATTCATCAGGCAAAACTGTGTGTACACAGCGTACCATGCGTCTCTGCATGCACCATACCCTGATATGTGCCGCCATGCTCTACAGCCCAAAGTAGGAGAGAGGGTCGCAAGTATTAGACTTCGACCTGCTGGCTGGAGTTTCCCCCGTCAGGCACCCATCTGGTTCAAGCCGTCAGCCAATCTCCACAGCTTAATAAATAGTAACGTCTAACTGGGCTACTTAGTTAGATGCGTACACTTGGTGTAGTAGGATCTTTATTTAGTTTGATGCATACACTTGTGCTTTTTTGGTAGCCCTTTTGTAATGATGGCTGATGTTTGGTTTGAGAGAGAGCTGCGTCTTCACTCTTCTGGCCTGCTTACTGCTTCTGTTGCACCCCCCCCCCAGCCCTGGTTGCTGCTGCTGCTGTTTTCAATGTACAATCAGTAGTATATTTCGTCTGTTGGTTGAATAAATGTGTTGTTAGAACGACAAACACAATGTTTTGGAATTCGTTGCATGGTTCGATCCTTTAGTGCCCCGTACCGTACGTAGCGCATACTATTTATCATACGGAACACATTTTTTTGACACTCGGAACACATTTTCCACTTGTTGATAACATGCAGCCCACTGATGAAGGCCCAATAGAGAAGCCCATAATTAACTCGAAGGGAGGCTCTCACATGAATCCGGCCCAGGTACATGCTCATGGTCCCCTAAACATAAATAAGTAAATAAATAAAGCTAAATGCTCATGCACCAGTTCTTTGGGAAAATAGGTAGCCCAATATTTCTTTTTGAAGAATACCCAAGCTAGGCCTATTTGTTTTCTCTGAATTACTGGGCTGCAAATCTTTCAAGACAAGGAGGGATGCATTCCGGCCTGGCTTAAGAGTATGGTCAATGTCTGTTAAAAGTAATATCAAAAGGGGTTGAAAATTCCAAAAAAATTATAGCAAATCGGATATAAGTTTCTTTTTTATTTTTGTTCTTCACTGATATCTTATACGTATTTCATTGGATTTAACATGACATAGTACTAATTTATTTTTAAATTTGTTTTAGTATGGCTATTAATTTTTGGATTAAGAATATTTCGTTCCCCAGCAAAAATTTGCGAATTTTCAAAATTTCCCACATATTTAGTTAATTTTTTGACCCTGGTACTGACTAGAAAATGGCCAGCAATTCTAAAAATGGAAAACGGGCTGCAATAAATTCCATATGAATTAGAAAATGAGTAAAAATTATAAAAATAATAGCAAATGGGCTGTACACGCCACAGATTTCGAGGCTGACTTGTTTACGCAAGGCTTTGTCAGTGAACACACGATTCTAGCAGCAGTTAGTGTTGGATGTCCATCCAACGGCCGACGTGCTTCTTCAATCTCTGATCTTCCTGCTCCAGCCGCCTAAACTAGCGCCGGCAGGACTGCCTGCTCCCTCCTCTTGTGGCCTGCTGTGATGCCGTGCAGGCTTCCCTGGCCCACCCTACTCCCTCCGCTGGCCTGGCCGCGCGCGATCAACTGCCTCCTTATTACGCGAAAAAAAATGTTTCCTCCCACTGACATCTGGGGCACACCGGTTGGGAGGCTGACCTATGGGCCTACTAAGTTGACGCATACGCAGGGCTTGTCAACTTAGTCAACAAACGATTCTAGCAGCAGTAACCGTAGGATTTGAATCGAACGGTCCTGCTGCTTCTTCAATCGCTGCTCTTCTTGCACCAGCCGCCCAAACCAGCGCCAGGAAGACCGCTTGCTCCTGCCTCCAGTGGCCGGCTGTGCTGCCGATGAGGCCTCATCTCCCCTACTACTCCCACCGCTAGCCAGGCCCTGCGGTGACGGCAGCCTCACACCACAGCCGAACCAGTGAACCCTCGTACTCCTCTCCGCGTGGGCATCCACTGCCGTGTCTTCCCCGGCTCCGCGTCATCCCCTTCCTAGGCCTCGCCATCGTACACCGCCTTGGTGCTCTCGGCACGGCGTGGTCAACGTGGTCAATGACATTCCATCGGAAGAGTACTGTACGTGGAGAGGCTGACAGTTGGGTCCACGGCCACAGCCCAGTTCTTTGTGATTTGGCAAGTAAGTTGCTTTGTCAGGCCTTTTGGGCTGCAAATCTTTCAAGATGAGGAGAGCTTTCATTCGGTTGGCCGAGAAAATGGCCCATCAGTAATGAGAAATGGGTTGTACATTTTTAAAACACATCAAACCGGCCATTAGTTTCAAATATCTTTCTTCATTTTAAGATTTGAAATTACATTAATTTTTATGCGTGGAGAATTTGTTGGATTTTATATTGATATACATTTATTTTTAAAATCAGTTTGAATGTGATTCAAAATTTCGGGATTAAAAACAGTTCGGACCGCACTGAAATATGCAAAATTTTGTATAATTTTTTAACCGTGGCCACAATATGGGCTGTAATGCTAACAAAAAGAATATGGGCTCCAAAAAAACCTTAATAATAATTAGCAAATGGGCTGTAAATTATTAGAAATAATGGCAGATGGGTTGTATGCTGTTTTCCACAGATTTGAGGCTTTTCTAAAAAGAGATTGACGCACAAGCAATGACTATTGGATGGCCATCCAACGGCCGTCGTGCTTCTTCAATCTCTGCTCTTCCTGCTCCAGCCGCTCAAACAGGCGTCGGTGGGACTGCGTGCTCCCTCCTTCCCGCGGCCGGCTCTGCCACCGCGCAGGCCTCACCGCCCCACCGTACTCCCATCGCTTGCCTAGCCATCCCTCTACTCACCCACACCTGCTGTTATGCTCCGGCGACGGCAGACGAACGAGTAAAGCCTCGTACAGTTGTACTCCCCTCCGCGTGGGAAACAACTGCCGAGTCTTCCCTGCCTCCATGTCGTTCCCTTCCTAGGCCTCGCCGTTGTCCACCGCCCTGGTGCTCTCGGCGCGGCCTGGTCAATGTGGTCAACGACCGACATGCATCTGAAGTGGACTGTACGTGGAGAGGCCGACAGTTGGGTCCACGGCCACACGCAAGGAAATGCCTCCTTAATACGCGCAAAATAATGATTCCTCCACCTGACATCAGGGACCCACCGAAAGGGCCTCTGTATTTTGCAAAAAAAAACATTACCGCCGCTGACAGCTCAGACCCACCAGCTATATCTTCGCACGCAAGGAAGTGCCTCCTTATTACGCTCAAAAAAATGAATACCCCCTACTAGCTGAGACCCACCTTGGTGGGAGGCTGACTTGTGGGGCTACTAAGTTGACGGGGACCGAGGGCTTTGTCACTTAGTAAATATGCACGATTCCAACTCAAGTGACCGTACGATGTCCATCCAACGGCCGTAGTGCTTCTTCAACCTCTGGTCTTCTTGCTCCAGCCGCCCAAACCAGCGCCGGTCGTGCCTCGTGCTCCTGCCTCCCGTGGCCGGCTGCGATGCGGCGGAGGCCTCACCGCCCCCTACTACTCCCGTCGCTGGCCAGGCCATCCCTCTACTCACCCACACCCCCTATTATTCTGCGGCGACGGCAGCCTCACACCGCAGCGAACCAGTGAACCCTCGTACTCCTCTACGTGTGGGCATCCACTGCTGCATCTTCCCCGGCTCCGCGCCGTCCCCTTCCTAGGCCTCGTCGTCGTCCACCGCCCTGGTGCTCTCGGCGCGGCGTGGTCAACATGGTCAAGGAACGGGTTACATCAGACATGGATTGTACATGGAGAGGCTGACAGCTGGGTCCACGGGCGCAGCAAGGAAGTGCCTCCTTATTACGTGCAAAATAATTATTCCTCCACCTGACAGCGGGACCCACCGGACGGGCCACCGTATTTCGCGAAAAAACGTTTCCCCCTAACTGTTGGGACCCACCAGCTACATCTTTGCACGCAAGTAAGTACATCCGGGCAAAAAAAACGATTCGCCCCCTGATTGCTGGGACCCACCAGCTACATCTTCGTAGGCAAGGAAGTGCCTGACAGTCGGGACCCACCTGGTCGAAGCATACATAGCGTTGTCATTCTGGTCGCGAACGTGTACGTACATACTGGTCGATGTAGAGGCGCGCACGTGTCGTAGTAGAGGTGCACATGTGTCGTAGTAGAGGCGCGCACGTAACATTTACACGTACGTACAACGGCCAAGGTGCAAGAAAGAAAATATGGCCACGTATGTGTACATACGGGCGGGGTCTCGAACGCCTACTCGCGCATATGTACGGCCAGGGCTCATGTACATGGTTAGATCGGAACGGAGAAACAACGTCGTCGTCGTGTTCATGGGGAGGCAACGGAATGCGTCGTGTTCATCGGGAGGGCTTGGATGGAACAGGCGATGGAAACGAGGCCCGGCGTACCGCAGAACGGAGGAAACGGCCTTGTGTTCGACCGGCCACGTTCGAAACAGGATCCGATTCATCGGGAGGGGTCTGGCGTACCGCAAAACGGAGGAAACGTACCTCCTACGGTCGAAACGGGGGTCCTGTTGATCGAGAGGGGTGTGGCGTACCGCAAAACGGAGGAAACGGACTTGTGTTGGAGCGCTACAGTCGAAACAGGGGTCCTATTCATCAGGAGGGGTGTGGCGTACCGCAAAATGGGACTCCACGGGATACTGTTCATCTCCACCGTCGACCTCCTCCAGCCTCCACGGGCTCCTGTTCATCCAGCCTCCACGGGCTCCTGTTCATCCAGCCTCCATCGCGCGCTACTCCACCGGCTACTGTTCAACCACCCATCCACCTTCTATTGTTCATCCAGCTCTCCACACCACGGGGTCCTGTTCAACCACCCCTCCATGGGCACCCCTCCACCGTCTACTGTTCATCCAGCCTTCCACACCACGGGGTCTTGTTCAATCACCCCTTCACCGTCTACTGTTCATCCAGCCCTCCACACATGGGGTCCTGTTCATCCACCCCTCCACGGGCACGCCTCCACCGTCTACTGTTCATCCAACCCTCCACCACACCACGCGGTCCTGTTCATCCAGAGGCAACGCCATCGCTCACTGTTCATCCAACCCCCCCCCTCCGCGCGCGCGCAACGCTCACTGTTCATCCCATCGATTGGCTTCAGTTAGCAGCAGTAGCGAAGGAATCGCTCGATCGAGTTCAGTTAACAGCCATCGATCGATCGCTCGGGTTCAGTAACGCGTAGCCTGCAGTGCAATCGCTCGGGTTCAGTTAGAGCCCAACGCCTCGCTCGGGTTCAGTTAGAGCCAATGCCTCACACACACGCGTGTACGTGTATGAGAGAAACGCGCATCGCTCGGCCCCCGACCTCCCACCGTAACCGGGAACTCCCCAAAATTTTCCTCCCCCTCACTTCTACCACGGTTTTTTCCGTCATGGACGGCCCAAAGAATGTCATGCAGGTGCGTCTCCAGCCCGCCCAGGACGAAAAGCCCATTTTCTGTCATGATTTTTTGTCATAGAAGTAGGAGCCCACCACATCTATGATGATACCGGGTCTTGTCACAATTATCGTCATAGAAGTGTCATATGTATGACAGAAAAAAATCGTTCGGCCCAAAATGTCATGGATGTGTCTTTTTTTTGTAGTGCAGGTCTAAAATGGCCATTAAATGGTGGTATAGATACATTAACCTGGTCATGTGCATTTGGATGTTTGTGCACCTCTTGTGACGGTTGTGGTATTTGCAAAGGTGGTGGCATGTCTCCCACGATCGACAAAGTCCATGAATTGACTCTGGATCCTGTCATGATTCGTAGAAACAAGAAACAGAATCCAAAAAAATGTTCCTATGAACTACTTGGAAGTGGTGGTAAAACGCTCATAGTATAGCAAATCTCAATATCTTACAAGTTCTTACCATGCAGCAGGTGGTGATCGGCAACCAGCGGTGTCAAATAACTCTGAAGATTGAGTAAAGTGATTGCCAGGGGAACGTATGTATACACGGTGTAGAAATATGTGGAGCTGGGTTGGCTATATATGGTAGCAAAAGATTAGCAATAATCAATTCAGAGATGCAATGTTGAATAAACGCCCAATGACGGTACTATGCTGGTCCTATGCTAGACCGGACTAGAGACGCGAGCCTAGAACACTAACGAGGTCACGTTGTAGCACAACTAGCATCAATAAAGGATATGAGGTAGCTCTGGATAGCAAAATATAAGTGAAGATCACAATAGCCGTAAAGATAATGATGTGAAACAACAGCCAAGCAGGATATATCAACAACTTTCTCTCCAACTTTCCTCTGGAAAAGTTTGTGCCAATTTTTTTATAATCCTTTTCAAGAATGATATTGACTCAAGCTTTCAAATGCAAAAGGAATCACTCAATTCCGAGTTGATATGAGGAGTCAAAAAATTCTAAAACTGGCTTGAAAAACTGGAATAAGCTGTGTTCGTGAACTTCGGAGGGCAAAAAGACCTATTTAGAAGCCGATTTTGAGGTTTGAAATATTGAACTAGCTTCTGCAACTATTTAGATGCGGCTAGTCACTAGCTTTCATTTGAGTACTCGCGGAGTCAAAACGGAATTCGTATGAGGAAGTTATGCCTATTTTACTGAACAGTGCATAAAACAGATTCCAATCCGAATTCAACTACGAGATTGAGTCTAGATAGATCCGAATTTTATTTTTTTATCTCTCTTTTTTTCCTCACACTTTTATTTTTTTTTCTCTGACTTTTTTCTCTCGTTTTTTTCTCTTTTTTTTCTCTCTCCCTCTTTCCAAAACAAACTAGATAAGATGCAGATTGGATCAAGCGAAGATGTGAACGATCTCAACTATAATTATGACAATGAACGGTGGGTAGCACGTGATGGAAATTGATTGATGAGTGGTGGATAGCGGAAGGGATAACGATGCAACAGCGGCGTGACTAATGTGAATAGAACTCGAAACTCTAAACGATTTAGACACTAAGAGCAGCAACTCGACACGACGATGCAATCAATAATTCAACTATGCAAGCAATGAAAAGAAAATTGCAAAGGCTCAGACTGGCTTGCACAAAGGATGAATAGATCTAACTTTTTTTTGGCTTTTTCTTGGACAATAGGTAAGAAAATAAATCTAATCTAGGAAAAACTATAAATTCTCACCGAGCAACCTGAAAATCTGATACCACTTGATAGAGGCGAGGGTCCCGATCTTTCGATGAGATGATAACTATCGATTTGGTGGAGACGACTTTGATGATCCGACTAAACGTGCATGACGTTGCGCCTTAGCAATCACTAAACCAATCTCCCGAGGTTACTGATGATACTGGAAGCACGATCAGCCTGACCACGAAGGTCTATTCCTGCACGGAATCGAAGAACAAGCAAGAATATGATAATGCAATCTGAATATTGCGAATATAGATGAAGTATTGATAAAGGTGAGGATCCGAAAGCGGTCTTGGTCTGGTCGTTGGACACAAACGAAGTACACGAAGTTGCAATGGCTAACTTTTAACTAAAGAAATCCCAAGGAAAAAGCTACTAGATGGATCTACTTATATAGGAGCAAGGGGTGGCGGCCAAGGAGGTGGGAGAACATCCCAAGGCAGCCTAAAACTAACCCTAGGTCGTACAAGGCTCATGGGCCCAAGTGGAAGTGATGCAACACCTTTGGACTTGTTGTTTGACTCGGATTCTGCTGCAGCGCCAGATTGTTTCGTCGATATCTCAATGCTCCAAACGAATTTGAAGGTGATTCCAATTGGGTTGGAAAGAGCACGAAATCTACTTTCCAACAAAAAAGAATCACCCAATTTGGAGTCCGTATTAAAAAGTTGTTGATGTTTTGAGTCAGGTATGTCTGTGCAGTCCGAATCTAAATCCAGAACGTGAGAGACTTGGACTCTATCTTCTCTTGGCCCAAAAGTGACGTGAGAGGACTTTTTGAACAGAACCTAAACTTCTCCTTTTCCCTTATCTTCATATGTGGATTGTACAAATGTCCCATACACCTGCAATTAGACAAAACAAAAAAGTGTGTGAAGTATTTTTGTTCTGGATAACATAAATAGATTATTGAATAGTTTGCACTAGAAATCACCTGAAAAATATGCATGTATGCAATATTTTTGGTCGTATCCAAGGTAGTCATCTCCTCACAAGCCGATGAGACAGATTGGGAGAACATGACGAACAAAGAGCTACATGATAAATTTCAACAAATGATGAGTGGACAGGTGCAAGATGTGCTAAACAGATTTGAAGAGGCCATGGAAAAGATAGATGGCATGGAGAAGACGTTCGAAACAAAGCTCGATAACAGGTTTAATGAATTGCTCGCGCGTCTTCCACCACCACCACCAGCTGCACCTAACGCACCTCTACAACAACAACAACAACAACAACAACAACAACAACAACATCGCCTTCCAAATCAAGTGGGACGGGCACTGCGCATTCCCCTTGAGCCTGGTCAAAATTCTGGTGCCGTTGTTGATGCTTCTGTAGCTCCTGCTGCTACTGCAGAGGTGGAGGGCCATTACGAGGATGAGGTTGATCAAAATCAGAACTACGTGCAACCACCAGCACCACCGCCACTAGGTCGTCCTCATGCATATCATCGCAATGGTAGGGCTGCACAACCACCTCAGGTACATGATCATGACCATCTCACTAAACTGAAATTGAACATTCCACCATTTAAGGGTAGATATGTTCCTGATATATATATCTTACTTGGGAGTTAGAAACTGAACAACGATTTACATGTTTGCAATATCCTGAGGTGAGACGTGTTCCTGCAGCTGTTTGTGCTTTCACTAGCTTTGCATGTGTTTGGTGGTCTGAACATTGTAGATTATATCCTATTCCAGCTACTTGGACTGCTGTGAAAACTGCTATGCATACTCGTTGGGTTCCACCATATTATCAACGTGAATTACTTCAAAAATTGCTGCGTTTAAGACAAGGAAAAAATTCCGTAGAAGAATATTATTAGGAATTACAAACTGGCATGATTAGATGTGGTATTGTTGAGGAGAATGAAGCTATGCTTGCACGTTTTATGGGTGGATTAAATAGGGAGATTCAGACCATTCTAGAGTATGAGTATACTAATATCACTCGTTTATTCCATCTTGCTTGTAAAGCTGAACGTGAAGTGCGGGATCGACAGGCAATGGTGCGAACTAACTTTTCTGCGGGTCGATCTTCATCATGGACACCACGTGCATCCTCTATTTCCACTGCAGCAGCATCTCCATCATGTGCCACCTCCAGCCGTGATACAAGAAAGCAAGCTCAACCACCACTATCTGCCAAGAGCACACCTGTTGGGCCTGCACAGAGTTCTGCTTCTTCCATGGCATCAACAGGGCACACAAGTGATACTATTTGTCGTCGTTGTAAGGGAAGAGGACATTTTGCGAGAGAATGCAAATCTCAGCGTGTGATGATTGTTACTGAGGATGGTAGGTATGCTTCCGCTAGTGACTATGATGATGAGACTTTGGCTCTTATTACACATGAAGAACACGGTGGAGATGATTCTGATCATGAGACGCAATACATGGCTCCTGAAGATGCTGACAGGTATGAATGTTTAGTTGCTCAACGTGTTTTGAGTGTGCAGGTTACACAAGCTGAGAAAACCAGAGGCATAATTTGTTCCATACAAAAGGAGTTGTGAAGGAACGTTTTGTTCGCGTCATCATAGATGGAGGGAGCTGCAATAACTTGGCTAGCATGGATATGGTGGAGAAGCTATCTGTCCCCACAAGACCACATCCACATCCTTACTACATCCAATGGTTCAACAACAGTGGCAAGGTTAAGGTAACACGTACTGTTCGTGTGCCTTTTAGTATCTCTACATATGCTGATTATGTGGATTGTGATGTGGTACCTATGCAAGCATGTTCCTTATTACTTGGTAGACCGTGGCAATTTGATAAAAATTCTGTACACCATGGTAGAAACAATTAGTATACTCTTGTTCATAAGGATCAAAATATTACTTTGCTTCCTATGACTCCTGATTCCATTTTGAAAGATGATATTAATAGAGCTAGTAAAGCAAAATAGGAGAAAAATAAGAGTGAAAATCAGATTGTGGCAAAAGAATTTGAACAACAAATGAAGCCTAATAATAAACCATCTAGTGTTGCTTCTGAAATTAAATTGAAAAGTGCATGTTTACTTGCCACCAAATCTGATATTGAAGATCTATATTTTAGCAAATATGTTTGCTATGCTTTTGTGTGCAAAGAGGCATTATTTTCATTCGAGGACGTGCCTTCCTCTTTGCCTCCTACTGTCACTAACATTTTGCAGGAGTTTGCTGACGTCTTTCCACAAGACGTGCCACCGGGATTACCACCTATTCCAGGGATTGAGCATCAAATTAACTTAATTCCTGGTGCATCATTACCCAACCATGCTCCATACCGTACCAATCCAGAGGAGACGAAGGAGATTATGCGTCAAATACAGGACCTGCTCAACAAAGGTCACATACGTGAATCCCTTAGTCCTTGTGTTGTTCCTATCATTTTAGTGCCGAAAAAGGATGGTGTGTCGTGTATGTGTGTTGATTGTAGAGGCATTAATAATATTACTATTCATTATCGTCATCCTATTCCTAGGCTAGACGACATGCTTGATGAATTGAGTGGCTCTACAATATTCTCCAAAGTTGATTTTCGTAGTGGATACCATCGAATTTGTATGAAATTGGGAGATGAATGGAAAACAGCATTTAAAACTAAGTTTGGATTATATCAGTGGTTAGTCATGCCTTTTGGGTTAACTACTGCACCTAGTACTTTCATGAGGTTAATGAACAAAGTTTTACGTGTTTTCATTGGACGATTTGTGGTAGTATATTTTGATGATATACTGATTGATAGTAAATCTTTGGAGGAACATTTACGTGCTGTTTTTATTGCTCTACGTGATGCACGTTTTTTTGGTGAACTTGGAAAGTGCACCTTTTGCACCGACCGAGTATCTTTTCTTGGCTATGTTGTTACTCCACAGGGAATTGAAGTTGATAAATCCAAGATTGAAGCTATTGAGTGTTGGCCGCAGCCCATAACGGTCACACAAGTGAGGAGTTTCCTTGGCCTCGCTGGTTTCTATAGGCGTTTTGTGAGAGATTTCAGCACCATTGCTGCACCTCTCAACGAGCTTACAAAGAAGGATGTGCCTTTTGTTTGGAGTACCGCACAGGAAGAAGCCTTCACGGTATTGAAAGATAAGTTGACACATGCTCCTTTACTCCAACTTCCTGATTTTAATAAGACTTTTGAGCTTGAATGTGATGCTAGTGGAATTGGATTAGGAGGTGTGTTATTACAAGATGGCAAGCCTGTTGCATACTTTTTTGAAAAATTGAGTGGGTCTATTCTGAATTATTCTACTTATGATAAAGAATTATATGCTCTTGTTCGAACTTTAGAGACATGGCAACATTATTTATGGCCCAAAGAATTTGTTATACATTCTGATCATGAATCTTTGAAACATATTAAAAGTCAAGCTAAACTGAATCGTAGACATGCTAAATGGGTTGAATTCATTGAGACTTTCCCTTATGTTATTAAGCATAAGAAGGGTAAAGAAAATGTTGTTGCTGATGCATTGTCTCGTCGCTATACTATGCTTTCACAACTTGACTTCAAAATATTTGGTTTGGAGACCATCAAAGATCAATATGTGCTTGTGCTGATTTTAAAGATGTAATGCAGAATTGTTAAAGAAGGAAGAACATGGAACAAGTTCGTCGTTAATGATGGATTTGTGTTCCGTGCTAACAAGCTATGCATTCCAGCTAGCTCCGTTCGTCTTTTGTTGTTGCGGGAGGTGCATGGAGGAGGATTAATGGGACACTTTGGCATCAAGAAGACGGAGGATATACTTGCTACACATTTCTTTTGGTCAAAGATGAGACGGGATGTTGAGCGTTTTGTTGCTCGCTGCACTACATGTCAAAAAGCTAAGTCACGACTCAATCCTCATGGTTTATATATGCCTTTGCTTGTACCTAGTGTTCCTTGGGAGGATATATCTATGGACTTTGTTTTAGGTTTAGCTCAAACAAATAAGGGGAGGGATAGCATATTTGTTGTCGTGGATAGGTTCTTGAAAATGGCACACTTTATACCATGTCATAAAAGCGATGATGTTGTTAATGTTGCTGATTTGTTCTTTCGTGAAATTATTCGCTTGCATGGTGTGCCAAATACTATTGACGCCATGGTCTCACCATCATAGTCACTAGCGAACTCATACCCACCATCCTCGGCAACAATCATCACACGCTGAGATTTGCATTCTCTCGCAAAATGTCCTCTTACCTTACAACGACGACAAATAATATCACTTGTGTGCCTTGTTGATGCCATGGAAGAAGCAGAACTCTGTGCAGGCCCAGCAGGTGTGCTCTTGGCAGATAGTGGTGGTTGAACTTGCTTTCTTGTATCACGGCTGGAGGTGGCACCTGATGGAGATGCTGCTGCAGTGGAAATAGAGCATGCACGTGGTGTCCATGATGAAGATCGACCTTCAGAAAAGTTAGTTCGTGCCAATGCCTATCGATCCTGCACTTCACGTTCAGCTTTACAAGCAAGATGGAATAAACGAGTGATATTAGTATACTCCTTATACTCTAGAATGGTCTGAATCTCTCTATTTAATCCACCCATAAAATGTGCAAGCATAGCTTCATTCTCCTCAACAATACCACATCTAATCATGCCAGTTTGTAATTCCTGATAATATTCTTCTACAGATTTTTTTCCTTGTCTTAAACAGTGCAATTTTTGAAGTAATTCACGTTGATAATATGGTGGAACCCAACGAGTATGCATAGCAGTTTTCAAAGAAGCCCAAGTAGCTGGAATAGGATATAATCTACAATGTTCAGACCACCAAACACATGCAAAGCTAGTGAAAGCACAAACAGCAGCAGGAACACGTCTCTCCTCAGGATATTACAAACATGTAAATCATTGTTCAGTTTCTAACTCCCAAGTAAGATATATATCAGGAACATATCTACCCTCAAATGGTGGAATGTTCAATTTCAGTTTAGGGAGATGGTCATGATCACGTACCTGAGGTGGTTGTGCAGCCCTACCATTGCGATGATATGCATGAGGACGACCTGGTGGCGGTGGTGCTGGTGGTTGCACGTAGTTCTGATTTTGATCAACCCCATCCTCGTAATGGTCCTCCACCTCTGCAGTAGCAGCAGGAGCTACAGAAGCATCAACAGTGGCACCAGAATTTTGACCAGGCTCAAGGGGAATGCGCAGTGCCCGTCCCACTTGATTTGGAAGGTGATGTTGTTGTTGTTGTTGTAGAGGTGCGTTAGGTGCAGCCGGTGGTGGTGGTGGAAGACACGCGAGTAATTCATTAAACTTGTTATCGGGTTTTGTTTCGAACGTCTTCTCCATGCCATCTATCTTCTCCATGGCTCTTCAAATCTGTTTAGCACATCTTGCACCTGTCCACTCATCATTTGCTGAAATTTATCATGTAGCTCTTTGTTCGTCATGTTCTCCCAATCTATCTCATCGGCTTGTGATCCTGCAATGGTTAGCAGCAATAGAAACACACAAGAATATGATCCTACAGACTACTAGGAAGTGGTGGTGGTGTATCACAAATCCGGCAAGCGAATCTCAAATTCTTACCAGTTCTTACCCAGCAGCAGATGGTGATCGGCAACCGTCGTAGTCAAAACTCTCAAAGATTGGACAGAGCGATTGCCAGGTGGTGTCAAATGCACGATGTAGATGTATGTGGAGCTGGGAAGGCCTATGATATGGTAGCAAAAATGTCGGCAATAATCAATTCAGAGATGCAAAGTTGAATAAACACTCAACGACGGTACTGTGCTGGTCCTAGGCTAGACCGTGCTAGAGAAGCGAGCCTAGAACACAAACAAAATCACGGCGCTACACGTAAATAAGGGAAAGCACACTTCGGAACTTTTTTTTTCACTCTGTTTTTTTTGGCGCACCTTTTTTTGCACTCTTTTTTTGCGAAAAAACACTATAATGGCGAGTGTCTCAAAACTCTTCCCTCGTCAAACTGATAGGATGGGCACGAAATTTTTTTGACTTTATTTTCGAAAATCAGGGCAGCGACGATGAAAAAGTGCGACAAAAAATCACTATGATGGCACGTGGCTCAAAAGACTCAGAAAAGCCTAAAAATAGGATAGGGAAAAAATATTTTTGGTCGCCGAAATTTTGGCCTAAAAACTGCCCGGGGGTCTCCAGACTTTTTTTTAGAGACCTACTCAGGCAAGGAAACACAAAACGAAAACTAGATGGATCTCGAAAACAAACCTAATATGAAAAGAACTTAGATTGGTGGTGGACAGGCAGATACATACATACATACATACATATATATATATATATATGTGTGTGTGTGTGTGTGTGTGTGGACTCGGATTGGTGGTGGACAGGCGGATGTATATGTGAACTCGGATTGGTGGTGGACAGGCGGATGTATATGGTAGCGGTAAGGAATATGTTGGTTGTGGTGGTATGTGGTAGGAACAATGACGATGGTGCGGCGGCGGCGTGACAACTTGTGAACAGAACTCGAAACTCTAAAGGAAACTAGACGCTAAGACCAGCAACTAGACACGACGATTCAACCACAAATTCAACAATGCAAAACCCTAAAAAGATTATGCAAAGGCTCAGATTGGTTCAGATATGATGACCTAACCCTATTTTTTTGGCTTTTTCGTGGACTGTAGGTATGACGAACAGACTTGATCTAAACTATGAAAAACTGTAAAATCTCACCGACCAACCTAAAAATCTGATACCACTTGATAGAGGCAAAGGTCTCCCGTCTTTCAATGAGATGGTGGCTATCATTTTGGAGGAAGTCGACTTTGACGATCCGACTACGAACGTGCGAGGACGTCGCGCCTTAGCAATCGCTAAACCAACTCCGAGAGGTTATTGACCACGCCGAAGCATGATCAACCTGACCATGAAGGTCTATTTCCTGCTGACAAACGAAGAACAAGCAAGAAACTAAGATTGCAATCTGGATATTGCGAATATAAGAGGAAAGCTTTATTGATCAAGGGTGGGGTTCTGTGACGTCTTGGTCTGGTCGTTGGACACAAAAGAAGTACACGAAGTTGCAGCTAGGGCGAACTTTTAATCTAAACAAAACCCAAAGTCTAAACGATGCCCTAAGGGCTGTATATATGGAGGAAGAGGGGGGGATTTTGTGGCCCTTGGAGGAGGGGTCCGAAATCAACCCTAACTCTTGTTTCCCCACACATACGGACTCTAAAAACAGCCTATACTTAAGTATTTCGAAAATACATGGGCCTGGCCCAATAATAAGGTGACGCAGCACCTGGAATAGCCATTGGATGAAATTTATGAAGTGACATCTTGTATATTTCGTTCGAGGCTTCATGCACTCCTTATGGTGGCTTCAAAGTCCTGAAATCATCACTTGTAACTTCGTTCTTGATCCCCTTGTGCATGCCATCATCTCCATGCTTGGTCTTGGTCCAGTGTTCATCCCTCTTATCCGTGCCAGGCCCTTCATTTGTAAGCAAAACAAATGTATCCAATTTAGGCAGCATCATATTCTCATGAACATTAGAATCATTACCAAGAAAAGAAAGTACCTGATAATTTAATTGGCGTGCGTGAGCTCTAGTAATTGGTCCAATATGTATAGCAGCAGGGGCTGTGGGTGTAACAATGGTATTTATGTCCTCATCATCGCTCAACGACGGTACTGTGTTGGTCCTAGGCTAGACCGTGCTAGAGACGCGAGCCTAGAACACTAAAAAAATCACGGCGTTGCACGTAAACAAGGGGAAAGCACACTCTGGAACTTTTTTTTGCTCTATTTTTTGCGCTCCTTTTTTTGCGCTCCTCTTTTTTTGTTTTTTTTGCGAAAAAACACTATAATGGCGAGTGTCTCAAAACTCTTCCCTCGTCAAACTGACAGGATGGGCACGAAAATTTTTTTGACTTTTTTTCGGAAACCAGGGCAGCGACGACGAAAAAGTGCGACAAAAAATCACTATGATGGCACGTGGCTCAAAAGCCTCAGAAAAGCCTAAAAATAGGACAGGGAAAAATATTTTTGGTCGCCGAAATTTTGACCTAAAAACTGCCCAGGGCTCTCCAGACTCGTTTTTTTCCGAGACCTACTCAGGCAAGGAAACACAAGACGAAAACTAGATGGATCTCGAAAACAAACCTAATATGAAAAGAACTCGGATTGGTGGTGGACAGGCAGATATATATGCGGACTCGGATTGCTGGTGGATAGGCGGATGTATATGTGGACTCGGATTGGTGGTGGACAGGCGGATGTATATGACAGCGGTAAGGAATATGTTGGTTGTGGTGGTATGTGGTAGGAACGATCACGATGGTGCGGCGGCGGCGTGACAACTTGTGAACAGAACTCGAAACTCTAAAGGAAACTAGACGCTAAGACCAGCAACTAGACACGATGATGCAACCGCAAATTCAACAATGCAAAACCCTAAAAAGATTATGCAAAGGCTCAGATTGGTTCGGATATGATGACCTAACCCTTTTTTGGCTTTTTCGTGGACTGTAGGTATGAAGAACAGACTTGATCTAAACTATGAAAAACTGTAAATTCTCACCGAGCAACCTAGAAATCTGATACCACTTGATAGAGGCAAAGGTGTTCCATCTTTCGATGAGATGGTGGCTATCGTTTTGGAGGAAGTCGACTTTGACGATCCGACTACGAACGTGCGAGGATGTAGCGCCTTAGCAATCGCTAAACCAACTCCGAGAGGTTATTGACCACGCACGGAGCACGATCAACCTGACCACGAAGGTCTATTTCCTGCAGGCAAACAAAGAACAAGCAAGAAACTAAGATTGCAATCTGGATATTGCGAATATAAGAGGAAAGCTTTATTGATCAAGGGTGGGGTTCTGTGACGTCTTGGTCTGGTCGTTGGTACAAACGAAGTACGCGAAGTTGCAGCTAGGGTGAACTTTTAATCTAAACAAAACCCAAAGTCTAAACGATGCCCTAAGGGCTATATATATGGAGGGAGAAGGGGAATTTCGTGGCCCTTGGAGGAGGGGTCCGAAATCAACCCTAACTCTTGTTTTCCCACACATACGGACTCTAAAAACAGCCTATACTTAAGTATTTCGAAAATACATGGGCCTGGCCCAATAATAAGGTGACGCAGCACCTAGAATAGCCTCTGGACGAAATTTATGAAGTGACATCTTGTATATTTCGTCCAAGGCTTCATGCACTCCTTATGGTGGCTTCAAAGTCCTGAAATCATCACTTGTAACTCCGTTCTTAATCCCATGCGCATGCCATCATCTCCATGCTTGGTCTTGCTCCAGTGTTCATCCCTCTTATCCGTGTCAGGCCCTTCTATTAAGGCATATCTCTCTCGATGTAGTTTTGGTGATTGATGACAACATATTTGCGGACTAACCATGTGCTTTGAGCATTTCAGAGATTTATCCTTTGGCTCGAGACGATCTCTTTCCCCTCGGATCCTGTTTCAAGATGATGTAGCTCTTTCGTTTCTTGTTGGTGGAGTAGTTTCGTAGGAGTCACCGTACTATCAAGAGGGGGTCCGCTTTGGTAAGGGTAGGGTGGAATCATCACGTACACTTTTGTTTCACACCCTCTGGGCCTTCCCGCGTAGTTGGAGGTTTGTTTCCCTGCTGTTTTGGGCAGTCTTTTGCCCCAGCGGTAGTACCGTGGTGTCCTGCGGTAGTATCGCTTGAGGGTCCTTAGCGGTAGTACCGCTGTGGTACCGGACCACTACCGCCTCGACTCGAGGGGGGCACTTCTCGTGTCGGGTTGAGCGGCACTTGTAGCGGTAGTAGGTGCGGTAGTACCGCTCGTGAGCGGTAGTACCGCCCTCCCACCGCGGCGGTACCGCGCGGGGCCTATCCGGCAGTACCGCACTGGGCCAGTCCCTCCTCTATCTTCAAGCCCTCTCTGGCTGGGCGGTAGTACTGTAAGGGGGGCGGTAGTACCGTTGGGTCCAACAGTAGTACCGCTGCCCCTGCGGTAGTACCGCCCTCTGCGGGGCTGTTTAGTGGGGTAACAGTTGGATTGTTACCCCCACTATAAAAGGGGTCCCCTTCTTCTTCGTTCAGCTACCTCTTCTCCCAAAAAGCTCCATGTTCGCCCAATCTCTCTCCCTAGCCAACCAAACTTGTTGATTTGCTCGGGAGTAGTTGAGAAGGTCACGATCTACACTTCCACCAAGAGATATTAGATTCCCCCACTAATCCCTAGCGGATCTTGTTACTCTTGGGTGTTTGAGCACTCTAGACAATTGAGGTCACCACGGAGCCATAGTCCATTGTGGTGAACCTTCGTGGTGTTGTTGGGAGCCTCCGATTGAGTTGTGGAGTTTGCCCCAACCTTGTTTGTAAAGGTCCGGTCGCTGCCTCCAAGGGCACCAATAGTGGAATCATGGCATCTCGCATTTGTGTGCGGGCGTGAGGAGAATACGGTGGCCCTAGTGGCTTCTTGGGGAGCATTGTGCCTCCACACCGCTCTAACGGAGACGTACTTCCCCTCAAAAGGAAGGAACTTCGGTAACACATCCTCGTCTTAACCGGGTCCACTCTTGGTTATCTATTACCTTACTTGTGCTTAGTGTACGGGCAAGTAGAATTGGCCGCAAAGTATTCCCAACAGGACTGTAGACTAGACAACTTGTTGGATGGTATAGAAGAGGAATTTAACCGGTCAAATTGACGATGTAATTAAATTGACATGTATAATGCCTTCTAGCCAGATTGTAGATCATTTGTCATGGCGGACCTTTCCGCTTCAACCTCGGGACCCGATAGTCCGGAGTGTATCCGAATACCCTCTCGGTTATGTAAGAACCGGGGCATGCATGGAAACCAGGTGTAGGGGTCATTAGTGCTTGAACAGACAAGTGCCCAACTAGTTATGTTATATTACATGGTTAGTAAGAAACATCTTCCAGGGAGAATAGTTCCGTTAGGGGTTCCTTTCCCTGGGTTCGCATGCCCTAAAGTGCATGTCCGGACTATGAAAAGAGACACAGAAAAGAGCATCTGGGGGCACATATATAAATAAGTAAAAAAATCATCTTTTGTTCACCGACCGAATATTCCCTTAAGAATGCTAGCTTTTAGCTTCACCCAGTCTGAGGTACACATCCGGCTGACCCGGCAGTAACAATCGCAGAGGTGCTCCCCTTATGCCCTAGTCGAATTAACGGGAATGTAGGGCATAAATACAAGCGCCAGGCAACCCAGCTTGGCCAAAACTTAAGTCATATCGATGCATATAATGGTGAATAAAAGGTACATGTGGAAGAATGACACATGTGATGGGCATGAAGCCCGTATAGATAAATAAGCCTCTGTGAGAGAAGCCCCCAGGTATAATGAGCGCGGATAGCGCGTCCATTGTGCGCAAATAAGGCACAAATTGGCCCTTAAAGGCTGTGAGAGAAAAGAAGGGGGGAGGAGAGAAATAAAAGACAGATAGTAAAAAGTGGACAGAGGAAGGAGACGAACACAGAGTCCAGCGCTAGGCGTAGAATCTTCGGAGTCTGGCTGCGTTCCATGGGTTCGGCTCGAGTCGATTATCCGATGCATCCCGCAGACGGTATGCTCCACCAGTCATAACTTGGTCAATAATGAAGGGACCCTCCCATTTGTGCTTGAGTTTGTCCTTTTTCTTCTCCGGCAGGCGTAGAACTAACTCGCCAGTGTTATAGGTTTTGGCCCGTACTTCTCTGCTTTGGTATCTTCGAGCCTGCTGTTGATAGAATGCGGAACGGGCTTTTGCCACGTCACACTCCTCCTCCCGGGCGTCCAAACTGTCCTGCCGATCGAGCTCGGCTTCTCTTTCTTCGTACATGCGCACTCGAGGTGAGTCATGAATCATGTCGCAGGGCAGAACCGCCTCTGCGCTGTATACCATAAAGAATGGTGTGTATCCAGTAGTGCGATTCGGCGTGGTCCGCAGCCCCCAGAGTACGAAGTCGAGCTCCTCTACCCAGTGCGTGTTAGATTCCTTTAGGGACCGCACTAGTTTGGGTTTGATGCCGCTCATGATAAGACCATTTGCTCGCTCGACTTGACCGTTAGTTTGTGGGTGATAGACGGAAGCATAATCGAGCTTGATGCCCATGTTTTTGCACCAGAGTTTTACCTCGTCGTTCGTGAAGTTTGTGTCGTTATCTGTGATGATGCTTGTGACGCCCGGATAATTAGGCTACAGTAATCACACGTTAATGATGCCACATCACCACGATTACTATTGTTAAACTCGCGTTGATTCAAAACCGAATCAACTCAAATTTTAAATGCAAGTCAAATAATTAAATTATTCAAAAGGTAAAATAAAATGTTGGTTGTATTGCAAATAATCACTATGTAATATTCAAATAAGAACAAACATCTTTTTTGGTAATTAGGTGCTCCTGACCTATTTAAAACAAGACCAAAACAGCCCCATATAGCTCATTTCTTTTAAAAATAAAATCGTGGGAAGTCAATTAAATCTCAAACTTTTTGTGCAAACCAAGTATAGTACCTAGTATTTGTGGGCCAAATTTCTTATTTAACTAAGTCATTTGCTCTTACAAATAGATCTCTAACAGAGTCAAAAATAGGAATAAAGAAAAGAAGGCAATACGTAACAGAACACTGTGCATTCGGCCTGCTCGCTACAGGAGCCGGCCCAGCCCAGCCGACATCTCCTTCCCCCTCCTGTTCACCCTCCCGCCGTGGACGCAGGGCGCGCGTCCGTGACGAGGATCGCCAGGCGCCGTCCATCCGTTGCTTCTTGGCGTCTACTAGACCCCCTCGCTCGTCCGTGCAAACCCTAGCCCCTGTTTTCCCCTTCCCATCGCTTGTTCTCTTCCTCTGCATCTCGTCGACACTGTCGTCGCCGTGCACCGCTCGATCCCGCGGCCACTGGCACCCCCGAGCGCCGAGACCTTGACTACGAGGTGCACCGCCCACTGCTTCTTCCTCCTGGACCACCAGATGGAGCCGGGAAGCTCTCCTCCGCCGGATCGCCTCGCTCCACCACCGTGGGCATCGCCGCTGCCACTGCCTCGACCTGCAACATCGACGCCCCCCCGACCTCTCCAAGCACGCGCCGACCTCACTGTGAGCCGCCCTTCGTTTCGCCTCTCTCCCCACGCTCAATTCCCTGCCGTAGCTCCGTCCTGGACGAGGCCGAAGCCGGCGTCCGCCATGGCCAAGGAGCCCCGCGCTCCCGAAATCCCCCTGTCCGTCCTCTGCCGCGCCCGGCCGCGGCCTACAGCATGCACGCGCTTGCCCTCCCCTGCTCGCGTCCCGCACGCCTAGCCTTGCCCCCGCTGGCGCCCGCTCGCATCCGTTGCGTCCCTGCATCGCTGCTCCGAGCTGAGGCCGCCCCCGTCCTGCTCCGTCCGGTCCTGCGCCACCGCCTCCCGCTTCGCTCGCGCCGCTACCGCTGCTCTGCTGCTGTCTAGAGCCGCTGCCGCTATCACCCCTGCGTACCACGTACTGCTACTTCTGCTTGCTACGCCGGCTACTGCATGGCCATGGCCGAACGGCCGTGAGTGTGTGTGCGTGTTGTGCGTGCGTGCAGTGTGTATGCGCGGTGTGTGCGTGCAGTGTGTGTGCTGAGTGTGTGGCTGCGCCCATCTCCGGCCTCGCCCGCCTCCGGCCAGCCTCACCGCGCCGCGGCTGCCGCTCCCTACTGCTGCTCTGCCCACTGCACTCGGCTGCAGCTCCTCTGCTACAGTAACATTCAGTTACTGTAGCTGCAGCTAGCTTTGGCAAATTCACATTGGGTAGCCCCTTTGACAACCAATAAACATCCACAAGGCAAGTTCTTATGTGGATAAAAATAATTTGGGCAGAGAGTACACTTGAAAATCTTCATTTTACCCCATTGAACCAAATCCATTTGATGGATGGATTAAATCCTATGAAATTCACAAATTGCTATCTTCTCTTAACATAGAACATACTTAACCCTTAGCACGTGTGTGTGCTGTGTAGGTGTGTGTGCGTGTGAGTGTGTGTGGCCGATGTGCCCATGTGTGTGGGGCTGTCCCAAAATTAGTTTAGGCCTAATTTAATTAGGTGAATTAGTTTTAGGATTTTTTTGCTCCTTAGCTAGTTTTAGTAGTGCTAAGTTAGTCTAGTAATAGATGACATGTAGACCCTCACTTTAAATAAGTTGGATTTATTTATTTGTGTAGGTAAATAGTCTATGACATGTGGGCCACACATCCCCTTTTGACTTAGTCAACCCGAATTAGAATAATATGTTAATTCTAGAAAATAAATTAAACTTTAAAATCAATATAAAATAAACCGTAGTTCGGATGCAAAAACTTTGTACATGAAAGTTGCTTAGAACGACAAGATGAATCCGGATACGCAGCCCGTTCGTCCGCTACACATCCCTAGCATAGCAAACACGCAACTTTCCCCCTCCGGTCCATCTGTCCGAAAACGCGAAACACCGGGAATACTTTCCCGGATGTTTCCCCCCTTCATCGGTATCACCTCATACCGCGTTAGGGCACCCCTAACACCGATACTTGTCATGTCATGCATCGCTATGCATCTGTTTGCTTAAATATTTATTGTTTCTTCCCCCCCTCTTCTCTCGCTAGACACTGAGACCGACGCCGTTGCTACCTCGTACGACTACGGTGTTGACGACCCCTCTCTTGCCAGAGCAACCAGGCAAGCCCCCCCTTGATCACCAGATATCGCCTACTCTTCTCTATACTGCTTGCATTAGAGTAGTGTAGCTTGTTACTGCTTTCCGTTAATCCTATCCTGATGCATAGCCTGTCCTTGCTACTACTGTTGATACCTTATCTGCAATCCTAAATGCTTAGTATAGGATGCTAGTTTATCATCAGTGGCCCTACATTCTTGTCTGTCTGCCATGCTATACTATCGGGCCGTGATCACTCGGGAGGTGATCACGGGCATATGCTATATACTTTACACGGTTACATTACCGGAGAAACTGTTCGGAGATGGGGGCTGAAGGGACAGGTGGCTCCATCCCGGTAGAGGTGGGCCTGGGTTCCCGACGGCCCCCGGCTGTTACTTTGTGGCGGAGCGACAGGGCAGGTTCAGACCACCTAGGAGAGAGGTGGGCCTGGCCCTGGTCGGCGTTCGCGGATACTTAACACGCTTAACGAGATCTGGGTATTTGATCTGAGTCTGGCCATTTGGTCTATACGCACTAACCATCTATGTGGGAGTAGTTATGGGTATCCCGGCGTCGTGGTATCAGCCGAAGCCTTCGTGACGTCAGCGACGGAGCGGCGCGCGCCGGATTGGACTGGAACGCCATTAGGCTAGGTCTGCTTTCGGCCGCGTACGCAACGTGCAGGTGTGCTAAGGGCGATGGGCCCAGACCCCTGTGCGCATAGGTTTAGGCCGGCGTGCTGACCTCTCTGTTGTGCCTAGGTGGGGTTGCGACGTGTTGATCTTCCGAGGCCGGGCATGACCCAGAAAAGTGTGTCCGGCCAAATGGGATCGAGCGTGTTGGGGTATGTGGTGCACCCCTGCAGGGAAGTTTATCTATTCGAATAGCCGTGTCCCTCGGTAAAAGGACGACCCGGAGTTGTACCTTGACCTTATGACAACTAGAACCGGATACTTAATAAAACACACCCTTCCAAGTGCCAGATATAACCCGGTGATCGCTCTCTAACAGGGCGACGAGGAGAGGATCATCGGGTAGGATTATGCTATACGATGCTACTTGGAGGACTTCAGTCTACTCTCTTCTACATGCTGCAAGATGGAGGTGGCCAGAAGCGTAGTCTTCGAAAGGACTAGCTATCCCCCTCTTATTCCGGCTTTCTGCAGTTCAGTCCACATATAATAGCCTTATTCCAGTTGATACCAATGCATACATATGTAGTGTAGCTCCTTGCTTGCGAGTACTTTGGATGAGTACTCACGGTTGCTTTCTCCCTCTTTTCCTCCTATCCCTTCTACCTGGTTGTCGCAACCAGATGTTGGAGCCCAGGATCCAGACGCCACCGTCGACGACGACTCCTACTACACCGGAGGTGCCTACTACTACGTGCTGCCCGCTGATGACGACCAGGAGTAGTTAGGAGGATCCCAGGCAGGAGGCCTGCGCCTCTTTCGATCTGTATCCCAGTTTGTGCTAGCCTTCTTAAGGCAAACTTGTTTAACTTATGTCTGTACTCAGATATTGTTGCTTCCGCTGACTCGTCTATGATCGAGCTCTTGTATTCGAGCCCTCGAGGCCCCTGGCTTGTAATATGATGCTTGTATGACTTATTTTATTTGTAGAGTTGTGTTGTGATATCTACCCGTGAGTCCTTGATCTTGATCGTACACATTTGCGTGCATGATTAGTGTACGGTCAAATCGGGGGCGTCACAAGTTGGTATCAGAGCCGACTGCCTGTAGGAGTCCCCCTTCCACCCTCCTTGGCCGAAGTCGAGTCTAGACATTACAAAACTTTTACTAACATGGCTGTGCGGCTTACGGGCCCACGTCGCCATTTGGGTGGTATTAGGATATTTTATTCCTCGCCTTTACTCTAGGACCCTGATCTCTCTTCTAATCGGGTTAAATGGTTTTGCTAACTCTAACTCTAGGTTCTCGTAAATACTTTCTTCCGGAGAGCCCCTTCATTCCAGATGATGGCCTGCTTCACCAGAAGATTCCGAAGATACTCTTTGCTATTCCTCTCGAGACTTTGTGCCCATCACTTTTGCTATTCCCGACCACCGATAAATCCTTATGGATAACTACTTACACTTGCCATTCATACGATTATCCCCCATTGATCTTGTTATTACAAGATACCCCGAAGTCTTCTCTATTGTTCCGAGGATACTTTGAGCCTACTGCCTAGCAGTTCCTTGCCACATGAATACCCCTTCAATTAAATCCTTGCACTTGTCGAGTATCCACTCATCCCCAGTTGTTCATGTGTTTCACAATGGTCTTCGAAATACTATTCGATCCTCCAAAAATCCTTAGTAGCTTATTGCTCTGCAATACTTGCCTGCTTGCATTATGGATGCTTTCCATATGTCTGACAATATTCGTTAGTATCCTTAGGCATCGTCTTTTTGATCCTATTGATTCAACATGAGTGCGAATGCACACAATCATCAGTTGATCCTTTCAAATATCTTTCCGGCTCAGACGTTATTTTAAAACATGAGCTGGATCTCGACCAATCAAATTGTTGTCGATTGTACCCTTAAGGCTATTCAACTTATCCATCCCTGATCAGAGCATTGCTTCTGATCCCTTGTCTTGGAATTGATAATTCCTTTGCATTTGAGCCTTGAATTAGTCAGTTGTTTCTAAAGTCTGATCTCCTTGCATTGTTTCTCCCTCTGGTTGAGTACGGATGCTAGCACCAGATCCCTTGAGGACCACCAGATCATTTGCTGGATTTTATTCGACAGCGTCCTTCATATTCAATAAGTCTGTGAGCCTTTCCTCGGATACATAATACCTTTGGTAAATTGTATCCTCTGCTTTCTCAAACATGCTCTACTATCGAGCTTGTGTTATTTATTCTTGAAATTTGTGGTATATACTCCTAAGATGCCCTGATGGGTTGAACCTATGCCTTCTCTAAACTGGGTGAACTCGAAAGTTTTCACGAGCCATACACTTCTGGTATTTTGCCAAATAAAATTTCAACACTACAACTTCTTTGAAAGTGAGAAGTGAATGAAAGGTTATGCATTGGAGAAGTGGGAGTCGACCTTGAACTTGTGTTCATGCCCATGGACACGATGTAGATCTTATCGTTAAAGCTTATCTTAAATTAAATTATTCCTTTGGTATAAGTTCATCTTATATCTGGGATCTGACCTTTTGCAATCGTGGTTCCGACCATGTTCTCCTTTAAATACCATTTCGCATGCAAGTTTAAGCGCTTGTCTTTTGTAGAGCAATACCCCAGGACAACCTCTACTTTGACCTGTCATCGAGTATTACCCCCCTCTGGTATCTCGAGATTATCACGGAACTGCATAACTTCTTATGAGTTCTTCTTCAGGTATTATTTGACTTTCGCTGCATCATCATTTGACTTGATGTCATCGCCAACCGATTACATCTTCATGAAATTTCTCGACAAATGTGTCGTGGTCATCATCAACATCCTGAGCTCTTCCAAGATATATATCGAATTCTTGATGAGAAATACCATCCTCGCCCCTTAATGGTTTGTATTATCACCGACCACTTTATTGCCTTCCGTTCAACACAAACTTATTCGTGTTTTGTGTTATACCTTGAGATCCTTGCTATCCAGCATTTGTTCTTCTTTACCTTGGAATGTTACCACCTTTGATGTCAAGAATGTCGTGGTAATTTTACCACCTCTTGAGAATTCTTGATATAGTAATATCTCTCGCCTTTTGCGTTCATTTCTTGGTCTCCGTGTTGTTTCTAACCGGAATACCGATAAATGGTCTGTGATGTGTAAATTCTAAACTTCTAGCAACCCTATTGCTTGAAGTTATTGGTCTACAGTTTCATTCTAAGTCTATTGATTATTGAATCATCATTCAAACATTGATCGTGCTACCTAGTCCAGATTCCTAGTTGCACCCTTCTATCATTGTTCAGTTGTGTATGTTTCCCTCGAGCATACATCATTATGACATTTGATCCGACAAATGATATTTCCTTGTTCACATAATTGTGGAAATCGATCCTTTGGAAATCTCGATGATTTGTTGCTGAGCCTATCAGCCACCTCCTCATCCTCTCCTTGGTTTACTGATGAACTCTTGTTTCGGAACTCGCTTCCATAGTTCATTTCCCGAGAATCTTACAATGTCATCTCGTCAAATTGTGCCGCACCTTTTCTTCTCAGGCATCCTAAGTCTGAGGTATCGTGACACCGATCAGATCTGAATCTCGGTCAGATATGATGGTTGGAACGTATTTCCAAGAGTTATAACATTGGTCTTTAACCCGATAAGGTGATTTCATCCTAACACACCTGCCCGGAGGGCCTATTTTTATAGTTTCCTTACTAGCAAGGTTAGTCATTCTTCCATGAGTAATTTGTAAAACTTGTGTATCCTGTCAATGATGTCTCGAAGATTGTCTGTGGTACTCCGATTTTCAACAAGAACATTTGAAGCCCAATGCCAAATGTTTCTTGCTCAATTATCCAAACACCGTTGTATGTGCAATATCATGATGCCCCCCTTACCTAAATGGTTTCTAATTTCTATCCCGTCATGGATATCTTGCTCTTCTTGTCCTTGGGAAGGTTATACCCCTGGTATATATGTCAAACACATTTTCCTTCCCATTGTTCTGTCTGATCTGATGATCATATTTTTCCTTTCCATTCATTTGTTTAACCTTCCTTGTGATCCATAGGATCTAAGCAGTAATATTCTTCTGCTTATTTAAACACCTTGGCGTACAACCGTGTCTGCAAGACCCTGTTGAAGTTGTCGATAGCATTCCGGTCACCCCCGATGGACGAGAACTTTGCCTATTGGTCCGCCTCGTTTGACGAGCAGGAAAATGGTTCTCTTCGCCCCTCGCCCTTGGTATCGATGTTGTTGCCGACATAATTGACAGACTAGCCTCTGACATGCCTTGCTATCGTGACCATGCAAGATGTCACCCCTCCTACTTTTATCCCACATGGTGGGCCCATAACCCACAGTTCCACAGGATCAAAACCTGACTCTCCTGTACACCACCTGTTCCCAAGGTTGTTCCTCGCGCTTGAATTCGTATGTAATTCACGGACCACCTGTCTAGTGATCTATTCTAGTATGAGGCGCAATACCTATTCTCGTTACCCTGAAACCCTTTCACCTTCTGATTAGGCATCGAACGATTGTCTATCCGTTTGAAACTTCTCATGGTACCTTCTTACTTCACTCTCGATATTTTCTTAAGTTTCTATTCGAGAGATACTTTCTACCACACATCCCCGATGTTATCAACCAGATAGTCAATCTTTCAGAGGTCCGTTTTTCGAAGTTACCCCGTGTCCTTCATACGTACAATGAAGACTCCGAAGAAAGGATGACAACTTCATCATGATACATTGATGCATAGGAATGAAGACATCGACGCTATGAGTCCACCTCTTCAAGAAGAGCCACTACGACCGAGAAGGCTCGTTAGAATTTCGCAACCAAATCCCTTCCCCATTACTTCCCCTCCTAAATCTCGGGACGAGATTTCTTGTAGTGGAGGAGATTTGTGACGCCCGGATAATTAGGCTACAGTAATCACACGTTAATGATGCCACATCACCACGATTACTATTGTTAAACTCGCGTTGATTCAAAACCGAATCAACTCAAATTTTAAATGCAAGTCAAATAATTAAATTATTCAAAAGGTAAAATAAAATGTTGGTTGTATTGCAAATAATCACTATGTAATATTCAAATAAGAACAAACATCTTTTTTGGTAATTAGGTGCTCCTGACCTATTTAAAACAAGACCAAAACAGCCCCATATAGCTCATTTCTTTTAAAAATAAAATCGTGGGAAGTCAATTAAATCTCAAACTTTTTGTGCAAACCAAGTATAGTACCTAGTATTTGTGGGCCAAATTTCTTATTTAACTAAGTCATTTGCTCTTACAAATAGATCTCTAACAGAGTCAAAAATAGGAATAAAGAAAAGAAGGCAATACGTAACAGAACACTGTGCATTCGGCCTGCTCGCTACAGGAGCCGGCCCAGCCCAGCCGACATCTCCTTCCCCCTCCTGTTCACCCTCCCGCCGTGGACGCAGGGCGCGCGTCCGTGACGAGGATCGCCACGCGCCGTCCATCCGTTGCTTCTTGGCGTCTACTAGACCCCCTCGCTCGTCCGTGCAAACCCTAGCCCCTGTTTTCCCCTTCCCATCGCTTGTTCTCTTCCTCTGCATCTCGTCGACACTGTCGTCGCCGTGCACCGCTCGATCCCGCGGCCACTGGCACCCCCGAGCGCCGAGACCTTGACTACGAGGTGCACCGCCCACTGCTTCTTCCTCCTGGACCACCAGATGGAGCCGGGAAGCTCTCCTCCGCCGGATCGCCTCGCTCCACCACCGTGGGCATCGCCGCTGCCACTGCCTCGACCTGCAACATCGACGCCCCCCCGACCTCTCCAAGCACGCGCCGACCTCACTGTGAGCCGCCCTTCGTTTCGCCTCTCTCCCCACGCTCAATTCCCTGCCGTAGCTCCGTCCTGGACGAGGCCGAAGCCGGCGTCCGCCATGGCCAAGGAGCCCCGCGCTCCCGAAATCCCCCTGTCCGTCCTCTGCCGCGCCCGGCCGCGGCCTACAGCATGCACGCGCTTGCCCTCCCCTGCTCGCGTCCCGCGCGCCTAGCCTTGCCCCCGCTGGCGCCCGCTCGCGTCCGTTGCGTCCCTGCATCGCTGCTCCGAGCTGAGGCCGCCCCCGTCCTGCTCCGTCCGGTCCTGCGCCACCGCCTCCCGCTTCGCTCGCGCCGCTACCGCTGCTCTGCTGCTGTCTAGAGCCGCTGCCGCTATCACCCCTGCGTACCACGTACTGCTACTTCTGCTTGCTACGCCGGCTACTGCATGGCCATGGCCGAACGGCCGTGAGTGTGTGTGCGTGTTGTGCGTGCGTGCAGTGTGTATGCGCGGTGTGTGCGTGCAGTGTGTGTGCTGAGTGTGTGGCCGCGCCCATCTCCGGCCTCGCCCGCCTCCGGCCAGCCTCACCGCGCCGCGGCTGCCGCTCCCTACTGCTGCTCTGCCCACTGCACTCGGCTGCAGCTCCTCTGCTACAGTAACGTTCAGTTACTGTAGCTGCAGCTAGCTTTGGCAAATTCACATTGGGTAGCCCCTTTGACAACCAATAAACATCCACAAGGCAAGTTCTTATGTGGATAAAAATAATTTGGGCAGAGAGTACACTTGAAAATCTTCATTTTACCCCATTGAACCAAATCCATTTGATGGATGGATTAAATCCTATGAAATTCACAAATTGCTATCTTCTCTTAACATAGAACATACTTAACCCTTAGCACGTGTGTGTGCTGTGTAGGTGTGTGTGCGTGTGAGTGTGTGTGGCCGATGTGCCCATGTGTGTGGGGCTGTCCCAAAATTAGTTTAGGTCTAATTTAATTAGGTGAATTAGTTTTAGGATTTTTTTGCTCCTTAGCTAGTTTTAGTAGTGCTAAGTTAGTCTAGTAATAGATGACATGTAGACCCTCACTTTAAATAAGTTGGATTTATTTATTTGTGTAGGTAAATAGTCTATGACATGTGGGCCACACATCCCCTTTTGACTTAGTCAACCCGAATTAGAATAATATGTTAATTCTAGAAAATAAATTAAACTTTAAAATCAATATAAAATAAACCGTAGTTCGGATGCAAAAACTTTGTACATGAAAGTTGCTTAGAACGACAAGATGAATCCGGATACGCAGCCCGTTCGTCCGCTACACATCCCTAGCATAGCAAACACGCAACTTTCCCCCTCCGGTCCATCTGTCCGAAAACGCGAAACACCGGGAATACTTTCCCGGATGTTTCCCCCCTTCATCGGTATCACCTCATACCGCGTTAGGGCACCCCTAACACCGATACTTGTCATGTCATGCATCGCTATGCATCTGTTTGCTTAAATATTTATTGTTTCTTCCCCCCCTCTTCTCTCGCTAGACACTAAGACCGACGCCGCTGCTACCTCGTACGACTACGGTGTTGATGACCCCTCTCTTGCCAGAGCAACCAGGCAAGCCCCCCCTTGATCACCAGATATCGCCTACTCTTCTCTATACTGCTTGCATTAGAGTAGTGTAGCTTGTTACTGCTTTCCGTTAATCCTATCCTGATGCATAGCCTGTCCTTGCTACTACTGTTGATACCTTATCTGCAATCCTAAATGCTTAGTATAGGATGCTAGTTTATCATCAGTGGCCCTACATTCTTGTCTGTCTGCCATGCTATACTATCGGGCCGTGATCACTCGGGAGGTGATCACGGGCATATGCTATATACTTTACACGGTTACATTACCGGAGAAACTGTTCGGAGATGGGGGCTGAAGGGACAGGTGGCTCCATCCCGGTAGAGGTGGGCCTGGGTTCCCGACGGCCCCCGGCTGTTACTTTGTGGCGGAGCGACAGGGCAGGTTCAGACCACCTAGGAGAGAGGTGGGCCTGGCCCTGGTCGGCGTTCGCGGATACTTAACACGCTTAACGAGATCTGGGTATTTGATCTGAGTCTGGCCATTTGGTCTATACGCACTAACCATCTACGTGGGAGTAGTTATGGGTATCCCGGCGTCGTGGTATCAGCCGAAGCCTTCGTGATGTCAGCGACGGAGTGGCGCGCGCCGGATTGGACTGGAACGCCATTAGGCTAGGTCTGCTTTCGGCCGCGTACGCAACGTGCAGGTGTGCTAAGGGCGATGGGCCCAGACCCCTGTGCGCATAGGTTTAGGCCGGCGTGCTGACCTCTCTGTTGTGCCTAGGTGGGGTTGCGACGTGTTGATCTTCCGAGGCCGGGCATGACCCAGAAAAGTGTGTCCGGCCAAATGGGATCGAGCGTGTTGGGGTATGTGGTGCACCCCTGCAGGGAAGTTTATCTATTCGAATAGCCGTGTCCCTCGGTAAAAGGACGACCCGGAGTTGTACCTTGACCTTATGACAACTAGAACCGGATACTTAATAAAACACACCCTTCCAAGTGCCAGATATAACCCGGTGATCGCTCTCTAACAGGGCGACGAGGAGAGGATCATCGGGTAGGATTATGCTATACGATGCTACTTGGAGGACTTCAGTCTACTCTCTTCTACATGCTGCAAGATGGAGGTGGCCAGAAGCGTAGTCTTCGAAAGGACTAGCTATCCCCCTCTTATTCCGGCTTTCTGCAGTTCAGTCCACATATAATAGCCTTATTCCAGTTGATACCAATGCATACATATGTAGTGTAGCTCCTTGCTTGCGAGTACTTTGGATGAGTACTCACGGTTGCTTTCTCCCTCTTTTCCTCCTATCCCTTCTACCTGGTTGTCGCAACCAGATGTTGGAGCCCAGGATCCAGACGCCACCGTCGACGACGACTCCTACTACACCGGAGGTGCCTACTACTACGTGCTGCCCGCTGATGACGACCAGGAGTAGTTAGGAGGATCCCAGGCAGGAGGCCTGCGCCTCTTTCGATCTGTATCCCAGTTTGTGCTAGCCTTCTTAAGGCAAACTTGTTTAACTTATGTCTGTACTCAGATATTGTTGCTTCCGCTGACTCGTCTATGATCGAGCTCTTGTATTCGAGCCCTCGAGGCCCCTGGCTTGTAATATGATGCTTGTATGACTTATTTTATTTGTAGAGTTGTGTTGTGATATCTACCCGTGAGTCCTTGATCTTGATCGTACACATTTGCGTGCATGATTAGTGTACGGTCAAATCGGGGGCGTCACAATGCTGTGGGGGACGCCATAACGGTGTACAACCCCAGATATAAAGTCTATCACCGGTCCAGATTCGGCCGTTTTAACAGGTTTGGCTTCTATCCATTTGGTGAATTTATCCACCATGACCAGCAAATATTTCCTCTTGTGGGTTCCCCCTTTAAGGGGTCCAACCATGTCGAGCCCCCAGACCGCGAAGGGCCATGTAATGGGGATTGTTTGGAGGGCGGTGGGTGGCATATGGCTTTGGTTTGCAAAAAGCTGGCAACCAACGCAGCGTTGGACTAAGTCCTGAGCGTCTGCCCGGGTCGTCGGCCAATAAAAACCTGTACGGAAGGCCTTGCTTACAAGGGCCCGGGCTGCAGCATGGTGGCCTCCGAGTCCGGCATGAATTTCAGCCAGAAGCTTCCGCCCTTCCTCTTCGGAGATGCACCTTTGAAGGACTCCGGTGGTGCTTTTCTTATAAAGCTCTCCCTCATGGACCTTATAGGCTTTAGATCGCCGCACTATGCAGCGTGCCTCATTTTGGTCCTCGGGGAGTTCCTGCCTAGTTAGGTAGGCCAAGAATGGTTCTGTCCATGGGGCAATGACGGCCATTATAACGTGGGTTGAAGATGTTATTTCGGTGGCAGAGCCTCCGATTATGTCAGAGTGTTCGGTATCGGGCATTGCGGTTGGGTCCGGGTTGTTATTGTTGGGTTCCCCTTCCCATACCACGGATGACTTGAATAGCCTCTCCGAAAAGATGTTGGGGGACTGCATCGTGTTTTGCACCGATGCGTGCGAGGACATATGCCGCCTGATTGTTTTCCCGGGCTACATGGTGAAATTCGAGCCCCTCGAACAGAGCTGGCATTTTTAGGACGGCGTTGCGATAGGCCGCCATTTTTGGATCCTTGGCATCAAAGTCTCCATTTATTTGGGATATTGCAAGGTTTGAACCCCCCCCGCACCTCTAGGCATTGAATGCCCATGGATACTGCCATTTGGAGACCATGTAAAAGGGCCTCATATTCGGCTGCGTTGTTGGAGTCCGTATACATTATCTGGAGTACGTATTGAACTGTATCTCTGGTTGGGGACATCAAAACGATGCCAGCCCCCAGACCAGCCAACATCTTGGAGCCATCGAAGTGCATGATCCAATTGGAATACGCGTTGTACTCTTTAGGGAGTTCGGCTTCCGTCCAGTCGGCGACAAAGTCGGCCAATACTTGCGACTTAATGGCTCGCCGCGGCTTGTAAGTTATGTCGAACGGGAGGAGCTCAATGGCCCATTTGGCAATCCGGCCCGTGGCGTCGCAGTTGTTTATAATATCATTAAGTGGCACTTCTGAGGCTCCTGTTATCGAACACTCTTGAAAGTAGTGTCGCAGTTTCCGGGATGCCATGAATATCGCGTATGCTATCTTTTGATAATGCGGGTACCATGACTTGCATGGAGTAAGGACAGTGGATACATAGTACACTGGCTTTTGAAGGGGGAATTTATGTCCGTCCGTTTCTCGTTCGACGGCGAGCACTGCGCTCACAACTTGATGGGTTGCCGCAATGTATAACAGCATTGGTTCCCCAATGTTTGGCGCGGCCAGGACTGGGTTGGTTGCTAATATGGCTTTTATTTCTTCCAATCCGGTTGTGGCAGCATCCGTCCACTCGAAGTGTTCGGTGCGCCGTAGGAGGCGATAAAGGGGTAATGCCTTTTCTCCCAGGCGGGAGATAAAGCGGCTTAGAGCCGCCACGCATCTGGTTAATTTCTAGATTTGTTTGAGGTATGTTGGGATATCCAATGGTGACAGAGCTCGGATCTTGGCCAGATTTGCTTCAGTTCCTCTGCCGGATACAATGAAGCCCAGGAGCTTTCCAGCAGGCACGTCGAAAACGCATTTTTCCGGGTTGAGCTTGATGTCATATGTTCGGAGGTTATCGAATGTGAGTCTCAAGTTGTCTACTAGAGAGTCGACATGCTTGGTTTTAACGACCACATCATCTACGTATGCCTCCACTCTTTTGCCGGTCTGGTTTGCCAGACATGTCTGAATCATGCGTTGATATGTTGCAGTGGCGTTTTTGAGCCCAAAGGGCATTGTGTTGAAGCAGAAGGGGCCGTATGGTGTGATGAATGCCGTTGCGGCTTGGTCGGGCTCCGCCATCTTAATTTGGTGGTAGCCGGAGTATGCGTCGAGGAAACACAATGAGTCGTGTCCTGCGGTAGCATCAATAATTTGATCGATGCGGGGGATGGGGAACGGGTCCTTTGGCGGGCCTTGTTGAGGTCCTTGAAATCGACGCACAGGCGCCAGGATTTATCCTTCTTTGGTACCATCACCAGGTTTGCTAGCCAGTCCGGGTGTTTTATTTCTCTAATGAATCCGGCCTCCAATAACTTGGCGAGTTCCTCTCCCATAGCTTGTCTCTTAGGTTCAGAGAAACGCCGAAGAGCCTGCTTGACCAGCTTGAATCCTTTTAGGATATTGAGGCTGTGCTTGGCCAGCCTGCATGGGATTCCTGGCATATCTGAGGGATGCCAGGCGAATATGTCCCAATTCTCGCGCAGGAAATCTCGTAGTGCGGCGTCCACGGCGGGGCTTAACCGTGCCCTGATAGTGGCTGTTTTTGTAGGGTCTGTTTGATGGACTTGGATTTTGACTGTTTCATCAGTTGGTTTAAAGGAGGTAGACTTGGATCTCTTATCAAGTATCACGTCGTCCCTATCCACCGTGGAGTGCAGCGCAGTCAGTTCCTCGGCCGCGAGGGCTTCGGATAATGCCTCGAGGGCCAATGCAGCTGTCTTGTTTTCAGCGCGGAGTGAAGTGTCCAGATCGCTAGCGAGAGTGATGATTCCGTTGGGCCCGGGCATTTTGAGCTTCATGTACCCGTAATGGGGTATGGCTTGGAAGATTGCGAACGCCTCCCGCCCTAGAAGGGCGTGGTATCCGCTATTGAACGGGGCCACTTGGAACGTAATCTCTTCGGACCTGTAATTCTCCGGCGTGCCGAACACCACATCTAGTGTGATTTTACCTGTACAGCGCGCTTCTTAACTGGAGATTATTCCTCTAAAGGTTGTGCTGCTTCGCTCGATGTGGTTCTAGTCTATTTCAATTTTTTGAAGGGTTTCCTCATAGATGAGGTTTAATCCGCCGCCGCCGTCCATGAGCACCTTGGTGAGTCGAAAGCCATCCACGATTGGACTGAGGACCAATGCAGCTGGTGCTCGGGCTATTCGGAACTTAGGTTCATCACTGGCATTGAAGGTAATAGCCGTGTCACTCCAAAGATTTATTGTTGCCACATGGTAGATTTCGGCAAGGCTGCGGAGCGTTCTCTTTCGCCTATTATTTGATGCGAAGGTCTCAAAGACTGATAATACCGTATTGTTATCCCTGGGATGGTGCTCTGTGGCCTCTGGGATGAGAAGATCCTCGCCACTTTTGGCTACCTGTCGGAGTATCCAACATGCTCTAAGGCTATGTGTTGGTATGGCGCCTTCTGTATTATGAATTTTGCAGGGTCCGTTGAGCCATCCCTCCAGTACGGTTCCATGCCCTGTAGAGGGTTTTTGCTTTTTGGTAGTTGACCCGGGTGTATTGTGATAATGCACCCTTTTATTTCGGACTGGGTTTATATTCAGGGTCGGATTATCCCAAAAGTTTGTTTCGGTCTTCCAGGCACTTTCCATCGCACAGTACTTTTGTACTATGGACGCCAAGTCAGCGAAGCGTGTTATCTCACGGCGATTTATGGCATTAAGGACTCCCTTGTCCGTGCAATTATTGCAGAAAAATAGGATTGCGTCTTCCTCGCGACAGTCCTTAACCTTGTTCATCGCAAGGAGGAATCTGGCCCAATAGTGATGTACTATTTCCTGGGGCTCTTGCCTGATGTGGAAAAGATCGCTTATGTTTGGGTGGGTGGGTAAAATTGAATCCGAACCCTTACCCGATCTGGGATCCAGGGGCCGAGGAGTTTCCAATTTTGGAAGTTCTGGTTCCGGGGTGTTACCCGATAATCCTGGCCCGCTGCCTAACTCTAAGTTCAGGGATTGGATGTTGTCCTCCCGCGAACGGGCATCCGGCTCGGAGAGCTTGGGAATCTGGACATAGTTGTTCCTCAAGATAGAGGAAAGTTCGCCGCATTGTTCCTCCACCACTTCAATATGATGGGTGACCGGTGGAGAGTTAATCTCCCTTTGATCGGGTTTAAGCCCAATCCGATCATAGTCCGTAGCGACTCCCAAGGCGGTGATGCGATCCAAGAGCTCGTTTAAGGAAGCGAGCTCCATTGGATCCATCTGTTCGGCGAGTGCCGATTTGACGTGGAGGCTGTTTTCAATGACCCGAGAAGTCATCGTCGGTGCGGCAGCCGAACAGGCGGTCATGATGAAACCGCCTAGCCGGAGAGTTTGGCCGACAGCCAAAGCTCCCCCAACAGTAGTACCGTCTTTAAAGACAAGACGAGACACCCTTCCTTCTAGCGACGGCACAGTGGAACTCTCAAAGAAAGCACCAATGTCGGTGTCAAAACCGGCGGATCTCGGGTAGGGGGTCCCGAACTGTGCGTCTAGGCGGATGGTAACAGGAGACAAGGGACACGATGTTTTTACCCGGGTTCGGGCCCTCTCGATGGAGGTAAAACCCTACTCCTGCTTGATTAATATTGATGATATGGGTAGTACAAGAGTAGTTCAACCACAAGATCAGAGAGGCTAAACCCTAGAAGCTAGCCTATGGTATGATTGTTGTGATTGTATCCTATGGACTAAACCCTCCGGTTTATATAGACACCGGAGGGGGCTAGGGTTACACAGAGTCAGTTACAAGGAAGGAGATCTACATATCCGTATTTGCCAAGCTTGCCTTCCATGCCAAGGAGAGTCCCATCCGGACACGGGACGAAGTCTTCAATCTTGTATCTTCATAGTCCAACACTCCGGCCAAAGGTTATAGTCCGGCTGTCCAGATACCCCCTAATCCTGGACTCCCTCACCCCACCTCACTCAACTTGTTGTCTAGTCTAGGTGTAGGCATGGAATTAGGGGGAGTGTTGTTCTCTCAATGAACTTTCCCTCCCCCCATAATGCATAAACTAACCAAACTCTTTCACATTAGCCATTTTTTATGGTACTTGTGCTTCAAAGATGAGTGTTGGTCATGGGCCCAAGGTTAAAATCTTCGCGGCGCCATACCTTTGAACTCAAACATAGGTGGCCTCGGCCACCGTCCTCTCTTGGAGAGGTGTGTATCTTCTTTCTTTTATCGGTGTTGTGTGTGTGTGTTTTCGTTTTGTCTCGGTTTCTTCTCTTGTGTTCTGCCCGGTTTGGTTGGCCCTTTTTGCGGCAGAGTGGTACTACCGCTGACAAGCATCAAGCGGCACTACCGCCCACCCCAGCGCTACTACCGCTGCGGGGCGGGCGACGGGGGGTTATGTCGGGGCAGGGGGAGTTGTTTCTCCCCCATACCCATTCGCCCCCACTCGTCTTCCTCGTTGCTCCTGCAACCTCTCGCCGCAGGAGGGGCCCGGTCGGCCGCCGTTTTCGTGCCGTCCCTCTCCATTTCCTCCAGTGGAGTCGATCCCCACCACGTCCTCTAGCCATGGATGTCGGTATTGCCCCTGTTCCCGTTCTCTCTTTGCCTAGATCTTGCATCTAGTTTTTAGGGGCAATAGGCATTGTTCTTCTCGTCTTTTGGCTAAGGCGAGGCTTGAGTAGGATGGAGATGGCCTCTAGGTACTGTGGATTGTAGTTTGGTAGGTTTCTTTTTGAATTTGGCATCTCCGGTAGTGCCGGATCTAACCACGGTAGTAGGGAACCGTTGTTCCCCATCTGGCGCGGTACTACCGCTCTCCTCGAGCGGTACTACCGCTCAAGCGGTACTGCCACTATTGTGTCATGGTACTACCGCTCAAGCGGTACTGACGTTGTTGGGTCGCGGTACTACCGTTGGATGCCCAGTTCCATATTTTCCTACCAAGCTTTGATCCTTGTTGTTTTGTTTGGTGGCTTATGCTCTTTCTTTCGTGTGTTTCTTTTGGTCGTGTGTTTGGTTCCAGGTGATGATCATCCTGAGCAGCAGGTCCGCCGTGTCAACCTCGGTCATGCAACGTCAAAGCACTACCGCACTTCTGAGTCAGCAGGTGATTCCTCTAGTGCCCAACCGCCGCCAGCAGGCGCAACCTCAAGTGCTCCACCGCCACCTCAGCACTCGAAGAGATCTGCAAACAAGCCAAAGGGAAAGACTGTGACTGAGATGACTGCCAAGGAATTTTGGGCAAAGCGTCACCGCAACCCCTATGAGGAAGACCAAGATCCCACTTTGGTTAACCATTGATACGTCTCCAACGTATCTATAATTTTTGATTGCTCCATGCTATATTATCTACTGTTTTAGACATTATTGGGCTTTATTTTCCACTTTTATATTATTTTTGGGACTAACCTATTAACCGGAGGCCCAGCCCAGAATTGTTGTTTTTTGCCTGTTTTAGGGTTTCGGAGAAAAGGAATATCAAATGAAGTCCAAACGGAATGAAACCTTCAGAAACGTGATTTTCTCATCAGATAAGATCCAGGAGACTTGGACCCTCCGTCAAGAAAGCCACGAGGTGGTCACGAGGGTAGGGGCGCCCCCCCCCTAGGGCGCGCCCCCTGCCTCATGGCCCCCTCGAAGCTCCACTGGCATACTTCTTCCTCCTATATATATCCACGTACCCCCCAAACGATCGGGGACGGAGCCAAAAACCTAATTCCACCACCGCAACTTTCTGTATCCATGAGATCCCATCTTGGGGCCTGTTCCGGAGCTCCGCCGGAGGAGGCATCAATCACGGAGGGCTTCTACATCATCATCCAAGCCCCTCCGATGAAGTGTGAGTAGTTTACTTCAGACCTACGGGTCCATAGCTAGTAGCTAGATGGCTTCTTCTCTCTTTTTGGATCTCAATACAATGTTCCCCCCTCTCTCGTGGAGATCTATTCGATGTAATCTTCTTTTTGCGGTGTGTTTGTTGAGACCGATGAATTGTGGGTTTATGATAAAGCCTATCTATGAATAATATCTGAATCTTCTCTGAATTCTTTTATGTATGATTGGTTATCTTTGCAAGTGTCTTCGAATTATCAGTTTGGTTTGGCCTACTAGATTGGTTGTTCTTGCCATGGGAGAAGTGTTTAGCTTTGGGTTCAATCTTGCGGTGTCCTTTCCCAGTGATAGAAGGGGCAGCAAGGCACGTATTGTATTGTTGCCATCGAGGATAAAAGATGGGGTTTTATCACATTGCATGAAACTATCCCTCTACTTCATGTCATCTTGCTTAAGGCGTTACTCTGTTTTTAACTTAATACTCTAGATGCATGCTGGATAGCGGTCGATGAGTGGAGTAATAGTAGTAGATGCAGAATCGTTTCGGTCTACTTGTCTCGGACGTGATGCCTATATACATGATCATACCTAGATATTCTCATAACTATGCTCAATTATGTCAATTGCTCAACAGTAATTTGTTCACCCACCATAGAATACTTATGCTCTTGAGAGAAGCCACTAGTGAAACCTATGGCCCTCGGGTCTCTTTCTCATCATATCAATCTCCATCACTTTACTATTGCTTTGCTTTGACTTTGCTTTTAATTTATTTACTTTGCATCTCTATACCAAAAATACCAAAAAAATATTATTTATCATCTCTATCAGATCTCACTTTTGTAAGTGGCCGTGAAGGGATTGACAACCCCTAAGCGTGTTGGTTGCATTGAGATATTGTTTTTGTGTAGGTACGAGGGACTCGAGCGTAACCTCCTAATGGATTGATACCTTGGTTCTCAAAAACTAAGGGAAATACTTACGCTACTTTGCTGCATCATCCCTTCCTCTTCGGGGAAATCCAACGCAGTGCTCAAGAGGTAGCAACCGCCCATTCTGGAACCGCTTTCAGTTCTCCATCTTCTTTGATGTGATCAAGGCTAAGAACAATCACTTTGTTGATGTCCGTTCCATCGACACCGATCCAATGGAAAAGGACCCTGAGTACTTTGGCGAAGCCCTTCAGATGTGCACTCAGTTGAACATTCTCAGAATCATGTAGTTCAACAAGGACTTTGATGCCGACATCATATGCCAATTCTATGACACTGTCCATCTTGGAACTGATGCAGAAAGGACCTTGACTTGGATGACGAATGGCAAGTTGCTCACTGTCGCGTGGAAGGCCTCCATGGAGTTACTTGGGGTGGAAGATCACAGGCTTGAGCATCCAGTCGGCTTCCGTCCTCACCGCAATGTCACCTCCACCCACAAGCAACCTCTCTGGCCCTACTGCTCTTAGAAGGTTAACCCCGAGACAAAGAAGGCAACCTATGAGTTGTCTACCTATCTGGACATCCTTCACTGTGTCTTCCGCGAGACTCTTTTCCCGTGCATTGGGAATCTGGATATGGTTCACTCCTATCTTGTGGACATGCTTCTCTTCTGCTAGCATGAGAAGGAAGAAACCACTGGAGAGACCCTGGACATTTCTCATGTTATGTGGTCTGAGCTTCTATCTGCCATTTCTGAGCGCAAGTGCCCGATCTATGGTCCTTTCATCATGCTGCTCATTGAGAAGGCCTGGCCACATCACTATCCCAAGGCTGTGCTGGAAACTAGAGAGTTGATTTCTCATGATATAAAACGTCTGCGAAAGAAGGACAACTGGGGCACCCAGGCCCCTTGTTCTGATGCTCCACCTTCTGAGGCTGACATGGAGTCCGAGGACGATGCTGAGGCCGACAAGGATGAGGACTATGAGCCCTCCGGTGTGGAGCCCTCATGGGCTAAGTGGATCAAGCGCAAGATGAAGAAGCTTTTCTGCATGGAGTCTCATGGACAGTACATGTCTCATGTCTCTGAGAAGAAGGCCCGCAGACGTCACAAGGAGCTCATGCGCCAGTTGGGTGCCACTGTTAACAGCGGATCTGAGGAGAGGATCACTGATGAGGAGAAGTGGGTTCAGCAGCATTGCCCATGGACTGGTTCAGACACCGAGCAGTTTCCAACCAACGACGGAGGTGCAGACGATCATGCTGAGATGTGATGTTCGTGATCCTCAGCTTGCTATCACTTGGAGCCGTAGCAACGCTCTTTGCCCTTTTGGTGTCTCGCTGCCAAAGGGGGAGAGAGTTTTAGGGATTTGTGTTGTTGCTGTGTTGCGAGTGTGTCTTTGTGGTGTGTGGTGTCTTGTGTGTTTTCTCGTCGTTTTGCTTGGTTTGGTTTGGTGCCATGAGACCTAAGTTCTAGACATATGGTGTGAGACATATGCTACCTTTTCTTTACCTTTATTATCTATGTCTATTCAGTACTGTAGTATCTGATGAGATGCATGCTTATCCTGTCCTATACCCTGCTCTCATGTATCATGTGCTTAGAATTTTTGGACTATAAAATATAGGGGGAGTGTTGATCCTAATGTGTGTGTCCTGCATTCCAAAGGCACTACTATCTAGGTGCACACATTCAGGGGGAGCCCGTCTATATTTTGTAGTTCTAAGTATCCTTACTTTTATGTCTTTTCCCTGTGCAAATCCCTGGTTGTCATCAATCCACCAAAAAGGGGGAGATTGTTAAGGAATATCTCTCTCGATGTAGTTTTGGTAATTGATGACAACATATTTGTGGACTAACCATGTGCTTTGAGCATTTCAGAGATTCATCCTTTGGCTCGAGACGATCTCTTTCCCCTCGGAGCGTGTTTAAAGATGGTGTAGCTCATTCATTTCTTGTTGGTGGACTAGTTTCGTAGGAGTCACCGTACTATCAAGAGGGGTCCGCTTTGGTAGGGGTAGGGTGGAATCATCACGTACACTTTTGTTTCACACCCTCTGGGCCTTCCCGCGTCGTTGGAGGTTTGTTTCCCTGCTGTTTTGGGCAATCTTTTGCCCCAGCGGTAGTACCGCGGTGTCCTGCGGTAGTATCGCTTGAGGGTCCTTAGCGGTAGTACCGCCCTCTGCGGGGCTGTTTAATGGTGTAATGGTTGGATTGTTACCCCCACTATAAAAGGGGGTCCCCTTCTTCTTCGTTGAGCTACCTATTCCCCCAAAAGCTCCATTATTGCTCCAAGCTCCATTTTCGCCCAATCTCTCTCCCTAGCCAACCAAACTTGTTGATTTGCTCGGGAGTAGTTGAGAAGTCCCCGATCTACACTTCCACCAAGAGATATTTGATTCTCCCACTAATCCCTAGCGGATCTTGTTACTCTTGGGTGTTTGAGCACCCTAGACGGTTGAGGTCACCACGGAGCCATAGCCCATTGTGGTGAAGCTTTGTGGTGTTGTTGGGAGCCTCCGATTGAGTTGTGGAGTTTGCCCCAACCTTGTTTGTAAAGGTCTGGTCACCGCCTCCAAGGGCACCAATAGTGGAATCACGGCATCTCGCATTGTGTGAGGGCGTGAGGAGAATACGGTGGCCCTAGTGGCTTCTTGGGGAGCATTGTGCCTCCACACCGCTCTAACGGAGACGTACTTCCACTCAAAAGGAAGGAACTTCGGTAACACATCCTCGTCTTCACCGGGTCCACTCTTGGTTATCTCTTACCTTACTTGTGTAAGCTTATTAGTGTTACTTCTCTTGCTTGCTTGTATGTTCGTTGTTGTTGCATCATATAGGTTGCTCACCTAGTTGCACATCTAGACAACCTACTTTGATGCAAAGTTTTAATTTGGTAAAGAAAAGCTAAAAATTGTTAGTTGCCTATTCACCCCTCTCTAGTCAACCATATCGATCCTTTCGCCTTCATTTGTAAGCAAAACAAATGTATCCAATTTAGGCAGCATCATGTTCTCATGAACATTAGAATCATTACCAAGAAACGAAAGTACCTGATAATTTAATTGGCGTGCGCGAGCTCTAGTAATTGGTCCAGTATGTATAGCAGCAAGGGTTGTGGGTGTAACAATGGTATTGATGTCCTCATCATCTCTCAACGACGGTACTGTGCTGGTCCTAGGCTAGAACGTGCTAGAGACGCGAGCCTAGAACACTAACAAAATCACGGCGCTGCACGTAAACAAGGGAAAAGCACACCCTCGAACTTTTTTCGCTCTGTTTTTTTTGTGCTCCTCTTTTTTTGCACTCCTCTTTTTTTGCGAAAAAACTCTATAATGGAGAGTGTCTCAAAACTCTTCCCTCGTCAAACTGAAAGGATGGGCATGAATTTTTTTTGACTTTTTTCGGAAATCAGGGCAGCGACGACGAAAAAGTGCGACAAAAAATCACTATGATGGCACGTAGCTCAAAAGACTCAAAAAAGCCTAAAAATAGTATAGGGAAAATTATTTTTGGTCGCCGAAATTATGGCCTAAAAACTGCCCGGGGGTCTCCAGACTCTTTTTTCGAGACCTACTCAGGCAAGGAAACACAAAACGAAAACTAGATGGATCTCAAAAACAAACCTAATATGAAAAGAACTCGGATTGGTGGTGGACAGGAAGATATATATGTGGACTCGGATTGGTGGTGGACAGGCGGATGTATATGTGGACTTGGATTGGTGGTGGACACGCGGATGTATATGTGGACTCGGATTGGTGGTGGACAGGCGGATGTATATGGCAGCGGTAAGGAATATGTTGGTTGTGGTGGTATGTGGTAGGAACGATGACGATGGTGCGGCGGCGGCGTGACAACTTGTGAACAGAACTCGAAACTCTAAAGGAAACTAGACGCTAAGACCAGCAACTAGACACGACGATGCAACCGCAAATTCAACAATGCAAAACCCTAAAAAGATTATGCAAAGGCTCAGATTGGTTCGAATATGATGACCTAACCCTAATTTTTTTTGGCTTTTTCATGGACTGTAGGTATGAAGAACAGACTCGATCTAAACTATGAAAAATTGTAAAATCTCACCGAGCAACCTGGAAATCTAATACCACTTGATAGAAGCAAAGGTGTCCCGTCTTTGGATGAGATGGTGGCTATCATTTTGGAGGAAGTCGACTTTGACGATCCGACTACGAATGAGGGAGTCCTGGATTAGGGGGTATCCGGACAGCTGGACTATATCTTTCGTCCGGACTATTGGACTACGAAGGTGCAAGATTGAAGACTTCATCTCGTGTCCGGATGGGACTCTACTTGGTGTGGAAGGCAAGCTAGGCAATACGGATACGTATATCTCCTCCTTTGTAACCGACCTTGTGTAACCCTAGCCCCTCCGGTGTCTATATAAACCGGAGGGTTTTAGTCCGTAGGACAATATACAATCATACCATAGGCTAGCTTCTAGGGTTTAGCCTCTCCGATCTCGTGGTAGATCTACTCTTGTACTACCCATATCATCAATATTAATCAAGCAGGACGTAGGGTTTTACCTCCATCAAGAGGGCCCGAACCTGGGTAAAACATTGTGTCCCCTGCCTCCTGTTACCATCCGCCTTAGACGCACAGTTCGAGACCCCCTACCCGAGATCCGCCGGTTTTGACACCGACATTGGTGCTTTCATTGAGAGTTCCTTTGTGCCGTCGCTAGAAGGAAGGATGTCTCGTCTCGTCTTTAAAGACGGTACTACTGTCGGGGGAGCTTTGGTTGTCGGCCAAACTCTCCGGCTAGGCGGTTTCATCACGACCGCCTGTTCGGCCGCCGCGCCGATGATGACTTCTCAGGTCATCAAAAACAGCCTCCACGTCAAATCGGCACTCGCCGAACAGATGGATCCAATGGAGCTCTCCTCCTTCAACGAGCTCTTGGATCGCATCGCCGCCTTGGGAGTCGCGATGGACTATGATCGGATTGGTCTTAAACCTGATCAAAGGGAGATTAATTCTCCACCGGTCGCCCATCATATTGCAGTGGTGGAGGAACAATGCAGCGACCTTTCCTCTATCCCGAGGAACAAATATGTCCGAATTCCCGAGCTCTCCGAGCCGAACGCCCGTTCGTGGGAGGACAACATCCAATCCATGAACTTAGAGTCAGGCAGCGAACCAAGATTAGCGGGTAACATCCCAGAACCGGAACTTCCAAAATTGGAAACTCCTCGGCCCCTGGATCCCAGATCAGGTAGGGGTTTGGATTCAATTCCACCCACCCACCCAAACACAAGCGACCTTTCCCATATGAGGCAAGAGCCCCAGGAAACGGTACATCATTACTGGGCCAAATTCCTCCTTGCGATGAACAAGGTTAAGGACTGTCACGAGGAAGACGCAATCCTATTTTTCTGCAATAATTGCACGGACAAGGGAATCCTTAACGCCATAAATCGCCATGAGATAACACGCTTCGCTGACTTGGCGTCCATAGTACAAAAGTACTGTGCGATGGAAAGTGCCTGGAAAACCGAAACAAACTTTTGGGATAATCCGGCCCTGAATACAAACCCAGTCCGAAATAAAAGGGTGCATTATCACAATACACCCGGGTCAACTACCAAAAAGCAAAAACCCTCTATAGGGCATGGAATTGTACTGGAGGGATGGCTCAACGGACCATGCAAAATTCATAATACAGAAGGCGCCACACCAACACATAGCCTTAGAGCATGTTGGATACTCCGGCAGGTGGCCAAAAGTGGTGAGGATCTACTTCTCCCAAATACCACAGAGCACCATCCCATGGACAACAATACGGTGTTAACGGTCTTTGAGACCTTCGCGTCAAATAATAGACGCAAGCGAACACTCCGCGGCATGGCCGAAATCTGCCACGTAGTAGCAATAAATCCATGGAGTGACACGGCTATTACCTTCAATGCCAGTGACGAACCTAAATTCTGAACAGCCCGAGCACCAGCTGCACTGGTCCTCAGTCCAATCATGGACGGCTTTCGACTCACCAAAGTACTCATGGACGGCGGCAGCGGATTAAACCTCATCTATGAGGAAACTCTTCAAAAGATGGAAATAGACTGGAACTGCATTGAGCAAAGTAGCACAACCTTTAGAGGAACCATCCCCAGTCGGGAAGCACGTTGTGCTGGGAAAATCACACTAGATGTGGTATTCGGCACACCCGATAATTACAGGTCCGAAGAAATTACATTCCAAGTGGCCTCGTTCAGCAGTGGTTATCACGCTCTTTTAGGACGGGAGGCATTCACAATCTTCCAAGCCGTACCCCATTACGGGTACATGAAGCTCAAAATGCCTGGGCCCAACGGAATCATCACTCTCGCCAGCGATCCGGACACAACACTCCACGCTGAAAACAAAACAGCCGCATTGGCCCTCGAGGCATTATCCGAAGCCCTCTCGGACGAGGAATTAACTACACTACGCTCCACAGTGGACAGGGACGACGTGATACTCGACAAGAGATCCAAGTCCACCTCTTTTAAACCAGCGGATGAAATAGTCAAATTCCAAGTCCACCCAACGGACCCTTCAAAAACAGCCTCCATCGGGGCACAGCTAAGCCCCGCTGTGGACGCCGCACTACGAGAGTTCCTGCGCGAGAACTAGGACATATTCGCCTAGCATCCCTCAGACATGCCAGGAATCCCACGCAGGCTGGCCGAGCATAGCCTCAATATCCTAAAGGGATTCAAGCCGGTCAAGCAAGCTCTTCGGCGTTTCTCCGAACCAAAGAGACATGCCATGGGAGAGGAACTAGCCAAGTTATTGGAGGCCGGATTCGGACTGGCTATCAAACCTGGTGATGGTACCAAAGAAGGACAAATCCTGGCGCCTTTGTGTCGACTTCAAAGACCTTAATAAAGCTTGCCTAAAGGATCCCTTCCCCCTCCCACGCATCGATCAAATCATTGATGCTACTGCAGGACACGAGTCATTGTGTTTCCTCGACGCATACTCCGGTTACCACCAAATCAAGATGGTAGAGTCCGACCAAGCCGCAATGGCATTCATCACACCATACAGTCCCTTCCGTTTTAACACAATGCCTTTTGGGCTCAAAAACGCCGGCGCAACATATCAGCGCATGATTCAGACATGTATGGAGAAACAAATCGGCAAAATAGTAGAGGCATACATAGACGATGTGGTCGTCAAAACCAAACACGTCGACTCTTTGATAGACGACTTGAGGCTCACATTCGACAACCTCCGAACATATGACATCATGCTCAATCCGGAAAAATGCGTTTTCGGCGTACCAGCCGGAAAGCTCCTGGGATTCATTGTCTCCAGTAGAGGTATTGAAGCTAATCCGGCCAAAATCCGAGTGTTGTCACAGTTGGCTACCCCAATAGACCTCAAACAAATCCAGAAGCTAACTGGATGTGTAGCGGCTCTAAGCCGCTTTATCTCCCGCTTGGGAGAAAAGGCTTTACCCCTTTATCGCCTCCTTCGGCGCACCGAACACTTCGAGTGGACGGACGCGGCCACAGCCAGATGGGAAGAAATAAAGGCCATTCTGGCAACCAACCCGATCCTGGCCGCACCAGACATCGGTGAACCAATGATGTTGTACATTGAGGCAACTCATCAAGTTGTAAGCACGGTGCTCGTTGTCAAACGGGAAGCGGACGGACACAAATTCCCTCTTCAAAAGCCGGTATACTATGTATCCACCGTCCTCACTCCATGCAAATCACGGTACCCGCATTACCAAAAAATAGCATATGCAGTATTCATGGCATCGCGGAAACTGCGACACTACTTTCAAGAGTGTTCGATTACAGTAGCCTCGGAAGTGCCACCTAATGATATTATCAACAACCGCGACGCTACGGCCCGGATTGCCAAATGGGCCATTGAGCTCCTTCCATTCGACATAACATACAAACCTCGCCGAGCCATTAAATCGCAAGTATTGGCCGACTTCGTCGCCGAATGGACGGAGGCCAAACTCCCTAAAGAGTACGGCGCATACTCCAATTGGATCATGCACTTTGACGGTTCTAAAATGCTGGCCGGTCTAGGGGCTGGCGTCGTCCTGACTTCCCCAACCGGAGATACCGTTCGGTACATACTACAAATATTGTATACAGATTCCAATAATGCAGCTGAATACGAAGCTCTGTTGCATGGTCTTCGGATGGCAGTCTCCATGGGCATTCAATGCCTGGAAGTGCGTGGGGATTCAAACCTCGCAATATCCCAAATAAACGGAGATTTCGACGCCAAGGATCCAAAAATGGCGGCCTATCGAAATGCCGTCCTAGAAATGTCAGCTCAGTTCGAGGGACTCGAATTTCACCATGTGGCTCGGGAAAACAATCAGGCGGCGGATATCCTCGCCCGCATCGGCGCAAAACGCGACCCGATACCAAACTCTCTGACACAATCGGAGGCTCCACCACCGAAATAACACCTTCAGCCCACAAAATAATGGCCATTATTGCCCCGTGGACAGAACCATTCCTGGCCTACCTAACTAGACAGGAACTTCCGGAGGACCAAAATGAGGCACGCTGCATAGTGCGGCGATCCAAGGCCTACAGGGTCCATGAGGGAGAATTGTACAAAAAAGCACTACCGGAGTCCTTCAAAGGTGCATCTCCGAAGAGGAAGGGCGGAATCTTTTGGCAGAAATTCACGCTGGACTCGGCGGTCAGCACGCCGCAGCCTGGGCCCTTGTAAGCAAGGCCTTCTGCACAGGATTCTATTGGCCAACAGCCCGGGCAGACGCACAGGACTTGGTCCAACGTTGCGCCGGTTGCCAGCTCTTTGCAAATCAAAGCCACATGCCACCCACCGCCCTCGAAACAATCTCCATTACATGGCCCTTTGCGGTCTGGGAGCTTGACATGGTTGGACCCCTCAAAGGGGGAACCCACAAGAAAAAATACTTACTGGTCATGGTGGATAAATTCACCAAATGGATAGAGGCCAAACCTGTTAAAACAGTCAAATCCGGACCGGTGATAAACTTCATATCAGGGGGTTGTACACCGTTATGGCGTCCCCCACAGCATCATCACTGACAATGGCACGAACTTCACGGCCGACGAGGTAAAACTCTGGTGCAGCAAAATGGGCATCAAGCTCGATTATGCTTCAGTCTATCACCCACAAACTAACGGTCAAGTCGAGCGAGCAAATGGTCTTATAATGAGCGGAATTAAACCCAGATTAGTGCGTTCCTTAACGGAGTCTGACACGCACTGGGTAGAGGAGCTAGACTCCGTACTCTGGGGGCTGCGGACCACGCCGAATCGTAGTATCAGATATACACCGTTCTTTATGGTGTACGGCGCAGAGGCAGTCTTGCCCTGTGACATAATTCATGACTCACCTCGAGTGCGCATGTACGAAGAAAGAGAAGCTGAGCTCAATTGGCAGGATAGTCTGGACACCTTAGAGGAGGAGCGCGACATAGCCAAAGCCCATTCCGCATTTTATCAGCAACAGGCTCGCAGATACCAAAGCAGAGAAGTACGAGCCAAAACTTATAACGTTGGTGAACTAGTTCTACGCCTGCTGGATAAGAAAAAGAACAAGCTCGAGCCCAAATGGGAAGGTCCCTTCATTATTGACCAAGTTCTAACCGGGGGAGCGTACCGACTGCGGGATGCATCGACTAGTCGACTCGAGCCGAACCCATGGAACACGGGGAGGCTCTGAAGATTCTACGCCTAGCACCAGACTCTATGTTAGTCCCCTCCCTCTGTCCATTTTCTGCAAATACATTATCTGTCATGTTTTCCTTTCTTTCTTTCTTTTCTTATTTCTCTAGGCCTTCAAGGGTCACCTTGTGCCTTGTTTGCACATTACAGATGCGCTAGCCGCACTCTTCATACCTGGGGGCTTCCTTCACAGAAGCTTAAATTATTTATCCGGGCTTCATGCCCAACACATATGTTATACTTCCGCATGTACCTTTTTTCACCATTATATGCATCGATATGACTTAAGTTTTGGCCAAGCTGGGTTGCCTGGCTCTTGTATTTATGCCCTACATTCCCGTTAATTCGGCTAGGGCATAAGGGGAGTACCTATGCGATTGTTACTGCCGGGTCAGCCGGATGTGTACCTCAGACTGGGTGAAGTCGTAAGCTAGCGTTCTTAAGGGAATATTCAGTCGGTGAACAAAAGATGATTTTTAATTTTCATATCTGCCCCCAGATGTTTTTCCTGCGTTTCCTATCGCAGTCCGGATATGCACTTTAGGGCATGCTTGCCCAGGGAAAGGAACCCTTAACCGAACTATTCTCCCTGGAAGATGTTTCTTACTACCCATGTAATATAACATAACTAGTTGGGCACTTGTCTGATAAAGCACTAATGACCCCTACGCCTAGTCTCCACGCATACCCCGGTTCTTATGAGCGGGTATTCGGATACACTCCGGACTATTGAGCCCGGAGGCTGAAGCGAAAAGGTCCGCAACGACAAAAGATCTACAATCCGGCTAGAAGGCATTATACATGTCACTTCAATTACATAGTCATGCAGACAGACTAAATTCTTCTTCTATACCATCCAATAGGCGGTCTAGCTTACAATCCTGTAGGGAATACTTTGCGGCTAATTCTACTTGCCCATAAACTAAGCTAACGGGAATTTCTTTTCCGTCGGGCGCCACAGGTCCGACCTCGGCCATGTGATTTGGGTCTGCTTTGGTATACCGCGTCTTCACCATGGCCCAGGCTTCTTTGGCGCCTTGTCGGCAGGCGGATATCTTCCATAATCGGAAGCGCCGCCGCACTCCTTTGAGCTTCTCCGCAAGCTCCGCAACACCTTCTGGCAGGGAGACGGACGGCCACAAAGCCTGGACAACACCCTGCATCACCTGCCGAACTTGTTCGTGCAGATTTGACAGCTCGGACAGAAGATCACCGGCAGACCCGGGCATTTCCTCCGCGGGACGACCCGTCAGCATACCTACAGACATAACGCTGTTAGTTGGCTTCTTCGCCGAATACCTTTAAAGGATTCGTTCAAGCACTTACTAAAAATGCTACGTCGAAGCCTCTTATTCTCCTTCTCGGAGTCCGCAAGCTGGCCCCGAACGTCTTTTAGTTCAACGCTTAGCTTAACATTGGCATCTTGGAGACTGTTTTTCTCCAGCATAACCTTAGACAGCACGCGTTTGCTAGCTTCTAGCTGTCGCATAACATGCTGGTCCCCCGGACTTTCTCCGGACTCATCTGCAAAATCAATTGTTAGATCTGCAGACACGCTGCACACTATATTGTAACCACCATCCTTTAAAGTAAAATGTTACCAACGGGAGGCTTTTTATGTTCCTGCAATGCGGCAAGAGCGGACCCCAGTTGGGTCTTGCATTCCTCCAGCTCCTGGGACAGCCTAGTATTCTTCTCTGTAAGAACCTGCACATTAAAGATGATCCTTAAATTAGTTCTGCTAACTGATTCAAGTCTCAGGGGCTACTGATACATATAAATCGTCAGATTTACTCACCCGTACATCCTTTACATACTGATTCTTGGCTCTGGCTAGACCATCTTGAGCGGCACGGAGGTACGCCTCTCCAGAATTGAAGGCGTCAAATGCCTCTAGTGAGAAACAAGCGTCGCGGAGTACGGCCCGGTGGCGCTTATGCTTCATGGTGCTTTCCACTTCTGAGTTTGTAGTGGATAATCTATCCGCATCCTCTGTCGAGGGATTATTCGGCGCCTGCCCCATATCGCCTTCCGCCTCCATGTCCGGACCTGGCGCCCGACTGGTGGAAGCTTGATTGGCAGCATCGCTAGACATATTCCAGCGAGCGTTCTTTCTGTTAAAAGAAACGTAGGCGTCATTACATTTTGAGAAAGACGACAACCACGGGGCGGGGTTTTTCCTATACCTTTGGGCCGGCGTCTCCATCCTGACCACCTTCCTTTTTGTCCTACCCGACCTTAGCACCTCTTGTCGGCGAGTTGCCGCAGGTTCGGCAGGGCGTCCAGAATGCCTTCCCTGTAAAAGATGCCATGTGTATATGGTGGATGAAGTGCCTAAAGGGGGATCCTAGTTTTGGAGTTGGGACTTTTTGATTTTTCTTACCTGCGATATAGGGAGCAGTCCGGGATAGTCGGCCATAATGGCCACCGGGGCATCGTCGTAGCTTAACTGATAGAACTGCCGGTCTATCGGTTCCATGGAGATAACCGGATCTTCTTCGAGTCCGGAATCGAGGGCCCGGTCAGGGTCCTCTGGTTGTGGAGAAGGGTTGCTGACCTCCTTTATGGCTTTCCGCAGTTCCTGCCGCAGGGTGGCAAGGTGAATACTTACGACTAAGAATGCGGGAAAATGGGAGCAGGGAAATATAACTTACCCAGCTTGGAGGATTGTACATAGAGAATCCATCCCGTGGCTTGATGCGGGTGAACTCCTCTTCCTCGCCCTTGATCAGTTCGGACAGAATCTTTGCTAGAGCGGCAGCATTGTCTGGACCCTTACGCCCACAGCGGGTGGCATCATCCGCCCCGTTATAACACCACAAGGGGTGCCCACGATATTGGAGTGGCTACACTCCCCGCATTATGCAAATCGACATAACTTCGATTATTGTCAATCCGGATCGAGCTAGTGCTTTGATCCGGTTCATCAGATAGAGGGCTTCTCCGTTGTCTTCCGCCTGGGGGCTCCGTGGGCGCCAACTTCGGCGCTTCTTCATAGGAGCATTGTTGAACTCGGGTAGACCCCGCCGAACAGGGTCCGGAAGGGGGACGTCCTCCATACAAAACCATTCTGAAGGCCAGTCTTCGGACGGCTTCTTCGGGGTACCGGACAAATATCCGGTATCGGCGATGCGCCATACTTCGGCTCCGCCCACTTGATAAAGTGATTCCCTCTGTGTGCGAGGGACAAGGCAAAATAGCCTTTTCCACAGCTCGAAATGAGCCTTGCAACCCAAGAACAACTCGCAGAGGGCAACATAGCCGGCGATGTGTAAGATGGAGGTAGGGGTGAGATTGTGTAGTTGGAGGCCATAGAACTCCAGGATCCCGCGGAGGAACGGATGAATTGGAAATCTGAGTCCCCTTAGTAAGTAAGGAACAAGGCAAACCTGTTCCCCCATGGAGGGACAGGGAAAGTTCTCCGCTTGCTCCCCGCCATTGTAGGTGGCGAGCCCGGCTCGAACGGGCACCATGTATGCCGAAGGAAGAAATCCTTTAGTCTGCAGCTCGACTAATCGACTGTGCGGGACTGAACACCTCTCCCAATCACCGGGCATAGAGCTACGGGGGCGGGAGGAAGAGCTGCGGAGGTCGGCCATGCTGGAATGGATCTTTCTGAAGCACGCTCTGATGAATTCTCACTGGGGGAGGATGGTATGGATCGGATCTAAGAATCCCCATCCCTTTAATAGACAATTTATTTATCTGGCTAGGGGGGCGAATGTAAAAATGCTCTGGCGCCTCGTATTCATTCGACGCGTGGGATATAGCCCTTATTGGGCACAGAAGACAAGAGGTTCAACATTTATGGAGCCGGACACTGCCTGCGAATACTTGAAAGTTGGAGAAGAACCCGCCTTGCAATGCCGAAGACAACACTGCGCGCCGAACTCATCGTCATTGAAGCCTGGTTCGGGGGCTACTGAGGGAGTCCTGGATTATGGGGTATCCGGACAGCCGGACTATATCTTTCGTCCGGGCTGTTGGACTACGAAGGTACAAGATTGAAGACTTCATCTCGTATCCGGATGGGACTCTACTTGGCGTAGAAGGCAAGCTAGGCAATACGGATATGTATATCTCGTCCTTTGTAACCGACCTTGTGTAACCCTAGCCCCTCCGGTGTCTATATAAACCGGAGGGTTTTAGTCCGTAGGACAATATACAATCATACCATAGGCTAGCTTCTAGGGTTTAGCCTCTCCGATCTCGTGGTAGATCTACTCTTTTACTACCCATATCACCAATATTAATCAAGCAGGACGTAGGGTTTTACCTCCATCAAGAGGGCCCGAACCTGGGTAAAACATTGTGTCCCCTGCCTCCTGTTACCATCCGCCTTAGACGCACAGTTCGGGACCCCCTACCCGAGATCCGCCAGTTTTGACACCAAAAATGGACGTGTGAGGACGTCGCGTCTTAGCAATCGCTAAACCAACTCTGAGAGGTTATTGACCACGCCGAAGCACGATCAACCTGACCACGAAGGTCTATTTCTTGCCGGCAAACGAAGAACAAGCAAGAAACTAAGATTGGAATCTGGATATTGCGAATATAAGAGGAAAGCTTTATTGATCAAGGGTGGGGTTTTGTGATGTCTTGGTCTGGTCGTTGGACACAAACGAAGTACGCGAAGTTGCAGCTAGGGCGAACTTTTAATCTAAACAAAACCCAAAGTCTAAACGACGCCCTAAGGGCTGTATATATGGAGAAAGAGGGGGGGATTTCGTGGCCCTTGGAGGAGGGGTCCGAAATCAACCCAAACTCTTGTTTCCCCACACATACGGACTCTAAAAACAGCCTATACTTAAGTATTTCGAAAATACATGGGCCTGGCCCAATAATAAGGTGATGCAGCACCTAGAATAGCCTCTGGACGAAATTTATAAAGTGACATCTTGTATATTTCGTCCAAGGCTTCATGCACTCCTTATGGTGGCTTCAAAGTCCTGAAATCATCACTTGTAACTTCGTTCTTGATCCCCTTGCACATGCCATCATCTCCATGCTTGGTCTTGCTCCAGTGTTCATCCCTCTTATCCGTGCCAGGCCCTTCATTTGTAAGCAAAACAAATGTATCCAATTTAGGTAGCATCATATTCTCATGAACATTAGAATCATTACCAAGAAACGAAAGTACCTGATAATTTAATTGGCGTGCGCGAGCTCTAGTAATTGGTCCAGTATGTATTGCAGCAGGGGCTGTGGGTGTAACAATGGTATTGATGTCCTCATCATCGCTCAACGACGGTACTATGCTGGTCCTAGGCTAGACCGTGCTAGAGACGCGAGCCTAGAACACTAACAAAATCACGGCGCTGCACGTAAACAAGGGAAAAGCACACTCCGGAACCTTTTTTCGCTCTGTTTTTTTTGGCGCTCCTTTTTTTGTGCTCCTCTTTTTTTGTTTTTTTGCAAAAAAACACTATAATGGCGAGTGTCTCAAAACTCTTCCCTCGTCAAACTGAAAGGATGGGCACGAATTTTTTTTGACTTTTTTCAGAAATCAGGGCAGCGACGACGAAAAAGTGCGACAAAAAATCACTATGATGGCACGTGGCTCAAAAGACACAGAAAAGCCTAAAAATAGGATCGGGAAAAATATTTTTGGTCGCCGAAATTTTGGCCTAAAAACCGCCCGGGGGTCTCCAGACTCTTTTTTTTCGAGACCTACTCAGGCAAGGAAACACAAAACGAAAACTAGATGGATCTCGAAAACAAACCTAATATGAAAAGAACTCGGATTGGTGGTGGACAGGCAGATATATATGTGGAGTCGGGTTGGTGGTGGACAGGCGGATGTATATGTGGACTCGGATTGGTGGTGGACAGGCGGATGTATATGTGGACTCAGATTGGTGGTGGATAGGCGGATGTATATGGCAGTGGTAAGAAATATGTTGGTTGTGGTGGTATGTGGTAGGAACGATGACGATGGTGCGGCGGCAGCGGCGTGACAACTTGTGAACAGAACTCGAAACTCTAAAGGAAACTAGATGCTAAGACCAGCAACTAGACATGACGATGCAACCACAAATTCAACAATGCAAAACCCTAAAAAGATTATGCAAAGGCTCGGATTGGTTCAGATATGATGACCTAACCCTAATTGTTTTTGGCTTTTTCGTGGATTGTAGGTATGAAGAATAGACTCAATCTAAACTATGAAAAACTATAAAATCTCACCAAGTAACATGGAAATCTGATACCACTTGATAGAGACAAAGGTGTCCCGTCTTTCGATGAGAAGGTGACTATCGTTTTGCAGGAAGTCGACTTTGATGATCCGACTACGAACATGCGAGGACGTCGCGCCTTAGTAATCGCTAAACAACCTCCGAGAGGTTATTGACCACGCCGGAGCACGATCAACCTGACCACGAAGGTCTATTTCCTACAGGCAAACGAAGAACAAGCAAGAAACTAAGATTGCAATCTGGATATTGCGAATATAAGAGGAAAGCTTTATTGATCAAGGGTGGGGTTCTGTGACATCTTGGTCTGGTCGTTGGACACAAACGAAGTACGCGAAGTTGCAGCTAGGGCGAACTTTTAATCTAAACAAAACCCAAAGTCTAAACGACGCCCTAAGGGCTGTATATATGGAGGAAGAGGGGGGAATTTCGTTGCCCTTGGAGGAGGGGTCCGAAATCAACCCTAACTCTTGTTTCCCACACATACGGACTCTAAAAACAGCCTATACTTAAGTATTTTGAAAATACATGGGCCTGGCCCAATAATAAGGTGACGCAGCACCTATAATAGCCTCTGGACGAAATTTATGAAGTGACATCTTGTATATTTCGTCCAAGGCTTCATGCACTCCTTATGGTGGCTTCAAAGTCCTGAAATCATCACTTGTAACTCCGTTCTTGATCCCCTTGCGCATGCCATCATCTCCATGCTTGGTCTTGCTCCAGTGTTCATCCCTCTTATCTGTGCCAGGCACTTCATTTGTAAGCAAAACAAATGTATCCAATTTAGGCAGCATCATATTCTCATGAACATTAGAATCATTACCAAGAAACGAAAGTACCTGATAATTTAATTGGCGTGCGCGAGCTCTAGTAATTGGTCCAGTATGTATAGCAGCAGGGGCTGTGGGTGTAACAATGGTATTGATGTCCTCATCATCGCTCAACGACGGTACTGTGCTGGTCCTAGGCTAGACCGTGCTAGAGACGCGAGCCTAGAACACTAACAAAATCACGGTGCTGCATGTAAACAAGGGAAAAGCACACTCTAGAACTTTTTTCGCTCTGTTTTTTTTTGCGCTCCTCTTTTTTTTGCGAAAAACACTATAATGGCGAATGTCTCAAAACTCTTCCCTCGTCAAACTGACAAGATGGGCACGAAATTTTTTTGACTTTTTTTTCAGAAATCAGGGCAGTGACGACGAAAAAGTGCGACAAAAAATCACTATGATGGCACGTGGCTCAAAAGACTCGGAAAAGCCTAAAAATTGGATAGGGAAAAATATTTTTGGTCGCCAAAATTTTGGCCTAAAAACTGCCCGGGGGTCTCCAGACTTTTTTTCGAGACCTACTCAGGCAAGGAAACACAAAACGAAAACTAGACGGATCTCGAAAACAAACCTAATATGAAAAGAAATCGGATTGGTGGTGGACAGGCAGATATATATGTGGACTCGGATTGGTGGTGGGCAGGCGGATGTATATGTGGACTCGGATTGGTGGTGGGCAGGCGGATGTATATGTGGAATCGGATTGGTGGTGGACAGGCGGATGTATATGGCAGCGGTAAGGAATATGTTGGTTGTGGTGGTATGTGGTAGGAACGATGACGATGCTGCGGCGGCGGCATGACAACTTGTGAACAGAACTCGAAACTCTAAAGGAAACTAGATGCTAAGACCAGCAACTGGACACGATGATGCAACCGCAAATTCAACAATGCAAAACCCTAAAAAGATTATGCGAAGGCTCAGATTGGTTCGGATATGATGACCTAACCCTAATTTTTTGGCTTTTTCGTGGACTGTAGGTATGAAGAACAGACTCGATCTAAACTATGAAAAACTATAAAATCTCACCGAGCAACCTGGAAATATGATACCACTTGATAGAGGCAAAGGTGTCCCGTCTTTCGATGAGATGATGGCTATCGTTTTGGAGGAAGTCGACTTTAACGATCCGACTACGAACGTGCGAGGACGTCGCGCCTTAGCAATCGGTAAACCAACTCCGAGAGGTTATTGACCACGCCGGAGCACGATCAACCTGACCACGAAGGTCTATTTCCTGCAGGCAAACGAACAACAAGCAAGAAACTAAGATTGTAATCTGGATATTGCGAATATAAGAGGAAAGCTTTATTGATCAAGGGTGGGGTTCTGTGATGTCTTGGTCTGGTCGTTGGACACAAACGAAGTATGCGAAGTTGCAGCTAGGGCGAACTTTTAATCTAAACAAAATCCAAGTCTAAACGACGCCCTAAGGGCTGTATATATGGAGGAAGACGGGGGGGATTTCGTGGCCCTTGGAGGAGGGGTCCGAAATCAACCCTAACTGTTGTTTCCCCACACATACGGACTCTAAAAACATTCTATAGTTAAGTATTTCGAAAATACATGGGTCTGGCCCAATAATAAGGTGACATAGCACCTAGAGTAGTCTCTGGACGAAATTTATGAAGTGACATATTGTATATTTCGTCCAAGGCTTCATGCACTCCTTATGGTGGCTTCAAAGTCATGAAATCATCACTTGTAACTCCGTTCTTGATCCCCTTGCGCATGCCATCATCTCCATGCTTGGTCTTGCTCCAGTGTTCATCCCTCTTATCCGTGCCAGGCCCTTCATTTGTAAGCAAAACAAATGTATCCAATTTAGGTAGCATCATATTCTCATGAACATTAGAATCATTACGAAGAAACGAAAGTACCTGATAATTTAATTGGAGTGCGCGAGCTCTAGTAATTGGTCCAGTACGTATAGCAGCAGGGGCTGTGGGTGTAACAATGGTATTGATGTCCTCATCACAAAGGCGCATCACTCCCCGGCAACGGCGCCAGAAAAGAGTCTTGATGACCCACAAGTATAGGGGATCTATCGTAGTCCTTTCGATAAGTAAGAGTGTCGAACCCAACGAGGAGCAGAAGGAAATGATAAGCGGTTTCCAGCAAGGTATTCTCTGCAAGTACTGAAATAAGTGGTAACAGATAGTTTTGTGATAGGATAATTTGTAACGAGCAATAAGTAACAAAAGTAAATAAAGTGCAGCAAGGTGGCCCAATCCTTTTTGTAGCAAAGGACAAGCCTGGACAAACTCTTATATAGAGAAAAGCGCTCCCGAGGACACATGGGAATATCGTCAAGCTAGTTTTCATCACGCTCATATGATTCGCGTTCGGTACTTTGATAATTTGGTATGTGGGTGGACCGGTGCTTGGGTGCTGTCCTTACTTGGACAAGCATCCCACTTATGATTAACCTCTATTGCAAGCATCCGCAACTACAGCAAAAGTATTAAGGTAAACCTAACCATAGCATGAAACATATGGATCCAAATTAGCCCCTTACGAAGCAACGCATAAACTAGGGTTTAAGGTTCTGTCACTCTAGCAACCCATCATCTACTTATTACTTCCCAATGCCTTCCTCTAGGCCCAAATAATGGTGAAGTGTCATGTATTCGACGTTCACATAACACCACTAGAGGAGAGACAACATACATCTCATCAAAATATCGAACGAATACCAAATTCACATGACTACTAATAGCAAGACTTCTCCCATGTCCTCAGGAACAAACATAACTACTCACAAGGCATATTCATGTTCATAATCAGAGGGGTATTAATATGCATATAGGATCTGAACATATGATCTTTCACCAATTAAACCGACTAGCATCAACTACAAGGAGTAATTAACACTACTAGCAACCCACAGGTACCAATTCCGGACTTGGAGACAAGAATTGGATACAAGAGATGAACTAGGGTTTTGAGAGGAGATGGTGCTGATGAAGATGTTGATGGAGATTGCCCTCTCCCGATGAGAGGACGTTGGTGATGACGATGGCGATGATTTCCCCGTCCGGGAGGGAAGTTTCCCCGGCAGAACAGCTCCGCCAGAGCCCTAGATTGGTTCCGCCAAGGTTCCGCCTCGTGGCGGCGGAGTTTCGTCTAAGAAGATGGCTTGTTATTTTTTCCCATCGAAAGACTTCATATAGCAGAAGATGGTCACCGGAGGGCCAACAGGGGGCCCACGAGGTAGGGGGCGCGCCCAGGGGGTAGGGCGCGCCCCCCACCCTCGTGGGTAGGGTGTGGCCCCCTGGTGAACTTCTTGCGCTCAATATTTATTATATATTCTGAAATTGCCTTCCGTGAAGTTTCAGGACTTTTGGAGTTGTGCAGAATAGGTCTCTAATATTTGCTCCTTTTCCAGCCCAGAATCCTAGCTGCCGGCATTCTCCCTCTTTATGTAAACCTTGTAAAATAAGAGAGAATAGGCATAAGTATTGACATAATGTGTAATAACAGCCCATAATGCAATAAATATCGATATAAAAGAATGATGCAAAATGGACGTATCATAACCCAATTTGCACTTATGGCATAGATGACAAGCCCATGTTTATTGGCATTTGTTTTTCTTGTGATGATATTGATATGCTCCATTTGCATCATTTATCTCATATGCCATGCCATGAACACTTAGCTTCGGATATGCATTGTTTTGGATGTTATCCATTTTCTCCATATGATGTTTCCATTATTGCTCATGAGGAGACCCCCACAGTTTCCTCATACATTTTAGGAGATTTTGATTCATCCCATTCATTGCATGATCCCAATACTTGTGTGCACCATATGCTTCCCATGAATAAACATGCTATTGATGTGCCATATACTTGTATGCTAAATTTGCATCCCCATCGTGTCATACACAATAACTATTCTTTCATGATGGATGACATGTTCTTATACCATGCATCAAATTTATTTGACCGATGCTTATCTTGTGCTAACTCACACGTGCACATACACATCATGATGGATGATGTGTACATTTACCACGCGCACAATTTCTTTGTTTGTGTCTCTTTTGTGTAGGTACCCATGAATACTTGTCAACCTCACAATCCCATGAGTTGACAAAACGAGCTCTAGAGAGCAAATATGATTTGGGATCCCATGGATTGCCTTTCCCACCGCTCTCTTCACGCGAAGTCTTCACGCATTTCTTCTACATGGCCCTCACTTGGTTATGGGTTATTGTCCATTATATATCATTTGCCCATATTGCCATGTTCACTTTGCATGATATGCTCATTACTATGCCTTTGCCATGCATTTGTGACCCATGCTTTGCATTACACATGATGATTGATTCTCATACTATATGTATTTGCAAGCTTGATGGAGATATCACTTGTCATTGCCATGTTTGCTTTGTGACCCATCCCTGTGATGATACTATGATCTTGCTTTGTGTTCGTGCTTGCGATATGTCATGTGCATTGCCTATGCCTATTATTTGCTCTCATGACATGATTGCCATGATTTACTCTATTATGTTGCATCTTCGCACTACTAGCTTGCATGACTTGATTACTATGCTTGCTTCTGTTGCATCACCAATGATTCATACTTTCTCACTTCATGCGGTTGATGACAACCATCTACATGCTTTGCACATGATTGTTATTGCTTGCCGTCATATATCGCCATATATATGTTGCCTCTCTCATGCTAGATGATTTTCCATGTATTGAGTGCAACCATGATTTTAGTCTTGCTAATGAGATTGCCCCCATAGCATTCTCGCATATATTTGGAGATTTTGACATATTTTTTGTGAAGCATGCTTGTCTTCCTTCTTTGCACCATATACCTCATGCCATGAATATTGCCATTGTTGCATCATATTGTTCATGCACTTGTGCTTCTAATAGTTATGTGCAAGAGAAGAGAACCATCATGATGGATGATGTGTTTATCTACCATGCGCATATGTTCTTTGTTTTGTTGTGTGTATGTGTAGGATGCTTGGACCTTGTGTCAACTTCCACGTCACGTGAGTTGACAATCCGAGCTCCTGAGAGCGAACCACCTTCTACCACGATGATTCTACATTGCACTTGCTTGTGCTTCGACATTGTGAAGAATGCACAAGGACATGCTTTCAAGGTGACATCCTTCTCTTTTGAGAACCCCCAAACCATGATCATGGATATTATGGATCATACTACTTGTGTTGCTTGCCCCATGAGACTTATTGTTCATCTTGGACCACTTGATTGCACACATGTTAGAGATCTTGCTTCTACTTGTCATTTTCACCATTCCATGCATCATGATATATATGCCTTGTGTGTTGCATCCAATTCTTGGATTACTTGTTCCTCTCACATGTTTGGTTGCAACAATGTCATCACTTCACATATGCCATGTACCATTGATTGCTACATGCTTGTCTTGATTGCCTCACACAGGATGAACAATTGCTCTTTCTATTGTGGGTGCCATACTATCTTCACTACACCATATGCACATTATGCTTGGATTGTCTTGCACTTGACCCATGTGTTTAGACACTTCATTTTACTTGGTGCTGTGAATGATTCCTATGCCTACCATCGACCATTTGTCGAGCGCTTTATGCATGATCGCTATGACCGTGAGGTTGATGCTTCTTCTCTTGTTACACATATTTGCATCACTACCTCACATTTACATGCTTGTTTCCATGATATCCTTCTTTGTGCTCAATTTCTGTGCTTACATGCCATGTCACAATCCTTTGTCACACCATATGCTATGCTTGATGACAACACTTGTTGGGTGAATCACCTCTTGAATGCTTGGTTTTGCACTAACGCTAACTGCATTTGTTTTTCCAAGTGTTTGTTCTCCTTGCTCCTTTTGAAGGAATCACGAGACGGTGCGACATTGGAGAGTGCCCATTTCAAGCTTCAAGATGATGATAACTTGGTGATCGACCACTTCTACACGGCAACGCCATCTCTTTCCCACGGTGATTTAGATTTCGATCCGAGGTCGGATCTTTCCCAAGGGGGAGGGGATGATGCAGACATCACCATGTCAAGAGTTCATTTGGCAAGTGACACGTGCGACATCTACTTCACATACACAGAGGTGAATCATCTCCTTTACACGTGTTCACTTGACCCTCTCGAGGATGGTATACTACTTGACACTCCTCCCGTGTGCATGCATAGGTATTGTCGGAGCTTCACGAATGTCGAGGAGGAGTGCAAGCGCCAAGGAACAACTACACCATCCGCGAGGGAAGCGTGGAAGAGAAGGAAGAAGAAGCGTGGACAAGTTTCTGGAAAGCCCGGAAGTTTCGGCCGCTGCCCGGAACTTCCGGCCACCGAAACCTCTGGCCATTCCGGAGCTTTCGGCCCTGCTGCACCGAAGCCGTCCAAGAGTGTGCCAACTCTCTAGATAGCCCGGACCCTGCCCGGACCTTCGCCCGGAACCTCCGGCGCCCGGACCTTCTGGCCGTCCCCGGAACTTCCGGCCCTACCTGCGCGCAGAGACTCGGGCCAAGGCCCATGTACCCATTCGCCCCTCACTTACCCTTTCGTGGCTACTACTATATATACTCACCCCCTCCTCCATTCTAGGGTCAGCAAAGGATTAGCTCATGTTTGTGTGAGAGCTTTGCTCATCCACTTGGTTACCTTCTCCACGGAGATCGTGCCTCCTCGGAGAAGATCCTCCCAAGCGGATTGAAGACCCCTCTTGGGTGGCCCCCCTCAAGACCTCCTCACGGAGATGAACTCTACCTTGTATCTTTCCCTTTGTTGTTCATGTACCTTGTGGATCTTGTGTGTTTGATTGTCTAGTGGATGTGTGATTGGACTTGTTCTTGAGTGTTTCCCCTTGTGTTTTCTCTCATTTCTCCCTCGTGTTCTTCGTGTTATTCGCGGGATCCGCTCCTTTTGTGAAAGATCGGGCCGCTAGGGTTCTACCCTACATCACAGCTTGGAGGGGTCGGGGCGGCCGCGACATAGATTGTCGAGGAGCGGTATGGGGTGAGAGGCTTCATGGTGGCCTGCGTGGGGGCAGTGTGAGGCGACGCGACAGTGGTGAAAGTTCACAGTGGCGGTTGGGTTCCCGGCACGAACTCGATGACCGCGACGGACAACACCAAGGGATGGGATGGGGTGGACAACGTCGGTAGGATGGCACAACCACGTAGCCAGCTCGGAGGGGTTGGGCGGCCGCGACGTAGATCGTCGAGGAGCGGTATGGGACGAGAGGCTTCACGGTGGCCGACATGGAGGCAGGGTGAGGCGACGCGACAGTGGTGAAAGTTCATAGTGAGTGTTGGGTTCCCGCCACAACCGTTTTTGTTTTAGGGCAGCTGCTAGTGGCGATTCCACTAGGGAGGGTTCGATAGGCTTAAGCCTACCCTCCAAAATCCTATTTATAATCTAAAAATACCACTTGACAAGTATATATTCTGATGCTTTACATGCAACAATTGCAATGCATTTGCTAATTAGACTTAGAAAATTTATGTTTTAGACCTACCCTCCAATGTCCTGCTAGATTCGCCACTGGCAGCTGCTAGTTGTGTTGCAAATATATACTCCACTTGGAGTTAAAATTTGGGGCTGATGTAAATTTTTGGCACCAAATAGAGATACATCATCTGTTGGAGGTCGTTGTTTTACATCACCCTTTGAAGATGCTCTTGCACGCACATACAGTACTTTTCTTTGGCTTGCTTGCTGTGGTGTATCAAGAATATTGATGACTCCCGCAAAAAAAAAAGAATATTGATGACAACGTGCACAAACTGAGAGCCGTTTATCCAGAAACCAACGCTTGAGATCGACCAGGACATAAATAAGTTTTTATTAGGAAAAACAAAAGGATCGCAGAAGAATGAGAAGATCTAAACGGCCTCTTTGTTACAGAAAACACCCTCGAGTCGCCTTTCCTTTTCAATCCGCACCCCGCATCACTCCCTCGCTCCACTCCTCTCCTCACCTCCGGCGATGGCCGGCCGCCTCGCCGGCGCCGGCGCTTCCTCGCCCCTCCCCCGCGCGCTCCTCCTCCTCGCCGCGGTAGCCCTCTTCTCCATATCCTTCCTCTCCCTCCGCTCGCTCCGCCCCGCCGCGGCCCCCTCCCTCCCCCTAGATGAACCCCGCCGCCTCCGTTTCTCCTCCCCTCTGCCGGCGTCGCGCCCCTCGGTCTACCACTCGCCCGAGGCGTTCGCGGCGGGGTACGCGGAGATGGAGCGGAGCTTCAAGGTCTACATCTACCCGGACGGCGACCCCAAGACCTTCTACCAGACGCCCCGGAAGCTCACGGGCAAGTACGCCAGCGAGGGATACTTCTTCCAGAACATCCGGGAGAGCCGCTTTCGTACCGAAGACCCCGACAAGGCCGACCTCTTCTTCGTCCCCATCTCGCCCCACAAGATGCGCGGCAAGGTCCCCCCTACACTCTCTGTAACCCTACTGCTCGTTTTACCGCATTATAACGCCTTCAGTATTGTACTGTTCTTGGTATACTCGGATATTACTGTGTGGCTGGCGAGCTACGCGCATTGTCAAACTCTGAAGTAATATGGATTCTGACGGTATGTTAGTTAATGTGTACACAGATCACAGCTGAAACAAAAGTAGAACGATGTTGTAGAGATGCTATTTGAATTGGTTGGCTATATATTGACGTAAGATGTTCGGTGTTTCAACTTGCTTGCTCGCAAAAGTAATGGAAAATTATTCTTTCTTATGATAGGCATGGTTGAACTGTTTTTCTTTTTAAGTTTAGCGAACAGCTGTATGACCAGAAGTGACTTGAATTTCACACGCTGGTTATTTTGTGTGTGTTCTTCTGGTTTTGTGATTGAATTGCTCTGATATTTATTTACATGCATCATTTTTAGTCTTGCAGGGTACTTCATATGAAAATATGAGAATGATAGTTAAGGATTATGTTGAAGGCTTGATAAGCAAGTACCCTTACTGGAACCGCACACTAGGAGCGGACCACTTCTTTGTCGCATGCCATGATGTAGGCGTGAGGGCGTTCGAAGGACTTCCGTTCATGGTGAAGAACTCTATTAGAGCTGTCTGCTCGCCAAGCTATAATGTTGACTTTATCCCTCATAAGGATGTTGCTCTGCCTCAAGTATTACAGCCATTTGCTCTACCTGAAGGAGGGAATGACATTGAAAACAGGTTGAAATGGCACTTCCTATTTGTTGTGCTATATAATGTAATTATAATGGCCTCTATATGTGATATAAAAGAAAAAAAATCTGTATGCTAGTTTTTATTTCATTGAAACACGTCAGAAATTCATAGTATTTAAATGTTTGGAACTCTTGAGTACTTTTTTTTCTAGACTTAGTGGCTTGGTGCCTTCCAGTATGACTCTAATAACTATACCCTCTTGCAAAATGAATCTGTTTTGTGTCAGAAATTTTGTGAAACACAGACTCTTATTACCCAACTGTCTCCTTATTTATGCATTGAGGTTTATACTCTTTGAATCTGATTTGTTTGTGCACATGATTTTAAACTGTGATAAATGTTTTCTTCTAGTGCATATTGGAATTTGGAAGTTACTCGTAATTGATAGCCATAAACTGGTCGCCACTGCAGCGTAAACATCTATCTGCACTCTTGACATATCTGTATCTTAAATTGCTTCTTTTGCAATGGAAAACAGGACAAATCTTGGATTTTGGGCTGGTCATCGCAACTCGAAAATACGAGTTATTTTGGCACGAGTCTGGGAGAATGATACAGAGCTTGCTATTAGCAATAATCGGATTAATAGAGCTATTGGAGAGCTAGTTTATCAGAAGCAGTTCTACCGTACTAAGTTCTGTATCTGCCCTGGTGGCTCTCAAGTTAATAGTGCTCGTATATCTGATTCAATACACTATGGCTGTGTCCCTGGTTAGTATTTTTGACATGCAAAATACATGGCACCCATGACCATTCCTTATTGTTATTCCCCTTTCATGGGCAATCAAATTTTTTAGTGATCCCCATATTATTATTTTCTAATTATCTCTATTGTGTCCTTTTAGTTATTTTGTCGGACTACTATGATTTGCCTTTCAATGATGTTCTTGACTGGAGAAAGTTCGGGGTTGTACTTAAGGAGCGCGACGTATATGAACTAAAGAGTATCCTGAAATCTATATCACAGCAAGAATTTGTTGCATTGCACAAATCTTTAGTTCAGGTATGCATCTTTTGAGTAAATAATTGACTAGTAGATTTTGTCATTATAGAACTTCCAATTTATGCATTCATCTTCCTTTATCTACTGTACAAGATAGAGTAGTTATTCACGGTCTGAAGGACGCTGTTGAATATTGAATCTTATTGTGATGGAAAATAATCTAGAAGATCAGGGTACAAAGTAACAAGAGCTTGTTCGTTGGCTGAGTTTCTAATGTGTCACTTGACTTGACCTGCTGTAATCTGAAAAAACAAGATTGAAGAACTGAGTAGTGGAATCTTTGATTTGGCTATTTTATTTCTTCTGTAGTGCATCAAAAACCAGATGGTTATCAAAATTCTAGTGCGGTCTGATACTAATATGTTAACTTGGGATTGCAGGTTCAGAAACACTTTGTATGGCACTCACCTCCTGTTCCTTATGATGCATTCCACATGGTTATGTATGAGCTGTGGCTGCGGCATCATGTGATCAAGTACTAACTCAAGGCTTCACGCTCACTATTTGCAACATAATGGCGTGATCCATCAGAATGATGTTATAGGTCTACCTGCTTGTGATATACCAAGTGCGGCCCCTGTTCTTCGCTCTTGTAGTTAGTAGCTGGATGGGTCATTGGTGCAGCGGAAAACATCTACATAGAAATGTTGGCAATCGACGATATCGCTCAAATGGTGTTGTAGTTATTAGATTCATTAGCCATTCTTCGATTAGCTGGTTCCCCTCATATTCGAGTCCTTTCTGTGGCATTGCTTTTGTAGTTTGATTTGCTATATACTGATCTGCCTGAGTAATCGCTTATGCTTATACAAATTTTGCACCTACTCTTGTAAAGTAATGTACGCTGTTACTGATGAGATAGTAAGCATCCAAAGATATATTAGATTGACACAATCACCTCTTTTTGCTCCTGCGAGACATGATCCAACTACTTTACTCATATATATGATTATTACGGATGAGATGGTAAATGCAGAGACATGTCAGATTGACATGCTAGCATCAATGTGCACCCAGAGGCTCATACGGTTTTACCCGGGGGGCTAATATTTTTTTGCGGGGGGCTAATATGGCTGTGCATGACAGTTTTCATGTTACTGTTGTATCACTATCATCCATGTGCACCCAGAGGCTCAAACGGTAAGCATTCAATGTATCATCAATGGTAGTAGCACTAACAGATTTCATCATAGGCATGTTGAGTCAAAATATTGCAGAAATCGCTTGAGCGCAACATGCCAACATGTACTTGAAAGTTGCTGAACTCATGTGGTTCAACATGGTTACAGCATGGCAGCGGCAGAGCAACCAGACTACCATGGGTCTACAAGTGCATTGTTCATTTCTAGCAATGCTAAATTTGAATGTTGATTTGGCAGTACAGACTTGTATACATGACATCAGGCATTTTATTTTTACGGATATGGACTGTGCACCAAGACATTAGCTAGGGTGTAGCATCTGTGGGCACGATACATTGCAGCCTTTGGCAAGAGCAGCCGCCAAGTGATCACTTGATAAGAATGCACCTGATTGGTGAACCCTCGGAGCCAACCAGTCTTAGAGGTAAGCAGTGCAGCATGTATAGTCCAGTGTTGATGTTGTCTAGCTTCAGGGCTTCGACTGGGATGATATCCTGACAGAACAAAGTAAAGTAAAACAACCGACACTTTCGATCAACGATGCTGTCTCTAAGAAGGCAAGTTATTTGTGTTCTTCGTCACCGACATGTGAAATGTCTTCGGAAGAGCATTAGAAATTTAGAATATCGTAAGCAAGCATTGTTCCCCCCAAAGAGGTTGATCAGCAAGGAATTGGTGGGACCAAGACTTTGATCAATTTGTCAACATGCAATGTTGTACTAACATGTTGTCAGACTTGGGGAATAAGCAGCATATGACCAGAGGCTAGTGCAAAACTATGAGGTTATAACTGGTGGCTTCAATTTCACATGGGTTTCTTTTTGGGGCCATGAAAGGGCACATCTTACCGCATTTTTTAAGAAGGCCACATGGGCAGTGATCAAGTGATCAAATGAAGCAACTGATATATAGTCAATCCCTGCATAATTTGCCAACATCACCATGTTAAGTTCACATCAGATAAGGTATGCATATATTGATCCACCAGTTAAAAGGTCATGAACTAACTGAACCTAGGCAGTTCACAATTTCACAAGGTCCTTACAAATTTGGTGCAATACAAGTACAACTCCTGTTTACTTACCAACAAGCTTGATGTCGGTGTTGTCAACTAACCACTGTGCACCATCCTCCGTAAATCCAACAAAACTCATATCACCTCCTTGCTTCCACATGAGCCCCCTACATATCATTTTCTTACATGCATGTAGTAATGATATGGTGAAAAATATATTATCTACTTGAATATTTGCCCTTCAAAGAGGCCAATACCTGTCTGTGTTCAATGTCCTGAAGAGAACTCGACGAACACCTCTTGGTATATTTAGGGATTCCATTGCTTCAGCTGCATGGAGTTAGAGGGGAATTGAATCCTTAGGAATATCTCTATGTAGGTCCTTTGATTCACATGAATGGAATCCTTAGGATTTTTTCCTAAGGAAGCCTTTGCAGTTCATTTTGGAGGAAAGTTTCTATCCACTCAAACCTCTTTTTCTACGCCCTTCGTTTTCCTGCGGTGTATCAGATCGTTGGTGCTAATTCTTGTCGGTTTCTGTTCATATATATTCATGTGTACAATAACACTAAAATCATGTGTTTTTCCTATTCTTGTATTTTAAAATCCTTGCGAATCAAAGAAGTCCTTACGGATTCCGTTGCTTCAGCTGCATAGAATTAATGGTGCCATGATATACCAAATACCAGACAACATTGATGTGAATCGAATATTTTTAGTAAAGAGTATTAGCACTTCCCATTTTTTTCAAAATGAAGATGCTGGTAAATGCATACTGAATTTGCAACAACCCACCGTAAAGAAAACATGAAGTAACTGATATTTGAATACGATGCCATATTAGAATGCACATGTATCTCTGTTAAATTAGTCTTGTGACATGATATGAGAAGTTCATTAACAGGGTGATTCATCATCGATGATGCAATGGAGGAGCTGATCTCCATGTAAAAGAAGAGAGAACACATCCCCAGGTCCTTTTTTTCGATAAAGACATCCCCAGGTCCTACCTGTTATATTTGTGTGTCTTGGAACATCGACCAGTAAGGCAGGACCTGTCCAGATACAAGAATAAGTCGACCATTAATAAATCATTCATTAGTACCATGCTAATTTTAATGATGTCTGGCATGGAAATCTTTGGGTCGAAAAATATTAAGAGGGCATTTGGCGATATAGTTCTTTTATCTTGAGAGTACGCCAAAGGCTTACCATGTCCCTATAGAAGTCATTTTGCGATATTGTTTGCCCTTCTTAAGCAACTTGGACAGATCCTGTCTCACAGCTACTCCGGATCAGAGAACATCAACTACAAGGAAAATCGATTGTCGTGTTGCCCACATGAATTGGCATCTATAGTTCTCCAAGAGAGGGACTCAGGGGCGAGCCCAAGATATGAAGTGTGTGTAACTTCTGCTGTAGCTTTTATTGTACCTGGCGGCTACATGGTTGATGGTTCACCGACACTTGCGGAGAGATTTGCTTTTAAAAGTCTATGGTAATGTATTGGCTTTCATTGTCTCCATGGCGGCTACAGTTTTTCTAATATTACATGGGCAGCCTATGTTAGACCTACGAGACATGAATGGTACATGAAGAAGGCCTACTACGACATGGTGTTTTCTGTGGATCTGGTAAGTATTTGATATTAGATCCACTCACCAGCCCCCCCCTACTAAATTTACACATAGTATAACACATACTCTCTCTGTAAAGAAATATAAGACTTGTTATATCACTAAAGTAGATCTAAAAAGTCTTATATTTAACACCATTTGGGTCAAATTTAACATAAGTACACTAGATTAGCCCTCTCAACTCTATTTATGACTCATTTATCCCCCTCTCAAATCGCGTTGAAGCCCCATCACTAGGGACTGAGCCATTGATGTCCCGAAGATTCAAATTCTCCCATGTTAACCATTAATGGCTACATGCTTCACATGGTCAGACAAATGGTATGTTATCTTGCATATGGATTAGTCCATCACAAGTAAGATGTATCACTATCACTACATCTACTAAGCTCCCTAGAAAGGAAGCCTTGTGGCACGATGGAGTTGGGGCACGATGACGGCGGCCCGAACAGGGGTCGATGGGAGCCGAATCGATGGCAACGACGGTTGAAACGGTTTATGGGAGGTGTCGGCTAGGGTTTGGCGGCGTGGCTCCTCAATTTTTACTAACTAGTAGTTCAATTGGTCCCTTGTATGTTTGGACTTTTTAGTTAATACGTGTTTTGTTTCTTCAGATTTACTATAATCAGTCCTGCAAACGGTGCTCGACACTTCCTTTATTCAATTGGTCCCTTGTATGTTCTTGTTGATCATTGTTCAGATTTATGCGTAAGTTTCCTACAACTTAAAATTTCAGTGGTGGGATGATGATGGGCAGGCGCGATAGGGCGTCGGCGGAGGCCACCGGTGGTGGCACGGTTCACGTCTTACAGGGTCATGGTCAAGGTATGAGGTAGACTGGTTGGAAACATTCCAAATTACTTTTTTTGCGAGATAAATTACTATTATTTTGATTGCTAATTACAATGATTTGAATGATTGATATGATGTTTACTATTTGGAATGCTAGTTACGGTGATTTGATTGATATGATTTTTTTTCTTTTGAAATGCTAGTTATGGTGATTTCGATTATGCTTTATTTTTTGGAATGCTAGATTTGATTGATAGATACGATGCTTTTTTAATGCTAAATAGCAAAATGCCCGTGCATTACACGGAACATCAAGATGCGTTTTTTTTACAAAACACCTGTTGTGATTGACCCATGCGGGAGTAATCTCATGTGTAAAAACTAATGATATCTCGAGAAAGATGAGAGATAAGGTGAGGAGGAGTAGGGCGTGGTGGTGATTGGTGGTCGGACTGAGCGGAGGCATGGGGATGGACGACGCCGGCAGTGGCCACCATGCCAGATTGTTCCAGAGACTTTTTTTTAATTGCTCAACAATAAAGTTATGGGAGATAAGGATGAACGAGAGAAGACCTTATCTGTAAATGTGGAGAGATGTGTGGATATCTTTTTATAAAATTGTCATAATTTGCTTTCTATCCGTCAGATATACCGGACAGTCTATATTACAAGATGGCATGCACACCATCATCACCAACTCGATTTTTTTAATAAAAAAAGCAGAGACGATGGTGTCTTTTGATTGCTAATTATGTTGCTTTAATTGATACAACGGCGCTAGAGCAATGTAGGTCATCAGATCTGAGATAATGGAAGGCTGATATTAAATGTTTCTGTCATAACTTGCTTGTTTAATAGTAGTGGAGATGGAGATGGAGATACTTGCTCCTCTTAGCCTAAAATAGGGAAATGGTGCAAAGTTTTGAGGAGTAGAAGTTAAATTTTTGATATGTTTAGAGAATCTGGCAGCTGATAATTAGTTTTCTAAAATATTTTTTTTTCTCAAATGCAACTTTTGAGGGATCTTTTGAGATGCTGTAGCTAACCATTTAACCAGGGTTTATTTGCGAGACCGCAGGGCGGAGATTCACAAAAATTGTCAAAGCCTAGTTGTGATCGGAGAAAACCAGGGACGCTCACCGTTGAGGACCTCCAGGTCGAGCGTGTCGACGTCGAGACCGGCGGCGAAGTGGGCCTGGATCATGTGTCCCGGCGCGTCGACGTGGGTGCCCATGTGGCAGGGCATCCGGAGCTCCGACAAGTTGTAGTCCGACCCGTTCTCCATCGACTCCTTGAGCCGCACCAGGGGCCCCGCCGCCGCGTCGGGCGGCATGCCCGGCCGGTACGCGTGCGTGATGTCCACGATGCGCCCGCCGCCGTACTCCTCCAGCCCAGGGCCATGGCGCCGGCCTGCCGCGCCTCCGGCCGCCGGCCCGCCGTGCGCGTCGCCGGCTGCTGTGGCGATAGCCTGGTGTGCCGGGAGGAGGACCAGCAGGAGGAGGGTGAGAGCTGGCGGGCCCGCCATGCCGCCGAGCGCTGACTCCGGACTCTCTGGGCTGTGATGGTTACTGCAAGTTGCAGCTCTTTCCTTGACTTCTGGTGGTCAATACAATGCTGATGAATGGAGCAAGCACGCACCGAGCTTTTCTCAGGCCGGCTGGTTGAGATTGAGACAAACGGACAGTGAGAGGGGCGGTGTCTGAAAACCACAGGATTTTAGACTGTTCAAACACGTATCTGTCAACCATCCGTGCACCTGTTGTATCACTCATCCATGTACACCCAGAGGAAGAATGAGAACAGTCCAACGTATCAGCAACGGTAGCAGGCGAGTCGAGTCGAAATATTGCAGAAACTGCCTGAGAGGAAGATGCACTTGAAAATTACTGAACCCGGTTGGAAATTATACAGCTAACAAATTCGTGTGGTTCATCATTGGTTACAGACTGACACGAGTCGCTATAAGTCTGTCTTGCAGTACTTGCTTATTCGTAGTACTGCTATATTTCTTTTGTTCATTTTACAATACAAACTTGTATGCATGACAAGAGGTCTTTTTCCACTAGGATGGACCGTGGACAAAGATATTGTAGCATCTGCGAGCATGATACGTTGCGGCCTTTGGCAAGAGCAGCCACTCGGATAAGAATGCACCATGGGTGATCACTTGATAAGAATGCACCTAATTGGTGAGCCCTCAGAGCCAACCAGTCTCAGAGGTAAGCAGTGCAGCGTGTATAGTCCAGTCTTCACGTTGTCTAGTTTCAGGGCTTCGACTAGGATGATATCCTGACAGAACAGAGTAAGTAAACCAACCGGTAGTTTCAATCAATAGTGCAATCGCTAAGACGGTAAGTTCATCACTGATATGTGAATTTAATGTTCTCTAGAGAAGCATCAAAATAGTGTATAGAAACATTGTAGCCCCAAAAGAGGTTGGTTAGCAAGGAATTTGTGGAACCAAGGCTCCAGTCAAGGGTGGCTTCAAATTCACATTCTTTGAGATCATTAAAGGGCAGCATCTTATTCTTACCGCATTTTTGAAGAAGGCCACATGGGCAGAGATCAAATGATCAAATGCAGCAACTGATATATAGTCAATACCTGCAGAATTGCCAATGCCATATGTTAGGTTTGTTAAATGTAATTTTAGTTTTTGTATACCGTATAGCGTATAGTATTGTATACAGATACCTGCACTTTGTACAACTTGGCTTCCAAGCCAACTCGGCTTCCAAGCCATCTATATTAACATGCAACCGGTGTGGACTCAAGCACCGTTCCCGTCATCACGTTTGACATGGTACCAGAGCCCCTCCTCCCGTGACCTAGCTGCCGCCGCCGCCGCTCTCCAGCCGCCGCCGCCTCCGAAGACAAACAAAACCTCGCCGCCGCTGCTGCCTTCAAACCGCCGCCGCCGCATCAACAACCAAACAAACAACCTCGCCGCTGCTGCTGTCTTCAAGCCGCCGCCGCTGCATCAACAACCTAGACAAACAACCTCGCCGTCGCTGCTGCCTTTAAGCCACCGCCGCCGCATCAACAACCAAACAAACAACCTCCGATCCGATCTAACACCATGAGCTCGTCGACATCAACTTCAGCCCTGGCCGCTGCCCTCGGGAGCCCTCCAACTCAGCTTCGACGCGAGATAACTTTCTGCTATGGCAAGCCCTCATCGTTCCGGCGTTCCGTGGCGCCAATGTTATGGGCCTTCTCGATGGCTCCGACCGTGCTCCAGCCAAGATCATCGAGTCTGATGGCGCTAATGGGACGAAGATCGAAGCTGAAAACCCTGCGTATGTGGCCTGGATTGCTCGGGACCAACAGGTGTTGCGTTTTCTTCTGAATTCGCTCTCTCCAGAGATTCTGTCGCATGTTCTAGGCATGGATACTACTGCTTCGGCGTGGACTGCCGTTAACACTATGTTCAAAACAGCATCTCGCACCGCTCAACATCTGCGTGAGAAGCTCAACGACACCAAGAAACTGACAATGACTGCTAATCAGTACTACACCAAGATGAAAGGCTTCGCTTCCGAGCTTTCAGCACTTGGAAAACCGATTGGAGATGATGAGCTCCTAGGTTACCTTCTGCATGGTCTGGACAAAGGTGAATACAACTCTCTTATCACCACAGTTCATGGAAACCCTAGCACCACCATAGATGAATTTTATGAGCAGTTATGTGGATATGATATGCGCAATGGAGTTGAAGAGAATGGCTCGTTTATTTCCTCTACAAATCTGGCTCGTCGGGGCTATGAGCGCTCACGTGGTCGCACTCCACCTCCACGTCGTTACTCACCTCCTCCTCCTCTCCGTGGTCGCAGCCCTGACAGTGGTGGTTCCTACCGTGGAGGGGGTGGTGGTGATCGATACCGTGACAATGATGATGACCGTGGTTGGCGTCGTGATGAGCGCCGCAATGATGACCGTGGTTGGCGCCGTGATGACCGTAGAGATGATGACCGTGGTTGGCGTCGTGATGATCGTAGAGATGATGATCGCCGTGGAGACCGGCGTGATGATCGCCGTGATAGGCGTAATGATGGTGGTGGACGTCGCCCAGATCGTACCCCTACCAAGTATGTTGACACCGATTGTCAGATTTGCAAGAAGCATGGACACCCTGCTAGTGATTGTTGGTGGCGTTATGCTGATGACAAGAAAAAGAGAGATGATGTGAGAGATGATGCAGAAAAGGGGGCACTTCTTGCTGCTGCCCCATATGGTGTTGACACAAATTGGTATGCTGATTCTGGAGCCACCGATCACATCACTAGTGAGCTGAACAAGCTTCTCATCGCCAACAAATATCATGGGCAAGACAAGGTCCGCACTGCTGAAGGCACAGGTATGAACATCAGTCATATTGGTGATTCAATATTACGTACCCCTCATGGCTCCTTTGACCTTAAAAATATTCTTCTTGTTCCAAATGCATCTAAGAACCTTTTGTCTATTCATCGATTTACTCTTGATAATCATCTCTTTATTGAGTTTCATCCTTTCTTCTTTTTAATCAAGGACCAGGCAACTTGAAGAACTCTGTTTAGGGGCCCTTGCTATGGTGGACTCTATCCTTTGGTGCCTATGTTTCATGAGACTTCCAAGCATGCTTTCTTCACAATAAAGCCGTCATCCTCTACTTGGCATCGGCGTTTAGGACATCCTTCTTCTTTTGTCGTTCAGCAAGTTCTTAGGAGAAATAAAATAGCTTACACCCCAGAGAGTACTCCATATGTTTGTGATTCTTGTCAGTTAGCTAAGAGTCACCAGTTGCCATATCATGTTTCCTCTAGTGTCTCCACTGCTCCCTTGGAGCAAGTTTTTTTCTGATGTATGGGGTCCTGCCCCACTCTCTGTGGGAAAACATACATATTATGTAAGCTTTATCGATGATTTCAGTAAATTTACTTGGATATATTTGCTTAAGAAGCGTTCTGATGTTTATCAAGCCTTTCTTAATTATCAGCAATATGTTGAGCGCAAGTTTGATAGGAAAATTATTACTATGCAAACCGATTGGGGAGCCGAATATGAAAAGTTAAATGGTTTCTTTCAAAGGGTTGGCATCACTCATCATGTTTCATGCCCTCATGCTCATCAACAAAACGGTTCTGCTGAAAGAAAACACCGTCACATAGTTGAAGTTGGTCTAGCATTACTTGCCAATGCCTCCATGCCTTTAAAATATTGGGATGAAGCTTTTATAACTGCCACCTTTCTCATAAACTTGCTTCCTAGCAAAGTCCTAAATTTTGACACTCCTACTGAACGTCTCATTCATGTCAAACCAAATTATGATGCTCTTCGAACTTTTGGTTGTGCCTGTTGGCCAAATCTTCGTCCTTACAACAAGCGAAAGCTTGCTTTTCGCTCAAAACGGTGTGTTTTTCTTGGTTATAGTCCTCTTCACAAGGGTGTCAAATGTCTTGATGTTTCAACAGGAAGTATTTATATCTCACGTGATGTAGTTTTTGATGAGAATGTTTTTCCTTTTGCCTCCCTTCATCCCAATGCCGGTGCCCTCCTAAAACAACAAATCTTATTTCTTCCATCTTCCACTTCCTTTTCTCATGAGGGTGCACCTAATATTGATAACCATGTGTCTCCTATTGTGCCAACAACTGATGTGCAGCAGGTAGAAGAGGATCCCGAAGAAAATTTCAGTCCAAATGGTTCTCCCAATGGTTCAGAAATTGCAAGTGAAAATCTAGCAGAAAATGCCGAAACGGACACTGATATTGAGGTGGATGCGCCTGATTATTCTGCTGCCAGCACTGATCTCGACGACGGCCAGCCCGAGGAGGATTCTCCTGGCCACTCACGACGCGCAGCAGACAGCTCGGGTGCCCCTCCTGAGCGGTCGCTGTCGCCGCGGTTGTCGTGGTTCTAAGTCTGACAGTGAGGTAGGGGGGTGTGTATGAAGAGGCTAGACCTTAGCTATTGGGAAGTTGTAAGCACGCAAGGTTTACGAGTTCAGGCCCTTCTCTGAGGAAGTAACAGCCCTACGTCTCGGTGCCCGGAGGCGGTCGATTGGATTATGCGTGTGTAAAATGACAGGGGTGCGAACCCCTGATACTGAGGAGGGGGGTGGCTTATATAGAGTTCGCCAGCCCTCTCCTGCCCTCAGTAATGCAGGGTTTAAGGTACATTTAAGGTGGGCGTTACAGATAACGTCCCTAATAAAGTGTCATAATAATCATAAAGACTACTTAATAGCCGACAGTTTGCCTGCAGAGTGACTGGAGGTCTTCTGGCAGTCGAGTGGTTGGCTTCTTGGTCGAGTGACAGCTTCTTGGTCGAGTGTCTTCAACCCGTCGAGTGGGATACCTTCAAGTTGTCTTAAAGGCGACTTCCTCTAAGGATGTCCTATGGTAGGGCTCTTTAGGACGGGTCCGTGTCCCTACCGTAGGTACATGACTTCATCATTAGCCCCCGAACGGATCGAGGCTGGAGTGAGAAAAGGGGTTAGGGACCTTTCCAACCGACCCTTCGGGTTATTATGGGTGCTTCGTTCTGGGTCGACTGTCACGGATGGCGTCATTAACCTCTTTCAGTCGCCTTGATCCGTTCTAGGTCTTTCGTCGAATGGATTTCTTTACCTGTGAGGCATCGAGCGCCGGCGTGCGCGGGATTTCTGTTTTGTCAAGTTGTTCTGCAGCCGACGAAGACTGCGGGATTCGGATTTTTTGGGAAGCGCGCGGAACGGGGGCGGCCGCAGTAATCGGGAGCGACAGTGCAAAGACTCCTCGATCCCCGCGCCGCCTTTTTCGCCACGTACAGCGCGCGCGCCTGCCACGGGATTTGACTGGATAGCTCGGGCCTACCTGCCAGCCACTCGGGAGCGGCCCCTTATAAGTAGTTGGCCCGGAGCCTTTCGTCAGTACGCGTGCTCATCTCTTCCTCTTCCTCTGTTTCTCCGTCGCCTCCTCCGCTTCCTCCGCTCTCGCCCCGCCACCACAAAACCAGCTCGAGACCTTGCCGGTGACGATGGTGAAGGGGAAGACGACCGCTCTGGAGCGCGCGAAGAAGGCGGCGGCGGCGGGGAAGGGAAAGAAGTCTGTGCGCGGGGGTTCTTCTTCTCGGACGGCCCTGCCCAAGGGGTGGATCCAGGGCGACTGGATGCCCTCGGTGCTCCGTCAGGAGGACCTCGACGACCTGGTCGAGGGAGGAGCCATTCCTCACAAGGCGGCGCGTCTTCCAGGGGGAGAAATCGAGCCCCAGCCACGCGACGGTGAGTGCGTCCTCCTGGCGACTCATATTGACCGTGGGTTCTCTCTGCGGCCCTACTCTTTCTTCCGCAACTTCCTGAACTTCTTCGGGGCGCAGCTCCATCACTTTACTCCGAACTCCATAGTCTATCTTGCCGCCTTTATTTCCATGTGTGAGGCGTTCCTGGGGTGCCGCCCACACTGGGGGCTTTTCAAGCACATCTTCACCTGTCGCTCTCAGTCGGTCAAGAAGGCCAAGTCGAGTGACGAGAGGACACAGGTGATCCAGCTGTGTGGGGGCTTAGCGATCCAGACGAGGGGAAAAAGCTGTTTCCCCTCCATTACCTTCCCGGAGTCAGTTCGAGGATGGCAGGCGACTTGGTTCTACTGCCAGAATCAGGAGACTCCAGGGTAGTCGACTGGACTTCCACCCTTCACCCTCGACCGAGCCCAAAAGCCTGCTTCTCTGAAGGTGACGCCCGAAGAAAAGGCCCAGGTCAAGATACTGGCGGGTCGAGTGGTTGAACTTGTCCGTGAGGGCGTGACGGGGATGGATCTGCTGGAAGTCTTCCTCAAGAGGCGAATCCAACCACTCCAGGCTCGGGACCACCCGATGTGGCTGTACTCTGGCCTCGAGGACACCACTCGGATCCACCCGGAGGAGGTCACCGACGAGATGTTCGAGGGGTGGCTGTCAAGCATCACGGGGAACAAGGACAACCCCCGAGGAGCTAGGAGGGTCATTCCACTCGACAACTCGTATGAGGTCGACCAGGTGCGTCTTTATGTTTCCGACTGAAATCTTCGTTTTCTGCATTGGTCTTCTTTGAGCGAGTCGACTGACTTTTGTCTTGTCCGTTGTTCCTAGGCGACCACCGAGATGTACTCGACGCCCAACGGGGCGCAGGGGTCGACTGAGGAAGGTGAGGCGAGAGCGGGGATGACCAAGGCGAGTGGGAGTCTGACAGCGAAGGGGAGGGAGACGACGACGTCTTCTCCAGCGAGGAGGAGGAGGAGGAGGCTGAACCCCCCCCCGCCCGGAGGGGCGATCCAAGCTCATACACGACCCAGCGCGGGGCCGTGGCAAAGCCGCCGCACCTGCTGGGCAGACGTCAAGCGCCCTCGGAGTTCTCCTCCGCCGACTGAGAAGGCTCCCAAGCACCCACGAGCGACGCCATCCAAGCCGCCCAAAGTCCTGCCAAAGATGAAGATAGCTGTTCCTACCATTTCCGGGTAAATGATAGAAACTTTGCTTTCCTTTGTCGACCGTGGACGGATCCTTGGTCGATTCACCCTGCCGGCTGGCTGACTTTTGAGATTTTGCAGCGGTGCCACTTCTGAGGTTTCCGCCAGGAACGACGACCAAGAGATGGAGGACGCTGTTACCTCCAACCCCGGTATGATTAATGACATTTTGCTTTGAGTCGCCTGGCCCTTGTAGTTCTGGTCGATTGAGTGTTTCTCTTGCAGCCCCTGTTCATGTTATTGACCTCCCGGACGATGATGACAACGAGCCGCTGAGGGTGAAGAGGACAAAGAAGGCGTCGGCTGTCAAGACCCCACAGTCCACTCCGGCACCTGAGGCCGCGGCTCGGGGCGATGGCGAGCCCGCTCGGGCTTCTGTGACCTTTGCCGATCCCTTGTCGAGTGCGCAGCCCTCGGCGTCGACTGCCAACCCTACTTCGCTCTTTGTCGCGTACTCTGTCCCTGAAGACGAAGTGGCCGCTGCGAAGGAGGCCATACACCAGGCAGGGGTCATGATGGAACAGGTGAAGGTGGCTCGGGAGGCCAGCCAAGCCGCCTATGACGCGAGCTCGGCTCTTCAGAGCAATGTCCGGGTTAGTCGACTCAACACTTGATTGTTTGAAGAGTCTTTCTCCCTCTTTCTTTTCCTTGAAGATCTTTGTATCTGTATCTGTACACCCACTGGGTGTGTTTTCTCTTTCTTGGACTAGTGGGGGCACGCTGAGTGCACCCACTGGGTGTAGTCCCCGAGACTACGGTGGACTGCTGGCAGTCGACTGTAGTCTTTATATTGTGTTTCTGAATCTGTATTTCTTCACTCGGTTTGGTCTGGCCAGGTCGAGTGGGACCGTGTCCTGTCGACTGCGGGCAGTCGGGTTTTTTTTTTGGTCGAACCAGTGGGGGCACGCTGAGTGCACCCACTGGGTGTAGTCCCCGAGACTACTGTCGAATGTTTTTGATTCGGCCGTGGTCTTAGAAACGTCACCATTGTTCCTTAGTTACTCGGAAGCAACTTATCTCGAATGTCTGACGACTGTTTTTTTTTGCAGAAATCCTGCGAACTTGCCGCTCGCTATGCTGAACTGGAGAAACAGAAGATTCAACTGGATCTTGATCTAGAGCTGGCCAGGACGGAGCTGCAGAAGGTCAGGGAGGGCGTCGCAGGTAAAGTGACTTTGTCGACTGATTTTGTTTTCAGGCTTGAGCATTCCTCTGTTGTTTCTGATTCGATCGCCATTTCTTTGTAGGAGAATTGGAAAAAGCTTTGGCGAGGAAGGACCAGGACCTGGCTGCTGCCCGCAAGGAGGCTGACGACAAGACGGCTATGGCCGAACAGAAGCTGGCTTCGGTCGACCAGTTGGAAAAGGAAAACACCAGGTTGCAGACCGCTCTGACTGATGCCAACAGGCTGACTGCCAATTGGAGGAAGAAGAACCTCCTCTTGGGCGAGGAGATGGAAGGCATCGCTCGTAGGAGGGACGACCTGCAGAGCTACCTGAGGAGCCTCGCCAAGAGGCTGTACATCAAACTTGAAGGTGCACATCTAATTTTGACTGTTTTGTACTTTTGTGTCGACCCAATCTTGCGATCGTTGGCTTATCTTTAGGTCTTGTGTGCAGAATTCTGTCAGAACTTCGAAGAGGAGACCGGGCGGATCGAAACGGGTCTGGACCCAATCAATTCTCCGGTGAAAGATGATACTGCCATGAACCTGCTCCGACTGGAATCTCGAATCGACGGCGCCGTGGATTACCTGGCTCGACTGAAGGTCGCCGTGTCGCGGATTGACTCGACACTTTAGCCAGAGTCCACGCTCCAGAACGATCTCGAGTCTCTTATGGCTCGACTTGACAAAATCCCCGATCGAGTGCAGGAGTGGAAGAAGTCCTCTGCCCGGTGCGGCGCTGACGTGGCTCTATCCTTAGTCCGCGTCCACTGCAAGGAGGCGCGAGAAGAAAGGCTGGCCGCCATCCAAGTCGCCAATACCAAGAGGCACAGCTTCCAAGACTTCATGGAGACCTTCATTGCTGCAGCCACTCGCATTGCGGACGGAATCGACCTGGATGAGTTTGTCGCTCCTGCCAGCCCTCCTCTTGAGGAGTGAGAAAACTTTTATGCCTTCCCTTAAATTAGCCTCGGAATGCCGAGTGGACTTGTAATCGTTTAAATTCTGCCGAGCTGCGGGCTCGAGTACTTTGATTCGGGGCCCAGGGCCTTTTAAGCTTTATCCGAACTTAATTTTTGCTGAATGTCTTTGTGGTCTGGAACTGTCGTGTGGGGCTTGATGGCCGACCCTCACCCTGTTGTTGTACATTGTATTTGTGGCGGAGCTCTCGGGAAAAGGTGGCAGTCGACCCACGCCTTGTTACTGTAGAGTGGGACGAAGCTCACATTGTATTTGTGGCGGAGCTCTTCAGGAGAAGGTGGGTTTCGAACTTAGGCGAGTATCTGACTACAGCTAAGTCTCCTCGTGGAGAACTTAGGCGAGTGCCGAACTGCAGCTAAGCCCCCGAGTGGGAGGTTTGCTCTCCACTCGGTAGGATTTTTCAAACTTAGGCGAGTATCTGACTGCAGCTAAGTCTCCTCGTGGAGAACCTAGGCGAGTGCCGAACTGCAGCTAAGCCCCCGAGTGGGAGGTTTGCTCTCCACTCGGTAGGATTTTTCAAACTTAGGCGAGTGTCTGACTGCAGCTAAGTCTCTTCGTGGAGAACTTAGGCGAGTGTTGAACTGCAGCTAAGCCCCCGAGTGGGAGGTTTGCTCTCCACTCGGTAGGATTTTTCAAACTTAGGCGAGTGTCTGACTGCAGCTAAGTCTCTTCGTGGAGAACTTAGGCGAGTGCTGAACTGCAGCTAAGCCTCCGAGTGGGAGGTTTGCTCTCCACTCGGTAGGATTTTTCAAACTTAGGCGAATCGGATTCGCAGCTAAGTCACCCACTAGGGGATTTCGGATACATACAACAGTGACAGCAATTATTGGAACACTCTTATTTCTGATAAAAATGAACTTCAGGAGTTTTTCTTATTACATCCGGTTTGAGGGCGGGCTCAAGTGTAAAAGGGGCGGAGAAGCTCCGCGTTCCAAGCTCGAGGTTCGTCGATCTGTCGATTAACATTGTAAAGGTGATATGCTCCGTTGTGGAGGACTCTGGTGACAATGAAGGGGCCTTCCCAAGTGGGAGCGAGCTTGTGAGGTTTCTGTTGATCCACTCGGAGGACCAGATCTCCTTCTTGAAAGGCTCGACTCTTCACATTCCGGGCGTGGAATCGACGTAAGTCCTGCTATGGTCGATCTGATCATCGCCATCTCCCTCTCTTCCTCCAAGAGGTCGACTGCGTCTTGCCGGGCCTGCTCCGCTTCATCTTCGGTGTAAAGTTCGACTCGGGGCGCATTATGAAGAAGATCGCTTGGCAGGACAGCTTCGGCTCCATAAACCAGAAAGAACAGGGTCCTTCCAGTCGACCGGTTAGGGGTGGTCCTTAATCCCCACAGAACTGACGGAAGCTCGTCGACCCAAGCGCCTGCCGCGTGCTTGAGATCGCGCATCAGCCGAGGTTTTAGCCTTTTGAGAATCAGACCATTTGCTCTCTCAGCCTGTCCATTCGACTGGGGATGAGCGACTGAGGCGTAGTCGACTCGTGTGCCTTGAGAAGCGCAAAATGCTCTGAACTCGTCCGAATCAAAGTTTGACCCGTTATCAGTGATGATGCTGTGCAGGACTCCATATCTGAATGTCAATCCTCTGATGAAACTGATAGCGGTGCCAGCGTCGAGGCTCTTTATGGGCTTAGCTTCGATCCATTTGGTAAACTTGTCGACTGCCACAAGCACATGAGTGAATCCACTCCTGCCCGTTCTTAGGGGGCCAACCATGTCCAATCCCCAGACGGCAAAGGGCCAGACGAGCGGAATGGTCTTCAGGGCTGACGCGGGCTTGTGTGACATGTTGGAGTAGAACTGGCAGCCCTCGCACCTGTCGACTATCTCTTTCGCCATCTCATTTGCCCTTGGCCAATAAAATCCAGCTCGGTATGCCTTAGCCACAATGGTTCGAGAGGACGCATGGTGACCGCAGGTTCCCGAGTGGATATCGTTGAGGATTATTTGACCCTCTTCTGGCGTTATGCATTTCTGGCCGACTCCGGTCGCACTTTCTCTGTACAGCTGTCCCCTTATGACTGTGAAGGCCTTAGATCGGCGAACGATCTGTCGAGCCTCCTCCTCGTCCTCCGGGAGTTCTTTCCTTAGGATATATGCAATGTACGGTATTGTCCAGTCAGGGGTGACTGCCAAGACTTCCATGATTAGGTCGACTACTGCAGGCACTTCAACTTCAGTCGGATCCGTGGCACTTTTCGGCTGCGGGGCTTCTTCTGTGAAAGGATCTTCTTGGACTGACGGCGAGTGAATGTGTTCCAGGAACACGTTGCTTGGAATGGCTTCTCTCTTGGAGCCTATCTTTGCCAAGTCGTCAGCTGCCTGGTTTTTCAGTCGGGGGATGTGGTGGAGTTCCAACCCCTCGAACTTCTTCTCTAGCTTCCGTACTGCATTGCAGTACCCAGTCATTGCCGGACTCCTGACGTCCCACTCCTTCATCACTTGATTAACCACCAGATCCGAGTCGCCATAGACCATGAGGCGACGGACGCCGAGCGAAATGGCCATGCGCAACCCATACAAAAGTGCTTCATACTCTGCTTCGTTATTGGAGGAATCGAAGTGAATCTGGAGAACGTATCTGAGTTTATCTCCTCGGGGGGAGACCAAAACTACCCCCGCGCCCGAACCATTCAGCATCTTGGATCCATCGAAGAACATAGTCCAGTGTTCCGAGTGAACTTGAGTCGGAAGTTGCTGTTCAATCCACTCGGCGATAAAATCCGCGATTGCTTGGGACTTGATGGCTTTCTTTGCTTCAAACTTGATGTCTAAAGGAAGGAGTTCAATCGCCCACTTGGCCACTCGACCAGTTGCATCTCTGTTATGCAGGATCTCCGATAATGGGGCGTCGCTGACGACTGTAATGGAGTGGTCAGAGAAATAATGTGCAACTTTCTTCGTGGTCATGTAAATCCCATATACAAGCTTCTGGTAGTGAGGGTATCTTTGTTTTGAAGGGGTCAAAACTTCAGACACATAATAAACAGGGCGTTGAACTTTGACGGCCTTCCCTTCCTCTTCCCGCTCGACCGTAAGTACTGTACTGACAACTTGTCCCGTGGCTGCAATGTAAAGCAGCAGAGGCTCTTTGCTGATTGGAGCAGCTAGCACCGGCTGGGTGGAGAGCAGAGCTTTGAGCTCTGCAAACGCTGCATCAGCTTCTAGAGTCCACTCGAACTTGTCAGACTTTTTCATCAGTCGGTAAAGAGGCAACGCTTTTTCACCGAGTCGAGAAATGAATCGACTTAAGGCGGCCAAGCAGCCTGTAAGTTTTTGGACATCATGCACACGTACAGGACGCTTCATCCGGAGTATGGTGCCAATTTTTTCGGGATTGGCGTCGATTCCCCGTTCGGAAACGAGAAAACTGAGTAGCTTGCCACCTGGAACTCCGAAAGTGCACTTTGACGGATTGAGCTTGATATCGTATCTCCTGAGGTTGGCGAAGGTTTCAGCAAGGTCAGCCCGCAGGTCGGAACCTTTCCGGGACTTGACTACGATATCGTCCATGTACGCCTCCACATTCCAACTGATTTGAGTGAGTAAACACTTCTGGATCATTCTCATGAATGTGGCTCCGACGTTCTTGAGGCCGAATGGCATGGTGACGTAACAGAAGCATCCGAATGGAGTGATGAAAGCTGTTTTGATTTCGTCGGGCCCATACAGACGGATCTGATGGTACCCGGAGTAGGCATCTAGAAAAGACAATCTCTCGCATCCCGCAGTTGAGTCGACAATTTGATCGATGCGAGGGAGAGGAAAATGATCTTTCGGGCAGGCCCGATTGATATGCTTGAAATCAATGCACATGCGGAGTGACTTGTCCTTCTTGGGGACCATGACAACATTGGCGAGCCACTCGGAGTGGTAGATCTCTCGAATGAACTCAGCTGCTAAGAGCCGAGCCACTTCCTCGCCAATGGCTTGTTTTTTCTGGACGGCGGACCGCCGCAGATGTTCCTTCACGGGTTTGAACTTTGAGTCGACTCGCAGGCGGTGCTCAGCCAGCCCCCTGGGAACTCCAGGCATGTCAGAGGGTTTCCATGCGAAGATGTCCCAGTTCTCACGGAGGAGCTGGATGAGCGCTTCTTCCTATTTGGAGTCGAGCGTCGTTGAGATGTGAGTCGGAGCTGCGTCGGGATCAGTCGGGTGAATGTGGACTGTCTTCGTTTCGCCAGCCGACTGAAAAGCTGACTCGGAGGCAGGCTTCTTAGCCCGCAGCAATTCACTCGGGTCGGCAGTCTTTTGGTACTCTTTCAGCTCGACTACTGCCATCTGAGCGTCGGCGATCTTTGATCCCTTCTGGAAACATTCTTCTGCTTTCTTCCGGTTGCCCGTAACAGTGATCACACCTTTGGGGCCAGGCATCTTTAATTTAAGATACACGTAGCATGGTCGAGCCATGAAGCGTGCGTAAGCTGGCCTGCCCAAGATGGCGTGATAAGCACTCTGGAAGTCCACAACTTCAAACGTTAACTTTTCCTTGCGGTAATTCTTTGAATCACCGAAAACCACATCAAGAGCAATCTGGCCGAGTGACTCGGCTTTCTTCCCAGGAATGACTCCGTGGAAGCTCATGTTACTGGTGCTGAGTCTGGACATCGGAATGCCCATTCCTTTCAAGGTTTCAGCGTACAGTATGTTCAGGCCACTGCCGCCGTCCATCAGGACTTTGGTCAGTCGAGTGCCTTCGACAACTGGGTCGACCACCAAAGCTTGCCTCCCAGGGGTGGCAATGTGCGTCGGGTGATCGGACTGGTCGAACGTGATGGCAGTCCGAGACCACTTCAGGTAACTGGGAGTCGCCGGAGCAACCATGTTGACCTCACGGTTAATGATTTTCAGTCGACTTTTGCTTTCGAGATCAGCAAAAATCATCAAGGTGGAATTGACTTGGGGGTATCCATCGTCACTATCTTCCTTGTCTTCAACTCTGTCTGGCTCTTTTTCCTTATCCTTGGGCTGCTTGCCCTGGAACTGCTGAATCAGAAGCCGACACTGTCGAGTGGTATGCTTTGGGAAAATAAAATTTCCTTCTTCATCTTTCTTGGTATGGATGTGACATGGCAGGTCCAGAACATCATTCCCATCCTGATCTTTAACCTTCTTGGGCTTCCATGTGCCCTTGGGCTTTCCCTTGAAATTTCCCTAAGCCACAGCCAGGGCCTCCCCCGGGGCGGCTGGCTCGGCCTTCCGCTTCTGCTTCCGACTGGAGTTTCCTCTGGTTTCTTGGGCGACTGACTTAAGTTTGCCACTTCGGAGTCGGTCCTCGTCTTCTCCATTAGCGTACTTGGTGGCAATCTCCATCATCCGATTAAGGGACATCTCTCCGGTCCGGCCAAACTTCAGATTCAACTCCCTGTACTTGACGCCTTCCTTGAAAGCGCAAACTGCTTGATGGTCTGGCACGTTCTCGACCGAGTGGTGCAGTGTGATCCACCTCTGGATATATTCTCTCAGAGTTTCGTTCGGCTTCTGTACGCAAGACCGCAGCTCCGTAAGGCCTACAGGGCGCTTGCATGTCCCTTTGAAGGTTGTGATAAACACTCGGGAGAGATCCTCCCAAGTGTAAATGCTGCTGGGCGCCAGCTGATTCAGCCACGCCCTAGCTGAGCCTTCCAACATGAGGGGTAAATGCTTCATGGCTACCTCATCGTTGCCGCCGCCAATCTGCACAGCCACTCGGTAATCCTCGAGCCATGTGTCAGGCTTGGACTCACCGGTGAACTTGCTGATTCCAGTCGCCAGCCGGAAGTTGGGAGGGATCACCGCAGCTCTGATGGCCCGACTGAAACATTCAGGCCCCGAGGCGTGTGTCCTGCTGCCGGTGGGCGTATCTCTGTTGTGGCCCTCTCGATGCCTGTCCACCAGACCTTGAACGAGGATGGATCTCGCGTCAAAGCCTGGGTCTCTGGGGTCGACTGGGATCCTCTGCCCAGTGTTATGGAGGCGCCTGTCGTCTCGATGCCGAGGTGCATATGATCCACTCCTCGGGGGAGGGGACGGCACCCGACGCCCATCATCACGGTCGGGTCGGTGATCATATTGTTCGTTCCTCCTATACTGATCGTGCCGGTCTCCACGCCCCTCACGCCTCGGGGGCGATCTCGGGCTGTGAGCCGACTGGACAGTCTCCGTTGCGACAGATCGACTGTGGATCCTGTCCCGCGACTGAGAGACGGCGGAATTCTGATTTCCCGCCGCTCGGAGCAATGCTCTGATCTGCAGCAATCCTCTGCCGGCCTCCGACTGGGAGGGCTGGATTGACTCCGCTATGCGGGCCGCGGCAGCCAGGTTCTGAACCGGAGTTCGGTACACCTGCGGTGGCGGGAAGAGCTGACGTCGACTGGGTTCGGGAGCTTGTTGGCGTCGACTGGACTCGGGAGCCTGCTGGCGTCGACTGGACTCGGGAGCCCGCTGACGCGCCCGCTCGTCGAGAGCTCGCTGTAGATTCTCCAGTCGAGTGCGCTCGGCTAGATTAGCCAAGCGCGCGTCCTCCAAGGCCCGGGCCTCGGGAGTTTCTCCAACAATAGGTGTGTAGAGCGCGTCCATGTTCCGGCGACGAAGCTCCTCCCGTTGCAATGACGTAAGAGGCTCGGGAAGGTATTCGTCGTGAGGGTGCGACGGATCGCCCCTATCGGCACCATCATCAGCGCGATGGAATCCAGGGGGACTGCGTGTCCCCTCGACCGCCAGAACCTCCGCCAAGGGGTCGCTGCTGTCACACTCGGAAGCGGTCTCCGTGGAGCCAGTCGACAGATCGAACAGGCCGCAGAGGGATTCGTCAGGCTCGATTGCAGCGACTTGCGGGGTCGCCGACTGGCGGGCCGCGGCGTGCTTCATCCACCGCTGGAGCCTCGACCGACCCGAGCGCTTGCGCTGGCAGGAGACAGGACGGGGAGATGGCACGGGAGTCGACCGATATGGGGTCGATGGCTGCCTCAGGAGGACGCCACGGACGCACGCGCGGAAGTGCGTCGCACCGCGGACGGGGAGCGCGTCGACGTCAAGCGGCGCCTCCTGGAGCCAGGCGGAGTCGTCGGCGATGAAAGCGAGTCCGCCGAGACGGATCTCGCGGCCCTCCGCCAAAGTTCCGCAGGAAAACATGATCAAGTGGATCGGAAAAATCGCAACTTCTCCAATTAGGCGCTAAGACTAATGCCCCACGGTGGGCGCCAACTGTCGTGGTTCTAAGTCTGACAGTGAGGTAGGAGGGTGTGTATGAAGAGGCTAGACCTTAGCTATTGGGAAGTTGTAAGCACGCAAGGTTTACGAGTTCAAGCCCTTCTCTAAGGAAGTAACAGCCCTACGTCTCGGTGCCCGGAGGCGGTCGATTGGATTATGCGTGTGTAAAATGACAGGGGTGCGAACCCCTGATACTGAGGAGGGGGGTGGCTTATATAGAGTTCGCCAGCCCTCTCCTGCCCTCAGTAATGCAGGGTTTAAGGTACATTTAAGGTGGGCGTTACAGATAACGTCCCTAATAAAGTGTCATAATAATCATAAAGACTACTTAATAGCCGACCGTTTGCCTGCAGAGTGACTGGAGGTCTTCTGGCAGTCGAGTGGTTGGCTTCTTGGTCGAGTGACAGCTTCTTGGTCGAGTGTCTTCAACCCGTCGAGTGGGATACCTTCAAGTTGTCTTAAAGGCGACTTCCTCTAAGGATGTCCTATGGTAGGGCTCTTTAGGACGGGTCCGTGTCCCTACCGTAGGTACATGACTTCATCAGCGGTCCCCGCCTCTGCACACCCCGATGTCGCCCCGGTCTCCTGTCTCCTCTGGTCAGCTGTCGGCCGCAGTTTCCTCTGCCTCTTCTGTGGCCACAGCTGCTGAGGGGGGAAGTGTTTCAGAAAATGAAGATGGGAGTGAAAATTCAGAAGCGAATTCAGAAGCTGATGCATCACCTTCACCGCCACCTCCACCTGCTGAACCTGCTGCTGTTGGAGTTCGTACACGTCTTCAGAAAGGTATACGACAGCCAAAACAATATACTGACGGCACTGTTCGATGGTGCATGTTATCTTCTACAGGAGGTGAACCATGCACACTTGTGGAGGCGTTAAATGACTCAAACTGGCGTCAAGCAATGCAAGAAGAGTATGATGCGTTAATTGAGAACAAGACTTGGCATCTTGTTCCTCCAAGCAGAAACAAGAATTTAATTGACTGCAAATGGGTATATCGTGTCAAGAAGAAAGTTGATGGTTCTATTGACAGGTACAAAGCAAGATTGGTTGCAAAAGGATTCAAACAGAGGTATGGAATTGATTATGAGGATACTTTCAGCCCTGTGGTTAAAATTGCTACTATTAGAATTGTTTTGGCTCTTTCTGTTTCTCGAGGATGGAGTTTACGGCAGCTAGATGTCAAGAACGCGTTTCTTCATGGTGTTTTGGAAGAGGAGGTATATATGAGACAACCTCCAGGTTTTGAAAATCCTCATGCTCCGCATTATATTTGTAGACTTGACAAAGCTCTTTATGGACTGAAACAAGCACCTAGAGCCTGGTATTCTAGACTCAGTGCCAAGTTGAGTGACCTTGGTTTTATACCCTCAAAGGCTGATACTTCATTGTTTCTCTACAACAAGTCAGGCATCACAATTTATATATTGATATATGTTGATGATATTATAGTAACAAGCTCCTCTGATTATGCTATTACGGTTTTGCTTCGAGATTTAAGTAAGAACTTTGCTATCAAAGATCTAGGTGATTTGCACTACTTTCTTGGTATTGAAGTTAAGAACGTTGGAACCGGTTTGGTTCTTACACAGGAAAAGTATGCAAAGGATTTACTTGCAAAGATTGGTATGTTTGGTTGCAAAGCTGCACCTACACCATTGTCTTCTACAGAACAATTATCTCTTACTGATGGTACACCTTTGGGTCCTGATGACAGCACCAAGTATCGCAGTATTGTTGGAGGATTGCAGTATTTGACATTAACACGTCCAGATCTATCTTATTCAGTGAATAAAGTCTGTCAGTTTCTTCATGCTCCAACTACAGAACATTGGTCAGCTGTGAAGCGAATTATGAGATACATACAGGATACCTTGAAAGTTGGAATCACAATTGTCAAATCTTCTTCTATATTTCTTAGTGCTTTCTCTGATGCAGACTGGGCAGGTTCTCTTGATGATAGAAGATCCACAGGTGGTTTTGCTATATTTGTTGGACCAAACTTGGTCTCTTGGAGTGCTAGGAAACAAGCTACAGTATCCAGGTCCAGTACTGAAGCTGAATACAAAGCTTTAGCAAATGCTACAACAGAGTTAATTTGGGTTGAAGCTCTCCTTGGTGAACTTGGAGTTAAATTGAAGGAAAAACAATGTCTTTGGTGTGACAATTTAGGTGCTACCTATTTGTCTGCTAATCCAGTGTTTCATGCTCGCACTAAGCATATTGAGATAGATTTTCACTTTGTGAGAGAGAGAGTTGCTGAAAAATTACTGAATATCAGATTTGTCTCAAGCAAAGATCAAGTTGCAGATGGCTTTACAAAGGCACTTCCAGTGAAGCAACTAGATGAGTTTAAGCGTAATTTAAACCTTTCAAAGGCTTAGATTAAGGGGGAGTGTTAAATGTAATTTTAGTTTTTGTATACCGTATAGCGTATAGTATTGTATACGGATACCTGCACCTTGTACAACTTGGCTTCCAAGCCAACTCGGCTTTCAAGCCATCTAAATTAACATGCAACCGGTGTGGACTCAAGCACCGTTCCCGTCATCACGTTTGACAAGGTTCACACCAGATAAGGCAAGTAAATGCATATATTGAGCCACCAAAGGGCATGAACCAACTGAACCTAGGTAGTTCACAATTGCACATGGTTCTAGCAAATATGTTATAATACGAATACAGCTCCCGTATACTTACCAACTAGCTTGATGTCCGTGTTGTCAACTAACCACTGTGCACCATCCTCTGTAAATCCAACATAACTCATATCACCAGCTGCCTTCCACATGAGCCCCCTACATATCATCTGTTTACTTACATGTTCAATACAGCCTATAGAAAGATCGACTGGCGATATGGTGAAGAGTGTAGCGTCTACTTGAATATCTGTTATTAAAGAGGTCATACCTGTCTGTGTTCAATGTCCTGAAGAGAACACGACGAACACCTTTCGGTATATTTAGGGATTTCATGGATTCAGCTGCATAGAATTAGTGGGGCATCATATATCAAATACTAGACAGCTTGGATGTGAATCAAATATTTTTAGTAAGAATATCAGCACTCATTTTTTTTTCAAAATGCAGATGTTGGTTTTAGTAAGAATATCAGCTTATTGGATTTGTGTCAAACAACATGAATTCTATGGAGAAACCAATATCTGAATACATAACCACATTAGTAATCCACATGTTTCTCTCATGCCATGTTAAATTAATCTTGTGACATGATATGAGAAGAAGTTCATTAGCTGGGTGATTCATCATCATTGATACAATAGAAGAGCTGAGCTCCCTGTAAAAAGAGAGAGAAGACTTCCCCCACACCCTACCTGTTATATTTGTGTGTCTTGGAACATCGACCAGTAAGGCAGGACCTGTCCAGGAACAAGAGTAGGTCAATTGTCAATGCTAATTTCAATGAAGTTTAGCAGGGAAATCTTTCGGAAAAATATATAGAAAATGCTAATTGTCAATGAACAAGAGTCTTTTGTCCTTTTTAAACAATTTTAATGGACAGAGTTTGTTCTACAGCTACTCCGAATCAGATTCAGAGGACATCAGCTACAAGAAAATGATGTCAGGCGGCCGCAATCCATGCTGCCGTGCTGCCTCTATGAATTGGCATCTAGAATTCCCCATTTCATCATCTAGCCAACCATTTAACCAAGGTGATCATATATATGTGCAAAGACGGCAGGCCGGAGACTGACAAAATTGGTCAAAGCCTAGTTCTGATCGCCGATCGGAGAAAACACTCAGCTCACCGTTGAGGACATCGAGGTCGAGCGTGTCGATGTCGAGGCCGGCGGCGAAGTGGGCCTGGTTCATGTGACCCGGCGCGTCGACGTGGGTGCCCATGTGGCACTCCATCCGGAGCTCCGACAAGTTGTACTCCGACCCGTCCTCCATCGACGCCTTGAGGCGCACGAGGGGGCCGACCGTCGCGCCGGGCGCGAACGCCGGCATGCTGGGGCGGTACGCGTGCGTGATGTCCACGATGCGCCCGCCCCCGTACTCCTCCAGCGCCGGGCCGTGGCGCCGGCCTGCCGCGCCTCTTGCGGAGGGGGGAGAGCCGCCGGGCGCCGCCCCGCAGGTGTCGGCCTCCGCGCCCGCGTAGCCCGGGTGCGCGTCGCCGGCCGCCGTGGCGAGAGCATGGCGCGCCGGGAGGAGGACCAGCAGGAGGATGGTGAGAGCCGCCGCGGCCATGGTCGCCGACCTGCCGCGCCGAGCGCTCACGCTGGACTCCGTGGACTCTTGGCAGCATGTTTGGTTCAGGGACGGGAGTTGAGGGGTAAGGAGATTAAAAATCTACTGTTTAATTAGACCGAATGGAAGTTTAAGTGGGAAAGGGACTATAAGTTGGGGAAACCAATTTCCACCGACTTTTTTGCAGGGGTAACCCGTTAATTCGTGAGGAGAGTTTTATCCCACGTCAATTCCCATCATATGTCAAATAAGGAAATGGGAGTAAAAATCTATTTTCCATGCCTAATCTCTTTATAAACATCCTTGTGCAAACTTCTATTTCCTTGCCCAAATGTTTACCAAACAAGCTGTGGAGAGTGACGGTAGCAGGAAACTGCTGCTCTGGCGTGAGTACAGTGGTGCCGGAAGTCTGGATGGGACAAGGGGCTGCCGATAAGTACGGACCGAGTTGGGTTGACTAGATTGGCAAATTAGATGCCTGCTTCTGTCAGGCTTCAAAGCTGGACAAGAGAAAGAGCCACTTCCTGGAAACCAACCACAGAAACTGATTCGATCGGATGGACGTCTCCTCGTCGGACGCTGGTCTTGCCGTTCTAGACGCCGCTGATATTCAGGCGTCGTGAGGGGTGGTTTTGCTGGGGCTCCTCCACCAGCTCCGTGTAGTACACTAGGCTCGAGCTCTCCGCAAGCTGCCGCTTCACCGCAACTCCAACTATCATATCCACGTTGACGAAAAAGGCTCGAGCCCCTTTTTACGTGTAAGAGCAATTCTAATTGGACGATTCAAACGGACGACGTATTTGTCTGTTTTTTGTCTGTTTGGGTCGGTCATCCGTCCGGCGTCCGCTCAGTTTTGCATTTGAGTCGGCACTGCTTCCAATGTGCCAACCCATTTCATTCAACTTTTAAATAAAAAAAGGCCCGCGGCCAATCATGTCAGCGGCCATGTCTCATGCCGGCACCATGCCAGCACCGGCATACAATGCCGGCTACAGAAAATACCACAGTTCATGCTGGCGCACTCGCCAGCCAACCTACACACATGCCAGCACACACAAAATGGTGGGACTTGGAGTTTGACCACGCCATCGCGGCTCCCGTGGTTATGTCGGCACACCTGCCGGCATACAAAAAGATGGCCCTCGGCACCATAGATCACTCGTCCTGAAACTTGAGCATGTCGGCCTGCATCTTCTCGAACCACGGCCTCTTCCTTGGCGATAAGGCGTTGAGATCCACCTTCATGATCTCCATCCCGGTCATCATGCTTGCAAGAGACATTTCTTTCGCCTTTGTCTTGGCGTTGGCAGCCTCGATCTCTAGCATCTTGGCTTGCTTCTCGGCCTCGAGCTCGAACATCTTGGCTTGCTTCTCGGCATCAAGATCAAGCCTCCTCCTTTGGATCTCCATGAAAGCATCCATTTGCTCCGCCTGAAAAGTCGGCGCTCCCCCTCCCTTGAGTTCTTCTTATTCATCATGTCGTCCACGCTTACGATCAAGGCGTTGGTTGCCGCATCTCACTTGTTCTCCTTCTTGGAGTTGGTCTTCCCCCGTGGTTGTGCCAGCTCGCCCTCCCCAACATACTCCACGGCGCCCTTCCCCCCACGTGCCTTGAGCGCGGCATATTGTGCCTTGAACTTCTATTCGTCCTTGATGACCCGATAGCAATGGGAGAGGTTGAAGCACTTGCCATTGTGTTGAACCTTGAATGCCTCCAAAGCTTGAAATGCCTACAAAATGATTCCATGCAAGCATATGGGCAAGTGATAGCAAATGAAGACGTAAAAGAATGATCTTGATGGCACAAAAGAGGCCGACTTGCTTGCTATCATACCATGTCTTGCACGCCGATGCCGCTCACGGGGCAGGCCTTGACGCTCTCAAGGGTGGCATAAAACTTGTTGCACTCTTGTTGGATCACCCTCCACCGCTTGGAAATGGAGACCCACCCGCGCGTGCTCACAAATTGGTAGGGTGCAAATTTCTTGTGCTCATGAAACTCGCGGTGCACACAAGTCCAAAAGGTTGAATGCTTTTGCTCGGCGTCCGTCTTTGGGTCTTATCCAATGTCTCGCCAACACTTGCAAAGAAGCTTGTCCTCGGCAGCTGTGTACGCCTTCGTGTGCTTGCTCTTGCGCTTCGGCTTGGGACCAGCTGTTTGGTTGGCGAGCTCGTCCTCGAACAAAGGCTCCACTTCGATGTCGCACTCGTCCTCTTCCTCTAGCCCATAGTCGTCCGGAAACTCGTGGTCGAGGGGGAAGCCGTCCAGATCGATGCCGACCTGATCACGCATGAAGGCCGCCTGATCGGGATCATAGCCAGGGGCCGGCGTGAACGCCCGGCGGCCGTCCTGGCTTTGTGTCTCCTAGGAATCGTAGCCAGCGCCCGACGCACCATCCTCGAAGATGAGGTGTTGCATGTAGTCCTCGTCGACGGCGGACGACATTTTCTCGAACAGGTTGCGGGCGTCCGGGAGACAGCCGGCCGGCGTCTGTCGTGCGCGTTTCCTCGTGCCGCCGGATGACGAGCCACCAACCACCGGGGTGGCGTTGAGGTCGATGGGCGCGGGTGTGGGCGTGGAAGGCGCGACCACGCTCACGTCGGGTGAGCACTCCCCGGAGAGGCGGGAGGCTCGCGGGTAGACGTGGAAGCCGGGGACCGGGTTGCAAGCCGAGACGCGGGGTGAGTCGGGCATCACCATCCGAGAAAACATCGACGAGCCGGTGCTGGCCGCGACGACGGCGGCTTGGACGAGGCTCTACTGGCTAGGGTTTATCCCAAGCATGTAGAGCGCCTCCCTCGTTGCAGCGGCGACGCGGGCGTTGGTGAATTCCTGCTGCGCGGCGGCGGCGGCCTGCACAGCGGCCTCATCCCTCGCGTCCGCGGCGTGCCTCCGGCCCTTCCTCTTGGCCAACTCCCTTGTCCGTTGTTCGGGCGCCAGCGCCTTCTTCGGCTTGGTCGCCGCGGCGGTCTTGCGCCGCACGAGGCTTGCCTTTCCCGAAGGAGGCGACGGTGCCGAACGAGGCGAGGGAGGCGAGGCCGGCGGCGGCGTCGAGGTCGAGGTCGAAGTCGATGGCGTCCTCCATAGCTGGTTGGGGGCGGGGGCGCGCGCTGGTGGGAGCGTTTTTGGGGAAAATGGGGGGAAATGGTTGTGGCTGCCACCAACAGGCAGGCCTGGGGAGAGGAGTAGGCGCGCGCGCACGCGTCCGTCTCGTGTCCGCGCCGACGCAAATCCGACTCAAAAATGGGCCTGGAATGGGTCGCCCATGGACGAAAAACGGACGCGCGTCCGTTTGGGTCGGCGCGTTGGGCCGCCACTTTTGTCCGCGCCGACCCAAATGGACGAGGGCGGACGAAATGGGTCGCCCCATTGGAGTTTCTCTAAAGCAGTAAAACACCACATTCACCCTAGGCTAGATAGGGAGATGCTGAAGATCAGCTACACCCTAGACACCACAAATAAGACGAACCATAAACAACAAAGCACCACTTGAGGTAAACGACCGAACATCGATGAGTCGAGGCCTCCAAAGTGGTGTCTTCAGGAAGGGCACGACACTGTTGCGGTGCCACCGCCCGATCAAAGTGATTTGGGATTTCACCCGGAGTGTCTCGGAGAGGTTCGAGCAGTCACGACGATGCCTTCAAGAAGGGCGACGCCCACGAGCGCCTCACCGATGGCCTATCCAAAGATAGACAAGGTTTTCACCCCCAGCTCACACAATCCATGCCTGAAACATGGTACGGGCATACTGTCGTACAACCACCACCGATCGCCGATCGCCAACCACCACGCGCGCCTTCACGTCCATGATAGCCGACCAACATCCGAGCCACGACAGAGCAGGTCGCTCGTGACCCAGGTCGCACGCAGCCCCGTTGCACGACGGGCCACCGACGCCAGATCGGCCAGATCTGGCCGGGACCGTCCTGCATGACACCACACGAGAAGACGTCGCTCACAGCCGCCACACACCGCCAGGGCCACAAGACGCCGCTACACCGCCGCCATGCAGAGCCGTCGCCACCCATCGCGCCCGACGCCACGCCACTGGGCCCCGCATCAGCACAATGTCTAAGTACGTTACGCAATCCCGCGCCAGCCGCCGCCAAGAAGAGAGGAAACAGACCCCCGCCGCCACCAACGCTGGTCGGCCTTTGCCCGGCGGAGGAGGGGAGAGAGGCCGAGGGAGAAGGAAGATGGGTGGCGCTAGGGTTTCCCCCGAGGACGCTCGCAGGAGCGGCTTGGGGGAGAAGCCTTCATTTAATTGTATCCATGTTCTATTTTTTTGCATGTGAGCTCGACATGAAGGTTGCTCAGAAGATGGACGCTGAGAGGGACCGCCGGATTTGGGACCGTATAGTCGCCCTAGAGGCCACCGTAGACAATGGCACATGGCCGAAGTGGGATGCACCCGCCCTAGACCGCTCCTCTCCGCCGAGGCCCACAATGTTGGCGCCCACGCATGTTCGGCATGGGATAAGGCTACCTTGGCCCGTTTCCACGAGATTAATGCTGCAATGCCGCATATCGCACCGACAAGTCATGCATGTTACAGCCACAACTAGTTTAGTTACTTTTTATTTTTGTTTTTACTTTTTGAGAGAAGTTAGTTTATTTGGTTGTCTATACTAATAAAAGTCATGGTGTGACTCATTTTCCACCCCTTTCTATGAATGAAATCGCTTGTAATTCTATTTTACATGAATCTGTTATCGTTCGAAGTAAAAACTATGCGTATTGTGCGTTGATGAGTGGGGAATTGGGGGGAAAGAGTTAACAAATGACATATGGATCCCACACACATGGAAATTTTGGAGGTTGTATTTTTTCAATTCTGAGATTGCGCGTGGAATCTGGAGTCTCCATATTCCTAGCGATCACCTCCATCATGATTATGGCAATCAATATTTTTGACGATTCTACCAAAGTTGCTCTAACACTTTTTTTCTTGAGAAAACACATGAGTATGCATTTCATATATTGATAGGAAGAGAGAGGTGAAAGAACACCGGTCCACAAAGTTACGCCTTGGCCCATGGGACAAAGCTCATATTACAAAAGGCTAATTTTCCCTAACCGCCCTCATAGACAACTCAAGCAAACAAGGGGCCATGTCAACCTTGAAGAACCCTACCTGAACTCACTCTGATGTGACCTACATAACCTGGCGAAGGATGTCCCGCACGGATGCAGTAGCACCGTCAAAGACCACCACATTGCGGTGCTTCCACGTCTCCCAGAGCACTAGAGTCACGAAAGTGTTGATGTCCTTTGGGTGCCTTGAAAACATGGCAAGTGTTGAGCACCATGGCAGGAGGCGATCAGCTTGTCTGGGAACCCACTCACCATGCCCCCAGGCTGAGAGAGCCTCGAACCACACCATGCGGGAGAAGATGCAAGACAGTATCAACTGATCCATGGTCTCCTAATCCTGCTCGAACATCGGACATATGGCCTGATGTGGCAAGCCCCTCCTCACCAGCCTGTCAGAGGTCCAAATTTTGTTCTTGAGGATTAGCTAGCTAAAGAATTTACACCACATAGGAGCCTTGGAGCGCCAAGTGAAGCTTGCCACAATGTCGTGTTCATGCCCAATGAACTTGCTGGCATAAGCCGATCGAACCGAGAAAGCGCCTGAGGTCTCCCACGCCTAACAGGCCGAATCGATGATTCCTGCATGAAGCTCCACTGGGGCTAGTATGTCCCAAAGCAAGAGGAATTGGGCCAGCTCAGCGTGAGTGAGGTCTAGGCCAAGATCTCTCACCCAAGCCCCTACCATGGCGTCCGCGACCGTTCTAGAGGCCCCAATCCATGGCTTGATCTTGGCGTACACTAACGGTGCGATCCCTGAAGGAAATATGCCCTAGAGGCAATAATAAAGTTATTATTTATTTCCTCATATCATGATAAATGTTTATTATTCATGCTAGAATTGTATTAAAAGGAAACATGATACATGTGTGAATACATAGACAAACAGATTGTCACTAGTATGCCTCTACTTGACTAGCTCGTTGATCAAGGATGGTTATGTTTCCTAACCATAGACATGAGTTGTCATTTGATAAACGAGATCACATCATTAGGAGAATGATGTGATTGACTTGATCCATCTCGTCAGCTTAGCACTTGATCGTTTTAGTTTGCTGCTATTGCTTTCTTCACGACTTATACATGTTCCTATGACTATGAGATTATGTAACTCCCGATTACCGGAGGAACACTTTGTGTGCTACCAAACATCACAACCTAAATGGGTGATTATAAAGATGCTCTAGAGGTGTCTCCGATGGTACTTGTTGAGTTGACATAGATCAAGATTAGGATTTGTCACTCCGATTGTCGGCGAGGTATCTCTAGGCCCACTCGGTAATGCACATCACTATAAGCCTTGCAAGCATTGTAACTAATGAGTTAGTTGCGGTATTATGCATTACAGAACGAGTAAAGAGACTTGCCAGTAATGAGGTTGAACTAGGTATTGAGATACCGACGATCAAATCTCGGGCAAGTAACATACCAATGACAAAGGGAACAACGTATGGTATTATGCGGTTTGACTGATAAAGATCTTCGTAGAATATGTGGGAGCCAATATGAACATCCAGGTTCCGCTATTGGTTATTGACCAGAGATGTGTCTCGATCATGTCTACATAGTTCTCGAACCCGTAGGGTCCAAACGCTTAAAGTTCGATGACGATCGGTATTATGAGTTTTTGTGTTTTGATGTACCGAAGGTAGTTCGGAGTCCCGGATATGATCACGGACATGACGAGGAGTCTCGAAATGGTCGAGACATAAAGATCGATATACTGGACGACTATATTCGGACACCGGAAGTGTTCCGGGTGATTTCAAAGAAAACCGGAGTGCCGGAGGGTTACCGGAACCCCCCCCCCCCGAAGAAATAATGGGCCTTATGGGCCTTAGTGGAGAAAGAGAGGGCTGGCCTAGGGCAGGCCGCGCGCCCCTCCCCCTCTGGTCCGAATTGGACTAGGAGAGGGGGGCGGCGCCCCCCTTTCCTTCTCCCTCTCCCCCTTCCTTTCCCCCTCCTAGTAGGAGCAGGAAAGAGGGGAGTCCTACTCCTACTACGAGGATGACTCCTCCTCCTGGCGCGCCATAGAGGGCTGACCGACCTCCCCTCTTGCTCCTTTATATAAGGGGGCAGGGGGGCACCTCTAGACACACAAGTTGATCATTGATCCCTTAGCCGTGTGCGGTGCCCCCCTCCACCATAATCCACCTCGATCATATCATAGCGGTGCTTAGGCGAAGCCCTGCGTCGGTAGCAACATCATCACCGTCAACACGCCGTCGTGCTGACGAAACTCTCCCGTGAAGCTCTCCTGGATCGGAGTTCGTGGGACGTCATCGAGCTGAACGTGTGCTGAACTCGGAGGTGCCGTGCGTTCGGTACTTGGATCGGTCGGATCATGAAGACGTTCGACTACATCAACCGCGTTCTCATAACGCTTCCGCTTACGGTCTACGAGGGTACGTGGATGATACTCTTCCCTCTCGTTGCTATGCATCGCCATGATCTTGCCTGTGTGTAGGATTTTTTTTGAAATTACTACGTTCCCCAACAACAGTGGCATCCGAGTCTGGTTTATGCGTAGATGTTATATGCACGAGTAGAACATACATGAGTTGTGGGCGATACAAGTCGTACTGCTTACCAGCATGTCATACTTTGGTTCGGCGGTATTGTTGGATGAAGCGACCCGGACCGACATTACGCGTACGTTTACGCGAGACTGGTTCTACCGACGTGCTTTGCACACGGGTGGCTGGCGGGTGTCAGTTTCTCCAACTTTAGTTGAACCGAGTATGGCTACGCCCGGTCCTTGAGAAGGTTAAAACAGCACTAACTTGACAAACTATTGTTGTGGTTTTGATGTGTAGGTAAGAACGGTTCTTGCTCAGCCCATAGCAGCCACGTAAAACTTGCAACAACAAAGTAGAGGACGTCTAACTTGTTTTTGCAGGGCATGTTGTGATGTGATATGGTCAAGACATGATGCTATATTTTGTTGTATGAGATGATCATGTTTTGTAACCGAGTTGTCGGCAACTGGCAGGAGCCATATGGTTGTCACTTTATTGTATGCAATGCAATCGCCTTGTAATTGCTTTACTTTATCACTAAGCGGTAGCGATAGTCGTAGAAGCAATAGTTGGCGAGACGACAACGATGCTACGATGGAGATCAAGGTGTCGCGCCGGTGACAATGGTGATCATGACGGTGCTTCGGAGATGGAGATCACAAGCACAAGATGATAATGGCCATATCATATCACTTATATTAATTGCATGTGATGTTTATCTTTTATGCATCTTATTTTGCTTAGATCGACGGTAGCATTATAAGATGATCTCTCACTAAATTTCAAGGTACAAGTGTTCTCCCCGAGTATGCACCGTTGCAAAAGTTCGTCGTGCCGAGACACCACGTGATGATCGGGTGTGATAAGCTCTACGTTCACATACAACGGGTGCAAGCCAGTTTTGCACATGCAGAATACTCGGGTTAAACTTGACGAGCCTAGTATATGCAGATATGGCCTCGGAACACTGGAGACTGAAAGGTCGAGCGTGAATCATATATAAGATATGATCAACATATTGATGTTCACCATTGAAAACTACTCCATCTCACGTGATGACCGGACATGGTTTAGTTGACATGGATCACGTGATCACTTAGATGATTAGAGGGATGTCTATATAAGTGGGAGTTCTTTAATAATTTGACCTTAATTTATCATGAACTTAGTACCTGATAGTATTTTGCATGTCTATGTTGTTGTAGATAGATGGCCCGTGCTGTTGTTCCGTTGAATTTTAATGCGTTCCTTGAGAAAGAAAAATTGAACGATGATGGTAACAATTACACGGACGGGGTCCATAACTTGAGGATTATCCTCATCGCTGCACAGAAGAATTACGTCCTGAAAGCACCGCTAAGTGCCAAACCTTCTGCAGGAGCAACACCAGGTGTTATGAATGTCTGGTAGAGTAAAGTTGATGACTACTCGATAGTTTAGTGTGCCATGCGTTACGGCTTAGAACCGGGACTTCAACGACATTTTGAACGTCATGGAGCATATGAGATGTTCCAGGAGTTGAAATTAATATTTCAAGCAAATGCACGGATTGAGAGATATGAAGTCTCCAATAAGTTCTACAGCTGCAAGATGGAGGAGAATAGTTCTGTCAGTGAACATATACTCAGAATGTCTGGGCACCATAACCACTTGACTCAACTGGGAGTTAATCTTCCTGTTGATAGTGTCATTGATAGAGTTCTTCAATCATTGCCACCAAGCTACAAGAGCTTCGTGATGAACTATAACATGCAAGGGATGAATAAAACGATTCCCGAGCTCTTCCTAATGCTAAAGGCTGCGGAGGTAGAAATCAAGAAGGAGCATCAAGTGCTGATGGTTAACAAGACCACCAGTTTCAAGAAAAAGGGTAAAGGGAAGAAGAAAGGGAACTTCAAGAAGAACGGCAAACAAGTTGCTGCTCAAGAGAAGAAACCCAAGTTTGGACCTAAGCCTAAGACTGAGTGCTTCTACTGCAAACAGACTGGTCACTGGAAGCAGAACTGCCCCAAGTATTTGACGGATAAGAAGGATGGCAAGGTGAACAAAGGTATATGTGATATACATGTTATTGATGTGTACCTTACTAATTCTTGCAGTAGTGCCTGGATATTTGATACTGGTTCTGTTGCTAATATTTGCAACTCGAAACAGGGACTACGAATTAAGCGAAGATTGGCAAAGGACGAGGTGACGATGCGCGTGGGAAATGGTTCCAAAGTCGATGTGATCGCAGTCGGCACGCTACCTCTACATCTACCTTCGGGGTTAGTATTAGACCTGAATAATTGTTATTTGGTGCCAGCGTTAAGCATGAACATTATATCTGGATCTTGTTTGATGCGAGATGTTTATTCATTTAAATCAGAGAATAATGGTTGTCCTATTTATTTGAGTAATATCTTTTATGGTCATGCACCCTTAAAGAGTGTTCTATTCTTTTTGAATCTCGATAGTGGAGATACACATATTCATAGTATTGAAGCTAAAAGATGCAGAGTTGATAATGATAGTGCAACTTATTTGTGGCACTGCCGTTTAGGTCATATGGGTATAAAGCACATGAAGAAACTCCATTTTGATGGACTTTTGGAATCACTTGATTATGAATCACTTGGTACTTGTGAACCGTGCCTCATGGGCAAGATGACTAAAACGCCGTTCTCTGGAACTATGGAGCGAGCAACAGATTGTTGGAAATCATACATACTGATGTGTGTGGTCCGATGAATATTGAGGCTCGCGGCGGGTATCGTTATTTTCTCACCTTCACAGATGATTTGAGTAGATATGGGTATATCTACTTGATGAAAAATAAGTCTGAAACATTTGAAAAGTTCAAATAATTTCAGAGTGAAGTGGAAAATCATCGTAACAAGAAAATAAAGTTTCTACGATCTAATCGTGGAGGAGAATATTTGAGTTACGAGTTTGGTCTTCATTTGAAACAATGCGGAATAGTTTCGCAACTCATGCCACCCGGAACACCACAGCGTAATGGTGTGTCCGAACGTCGTAATCATACTTTACTAGATATGGTGCGATCTATGATGTCTCTTACTGATTTACCGCTATCGTTTTGGGGTTATGCTTTAGAGACGCTGCATTCACGTTAAATAGGGCGCCATCTAAATCCGTTGAGATGACTCCTTATGAACTGTGGTTTGGCAAGAAACCAAAGTTATCGTTTCTTAAAGTTTGGGGCTGTGATGCTTATGTGAAAAAGCTTCAACCTGATAAGCTCGAAACCAAATCAGAGAAATGTGTCTCCATAGGATACCCAAATAGATAGTTGGGTACACCTTCTATCACAGATCCAAAGGCAAGACTTTTGTTGATAAGAATGGATCCTTTCTAGAGAAGGAGTTTCTCTCGAAAGAAGTGAGTGGGAGGAAAGTAGAACTTGATGAGGTAACTGTACCTGCTCCCTTATTGGAAAGTAGTTCATCACAGAAACCGGTTTCTGTGACACCTACACCAATTAGTGAGGAAGTAATGATGATGATCATGAAACTTCAGATCAAGTTACTACCGAACCTTGTAGGTCAACCAGATTAAGATCCACACCAGAGCGGTACGGTAATCCTGTTCTGGAAGTCATGTTACTAGACCATGACGAACCTACGAACTATGAGGAAGCGATGATGAGCCCGGATTCTGCAAAATGGCTTGAGGCCATGAAATCTGAGATGGGATCCATGTATGAAAACAAAGTGTGGAATTTGGTTGACTTGCCCAATGATCAGCAAGCCATCGAGAATAAATGGATCTTCAAGAAGAAGACAGACGCTGATGGTAATGTTACTGTCTACAAAGCTCGACTTGTTGCAAAAGGTTTTCGACAAGTTCAAGGAGTTGACTACGATGAGACTTTCTCACCCGTAGCAATGCTTAAGTCCGTCTGAATCATGTTAGCTATTGCCGCATTTTATGATTATGAAATCTGGCAAATGAATGTAAAGACTGCATTCCTGAATTGATTTCTGGAAGAAGAGTTGTATATGATGCAACCTAAAGGTTTTATCGATCCATTTATGTACTGGTGCAAGCCTCTCGGAGTTGGAATAAACGTTTTGATAGTGTAATCAAAGTATATGGTTTTATATAGACTTTTGGAGAAGCCTATATTTACAAGAAAGTGAGTGGGAGCTCTGTAGCATTTCTAATATTATATGTGGATGACATATTGTTAATTGGAAATGATATAGAATTTCTGGATAGCATAAAAGGATACTTGAATAAGAGTTTTTCAATGAAAGACCTCGGTGAAGCTGCTTACATATTGGGCATCAAGATCTATAGAGATAGATCAAGACGCTTAATTGGACTTTCACAAAGCACATACCTTGACAAAGTTTTGAAGAAGTTCAAAATGAATCAGGCAAAGAAAGGATTCTTGCCTGTGTTACAAGGTGTGAAATTGAGTAAGACTCGATGCCCGACCACTGCAGAAGATAGAGAGAAAATGAAAGATGTTCCCTATGCTTCAGCCATAGGCTCTATCATGTGTGTACCAGACCTGATGTGTGCCTTGCTATTAGTTTAGCAGGGAGGTACCAAAGTAATCCAGGAGTGGATCACTGGACATCGGTTAAGAACATCCCGAAATACCTGAAAAGGACTAAGGATATGTTTCTCGTTTATGGAGGTGACAAACAACTCATCGTAAATGGTTACATTGATGCAAGCTTTGACACTGATCCGAACGATTCTAAATCGCAAACCGGATACGTGTTTATATTGAAGGTGGAGCTGTCAGTTGGAGCAGTTCTAAACAAAGCATCGTGGCAGGATCTGCGTGTGAAGCGAAGTACATTGCTGCTTCGGAAGCAGCAAATGAAGGAGTCTGGATGAAGGAGTTCATATCCGATCTAGGTGTCATGCCTAGTGCATCGGGTCCAATGAAAATCTTTTGTGACAATACTGGTGCAATTGCCTTGGCAAAGGAATCCAGATTTCACAAGAGAACCAAGCACAATAAGAGACGCTTCAATTCCATCCGCGATCAAGTCCAGGTGGGAGACATAGAGATTTGCAAGATTGGATCTGAATGTTGCAGACCCGTTGACTAAGCCTCTCTCACGAGCAAAACATGATCTGCACCAAGACTCCATGGGTGTTAGAATCATTACTATGTAATCTAGATTATTGACGCTAGTGCAAGTGGGAGACTGAAGAAAATATGCCCTAGATGCAATAATAAAGTTATTATTTATTTCCTCATATCATGATAAATGTTTATTATTCATGCTAGAATTGTATTAACCGGAAACATGATATATGTGTGAATACATAGACAAACAGATTGTCACTAGTATGCCTCTACTTGACTAGCTTGTTGATCAAAGATGGTTATGTTTCCTAACCATAGACATGAGTTGTCATTTGATAAACGGGATCACATCAGTAGGAGAATGATGTGATTGACTTGACCCATTTCGTCAGCTTAGCACTTGATCGTTTTAGTTTACTGCTATTGCTTTCTTCATGACTTATACGTGTTCCTATGACTATGAGATTATGTAACTCCCGATTACCGGAGGAACACTTTGTGTGCTAGCAAACGTCACAACGTAACTGGGTGATTATAAAGGTGCTCTACAGGTGTCTCCGATGGTACTTGTTGAGTTGACATAGATCAAGATTAGGATTTGTCACTCCGATTGTCGGAGAGGTATATCTGGGCCCACTCGGTAATGCACATCACTATAAGCCTTGCAAGCATTGTAACTAATGAGTTAGTTGCGGTATGATGCATTACAGAACGAGTAAAGAGACTTGCCAGTAATGAGGTTGAACTAGGTATTGAGATACCGACGATCGAATCTCGGGCAAGTAACATACCGATGACAAAGGGAACAACATATGTTGTTATGCGGTTTGACCGATAAAGATCTTCTTAGAATATGTGGGAGCCAATATGAACATCCAGGTTCCGCTATTGGTTATTGACCGGAGACGTGTCTCGATCATGTCTACATAGTTCTCGAACCCGTAGGGTCCGCACGCTTAAAGTTCGGTGACGATCGATATTATGAGTTTTTGTGTTTTGATGTACCGATGGTAGTTCGGAGTCCCGGATATGATCATGGACATGATGAGGAGTCTCGAAATGGTCGAGATGTAAAGATCGATATATTGGACGACTATATTCGGACACTGGAAGTGTTCCGGGTGATTTCAAAGAAAACCGGAGTGCCGGAGGGTTACCGGAACCCCCCGGGAGAAATAATGGGCCTTATGGGCCTTAGTGGAGAGAGAGAGGGCTGGCCTAGGGCAGGCCGCGCGCCCCTCCCCCTCTGGTCCGAATTGGACTAGGAGAGGGGGGCGGCGCCCCCCTTTCCTTCTCCCTCTCCCCCTTCCTTTCGCCCTCCTTGTAGGAGTAGGAAAGAGGGGAGTCCTACTCCTACTAGGAGGAGGACTCCTCCTCCTGGCGCGCCATAGTGGGCCAGCCGGCCTTCCCCTTGCTCCTTTATATACGGGGGCAGGGGGCACCTCTAGACACACAAGTTGATCAATGATCCCTTAGCCATGTGCGGTGCCCCTCCACCACAATCTACCTCGATCATATCATAGCAGTGCTTAGGCGAAGCCCTGCATCGGTAGCAACATCATCACTGTCAACACGCCATCATGCTGACGAAACTCTCCCATGAGGCTCTGCTGGATCGGAGTTCGTGGGACGTCATTGAGCTGAACGTGTGCTGAACTCGGAGGTGTCGTGCATTCGGTACTTGGATCGGTCGGATCGTGAAGACGTTTGACTACATCAACCGCGTTCTCATAATGCTTCCGCTTACAGTCTACGAGGGTATGTGGACGATACTCTTCCCTCTCATTGCTATGCATCACCATGATCTTGTGTGTGCGTAGGAACTTTTTTGAAATTATTACGTTCCCCAACAATCTCTTGTATGCGCCAGCTCTGTAGCCACCTATCTTCACAGAAAAAGTTCTCTCTATCGTTGCCAATCTCCATAAAGACAACCGCCTAATATATCTATCGCGATTTAGTAGACGGGGAGGGTGGACTAATAGAGAAGAATGGGAGAGGAAATGGCTCTCTCTGCCACCTATCTTCCTAGAAAAAGCTCTCTTTGCCGCCGCCAATCTCCACGAAGTTTCTCTAACATTCTCCCTTTCTTCTTGAGAGAGGCAATTTAAGACAAGGAGGGTGGACTAATAGAGAAGAATGTCCGCAGTGCAACTTCAGGAGTGGGGTTGATGGCCCACCATGCTAATGAGAAGGGTGGAAAGGGCACAATGTCAAAGCAATTGGTGTTTGAGGGGAAGGAGACGACCCCATAGGAGATGGGGGTGATCTGAAACAAATGGGAGAAATGTGTATCAGGAAAAGGTTGATTTTTTGTATAAATGTTGTTATTATTTTTGGAAAAGTAAAACTATGTTTGAATTAAAAAAACCAAGTTTATGACCATGTCATTACTGACATCAATGATAAGGTAGTAATCGCTGCAGACCGCAACGACCAGCGCTTGTTCTAGGCTCTACGAGTGAACATTAATTCATATTTTTCGTTCCCAATGAATAACACTTCCTCGTTGCCACTGCCAACGACAGCGTACGCACAACTAGGTATTTGGACATGACTCGATCATTACCACAAACAACCTCTGTGGTCATGTCATATGTATGTAGGAATTCTTTGGTATACATGGTCTCATCAAAATGGTCAATGTTGCGGACTAGGAAGCGCTTCAACCAAGGAGTGGCTCAAAGTTCTTCTGTCAAGGCCAGACAACCTTCAATTCGTCGCCTCAGGATTGAAGGAAATATGACCGAGGCAATAATAAAGTTGTTATTTATATTTCCTTATATCATGATAAATGTTTATTATTCATGCTATAATTGTATTAACCGGAAACTTAGTACATGTATGAATACATAGACAAAACAGAGTGTCCCTAGTATGCCTCTACTTGACTAGCTCATTAATCAAAGAGGGTTAAGTTTCCTGACCATATACATGTGTTGTCATTTGATGAACGGGATCACATCATTAGAGAATGATGTGATGGACAAGGCCCATCCGTTAGCTTAGCATAAATGATCGTTTAGTTTTATTGCTGTTGCTTTCTTCATGACTTATACATGTTCCTATGACTATGAGATTATGCAACTCCTGAATACCGGAGGAACACTTAGTGTGCTATCAAACGTCACAACGTAACTGGGTAACTATAAAGATACTCTACACGTGTCTCAAATGGTGTTTGTTGAGTTGGCATAGACCGATATTAGGATTTGTCACTCCATGTATCGGAGAGGTATCTCTAGGCCCTCTCGGTAATGCACATCACTATAAGCCTTGCAAGCAATGTGACTAATGAGTTAGTTGCGGGATGTTGCATTACGGAACGAGTAAAGAGACTTGCCAGTAACGAGATTGAACTAGGTATTGAGATACCGACGATCGAATCTCGGGCAAGTAACATACCGATGACAAAGGGAACAACGTATGTTGTTATGCGGTTTGACCGATAAAGATCTTCGTAGAATATGTAGGAACCAATATGAGCATCCATGTTCCGCTATTGGTTATTGACAAGAAGTGAGTCTCGGTCATGTCTGCATAGTTCTCGAACCCGTAGGGTCTCCACGCTTAATGTTCGATGATGATCGGTATTATGAGTTTATGTGTTTTGATGTACCGAAGGTAGTTCAGAGTCCCGAATGTGATCACGGACATGACGAGGAGTCTCGAAATGGTCGAGACATAAAGATTGATAAATTGGAAGGCTATGTTTGGACACTGGAATGGTTTCAGATAAGTTCGGGCAATTACCGGAGTACCGGGGGGTTACCGGAACCCCCCGGGAAGTCAATGGGCCTTAATGGGCCATGGTGGGAGAGAGAAGGAGGCGGCCAAGTGGGGGGGGGGCGCCCCCCCAAGCCCAATCCGAATTGGGGAGGGGGCCGCCCCCTTTCCTTCTCTCCTTATCCCTTTTCCTTCTTCTCCTACTCCAACTAGGGAAGGGGGGGCGAACCTACTCCTACTAGGAGTAGGAATCCCCCTTGCGGAGCGCCATAGAGAGGGCCGACCCTCCACTCCTCCACTCCTTTATATACGGGGGAGGGGGCACCCCATAGACACACAAGTTGATTGTTTAGCCGTGTGCGGTGCCCCCTCCAAAGAATTCCACCTTGGTCATATCGTTGTAGTGCTTAGGCGAAGCCCAACGTTGGTAACTTCATCATCACCGTCATCACATCGTCGTGCTGACGAAACTCTCCCTCGGGCTCAACTGGATCAAGAGTACGAGAGGGACGTCACCGAGCTGAACGTGTGCAGATCACAGAGGTGCCGTGCGTTTGGTACTTGATAGGTTGGATCGCGAAGATGTTCGACTACATCAACCGCGTTACTTAACGCTTCCGCTTTCGGTCTACGAGGGTACGTGGACACACTCTCCCCTCTCGTTGTAATGCATCTCCTAGATAGATCTTGCATGATCGTAGGAAAATTTGAAATACTGCGTTCCCCAACAGTGGTATCAGAGCCAGGTTTATGCGTAGATGTTATATGCACGAGTAGAACACAAAGGAGTTGTGGGCGTGGGTATATACATATTGCTTGCCATCACTAGTTGTTTCTTGATTCGGCGGTATTGTTGGATGAAGCGGCCCGGGCTGACATTACATGACCGCGTTAATGAGACTGGTTCTATCGACGTGTTTTGCACACAGGTGTCTGGCGGGTGTCAGTTTCTCCAACTTTAGTTGAATCGGATTCAATGAATAGGGTTCTTTCTAAAGATCAAAAAGCAATCACTATACCGCGTTGTGGTTTTTGATGCGTAGGTAAGCACGGTTCTTGCTAAGCCCGTAGCAGCCACGTAAAACTTGCAACAACAAAGTAGAGGATGTCTAACTTGTTTTTGCAGGGTATGTTGTGATGTGATATGGTCAAGACATGATTATATAAATTGTTGTATGAGATGATCATGTTTTGTAAACACAGTTATCGGCAACTGGCAGGAGCCATATGGTTGTCGCTTTATTGCATGAAATGCAATTGATAAGTCTCCAACGTATCTATAATTTTTTATTGCTCCATGCTATATTATCTACTGTTTTGAATGTTTATGGGCTTTATTATACACTTTTATATCATTTTTGGGACTAACCTATTAACCCAGAGCCCAGTGCCAGTTTCTGTTTTTACCCTGTTTTAGGGTTTCAAAGAAAAGGAAAATCAAACGGAGTCCAATTGATCTGAAACTTCACCGAACTCATTTTTGGAAGGAAAGAAACCCGGAAGACTTGGAGTGCACGTCGGGGGACCTACGAGGAGGCCACGAGGTAGGGGGCGCCCCCTGGGTGCGCCTTCCACCCTTGTGGGCCCCTCGTGCCCCCCTGACGTACTTCTTCGGCCTATATATCTCCATATACCCTAAAAACATTCGTGAGCATAATAGATCGGGAGTTCCGCTGCCAGAAGCCTCCGTAGCCACCGAAAACCAATCTAGACCCGTTCTGGCACCCTGCCGGAGGGGGCAATCCCTCTCCGGTGGCCATCTTCATCATTCTGGTGCTCTCCATGATGAGGAGGGAGTAGTTCTCCCTCGGGGCTGAGGGTATGTACCAGTAGCTATGTGTTTGATCTCTCTCTCTCTCTCGTGTTCTTGATTTGGCACGATATTGATGTATTGCGAGCTTTGCTATTATAGTTGGATCTTATGTTTCTCCTCCCCCTCTTCTCTCTTGTAATGAATTGAGTTTCCCCTTTGAAGTAATCGTATTGGATTGAGTCTTTAAAGATTTGAGAACACTTGATGTATGTCTTGCCGTGCGTATCTGTGGTGACAATGGGATATCACATGATTCACTTGATGTATGTTTTGGTGATCAACTTGCGGGTTCCGCCCATGAACCTATGCATAGGGGTTGTCACACGTTTTCGTCGTGATTCTTCGCTAGAACTTTGGGGCACTCTTTGAGGTCCTTTGTGTTGGTTGAATAGATGAATCTGAGATTGTGTGATGCATATCGTATAATCATACCCACGGATACTTGAGGTGACATTGGAGTATCTAGGTGACATTAGGGTTTTGGTTGATTTGTGTCTTAAGGTGTTATTCTAGTACGAACTCTAGGGTTGTTTGTGACACTTATAGGAATAGCCCAACGGATTGATTGGAAAGAATAACTTTGAGGTGGTTTCGTACCCTACCATAATCTCTTTGTTTGTTCTCCGCTATTAGTGACTTTGGAGTGACTCTTTGTTGCATGTTGAGGGATAGTTATGTGATCCAATTATGTTAGTATTGTTGAGGGAACTTACACTAGCGAAAGTATGAACCCTAGGCCTTGTTTCCTAGCATTGCAATACCGTTTACGCTCACTTTTATCATTAGTTACCTTGCTGTTTTTATAATTTCAGATTACAAATATCTTTATCTACTATCCATATTGCACTTGTATCACCATCTCTTCGCTGAACTAGTGCACCTATACAATTTACCATTGTATTGGGTGTGTTGGGGACACAAGAGACTCTTTGTTATTTGGTTGCAGGGTTGGTTGAGAGAGACCATCTTCATCCTACGCCTCCTACGGATTGATAAACCTTAGGTCATCCACTTGAGGGAAATTTGCTACTGTCCTACAAGCCTCTGCACTTGGAGGCCCAATAACGTCTACAAGAAGAAGGTTGTGTAGTAGACATCAAGCTCTTTTCTGGCGCCGTTGCCGGGGAGGTTAGCGCTTGAAGGTATATTTTAGATCTTGCAATCGAGTCTTTTAGTTTCTTGTTTTATCACTAGTTTAGTTTATAAAAGAAAACTACAAAAAATGGAATTGAGTTTGTCTCATACGCTTCACCTTTTTAATATCTTTCGTGAGTATGATGGAAAGGATAATTGTGCTTAAGTGCTAGAAGAAGAAATCTATAAAATGTTTGGCACTAAATATTTGAATGATGAGCATGATTGCAATGTTGTTAGTATGAATTCCTTGAATATCCATGATGCTAATGATATGCAAAGCCACAAGCTTGGGGAAGCTATGTTTGATGAAGATGATATTTTTTGTCCCCCAAGTTTTGATGAGCAAATTTATTATGTTGAAAGCATGCCTCCTATCTATGATGATTATTGTGATGACACGTATGCTTTAAAGAATAATGATAACAATGAAACTTGTCATCTTGATCTTAATTTTCAATCACATGATAGTTATTTTGTTGAGTTTGCTCCCACTATTATTCATGAGAAGAATTTTGCTTGTGTGGAGAGTAATAAATTTTCTATGCTTGCAGATCATGAAAAGAATGCTTTAGGTGCTGGTTATATTGTTGAATTCATTCATGATGCTACTGAAAATTATTATGAGGGAGTAATATATGCTTGTAGGAATTGCAATAATATCAAGTTTCCTCTCTATGTGCTTAAAGTTTTGAAGTTATGCTTGTTTTACCTTCCTATGCTAGTTGATTATTGTTCCCACAAGTTGTTTGCTCACAAAATCCCCATGCATAGGAAGTGGGTTAGACTTAAATGTGCTAGTCATATTCTTCAAGATGCTCTCTTTATGTTACAATTTTTATCTATTATGTGAGCATCGTTGAAATCATCATGCCTAGCTAGGGGCATTAAACGATAGCGCTTGTTAGGAGGCAACCCAATTTTATTGTTGTTCCTTGATTTTTGCTCCTGTTTAGTAATAAATAATTCATCTAGCCTCTGTTTAGATGTGGTTTTATGCTTTGAATTAGTGTTTGTGCCAAGTAGAACCTTTGGGAAGACTTGGGGAAAGTCTTGTTGATCATGCTGTAAAAAACAGAAACTTTAGCGCTCACGAGAATTGCTGCCATTTTTATTTGGAGAGTGCTATTTAGTTAATTATTTTTTAATATGATTAATAGATAAATTACTCACGTCCAGCAATTTATTTGAGAATTTTATGAGTTCCAGAATTATACGTTTGATCCAGATTACTACAGACTGTTCTGTTTTTGACAGATTCTGTTTTTCATGTGTTGTTTATTTATTTTGATGAATCTATGGCTAGTAAAATAGTTTATAAATCATAGATAAGTTGGAATACTGTAGGTTTAACACCAATATAAATAAAGAATGAGTTCATTACAGTACCTTGAAGTGGTGATTTATTTTCTTATAGTAACGGAGCTTACGAGTTTTTTGTTAAGTTTTGTGTTGTGAAGTTTTCAAGTTTTGGGTAAGGATTCGATGGACTATGGAATAAGGAGTGGAAAGAGCCTAAGCTTGGGGATGCCCGAGGAACCCCAAGGTAATATTCAAGGATAGCCAAGAGCCTAAGCTTGGGGATGCCCCGGAAGGCATCCCCTCTTTCGTCTTCGTTCATCGGTAACTTTACTTGAAGCTATATTTTTATTCACCACATGATATGTGTTTTGCTTGGAGCGTCAATTTATTTTGTTAGGATTTGCTTTCTGTTATTTAGAACAATGTTTTGCATATTTTATTTCAATAAAATTGGCATTGATAGCCTTTACTATGCCTATGTTACAAGTATACATGTTGCTGTTTGAAAATAGAAAGTTTACCGCTGTTGCAATAATTCTCTAGAAAAGTCAGAATGTGATAAAATGTTGAAACCTTTTGCATATTAAGTCCTGATAAATTTACTACAGTAGGAATTTTCTTTCATAATTTTTGGAGCTAGGGAAGTATGGATGTTGCTGCATTCTTTACAGACTATCCTGTTTAGGCAGATTGCTGTTATGTTTGCATTGTTTGCATATGTTTGCTTCTTTAATGATTCTATTTGAGGATAGGAATATTAAATATGCAGAGATATTTTGTATGAAATGTTGAATAATAATTTTAGTGATTTACTACTGAAAGGATCGATATGGTTGACTAGAGGGGGGGGGGGGTGAATAGGCAACTACCAATTTTTAGCTTTTCTTTACCAAATTAAACTTTGCATCAAAGTAGGTTGTCTAGATGTGCAACTAGGTGAGCAACCTATATGATGCAATAACAACAAGCATACAAGCAAGCACGGGAACAAACACTAAAGAGCTTGCACAAGTAAAGGTAAGAGATAACCAAGAGTGGATTCGGTGAAGACGAGGATGTGTTACCGAAGTTCCTTCCTTTTGAGGGGAAGTACGTCTCCGTTGGAGCGATGTGGAGGCACAATGCTCCCCAAGAAGCCACTAGGGCCACCGTATTCTCCTCACGCCCTCACACAATGCGAGATGCCGCGATTCCACTATTGGTGCCCTTGAAGGCGGCGACCGAAGCTTTACAAACAAGGTTGGGGCAATCTCCACAACTTAATCGGAGGCTCCCAACAAGATCATGAAGCTTCACCACAATGGAATATGGCTCCGAGGTGACCTCAACTGTCTAGGGTGCTCAAACACCCAAGAGTAACAAGATCCGCTAGGGATGAGTGGGGGAATCGAAAATCCCTTGGTGGAAGTGTAGATCGGAGCCTTCTCAACCACTCCCGAGCAACTCAACAAGTTTGATTGGCTAGGGAGATAGATCGGGCAAAATGAAGCTTGGAGTATTTAATGGAGCTTGAGCAATAAATGGAGCTTGGGGGAGGAATAGGTAGGTGAGAAGGAAGAAGGGGACTCCCTTTTATAGTGAGGGCAACAATCCCGTTGCCCCCCACCAACCAGCCCCGCACAGGGCGGTACTACCGCTGAGAGGGGGCGGTACTACCGCCAGGACAGCGGTACTGCCGCGCCAGCCAGCGGTACTGCCGCGCTGAGGAGACTAGAAGGGAAAAGACCCAAATGCGGTACTACCGCGGTGGTAGGGCGGTACTACCGCTCCTGGAACGGTACTACCACCTCTACAACCGTGACTAGTGCCGCAAAACCCGACACGAGAAAAAGACCTCTCGAATCGAGGCGGTAGGAGCCAGACTACCCATCGGTACTACGGTAGTGGGGTCAAGGGCGGTAGTACCACTGTGGAGCGGTACTGCCGCTTGTGATCCTTCGGCCGTAGTACCGCAGGTAGTGCGGTACTACCGCTGGGGCGCGAGAGAGAGAAGGAATCTCTCAAAAGATGCTGAGGACAAGGCAGAGGTGCCAGGCCCCCAGCGGTACTACTGCTGCGGAGCCACGGGCGGTACTACCACTGTGGAGCGGTACTGCCGCTTGGCTCCTCGGCGGTACTACCGCTGGGTGCGCGGTACTACCGCTTTGACCCAGACAGGACAAGGAAGAGAGGAGCGATCTCTTCAATGGAAAGGAAATGCTCGGAGGGTGAGAAGCTGATGTGTACGTGATGATTCCACCCATGCAATACCCCAGCGGACCCCCTCTTGATAGTACGGTGCTCTCTACGCAACTAGTCCACCGAGAAAGAAACGAAAGAGCTACACCGTCTTGAAATACACTCCGAGGGGAAGAAAGCGTCTCGTGCCAGGGGAGAATCTGTGAATTAAACAAAGCACAAGATTAGTCCGCAAACATGTTGTCATCAATCACCAAAACTACCTTGAGAGAGATATGCCGTAACAATCTCCCCCTTTTTGGTGGATTGATGACAACTAGGGATTTGCGCAAGGAAAAGAAATAAAACAAAGAAAACTAAGAACTCCAAAATATAGACGGGCTCCCCCGGAATGTGTGCACCAAGATAAGGCACGACACACACACATTCAGATCAACACTCCCCCTATATTTTATAGTCCAACAATACTAAGCACAAGATATATGAGAGAAGTGAATAGACAGGACAAGCATGCATCTCATAATAAACTACAGTACTCTAAAATGACATAAGTAATAAGGTAGCGATAGGGAGCATATGTCTAGAACTTAGGTCTCACACCAAACCAAAAGAAACATACAAGAAACCACAAGACAACTCAAAACACGACACAAGAAGCAAATCCCTACACTCTCTCCCCCTTTGGCAGCGAGACACCAAAAAGGGCATAGAGTGACACTACGACTCCAGGTGATGGGAGGTGGAAGAGCTCGAACATCACATCTCTGCATCTTCATCGTGGGTCGAAAACTGCTCGGCATCGGAGTCGGTCCAGTGGCAATTCTGATGAATCCAGTCCTCCTCTTCAGTGACCTGACCCTCAGACCCACTGGCAGCTGTTGCTCCCATCTGACGCATGAGCTCCTTGTGGCGCGTCCTGGCATGCTTCTCCGCCACATGAGTCATGTACTGACCATGAGACTCCATGCAATAAAGCTTCTTCATCTTGCGCTTAAGCTTCTGTGCCCACGACGGTTCTGCACTAGAGGGGCCAAAGTTATCCTCATGATCATCAGTAGCAGCCTCACCCTCGGTCCCCATGGCAGCAGCAGCATCAGCAGACGGACCCCCTGTGGCAGCAGTAGCAGATGGACCTTCTGTGTGAGGCGCTGTCCAGTTGTCCTTCTTCCTCAGACGCTTGATCTCATGAGACACCAAGTCTCCAGTCTCTAGCAACACTCTGGGATAAGTCTGTGCCCAGGCCCTCTCAATGAGCCTCATGATGAATGGACCATAGATAGGACACTTGCGCTCAGACACGGCAGACAGAAGTTCAGACCACATGACATGAGAGATATCCAGACTCTCTCCATTGCTTGCTTCCTTCTCATGCTGACAGAAAAGGAGCATGTCCATGAGGTAAGAGTGGACCATATCCGGATTCCCGATCTGAGGGAAGAGAGTCTCATGGAATATGCGATGAAGAATGTCCAGACATGGAGACAACTCATAGGTCTTCTTCTCATTTACTGGGTGAACCTTCACAGTGCAGTAGGGCCAAAGGGCTTGCTTGTGGGTGGATGTAGCATTGCGGTGAGGACGGAAACCGACAGGAGTCTCAAGCCCGTTGTCCACCACATCAAGTAACCCCATGAACGCCTGCCACTTGACAAAAAGTAGCTTGCCATTGGTCATCCATGTCAGAGTCCTGTCGACATCCGTCCCAAGATGGACGGTGGCATAGAATTGAGCCACCAAATCCGCATCGAAATCCTTGTTGAATTGCATGATCCTGAGAATGTTCAACTGAGTGCACATCTGAAGGGCTTCGCCAAAGTACTCTGGGTCCTTCTCCATAGCATCAGTATCAATGGAGCGAACATCAACAAAAAGATTCTTCTTGGCCTTGATCACATCAAAGTAGATGGCAAACTGAAAACAGTTCCAGAACGGGCGGTTGACCAAAGTGGGTTCTTGGGCCACCGCATAGGGGTTGCGGCGACGCTTCTCCCAAAACTCCTTGTTGGTCATCTCAGTCATAGTCTTCCCTTTGGGTTTGTGGACGGCTCACTTCGATTGCTGAGGAGGTGGAGGAACACTTGCAGATGCACTCGCTGGAGGCGGTTGGGTGCTCGAGGAACCACCGGCTGGCTCTGAGGTGCGGTAGCATTTTGATGTAGCACGCCCGGGGTTGATACGGCGACCTTGCTGCTCGGAATGGTCATCACCTGGAGCCAAACACAAGAACACGCAAAACAACCAGAAAGAATAAGCCAACAAACACAACAAAAGATCAAGGTGAGGTAGGAAAATGATGGAAATTGGCATGCAGCGGTAGTACCGTGACCTGTCCACGGTAGTACCGCCCCAAGGGGAGCGGTAGTACCGCTCTAGGTCAAGCGGTAGTACCGCTCCAAAGGGAGCGGTAGTACTGCTTGAGGCGGATAAACAGCAGTTTCCTAGCACGAGGCGGTGAAACAGCGGTTTCCTACTACCGTGGTCAGATCCGGCACTACCGGCCTACCAAATTCAAAAATAATCCTACCAAAACCTAATCTAGATAGTCTAGTTGCCTTCTCCAACCAACTCAAGCCTAGATTTATCCAAAAATCTAGATATGCAACCACCATTGCCCCTAAGAAACAAGAACTGAAAAAGAGACAAAACGAAAGAAGGAACGGGGGCAATACCGGCATCCATGGCAAGAGAACGAGGTGGGGATCGATTCCACCAAAGGGAATGGAGAGGGATGCCCCGGAGACGGAGATCCGCCGGAGCCCTCCCGCGGCGAGAGGAGGTTGGAGAGAGAGGAAGAGAAAAGAGGGGCGAAGTGAATGGGTATGGGGGAGAAGAAACCTCCCCCTGCCCCGACTTAACCCCCTGGTCCCGTCCCTCAGCGCTAGTACTGCGTTGGGGGGCGGTAGTACCGCTTATGAGCGGTAGTACCGCGCACCACCAGCGATAGTACCGCCCAGCACTCCATGGCAACTAAACAGACACGGCTTTTGCTCGATGAAACGACAAAACGGCAAGAGAAAAACAAGCACACCGGCAAACGACCAAGACACACCTCTTCAAATGAGAGCTGTGGCCGAGGCCACCTATGTTTGAGTCAAAAGGTATGGCACCACGAAGATTTTAACCTTGGGCCCATGACCAAAACTCGTCTTTGAAGCACAAGTGCCATTAACAATGGCTAACGTGAAAGACTTGATCAATTTATGCATAATGGGGGGAGGGAGAGTTCATTAAGAGAACAACACTCCCCCTATGTCCATGCCTACACCTAAACTAGACAACAAATTGAGCATGGTAGGGTGTGCACGGGTTCAAGCCACATTGCTCGAATCAATGATATTTAGCTCATGCCTTAACTCGCGAAATCTTGCTTCATCCAAGGGCTTCGTGAAAATATCTGCAAGGTTATCATGAGTGTTGACATAGTTGAGCTCGATGTCTCCTCGCCTAATGTGATCCCAGATGAAGTGATACCGAATCTCAATATGCTTCGTCTTGAAGTGTTGCACTGGGTTGAGAGAAATCTTGATGGCACTTTCATTGTCACACCAAAGAGGCACTTTGTCACAAGTGACACCGTAATCCTTTAAAGTTTGCCTCATCCATAGAAGTTGTGCACAACAACTACCGGCGGCAACATACTCCGCCTCAGTGGACGAGACAGACACACAACTTTGCTTTTTGGAAGACTAACTTACCAAAGAGCAACCAAGGAATTGGCACCCTCCGAAAGTGGACTTCCTATCCACTTTGTCTCCCGCCCAATCGGAATCCGAGTACCCTACAAGCTTGAAGTTTGATCCTCTTGGGTACCATAAGCCAAAGTTTGGGGTATGAGCCAAATATCCAAAGATTCGTTTGACCGCCACATAGTGACTTTCCTTAGGTGCGGCTTGAAACCGTGCACAAATTCCCACACTCAACATGATGTCCGGTCTAGATGCACAAAGGTAAAGCAAGGATCCAATCATGGAACGATATACCTTTTGATCCACCACTTTACCATTGGGATCTAAGTCAAGTTGGCACTTGGTGGGCATTGGAGTGGAAGCCGGCTTGACGTCACTTAGCTTGAATCTCTTGAGCATGTCTTGAGTGTATTTGGATTGATTGATGAAGGTACCTTCTCTTCTTTGCTTCACTTCGAACCCTAGAAAGAACTTCAACTCTCCCATGGAGGACATCTCAAACTTTGAGGTCATGAGAGCGGAAAATTCCTCATTGAAAGCTTTGTTAGGAGAACCAAAGATAATATCATCAACATATAATTGGCACACAAACAACTCCCCTTTGACCTTCTTAGTAAAAAGAGTGGGGTCGATTAGCCCAACTTCAAAACCATGGTCTTGTAACAACTCGGTAAGGTGGTCATACCACGCACGTGGGGCTTGTTTAAGGCCATAGAGTGCCTTATCGAGTTGATACACATGATCGGGAAAGTAGGGATCCTTGAACCCGGGGGGTTGCTTGACGTAAACCAATTCATTAATGGGACCATTAAGAAAAGCACTCTTCACATCCATTTGTTGTAACTTAAAGTTATGATGAGAAGCATATGCAATCAACATGCGAATGGATTCAAGACGAGCAACGGGAGCAAAGGTTTCACCGTAGTCGATACCCTCGACTTGGAGTAGCCTTGTGCTACCAAACGAGCCTTGTTGCGAATGATAATCCCATGGGCATCTTGCTTGTTCTTGAATATCCACTTGGTTCCAATGACATTGTGGTTCCCCGTTGGCCTTGGCACCAATCTCCACACTTTGTTGCGCTCGAAGTTGTTGAGTTCTTCGTGCATGGCATTGAGCCAATCCGGATCTTCTAGCGCCTCATAGACCTCGTGGGGTTCCACACAAGAGACAAACGCGTGATGCTCACAATAATTTGCTAATTGTCTACGAGTGCTTACACCCTTTCTTAAGCTTCCAAGCACATTCGTCATGAGATGGTCCTTGGTGGAGAGCTTGGAAGCAACCTTGGCGGCATGACGCTCTAATTCCTCCTCGGTGGTGAGTTGAGGAGCGGTTACTTGATCATCTTGAGCGTCGTCATGAACTTGTTCTTGATCTTGAACTTGCTTGGGGGAGAAAACTTGACCTTGGGCATCACTTGGTGTGTCAACACCGTCTTGAGTATGATCTTGCCCTTGGTCTTGCTCATGAGGGCCTTCACTTTGTTCTTCGGAAGCGTGTGGGCCTTGGGTTGGTGATGGATCCACTTGAGTGGAGCATTGTCCTTCTCCTTCGGCCACAAGGGGTTCCTCAATGGGTAGGATGAAACCAACACCCATTCTTCTTATGGCTTGAGGAGGAATTTCATCACCTACATCACAAGTGCCACTTTGCTCCACTTGGGAGCCGTTATTCTCATCAAACTCCACGTTACACGTCTCCTCAATAAGTCCTGTGGATTTATTGAGGACACGGTAAGCATGAGAGTTTGTAGCATAACCAACAAATATGCCCTCATAAGCTCTAGCCTCAAATTTAGACAACCGAACACCTTTCTTGAGAATGAAACACTTACACCCGAATACCCGGAAGTACTTGAGATTGGCTTGTTACCGGTGAGTATCTCATATGGAGTCTTGTTCAAGCCCTTGCGGAGGTAGAGCCGATTGGATGCATGACACGCGGTGTTGATGGCTTCGGCCCAAAAGTTGTACGGAGACTTGAACTCTGCCATCATGTTCCTTGCCGCATCCATCAACGTCCGGCTCTTCCTCTCCGCAACACCGTTTTGTTGAGGGGTGTATGGTGCGGAATATTGATGCTTGATTCCCTCATCACTAAGAAATTCATCCAAGGTGTAGTTCTTGAACTCGGTGCCGTTGTCACTTCTTATTGTCAAGATCTTTGCATTGTGTTGACGTTGTGCTTCATTTGCAAAGTCAATGACGGTTTGTTGGGTCTCGCTCTTCCTCTTGAAGAAATACACCCACGTGTACCTTGAGTAGTCATCCACAATCACCAAGCAATACTTTCTACCTCCAAGACTATCGAAGGATGGGGGCCCAAAAAGATCCATGTGAAGGAGCTCCAAGGGCCTCTTTGAATAAATGATAGTCGTGGGAGGGTGAGACTTCTCATGTAGCTTTCCTTCGATACAGGCACTACAAGCACGATCTTTAACAAAACTAACATTCGTTAGTCCACGGACATGGTCCCCCTTGAGAAGACTTTGCAAAGATCTCATATTGACATGGGCTAAATGGCGATGCCAAAGCCATCCCACATCAACTTTAGCCATTAGGCATGTCACAGTCTTAGTGGGTCACTCCGAAAAGTTAATCACATATAGACCGTTCTCGACATGCCCAACAAAAGCTACTTTAAGAGTATTGCTCCACAAGAGGGCCACGGTATCGATATCAAAGAAAGTGGCAAAGCCCATGATTGCAAGTTGACGAACGGAAAGTAAATTATATGCAAGGGACTCAACAAGCATGACCTTCTCAATCGTGAGATCATGAGAGATGACCACCTTGCCAAGTCCCAATACCTTAGAGGATGAGGCGTCACCCCACTCGACATTGGTGGGCATAGATGGAACTTTGTGCACGTCCACCACCAAGTCCTTGCTTCCGGTCATATGATTTGTAGCTCCGCTATCGAGCAACCATGATCCAGCACCGGAAGCAAACACCTACAAGAGATCAATGCTTGGTTTTAGGTACCCATTTTGTAATGGGTCCTTTGATGTTAGTAACAAGGGTCTTAGGAACCCAAATAGACCATTCAATGTACTCATGAAGAGAACCAACAAATTTGGCATAAACATGCCCATCACTAGCACGGCATAACACATAAGAAGGATTAAAATCGCCGGCTTTGTTGGGAGGGGTGACATTGCCCTTCTTGACATTGTTCTTCTTCTTCTCCTCGGGGACACTCTCTCCCTCCCCCACAAAAGTTTGCATGAGGGGAGGAGGTCGTTTGGTCTTGTCATTCTTCTTCTTGTTCTTGGAGTTGGGCACATACCCAACCCCTTCCTTGGCCACACCTCCCTTTTGGTTCATCAAGAGATCGTTGAGGTTCTTCTTGCCTTGTATGCAAGTCGCAAGACCTCTCTCAAGTTGCTCCTTCAACTTAGCATTTTCCTCAACAAGATGTATATGCTCACAACACGGGTTAGTAGCATTTGCATTATCAATTAAAACCATATGAGGAAAAGTTGCTTTCTCCTTAGTTAGCTTCACTTGGAGTTGATCATGAGACTCTTTGAGACTAGCGTGAATACCCTTCAAGGCCTTGTGGGCCTTGTCAAGTATATCAAACTCCTCTTTGAGTCTAGCAAGATCAACCCCGAGTTTGTCCTTCTCGGAATTTAGCACACGAGAAACAACGAGGACATGATCATAATCTTTCTCTAACTTAGCATGATCAACGTTGTATGACTCCTCAAGAGCCAAACGAAGACCACGCTCTTCCTCAAGAGCATTGGAAAGATCCGAAATCTCATTGGCATAGTCGCGACTATGCCCTTCCATCTTAGAGATGGTGTCTTCATGAGCCTCGATCATGTCATTGGCCTCACCAAGTTGTTCCAAGAGAGCAACAAAGTGCTTCTTGGATTTTCCCTTGAGTTTGCCCATAAAGGCCTCAAACTCGTTAGCCTCCACATTAGCTCCCTCAAGTTCATTAATGCTATCCATTGGGAAAGGATGATTAATGATGGTAGTTTTGATGTTGGAGGTTACCTTGTTGGTGGCTTTAGCCATGAGGCACTTGGCGATGATGCTCTCGTTGGGTGAGTCGAAGAGAGACACCCGTGACTTTGTTGCAATGGCAATGGAGGCCATGGCAACCGACTCATCATCTTCATCATCATCATCATCCTCATTGTACTCTTCTTGCACAACCAAAGCCTTGGGAGGAGTCTTCTAGGTGAAGTTGTTCTTGTTGGGGAACGACTTGGCCTTGTCCTTTCGGATGAGTTTTCCACCATTGTCTTCCCTCTTCTCATACGGGCATTCCGCAACGAAATGACTCACGTTGCCGCAATTGTAGCAAGTCCTTACACGTTGCTTGCCCCTTGTGCTACTCGAGTTGTTTTTGCTAAAGTTGGGTCTCGAGTTTTTCTTGCTCCAAAATTGCCTTGAAGCAAGTGCCATGTGTTCATGATATGCATACTTCGTATCTTCGGGGTTGCTATCCTCTTCTTCCTCTTCTTCTTCTTCCACGGTGAGCTTGGCCTTCAAAGCAAGGTTAGGATTCTTTGCCCGTTGAGAACGAAGCACCGCATTGTCGGCGGTCTTGTCCAAAATGTTCATGGCCACAAACTCATCCAACACTTCGCTTGAGGTCAAAGTGTGGAAGTCCGGTCTTTGATGAATGACGGAGGACATGGCCTTGTGGTAGGGCATCATTGCCTTGAGGAATTTGTGCTTGATCCAATTGTCATCCATGTCCTTGCTCCCGTGATCTCGTAGTGAGACCGCGAGTTTGGTTACTCTCTGATAAAGCTCACGAGGTTCTTCATCTTCCTTCATTGCAAACTCATCGACCTCATCTTGTACCACTTCATAGTTGGAGCGTTGAATGCTTGCGCTTCCCCGGTAGAGAGACATGACACAATGCCATGCATCTTTGGCCAAGGCGAAGGGACGAAGATGAGGTAGGTCTTCGGGTGGAATTGCATCTTGAATGATGACGAGAGCATTCTCATTGAATTGATTGTCTGCGGCTTCTCGAGGAGGAAGTTGCTTGGATCATGTGGATAGAAACCTTCTTCAATGATTCTCCAAAGGTTAGTGTTCACATGATTTAAATGACGTTTAAAGCAATAAACCCTCATTTTTCACAATCTTGGGGGAAGGACCGGCATGATTCAAATGAGTGGAAGGAATCGGTCCACCATAAACAAGTGGTGGTTCCACGTGGGCAAAGATGCCGGTGCCATTCTTGCCACTAGAAGAAGGAGCCTTTTCACTACTAGCTTCCCCCTTGTCGGGGATAGCATCCGACACCTTGTTGGCGGGATCACCCACTTTCAACGGTGCGGTGGATAGTTTAAGCCCCTCAAGAAATTTAGTAAACATTCTTTCAACTTCGGTCGTCATGGAGGTTTTCAATGTCTCCAAGGCTACATTGAACTCCTCATGAGAGACCGAAGTTCCCCCATCTCCCGTAGACGAGATCGGATTCACACCGGAGTGTTCCTCCACATCGTCTACGGTATCAACCATACTCTTTGGACGGTAAAGTCCTTAATAAAGAGAAGAGGCTCTGATACCAATTGAAAGGATCGATATGGTTGACTAGAGGGGAGGGGGTGAATAGGCAACTACCAATTTTTAGCTTTTCTTTACCAAATTAAACTTTGCATCAAAGTAGGTTGTCTAGATGTGCAACTAGGTGAGCAACCTATATGATGCAATAACAACAAGCATACAAGCAAGCACGGGAACAAACACTAAAGAGCTTGCACAAGTAAAGGTAAGAGATAACCAAGAGTGGATCCGGTGAAGAAGAGGATGTGTTACCGAAGTTCCTTCCTTTTGAGGGGAAGTACGTCTCTGTTGGAGCGATGTGGAGGCACAATGCTCCCCAAGAAGCCACTAGGGCCACCGTATTCTCCTCACGCCCTCACACAATGCGAGATGCCGTGATTCCACTATTGGTGCCCTTGAAGGCGGCAACCGAACCTTTACAAACAAGGTTGGGGCAATCTCCACAACTTAATCGGAGGCTCCCAACAAGACCACGAAGCTTCACCACAATGGAATATGGCTCCGAGGTGACCTCAACCGTCTAGGGTGCTCAAACACCCAAGAGTAACAAGATCTGCTAAGGATGAGTGGGGGAATCGAAAATCCCTTGGTGGAAGTGTAGATCAGAGCCTTCTCAACCACTCCCTAGAAACTCAACAAGTTTGATTGGCTAGGGAGATAGATCGGGCAAAATGAAGCTTGGAGTATTTAATGGAGCTTGAGCAATAAATGGAGCTTGGGGGAGGAAGAGGTAGGTGAGAAGGAAGAAGGGGACTCCCTTTTATAGTGGGGGCAACAATCCCGTTGCCCCCCACCAACCAGCCCCGCACAGGGCGGTACTACCACTGAGAGGGGGCGGTACTACCGCCAGGACAGTGGTACTGCCGTGCCAGCCAGCGGTACTGCCGCGCTGAGGAGACTAGAAGGGAAAAGACCCAAATGCGGTACTACCGCGGTGGTAGGGCGGTACTACCGCTCCTGGAATGGTACTACCGCCTCTACAACCGTGACTAGTGCCGCAAAACCCGACACGAGAAAAGGACCTCTCGAATCAAGGCGGCAGGAGCCAGACTACCCAGTGGTACTACGGCAGTGGGATCAAGGGTGGTAGTACCGCTGTGGAGCGGTACTGCCGCTTGTGATCCTTCGGCCGTAGTACCGCAGGCAGTGCGGTACTACCGCTGGGGCGCGAGAGAGAGAAGGAATCTCTCAAAAGATGCTGAGGACAAGGCGGAGGTGCCAGGCCCCCAACGGTACTACTACTGTGGAGCCACGGGTGGTACTACAGCTGTGGAGCGGTACTGCCGCTTGGCTCCTCAGCGGTACTACCGCTGGGTGCGCAGTACTACCGCTTTGACCCAGACAGGACAAGGAAGAGAGGAGAGATATCTTCAATGGAAAGGAAATGCTCGGAGGGTGAGAAGCTGATGTGTACGTGATGATTCCACCCATGCAATACCCCAGCAGACCCCCTCTTGATAGTACGGTGCTCTCTACGCAACTAGTCCACCGAGAAAGAAATGAAAGAGCTACACCGTCTTGAAATACACTCCGAGGGGAAGAAAGCGTCTCGTGCCAGGGAAGAATCTGTGAATTAAACAAAGCACAAGATTAGTCCACAAACATGTTGTCATCAATCACCAAAACTACCTTGAGAGAGATATGCCGTAACAACTACAGTAGAGTATGATAAGGTTTTTGCAATGGTTTACACTAACTTATCTCACGAGTCCTTGTTGAGTTTTGTGTGGATGAAGCTTTTGAGATTTAGGGAGACCGTGATATGAGAGGAATTAAGGAGAAACAAAAGCTCAAGCTTGGGGACGCCCAAGGCATCCCAAGATAATATTTCAAGAAGTCTCAAGCATCTAAGCTTGGGGATGCCCCGGTTGGCATCCCACCTTTCTTCTTCAACAATTATCGGTTAGTATCGGTTGATCCTAAGTTTTTGCTTCTTCACATGATGTTTGCTATTCTTAGATGTCATTTTATTTTGCTTTGCTTTCTGTTTGAATAGAGTACCAAGATCTGAAATTATTAAATGTTAGAGAGTCTTCACATAGTTGCATAATTATTCTACTACTCATTGATCTTCACTTATATCTTTCGGAGTAGTTTGTCATTTGCTCTAGTGCTTCACTTATATCTTTTAGAGCATGGTCGTAGTTTTATTTTGAAGAAATAGATGAACTCTCATGCTTCACTTAGATTACTTTGAGAGTCTTAAATAGCATGGTAATTTGCTTAAAATCCTAATATGCTAGGTATACAAGATTAATAATAAAATTCTCTTATGAGTGTGTTGAATACTATGAGAAGTTTGATACTTGATAATTGTTTTGAGATATGGAGATGGTGATATTAGAGTCATGCTAGTTTAGTGGTTATGAATTTGAGAAATACTTGTGTTGAAGTTTGTGATTCCCGTAGCATGCACGTATGATGAACCGTTATGTGATGAAGTCGGAGCATGATTTATTTATTGATTGTCTTCCTTATGAGTGGCGGTCGGGGACGAGCGATGGTCTTTTCCTACCAATCTATCCCCCTAGGAGCATGCGCGTAGTACTTTGTTTCGATAACTAATAGATTTTTGCAATAAGTATGTGAGTTCTTTATGACTAATGTTGAGTCCATGGATTATATGCACTCTCACCCTTCCACCATTGCTAGCCTCTCTAGTACCGCGCAACTTTCGCCGGTACCATAAACCCACCATATACCTTCCTCAAAACAGCCACCATACCTACCTATTATGGCATTTCCATAGCCATTCCGAGATATATTGCGATGCAACTTTCCACCATTCTGTTTATTATGACACGCTTCATCATTGTCATATTGCTTAGCATGATCATGTAGTTGACATTGTATTTGTGGCAAAGCCACCGTTCATAATTCTTTCATGCATGTCACTCATGAGTCATTGCACATCCCGGTACACCGCCGGAGGCATTCATATAGAGTCATATCTTGTTCTAAGTATCGAGTTGTAACTCTTGAGTTGTAAGTAAATAAAAGTGTGATGATCATCATTATTAGAGCATTGTCCCAGTGAGGAAAGTATGATGGAGACTATGATTCCCCCACAAGTCGGGATGAGACTCCAGACGAAAATAAAAAAATAAAAGAGGCCAAAGAAGCCCAAATAAAAAAAGAGAAAAGAGGCCATAAAAAAAGAGAAGGCCCAAATAAAAAAATAAAAAAATAAAAAAATGAGAGAAAAAGAGAGAAGGGACAATGCTACTATCCTTTTACCACACGTGTGCTTCAAAGTAGCACCATGATCTTCATGATAGAGAGTCTCCTATGTTGTCACTTTCATATACTAGCGGGAATCTTTCATTATAGAACTTGGCTTGTATATTCCAATGATGTGCTTCCTCAAAATGCGCTAGGTCTTCGTGAGCAAGCGAGTTGGATGCACACCCACTAGTTTCTTTTGTTGAGATTTCATACACTTATAGCTCTAGTGCATCCGTTGCATGGCAATCCCTACTCACTCACATTGATATCTATTGATGGGCATCTCCATAGCCCGTTGATATGCCTAGTTGATGTGAGACTATCTTCTCCCTTTTTGTCTTCTCCACAACCACCATTCTATTCCACCTATAGTGATATGTCCATGGCTCACGCTCATGTATTGCGTGAAGATTGAAAAAGTTTGAGAAAATCAAAAGTATGAAACAATTGCTTGGCTTGTCATCGGGATTGTGCATGAATTAAATATTTTGTGTGGTGAAGATAGAGCATAGCCAGACTATATGATTTTGTAGGGATAACTTTCTTTGGCCATGTTATTTTGAGAAGACATGATTGCTTAGTTAGTATGCTTGAAGTATTATTATTTCTATGTCAATATGAACTTTTGTCTTGAATCTTATGGATCTGAATATTCATACCACAATTAAGAAGAATTACATTGAAATTATGCCAACTAGCATTCCACATAAAAAATTCTTTCTTTTATCATTTACCTACTCGAGGACGAGCAGGAATTAAGAATGGGGATGTTGATACGTCTCCAACGTATCTATAATTTTTGATTGCTCCATGCTATATTATCTACTGTTTTGAATGTTTACGGGCTTTATTATACACTTTTATATCATTTTTGAGACTAACCTATTAACCCAGAGCCCAGTGCCACTTTCTGTTTTTACCCTGTTTTAGGGTTTCGAAGAAAAGGAAAATCAAACGGAGTCCAATTGACCTGAAACTTCACGGAACTCATTTTTGGAAGGAAAGAAGCCCAGAAGACTTGGAGTGCATGTCGGGGGACCTACGAGGAGGCCATGAGGCAGGCGGGCGCCCCCTGGGTGCGCCCTCCACCCTTGTGGGCCCCTCGTGCCCCCCCCTGACGTACTTCTTCGGCCTATATATCTCCATATACCCTAAAAACATTCGTGAGCACAATAGATCGGGAGTTCCGCTGCCAGAAGCCTCCGTAGCCACCGAAAACCAATCTAGACCTGTTTTGGCACCCTGCCGGAGGGGGCAATCCCTCTCCGGTGGCCATCTTCATCATTCCGGTGCTCTCCATGACGAGGAGGGAGTAGTTCTCCCTCGGGGCTGAGGGTATGTACCAGTAGCTATGTGTTTGATCTCTCTCTCTCTCTCGTGTTCTTGATTTGGCACGATCTTGATGTATCGCGAGCTTTGCTTTTATAGTTGGATCTTATGTTTCTCCTCCCCCTCTTCTCTCTTGTAATGAATTGAGTTTCCCCTTCGAAGTAATCTTATCGGATTGAGTCTTTATAGATTTGAGAACACTTGATGTATGTCTTGCCGTGCATATCTGTGGTGACAATGGGATATCACGTGATTCACTTGATGTATGTTTTGGTGATCAACTTGCGGGTTCTACCCATGAACCTATGCATAGGGGTTGGCACACGTTTTCGTCGTGATTCTCCGGTAGAACTTTGGGGCACTCTTTGAGGTCCTTTGTGTTGGTTGAATAGATGAATCTGAGATTGTGTGATGCATATCGTATAATCATACCCACGGATACTTGAGGTGATATTGGAGTATCTAGGTGACATTAGGGTTTTGGTTGATTTGTGTCTTAAGGTGTTATTCTAGTACGAACTCTAGGGCTGTTTGTGACACTTATAGGAATAGCCCAACGGATTGATTGGAAAGAATAACTTTGAGGTGGTTTCGTACCCTACCATAATCTCTTCGTTTGTTCTCCGCTATTAGTGACTTTGGAGTGACTCTTTGTTGCATGTTGAGGGATAGTTATGTGATCCAATTATGTTAGTATTGTTGAGGGAACTTACACTAGCGAAAGTATGAACCCTAGGCCTTGTTTCCTAGCATTGCAATACCGTTTACGCTCACTTTTATCATTAGTTACCTTGCTGTCTTTATAATTTCAGATTACAAATATCTTTATCTACTATCCATATTGCACTTGTATCACCATCTCTTCGCCGAACTAGTGCACCTATACAATTTACGATTGTATTGGGTGTGTTGGGGACACAAGAGACTCTTTGTTATTTGGTTGCAGGGTTGCTTGGGAGAGACCATCTTCATCCTACGCCTCCTATGGATTGATAAACCTTAGGTCATCCACTTGAGGGAAATTTGCTATTGTCCTACAAACCTCTGCACTTGGAGGCCCAACAACGTCTACAAGAACAAGGTTGTGTAGTAGACATCAGCAATTGCCATGTAATTGCTTTACTTTATCACTAAGCGGTAGCGATAGTCGTAGAAGCAATAGTTGGCAAGACGACAACGATGCTATGATGGAGATCAAGGTGTGAAGCCGGTGACGATGGTGATCATAGCGATGCTTTGGAGATGGAGATCAAAGGCACAATATGATGATGACCATATCATATCACTTATATTGATTGCATGTGATGTTTATCCTTTATGCATCTTATTTTGCTTAGTATGGCGGTAGCATTATAAGATGACCCCTCACTAAATTTCAAGGTATAAGTGTTCTCCCTGAGTATGCACCCTTGCAACAGTTCGTCGTGCCGAGACACCACATGATGATCGGGTGTGATAAGCTCTACGTTCACATACAATGGGTGCAAGCTAGTTTTGCACATGTGGAATACTCGGGTTAAACTTGATGAGCCTACCATATGCAGATATGGCCTCAGAACACTGAGAACGAAAGGCCGAGCGTGAATCATATAGTAGATATGATGAACATAGTGATGTTCACCATTGAAAACTACTCCATCTCACGTGTTGATAGAACATGATTTAGTTGATTTGGATCACGTGATCATTTAGATGACTAGAGGGATGTCTATCTAAGTGGGAGTTCTTAAGTAATATGATTAATTGAACTTTAATTTATCATGAACTTAGTCCTAATAGTTTATGCATATCTATGTTGTAGATCAATAGCTCGCGTATAGCTCCCCTGTTTTATTTTTGATATGTTCCTAGAGAAAACTATGTTGAAAGATGTTAGTAGCAATGATGCGGACTGGCTCCGTGATCTGAGGATTATCCTCATTGCTGCACAGAAGAATTATGTCCTTGATGCACCGCTAGGTGACAGACCTATTGCAGGAGTAGATGCAGACGTTATGAACGTTTGGCAAACTCGGTATGATGACTACTTGATAGTTTAGTGCACCATACTTTATGGCTTAGAACCGGGACTTCAAAATGTTTTGAACGACTAGGAGCATATAAGATGTTCCAAGAGCTTAAATTGGTATTTCAGACTCATGCCCGAGTCAAGAGGTATGAGACCTCTGACAAGTACTTTGCCTACAAGATGGAGGAGAATAGCTCAACTAGTGAGCATGTGCTCAGAATGTCTGGGTACTACAATCATTTGAATCAAGTGGGAGTTAATCTTCTAGATAAGATAGTGATTGACAGAGTTCTCTAGTCACTATCACCAAGTTACTGGAACTTTGTGATGAACTATAATATGCAAGGGATAATGAAAACGATTCCCGAGCTCTTCACGATTGTCGGTGTCAAAACCGGCGGATCTCGGGTAGGGGGTCCCGAACTGTGCGTCTAGGCCGGATGGTAACAGGAGGCAAGGAACACGATGTTTTACCAAGGTTCGGGCCCTCTTGATGGAGGTAAAACCCTACGTCCTGCTTGATTAATATTGATGATATGGGTAGTACAAGAGTAGATCTACCACGAGATCAAGGAGGCTAAACCCTAGAAGCTAGCCTTTGGTATGATTGTTGTATGATCAAGTTATCCTACATACTAAAACCCTCTGGTTTATATAGACACCGGAGAGGGTCAGGGTTACACAAAGTCGGTTACAATGGTAGGAGATCTTGAATATCCGCATCGCCAAGCTTTCCTTCCACGCCAAGGAAAGTCCCATCCGGACACGGGACGAAGTCTTCAATCTTGTATCTTCATAGTCCTAGAGTCCGGCTGAAGGTATAGTCCGGCTACCCGAACACCCCCTAATCCAGGACTCCCTCAGTAGCCCCTGAACCAGGCTTCAATGACGACGAGTCCGGCGCGTCGATGTCTTTGGCATTGCAAGGCGGGTTCCTCCTCCAAATTCTTCATAAAAGTTTGTAAACACCAAGAGTAGTGTCCGGCTCTGCAAAATAAGTTTCCACGTATTGCCACAGAGAGAATAATATGAACACAAATCTAATCTGCCGACGTATTCCGCAGCGTGACATCACACTACAGCCAAGCCTTTATTCGAATCGTTTTCACTTTTCCACCTCAGCGTGTTTTGCGAGGCGGTTTCCTTGGCATGTCTTGTCAAAGCAGAGACCGTGTCCCCAATTTATGGGATTCTCATCAATACGGACGTGGGTAACCCAACCGCGCCATTTATCACGGCGCTTGGGAGGCAAGCAAGTTTTACTAGGCTGGTGAGGACGCACAGTCGCATCCGCCCATATAAGGGGATAAGGATCCACCTTTTTAGCTACGCCTTCTTCCTCCTTTGCCTATCCATCTTCTGCGCACCCGAGCTCCAGCGCCCAAGCCCGCACTTCCTACCTCAACCTTCTCCAACAATGTCCGGAGCGGGAGGCAAGTGGACAGTCTCCTCCATCATGGAGGGCCATGTCAAAAAGCTAAGGAAGGCCGGATACTTGTCCAAAGACATCGCGTACCAGCTTCCTGAGGAGGGGCAGCTTCTCCCCACCCCAAGGCCCCATGAGAGGGTAGTATTTCTTCCCCACTTCCTCCGCGGACTGGGTTTTCCTCTCCACCCATTCGTCCGCGGGCTCATGTTCTACTATGGCCTAGATTTCCACGATCTGGCCCCGAATTTCATCCTCAATATCTCGGTGTTTATTGTCATGTGCGAGGCTTTCCTCTGCATCCGCCCCCATTTCACCCTCTGGCTCAAGACCTTCAACGTCAAACCAAAGGTGGTGCGCGGCAACCAGGCGGAGTGCGGAGGTGCCATGGCGGGCAAAATAGCCAACGTCCTATGGCTCGAGGGCTCCTTTGTGGAGACCTTCAAGGGGTGGCAGTCAGGGTGGTTTTACATCACCGAGCCACGCGATCCGAAGTGGATCGCAGCCCCTGAATTCCGATCCGGACCCCCTACGCGGCTCACGTCCTGGAAGGAGACGGGCTTGTCGTGGGGCGACGAAGAAGAGGTGACCGGACTGCAAAAATGCATCCAGTCCCTGGTGAACAAGCAGCTCAAGCTTGTCAACGTAGTCCAGGTCATGCTCGTCCTCCAGATCCTTCCGTGTCAAGAACGGGACTTCAATCTGTGGGAGTTCAACCCGGCGCAGCACCAAACTCTGAGCAGGCTCTTCGACACGACGTACGAAGATGTCTGGAAGGGGCTAACCAAAGGCGCCGAGGCTCCCACATCTGCCTCCGAAGACCGCGGATTCAGCTCGCAGCGTCCTTTGACAGGATTGGCAGGCGAAGTCCGGACTGATTAACTGTCCGGCTCCCTTGCCCGAAGACCCAGCCCCTGCTCTCCTAGTGAAGCTGCTGGTTCCGGCACCTTATGTGGTGCCGGAGAAGAAGGACAAGAAGAAGAAGGCCACGGGGACTCGAAAGAGTTCCCGGCATATGGTGGTGTCGGACTCGTCGTCCGACGAGTCCGAGACACACTCCTCCCATGAAGACGAGGAGGAGGAGGAAGAGACCTCTCCCCCTCAAGCGGGGGAGGAAAGAAGAGGAAGGCCGCCCCAGTAGGGGAGGCCGAAGGGTCCAAGAAGAGGAAAACCCCTCCGCCAGACTACGCCCCCGACGCCGAAGAGGACGAAGAGGAGCGGCCGGACAGGGCCAAGCATTCGGCGAAATCATAAGTGTTCGGATACCAGAGTAACTCATGATATTCCTTTTGTTGCGCAGCTGTCCCTAATGTCGAATATAATCATGCAGCCCGCCCAAGGACGGGCTCGACGAGTCGTCGAGCGGCTCCCTGGATTCATTGGACGTGAATTCAGTTCCGCCCGCTGCCTCCCCCTATGCTGCAGATGACGCCGAAGTGGCGTCGTGACAAGCTCCGGGGCAAGAGGAGGTGGTCTAGGAGGAACCGCGAGGCGACCTCCCGGACTCCAGGAGTAAAGGGGACAAGACCCCCCAGGCCTCCAAGTCTGGCTTTGAGCCGAACACCGCGCCGAAATTATCAACGGTTCTGGACCGCGGCAGGCAAACTCCTGCCATGAGGAGTAAGCCTATTGAGCCGGTGTCCTCCGTCCAACCGGAGGCGCCGGACAATCTGCTGGAGGTTCTTAAGGGCGCCTCCATCGACGAGGAGCACCGTACCATCATGAGTACGGTGGTCCAGAAGGTTCTGTTTGCCAAAAGCGGACTGACTGAAGCTTGTGCTAGCCTTCTAACAGGCTTCAAAGTAAGTAAAAAATATGTAAAAATATTACCGCATAGACAGTAGCCCCTGATGCTCTATTTGGCGTTCGGAAAGAAAAGCCGAATAGAGGATCTATTAATTATCGCAAGAGTCTAACTAAAAAGGAGTCAATATACGTATGCAGGCTTCGCTGCTGGCCACCGCCGCACTGACTGCGGAGGTGGGTGCCCTGAAGCAGGGCCTCGAGCGGACCGAGCAAGAGCTCGGCCTTGCCAAGCGGCAGCTCAAGGAGAAAGAAGGTAAGAGATACCTTATAGAAAAAATGCCTATAAGAAGACGCAATTGCAAAAAATGACAGGAGTACCCTGCTTATTGTAGGGGCCACAATTGAGGTGGCGACCCTCAAGACGGCGTTGTCCGAGGCCGAGAAGAAAGCGGCCACGGAGCGCACCGAGCGGGAGAAATTTGAGGCGCAGGTCAGCGGGGTGCAGCAAGCGCTTCAGGCTCTCATGAAAAAACATGAGAGTTTGGAGCTCGACTCGAAGACGCGAGCGTCCGAGCTTGCTGCGGCCCTTAAAACTGCTGAGTCTGCCAAGGACGAAGCCCAGAAGGCCCTCCAGGAATGGGATGCGGTGAAAAAGATAGCGGCGGGTAAGGCATTCTCTATGCAAAGCAGACATATAAAAGTAAACTACTTGTTACTTACCCGAATCCGGAGCTCTCCAGGGGCATTCGCAGATCTTCCCCGCAGCGTATCCGATGCCGCCGCATTCTACCGAGCCGAGGAAGGCAGCTCGACGGAGAAGGTGTTCTGGTCTCAGTACGCTGAGGCCGGACACCCTGTGCCCTTGAGTGACCAGCTGAAGCAGCTGGTCGAGCTCCACAAGGCGGCTGAACAAGCCCTGAAGGGCTTCATAGTTCGGCTGTGGCCTGGAGAGGCCCTGCCTGGGAGCTACTTCGGACTGGTGCGGCGGCTGGTGGAGGCTTGTCCAAGGCTCGAGGTCATCAAGCGCTCCGTCTACATCGAAGGTGCCCGTAGGGCCCTTGCCCGTGCAAAGGTGCACTGGGGTAAGCTGGACGGTGAGAAGCTTGTGAGGGACGGGCCGCCGTCGGGGAAGGAGCATCGCAAGCCCGAGAACTATTACAAGGATGTTCTGGCTGGTGCCCGCCTTATGGCGGATGAATGTACCAAGGATGTAATTTTTGAATGAACTCGCTCGTGTTATCCTGTGCGCTGAAAACTTGTTCATATGCGCTAAGCAATGCTTGTTGAATTTAAAATATTACTTTTTGTGCGACCGTTTATCAAAAAATTGAGAGATGGCCAGTCGTCGGCTTCTGCCCCCATGCCACTAGTGCTGGGGTGTTCGGGATAAACCTGAGCGCTCTTTTCCCCATGATTGGGTCCGTCGAGGGAGGCGCTCAACACAACGAACAAGGCAATCGGACTATAATGCTTGAACACTCTCACTTAGCCATAGAACTCTATAATTTTAAATTTCGGCGAAGCCCCTAGTATTCGGAAGACCGAGTTCGGGGCGCTATCCACGCCTTGGCCGGACAAAGCCGGTTCCTCGCTCGAAGCAGCATAAGTCTTTAAGGACTCGAAAAACCTCTCGAACAGCGACCGGTCTCTCGCCTCATCATGACAGTCAGTTTTAGCTTTCTCTACTGAGGTGCTCAGCCCAGCTTAACTAGGGCACAATCGTAGTAGTTCTCCTAGTGCTACCTTAGCCGATATAGCAGAACGTAAGGCACCAAAACATAGGAGCCGGGTAAACCCAACTATTGACCCAAATCATGATTCGGAGCCGATGCATATAGTGCTATAAGTTCGGGGTGCCGCCTTGTGAAAGTGTATGGACTTCTCATGCCATATTGATGGGTACTGAAGCCCCTGGCGTATTTTTGCCGTACCACAGTGTACGGATGCAACATGTTATTAATAAACATATAAAAAAGAGGATAATGCAAAAAGTAGACAAAAAGCTATGCATTGTTTATAGAAAGGCTCCTATGAAAGCGGAACGATACAAATAGTGCGATAAGCAAAAGAAATTGGACTATTTAACATGTCCTCGCCAGGGGCAGGCCGGGGAATTGTATTAAAAAACAGGTATACTGCTCGCAATAGAGACCACCTAGGAGTTCCATAATGCGGCGTGGCTTGTCTGCTTTCCTGGATCTTGCATCGTTTGTGCGGCAGTTGAATTGCCGAACGGGTCATCCGAAGTATGGAGTCCTGAGAGTAAGAAAAAAAAGAAAAAAAGGAATCTGGCAGCCCCTGGTGTGGTTTAAGCCGTATTTCGAGCGTGCCGTGATAGTGCCCCTTCCCCTATGCCCATGGTATTTCAAGAGCATAGTTATGTACGTGAAGCACTGGTTTCGCTATATCGCGAGGGCTAGGGTTGGGGCCGCATTGCTACGCTAGCTCAAAACGTGCCAGGCGGTCTTGTTGTAGGGTACTCCGGGTGCGCTTGACAGTGTCCGGCTTTTTGAAGGCCGAACTGGAGAACTGCCTAGAGAGGCTGCTTTGTATTTCTGCTGCGAGCGCTGCCGTGTGCTGCTCCGTTTGGAGGGAGCGTTCAGTGTTCCCATTGACCATGATTACTCCTCTAGGGCCTGGCATCTTGAGCTTGAGGTATGCATAGTGCAGTACCGCGTTGAATTTTGCGAATGCGGTTCGCCCGAGCAGTGCGTGATAGCCACTACGGAACGGGACTATGTCGAAGATTAACTCCTTGCTTCGGAAGTTATCCGGAGATCCGAAGACCACTTCCAGTGTGACTGAGCCTGTACAGTTGGCTTCTACACCTGGTATAACGCCTTTAAAGGTCGTTTTGGTGGGCTTGATCCTTGAGGGATCTATGCCCATTTTTCGCACTGTATCCTGGTAGAGCAGGTTCAGGCTGCTGCCGCCGTCCATGAGGACTCTTGTGAGATGAAATCCGTCAATGATTGGGTCTAGAACCAATGCGGTGAAGCCACCGTGACGGATGCTAGTGGGGTGGTCCCTTCGATCAAAGGTGATCGGGCAGGAGGACCATGGGTTGAACTTTGGGGCGACTGGCTCCATCGCATATACGTCCCGTAACGCACGCTTCCGCTCCCTCTTGGGGATGTGGGTTGCGTATATCATGTTCACCGTCCGCACTTGACGGGGAAATCCCTTCTGTCCACTGTTGTTCGGCGGCCTGGGCTCCTCCTCGTTGTCGCTATGCAGCCCCTTGTCTTTGTTTTCGGCTCTTAACTTGCCCGCCTGCTTGAACACCCAACAATCCCTGTTGGTGTGATTGGCTGGCTTTTCGGGGGTGCCATGTATCTGGCACAAGCGGTCGAGTATTCGGTCCAAACTGGACGGGGCCTGAGTATTTCCTTTGAATGCCTTTTTCCGTTGACCGGATTTGTAGCCTCGGAATCTGGCATTAACTGCCGTATCCTTGTTGCTGTCGCTGTTAACGCGACGCTTTTGTTTGTTCCGACGCGACCTGTCGCTTTTGTCCTTGGTATTCGAATTACCAAGGTTCTTGGTTAAATTGTTGCTGCGAGCTAGCCAGCTGTCTTCTCCCGCGCAAAAGCGGGTCATGAGTGTCGTGAGGGCTGCCATAGATTTCGGCTTTTCCTGTCCCAGGTGCCGGGCAAGCCACTCGTCATGGATATTATGCTTGAAGGCTGCTAAGGCCTCTGCGTCCGGACAATTGACTATCTGGTTTTTCTTTGTTAGGAACCGTGTCCAGAATTGCCTGGCCGATTCCTCTGGCTGCTGAATTATGTGGCTTAGGTCATCGGCGTCCGGTGGTCGCACATAAGTGCCCTGGAAGTTATCAAGGAATGTGGCTTCCAGGTCCTCCCAAGAACCGATTGAGTCTGCTGGCAAGCTGTTAAGCCAATGCCGGGCCGGTCCCTTAAATTTGAGTGGGAGGTATTTGATGGCATGTAGATCATCACCGCGTGCCATGTGGATATGAAGGAGATAATCCTCGATCCATACCGCAAGATCTGTTGTGCCATCGTACGATTTGATGTTTACGGGTTTGAAGCCCTCGGGGATTTTATGATCCAATACTTCATCTATGAAGCATAGTGGGTGTGCGGCGCCTCTGTATTGGGCTATATCATGACGCAACTCGAAGGAGCTTTGTCTGTTGAGTTCGGCCCAGCCGGATTTATTGCATCCGGAGTGACGATCACCGTCACGTGCCGTGGGGCGCTTGCGTGATCCGTAGATTGATCTTGTTTGCCTTGCCTTGTCCTCCGGTATGTCGCGCAGGTCGGGCGCATTTTCCCATGCCTTAGTATGCTTGACGCGGCGTCGGGGCATGGCTAGAGTGGAGGGCCAAGAGGCCTCTCTGTCGCGGCCACGAGGTGGCCGGTCGGCCATGTCATGCGCTGGTGATGTAGGTGCTTCCTCCTCTATTCGAGGTAGCAGCCTGCGCTTTGGGTAACTCTTGGAGGGGCGTTTGAGTTCATACTCTTCGGCCGCAAGGACTTCAGTCCATCTTTCAGCTAGCAAATCCTGATCAGCTCTAAGCTGTTGCTACTTTTTCTTAAGGCTGCTTGCCGTGGCCATAAGCCTGTGTTTAAAACGCTCTTGTTCGGCGAGGTCCTCTGGCACGACGAACTCGTCGTCATCGAGGCTTGCCTCATCTTCGGAGGGAGGCGTGTAATTATAGTCCTCAACCTCTTGGTCCGCCGCCCTCTCGTGAGGGCTGGCTTCTTTGTCCTCCTGTGCTGAATCTTGCTGGAGGGGGTGTTCTTCGGCGCTGTCCGGAGTAGTATTATCTCCCGTGCCGGAATCACCGTTTTTGCTTTGGCGGGATTTAGAGCGGCGCCGCTGATGCCTGCGCTTGGGCTGTTTCTTAGAGGTATCGTCCTCTGCTGTTCCATCGCCATCTCCATCCTTTGGAGTGTCCACCATATATATGTCATATGATGAGGTGGCCTTCCAGCGCCCTACAGGAGCTGGTTCTTGTTCGTCTCCTGCATCGTCGTCCATGCCGTCGATGTCTTCGGAGTCGAAGTCAAGCATGTCGGTTAAGTCGTCGACAGTGGCTACGAAGTGGGTGGTGGGTGGGTTTTGAATTTCCTCATCGTCCGTATCCCAACCTTGCTGACCGTAGTCCGGCCAGGGCTCTCCTGATAAAGAGAGAGACTTTAGAGAATTCAGGATGTCGCCGAAGGGCGAGTGCTGAAAGATGTCCGCGGTAGTGAACTCCATTATCGGCGCCCAATCGGATTCGATCGGCAGGGGCGCGGGGGGCTCGGAGTTCGGAGAGGAATCCGGCTCCTCGGAGTCACGGGCCATGCGGAGTGCGGGGCTGGAGTTTGGCTCGATCGCCTCTGAGATCGCAGCCCCTGAGGTAGCGTCCAACCGCTGATCCTCGATCGACGCAGTAGGCTCCGAATCAATGGTCGGAACCGATGCGTGTGCGGCCTCCAAGGCGCTGTTCGGCGGCAGAGCTATATCATGCCCATCGATACAGGGCGGCGCGCTTGGCTGTGGCTCGAATCCGTTGAAGATCAAGTCCCCGCGGATGTCAGCCGTGTAGTTTAGGCTTCCAAACCTAACCTGATGGCCAGGGGCGTCGGGGGCGTATCTTTCGATCTGCTCAAGGTGGCCAAGCGAATTGGCCCGCAGTGCGAAGCCACCGAAGACGAAGATCTGTCCCGGGAGAAAAGTCTCACCCTGGATTGCATCGTTGTTGATGATCGAAGGAGCCATCGGGCCTAAAAGCAACGACACAGAGGAACTCTCAATGAAAGCATCAATGTCGGTGTCAAAACCGGCGGATCTCGGGTAGGGGGTCTCGAACTGTGCGTCTAGGCCGGATGGTAACAGGAAGCAAGGAACACGATGTTTTACCCAGGTTCGGGCCCTCTTGATGGAGGTAAAACCCTATGTCCTGCTTGATTAATATTGATGATATGGGTAGTACAAGAGTAGATCTACCACGAGATCAAGGAGGCTAAACCCTAGAAGCTAGCCTATGGTATGATTGTTGTATGATCAAGTTGTCCTACGGACTAAAACCCTCTGGTTTATATAGACACCGGAGAGGGTTAGGGTTACACAAAGTCGGTTACAATGGTAGGAGATCTTGAATATCCACATCGCCAAGCTTGCCTTCCACGCCAAGGAAAGTCCCATCCGGACACGGGACGAAGTCTTCAATCTTGTATCTTCATAGTCCTGGAGTCCAGCTGAAGGTATAGTCCGGCTACCCGAACACCCCCTAATCCAGGACTCCCTCAACAATGCTGAGGTAGAAATCAAGAAAAGCATCAAGTGTTGATGGTTGACAAGACCACTAGTTTCAAGTAAAAGGGCAAGGGAAACAAAGGGAACTTCAAGAAGAATGGAAAGCAAGTTGCCACTCCCATGAAGAAGCCCAAAAGCCTAAAATGAAGTGCTTCTACTACAAAGGAAATGGTCACTGGAAGTGGAACTGCCCTAGATACTTGGCGGATAAGAAGGATGACAAAGTGAACAAAGGTATACTTGATATACATGTTATTGATGTGTACTTTACTAGTGTTTATAGAAACCCATAAGTATTTGATACTGGTTCAGTTGCTAAGAGTAGTAACTCGAAACGGGAGTTGCAAAATAAACAGATACTATTTAAGGGCAAGGTGATGATGTAAGTTAGAAGTGATTCCAAGGTTGATAAGATCACCATCGCACACTCCCTTTACCTTCAGGATAGTGTTGAACCTAAAATAAATGTTATTTGGTGTTTGCGTTGAGCATAAATATGATTGGATCATGTTTATGAAGGAAATATGCCCTAGAGGCAATAATAAAGTTATTATTTATTTCCTTATATCATGATAAATGTTTATTATTCATGCTAGAATTGTATTAACCGGAAACATAATACATGTGTGAATACATAGACAAACAGAGTGTCACTAGTATGCCTCTACTTGACTAGCTCGTTAATCAAAGATGGTTATGTTTCCTAACCATGGACAAAGAGTTCTCATTTGATTAACGAGATCACATCATTAGTTGAATGATCTGATTGACATGACCCATTCCATTAGCTTAGCACCCGATCGTTTAGTATGTTGCTATTGCTTTCTTCATGACTTATACATGTTCCTATGACTATGAGATTATGTAACTCCCGTGTGCCGGAGGAACACTTTGTGTGCTACCAAACGTCACAATGTAACTGGGCGATTATAAAGGTGCTCTACAGGTGTCTCCAAAGGTACATGTTGGGTTGACGTATTTCGAGATTAGGATTTGTCACTCCGATCGTCGGAGAGGTATCTCTAGGCCCACTCGGTAATGCACATCACTTAAGCCTTGCAAGCATTGCAACTAATGAGTTAGTTGCCGGATGATGTATTACGGAACGAGTAAAGAGACTTGCCGGTAACGAGATTGAACTAGGTATTGGATACCGACGATCGAATCTCGGGCAAGTAATATACCGATGACAAAGGTAACAACGTATATTGTTATGCGGTCTGACCGATAAAGATCTTCGTAGAATATGTAGGAGCCAATATGGGCATCCAGGTCCCGCTATTGGTTATTGACCGGAGACGTGTCTCGGTCATGTCTACATTGTTCTCGAACCCGTAGGGTCCGCACGCTTAAGGTTTCGATGACAGTTATATTATGAGTTTATGAGTTTTGATGTACCGAAGGAGTTCGGAGTCCCAGATGAGATCGGGGACATGACGAGGAGTCTCGAAATGGTCGAGACGTAAAGATCGATATATTGGACGACTATATTCGGACATCGAAAAGGTTCCGAGTGATTCGGGTATTTTTCGGAGTACCGGAGAGTTACGGGAATTCGCCGGGAGAAGTATTGGGCCTTATTGGGCCATACGGGAAAGAGAGAGGGGCTGCCTAGGGCAGGCCGCACGCCCCCCAAGGCCTAGTCCGAGTTGGACTAGGGGGAGGGGCTGCGCCCTTTCCATGTTTCCTACTCCTACTACATGAAAGGACTCCTAGTTGGACTAGGAAAGGGGGAATCCTACTCCCGGTGGGAGTAGGACTCCCCTAGGGCGCGCCATAGAGAGGGCTGGCCCTCCCCTCCTCCACTCCTTTATATACGGGGGCAGGGGGCACCCCATAGATACACAAGTTGATCCACGTGATCATATTCTTAGCCGTGTGCGGTGCCCCCTGCCACCATAGTCCTCGATAATATTGTAGCGGTGGTTAGGCGAAGCCCTGCGACAGTAGTACATCAAGATCGTCACCACGCCGTCGTGCTGATGGAACTCTTCCCCGACACTTTGCTGGATCAGAGTCTGGGGATCGTCATCGAGCTGAACATGTGCTAGAACTTGGAGGTGCTGTACTTTCGGTGCTTGATCGGTCGGGCCATGGAGACGTACGACTACATCAACCAAACGCTTCCGTTGTCGATCTACAAGGGTACGTAGATCACACTCTCCCCTCTTGTTGCTATGCATCACCATGATCTTGCGTGTGCGTAGGAAAATTTTGAAATTACTACGTTCCCCAACAGTGGCATCCGAGCCTAGGTTTTTATGGTTTGATGTTATATGCACGAGTAGAACACAAGTGAGTTGTGGGCGATATAAGTCATACTGCTTACCAGCATGTCATACTTTGGTTCGGCGGTATTGTTGGATGAAGCGGCCTGGACCGACATTACGCGTACGCTTACGCGAGATTGGTTCTACCGCCGTGCTTTGCACACAGGTGGCTGGCGGGTGTCAGTTTCTCCAACTTTAGTTGAACCGAGTGTGGCTACGCCCGGTCCTTGCGAAGGTTAAAACAGCACCAACTTGACAAACTATCTTTGTGGTTTTGATGCGTAGGTAAGATTGGTTCTTGCTTAAGCCCGTAGCAGCCACGTAAAACTTGCAACAACAAAGTAGAGGATGTCTAACTTGTTTTTACAGGGCATGTTGTGATGTGATATGGTCAAGACATGATGCTAAATTTTATTGTATGAGATGATCATGTTTTGTAACCGAGTTATCGGCAACTGGCAGGAGCCCTATGGTTGTCGCTTTATTGTATGCAATGCAATCGCGCTGTAATGCTTTACTTTATCACTAAGCGGTAGCGATAGTCGTGGAAGCATAAGATTGGCGAGACGGCAACGATGCTACGATGGATATCAAGGTGTCGCGCCGGTGACGATGGTGATCATGACGGTGCCTCGGAGATGGATATCACAGGCACAAGATGATGATGGCCATATCATATCACTTATATTGATTGCATGTGATGTTTATCTTTTATGCATCTTATCTTGCTTTGATTGACGGTAGCATTATAAGATGATCTCTCACTAAATTATCAAGATAAAAGTGTTCTCCCTGAGTATGCACCGTTGCCAAAGTTCGTCGTGCCCAGACACCACATGATGATCGGGTGTGATAAGCTCTACGTCCATCTACAACGGGTGCAAGCCAGTTTTGCACACACAGAATACTCAGGTTAAACTTGACGAGCCTAGCATATGCAGATATGGCCTCAGAACACTGAGATCGAAAGATCGAGCGTGAATCATATAGTAGATATGATCAACATAGCGATGTTCACCATTGAAAACTACTCCATTTCACGTGATGATCGGTTATGGTTTAGTTGATTTGGATCACGTGATCACTTAGAGGATTAGAGGGATGTCTATCTAAGTGGGAGTTCTTAAGTAATATGATTAATTGAACTTAAATTTATCATGAACTTAGTCCGGGTAGTATTTTGCAAATCATGTTGTAGATCAATAGCTCGCGTTGTTGCTTCCCTGTGTTTATTTTGATATGTTCCTAGAGAAAATTGTGTTGAAAGATGTTAGTAGCAATGATGCGGATTGGATCCGTGATCTGAGGTTTATCCTCATTGTTGCACAGAAGAATTATGTCCTTGATGCACCGCTAGGTGACAGACCTATTGCAGGAGCAGATGCAGACGTTATGAACGTTTGGCTAGCTCAATATGATGACTACTTGATAGTTTAGTGCACCATGCTTAATGGCTTAGAATCGGGATTTCAAAGACGTTTTGAACATCATGGAGCATATGAGATGATCCAGGAGTTGAAGTTAATATTTCAAGCAAATACCCAAGTTGAGAGATATGAAGTCTCCAACAAGTTCTATAGCTAAAAGATGGAGGAGAATCGCTCAACTAGTGAGCATGTGCTCAGATTGTCTGGGTACTACAATCACTTGAATCAAGTGGGAGTTAATCTTCCAGATAAAATAGTGATTGACAGAATTCTCTAGTCACCATCACCAAGTTAGTAGAACTTCGTGATAAACTATAATATGCAAGGGATAACGAAAACAATTCCCAAGCTCTTCATGATGCTGAAATTGACGAAGGTAGAAATCAAGAAAAACATCAAGTGTTGATGGTTAACAAGACCACTAGTTTCAAGAAAAGGGCAAAGGGAAGAAGGGGAGCTTCAAGAAGAACAGCAAGCAAGTTGCTGCTCAAGTGAAGAAGCCCAAGTCTGGTCCTAAGCCTGAGACTAAGTGCTTCTACTGCAAAGGGACTGGTCACTGGAAGCAGAACTGCCCCAAGTATTTGGCGGATAAGAAGGATGGCAAAGTGAACAAAAGTATATTTGATATACATGTTATTGATGTGTACTTTACTAGTGTTTATAGCAACCCCTCAGTATTTGATACTGGATCAGTTGCTAAGAGTAGTAACTCGAAACAGGAGTTGCAGAATAAATAGAGACTAGTTAAGGGTGAAGTGACGATGTGTGTTGGAAGTAGTTCCAAGATTGATATGATCATCATCGCACACTCCCCTATACTTTCGGGATTAGTGTTGAACCTAAATAAGTGTTATTTGGTTTTTGCGTTGAGCATGAATATGATTTGATCATGTTTATTGCAATACGGTTATTCATTAAAGTCAGAGAATAATTGTTGTTCTGTTTACATGAATAAAACCTTCGATGGTCATACACCCAATGAAACAAGTTCGTTGGATCTCGATCGTAGTGATACACATATTCATAATATTGAAACCAAAAGATGCAAAGTTAATAATGATAGTGCAACTTATTTGTGGCACTGCCGTTTAAGTCATATTGGTGTAAAGCGCATGAAGAAACTCCATGCTGATGGGCTTTTGGAATCACTTGATGCTTGCGAAGCATGCCTTATGGGCAAGATGACTAAAACACCGTTCTCCGGAACAATGAAGCAAGCAATAGATTTGTTGGAAATCATACATACTGATGTATGTGGTCCGATGAATATTAAGGCTTGCAGCAGGTATCATTATTTTCTGACCTTCACAGATGATTTGAGCAGATATGGGGTTATCTACTTGATGAAACGTAAGTTTGAAACATTTGAACAGTTTAAAGAATTTCAGAGTGAAGTGGAAAATCATCGTGACAAGAAAATAAAAGTTTCTATGATATGATCGCAGAGGTAAAATATTTGAGTTATGAGTTTGGCCTTCAATTAAAACAATGTGAAATAGTTTCACTACTCACGCCACCTGGAACACCATAGTTTAATGGTGTGTCCGAACGTCATAACCGTACTTTATTAGATATAGTGCGATCTATGATGTCTCTTACTGATCTACCACCATCGTTTTGGGGTTATGCATTAGAGACAGCTGCATTCACGTTAAATAGGGCACCATCTAAATCCGTTGAGACGACACCGTGTGAACTATGGTTTGGCAAGAAACCTAAGCTGTCGTTTCTTAAAGTTTGGAGTTGCAATGCTTATGTGAAAAAGTTTCATCTCGATAAGCTCAAACTCAAATCGGAGAAATATGTCTTCATAGGATACCCAAAGGAGATAGTTGGGTACACCTTCTATCACAGATCCAAAGGCAATACATTCGTTGCTGAGAATGGATACTTTCTAGAGAAGGAGTTTCTCTCGAAAGAAGTGAGTGGGAGGAAAGTAGAACTTGACGAGGTAACTGTACCTGCTCCCTTGTTGAAGAGTAATACATCACAGAAACCTGTTTCTGTGACACCTACACCAATAAGTGAGGAAGCTAATGATAATGATCATGAAACTTCAGAACAAGATACTACTGAACCTCGTAGATCAACCAGAGTGAGATCCGCACCAGAGTGGTACGGCAATCCTGTTCTGGAAGTCATGCTACTAGATCATGATGAACCTACGAACTATGAAGAAGTGATGGTGAGCCCAGATTCCGCAAAATGGCTTGAGGCCATGAAATCTGAGATGAGATCCATGTATGAGAACAAAGTATGGACTTTGATTGACTTGCCCAATGATCGGTGAACCATTGAGATTAAATGGATCTTCAAGAGGAAGATGGACGCTGATAGTAGTGTTACTATCTACAAAGATAGAATTGTCGCAAAAGGTTTTTGACAAGTTCAAGGTGTTGACCATGATGAGAGTTTCTCACTCGTATCTATGCTTAAGTCTGTCCGAATCATGTTAGCAATTGCCGCATTTTATGAAATCTGGCAAATGGATAAACAAAACTGCATTCCTTAATGGATTTATTAAAGAAGAGTTGTATGTGATGCAACAAGATGGTTTTGTCAATCCTAAAGGTGCTAACAAAATATGCAAGCTCCAGCGATCCATTTATGGACTGGTGCAAGCATCTCGGAGTTGGAATATACGCTTTGATAAGATGATCAAAGCATATAGTTTTATACAGACTTGTGGTGAAGCCTGTATTTACAAGAAAGTGAGTGGGAGCACTACAACATTTCTGATAAGTATATGTGTATGACATATTGTTGATCGGAAATAATGTAGGATTATTCTGCAAAGCATAAAGGAGTATTTGAAAGGAGTTTTTCAAAGAAAGACCTTGGTAAAGCTGCTTACATATTGAGTATCAAGATCTATAGAGATAGATCAAGACGCGTGATAAGTTTTTCAATGAGTACATACCTTGACAAGATTTTGAAGTAGTTCAAAATGGAACAGTCAAAGAAAGAGTTCTTGCCTGTGTTACAAGGTGTGAAATTGAGTAAGACACAAAGCCCGACCACGGCAGAAGATAGAAAGAGAATGAAAGTCATTCCCTATGCCTCAGCCATAGGTTCTATAAAGTATGCCATGCTATGTACCAGATCTATTGTATACCCTACACTGATTTTGGCAAGGGAGTACAATAGTGATCTAGGAGTAGATCACTGGACATTGGTCAAAATTATCCTTAGTGGAATAAGGATATGTTTCTCGATTATGGAGGTGACAAAAAGGTTCATCGTAAAGGGTTACGTCGATGCAAGTTTTGACACTAATCTAGATGACTCTAAGTCTCGATCTAGATACATATTGAAACTGGGAGCAATTAGCTAGAGTAGCTCCGTGCAGAGCATTGTTGATATAGATATTTGCAAAATACTTACGGATCTGAATATGACAGACCCGTTGACTAAAATTATCTCACAAACAAAACATGATCACACCTTAGTACTCTTTGGGTGTTAATCACATAGAGATGTGAACTAGATTACTGACTCTAGTAAACCCTTTGAGTATTGGTCACATGATGATGTGAACTATGGGTGTTAATCACATGATGATGTGAACTATTGCTGTTAAATCACATGGCGATGTGAACTAGATTATTGACTCTAGTGCAAGTGGGAGACTGAAGGAAATAAATGTTTATTATTCATGCTAGAATTGTATTAACCGGAAACATAATACATGTGTGAATACATAGACAAACAAAGTGTCACTAGTATGCCTCTACTTGACTAGCTCGTTAATCAAAGATGGTTATGTTTCCTAACCATGGACAAAGAGTTCTCATTTGATTAACGGGATCACATCATTAGTTGAATGATCTGATTGACATGACCCATTCCATTAGCTTAGCACCCGATCGTTTAGTATGTTGCTATTGCTTTCTTCATGACTTATACATGTTCCTATGACTATGAGATTATGTAACTCCCATGTGCCGGAGGAACACTTTGTGTGCTACCTAACGTCACAACGTAACTGGGTGATTATAAAGGTGCTCTACAGGTGTCTCCAAAGGTACATGTTGGGTTGACGTATTTCGAGATTAGGATTTGTCACTCCGATCGTCGGAGAGGTATCTCTGGGCCCTCTCGGTAATGTACATCACTTAAGCCTTGCAAGCATTGCAACTAATGAGTTAGTTGCGGGATGATGTACTACGGAACGAATAAAAAGACTTGCCGGTAACGAGATTGAACTAGGTATTGGATATCGACGATCGAATCTTGGGCAAGTAACATACCGATGACAAAGGGAACAACGTATGTTGTTATGCGGTCTGACCGGTAAAGATCTTCATAGAATATGTAGGAGCCAATATGGGCATCCAGGTCCCGCTATTGGTTATTGACCGGAGACGTGTCTCGGTCATGTCTACATTGTTCTCGAACCCGTAGGGTACGCACGCTTAAGGTTTCGATGACAGTTATATTATGAGTTTTGATGTACCGAAGGAGTTCGGAGTCCCGGATGTGATCGGGGACATGACGAGGAGTCTCGAAATGGTCGAGACGTAAAGATCAATATATTGGACGACTATATTCGGTTATCGGAAAGGTTCCGAGTGATTCGGGTATTTTTCGGAGTACCGGAGAGTTACGGGAATTCGCCGGGAGAAGTATTGGGCCTTATTGGGCCATAAGGGAAAGAGAGAGAGGCTGCCTAGGGCAGGCCGCGCGCCCCCCCAAGGCCTAGTCCGAATTGGACTAGGGGGAGGGGCTGCGCCCTTTCCTTGTTTCCTACTCCTACTACATGGAAGGACTCCTAGTTGGACTAGGAAAGGGGGAATCCTACTCCCGGTGGGAGTAGGACTCCCCTAGGGCGTGCCATAGAGAGGGCCGGCCCTCCCCTCCTCCACTCCTTTATATACGGGGGCAGGGGGCACCCCATAGATACACAAGTTGATCCACGTGATCATATTCTTAGCCGTGTGCGGCGCCCCTGCCACCATAGTCCTCGATAATATTGTAGCGGTGCTTAGGCGAAGCCCTGCGACAGTAGTACATCAAGATCGTCACCATGCCGTCGTGCTGACGGAACTCTTCCCTGGCACTTTGCTGGATCGGAGTCCGGGGATCGTCATCGAGCTGAACGTGTGCTAGAACTCGGAGGTGCCGTAGTTTCGGTGCTTGATCGGTCGGGCCGTGGAGACGTACGACTACATCAACCAAACGCTTCCGTTGTCGATCTACAAGGGTACGTAGATCACACTCTTCCCTCTCGATGCTATGCATCACCATGATCTTGCGTGTGCGTAGGAATTTTTTTGAAATTACTACGTTCCCCAACAGTTTATTGCAAATACGGTTATTCATTTAAGTCAAAGAATAATTGTTGTTCTATTTACATGAATAAAACCTTCTATGGTCATACACTCAATATAAATGGTTTATTGAATCTCGATCATAGTGATACACATATTCATAATATTGAAGCCAAAAGATGCAAAGTTAATAATGATAGTGCAACTTATATGTGGCACTGCCGTTTAGGTTATATTGGTGTAAAGCGCATGAAGAAACTCCATGCTAATGGACTTTTGGAATCACTTGATGCTTGCGAACCATGCTTCATGGGCAAGATGACTAAGAATCCGTTCTTCGGAACAATGGAGCGAGCAACAGACTTGTTGGAAATAATACATACCGATGTATGCGGCCCGATGAGTGTTGAGGCTCACGACAGGTATCGTTATTTTCTAACCTTCATAGATGGTTTGAGAAGATATGAGTATATCTTCTTAATGAAACAAAAGTCTGAAACATTTGAAAAAGTTCAAAGAATTTCAGAGTGAAGTGGAGAATCATCTTAACAAGAAAATAAAGTTTCTACGATCCGATCGTGGAGACGAAATATTTGAATTACGAGTTTGGCCTTCAGTTGAAACAATGTCGAATAGTTTCACAATTCACGCCACCTAGAACACCACAGCGTAATGGTGTGTCCGAACATTGTAACCGTACTTTATTAGATATGGTGCGATCTAAGATGTCTCTTACCGATTTACCACTATCATTTTGGGGTTATGCATTAGAGACAGCTGCATTCACGTTAAATAGGGCACCGTCTAAAATCCGTTGAGATGACACCGTATGAACTGTGGTTTAGCAAGAAACTTAAGATGCCATTTCTTAAAGTTTGGGGTTGCGATGCTTATGTGAAAAAGTTTCGGGCTGATAAGCTCAAACCCAAATCGGAGAAGTGCGTCTTCATAGGATACCCAAAAGAAAATGTTGGGTACACCTTCTATCACAGATCCGAAGGCAGGATCTTTGTTGCTAAGAGTGGATCCTTTCTAGAGAAGGAGTTTCTCTCGAAAGAAGTGAGTGGGAGAAAAGTAGAACTTGATGAGGTAATTGTACCTTCTCCCGAATTGGAAAGTAGTTCATCACAGAAATCAGTTCCAGTGATTCCTACACCAATTACTGAGGAAGTTAATGATGATGATCATGAAGCTTCAGATCAAGTTACTACTAAACCTCATAGGTCAACCAGAGTACGTTCTGCACCAGAGTGCTATGGTAATCCTGTTCTGGAAGTCATGTTACTAGACCATGACGAACCTACAAACTATGAGGAAGCGATGATGAGACCAATTCCGTGAAATGGCTTAAGGCCATGAAATCTGAGATGGGATCCATGTATGAGAACAAAGTATGGACTTTGATTGACTTGCTCGATGATCGGTGAGCCATTCAGAATAAATGGATCTTCAAGAGGAAGACGGACGCTGATAGTAGTGTTACTATCTACAAAGCTCGAATTGTCGCAAAAGGTTTTTGACAAGTTCGAGGTGTTGACTACGATGAGATTTTCTCACTCGTATCGATGCTTAAAAGTCTGTCTGAATCATGTTAGAAGTTGCCGCATTTTATGAAATCTCGCAAATGGATATCAAAACTACATTCCTTAATGGATTTATTAAAGAAGAGTTGTATATGATGCAACCAAAAGGTTTTGTCAATCCTAAAGATGCTGACAAAGTGTGCAAGCTCTAGCGATCCATCTATGGACTGGTGCAAGCATCTCGGAGTTGGAATATATGCTTTGATGATTTGATCAAAGCATATAGTTTTATACAGACTTGCGGTGAAGCCTGTATTTTCAAGAAAGTGAGTGGGAGCACTACAGCCTTTCTGATAAGTATATGTGAATGACATATTGTTGATCGAAAATGATGTAGAATTTTCTGGAAAGCATAAAGGAGTGTTTGAAAGGAGTTTTTCAAAGAAATACCTCGGTGAAGCTGCTTACATATTGGGCATCAAGATCTATAGAGATAGATCAAGATGCTTGATAAAGATTTTTTAATGATTACATACCTTGATAAGATTTTTGAAATAGTTCAAAGTGGAACAATCAAAGAAGGAGTTCTTGCCTGTATTGCAAGGTGTAAAGTTGAGTAAGACTCAAAACATGACCACGACAGAAAATAGAAAGAGAATGAAAGTCATTCCCTATGCCGCAGCCATAGGTTCTATAAAGTATGCTATGTTGTGTACCAAACCTATTGTGTGTACCTTGCCATGAGTTTGGCAAGGGGGTACGATATTGATCTAGGAGCGGATCACTTGACAACGGTCAAAATTATCCTTAGAAGACTAAGGAGATATTTCTCGGTTATGGAGGTGATAAAGAGTTCATCGGAAGGAGTTATGCCGATGCAAGCTTTTACACTGATTCGGATGACTCTAAGTCTCGATCTAGATACATATTGAAAGTGGGAGCGATTAGCTAGAGTAGCTCCGTGCAGAGCATTATAGACATAGAAAATTTGCAAAATACATACGGCTCTAAATGTGGCAGACCCGTTGACTAAACTTCTCTCACAAGCAAAACATGATCACTCTTTGGGTGTTAAACACATAGCGATGTGAACTAGATTATTGACTCTAGTAAACTCTTTGGGTATTAGTCACATGGAGAAGTGAACTAATCACATAAAGATATGAACTATTGGTGTTAAATCACATGGCAATGCGAACTAGATTATTGACTCTAGTGCAAGTGGGACACTGAAGGAAATATGCCCTAAAGGCAATAATAAAGTTGTTATTTATATTTCCTTATATCATGATAAATGTTTATTATTCATGCTAGAATTGTATTAACCGGAAACTTAGTACATGTGTGAATACATAGACAAAACAGAGTGTCCCTAGTATGCCTCTACTTGACTAGCTCGTTAATCAAAGATGGTTAAGTTTCCTGACCATAGACATGTGTTGTCATTTTATGAACGGGATCACATCATTAGAGAATGATGTGATGGACAAGACCCATCTGTTAGCTTAGCATAATTGAACGTTTAGTTTTATTGCTATTGCTTTATTCATGACTTATACGTGTTCCTATGACTATGAGATTATGCAACTCCCGAGTACCGGAGGAACACTTAGTGTGCTATCAAACGTCACAACGTAACTGGGTGACTATAAAGATACTCTACAGGTGTCTCCAATGGTGTTTGTTGAGTTGGCATAGATCGAGATTAGGATTTGTCACTCCGTGTATCGGAGAGGTATCTCTGGGCCCTCTTGGTAATGCACATCACTATAAGCCTTGCAAGCAATGTGACTAATGAGTTAGTTGCGGGATGTTGCATTACGGAACGAGTAAAGAGACTTGCCGGTAACGAGATTGAACTAGGTATTGAGATACCAATGATCGAATCTCGGTCAAGTAATATACCGATGAAAAAGGTAACAACGTATGTTGTTATGCGGTTTGACCGATAAAGATCTTCGTAGAATATGTAGGAACCAATATGAGTATCCAGGTTCCGCTATTGGTTATTGACCTCTCGGATGGCCTCCCGGTTAAATTCTTCCAGACCTTCTGGAATGTCATCAAGCCTGAGATCATGGCCATGTTCGACGAATTCTACGTTGGGTCCATCGACCTCAGGTGCCTCAACTATGGGATCATTTCGCTCATCCCAAAGGTGCCTGGGGCGTCCGAAATCTGCCAGTTTCGCCCAATCACGGTGATAAATGTGATATTATGGATCCTGGCAAAAGGGTACGCCAATAGGGTGACCCTCCTAGCTGACCTCATTACCCACCCCAACCAATCCGCCTTCATTCGAGGCCGGTACATCCTGGATGGGGTGCTAGTCCTTCATGAAGTCCTGCATGAGGTCCGCTCTAAGCACCTCAGGGCGGTTTCCTGAAGATTGATTTCCATAAGGCTTATGACACTGTTAGCCGGCCTTTCCTTCGTGAAGTTTTGCTACGGAAGGGCTTCGACGAGCGATGGATCACCAGAGTGATGCAAATGGTCTCCTGCGGTCGCACTGCTGTGAACATCAATGTAGAGATTGGCCCGTACTTCCCTACTCTTTGTGGTGTTAGACAAGGCGACCCTTTCTCTCCATTCTTGTTCAATATGGTGGTCGACGCGCTTGCCGCCATCCTGGACAAGGCCAAGGCGGCCGGCCACATTCATGGGATCACTCCCCATCTGGCCGGCGGCTCTAGGATCTCCATGCTCCAGTACGCCGACGACACCATCATCATGGTTGAAGGCTCGGACTCGGACATCGCTAATCTTAAGTCCTCCTCCTATGCTTCCAACAAATGTCTGGCCTCAAGATCAACTTCGACTAGAGTGATGTGATGGTAATGTGCTACTCCTCGGAGGAGGCTCTCGACATTGCTAACCGCCTCAACTGCCGCCTGGGATCCTTTCCCACGACTTACTTGGGAATGCCCATTAGTGATTCTCGGCTTACCGTTGCGGACTTGCATCCAACCGTGACCAAGCTGCAAATGCGCATTGAGCCGTGGCAGGGTAGGTGGCTGTCGAAGGCGGCTCGGACGATTCTCATCAACTCCTCCCTCTCCAGCCTCCTCTTGTTCCTCATGAGCTTCTATAGCCTTCATGAGACCCTTCACCATGAGATCGCCAAAATCCAATCCCGCTTCTACTGGGCTGGCGATAACAATAAGTAGAAATACCATATGGTTAGCTGGCCTGACATCTGCAAGCCCCGGGATCAAGGAGGCCTCGGTATCATGTGCTCTAAGCACATGAATATTGCCTTCCTTTCCTGCTGGCTTTGGCGCATTTTGCAGGGCACGTCGGCCTTTAGTTAGACATCATCCGGAACAAGTATCTGCACGGACAACCCCTGGCCTTCTGTCAAAGGTCCGGCGGCTCCCAGTTTTGGCGGTCGGTCATCCAACTACTTCCCGTCCTCCGCATTGGGACCTCCATCTCGGTTGGATCAGGCGCTGCGACTTTGTTCTGGTTCGACCGTTGGGCGGGTGACACCCCCTTCGCGGCCCGCTTCCCCGGCCTCTTCTCCATCGCCGTCGTCCCCCCGATCTCAGTAGAGAGGGACCTTATTGACTTAGGGAGCCTCGCTTTCTGGAGGCCATTTGGGCCTCCGGAGGCCACCGCTTGGCAGGAGCTCCTTGACTGTGTCGTTTTCCATGAGCCGGTAGTGGATACAGGCCCGGATGAGGTGCGCTGGCATCTTGAGCCCTCGGGTCAATTCTCCACCAAATCCCTCTACATGGCCATCGCCCCCTCCTCCGCCCCCCCTTTCGGCGGTTTGGTCCATCTGCCTGCCGCTGAAAATCCGGAACTTCATGTGGCAATGGATTCGTGGACGGATCCCGTCTGGGGTGGAGGTTCGCAAGCGCAATGGTCTAGGTTCCGGCCTCTACCCGCTGTGTGGTACCCCGGAAGATTCAAATCACATCTTCTTCTTCTTCTGCGTTTTTGCTTAATTCGTATGGAGCTACTTTAGAGAGGTGGTGGGAGGGGTTTGGTGCCACACCAACTTCCCTGACCTCTTCGCCGAACTCCAGAACCCCCCCCCCCCCGCCCTCGCTCCATTAGGTGGCTTGAGATTGGGGCACTCGCGTGGACCCTCCGGACGATCCACAATAAGCTTGTGATTCAACACATTCCTCTTCGACGGGCTACTGACGCTCTCTTCAAACTGTCTGGTTACTTGCAGCTTTGGCGGCCGCTTAGCCGCCCACAGGATCGGGACGCCATCTCCGCCTTCATCGCCCACCTTCGCTCGATGGCCGTCCTTCTGTCGCCGCCGCCTCCTCCGGAGCTAGATTAGACGCCTGCCTAGCTCTGCGGCTACGGCTGGTTCCTTTTTTTTATGTTTTTGGGCTTGTCGAGCTGTGCCATCAGCAGAACCTTGTACTCTTTGTGGTGTGACTTGGGTGTGTGTGTTCTAGACTAGTCCGTGTATGTGTGCTCTTGGCAGTTTGCTTTATTTATAAAGCGGGGCGAAAGCCTTTTTCGCCATTGGTTATTGACCGGAAGTGAGTCTCGGTCATGTCTATATAGTTCTCGAACCCATTGGGTCCGCACGCTTAATGTTTGATGACGATCGATATTACAAGTTTATGTGTTTTGATGTACCGAAGGTAGTTCGAAGTCCCGGATGTGATCACGGACATGACGAGGAGTCTCGAAATGGCCGAGACATAAAGATTGATATATTGGAAGGCTATGTTTGGACACTAGAATGGTTTCGGATAATTTCGGGCAATTACCGGAGTACCAGGGGGTTACCGGAACCCCCCGGGGAATCAATGGGCCTTAATGGGCCATGGTGGGAGAGAGAAGGAGGCGGCCAAGTGGGGGGGGGGGGGCAAGCCCAATCCGAATTGGGGAGGGGGCCGACCCCCCTTTCCTTCTCTCCTTCTCCCTTTTCCTTCTTCTCCTACTCCAACTAGGGAAGGGGGGGACCTACTCCTACTAGGAGTAGGAACCCCTCTTGGGGCGCGCCATAGAGAGGGCTGGCCCTCCACTCCTCCACTCCTTTATATACGGGGGAGGGGGCACCCCATAGACACACAAGTTGATTGTTTAGCCATGTGCGATGCCCCCCTCCATAAATTCCACCTCGGTCATATCGTTGTAGTGCTTAGGTGAAACCCTGCGTCAGTAACTTCATCATCACCGTCATCACGCCGTTGTGCTGACGAAACTCTCCCTCGGCCTCAACTGGATCAAGAGTACGAGGGACGTCACCGAGCTGAACGTGTGCAGATCGCGGAGGTTCCGTGCGTTCGGTACTTGATAGGTTGGATCGCAAAGACGTTCGACTACATCAACCGCGTTACTTAACGCTTCCGCTTTTGGTTTACGAGGGTACGTGGACACACTCTCCCCTCTCGTTTCTATGCATCTCCTAGATAGATCTTGTGTGATCGTAGGAAAATATTGAAATACTGCGTTCCCCAATAGGGATGCGGTCTCGCTGGTGAGGACTTGGAGTAGTTGGAAATCTGTCAGGACCGGTGTGAGGATGAGGATGATTGGCACCTTCTTCGGATATTCAACATGTCGCTCAAGTTGTAGGAGCTCTGGTCCTCAAATGCGCCAGGTTCAAGATGAGACATGTTCCTCCCCCATAAGGATTTTTGCAAGAGGCTTGTCCATTCACCGAAACTTCCTCACGTATCGAAGCTGGGGGTGTCAGTGGTCCTTAGTGACATGATTACATGCTCCGCTCAAATTTGCTTTCAACGATGGTATGGAGGGCCAAGATTCTAGATCCCCTATAGGGAAGGGGATTTGCCCTTCTAGCGCATCATCAAGCCTGAACACCAGGGCCTTGATGACCTCACACCGCTCTTTCTCTAGTTGCTCCTCCTCATCTAATGTGTTCGAGTTCACCTCCAAAGACAATGTCCCATTTATGGATGCCATTGCCCCTTTTAACAAGTATAGCCTTGAGCATTTCTTCTTATTGCATCTCCCCTACTCCCCAGTTTTAGCCTTCTTCACCACGAAGACCATCCAGGAGAAAGGCTCATCGGAGCCATAAAAGAGCTCAGTATGGGATATGGGGTTGATTTCCCCCCAGATCTAAGGTGGCAAGCCCCCTAGCGAGTTGCTTGCAACCACTTTCTCATGATTGAGGCTGAAGTTCAATTAGAAAACCTTCTACATAAAGACAAAGGTGGTCAAGGTCAGGGGAGTTGGCATCATCTTCATGGACTTACTCCATGTGCCCCCATGGCGGGCACCAATTCTCAAAGAGCAATGGATCACCGATCTTACGATGTACTCATAGTCATGGGAAAAAGTAGAGGGGTAGTATATCTGGAGGGGTCTCATCAACGATCAAGGTGACATGGTGGTTTAACTCAGGTCCAGGCCGGTCCTAGGATGGGTAAAAAGCCTTACGTCCTACCACTAAAAAAAGACACTCCCGTGACATTATGGCCCGAGCGGGAACTTTTTCTGTCATGGATGTGATTCCATGACTATAATTGTGACAAAAACACGTATCATCATCGATGTGTGGTGGGCTCCTACTTCCGTGACAAAAAATTATGACGGAAAATGGGCTTTTCCTCCTGGGCGGGCCGGAGGTGGACTTTCATGACATTCTTTGGGCCTTCCATGCCGTAAAAAATCATGGTAGAAGTGAGGCGAGGAAATTTTTTGGGAGTTCCCGATATACGGTGGGTGGTCGGGGCCAAGCGATGTAGTGGCTTGCGCGTTTCTCTCGTACGCGCGTGCGTGTGCGAGCCGTGTTCGCTAACTGAACCCGAGCGAGACATTCACTTCCTGAACCTGAGCGATTCATTGACCCCACTACGTACTGAACACGAGCGGTTGTTCCCTTCGCTCTAACTGAATCCGAGTGATTCCTTCGCCGCTAACTGAACCCAATCGATCCCTTCGCTACTAACTGAACCCATTTAATCCCTTCGCTGCTATAACTGAACCCGAGCGATCGATCCCCTTCGCTGCTTACCGAATCCGGTTGATCGATGCGTTGCATCGAGCACCCGCCCGAGACATGAGTTGACCGACCTAGCCGGTTTGTTGCCTCTCAGTGAACAATGCTCGTTGCCGCCGCACACGTGCTACGTAGTAGATGAAGCTGATACTTGCATCGATCAAGCCCCTTGGGCGGGACGTGGTGAGTTGACATAGCCGGTTGGTTGACTGTGGATGAATAGTTCCTATTGCTACCGCCCGCACGTACTCCCCACCCCAGCTGGTGGGGGTTGGTTCAAATGTAGCCATTGTTTGGTAACAAAATTTATTATCATAATTTCCCTTGCTATCTGTAGTAAGATTTGATCAAGTCAACTCCTAGTTTCTTATTTTCATTGGGTTCTAAGTATTATAAGGTTACATCGAGAGAGACACAATATTCACCATTGTGGCTACAATAATTTTACTAGTTTCTATACTAGCTTGGTTAAATTTACATTAAGGTTATGCCAAATTAAGAAGAATACAACATATGCAGCCATTTTATCCCATGAACTTATTTCATAATTTGGCATAAGCGTAATGTAAGTTTAGCCGTGCAACTATAGAAATAAAGAGAATTATTGTACCATGCAACGTTTGTGTTGCACCTGTGACTTGTCTGTAGTGATGCTACACTTTTGTTGTGGTTTGAAATACGTACTTTATTGATAGTACAAAACATATTTACATGATATCCAACATTTAAATTACATAGGTCGAGTATATATATAGCATCAGCGGGCACGATAGATTGCGGCCTTCGAGAGGATGTGATCACTTAATAAGAATGCACCTGATTGGTGAACCGTCAGATCCAACCAATCTTAGATGTAAGCAGTGCAACATGTATAATCCGGTCTCGACGTATTCTAGCTTCAGATGTTCAACTAAGATGATATCCTGACAGAACAAAGTAAGTGAATTAACCAATGAGTTCAATCAATAACACAATCTCTTGCAAAGTAAGTTCATTGAGAATGTATTTTTGTCAGTGGATTAGGGGAATAGGCCGCATATGGCTACATGACTACAGACTAAAGGACAACAAGGTTAACTGATGCCAACCACTATTTACTTCTTTTTGCACTCGGGTAAGGGAAGCATGCTAACATCTTACCGCATTTTTTAGGAAGACCACATGGGCAGAGCGCGCGTGATCAAATGATGCAACAGATAAATAGTCCAGACCTGCAGATTTGCTACATTAATTTTTATGCTAAATAAGGTAAGGGAATATGTTTATTTGATACACCAAGCGAAAAGGTTATACAACTGATAAAATATAATAGAAAATATACACCAAATCATGAATAAAAAATATATAAATACCACCGTGTCATATGTAATTCCAAAAAGAAGCTACTTACCAACCAACTTGATGTCGGTGTTGTCAACAAGCCACTGGGCACCATCCTCTGTAAATCCAACGTAACTCATATCACCTCCTTCCTTCCACATGAGTCCCCTATAAATCATTTGCTTAGATGCATGTAGTATGATATGGTAAAAAATACATTATCTACTTGAATATGTGCCCTTAAAAGAGGCCATACCTGTCTGTGTTCAATGTCCTGAAGAGAACTCGACGAACACCTTTCGGTATATTTAGGGATTCCATTGCTTCAGCTGCATAGAATTAGTGCGGAATCATCTACCGGATGCTAGGTGGCATCCATGGTAACTATAATATAATTAGTTAGCCCAAATATCAACAGTTTTTTTCTATTGAAAAGGCAAATGGCGAACACTAGAATCATATCCTATTATATATTTGAGAGCGAACCACACTAATTTTATTTATCTTAACATGCAACTATGCCACCTCAATATGGAAGAGAAAAGAGCCACCATGACATGCTAACATGCATGGGAAAAGATTCACCACGACACGCACATGCGTTGAAAATGATTCACCACAATGTGCAACCATGCATGTGAAAACTATTACAGTACTTGTATTTCACAGATCTTATATCTACATAATGATCAAATATTCATGTTCCAACTTTAATAAAATATATAGCCAACAATTTTCATAATAATGTGCCGGGTATCATCTAGTACAACTAAGCACATGATTCTCCCTTAACATATTTATCGCAACATGCAGCAATGTCACATCAACATGCAAGCGTGGATGCGAAAAGACTTAGCTAAAAATCCAACCACTAATGCAGAAAATGCTCAAATGTTTTAGTTATACTATACTACTCCCTCCGTCCGGAAATACTTGTCATCAAAATGGATAAAAGGAGATGTATCTAGACGTATTTTAGTTCTAGATACATCACTTTTCATCCATTTTGATGACAAGTATTTTCGGACGGAGGGAGTACTTATATTCAAAAAACATTTCGTTATTATACAACAATCATATGTTTTTACATTTTTAGTTCGTATATTATTAATCAAAATATTTATGTTCATATAACCAAATCTCATTGAAATTTATTGTAAAAAATCCCAAAGCAACCCACATGGGGTATCATCTAGTAATCTTAGTGTGCAATGGTTCATATGGAACAACTGCAAAATTCATGTATCTAAAAAAGGAACCCTCTTCCTTGCTTTGCTCTTTGTGGGGGGGGGGGGGGGGGGGTCCAAGTCTACCCACTGCCCTCTTTCCCCTCCTCTCTCTCTCTCTCTCCACCCACCTCTTTGCCGCATCCGAATGAGGCAGCAGTGGCGGAGAACATCGACAGAAGGCAAGGTGGCGGCCCTAGGTCGTGGATCTGGTGAAGGCTCTTCTCATCGGCATGACAAGGGAAGCTAGGCCACAATGGGCTACAAGGCGGCTTGGTGCATAGGGGGTCTAGGTCCCAGTGCCCAGATATGTATGGCGGTTGCGATGGCAATGTGGGTGCATGTGGTGCCAGTGGTTGCCATGCATATTCAAGGGGGTGTGCGCTGGGCTTTGCTCTAGCGTGGTTCCCAAAAGTCGTGGAGGGAAGCAGATGGCGGTTGGTGTTGCAAGGAGCCACAAGATGGTCTAACTTGCTGTGGATCTGGGTCTCGGCATCTTGTTATAGTGATGACTATGGCTACTTATTGTGCATGGGGTCAGCGTTCACGGGCTTGTGGCAGCAACAGTGGTGGTCCGACCGGACTCTTTCAAAGCCTAGGAGTCTGGCAGGTGGTGCAGTGCCAAGTGAACACCATGCTTCCGCTCGTTGACCGGGACATACAACGACGATGCCCACAGGAGCCGCTTCATTCTTGAAGGCATCATAGGCACCATGCTTACTCCACTGTCCGGGGCAACTCCGAGGGAAACCCCAAACCCTCTAGGAGATCATAAAATGATGCTGCTAGGCGTCACACCCATTGGGGGTCTTTTTTGAAGTTCGATACCAGCCGGAGGGACTACTAGTAAGTAGTATTTGATGGTTGTCGTTGGTGTTGCTCAGCCGATGTGATTTGGGTTTGATCAAATGGAGGCTAGGCCTGATGTTATCATCTAAAGGTTGTTAGTTTAGCAAGTTTTGATACTCCTCGGATCACCTTGGTTTGGTATGACACTCCTCCCTTTTTTTAGGGGTGTTTTCAGATGGCAACCAGCCGGCCAACGTCTATAGTTGAGTTTATGTTTCCCCCTCTCCATGCATCAAGTTGAGCTGTTGGTGTGCTCATCCCAAGCATTGTAAACTGATCTCATACTTTTGACGAATGAAAAGCAAAGCAGATCATGATTCTAATAAACCAACAATTGAATACACCATACGAGTAAAATACTTGTATCTCATATTCTCGTGTCATGTTAAATTAATATCTAACATGATATAAGAAGTTTGCTAGCAAGGTGATTCACCAATGATATGATGGAGGAGCTGGAGTTCCATGGAAGGAGTGAAAAACTTGCATGCCTACCTGTTATATTTGTGTGTCTCGGAACATCGACCAGTAATGCAGGACCTGTCCAGCAATATAAAAACAAATCATTCTCTCTCTAAGAAAAGTACAAATAATTTACAAGCCATCTCTTTTTTCTTAACATAATGCAACCGCAGATGCTCACGTATATTTGTGTGTCACTACTCGCCAACCATTTTAACCAAGATGATTGTACCGTGTGCGCACATATGGCAGGCCGGAGAGTGGCAAGATCATCAAAGCTTGGTCGGAGAAAACCGGGGAGCTCACCGTTGAGGACTTCGAGGTCGAGCGTGTCGACGTCGAGGCCGGCGGCGAAGTGGGCCTGGTTAAAGTGGCCCGGCGCGTCGACGTGGGTTCCTATGTGGCACTCCATGCTGAGCTCCGACAAGTTGTAGTCCGACCCGTTCTCCATCGACTCCTTGAGCCGGACTATGGGCCCCACCGTCGCGCCCGGCGCGTACGCCGGCATGCCAGGCCGGAAGGCGTGCGTGATGTCCACGATGCGCCCGCCGCCGTACTCCTCCAGCCCAGGGCCGTAACGCCGACCGGCCGCGCCTGCGGAAGACGAGGAGGAGCCGCCGCCCAGGTCCAGCGCCGGCCCGCAGGTGTCGGTCTCCGCGTCCGCGTAGCCTGGGTGCGCGTCGCTGGCCGCCGTGGCGCGAGCATGCTGCGCTGGGAGGAGGATCAGCAGGAAGATGGTGAGAGCCACAGGGGGCGCCATTGTCGCCTACTTGATTCGCCGAGCGCTGTTTATCTGAAGTATGTGGATCCTGGTGAGTGATCGCTCTGCTTCTCACGTCGAGGACGGATAGTGTCAAGAGGCGGTAGCTGAAACCACATATAATTTCTAGTTTGTCCAAACAGTCCCCGGCAAAATATCTACTCGTGCGGGCTGTGTCCATCTCTGGGAAATGCGACCATACTACGTTCATTCCTTTCGTAGGTTCATATGGTTTGACAATTTTTTGTCATCAAATGTGTATTTTTGTATTAGTTATTACTAATTCGAATATTCATGCTTCACACGATTAAATCTCTTGAAAAAATTATTGCAACCGATGCCCGTGGCAACGCACCAAATATCATCTTAGTTTTTTAGTATCTGAGATAGATAGATAGCAAAAACGTTTTTTAAGGCCAACAACCATGAAGCAATTTCACCAGATGATTATATGTAGTACCTTTGCATGTTTGTATTATAGATCTCCTTGTTTATAATTGTTATTGCTGGCATAGTAGTGATCACTGATAGCTACTCTGGTACAGGAACAAGCGTGGTGGCCACCACGAGAAGCTCGGACCTCCGCCGCGTGGTGATGCCAGCCTCCTCCGTCATGTCCAACCCCGCCGCGTCCACGCCTGCAGGCAGCTCCAGGTCGAAGTGGAACAGCAGCGCGGCGAGCGCGAGCTCGATGTGCGCCAGCCCGAACGTCATCCCCGGGCACATCCTCCGCCCTGCTCCGAACGGTATGAACTCGAAGTCTGTGCCCTTGAAGTCCCTCCCGGCGGCGCCTTGCTCCTGGTCAAACCTTTCCGGCAGAAACTCCTCCGGCGCGTCCCAGTGCACGGGGTCCCTGGCGATCGCCCACGAGTTCACGAGCACCGTGGCGCCCGCGGGCACGTCGTACCCGAGCACCTGGCACGGGCTCCTGCACTGGCGGAGCGTCAGCAGCGGGCCCGGCACGTGCAGCCGGACAGACTCCTTCACGACCATGTGTACGTAGTGGAGGCTGCCGAGGACGTCCTCCGTCACCCTGCGGTGGCCGGCCAGTGCTCGCCGGACCTCCTCCTGCGCCTTATGCCGAACCCTCGGGTTCCGCATGAGCTCCGCCATTACCCACTGCAGCGCCGTCGTTGCCGTCTCGCTGCCCGCGGCGAACATGTCCTGTACGTGTGAGAGAAACAGAGCGGCTAATGATTAATTCCGTGGCGCGCATGCATGGCGTGGCGTGGAGATCGCGGCTAGATTGTCGCGCCGGATCACCGGAAGACCTTACAATCATAACGAATTTTATGTTCTCGGTGGTCAGCGGGTGCTGGGAGCCCACTTCTTCCTGTAGCCCGAGGAGCACGTCGACCAGGTCTTCGTCTTCGGCCTCTCCCTCGCCGGCGGCTTTCCTCTCCCGGTGCTCCTGGATGACGGCGTCCATGATCTGCAGCATCTCGCGGCGGCAGCGCTTGATCCGGCCGGGCTCGCGGCTGACGAGCATGGCGAGGCGCGATGACGGAAACAGGTCCGGCAGGCTCAGCCCGGGCCTCATGCGGAACATGTCCTCGAACAGCTTCAGGCACGCGTCGCGGCCCTTGAACGGCCGGCTGCCGATGATGGCGCGCACGGTGGAGTCGGCGATGTACGCCGCGATAATCTCCGTCAGGTTCACCGGCCGGCGCTCGGGCGGCGACGGCGAGGACGAGGCGACGGCGCGGAGGAGGCGGCCGAGCTCGTCCTGGCGGACGGGGCGGAAGGAGTGGACGCGGCGGGCGCTGAGGAGCTCCTGGGTGCAGATCTTGCGGAGCTGGCGCCACGCGTCGCCGAAGGGCGCGAAGACGAGGCCCTCGGAGCCCTGGAACCAGAGGCGCGACATGGGTCCGACGGGCCGAGACGCGAAGGCCGGGTCGTGGGTCTTGAGGATCTCGCGCGCCGCGTCCGGGGACGAGGCCACCACGGCCGTCACCTCGCCGAAACGGAGCAGCATCAGTGGGCCGTGGCGCCGCGCCAGGTCGCGCAACGCTTGGTGCGGGATCGCGCCCGCGAGGTGGTGCAGGTGGCCGATCACCGGCAGCGCCCACGGCCCTGGCGGGAGCCGCGCGACGCCGGACGACTCGGGCGGCGTCAATCTTCTTGAGGCGAAGAGAATGAGGGGTATGATGGCAAGGAGAGGCACGAGCAGCAGCAGGTGGAGCGGGACGTCGGCGTCCATGGCAGCTCGATGGCTGGTGCGCGGGAGGAGCAACAGTTCTGAAAGATACTACAAGCTATATCAGCGTGCAGTAGTGTCAATCTTTGTCCGACCTTTTTATTTATTTTATTTTTGCGAATCTGGTATGCATAATGCATCACACAATTGTTGTGCGTCCCAGATCTGTGGCTTTGTGCAGCTCACGTCAAACACGTTTAAAGGGTTGTCAAAGTTTATTGCAGTTGAGCGGTTTATCAAATGATCTACTAAAATCTTTTGCAGTTTTACTAAAGTACATCTAGATGTGTCATAAATATTGCACATTTAAATTTTATGTCATTAATCATATGCAGATATTCATGTGGAAATTTCTTTTTGCCTTTTCTTTTCGGGTCAGATAGAAAAGATATTTGCCGTGATAATCCTCACTGTATTGGGCTGTTTATATAGTATACATGTACATGTTCAGTTACAAGTCATTAGAACGTGGAATATCAAGAGAGAGGTCTCTGGACCTTCTACATTCTAGCACTAAGCTGTAATTGCTAGGCGTTGCAACTCATTATGCTAGACAACACTAACTCGTAACATTTGACACATCCCCTCAATCTCAATCGATAGAGACAAGATTGAGATTGCGACGACATCGGTCTAGCATCAGCTTCGTGCATGGTTTGGTGAAGACATCCGCGACCCGATCTTCTGAAGCAATGAACCGGACATCTAGAGCTTCTAGTGCCACCTTCTTTCGGATGAAGTGGAAGTCGACCTCGATGTGTTTTGTCCTTGCATGAAACACTAGGTTCACGATAAGATAGGTAGCTTTAAGGTTATCACACCATAGTACAGGAGGGCGCGGCTGCGATATATGTAGCTCTTTTAGTAATGACTGTACCCAAGTAACTTCGGCAGTCCCATTTGCGAGTGCCTTGTACTCTGCCTCTGTAGATGAGCGTGACACTGTTGGTTGTTTCCGTGCGCTCCAGGAAATTAAGGTTGGTCCAAAAAAGACCGCAAAGCCACCGGTTGAGCGCCGATCATCTGCGCATCCAGCCCAATCAGCGTCTGTGAAAGCGCTCAAGAGTGTAGATGTTGATCTCCGTATACTGAGCCCACAAGATATTGTCCCCTTGACATAGCGGAGAATTCTTTTTACAGTGTCGGAGTAATGGGCCACGGGTAGGCTAACCCGAGGCCCAGAACCTTTCAGGACATCGGGGCTGACTGTGCCCCTCAAGACACCAGGATGGAGAGCCGCCTTCCAGAGGCCGGCTGAAGGAACAACCGACTGCCCGCATGCGGCCGAGTCCTGGAGGCGAGGTCAAGACGGGCCAGCTCCGCCTGGCAGCTTCCAGAGAAGCCGGCCACGGGGAGTCGGCCCACGACGCCAACAAAGCCCATGCCCTCATCAGGGGGGGATGGGACGGGGAGTGACAACACTAAAGCCCACTCCCTCCCCTTTCCATGGGATGGCCAGGCCACAGTGCGCCGTACCAACGGAGATCTCCGTCCGGCGAGGCACTGTTGTCGTGCCATCCCTGATATCAGCAACAGTGGGCCGAGTCTTGCACCCACGACGGCTTGTCGGTACGGTCCATGGATGATGGGCCCTACCGGCCAGCGAGAGTCCAGAAGATGGCAAGAGCGCCACCAGTCGGACCCGAAGGGAGCCGGCCTTCGGAAGTCGGCCTGCCACTCCCACGGGTCCCACACGCCATTAACCAGACGAGACGGGGAGTGGCTACAGTGATCGCCCGCCAGGTGGCGGAGCTGTAGCCACGACCCCATGACCAAGCCTGCGTCATTAGAGGCACGGCTACAGTAATCAGCAGCCGACAGGACCCGCAAATGGCAGGTGCGGCCTGTCGGCTCCGTACCAGACCAGCCGGCGGGCCCCAGCAGTCGGCAGAGAAGCCGCCAGGCGAAGAGACTGACGGCTGGGCCCTGCGTCCAGTCAGTTTACCATTGTACCCCTGGGGGTAGGCCTATATAAACCCCCCAGGGCACCCATGCAAAGGGTTCCGATCCATTAGAACTAGACCGGACCTTAAAGCAGGAGGGGAGCTGGCCTAGTCTCCTCCTGTCCACAAATACAGCTCGAGGAGCACCATTGTATTCACTTTGCCTTAGTGATCATGCGGAGACCCCGCAGAGCAGGACTAGGGGTGTTATCTCCTAGGAGAGCCCCGAACTAGGGTAAAGTTCGCCGGCGTTCATGTCTACGCCTCATCCTGTTTCCAGGCACCGGCGACGTTCTACTCGCCCCCACCATGATAAGCCATCCATTGGCATATGTCGCACCCAACCCCCGACATTTGTTGCCCACCGTGGGGCATGGTGCATTGTCGTCCGGAGACCTGTTCTGGACGGGAACCCTTTTCCTCCCTAGCGAGCGCAGCCAGCCTGGCACGCCATACGGAGTCTGCGCCGACGCGCTGCGTGGCGCTGAAATCGCCTGCGCGGCCAGTTGCCTTGCCGATCTTGTACGCGAGGTCCGCCTCTTCGACGAGCCCGCATCCGACACAGGCACAGGCGGCCCCGAGAGCCTCCTCGCGGGCCTCCTTGATCAACTTCACGTTGCCAGCGAGCCAGCTAGGGACTTGGAGTCCGTAGGCTCCACTGATCCGATGTTGGTCGACTCCGACACCGTGTCGCTTGACACGTTCCCCACCAACGTGGTGGTCTACGACGAGCCGCTTCCTCGAGCGGAGAGCGACGGAAGCACCATCACGGAAGTGCTTGTCATCGGTCATGGTGAGCACTCCGGTGGGGGTGATTACGACCCGCTCCACGCTGCGCTGCAAGACCTAGCAGCGCCCATCCCTGAAGATGCCGACGCCGAGACGCTGGAGGCACGACGCCTTCAGCTAGTCGAAAATGCCAAAAAGCTGGCCAGCATGAGACGCCTGTCAGAAGCCTACCAGCGCGAGGTGGACCGCGCGGTGGGCGGCGCGCCGGCTCTAGCTGGGCCTAGCCGCCTTGGCACGGTCCAGCATCGCGGTGCGGCTATCACCGATCTGTTCGGGGCAAATCGCCCCGTCTACGCCACACCTGCGGAGAATATTTGAGCCGCCCAGGCGGCGGCGGACGAGCTGGACAAGTTCGAGGGCGAAGACCGCCGCTTGATGACGGAGCACGTCCAGCGACTCCTTGACGCGGCTGTTGAGCAGAACGAGGCCGGCCGCCACACTGATGCGCCGCGCCGACGAAATGACAACCTGCTTCCGCGCCGAGACCAAGGCGCGGAGTCTTGGACGCCGACTGGCGGCGTCCGCGGAAGAAAAGACAAGGAGTCGGCTGCCAGCCGCAGTCGGACTCGCATCACCATAGAACGCGATCGAGACGGCCGCCCAAGAACAGTGGAACGACGGGACGACTGTCCGCCTCCTCCCCCTCGGAGGGAAAGGCGAGTCTCCCCGCCGCCTGTAGATCACCCGACGCTCGGCGACCGCCTTGGCCGCCGAGAGGGGGTCGATGAGAATGACGCCCGCCATCAGATCGACTGTCTCCACCGATCCCTGTCGCTTGAGGAAGAAGATGAGTTGGGTCCGCCGTGCTTTGGCCCCCACATCCGAGACGAGCCCTTCCCCAAAGGGTTCACGCTCCCCAGAGACACATCCAAGTACACCGGCTCCGTGAAGCTGGAGGACTGGCTAGTCGACTACTCCACGGCTGTCAGCATAGCAAACGGCAACAAGCGCGTTGCTGTGAAGTACGTTCCACTCATGCTCCAGGGCACAGCCCGGACGTGGCTGAACAGCTTAAGGCCCCGCAGCATCAACAGTTGGGTCGACTTCACTGACGCCTTCGTCCGCAACTTCACCAGCACATACAAGCGACCTCCCAAACCCCGCCAGCTCTCCTTGTGCGTGCAGGGCCCCAGCGAGTCAACTCGCGACTACCTCACGCGCTGGGCCGAGCTCCGCAACTCTTGCGAGGGCGTGCACGAGGTGCAGGCTATTGAGTACTTCACTGCAGGATGCCGAGAAGGCACCCTCCTTAAGCACAAGCTTCTCTGCGATTAGCCGGAAACCCTCGACGAGCTGCTGATCATAGCAGACAAATACGCCACAGCCGACTCCTCCATGAAGACGGAGATTCAAGTCAGCGCCACCGGCAAAGTGGCTCCTCAGGCTCTCCGAATCCCAGCCGGAGACACCAGTCGGTGTCAACAGCAGAACGACCACAAGCGTAAAGCCCCCCCGCCGACTTCCACCAGTCGGCAGGTGGCAACAGTTGAAGAACAACAGTCGGAAGGGCAGCCTCAGCCCAGACGTTAGAAGGGCGGCAAGTCCAACTGGCAACCGGCTTTCTCATATGAGCAGACTCTGGATGGACCCTGCAAGTTCCACAGTGGCGCGAAGCCGTCCAACCACACTACTCGGAAATGCCACTGGCTCACCAGGATCGCCAAGGGAGACGGCCTTGCGCCTCCTCCACCTGCTGGGCAGCCGCCTCCTCCGCCCCAGTAGCCGGCGGTCAGACCAGTCGGCGCATTGCAAGACGAGTACCCGGAAGAGCAGGGAGCATACGTCGTGTTCACAAGTGTGGCCGACGATCGATGTAGCAGACGGCTGTAGCAGCAGGAGGTGAATGCAGTAGCAATTGACGCCCCAGAGTTCATGCACTGGTCTGAGAAGCCCATCAGCTGGAGTCGGGCTGACCACCCTGAAGTAATGCCCAGACCCGGCTCCCATGCTTTGGTTTTGGACGCCACCTTTGCCACGGACAAGCGAGCTGCTCGTTTTTCCAGAGTCCTGATAGACGGCGGCAGCAACATCAACATCTTGTACAAAGACACCATGGAGAAGTTGGGAATCAGGCAGATGCAACTGCAGTCCAGCCGGACGGTGTTCCACGACATAGTCCCTGGCCTTTCCTGCTCGCCAATCGGCAAGATCTTGATCGACGTCCTCTTCGGAGACAAAGATCATTTCCGCTGTGAGTCAATATGGTTCGAGGTGGTGGGCCTAGAGAGCCCATACCATGCACTGCTTGGCCGGCCAACCCTGGCCAAGTTCATGGTCGTCCCCCACTACGCCTACCTCAAGATGAAGATGCCGAGCTCCAGAGGGATTCTGACCATAACTGGCGACTACAAGAAGTCGTCCGCCTGCGCATCAGAGAGCAGTCGGCTGGCCGAGTCCCTCATGATCGCAGCTGAGAAGTGGCTGCTAGATTGAGTTGTGGCGATGACAAGCAAGCAGCCCGAGATGTCGCCTGATCCCAAAGAGTCGGAAGCTGAGGGCTCGTTCAAGCCGGCCAATGAGACAAAGAAGATACCTTTGGACCCGGAGTACCCAGAGAGGTACGCTGTCGTAGGCGCCCACCTCGACAGCAAATAGGAAGGCGAGCTCGTCGATTTCCTCCGTGAGAATCGATACATCTTCGCATGGTCCCCCAAAGACATGCCAGGTGTCCCGACGGAATTCGCCGAGCACAAATTACACGTCCGATCTGATGCCAAACCAGTCAGACAGCCTTTACGTCGCTTGTCAGAAGAGAAGAGGAGAGTTGTTGGAGAAGAGATAGCCTGGCTGCTCGCAGCCGGCTTCATCATGGAAGTATTCTTCCCAGGATGGCTGGCCAACCCGGTCTTGATACTAAAGAAGAACAAGCAATGGCGAATGTGTATTGACTACACAAGCCTCAACAAAGCCTGCCCCAAGTACCCGTTCGCCTTGCCAAGGATCGACCAAGTGATAGACTCCACAGCCGGATGCGAGCTGTTGAGTTTCTTGGATGCATATTCAGGGTATCACCAGATCAAGTTAAACCCAGCCGACAGGCTGAAGACTGCCTTCATCACGCCGTTTGGAGCTTTCTGCTACCTAACCATGACGTTCGGCTTGAGGAACGCCGTCGCCACCTTCCAACGATGCATGCAGAAGTGTCTCCTCAAGCAGCTCGGCAGAAATGCTCACGTCTACGTGGATGATGTGGTGGTAAAGACGGAGAAGCGTGGAACACTACTGGAAGACCTCAAGGAGACCTTTGAGAACTTGCGCCGATTTCAGATCAAGCTCAACCCGGAGAAGTGCGTCTTTGGAGTACCAGCCGGCCAGCTCCTTGGTTTTCTAGTCTTCGGACATGGCATAGAATGCAACCCTATGAATATCAAGGCAATTGAGAGGATGGAGGTACCCAGCCGACTGCTGGACGTATAAAAATTCACCGGCTGTTTGGCGTCCATCAGCCGATTCATCAGTCGGCTGGGCGAGAAGGCTCTTCCCCTGTACCAACTCATGAAGAAGACCACTTTTTTCGAGTGGAACCACAAGGCGGACGAAGCATTTTTCCAACTAAAGAAGATGCTAGCAACTCCACCTGTTCTGGCGGCTCCGACTCCTAAGGAGCCCATGCTCCTCTACTTCGCCGCCACCAGCCGAGTGGTCAGCACGGTCATTGTAGTAGAACGCAAGGAGGAAGGCAAAGCACTACTAGTTCAGAGACCGGTATATTATTTGAGCGAAGTACTGTCGACCTCCAAGCAAAACTACCCCCACTACCAGAAGATGTGCTATGGTGTGCATTTTGCCGCCAAGAAATTGAAGCCTTACTTCCAAGAACATCCAATCACTGTGGTCTGCACGGCTCCTCTAGCCGAGATCATCGGCAGCCGAGACGCTTCGGGATGAGTGGCCAAGTGGGCCATAGAATTGGCCCCCTACACCATCTACTACCAACCTCGCACTGCCATCAAGTCACAAGCGCTGGCCGACTTCCTCGTTGACTTGGCCGAAACCCAGTATCTACCACCAGCGCCCGACTCCACCCATTGGCGAATGCACTTCGATGGCTCCAAGATGCACACCGGCTTGGGAGCCGGCATCGTCCTCACCTCTCCCAAGGGCAACAAGCTCAAGTATGTGCTGCAAATCCATTTTGCCGCCTCCAACAACGTCACCGAGTACGAGGCACTCATTCACGGGCTCCGACTAGCCAAAGAACTCGGCATTCGCCGGATCCTGTGCTATGGTGACTCCGACTTGGTGGTCCAACAGTCGTCAGACGATTGGGACGCCAAAGACGCAAACATGGCGAGCTACCGCTTTCTCGTACAGCAACTCAGTGCGTATTTCGAGGGATGCGAGTTTCTCCATGTGCCAAGAAACGACAACGACCAAGCAGACCCCCTGGCACAAATCGGCTCCACTCGTCAGGCGGTACTGTCCGGCGTCGCCCTCCAGCGCCTCCTCAAGCCGTCAGTCAAGCCATCACCGGAGACTCCATTTTTGTGCTGGCTCCTCCTGAAGTAGTCGGATCCGACTCAAGGGCTCCTGCAGATGGCGCGAGTATTGTGGCAGGCGGTGCGACGATCGTGGTAGTCGCACCCGGCCCGGGGACTACGGAGCCCGGCCCGGGGACTGCGCCATTCTGCCCGGGGACTTCATCGACACAGCAAGCGGTTGCCGACTCCAACCCGCCGCCTCCCGGCCCAGCCACCCTTGTCCAAGTCGCAGTATTGGCAGTTGCAGAAATTGCAGCACCTTCATGGGCCCAGCCCATCCTCAAATTCATGGTGGACAAAGAGCTGCCGGCCGATGAGATCTCGGCTCGGCAAGTACAACGCCGGGTGGCAGCGTACGCCATCATCAATAGAGAGCTCGTAAGGCGCAGCGTCACTGGTATTCACCAGCGGTGTGTGGAGCCAGAGCAAGGCCAGGCAATCCTCATAGACATCCATCAAGGTGAATGTGGCCATCACGTGGCTTCAAGAGCACTCGTAGCCAAAGCTTTCCGCCATGGCTTCTTCTGGCCGACTGCTCTTGAAGACGCCAAGTCTCTAGTCCAAAAATGCAAGGGGTGCCAGAAGTTCCGCTCTAAGCCTCATCAGCCGGCTTCGGCACTCAAAACTATTCCTATTGCCTGGCCCTTTACTGTTTGGGGCCTGGACATGGTCGGACCATTCAAGACGGCGTGAGGTGGTTTGACTCATTTACTTGTCGCAGTGGACAAGTTCACCAAGTGGATAGAGGCAAAGCCAATCAAGAGTTTGAATGGGCCGACTGCTGTGACCTTCATCTCCGACATCACAATTCGGTACGGCATACCGCACAGCATCATCACCGACAACGACACAAACTTTGCCAAAGGTACCTTGGCCCGTTTCTGCGCGACGCAGGGCATCCGACTGGACTTAGCGTCCGTTGCCCACCCGCAGTCCAACGGCCAAGTAGAGCGAGCAAATGGCCTAATCCTGTCCAGCATCAAGCCCCGGCTGGTCGAGCCTCTGGAGCGCTCGACATGCTGCTGGCTTGATGAGTTGTCAGCCGTCCTCTAGAGCATGCGCACGACTCCAAACAAGTCAACCGGCTTCACGCCCTTCTTCCTCGTCTACGGTGCCGAAGCCGTCATCCCAATGGACATAGAGTTCGACTCCCCTCGAGTCACCATGTACACCGAGGAGGAAGCAGAGGAAGCACGTCAAGATGGCGTCGATCTGCTGGAAGAGGGTCGGCTATTGGCACTCAGCCGGTCCAGCATCTACCAGCAGAGCCTACGCCGATACTACAATCGGAAGGTCAAGCCACGATCTTTCCAAGAAGGAGACCTTGTGCTTCGGCTGATTCAGTGAACAGCTGGCCAGCACAAGCTCTCAACACCTTGGGAAGGCCCCTTCATCATCAGCAAGGTGTTGGGAAATGACTCCTACTACCTGATCGACGCTCAGAAGCCCCGAGCGTGCAAAAGGGATGACTCCGGCAAAGAGACGGAGCGGCCATGGAATGCAAATCTCCTCCGAAGATTTTACAGTTAATGCAGTATGTATCACGCTACCTTTTGTATTAAAGTACGAAGACTTCGGGCCCCTCGAGAAGATCTCGGGGACTGTCTTCTTTCATCTAATATGATAACGAGTTATGCCTATGAGTATGTTATTCTTTACCGCTTGGCACCGGGCTCGACTAGTCGGCCCGGGGACTTGGCGTCTTGAGCTATGAAATGACTTCCTGCAGCTGGACAAGTAGTGTGTGGCACTCAAGCCGTCTCCTTTAGAAGCCGCAGATCACAGAGCGACTGACTGGCAAGCATGAGTAATGTAGAATGGGTGTCCATATGAAAAATGGCTAAGGACTCAAAGCATGCACATAGCTTAAGCCGATTTCCAGCTTTTTTGCAACCGACTCTCGAGCAGCCAGCTCGCCGTCTTCTAAATTAACTTGCTAAAAACTCGAAATGGCTAAGTAGTTGCCTCCCAAAGAAGCCAAGTATTTGATCTAGCGGCAGTCCGCAGAGCGGCTGTCCGACTAGCCAAACGGCAACCAAGGGAAGGCAGCAAAGGAAAAAGCCAAAGAGCAATAAGCAAGAAGAGATAGAATGCAGATAAATATTTATATAGAAAGGCCCTTGGCCGAATCATCAAATAGGAGTTCAAAGATACACCCACACCCAGTGGGTGGAATTGTGCAAAATAACAAGTTCATTGAGACTACTAAGCAGGGAAGAAGTCTGCTAAAGAAGAAGACCGAAGGAGCAAGGTTAAGAATTTTAAGGCCGACTCGATTAGCAGTCGGCAGTCCAGAAAAAGAAACGAGGGGAAGCTCACCATCGACGAGATCTTCGATTGCTTGGAAGCCAGAGACCAGCGTCGCCTCCTTGTCGGTCCAGGAGGAGCGCTCAGACGCAAATTCAGCGAGAAGGGCAGCCTCCTTGTCCTCCGCCTCCCTCTGGGCCCTCTGGAGCAGCTCCTTCTGCTCCGCCAGCTGTGTAGCCAGCCGATCGCGCTCCTCCGTCAGCCGGCCGCACTCCTCCTTCCTGATGCGCAGCGTGGTGTTGACTTCGCCCAGCTGCTGCTGAAGGGTGGCGTTGGCCTCTGAAAAGGGAGGGGGAGGGATGTCAGTGGTCAGCAAAAAGAAAGGTCGCCGGGGAGATCCGGCCTGACTGCTCAGCAGTCGGCCCGAATCTCGGGGACTACAACCCGCGGGTGTGCCAGCGCGCCCCCGCAGAGAAAGAAGAGGATTTACCCCGGCTGTCCGACAAGTCGGCGGTCCACTTGGCTAGCTCCTCGACGTTGGCGTTGAAGGAGGTCACGCGGAGATTATGGTAATCCGGCATCAAATTTCAGAAAAAAGTATTGGTACTTGGAACTCGCCGATTAGAGTTCCGAGCCGCTTGCTCAGCAGCCGGCCCGAAACTCGGGGACTACACCCAGTGGGTGCGCTGGCGCGCCCCCACAAAGAAAAAACAAGGAAGCAAAGCAAAAGGAAGGATGCGTACCCGGATGGCCGTTCGTGACGCCAGGTATGCCTTGGTGCACTCCTTGATGGCGTCGCCCTCGGCCCGGAGCTTGGCTTGGACGTCCAGGAGTGCGCGGTTCAACGGGCCCGTCCCGCCTCCCCGCACCCACCCGGTGGGCACGGTGCTTGACACCTCGGTGTCCGGGATCGAGGAGCTCGCAGCGCTAGTCTCGAGAGGATGCGGCGCTGAAGCCGCCTTCATGAGACGGCGGCGCGTCGGCGTACTGATCTCGAGGGCCAGACCCGTCGCCGTTGCGCCTCCGGTTGGCAGCACTGGCGGATCCGCCGGTTGTCCGCCTGGCGCGCCTCCGGAGAGTGGCGGTGGCGGCACAATGACCTCCGGCATAGCAGTGACGTCGGCGTCCCTCTCCATGACCGGGTTCTCGTCGCCGGCTTCCCCAGCCTGCGTCGAGAACTCCGGTGGCGGCGGTGCGGAGTTCAAGGGGACGACAAACACCGCCGACTGGCGGCGTGCGGCTTCCTCTGCATGCTTCTTCTCCTCATCGGCGGCCTCGGCCCCTGCCAAATTCTTCAGGGCGGCGGCCTCCGCCTTGTCGGCTTCCGCCTTCTTCAGACGGGCGGCTTCCCGCTCCTCACGTGCCTCCCGCGCGTTCCGCTCCGTCACCTCCTGGAGGTCGACGGCAGGGTCAACCCGCCGGGTGGTGGAGGAGGCTTCCGCCGACTTCACGACGAAGCCGGCAGACGACTTCTCAAGAGAGAGAGGGGCCCTAAAGCCGGAAAACAAAGTAAGGAAATTTCAGACAGACTCAATAAAGAAATATGAAGGTACAAAGGGAGGTGGTGCTTACGCTGAAATAAGCTGCGGCGTCTTCACCACCTTGCGGAAGCGGTTGGCCTTTGCGGCCGCTTTGTCCCGCTTGGTCGCCGCGGCCGAGCCCTTGGGCTTCTTTGGCCGACTGCCGAACAGGCTCGTCCCGGCCCTGCGCTTCTTGCCACCGCCTTGAGCGTCCGACGGAGCTGACGAGCCCGCTCCCAACTGGCCGGCTCCTGGCTGGTGGCGTGGGACGACCTCCTCGTCGTCATCGGGCCAGTCCTCAAGACTGGCCCCAAGTCTCGGGCCGCCCGCTGCGCCGCCTCCTCCCTCGGCGTCGTCCTCCAGGGCCGCCGCCCTTAGGTCGGGGTTGTCAACATCACTCTCCGCTCGGTCGGGGAGGAACTCGCGGTCCGCCCCCGCGGTGCTGGCTGCTGGTTGGAGAAGGGGGTTCTGACCAAAGCCGGCTGGTCAGATCGGACAAAACGGACTTGGCAACGAAGAAGTCAGAGAGAAAGAGAAAAAGAAAACGACTCACAAGAGGCGGAGGGGCGACATGTGAATACGGCTCCTTGCCGAACTGCCACTCCTCTCTGAGGTCGCAGCTCGCTAGATAATTCACCATGTAGGCCACCTCCTTGTGTGGCATCTCCTTGGTGCACATCCGACTCGGGTCCCAGTGCCCGCTCATCTGGCAGATCATATGGGTGCGACTTTGAAGAGGGAGCACTCGGCGCGCCACGAAGGCGGCCAGCAAGTCCGGCCCGGTCAAGCCCTCCGACTGTGCCAGTACTCGAAGCCGCGCAACGGCACCGGCTCCCGCAGGCGTCAGCGTCCGGGCCCGGTGCGACCAGTTGGGTTGCCTCCCAGCCGGCGGGCCGGCTACGAAGGCCGGCAGGTTGATCCAGTCGCCCTCCGCGGAGACGTTCTTCACGTAGAAGTACGACCGCTGCCACATCTTCACCGACTTGATCAGCTTGATGGCGGGAAACGGGTTGTCGGCCCCCGACCTCCGCACGGCGATGAATGCGCCGCACTGAGCCGACACGCCCACGGATTGGGTGCCGAGCTTGGTGTAGAAGAACTCCCCCCCGAGCTCCAGGGTGGGGAGAACGCCGATGAAGCCCTCGCATAGGGTGACGAAGGCGGACAGTAGCACCACCGTGTTGGGGGTGAGGTGGTGCGGCTAGAGTCCGTAGAACTCAAGGAAGGAGCGGAAGAAGCTGCTCGCCGGTAGGCCCAGGCCGCGCAGGCAGCGCGAGCGGAAGATGACCCGCTCGTCCTCCTGCGGCGCCGGCGAGATTTCCTCCCTCGATGCAAGACGAACCCGAACGAGGTCCTCGCTGGGCAACCGATGCGTCTTGCGGAGGAAATCAACGTGGTCGCCGTGGACCTCTGAACCGTCCCAGGTGCCGGAGTGCGCCATAGGGGGCATGACAGTGGAGGAAGAGCTCATCGTGAGCAGACTGCCGCAGTGCCCGACGTAGCTTGAGGTGCGGCGGAGAGAGAAGAAGAAGAAGAAGCAGTGGGGAGGTGGGACGCGCGTGCTCCGTCGTTTCCCCTCCCCCTACTTATAGCCCAGTGGGCTGCGAAGCCGAGGGGGCGGTTGTGGGATTTACTGCGCCCACTACTCCACGCCCCCCACATTATCGCGCAAAGTTACTGCGCGCGGTAATTCCGCGGGAACCTCAACCGCCCCCACAGCCGCAGCGGATCCGCTCGCGTGCCGAGGCATGGTAGTGGCGGGCCCCGCCTGCAGACACGTCACATCTCGCGGATGGGTAGGCGGACTGGCCTGGCCGCTGGTTGCCACGCGGTGGGCGTGGAATGGATGGCGGACAGGAAGCTTAGCACACACACTACTGAGTTCCCGCCGGGGAATTCGAAAGCATTTTTGAACAAGTCCAAGTCCGGCGACTTCGACTCCTACCAGTCGGCCCGGCAGAAGTCAAACGAGGTCTCACCTCAGGCATTCGGAGAAAGGAACTGCTGAGGCTCCTCGGCTGATCGTCCGCGGCGCCTCACCAGCTTCGGGGACTACTGTCGGAGTAATGGGCCACAGGTAGGCTAAACCGAGGCCCAGAACCTTTCAGGACATCGGGGCTGACTGCGCCCCTCAAGACACCAGGATGGAGAGCCGCCTTCTAGAGGCCGGCTGAAGGAACAGCCGACTGCCCGCATGCGGCCGAGTCCTGGAGGCGAGGTCAATATGGGCCGGCTCCGCCTGACGGCTTCCAGAGAAGCCGGCCACGGGGAGTCGGCCCACGACGCCAACAAAGCCCATGCCCTCATCAGGGGGGATGGGACGGGGAGTGACAACAGTAAAGCCCACTCCCTCCCCTTTCCATGGGATGGCCAGGCCACAGTGCGCCGTACCAACGGAGATCTCCGTCCGGCGAGGCACTGTTGCCGTGCCATCGCTGACATCAGCAACAATGGGCAGAGTCCCGCACCCACGACGGCCTGTCGGTACGGTCCATGGATGATGGGCCCTACCGGCCAGCGAGAGTCCAGAAGACGGCAAGAGCGCCACCAGTCGGACCCGAAGGGAGCAGACCTCCGGAAGTTGGCCTGCCCCTCCCACGGGTCCCACACGCCATTAACCAGACGAGACGGGGAGTGGCTACACTGATCGCCCGCCAGGTGGCGGAGCTGTAGCCACGACCCCCTGACCAAGCCTACGTCATTAGAGGCACGGCTACAGTAATCAGCAGCCGGCAGGACCCGCAAATGGCGGGTGCGGCCTGTCGGCTACGTATCAGACCAGTCGGCAGGGCCCACCAGCCGGCGGGCCCCAGCAGTCGGCAGAGAAGCCGACAGGCGAAGAGACTGTCGGCTGGGCCCTGCGCCCAGTCAGTTTACCATTGTACCCCTGGGGGATAGGCCTATATAAACCCCCAGGGCACCCATGCAAAGGGTTTCGATCCATTAGAACTAGACCAAGCCTTAGAGCAGGAGGGGAGCTGGCCTAGTCTCCTCCTGTCCACAGATACAACTCGAGGAGCACCATTGTATTCACTTTGCCTTAGTGATCATGCGGAGACCCCGCAGAGCAGGACTAGGGGTGTTATCTCCTAGGAGAGCCCTGAACCTTGGTAAAGTTTGCCGGCGTTCATGTCTATGCCTCATCCCGTTTCCAGGCACCGGCGACGTTCTACTCGCCCCCACCATGGTAAGCCATCCATTGGCATATGTCGCACCCAACCCCCGACATACAGCTTCCCAATGAACCTCCGTTGGTTGAGCCAAGTACTGACAAACCTTATTGACGGCAAATGAAATGTCGGGTCTGGTGAGCGTCAAGTATTGCAAACCACCTACAATACTGCGATAGACAAAAGCTTCTTCATCATTTAGAGCTTGGCTAATGTCCCGCGATAACTTCTGTTGCACATTCATGAGGGTTGACACTGCCTTGCAATTCTCCATGTGTGTACGTCGAAGTAGGTCAGTAGCATACTTCTTCTGAGTAAGACTCAACCCCCCAGAATTGGAAGTCACTTCAATGCCCAAGAAGTACTGCAATGGCCCAAGGTCCTTCACTGGGAAGGACTGAGCTAGCTGATCCAATAGACGCCAAACTGCAGTCAGGCTGGAACTGGCGACGACGATGTCATCGACGTATACGAGCATATACATGGTGATGCCGGCATGAGAGAAAATAAACAGGGATGTATCTGTTGTTGATGGAGCAAAACCAAGTTGCTAGAGACGATCACTAAGCTGAGAGTACCATGCGCGCGGCGACTGTTTGAGGCCATAGAGAGCCCGCTGAAGTTTACAGACATACCCCGGGTATCGAGGATCCTCAAAGCAGGGTGGTTGCTGCATATAGGCTGTCTCAGAGAGTTCGCCATGGAGGAAAGCATTGCTAATATCAAGCTGGCAAAGGCTCCAACCGCGCGAGACAGCAAGAGCAAGGACGAGTCGGATAGTTGCCGGTTTTACAACCGGACTGAAGGTGTTGAGGTAGTCGACACCGTACCGCTGAGTGAAGCCCTTGGCCACGAGACGGGCCTTGTACTTGTTGATGCTGCCGTCAGCGTGTTCTTTGACCTTGAAAACCCATTTGCATCCGATGACGTTATGTCCCGGCGGTCGAGGGACGAGCGTCCAGGTGCGGTTCTCCTGTAGAGCGGCAAACTCAAGCTCCATGGCCTTACGCCATGAGGAATCCGTCATCGCGGAGCGGAAGTGGGCGCTGCAAGGAATGCCCGATGACGTGGGTCGTAGAGGACCGTGCCATCAGGAGGCACTAGAGGCTTGACAATGTTGTTGCAAAGCCGAGTAGTGACACCACGCTGCTCGGGCTGCTGTGGAGTAGCTCCAACCGGAGATCGTGCCGACGCGCGCAAAGTCACGGTGTCGGACAGCGCGGTATTGGACGAACCAGAGGAGGCCGGCTCGGTCCAAGCAGGCGCATGCTCAGCCACAACAGGGGAGGCCGGCGACGCAGGCTCGTCCACGACAACGTCGGGCTGCATGGTATGGCTCACATCAGCAACCCCGTCAACAGAGGGCTGCATGGCACTGCCAGCGTCAGCAGAGGACGTACGTGAGCCGGCTGGAGAGGTACCTGCACCAGAAAAATCGCTCGAGGCAGGATGATTAGTATCCAACCAAGAGGTAGCAAAATCTCTTACGTGATGAACCTGTGCTACTAGCTGGGAATGTGGTAAAGGGATAGATGTAGATACAGGTTGAATGGGTGTTGGCAGAATGGAATTAGCAAATGGATACACATGTTCATCAAAGATAACATCACGTGAGATATAGACCTGTCCGGTGGATCTATCCAAACATTTATAACCTTTGTGCATGCTGCTATATCCGAGAAAAACACATTGGCGAGATCGAAAATCAAGTTTATGATTATTGTAGGGTCGTAAATTAGGCCAGCATGCACAACTGAAAGTACGTAGACGAGAATAATCGGGAGTTTCATTGAACAGCATGTTAAGAGGTGTAGAGTCTTGAATGGTGCGGCTCGGCATGCCATTGATTAGGTAGCATGCAGTGAGGAAAGCTTCGTCCCAAAAACGAAGGGGAAGCGAGGAGTGAGCGAGGAGGGCAATGCCAGTTTCGACAATGTGTCGATGCTTTCGTTCCGCGATGCCGTTTTGCTGGGAGGTGTGTGGGCACGTAACACGGTGAGCGATGCCGACATGGGAAAAATATCGACGGAGCCCGCGATATTCACCCCCCCCTCCCCCCCCCCCCAGTCAGACTGAACCGCACGAATTTTGGTATTAAGAAGTCGCTCAACATGGTTTTGAAAAACATAAAATGTGTTTTCAACATCAGATTTTTGTTTAATCAGATAAACCAAGTAAAGCGACTAAAATCATCCAAGAAACTCACGTAATATTTAAATCCGCCAACAGAGGTACGAGCCGCCCCCACACATCGGTGTGAACTAGCTCAAGCGGAAAGTTGGTTACATGAGAGGAATTATTATACGGAAGCTGATGCATTTTGCCACATTGGCAAGCATCACATACTAAAGACTCACGAGACTGTGCACAAGGTAGTTTATTCAACCTAATGACGGAATCGACGACGCTGGATGAAGGATGGCCGAGCCTCTTGTGCCAATGTTCAGAGATGAGCTTGACAGTGGAGAGGACGTGGCGACTGGACTGACTGAAAGATGAAGACGCACGGAAGCTTGGCACCGGGTAGAGACCGCCGCGGCTTCTACCTTGCACAAGGACCCTCCTCGTGACTTGATCCTTTAGACGAAAAAAATCAAGATACATCTCGGCAAATGCATGGTTATCAGAAACAAGTTTATGAGTTGAAATAAGGTGTTTGTGCAACTCTGAAACGTGAAGAACATTTTTAAGCAGGAGTGGTTTGTGTGAGCAAGGAAGCATAGATTGACCAACGTGAGAGATTCGCAAACCTGCTCCGTTGGCGACATGGACCTTATCCTTGCCGCTGTAGCGATCATGGACCGTGAGGCGATCAAGGTCACTGGTGAGGTGGTCCGTCGCGCCGGAGTCGAGGTACCAGTTGGTGTTGACGGAGTAGCCACCATGGCCGCCGGTGTTGGTAGCGTTGCTGTTGCGCTCAGTGTTGCCGTAGCGCTCGCGGTTGTCCTCAGCCTGATAGGCATGGTTAAAACGCTGCCTGCACCTCAACGCATCATGCCCATATTTCTGGCAGACTTGGCGGGTGGGCTTGTTGCGGTTGCGGCCCCCACGGCCACGGCCCTGCCCCTGGCCACCACGACCTCCACCGCGGGCTGCTGCATTTGCAGAGGAGAAGATCTCGCCGGTGGAAGTCTGCTGCTCAAGACGAAGCTCGGCGCTAAGCAAATACGCATAGAAGCTGGCAAGGCTCACTGGCTCATGACGTGCTGTGATTGAAGCAACAAGGGGCTCATATTCTGAGCCCAGACCAGCGAGCATGTAGCCAAGCACCTCCTAGTCGGAGAGGGGCTTGCCAACGGACGCCATAGCGTCGGTATACCCCTTCATCTTGTTGTAGTGCGCAGCAGCAGATAGGTCCTTTTTATCCTGGTTGGAGAGCATGTAGTGGATTTGCATCACGCGTGCGCGACTCCCTGAGGAAAACATCGCGTGCAGCGCATCCCAGACGGCACGGGAGGTGTGCAGCTGCGTCAATTGCCTGATGATGTCCTCAGTCATGGAGGAGAGCAAGGCGACGAGGACTACCTGGTCCTGTTGATACCAGCGAAGGAACTCCGGATTTGCCACGATACGGGCAGCATTGCCGGTACCCTCCGTGATGGTCTCCGCCGGTGGAGGGATGATGCCATCGACGTAGCCGAAGGAGCCCTCCGCGCGAAGGACAGGGACGGCTTGAGTTTTCCAAAGAAGAAAATTCTCCCTTGTGAGGCGGATGGTGATCAGGTTAGCGATGGCAGCAATGGAAGCGGAGCCGGACGAGACGATCGCGCCGGAGGTGCCATCACTGGTAGCAGGAGTTGTGGACATGGTGAGGAAGAAGATCGAGCTCTAATTACCAAGATAGAAGAGATATTTGCCGTGATAATCCTCACTGTATTGGGCTGTTTATATAGTACATGTACATGTTCAGTTACAAGTCTTGGAATATCAAGAGAGAGGTCTCTAGACCTTCTACATTCTAATATCAAGAGAGAGGTCTCTAGACCTTCTACATTCTAGCACTAAGCTGTAACTGCTAGGCGTTGCAACTCATTATGCTAGACAGCACTAACTCGTAACATTTAACAGGGTCCGTCTATGTCACATACATGTGAGATAATACATCAAGTATAATGTCAATGTCACCTTATTTTTTTTCTATTTGTTTGATTTTAATTTGTCAAAGCCCAAACTTAAAAACTACCTCGCCGTACGCCTTGATGACCGGCCTATATGCAAATCTGGTAACTAGCTCCCCTCATAAAAAAATCTGGTTGCTAGCTACCCGTACAAAGAAACCTGATCGCTAGCTTTTGCTGGAAAACAAAACGATCGCTAGTGCTAAATCGACTCGTTAGCTTTTCTATTTGTTATACATTTACAGGGACATCTCCCATAGCTAGCTTCTAGGCTACCAACGATTTATTTTATTTTATGCCTTTTGATTTTTGCGTTTTTCACTATTATATTTTATAATTAATTTTCAGTAAAGAACAAAACTTCATCAACACATATTTCAAAAACATGTTCACGAATTTACATAAGTTTTTTCAAATTATAAAAAATGTCAATGAATACCAAAAATGTTCTAATATATGGCGAACAATGCTTTAATATATAATGATCATTTGCTGAATACACACTAATTTTTTTCCAATACACACTGAACATTGTTTGTGATATACATGAACATTTTTATATATGATGAACTAAAAGCAAATTTTAAATATACATTGAACTAAAAGCGAACAGGAAAAAACAAAAATAGAGAAAATAGATAAATCAGAAGAGAACAAAAAAACACATTTTGATTTTCTTTTAAAAAATTGATCAACATGAACAATTTTAGAAAAATGAACTTTGAAACATGTATGGAAACTTGTGAATTTATGAACAAACAAAAAATATCAAAATATGAAAAAATGAGATCAACTTTTGAAAAATAGAAAAATTAAAAGGAGAGGAAAAAATGAAGAAAATGATAAATAAAAAAGCAGAAAAACATGAAGAAAACGAAAAAAAAATGTATCCTACCAACTTAGGCCGGCTCGTGTGCAGTTTGTTCGCTAATGAGGGTGGACATGAAACTAGGAAAGAAAATGTTGGACCCCCAATGGCAAGTCGAGGGTGGACTCTCAATTGGGAATCAAAAAAGGCCGGGCCCTAGTTGCGAGTCGAGTTTGGACTTGCAACTGGGACAAAAATGGTTGGACCCTAGTTGCGAGTCAAGGGTGGACTTGTAGCTGGATAAGAAAAGGTCGAGCCCCGGTTGCGAGTCGACGGTGGACTTGCAAGTGGGGAAAAAGGTCGGCCCTAGTTGTGAATCGAGGGTGGACTCACAATTGGGATTAAAAAATGTCGGCCCCTAGTTGCGAGTCGAGGGTGAACTTGCAACTCGGACAAAAAATGTTGAGCCCTAGTTGCGAGTCGAGGGTGGACTGGCAACTCGGACAAAAAAGGTTGGACCCTAGTTGCGAGTCGAGGACGAACATGCAACTCGGACAAAAAAGGTTGGACCCTAGTTGCAAGTCGAGGGTGGACTTGCAACTCAGGCAAAAAAGGTTGGGCCCCAGTTGCGAGTCGAGAACGAACCTGCAACTCAGACAAAAAAGGTTGGACCCTAGTTGCAAGTCGAGGGTGGGGTTACAACTCGGACAAAAAAGGTTAGGCCCCAGTTGCGAGTCGAGGACGCACTTGCCACTCAGACAGAAAATGTTGGGCCCTAGTTACGAGTCGAGGGTGGACTTGCTGTTGGAAATATGCCCTAGAGGCAATAATAAATTAGTTATTATTATATTTCCTTGTTCATGATAAACGTTTATTATCCATGCTAGAATTGTATTGATAGGAAACTCAGATACATGTGTGGATACATAGACAACACCATGTCCCTAGTAAGTCTCTAGTTGGCTAGCTCGTTGATCAATAGATGGTTACGGTTTCCTGACCATGGACATTGGATGTCGTTGATAACGGGATCACATCATTAGGAGAATGATGTGATGGACAAGACCCAATCCTAAGCCTAGCACAAGATCGTATAGTTCATCTGCTAAAGCTTTTCTAATGTCAAGTATCATTTCCTTAGACCATGAGATTGTGCAACTCCTGGATACCGTAGGAATGCTTTGGGTGTACCAAATGTCACAACGTAACTGAGTGGCTATAAAGGTGCACTGAGGGTATCTCTGAAAGTGTCTGTTGGGTTGGCACGAATCGAGACTGGGATTTTTCACTCCGTGTAACGGAGAGGTATCTCTGGGCCCACTCGGTAGGACATCATCATAATGTGCACAATGTGACCAAGGAGTTGATCATGGGATGATGTGTTACGGAACGAGTAAAGAGACTTGCCGGTAACGAGATTGAACGAGGTATCAGGATACCGACGATCGAATCTCGGGCAAGTATCGTACCGATGGACAAAGGGAATTGAATACGGGATTGATCGAATCCTCGACATCGTGGTTCATCCGATGAGATCATCGTGGAGCATGTGGGAACCAACATGGGTATCCAGATCCCGCTATTGGTTATTGGCCGGAGAGTTGTCTCGGTCATGTCTACATGTCTCCCAAACCCGTAGGGTGTACACACTTAAGGTTCGGTGACGCTAGAGTTGTAGAGATATTAGTATGCGGTTAACCGAAAGTTGTTTGGAGTCCCGGATGAGATCCCGGACGTCACGAGGAGTTCCGAAATGGTCCAGAGGTAAAGATTTATATATAGGAAGTCCAGTTTCGGCCACAGGGAGAGTTTCGGGAGTCATCGGTTTTGTACCGGGACCACCGGAAGGGTCACGAGGCTCCACCAGGTGGGGAGACCTATCCCGGAGGGCCCCATGGGCTGAAGGGGCGTGGGAACCAGCCCCTGGAGGGCTGGTGCGCCCCCCTTGGGCCTCCCATGCGCCTAGGGTTGGAAACCCTAAGGGGTGGGGGCGCCTCCACTTGGCTTGGAGGCCAAGCCACCCCTAGGGCTGCCGCCCCCTCCCTAGATGGGATCTACAAGGGGCCGGTGCCCCCCTAGGCCCCTATATATAGTGGAGGGGAGGGAGGGCAGCCGCATCTGAAGCCTTGGCGCCTCCCTCCCTCCCGGGACACCTCTTCCTCCCCGCTTGTGCTTGGCGAAGCCCTGCCGGGATCCCGCTACTTCCACCACCACACCGTCGTACTGCTGGATCTCCATCAACTTCTCCTCCCCCTTGCTGGATCAAGAAGGAGGAGACGTCTCCGCTCCGTACGTGTGTTGAACGCGGAGGTGCCGTCTGTTCGGCGCTAGGATCATCGGTGATTTGGATCACGACGAGTACGACTCCATCAACCCCGTTCTCTTGAACGCTTCTGCTTAGCGATCTTCAAGGGTATGAAGATGCACTCCCTCTCTCTCGTTGCTAGATGACTCCATAGATTGATCTTGGTGATGCACAGAGAATTTTAAATTTCTGCTACGATCCCCAACAGTCGCATCATGAGCTAGGTCTATGTGTAGATTCTATGCATGAGTAGAACACAAAGTAGTTGTGGGCGATGATTTGTTCAATTTGCTTACCGTTACTAGTCTTATCTTGATCCGGCGGCATTGTGGGATGAAGCGGCCCAGACCGACCTTACACGTATGCTTACGTGAGACTGGTTCCACCAACTGACATGCACTTGATGCATAAGGTGGCTGGTGGGTGTCTGTCTTTCCCACTTTAGTCGGATTGGATTCGATGAAAAGGGTCCTTATGAAGGGTAAATATCAATTGGCATATCACCGTTGTGGTTTTGCGTAGGTAAGAAACGTTCTTGCTAGAAACCCATAGCAGCCACGTAAAACATGCAACAACAATTAGAGGACGTCTAACTTGTTTTTACAGGGTATGCTATGTGATGTGATATGGCCAAAAGGATGTGACGAATGATATATGTGATGTATGAGATTGATCATGTTCTTGTAATAGGAATCACGTGTTGCATGTCGATGAGTATGACAACTGGCAGGAGCCACAGGAGTTGTCTTAATTTATTTATGACCTGCGTGTCAATGAAAACACCATGAAATTACTTTACTTTATTGCTAACCGTTAGCCATAGTGGTAGAAGTAATAGTTGGCGAGGCAACTTCATGAAGAAACGATGATGGAGATCATGGTGTCATGCCGGTGACGATGGTGTTCATGCCGCGCCTCGAAGATGGAGATCAAAGGCGCAAGATGATATTGGCCATATCATGTCACTATATGATTTGCATGTGATGTTTGTCATGTTTACATCTTATTTTCTTAGGACGACGGTAGCATAAATAAGATGATCCCTCACTAAAATTTCAAGAAAGTGTCCCCCCTAACTGTGCACCATTGCTAAGGTCCGTTGTTCCGAAGCACCACGTGATGATCGGGTGTGATAGGTTCTAACGTTCGCATACAACGGGTGTAAGCCAGATTTACACACGCAATACACTTAGGTTAACTTGACGAGCCTAGCATGTACAGACATGGCCTCGGAACACGGAAGACCGAAAGGTCGAACATGAGTCGTATAGTGGATATGATCAACATGAAGATGTTCACCGATGATGACTAGTCCGTCTCACGTGATGATCAGACATGGCCTAGTTGACTCGGATCATGTATCGCTTAGATGACTAGAGGGATGTCTATCTAAGTGGGAGTTCATTGAATAATTTGATTAGATGAACTTAATTATCATGAACATAGTCAAAAGGTCTTTGCAAATTATGTCGTAGTTCACGCTTTGGTTCTACTGTTCTAGATATGTTCCTAGAGAAAATTTAGTTGAGAGTTGACAGTAGCAATTATGCGGACTGGGTCCGTGAACTGAGGATTGTCCTCATTGCTGCACAGAAGGGTTATGTTGTTAATGCACCGCTCAATGTGTTGAACCTCGAGCATGTCTGTAGATGTTGGGAAACATCTGACATACATGTTTTGATGACTGCGTGATAGTTCAGTGCGTAATGCTAACGATTGAGAATTGAGGCACCAAAGATGTTTTTGAAACATCGCAGTGTTGGAAATATGCCCTAGAGGCAATAATAAATTGGTTATTATTATATTTCCTTGTTCATGATAATCGTTTATTATCCATGCTAGAATTGTATTGATAGGAAACTCAGATACATGTGTGGATACATAGACAACACCATGTCCCTAGTAAGCCTCTAGTTGACTAGCTCGTTGATCAATAGATGGTTATGGTTTCCTGACCATGGACATTGGATGTCGTTGATAACGGGATCACATCATTAGGAGAATGATGTGATGGACAAGACCCAATCCTAAGCATAGCACACGATCGTGTAGTTTGTATGCTAAAGCTTTTCTAATGTCAAGTATCATTTCCTTAGACCATGAGATTGTGCAACTCCCGGATACTGTAGGAATACTTTGGGTGTGCCAAACGTCACAACGTAACTGGGTGGCTATAAAGGTACACTACGGGTATCTCCGAAAGTGTCTGTTGGGTTGGCACGAATCGAGACTGGGATTTGTCACTCCGTGTGACGGAGAGGTGTCTCTGGGCCCACTCGGTAGGACATCATCATAATGTGCACAATGTGATCAAGGAGTTGATCACGGGATGATGTGTTACGGAACGAGTAAAGAGACTTGCCGGTAACGAGATTGAGCAAGGTATCGGGATACCGACGATCGAATCTCGGGCAAGTATCATACCGATAGACAAAGGGAATTGTATACAGGATTGATTAAGTCCTTGACATCATGGTTCATCCGATGAGATCATCGTGGAACATGTGGGAGCCAACATGGGTATCCAGATCCCGCTGTTGGTTATTGACCGGAGAACGTCTCGGTCATGTCTGCATGTCTCCCGAACCCGTAGGGTCTACACACTTAAGGTTCGATGACGCCAGGGTTATAAAGGAAGTTTGTATGTGGTTACCGAATGTTGTTCGGAGTCCTGGATGAGATCCCGGACGTCACGAGGAGTTCCGGAATGGTCCGGAGGTAAAGATTTATATATAGGAAGTCCTATTTCGGCCATCGGGACAAGTTTCGGGGTCATCGGTATTGTACCGGGACCACCGGAAGGGTCCCGGGGGCCCACCGGGTGGGGCCACCTGCCCCGGGGGCCACATGGGCTGTAGGGGGTGCACCTTGGCCTATATGGGCCAAGGGCACCAGCCCCAAGAGGCCCATGCGCCAAGATATGAGGGATAGGAAGAGTCCTAAGGGGGGAAGGCACCTCCGAGGTGCCTTGGGGAGGAGGGACTCCTCCTAGCCGCACCCTCCCTTGGAGGAAGGGCCAAGGCTGCGCCTCCCCCCTCTCCCTTGCCCCTATATATATGTGGGGGGTGGGAGGGCAGCCATACCAATGTTCTGGTGCAGCCCTCCCCTTCTCCCTAGTCCTTCTCCTCTCCTGTGGTGCTTGGCGAAGCTCTGCAGGATTGCCACGCTCCTCCACCACCACCACGCCGTTGTGCTGCTGCTGGATGGAGTCTTCCTCAACCTCTCCCTCTCTCCTTGCTGGATCAAGGCGTGGGAGACATCATCGGGCTGTACGTGTGTTGAACGCGGAGGTGCCGTCCGTTCGGCACTAGGATCATCGGTGATTTGGATCACGACGAGTACGACTCCATCAACTCCGTTCACTTGAACGCTTCCGCTTAGCGATCTACAAGGGTATGTAGATGCACTCTCCTTCCCCTCGTTTCTAGTCTCTCCATAGATAGATCTTGGTGACACGTAGGAAAATTTTGAATTTCTGCTACGTTCCCCAACAGTGGTATCAGAGCTAGGTCTATTGCGTAGATTCTATGCACGAGTAGAACACAAAGTAGTTGTGGGCGTTGATTTTGTTCAATATGCTTACCGTTACTAGTCCAATCTTGATTCGGCGGCATTGTGGGATGAAGCGGCCCAGACCAACCTTACACGTACGCTTACGTGAGACCGGTTCCACCGACAAACATGCACTAGTTGCATAAGGTGGCTGGCGGGTGTCTGTCTCTCCCACTTTAGTCGGATCGGATTCGATGAAAAGGGTCCTTATGAAGGGTAAATAGCAATTGGCATATCACGTTGTGGTCTTTGCGTAGGTAAGAAACGTTCTTGCTAGAAACCCATAGCAGCCACGTAAAACATGCAAACAACAATTAGAGGACGTCTAACTTGCTTTTGCAGGGTATGCTATGTGATGTGATATGGCCAAAAGGATGTGATGAATGATATATGTGATGTATGAGATTGATCATGTTCTTGTAATAGGAATCACGACTTGCATGTCGATGAATATGACAACCGGCAGGAGCCATAGGAGTTGTCTTTATTTATTTATGACCTGCGTGTCAACATAAACATCATGTAATTACTTTACTTTATTGCTAACCGTTAGCTGTAGTAGTAAAAGTAATAGTTGACGAGACAACTTCAAGAAGACACGATGATGGAGATCATGGTGTCATGCCGGTGACAAGATGATCATTGAGCCCCAAGATGGAGATCAAAGGAGCTATATGATATTGGCCATATCATGTCACTATTATTTGATTGCATGTGATGTTTATCATGTTTATACATCTTATTTGCTTAGAACAACGGTAGTAAATAAGATGATCCCTCTTTAAAATTTCAAGAAAGTGTTCCCCCTAACTGTGCACCGTTGCGATAGTTCGTTGTTTCAAAGCACCACGTGATGATCGGGTGTCTGTTCCTAACGTTCACATACAACGGGTGTAAGACAGATTTACACACGCGAAACACTTAGGTTGACTTGACGAGCCTAGCATGTGTACAGACATGGCCTCGGAACACAGAAGACCGAAAGGTCGAGCATGAGTCGTATAGAAGATACGATCAACATGAAGATGTTCACCGATGTTGACTAGTCCGTCTCACGTGATGATCGGACACGGCCTAGTTGACTCGGATCATGTAATCACTTAGATGACTAGAGGGATGTCTATCTGAGTGGGAGTTCATAAGATGAACTTAATTATCCTGAACATAGTCAAAAGGTCTTCGCAAATTATGTCGTAGCTCGCGCTTCGGTTCTACTGTTTAGATATGTTCCTAGAGAAAAATTAGTTGATAGTAGCAATTATGCGGACTAGGTCCGTAAACTGAGGATTGTCCTCATTGCTTCTTAGAAGGCTTATGTCCTTAATGCACCGCTCAGTGTGCTGAACCTCGAACGTTGTCTGTGGATGTTGCGAACATCTGACATACACATTTTGATAACTACGTGATAGTTCAGTTAAACGGTTTAGAGTTGAGGCATCGAAGACGTTTTGAAACGTCGCGAAACATATGAGATGTTTCGAGGGCTGAAATTGGGATTTCAGGCTCGTGCCCACGTCAAGAGGTATAAGACCTCCGACGATTTTCTTAACCTACAAACTAAGGGAGAAAAGCTCAATTGTTGAGCTTGTGCTCAGATTGTCTGAGTACAACAATCATTTGAATCGAGTGGGAGTTGATCTTCCAGATGAGATAGTGATGTTTCTCCGAAGTCATTACCACCAAGCCGCTAGAGCTTCGTGATGAACTATGATATATCAGGGACATATATGATGATCCTTGAGATATTCGCGATGTTTGACACCACAAAAGTAGAAGTCAAGAAGGAGCATCAATTGTTGATGGTTAGTGAAACCACTAGTTTTAAGAAGGGCAAGGGCAAGAAGGGATACTTCATGAAACGGCAAATCAGCTGCTGCTCTAATGAAGATACCCAAAGTTGAACCCCAACCCGAGACTAAGTGCTTCTGTAATAAGGGGAACAACCACTAGAGCAGAATTACCCTAGATACTTGGTAGATGAGAAGGCTGTCGATGGAATTATATTGGATATACATTATGTTAATGTGTACTTTACTAGTACTCCTAGTAGCACCAGGGTATTAGATACCGGTTCGGTTGCTAAGTGTTAGTAACTCGGAATAAAATCTACGGATTAAATGCAGACTAGCTAAAGGTGAGCTGACGATATGTGTTGGAAGTGTTTCCAATGTTGATATGATCAAGCATCGCACGCTCCCTCTACCATCGAGATTGGTGTTAAACCTAAATAATTGTTATTTGGTGTTTGCGTTGAGCATAGACATGATTGGATTATGTCTATCGCAATACGGTTATTCATTTAAGGAGAATAATGGTTACTCTATTTATTTGAATAATACCTTCAATGGTCTTGCACCTAAAATGAATGATTTATTGAATCTCGATCGTAGTGATACACATGTTCATGCCAAAAGATATAGGATAGTAATGATAGTACCACCTACTTGTGGCACTGCCATTTAAGTCATATCGGTATAAAACGCATGAAGAAGCTCCATGTTGATGGATCTTTGGACTCACTCATTTTTGAAAGGATTGAGACATGCGAACCATGTTTGTTGGTAGATATGCATGAAGAAACTCTATATAGATGGATCGTTTGTACTCACTTGATTTTGAATCACTTGAGACATGCAAATCATACCACATGGGCAAGATGACTGAAAGCCTTGTTTTCAGTAAAATGGAACTAGAAAGCAACTTGTTGGAAGTAATACATTTTGATGTGTGCAGTCCAATGAGTGCTGAGGCATGTAGTGGATATCGTTATGTTCTTACTTCACAGATGATTTGAGTAGATGTTGAGTAAATTTACTTGATGAATCACGAGTCTGAATTATTGAAAGGTTCAAGTAATTTCAGAGTGAAGTTGAACATCGTCGTGACAAGAGGATATAATGATATGATCATAGAGATGAATATCTGAATTACAAGTTTGGCACAGAATTAAGACATTGTGGAAATTGTTTCACAACTGATACAACCTGGAACACCATAGTGTGATGGTGTGTCCGAACATCATAACTGCACCCTATTGGATATGATGCATACCATGATGTCTCTTATCGAATTACCACAATAGTTTATGGGTTAGGCATTAGAGACAACCACATTCACTTTAATAGGGCACCACGTAATTCCGATGAGATGACACCGTATGAACTATAATTTAGAGAAACCTAAGCTGTCATTTCTTAAAAGTTTGAGCCTGCGACGCTTATGTGAAAAGTTTCAGGCTGATAATCTCGAACCCAAAGCGGATAAATGCATCTTCATAGGACACCCAAAATAGTTGGGTATACCTCCTGTCTCAGATCCGAAAGCAATAAGGGATTGTTTCTTGAATCGGGTCCTTTCTTGAGGAAAAGTTTCTCTCGAAAGAATTGAGTGGGAGGATGGTGGAGACTTAATGAGGTTATTGAACCGTCTCTTCAACTAGTGTGTGACAGGGCACAGGGAGATGTTCCTGTGGCACCTACACCAATTGAAGTGGAAGCTTATGATAGTGATCATGAAACTTCAGATCAAGTCACGACCAAACCTCGTGGGATGACAAGAATGCGTACTACTTTAGAGTGGTACGTAATCCTGTCTTGGAAGTCATGTTGCTAGACAACAATGAACCTACGAGCTATGGAGAAGCAATGGTGGGCCTGGATTCCAAAATGGCTCGAGGCCATATAATCCGAGAGGATCCATATATGAAAACAAAGTGTAGACTTTGGAAGAACTACTTGATGGTCGTAAGGCTGTTGGGTACATATGGATTTTAAAAGGAAGATGGACAATGATGGTAAATGTCATCATTAAGAAAGCTCGACTTGTCGTTAAGATGTTTTCCGACAAGTTCAAGGAGTTGACTACGGTGATACTTTCTCACTCGTAGCGATGCTAAGAGTCTGTTGGAATTATATTAGCGATTACTGCATTATTTATGAAATCTTGCAGATAGGATGTCAAAACATTGTTTCCTCGACGATTTTCTTGAGGAAAGGTTGTATGTGATACAACCGGAAGGTTTTGTCAATCCTGAAAGATGCTAATAAGTATGCAAAGCTCCAGCAATCCTTCTAAGGACTGGAGTAAGCATCTCGGAGTTGGAATGTATGCTTTGATGAGATGATCAAAGATTTTGGTGTATACAAAGTTTATGAGAAACTTGTATTTACAAAGAAGTGAGTGGGAGCACTATAGAATTTCTGATGAATATATGTTGTCGACATATCATAGATCAGAAATGATGTAGAATTTCTGGAAAGCATATAGGGTTATTTGAAAAGTGTTTTTCAATGGAAAGCTTGGATTAAGCCACTTGAACATTGAGCATCAATATCTATAAGGATAGATCAAAACGCTTAATGGTACTTTCAAATGAGCACATACCTTGACATGATCTTGAAGGTGTTCAAGATGGATCAGTCAAAGAAGGAGTTCTTGCATGAGTTGTAAGGTATGAAGTTAAGACTTAAAGCTCGACCACGGCAGAATAGAGAGAAAGGACAAAGGTCGTTCCCTATGCTTAAGACGTAGGCTCTACAGTATGCTATGCTGTGTACCGCACCTGAAGTGTGCCTTGCCATGAGTCAGTCAAGGGGTACATGAGTGATCCAAGAATGGATCACAGGACAGCGGTCAAAGTTATCCTTAGTAACTAGTGGACTAAGGAATTTTCTCGATTATGGAGGTGGTAAAAGAGTTCGTCGTAAAGAGTTACGTCGATGCAAGCTTAACACCTATCCGGATAGCTCTGAGTAGAGATACCGGATACGTATAATGGAGCAACAAATTGGAATAGCTCCAAGTAGAACAGTTATTTGAAATGGCTCCAAATGTAGCGTAGTAGTTGCATCTACAAGATGACATAGAAATTTGCGAAGTACACACGGATCTGAATGTTGCAGACCCGTTGACTAAAACCTCTCTCACAAGCAACATGATCAAACCTAGAACTCATTGAGTGTTAATCACATAGTGATGTGAACTAGACTACTGACTCTAGTAAACTCTTGGGTGTTAGTCACATGGCGATGTGACCTGTGAGTGTCAATCACATGGCGATGTGAACTAGATTATTGACTCTAGTGCAAGTGGGAGACTGTTGGAAATATGCCCTAGAGGCAATAATAAATTGGTTATTATTATATTTCCTTGTTCATGATAATCGTTTATTATCCATGCTAGAATTGTATTGATAGGAAACTCAGATACATGTGTGGATACATAGACAACACCATGTCCCTAGTAAGCCTCTAGTTGACTAGCTCGTTGATCAATAGATGGTTACGGTTTCCTGACCATGGACATTGAATGTCGTTGATAACGGGATCACATCATTAGGAGAATGATGTGATGGACAAGACCCAATCCTAAGCATAGCACAAGATCATGTAGTTCGTATGCTAAAGCTTTTCTAATGTCAAGTATCATTTCCTTAGACCATGAGATTGTGCAACTCCCGGATACCGTAGGAATACTTTGGGTGTGCCAAATATCACAACGTAACTGGGTGGCTATAAAGGTACACTACGGGTATCTCCGAAAGTGTCTGTTCGGTTGGCACGAATCGAGACTGGGATTTGTCACTCCGTGTGACGGAGAGGTGTCTCTGGGCCCACTCGGTAGGACATCATCATAATGTGCACAATGTGATCAAGGAGTTGATCACGGGATGATGTGTTACGGGACGAGTAAAGAGACTTGCCGGTAACGAGATTGAGCAAGGTATCGGGATACCGACGATCGAATCTCGGGCAAGTATCATACCGATAGACAAAGGGAATTGTATACGGGATTGATTAAGTCCTTGACATCGTGGTTCATCCAATGAGATCATCGTGGAACATGTGGGAGCCAACATGGGTATCCAGATCCCGCTTTTGGTTATTGACCGGAGAACGTCTCGGTCATGTTTGCATGTCTCCCGAACCCGTAGGGTCTACACACTTAAGGTTCGATGACGCTAGGGTTATAAAGGAAGTTTGTATGTGGTTACCGAATGTTGTTCGGAATCCCGGATGAGATCCCGGACGTCACGAGGAGTTCCGGAATGGTCCGGAGGTAAAGATTTATATATAGGAAGTCCTATTTCGGCCATCGGGACAAGTTTCGGGGTCATCGGTATTGTACCGGGACCACCGGAAGGGTCCCGGGGGCCCACCGGGTGGGGCCACCTGCCCCGGGGGCCACATGGGCTGTAGGGGGTGCGCCTTGTCCTATATGGGCCAAGGGCACCAGCCCCAAGAGGCCCATGCGCCAAGATATGAGGGATAGGAAGAGTCCTAAGGGGGGAAGGCACCTCCGAGGTGCCTTGGGGAGGAGGGACTCCTCATAGCCGCACCCTTCCTTGGAGGAAGGGCCAAGGCTGCGCCTCCCCCCCTCTCCCTTGCCCCTATATATATGTGGGGGGTGGGAGGGCAGCCATACCAATGTTCTGGTGCAGCCCTCCCCTTCTCCCTAGTCCTTCTCCTCTCCCGTGGTGCTTGGCGAAGCTCTGCAGGATTGCCACGCTCCTCCACCACCACCATGACGTTGTGCTGCTGCTGGATGGAGTCTTCCTCAACCTCTCCCTCTCTCCTTGCTGGATCAAGGCGTGGGAGACATCATCGGGCTGTACGTGTGTTGAACATGGAGGTGCCGTCCATTCGGCACTAGGATCATCGGTGATTTGGATCACGACGAGTACGACTCCATCAACCCCGTTCACTTGAACGCTTCCGCTTAGCGATCTACAAGGGTATGTAGATGCACTATCCTTCCCCTCGTTGCTAGTCTCTCCATAGATAGATCTTGGTGACACGTAGGAAAATTTTGAATTTCTGCTACGTTCCCCAACACGCAGAACATATGAGATGTTCCAAAGACTGGAATTGGAATTTCAGACTAGTGCCCACGTCAAGAGGTATGAGGCCTCTGACAAGTTTCTTAAGCCTGCAAACTAAGGGAGAAAAGCTCAATCATTGAGCATGTGCTCAAATTGTCTGAGTACTACAATCGCTTGAATCGAGTGGGAGTTAATCTTCCAGATGAGATAGTGATGGTTCTCCATAGTCACTGCCACCAAGCTATTGGAGCTTCGTGATGAACTATAACATATCAGGGATAGACATGATGATCCTTGAGCAACTCGCGATGTTTGACACCGCGAAAGTAGAAATCAAGCAGGAGCATCAATTGTTGATGGTTAAACCACTAGTTTCAAGAAGGGCAAGGGAAGGAAGGGATACTTCATGAAACGGCAAATCAGTTGCTGCTCTAGTGAAGAAACCCAAGGTTGAACCCAAACCCGAGACTAAGTGCTTCTATAATGAGGGGAACGGTCACTGAAGCAGAACTACCGTAGATACTTGGTAGATGAGAAGGCTGGCAAGGTCAACAGAAGTATTTTGGATATACGTTATATTAATGTGTACTTTACTAGTACTCCTAGTAGCACCAGGGTATTAAAATACCGGTTCAGTTGCTAAGTGCTAGTAACTCAAAATAAAAGGCTACGGAATAAACGGAGACTAGCTGAAGGTGAGATGACGATATGTGTTGGAAGTGTTTCCAAGGTTGATGTGATCAAGCATCGCATGCTCCCTCTACCATCGAGATTGGTGTTAAACCTAAATAATTGTTATTTGGTCTTTACGTTGAGCATAGACATGATTGGATTATGTTTATCGTAATATGGTTGGTTACTCTGTTTATTTGAATAATACCTTCAATGGTCTTGCACCAGAAATGAATGGTTTATTGAATCTTGATCGTAGTGATACACATGTTCATGCCAAAAGATATAAGATAGTAATGATAGTACCACATACTTGTGGCACTGCCATTTGAGTCATGTTGGTATAAAACGCATGAAGAAGCTCCATGTTGATGGATCTTTGGACTCACTCGTTTTTGAAAAGATTGAGACATGCGAACCATGTCTATTGGTAGATATGCATGAAGAAACTCCATGCAGACGGATCGTTTGGACTCACTTGATTTTGAATCACTTGAGACATGCAAATCATACCACATGGGCAAGATGACTGAAAGGCCTCGTTTTCAGTAAGATGGAACAAGAAAGCAACTTGTTGGAAGTAATACATTTTGATGTGTGCAGTCCAATAAGTGCCGAGGCACACAGTGGATATCATTATGTTCTTACTTCACAGATGATTTGAGTAGATGCTGAGTATATTTACTTGATGAAACACAAGTCTGAATTATTGAAAGGTTTAAATAATTTCAGAGTGAAGTTGAAGATCGTTGTGACAAGATGATAAAATGTCTATGATATGATCGTAGAGATGAATATCTGAGTTACGAGTTTGGCACACAATTAAGACATTGTGGAAATTGTTTCACGACTAATACCGCCTGGACCACCATAGTGTGATGGTGTGTCTGAACATCATAACTGCACCCTATTGGATATGGTGCATACCATGATGTCTCTTATCGAATTACCACTATCGTTTATGGGTTAGGCATTAGAGACAACCACATTCACTTTAAATAGGGCACCACGCAATTCCGTTTGAGTCGACACCGTATGAACTATGGTTCAGAGAAACCTAAGCTGCCGTTTCTTAAAAGTTTGGGGCTGCAATGCTTATGTGAAAAATTTTCAGGCTGATAAGCTCAAACCCAAAGCGGATAAATGCATCTTCATAGGACACCCAAAACAGTTGGGTATACCTCCTGTCTCAGATCCGAAAGCAATAGGGATTGTTTCTAGAATCAGGTCCTTTCTCGAGGAAAAGTTTCTCTCGAAAGAATTGAGTGGGAGGATGGTGGAGACTTGATGAGGTTATTGAACCGCCACTTCAACTAGTGTGTAGCAGGGCACAAGAAGTTGTTCCTGTGGCACCTACACCAATTGAAGTGGAAGCTTATGATAGTGATCATGAAACTTCGGATCAAGTCACTACCAAACCTCATAGGTCAACAAAGATGCGTACTACTTCAGAGAGGTACGTAATCCTGTCTTGGAAGTCATGTTGCTAGACAACAATGAACCTACGAGCTATGGAGAAGCAATGGTGGTCCCAGATTCCGACGAATGGCTCGAGGCCATAAAATCCGAGAGAGGATCCATGTATAAAACAAAGTATAGACTTTGAAAGAACTACTTGATGGTCATAAGGCTGTTAGGTGCAGATGGATTTTAAAAGGAAGACATACAATGATGGTAAGTGTCACCATTAAGAAAGCTCGACTTGTCGTTAAGATGTTTCCCGATAAGTTCAAGGAGTTGACTATGATGAGACTTTCTCACTCGTAGTGATGCTAAGAGTCTGTTGGAATTATGTTAGCAGTTACTGCATTATTTATGAAATCTTGCAGATAGGATGTAAAAATATTGTTTCCTCGACGTTTTTCTTGAGGAAAGGTTGTATGTGATACAACCAGAAGGTTTTGTCAATCCTGAAAGATTCTAACAAGTATGCAAAGCTCCAGCAATCCTTCTAAGGACTGGAGTAAGCATCTCGGAATTGGAATGTATGCTTTGATGAGATGATCAAAGATTTTGGGTTTATACAAAGTTTATGAGAAACTTGTATTTCCAAATGAGTGAGTGGGAGCACTATAGAATTTTTGATGAGTATATGTTGTTAACATATTGTTGATAAAAATGATGTAGAATTTCTGGAAAGCATGCAGGGTTATTTGAAAAGTGTTTTTCGATGGAAAACCTGTATTAAGCTACTTGAACATTGAGCATCAAGATCTATAAGGATAGATCAAAATCACTTAATAGTACTTTCAAACGAACACATACCATGACAAGATTTTGAAGGAGTTCAAAATAGATCGGCAAAGAAGGAGTTCTTGGCTGTGTTATAAGGTATGAGTATTGAGTAAAACTCAAGACTTGACCACGGCAGAATAGAGAGGAAGGACGAAGGTCGTCCCCTATGCTTTAGACGTAGGCTCTAAAGTATGCTATGTTGTGTACCGCACCTGAAGTGTGCCAAGCCATGAGTCAGTCAAGGGGTACAAGTGTGATCTAGGAATGGATCACAGGACAACGGTCAAGGTTATCCTTAGTAACTAGTGGACTAAGGAATTTTCTTGATTATGTAGGTGGTAAAAGAGTTCGTCGTAAAGGGTTACGCTGATGCAAACTTTGACACTAATCCGGATGACTCTGAGGAGTAAATCGGATTCGTATAGTAGAGCAGTTATTTGGAATGGCTCCAAGTAGCGCGTGGTAGCTGCATCTACAAGATGACATAGAGATTTGTAAAGCACACATGGATCTGAAAGGTTCAGACCCATTGACTAATAAACCTCTCTCACAAGCAAGATATGAACATACCCCATGGGTGTTGGATTCATTACAATCACATAGTTATGTGAACTAGATTATTGACTCCAGTGCAAGTGGGAGATTGTTGGAAATATGCCCTAGAGGCAATAATAAATTAGTTATTATTATATTTCCTTGTTCATGATAATCGTTTATTATCCATGCTAGAATTGTATTGATAGGAAACTCAGATACATGTGTGGATACATAGACAACACCATGTCCCTAGTAAGCCTCTAGTTGACTAGCTCGTTGGTCAATAGATGGTTACGGTTTCCTGACCATGGACATTGGATGTCGTTGATAACGGGATCACATCATTAGGAGAATGATGTGATGGACAAGACCCAATCCTAAGCCTAGCACAAGATCGTATAGTTCGTCTACTAAAGCTTTTCTAATGTCAAGTATCATTTCCTTAGACCATGAGATTGTGCAACTCCCGGATACCGTAGGAATGCTTTGGGTGTACCAAACGTCACAACGTAACTGGGTGGCTATAAAGGTGCACTGCGGGTATCTCCGAAAGTGTCTGTTGGGTTGGCACGAATCGAGACTGGGATTTGTCACTCCGTGTAACGGAGAGGTATCTCTGGGCCCACTCGGTAGGACATCATCATAATGTGCACAATGTGACCAAGGAGTTGATCACGGGATGATGTGTTACAGAACGAGTAAAGAGACTTGCCGGGAATGAGATTGAACGAGGTATCGGGATACCGACGATCGAATCTCGGGCAAGTATCGTACCGATGGACAAAGGGAATTGAATACGGGATTGATCGAATCCTCGACATCGTGGTTCATCCGATGAGATCATCGTGGAGCATGTGGGAGCCAACATGGGTATCCAGATCCCGATGTTGGTTATTGACCGGAGAGTTGTCTCGGTCATGTCTACATGTCTCCCGAACCCGTAGGGTCTACACACTTAAGATTCGGTGACGCTAGAGTTGTAGACATATTAGTACGCGGTTAACAAAAAGTTGTTCGGAGTCCCGGATGAGATCCCGGACGTCACGAGGAGTTTTGGAATGGTCCGGAGGTAAAGATTTATATATAGGAAGTCCCGTTTCGGCCACCGGGAGAGTTTCGGGAGTCATCGGTATTGTACCGGGACCACTGGAAGGGTCCCGGGGGTCCACCGGGTGGGGCTACCTATCCCGGAGGGCCCCATGGGCTGAAGGGGCGTGGGAACCAGCCCCTGGTGGGCTGGTGTGCGCCCCTTGGGCATCCCATGCGCCTAGGGTTGGAAACCCTAAGGGGTGGGGGCGCCTCCACTTGGCTTGGAGGCCAAGCCACCCCTAGGGCTGCCGCCCCCTCCCTAGATGGGATGTACAAGGGGCCGGCGCCCCCCTAGGCCCCTATATATAGTGGAGGGGAGGGAGGGCAGCCGCATCTGAAGCCCTGGCGCTTCCCTCCCTACCGTGACACCTCTTCCTCCCCGCTTATGCTTGGCGAAGCCCTGTCGGGATCCCGCTACTTCCACCACCACGCCATCGTGCTGCTGGATCTCCATCAACTTCTCCTCCCCCTTGCTGGATCAAGAAGGAGGAGACGTCTCCGCTCCGTACATGTGTTGAATGCGGAGGTGCCGTCCGTTCGGCGCTAGGATCATCGGTGATTTGGATCACGACGAGTACGACTCCATCAACCCCGTTCTCTTGAACGCTTCCGCTTAGCGATCTTCAAGGGTATGAAGATGCACTCCCTCTCTCTCGTTGCTAGATGACTCTATAGATTGATCTTGGTGATGCGTACAAAATTTTAAATTTCTGCTACGATCCCCAACACTTGCAACTCAGACAAAAAAGGTTAGGCCCTATAGTTGCGAGTCGAGGGTAGACTTGCAACTTGGAAAAAAGTCAATCCCCATTTGTGTCGAGAGTGGACTTGCAACTAGGACAAAAAAGGATGGACCCTAGTTACGAGTGGAGGATGGAATTGCAACTCAAACAAAAAAAAATTGGGCCCGAGTTGCGAGTCGAGGACGGAGTTGCAACTGGACGAAAAAAGCGGGTCCCAGTTGCAAGTCGAGGGTGGACTTGCAACTAGGACAAAAAAATGTCAAGCCCGAGTTGCGAGTCGAGGACGGACTTGCAAATAGAACAAAAAAGAACGGGCCCAGTTGTAAGTAAAGGGTGAACTTGCAACCAGGAGAAAAAAAGGTCTGACCTCAATTATGAGTCGAGGGCCAACAAAAATAGAGTCGAACAGGCCTAGGCCAACAACAGGATACACAATAAAGAAACAACAATAAGGAAGGCGGAAGGTAGAGCTTGCAGGAAAATTACGAAAAAATAAATCAAATGGTGAATTTAAAAAATACTTATAAAATTTTAAAAATCATGGATTTAAAAAAGACTAAAAAGAGAAAAGAAAAGTTTAAAAAGATGGGACCTCTATTGAATGTCAGTATGTGGTTGGACTTGCACGTAGAACAAAAAATGGACTGGGCCTCAGTTAGGGGACAAGTAGACAAAACATAACAAGAAGACATGGGAATACATCATCCAACGCTAGGAGATCAAAAGTTTACGCGAAAATTACAACAACAAGATGCAACGGACAACAACTTAATGAGACTGCTAAATCTCATCTTGATGATGAAGGGTGGAAGAAATGTAAGACAATGTCAAAATGAACTAGGAAGCCAATGACCGCATTAAAGCTCTTATTTTCTTATCTCTTTCAATTCTAGTGCTGGTCTAGAAACAACGCAACGAAACAGGCTACCAACACGTGTGATAATGGGCTGATAAAAAGTGAAGACAAACAGGCCAACAAAACGATATTTGACAAACAAACAATGACCACCGAGGTGGGGATCCAATGCTCGCACGAAAATGGCAAAACTAAGTCACAGTAGCAAACATAGAAGAGACATCGCTAAAACTCATTTAGATATAATTTCAAAATTACATATAAAAATCATTCACGAATTCAGAAGGTGCTCACAAAAAATTGAAAATTATTTCCAAAATTTACAAAAATATTCAAAAAAGTCATGTTCATGAATTTGAAAAAAAGGAAAAAAGAAAAGACAAAATAAAAATAAACAAAAAATGAATCAAAAGAAAAACCGGATAGAGAAAATAAAGAAAGTTGAAGAAAAAACGTCAAGGAAGATCGATCTTCACGTCCGCATGTCGTCCATCTCAAAACCACTCTACGACTCCTCTGAACAATAAAAACAAATAAAAATGCTCCAGACATCTCCACAAGCAACAACCTATGTATAGAAACTCGCACAACCAACACAAATAACGAGCTAGCTTATACAACGAGAAGGTTGCTAAAAGAAAAAACGAGGAAGTGTTGCCCACGCCAGGTGAAGGAAATATACCCTAGAGGCAATAATAAAGTTGTTATTTATATTTCCTTATATCATGATACATGTTTATTATTCATGCTAGAATTGTATTAACCGGAAACTTAGTACATGTGTGAATATATAGACAAACATAATGTCACTGGTATGTCTCTACTTGACTAGCTCGTTGAATAAATGATGGTTATGTTTCCTAACCATAGACATGAGTTGTCATTTGATTAACGGGATCACATCATTAAAGAATGATGTGATTGACTTGACCCATCCGTTAGCTTAGCACGATGATCGTTTAGTTTGTTGCTATTGTTTTCTCCATAACTTATACATCACTACAACAAATACACTTCCATGATGATACGTGTTTGTCACAGTAGGTCACGTTTTCTGTCATGTATGTACATCCATGACAAATTTATGACATAATGAAGATAGTCATACCTGTGCTGTTGTAGAAGTGTTCCATGACATTATCAAAATTATCATCACGGAAGTGTCCACTTCCATGATGATAAATCGCGCGTCATAGAAGTGCTTTCGTCAAGGGTGATCGACACGTGGCATCCACCGTAACGGGACGTCGTTAAGCTATCGGGTCCGGTTTTGGATCCGAAAACCCGCTAACAGCCACGACCAATGCCGATTTTCCACGTGTAAAATTCTCATTGGCTGACGGAACCACGCGTCAGCTCTGCATTGGCACAGGTGTGACTCATCCAACGGTCGAGATGAGCCTATGATATGTTGACACGTGGACGGGCCCAAAAGTGGCCATAAAGTTTCAATGAGCCGGCCCAATTAAAGGCCCACAAGATTTAGCGGACCAAAATGGGCTGGCCCAGCTAAAGGCCCAAAAGATTTTGCAGACCATAATGGGTCGGCCTAGGTAAAGACCCACAAGATTTAGCGGACCACAATGGGCCAGCCCAGCTAAAGGCCCAAAAAATTTTGCAGACCATAATGGGCCGGCACAGCTAAAGGCCCAACATTCTCATTTAAGGCCCATACGGCTAGTGTCAAATCGGCCCGTTAACGGTCTGTCCTAAACTTTTCATCATCGCGGCCCATGGTCACTTCTGGCCCGTTAACAGTCCATTAAGTATATGGGCCGAATTACGGCCCGATGTATTTCCGGCCTGTTAAAGGTCCTGCTTTATTTGGGCCCATTTACAGGCCATTGAAACTTTCGGCCCATAAACGACCGTGAAGGATTTGGGTCATATTGGGCCATGTCTGACATTAGGCCTGTTAGAGGCCCACTATAGATTTGTGCCACTTTCGGCCTGTTGTGATTTTCGGCCTTTTAACGTCGGGCGAAATCCATGGGCCATATGTGGCCCAACGTCACATCGGGCCCATTAACGGCCCATATAAAAATGACGATAATCTAGCCCGACTGAACTTCTGGCCTGTTAAAGGCCCGTGTATTAGGTCGGCGAATTTACGGCCCGTCCAAATTTGGGCCTGTGAAAGATCCGCATCGTAAATGGGCCACCATTTCGGCCTGCTAAGACCAGTGGGTTATTTGGCACAATTAGGGCCCAATCTCACTTTCGGTCTATTAAAGGCCCATGTTTTTTATGGGCTCGAGATATTTACACCTGTAAACGGCATATTGTTACTGAGGGCCCAAATTATGTTTAGGCCTATTAAAGGCCCACTATGGGCACAGGCCTACCAGAAAAATATGAAAGCTTATGCCGATTTAGGCCTAGATATTTTTAGTGGGCTACATGCAAATTTCGGCCCATAATCGTTTTTAGCCCAATTGGAATGGGCTCGGCGAATATTGGCATGTTGGTCTCCTATGAAGCTTTCGGCTGAATACATTACTAAGATAAACCTACACTATACAAAAATAGTGTTGTAATTACTGCAGCCTTTGGCAGCATCATAAATACTGTATTACAACAAAATAAATTCCAACCATACAACAAAAGGCCTGTTGGCATAAAGTTTACAGTCCTTGCAGATAAAAGCACCATCAGATGTATGGAAGCATAGATCATTTGACCTGAGTGCTAATGTTTCAGGCTGTAGAATCTGATGGAGCAGCACGATCTTCACCTTTTTCTGCCATTGCTCTTGAACAATGAAGCGAATGTCTGATAGTATGGTTTCAAAACCATTCATATCTTGACGATATTTGTCAACCACTATTCTTGTTTCGAAAATGACGTCCATTAGGGATTGGACTTGTGTCTGGAGCACAGATATATCACTCTGTCTAGCAGGAAGATTTTGTTCAGTAGGCGATTTCGACAAGGTTACCTTGACAACCAACCCAGAATTATGCAGGAAGGTGCTTTTTGCACTGTTAGTGGAGAGATACCGACGCACTGCAGCAAGAGGTGACATTGTGCCTGTGGTAGCCTCGTCACCTTCAGGTGGTTGTGGCTGTTCAATCATTTTTTTCCATAGCTTCCTGAAAGTTTGAACTTGTAGATTAGTGTACCAGATAAGTTACTAATGAGACAAAAACAAACAAAGTAGGTTACACATTTATACATAACTTATTTTGGTGAACTACTGTAATACATTAGCATGCATTGTAGTGCCAACTACATAATAAAACCACTTTCGGAACATATGTTCATGTAGCATGCCTACTGTATTGTCTATTTCCTCACATTCGTTGACATCTAAGGATAAAGAGACATGGTTTAAAGTAGGATGAACATAGTATGACATCATTCATATCATGGGCAAATAGATATTAAACAAACAGGCTATTTTATCATTGTGTGCGCATGTGAACATAACAACTAGATTACAGATCAAGACCAAAAGAATATCCTTCATCTCTTTTAAACCATGTAAGGTGAAATGATACGTTAAGAAAACTATGTATAAAAGTGAACAGAGTAACTGGCATTGGTTGTAAACCAAGTAGTTAAATGAACACATCACAGTACCAATCAGTTCAAAGGTAGGAGGAGTAAGGACTTACAACAACGGCTTGAACTGGTGTGCTCATGCCCTTCATCTTGCTGGTGTGGCAATCCTTGAAGATTTGCACTACATTTGGTTCAGGTTCTTTTTGGTCCGCACAGGCTTTCCTCTGTATTTGGAACAAGTCAATATAGATACGATAATATGGCACAGAAAAAAGAAGGAAGTAGCAGCTATTTACAAGAGTCTCGCAGTGTGCAATACAACTACGAGATCCTGTTGTCTGTTGGAATTTCACTTTAGAATGATTGGTCTTGCTCTTCAAACAGTTAGCCTTGAAGAAGATACACTTGTAAGGCACATACATAAATACAAGTTCAATATGTGGTCTGATCAAATACATATAGCCTACCTGATACTTTGGATCAGACCAGTGTTTAACGAGGGCTGTCCAGTCTTCATGTGTAATATATTCCACTGGAGATGTTTGGGCGATTTCATTGTTAGCCTTGCCTTCAAAGTGAGATTTTCTAAGGTGGTACCGATACTGTCGGAGAGCAGACTGAAAAACATGAGTGCATGCTTGTTTAGTTGCATCATCTTTCGGATCCAACTTGAACCTCATCTGTTGAAAAAAGAATGTGAGTCTTATTAGGAGGAAGCTAGAAAGTATGGGGCAGAGCAAGACAATATTACTAATTGCGATGAATAACATTACTTACGGATAAATGGTCAAGGAAGGTGTTAAACTGGGTATTGTCTTTCTGTAACGCCCCGGACACACCCGCCGGTGGTCGTTACTCCTGGCGGGATCTAGACTGGCCCCACATATCAATACTAGTCTTTTCTGCGCACTTTGTCCTCACTCATGCGCACCCGGGAGCAACTTCCCGGTCGGTCACCCATCCTGACACTACTCCAAGCTAAGCACACTTAACTTTGGAGTTCTGTCTGAATGGGCTCCCGGAAAAGAAGGAATTCCTTATTGATATGAGTAGTCTATCATCCCTAATAAGCAGGCCATCACATACACCCCCACTCAGAGGAATCGACGTCCTTGTCGGGCCACAGGAACGTTCCCTCTTGGCTGTGCCATGCCATGTGCCACGACGGGTCACAAACGTCATGAACAACATGACCACGCACCTGTCTGCAACCTTCCGTGTAACCACGAGGGTCTGCTCTGATACCAACTTGTAACGCCCCGGACACACCCACCGGTGGTTGTTACTCCTGGCGGGATCTAGACTGGCCCCACAGATCAATACTAGTCTTTTCTGCGCACTTTGTCCTCACTCATGCGCACCCGGGAGAAACTTCCCGGTCGGTCACCCATCCTGACACTACTCCAAGCTGAGCACGCTTAGCTTTGGAGTTCTGTCCAAATGGGCTCCTGAAAAAGAAGGAATTCCTTATTGATATGAGTAGTCTATCATCCCTAATAAGCCAGGCCATCACACTTTCTCATTCCTGTACTGGATCCAAGTTGGGAGGATACGCGCATGACACCTAACGGCAACGGTTGCCTCTGATACTAACTTGGCTGACTCTGTAGCATCACGTGGCCTTTTTAAACCCGCCTCAAAATGGATCTCCATTCTTCCTCCTTTAGATTTTGTTAATCTGTCAAGCATTATCCCTGATGTCTGTTTCCGCTTGCGCCGTGGTGCTAGTTCAACAACGAATATGGAAAGTGTTAGTGTACATCAAACTGTGAGAGTACATATAAAGGAGCATGCAACTGCAACTGGACTCGGCCAGGTACCGTCTTGGTGTTGATGCTCATGAGGTTCATCTGATCTTGCCAAGTCCTGTTGTGTCAGCAGTGCTTCGGAAGTAATGTTAAGTGTGAAGGCAGCTTGGGAACTGGCCAGTTCCGGAGCAAACAAACGAGTAACTCATTGAGATGCTGGTACAATTGAAGCAGATGCTGCAGCTGGTGGAGCAGGTGATACTGTGTTTGTAGATTTAGCCGGTGGACTTTGACCTTCTACTGCACTATAAGTACCAGCAGAATCTGGACGGCAGATCCTTTTCCGTTTCACCCGATGAGTAACACCACTCCCTACTATATTATTTTCCTTGCTCTTTTTTGACTTTGCCATGTCAAGCCATACCCACAACACAAAAGAATAAAATCGTTCTTCAGAACTCATTGATGCATGATACAGACAAGCAATACTTTGATGTAAGACAACCGTATGAGGATGGAATATGTAAGAAAAACAGGACGTCATGACATATTCACAGCTACGATGTGTAAACTAAGCAGAAGGATTTTCAAGAAAATAGAAGTAATGCAAGCTAGACACCATATGAAAGATGCAACCAATATTACTCTGCCAAGTTAAAAGTGTCTTGTCATAAGTGGCAGTTCGAAAAATTAGAAGTAGTACAATGTAGAAATCAATGCAAGATGCAACCACTATCAAACTGCCATGTTAAAAGCATCCAATCATGAGTGACTGATGCGGGATACACAACAATAGTACTTTGATGTAAGAACATGGTATGATAGATAGATGCAGTGTATTCTAGACACAGAACGCCATGTCATATGCACATGTATAACGTATAAACTCAGCAGGTGCAATTTAATCAAAATAGAAGAAATACAGGCTATACAACATATGCAACATGAAACCAATTATCACATTGTTAACTTAGAGCAAGCACCTGCGATGGTGGAGTACGGGAGATGAACTCATCATGTAGACTTGGGACTTCAACTTCATTAGCAGTAGTAGTGGCAAACCTAGAGAGCTCTGTTTGCGTCGGTGCAGAGGACCACCAACATCCCCTAACTTACTCTTTTCCTTCCTATTTTCTGATATTGCCTTATGAAGTCAAAACCACAAGAAGATGAATAAAATTAGCTCTGCATAACTGGTTGATGCATGATACAGACGAACACTATTTTGATGTAAGGCAAGCGCAGGATAGGAGGATGGAATATATACATAAAAAGATAGCATTTCATATTCACACGTACGATAGGAGGATGGAATATGTATGAAAAAACAGTAAGCGGAAGGCATTTCAACGAAACTAGAAGAAATGAAAGCTAAGCACCATATGAACATGCAACCAATATCACTCTATCAGGTAAAAAGTGTCTCGTCGTAAGTGCCATTTCAAGAAATTAGAAGCACTACAAGATAGAAGACAATGCAAGATGCAACCTACATCACAGTCCCAAGTTAAATGTGTCTTATGGGTAAGTGATCGTTGCAGATATAAGTTGTAAGCTACGCAGATGCAATTCAACATAATCAGAAGCAATACAAACTAGACATCATACGAAAAACGCAACCACATATAACAGTTCCAAGTTAGAGCAAGCACCTGTGATGGTGGAGTAGGGGAGATGTGCTCATCATGTACACGTATGTTCTAGAAATAGGAACACGTGTCATGTTCACATGCATTATGTGTAAAGTAAGCAGATGCAATTCAACAAAGTTAGAAGCAATACAAGCTAGACATCATACGCAACATGCAACCACATATAATAGTGCCAAGTTAGAGCAATCGCCTGTGATGGTGGAGTAGGGGAGATGTGCTCATCATCTACACAGCTACGTTGACTGTCCAGCCTTGTGTTGTCTTGCGAATCTTGTTGGGAGGATGGCGGAGTAGAATCTGTAGAGACCCCCTGTTTGAGTTGCTCCGAAGGACCACCATCATCCACTATCGGACTAATTTCCTTCAGCTATAATGGTTTTGCATTGTGAAGTCAAACCGATAAGAAAAAGGAATAAAATTCGCTCTTCAGAACTCATTCATGCATGACACTGACGAACACTACTCGGATGAAAGGCAAACACATGATGCGAGGATGGAATATGTATGAAAAACAGGATGGCGTGCCATATTCACACCTATGACGTGGTAACTAAGCAGAAGGCATTTCAACAAATTAGAAGCACTGCAAGCTAGACACCATATGAAAGATGCAACCAATATCACTCTGCCAAGTTCAAATTGTATGGCGTTTCAACAAATTAGAAGCAGTACATGCTAGAAATCATATGCAAGACACAACCAATATCACAGTGGTGACTTAAAGGTGCCTTATCATAAGTGACTGATGCGGGATATGCAAGAACAATAGTCTGATGTAAGAACATCGTGTGATCAGATATAGTATGTTCTAGAAACAGGAACATATGTCATATTCACAGGCATTATGTGTAAAGTAAGCAGATGCAATTCAACAAAGTTAGAAGCAATACAAGCTAGACATCATACACAACCCACATATAATAGTGCCAAGTTAGAGCAAGCACCTGTGATGGTGGAGTAGGGGAGATGTGCTCATCATCTACACAGCTACGTTGACTGTCTAGCCTTGCGTTGTCTTGCAAATCTTGTTGGGAGGATGGCAGAGTAGAATCTATAGAGAACCTTCGTTTCAGTTTCTCGGAAGGACCACCATCATCCAATGCCTTGCCAATTTCCTTCAGCTTTATTGATTTTGCATTGTGAGGTCAAACCAACAAGAAAAAGGAATATAATTTGCTCTTCAGAACTCATTCATGCATGATACCGACGAACACTACTCTGATGAAAGGCAAAGTCATGATACGAGGATGGAATATGTACGAAAAATGTACGGCTTGACATATTCACACTTATGATGTGGTAACTAAGCAGAAGGCACTTCAACAAATTAGAAGCACTGCAAACTAGACACCATATGAAAGGTGCAATCAATATCACTCTGCCAAGTTAAAACTGTCTCGTCATAGGTGGTGTTCATCAAACTAGAAGCAATGCATGCTAGAAATCATATTCAAGACACAAACCAATATCACACTGCCAACTTAAAGGTGTTCCATCATAAGTGACTGATGCAGGATACACACGAAGAGTAGTTTCATGTAAGAACATGGTGTAATAGACAGATATAGTATGTACCAAAAACAGGAAAGCGTGTCATATTCACACGTATCATGTGTAAGCTAAGCAGATGCAGTTTACACTAATTAGGAGCAATACAAGCTAGACACCATATGCAACATGCAACCAGATATCACACTGCCAAGTTAGAGCAAGCACCTTGGATGGTGGAGTAGGGGAGCGGAGACTTGGACCTTGTAATGCACTATCAATACAAGGAGAATCGGTACAGATGCTCCATTTACGTTGCTGCAGATGACCACCATCATCGCCTTCGTTACTCTTTTCCTTCCTCTTTCTTCATTTTTCCTTGTCAAATCAAACCCACAAGAAAAAGGAATAAAATTTGATCTTCAGAACTCATTGATGCATGATACTGACGAACACTACTTTCATGTAAGCTAGCCGCATGATAGGAGGATGGAATATGTATGAGAAACAGGACGACGTGACATATTGACATGTATGATCCATAAAGTGTAAACTAAGCACAAGGTGCTTGAACTAGTTAGAATCAATGCAAGCTAGAAACCATATGAAAGATGAAACCAATATCATTTTGCCAAATTAAAAGGGTTCCCTAACAAATGCATTTGACCAAATTAGAAGCAATACATGGCAACATGCTAGAAATAATATGCAATATGCAATGAATAAAGGTGACTCATCGTAAGTGATTGATGCAGGATACAGAAAAGAGGTAGTTTCATGTAAGAACAAGGTTAACATAGATGTAGTGTGTACCAAAAATAGGAAGGCATGTCATATTCACAGGTATAATGTGTAAACTAAGCAGATGCAATTTGCCCTAATTAGAAGCATTACAAGCTAGACACTGTATGCAACATGCAACCACATATCACACTGCAAAGTTAGAGCAAGCACCTGTGATGGTGGTGTGGGGGAATTGCGGTCATCAACTAGAGAGCTACGTTGACTATCTTCATTTAGCCTTGCTGTTTCTTGAGAATCATGTGGGGAGGATGACACTGCACTCTTTAAACGAGTATGGCATCTCACAGTAACCCATTGGGGTGAGTGTCTCATCATAAGTGATTGATGAGGGATAGAAAAGAGCAATAGTTTGATGTACGAACATGGTTAATAGACATATATAGTATGTATCAAAAACAGGAAGGCATGTCATTATCAAAGGTATAATGTGTAAAGTAAGCAGATGCAATTTAACCAAATTGAAAGCAATACAAGCTAGACACCATATGCAACATGCAACCACATTTGACAGCGCGTAGTTTAAGCAAGCACCTGGGATGGTTGTGTGTGGCAATTGAGATCATCAACTGCAGAGCTACGTTTACTGTCTCCAACTGCTGACATTGCACCCTTTAGAGCGCTGAAACGCTTAGTGCTTATCTTCGAATTACACTGGAGCGACTTCTGTCTTTTCTTTTCTACATTCATCAACACTGCGTTAGAGTCTGAAATACCCTTGCATAAAGAAACAATAGTGTGAGTATGGGTGAAGTGTGTGCAAAATTAGTACAGTGTAAAGGTAGCAGATAGCAGGTCGGTGAGAAATAAATGATGGGAGACATATGATAGCTCTACAACATGCATGGCACACTAAATTACTACAAGATTCTATGAAAATAACAGTCAACTGAAAACAAATAGGCCAGTCCATTTTTTTCTGCACCGTCTAATGTACAAAGAACAGGCATATCGCCTTCATCTACCTCCAGCCAGTCAGTGTTGACGATCTTCCTCGAAACGCCAGCAACCACTGGCCCAGTCCCCTGCCTGCGCCCTCCCCTCGACCTCACCGCACCGCCGTGCTTGGCACCGCCCCCCGGCCATCCATTCAAGCCTCGCCAACCTCCAGATCGGGCGCAAGCAGCTCCTGCGCCCCACACCCCTATGATAGACACCGATGCGCCGCTTCCCTGGCGAACATGCGGACTAGGTGCTCCGCACGCCTAAGCGGGTGCTGCTTCTTTTAATTGCGGTTCGACTGACCCTGAATTGAAATCCAGGCGGGCTACTGACCTCTAGCAAAGGTGAAATAGTAAAGGGAGGAAACCTTGTGCATTTAGTATCATGAAGAAGATGCAGTAAGAAGCGCTCAACTAGTTTCTTTCGTGGGATGAATATGGTGAGCAGAGACGTAAGGTTTGCACGAATAAGGGAAGGGGAGTACCTCTTTCTGCTGGCAGTGTTTTGTGCTCCTTCTGTTTTTCCAACGATCTTCTTGTGGTTCACTAGAAACAAGAAGTTGTGGAGGACGGTGGAGCCTTGGACAAACCCATGGCCAAGTTGTTGAGTGTGGTGCGGTGGCCATCTGTCGGCGGTGGGGAACCAGATCTGAGGCGGCGAACGGCGGTGTAGCGGGAACAACTCCGGTGTGTTGGACGGTTGCGACAGTGGAGCGGCAGCAGTGAGGCGCAGGACGGTGTGGTCGGAGTGGTTCTGGTACGACGCACGTCAGCATCGGCGTCGTGGAGGCATCTCTACCTCGGCTTCAGCTGCTAAGTCCTTGAGGGTGTTGCAGTTGCGGTTGCGTTGGACGACGACGTCGGGGTACCGGCTCCGGTGTGATGGAGGAGGGCGGCAGTGGATTGGGCGCTATGGGGTGGAGGACGGATGAGGATTGGGCGCTATGGGGTGGAGGACGGAGGAGACTGGGGTTTCGCGGCTGGTGGAGAGGGCGTTTTTGCGTCCATGGAGTATGAATGGGGAAATGGAGGGAGGCGGGGAACTAAGGGGGAACAATGTTTCGGTTTGGGACGCGCTTGTTTGAAATTTGGGGAAAGTTACAAACTTTGCCCCATCTAAAATTGCGGACATATTGCGGGTTGGGGGTTGGACAGTAATCTCAGATGTCCCAACTGTGGGCGGGATAGATTTCGGCCAAGCGCATGGGTGTTTAGGCGCCCACGAAGTATGAATGCTTCTCGGAGGCGGTTGAGACTGGCGTCTTGGTGAAGTTACAAACCTACCCCGGTTTAGACCTTTGGACATCGGGCCGATAGGCTACACGGGCCAGAGTCAGGACAGTAATTTCCTACCACCAAACATTAGTCTCGCGCGGTTTCTGGTGACCAGAGGCCTATTTGGCGCTTCGTTCAATATTTGGGAGCAGAAGCATTAACGTTTTCGGTTCTCTTGAATTGAACTTTCAGGATTTGTCAAACTTCACAAATATTTACTCTTGAAAATCCTAAAGCTAAGATTATTTTGGAATGGAGGGGGTACATTTGAATATACATTGTACACGAGTATATATTAAAAAATATGCAACTTAGCTTAGTTCTTGCATGGTTCCAGATATAATCTCCTTGGTTGTAAAAAAAGTTAGACATGCGTATGAATATATAGATAGCATGTTCAAACGCACAACAAAGATTGATGCCCCCTTTTACATCTGATTTACAAATGCCATTATCTTGGCTTCAAATAGATGAATTCGGATCTTCGAAACCCCCTTTATGTTGAATTCGACATGTAGTCAATTTCGTAGCTAGCAATTTGGAATGTATCCATGCAAGTGACAAATGTATAAAGTGCTTCACACTAACAACATGGAGTGCACTAATTAATGTTTATATATGAATTGCAAAAGCATCCATTGCCTGTATTTCAAACCGCTCTCACCCTATGGATCGATAATATGAAATAAACACATGCACATGCTAGAATTCAATAGAGTATGGGTGTCTGATAGATGATTTTCGTCCATACGCAATTTGCAAAATTCATGATCTCATCCAAAAATAATAATGCCATTTATATTTTAATTTAATGCGTAGAACCGCCTTTTACACATAGATGCACTATGCATCGGCCCGTTCTCACAAACGCGCTATATATCTCTCTATCTACCGCATAAGTGCACACACTTTATATGCATCGCCATTTCTCTTTCACACATGCTCACAATCTCTCTCGGGGTGTTGGGGAGTCTCACGCACATGCTCTCTCTCTTTCTGACTACTATGTACCACTCTTTTCACTAATCTCAGTTGGAAAACACTATTTCTCTCACATGCATATATACACACACGCACGGTCTCTACTAGCCCTCTATACGCACATATATGTGCCGATGTGTCTCCCGCACGCACATTATCTTTAGGCCTCTCTCACATACATTGCCCCCCCAGACACACCTCTCTCTTAGTAGTTGATAGATATGATTCCATCGTATCATTCGGTAGGATATCCCTGACTGTTAGGCTGGATGGTAATACAAGGCAAAGTTTTACCCTAGTTTGGACCCTTGCAGTTGAGGAAAAAGCCTGCTTCTGGTACTGTATATTAGTGTTAGGGGTGTGTACAAAGTACACATGAATACCAGACATTGTGCGTGTGTGTATACTATCGACGAACTAGCCCGCAAGATTCTATAATATACTGGGGGCCTAGGGTTACAAATCATATGTAGTCGGCCTATCACCAGTGGGGATAGAGTCCTCCGTGACTCTGGTAGCTAGCTTCGTATTGTACGCCGAGTCCTCCACATGGGTCTTCGTATAATGCGTCTCAGTCCAACCTATGTGGCGCAGGATGGAACCGACCCATGAGTCCTCATGTTGGCCCACCACAGCTAGAAATGATGTGCCCACCACACCACACATGCAATCGGCCACTAAGCAAATAAGCATATACAATAGTACAATGTTATACATGATAGTTAATTGCATGGTGCATCCAAAAATATTTGTTCTGCATTGTGAATGTTTATATATTCTCCTAAAATATTAGTCACGGTTAAGAGAAACGAAGGGCATATCTCTCCTTGTCTCCACCGGACACCCCCTCTTTCTACACCACTTTGACGTACACACACAAACTATCTCTCGGCCCTCTAAAAGTATGCATGCCCATGACACATTCACGCGTGGCGGTCACTGTATTTCAAGCTAAAGCACTATACGGTCACTAGACTTCAGAATATGCTCATTACGGTCACCGTATACATTCTCGTGGTGATCATACGGTATCTAGCTCACGATATGTCTCCGTATTTTCTTGATGACACTGATGGACTTCGCATTTGATGCATGCTCCGTATTTTGTTGACGACACTCACGGTCATTGTATTTGAAGCGAAAGCACGATATGGTCACTGGGCTTCAGAATAAGCTCATCACGGTCACCACATACATTTTGTCGTGCTAACCAACATGTGGTTGGATGGTTAGGAGGACGGTGGTTTCTCGAGCCCACCAGGGTTAAAGTCCCGATGCTCGCATTTATCCTGGGTTAATTTCAGTATTTTCCAACGATGTGCGTTCAGTAGGAGGAGACGTTCCACTCGACTACGAGGCACCTATGGTGACTTTGTAAAATCTCAAGATCATATGCTGGCTCACTCTCTCGAAGGTGCTCATAGGGGTAGGGTCTGCGTGTGTGCGCTTATAGCGGTGAGTGCTTGTGCGTATATATGAGCCCTTGCGTCTGTACCGTGTTAAAAAAATACATGTCATGATTATACGGTCACTGGCTCACCCGTACAACTCCGTATTTTGTTGATGACACAATCAATTGACCAGTCAAACGTTCCACGTGGCGCAACTAGTGTTGCACCATCGGGGCGCGTAACCGTGGGGCCCACCTGTCAGCCCGTATATGAAAGAAATGGTAGTTTGAGTCTGTATTGTGTTAATAAAATACATTTTAGGGTGATCATACGGTCACTGGCTCACCATATATCTCCGTAATTTGTTGATGACACGATCAATTGACCAGTCAAACGGTCCACATTTAGCAGCGCCCATTACCATAGGGCCCACCCATTAGCACGTATATGAAGCACATAAAATGGTAATAAATTAGTGGTCGGTGGGTACTCGAAGTTGTGAGACCTCTGGTTGGCAGTCGCCGGTAGTGGGGGCGCGTTGATTGGGCGGTGGGGATCGCCCGAGAAAAGCTCGGCGGGGGGGGGGGGGGGGGGGGGGCTAGTGGGATGGCCGGTGCGGCGGCGGACCGGCGGTGGGGAGTGGTTTTCGGGCGGGCGGGGCGGCGTGGCGGCGCGGGCTAGCGGTTCGGCCGGTGGTGGCTGGCAGCTCAGGGGGGGTGGAGTTTGATGATAAATTGCAGGCCCTTGATTTCGTATCCAACGGCTGGAAAATCTAATGACCAGAGATGAAAAGTCAGTCGACTGACGTGTAGCCTCACCTGCACATACACATGCACGCACGCAAGACACTCACGCATGCAAGCATGCAACAATGACACGTACACATAACGAACACACGCACGCATGCAGGCGTGCAACACCGACATGTACACATGCACTCACGAACACACACACGTACGCACACATGCATGCAACACTGAAATGTACCCTTGCACACACATAATGCTCGCACGCCTGCATGCACACAGCACACGACGCAAGACACACGCTCAACCTATACGTGCATGCACCCTTTGTTAAGGACATGGATTGTTATGGGTATTAATCAATCTTATCTATGATAAGCAGAACATTGATGTTTGCAGCGGTCTTTATGAATCACAACATATCAAACGGGATAGTAGGCTTATCTACATGAAAAGGATGACGCCACACTCAATGAACAATCACCGGTTTATGAAATGCCTGCTTCTGACTACCCTGGCCCACCAAAGGTTCCTCTGTTGTGCGCTGCCTGCGTTGGGTCACTGACATGCAGGCCCTGTACCCAAAGAGCCCACACGTCAGTGGAAGAATGATGCGGTGTCCTACATCAGAGTTGAGGGCGCCACTCGTTTGACACACGACTGAACACGCCTCCTTGCCGCATTCAAACGCCTCCATGAAACCCGCCCATGTGGAAGCCGAGAAACCCACTCTGGACACATGTCCGTTCATGACCGGGCCGGCATTAAACACAACGCCGGCCGAGCTTCTCCCGCCCGCCATCTATTTAATCTCCTATTTAAACAAGGCCAAACGCCGACCAAGAATCGCACACCTCCGCCGCTCCCCTATCTCCTCCTTCACCATTTTGTCCAGTCTTACAATGGCTTACAAAGAGTAGTTATTCCGCACAAGCCATTTGTCTAGGTTTGTATCTCTCACACACACCCACATAGGTGGGGGGCGTGCACGAAGAGAAGAGGTGCATACATGGCGCACATACTCCCATCTCTTTCCCAACCACACCCGCGCGGGTACACGGTGGAGCTCATTTCTGTACGAAAAGGCAGCCCACATGGTAATTTGACCGTGTAATGGTTGTCCAGTTGGTGGAGGGAGGATCGTCTACCACGGGTGAACAAACAAATTGCGACTTGACGTGTTATGTTAAAAAAGAGGCAAACCATGTGGGGCCTACCTTAGAGGCAAGGCTCTATACATTGGAGTACTTTTGATGTGTCCTGTCAACTCACAAAACGAGGAGAAGCTTGCTTAGTATGCCATCTCCCCTGCCCACGGGCGCGGTGGCTCGCAGGATGCGGTGAAGCTTGCTTACTAGTAGTAGTATTGTACGCCTTACGCCCGCTCCCTTGCCCACGCGCGTGGTGGCTCGCAGGACGAGGAGAAAATTTTACTACTCCCTCTGTTTACTCCTCGTCCCTACTACCTTGGTTAGAGAGATTATCATATTGTTTGGAATATATATGTCCTTTAGTACTCCCTCCATTTACTTATACAAGGCCACTATAAAAAAATACATTTTGCATCTATACAAGGCCACAAATATTAATCGAGACAAAAGTTACTACTCCCTCCTTTCCAGTTTATGGCTCAATTTCAAAATCTCTCCAACCAAGGTAGACGGTGAGTGGTCGAATTAATTTCGTACTCCTAGTTTGCACAAGTAATTAGTACACTCATTTTTCTCAAGAAGTTATGTTTACCGAGGCATTAATTAGAATGAATGCATGAATGGCCACTAAATTTCCATGAACTTCTACATGCATTGGTGAGTTTTCTCTTGACACTGCTTGCATCAGGTGATCTAACGCACCTCGAAATCCAACATATGATGGTACTACTACTAGTAGTAGAATTGAGACTTATAAAACGGAAAAACGAATGTTTTTTAGATGAGCCCTATAAACCCTAGTGGGTACGTACTCCGTAAAATCAGATTTTCCCAAAACTAAGTTGCTCAACCTTTATTTGCTTGTTTCCCTTCCTGCCTCCTTGCCTCGAACAGACTATGCCAAACTCCCCTGCCTGCCGCGCGGGAAAAGACCCGCCCTCGCCTTTTTTAGTATGGGTTTGAATCAATGGATCGTGCGAAGCAGCAAAAACCCAAGCCGTGTCTTGTACTCCCCTGTCGACGCTCGCTTTCATGAATTCTGTACTTCCTGTCGCCGACATGTGGGACATATAGCAACCGGGTCGACATGTCAAGCACCAAATAACAGTACAGAACAGCAGGGGGGACGCACCCCAGTCGTACCGCCCTAGTAGTAGTATTAATGAGCAATGAGACGTCAAATCACAATGCCACACCTTCCCAAACGGACGAAGCAAGCATTATTTCACACTTCAGTTTGCCATCATCTCAAACCACGTAGTATTGCTTCTACCTCAAGAGGGACACGCGCATCGCCTTGGTACATCATGACACGTGGGACCGCATGACAGGCCATGCTCCCCCGCTGATCGCTCGGTAAAATCACCTCATTTTTACTACTATACTTCCTCTGTATCGGTTTACATGGCATGCACGTCGTTCTAGGTTGAGAATTTAACTAGCTATATATGTGATGAACAGTATATGTTTAGAAACAACATCCTCTTAATAATCCAATGATATACTTTTTGTGACATAGTAACTCATATTTAGTTAGTCAAATGGATGACCCAGAACTACGTGCACGCCCTATAAATCGAGACGCCTAAAAAACGAGACGGAGAGGGTAGTTCAGTACATATCTTTTTAGATCAATATAGTCGGGATTCACCAAGGAGCAAAACCAAGTGGTAGGCTGCACTTGTCGTGTTGGCGTAGCAACTCAAGCAGGGTCAGTCCACGCACAAAATGGCGACACAGTTAATAGCACCCCTTTGGCCGACATGTGGCTCATCCACCATCTTGTTCCACGTGTGATGCATCAAATTATAGTTCGGAGCAGCGGTTCAAAGTGGAGGCACCCCGGTCGTAGCGCCGCAGTAGTAGAAAATGAGCGATGAGGGGTCAAATCACAAAGCCCCACCTTTCCCGCATTAAGCTGGACGGACAAAGCAACCATCATTTCACTCTAGGGCACAAGAGCATAAAGAAAAGAGAAAACTAATGATGCATGCGGCAGCTACCTAGGGCACCCTACGGTAGGGGTCTCCACTACAGATCATTTTTTAAAGCGCCTCCACTCAAATCGGCTTCTCCCTCGTCCTCTTGAAGAAAACCGATGATGCGTGCGGCGGTAGGGTTTGTAGGAGTACTACTACGGCGTGCAAGGCCACGTCGTAGTAAACGGGAGAGGGATTGAGTTCGAGTCGACACCTTAAATATGTGTGGGCCACTTGGTTTTAGGGGCACGAGGCAGCATTTTGGGTTCGAGGACCAGTGGAGATATAGTACGTACAAAAAATTGTGGATGCAGGTTCGACCGAAAGGCATGATGCATGGGCCCTGCATTTTGATATACCCGAGGCCGCGTGAAATTTGCTACTCTACTCAAAACTAGTAAGGTACACATGCATTGAACACATGAGATTTCGAAACCAAATTATGAATAAATACACACTATAGCATGTAAAGCTTTGAGTCATATATGCATGATGTAGATGTTCGTTTAGTTATTATAGTTCATCTCATTCAAAATCAATTAGTTTTATAAAATGTTAAGATTCATGGGGTTGTGCATTGTAAAGCATAAAGTAAAAAACAAATAATGGCAATTCATTTAGAAAAAAATTCAATTATGATACGGAAGATTCTAGAACAAAGGAGAAGTGCTTGTGTTTTGAGGTTTGTGCATTATGCTTAAGTTTAACCATGGAGTCTTCTAAATTTTACATGTGGCAGATCTGGTGGAATGTTGATGATATCCAATAGCCAGTAGTGCTCAGATTTCCCATCTCTGCACTGTCGTATTAGCTTCATCCAGCGACCATCTTTCAAAGTTATTCGCACACTATATAGTTCTTGTGCTATAGTTGCATGTCTTGGAAAAAAGCTACTAGTTGGTTGTACTAGCTATTTAGGAATAGAAGATGTATAATGGAAGTTGTAGGGAAAGAGATGACATGGAGTATCTCAATTCCTATGAGTAGGGATTGGAAAAGAGGTGTCATTTGGTTCACATCATAGGAACTTTTCTATTGAATCTAGAGATGACATGTATCTCAATTCCTATGAGGAGGGATTAGAAAAGATATGTAATTTGGTTCATATCATAGGAACTTTTCTATTGAATATACGCTAATGTTTATTTTCCTTTGAAATTATGGGAGTATAGGAATCCATTCATATGAACCAAGTGGCTCTAAAGCTATAGAAATGATATCATGTTTATGTCCTTTGAAATGTGGAGTATATGAATCTATTCCTAAGAACCAATTGGCTCTAAAGGAAAAATCCTATAAAAATCATATCATATAGAGTTCCTATGATATTCCTCCACACGAAAGGATGGTTGAAATTGCTGCAGGTGATATGATGGTCTTTCTTTGTAGACTGCTCCCCCATCTTTATAGTTACCTCTCGAAGATGAATGAAATGATATATACAAGGTATTCTACATGTGCAAATTGGTACACGAAAACTCGGTCAAAGTTTGCAAGGTTCGAATTTTCAATAAAGCTATATGCACTGCATTTTGGAACGGATGGAGCATACGGCAGTTGCTAACACTCATGTGGAAGATTTGTGTGTAGGAGGAGTGGCTGTTCTGTTAAATGACATGGCAAAACTGACACTGTCAGATGCCGATCTAACGGTTCTTACGGCGTTCATCAGGAAAGGCTTGTGGCGAACGTTTGTCAGATAATGATTTATGGACACATGCATTGCATTGATACGCGCCCCCTCTCTCTCATGCACACGCACCCTCACCAGTCATGACTCTCCCGAGTCCTCTCGCACCCACCGTCTATCTGCAGGTAGATGTCACACACATATGTGCTCTTCACACCCTACCCTCAAAACTTCTAAAAAACAAAAGACACCGCGCACATTTCATTTTAGCTCACACATCACACACTTATACTATTACTCTTGTGGCGAACGTTCTTTGGGCATAGTATATTGTACTCTCACGAAGAGAAGCGGTGCACGCATGCACTAGCTCTCTCACACCCACTCGCGGGTATAGGTAGGAGCGCATTTTTTGAAGCTGGTACAACAAAATCACTCCACTATATATATAAGCAGGAGCCTTAGCGCTTGCTTTACTAGGATTCCTCTCGTTCACTCTCTCATGCTCTCCAGATCTAAGGAAGACATAGGTGGTGAGGGAGTCCTGGATTATGGGGTCTCCAGACAGCCGGACTATATCCTTTGGCCGGACTGTTGGACTATGAAGACACAAGATTGAAGACTTCGTCCCGTGTACGGATGGGACTCTCCTTGGCGTGGAAGGCAAGCTTGGCAATTTGGATATGTAGTTCTCCTCCCTTGTAACCGACTCTATGTAACCCTAGCCCCCTCCGGTGTCTATATAAACCGGAGGGTTTAGTCCGTAGGACAACAACAATCATACCATAGGCTAGCTTCTAGGGTTTAGCCTCTACGATCACATGGTAGATCAACTCTTGTAATAGTCATATCATCAATATCAATCAAGCAGGACGTAGGGTATTACCTCCATCAAGAGGGCCGAACCTGGGTAAACATCGTGTCCCCTGCCTCCTGTTACCATCCACCTTAGACGCACAGTTCGGGACCCCCTACCCGAGATCCGCCGGTTTTGACACCAACATTGGCGCTTTCATTGAGAGTTCCACTGTGTCGTCACCATAGGGCTTGATGGCTCATTCGTTCATCGGTAACGATGCGATCCAGGGTGAGGTTTTCCTCCCTGGACAGATCTTCGTATTCGGCGGCTTCGCACTACGGGCCAACTCGCTTGGCCATCTGGAGTAGATCGAGAGCTATGCCCCTGGCCATCAGGTCGGGTTCGGAAACTTAAACTACACTATCGACATCTGTGGAGACTTGATCTTCGACGGATTCGAGCCCACGTCAGGTGCGCCGCATGATCACGATGGGCATGACGTAACTCTGTCGTCGGACAGTGTCCGGGAGATCGCATCTGCACCTACTCCGGCCTTCAATCCGGACCAAATTGCAGCATCCGAGGATGGGTGGATAGACCCCGCCATGGAGGCCGCATTCTCAATGGTGATAGAGCCGGATACTGACTTCACCCCTTACGAGAGCCGTGTTGCCGAACAACTAGATTCATCTCCGGCCACGGACTCTGAGCCGCCTATGTCCGTGCCTATCAAATCCGATTGGGCACCGATCATGGAGTTGACCTCCGCGGATATCTTTCAGCACTCACCTTTCGGCGACGTGCTAAATTCATTAAGGTCTCTCTCCTTGTCAGGAGAACCTTGGCCGAACTATGTCCGGCTAGAATGGGATGCGGACGACGAAGAAATTCGCTCCCCACCCGCCACCCTCTTAGTAGCCACTGTCGGCGATTTAACCGACATGCTCGACTTCGACTCCGAAGACATCGACGGTCTGGACGACGCTGCAGGAGACGAACAGGAACCACCGCCCACAGGGCACTGGACTGCCACCTCATCATATGATATATACATGGTGGACACCCCCAAAGAAGGCAATGATGACGAGACAACAGAGGATGACCCCTCCAAGAAGTAACCCAAGCGCCGATGTCAGCGCCGCCGCTCTAAGTCCCGCCATAGAAAAAGTAGTGATACCGGCACAAGAGACAATAACACTCCAGATAGTGCCAAAGACGACAACAATCCCCTCCAGCACGATTTAGAGCGGGAGGTGAACAAGATAGCCCTCCAGAGCAGGCAACAGATGAAGAATCGGAGGAGGACAATTACATGCCTCTCTCCGAAGACGAGGTGAGCCTCGGCAATGAAGAATTTATCATGCCTGAGGATCCCGTCGAACAGGAGCGCTTCAAGCGCCGGCTCATGGCCACAACAAATAACTTGAAGAAAAAGCAACAACAGCTTCGAGGTGATCAAGATTTGCTAGTAGACAGATGGACCGAAGTCCTTGCGGCCGACGAATACGAACTCGAGCGCCCCTCCAAGAGTTACCCAAAGCGCAGGTTGCTACCTCACCTCGAGGAGGAAGCATTGAAACCTACATCACCAATGTACGATGCGGCTGACCGGCCACCTCGTGGCCGAGCTAGAGAGGCGTTTCAGCCTGAAGTTCAGCCTGCACCCCGCCGCCATTCAAACAAAAATACCAAGGCCCGGGGCAACACGCGGGACCTGCGAGACGTATTGGAAAACAAGGCAAAACATGCAAGATCGATCTACGGATCACGGGGGCGCGCACCAACACACGACGATGATCGTCACGCCGGATACACTAAAAGAAAATCCGGCTGAGCCGAACACGGCTAGCAATACTAGTACGAACCACGTCGTGATATAGCCCGACACAGAGGCGCCGCACACCCCTTATGCTTCACTGATGAAGTAATGGATCACGAATTTCCAGAAGGGTTTAAACCCATAAGTATTGAATCATACGATGGTACTACAGACCCTACGGTATGGATAGAAGACTTCTTCCTCCACATTCACATGTCCCGCGGGGACGACCTACATGCCATCAAGTATCTCCCATTAAAGATCAAAGGGCCGGCTCGGCATTGGCTCAATAGCTTGCCGGCAAACTCCATCGGAAGTTGGGAGAACTTGGCAGAGACATTCCTGGACAATTTCCAGGGCACTTATGTGCGACCGTCGGATGCTGACGATTTAAGTCATGTAACTCAGCAGCCAGGGGAATCAGACAGGAAATTCTGGACCTGGTTCCTAACCAAGAAGAATCAAATTGTTGACTGTCCGGATGCAGAAGCCTTAGCGGCATTTAACCATAATATCCGTGACGAATGGCTCGCCCGACACCTCGGCCAAGAGAAGCCAAAATCTATGGCAGCCCTCACAACACTTATGACCCACTTTTGTGCAGGCGAGGATAGCTGGTTGGCTCGTAGTACAAATACAACAAGCAAACCCGGCATATCAGAAGCCAGGGATAGCAACGGCAAACCATGACGCAACAAATACAAGCGCCGCAAGTATGGTAAAAATGCCAAAAATACGGCAGTTAATGTCGGGTTCAGTGGCTCAAAGTCCGGTCAGCGGAAAGGGCCACCCAAAAATAAAAATCCGGGTCCATCCAGTCTGGACCGCATACTCGATCGCCAATGCTAAATTCATGGCACCCCAGAAACGCCAGCCACCCATACCAACAGAGAATGTTGGGTCTTCAAACAAGCCGGCAGGGCAGGCACCAAAGACCAAGAGGGGTCTCAAAGCGACGATAGCGACGAAGAGCCTAGAGCACCGAACACAGGAGGGCAAAAGAAACCTCCCCCATACTCAATCGATGAATGTGGTAAATACCACCCAAATCGCCACGGATCGTCTGGTTACACGCCAATCAGGGCAATCCAACCACACTAATCCTCGACCCAATAGTAGACGGGTTCCACCTCACTCGAGTCCTTATGGACGGAGGTAGCAGTGTAAATCTGCTTTACACAGTGCGCAAGATGGGCATCGATCGTTCACGACCAAACCCACTAAAGCCACTTTTAGAGGCATCATACCAGTGATTATCAAGCACTGCTCGGGCGAACCGCGTTTGCTCGATTCAACACGGCGCCACATTATGCCTACCGTAAGATCCAGATGCCCGGTCCACGCGGCGTCATCACGGTTCATGGCAAGGCCGAACCTTCCTTCAGCACCAACAAATACACCACTGCCTTAGCAGCAGAAACAACGGGCAACACCTTGCAGCCGAACCTCGAATCAGCGTCCAGTCTCCCGGACACCGTCAAGGGGCTCTGAACTATTTCGCGGAAGGACACCCTGGCTCGTCCAAAGCTCAGCTAAACACTCCGGCAAAGGGCATGACATGCTGAACTCAGCAGATCAACCACCCTCCGGCACGTAAGAATTTCTTATATTTCCTTCACAGGTTCACCTTTGCACCGACCAGGACGGACTACACGGAGGCAGCTTGAACGCATTAGGGAATCCTTCGACATTCCCCGTAGTAAACATCTGGCTATATTACGGATCTGCACTCAACCTCTTCCCCCCATGTAACAGCAGGTTCTGCTATCACAACCTTTTTTTCACATTACTTGTACTCATACGCATAGACGTATTATTCAAATACAACATGTGGATTTATATGACATTTACCTGCTGATTATTTCTTATCAAAACCATTTTGTCAAGTGGCATTCGTACACAGCGATATGCCTTGAATATGCCAGGGGCTTCGTCCTTCCCGTAAACATGGCAATAAAAGTCCGAACACCTTCATGGAAGTTCGGCACCCCGAACCTATAGCATTATATGCATCAGCTCCGAATCATGTCTTGGGTCAATAGTTGGGGTTGCCCGGCTCCCATGTTTTGGTACCTTACGTTTCGCTATATCGGCTAAGGTAGAACTGGGAGAACTACTGCGATTGTGTCCCGGTTCTTCCGGACGAGCACCTCAGTAGAGAAAGCCGAAAACTGACTGTCATGATACGGCGAGAGCTGGTCAGCTGTTCGAGCGGTTACAAAATGTTTAAGGATTTCTCGCGCACAATGCCATAACCAATGCAGCATGCGATGGATCAGTTTTTCCTCCGATCATGCGCTTATAGAGCCCCTAGTACGGTTTTCTGAACACAAGGGGCTGCGTCGACCATACTAAAGCTCCTATGGCTAAGTGAGAGTGATAAAGCCCTATAGTCCGATTGCCTGGTTCGCTGTGCTGAGCACCTCCTTCGGAGAACCCAAAACTGGGATAAAGAGTGCTCAGGTTTATCCCGAACACCCCCGTACTTCTTACGTGGGGGCAGAAGCAAACGACTGGCCAACTCTCAGTTTTAACATAAAAACGGCCGCACAGGAGGGTAAACTTTTATATAACAGGCGGCATATAAACGACCTTGTTCAAACATTACAAAGGACAACATGATTAGCACTCATGGAAATATAATGTCCTTGGTGCATAGCTCAGCTGCAAGGAAGGATCCTTTCAGGACACTCTTATAATATAATTTGGGCTTGCGGTGCTCCTTCCCCTCTAGCGGTCCCTCGGTCACTAGCTTTTCGGCATCCATCTTCCCCCAGTGCACCTTTGCGAGGGCGAAGACCATTCGCGCTCCTTCTATACAGAACGACCGCTTGATGACATCAAGTCGAGGGCAAGCGCTTACAAGCCGCCTCACGAGCCCAAACTAGCTGCTTGGAATCGGCTTGGCATGCCATAGCCAGATTATCATATCTTTCATGGCTAGTTCCGCCGCCTTACGCAGTTCGATCAGCTGTTTCATTTGATCGGCAAAAGGCACCGGATAATTCGGCCCCAAATACTGGGACCAAAACAGCTTATCGGCGGTGTTCCATTCTCCGGCTTGGTAGAATTGAGCGGCATCTGATATGCTGTGAGGTAGCTCGGCAAATACACCCGAGAAATCCGGATTCACAATCAGAAACATAGTTTTCCCTTCAAATACTTGCTTTACATGGGAAAAACCTTACCCGCCGCGATCTTCCTCGCCTCTTGGATCTCCTGTAGGGCACTTTAGGTTTCCCCCCAGGCATCGCTTGTGGCTTGACGCACCTTGGTGAGTTCGGACTCTTTCTCCGTTAAACTCTACTCCAAGGTCTCGCATTTACTTACGGCCTCTTGCAGCTCTTGCTCAGCTTTAATAACTCTGGCCTCGTGTTTCTCACGAAGAGTCCGCTCCGTGGCCGCCTTTTCCTCGGCCTCGGCCACGGCCCTTTTAAGGGCCTCGACTTCGGTCATAACTCCTAGCACAAATTATGCGGCTCATTTCATACTGAACATTTATTTCACAATAAATGCGCATAACGCTGGTGCATACCTTGTTTATCCCTCAACTGCATTTTCAATTGGCCAATTTCTTCTGTGGCCCGCTCCAGACTTTGATTCAGTTCGACGATCTCCGCAGTACGAGAGGCAGCAGCCGCTACAGGTATCTGCTTGAAACAGAAGAGAAATTAATGTCATTTAATGAGTCTTCCTGTGATCATCAATTCGATCCCCCATCCGGTTCTTTCTTCCACCGAACAATGTATCAGGGGCTACTATCTATACTATGACACTCTTTGACAACTCATAAAACATACCTCAAAGCCTCTTATAAGGCTGATACAGGCTTCGTTCAGTCCACTCTTGGTCGACTGAATCTTCTCAATCACCGCACCCATAAGGGCACGGTGTTCATCAATGATGGAGGCATCTCGCAACGCCACCAACAAAGTATCCGACACTTCTGGATGGACAGAGGTCATCGGCGGAACAGGCACGCCCTTCCCAGCCGAAGGAGGCTGACTTCTTGATTCTAGAGCCGTATAGGCCTCCGGAATCGCATCCGGTAGGGAGCCAAACTCAGGATCGCCCTGTCGTCAGACCCCATGGGAATCTTTTCCCCCACGTATCCGGCCCCTACGGTTCGACCTCCAGGCGCCGCCTTCACAGTTTCTTCCTTTCCTCCTTGGCCGGGGTCCTTTTGGGACGAGGCTTCGGTGTTAGGCACCTGTTTGGAGGAAGGGTCCTTTGGGGGCGTCCCACTCTCCATAGCATTTGAGCTCAGTAGGTCCTCTAATGAGGATTGTTTGGTATGGGACCTTGCCGGACTACAAAAAATATATGGCTTAGGTTAAAATACTAAGCCACGATGAGTCCGGACGCTTAAACGTACTCGAATTTTATATACTCATGAGTTCACCAGGGGCTGGGCCCTGGGATCCCATGCCGGGCCGCTGTCGGCGGCGGCAGGGGACTCCTCTAGATGAGGAGCCTTTCCCCTTTTGGGCAGTTCGACCTCCAAGGATGCGGAGGCCGTCCTCTTCCTTCTTCTCCCCGCAGGGGATTCATCTTCCTCCTCCTTTTCATCCTCTTCGGAGGCGGAATGGGCATCAGAGCCTTCGGGTATTGTGTCCGAAGTGCCATGACGACGAAGGCCGCCCCGGGTCTTTTTGGCCTCCTTCTCGTCTATCTTCTTCGGCACCTTGTAAGTCGCCGGACCAGCATCTTCGTCAGAAGTGGGATGGCCGGGTCTTTGGGCAGCGGGGCCGGATAATGGATCTGCTCCGCCCCCTTCGTCCAGCTCTGGGAAAGTTGAATAAACACGCGGTAAGCGCTTCCTTTGGGTCATGCGGTTAGAAAAGTTTGATAAACTCACCGAACTTGCAGGGCGGGACGGTTGGTACCCGCGGTCTTCGGCGGAGTCCGGCCATGATTTGCTGGACTTGAAAAGCACCTTCCAAATGTCCTTGTGCGATGAGCCGAAGAACCCTCGCAAGGTTTGGTGCCTGGCCGGATCGAATTCCCATAGATTGCAAGTCCAGTGTTGACAAGGCAGTATCCGGCGGACTAACATCACCTGGACTATGTTGACAAGTTCGATGTTCTTACCTCCCATATCTTTAACGCACGTCTGGAGCACTGACAGCTCGTCGGACGAGGACCAGTCTAGGCCTTTCTTAACCCAGGATGTAAGCCGCAGAGGGGCGCCGGATCGAAACTCGGGAGAGGCGGCTCGTTCCTTGCCGCTCGGCTCAGTGATGTAAAACCACTGCTGTTGCCACTCCTTGACAGAATCATTAAAGGTTCCCGTTGGCCATATGACGTTGGGGATCTTGCTCACCATAGCGCCCCCGCACTCGGCGTGCTCGCCGCCCACCACCTTGGGCTTCACATTAAAAACCTTCAGCCATAAACCGAAGTGCGGCGAAATGCGGAGAAAAGCCTCGCACACGACGATGAATGTCGAGATGTTGAGGAAGGAGTTAGGGGACAAGTCGTGAAGATCGATCCCATAATAGTACATGATGCCACGAACGAATGGGTGGAGGGGAAACCCTAGCCCACGGACAAAGTGAAGGAGGAATACAACCCTCTCGTGGGGTTCCGGAGTAGGGACGATATGTCCCGCCGTCGGGAGACGGTGGCTGATTTTCTTGGCCAGATACCCGGCCTCCTGAAGCTTTTTGATATCCTTCTCTCGGATGGTTGAGGCCATCCATTTGCCTCCTGCTCTAGATCCGGACATCTCTGGAAGACCTTTTTGTGGGTAGAGAGGGTGAACGCTCGGGCGCTGGAGCCTGAGCAGAATGGAATGAATCGGGAAGAAGGAGTGGGTGAAAAGAGTGAATCCTTGTCCCTTTATAAGGGCGGAAGAGGCGATGTGCCTCCCCACTCACCTGGTAAAACCTCTTATTCCCCAAGTGCCGTAATTGATGATGCGGTTGGGTTACCCACATCCGTATTGATGAGAATCCCGTGATAAGGGGACATGATCTCTGCTTCGACAAGACGTGCCAAGAAAACCGCCTCGCGATATGTGTAGTGCTGGTTGAGGAAAACGGTTCGAATAATGACCGGGCCATGACGTAAAGTCATGTTGCTAAACATGTCAGCAAATTAGATTTGTGGAAATATTATTCTCTCTACGATGGTATATGGAACTTGTTTTGTAGAGCCGGACACTGTCCTTGTGTTCAAAATCTTCTACGGAGTATTCGGAGGAGGAACCCGCCTTGCAATGCCGAAGACAAATCTGCGTGTCGGACTCATCGTCATTGAAGCCTGGTTCAGGAGCTATTGAGGGAGTCCTGGATTATGGGGTCACCGGACAGCCGGACTTTATCCTTTGGCCGGACTGTTGGACTATGAAGACACAAGATTGAAGACTTCGTCCCGTGTCCGGATGGGACTCTCCTTGGCGTGGAAGGCAAGCTTGGCAATATGGATATGTTGATCTCCACCCTTGTAACCGACTCTGTGTAACCCTAGCCCCCTCCGTTGAGGAAATACTAAGGAACAATTTCCAAGTGATGCTCAACTCAGATCCTACACCTACCAATCCCTTCGAGTGAAGCCATTGGAAATCTCATACAGCTCAGTCAATTTCTTTAGTGAGAGAGACCAAGTTCTTCTGGTCTCTGAGGAATTTGTTCTGACTGAGGAGTTAGGAATTCACCAGTGTGGATTGCCTACACAGTGAGGAACATCTGTCGGCGTTCTGGGAATGGGGGTCCCCAGACTTGCATGCCTGCGGCCTGCAGCGTGGCTCAAAGGAGGCCTAGTGCGGCCCATCTTCATCAACACAAGGCTCAAGCCATCTTCATCAGCACAAGGATCAAGACCCTCGCGAGGGGCCAAGCCTCGCGGGGCGGACGACATGGCGCATCCCCAGGCGCAGCCTCCTCAGGCTGGCTCGCGAGGAGGCGGAGGAATCAAGGCGGGGTACCTCGCGAGGTGCCCATGACGCAAGCCATGACGATGGAGGGTGCCAGGCGGGCGCCAGCGTGCGCAGCGTCCTTCTTTCCTCTTTGGTGCAAAGGGGGCAAGCGCAGCCGCAGAGTACCGAGGCATCAGGCAAAGGTTGCCATTTCAGTGCAACGAGACCAGGACCAAGCGGACTATGAGACGAAGGTCACCATGGAGCCCAGCACGGCGTCACCGTAGAGTCTTTCGCAGGCGAAGACCAACTTTAGTCAGGATAAGTGTACTAGATATTCCCCTTCGAATTGGCCAATTGTTGGCGCCCTTCCCGCTCAATATTTGGGGAGAGGCCCAGGGCCTTTGCCCATAAATAGGACCAGCCACCCACATGGTAGGGGGGATCGAAATCAGAGAAAGAGAGAGAGAAGGGTGACTGAACTCCTCCTAGCAGTTCATCGCCCCAGCCAAGAACAGACCCTCACGAGGCTGTTCTTCCTTGTATCGTTCATCATCCCCAGCCCCAAGAGGCAATCCACCAACCACACACTAGAGTAGGGTATTACACCACAATGGTGGCCCGAACCAGTATAAATCTTGTGTCCCTTGTGCAGTTCCTTTAGTAGTTTTAGATCTTTGTGAGACGGGGTGGTAGAGGGCGTGATCTCCGTGCGCACCCCAGTGTTCGAACCTTAAGGGTCTGCCGGAACCCGTGAATCCGACAACATCATAGCCCTGATGAATTTGATACTCAAAATTCTGACCGTTGCTGTGCTATGTGCCAGCTGTCCCAAAATATCTACCCACCTAACAATCATATCATTGAAGGGCATTTATGTATTATCATGTCGGGCTGCTCCCTAGGCTATAAATAGCCGCCCCCTACAACCACTAGCTGGTTGGCTGCTCCAAGAGAAACTGACACTTGTCATTGAGAGCATCCCATCCTCCGAGGACTTTGAGGGAAAATCATCAAGTAAGGAAAACCCAAACCCAAACACCTACCAATCCAAAGTGATTGAGCATCACTAAAGAGATTGATCCTGCGTGGATCCGACACTTGTTACCTTTGAAGACTGTGCATCTTCCAGACAGTTAGGCGTCATGGTCTAGAGCATCCAAGAGTGATTGGGTTTGGAAGTCACCTGAAGACTTACCACGAGTGATTGGGTGAGGTTTGTGTGACCTTAGCTCAAGGGGAATACGGTGAGGACTGAGTGTCCTGAGCTGCGTGTTCAGGACTGGGTGTCTGGGACTGTGTGTCCTCAGGTTTAAATACCTAGCCGCCCTAACCAGACGTACAACTGTCACAGCAGTTGGAACTGGTCTACCAACTCATTGTCTTCACCGAGCTAACTGGTTCCATTTCCACAACCCTTCCATTTCCTCATTTCTGTGTTGTGTGCTTGTTCATATCTGTTTTAAGACTTTGACTGAAGACTTTCGACTTTTCCTCAGCTCAATTTCTTTAGTCTATTTGTCTTCAGTCTGTTTATCCTATGTTTACGCTTTTTGTACTCTGTGCTTGTTCTCATTTCATCATGAAGACCATGCTCATGTTCTGTCATGTTTACTCTTGAGTACTTATTCCGCTGCAAGTAGTTCTTCACTCAGGAATTTCCTCAACCGAAAATTCATCAGTGAAGAATTCATAAAAATTGCCTATTCACCCCCCTCTAGTCGATATAACGCACTTTCAATCTTGTGCCTTTGATCTCCATCTCCAAAGCACCGTCATGAACACCATCGTCACTGGCTTGACACCTTGATCTACATCGTAGCATCATTGTCGTCTCGCCAACTATTGCTTCTATGACTATTGAGGGAGTCCTGGATTAGGGGGTCTCCGGACAGCCAGACTATATCCTTTGGCGGGACTGTTGGACTATGAAAATACAAGATTTAAGACTTCGTCCCGTGTCCGGATGAGACTTTCCTTGGCGTAGAAGGCAAGCTTGGCAATACGGATATGTAGATCTCCTCCCTTGTAACCGACTCTGCGTAACCCTAGCCCCCTCCGGTGTCTATATAAACCGGAGGGTTTAGTCCATAGGACAATATACAATCATACCATAGGCTAGCTTCTAGGGTTTAGCCTCTACGATCTAATGGTGGATCAACTCTTGTAATACTCATATCATCAAGAACAATCAAGCAGGACGTAGGCTATTACCTCCATCAAGAGGGCCCGAACCTGGGTAAACATCGTGTCCCCTGCCTCTTGTTACCATCCGCCTTAGACGCACAATTTGGGACCCCCTACCCGAGATCCGCCAGTTTTTACACCGACATTGGTTCTTTCATTGAGAGTTCCACTGTGCCGTCACCGTAAGGCTTGATGGCTCCTTCGATCATCAGTAACGATGCGGTCTAGGGTGAGGTTATCCTCCCCGGACAGATCTTCGTATTCGGTGGCTTCGCACTACGGGCCAATTCGCTTGGCCATCTGGAGCAGATCGAGAGCTATGCCCGTGGCCATCAGGTCAGGTTCGGAAACTTAAACTACACTGCCGACATCCGCGGAGACTTGATCGGATTCAAGCACATGTCAGGTGCGCCGCATAGTCATGACGAGCATGACGTAACTCTGCCGTCGGACAGTGTTCAGGAGACGCATCCGCAACTACACCGGCCTTCAATCGGGAACAAATCGTGCCATCCGAGGACGGAGGGATTGACCCCGTCATCGAGGCTGCACTCTCAGTGGCGATGGAGCCAGATACTGACTTCACCCCTGATACGTCTCTAACGTATCTATAATTTTTGACTGCTCCATGCTATATTATCTACTATTTTGGACATTATTGGGCTTTATTATCCACTTTTATATTATTTTTGGGACTAACCTATTAACCGAAGGCCCAACCCAGAATTGTTGTTTTTTGCCTGTTTTAGGGTTTCGAAGAAAATGAATATCAAACGGAGTCCAAACATAATGAAACCTTCGGGAACGTGATTTTCTCAGCAAAGAAGACCCGGGAGCCTTGGACCCTACGTCAAGACACAAAAGAGGAGGCCACGAGGTAGGGGGCGCGCCTACCCCCCCCCCCCCCCCAAGGCATGCCCTCCACCCTCGTGGGCCCCCTGTTGCTCCACTGACGTACTCCTTCCTCCTATATATACATACGCACCCACAAACAATCAGATACGGAGCCAAAAACCTAATTCCACCGCTGCAACTTTCTGTATCCATGAGATCCCATCTTGGGGCCTGTTCCGGAGCTCCGCTAGAGGGGGCATCGAGCATGGAGGTCTTCTACATCAACACCATAGCCCTTCCGATGAAGTGTGAGTAGTTTACCTCAGACCTACGGGTCCATAGTTATTAGCTAGATGGCTTCTTCTCTCTTTTTGGATCTCAATACAATGTTCTCCCCCTCTCTTATGGAGAACTATTCGATGTAATCTTCTTTTTGCGGTGTCTTTGTTGAGACCGATGAATTGTCGGTTTATGACCAAGTCTATCTATGAATAATATTTGAATATTCTCTGAATTCTTTTATGTATGATTGGTTATCTTTGCAAGTCTCTTTGAATTATCAGTTTGGTTTGGCCTACTAGATTGATATTTCTTGCAATGGGAGAAGTGCTTAGCTTTGGGTTCAATCCTGCGGTGTCCTTTCCCAGTGACAGTAGGGGCAGCAAGGCATGTATTGTATTGTTGCCATCGAGGATAACAAGATGGGGTTTTCATCATATTGCATGAGTCTATCCCTCTACATCATGTCATCTTGCTTAAGGCGTTAGTCTGTTTTTAACTTAATACTCTAGATGCATGCTGGATAGCCGTCGATGAGTGGAGTAATAGTAGTAGATGCAGGCAGGAGTCGGTCTACTTGTCTCGGACGTGATGCCTATATACATGATCATACCTAGATATTCTCATAACTACGCTCAATTCTGTCAATTGCTCAACAGTAATTTGTTCACCCACCATAGAATACTTATGCTCTTGAGAGAAGCCACTAGTGAAACCTATGGCCCCCAGGTCTATCTTTGTCATATTAATCTCCTACTACTTAGTTATTTCCTTTGCTTTTTATTTTTCCTTTATTTTACTTTGCATCTTTATCACAAAATACCAAAAAATATTATCTTATCATATCTATCAGATCTCACTCTCGTAAGTGGCCGTGTAGGGATTGACAACCCCTATTCGCGTTGGTTGCGAGGATTTATTTGTTTTGTCCAGGTACGAGGGACTCACGCGTAGCCTCCTACTGGATTGATACCTTGGTTCTCAAAACTGAGGGAAATACTTACGCTACTTTGCTGCATCATCCCTTCCTCTTCGGGGAAAACCAACGCAGTGCTCAAGAGGTAGCAAGAAGGATTTTTGGCGCCGTTGCCGGGGAGGTCTACGCAAAAGTCAACATACCAAGTACCCATCACATACCCTTATCTCCCGCATTACATTATTTGCCATTTGCCTCTCGTTTTCCTCTCCCCCACTTCACCCTTGCCATTTTATTTGCCCTCTCTCTCTATCCTCCCTCTCTCTTTCTATTTGCCTCTTTTTACCCGCTTGCTTTTTGTTTGCTTGTGTGTTAGTTTGCTTGCTTGTCACGATGGATCAAGATAATACTAAATTGTGTGACTTCACCAATACCAACAACAATGATTTTATTAGCACTCCGATTGCTCCCCTTACCGATGCTGAATCTTGTGAAATTAATACTGCTTTGCTGAATCTTGTCATGAAAGATCCGTTTTCCGGCCTTCCTAGTGAAGATGCCGCTACCCATCTAAATAGCTTTGTTGATTTGTGTGATATGCAAAAGAAGAAAGATGTGGATAATGATATTGTTAAATTGAAGCTATTTCCTTTTTCGCTTAGAGATCGTGCTAAAGCTTGGTTTTCGTCTTTGCCTAAAAATAGTATTGATTCATGGAACAAGTGCAAAGATGCTTTTATCTCTAAGTATTTTCCTCCCGCTAAGATCATTTCTCTTATAAACGATATTATGAATTTTATTCGGATGAGCGCAGAAGTACCAGGGGCTATATAGTAGTCCCACCATCAAACTCCTTTGGCTAAGTGAAAGTGTTAAAGCAATATAGTCTGATTGCCTCGTTCGCTGCGCTACCACCTCCTTCATGGACCAAGACGTTGGATAAAGTGTGAACAAGTGTTTTTTGCGAACACCCCCGCATTATATGCGTGGGGGCGGAAGCCGACGACTCCAAACTTTCAGGTTATATACATATATACATAAACGACCGCACATGAGGTATCATAATACTTTTAGGCAAAAGTATAAACACAACCTTTATAATTCACTAAAACATTGTTTTTACAATGGGAATACATGTCACTAGAACATAATATTCTTTGAGAACTGAGCATCTATCGAACGTGCGCCTTCAAGGACCTCTTCAAAGTAGTGCTCGGCAGCCACTCGGCCCACGGCCGAACCCTGTGTTGCAATAGTGGTGGCCTCCATCTCTGCCCAGTATGTTTTGACATGGGCAAATGCCATCCGCGCACCCTCTATGCATGCCGACCTCTTCATAGCATCGATGTGCGGCACATCACCAAGGAATTGTTGCACGAAACTAAAGTAGCTATTCGGCCTTGGCTCTCCCGGCCATAGATGATCCACAACAGACCTCATGCCAAGTCCGGACAACCTATGGAGCTCGGCCCACTCGACCATTCGCTCATTCAACAGCAGTTGACGCATTGGAGCATGGAATTGTGACCAGAACAGCTTTTCCACTTCACGACCTTTTTTATCCTTGAAGTATGCGGCTGAATCAGTAGCACTTGCTGCCAAATCCACGTAGGCCTCCGCAGAACTCCATAGTTGATCCAGAGGAGCATACTTCGGATCTCCGAATTTAGTCGGCACCTAGAAGGGCTTCCGAGCCACGATATCTGTAGCTTGATGCAGCTCCTCCTTCGTTGCTCTGATTTTGGAGCGGGCTTCCTTGGCTGCTACCATGGCCTTCTCCTGGTCCATCGCCTTCGCTCGGCTTTCTTTTTCAAGAAGCTGGCAACGGTCAGCGGCATCCTTTAACTCATCGGCCATCTTGGCTATTCTTTCCTTGCTCTGGCGATGCATGGCCTATTCAGCCCTTAGCTCTTCGACCGCCTTTAAGACAGCCGCATCGCTATTCCTTGCTTGTTCCTTGGCTCGGGCAAGCTCCGCCCGAAGGGACTGCATGGTGGTAGCTCCATCTGCAGTCACAACATATTAAAGATACCGACATCATGCTCCTCTTACTATGTGTTGATCACCGGAGAAATCACTTACCTTGTGCCTCGTCAAGCCGCTTGTTGAAAAGAACGATGTCGGCATCTGCCGCATCAAGTTGCCGCTTTAGCTCGGCAAACCCATGAGTCCGGCTAGCCACCGGAGCTTCAGCCACCTGCACATAAAGGCGGTTTGGTTATTACCTAGGACTATGATCCTCTGTTAGCCGCCGTTTTCGACGGCAACCAGAGTCTCAGGGGCTACTATCTGTACAAGGCACACCTAACGTATGTGGTACTATCAAAAACATACACTATTTCACGTACCTCAAAGCCTTTCAGCAGACTCATAAAAGCTTCATGCAATCCACTTTCAGCGGATGAAATCCTTTCAATTATCGTACCCATTAGCGTACGATGCACTTCTGAGATGGCAGTTTTCTCTAGAAGATCCTTCAGTTCGTCCGACCGCATACTATTCGGTTTCGGACTCTTTCTATTGCTCTCTTTAAGAGCCGAATACTGAGGACTCCGGGTGGCCAAAGGATTACCCTTTGGCCTTGGCGGATCAAGAGAAACCCTCCACGACGACACTTCAGGGTCGCCCGCCTCATGGGGTAGGGTGGCAGGGGGAGGTGTTTCGCTCTCCATCATCTCCGGAAGAAGATCCCCTGAAGACGAACTCTGTCGAGAAGGGCTATGATCTGAACTACAAGATATAAGCTTCGGTTATTGCCTTCAGAAGTAAGGTAGGATATTTTCACTACTAAGTACTTTTCGATTACTTACAGCTCGGTAGAGGGCTGATCCCCTTATGGGCGCTGTGCGGCAAGAGTACCCTCCGAGGCAAGACCCTCGGGCGAAGACCTCTTCCCCCGTTTGGAAACCATTGTTTCCGGGTCTTCAGAGGTAGTCCTCTTCCTTCCTTGGGGGGAGGAAATTTCATATCCTTCTCCCTGGGTACCCTCCTTCGCGGAGGCGCTAATTCCCCCGGTTTGGATGGATAATGAGTGAGGTCTGCTATCAGCCTCTTTATTCCCCCCTTCATCTTCCCCTGAGGGCGCCAGATAAGGTGTCGGCTCGAGCATCCTGGCCAGTACAGGGTTTGCTGCGCCTACGAGAAGGGGGGCCGGACACCTGATCATCTTCGCCTTTGTTACCCAATCCTGGTGGAAGAGCGACTTTTCAAAATGATGGTTATGATAAATAAGAGAAACAGTGTGTTCGGCCGCGGGATTACTTGTGTATCCGGGCGATTACAGCTCAGACCTGCATCCTCGGTGGTGTCCGGACACTTTATTTGTGGTCCGAAGAACAACTTGTACATCTCCTGGAGCATCAAGCCAAGGAAGTGCTGAATGATTCACGGTCCCTCCGGGTTGAACTCCCACATACGGAGAGGTCTATGTTTGCAAGGTGGGACCTGACGAGCTTGCATGACTTGCATCACCGTGACCAGGGTGACATCTCTCTCGAGGAGATCTCTGAGGCGAGTCTGCAATATCAGCACATCATTTACGCCCCCACAGTTCAGCCCCTTGTTGACCCATGACGTTAGTTGTGGTGGGGGCCCGAGCGAAAGGCAGGAGCGGCTACCCACTTGGTACTTCGGGGAGCGATGATATAGAACCACTCCCGCTGCCATAAACTGGACACCTTTGGAAAGGAACCCTCTGGCCATGGAACCTCAATGTTCCTGCTTATTATAGCGCCTCCACACTCTACGTGTCGCCCCTCAATCATCTTCGGCTATACATTGAAGGTCTTGAGCCACAGGCCGAAGTATGGGGTAATGCGGAGGAAGGCCTCACACACGACGATGAACGACGAGATGTGAAGGAGGGAATCCGGGGCTAGATCATGGAAATCCAGCCCATAATAGAACATGAGCCCCCTAACAAAGGGGTCCAGAGCGAGGCCTAGCCCTCGGAGGAAGTGAGAGACGAACACAACACTCTCGTTGGATTCGGGAGTGGGGATAACCTGCCCTTGGGCGGGCAGCCTGTGCGAGATTTCGGCGGTCAGATACCTGGCCTCTCTCAGCTTCTTGATGTCCTCCTCTGTGACAAAGGAAGGCATCCACTGACCTCGGAGGTTGGATCCGGACATGGTGGAAGGTCCGAAGCGCCTGACCTGAGCCTTGAGTGTTGGAACTCGAGGCGGGGGAAAGATTCGATTGAGCATGAGAGGAAAAAAGGACAGGCCTTGGCCTCTTTATAAAGAGGGTGAATATAAGGCATCCTCCTCGCGGCCGTTTTGGACTTGCCTAAAATCGAGGAGTCATACCAACGGGCATGAGTGGGTTACCCATGTCCGTATTTACGAGAATCCCGTAATAAGGGGGACACGATCTCTGCTTCGACAAGACGTGTCAAGAAAACCGCCTCGCAATATGTGCAGGGCTGGTTGGGAAAAACGGGTGGAACTTGTTTTGCAGAGCCGAACACTATCCTTGTGTTCATAATATTCTATGAAGTATTCGAAGGAGGAACCGCCTTGCAATGCCGAAGACAATACTGCGTGCCGGATTCATTGTGATTGAAGCCTGGTTCAGGGGCTATTGAGGGAGTCCTGGATTAGGGGGTCTTCGAACAACTGGACTATATCCTTTGGCCGGACTATTGGACTATGAAGATACAAGGTTGAAGACTTCGTCCCGTGTCCGGATGGGACTTTCCTTGGCGTAGAAGGCAAGCTTGGCAATACGGATATGTAGATCTCCTCCCTTGTAACTGACTCTGTGTAACCCTAGCCCCCTCCGGTGTCTATATAAACCGGAGGGTTTAGTCCGTAGGATAATATACAATCATACCATAGGCTAGCTTCTAGGGTTTAGCCTCTACAATCTCGTGGTAGATCAACTCTTGTAATACTCATATCATCAAGAACAATCAAGCAGGACGTAGGGTATTACCTCCATCAAGAGGGCCCGAACCTGGGTAAACATCGTGTCCCCTGCCTCCTGTTACCATCCGCCCTAGACGCATAGTTCGGGACCCCCTACCCGAGATCTGCCGGTTTTGACACCGACAACTATCGCTACCGCTTAGTGATAAAGTAAAGAAATTACATGGTGATTGCATTTCATACAATAAAGCGACAACCATATGGCTCCTACCAGTTGCCGATAACTACTACAAAACATGATCATCTCATACAACAATTTATATCATCACGTCTTGACCATATCACATCACAACATACCCTGCAAAAACAAGTTAGATGTCCTCTACTTTGTTCTTGCAAGTTTGACGTGGTTGCTATGGGCTTCTAGAAAAAACCGTTCTTACCTACGCATCAAAACCACAACGATTTTTCGTCAAGTGTGTTGTTTTAACCTTCAACAAGGACCGGGCATAGTCAAACTCGATTCAACTAAAGCTGGAGAAACAAACACCCACTACCACCTGTGTGCGAAGCACGTCGATAGAACCAGTCTCATCAACGCGGTCATGTAATGTCGGTCTGGTCCGCTTCATCCAACAATGCAGCTGAATCAAAGAAAGACATTGGTGGTAAGCAGTATGACTATTATCACCCACAACTCTGTGTGTTCTACTCACGCATATAACATCTACGCATACGGATGCCACTGTTGGGGAACGCGGTCTTTCAAATTTTTTGCCTACAATCACGCAAGATCTATCTAGGAGATGCATAGCAACGAGAGGGGATAGTGTGTCTACGTACCCTCGTAGACCGAAAGCGGAAGCGTTTAGTAACGCGGTTGATGTAGTCGAACGTCTTCACGATCCAATCGATCGAAGTATCGAACACACGACATCTCCGCGATCAGCACACGTTCAACTCAATGACGTCCCTCGAACTCTTGATCCCGTTGAGGCCGAGGGAGAGTTCCGTCCGCACGACGGCGTGGTGACGGTGATGATGAAGTTACCGATGCAGGGCTTCGCCTAAGCACTACGACGATATGACTGAGTTGTGTAACTATGGAGGGGGGCGCCGCACACGGCTAAAAGATCAACTTGTGTGTTCTAGGGTGCCCATGCCCCCGTATATAAAGGAAGGAGGGGGAGGCCGGCCGACCAAGCTAGTGCGCCGGGAGAAGGGGAATCCTACTAGGATTGCAAGGAGAAGGCCGGGGGAAGGAAGGGAGAGGGGGGCCGCGCCCCCAACCCCTTGTCCAATTCGGACTGGGCTTGGGGGGCGCCACCTCCTGGCTGCTGCCTCTCCTTCCCACTAAGGCCCACTAAGGCCCATCAACTCCCTGGGAGGTTTCGGTAACCTCTCGGTACTCCGGAAAATATCTGAACTTCTCCGGAACCATTCTGAAGTCCGAATATAGCCTTCTAATATATCAATATTTATGTCTCAACCATTTCGAGATTCCTTGTCATGTCCATGATCTCATCCAGGACTCCGAGCAAACTTTGGTTCATCAAATCACATAACTCATAATACAAATTGTCATCGAATGTTAAGCGTGCGGACCCTACGGGTTCGAGAACTATGTAGACATGACCGAGACATATCTCCGATCAATAACCAATACCGGAACCTAGATGCTCATATTGGCTCCTACATATTCTACGAAGATCTTTATCGGTCAAACCGCATAACAACATACGTTGTTCCCTTTGTCATCGGTATGTTACTTGCCCGAGATTCGATCGTCAGTATCATCATACCTAGTTCAATCTCATTACCGGTAAGTCTCTTTACTCGTTCCGTAATGCATCATCCCGTAACTAACTCATTAGTCACATTGCTTGCAAGGCTTATAGTGATGTGCATTACCGAGAGGGCCCAGAGATACCTCTTCGAAACACGGAGTGACAAAATCCTAATCTCGATCTATGCCAACTCAACAAACACCATTGGAGACACTTGTAGAGCATCTTTATAATCACCTAGTTACGTTGTGACATTTGATAGCATACTAAGTGTTCCTCCGGTATTCGGGAGGTGCATAATCTCATAGTCACAGGAACATGTATAAGTCATGAAGAAAGCAATAGCAATAAACTAAATGGTCATAGTGCTAAGCTAACTGATCGGTCTTGTCCATCAAATCATTCTCTAATGATGTGATCCCGTTAATCAAATGACAACACATGTCTATGGCTTGAAAACTTAACCATCTTTGATTAACGAGCTAGTCAAGTAGAGGCATACTAGGGACACTCTGTTTGTCCATGTATTCACACATGTACTAAGTTTCCAGTTAATAAAATTCTAGCATGAATAATAAACATTTACAATGATATAAGGAAATATAAATAACAACTTTATTATTGCCTCTAGGGTATATTTCCTTCTCGGGAACAGGCTAATGATGAATCTTCCGACAAGCCTAATGGTGAGAGGGCTGCCAACCCGGCACGCAAGAAAGAAAAAATGTTGTGTTACCGGTGCGGTGAACAAGGGCACTTCATTGCTGAATGCACCATGGAGTTATGTGATACTTGTCTCAAACCGGCGCACGACTCGGGCGAGTGCCCATTGTTATTGCAGCCAATGCCGGTAGTCACCATCTATCAGGTCTGTTGCGCTGAGCTGATGTTCTTTGAGTCCCCCACAGCTGCTGCTATCCCGGACGCGCCGAAAATTTGTCTACGGGAGTGGTCAAAGTCACTATGGGTTTTTTGTCCGAGGCTCAGATTATGCAAAGGCTGAATGAGCTTGCTCCAGGGATTCTCATTGGGAGCTTATTCGGCCTAAGGATAATTTGTACAACGTTGATTTTCCTTCGAGAGAAGAGCTGAAGAAACTCCTTAAGTATGGTATTGCTCGCGTGCCCGGTACCGAGTGCATCCTAGAGTTTGATGCTTGGAAGCAAACAAAACCAAAGGGCAGACCTTTATCCCAGGTTTGGGTTCGATTCTCAGGGGCACCATCTAAGCCTCTCAATGATGCTAGAGTGGTCTGCAGTCTTGGGACGCATACTGGTAAGACGGAGCGTGTGGATATGCGTTTTACCCATGCACATGGGGTGGCAAGGTTGCTCGTGAGTGTCGTGGATATTGAGCCTATACAGGATGTGGTCAGATGGACGCATGATGGTAAGATGTATAACCTGGAGATTGAGTTAGAGGACACTGAAATGTTTCAGGAGGCACTCCAGGGAGGTGGGGATGTGGGCACCCCTCAGGCACCGGAGAAGGGTGTGGCGCCGCCTTCTTCTACACCTATGCACTCTTTGAAATTTGGGTCTTTCGGGTCGTCAACCGAGCCTCCTCATCTCTGGGGTGATCGGGTGGAGAGCGATGATGCTTCTGAGCTTGTGTTGTCGCCTATCCCTTTCGTCTCCCTTCCTGTAGAGGTGTACCCGACTGTGGAGTTGGGGGTGTCTCTGGCCATAGCTCTAGGCCGACGATGGGGGAGGAGGTGCAGCCGAACTTTGTTGGGCAGGAGGCCCAGGCGAGCCCAGAGCTGCCAGTAGTGCACGCGCTTATGACTCTGGCGAGGCGTCTGGAGGGCTCCCCGGTGCGGATGAGTCATGGGAAGGAGGCTCACAATTCACCCGCGCATAGCTCGGTTGCTACCTTGTCACCTTCTTCACCTACACCGACATATGCGGGGGCACCTCTGACGCTGGTGGGTGCTTTGGGAGGAGGTTTTGGAGGCGCCAGACCTTACCCTTACCTTCACCGGTTCCAGTCGCCATGGGTCTAGACTACAGAGGAGGTGATTGTGTTCGGTGGGCACCAGGACCCGGTGACGACTGGCAGGCATGTTAGTAGCCGGGTCCAGGACCAGCCAGATGCCGACGACTTTCAGCTTGGACGAGCTATGAGGGCCGCCAAGCTAAGGAACGTCGAGACCCAGACGTGTATATGACCCTCTTTTGGAAAAGGCAGTGCCTAGGAGGCGCTTAGGCACACCTAGGCGCTAGGTAATGGCCAAACGCCTCGCCTAGGGCATAAATGGAGGTCTAGGCAGGGCAAGCAAGGAATTTCCTACCCAAGCAATAAATCATGCCACATACTGCACTGATGTGCCAAATGGGTCATATTCCAATGGCAGTAGACGGTAATTAACTTATTTGTATGCCCTAAACTAATATCAACACCCATGTAATAATCACAAATACACTACGAGTAAAAACTATATTATCGCCAAGGCCACGCCTAGGGCGCTTAGGCACCGCCTAGGCACTAGGCGAAGGCCAACTGCCTCGCTTACGCCTACCGCTTTTTCCAACCATTGTTAGTTAATCAACAATGTTCTATCATGCATTTTTCTGAAAATGAGATTATTATTAGTAAGGCAAATGAGTTAGGAGTCTCACTAGGGTCTAATGAAAAAGAAATTGCTAAATCAGTTAATGACATTTCATACTTAGAGGCTGAGAGAGCTTCAGAGTTAATCTGAGCATTAGCGGTTGTCAAACCTATGTCAGATACTGAGATTAATAACATGGGCATTTCTTCGCTAGAGAAATTTTGTGACGGAATGTTGCCTACTTCGAATGACAAAGGAGAGGCGGGAGATGAGGAGTCTGAGGGACCTGTTGACCTCTCGCTTCTGGTGGCAGAGGTACAACCGACTAAAAATAGTGGCGTCGAGGAGTCGATACTGGATAAACCTAAACGTTCGTGGAAGAGGAAGATCTATCCAGTGTCGATGGTCCGTAGAAGTGCGAGAGTTAAGCTCAAGAAAAAATTCCATGAAGAAGTATGAAAGGGATCTTTTGGAATAGCAGAGATCTAGCAGACTTGGCTAAGAAACGATTCCTGGCCGAAACAGCCAGAGAAGATAAACTAGATTTCATCGCACTTCTTGAAACTGGTAGAGATAACTTCACTTCACAATTCCTCGGTTCTCTTACTGGTGGAATTGATTTCGACTGGCGCTACCTACCGCCTAGAGGACGGTCGGGTGGGATTCTGTTGGGGGTGCAGTGTGAGACACTCGAGTTTCTAAATGTAGTAAGAGGAGACTATACTGCTAAATTCCGGGTAAGGTGTAAATTGGATGGATTCCGATGGGCCTTAGTGGCGGTATATGGCACAACCCAACCCGAATTTAAACTTGATTTTCTAGCAGATCTGGTTAGGATTTGTGGGGATGAGAGGCTACCAATACTAGTGGGAGGTGACTTCAGACAATTTTGACGGGCGGTGGTCCTTTATGTTCAATATGATCATTGAAAGTCTCAATATCAGAGAGGTAGAGCTCACGGGTAGACAGTTTACTTGGGCAGACTCTCTTTCCACTCCTATGTGTGAGAAGCTTGACAGGGTTCTAGCAAGTGTGGAATGGTAACAGAAATACCCTCTGGTATCGGTGCACGCGATGCAGAGGGTAATTTCTGACCACACGCCCCTGTTAGTTGACTTAGGAGAAGCAACACATATTGGCAATAAGAATAATTTCTCTTTTGAACTAAGTTGGTCCAAAAAGCAGATTTTTTAGAAATGGCCGCGAGAGAATGGGCGAGGCCTGTCATGGGTAGATCCAGTATGGAGCGCTGGCAGAACAAGATTCGGCACCTCAGACAATTTTTGAGGGGTTGGCCCAGAAATGAGAGTGGGATTTATAAACAAGAGAAAGAATGGCTTATCCAGTTGATTCAGATGCTGGATTTGAGGGTGGAAACAAATCTACTCAACGAGACAGAGCAATCTGTTAAGTCCGAAGCCGAGTTGAAACTGCGGGTTTTGCTTAGGGAAGAGGAAATGAAATGGGCCTTATGCGCTAAGGTTCTTAAAGTTTTCCAAGGGGATGACAACACTCAATTCTTTCATATGATTGCAAATGGCAAACATAGGAGAAAGAAAATATCCAGCTTGAGCAAGATGAGGGAACAATGGTGGGTCACGAGAATCTCAAGTTATGCTAGGGAAGCAAACAGGCAATTATGCCAAAAGGCAAGCAAAAAGACTAAGAGAAGTGAGAAAAATCCCTTTCCACACAACGAACAGGCACTTGTGTCAAAAAGGTAATAAAAAGGAAAGGAGAAGTGAGAAAAAAGTCATTTCTATAAAACAAAAATGCACTTGTGCCAATGCCATAAGAAATCTGATACCTGATATATCAAGAAAGACACTTATCCCAAAGGGTGTTTAGCTTCCACCATGCATAGGAAATCACCTCTCATATCCACCATATATCCAACTATTACAAGCAACTTTTTGAGCCTCTGGTGGACAACACGGTGGCCCTAGATGAGCATGTAATCGAGGATATTCCTCAGTTAAGGTCAGATGAAAATGAGATTTTATCTGCACCTTTTACTGAGAAGGAGGTTTTTGAGGCGATCGCTCAAATGAACCCCAATAAAGCTCCGGGACCAGATGGGTTCCTAGCAGAATTCTATAAGAAATGTTGGCATATTGTGAAAGATGATCTTATGCCTATGTTTCATGACTTATTTAATGGGCATCTGCAACTATTCCACTTAAATTTTGGCACGATAATGCTGCTGCCAAAGAAAGAGGAAGCAATACGCATCGAGCAATTCAGACCCATTTGTCTTTTGAATGTTAGTTTCAAGATATTTACAAAAGTGGCCACCAATAGACTGACACGGATTGCCCATTCGGTAGTGCAACCAAGTCAGATTGCCTTTATGCCTGGACGACACATCCTAGAAGGGGTTGTTGTCTTACACGAAACTTTACATGAAATCCATTCGAAGAAACTGAAGGGGTTGATATTTAAAGTAGATTTTGAGAAGGCATATGACAAGGTCAAATGGCCATTTTTGCAGCAAACCATGCGCATGAAGGGCTTTAATGGGGCATGGAGCAATCAGGAGGATTCTTTTCTCCAGAAAGGTAGTGTTGGGATAATGGTGAATGATGACATTGGTCATTATTTTCAAACGCATAAAGGCCTGAGACAAGGAGACCCAATGTCTCCGATTTTGTTCAACATTGTGCCAGACATGTTGGCAGTTCGCATAGGTCGGGCGATGGAGAGAGGCTTGGTAGGTGGTCTTATTCCCCATTTGGTGGATGGGGGCGCTTCAATCCTACAATATGCGGACGACACTATTATCTTCATGGAGCATGACCTTGCAAAGGCGAGGAATGTGAAACTAGTGTTATGCCTATTTGAACAACTGTCTGGTCTAAGATCAACTTCCACAAGAGTGAGTTGTTCTGCTTTGGTACGGCCAAAGATGATCAAGACAACTATAAGCAACTATTCGGTTGTGAACTAGGGTCATTACCGTTTAGCTATCTAGGCATTCCAATCCATCATAGGAAATTAACTAATAAGGAGTGGAAATGTATCGAGGATCGATTCGAGAAGAAACTAAGCTGTTGGAAGGGTAAGTTTATGTCATATGGAGGAAGCCTAGTATTGATTAATTCGGTACTCACGAGTATGCCAATGTTCCTTCTATCTTTCTTTGAGGTGCCTAAAGGGGTAAGCAAGAGACTAGACTTCTATCGATCTCGTTTTTTCTGGCAGTCTGACAAGGTTAAGACAAAGTATCATCTGGCAAGATGGGATATTATTTGTCGACCAAATGACCAGGGGGTCTTGGGATCGAGAACTCGAGATTAAAAATAAATGCCTGCTGAGCAAATGGCTATATAGGTTATCACAGGAAGCCGAGGGTATGTGGGCACAAATCCTAAGAAATAAATACTTGCACTCTAAAACTCCCGCTCAGGTGACCGTAAGACCTAATGATTCACCATTTTGGAAGGGTCTCATGAGAGTGAAAGAAACCTTCTTCCATAGGGTGAAATTTAATATTGGGGACGCAGCAACAACAACAAGGTTTTGGGAGGATACATGGTTAGGAGACACACCGCTAGGTCTCCAATATCCTTCCCTGTATCATATTGCTCAACATAAGGAGGATTACGTAGCAACGGTTTTGTAGACGGTACCTTTCAATATCCAGTTCAGAAGGTCCCTCATAGGGGAACGATGGAATTCTTGGTTACACTTAGTGAGGAGGTCGATGGATGTTCAACTCTCAGACCAGGGAGATAGATTGAACTGGAAGTTAACGGGTAATGAAGTGTTTACGGTAAAATCGATGTACTTAGAACTCATTAATTCTGGCCCGATCCCAAGATCGATACACATTTGAAAAGTTAAGGTTCCCTTGCCTATTAAATTTTTTATGTGGTTTGTTCACAAGCAAGTGATCCTACCAAAGATAACTTAATAAAGCGGCGATGGGTAGGTATTCACGATGTTGCTTTTGTGTTCACGATGAAACAATCCAACACCTATTTCTTGATTGCTCTCTCGCGAAGTTACTTTGGAGGTCTGTCCATATAGCCTTTAATATTATTTCTCCTGTTAGCATTGCCGCGTTGTTTGGGACGTGGTTAAGTGGAGTGATTCCTCATATTGCACCAAGTATTCAGATTGGAATATGCGCACATCTTTGGGCTATATGGAACTGCAGGAATGATATGATTTTTAATAGACTATCTATTATTAACTTCTTGCAGGTTATCTTCAGGGCTACGGCATGGATCCGTACGTGGTCGTTACTCACTCCAATGGGCTCCAGGGAGCAGCTGGCTACTGGGTGCAACAGGTGGGAAATGGTAGCACCGGCTATATTCAACCGGTTTGGATGGCGGCCGCATAATAGGATAGGTCCTTAGTGTCCTTTCGTTCGGCAGGTTGTGGCTTTGAGTTGTTCACTTTTATTTTCGCTCCTTCTGTGAGCCTTCTTTTGCAGACCAGCCTATTTGTTTCGTTCAACTTGCTCTAGTAAAGTGGCCATATGCATATTTCCGATGCAGAGGCCAGGGGATGATGAGGACATCAATACCATTGTTACACCCACAACCCCTACTTCTACATATACTGGACCAATTACTAAAGCTCGCACACGCCAATTAAATTATTAGGTACTTTTGTTTCTTGGTAATGATTCTAATGTTCATGAGAATATGATGCTGCCTAAATTGGATACATTTGTTTTGCTTACAAATGAAGGGCCTCGCATGGATAAGAGGGATGAACACTGGAGCAAGACCAAGCATGGAGATGATAGCATGCGCAAGGGGATCAAGAACGGAGATGCAAGTGATGATTTCAGGACTTTGAAGCCACCATAAGGAGTGCATGAAACCTTGGACGAAATATACAAAATGTCACTTCATAAATTTCGTATAGAGGCTATTCTAGGTGCTGTGTCACCTTATTATTGGGCTAGGCCCATGTAATTTAGAAATACTTGATTATAGGCTGTTTTTAGAGTCTGTATGTGTGGGGAAACAAGAGTTAGGGTTGGTTTCGGACCCCTCTAAAGGAAATATGCCCTAGAGGCAATAATAAAGTTGTTATTTATATTTCCTTATATCATGATAAATGTTTATTATTCATGCTAGAATTGTATTAACCGGAAACTTAGTACATGTGTGAATACATAGACAAACAGAGCGTCACTAGTTTGCCTCCACTTGACTAGCTCGTTGAATCAATGATGGTTATGTTTCCTAACCATAGACATGAGTTGTCATTTGCTTAACGGGATCATATCATTAGAGAATGATGTGATTGACTTGACCCATCCGTTAGCTTAGCACGATGATCATTTAGTTTGTTGCTATTGCTTTCTCCATAACTATACATGTTTTGATGATTATCAGATCATGCAACTCCTGAATACCGGAGGAACACTTTGTGTGCTACCAAACGTCACAACGTAACTGGGTGATTATAAAGGTGCTCTACAGGTGTCTCCAATGGTGTTTGTTGAGTTGGCATAGATCAAAATTAGGATTTGTCACTCCGATTGTTGGAGAGGTATCTCTGGGCCCTCTCGGTAATGTACATCACAATAAGCTTTGCTAGCAATGTAGCTAATGAGTTAGTTACATGATGTAGCATTATGGAACGAGTAAAGAAACTTGCCGGTAACGAGATTGAACTAGGTATTGAGATACCAACGATCGAATCTCGGGCAAGTAACATACCGATGACAAAGGGTACAACGTATACCGTTATGCGGTTTGACCGATAAATGTAGCGACCAGACCTCAAATAGTCTGATCTCTGTGCTCCGGTGTCATCCCTGGATCAGTAATGCTGACACCACATAGTACTCGGAGGATTTATAATAGAGTAGCAATCACACACTTATTACATCGAGTGTCTCAAAAGAGAACTTAATACAATAAATATGGCTTAAGGCCATCTAAATACGATAATAGCGGAAGGCTTGGCAGATAAGTGAGTCCATCAACTCCAACGGGATCACTGAGTATAGAACCACGACCTAAAAACTCCTTAATCATCGTCTGAAAAGTCTGCAACATTAACGTTGCAGCCCGAAACGTACCAGTACATGGAATATGCTGGCAATGTAACACATAGAGAGTAATGGAATGAAACAGCTATACTATATGCATATTTGGCTGGTGGAAAGCTCTATGGTTACAGTTTTGCGTAAAGCCAATTTTTCCCTACTTCAAAGGAATAAAATTTATTTATCTATCATGGTAGTTGTTAAACATTGAGAATGGTTGACAGCATTCTCAATCCCGATTAAGCATCATCATTAACCAAACCCAACAAAATTAATTTAGAGTAACATGTTGAGATTCACATGATAATCCAGGTACTAGATACTCAAGATGTCCATAACCGGGGACACGGCTAACCATGATTAGTTTATTACACTCTGCAGAGGTTTGCGCACTTTCCCCACAAGACTCGATCGCCTCCGTTGGGTTTCTCGCACTACAGGGTGTTTGAGAAGACGGATGACCGAGACATAGTCTTTCAAAAGCGCTAGCACCTTACGATCGGGTAGACCGTACCACCTACATCCCCTACATCTGCTAGTCTACCACTGTAAGAGTTCGCACGACTTAGTCAACTATGCTAGAGCCCATAATAGCTTGTGGCTGCACACGGAAGTTTCTAGTATGAATAGTCTCATGATCCCTTTGAGCCTGGGTGGCGGTCCAAAAGAAAACAGGCAAGTCCTGGAATACCCAGGTGCCTCAATCCACCCAGACGTGTGTTTAAGTTGCCACCTTAGATAAACCATTAATTAACAAACTCACATCTGTCATGGATATCACTCACCCAATCCACGTCTACTACCATAGTATGGCATAATAAGCAAACGTAGAAGTAACTCCCAAAGGTTTGATAATAAATAGGTAATAGGTACTACCTCATCTACTTCCCATCCCACAATTTAATTAGATCCTAACCTTGCAATGTGTGAGGATTGATCTAATGCAATAAAACTGGGTAGTAGAAAAGGTATGATCAAAGTGTTACTTGCCTTGCTGATGATCCGGGAAACCTAGCGATTCGAAGTAACAAGCGGCGCACTCCGGGTATTCTATCGCAGACAAACAAACAAGCATACAATAAGTACTCATCTACTGCACGGGTAAAACTCAAATAAGAGATCTAACTAGAAGGTTCAACTTAAGAACTCCGGTTGGCAAAAAGAATCAAATCGAACGAAGCAACGAAAGTCAAACGGCGAAAGAAAACAACTTTATTCTACTAATCTGGATCTAGGGCAAATTTTACAGTAGCAAAATCTTGTTTAAGTTGGTTAAACGGATAGAGGGTTTCGAGACGAAACTCCACGCGCTTGAATCGCCTGATTTCGATAAACGAGCGAAAAGATATACTAAAACGAAAATCGGATCAGGAATCGCGATCAGAAAAATCGCGGATTTAATCCAAGAAAAATAAAAATGACGAACGCTCGCTAGAACGAACGAACAGACGAACGCTCGCTATTTAAATAAACCGGAAAAACCGATCTATTTAAAAAACCGAATAAAAAAACCAACGGAAAAACCAAACGGTTTTTTTAAAAAAACGACGGTGCGGATTACGAGGTGAGGCGAACCTCGGGCGGCGTGCGAGCGAGGCGGCGGCGGCGCGGTGGCGGGCGGCGTCGGCGTGCGGTGGCGCGCGGGCGGGGCGGCGCGGGTGCGGGGCTGACGCGACGGCGGGCTAGGGTTTGGCCCAGGTGGGCTGCCCCGGCTTATAAAGCCCTGGCGGGCCGCAGTCCTAGTCGGACACGGCACGTAGGTCGGTTCGATTTTTTTAATATTACGCATAGAAGAAAAAAATAAAAAGAAATACTAAACGGACTCCAAAAATTCTGAAATAAATTTTCACGGGCTTCTATAATCAAGCCGCACAAGGTGAACATTTATTTGGGACCTAAATGCAATTTTGAAAAACGCACATTTTTCCTAAATTCAAATAAAACACCGAAAAACTCCGAAATAAAATCTTATTTGATTTTATCATTAAATCCTCAATATTTCTTTGTTTTGGGAAAGTCATTTTATTCCCTCTCTCATATTTTTGTAATAGAAATAATTAATGATAAAATAAATAAAATCAAATGATCCTATTCTCAAAATTTGAGAAAACTCAAATATGAAAATAACGAAACCCCCAACTCTCTCCTTGGGTCCTTGAGTTGCTTAGGATTTCTAGGATCAACCAAAATGCAAAATAAAATATGATATGCATAGATGATCTAATGTATAACATTCCAAATTGAAAATTTGGGATGTTACAAACCTACCCCCCTTAAGATGAATCTCGCCCTCGAGATTCGGGTTGGCTAGGAAATAGGTGAGGGTGGTCCTTGAGCAAATCTTCCTCTCATTCCCAGGTGGCTTCATCCTCTGTGTGGTGGCTCCACTGAACTTTGCAAAACTTGATAATCTTGCTGCGAGTAACTCGGCTGGCAAACTCGAGAATGTTAACTGGTTTCTCCTCATAGGTCAAATTGTTATCCAACTGAATAGTTTCCAATGGCACTGTGTCTCTAAAAGGTATGTCAGCCATCTCCGCGTGGCACTTCTTTAACTGAGAAACGTGGAACACATCATGAACTCCTGACAATCCTTCGGGCAATTCCAACTTGTAGGCCACTTCTCCCATACGCTCCAAAACTCGATATGGTCCTACAAATCGTGGTGCTAACTTCCCTTTAACTCCAAAACGCTTTGTTCCCCGAAGTGGAGATACTCGAAGATAAGCTCTATCTCCGACTTCGTAAACTGTATCCTTGCGTTTAGAATCTGCATAACTTTTCTGCCTGGACTGGCCTATCCTGAGCCTATCGCGAATCAACTTCACCTTCTGTTCAGACTCTTTAATCAAGTCAGGACCAAACAACTGGCGGTCTCCAACTTCGTCCCACGAGAACGGTGTCCTGCACCTCCTTCCGTACAAGGCTTCGAAAGGGGCCATCTTCAAACTGGTTTGGTAACTGTTGTTGTAAGAGAACTCTGCATATGGCAAATTGTCGTCCCAACTAGATCCATAATCTAGCGCACAAGCTCTCAGCATATCCTCCAAAATCTGATTGACTCTCTCGGTCTGTCCATCTGTCTGTGGATGAAAAGCTGTACTGAATTCTAGCCTGGTACCCAAAGTTTCGTGCAACTGCTTCCAGAACTTTGAGGTAAACTGGGTTCCTCTATCTGATACGATACTCCTTGGAACTCCATGCAAACATACGATCCTGGTCATGTATATCTTTGCCAACTTAGCACTGTTGTAAGTGGTCTTTACCAGGATGAAATGAGCTACCTTCGTCAATCGATCAACTACAACCCAAATCGAGTCATAGCCTAAACAAGTCCTGGGTAATCCCGTGATAAAATCCATGCCTAGCTTATCCCACTTCCATTCGGGTATCGGCAATGGTTGTAACAATCCTACTGGCTTCTGATGCTCTGCCTTTACTCTCTGACTTACATCACAAACTGCTACGTACTCCGCAATATCCTTCTTCATTCCAGTCCACCAGAAAATATCCTTCAGATCCAAATGCATCTTGGTATTTCCTGGGTGAATTGAATACGGTGAGTCGTGTGCCTCTTGCAGTATCAACTTCCTGATCTCCGGGTCATTGGGCACGTAAACGCGGTCTTCAAACCATAGGGTATCATGTTCATCCTCACGAAATCCCTTAGCTTTTCCTTTGCTAAGTTTCTCCTTAATAGAAGCAATCTCCTTGTCAGTCCTTTGAGCTTCTCTGATTCTATCCATCAAGGTTGACTGAATCTCCAATGCTGCTACATAGCCTCTCGGAACTATTTCCAAACATAGTTCACGAAGATTTTCTGCTAACTCCTGGGGTATTTCTCCCGTCATTAACGTATTGACATGGCTCTTACGGCTTAATGCGTCAGCTACTACATTAGCCTTTCCGGGATGATAATGCAATTTCATATCATAATCCTTGATGAGCTCCAACCATCTCCTTTGCCTGAGATTCAACTCCTTCTGTGTGAAAATGTACTTCAAACTCTTATGATCCGTGCATACCTCACAATGGTTTCCAATGAGGAAATGCCTCCATGTTTTCAAAGCATGCACTACGGCTGCTAACTCCAAATCATGCGTGGCCTAATTCAACTCATGAGGCTTCAGTTGTCTTGAGGCATATGAAACAACTCTCCCTTCCTGCATAAGTACTGCTCCAAGTCCTCGACGTGAAGCGTCGCAATACACCTCATAATCTTTGGTCTGGTCCGGCAAAATCAACACTGGTGAGGTAACCAAACGTTTCTTCAACTCCTGGAAACTAGCCTCACATTCCTCCGTCCATATGAACTTGGTATCTTTCTTTAATAACTCCGTCATAGGCTTCGCAATCTTTGAGAAATTCTCAATGAATCTCCGGTAGTATCCTGCGAGTCCAAGAAAACTTCGGATCTCTCCAACGGTAGTTGGTGCTTCCCACTTGGTCACAGTATCAACTTTTGTGGGATCAACTGCTATACCTTCTCCAGATATAACGTGTCCGAGGAATCCTACTTCCTTCAACCAAAACTCACATTTGCTGAACTTGGCATATAATTGATGTTCTCTGAGCTTTCCAAGTACCAAACGCAAATGCTCCTTATGCTCCTCTTCATTCTTCGAATAAACCAGGATATCATCAATGAACACTACGACGAACTTATCCAAAAACTCCATAAATACTTTGTTCATCATGTTCATAAAATAGGCAGGTGCTTTAGTCAGACCAAATGACATAACGGTATACTCGTACATCCCATACCTGGTGGTAAAAGCTGTCTTCGAAATATCCTATTCTCGAATCTTCAACTGGTGGTATCCTGATCGCAGATCGATCTTGGAAAATACCTTAGCTCCTTGCAATCAATCGAACAGATCATTGATCATCGGTAGTGGGTACTTGTTCTTGATCGTTACTTCATTCAGTCCTCGATAATCAACAACCATCCTTAACGATCCATCCTTCTTCTCCACTATAAGTACTGGCGATCCCCAATGTGAAGAACTTGGGCGAATATATCCCTTATCCAGTAACTCCTTAATCTGCTTCTTAATTTCCACCAAATCCTTTGCTGGCATCCTATATGGTCTCTTTGATATTGGTCCTGTGCCTGGCAATAGCTCAATCAAAAACTCAATATCTCTATCCGGTGGCATGCCTGGCAACTCCTCTGGAAATACTTCAGGGAAATCCCTTACCACTGGTACTTCCTCCTGCACAACTCCTGTTAGGCAATTTACTTGAGTCCTCTTTGGCACATGCCGGGATACATACTTGATCCTTCTCCCTTCTGGGATGGCAAGCAAAATTCACTTACTAGCACATTCAATATTCCCTTCATACTTTGATAACCAATCCATGCCTAATATCGCATCCAATCCTTGGGATTCAAATACTATTAGGTCTGAGGGAAAAACATAGTTACCAATCCTTAATGGTAACCGATCACACCATAGACTAGCCATATATTCTGCTCCAGGCGAGGTTACTAACATGGGTGACCTAAGGGCTTGGGTTGATAGGTCATACTTATCCACAAATCCCCTTGAGATATATGAATGCGATGCACCAGTATCAAAAAGAACAAGTGCAGTAAATGACTTAACCAAAAACTTACCTATTACTGCATCAGGCTCAGCTTCAACCTCCTCCACGCTAATGTGGTTCACCTGTCCCCTATTGAAAGGGTTCGGCTTCTTCCCCAAACTTCCATTGCCATTTTGGCCTTCAGGACATTCATTGGCATAATGTCCGGTCTTCTGACACTTAAAGCAAGTGACTTGGCTCAGGTCCTTCTTGGCTGGGGTTGATGGGTTGGTGTGATTCTGGCCGTTGCTTCCTCCATTGCCATTTCCATTCTTGGTGCCATTGTGATTGTGCGAGCTACCTCCTCCATGGGTATGCTGAAAATGTCCTCCCGGTCTAGGGGTAAAACGTGGCTTCTGCTGAGCTCCGGAAGTGTACTTTCCTTGTCCATACTTCCTCTTGCGATTCTCAATTTGCTGCTGCTTCCCTTCAATCATAAGAGCATGATCTACCAACTCCTGGTAGTTGTTGAAGGTGGCTACCTTCAACTGCATGCTCAACTCATCATTCAGTCCTTCCCGAAACTTCTCCTACTTAGCTGCATTCGTAGCGACGTCATCTGGTGCATAACGTGCTAACTTACTAAAGTCCTCCACATACTGGCCAACTGTCCGTCCTCCTTGGCGCAAGTTGTGAAACTCACACTTCTTCATGGCCATAGCTCCTGCTGAAACATGGGCAGTATGAAAAGCCTGCTGAAACTGGTCCCATGTGATAGTGTCGACAGGGAAAGTGGCTGTGAAATTCTCCCACCATGATGCTGCGGGTCCTTCAAGCTGATGTGCAGCAAACTTCACCTTCTCCGCATCTGTGCATCCTGCTGTGGTCAACTCCCTAGCTGTCTTGTGGAGCCAATCATCTGCTACTATTGGCTCGGTGCTACTGGAAAACACCGGCGGATTCAGCCTAAGAAATCGGGCTAAGTGATCAACAGGTGGTGGTGGTGGGTTGTTGTTGTTGTTCCCTTGATTCTGATTCTGGACTAGCAACTGCATCAATGTGTTCTGCTGCTGGATCAACTGGGTGAGCTCCGGTGGAAAGGCAAATCCGAGGTCACATCTCGGAGGCATCTGAGGGTTTTAGAAAAGATGAGATGTAAGAATAGAGGGGGTCTAAAGAGAAAACACTACCCATATGCACATGAGGCAAAAGCAAACATTTCACTTCATTCAATCAAACAAGGGCATACAATCGATCTATCTATCGCAAAAGTGCTCGGACTACTATATTTACATGGTGGACTACTACTACTGATGAGGTGGTCTACTAGAAATATTCTTCGGTTGCAGACTCCATGATATCAGCTCCGACTTCATCAACATAGTCATCATCGCTACTATCTGGATCCGAGTCGGTGTCGTCGATGATGATCTAGTCTTCCGGGCTAATCTCCTTGGGTTCTTCGTCTTCCTCCACTGGTGTTGGGCCTCCCATAAATATTCCAATCTTCTTGATCAGGTCGTCATTCTTCTCCACCAATACTTCAATTTCCTCTTCATAATCTTCACGTGTAGCCTTGAGTTCTTCCTCCAGTTCCTTGATTCTCGCCTTAGCCTTCTTCAGATCTATCATGTCGGCACACATCTGGTTCTCGTGTCGTCGAATGTGCTGGTTTAACTCCTGGATAAAAGCTGCGGTTGATCTATCCTTCCTGGTGCTGATCATCTCCCAGTTTTCATCTCGGCGCCCACAAATCTGGTAGATAGTATCCTTAAGATCCTTGCGGTAGACTTCTCCAATGCGTCCCATGGCGATGTGAGCTGCCATGCTCTTTCCTAGACTCCAAGTTGGTGCATCAAAAGAAAACTCTATGGACTCAGTGACTGGCATGAACGTCCTTCCTGGAACTTGAACTTGAATCATCCAGCGCTCTTCTTCAGGTAAAGTGGCGTTGTAGGTTCTGGTGAAGCTTGGTACTCCTATATTCAGGTATCTAGTGACTTCCTTCAAGTGACGTCCAAAGGGTGTATCTTCATCTGGTTGCATGAACTTGTTCCTTGCATCTGCCATCCTAAAAGTGTAGAAAAGATGAGAAGTCAGAAGAGAGGAGAGTGGATAGTGATCTAGGTCTTTTAGCTTAGTGGTCATGTCCTACAGTTAGCGTGTGCTCTGATACCATCTCTGTAGCGACCAGACCTCAAACAGTCTGATCTCTATGCTCCGGTGTCATCCCTGGATCAGTAATGCTGACACCACACAGTACTCGGAGGATTTATGACAGAGTAGCAATCACACACTTATTACATCGAGTGTCTCAAAAGAGAACTTAATACAATAAATATGGCTTAAGGCCATCTAAATACGATAATAGCGGAAGGCTTGGAAGATAAGTGAGTCCATCAACTCCAACGGCATCACTGAGTATAGAACCATGACCTAAAAATTCCTTAATCATCGTCTGAAAAGTCTGCAACAATAACGTTGCAGCCCGAAACGGGACAGCACATGGAATATGCTGGCAATGTAACACATAGAGAGTAATGGAATGAAACAGCTATACTATATGCATATTTGGCTGGTGGAAAGCTCTATGGTTACAGTTTTGCGTAAAGCCAAATTTTCCCTACTTCAAAGGAATAAAATTTATTTATCTATCATGGTAGTTGTTAAACATTGAGAATGGTTGACAGCATTCTCAATCCCAATTACGCATCATCATTAACCAAACCCGACAAAATTAATTTAGAGTAACATGTTGAGATTCACATGATAATCCAGGTACTAGATACTCAAGATGTCCATAACCGGGGACACGGCTAACCATGATTAGTTTATTACACTCTGCAGAGGTTTGCGCACTTTTCCCCACAAGACTCGATCGCCTCCGTTGGGTTTCTCGCACTACATGGTGTTTGAGAAGACGGATGACCGAGACATAGTCTTTCAAAAGCGCTAGTACCTTACGATCGGGTAGACCGTACCACCTACATCCCCTACATCTGCTAGTCTACCACTGTAAGAGTTCGCACGACTTAGTCAACTATGCTAGAGCCCATAATAGCTTGTGGCTGCACACGGAAGTTTCTAGTATGAATAGTCTCATGATCCCTTTGAGCCTGGGTGGCGGTCCAAAAGAAAACAGGCAAGTCCTGGAATACCCAGGTGCCTCAATCCACCCAGATGTGTGTTTAAGTTGCCACCTTAGATAAACCATTAATTAACAAACTCACATCTGTCATGGATATCACTCACCCAATCCACGTCTACTAGCATAGCATGGCATAATAAGCAAACGTAGAAGTAACTCCCAAAGGTTTGACAATAAACAAGTAATAGGTACTACCTCATCTACTTCCCATCCCACAATTTAATTAGATCCTAACCTTGCAATGTGTGAGGATTGATCTAATGCAATAAAACTGGATAGTAGAAAAGGTATGATCAAAGTGTTACTTGCCTTGCTGATGATCCGGGAAACCTAGCGATTCGAAGTAACAAGCGGCGCACTCCGGGTATTCTATCGCAGACAAACAAACAAGCATACAATAAGTACTCATCTACTGCACGGGTAAAACTCAAATAAGAGATCAAACCAGAAGGTTCAACTTAAGAACTCCGGTTGGCAAAAAGAGTCAAATCGAACGAAGCAACGAAAGTCAAACGGCGAAAGAAAACAACTTCATTCTACTAATCTAGATCTAGGGCAAATATTACAGTAGCAAAATCTTGTTTAAGTTGGTTAAATGGATAGAGGGTTTCGAGACGAAACTCCAGGCGCTTGAATCGCCTGATTCCGATAAACGAGCGAAAAGATATACTAAAACGAAAATCGGATCAGGAATCGCGATCAGAAAAATCGCGGATTTAATCCGAGAAAAAGAAAAACGACGAACGTTCGCTAGAACGAACGAACGGACGAACGCTCGCTATTTAAATAAACCAGAAAACCGATCTATTTAAAAAAACCGACAGAAAAACCGAACGGTTTTTTTAAAAAAACCGCCGGTGCGGATTACGAGGCGGCTCCGGCGACGAAGTGCGGCGGCGCGGTGGTGGCGCGCGGGCGGGGCGGCGCAGGTGCGGGGCTGAGGCGGCGGCAGGCTAGGGTTTGCCCCGGGTGGGCTGCCCCGGCTTATAAAGCCCTGGCGGGCCGGAGTCCTAGTCGGACACGGCCCGTAGGTCGGTTCGATTTTTTATTTTTAATATTACGCGCAGAAGAAAAAAAATAAAAAGAAATACTAAACGGACTCCAAAAATTCCAAAATAAATTTTCACGGGCTTCTAAAATCAAGCCGCACAAGGTGAACATTTATTTGGGACCTAAATGCAATTTTGAAAAACGCACATTTTCCTAAATTCAAATAAAACACCGAAAAACTCTGAAATAAAATCTTATTTGATTTTATCATTAAATCCTCAATATTTCTTTGTTTTGGGAAAGTCATTTTATTCCCTCTCTCATATTTTTGTAATAGAAATAATTGATGATAAAAGAAATAAAATCAAATGATCCTATTCTCAAAATTTGAGAAAACTCAAATATGAAAATAACGAAACCCCCAACTCTCTCCGTGGGTCCTTGAGTTGCTTTGGATTTCTAGGATCAACCAAAATGCAAAATAAAATATGATATGCATAGATGATCTAATGTATAACATTCCAAATTGAAAATTTGGGATGTTACAATAAAGATCTTCATAGAATATGTAGGAGCCAATGTGAGCATCCAAGTTCCGCTATTGGTTATTGACCGGAGACATGTCTCGGTCATGTCTACATAGTTCTCGAACCCGTAGGGTCCCCATGCTTAACATTCGGTGACGATCGGTATTATGAGTTTATGTGTTTTGATGTACCGAAGGTAGTTCAGAGTCCCGTATTTAATCTCGGACATGACGGGGAGTGTCGGAATGGTCGAGACGTAAAGATCGATATATTGGAAGCCTATATTTGGACATCGGAATGGTTCCGAGTGGTTCGGGCATTTTTTCGGAGTACCGGGAGGTTACGGGAACCCCCGGGGAGTATATGGGCCATATTGGGCCTTAGTGGAATAGAGGAGAGGGAAGGAAAAAGAGGGAGGCGCGCCCCCAAGCCCAATCCGAATTGGGAGGGGGGCCGGCCCCCCTTTCCTTCCTCCCTCTCTCCACCTTCCTTCCTTTCCTACTACTACTTGGAAGGGGGAATCCTACTCCTGGAGGGAGTAGGACTCCCCTAGGGCGCGCCATAGAGAGGGACGGCGCTCCCCCTCCTCCACTCCTTTATATACGGGGGGTGGGGGCACCCCATGGACACATGAGTTGATCATTGATCTCTTAGCCGTGTGCGGTGCCCCCCTCCACCATAATCCACCTCGATCATATCGTAGCGGTGCTTAGGCGAATCCCTATTCCGGTAGCATCATCATCACCGTCATCACGCCATCGTGCTGACGAAACTCTCCCTCGAAGCTCTACTGGATCATGAGTTCGCGGGACATCACCGAGCTGAATGTGTGCAGATCGCGGAGGTGAAGACGTACGACTACATCAACCGCGTTGTCATAACGCTTCCGCTTACGGTCTACAAGGGTACGTAGATGGTATTCTTCCCTCTCGTTGCTACGCATCACCATGATCTTGCGTGTGCGTACGAATTTTTTTGAAATTACTATGTTGCCCAACAGTGGCGTCCGAGCCAGGTTTATGCGTAGATATTATATGCACGAGTAGAACACAAAGGAGTTGTGGGCGTGGGTATATACATATTGCTTGCTGTCACTAGTTGATTCTTGATTCAGCGACATTGTTGGATGAAGCGGCCCAGACCGACATTACACGGACGCTTACGCAAGACGGGTTCTACCGACCGGCTTCGCACACAGGTGGCTAGTGGGTGTCTGTTTTCTCCAGCTTTACTTGAATCAGATTCAATGAAAAGGGTTGTTTCTGAAGATCAAAAAGCAATCACTATACCACGTTGTGGTTTTTGATGCATAGGTAAGAACGGTTCTTGCACAGCCCGTAGCAGCCACGTAAAACCTGCAACAACAAAGTAGAGGACGTCTAACTTGTTTTTGCAGGGCATTTTGTGATGTGATATGGTCTAGACATTATGCTAAATTTTATTGTATGAGATGATCATGTTTTGTAACACGGTTATCGGCAACTGGAAGGAGCCATATGGTTGTCGCTTTATTGTATGAAATGCAATCGCCATGTAATTGCTTTACTTTATCACTAAGCGGTAGCGATACTCATAGAGGCAATAGCTGGCGAGACGACAATGATGCTTCGATGAAGATCAAGGTGTCAAGCTAGTGACGATGGTGATCATGACGGTGCTTTGGAGAAGGAGATCAAAGGCACAAGATGATGATGGCCATATCATATCACTTATATTGATTGCATGTGATGTTTATCCTTTATGAATCTTATTTTGCTTAGTTTGGCGGTAGCATTATAAGATGATCTCTCACTAAATTTCAAGGTATAAGTGTTCTCCCTGAGTATGCACCATTGCTACAGTTCGTTGTGCCGAGACACCACATCATGATCGGGTGTGATAAGCTCTACGTTCACATACAACAGGTGCAAGCCAGTTTTGCACACGCAGAATACTCGGGTTAAACTTGACTAGCCTAGCATATGCAGATATGGCCTCAGAACACTGCAGACCGAAAGGTCGAGCGTGAATCATATAGTAGATATGATCAACATAGTGATGTTCACCATTGAAAACTACTCCATCTCACGTGATGATCGGACATGGTTTAGTTGATATGGATCACGTGATCATTTAGATGATTAGAGAGATGTCTATCTAAGTGGGAGTTCTTAAGTAATTTGATTAATTGAACTTTAATTTATCATGAACTTAGTTCCTGATAGTATTTTGCATGTCTATGTTGTTGTAGATAGATGGCCCGTGCTATTGTTCCATTGAATTTTAATGCATTCCTAGAGAAAGCTAAGTTGAAAGATGATGGTAGAAATTACACGGACTAGGTCCGTAACTTGAGGATTATCCTCATTATTGCATAGAAGAATTACGTCCCGGAAGCACTGCTAGGTGACAAACCCGCTGCAGGAGCAACGCCAGATGTTATGAATACCTGGCAGAGCAAAGCTGATGACTACTCGATAGTTCAGTGTGCCATGCTTTACAGATGAGAACCGGGACTTCAACGACGTTTTGAACGTCATGGAGCATATGAGATGTTCCAGGAGTTGAAGTTAATATTTCAAGCAAATGCCCAGATTGAGAGATATGAAGTCTCCAATAAGTTCTACAACTGCAAGATGGAGGAGAATAGTTCTGTCAGTGAACATATACTCAGAATGGCTGGGTACCACAACCACTTGACTCAACTGCGAGTTAATCTTCCTAATGATAGTTTCATTGACAGAGTTCTTCAATCACTGCCACCAAGGTACAAGAGCTTCGTGATGAATTATAATATGCAAGGGATGGATAAGACGATTCTCGAGCTCTTCGCAATGCTAAAGTCTGCGGAGGTAGAAATCAAGAAGGAGCATCAAGTGTTGATGGTCAACAAGACCACCTGTTTCAAGAAAAAGGGTAAAGGGAAGAAGGGGAACTTCAAGAAGAGCAGCAAGCCAGTTGCTGCTCAAGTGAAGAAACCCAAGTCTGGACCTAAGCCTGAGAATGATTGCTTCTACTGCAAAGGAATTGGTCACTGGAAGCGGAACTGCCCCAAGTAATTGGCGAAGAAGAAAGATGGCAAAGTGAAAGGTATATTTGATATACATGTTATTGATGTGTACCTTGCTAATGCTTGCAGTAGTGCCTGGGTATTTGATATTGGTTCAGTTGCTAACATTTGCAACTCGAAATAGGGGCTACGGATTAAGCGAAGATGGGCTAAGGACGAGGTCACGATGCGCGTGGGAAATGGTTCCAAAGTCGATATGATCGCCGTCGGCACGCTACCTCTACATATACCTTCGGGATTAGTATTAGACCTAAATAATTGTTATTTGGTGCCAGCGTTGAGCATGAACATTATATATAATCTTGTTTGATGCGAGACGGTTATTCATTTAAATCAGAGAATAATGGTTGTTCTATTTATATGAGTAATATCTTTTATGGTCATGCACCCCTGATGAGTGGTCTATTTTTACTAAATCTTGATAGTAGTGATACACATGTTCATAGTATTGAAGCCAAAAGATGCAGAGTTGATAATGATAGTGCAACTTATTTGTGGCACTGCCGTTCAGGTCATATTGGTGTAAAGCGCATGAAGAAACTCCATTCTGATGGACTTCTGGAATCACTTAATTATGAATCACTTGTTACTTGCGAACCATGCCTCATGGGCAAGATGACTAAAAGTCCGTTCTCCGGAACAATGGAGCGAGCAACAGAGTTATTGGAAATCATACATACTGATGTATGTGGTCCAATGAACATTGAAGCTCGTGGCAGATATCGTTATTTTCTCACCTTCATAGATGATTTGAGAAGATATGGGTATACCTACTTAATGAAACATAAATCTGAAACATTTGAAAATTTCAAAGAATTTCTGAGTTAAGTGGAGAATCATCGTAACAAGAAAATTAAGTTTCTACGATCTGATCCTGGAGGCGAATATTTGAGTTATGAGTTTGGACTTCATTTGAAACAATGCGGAATAGTTTCGCAACTCACGCCACTTGGAACACCATAGCGTAATGGTGTGTCCGAACGTCGTAATCGCACTTTACTAGATATGGTGTGATCTATGATGTCTCTCACTGATTTACCGCTATCATTTTGGAGTTATGCTTTCGAGACAGCTACATTCACATTAAATAGGGCACCATCTAAATCCGTCGAGACGACACCTTATGAACTGTGGTTTGGCAAGAAACCCAAGTTGTCGTTTCTTAAAGTTTGGGGCTGCGATGCTTATGTGTAAAAGCATCAACCTAATAAGCTCGAACCCAAATCAGAGAAATGTGTCTTCATAGGATACCCAAAGGAGACTGTTGGGTAAACCTTCTATCACATATCCGAAGGCAAGATATTCGTTGCTAAGAATGGGTCCTTTCTAGAGAAGGAGTTTCTCTCAAAAGAAGTGAATGGGAGGAAAGTAGAACTTGATGAGGTAATTGTACCTTCTCCCTTATTGGAAAGTAGTTCATCACTGAAATCAGTTCCAGTGATTTCTATACCAGTAAGTGAGGAAGCTCATGAAACTTCTGATCAAGTTACTACCGAACCTCGTAGGTCAACCACAGTAAGATCTGCACCAGAGTGGTACGATAATCTTGTTCCCGAAAACATGTTACTTGACCATGATGAACCTACGAACTATGAGGAAGCGATGATGAGCCCAGATTCCATAAAATGGCTTGAAGCCATGAAATTTGATATGGGATCCATGTATGAAAACAAAGTGTGGACTTTGGTTGACTTTCCCGATGATCGGCAGGCCATAGAGAATAAATGGATCTTCAAGAAGAAGACTGACGCTGACGGTAATGTTACTGTCTACAAAGCTCGACTTGTTGTGAAAGGTTTTCGACAAGTTCAAGGAGTTGACTATGATGAGACTTTCTGGCCCGTAGCAATGCTTAAGTCCGTCCGAACCATGTTAGCAATTGCCGCATTTTATGATTATGAAATTTGGCAAATGGATGTCAAAACTGCATTCCTTAATGGATATCTTAAAGAAGAGTTGTATATGATGCAACCAGAAGGTTTTGTCGATCGAAAAGGTGCTAACAAAGTGTGCAAGCTCCAGCGATCCATTTATGGACTGGTGCAAGCCTCTCGGAGTTGGAATATACGCTTTGATAGTGTGATCAAAGGATATGGTTTTATACATACTTTTGGAGAAGCCTATATTTACAAGAAAGTGAGTGGGAGCTCCGTAGCATTTCTGATATTATATGTAGATGACATATTGTTAATCGGAAATGGTACTGAATTTCTGAATAGCATAAAAGGATACTTGAATAAGAATTTTACAATGAAAGACCTCGGTGAAGCTGCTTATATATTTGGCATCAAGATCTATAGAGATAGATCAAAATGCTTAATTGGACTTTCACAAAGCACATACCTTGATAAAGTTTCGAAGAAGTTCAAAATGGATCAGGCAAAGAAAGGGTTCTTGCATGTATTACAAGGTGTGAAGTTGAGTAAGACTCAATGCCCGACACACCGATAGGAGCTGCACATATCTCGTTCTCAGGGCACACCGGATAAGCTAAGCGTACGGGAGCCAACGTAACCCAAGTTGCCAAGGGACGGCCCCGCACGGTGCTCTAGGTTGGACCAACGCTCAGAGGAGCACTGGCCCGGGGGTTTAAAACAAGATGACCCTTGAGTCCGCAAAACCCAAGGGAAAAGGCTAGGTGGCAAATGGTAAAACCAAGGTTGGGCATTGCTGGAGGAGTTTTATTCAAGGCAGACTGTCAAGGGGTTCCCATTATAACCAACCGCGTAAGAAACGCAAAATCCGGGAACATAACACCGATATAACGGAAACTAGGGCGGCAACAGTGGAACAAAACACTAGGCGAGAGGCCGAGCCTTCCACCCTTTACCAAGTATATAGATGCATTAAGATAACATGGCAATATAATGATACCCCAACAAGTAAATAATGTTCCAACAAGGAACGGTCTCCAATCTTCACCTGCAACTAGCAACGCTATAAGAGGGGCTCAGCAAAGCGGTAACATAGCCAATCAACGGTTTGCTAGGACATGGTGGGTTAGAGGTTTGACATGGCAATTTGGGAGGCATGATAAGCAAGTGGTAGGCATCGTAGCATAGGCATAGCAAAAGAGCGAGCATCTAGCAAAGCAAAGATAGTAGTGATTTCGAGGGTATGATCATCTTGCTTGCAAAGTTGTCAGAGTTGACTGGATCCTCGAAACCAAACTCAACGGGCTCCTCGTTAGCGAACTCGTCTCCCGGCTCTACCCAAACAAGACAAACAAGCAACAAGGACACAATCAACCACGTGCAAACTCAAACAATATGATGCAAACATGGTATGCTATGCGGGATGCAAAATGTGATGCATATGCAAGATTTGACAAGGAATGCATGAACCTGGCCTCAACATGGAAAACCAAGTGTGCCACTAGAAATATGAGATGAAATCTCTTGAAAACAATATAAAGATTACCGGAATCGGAGTTACGGTTTGGAAATGGCAAGCAATTCAAATATGGCACCGGTCTGCGATTTACAGCAAGTAGCCATCTAAATGCAATGAGATGAACATGCTACAGCACCCAAACATGGCATCAAAATACATGGCAGGGATCCACTCAAGATGCTTAACAAAAGTCTAGCACTGAGCTACGGCCAATTCATCCATTAACAGGTTCAAACAAGCATGGCAAAAATGCATTTGGTAGACAGATCTCAGACTTAGTGAAATTAACACTTGTCTGGAATTTCAGATCAAATAGCACTCTTTGGAGCAACAAAACTACATGCTACAGGCCCTGAACATGGCAAAGTAAAGCATGGCATGGAGATACTCAAAGAGCTTAACAAAAGTTCCTTAGTGACCTTGAGCCAAAACGGATCATAAAATACATTTGCAAGCATGTGAACATGGCAAAAACATAATCAGTTCTCAGACTTAGTGAAAAACTGGAGCATGCTGAAACAGATATCAAGTAGGCATGTTTACGAGCTCGATGCACTCACTACAGAGCATGTCATGACAATCTAAGCATACACCCATCAAGAATACACAAAATGCAAGCTAGACATGGAAAGAACAATAACATAGCATGCACGGATCAACTACAACATACTCGGCAAAATCGCTAACAAGTAGACAATCTGCCCAGATTCACGAAATAGCAAAAGTAGAGCTCGATTGACTCAAGCTAGGGTGCTCCATAATTGCAAACAAAGACATGGATGGATAAAGCACTACAAGGTTAACAAAAAATCCTTACTGATCATCCTCAAAAGAGGCACGGATCACAAGGAAACAACATGAACATATGGCCATATGAGATAAACGGCTCAAGGACTTGGTAGAAATGCTAAGTCCCTGAAATCAGCATTACCAAGTGCCTCACTTTGCAAGCTTGTGCTAGTCACCACACACATCACAAAAATACATGGGTTGCACCTCTGGATAGATGGTAAAACATATAACAAAACACATGTAGAGCTCATGGGCATATCATGCACACAATAATCATGGCAAAAATGACAAATATCTAAATGGAGCAGCAGATCTGACAATTATCTTAAATAGCATTCTTCTAACAGCATTTCGGGCATCAATATGAACTCAAATGAAAACGATGCAATGAGATGAAATGATGTGCTCTCTGATACGGACATTTTGATATGCTATATGCCAAAAACGGAACTACGGATGAGGAGTTATGATGCGATGAACAGGAGCAAAAAGTTAGGGTTTTGGGCAAAAAGTCAACCCAGACGATTTGGATCTAGATCTGGTTCGGCGAGCTTCCCGATGTTCGCCGGAGAAGAAAAACGAGGCCGGTGTCGAGGGAGAGGGGCGGCTCGGGACCGGATCCGGTCGTCGGTGCACCTGCCGGCGACGAGGGCAGCGCGACGAGGAGGCGCACGCCGGCGCGGGGCGGACGGCGGCGGCTCGCGCCTGCGGGTGCGGCTACGCCGGTGATGGAGAAGGGCGGCGGCTTGGCTTTGCGGCGGAGCGAGCCGGGAGGCGGCGCGACGGCCGGACCCGACGAAGAGGGCGGCGGCTGGAGGCGCGAGGCGCGGGGCGGTGATGTGGGCCGGGAGGGCCCCATATGGGCCTGCGGGCCGGCGGCACGGGAGGCGGCGATGTGGGGCGCACGCGCCATGTGGGGCGCCCGCGCCATGTGCTGCGCCCTGGTTGGCTGCGGGCGGCAGCAGACGCGCCCGGCTCCGTCCAGACGTGTCCGGCGGCGGCGGAGATCCGATTTTCTAGGGTTTGGACGGGGGGAGATCCGGATTTTCGAGGAGGGGTCTTTATATAGAGGTAGAGGGAGCTAGGAGTGTCCAAATGAGGTGCGGTTTTCGGCCACACGACCGTGATCGAACGCTCTAGATGATGGAGAGGGCTTTGGTGGGTTTTGGTTCAACTAGGAGGGGTGTTGGGCTGCAATACACACGAGGCCTTTTCGGTCCCGCGCTTAACCGTTGGAGCATCAAACAAAGTCCAAATGGCACGAAACTTGACATGCGGTCTACCGGTAGTAAACCAAGGCCGCTTGGCAAGTCTTGATCCAATCCAGAAATGTTTAATCCCCACACACGAAATAAAGGTAGAAATGACCACCGGAGGAGAACGAAGTGCCAGAATGCAAAACGGACAACGGGGAAAATGCTCGAATGCATGAGATGAACATGTATGCAAATGCAATGCACATGATGACATGATATGAGATGCATGACAATGATACCAACACACGGAGACAAAGACCCGAACCCGAGAAAATAAAATAACTTAAGGCCGGAAACGACAAGAGTTGGATTACATATTGGGTAAATCATATCCGGGGTGTTACAATTCTAGAGTATAAGGAGTATAATAATATCACTCATTTATTTCATCTTTCTTGTAAAGCTGAACGTGAAGTGAGGGATCGACATGCATTGGACACTGCGTGCATCCTCTACTTCCACATGTTCTACTACATCGGCACCTCCATCAGCTGCCACCTCCAATCGTGATACAAGAAAGTAGGCACAACCACCACTATCTACCAAGAGCACACCTGTCGGGCCTGCACAGAGCTCCTCTTCATCCATGGCATCAACAGGGCAAACACATGATATTATTTGTCGTCGTTGCAAGGGTGGAGGTCATTATGCGAGACAATGCCCATCTAAGCATGTGATGTTTGTTACTCATGATAGTGGGTATGATTCCGCTAGTGACTATAATGAGGAGACCTTGGCTCTTATTACTAGTGAAGAACGCGGTGGAGATGATTCTGATCATGAGACGCAATACATGGCTGCTGAAGATGCTGACAGGTATGAATGTTTAGTTGCTCAACGTGTTTTCAGTGTGCAAGTTACACAAGCTGAGCAAAATGAGAGGCATAATTTGTTCCATACAAAGGGAGTTGTGAAGGAACGTTCTGTTCACGTCATCATAGATGGAGGGAGCTGCAACAACTTGGCTAGCATGGAGATGGTGGAGAAGTTATCTCTCACGACAAGACCACATCCACATCCTTACTACATCCAATGGTTCAACAACAGCGGCAAGGTTAAGGTAACACGTACTGTTCATGTGCATTTTAGTATCTCTACATATGCTGATTATGTTGATTGTGATGTGGTACCTATGCAAGCATGTTCCTTATTACTTGGTAGACCATGGCAATTTGATAAAAATTCTGTACACCATGGTAGAAACAATCAATATACTCTTGTTCATAAGGACAAAGATATTACTTTGCTTCCTATGACTGCAGATTCCATTTTGAAAGATGATATTAATAGAGCTAATAAAGCAAAACAGGAGAAACATAAGAGTGAAAATCAGATTGTGGCAAAAGAATTTGAGCAACAAATGAAGCCTAATAATAAACCATCTAGTATTGCTTCTGAAATAAAATTGAAAAGTGCATTTTTACTTGCCACCAAATCTGATATTGATGATCTAGATTTCAGCAAATCTATTTGGTATGCTTTTGTGTGCAAAGAGGCGTTATTTTCTTTTGAGGATGTACCTTCCTCTTAGCTTCCGGCTATCACTAACAATTTGCAGGAGTTCGCTGATGTCTTTCCACAAGACGTGCCATTAGGATTACCACCTATTCGAGGGATTGAGAATCAGATTGACTTAATTACTGGTGCTTTGCTGCCTAACCATGCGCCATACCGTACCAATCCAGAGGAGACAAATGAGATTATGCGTCAAGTACAAGAGTTGCTCGACAAAGGTTATATATGCGAATCTCTTAGTCCTTGTGCTGTTCCTATTATACTAGTGCCAAAAAAGGATGGTATGTTGCATATGTGTGTTGATTGTAGAGGCATTAATAATATTACTATTCGTTATCGTCATCCTATTCCTAGGCTAGATGACATGCTTGATGAATTGAGTGGCTCTACAATATTCTCCAAAGTTGATTTGTGTAGTGGATACCATCAAATTCGTATGAAATTAGGAGATGAATGGAAAACAACATTTAAAACTAAGTTTGGATTATATGAGTAGTTAGTCATTCCTTTTGGGTCAACTAATGCACCTAGTACTTTCATGAGATTAATGAATGAAGTTTACGTGCTTTCATTGGACGATTTGTGGTAGTCTATTTTGATGATATACTGATTTATAGCAGATCTTTGGAGGAACATTTGGAACATTTACGTGTTGTTTTTATTGCTCTATGTGATGGATGTTTGTTTGGTAACCTTGGGAAGTGCACCTTCTGCACCGACCGTGTATCTTTTCTTGGCTATGTTGTTACTCCACAGGGAATTGAAGTTGATAAAGCCAAGATCTGTAGCGACCCGACCCGAATGGATCAAGTCTACTGTGCTCCGGTGTCATCCCTGGATCAGTAATGCTGACACCACATAGTACATCGAAGGATTTATAGCAGAGTGGCAATCACACACTTATTACATCGATGTCTCCGAAGAGAACTTATTACATAAATATGGCTTAAGGCCATCTAATAATGATAACAGCGGACGACTTGGAAGATAAATGGGTCCATCAACTCCAACGGCATCACTGAGTATAGAACCACGACCTAAAAGCACCTTAATCGTCGTCTGAAAAGTCTGCAACATTAACGTTGCAGCCCGAAACGGGTCAGCACATGGAATATGCTGGCAAGGTAACACATAGAGAGTAATGGAATGAAACAGTTATACTATATGCATATTTGGCTGGTGGAAAGCTCTATCGTTACTGTTTTGCGTAAAGCCAATTTTTCCCTACTACAAAGGAATAAATTTATTTAACTATCATGGTGGTTGTTAAACATTGAGAATGGTTGACAGCATTCTCAATCCCAATTAAAAATAATCATTAATAACCCAACAATATTAATTTAGAAGTAACATGATGAGATTCACATGATATTCAAGTACTAGATACTCAAGATTGTCCATAACCGGGGACACGGCTAATCATGATTAGTTTATTACACTCTGCAGAGGTTTGCACACTTTTCCCCACAAGACTCGATCGCCTCCGTTGGTTTTCTCGCACTACTAGTGTTTGAGAAACGGATGACCGAGACACAGTCTTTCAGAAGCGCTAGCACCTTACGATGGAGTAGACCGTACCACCTACATCCCCTACATCTGCTAGTCTACCCCTATAAGAGTTCGCACGACTTAGTCAACTATGCCAGATCCCATATTGGCTTGTGGCTGCACACGTAAGTATTTAGCATGAAAGATCTTATGATCCCTTTGAGCCTGGGTGGCGGTCCAAAATAAAAACAGGCAAGTCCTGATAGACATCAGGTGCCTCAATCCACCCAGATGTGTGTTTAAGTTGCCACCTTAGATAAACCATTAAAATTATCAATCTCACATCTGTCATGGATATCACTCACCCAATCCACGTCTACTAGCATAGCATGGCATAATAAGCAAACGTAGAAGTAGCTCCCAAAGGTTTCATAATAAACAGGTAATAGGTACTACCTCGTCTACTTCCCATCCCACAATTTAATTAGATCCTAATCATGCAATGTGTGAGGATGGATCTAATGCAATAAAACCGGGTTGTAGAAAAGGTATGATCAAAGTGTTACTTGCCTTGCTGATGATCCGCGAGTCCTAGAGATTCGAAGTAACAGGCGGCGCAATCCGGGTAATCTATCGCAGACAAACAACAAGCATACAATAAGTACTCATCTAATGCACAGGTAAAACTCGAACAAGAGATCGAACCAGATAGTTCAACTTAAGAACTCCGGTTGCAAAGAGAGAAAGAACCGAACAAAGAAACCGAAAACAAACGGCGGAAAACAACTCGGTTCTAGCAAGTTGAAACTGGGTCAAATTTAGTTAAAGTTGATTAGTCAAAACAGCGGTTTCGAAATGAAACTCCAGGCGCTTGAATCACCTGATTCCGATAAACGAGCGAGAAGAAAGACTAGAAAGAAGATCGGATCTGAGATCGCGATCGCGGAATAAATCCGACGGAAAGAAAAAAGAAGAACGGTTAAACGAGCGGACGTTCGTTAACATAGAATAATCCGGTGATCACGTTCGTTAGGACGAACGGTCCGGCGAACGGTCTCTAGGCAACTAAATCGGAAAAGAAAACGAATCCGATCTTGGGTTTCGAGAAAAGAAAACCGAACGAAAAACTGATCTAGAAAACCGGAATGGTTTAGAAAAGAAAACGAATCGGAAGAGAAGAACCGGAACGATTTAGAAGAAAACCGATCCGAGGAAAAGAAATAGAGATGCGGCGCGGTACCTCCGGCGAGGTCTCCGGCAAGGGCTCCGGCAAACGGCGGCGTTGGGCGGTGGCGGCGAAGCACAAGGGCGGCGGCGGCTAAGGGCGGCGGCGGCGCTAGGGCAAGGTGCGGCGGCGGGGCACTAGGGGCGGCGGCGGTGCGTGAGGCGCGGTGGTGCTTGGGGTTTTGATTTGATGATTTAGAGGGGGCGGGGGGTGCTTGGGTATTTATATTGGTGAGGGGAGAGTTTACTTGGGGTAGGGGGCAAGGAATAAGAGTAGGAATAGGAAAGATCTAGAAAAAAACGGAGTAGGACTAAAGTCCTACTAGGACTCCAAAAGGGCAGCGGCGGCGGCCTCCTGGCGCCTGGCGCGGCACGCGCGGGCGATGGCCTGGGAGCCGGCCGGCTGGGCCTTTGGCCCAGGGCGCTGCGGGGATTTTTTTTAAACGGTTTCGCGCGCAGGAAAAAAAACAGAAAGAGATCTAAACGAACTCCAAAACTTCTAAAATCAATTTTCCCCGACTCCTAAAAATGAGTCGAACAAAATGAACTTTTCTCCGGGCCTAAAATGCAAATTTTGAAAACGCGCATTTTTCCCTATCCAAATAAAAGGCAAATAAACTCCGACAAAACCAATGATCCTCTTCAAAATTTGAGAAGACTCAAATATGAAAATAACGAAATCTCCAACTCTCTCCGAGGGTCCTTGAGTTGCGTGAAATCTCTAGGATCGACAAAATGCAAGAAAATATGATATGCATGATGATCTAGTGTATAACATTCCAAATTGAAAATTTGGGATGTTACAAGATCGAAGCTATTGAGAGTTGGCCGCAGCCCAAAACGGTCACACAAGTGAGGAGTTTTCTTGGCCTCGTTGGATTCTATAGGCGTTTTGTGAGAGATTTCAGCACCATTGCTGCACCTCTCAATGAGCTTATAAAGAAGGATGTACCTTTTGTTTGGGGTACCACACAGGAAGAAGCCTTCACGGTATTGAAAGATAAGTTGACACATGCTCCTTTACTCCAACTTCCTGATTTTAATAATACTTTTGAGCTTGAATGTGATGCTAGTGGAATTGGATTAGGAGGTGTGTTATTACAAGATGGCAAACCTGTTGCATATTTTTTAGAAAAATTGAGTGGGCCTAGTCTGAATTATTCTACTTATGATAAAGAATTATATGCTCTTGTTCGGACTTTAGAGACATGGCAACATTATTTATGGCCCAAAGAATTTTTTATACATTCTGATCATGATTCCATGAAACATATTAAAAGTCAAGCTAAACTAAATTGTAGACATGCTAAATGGGTTGAATTCATTGAGACTTTCCCTTATTTCATTAAACACAAGAAGGGTAAAGAAAATGTTATTCCTGATGCATTGTCTCATCGCAATACTATGCTTTCACAACTTGACTTCAAAATATTTGGTTTGGAGACCATCAAAGATCAATATGTGCATGATGTTGATTTTAAAGATGTAATGCAGAATTGTAAAGAAGGAAGAACATGGAATTATTTGCTTGCATTGTGTGCCAAATACTATTGTTTGAGATCGTGACACTAAATTTGTTAGCCACTTTTGGAGATGTTTACAGGCTAAGTTGGGGACTAAACTGCTTTTTAGTACTACTTGTCACCCCCAAATTGATGGACAAACTGAAGTAGTCAATAGAACATTGTCTACTATGCTTAGCATAGTTTTGAAGAATAATAAGAAAATGTGGGGAGAATGCTTGCCTCATATTGAATTTCGTAATAATCGTTCATTGCATTCTACTACTAAGATGTGCCCTTTTGAAATTGTGTATGATTTCCTACCTCGTGCACCTATTGATTTGTTTCCTCTTCCTTCTTCGGAGAAGGTTAATTTTGATGCTAAAGAACGTGTTGAATTGATTTTAAAAATGCATGAGTTAACTAAGGAAAACATTGAGCGTATGAATGCTAAATATAAACTTGTTGGAGATAAAGGTAGAAAACATGTTGTGTTTCCACCTGGAGATCTTGTTTGGTTACATTTGCGTAAGGACAGATTTCCTAATTTGTGCAAATCAAAGCTAATGCCACGTGTTGATAGTCCTTTTAAGGTGCTAGAGAAAATAAATGATACTGCATATAAACTTGAGATGCCTGCAGATTTTGGGGTTAGTCCCACTTTTAACATTGCAGATTTGAAGCCTTATTTGGGCGAGGAAGAAGATCTTCCGGCGAGGACAACTTCACTTCAAGAAGGGGAGGATGATGAGGACATCAATACCATGGTTACACCCACAACCCCTACTGCTACATATACTGGACCAATTACTAGAGCTCGCGCACGCCAATTAAATTATCAGGTACTTTCGTTTATTGGTAATGATTCTAATGTTCATGAGAATATGATGCTGCCTAAATTGGATACATTTGTTTTGCTTACAAATGAAGGGTCTGGCATGGATAAGAGGGATGAACACTGGAGCAAGACCTAGCATAGAGATGATAACATGTGCAAGGGAAACAAGCACAAAGTTGCAAGTGATGATTTCAAGACTTTGAAGCCACCATAAGGAGTGCATGAAGCCTTGGACGAAATATACAAGATGCCACTTCGTAAATTTCGTCCAGAGGCTATTCTAGGTGCTGCGCCACCTTATTATTGGGCCAGGCCCATGTAATTTTGAAATACTTGATTATAGGTTGTTTTTAGAGTTCGTATGTGTGGGGAAACAAGAGTTAGGGTTGGTTTTGGACCCCTCCTCCAAGGGCCATGAAATTCCCCCTCTCTCCTCCATATATACAGCCCTTAGGGCATCGTTTAGACTTTGGGTTTTGTTTAGATTAAAAGTTCGACATAGCTGCAACTTCGCGTACTTCGTTTATGTTCAACGACCAGACAAAGGCATCATAGAACCCCACCTTCATTAATAAACATTTCCTCCTATATTCGCAATATCTAGATTGCAATCTTAGTTTCTTGCTTGTTCTTCGTTTGCTCACAGGAAACGGACCCTCGTGGTCAGGTTGATCGTGCTCCGGCGTGGTCAATAACCCTCATAAGTTGGTTTAGCGATTGCTAAGGCGCGACGTCTCGCACGTTCGTAGTCGGATCGTCAAGGTCAACTCCCACCGAAAACGATAGCCACCATCTCATCGAAACATCGGGACACCTTCGCCTCTATCAGGGGATGACCTCCTTTTAAAAAAAGGTACAAACATAACACACACCCAAGACAGAATACATAGGCATTGACCGCAGCAACACGACCCCTAGCACTACAAGAGTAACCGGGGACTCCAACAGTGAACACGCCACCGCGAAGAAATGAAGCCATATACGATGAACCGTGGGCTCCAAGATGGTGCTTTCTGGAAGGTTATGACACCGGAGCGCCGCCCCCGCCTGGTCCGAGGATCAGAGTTTCCCCTGGAGCCACACGACAGGCAATGAGAGCCGCGACGACGCCTTCGAGAAGGGAACGAGCAATGCCGCCGCCGGTTCGTCCGAAGATAGAGCCGTTTTTTCACCACGGCCAACAATCACTGTCACCAAACGCTACACCCTGGCTACCACGCCGCCCACACGGCCATGGCCACCAGGCAGCACCGAGTGACGGGCTCTTTCCATGAACACCGCGCTACCACCACCCGGGCCGCCGCCCCGACATCTTGAATAAATGTTGAAAGCCACATAAATATCATGGTTCCACGGCCACATGCTTGTGTGTCGTGATTTTTGTCTGCTCGAGCGTGCATGTAAACAGAATCGATGGAAGATAGCATTACATCTAATCTGGAAATAAATTTCGATTGATTAATGGTTGGTGGCTGCAAGGATCGAGGTAACTATATATTACTAGTAGGAGTACTTGGTGGATCGCTTTTATTTTTCCTCCCATACAAGCGATTCCCATGGATTTGAGGATGGTCTTTGATTCTATGATCAAGTTGCTGTCAGGATCTTTGATCTGGCTGTACAGTCCAAACAACGGCAGGACAAGGAAATCTGGGGAAAGCAATTGCTATATGTTATGATAATTTGCTGGAACAAGCCTGTTTTAATTGGGCACTATGGGAAGTGTGCACGAGCAGTATTCTCTTCATCAAGTCTGCAAATCAGCCTACAAGGATGGCAGCAAGGAATAAACTCGTACGCCTACGCGTCTACATGAAGTCCACACATTTCTCTTTGGATCAAATTGTAACGAGGAAGGCTGCTGTTTGTTGGCTATCTATATACTTGTCTGCACCCTGATCTAGGATGGAAATCACAAGGAATTATGTGGCGCAATTTCAGCATCTGTCTTCACTTAATATACAATTGGTAACACTTTCCCTCTGTTCAATGGGTTATTTACAATCCATAAATTCTCACAGCTTAGAAGATGGAATATTACGATTGTATTTTCCATGGACAATATTCATCACATTATGACTAAACAAACTGGACAAGGCCAAATTCAGAATACCGCTTTTGAGGAAAAGGAAATATATTATGTGTATCAAATGGCTAGCATATATGTCAGGATCATTCTATTATTGGGCTGTTGAAAAATCATAGTGAACAAATTGCATGGATGTTTCTAATGTTCATGAGAATATGATGCTGCCTAAATTGGATACATTTGTTTTTCTTACAAATGAAGGGCCTAGCTTGGACAAGAAAGATGAACCTTGGAACAAGTTCAAGCATGGAGATGATGGCATGCGCAAGGGGATCAAGAACGGAGTTACAAGTGATGATTTCAGTACTTTGAAGCCACCATAAGGAGTGCATGAAGCCTTGGACGAAATATACAAGATGCCACTTCATAAATTTCGTCCAGAGGCTATTCTAGGTGCTGCGTCACCTTATTATTGGGCCAGGCCCATGTATTTTCAAGATACTTAAGTATAGGCTGTTTTTAGAGTCCGTATGTGTGGGGAAACAAGAGTTAGGGTTGGTTTCGGACCCCTTGTAACGCCCACGATGCGGCTATATCTCCCACGTGTCGAAGCACGACTTAGAGGCATAACCGCATTGTAAGCAATGTCGCAAGTGGGGTAATCTTCACACAACCCATGTACTGAATAAGAAAAGAGGTACATGGTTGGCTTACAATCGCCACGTCAAACAATGCATAAATAACATTACATTCATCCTGATACAAACAAGGTCCGACTATAGAACCAAAATAAAGATAACCCCAAATGCAACAAAGTCCCCGATCGCCCCAACTGGGCTCCACTATTGATCGTCTGGAAAGGAAACATAGTATCGTCCTGAGTCCTCATCGAACTCCCACTTGAGCTTAGTCGAATCTCCTGGAGCGGTATCATCGATCCCTGCATCTGGTTTTGAAGGAATCTGTGAGTCACGGGGACTCAGCAATGTCACAACCTCGCGATCAAGACTATGTAAGCTTATAGGTAGGTAAAAGGTATGAGGTGGAGCTGCAGCAAGCACTAGCATATATGGTGGCTAACATACGCAAATGAGAGCGAGAAGAGAAAGGCAAGGCACGGTCGAGAAACTATGATCAAGAAGTGATCCTAGAACAACCTACGATCAAGCATAACTTGAGACCGTGTTCTCTTCCCGGACTCCGCCGAAAAGAGACCATCACGGCCACACACTCTGTTGATTCATTTTAATTAAGTTAAGTTTCAGGTTATCTACAACCGGACAATTACAAATTCCCATTTGCCCATAACCGCGGGCACGGCTTTCGAAAGATCAAAACCCTGCAGGGGTGTCCCAACTTAGCCCATCACAAGCTCTCACGGTCAACGAAGGATATTTCTTCTCCCAAGACAATCCGATAAGACTTGGAATCCCGGTTACAAGACATCTCGAAAATGGTAAAACTAAACCAGCAAAGCCGCCCGAATGTGCCGACAAATCTCGATAGGAGCTGCACATATCTCGTTCTCAGGGCACACCAGATGAGCACTCCGTACAACTAAAACCAAACCTCGAGTTTTCCCGAGGTAGCGCTGCAAAGGGCTCTAGTTTGGACCAACACTCAGAGGAGCACTGGCCCAGGGGTTTAAAATAAAGATGACCCTTGAGTCCGCGAAACCCAAGGGAAAAAGAGGCTAGGTGGAAAATGGTTAAACCAAGGTTGGGCCTTGCTGGAGGAGTTTTATTCAAGGTGAACTGTCAAGGGGTTCCCATTATAACCCAACCGTGTAAGGAACGCAAAATCAAGGAACATAACACCAGTATGACAGAAACTAAGGCGACAAGAGTGGAACAAAACACCAGGCATAAGGCCGAGCCTTCCATCCTTTACCAAGTATATAGATGCATTAAAATAGAAAAGATATAATAATGATATCCCAACAAAATAAACATGTTCCAACAAGGAACAAACTCCAATCTTCACTTGCAACTAGCAACGCTATAAGAGGGGCTGAGCAAAGCGGTAACATAGCCAAACAACGGTTTGCTAGGACAAGGTGGGTTAGAGGTTTGACATGGCAATTTGGGAGGCATGATAAGCAAGTGGTAGGTATCGTAGCATAGGCATAGAAATAGAGCGAGCATCTAGCAAGCAAAGATAGAAGTGATTTCGAGGGTATGGTCATCTTGCCTGCAAAGTTCTCCGAGTTGACGTTAGCTTCATCCTCGTAAGCGTACTCAATGGGTTCCTCGATCATGTACTTGTCTCCCGGCTCTACCCAAAGCAAGAACACAAGCAAAAGGAGACACAATCAACCACGGTGCAATGCGCAAACAACATGATGCAAAACATGGCATGATATGAGGATCTGGTATGCGATGCATATGCATGTTTCGGAAAGGAAAGATTGAACCTGGACTCAACTTGGAAAACCAAGAGTGCCACTAGAAAGACGAGTTGATTTCGGTCGAAATCGATATAAAGATCACCAGAATCGGATGCACGGTTTGCAAATGGCAAGCAAAACAAATATGGCACCGATCTGCGATTAACAGCACGAGGCCATCTAAATGCATCAAGAACAACAAGTTACTGCACTCTAACATAGCAACAAATCACATGGCAGGGATCCACTCAAGATGCTTGACAAAAGATGAACACTGAGCTACGGCTAATTCACCCAATAGCATGTTCAAACAAGCATGGCAAAAGTGCAAAAGATAACAGGTTACAGACTTAGTGAAAATAACAACATGTCATGAATTTAACATCAGGAAGCAATGTTTAGAGCAAGATAACAACATGCTACAGGAACATATCATGGCTAATCAAGGCATGGCATGAAGCTAATCAAATCATACAACAAAAGTCCCTTACTGACCATAAGCCAAAAGGGATCAGAAAATACAATGGCAACCGTGTGAACATAGCAACTTTCGTTAACAGATTCAGACTTAGAAGAAAACTGGAACATGGCAAAACAGATTCACGTAGGCATGTTTACGAGCTCAATGCACTCACCACAAGGCATGGCATGACAAACTAAGCATACACCCAGCAAGTAGACATGGCATAGAAGCTAAACATGGCAAAACACTCTCATAGCATGCACGGATCAATTACAACAACCTCGGCAAAATTTCTTAACATGTAAACAATCTGCCAGGAACATTTTATAGCAAATGTAGAGCTCGATTGAGTCAAGCTAGGGTGCTCCATAATTACCAACAAAGACATGGATGGATAGAGCATAACAATATCTCAAAACGATCCTTACTGAATATGCTCAAAAGAGGCATGGATCACTCTGTAGCAACAAGAACACATGGCATAAAAATATAATCAAGGAAAAGACTTAGAAGATCTTAAGTCCCTGAAATCAGCAACATCACGAGAGCTACTTTGCATGCTTGTGCTAGTCACCACAAAGATCACAGAAATACATGGCATACACCCCTGTAAAGATGGCATGACATACTTCAAAACACATGTAGGGCTCAAGTTCATAGGAGGCACACATTAAACATGGCAAAAATGACAAATGTCCAATCACTGATAAGAATCTAAAACAAACATCACTTAGCACTCTTGCAACAGCATTTAGGGCATCAAGATGAACTCAAATGAACATGGTGCAATGGAATGAAATGAAGTACATGTCGAGACGAACAATTTGATATGCTAGCCGCCCAAAATGGAGCCATGGATGCAGAGTTATGGCATGATGAAAAATGCTAAAAATAACTGGGACTTAGGGCAAAATTAGGTCAACCCTCGAGATTTTCATATCTGGATCGGCACGTTCTTCGAGGATGACCGGAGCTTCGCTGGAATCAGCGCGGACGGTGGCCGGAGTCATCGGAGAAGACGTCGGCGTCGAAGAGGGGGCCGGCCGGAGCTTAGAGGAGACGGGGCGAGGCGGAGCGGGGCGGCATCGGAGCTGCGGCGGCGTCGGGCGGCGGTCTCAGGAGGATGCAGTGTGGCGAGGCGGCGCCGGAGTGAGCGCAGAGGGTGGCAGCCGGCGACGTCGAGGCGGAGCGGGGCGGCGTGGCGAAGGGACGGCGAGGAGGCGCGGCGACGGGGACGAACGGGCCTCGGGGGCCCTCCTCGGGCCCAGGTAGGCCGCGGCGCGGGAGACGGCGCGGTGAAGTGGGCGCGGTGCGGCGGCTAATGGCGGCGCGACACGTGACAGCAGCGGGGCGGTCCGGACACGTCCGGCCTGGTGGGATCTCGTCCGGCGGCGCGAGGAGAGGGAGAGGTTAGGGTTCATCCGTGATTTTCGGGGGGGGGGAGATGCCTTTTTATAGGTAGAGGGAGCTAGGAGGCTCCAAATTGAGCACAGTTTTTGGCCACGCGATCGTGATCGAACGACCGAGATGATGGAGGGGTTTTAGGTGGGTTTTGGGCCACTTTGGAGAGGTGTTGAGCTGCAACACACACGAGGCCTTTTCGGTTCCTCGGTTAACCGTTGGAGTATCAAACGAAGTCCAAATGGCACGAAACTTGACAGGCGGTCTAGCGGTAGTAAACCAAGGCCGCTTGGCAAGTCTCAGTCAAATCCGAGAACGTTTAATACCCGCACACGAAAAAAGGTAGAAAGGGACACTGGAGGGCATAGGAGCGACGGAATGCAAAACGGACAACGGGGAAAATGCTCGGATGCATGGGACGAACACGTATGCAAATGCGATGCACATGATGACATGATATGAGATGCATGACAAAGACAAAACAACACGAAGACAAAAACCCAACAACAAGGAAATATCATAACTTAGTGCCAGAAATGGCAAGAGCTGGAATACAAATATGGAAGGTTACATACGGGGTGTTACACCCCTCCTCAAAGGGCCACGAAATCCCCCCCCTCTTCCTCCATATATACACAGCCCTTAGGGCGTCGTTTAGACTTTGGGTTTTGTTTAGATTAAAGTTCGCCATAGCTGCAACTTCGCGTACTTCGTTTGTGTTCAACGACCAGACAAAGGCGTCACAGAACCCCACCTTTGATCAATAAAGCTTTCCTCTTATTCGCAATATCCAGATTGCAATCTTAGTTTCTTGCTTGTTCTTCATTTGCCTGCAGGAAACAGACCTTCGTGGTCAGGTTGATCATGCTCTGGCATGGTCAATAACCTCTCGGAGTTGGTTTAGCGATTGCTAAGGCGCGACGTCCTCGTACGTTCGTAGTCGGATCGTCAAATCGACTTCCTCCAAAATGATAGCCACCATCTCATCAAAAGATGGGACACCATTGCCTCTATCAAGTGGTATCAGATTTCTAGGTTGTTCGGCGAGATTTTACAATTTTTCGTAGTTTAGATCGAGTCTATTCTTCATACCTACAGTCCACGAAAAAGCCACAAAATTTTTTAGGGTTAGTTCATCCTATCCGAACCAATCTGAGCCTTTGCATAATCTTTTTAGCGTTTGGCATTGTTGAATTTGCGGTTGCATCGTCGTGTCTAGTTGCTGGTCTTAGTGTCTAGTCCTTTAGAGTTTCGAGTTCTGTTCACAAGTAGTCACGCCGCCGCCGCATCATCATCATCACTGCTGTCATATACCACCATCATCGTCACCGCTGCAATATACCACCATCGTCGTCACCGCGGCCATATACCACCATCGCCATCGCCTCTGCCATATACCACATGTCCACCGCCATCACGATAATCCGAGTCCACCTCCATCACACATTCGCCACCAGACTGTGTTCCACCGCACTACATATATTCGCCACCAGTCTGAGTTCCACCAGATTCATTTCCGCCACCAGTCCGCCTCCAGTATTTGTTGCATTGCTTTCGAGTTCTAGATCACGCGATACTTCAAGTCGTGACAGAGTTGGACTCCTCTACCCGCAGTAGAAAAATAGTTCCAAACTAAAAAAAAACTAAGTCTGGAAAATTCTGGCTAGGCTGTTTTTAGACCATTTGTAGACTTTTTCGAAAAAAAATTGTTGCAGAGGAAAAAAAAGAGGAAAAAGTGCAAAAAAGAGTGAAAAAACAGGAAAAAAATTCAGAGTGTGCTCCTTCCTTGTTTACGTGCAGCGCCGTGATTTTGTTAGTGTTCTAGGCTCGCGTCTCTAGCACGGTCTAGCCTAGGACCAACACAGTACCGTCGTTGAGCGTTTTTTCAACTTTGCATCTCTGAATTGATTATTGTTGACCCTTTTTGCTACCATATTATAAGCCTTACTAGCTCCACATACATCTATGTCGTGCGTTTGACTCTCCCTGGTAATTGCTCTATCCAAGCTTTGAGAGTTTTGACTACAACAGTTGCCGATCACCGCTTGCTGCTGGGTAAGAACTGGTAAGAATTTGAGATTTGCTTGACGGATTTGTGCCACCCACCACCACCTCTTGTTAGTAGTCTGTAGGATCATATTATTGTGTGTTTTTATTGCTGCTAACCATGGCAGTCTCACAAGCCGACGAGAATGACTGGGAGAACATGAAGAATAAGGAGTTGCATGATAAATTTCAACAAATGATGAGTGGACAGGTGCAAGATGTGCTAAACAGATTTGAAGAGGCCGTGGAGAAGATAGATGGCATGGACAAGACGTTCGAAACAAAGATCGATAACAAGTTTAATGAATTGCTCGCGCGTCTTCCACCACCACCACCGGGTGCACCTAACGCACCTCTACAACAACAACAACAACAACAACAACAACAACAACAACAACAACAACAACAACAACAACAACAACAACAACAACAACAACAACAACAACAACAATAACAACAACAACAACAGCAACAACAACAACAACAACAACAACAACAACAACAACAACAACAACAACAACAACAACAACAACAACAACAACAACAACAACAACAACAACAACAACAACAACAACAACAACAACAACAACAACAACAACAACAACACCAACAGCAGCAGCAGCAGCAGCAGCAGCAACAACAGCATCAGCAACAACAGCATCATCAACAACAACAACAACAGCAGTAGCAGCAACAACAACAACAGCAACAACAACAACAACAACAACAACAACAACAACAACAACAACAACAACAACAACAACAACAACAACAACAACAACAACAACAACAACCACAACAACAACAACAACAACCACCACCACGACGACGATGACGACTACCTCCACGTCGCAAATCAGCCCTCTGCCGAGCGAGCTGTGTCCCTCTTGCGCCTGGCCAAACTATTGGTGCTGCTGTTGATACTTCTATGGCTCATGTCGCTGATGCGGAGGAGGATGATTATGTGGATGATTATGAGGATGAGGTTGATCAAAATCAGAACTACGTGCGACCACCAACACCACAACCACCAGCTTGTCCACATGCAAATAATGGCAATGGTAGGGCTTTCCCTCAGGTAGGAGATCATGACCATCTCCCTAAACTAAAATTGAATATTCCAGCATTTGGGGGTAGATATATTCATGATATATATCTTACTTGGGAGTTAGAAACTAAAAACGATTTACATGTTTACAATATCCTGAGGAGAGACGTGTTCCTGCTGCTGTTTGTGCTTTCACTAGCTTTGCATGTGTTTGGTGGTCTAAACATTGTAGATTATATCATATTCCAGCTACTTGGGATGCTTTGAAAACTGCTATGCGTACTCATTGGGTTCCACCATATTATCAACGTGAATTATTTCAAAAATTGCAGCGTTTAAGACAAGGAAAAAATTATGAAGAATATTATCAGGAATTACAAACTAGCATGATTAGATGTGGTATTATTGAGGAGAATGAAGCTATGCTTGCACGTTTTATGGGTGGATTAAATAGAGAGATTCAGACCATTCTAGAGTATAAGGAGTATACTAATATCACTTGTTTATTCCATCTTGCTTGTAAAGCTGAACGTGAAGTGCATGATCGACAGGCATTGGCGCGAACTAACTTTTCTGCAGCTCGATCTTTATCATGGACACCACATGCATCCTATACTTCCACTACACCAGCACCTCCCTCTGGTGCCACCTCCAGCCATGATACAAGAAAGCAGGCACAACCACCACTATCTACCAAGAGCACACCTGCCGGGCCTGCGCATATCTCTTCTTCTTCTATGGCATCAACAAGGCACACGAGTGATATTATTTGTCGTCGTTGTAAGGGAAGAGGACATTTTGCAAGAGAATGCAAATCTCAGCGTGTGATGATTGCTACTGAGAATGGTGGGTATGAGTCCGCTAGTGACTATGATGAGGAGACTTTGGCTCTTATTACACATGAAGAACACAGTGGAGATGATTCTGATCATGAGACGCAATACATGGCTGCTGAAGATACTGACAGGTATGAATTTTTAGTTTCTCAACGTGTTTTGAGTGTCTAGGTTACACAAGCTAAGCAAAATCAGAGGCATAATTTGTTCCATACAAAGGGGGCTGTGAAGGAACGTTTTGTTCGCATCATCATAGATGGAGGGAGCTGCAACAACTTGGCTAGCATGGAGATGGTGGAGAAGCTATCTCTCACCACAAGACCACATCCACATCCTTACTACATCCAATGGTTCAACAACAGCGGCAAGGTTAAGGTAACACGTATTGTTCGTGTGCATTGTAGTATCGCTACATATGTTGATTATGTTGATTGTGATGTGGTACCCATGCAAGCATGTTCCTTATTACTTGGTAGACCATGGCAATTTGATAAAAATTCTATACACCATGGTAGAAATAATCAGTATACTCTTGTTCATAAGGATAGCCATATTACTTTGCTTCCTATGACTCCTGAATCCATTTTAAAAGATGATATTAATAGAGCTAATAAAGCAAAACAGGAGAAAAATAAGTGTGAAAATCAGATTGTGGCAAAAGAATTTGAGCAACAAATGAAACCTAATAATAAACCATCTAGTGTTGCTTCTGAAATTAAATTGAGAAGTGCATGTTTACTTGCCACAAAATCTGATATTGATGAGCTAGATTTCAGCAAATCTGTTTGCTATGCTTTTGTGTGCAAAGAGGCATTATTTTCATTCAAGGGCGTGCCTTCCTCTTTGCCCCCTGCTGTCACTAACATTTTGCAGGAGTTCGCTGACGTCTTCCCACAAGACGTGCCACCGAGATTACCACCTATTTGAGGGATTGAGCATCAAATTGACTTGATTCTCGGTGCATCGCTACCCAACCGTGCACCATACCGTACCAATCCGGAGGAGACGAAGGAGATTATGCGTCAAGTACAGGAGCTGCTCGACAAAGGTTATATACGCGAATCTCTTAGTCCTTGTGTTGTTCCTATTATACTGGTGCCTAAAAAGGATTGTACGTCGCGTATGCGTGTTGATTGTAGAGGCATTAATAATATTACTATTCGTTATCGTCATCCTATTCCTAGGCTAGATGATATGCTTGATGAATTGAGTTGCTCCACAATTTTCTCCAAAGTTGATTTGCGTAGCGGATACCATCAAATTCGTATGAAATTGGGAGATGAATGGGAAACAGCATTTAAAACTAAGTTTGGTTTATATGAGTGGTTAGTCATGCCTTTTGGGTTAACTAATGTGCCTAGTACTTTCATGCGACTAATGAATGAAGTTGTGTGTTCTTTCATTAGACGATTTGTGGTAGTCTATTTTGATGATATACTGATTTATAGCAGATCTTTGGAGGAGCACTTGAAACATTTATGTGCTGTTTTTATTGCTCTACGTGATGCACGTTTGTTTGGTAACCTTGGGAAGTGCACCTTCTGCACCGACCGAGTATCTTTTCTTGGCTATGGTGTTACTCCACAGGGAATAGAAGTTGATAAAGCCAAGATTGAAGCTATTGAGAGTTGGCCGCAGCCCAAAACGGTCACACAAGTGAGGATTTTTCTTGGCCTCGCTAGATTTATAGGCGTTTTGTGAGAGATTTCAGCACCATTGCTGCACCTCTCGATGAGCTTACAAAGAAGGATGTACCTTTTGTTTGGGGTACCGCACAGGAAGAAGCCTTCACGGTATTGAAAGATAAGTTGACACATGCTCCTTTACTCTAACTTCCTGATTTTAATAAGACTTTTGAGCTTGAATGTGATGCTAGTGGAATTGGATTAGGAGCTGTGTTATTACAAGATGGTAAACCTAGTGCATACTTTTCTGAAAAATTGAGTGGGCCTATTCTGAATTATTCTACTTATGATAAAGAATTATATGCTCTTGTTCGGACTTTAGAAACATGGAAACATTATTTATGGCCCAAAGAATTTGTTATACATTCTGATCATGAATCATTGAAACATATTAAAATCAAGCTAAACTGAATCGTAGACATGCTAAATGGGTTGAATTCATTGAGACTTTCCCTTATGTCATTAAACACAAGAAGGGTAAAGAAAATGTTATTGTTGATGCTTTGTCTCGTCGCTATACTATGCTTTCACAACTTGACTTCAAAATATTTGGTTTGGAGACCATCAAAGATCAATATGTGCATGATGCTGATTTTAAAGATGTAATGCAGAATTGTAAGGAAGGAAGAACGTGGAACAAGTTTGTCGTTAATGATGGATTTGTGTTCCGTGCTAACAAGCTATGCATTCCAGCTAGCTCCATTTGTCTTTTGTTGTTGCAGGATGCGCATGGAGGAGGATTAATGGGACACTTTGGCATGAAGAAGACGGAGGACATACTTGCTACACATTTCTTTTGGCCAAAGATTAGACGGGATGTTGAGTGTTTTGTTGCTCGCTGCACTACATGTCAAAAAGCTAAGTCACGACTCAATCCTTATGGTTTATATATGCCTTTGCCTGTACCTAGTGTTCCTTGGGAGGATATATCTATGGACTTTGTTTTAGGTTTACCTCAAACAAAGAAGGGGAGGGATAGCATATTTGTTGTCATGGATAGATTTTCGAAAATGGCACACTTTATACCATGTCATAAAAGCGATGATGATGTTAATGTTGCTGATTTGTTCTTTCGTGAAATTATTCGCTTGCATGGTGTGCCAAATACTATTGTTTCAGATCGTGATACTAAATTTCTTAGCCACCTTTGGAGATGTTTATGGGCTAAGTTGGGGACTAAACTGCTTTTTAGTACTACTTGTCACCCCAAAACTGATGGACAAACTGATGTAGTCAATAGAACATTGTCTACTATACTTAGGGCTGCTTTGAAGAATAATAAGAAAATGTGGCAAGAATGCTTGCCTCATATTGAATTTGGTTATAATCGTTCATTGCATTCTAGTACTAAGATGTGCCTTTTGAAATTGTGTATGGTTTCCTACCTCGCGCACCTATTGATGTGTTGCCTCTTCCATCTTCGGAGAAGGTTAATTTTGATGCTAAAGAACATGTTGAATTGATTTCAAAAATGCATGAGTTAACTAAGGAAAACATTGAGCGTCTGAATGCTAAATATAAACTTGCTAGAGATAAGGGTAGAAAACATGTTGTGTTTGCACCTGGAGATATTGTTTGGTTACATTTGTGTAAGGGTAGATTTCCTAATTTGTGCAAATCAAAGCTAATGCCACGTGCTGATGGTCCTTTTAAGGTGTTAGAGAGAATAAATGATAATGCATATAAACTTGAGCTGCCTGCAGATTTTGGGGTTAGTCCCACTTTTAACATTGCAGATTTGAAGCCTTATTTGGGTGAGGTGAAGGAAATATGCCCTAGAGGAGATAATAAAGTTATTATTTATTTCCTTATATCATGATAAATGTTTATTACTCATGCTAGAATTGTATTAACCGGAAACATAGTACATGTGTGAATACATATAGAAAGGAAGTGTCACTAGTATGCCTCTACTTGACTAGCTCGTTGATCAAATATGGTTATGCTTCCTAACCATATGCATGAGTTGTCATTTGATTAACAGGCTCACATCATTAGGAGAATGATGTGATTGACTTGACCCATTCCGTTAGCTTAGCACTTGGTAGTTTAGTATGTTGCTATTGCTTTCTTCATGACTTATACATGTTCCTATGACTATGAGATTATGCAACTCCCGTTTACCAGAGGAACACTTTGTGTGCTACCAAACGTCACAACGTAACTGGGTGATTATAAAGGTGCTCTACAGGTGTCTCCAAAGGTACTTGTTGGGTTGGCGTATTTCGAGATTAGGATTTGTCACTCCGATTGTCGGAGAGGTATCTCTGGGCCCACTCGGTAATGCACATCACTATAAGCCTTGCAAGCATTGTAACTAATGAGTTACTTGCGGGATGATGTATTACGGAACGAGTAAAGAGACTTGCCGATAGCGAGATTGAACTAGGTATTGAGATACCGACGATCAAATCTCGGGCAAGTAACATTCCGATGACAAAGGGAACACCATATGTTGTTATGCGGTTTGACCGATAAAGATCTTCGTAGAATATGTAGAAACCAATATGAGCATCCAGGTTCTGCTATTGGTTATTGACCGGAGACATGTCTCGGTCATGTCTACATAGTTCTCGAACCTGTAGGGTCCGCACACTTAAAGTTTCGGTGACGATTGTATTATGAGTTTTTGTGTTTTCATGTAACGAAGGTAGTTCGGAATCCTGGATGTGATCATGGACATGACGAGGAGTCTCGAAATGGTCGAGACATAAAGATAAATATATTGGACGACTATATTTGGATACCAGAATGGTTCCGGGTGAGATCAGGAATATACCGGAGCACCGGGAAGTTATCGGAACCCCCCGGTAGGTATATGGGCCTTATTGCGCTTTAGTGGAAAGGAGGGGAAAGGAGCAAGGGAGGTGGCACCCCCCCCCAAGCCCAATCCGAATTGGGAGCCCCCCCTTTCCTTTCTCCCTCCTTCCTCTTCCTTCCCTCTCCTACTCCAAGTTGGAAAAGGGGGAATCCTACTCCCGGTGGGAGTAGGACTCCCTTTGGCGCACCTCTCCCTGGCCGGCCGCCTCCTCCCCCTTGCTCCTTTATATACGGGGGTAGGGGCACCCCATAGACACAACAATTGATCTCTTGATATCTTAGCCGCGTGCGGTGCCCCCCTCCACCATATACCACCTCAATCGTATCATAGAGGAGCTTAGGCGAATCCCTGCGTGGGTAGCAACATCATCACCATCATCACGCCGTCATGCTGACGGAACTCTCCCGTGAAGCTCTGCTGGATCGGAGTTCGCGGGGCGTCATCGAGCTGAACGTGTGCTGAACTCGGAGGTGTCGTACGTTCGGTACTTGGATCGGTCGGATCATGAAGACGTACGACTACATCATCCGCGTTGTGCTAACGCTTCCGCTTTAGGTCTACGAGGGTACGTGGACAACACTCTCCCCTCTCGTTGCTATGCATCTCCATGATCCTGTGTGTGCGTAGGATTTTTTTTGAAATTACTACATTCCCCAACAGTGGCATCCGAGCCAGGTTTTATGCGTAGATGTTATATGCACGAGTAGAATACAAGTGAGTTGTGGGCGATACAAGTCATACTGCTTACCAGCATGTCACACTTTGGTTCAGCGGTATTGTTGGATGAAGCGGCCCTGATACGTCTCCAACGTATCTATAATTTTTGATTGCTCCATGCTATATTATCTACTGTTTTGGACATTATTGGGCTTTTTTATCCACTTTTATATTATTTTTGGGACTAACCTATTAACCGGAGGCCCAGCCCAGAATTGTTGATTTTTGCCTGTTTTAGGGTTTCGAAGAAAAGGAATATCAAACGGAGACGGAATGAAACCTTCGGGAACGTGATTTTGTCAATGAACAAGACCCTGGAGACTTGGACCCTATGTTAAGAAAGAAAAGAGGAGGCCACGAGGTAGGGGGCGCGCCTACCCTGCCCCCCCCCCCCCAGGAGCACCCTCCACCCTCGTGGACCCCCTGTTGCTCCACCGACGTACTCCTTCCTCATATATATACCTACGTACCCCCAAACGATCAGATACGGAGCCAAAACCCTAATTCCTCCGTCGTAACTTTCTGTATCCACGAGATCCCATCTTGGGGCCTGTTCCGGAGCTCCGCCGGAGGGGGCATCGATCACAGAGGGCTTCTACATCAACACCATAGCCCCTCCGATGAAGTGTGAGTAGTTTACCTCAGCCCTATGGGTCCATAGTTAGTAGCTGGATGGCTTCTTCTCTCTTTTTGGATGTCAATACAATGTTCTCCCCCTCTCTTGTGGAGAACTATTCGATGTAATCTTCTTTTTGCGGTGTGTTTTGTTGAGACCGATGAATTATGGGTTTATGATCAAGTCTATCTTTGAATAATATTTGAATCTTCTCTGAATTATTTTATGTATGATTGGTTATCTTTGCAAGTCTCTTTGAATTATCAGTTTGGTTTGGCCTACTAGATTGATCTTTCTAGCAATGGGAGAAGTGCTTAGCTTTGGGTTCAATCTTGCGGTGTCCTTTTCCAGTGACAGTAGGGGCAGCAAGGCACGTATTTTATTGTTTCCATCGAGGATAACAAGATGGGCTTTTCTTCATATTGCATGAGTCTATCCCTCTACATCATGTCATCTTGCTTAAGGCGTTATTCTGTTTTTAACTTAATACTCTAGATGCATGCTGGATAGCGGTCGATGAGTGGAGTAATAGTAGTAGATGCAGGAAGGAGTCGGTCTACTTGTCTCGGACGTGATGCCTATATACATGATCATACCTAGATATTCTCATAACTATGCTCAATTCTCTCAATTGCTCAACAGTAATTTGTTCACCCACCGTAGAATACTTATGCTCTCGAGAGAAGCCACTAGTGAAACCTATGGCCCCCGGGTCTATCTTCATCATATTAATCTCCTACTACTTAGCTATTTCCTTTTCTATTTACTTTGCCTTTATTTTACTTTGCATCTTTATCACAAAAATACCAAAAATATTATCTTATCATATCTATCAGATCTCACTCTCATAAGTGGCCTTATAGGGATTGACAACCCCTATTTGCGTTGGTTGCGAGGATTTATTTGTTTTGTGCAGGTACGAGGGACTCGCGCGTAGCCTCCTACTGGATTGATACCTTGGTTCTCAAAAACTGAGGGAAATACTTACGCTACTTTGCTGCATCATCCCTTCCTATTCGGGGAAAATCAACGCAGTGCTCAAGAGGTAGCAAGAAGGATTTCTGGCGCCGTTGCTGGGGAGCTCTGTGCAAAAGTCAACATACCAAGTACCCATCACATACCCTTATCTCCCGCATGACATTATTTGCCATTTGCCTCTCGTTTTCCTCTCCCCCACTTCACCCTTGCCGTTTTATTCGCCCTCTCTCTCTCTCGATCCTCCCTCTCTTTCTCTATTTGCCTCCTTTTGCCCGCTTTCTTTTTGTTTTCTTGTGTGTTAGTTTGTTTGCTTGTCGTTATGGCTAGTCCCTTATCTTCTCTGTTATCTCCCGAGAATTAAATTCTAAATTTTAAGCAAAGGGAGGGAGAAAATCTAAAAGATGATTGGTATAGAATTTGCAATGCTCAAAATAGATCTACTAGGTAGCAATCTACTTCCGTTCTCCTTCGCAATTTTTATGTAGGCATTACTCCTTGGCACAGATTTGTTCTTGATACTATTACTGGAGGGAACTTCTTGGGTAGCCATACTTTTGATTCTTATAATGCTATGATAGATTTATTTGGCTCACCCCCTCTCTTGGTTATTAACTTTGGAGCATGTAATGCAAAGGCTTGAAATTATTGAAAATAAGGTTGCTACCATAGAGTTAATTGAAAATTTGGATAAAAAGATTCATAGCCGAATCTCTCAATATGGATCTAAAGTAGGAGTTACTTTGAAAAATATTAAAGAAAAGGAACCCATAGTTAATGAGAAAATAAATCATGATTCTACTAGGATCGATAAACTTGAGGATATTATTACCAACTTGGGAACTGCTTTTTTCTGTAAAGAATACTCCAAGTCCTTCCACTAAAGTTGCCAAGCTTATGTACGTTCCTAAAAATAAGGGTGAATCCTCTAGTAAGGAAAATGCGGATCTCAAATCTATAAGTATTCATCCGAATCTTTTTGCTATCATTAAGGAACCATTTGTTACAAATGATTTTTTCGATCTTGTGCCTAAAAGTTTGATACTTAATAAAAAGAAATAAATTACTAAAGATGGTAGATGTCTAATTGAAGAATTGCCTACCAAAGATGGCAATACCTAGATCTATCCTTGCTTGTTATGCCTAGCTAGGGGCGTTAAACGATAGCGCTTGTTGGGAGGAAACCCAAGTTTATTTTTATTCCTTGCTTTTTGCTCCTGTTTAATAATAAATAATTTATCTAGACTGTGTTTTGGTTGTGTTTTTTGTGTTTAATTAGTATTTGTGCCAAGTAGAACCGTTGGGAAGACTTGGGGAAAGTCTTGTTGAAGTTGCTGTAAAATACAGAAACTTTAGCGCTCACGAGAACTGCTATCATTTTTATTTGGAAATTAATATTTAGTTAATTATTTTTGCAGATGATTAATAGATAAATTCCTCACATCCCTCAATTTATTTTAGAATTTTTGGGGTTCCAGATCTTGCGCTAGCTACAGATTACTAGAGACTGTTCTGTTTTTGACAGATTCTGTTTCTTTGTGTGTTGTTTGCTTATTTTGATGAATCTATGGCTAGTAAAATAGTTTATAAACCATAGAGAAGTTGGAATACAGTAGGTATAACACCAATATAAATAAATAATGAGTTCATTACAGTACCTTGAAGTGGTCTTTTATTTTCTTTTGCTAACGGAGCTCACGAGATTTTCTACTTTAAGTTTTGTGTTGTGAAGTTTTGAAGTTTTGGGTAAAGATTTGATGGATTATTGAACAAGGAGTGGCAAGAGCCTAAGCTTGGGGATGCCCATGGAACCCCCAAGATAGTCTAAGGACACCTAAAAGCCAAAGCTTGGGGATGCCCCGAAAGGCATCCCCTCTTTCGTCTACTTCTATCGATAACTTTACTTGGAGCTATATTTTTATTCGCCACATGATATGTGTTTTACTTGGAGCGTCTTGTGTGATTTGAGTCTTTGCTTGTTAGTTTACCACAATAATCCTTGCTGTACACACCTTTTTAGAGAGCCATACATTATTTGGAATTTGTTAGAATACTCTATGTGCTTCGCTTATATCTTTTGAGTTATATAATTTTGCTCTAGTACTTCACTTATATCTTTTAGAGCACGGTGGTGGATTTATTTTACAGAAACTATTGATCTCTCATGCTTCACTTAGATTATTTTGAGAGTCTTAATAGCATGGTAATTTTCTTAAAATCCTAATATGCTAGGTATTCAAAGTTAGTAAAATTTTCTTAAGAGTGTTTTGAATACTAAGAGAAGTTTGATGCTTGATGATTGTTTTGAGATATGGAGATAATAATATCAAAGTCGTGCTAGTTGAGTAGTTGTGAAATTGAGAAATACTTGTGTTAAAGTTTTCAAGTTCCGTAGCATGCACATATGGTAAACGTTATGCAAAAAATTTGAAACATGAGGTGTTATTTGATTGTCTTCCTTATGAGTGGCGGTCGGGGACGAGCGATGGTCTTTTCCTACCAATCTATTCCCCTTGGAGCATGCGCGTAGTACCGAGGTTTTTGATGACTTGTAGATTTTTGCAATAAGTATGTGAGTTCTTTATGACTAATGTTGAGTCCATGGATTATATGCACTCTCACCCTTCCATCCTTGCTAGCCTCTTCGGTACCCTGCATTGCCCTTTCTCACATTGAGAGTTGGCGCAAACTTCGCCGATGCATCCAAACCCCGTGATATGATACGCTCTTTCACACATAAACCTCCTTATATCTTCGTCAAAACAGCCACCATACCTACCTATTATGGCATTTCCATAGCCATTCCGAGATATATTGCCATGCAACTTTCCATCATTCCGTTCATCATGACACATTCATTATTGTCATATTGCTTAGCATGATCATGTAGTTGACATAGTATTTGTGGCAAAGCCACCGTTCATAATTCTTTTATACATGTCACTCTTGGTCCATTGCATATCCCGGTACACCGCCGGAGGCATTCATATAGAGTCATCTTTTCTTCTAGTATCGAGTTGTAATCATTGAGTAGTAAATAAATAGAAGTGTGATGATCATCATTTTCTAGAGCATTGTCCCAAGTGAGAAATAAATAAATAAAAGAGAAAGGCGATAAAAAGAGAAGGCCCAAAAAATGAGAGAAAAAGAGAGAAGGGACAATGTTACTATCCTTTGCCACACTTGTGCTTTAAAGTAGCACATTAATCTTCATGTTAGAGAGTCTCTAGTTTTGTCACTTTCATATACTAGTGGGAATTTTTCATTATAGAATTTGGCTTGTATATTCCAACAATGGGCCTCCTCAAGTGCCCTAGGTCTTCGTGAGCAAGCAAGTTGGATGCACACCCACTAGTTTCTTTTGTTGAGCTTCCATACATTTATAGCTCTAGTGCATCCGTTGCATGGCAATCCCTACACCTTGCATTAACATCAATCGGTGGGTATCTCCATAGCCCATTGATTAGCCTCGTTGATGTGAGACTTTCTCCTTTTTGGTGTTCTCCACATAACCCCCTCATTATATTCTATTCCACCCATATTGCTATGTCCATGGCTCGCGCTCATATATTGCGTGAAAGTTTATAGGTTTGAGATTACTAAAGTATGAAACAATTGCTTGGCTTGTCATCGGGGTTGCGCATGATGAGAGCATTCTTGTGTGACGAAAATGAAACATGACTAAATTATATGATTTTGTAGGGATGAACTTTCTTTGGCCATGTTATTTTGAGAAGACATAATTGCTTAGTTAGTATGCTTGAAGTATTATTATTTTTATGTCAATATGAACTTTTGTCTTGAATCTTTCGGATCTGAATATTCATACCACAACTAAGAAGAATTACATTAAAATTATGCCAAGTAGCACTCCACATCAAAAATTCTGTTTTTATCATTTACCTACTCGAGGAAGAGCAGGAATTAAGCTTGGGGATGCTTGATACGTCTCCAACGTATCTATAATTTTTGATTGCTCCATGCTATATTATCTACTGTTTTGGACATTATTGGGCTTTATTATCCACTTTTATATTTTTTTGGGGACTAACCTATTAGCCGGAGGCCCAGCCCAGAATTGATGTTTTTTGCCTGTTTTAGGGTTTCGAAGAAAAGGAATATCAAACGGAGTCCAAACGGAATGAAACCTACGGGAATGTGATCCAGGAGACTTGGACCCTACTCCAAGGAGTCAAAGAGGAGGTCACGAGGGTGGGGGGCTTCCCCCCTAGGGCGCGCCCCCCTGCCTCATGGGCCCCTCAGTGATCCACCGACGTACTCCTTCCTCCTATATATACCTACGTACCCCCAAACGATCAGAACAGGAGCCAAAAACCTAATTCCACCGCTGCAACTTTCTGTATCCACGAGATCCCATCTTGGGACCTGTTCCGGAACTCCGCTGGAAGAGGGCCGTCATCACGGTGGGCTTCTACATCATCATAGCCCCTCTAATGAAGTGTGAGTAGTTTACCTCAGACCCTCGGTGTAACGCCCCAAGACCGGAGATTCAGATGCCATCCATGGATTCCGGGTTTCGTCGTGTGATTTGTTTGGTTCTTTGCATTCATCATTGCATCATGTTGCATTTCATCATGTCATCATGTGCATTGTGTGTTTTTCATACATATTAAGTTGTTGCATGTTCCATGCATGAATCTTGCTTCATCACCTTCTCCTTCCCTCTACTTCCTTCTTTTGGCAAGTGTCACGTTCCCTTCTCTTTTAATGTTCATCTTTGCCTCAATATTCTAACACTATGCACCTAGCCTCTCTGTCAAATTTCATTTCTTTTGAAATTGTTTTGGTTAGGGTTTAAAATGGTTCAAGTTTGAATTTAATTCAAACTTGAATTATTTTTATTTCCTTTAAAATCTCCAAACCAATTTTGTTAAATAGAGCACATTTTCAGGATCAAGAATATATTTTTATTTTTCTCTAGCTCCTCTCCTTTCCCCCTGCCTTTTCCTTTTTTGTATTTCTGTCTGAAGAAATAGAAAAGCAGCAGCAGCAGCTACCTGGGCCTCGGCCACTCGGCCGGCCCATTAGCTCAGCCAGTGCTGGCCCATCCCTCTCCTAAGGCCCGGCCTCCCTCGCCCTCTCTCTCCTAACCCTAGATGGCCCAAAGCCCAGCTCCTACACCTCACCCCATCTCCACCTCGTGCCGCTAGGAGAGGATCGATCCCTCTTTTTTCCTTCTTGCATCGCTCCAGAGAAACCTCTCCCTCTCGATCCCTCGCGTTCTCCTAGCGTCGAAGCACGCAGAAGGACAACGCCGCGCTCGAGACCTCTCTCTCCTCGAGCCTGATCCCCTCGCTCGCCTCCCTCCTCCTCCCTCTCGCTCCTCTGCACGACCTCATCCCTTGCTCTCTTCCACAATCGCCAGGAAGCTGCCGCATCGCCAGGAGGCCGCCGCATTGCCGGGGACGCCGAGCGCCACCTACCCCCCCCCCCCCCCCCCGACGACCGAAGCCACCGGAGTGCCGCACACCTCGCCCTCGCGTCTCCGACCTCCTCGTCATACTGCTGTGGCGCCCGCATCTCCCGCCGTGCTGCACCAACGACGCCTCCGGTGACCCCTTCCTCTACCGGTCGCCGCCGCCGACTAGCGCCAGCAGTTGGCAGCAGCGCCGCCCCGGTGCACCTCATTGCCGGAGAACCACCAACGACACCAACAGCGAGCCCATCTCCTGTGTCCATCCCTGTTGCTTCTCCTCGTGCCTCGTTCTAACATTGTCCGCGACGTCCGACCCCCTGCATCACCTCCTGGCCCATCTCGTTCATATCCACCATGGCCGCTTTGGCCTTGCTGGCTGTTCTGCTCGGTCGCATTAGCCGCAATTGCCTCCATGTTCTGTTCCTTGCGGGCGGAAGACCCATGCCCTTTCGATTGCAGCATGCCTTCGCTGGGTTGTCTCCGCAAGGCCCCTTTGCGAATCACTGCCAAGGCCAAGACCATCTCTGGGCACGAAGCCTCAAGTCCAAGGACGATCGCATTCGTGGATCCCTTTCGTCAAGTACCATGACCGGTGAAGACCAAGACAGAGACCTCCTCGAGAAGGAGCATTTTTGGGATCGTCAGGACCACCTCAAGTTCGACTACGTTTTGCCGCCCCGACCGAGAACGCCAAGTACCACTACCACCGTTGTAATTTTGACAAGAAATGTGTACCACTACCGTCGCCAGTACCTCTACCGTCATCATGTACCCCTACTTCCACTACCGTCGCGAGAACAACTACTTCCTCTACGAACTCGAACCGCTCGAAGAATGCTCCCTTGCAAGGTATAACCGCCGAAACGACGCCCGTGGACAAATACTTGTGTTGTGTTGTATGATATGCTCCTGTTTGGCCATGTTCGCACTGTGTCCGTTTTGTCACTCATTTTCCTTGCCACCGATACGTGGGAAACCCGGTATCCAGGATCACTCCCCGTACCTCTTTCACATTCCGCACATCTCACATTTGTTTCTTGCACCGGCATCTCAACTAGTTGTCGGATCATCGGAACATTGCCGTGGCACCGTTTCCGTATTCGCCGCCAAGACACCCTTTTTTTCCGTCGTGGCGACCAAGTGCCCTATATCATCATCATGTCAACTTTTTCATAAAATTACATAAACTTGTTCATGTCATCCGCGTCATGATTACAACAATTAAAATGTTTAAATTGATGTTGCAATAAATTACTAATGCATATGGGGAATTACCGGATTCGTTATTTGTTATATTCGGCCCCATTTAAATTGTTGAGATGGTGTAGTTTTGTTATGCTTCACCTTTTGCCATGTTAACCAACATTTAATATTGTTGAGTACCTAACTGAGAGAGAACTAAATAATTGTTGTGGTGTTCCGTCAATATGCATCCCGATGCATATTGGGCTCCATTTAACTTGTAGTTTTGTTTGTGCATTTTGCCATGCCATGCTTCATTAAACCAGACATACATCATAATTGTTTGTGCATCATGCCATGCTTATGTGGTGGTTGTTTACTATGTTGTGTGCTTCTTTCCGGTGTTGCTTCTTCGGGTTGGTCCCGGTAACGTCGTGATTGTGAGGACCCGTTCGACTACGTCTGTTTGTCTTCTTCATGGACTTGTTCTTCTTCCTTGCGGGATTTCAGGCAAGATGACCATACCCTCGAAATCACTTCTATCTTTGCATGCTTAGTTGCTCGCTCTTTTGCTATGCCCATGCTGCGATACCTACCACTTGCTTATCATGCCTCCTATATTGTTGAACCAAGCCTCTTACCCACCTTGTCCTAGCAAACCGTTGTTTGGCTATGTTACCACTTTGCTCAGCCCCTCTTATAGCGTTGTTAGTTGCAGGTGAAGATTGAAGTTTTTTCCTTGTTGGAATATGGAGATGTTGTTCCTTGTTGGAACACGTTTACTTGTTGGGATATCACAATATATCTTATTTAATTAATGCATCTATATACTTGGTAAAGGGTGGAAGGCTCGGCCTTATGCCTGGTGTTTTATTCCACCCTTGCCGCCCTAGTTTCCATCATATCAGTGTTATGTTCCCAGATTTTGCGTTCCTTACGCGGTTGGGCTATAATGGGAACCCCTTGACAGTTCGCCTTGAGTAAAACTCCTCCAGCAATGCCGAACATTGGTTTTACCATTCGCCACCTAGCCTCTTTTCCCCTTGGGTTTCGCGGACTCAAGGGTCATCATTATTTTAACCCCCCCCCCCCCCGGGCCAGTGCTCCTCTGAGTGTTGGTCCACCTGTCAGCTGCCGGTGGCCACCAGGGGCAACTCTAGTCTGGCCTACCCGTACCTAAGACAATCTGAGTGTGCCGTGAGAAAGAGATATGTGCAGCTCCTATCGGGATTTGTCGGCACATTCGGGCGGTGTTGCTGGTTTAGTTTTACCCTGTCGAAATGTCTTGTAGTACCGGGATACCGAGTCTGATCGGAATGTCTCGGGAGGAGGTATATTCTTTCGTTGACCGTGAGAGCTTGTGATGGGCTAAGTTGGGACACCCCTGCAGGGATTTGAACTTTCGAAAGCCGTGCCCGCGGTTATGGGCAGATGGGAATTTGTTAACGTCCGGTTGTAGAAAACCTGAAGATGACCTTAAATAAAATACATCAACTGCGTGTGTTACCGTGATGGTCTCTTTCCGGCGGAGTCCGGGAAGTGAACATGGTGTTGGAGTTATGCTTGACGTAGGTAGTCCAGGATCACTTCTTGATCATAGTTCCTCGATCGTGCTTTGCCGTCTCTTCTCGCTCTCTTTTGCGAACAGGTTAGCCAACATATATACTAGTCGCTTGCTGCAGCTCCACCTCATACCTTTACCCTACCCATAAGCTTAAATAGTCTTGATCGCGAGGGTGCGAGATTGCTGAGTCCCCGTGGCTCACAGATACTTCCAAAACCATCTTGCAGGTGCCAATGAGTCCGTGCAGATGACGCAACCAAGCTCAGGAGGAGCTCGTTGAAGATCTTGTCCTTTGTGTTGTTACGTTCTAGTTGATCAGTAGTGGAGCCCAGTTGGGGTCGATCGGGGACCTTGTCGCATTTGGGGTTCTTCTTTTATTTTGGTTCCGTAGTCGGACCTTGATTGTATTTGGATGTTGTAATGTTATATTCATGTATTGTGTGAAGTGGCGATTGTAAGCCAACTATGTATCTCTTTCCCTTATGTTTTACATGGGTTGTGTGAAGATTACCTCACTTGCGACATTGCTTTCAATGCGGTTATGCCTCTAAGTCGTGCTTCGACACGTGGGAGATATAGCCGCATCGAGGGCGTTACACTCGGGTCCATAGTTAGTAGCTAGATGGCTTCTTCTCTCTTTTTGGATCTCAATACAAAGTTCTCCCCCTCTCTTGTGGAGATCTATTCAATGTAATCTTCTTTTTGCGGTGTGTTTGTTGAGACCGATGAATTGTGGGTTTATGATCAAGTTTATCTATGAATAATATTTGAATCTTCTCTGAATTCTTTTATGTATGATTGGTTATCTTTGGAAGTCTCTTCGAATTATCCGTTTGGTTTGGCCAACTAGATTGGTAGTTCTTGCATGGGAGAAGTGCTTAGCTTTGGATTCGATCTTGCGGTGCCGTTTCCCAGTGACAGAAGGGGCAGCAAGGCACGTATTGCATCGTTGCCATCGAGGATAAGAAGATGGGGTTTATTTCATATTTCATGAATTTATCTCTCTACATCATGTCATCTTGCTTAAGGCGTTACTCTGTTTTTAACTTAATACTCTAGATGCATGCTGGATAGCAGTCAATGAGTGGAGTAATAGTAGTAGATGCAGAATCGTTTTAGTCTACTTGTCACGGACATGATGCCTATATACATGATCATGCCTAGATATTCTCATAACTATGCTCAATTCTGTCAATTGCTCAACAGTAATTTGTTCACCCACCGTAGAATACTTATGCTCTTGAGAGAAGCCACTAGTGAAACCTATGGCCCCCGGGTCTATTCTCATCATATCAATATCCATCACTTTAATCTTGCTTTGCTTTTTACTTTGCTTTTACTTTTTACTTTGCATCTTTATACCAAAAATACCAAAAATATTATATCTCTCAGATCTCACTCTCGTAAGTGACCGTGAAGGGATTGACAACCCCTAATCGCGTTGGTTGCGAGTAGCTATCGCTTTGTGCAGGTACGAGGGACTTGAGCGTGGCCTCCTACTGGATTGATACCTTGGTTCTCAAAAACTAAGGGAAATACTTACGCTACTTTGCTGCATCATCTCTTCCTCTTCGGGGAAAACCAACGCAAGCTCAAGACATAGCAAGAAGGATTTCTGGCGCCGTTGCCGGGGAGTCTACGCAAAAAGTCAACATACCAAGTACCCATCACAATCCCTATCTCTCGCATTACATTATTTGCCATTTGCCTCTCGTTTTCCTCTCCCCCACTTCACCCTTGCCATTTTATTCGCCCTCTCTCTCTATCCTCCCTCTCTATTTGCCTATTTTGCCCATTTGCTCTTGTTTGCTCATGTGCTAGTTTGCTTGCTTGTCGTTATGTCGGAAATTGGGGAAGTTATCACCAATATGGGCGATAACAATATTATGGAAAATTCTGATGCTCCTGCTGAAGAACCCCCTACCTACCATACAAAAAGATTTCGAATCGATAGTGGTAATATTATTGGAAAAGGAGTTATTCAAGATTTCTTTACTTGTGTCGGTGCTTTGCCCTCTATGGGCGGTTCTATTCTCCATAGAACTAGTAGTCTTGCGGACGCTATTGCTATGCTTATCGTTGAACTTGAAAGGCAATTTATGCATATGCACCCATCTATACAAAGAGTTTTCCTAGAATTTTCTAATATCGAGCATTCCTCTGTTAAGCATGCCGCTACTATCTTTTTGGCTCATGAATTCAGATTTATAATAAAAGAAGCCAAAGAAATCTTTGCACACTATAGGGTGGACGCTGGTCGTCCTCCCATAGAATCTATCCTCTTCGATCAAGAAGAAATTATGCGCTTTCAATCTCTTGACTATGTTGCTTTTAATGAAAACCTTAGAAAAAAGGTGCCAATCAATATTTTAATTGATAGAATCTCTGAACTTAATGATGATTTGGTTATTCAAAATAATGAGCTAGGATGCTCTCTTGAGTCTAGGCTCACAAGATTCTGTCAAAAGAATGCTTATAATGATGAATTGGTTGTACACTACGAAGGGCCGAAAGAGGAATCTATACCTCCTAAAATTGATCTTGGGGACTTCTGTCCTATTAAATTGAGCCCTTTTGATTACTTTTGCTTGCCTCAAAGAAAACTTGCTGCTTAACACAGAGAATATGAAATGAGTTTCACCGATCTATCTTATTACTACGGCACAACCTAGATCTATCCTCGCTTTTATGCCTAGCTAGGGGCGTTAAACGATAGCGCTTGTTGGGAGGCAACCCAATTTTATTTTTATTCCTTGATTTTTTCTCCTTCTTACTAATAAATAAATTATTTAGCCTATGTTTTGGTTGTGTTTTTGTGTTTAATTAGTGTTTGTACCAAGTAGAACCGTTGGGAAGACTTGGGGAAAGTCTTGTTGAACTTGCTGTAAAAAAACAGAAACTTTGGCGCTCACGAGAACTGCTGTAATTTTTATTTTAGGAGTGCTATTTAGTTAATTCTTTTTGCAGATGATTAACAGATAAATTCCTCACGTCCATCTATTTATTTTAGAATTTTTGGGGTTCCATATCTTGCGCTAGCTACAGATTACTACAGACTGTTCTGTTTTTGACAGATTCTGTTTTTCGTGTGTTGTTTGCTTATTTTGATGAATCTATGGCTAGTAAAATAGTTTATAATCCATAGAGAAGTTGGAATACAGTAGGTTTAACACCAATATAAATAAAGAATGAGTTCATTACAGTACCTTGAAGTGGTCTTTTGTTTTTCTTTCGCTAACGGAGCTCACGAGTTTTCTATTTTGAGTTTTGTGTTGTGAAATTTTCAAGTTTTGGGTGAATTCTTTTGATGGACCATGAAACAAGGAGTGGCAAGAGCCTAAGATTGGGGATGCCCATGGCACCCCCAAGATAATACAAGGACACCAAGAAGTCAAAGCTTGGGGATGCCCCGGAAGGCATCCCCTCTTTCGTCCACTTCCATCGATAATTTACTTGGAGCTATATTTTTATTCACCAACATGATATGTGTTTTGCTTGGAGCGTCTTGTATTATTTGTGTCTTTGTGTATTAGTATGCCACAATCATCCTTGCTGTACACACCTTTTGAGAGAGCCATACATGAATTAAAATTTGAAAAAATACTCTATGTGCTTCACTTATATCTTTTGAGCTAAGTAGTTTTGCTCTATGTGCTTCATTTATATCCTTTGAGCGTTATAATTTTGCTCTATGTGCTTCACTTAGATCTTTTAGAGCACGGTGGTGGATTTTTTTAAAGAAACTATTGATCTCTCATGCTTCACTTAAACTATTTTGAGAGTCTCTTAATAGCATGGTAATTTGCTTAATAATAATATGCTTGGTATTCAAGATTTGTGAAACTTTCTTTTGAGTGTGTTGAATACTAAGAAAAGATTAAAGCATGATAATTGTTTTGAGATATGGAGGTGATAATTAAAGTCATGCTAGTTGAGTAGTTGTGAATTTAAAGAATACTTGTGTTAAAGTTTGTGATTCCCGTAGCATGCACGTATGGTGAACCGTTATGTGATGTAGTCGGAGCATGATTTATTTATTGATTGTCTTCCTTATGAGTGGCGGTCGGGGACGAGCGATGGTCTTTTCCTACCAATCTATACCCCTAGGATCATGCGCGTAATAATTTGCTTTGATAACTTCTATATTTTTGCAATAAGTATATGAGTTCTTTATGACTATTGTTGAGTCCATGGATCATACACACTCTCACCCTTCCACCTCTGCTAGCCTCTCTAATACTGCGCACCTTTCGCCGGTATCATACACCTACCATATACCTTCCTCAAAACAGCCACCATACCTACCTATTATGGCATTTCCATAGCCATTCCGAGATATATTGCCATGCAACTTTCCACCATCTAGTTCATCATGACACATTCATCATTGTCATATTGCTTAGCATGATCATGTAGTTGACATAGTATTTGTGGCAAAGCCACCGTTCATAATGTTTTCATACTTGTCACTCTTGATTCATTGCATATCCAGGTACACCGTTGGAGGCATCCATATAGAGTCATACTTTGTTTTAGAATCGAGTTGTAATCATTGAGTTGTAAATAAATAAAAGTGTGATGATCATCATTTAATAGAGCATTGTCCCAAAAAAAAGAAAGGCCAAGGAAAAAAAAAGAAGGCCCAAAAAAAGAGAAAATAAATAAAAGGGGCAATGCTACTATCCTTTTACCACACTTGTGCTTCAAAGTAGCACCATGATCTTCATAGTAGAGAGTCTCTCATGTTATCACTTTCATATACTAGTGGGAATTTTACATTATAGAACTTGGCTTGTATATTCCAATGATGGGCCTCCTCAAGTGCCCTAGGTCTTTGTAAGCAAGCAAGTTGGATGCACACCCACTAGTTTCTTTTGTTGAGCTTTCATACATTTATAGCTCTAGTGCATCCGTTGCATGGAAATCCCTACTCACTCACATTGATATCTATTGATGGGCATCTCCATAGCCCGTTGATACACCTAGTTGATGTGAGACTATCTTCCCCTCCTTTTGTCTTCTCCACAACCACCATTCTATTCCACCTATAGTGCTATATCCATGGCTCATGCTCATGTATTGCGTGAAGATTGAAAAAGTTTTGAAAAAGTTAGAGTATGAAACAATTGCTTGGCTTGTCATCGGGGTTGTGCATGATCTAAATACTTTGTGTGGTGAAGATGGAGTATAGCCAGACTATATGATTTTGTAGGGATAACTTTCTTTGGCCATGTTATTTTGAGAAGACATAATTGCTTTGTTAGTGTGCTTGAAGTATTATTATTTTTATGCCAATGTAAACTTTTGTCTGAATCTTTCGAATCTGAATATTCATACCACAATTAAGAAGACTTGCATTGAAATTATGCCAAGTAGCACTCCGCATCAAAAATTCTCTTTTTATCATTTACCTACTCGAGGACGAGCAGGAATTAAGCTTGGGGATGCCTGATACTTATCCAACGTATCTATAATTTTTGATTGCTCCATGCTATATTATCTACTGTTTTGGACTATATTGGGCTTTATTTTCCACTTTAATATTATTTTAGGGACTAACCTATTAACCGGAGGCCCAGCCCAGAATTGCTGTTTTTTGCCTATTTCAGTGTTTCGAAGAAACAGAATATCAAATGAAGTCCAAACGGAATAAAATCTTCGGGAACGTGATTTTCTCATGGAACGTGATCCAGGAGACTTGGACCCTACTCCAAGGAATCAAAGAGGAGGTCACGAGGGTGCCCCCCCTAGGGTGCGCCCCCCTGCCTCGTGGGCCCCTCGGTGCTCCACCGACGTACTCCTTCCTCCTATATATACCTACGTACACCCAAACGATCAGAACAGGAGCCAAAAACCTAATTCCACCGCCGCAACTTTCTGTATCCACGAGATCCCATCTTGGGGCCTGTTCCGGAACTCTGCTGGAAGAGGGCCGTCATCACAGAGGGCTTCTACATCATCATAGCCCCTCCGATGAAGTGTGAGTAGTTTACCTCAGACCCTCGGGTCCATAGTTAGTAGCTAGATGGCTTCTTCTCTCTTTTTGGATCTCAATACAAAGTTCTCCCCCTCTCTTGTGGAGATCTATTCAATGTAATCTTCTTTTTGCGGTGTGTTTGTTGACACCGATGAATTGTGGGTTTATGATCAAGTCTATCTATGAATAATATTTGAATCTTCTCTGAATTCCTTTATGTATGATTGGTTATCTTTGCAAGTCTCTTCGAATTATTCGTTTGGTTTGGCCAACTAGATTGGTAGTTCTTGTCATGGGAGAAGTGCTTAGCTTTGGGTTCGATCTTTGAAAGTGCGTTATATCGACTAGAGGGGGGGGTGAATAGGCGATTTTTATGAAAGTCTTCAAAACGTGAAAGTTATGAAGACAAATAGTACAGATATGCCTATCACTTAAGCAGCGGAAGTTAGATTACACTAGGCAAGCCATGGTCAAGTATTCAATGGAGTGAAAGCACAAGACAAGTAGCTGCAGTGTAATAAGGATCAGGTAGGAAGAAGTTATGAAGCCAAACAAATCATATAGTTATGATGTGAAAATAGAAGATACAGCAAGCATGCAATGGCTTCACAATGTGTAACAGTAAGTAAAAGGAAGTGAAGATGAAATCAGTGACACGCTGAAGACAATGATTTGTTGGACCAGTTCCAGTTGTTGTGACAATTGTACGTCTGGTTGGAGCGGCTAGGTATTTAAACCAAAGGACACACAGTCCCGGACACCCAGTCCTGAACACGCAGCTCAGGACATCCAGTCCTCACCGTTTTCTCCTTGAGCTAAGGTCAGACAGACCTCACCCAATCACTTTGGTAAGTCTTCAAGGTAGACTTCCAAACCTTCGCAGACTTCGTTCACTGGCAATCCACAGTTTCTCTTGGATGCTCAGAACGCGACGCCTAACCGGCTGGAGGATGCACAGTCCTCAAGTGTAATAAGTCTTCAGATCACTCAGACAAGAAGACTTAAGTGATGGCCAATTTACTCTGGCTCTGGGTGGTTAGGGCTTTTCTCCTCGCTAGGAATTTTCTCTCAAAGGCTTCGAGGTGGGTTGCTCTCAAACGGCAAAAGCCGTGCACTGAAATCTGAGCAGCCAATCGTTTATGGTTGTAGGGGGTGGACTATTTATAGCCACTGGGCAACCCGACCTGATTTGTCTGAAATGACCCTGGGTCACTAAGGAACTGACACGTGTACCAACGGTCAGATTTCAAACTCACATGGCAACTTTGCTTGGGCTACAAGTAAAGCTGACTTGTCCGATTCTAGACAAGATTTGCTCTCATAGTCTTCGCTCGAAGATATAGGTTTTGAATTGGGCATCACTTCAGTCATTCTGACTGGTTCTCTTGGACCCCACTTAACAGTACGGTGGTTCCTATGACTCAACACAAATGAAATAAAACTACGAAGAATCTAAGTCTTCGAGTTCCATAGGCTTCGCGTGGTGTCTTCTCTTGTCATAGTCTTTAATGTGAATATCTTCAAATACCACCATTGTCTTCAATGTCTTCGTACATTTTTAGGGGTCATCTCTGGTAGTAAAACCGAATCAATGAGGGACTTCTACCTGTGTTATCCTGCAATTCTCACAAACACATTAGTCCCTCAACTAGGTTTGTCGTCAATACTCCAAAACCAACTAGGGGTGGCACTAGATGCACTTACAATCTCCCCCTTTTTGGTGATTGATGACAAACTAGATGAAGTTTTCAACGGGGAATATAATTTGTGAAATTGTAAAGGAATTGTCTTCATAAGCTGCAAGGGCTCCCCCTGAAGATGTGCATATAAGTAATTTGCTTCTGGAACGCAAATGCACATGGCAGGTTGTACTTGTGGAGATCCACGTCAACATATGATGACAATCCACTATGCATGTAAAGGTATATGAAGAGAATGACATGCATAATGAAAAATGGACGTCTGCGGAATGATATAAGTGCGAAATTTATCGTTGTACACGCGGAATTTATCTTCGCAAAAACATAGTGGCAAACAAGTAGCAGACGACCATCGAGTTTAAGTGTTACAACTCAAAGAACCAAGTGTAGCAAAACGAGAGTTGTAAGCACGAAGCAAAATGTAGCAAAATATAAAGGCACCCGCCCATAGTGACCTGCTTGAAGACTATAAACATCATATGCTTCTCCCCCTTTTGTCAGTGATGACCAAAAAGGTTTGAAGACATAGAGTTTTCTACGCGTTCCCAGGCGCAGCTGGGTCGGTGGAGGCGTTTGGCGGTGCAGATGAGCTTGGTGCAGATTCGATGCGCGCTGAAGGAGGTGGAGGTGATGTAGCGTCGTCTTCTTCTTCGATGATCCTGGCAGTTACGGTGGCAGCAGAGGAAGAGAACTACGAATCTTCAAGTGATGGAGTTCTGCAAAGCATTGCCCTTCGAGGAGGCATGGAGTCAAATTTGAAGCACTCTGTGAAGCCATCCTCTTGAAGTTCAGCTTCAGGACACATCATCGTGAGTCCTTTCCAAGTGCGGCGACAGGTTTCGTGTGCAACAAATGCATTCTTGGTTGCAAGATTCCTGATACGATTGACGTCCTCCATGATGCTTTTCATCTGCCTCTTGAACCAGTCGTGATGCCTGTCCTGCTTTTGGTGAAGAGCCACAAGAAGCTCTCGGTCATTGAGGGCACGAGCGTGCTTCTTGGGTCGCTGATCAGCTGGGCTGTCAGTGGCTTCAGTCGATGCAAGTGCACATGTGGTGCCAGCCAACGGATACACTCTGGAGATGGCTGCAACACCTTCATCATTCTGAGTGAAGCTTTGGTGTTCTGCATTCTGAAGACTTAATGGTTGCTTGGCAGGCTCGGGATATATAGCTTCAGCAGAGGTGTCCACATCTGGCAAGAAGATCCGATGGTTGCGGGCTGAGGGCTGATATGAAATCGCAGAATGAAGCTTGACCAGCCGCATAACCCAAGGAGCATAAAACTTCAAGCCAAATAAATCTGAGTCGGATGCCGCAAGCTGGCTATGAAGAAGTCCTGCGCATTGAAGCATTTGCCATGAAGGATGTAGAATATGAGAGTCTTCATTGCACCCTCAACCTTGGCATGTGGAGAGTGTCCCTTGATGGGCCAAAGAGTCCGCCTGATGATGTGATATATGGTTCTGGGCAGGTACTCTAAGTCTTCAACGAAGAACTCAGTTGGATAGGGTGCATCATGGGGCAATGGCTTCATCATTGAGAGCATCTGACTCATATTTGGTCCAGGCCTCTGGAATATGCTCTCAATTGCTTCAGCATGTAGTTGGCAGCCTTCCTCGAAGAATTCGCCAGGAGTGGGCAGGCCGGTAAGCTCAATGATATTGAATGCATTGGCTTCATGATGGACATTTCCGGTCATCCACTCCAGGACCCAAGTCTTCGGATCTCTGTTGTAGCCTTTGATATGAAGAGTGGCATAGAATTGAAGCAGAAGCTCTTCATTCCAGTGCTCTTCATCTGTGATAAACGGCGGCAAACCCACTTGCTTGAAGCAATCCAGTGCTTCTTCCGGGCCGGGCAGACCAGCAACAGCTTCAACCTCAAGGCGCTTGTGCGGGAAGATGCGGCCTTGGTTGTATAGGATGCATGAGTAATAGCTGCGTTGTGGATAGCTCCAGAACCTATCTGATACAATCCGTTCCCTTGAATAAGGGTTCTTGGAGCTGTTGAAGAACGTATTATCTGCCCTGAAGCTATTTACATTAAAGGAGCCAGGAGCTGATGCGGGACCTGGGAACCTTGGCAGTCGTGGGATCGGCTTCTAAACCTGAGGCCTGTGCGCAACATGATAGTTGAATTGTGGACCGGCAGCAGACTCAGGCGCAGAAGTGTCAGGAGCAGTAGCTTCAGTGTCTTCTGAAGCTGTTGATGGGGAGGGCTCCACATTGGCTTCAAGGTTGGTGGTGGCAGCCTCCATATTTTCCGCCTCCACTTGACTAGCTGGAGGGGCAGACGCAGGCACGTTCTTCTGGAGAACTGGTTCTTGGTGGAGCGGGGGAGTGGGTTCTGGTGGTGCTTCTTCAGTATCTTCGGCTGATGCAGCCGGAATGTCTTCAGCCGAATCTTGAGGCCGTGGTCCTTTGCGAAGCCTGCGGAATGCAGACGACGTCTTTGGAGTTGGAGTGGGCTGGGCCTCAGATTCTTCTTCTTGTGGGCGATCCGCCCATGATGCATCTTGTGTGATTGGCGTCACAGGACGACCAATGCTGATCAGTTCGCTTGTCTCAAGCTGAGGAAGGGCTGCATCATCTTGTACATTGTCCTGATGACCAATGTCTTCAGCAGCGATGGGGTCGGCTACTGGAATATCTTCAGCTTCAGGAGCCTCTGTGGGAGCAGGCTCATGAACTGTCAGCTGACGATCTGCGTCAGGGTAGATGACAGATAGGGGTTCAACTATCAAGGGCTCTGTGGGAGCAGCCCGAGCTTTCTTGATCTTGCGCTTCTTCTTGGTGGGGTCAGAATGAGAGGCTTCAGAGTGTTTCCTCTTCCTTGCTTCAGCTTCAGCTGTCCGTGTCTTCTTGAGCTCTGAAGCGGTTGACCGGCTCTTTGGCTTCGAGCCAGTCATAGCAGTGGGGAAGACAGTCAGAGCAGCTTCTTGTCTTGGTGCCTCTGGTTCAGGCACAACAGGCTTCTTCTTCTTCTTCGCGGCCATCCTGGGGTCGATGCCGAGACGCCCAAGTGCCTTGCGCTTCTCGGCCTCATTGTAGGCCTGCACACAGCGATCAACCAGAGTCTTCATTCGCTCCCGCGAACCCTGAGCTTCTGCATGCTTCTTCAGAAAGTTTTCCTTTAACTCGTGCAACATGATCTTGAAGTCCTTGACTTCTTGCACGCTGAGCCTGGCCATATGCTGCTTGAACTGAGCCTTTTCATAATCAATTTTCTACTTCAGTTCAACAATGCTGTGGGCAATTGCAAGTTCTGAAGCAATAGCGCCTTGGAAGGCGACACTGAGGCCAATGGGCAGCTGCAGATCATCGAAGCTAATATTTGGTGTAGCAAACCACTCATCGATGAAGTTGTGGATGATTGCTACATCAAATAGAGGCAGATTGTTGAAGATTTCAGCCTCCTCCTTGCTCTTGATGAGCTGCTCAAGAGTGTCATCTCCAAGATCTTCGTCGCTGGACAGATCAATGGTTTCGCTGCACAGAATGGCAGCAGCTATGAGCTCTTTGCCTGTGTGTGGCTGAGGCTTCTTGGCTTCCTGGGGCTTGGAGACTCGAGATACGTCTTCAGACTGCGCACTGGCTTCAGGAGGTGCAGTTGCCAATGGCTTCGCCCTTGAGATTTTGGGTGAAGGGGTCTGCTTCGAAGCTTTTGGCTTCTTTGCCTGCTTTGGCTTTGGTGCAGCAGGCGCTTCATCAGACTCAGAGTCAGCAGGAGGGTCATTGACAGCAGTCCCTTGGACTAAGATGCGGGTGATGAGGCCCTCAAGATTTGCATACGGACCGATGATATTGGGGTCGGCCTCACGTGTGCCATCTGCCCTTGGTGCGGAGGGACCAGGGTTGAAGTCTAAGCCCAATTTCTTCTTATTGTGCTTCGCTGACCTCTGGGCAAACTGGAACTTGCGCTTGAACAGATTGTCGTCACGACACGAGAGTAGTGACGACGGATGAGCATCAGCAGGCTGCGGTCCTCTGACCATGCATGGATAGAAGCCTTGAGCAATGGCTTCGTCTCTGGACCTGGGCACGAGATTTTTGTATAGCACGTCTCCCCATGGTCTCTTGATGGCGCTTTTCTCAGCGTACTCCTTGGTGACGAAGCGGTATTGGGACCATTGCTCCGCCCAATAGCGTCGAATCCATTGGATTCGTGTCTTGCGCTGATTGTAATCCTCTTCAGGATCTGTATTGTACAGCTCTAAGAGGTCATCGGGCAGATCTCTTGATGTTTCTCCTCGACACTTTCTGCCACCCTTCCTTGCTGGTTTTTCTGCAGCCATGAAGCTTAACTTGGAAGGCTTCAAGACGTTCAAAGGCTTCAAAGGCTTTCTTTTGCTGGACCAATAGGAACTGGCTTCAAGAGAATTGATGTGACGCTGTAAGAACTCTGCAAATGAATGCAAACTATGAGAACCAAAAGATTCTCCCACGGACATGTACCTGTGACAGCATTAAGGTGCGAGGGAAGGGGAAGAGGTCATATGTATTCTCAGAAGATTTTGAAGATAAATCGGTTTAGAAGATATTGACCGCATCGTGCGAAGACATTCACTTATAGAAAAGAAGTTGGTTGCAAATTTGTACGAACCCATAGATCAGTACAATTGAGGAATCTAACTACTTCATGAAGCACAAGTGAATATACTAGGCAAGTTATGAGATGCAGACTGAGACAGATCTAACTTGTGTGAATAGAAACTTCTTATGGCAGAAAGTGACTGAACTATAGGATCAAAAGAGGCTGTAAAAAGAGGTTCTATTTTCCACACTTGGAACTGCTAGACGGAGTGGGAGATGAGGCCGAGCAGTTCGATCCTCCGTGCCCTAACTTGGCGACGGAAGACACCTACGGCGACGGCGGAGAGAGTGATGTCCGCGGTCGGCGTGAAAACGGCGTCGGAGAGGTTGCGGTAGTGAAGCGCTTCGTCGCCGGCGTCGTCGACAGCTAGCGGTGGCGCTAGGGTTCGTGCGAGGGAGGAAGAAGGAGAAGGAGATAATGACCGTGGTGAGTGTGTATTTATAGTCACAGGGGCTGCACTGCGCTATTACACAGGTGCCCCTGGCGATTCGCATCTGAACAGCACGTGGCCATCATGCGGAGTCTCGGAGGAAGTTCCACATCCCACACACGCCTGGATTGTCGGGTGGTCGTTCATACTTCTCTGGATTTCTTGTGGATGAATGAGCATTGAAAACAGTTTTAAAGTTTGTCTCTGTGTCTTCTGCTGACAAGGACGCAGAGAAGACATTCGACAGTTTCAATAGGATGCATATGACTTGGAGAGCTAGAATTTGAGATAGAAAGCATAGAGAGATTAGGGTCCGATCACATTCGCTTAGTTCAAAAGATTCAAAACAAGAAGACATAGCTATAAGTGAATGCTGTAGAGGACAGAACACTAGTATATATATATGTCTATATGATCCACGTAGTGAAGATAATCATGAAGACATGTTAGAAATGAAACCAGACCAAATGCGAAGACATTGCAAGGTAACGCCACGAGTGAAGCACTTCAAAATAGAACGTTTGGTGGTGGCGTTACCCACCGTATAGGAAGTATTAGACTCAGACACGGCGCACAATTATCGTGGCGCTCCGAAGTCAATTTCCACATTAATGTATTCACACTTAGAATATATGTCTTCATTGATTGAAGATATACGTTACTTTGTGTGTTGCACATCTAAGTCATCAATATGCATAAGTGTTAGGATGTGTGCCTGATCACAGGACATTTGAGGATTCCAAGATATTTAGCTCACACCGTAACTTGCAAAATCTCTTCTCATCCAAGGGCTTGGTGAAGATATCTGCCAATTGCTCTTCAGTGTTGACGTGTATGATATCAATATCTTCCTTTGCAACATGATCTCTGAGAAAGTGATGACGAATTTCAATGTGCTTTGTCTTCGAGTGCTGAACTGGGTTGTTGGCGATCTTGATGGCGCTTTCGTTGTCGCTGTGTAACATCCCAAAATTTTCAATTTGGAATGTTATACACTAGATCATCATGCATATCATATTTTCTTGCATTTTGTCGATCCTAGAAATTTCACGCAACTCAAGGACCCTCGGAGAGAGTTGGAGATTTCGTCTTTTTCATATTTGAGTCTTCTCAAATTTTGAAGAAAGGATCATTGGATTTGTCGGAGTTTATTTGCCTTTTGTTTGGATAGGGAAAAATGCGCGTTTTACAAATTTGCATTTTAGGCCCGGAGAAAAGTTCATTTTGTTCGACTCATTTTTAGGAGTCGGGGAAAATTTACTTTATTAGATTTGGAGTTCGTTTAGATCTCTTTTTGTTTTTTTTCGTGCGCGGAACCATTTTAAAAGAAAGGAGAGGTCCAGCGACTTGGGCCAAAGGCCCAAGCCACCGAGCCGCCGCTGGCCAGGAGGCCAGGCGCCAGCGCGCGCGCCCCACGCGCAGGAGGCCGCCGCCGCCACCGTTTCCTTGTCCTAGTAGGATTCATCCTATTTCGTTTTTTTCTAGATCTCTTTCCTCTTTTCTTTCCTAGTCCTAGTCTATTTCCTTGACCCCTACCCCAAGTTTTCTCCCCCCTCGCCAATATAAATAGTCCCACACACCCCCTCTAAACACATCAAATCCAAAGCCCCAAAGCCCCAAGCACACCGCGCCCATCACCCGCGCCGCCGCACCCCACCGCCGCCGCACCACCCGCGCCGCCGTCGCACCTTGCCGCCGCCCACGCCCACGCCGCCGGAGTTCCTCGCCGGAGACTTCACCGGAGGTAGCCCCGCGCTACATCTCTTCTTTTCATCGGATCGTTTTCTTCTAATCGTTCCGATTCTTCTTTTCCGATTCGTTTTTCTTCGCGAAACCACTCCGGTTTTCTAGATCGGTTTTTCGTTCGGTTTTCTTTTCCGAAACCCTAGATCGGATTCGTTTTCTTTTCCAATTTAGTTGCTTCAAGACTGTTCGCCGGACCGTTCGTCTTAACGAACGTGATCACCGGATTCTTCTAGGTTGACGAACGTCCGTTCGTTCAACCGTTCTTCTTTTTCTTTTCGTCGGATTTATTCCGAAATCGCGATCTCAGATCCGATTTTCTTTCTAATCTATCTTCTCGCTCGTTTATCGGAATCAGGTGATTCAAGCGCCTGGTGCTTCGTTTCGAAACCGCCGTTCCGTCTAATCAACTTTAACTAAGTTTTGCTATGATAAAATTTGACCTAGTTTCAACTTGCTAGAATCGAGTTGTTTTCCGTCGTTTTGTTTCGGTTTCTTTGTTCGGTTCTTTCTCTCTTTGCAACCGGAGTTCTTAAGTTGAACTTTCTGGTTAGATCTCTTGTTCGAGTTTTACCTGTGCATTAGATGAGTACTTATTGTATGCTTGTTCTTTGTCTGCGATAGATTACCCGGATTGCGCCGCCTGTTACTTCGAATCTCTAGGACTCGCGGATCATCAGCAAGGCAAGTAACACTTTGATCATACCTTTTCTACAACCCAGTTTTATTGCATTAGATCCACCCTCACACATTGCATGATTAGGATCTAATTAAATTGTGGGATGGGAAGTAGATGAGGTAGTACCTATTACCTGTTTATTATGAAACCTTTGGGAGTTACTTCTACGTTTGCTTATTATGCCATGCTATGCTAGTAGACGTGGATTGGGTGAGTGATATCCATGACAGATGTGAGATTGATAATTTTAATGGTTTATCTAAGGTGGCAACTTAAACACACATCTGGGTGGATTGAGGCACCTGATGTCTATCAGGACTTGCCTGTTTTTTTATGGACCGCCACCCAGGCTCAAAGGGATCATAAGATCTTTCATGCTAAATACTTACGTGTGCAGCCACAAGCCATTATGGGCTCTGGCATAGTTGACTAAGTCGTGCGAACTCTTATAGGGGTAGACTAGCAGATGTAGGGGATGTAGGTGGTACGGTCTACTCTGTCGTAAGGTGCTAGCGCTTCTGAAAGACTATGTCTCGGTCATCCGTTTCTCAAACACCAGTAGTGCGAGAAAACCAACAGAGGCGATCGAGTCTTGTGGGGAAAAGTGCGCAAACCTCTGCAGAGTGTAACAAACTAATCATGATTAGCCGTGTCCCCGGTTATGGACAATCTTGAGTATCTAGTACTTGAATATCATGTGAATCTCATCATGTTACTTCTAAATTAATATTGTTGGGTTTTAATTGTTCACTTTTAATTGGGATTGAGGATGCTGTCAACCATTCTCAATGTTTAACAACCACCATGATAGTTAAATAAATTTATTCCTTTGCAGTAGGGAAAAATTGGCTTTACGCAAAACAGTAACCATAGAGCTTTCCACCAGCCAAATATGCATGTAGTATAGTTGTTTCATTCCATTACTCTCTATGTGTTACCTTGCCAGCATATTCCATGTGCTGACCCGTTTCGGGCTGCAACGTTAATGTTGCAGACTTTTCAGACGATGATTGAGGTGTTTTAGGTCGTGGTTCTATACTCAGTGATGTCGTTGGAGTTGATGGACCCATTTATCTTCCAAGTCTTCCGCTGTTATCGTTATTAGATGGCCTTAAGCCATATTTATGTAATAATTTCTCTTCGGAGACATCGTTGTAATAAGTGTGTGATTGCCACTTTGCTATAAATCCTTCGAAGTACTGTGTGGTGTCAGCATTACTGATCCAGGGATGACAACGGAGCACAAAGATCAGACTGTTTGAGGTCTGGTCACTACAGAGATGGTATCAGAGCACACGCTGACTGTAGGACACGACCACTAAGTTAAAGCCATAGATCACTATTCTCTCCTCATTTTCTAACTCCTCATCTTTTCTACTCTTTAGGATGAAGGACACGAAGATTAAGTACACTCAACCGGATGAAGGCACACCTTTTGGATTTCACTTGAAGGAAGTCACCAAGTACCTGAACATTGGATTACCAAGCTTCACGGGAACCTTCAACGCCACTTTGCCTGAAGAGGAGCGCTGGAAGATTCAAGCTCACGTTCCGGGAAGGACATTCGCGCCAATCATGAAGCCCATAGATAGTGTTTTCAATGCACCCACCTGGAGTCTAGGAAGGAGCATGGCAGCCCATATCACCATAGGACGCATTGGAGAAGTTTATCAAGAAGACCTCAAGAACACTATCTACCAGATTTGCGGACGCCGAGATGAACAATGGGAGTTAGTCAGCACCAAGAAGGATAAATCCATTGCAGCTTTTATCTAGGAGTTAAACCAGCACATTCGACGCCACGAGAACCAGATGTGCAATGATATGATGGAGTTGAAGAATGCGAAGACAAGGATCATCGAGCTAGAAGGAGAACTGAAGGCTACACGCAAGGATTACATGGACGAGATCGTAGCTCTAGCAAGACACAACGTCGATCTTAAGCAGGAGATTGAAGAACTCAAGTGAAAGTTAGCATCCAAGGAGGAAGACGAGTACGTCGCATGCCCGGATAACTACATCATCATCGACGACACCGATTCGGATCCAAGTGAACCCGACTTTGACGACGAAGCTGGAGCGGACATCATGGAGTCTTCCACCGGTTCAAATTTTTAGATGACCACCAAATATTAGTAGTATTCCCCCATGTAAACACTATATTTCGAGCACTTTTGCGATAGCTAGATCGATTGTATGCCCTTTTTTGATTGAATGAAGTGATTTTGTGTGAATTTGCTCATGTGCATTGGGGTAGTGTTTCTCTCTTTAGACCTCACTCTATTCTTATATCTCATCTTTTCTAAACCCTTAAATGCCTCCGAGACGTGACCCCGGATTTACCATTAAGGATTGGTAACTATGTTTTTCCCTCAGACCTAATAGTATTGGAATCTCAAGGATTGGATGTGATATTAGGCATGGATTGGTTATCAAAGTATGAAGGGAATATTGAGTGTGCTAGTAAGTCAATTTTGCTTACCACACCAGAAGGAAGGAGGATCAAGTATGTATCCCGGCATATGCCAAAGAGGACACAAGTAAATTGCCTAACAGGAGTAGTGCAGGAGGAAGTACCTGTGGTAAAGGATTTTCCTGATGTATTTCCGGAGGAGTTGCCAGGCATGCCACCGGATAGAGACATTGAGTTTTTGATTGAGTTATTGCCAGGCACTGGACCAATATCAAAGAGACCATACCGGATGCCAGCAAATGATTTGGTGGAAATTAACAAATCAGATTAAGGAGTTGTTTGAGAAAGGTTACATTTGCCCAAATTCTTCGCCTTGGGGATCACCCGTACTTCTAGTGGAGAAGAAGGATGGATCATTAAGGATGGTTGTTGATTACCGTGGATTGAATGAAGTAACCATCAAGAACAAGTACCCACTGCCAATGATTAATGATCTGTTTGATCGATTGCAAGGAGCTAAAGTATTTTCCAAGATCGATTTGCGATCAGGGTACCACCAGTTGAAGATTCGAGAGCAGTATATTCCTAAGACAGCATTCACCACAAGATATGGACTGTATGAGTATACCGTTATGTCATTTGGATTGACTAACGCACCTGCCTATTTTATGAACATGATGAACAAAGTGTTTATGGAGTTTTTGGATAAGTTCGTCGTAGTGTTCATTGATGATATCCTGGTTTATTCGAAGAATGAAGAAGAGCATAAGGAACATTTGTGTTTGGTTTTGGAGAAGCTAAGGGAACATCAGTTATATGCCAAATTTAGCAAATGTGAGTTTTGGTTGAAGGAAGTAGGATTTCTTGGACATGTTATATCCGGAGAACGGATAGCAGTTGACCCCACAAAGGTTGAGACTGTAACCAAATGGGAAGCACCAACGACAGTTGGAGAGATCCGGAGTTTTCTTGGACTCGCAGGATACTACCGGAGATTCATTGCGAATTTTTCAAAGATTGCGAAGCCTATGACCGAGTTGTTGAAAAAGGATACTAAGTTCAATTGGACTGAGGAATGTGAGGCTAGTTTCCAGGAGTTGAAGAAATGATTGTTTACCTCACCAGTGTTGATTTTGCCAGATCAGACCAAGGATTATGAGGTGTATTGCGATGCTTCACATCGAGGACTTGGAGCAGTGCTTATGCAGGAAGGTAGAGTTGTTTCATATGCATCACGACAACTGAAGCCTCATGAGTTGAATTATGCCACACATGATTTGGAGTTAGCAGCTGTAGTGCATGCATTGAAGACATGGAGACATTTCCTCATTGGAAATCATTGTGAGGTGTACACGGATCACAAGAGTTTGAAGTACATTTTCACGCAGAAGAAGTTGAACCTCAGACAAAGGAGATGGTTGGAGCTTATCAAGGATTATGATATGAGATTGCATTACCATCCCGGTAAAGCTAATGTAGTAGCTGACGCATTGAGCCGTAAGAGCCATGTCAATACATTGATGACGGGAGAAATACCCAAGGAGTTAGCAGAAAACCTTCGTGAACTATGTTTGGAGATAGTTCCGAAAGGCTATGTAGCAGCATTGGAGATTCAGTCAACATTGATGGATCTCAGAAATCTGACAAGGAGATTGCTTCTATAAAGGAGAAACTAAGCAAAGGAAAAGCAGAGGGATTTCGTGAGGATGAGCATGATACCCTATGGTTTGAGGACCGTGTTTATGTGCCAAATGACCCGGAGATCATGAAGTTGATTCTACAAGAGGCACATGATTCACCATATTCGATTCACCTAGGAAATACCAAGATGTATTTGGATTTGAAGGAGACATTCTGGTGGACCGGAATGAAGAAGGATATTGCCGCTTATGTAGCAGTTTGCGACGTATGCCATAGAGTGAAGGCAGAACATCAGAAGCCAGCCGGATTGTTACAACCATTGCCAATACCCGAATGGAAGTGGGATAAGATAGGCATGGATTTTATCACAGGACTACCCAGGACAAAAGCAGGATATGACTCGATATGGGTAGTAGTTGATCGTTTGACGAAGGTAGCACATTTCATTCCAGTTAAGACCACTTACACCAGTGCTAAGTTGGCAAAGATATACACGACTAGGATCATTTGTTTGCGTGGAGTTCCAAGGAGTATTGTATCAGATAGAGGAACCCAATTTACCTCAAAGTTTTGGAATCAGTTGCATGAAACTTTGGGAACCAGGCTAGAGTTCAGCACCGCTTTTCATCCGCAGACAGATGGACAAACCGAGAGAGTCAATCAGATTTTGGAAGATATGTTGAGAGCTTGTGCACTAGATTATGGATCTAGTTGGGACGATAATTTGCCGTACGCGGAGTTTTCGTATAACAACAGTTACCAAACCAGTTTGAAGATGGCACCTTTCGAAGCTTTGTACGGAAGGAGGTGCAGGACACCGTTGTCATGGGACGAAGTTGGAGACCGTCAATTCTTTGGACCAGATTTGATTAAAGAGTCTGAACAGAAGGTGAATTTGATTCGCGATAGGCTCAAGGTAGCCCAATCCAGGCAGAAGAGCTATGCAGATTCTAAACGCAAGGAGACAGTTTACGAAACCGGAGATAGAGTGTATCTCCGAGTATCCCCACTTCGAGGAGTTAAACGCTTTGGAGTTAAGGGAAAATTAGCACCGCGTTTCGTTGGACCGTATAAGATCTTGCAACATATGGGAGAAGTCGCGTATAAGTTGGAATTACCAGAGGGACTGTCAGGAGTTCATGATGTATTCCATGTTTCTCAGCTGAAGAAATGTCACGCCGATATGGCGGAGGTACCGTTAAGAGATACAGTGCCGCTTGAAGCAATTCAGTTGAAGGACGATTTAACGTATGAAGAGAAACCAGTCAAAATTCTCGAGTTTGCCAGCAGAGTTACTCGTAGCAAGGTTATCAAGTTTTGCAAAGTTCAGTGGAACCACCACTTACAGGATGAAGCCACCTGGGAGAGAGAAGAAGATTTGCTCAAGGACCACCCTCACCTATTTTCTAGCCAACCCGAATCTCGAGGGCGAGATTCATCATAAGGGGGGTAGGTTTGTAACATCCCAAATTTTCAATTTGGAATGTTATACACTAGATCATCATGCATATCATATTTTCTTGCATTTTGTCGATCCTAGAAATTTCACGCAACTCAAGGACCCTCGGAGAGAGTTGGAGATTTCGTCTTTTTCATATTTGAGTCTTCTCAAATTTTGAAGAAAGGACCATTGGATTTGTCGGAGTTTATTTGCCTTTTATTTGGATAGGGAAAAATGCGTGTTTTAAAAATTTGCATTTTAGGCCCGGAGAAAAGTTCATTTTGTTCGACTCATTTTTAGGAGTCGGGGAAAATTTACTTTATTAGATTTGGAGTTCATTTAGATCTCTTTTTGTTTTTTTCCGAGCGCGGAACCATTTTTTTTAAAAAGGAGAGATCCAGCGACTTGGGCCAAAGGCCCAAGCCACCGAGCCGCCGCTGGCCAGGAGGCCAGGCGCCAGTGAGGCGCCAGCGCGCGCGCCCCAGGCGCAGGAGGCCGCCGCCGCCGCCGTTTCCTTGTCCTAGTAGGATTCATCCTATTTCGTTTTTTTCTAGATCTCTTTCCTCTTTTCTTTCCTAGTCCTAGTCTATTTCCTTGACCCCTACCCCAAGTTTTCTTCCCCCTCCCCAATATAAATACTCCCACACCCCTCCTCTAAACACATCAAATCCAAAGCCCCAAAGCCCCAAGCACACCGCGCCCATCACCTGCGCCGCCGCACCCCACCGCCGCCGCACCACCCGCGCCGCCGCCACACCTTGCCGCCGCCCACGCCCACGCCGCCGGAGTTCCTCGCTGGAGACTTCACCGAAGGTAGCCCCGCGCTACATCTCTTCTTTTCATCGGATCGTTTTCTTCTAATCGTTCCGATTCTTCTTTTCCGATTCGTTTTTCTTCGCGAAACCGTTTCGGTTTTCTAGATCGGTTTTTCGTTCGGTTTTCTTTTCCAAAACCCTAGACCGGATTTGTTTTCTTTTCCGATTTAGTTGCTTCAAGACTGTTCGCCGGACCGTTCGTCTTAACGAACGTGATCACCGGATTCTTCTAGGTTGACGAACGTCCGTTCGTTCAACCGTTCTTCTTTTTCTTTTCGTCGAATTTATTCCACGATCGCGATCTCAGATCTGATTTTCTTTCTAATCTATCTTCTCGCTCATTTATCGGAATCAGGTGATTCAAGCGCCTGGAGTTTCATTTCGAAACCGCCGTTCCGTCTAATCAACTTTAACTAAGTTTTGCTATGATAAAATTTGACCTAGTTTCAACTTGCTAGAATCGAGTTGTTTTCCGCCGTTTTGTTTCGGTTTCTTTGTTCGGTTCTTTCTCTCTTTGCAACCGAAGTTCTTAAGTTGAACTTTTTGGTTAGATCTCTTGTTCGAGTTTTACCTGTGCATTAGATGAGTACTTATTATATGCTTGTTGTTTGTCTGTGATAGATTACCCGGATTGCGCTGCCTGTTACTTCGAATCTCTAGGACTCGCGGATCATCAGTAAGGCAAGTAACACTTTGATCATACCTTTTCTACAACCCAGTTTTATTGCATTAGATCCACCCTCACACATTGCATGATTAGGATCTAATTAAATTGTGGGATGGGAAGTAGATGAGGTAGTACCTATTACCTGTTTATTATGAAACCTTTGGGAGTTACTTCTACGTTTGCTTATTATGCCATGCTATGCTAGTAGACGTGGATTGGGTGAGTGATATCCATGACAAATGTGAGATTGATAATTTTAATGGTTTATCTAAGGTGGCAACTTAAACACACATCTGGGTGGATTGAGGCACCTGATGTCTATCAGGACTTGCCTGTTATTTTAGGGACCGCCACCCAGGCTCAAAGGGATCATAAGATCTTTCATGCTAAATACTTACGTGTGCAGCCACAAGCCATTATGGGCTCTAGCATAGTTGACTAAGTCGTGCGAACTCTTATAGGGGTAGACTAGCAGATGTAGGGGTTGTAGGTGGTACGGTCTACTCCGTCGTAAGGTGCTAGCGCTTCTGAAAGACTATGTCTCGGTCATCCGTTTCTCAAACACCAGTAGTGCGAGAAAACCAACGGAGGCGATCGTGTCTTGTGGGGAAAAGTGCGCAAACCTCTGCAGAGTGTAACAAACTAATCATGATTAGCCGTGTCCCTGGTTATGGACAATCTTGAGTATCTAGTACTTGAATATCATGTGAATCTCATCATGTTACTTCTAAATTAATATTGTTGGGTTTTAATTGTTCACTTTTAATTGGGATTGAGGATGCTGTCAACCATTCTCAATGTTTAACAACCACCATGATAGTTAAATAAATTTATTCCTTTGCAGTAGGGAAAAATTGGCTTTATGCAAAACAGTAACCATAGAGCTTTCCACCAGCCAAATATGCATGTAGTATAGCTGTTTCATTCCATTACTCTCTATGTGTTACCTTGCCAGCATATTCCATGTGCTGACCCGTTTCGGGCTGCAACGTTAATGTTGCAGACTTTTCAGACGACGATTGAGGTGTTTTAGGTCGTGGTTCTATACTCACTGATGCCGTTGGAGTTGATGGACCCATTTATCTTCCAAGTCTTCCGCTGTTATCGTTATTAGATGGCCTTAAGCCATATTTATGTAATAAGTTCTCTTCGGAGACATCGTTGTAATAAGTGTGTGATTGCCACTTTGCTATAAATCCTTCGAAGTACTGTGTGGTGTCAGCATTACTGATCCAGGGATGACACCGGAGCACAAAGATCAGACTGTTTGAGGTTCGGTCGCTACAGAGATGGTATCAGAGCACACGCTGACTGTAGAACACGACCACTAAGTTAAAGCCATAGATCACTATTCTCTCCTCATTTTCTAACTCCTCATCTTTTCTACTCTTTAGTATGAAGGACGCGAAGATTAAGTACACTCAACCGGATGAAGGCACACCTTTTCGATTTCACTTGAAGGAAGTCACCAAGTACCTGAACATTGGATTACCAAGCTTCACGGGAACCTTCAACGCCACTTTGCCTGAAGAGGAGCGCTGGAAGATTCAAGCTCACGTTCCGGGAAGGACATTCGCGCCAATCATGAAGCCCATAGATAGTGTTTTCAATGCACCCACCTGGAGTCTAGGAAGGAGCATGGCAGCCCATATCACCATAGGACGCATTGGAGAAGTTTATCAAGAAGACCTCAAGAACACTATCTACCAGATTTGCGGACGCCGAGATGAACAATGGGAGTTAGTCAGCACCAAGAAGGATAAATCCATTGCAGCTTTTATCTAGGAGTTAAACCAGCACATTCGACGCCTCGAGAACCAGATGTGCAATGATATGATGGAGTTGAAGAATGCGAAGACAAGGATCATCGAGCTAGAAGGAGAACTGAAGGCTACACGCAAGGATTACATGGACGAGATCGTAGCTCTAGCAAGACACAACGTCGATCTTAAGCAGGAGATTGAAGAACTCAAGAGAAAGTTAGCATCCAAGGAGGAAGACGAGTACGTCGCATGCCCGGATAACTACATCATCATCGATGACACCGATTCGGATCCAAGTGAACCCGACTTTGATGACGAAGCTGGAGCGGACATCATGGAGTCTTCCACCGGTTCAAATTTTTAGATGACCACCAAATATTAGTAGTATTCCCCCATGTAAACACTATATTTCGAGCACTTTTGCGATAGCTAGATCGATTGTATGCCCTTTTTTGATTGAATGAAGTGATTTTGTGTGAATTTGCTCATGTGCATTGGGGTAGTGTTTCTCTCTTTAGACCTCACTCTATTCTTATATCTCATCTTTTCTAAACCCTTAAATGCCTCCGAGACGTGACCCCGGATTTACCATTAAGGATTGGTAACTATGTTTTTCCCTCAGACCTAATAGTATTGTAATCTCAAGGATTGGATGTGATATTAGGCATGGATTGGTTATCAAAGTATGAAGGGAATATTGAGTGTGCTAGTAAGTCAATTTTGCTTACCACACCAGAAGGAAGGAGGATCAAGTATGTATCCCGGCATATGCCAAAGAGGACACAAGTAAATTGCCTAACAGGAGTAGTGCAGGAGGAAGTACCTGTGGTAAAGGATTTTCCTGATGTATTTCCGGAGGAGTTGCCAGGCATGCCACCAGATAGAGACATTGAGTTTTTGATTGAGTTATTGCCAGGCACTGGACCAATATCAAAGAGACCATACCGGATGCCAGCAAATGATTTGGTGGAAATTAAGAATCAGATTAAGGAGTTGTTGGAGAAAGGTTACATTCGCCCAAGTTCTTCGCCTTGGGGATCACCCGTACTTCTAGTGGAGAAGAAACATGGATCATTAAGGATGGTTGTTGATTACCGTGGATTGAATGAAGTAACCATCAAGAACAAGTACCCACTGCCAATGATTAATGATCTGTTTGATCGATTGCAAGGAGCTAAAGTATTTTCCAAGATCGATTTGTGATCAGGGTACCACCAGTTGAAGATTCGAGAGCAGGATATTCCTAAGACAGCATTCACCACAAGATATGGACTGTATGAGTATACCGTTATGTCATTTGGATTGACTAACGCACCTGCCTATTTTATGAACATGATGAACAAAGTGTTTATGGAGTTTTTGGATAAGTTCGTCGTAGTGTTCATTGATGATATCCTGGTTTATTCGAAGAATGAAGAAGAGCATAAGGAACATTTGCGTTTGGTTTTGGAAAAGCTAAGGGAACATCAGTTATATGCCAATTTAGCAAATGTGAGTTTTGGTTGAAGGAAGTAGGATTTCTTGGACATGTTATATCCGGAGAAGGGATAGCAGTTGACCCCACAAAGGTTGAGACTGTAACCAAATGGGAAGCACCAACGACAGTTGGAGAGATCCGGAGTTTTCTTGGACTCGTAGGATACTACCGGAGATTCATTGAGAATTTTTCAAAGATTGTGAAGCCTATGACGGAGTTGTTGAAAAAGGATACTAAGTTCAATTGGACTGAGGAGTGTGAGGCTAGTTTCCAGGAGTTGAAGAAACGATTGGTTACCTCACCAGTGTTGATTTTGCCAGATCAGACCAAGGATTATGAGGTGTATTGCGATGCTTCACGTCGAGGACTTGGAGCAGTGCTTATGCAGGAAGGTAGAGTTGTTTCGTATGCATCACGACAACTGAAGCCTCATGAGTTGAATTATTCCACACATGATTTGGAGTTAGCAGCCGTAGTGCATGCATTGAAGACATGGAGACATTTCCTCATTGGAAATCATTGTGAGGTGTACACGGATCACAAGAGTTTGAAGTACATTTTCACGCAGAAGGAGTTGAACCTCAGACAAAGGAGATGGTTGGAGCTTATCAAGGATTATGATATGAGATTGCATTACCATCCCGGTAAAGCTAATGTAGTAGCTGACGCATTGAGCCGTAAGAGCCATGTCAATACATTGATGACGGGAGAAATACCCAAGGAGTTAGCAGAAAACCTTCGTGAACTATGTTTGGAGATAGTTCCGAAAGGCTATGTAGCAGCATTGGAGATTCAGTCAACATTGATGGATCTCAGAAATCTGACAAGGAGATTGCTTCTATAAAGGAGAAACTAAGCAAAGGAAAAGCAAAGGGATTTCGTGAGGATGAGCACGATACCCTATGGTTTGAGGACCGTGTTTATGTGCCAAATGACCCGGAGATCAGGAAGTTGATTCTACAAGAGGCACATGATTCACCATATTCGATTGACCTAGGAAATACCAAGATGTATTTGGATTTGAAGGAGACATTCTGGTGGACTGGAATGAAGAAGGATATTGCCGCTTATGTAGCAGTTTGCGACGTATGCCATAGAGTGAAGGCAGAACATCAGAAGCCAGCCGGATTGTTACAACCATTGCCGATACCCGAATGGAAGTGGGATAAGATAGGCATGGATTTTATCACAGGACTACCCAGGACGAAAGTAGGATATGACTCGATATGGGTAGTAGTTGATCGTTTGACGAAGGTAGCACATTTCATTCCAGTTAAGACCACTTACACCAGTGCTAAGTTGGCAAAGATATACATGACTCGGATCATTTGTTTGCATGGAGTTCCAAGGATTATTGTATCAGACAGAGGAACCCAATTTACCTCAAAGTTTTGGAATCAGTTGCATGAAACTTTGGGAACCAGGCTAGAGTTCAGCACCGCTTTTTATCCGCAGACAGATGGACAGACCGAGAGAGTCAATCAGATTTTGGAAGATATGCTGAGAGCTTGTGCACTAGATTATGGATCTAGTTGGGACGATAATTTGTCGTGCGCGGAGTTTTCGTATAACAACAGTTACCAAACCAGTTTGAAGATGGCACCTTTCGAAGCTTTGTACGGAAGGAGGTGCAGGACACCGTTGTCATGGGACGAAGTTGGAGACCGTCAATTCTTTGGACCAGATTTGATTAAAGAGTCTGAACAGAAGGTGAAGTTGATTCGTGATAGGCTCAAGGTAGCCCAATCCAGGCAGAAGAGCTATGCAGATTCTAAACGCAAGGAGACAATTTATGAAACCGGAGATAGAGTGTATCTCCGAGTATCCCCACTTCGAGGAGTTAAACGCTTTGGAGTTAAGGGAAAATTAGCACCGCGTTTCGTTGGACCGTATAAGATCTTGCAACATATGGGAGAAGTCGCGTATAAGTTGGAATTGCCAGAGGGACTGTCAGGAGTTCATGATGTATTCCATGTTTCTCAGCTAAAGAAATGTCACGCCGATATGGTGGAGGTACCGTTAAGAGATACAGTGCCGCTTGAAGCAATTCAGTTGAAGGACGATTTAACGTATGAAGAGAAACCAGTCAAAATTCTCGAGTTTGCCAGCAGAGTTACTCGCAGCAAGGTTATCAAGTTTTGCAAAGTTCAATGGAACCACCACTCAGAGGATGAAGCCACCTGGGAAAGAGAAAAAGATTTTCTCAAGGACCACCCTCACCTATTTTCTAGCCAACCCGAATCTCGAGGGCGAGATTCATCTTAAGGGGGGTAGGTTTGTAACATCCCAAATTTTCAATTTGGAATGTTATACACTAGATCATCATGCATATCATATTTTCTTGCATTTTGTCGATCCTAGAAATTTCAGCAACTCAAGGACCCTCGGAGAGAGTTGGAGATTTCGTCTTTTTCATATTTGAGTCTTCTCAAATTTTGAAGAAAGGATCATTGGATTTGTCGGAGTTTATTTGCCTTTTGTTTGGATAGGGAAAAATGCGCGTTTTAAAAATTTGCATTTTAGGCGCGGAGAAAAGTTCATTTTGTTCGACTCATTTTTAGGAGTCGCGGAAAATTTACTTTATTAGATTTGGAGTTCATTTAGATCTCTTTTTGTTTTTTTCCGAGCGCGGAACCATTTTAAAAAAAAGGAGAGGTCCAGCGACTTGGGCCAAAGGCCCAAGCCACCGAGCCGCCGCTGGCCAGGAGGCCAGGCGCCAGCGAGGCGCCAGCGCGTGCGCCCCAGGCGCAGGAGGCCGCCGCCGCCGCCGTTTCCTTGTCCTAGTAGGATTCATCCTATTTCGTTTTTTTCTAGATCTCTTTCCTCTTTTCTTTCCTAGTCCTAGTCTATTTCCTTGACCCCTACCCCAAGTTTTCTCCCCCCTCCCCAATATAAATACTCCCACACCCCCCCTCTAAACACATCAAATCCAAAGCCCAAAGCCCCAAGCACACCGCGCCCATCACCCGTGCCGCCGCACCCCACCGCCGCCGCACCACCCGCGCCGCCGCCGCACCTTGCCGCCGCCCACGCCCACGCCGCCGGAGTTCCTCGCCGGAGACTTCACCGGAGGTAGCCCCGCGCTACATCTCTTCTTTTCATCGGATCGTTATCTTCTAATCGTTCCGATTCTTTTTTTCCGATTCGTTTTTCTTTGCGAAACCGTTCCAGTTTTCTAGATCAGTTTTTCGTTCGGTTTTCTTTTCCGAAACCCTAGATCGGATTCGTTTTCTTTTCCGATTTAGTTGCTTCAAGACTGTTCGCCGGATCGTTCGTCTTAACGAACGTGATCACCGAATTCTTCTAGGTTGACGAACGTCCGTTCATTCAACCGTTCTTCTTTTTCTTTTCGTCGGATTTATTCTGCGATCGCGATCTCAGATCCGATTTTCTTTCTAATCTATCTTCTCGCTCGTTTATCGGAATCAGGTGATTCAAGCGCTTGGAGTTTCGTTTCGAAACCGCCGTTCCGTCTAATCAACTTTAACTAAGTTTTTCTATGATAAAATTTGACCTAGTTTCAACTTGCTACAATCGAGTTGTTTTCCGCCGTTTTGTTTCGGTTTCTTTGTTTGGTTATTTCTCTCTTTGCAACCGGAGTTCTTAAGTTGAACTTTCTAGTTAGATCTCTTGTTCGAGTTTTACCTGTGCATTAGATGAGTACTTATTATATGCTTGTTGTTTGTCTGCGATAGATTACCCGGATTGCGCCACCTGTTACTTTGAATCTCTAGGACTCGCGGATCATCAGCAAGGCAAGTAACACTTTGATCATACCTTTTCTACAACCCAGTTTTATTGCATTAGATCCACCCTCACACGTTGCATGATTAGGGTCTAATTAAATTGTGGGATGGGAAGTAGATGAGGTAGTACCTATTACCTGTTTATTATGAAACCTTTGGGAGTTACTTCTACGTTTGCTTATTATGCCATGCTATGCTAGTAGACGTGGATTGGGTGAGTGATATCCATGACAGATGTGAGATTGATAATTTTAATGGTTTATCTAAGGTGGCAACTTAAACACACATCTGGGTGGATTGAGGCACCTGATGTCTATCAGGACTTGCCTGTTTTTTTATGGACCGCCACCCAGGCTCAAAGGGATCATAAGATCTTTCATGCTAAATACTTACGTGTGCAGCCACAAGCCATTATGGGCTCTGGCATAGTTGACTAAGTCGTGCGAACTCTTATAGGGGTAGACTAGCAGATGTAGGGGATGTAGGTGGTACGGTCTACTCCGTCGTAAGGTGCTAGCGCTTCTGAAAGACTATGTCTCAGTCATCCATTTCTCAAACACCAGTAGTGCGAGAAAACCAACGGAGGCGATTGAGTCTTGTGGGGAAAAGTGCGCAAACCTCTGCAGAGTGTAACAAACTAATCATGATTAGCCGTGTCCCCGGGTATGGACAATATTGAGTATCTAGTACTTGAATATCATGTGAATCTCATCATGTTACTTCTAAATTAATATTGTTGGGTTTTAATTGTTCACTTTTAATTGGGATTGAGGATGCTGTCAACCATTCTCAATGTTTAACAACCACCATGATAGTTAAATAAATTTATTCCTTTGCAGTAGGGAAAAATTGGCTTTACGCAAAACAGTAACCATAGAGCTTTCCACCAGCCAAATATGCATGTAGTATAGCTGTTTCATTCCATTACTCTCTATGTGTTACCTTGCCAGCATATTCCATGTGCTGACCCGTTTCGGGCTGCAACGTTAATGTTGCAGACTTTTCAGACGACGATTGAGGTGTTTTAGGTCGTGGTTCTATACTCAGTGATGCCGTTGGAGTTGATGGACCGATTTATCTTCCAAGTCTTCCGCTGTTATCGTTATTAGATGGCCTTAAGCCATATTTATGTAATAAGTTCTCTTGGGAGACATCGTTGTAATAAGTGTCTGACTGCCACTCTGCTATAAATCCTTCGAAGTACTGTGTGGTGTCAGCATTACTGATCCAGGGATGACACCGGAGCACAGAGATCAGACTGTTTGAGGTCTGGTCGCTACACGCAGTAAAGAGGGTTTGCTTCATCCACAGAAGCTGAGCGCAGCAAGATCCAGCAGCAATGTATTCAGATTCAGTAGTTGAGAGGGATACACAGTCCAGCTTCTTTGAAGACCAACATACAAGTGATCATCCCAGAAAGTGACATGTGCCTGATGTAGACTTCCGATCAACCTTGTCACCAGCATAATCAGCATCCGAGAATCCAACCAGATCAAACTCTGAGCCCTTTGGATACCATAACCCTAGAGTTGGGGTGTGAGCCAAATATCAAAGAATTCGCTTCACAGCTAAGTGATGCGACTCCTTTGGTGCCGCTTGAAATCGAGCACACATGCAAACACTAAGCATAATATCTGGCCTAGATGCACATAAATAAAGCAAAGAACCAATCATGGAGCGGTATACCTTTTGATCGAACTCTTTACCATTGTCGTCAGGACCCAGATGATGTTTGGCTGGCATTGGTGTTGTGAAACCTTTGCAGTCTTGCATACCGAACTTCTTCAGGCAATCTTTGAGATACTTCTCTTGAGATATGAAGATGCCATTGCGTTGTTGCCGTATCTGAAGACCGAGGAAGAATTTCAGCTCCCCCATCATAGACATCTGATATTGCTCTTGCATCATATATCCAAACTCCTCACTTTACTTCAGGTTGGTGCAGCCGAAGATAATGTCATCCACATATATTTGGCACACAAACAGTTCACCATCATATGTCTTCGTGAAGAGAGTGGGATCTAGGGAGCCAGGTATGAAGCCTTTGCTCTTCAGGAAGTATTTGAGTGTGTCATACCAGGCCCGAGGGGCTTGTTTGAGGCCATACAGTGCCTTATTGAGCTTGTAAACCATGTCAGGATGTTTTGGATCTTCAAACCTAGGTGGTTGTGCAACATACACTTCTTCTTCAATCTTGCCATTGAGGAAGGCACTCATCACATCCATTTGATATAAAAGTATGTTATGATGATTTGCATAGGCCAGCAGTATACGGATGGCTTCAAGTCTGGCCACAGGAGCAAATGTTTCATCGAAGTCAATGCCTTCCACTTGAGTATATCCTTGAGCAACGAGACGAGCTTTGTTTCTGACAACTTGATCATGCTCATATTGCTTGTTGCGGTATATCCATTTGGTGCCTATTATGTTATGCTTCCATGGATCAAGATGCTTAACCAATTCCCATACATTGTTTAGCTCAAACTGATGAAGCTCTTCTTGCATTGCTTGAATCCACTCAGGTTCCATAAAAGCTTCTTCAACTTTCTTGGGTTCTGTGATTGAAACAAATGCGAAGTGTCCGCAGAAATTTGCCAGTTGAGTTGCCCTTGAACTAGTCAGTGGACCAGGTGCATTGATGCTATCAATTATTCTGTCAATCTGCACTTCATTGGCAACACGAGGATGTATGGGTCGAAGACTTTGCTCTTGCTGATCTATGTTATCGTGGGGAGGAATGTCTTCAGGCTGAGCATTGTCTTCATGTGGATCAGGTGCTGAGATGATAAATTCTTCTTCAGGATGAGCTTCAAAAGGTATAATTTCTCCAGTTCCCATTAGCTTAATTGATTCACTGGCTGGAACTTCATCTAGCACATCTGGCAGTTGCTCTCTTTGTGAACCATTTGTCTCATCGAACCGCACATCCACTGTTTCAACCACTTTGTAGTGAAAGAGATTGAAGACTCTGTAGGAGTGCGAATCCTTTCCATATCCAAGCATAAATCCCTCATGTGCTTTTCTTGCAAATTTTGAGGTGTGGTGTGGGTCCTTGATCCAGCATCTTGCGCCAAATACTCTGAAGTAACTGACATTTGGCTTCTTGCCAGTTAGAAGTTCATAAGATGTCTTGTTCAGAAGCTTGTGAAGATAAACACGGTTGATTGTATGGCATGCAATGTCAATGGCTTCAGGCCAGAATTTTCTTGGAGTCTTGTACTCATCTAGCATTGTTCTGGCCATCTCAATGAGTGTTCTGTTCTTGCGTTCGATGACGCCATTCTGCTGTGGCATGTACGGAGCTGAGAATTCATGTGTGATGCCCAAGGTATCCAGATATGTATCAAGGCCAGTGTTCTTGAATTCAGTGCCATTGTCACTTCTGATGTGCTTTATCTTGGCGCCATAATTGTTCATAGCCCGATTTGCGAAGCGTCTGAAGACATCCTGCACTTCAGTCTTGTAAAGGATTATGTGCGCCCAAGTATATCTAGAGTAATCATCAACAATGACAAAGCCATAGAGGCAAGCAGTAGTGGAAAAAGTTGAGTAGTGAGTGGGACCAAAAAGATCCATGTGAAGCAGTTCGAAGGGTCGAGTAGTGGTCATGATTGTCTTCGAAGGATGTTTTGCCCTTGTCATCTTCCCTGCTTCACAGGCACCGCATAAGTGATCTTTCTTGAACTTGACGCCCTCGATGCCTATGACATGCTTCTTCTTCGCAAGGGTGTGGAGGTTCCTCATGCCAGCATGCCCAAGCCTCTGATGCCAAAGCCAGCATTCTGAAGCCTTTGCCAGAAGACATACTACAAGTTGTGGCCCTGCTGAGAAATCTACCACATACAGATCATCTTTCTGATACCCTTCAAACACTAGATACCTTTCAGATTCCATTAGTACTAGGCAACGATATTTTCCAAAAATTACAATCATGTTCAAATCGCAAAGCATTGAGATAGACATTAAGTTGAAGCCAAGGGATTCAACAAACATGACTTTATCCATGTGTTGATCCTTTGAGATTGCAACTCTACCTAGACCCAATACCTTACTTTTACCAGTGTCAGCAAATGTGATGTGGCTCTTGTCGGATGGAGGTAAGGTTGAGTCCATAAAAAGACTTCTTTTGCCAGTCATGTGATTTGTACACCCACTGTCAATAATCCATTCTGAAGACTCTGAAGGCGCTGGTGTCGTACCCTACAGTGCAGTTAGGGGGATAGGCTTCACGAAGAGAATTGTGAAGCAAAAAACATTTGACGAAGCAGTGGGTTATGAAAACTTAGATCCAGGTTAGGACTAATAGGAAGAGTAGCGTGCGATTCAGGTACGAAATACATAGTGATGCCATTTGGGCATTTGATCTTGCACCCCCACAAGATTTTAAGGTCCCCAGCAATAGCGTCAGAAGATTTTGGTTTTCTGCTGGAGACCTTTCCCTGCAAAAGAGAGTTAAGCTTTCTTAACCACCCACATCTTCAAGGGTGGCTTAGAAGCAATAAGTCTAAGTGCAGCATCTGAGAATTTTGGCTTTGGAGCCCTAGCAAACAGTCTAGCAGGCATGCAATAGTACTCATAAGAATAGGCAGAATAGTTCTTGGTCATATGAACATGACGGTTTGAAGAACCGCTCTCATATGCCTGAGCATGGTTTCCCAGCAAAACATTTGCGTTAGTGCGACTCAGGTGAGTCCTCCGTCTGTATGAAGCCTTTGGACCATATGACGCCTTTGGTCTGAGGTTTGTCTTCTTCATGTGAGGTGTCATGAGAACATTCACAGGAAGATTCTCCAGACATGTTTTTGGAACCCAGATCTTCTTCATAGGCGGTCCATTCCTGCAGTTAGTACCAATGTACCTGGCAAATACTTCACCATTCTGATTCTTAAACAGTTTATAGTTTGCATCAAAGGATTCATCAATGATAATGGGATTAGCACAAGTGAAGCCAGATAGATTGGATGGATCTGCTGAGGATTCCTTTGTAGCAACCCATGTGGTTTTGGGGTACTGCTCAGGTTTCCAGTAAGAGCCATCTGCATTAATTTTCCTCACGAACCCAACACCCTCTTTCCTAGGGTTTCGGTTCAGAATCTGCTTCTTGAGGACATCACATAATGTCTGATGTCCTTTGAGACTTTTGTACATCCCTGTTTCAAGCAATGTCTTAAACCTAGCATTCTCATCAGCAATAGCAGTGGTATCCTCAGCAGAGGGGTTAGTTACCACCTCAACAGTTGAAGATATTGCAACAGCAGTAGCAGTGGAACATTCAGCAACAGAAGTAGCATTATCACGCTCAATGCATTTAAGGCATGGTGGTTCAAATCCTTCCTGAGCGGAACTGATCTGTTCGGCGCGAAGCGACTCGTTTTCCTTTTGAAGATCTTCATGAGCCGCTCTCAATTTCTCAAGATCTTGCTTCCTTTGAAGATAATCATAGGAGAGCTTTTCATGAGTTGTTGAGAGAGTATCATGACGATCTTCAAGTTCCTGATACTTAACGTGAAGATTTTTTATGTCTTCAATTAAGGATTCAGACCGAGTCATTTCAGCACCCAACAGATCATCGCTTCTGTCTAACAGTTTTTGACTATGTTCCATGGCTTTCTGTTGTTCAGTTGCAATTTTAGCAAGTGTTTTGTAGCTGGGTTTTGAATCACAATCAGAATCATCGTCACTGGATGTTTGATAGTGAGTAGTGCGTGTCTTTACCTTGGCACCGCGTGCCATGAAGCAGTAGGTAGGAGTGGAGTCGTCCTTGTCATTTGCATCGGTGTTGGTGATGAAGTCATTGTCTTCAGTGTTGAAGATGGACTTGGCGACGTAAGCTGTAGCCAGACTCGCAACGCCAGAATCAGATTCCTCCTCAGACTCCACCTCTGCCTCCTCAGAAGCGGGTTCCTCCTCTGAATCCATTTCCTTTCCAACAAACGCACGAGCCTTGCCAGTTGAGCTCTTCTTGTGTGATGAAGACTTTGAGGAAGACTTGGAAGAAGACTTTGAGTATTTCTTCTTCTTCTTGTCGTCAGAGTCATATTCCTTGCTCTTCTTCGTCTTTCTGCTCTCATTGTCCCATTGTGGACACTCAGAGATGAAGTGTCCAGTTTTCTTGCACTTGTGACATGTTTTCTTCTTGTAGTCATGAGCAGAAGCTTCATCATTCCTTGAGCTTGATCGTGAAGACTTTCTGAAGCCTTTCTTCTTGGTGAATTTCTGGAACTTCTTCACAAGCATTGCAAGTTCCCTTCCAATGTCTTCAGGATCATCAGAACTGCTGTCAGATTCTTCTTCAGATGAGGACACAGCTTTTGCCTTCAAGGCACGAGTTCGCCCATAGTTTGGACCGTAGATATCTCTTTTCTCAGAAAGCTGAAACTCATGTGTGTTGAGCCTCTCAAGTATGTCAGACGGATCGAGTGTCTTGAAGTCTGGACATTCTTGAATCATCAGGGCTAGGATGTCAAACGAACTGTCAAGTGATCTCAGCAGCGTCTTGACGATTTCATGTTTGGTGATCTCAGTGGCGCAGAGGGCTTGAAGCTCATTTGTGATGTCAGTGAGCCGGTCAAATGTGTGCTGGACATTCTCATTGTCATTTCGCTTGAAGCGGTTGAAGAGATTGCGAAGAACACTGATTCTCTGATCTCTCTGGGTTGAGATGCCTTCATTGACTTTGGAGAGCCAGCCCCAGACTAGCTTGGATGTCTTCAAGGCACTCACATGGCCGTACTGTCCCTTGGTCAGATGACCACAGATGATATTCTTGGCAGTAGAGTCCAGTTGAGTGAACTTCTTGACATCAGCAGCAGTGACACCTTCTCCAGCCTTGGGAACGCCGTTTTCGACGACATACCATAGGTCGACGTCAATGGCTTCAAGATGCATGCGCATCTTATTCTTCCAGTAGGGATATTCAGTTCCATCGAAGAGGGGGCACGCAGCGGAGACTTTAATTATCCCTGCAGTCGACATAGCTAAAACTCCAGGTGGTTAAACCGAGTCACACAAAACAAGGGAGCACCTTGCTCTGATACCAATTGAAAGTGTGTTATATCGACTAGAGGGGGGGTGAATAGGCGATTTTTATGAAAGTCTTCAAAACGTGAAAGTTATGAAGACAAACAGTACAGATATGCCTATCACTTAAGCAGCGGAAGTTAGATTACACTAGGCAAGCCATGGTCAAGTATTCAATGGAGTGAAAGCACAAGACAAGTAGCTGCAGTGTAATAAGGATCAGGTAGGAAGAAGTTATGAAGCCAAACAAATCATACAGTTATGATGTGAAAACAGAAGATACAGCAAGCATGCAATGGCTTCACAATGTGTAACAGTAAGTAAAAGGAAGTGAAGATGAAACCAGTGACACGCTGAAGACAATGATTTGTTGGACCAGTTCCAGTTGTTGTGACAACTGTACGTCTGGTTGGAGCGGCTAGGTATTTAAACCAAAGGACACACAGTCCCGGACACCCAGTCCTGAACATGCAGCTCAGGACACCCAGTCCTCACCATTTTCTCCTTGAGCTAAGGTCACACAGACCTCACCCAATCACTCTGGTAAGTCTTCAAGGTAGACTCCCAAACCTTCACAGACTTCGTTCACTGGCAATCCACAATTTCTCTTGGATGCTCAGAACGCGACGCCTAACCGGCTGGAGGATGCACAGTCCTCAAGTGTAATAAGTCTTCAGATCACTCAGACAAGAAGACTTAAGTGATGCCCAATTTACTCTGGCTCTGGGTGGTTAGGGCTTTTCTCCTCGCTAGGAATTTTCTCTCAAAGGCTTTGAGGTGGGTTGCTCTCAAACGACAAAAGCCGTGCACTGAAATCTGAGCAGCCAACCGTTTATGGTTGTAGGGGGTGGACTATTTATAGCCACTGGGCACCCTGACCTGATTTGTCCGAAATGACCCTGGGTCACTAAGGAACTGACACGTGTACCAACGGTCAGATTTCAATCTCACACGGCAACTTTGCTTGGGCTACAAGTAAAGCTGACTTGTCCGATTCTGGACAAGATTTGCTCTCATAGTCTTCGCTCGAAGATATAGGTTTTGAATTAGGCATCACTTCAGTCATTCTGACTGGTTCTCTTGGACCCCACTTAACAGTACGGTGGTTCCTATGACTCAACACAAATGAAATAAAACTACGAAGAATCTAAGTCTTCGAGTTCCATAGGCTTAGCGTGGTGTCTTCTCTTGTCATAGTCTTGAATGTGAATATCTTCAAATACCACCATTGTCTTCCATGTCTTCATACATTTTTAGGGGTCATCTCTGGTAGTAAAACCAAATCAATGAGGGACTTCTACCTGTGTGATCCTGCAATTCTCACAAACACATTAGTCCCTCAACTAGGTTTGTCGTCATACTCCAAAACCAACTAGGGGTGGCACTAGATGCACTTACAATCTTGCGGTGTCCTTTCCTAGTGACAGAAGGGGCAGCAAGGCACATATTGCATCGTTGCCATCGAGGATAACAAGATGGGGTTTATTTCATATTGCATGAATTTATCTCTCTACATCATGTCATCTTGCTTAAGGTGTTACTCTGTTTTTAACTTAATACTCTAGATGCATGCTGGATAGCGGTCGATGAGTGGAGTAAAAGTAGTAGATGCAGAATCTTTTCGGTCTACTTGTTATGGACGTGATGCCTATATACATGATCATGCCTAGATATTCTCGTAACTATGCTCAATTCTGTCAATTGCTCAACAGTAATTTGTTCACCCACCGTAGAATACTTATGCTCTTAAGAGAAGCCACTAGTGAAACCTATGGCCCCCGGGTCTATTCTCATCATATCAATCTCCATCACTTTAATCTTGCTTTGCTTTTTACTTTGCTTTTACTTTTTACTTTGCATCTTTATACCAAAAATATTATATCTATCAGATCTCACTCTCGTAAGTGACCGTGAAGGGATTGACAACCCCTAATCGCGTTGGTTGTGAGTAGCTATCGCTTTGTGCAGGTACGAGGGACTTGAGCGTGGCCTCCTACTGGATTGATACCTTAGTTCTCAAAAACTGAGGGAAATACTTACGCTACTCTGCTGCATCATCCCTTCCTCTTCGGGGAAAACCAACGCAAGCTCAAGACATAGCAGCTACCCCCCCCCCCAGGCGCGCCCTCCACACTCGTGAGCCCCCTGTTGCTCCACCGACGTACTCCTTCCTCCTATATATACCTACGTACCCCCAAATGGTCATATATGGAGCCAAAACCCTAATTCCACCGCTGTAACTTTCTATATCCACGAGATCCCATCTTGGGGCCTGTTCCGGAGCTCCGCCGGAGGGGGCATCAATCACGTAGGGCTTCTACATCAACACCATAGCCCCTCCGATGAAGTGTGAGTAGTTTACCTCAGACCTACGGGTCAATAGTTAGTAGCTGGATGGCTTCTTCTCTCTTTTTGGATCTCAATACAATGTTCTCCCCCTCTCTTGTGGAGAACTATTCAATGTAATCTTATTTTTGTGGTGTGTCTGTTGAGATCGATGAATTGTGGGTTTATGATCAAGTCTATCTACGAATAATATTTGAATCTTCTCTAAATTCTTTTATGCATGATTGGTTATCTTTGCAAGTCTCTTCGAATTATCAGTTTGGTTTGGCCTACTAGATTGATCTTTCTTGCAATGGGAGAAGTGCTTAGCTTTGGGTTCAATCTTGTGGTGTCCTTTCCCAGTGACAGTAGGGGCAGCAAGGCATGTATTGTATTGTTGCCATCGAGGATAACAAGATGGGATTTTCTTCATATTGCATGAGTCTATCCCTCTACATCATGTCATCTTGCTTAAGGCGTTACTCTGTTTTTAACTTAATACTCTAGATGCATGCTGGATAGCGGTCGATGAGTGGAGTAATAGTAGTAGATGCAGGCAGGAGTCGGTCTACTTGTCTCGGATGTGATGCCTATATACATGATCATACCTAGATATTCTCATAACTATGCTCAATTTTGTCAATTGCTCAACAGTAATTTGTTCACCCACCATAGAATACTTATGCTCTCGAGAGAAGCCACTAGTGAAACCTATGGCCCCCGGGTCTATCTTCATCATATTAATCTCCTACTACTTAGTTATTTCCTTTGCTATTTCCTTTGCCTTTATTTACTTTGCATCATTATCACAAAAATACCAAAAATATTATCTTATCATATCTATCAGGTCTCACTCTCGTAAGTGGCCTTATAGGGATTGACAACCCTATTTGCGTTGGTTGCGAGGATTTATTTGTTTTGTGCAGGTACGAGGGACTCACGCGTAGCCTCTTACTGGATTGATGCCTTGGTTCTCAAAAACTGAGGGCAATACTTACGCTACTTTGCTGCATCATCTCTCCTCTTCGGGGAAAACCAACGCAGTGCTCAAGAGGTAGCAGGCCCGGACCGACATTACGCGTACGCTTACGCGAGACTGGTTCTACCGACGTGCTTCACACACAGGTGGCTGACGGGTGTCAGTTTCTCCAACTTTAGTTGATCCGAGTGTGGCTACGCCCGGTCCTTGAGAAGGTTAAAACAACACTGACTTGACAAACTATCGTTGTGGTTTTGATGCGTAGGTAAGAATGGTTCTTGCCCAGCCCGTAGCAGCCACGTAAAACTTGCAACAACAAAGTAGAGGACGTCTAACTTGTTTTTGTAGGGCATGTTGTGATGTGATATGGTCAAGACATGATGCTATATTTTATAGTATGAGATGATCATGTTTTGTAACCGAGTTATCGGCAACTGGCAGGAGCCATATGGTTGTCGCTTTATTGTATGCAATGCAATCACCATGTAATGCTTTATTTTATCACTAAGCGGTAGCGATAGTCGTAGAAGCATAAGTTGGCGAGACGACAACGATGCTACGATGGAGATCAAGGTGTCGCGCCGGTGATGATGGTGATCATGACGGTGCTTCAGAGATGGTGATCACAAGCACAAAATGATGATGGCCATATCATATCACTTATATTGATTGCATGTGATGTTCATCTTTTATGCACCTTATTTTGCTTAGATCAACGGTGCCATTATAAGATGATCTCTCACTAAATTTCAAGGTATAACTGTTCTCCCTGAGTATGCATCGTTGCAAAAGTTCTTTGTGCTGAGACACCACGTGATGATCGGGTGTGATAGGCTCTATGTTCAAATACAACGGGTGCAAAACAGTTGCACACGCGGAATACTCAGGTTAAACTTGACGAGCCTAGCATATGCATATATGGCCTCGGAACACTGAGACCGGAAGGTCGAGCATGAATCGTATAGTAGATATGATCAACATAGTGATGTTCAGCATTGAAACTACTCCATCTCATGTGATGATCGGACATGGTTTAGTTGATATGGATCACGTAATCACTTAGAGGATTAGACGGATGTCTATGTAAGTGGGAGTTCTTTAATAATTTGATTAACTAAACTTTAATTTATCATGAACTTAGTACCTGATAGTATTTTGCATGTCTATGTTGTTGTAGATAGATGGCCCGTACTGTTGTTCCGTTGAATTTTAATGCGTTCCTTGAGAAAGAAAAGTTGAAAGATGATGGTAGCAACTACACGGACTGGGTCCGTAACTTGAGGATTATCCTTATTGCTGCACAGAAGAATTACGTCCTAGAAGGACCGCTAGGTGCTAAACCTGCTGCAGGAGCAACACCGGATGTTATGAACGTCTGGCAGAGCAAAGCTGATGACTACTCGATAGTTCAGTGTGCCATGCTATACGGCTTAGAACCGGGACTTCAATGATGTTTTGAACGTCATGGAGCATATGAGATGTTCCACGAGTTGAAGTTGATATTTCAAGAAAATTCCTGGATTAAGAGATATGAAGTCTCCAATAAGTTATGCAGCTGCAAGGTGGAGGATAATAGTTCTGTCAGTGAACATATACTCAGAATGTCTAGGTATAACTATCACTTGATTCAACTAGGAGTTAATCTTCCGAATGATAGTGTTATTGACAACATTCTTCAATCACTGCCACCAAGCTACAAGAGCTTCGTGATGAACTATAATATGCAAGGGATGGATAACACAATTCCCGAGCTCTTCGCAATGCTAAAGGCTGCGGAGGTAGAAATCAAGAAAGAGCATCAAGTGTTGATGGTCAACAATACCACCAGTTTCAAGAAAAAGGGCAAAGGGAAGAAGAAGGGGAACTTCAAAAAGAACGGCAAACAAGTTGCTGCTCAAGAGAAGAAACCCAAGTCTGCACCTAAGCCTGAGACTGAGTGCTTCTACTGCAAGCGGACTGGTCACTGGAAACGGAACTATCCCAAGTATTTGGCGGATAAGAAGGATGGCAAGGTGAACAAAGGTATATGTGATATACATGTTATTGATGTGTACCTTACTAATGCTCGCAGTAGCACCTGGGTATTTGATACTGGTTCTGTTACTAATATTTGCAACTCGAAACAGGGGCTATGGACTAAGCGAAGATTGGCTAAGGACGAGGTGACAATGCGCGTGGGAAATGGTTCCAAAGTCGATGTGATCGCGGTCGGCACGCTACCTCTACATCTACCTTCCGGATTAGTTTTAGACCTAAATAATTGTTATTTGGTGCCAGCGTTGAGCATGAACATTATATCTGGATTTTGTTTGATGCGAGACGGTTATTCATTTAAATCATAGAATAATGGTTGGTCTATTTATATGAGTAATATCTTTTATGGTCATGCACCCTTGAAGAGTGGTCTATTTATACTAAATCTCGATTGTAGTGATACACATATTCATAATATTGAATCCAAAAGATGCAGAGTTGATAATGATAGTGCAACTTATTTGTGGCACTGTCGTTTAGGACATATTGGTGTAAAGCGCATGAAGAAACTCCATTTCGATGGACTTTTGGAATCACTTGATTATGAATCACTTGGTACTTGCGAACCGTGCATCATGGGCAATATGACTAAAACGCCGTTCTCTGGAACTATGGAGCGAGCAACAAATTTGTTGGAAATCATACATACTGATGTATGTGGTCCAATGAATGTTGAGGCTCGCGGTGGGTATCGTTATTTTCTCACCTTCACAGATGATTTGAGCAGATATGGGTATATCTACTTAATGAAACATAAGTCTAAAACATTTGAAAATTTCAAAGAATTTCATAGTGAAGTAGAAAATCATCGTAACAAGAAAATAAAGTTTCTATGATCTGATCATGGAGGAGAATATTTGAGTTATGAGTTTGGTCTTCATTTAAGAAAATGCGGAATAATTTCGCAACTCACGCCACCTGGAACACCACAACGTAATGGTGTGTCCGAATGTTGTAATCATACTTTACTAGAGATGGTATGATCTATGATGTCTCTTACTGATTTACCACTATCATTGTGGGGTTATGCTTTAGAGACAGTCACATTCACGTTAAATAGGTCAAGAAACCAAAGTTGTCGTTTCTTAAAGTTTGGGGTTGTGATGCTTATATGAAAAAGCTTCAACCTGATAAGCTCGAACCCAAATCGGAGAAATGTGTCTTCATAGGATACCCAAAGGAAACTTTTGGGTACACCTTCTATCACAGATCTGAAGACAAGACTTTTGTTGCTAAATTTGGATCCATTCTAGAGAAGGAGTTTCTCTCGAAAGAAGTGAGTGGGAGGAAAGTAGAACTTGATGAGGTAACTGTGCCTGCTCCCTTATTGGAAAGTGGTTCATCACAGAAACCGGTTCCTGTGACACCTACACCAATTAGTGAGGAAGCTAATGATGATCATGAAGTTTCAGATCAAGTTACTACTAAACCTCGTAGGTCAACCAGAGTGAGATCCGCACCAGAGTGGTACGGTAATCCTGTTTTGGAGGTCAAGTTACTAGACCATGACGAACCTATGAACTATGAGGAAGCGATGATGAGCCCAGATTCCACAAAATGGCTTGAGGCCAAGAAATATGAGATGGGATCCATGTATGAGAACAAAGTGTGGACTTTGGTTGACTTGCCCGATGATTGGCAAGCCATCGAGAATAAATGGATTTTCAAGAAGAAGACAGACGTTGACGGTAATGTTACTGTCTACAAAGCTCGACTTATTGCGAAAGGTTTTCGACAAGTTCAAGGAGTTGACTACGATGAGACCTTCTCACCCGTAGCGATGCTTAAGTCCATCCGAATCATGTTAGCAATTGCCTCATTTTATGATTATGAAATTTGGCAAATGGATGTAAAGACTGCGTTCCTGAATGGATTTCTGGAAGAAGAGTTGTATATGATGCAACCTAAAGGTTTTATCGATCCAAAGAGAGCTAACAAAGTGTGCAAGCTCCAGTGATCCATTTATGGACTGGTGCAAGCCTCTCGGAGTTGGAATAAACGCTTTGATAGTGTAATCAAAGCATATGGTTTTATACAGACTTTTGGAGAAGCCTGTATTTACAAGAAAGTGAGTGGGAGCTTTGTAGCATTTATAATCCTATATGTGGATGACATATTGTTGATTGGAAATGATATAGAATTTCTAGATAGCATAAAAGGATACTTGAATAAGAGTTTTTCAGTGAAGGACCTCGGTGAAGCTGCTTACATATTAGGCATCAAGATCTACAGAGATAGATCAAGACGCTTAATTGGACTTTCACAAAGCACATACCTTGATAAAGTTTTGAAGAAATTCAAAATGGATCAAGCAAAGAAAGGGTTCTTGCCTGTGTTACAAGGTGTGAAGTTGAGTAAGACTCAATGCCCGACCACTGCAGAAGATAGAGAGAAAATGAAAGATGTTCCCTATGCTTCAGCCATAGGCTCTGTCATGTATGCAATGTTGTGTACCAGACCTGATGTGTGCCTTGCTATTAGTTTAGCAGGGAGGTACCAAAGTAATCCAGGGTGGATCACTGGACAGCGGTCAAGAACATCCTGAAATACCTGAAAAGGACTAAGGATATGTTTCTCGTTTATGGAGGTGACAAAGAGCTCATAGTAAATGGTTACGTTGATGCAAGCTTTGACACTGATTCAGACGATTCTAAATCGCAAACCGGATACGTGTTTATATTAAACGGTGGAGCTGTCAGTTGGAGCAGTTCTAAACAAAGTGTCGAGGCGGGATCTACGTGTGAAGCGGAGTACATTGCTGCTTCGGAAGCAGCAAATGAAGGAGTCTGGATGAAGGAGTTCATATCCGATCTAGGTGTCATACCTAGTGCATCGGGTCCAATGAAAATCTTTTGTGACAATACTGGTGCAATTGCCTTGGCAAAGGAATCCAGATTTCATAAGGGAACCAAGCACATCAAGAGACGCTTCAATTCCATCTGGGATCAAGTCCAGGTGGGAGACATAGAGATTTGCAAGATACATACGGATCTGAATGTTGCAGACCCGTTGACTAAGCCTCTCTCACGAGCAAAACATGATCAACACCAAGAATCCATGGGTGTTAGAATCATTACTGTGTAATCTAGATTATTGACTCTAGGGCAAGTGGGAGACTGAAGAAAATATGCCCTAGAGTCAATAATAAGGTTATTATTTATTTCTTTCTATCATGCTAAATGTTTATTATTCATGCTAGAATTGTATTAACCGGAAACATAGTGCATGTGTGAATACATAGACAAACAAAGTGTCACTAGTATGCCTCTACTTGACTAGCTCGTTGATCAAAGATGGTTATGTTTCCTAACCATAGGCATGAGTTGTCATTTGATTAACGGGATCACATCATTAGGAGAATGATGTGATTGACTTGACCCATTCCGTTAGCTTAGCACTCGATCGTTTAGTATGTTGCTATTGCTTTCTTCATGACTTATACATGTTCCTATGACGATGAGATTATGCAACTCCCGTTTACCAGAGAAACACTTTGTGTGCTACCAAACGTCACAACGTAACTGGGTGATTATAAAGGTGCTCTACAGGTGTCTCCGATGGTGTTTGTTGAGTTGGCATAGATCGAGATTAGGATTTGTCACTCCGATTGTCGGAGAGGTATCTCTGGGCCCTCTCAGTAATGCACATCAATATAAGCCTTGCAAGCAATGTGACTAATGAGTTAGTTGCGGGATGATGCATTACGGAACGAGTAAAGAGACTTGCTGGTAATGAGATTGAACTAGGTATTGAGATACCGACGATCAAATCTCGGGCAAGTAACATACTGATGACAAAGGGAACAACGTATGTTGTTATGCGGTTTGACCGATAAAGATCTTCGTAGAATATGTAGGAACCAATATTAGCATCCAGGTTTCGCTATTGGTTATTGATCGGAGACATGTCTCGGTCATGTCTACATAGTTCTCGAACCCGTAGGGTCCGCACGCTTAAAGTTTCGGTGACGATTGTATTATGAGTTTTTGTGTTTTGATGTACCGAAGGTAGTTCGGAGTCCCAGATGTGATCACGGACATGACGGGGAGTCTCTAAATGGTTGAGACATAAAGATCGATATATTGGACGACTATATTTGGATATCGGAATGGTTCCGGGTGGATCGGGAATATACAGGAGCACCGGGAAGTTATCGAAAGCCCCCGGTAGATATATGGGCCTTATTAGGCTTTAGTGGAAAGGAGGGGAAAGGGGCAAGGGGGTGCCCCCCAAGCCCAATCCGAATTGGGAGGGGGCCGGCCCCCCTTTCCTTCCTCCCTCCTTCCTCTTCCTTCCCTCTCCTACTCCAAGTTGGAAAAGGGGGAATCCTACTCCCGATGGGAGTAGGACTCCCCTTGGCGCGCCTCTCCCTGGCCGGTTGCCTCCTCCCCCTTGCTCCTTTATATACAGGGGTAGGGGGCACCCCATAGACACAACAATTAATCTCCTGATCACTTAGTCGTGTGCGGTGCCCCCTCCACCATATACCACCTCGATCATATCGTAGCGGTGCTTAGGCAAAGCCCTGCGTCGGTAGCAACACCATCACCGTCATCACGTCGTCGTGCTGACAGAACTCTCCCGTGAAGCTCTGCTGGATCGGAGTTCACGGGACGTCATCGAGCTGAACGTGTGCTGAACTCGGAGGTATCGTGCGTCCGGTACTTGGACAAAACTCTCCCCTCTCGTTGCTATGCATCTCCATGATCCTGTGTGTGCGTAGGAATTTTTTTGAAATTACTACGTTCCCCAACATGAGGAAGATGAGCTTTCGTCGAGGACGACTTCATTTCAAGAAGGGAAGGATGATGAGGACATCAATACCATTGTTACACCCACAGCCCCTGCTGCTATACATACTGGACCAATTACTAGAGCTCGCGCACGCCAATTGAATTATTCGGTACTTTCGTTTCTTGGTAATGATTCTAATGTTCATAAGAATATGATGCTGCCTAAATTGGATACATTTGTTTTGCTTACAAATGAAGGGCCTAGCTTGGACAAGAAAGATGAACCTTGGAGCAAGTTCAAGCATGAAGATGATGGCATGCGCAAGGGGAACAAGAACGGAGTTACAAGTGATGATTCCAAGACATTGAAGCCACCATAATGAGTGCATGAAGCCTTGGACAAAATATACAGGATGCCACTTCATAAATTTCGTCCAGAGGCTATTCTAGGTGCTGCGTCACCTTATTTTTGGGCCAGACCCATGTAATTTTGAAATACTTTATTATAGGCAGTTTTTAGAGTCCGTATGTATGGGGAAACAAGAGTTAGGGTTGGTTTCGGACCCCTCCTCCAAGGGCCACAAAATTCCCCCTCTCATCTCTATATATGCAGCCCTTAGGGCATCATTTAGACTTTGGGTTTTGTTTAGATTAAAAGTTCACCATAGCTGCAACTTTGCGTACTTCGTTTGTGTCCAATGACCAGACCAAAATGTCACACAACCCCACTTTCATTAATAAAGCTTTCCTCTTTTATTCGCAATATCCAGATTGCAATCTCAATTTCTTGCTTGTTCTTCGTTTGCTCGCAGGAAATAGACCCTCGTGATCAGGTGATCGTGCTCCGGTGTGGTCAATAACCCTCGGAAGTTGGTTTAGCGATTGCTAAGGCGCGACGTCTTTGCACGTTCGTAGTCGGATCATCAAAGTCGACTCCCACATAAAACGATATATATCTCATCGAAACATCGGGACACCTTCGCCTCTATCAAGTGGTATCCTGATTATTATTTTTTAAATCAACTTGGAATTATTCATACTCCCTCTTTCCATCTATATAGGGCCTAATGCTTTTTTCAAGACCACCTTTGACTATTGACAAGATTAATAATACATGACATGCATAATGTGAAAATTATATCATTGAAATCTTCTTTCATATACGAATTTGATGGTATGCTTTGTGTAAGTTGCATGTCATATATTATTGCTCTAACATTTGGTCAAAGTTAACCTTAAAAACGCATTAGGCCCTATATAGATGAAAGGAGGGAGTATTATTAATGTTTGTGACGGGAAATAATTGATGCGGAATTTCATTCGAGGAAGTAATACTCGAGGTGCCGAGGACGACTGTGATGGAATACAATAGAGGAAATAATATGGATCAACTCTACTGGAATTTTATATGTACGTACGTATTTTCCCCGGGGCATCACAAGGTGGAAGAGCTGGGTTTGTTTTGCAGGATCGGCTCTGAGGCTGTTGACCCACATGCAGGGGCGGAGCCACGGGGATGAGCAGGGGCCTGCCCCCCCCCCCCCCCCCCTCCCCCAATGATCGACAATTTTAGTAGTAGCGATGAGTAATTACCAACGAGATTAGATCAATATATGTACTCGGCCCCCCCTATACTCGAATCCTGGCTCCGCCACTGCCCACATGATTAAGATTGGAAGTTGATCTCACATGTACAATCTAATCATGGCACATGACTCATACATGTGTGCTAGAGACTAGTATATTTAGACTTGGAAAACTGACATGTTTTATCGTGGTTGGTAACATTGCTCAGGAGTCATACGGATATTTCCGGAAACAGGTGGAATAATAAAACACCTGGACGTGGAGTCTATAAATAGGTCCCTACCCTCTAGTCTCAATATGCATTGTGAGTAGCACCACGGAAAAGATAGAGGAATTAAAGGATAAATCGCATAGCCCACAATTTCTCAAAACCTAGACACCACCTCACTCGATATCCGCCGCTACCCTAACCGAAAAGACGAGCAGACTCCGGGGCAAACTAGCCTCCATGGACTCATTCTACCAAACCGGACGCGAGTCGAGCTCGTTCCTACTCCCGGACGTGAGACAGACACGATCCTACTGTGAGGCGTGAGACGGGCTTAATCCTGCTGCCACCGTGCCGCCCGGTGCGAGCGCAGTCCTGCTGCCACGGCAACAGTTAATTCCCCGATCTCTGTGAGAGAGAAGTCCTAACAAGCGGATCCAAGAGACGAGAAGCACGCAGGCACATGTTATGTTAAGTCATCACCCCAGTCCATGCCTCGGCATGTATGGAAAACGACGTACCCATCTACTAGACACGAGCCGATCGATCTTGGTTTTCCTCCGGCTTTTCCTGTCACGCGGCAGCTCCCATCGTACTGTATACGTTACCCTTCTCCCTGCGCGCATGCGGACGGAGACCGGAAATGGTGGAGCGTTGAAACCGAGCAGAGAGGGCCCCCGGACAGCATGGTGGTCACGGCCCGTGGAAAACGACGGGTCATGCCGATGCCGTGCCCGCGCCTGTATGCACGCACATCATCATATGCATGGAGAAGATTGCACTCGTCTTTAATCTTCTTTTCTTGTTCGTCTCTTTCTCTACGCATGCATGCACCTTCACTTTGTTTGTTTATCCATGTTGGGGTGATACGGCAAAATTAACAAATTTGACCTATGGACAAAATCAAATCACAGAATGAACTGTCCGTGAAACTATTTCACATGGCTGACCTTTTTGTATAACGTCTGACACGAAGGCGTCACACTACAATGTGCAACGCCTCACAGATAGGCGCTACACGCCTGGCCAGCATCGCACCCATGTAATCCGAAAATTACTAAGTCAGTGTGCAGCGCCTGAGAGCTAGGCGCCACACTATACAGTGTAGCGCCTAGCTTTTAGGCGTTGCATTAGTGGTTGCTTCATTTTGTAGTGCAACCACTAGTGCAGCGTCTGAGAGCTAGGCGCCACACTATACAGTGCAGCGCCTAGCTCGTAGGCTCTGCACAATGACTTAGCAATTTTTAGGCAGTTTGGGGTGCAACGTTGGTCAGACGTGTAGCGCCTATCCATGAGGCATTGCACAATGTAGTGTGACGCCTTCGTGTCGAGCGTTATACAAAAAGATCACCTGCGTAAAATAGTTTCGCAAGCAGTTCATTTTGTGATTTGATTTCTTTCATAAGTTAAATTTGTCAAATTTGCCCGTTGATACAGGCAAGGCGGTCATGAAAGCTGTATGACCGATCACTTCACCTCAATCCTCAGCATCATGGTCATGCATCAAGCCCATGACGTGGCCACCTTCGTCGGCCGGCCCGATCTTGATCTTTTGGTAGTCTACGTCGTACGTACGGTCGGTCTCGGTGTGTACAGTGGTACTCCTACTGCCTGGCTTGTTTATAAAGACGCCGAGGTGGCCGGGGGACAGGGAAACAGGCTCACAGCACCTGAGTGATCGAGGATCCAAGGTGACAGCACGTGAGACTTTATGAACATGCTGGAGCTGGACGACGGCATGGTTGCCGGCAACGGCGACGCCGGACAGCGCACCGCCGTGGCAACTTTGATGCCACCCGCTGCTACTCATGTTCCTGTTGCCTCCACCATGGGTACGTACGTGCTTGTTCGTGCAGTGCGCATGCACTATGTTACTTTCATAGTTTCGCTGCATGCATGTTGGATGTTGCTGACTTGGATCCATCGGCGCTTGCTAGGTGCCGCCGGGGGCTTATTCACGGCGACTCAATAGGTGGAGCTGCAACGCCAGTCGCTGATCTACAACCACATGGCCGCATCGTCGCCCATCCCCTCATACCTCCTCTTCTCAAATATCAACCCGGCAGCCGCCGCCGCCGCGGCGGCGGCGCCTTCCCAAGCTGCATCATCGTACTACTGCTGCTACAACACCCCCCTGCTTGTCCACCATTACCAGGCCCAGCAGGTAGCGCAGATGTCCATGCTGCTGCAGTGGATGCAGCAGGCCGTCGCGCGGAGGAGGTGCGGCCGTACAGACGGCAAGAAGTGGCGCTGCGCCAGGGACGCCGAGCCCGACCAGAAGTACTGCCAACGCCACCTGAACCGCGTCGGCCGGGCACGACCCCCTCCCCCTGCGAGAAAGCAACAGCACCAGCATGCAGCTGCTGCGGTGGTTGCTCATCATCGTGACCGGGACAAGTCCGCCATGACCGCCCCTGCGGCCATTCATACCAGTCATGGTAACAAGTCTTCCGGGAATACGATGCTGCGGGAGGATGACGACGACTACTCGCGAGGCCTCTTGGACTTCACCGGTGGAGTTTGCCTCCCGGAGCAGCGAGAGAACCGGCTCAGCCTCAACTACGACAACATTGCCGAGCTCTACTGCAATAGGCAGGTGGCCGCCACGCCCACGGACACAGCATCGGCGGCGGCGTCAGCAACGGCCATGGACGACGACGCCATTCATCATGGGGCAGCAGCAACCTGGGTGGGCATCGGGGGACCCCTCGGCGAGGCGTTCGGTCTCGCCGTAGAGATTCAGTGGCCTGCTGGCTCCACCTAGCTCCACGCATGATGCTCTAGAGCAAGTCGAAGTGTATCCGTACCGGCGTGTACCTCTAGGCTAGGCTACTACCGGAGTACTACTGTAGGAAAGGGGTTCAAAATAGCAAGTTCTTTTTTCTTAAATCTGAAAGTGCTCGATAAATATCCTCAATTATGGCTCTGTTTGGTTCATAAGTCCTAAGACTTTTTTTAGTCCCAACTTATAAGTCTTAAGTCCCTAAAAAGTCTCTACCTGTTTGGTTCCTGGGACTTATAAGTCTCTATAAGACCATATTACAACTATAAGTTCCTATAAGTCCCTTCTTAAGAGTCTTATTTCATAAATCCCAAATGCCCACTTTAAGTCCCTATAAGTGCCTCCTGTTTGGTTTAGATGGGACTTATAGGGACTTATTTAAGTCCCTAGACCAATAAGTCCCTGGAAACAAACACCCTCTATATTCCAAAAAAAAAATGCTCAACCCCATTTGCCAAGAAGACCTCCAGAAAAACATAAATAACGTAATCAGTTTACTGTTGTGTGGTGACACATCAAATGCTCCTTCCTCTCCATTGAACTCCAAATCAAATATCCCTCAAAAAAAAACTCCAAAGCAAATAAGGAACACAAAAGAAGTGTGTGGTGCTGCGTTCAAATTCTTCACAAAAAATAAGGAACACAAAAAAAGTAATAACATAATTAGTTCACCCCTGTGTGGTGCTGCGTTCAAATTCTTCCATTTTTTGTGAGGGAAGATTCATGGAGAGTTCCTTTTTTGTGTGAAGGTATTGCGTTAGCCATGGATTTGAACCTCGAAAGGTTACACATTGCACTGGGCTGTCTAATGTGGTCGATGATGTTGTCGCAAAGCAGGGTGGTGAATATGAAGCTGTGATCAATGATATTGTAGCATCTCGATCTTCTTTCACTTTTGTGTATTTTCATCCATGAAAAAAGAGGCTCCGATGTCTAGCTAGGCTTGCTTCTTCTTTATATCAGGGTGGACACACATGGCTTGGTCTATCCCATGATACTCTGTATATTTTGATGATCATTAATCAATAAACCTAGTGGATTGTGCTAAAAAATATCACGGAGAGCTCCTTTTTTTGAGCAAAACATAGCTAGTCTCTATTGATCAATAATAACGTTTACAAGAATAACTGCAGGGTCATGAGATGAGTCTAGCCACACATGCATCCTTAGAGGAAGAGACACACCAAATCTAGCTATTCCATGAGCTTCAACATTCGAGGCTCGAGGTTCAAAAGCAAAATTACAAGAAGTAAGAGTGGTTGCAGTTCCTGCAATCTCTTTAACTATTCCTCCATAGTTTCCCCGGGCTCTTTCATGGATATGATATGACCTGTTTGCAATCCGAAGATATGTGAATATGTTGCATAGCTAAGTCTTGTGCTAGGGAGAGGGCTTTCCTACATGTCACGCTTCCAGTGCAAACGGATCTAACAATCCATGTATAACCAAAATCAAAGAACCCATGTATTTGCCATCTCTATCGCTGCAGATAGCAGCAGCAACACCCGCATTGCGGTTCACCGAGATAGCAGCGTCAACGTTAATTTTCACCACACCGACACCTGGTGGAATCCAACGCCTCACTAGGGTTGTTGCGGCAGCCGTTATTTCATGCGATTCAGATTGAGCATTGATCTGGTCTATTTTCAAAATGAAACTTGAGACAAACCTGTGTGTTTCATATGGGCTCTGATTTATCCCCTCATGAATAAGCTTCCTCTGTGTATACCAGATCGCCCATAAAGTGACACACATCCTGGTCAGTTCCTCCTGATTTACTACCTCCATCATGGAGAAAAGCCATGCTCTCACTGATGAAACAGTCGTGTTAATCATCTGTTCTAGTAGATCGTGATATACCAAAATCCACACACGCCTTGCCATCATGCACTCGAGAAGACAGTGCCTCCAGGAATCATGTGCTCCGCAAGCAAAGCATTCATCATGGTGGGACATTTTCCCATGCTCGCGAACATCTTCGGTAGGAACTGAATTCATTGCCAATCTCCAAAGAAACATCTTGATCTTTGCCGGTACTGAAACCTTCCACAAAGTTGCCCATGACTTTTCATTTTCAGCATTATTTGAGGCACCCGCCCTCTCTTCTAACCAGTCTTCACGCCTTCTCTTAATATCCACAATCATTCTATAGGCCGATCTAACAGAAAGCACTTGTTCTTTTCAAAATTCCAAGACCAGAAATCATCGACAACTCGGGTGCACACGGGTATTTGAAGAATAGCTGCTGCATCAAAAGATAATAGAACATGAGAAATTAATTCTACATTCCATTTGGCGTTACCATGGTCCAGTAGTTCAGACACCAACTATGGCGGTTGATCTACTAGAGAAACAATAGGCCTCATATTTTCTCTTGTCGGGATCCAGTTCATGTTCCAAATGTGAGTAGTAGTGCCGATGCCAATGCGCCTACTAAGGCCTACTTCAGAGTGTCACGCCCCTCCAAAATCGAGCGCCAAATCTACGACGCGCGACTCCCAAGATCAACAATAAGAAAATCATTGTTGGGGAAGTACACTCCTTTAAGTAGTTTGGCACTCAATGAATCTGGATTCTCTAGTATTCTCCATGTCTGTCTTGCCATGAGGGCTAAATTAAATATCTCAAAATCTTGGAATCGAAGTCCTCCCATATATTTAGGCATACTCATTATGTCCCAAGCAACTCAATATGGCTTGCGTTGACCTTGTTTGCTCCCCCGCTAAAAGGCATATTCCATGTGAGATCACCAGGTAGAACTCACATGATCGTCAGTTGGGCCAACCCATCATTTGGGCCATCCCATTTAAAGTGTGACCGCTAGTTTCGCTCGATCAATCGACATTCATCGACTTGTATGCTAGACCCCCTCCAGGTGGTTCGACCAGCTGACCACACCGGTCAACTGGTTAACTTTTCAAAAAAGTTATAATGATTTAAAAAGTTTTAAATTGTGAAAATAGTCAAAATTCAAATAATGCTCATGAGTTCAAAGAAGTTCATGAACATGAAAAATGTTCGCAAATTTGGAAAATGTTCATGAATTAAAAAAGCTTGCGAGATCCATAAAAGTTCATGAATTCAAAAAATAGTTCATGAATTCTATAAAGTTAGCAAACAGTAAAAAATAAGTCCGCAAATTCTAAAACGGTTCACGAACAAGAAAAAGTTTGCGTATTTAGAAAATATTCGTGAAACTGAAAAAAGTTCATGAATACGAAAAAAGTTGACGCATTTGAAAAAGTTCGAGAATTGGAAGAAAAGTTCATGGATTTGAATAAAGTTGACTTGTTTGAAAAAATGCGGATTTGAAAAGTTTACGCATTTGAAATCTTTTGTGAATTCTAAAAAAGTTCATGAATTTGGAAAAAAAATGCGGATTAAAAAATGTTCGCGAATTTTAAAAGAATTCACCATTTTGAAAAAAGTTCATTCATTGTACAAAATTCAAGAATTGAAATAAATTGCATAGGATTTTGAAAAATCAAAATTTAAAAAGTTCACCCATTTGAAGGAACAAGAGTAAAGAAAAGACATATATAAAAGAGAGAACAAAAAAGAATAAAGAAAAGGAAAACGAACAAAGAAAACTGAATAAATAAAAAAAGAACAGGATAAACGGAAGCACAAAAGAAAACAAAATGAAAAAAGAAAAGGAAAAAAGAAAAGAAAAAGGAAAAGGAAAAAAGGAAAAAGGTCAAAAGCTTCTAGAAACTTCCTAAAATCGGCTAGAAAACATCTATGGTCTTCCCAATACCGACCAGAAAGGTACAGAAAAACTAATAGTCATTCACATTTATGGGCCGGTCCGGTTGCTCGAAGGGGTGTGCTCCGCGAAATGAAAAGGGAAGCAACCAGCGCGCCAAATAGGACCTGTTTGATTCATGCTTAGTGATTGTTTTGTATCAGATTTGCCATCATGGGCCATTTCCTTATACGGTGACAAAATTTATTTTGCATGGACTGAAATGCTCAAATATTTTTTCTATCCTCTTGATCTGAAATTATTGTGGGTTCAGTCCCTCAGCATGGTCTAAGGAATTCTAAGGAGATTACATTATATTATTTAGTTGGCAAAATTTCATTATTTAGTAAGCGAAATTTCATTAATAATGTAGCTAGGTTTGGCATTGGGTGTTAGCCTAAGGGTGATGCTCTTTTTGACTTTATACCTTACATTAAGGAATAGAGGAAGTATTTTGAAATCTCTTAACATCGTGCAAGTTGATTTTTCTCACCTTTAGCATCTGCTTAGCGCTTAGAGATGTGGATACTTTAACACACATGTGCATAAGTGCGAGGCCATTGGATCATGGGCTTGTGGGACCCGACACCACCTTTACAAGGTGACCTTGTAGCTTTTTTCGAACACTAAAGCCTCATTTGGTCGCTAGGGAAATAACACCCAGGACAAACAAAGCATAGTTAAGATATTTGTTTTGGTCACTAGATCTTCGGTGCAACAGGATATAACTATTCTAGTACGTTAGCATATGATTTACCTGCCCATATTAATGTGATTGTATAAGCAAATGTTTATTAAATTATATGTGTTTTACCTACCTAAATAAGAATCACTTATTTGGTAAGAACTTACTAGCTACCAAACAAAACATAGTTTTATTTGGTAACTCAATAAAATGGGAGACAATTATGATGGTTTTCATGGGAAACTGGTGAATAAAATAAGAGATAGGAGGGGATAAATCAAAGCAAAGTGAGGGAGTGGAAAACGTATATAAGGTTGGACCCAACACTCTGCTTAACAGAAAAAGAAACGGCATTTTTAATAAGTATACCAGGACAATGCACATGCGTTGCAATGAGATATAAATATTCTATCATGTTAGCTTGTTATTTACCTGCATATATTAATGTGATTGTGTAAATAAGTGTATCAAATCCTCACCGTGATTTACCTTATATTTCGATGAGAAGTCTGATAAGTAATTAAAATAGAATTGGTTCAGAAGGTAAGTGAATTAAGGTGATTGATTATCATATGGGCAAGGTTGGACGAACGGGTGGTGAGAACAAAAGTGAAACATAAAACCTTGCATTCTTTTTAAGTATTAGAGATTAGAGATATATAGTAGAGAACCAATAACCTAGAGGGAGAAATCTGGTAAAAGACCCATTGCCTATCATCATTTGGTGGAGTGTAAAAATCCCTACCCATACTATATAAAATACTTCATCAAGAAATAGGACGCCACAAATTGGGACAATTCGTGCTCAATAATTGGCGTGTTAGCCTGCGAGTAGTCCGCTTCACCATCACCAACAAGATGTTGCAGCTCGCCAGCCATGCTCGAGCTCGCCGTGGTCTACACATTGTAGTTGCTCCGGCGAAACTTCCCTCGCATCCTTTGGTTCATTGCCACATATGAAAGACCTCATCAAGGAAATTTTGATGGGTTAGATAACAGAAGAGAAATCCTCGCGCGGAATGTAGGTTGAAGGATCTGCTAGCCCCAATGGGAAACCTGCTCGAGAAAGACAGTGAAAGATGAACTACATGTCATACACTTCATGGCAGGTGTAGTATCTCTAAAGTTGTGTCCCTCCAAATGGCCATATACATTTTTTAGGGCTAATTTATCCCATGGTTTTTGTACTTAGGGCCCGTGCAACCAAATGAGGCCTAATTTAGATTATTTAAACCCTCCTCTATATGACACATTTGCATCCTATATTTTTTAGCTCCGCCATTGGTGATGGTTAGCTTACAGAACCGTAGGAGGCAACGGTATGCATGATATATATGTCATTTGAGTTGAGATAGTGGTGTGCATACCGTTTGTCTTATAGAACCGTATGAGAGTGCATACCTAGCCCTAAATGGGTACCCTACGAGTCTCAAATTTAACTTCCTCTACACTCAAAAAATTGCAAAGACACTCATTTCCCACAGATACCACAAGCGAAACCATTAGATTCCCAACTAAGAAATCTGATGCTCCTTGGATGGTAAGATGCCATGCAAGATATATTGACATTTTTATTGCGAATAGGCTAGATATACGATGTATTAAATGAAACTATCACTTGCAAGTTCATCCTTACGGAAAACAAACATTACAACTTAGTCATTGGGGAATTTGATTTCATCTTCCTCCTGAAGACGCTGGCAACGCATCATGAGCGAACCTCAATGACCCGTCTGGTACTTCGGACCACTAGAGCCAGGAACATGTTACTGGAGCGGCGCACTGTATTGCTAGTTCAAGAGGCAACTTTTGTTGTCCTTTGGTTGTATTAGCCTTTTATTGAGCTTGTATAACTATGTGTTGGACCTAAAACTTTGCAATAAATGATGGCCCCATGGATCTGTCAATGTAGAGGCTCGGATCTACCCTCCATTTTGATTTTTTTACATTGATATTTTGCCCATTTAACTGAATGGGAGCTTCATCTTTTAACCACTAGTCTGCATCCTTGACCATTTGAATAAGAAGTTGACAACTACAAGCCCACCATACATTTATTTGTATCCAGCTTGTACAACTCTATGTTGGACCTAAACTTTGCAATACATGATGGGCACATCCATCATTCAATGCAAAGGCTCGGGTCTACTATCCATTTCAGAGTTTTTCCCCTCTTTGACACTGATCTTGTGCCAATATAACTGAATGGGAGGTTCATCTTTCAACCACTAGTGTGCACCCTTAGGCGTTCCAATAAGAAGAAATTGACAATAACAAGCCCACCATACATTTACTTGTATCTTACACACACACACATTTTTGTAATTACACAAATCTCCATGATAGGTTGGGTGGCTTTTTGCAACAATTTTAAAATGGTTATTTTCTCAGTCGCGTAAGAAATAATGAAGCTGGGTTCTTTCTGCATCACCACCACAACACACCTAGTTCCTATTATAGAAATGAGCAATAGCATGAGCCACACCACTTGCATACTGCTTAAATTAATTGAACCATACAAATCTAGTGTAAGCACTACAAAATACCATATGCCACCAACTTCAAATTATAAATAGAATATCTATCTCTGCCATGCGAGTTGAGATAGTGGTGTGCATACCATTTGTTTTACGGAATCATAGGAGAGTGCATACCTAGCCCTAAATGGATACGCTATGAATCTCGAATTTCGCTTCCTCTACACTCAAAAATTGCAAATACACTCATGTCCCACGGATACGAGAAACGAAACCATTGGATTCACAAATAAGAACATTGATGCTCCTTAGATGGTAATATGCCATCAAAGATATATTGACATTTTTATTGAGTAAAGGCCATATATACGATATAATAAAAAAACTATCATTTGCAAGTTCATCCTTATGGAAACCGTGCATTACAACTTAGTCCTTAGGGAATTTGGTTTCTTCTTCCTCCTGAAGACGTTGGCGACGCATCATGAGCAAACCTCAATGACACGTCTCGAACATCGGATCACTAGAGCCAGGAACACGTTATTGGAGCAGCACACTGCATTGCTAGTTCAAGAGGCAACTTTTGTTGTCCTTTGATTGTCTTAGCCTTTTATCGAGCTTGTATAACTCTGTGTTGGACCTAAAACTTTGCAATAAATGATGGCCCCATGGATCAACCAATGCAGAGGCCCGGATCTACCCTCCATTTTGAATTTTTTTTACATTGATATTTTTTCCATTTAGCTGAATGGGAGCTTCATCTTTTAAGCACTATTCTACATCCTTGGCCATTTGAATAAGAAGTTGACAACTACAAGCCCACCATACATTTATTTGTATCCAGCTTGTATAACTCCATGTTGGACCTCAAACTTTGCAATACATGATGGGCACATCCATCAATCACTACAAAGCCTCGGGTCTACCGTCCACTTCAGAGTTTTACCCTCGTTGTCGTTGATATTTTGCCCATATAACGGACTGGGAGGTTCATCTTTCAACCACTAGTGTGCACCCTTAGGCATTCCAATAAGAAGAAATTGACAACAATAGGCCCACCATACATTTACTTGTATCTTGCGCGCGCGCGCACACACACACACAGAGAGAGAGAGAGAGCATATCTAATACTCCAATTGTTTAGGTACTCTCTTTGTATGCATGTATATTTGAGTTATCAGTTACAGAGACATTAAAAAGAATAATTGTATTGATTGTAAACATATCTACCATGTCACAAAAAACAATTTTAAGCTCAGTACATAGTTTTAGAAAAAGAAAAAAGAAATGTGGGTGCGCGCACACACACACAAGATGAAAATTGGGCCAAATTTAAAACCAATTTGATGCACTTTCAGTTCCTAGCTAGTTTTGCATTTTCTTTTGTTTCCTGATTTGTTGGATTTTAAGTGTTGTGACTTAATTCACACATATTATATACATGTCCCCAACCTTTTTTTGGAATTTCCCACAACCCTTTTCTGTTGTGCTCCAAGCTCGGTACATGGTACATCCTCTCTAAACCTTTCGCCCTGCTTTAGAAATAAAACCCAAACTACCGAACTGATAGAAGCCGTGAAAAAATCCTCTTACAAAGCATTTTAAAATAAAATTAACATCTGAAAGCATAGCGAAAACAACACTCACTAGCGTAGTGGCGAAGGTTAGGAAGAATCCAAAACATGGGTAGTGGAAGGGGCTAGAATTTGGGGCAACATTTTACCAGATAAGTGATTCCCTATTTGGACCTACTTGGTCCTCTAATCGTTAAAAACACTGTTCTTCTCTTTCTTATTTAATGAGATGTGGCAAAACTTTTGCCTTTGTTTCGAAAAAACACTCACTCAAAGTCAAGCAAGAGTAGAAATGGTACATACCGCGAACGAAACTACTCTGTGCCCGACACTTCATGGTCCATTCTTAGACGATACTTGATCCATTGGCTGTGCGAGACTTGCTTCTAACCATGCATGGTTGGATCCACAACATCGTCTCGCAATCGGGCATAATGTCGTCCGTCTAGTAGTTCTCTACCGAGAAAGAGAATCCCCCCAGGACTCCCAGAAACTAGCAGAAGCATGAATGAACTCACAAAAGATTGGGTTTATTTAGGGTACATCTAGATGTGCCATTGTTATTGCACATCTAAGTGAAACAATCAAGTATGGAAAGGAAAAGAAACAGATTTTCTATTTCACATCTAACACCCCAACCACACATCAAAGTGCTATAGGATTCGTGCAAAAAACATCTGTTTTTTTGTGCGTGGGTAAAACAGATGGGGCGTGTTTGGTTGCCGTTGTGAATAGTTCCTGCATCGCATATACTTCTCAACCCAGCCTGGTTGAGCAAAAACAGGCCCTAATACGCCATCTGCAAGTTGTTTGGTTGCCTGCATCTAGCGTCCCTACATTAGGTAATACACAAGTGCACTTTTTTTGGTTGCCTGCATTGGCCCAAGCGGCACATGAACACGGCGTTTGGTTGCATACAGCATACATGTTGTGCTTACCATGTACCCTAGTTGGTGAGCTTACCCACAATGATCACACCTAACACACCAACGCCACAACACAACAATGGTGATGAACTGGGCGAAGATGATGAAGTTCTTCAGCTTCAAACCAAACTGACGATCCACCTTGACACCTCCAACCTTGCTGATACGTCTCCAACATATATATAGTTTTTTATTGTTCCATGCAATTATATTATCAATCTTGGATGTTTTATATGAATTTATATGCTATTTTATATGATTTTTGGGACTAACCTATTAACCTAGAGCCCAATGCCAGTTTCTGTTTTTCCTTGTTTTTGAGTATCACAGAAAAGGAATACCAAACGGAGTCCAATTGACCTAAAAATTTACGGAGATTGTTTTTGGACCAGAAGAAGCCCGCGGAGTACCAGAGATGGATCAGAAGAGTCTCGAGGCCACCATGAGGGTGGGGGTGCGCCCTACCCCCTGGGCGCGCCCCCTACCTCGTGGCCGCCTCGTGGACCCTCTTACTTGTTCCCGACGCCAACACCTCTTATATATCCCCAAACTTCCAGAAAGAAACCTAGATCGGGAGTTCCGCCACCGCAAGGCTCCGTAGCCACCGAAAACCAATCAAGACCCGTTCTGACACCCTGTCGGAGGGGGGAATCCCTCTCTGGTGGCCATCTTCATCATCCCGGTGCTCTCCATGACGAGGAGGGAGTAGTTCACCCTCGGGGCTGAGGATATGTACCAGTAGCTATGTGGTTGATCTCTCTCTCTCTCTCTCTCTCTCTCTCTCTCTCTCTCTCTCTCTCTCTCTCTTTCTCTCGTGTTCTTGATTTGGCACGATCTTGATGTACCGCGAGCTTTGCTATTATAGTTGGATCTTATGATGCTTCCCCCTGTACTCTCTTGTAATGGATTGAGTTTTCCCTTTGAAGTTATATTATTGGATTGAATCTTTAAGGATTTGAGAACACTTGATGTATGTATTGCATGTGCTTATCTGTGGTGACAATGGGATATTCACATGATCCACTTGATGTATGTTTTGGTGATCAACTTGCGAGTTCTGTGACCTTGTGAACTTATGCATAGGGGTTGGCACATGTTTTCGTCTTGACTCTTCGGTAGAAACTTTGGGGCACTCTTTGAAGTTCTTTGTGTTGGTCGAATAGATGAATCTGAGATTGTGTGATGCATATTGTATAATCATAGCCACAGATACTTGAGGTGATATTGGAGTATCTAGGTGACATTAGGGTTTTGGTTGATTTGTGTATTAAGGTGTTATTCTAGTATGAACTGTAGGATAGATTGAATGGAAAGAATAACTTCGGGTTATTTTACTACGAACTCTTGAATAGATCGATCAGAAAGAATAACTTTGAGGTGGTTTCGTACCCTACAATAATCTCTTTGTTTTTTCTCCGCTATTAGTGACTTTGGAGTGACTCTTTGATGCATGTTGAGGGATTGTTATATGATCCAATTATGTTATTATTGTTGAGAGAACTTGCACTAGTGAAAGTATGAACCCTAGGCCTTGTTTCCTAGCATTGCAATACCGTTTTCGCCCACTTTTATCATTAGTTACCTTGCTGTTTTTATATTTTCAGATTACAAAAACATGTATCTACCATCCATATTGCACTTGTATCACCATCTCTTCACCGAACTAGTGCACCTATACAATTTACCATTGTATTGAGTGTGTTGGGGACACAAGAGACTCTTTGTTACTTGGTTGCAGGGTTGTTTGAGAGAGACCATCTTCATACTATGCCTCCCACGGATTGATAAACCTTAGTTCATCCACTTGAGAGAAATTTGCTACTGTCCTACAAACCTCTGCACTTGGAGGTCTAACAACGTACGTCTACAAGAAGAAGGTTGTGTAGTAGACATCAAGCTCTTTTCTGGCGCCATTGCCGGAGAGGTTAGCGCTTGAAGGTATATCTTTAGATCTTGCAATCGAATCTTTTTGTTTCTCATTTTATCACTAGTTTAGTTTATAAAAGAAAACTAAAAATGGAATTGAGTGTGCCTCATATGCTTCGTCTTTTTAATCTTTCATGAAAATGATGGAAAGGAAAATTGTGCCCAAGTGCTAGAAAAAGAATGTATTAAAATATTTGGCACTAAGTCCTTGAATGATGAGCATGATTGCAATGTTGCTAGTACGAACTCTTTGAATATCCATAGTACTAATTATGATTGCACTAGTCATGATGAAAATGTCTCTTATAAGCATGTCAATTTTTGTGGAGTGCATAGAGCTTGCAAGCACACACCAAATAGGGAAGATAGATTTTGCAAGAGGCATAAGTATTTAGAAACTAAATGGTTGCAAGAGAGGCTAAATGCCCGTACTAAAAATTTAAAATTTCTTTGCCATCCTTGTGAACTTCGCAATCAACGTCATCATTTGAATCTCCAATGCAAATTGTTTCATGATCGAATCGTGTCCAAAAGTTTTGATGACTTGATTTCCCTTGCACATCATAATGAACTTAGTTTTCTTGTGGGTTATGAAGAAATGAAACGTATAACTAAGGATCTTCCAGAATTTGTCCTTGATAAAGTTCTTGATTTTGATCTAGAGGAAATTTATATGTATTGTACGGTGAATTGCATTGAAAATCCTTATATTGTCAATTACATAAAGACAATAAAACAAATAGAAGATGAAGAAAATACTAATGAAAGGGAAGAGACTTCCCAATATCCTCCTATTATTTCTTATAATGAATCATGTAACGAGGAGGAGCCTTCTATTCAACCAATCTCATTAATAAGGAGCTCCAAAAAGAGGATTAAACCCACACATAATGTGAAGAAGAAAAAGAAAAGACGGAGAAGCAAAGGTAAAAAGGTATCCCTCCCAAATGATGTTGCTCCTATTACTCATTGTGATGATGATAATTGCTATACTATTGGTGCTATCCATACTTTTAATGATGAGAGTGATAATGCTTATGATATGAAAAGGCCCAAGCTTGGGGATGCTATGTTTGATGAGAATCACATGTTTGAGAATTTATTTGCTGCAATTAATGTTTGTCCCAAGCTTGGGGATGCTATGTTTAATGAAGATGATATTTTTTGTCCCCCAAGTTTTGATGAGCAAATTTATTATGATGAAAGCATCCCTCCAATCTATGATGATTATTGTGATGACACGTATGCTATAAATAATAATGATATCCATGAAACCTGTCATCATGATTTTAACTTTCAACTGGGTTATGCCTCATATGATAGTTATTTTGTTGAGTTGGCTCCCACTACTATTCATGAGAAGAAATTTTCTTATGTGGAGAGTAATAAAAATTCTATGCTTGTAGATCATGAAAAGAATGCTTTATGTGATGGTTATATTGTTGAATTCATTTATGATTCTATTGAAAATTATTATGAGGGAGGAATATATTCTCGTAGGAATTGCAATAATATCAAGTTTCCTCTCTATGTGCTTAAAGTTTTGAAGTTATGCTTGTTTTGCTTTCCTATGCTAGTTGATTCTTGTTCCCATAAATTATTTGCTCACAAAATCCCTATGCATAGGAAGTGGGTTAGACTTAAATGTGCTTGTCATATTCTTCATGATGCTCCCGTTATGTTTCAATTCTTATCTTTTATGTGAGCATCATTGAAACTATCATGCCTAACTAAAAAGGCAATAAAGGAAAGCGCTTGTTGGGAGACAACCCAATATTTACCCCTACTATTTTTGTGTGTCCTCATGATTAATATACTGTAGTAATCATGTTTTATAGCTTTTGTTTCAATAAAGTGCCAACTAAAGCCTTTAGGATCTTCTTGGGTGATTGTTGTTTGACCTTGCTGATAAAAACACAAAGTATGAGCTCACGAAAATAATTATTATTTCTTACCAGAGAGCGATAAAATACCAACTCCAACTGCAGTAGATCAATATACTTTTTATCCTGGTCTTCCTAATTTTTCAGAATTTTTGGAGTTACAGAAGTATTCGGGAGTTACAGATTTCTACAGAGTTTTCTGTTTTTGATAGATTCTGTTTTCTATGTGTTGTTTGCTTATTTTGATGAATCTATGAGTAGTATCTGAGGGTATGAACCATAGAGAAGTTGGAATACAGTAGATATTACACCAATGTAAATAAAGAATGAGTTCACAACAGTACCAAAAGTGGTGATTTATTTTCTTATACTAACGGAGCTTATGAGTTTTCTGTTGAGTTTTGTGTTGTGAAGTTTTCAAGTTTTTCGTAAAGATTCGATGGACTATGGAATAAGGAATGGCAAGAGCCTAATCTTGGGGATTTCCAAGGCACCCCAAGGTAATATTCAAGGACAACCAAGAGCCTAAGCTTTGGGATGACCCGGATGGCATCCCCTCTTTCATCTTCGTTCATCGGTAACTTTACTTGGGGCTATATTTTTATTCACCACATGATATGTGTTTTGCTTGGAGCGTCATTTTATTTTATTTTGTTTTTCTTGCTGTTTGAATAATATCCCAAGATCTGAAATTCTTAAATGTTAGAGAGTCTTCACATAGTTACATAATTATTCAACTACTCATTGATCTTCACTTATATCTTTTGGAGTAGTTTGTCATTTGCTCTAGTGCTTCACTTATGTCCTTTTAGAGCACGGCGGTAGTTCTATTTTGAAGAAATAGATGAACTCTCATGCTTCACTTATATTATTGAGAGTCCTAAACAACATGGTAATTTTCTTTGGTTATGAATTTAGTCCTAATATGATGGGCATCCAAGAGGGATATAATAAAAACTTTCATATAAAGTGCATTGAATACTATGAGAAGTTTGATTCCTTATGATTGTTTTGAGATATGAAGATGGTGATATTAGAGTCATGCTAGTTGAGTAGTTGTGAATTTGAGAAGTACTTGTGTTGAGGTTTGCAAGTCCCGTAGCATGCACGTATGGTAACCGTTGTGTAACAAATTTGAAGCATGAGGTATTTCTTTGATTGTCTTCCTTATGAGTGGCGGTCAGGGACGAGCGATGGTCTTTTCCTACCAATCTATCCCCCTAGGAGCATGCGCGTAGTTCTTGCTTTTGATGACTTGTAGATTTTTCCAATAAGTATGTGAGTTCATTATGACTAATGTTGAGTCCATGGATTGTACACACACTCACCCTTCCACCGTTCCTAGCCTCTCTAGTACCGCACAACTGTCACCGGTACCATAAACCCACCATTTACCTTCCCCAAAACAACCACCATACCTACCTATTATGGCATTTCCATAGCCATTCCGAGATATATTGCCATGCAACTTTCCACCGTTCCGTTTATTATGACACGCTCCATCATTGTCATATTGCCTTGCATGATCATGTAGTTGACATCGTATTTGTGGCAAAGCCACCATTCATAATTTTTTTCATACATGTCACTCCTAATTTATTGCACATCCCGGTACATCGCCAGAGGCACTCATATAGAGTCGTATTTTGTTCTAAGTATCGAGTTGTAATCCTTGAGTTGTAAATAAATAGAAGTGTGATGATCATCATTCTTAGAGCATTGTCCCGTGTGAGGAAAAAAAGACGCCAAATAAGCCAACAATAAAAAAGGTCAAAGAAGCCAAACAAAAAAATCAGATAAAAAGAGAGAAGGGACAATGCTACTATCCTTTTTCCACACTTGTGCTTCAAACTAGCACCATGGTCTTCATGATAGAGAGTCTCTTACTTTGTCACTTTCATATACTAGTGGGAAATTTTCATTATAGAACTTTGGCTTGTATATTCCAATGATGGGCTTCCTCAAATGCCCTAGGTCTTCGTGAGCAATCAAGTTGGATGCACACCCACTTAGTTTCTTTTGTTGAGATTTCATACATTTATAGCTCTAGTGCATCTGTTGCATGGCGATCCCTACTCACTCACATTGATATATATTGATGGGTATCTCCATAGCCCATTAATACGCCTATTTGATGTGAGACCATCTTCCTCCTTTTTGTCTTCTCCACAACCACCACTCTATTCCACCTATAGTGCTATGCCCATGGATCATGCTCATGTATTGCTTGAAAGTTGAAAAAGTTTGAGAATACTAAAGTATGAAACAATTGCTTGGCTTGTCATCGGGGTTGTGCATAACCAAACTATATGATTTTGTAGGGATGAACTTTCTTTGGCCATGTTATTTTGAGAAGACATAATTACTTTGTTAGTATGCTTGAGGTATTATTATTTTTATATCAATATTAAACTTTTGTCTTGAACCTTATGGATCTGAATATTCTTGCCACAATAAAGAAAATTACATTGATAATTATGTTAGGTAGCATTCCACATCAAAAATTCTGTTTTTATCATTTACCTACTCAAGGACGAGCAGGAATTAAGCTTGGGGATGCTTGATACATCTCCAACGTATCTATAATTTTTGATTGTTCCATACTATTATATTATCAATCTTGGATGTTTTATATGCTATATTATATGTTTTTTGGGACTAACCTATTAACCTAGAGCCCAGTGCTAGTTTCTATTTTCTCCTTGTTTTTGAGTATCGCGGAAAAGGAATATCAAACGGAGTCCAATTGACTTGAAAATTTACGGAGATTGTTTTTGGACCAAAAGAAGCCCACGGAGTACCGGAGATGGACCGAGAGAGTCCCGAGGCCACCACGAGGCTGAGGGGCGCGCCCTACCCCATGGGCGCGCCCCCTACCTCATGGCTGCCTCATGGACCCCCTGACTTGTTCCCGACGCCAACGCCTCTTATATATCCCCAAACTTCCAGAAAAAACCTAGATCGGGAGTTCCGCCACCGCAAGCCTCCATAGCCACCGAAAACCAATCAAGACCCGTTTCGACACCCTACCGAAGGGGGAATCCCTCTCTAGTGGCCATCTTCATCATCCTGGTGCTCTCCATGGCGAGGAGGGAGTAGTTCACCCTCGGGGCTGAGGGTATGTACCAGTAGCTATGTGTTTGATCTCTCTCTCTCTCTCTCGTGTTCTTGATTTGGCACGATCTTGATGTAATGCGAGCTTTGCTATTATAGTTGGATCTTATGATGCTTCCCCCCTCTACTCTCTTGTAATGGATTGAGTTTTCCCTTTGAAGTTATCTTATCAGATTGAGTATTTAAGGATTTGAGAACACTTGATGTATGTCTTGCATGTGCTTATCTGTGGTGAGAATGGGATATTCACGTTGTCGGATGTGGGGTTCCGGCAAACCCTTTAGGTTCGAACACTGGGGTGCGCGCGAAGTCTTTCCTTCCCACCAATCTACGCCCTAGCTTGCTAAGATCTCGCGGACGAACTCGACGAACTCGCAACACAGAAAACACAAGATTTATACTAGTTCGGGCCACCGTTGTGGTGTAATACCCTACTTCAGTGTGGTGGTGGTGGTGGATTGCCTCTAGGGCTAATGATGAACATTACAAGGGAAGAACAGCCTCCTGAGGTTGAGGTGTTCTTGAGCTCGGTGAGCTTGTGTGTGTGAGGATGGTCTGAATGATCCGTGCCTTCCTAAGGTGGTGGCTAGTCCTATTTATATTGGCCCTGATCCTCTTCCCAAATATCAAGCGGGAAGGGAGCTAACAATGGCGGGCCAATTTGAAGGGGGACAGCTAGTACAAGCTATCCTGACAAAAGTGGTCTTCGCCTGCGAAAAGCTCTGTGGTGACGCCGTCTTGGGCTCCACCATGACCTCCGTCTTGCCGTCCTCCTAGTCTTGGTCTCGTTGCACCAATATAGAAACCTTTGCCTGATGCCTCGGTACTCTTCGCCTGTGCTGGCCTCCTTAGCACCAAAGAGGAAACAAGGACACTGCGCGCTTGCGCCCACCTGGCGCCCGCATGGTGTCGTGCGTCACGGCTCACGTCACGAGGGTCTCCTGAGGTTTGCCCCGCCTTGATAACTCCGCTCCTCGTGAGCCTTCCTAGCTAGGCTACTCCCGAGGAGGTCTTGCGTCGTCCGCCTCGCGAGGGTCTTGGATGCTTTGTTGGTGAAGATGGGTCGTACGGCCTGCAGGCTCAGCCACGCCGCAGGCCGCAAGCAAGCAAATATGGGGACCCCCATTCCCAAGACGCTGACAGTAGCCCCTGGACCCAAGGTGCGCTCGGGCTTGGCTTTGCGGCGAAGCCAAGGGCCAAGTTCAGAGCACCGCGGGCCCCAAAAGCCTGCGGCCTCGATTGACGCATGGTTGATGATTGGACATGGGCGTCTCCGCTTCCCCATGTTGCCTCGACAACTGCTCGACTTGTCAAGTCCCTGCGACATGCAAGGAAAACCATCATTATCTGCGATTGTGGGAGATGTCGGTTGGCCTTCCCTTGCTATAAATGGGGAGGGAGGAGGAGCCCCCGTTTCCCATCTCCTCCTCGCTTGCTTGCTTCTTCCTCCTTGCTCCACTGCTAACAACAATGGCTCCCATCAGAAAGTTCTCTACTGAAGAGAAAGGAAAGGCTCCCCGCGATGATCCGGGGCCTCTTCCGCCGAAGAAGAGGTCAATCCATCGCCTCGATGAAGCGGCGATGCAGGTGGTGTCGAGGCCTTGGGGACGGTCGCAACGAGGACGAGGGCGAGCCCGCCCTCATCGGCGATCGTGTCTCGTCCAGCTACGGCGGCTCTTCCTTCGGCTACAACTCCAGCTGTAATGGCTATGCCCAGCCGCCACGCTGCCGCGCCCATTTTGAAGGTGGCAGTGGGTCGTCTCGTTGCCGCACCTCCATGAAGCGTGAGGAAGGATCTGGCTAGGCTCAGGGTAGTGCTAGGTGCCTGTCCTTGCGGATCGCTGCAATGCTACTTTTGTTTTGCTCTTTTCCTGCATCAAGAATGAAACCAGCATGGGCCCAGGGGGCGTGTATCGAACTATGGTTCCTTGGTTATATCAGTATGTGTGCTGTTCTCATGCTGTGTCGTTATTTTGCACAAAGATAACTTAACCTGGTATACTCAGGACGTCCTCTTCCTCGTGAAGCGTTTATTTCCTCACATTCATCTTGCCTTGGTGGCCTGCATTCGCTCAGGAACTGCGAAAAACTCGTTAGGAAGTGCATTAAAGATTTGCCGTTCATCCTGGCCCTGTCCTGGCGCTTTGTGTCATGGTACGCGAGGGGCACGAACTAGGAGAGGTGCACCAGCTTTTGAGCTCGAACGAGGGTGGCTAGCGAGAAGGCAGAAAGGAGAAAAAATGCTCGCGAGGGTACCTGCCTAGCCCCCTCGCGAGGCATGCGAGAGAGAGAGAACACGAGCAAATTCGAGCCGGGAAAAATGCATTGAGAGGCGAGGGAATCAAATCAGCAAGGAATGCCAAGGGAAAACTTTGATTGAGGAAAAGCGAGTCAACTACGAAAAGCAATTGAAAAGTCGCGTCCGGCACCTAATCTAGTGTTCAAGTCTTCTCACCAGCATGGAGCTAAGTGCTGTCAACTAGGCGTGGAAGGGAGCCCCAGGGCCTGAGGCCGGTGCCCCTGAGATTCCGGGGCGTGTACAGGCCCACTCATTATTATGTGAGAGTGTCATGGGCGGCGATTCTTCACAGGCACCGGGCCTTCTTCACAGGCTCTGGGCTTTTCTTCTCAGGCTCTGGGCCTTGCTTCTCAGGCTCTGGGCCTTGCTTCATGGATAGAACTTCCGGAGGTGCTGGATGTTCCAGGCGTTCTGGATAGGTATCCCATCCCGCGTCTCCAGACGCGCTACACCCGGCTTGGAGACATGGACAACCCTGAACGGGCCCTCCCACATGGGCGAAAGCTTGTGCAGCCCTTCCCTGGAGAGGACCCGCCTCAGGGCGAGGTCGCCCATCTCGAGCGTCCTAGAGCGGATGTTGAGGCAGTGGTATCGCCGCATCGCTTGTTGGTACCTTGCTGTCCTCAACGTGGCTTCGCGACGGCGTTCCTCCCCCAGCACGAGATCCATCCCCCGCATGGCATCCTGCTGCGTTTCATCGAACGCTAGGACCCGTGCGGAGCGATGCTTGACCTCGTGAGGAAGGACTGCTTCAGCTTCGTAGACGAGGAAGAATGGTGTCTCGCCCGTTGGCTTGGTGGTGGTGGTTCAGATGGACCACAGCAAGGACTGGAGCTCGTCGTGCCAACCCCTGCCGCAGGCCTCCAGCTTCTTCTTGAAGGTCCTGGTCTTGAGGCCCCTCAGGACCTCCGCGTTAGCGCGCTCGGCCTGACCGTTACTCCTGGGGTGGGCCACCGAAGCATAGCAGATCTGTGTTCCAAGGTTAGCACAATAGGTTTTGAAGAGGTTGCTAGTAAACTGCGAACCGTTATCTGTGATGATGCGGTTGGGGACCCCGAAGCGGCTCATGAGGCCCTTGATAAACTTGACAGCAGAGCCGGCTGGAATGGTATGGATGGCTTCCACTTCCGCCCACTTGGTGAACTTCTCGATGGCGACGTAGAGATAACGGTTGCCCCCTGGAGCCCGGGGAAATGGGCCTAGGATGTCCAGCCCCTAGGCCGCAAACGGCTATGTGAGCGGGATGGTTTGGAGGCCCTGAGCAGGCTGATGGATTTTCTTGGCGTGGAATTGGCAAGCTTCACAGGACTTCACCAGCTCGGCCACATCGTTGAGTGCTGTAGGCCAATAGAACCCACTGCGGAACACCTTGCCGACGAGGGTCCGTGACGATGAGTGATGTCCGCAGTCATCGCCATGTATGCCAATCAGCAACTCCCTTCCTTGATCGCTGGAGATGCAGCACAACGTGACATCGTTCGGTCGTTTCCTATATAACTCGCCGTCTTGGATACAGTATGTCGTGGCCTGCCGGGCCACGCGCTCTGCGTCCTCTTCCTTCTCCAGCAGCGTCTCGTGCACCAGGTACTCCTTGAATTCCTTGATCCAGCACTCCTCCTGGGGCTCAAGCGCCAAGAGCAGCCGAGCTCCTGAGGTCGGGCCACAGGTTGGGGCTCTTGTGGCCAGGGCTGTGGGAGTTCCTCCCGAGGCTGAGTCATGCTTGAAAGAGGTGGCGAAGCTGATGGCTTGAAGAGCCGCTCTTCGAAGACACCGGGCTCTTGTGGTTGCCGCTTGGATGCTCTCATGGCGATGTCATCGACTTCCTTGTTGGTGCCCCGGGGCACATGCTGCAGCTCCAGGCCCGAGAACTGCTTTTCCATCTTGCGCACCTCCGCGAGGTAGGCCTCCATGTGTTCGTCCTTCGGCTCGTACACCTTGTTGGAAAAGTTGACGAGGAGCAGCGAGTCGCCTTTGACGGTGAGGCGCTTCACCCCTAGAGCCGCCGCAGCCCTCAGGCCAGCTATGAGGCCTTCATATTCTGCAATGTTGTTGGAGACCTTCTCGCCGTGCTGAAAACAGAGTTGCACGGTGTAGTAGAGCTTGTCCTGAGTGGGCGAGATGAGCACTGCTCCAGCCCCCGCGCCCTGATGCGCGAAGGCGCCATCGAAATACATGACCCAGCCGTCTGGTGCCTCGCTTCCTGGGGAGGTGGACCGGTCTTCTCCTTCCTCAAGAGCTGGGGCATCTGTCCATTCTGCCACAAAATCGGCGAGCATGGCTCCCTTGATGACCCTGGTAGTGTTGAACTCCAACTGGAATGCTTGCAACTCGATGTTCCACTCAGCAACCCTTCCGGCTGAATGAGGACTCCTGAGCACCCTCTCCAATGGGTAGGCTGAGACGACCTTGATGGGGTGGCCCTGGAAGTAGTGTCGCAGCTTGCGCAAGGCCACCAAGAGTGCGAGCAGGAGCTTTTGCGGCATGGGGTAGCGCGCCCTCGCGTCTTGCAGTACGGTGCTGACAAAGTACATCGGGTGCTCGAAGAGGGCTGGCACACTATCGAGGCTCGGGTCCCGCGGAGATTGTGGCATATCCTGAGGTGGTGGGTTTCCTTAGACCTCACCGTCCTTAGGAGCTTCTGCGATGTTGCCCTGTTAAGCTTGGTCTTCCGCCACTGATGGCTTTGCCGCGCCTTCCCGACCCCGCGTTGCATTAGCTCTGGCTTGGCGCGGCACACCCTTGTCTTGGTGCTCCCCCCGAACTGCTACCAGTGCCGCGCTGGCGGAGTATGGGGTGGCGGCGAGGTAGAGCACTAGAGGCTCGAGAGGCCACGGTGCCACCATCACTGGGGGGCTGGTGAGGTACTTCTTGAGGTCTTGGAAGGCCCGGTCAGCCTCCGGGGTCCACTTGAACAGGCCCTTCTTCTTCATGAGCTTAAAGAAGGGTAAGGCGCGCTCGCCTAGCTTGGATATGAAACGCCCTAACGCGGTCACCCGCCCTGCTAGCTTTTTCATTTCCTTGAGGGTTTGCGGTAGGCTCATGTCTTCGATGGCCTTGATCTTCTCCGGGTTCGCCTCAATCCCGCTGTGGGATACGAGGAACCCCAGTAGCTTGCCGGAGGGGACGCCAAACACGCACTTCTTCGGGTTAAGCCTCAAGTTCACTTAGCACAAGCTCCCGAAGGTCTCCTCCAGGTCTTGAATCAACATCCTCGCCTCGCGAGATTTGACCACTATGTCATCAACGTAGGCCTCTGTGTTTCTGCCGAGCTGCCGTCCCAAGGCAATTTGCATCAACCGTTGAAAGGTTGCGCCCGCGTTGTGCAGCCCGAAGGGCATGCAGGTATAGCAGTACACCCCGCATGGTGTCAGGAAGGCTGTCTTCGCCACATTCTCCACCGCCATCTTGATTTGGTGGTATCCTGAGAATGCATCCAGGAAACATAGCAAGTCGCACTCGGCGGTGGAGTCGACGATTTGGTCTATGTGTGGAAGCGGGAACGGATCTTGAGGGCACGCTTTGTTAAGGTTGGTGAAGTCGACGCACATCCGTTCCTTCCTACCTTTTTTCGGTACTACGACGGGGTTCACCAGCCAGTCGGGGTATCGAACTTCTTGGATGGTACCTACTGCCTCCAGCTTGCACGTCTCTTGGACGATGAAGGCCTACTTCTCAGTGGACTATCATCTTGCTCGCTGCTTCACGGGGCATATGTTGGAGCACACACTTAGATGATGCTGGATTACCTCTCTCGGGACCCCTACCAGCTGATTGAACTCCCACGCGAATATCTCCTTGTTCGCGCGCAAGAACCTCACCAGAGCTTCTTCTTGTCCCGGGTCAAGTCCGGTTCCAATGGTGAAGGTGGCTCTTGAAGACCCGTCCTCGTTGACCGGCACCTGCTTGGTCTCCGCCTTGTCCTGAGTGAATAGCTGCTTCTTCTTGGTGGGCGCGGTTTCCTTGGCCTCGGGCGTACTGATGCTGGCTGGTTGTTCTACTGCCGCGGTCCTGAAGGCGAGCCTGAGCACCGCCACGGCCTCCTTAGTATCCTCCTTGATGGTGAGGACACCCTTGCTCCCTAGCATCTTCATGAGGTTGTAGGCCGGGTGAGTCGCCGCCATGAACTGAGCGAGAGTTGGGTACCCGAGGATGGCATTGTACGGGAGACCGATGCGGGCGATGTCAAAGTCCACTAGCTCGGTGCGATAGTTTTCTCGCATGCCAAAGGTGACGGGGAGGCGGATCTGCCCCAGAGAGTGGGCAACTCCACCACCCACTCCTGTGAAGGGCTTGCTGAGGCCGAGCCGTTCGAGCGGCACATGAAGAAGGATGAAGGCTTCTACAGAGAGCAAGTTGAGGCTGCCGCCTCCGTCGATGAGGGTCTTGGTGACGGCCACGTTGCAGATGGTGGGCGTGTAGAGCATCGGGAGCATCCCGGAGCCGGCGATGGAGCCGGGGTGGTCTTCCGAGCCAAAGGTGAGGTCGGCCTCTGGCGCGGCCCAACCCGGCAGAGCCCCTGGGCGCTTGAAGGCTGCCCCAATCTGACGGAAGAAAGGTTTGACGTGGTGATCTGAAGGTGGTGCTTGGGAGCCACCCAGCAGTGTCGCGACTGCGTGGTGCGCTGGCACCGCGTAGCACGCGGTAACGAGGTTGCGGAGTTCCCCCCAGGATGCCACTTTGGATCCCGGGAGGTTGAGCAGCTAGGCGCGCGGCTCGCCGACGAGGGCCATGGGAAACCAGTTGGCCATGATCTTGTCGTCGCCTCCGGCCTTGAGGACGGCCTCCTCATACGCCGGCAGGAACGGCGTCGGGTCTGCCGCGCCGTCGTAACGTGGCGGCATCTCTGGCCTAAACTTGGCCAAACACTACAGTCGCCGCAGAGCGGGGGCCAGGGCATGGTACCCAGACTCCCTGCTACTGGTGTTGGCCACAGAGGTTGGTGGCGAGGCACCTGCCATGGGAGCGTAGTGCGGTGGTACGGGGCGCTGGTTGGTGGAGAGAAGCCCTGGCGCACCCCTATCTGACGCGCCAAATGTCGGATGTGGGGTTCCGGCAAACCCTTAACGTTCGAACACTGGGGTGCACGCGAAGTCTTTCCTTCCCACCAATCTACGCCCTAGCTCGCTAAGATCTCGTGGATGAACTCAACGAACTCGCAACACAGAAAGACACAAGATTTATACTGGTTCGGGCCACCATTGTGGTGTAATACCCTACTCTAGTGTGGTGGTGGTGGTGCATTGTCTCTAGAGCTAATGATGAATGGTACAAGGGAAGAACAACCTCCTGAGGTTGAGGTGTTCTTGAGCTCGGTGAGCTTGTGTGTGTGAGGATGGTCTGAATGATCTGTGCCTTCCTAAGGTGGTGCTAGTCCTATTTATATTAGCCCTTGTCCTCTTCCCAAATATCGAGCGGGAAGGGAGCCAACAATGGCGGGCCAATTTGAAGGGGGACAGCTAGTACAAGCTATCTTGACAAAAGTGGTCTTCGCTTGCGAAAAGCTCTATGGTGACGCCATCTTGGGCTCCACGATGACATCCGTCTTGCCGTCCTCCTGGTCTTGGTCTCGTTGCACCAATATAGCAACCTTTCCCTGATGCCTCGGTACTCTTCGCCTGCGCTGGCCTCCTTAGCACCAAAGTGGAAACAAGGTCGTTGCGCGCGCTGGTGCCCGCCTGGCGCCTGCCTGGTGTCGTGCATCACGGCTCACGTCACGAGGGTCTCGTGAGATTTGCCCCGCCTTGATATCTTCGCTCCTCGTGAGCCTGCCTAGCTAGGCTACTCCTGAGGAGGTCTTGTGTCGTCCGCCTCGCGAGGCTTGGACCCTCGCGAGGGTCTTGGATGCTTTGTAGGTGAAGATGGGTCGTACGGCCTGCAGGCTCGGCCACGCCGCGGGCTACAGGAAGGCAAGTCTGGGAACCCCCGTTCCCAGGACGCCGACACACGTGATCCACTTGATGTATGTTTTGGTGATCAACTTGCGAGTTCCGTGACCTTGTGAACTTATGCATAGGGGTTGGCACATGTTTTCGTCTTGACTCTCCAGTAGAAACTCTGGGCACTCTTTGAAGTTCTTTGTGTTGGTTGAGTAGATGAATCTAAGATTGTGTGACGCACATCGTATAATCATACCCACGGATACTTGAGGTGACATTGGAGTATCTATGTGACATTTGGGTTTTGGTTGATTTGTGTCTTAAGGTGTTATTCTAGTACGAACTTTAGGGCTGTTTGTGACACTTATAGGAATAGCCCAACGGATTGATTGGAAAGAATAACTTTGAGGTGGTTTCATACCCTACCATACCCTACCATGCATGCTTTACTTCTTCTCTTCTGCTCCATTGTTGTTTGTGTGCTACGAACTCTAGGATAGATTGAACGGAAAGAATAGCTTCATGTTATTTTACTACGGACTCTTGAATAGATCGATTATAAAGAATAACTTTTAGGTGGTTTCGTACCCTACAATAATATCTTTATTTTTTCTCCGCTATTAGTGACTTTTGAGTGATTCTTTGTTGCAGGTTGAGGGATAGTTATATGATCCAATTATGTTATTATTGTTGAGAGAACTTGCACTTGTCAAAGTATGAACCCTAGGCCTTGTTTCCTAGAATTGCAATACCGTTTTCACTCACTTTTATCATTAGTTACCTTGCTGTTTTTATATTTTCAGATTACAAAAATCTATATCTACCATCCATATTGCACTTGTATCGCCATCTCTTTGTGGAACTAGTGCACCTATACAATTTACCATTGTATTGGGTGCGATGGGGACACAAGTGACTCTTTGTTATTTGGTTGCAGGGTTGGTTTGAGAGAGACCATCTTCATCCTATGCCTCCCAAGGATTGATAAACCTTAGGTCATCCACTTGAGGGAAATTTGCTACTGCCCTACAAACCTCTGCACTTGGAGGCCCAACACTTTCCACTGTCAAAACTGCTACCTCCGTGCTTTCGCACCCAATCGGAGTAAGCTTGTTCTGCTGCCTGCCTAGTATTGAACCCTCTATGGCTGTTGTTGCTATACGATGCCACTAGTGCACTGGCTTCTTCCCATGAACTATAAACCCCTGGAGCCTTACTGATGAACATGGCATACCACTTGCCCTAGCAATGCACAAGAGCTAGTGTTGAAGCAGCAAATCAATGGAGCACACAAGTAGCAAGCAAAGTAGCACACAAACAACAATGGAGCAGAAGAGAAGAAGTAAAGCATGCATGATCATAGGGCATAGCAAGTTCTACCTAGCACTACCTTGGTGTTAACCTACCACCACATCTAAAAGAGGGTGTCGTCCTAGCACCGCAAGTTCACCATCAGCATGAGGGGTTAGTATATACCACCTCACCAAAATATACAGACCATCAAATTGTTTTTCAGCCCTAGCTACACAAAATGTAGGTTGTCATCGTCATCGTCGTCATCATCGCCACCGCCATCACCGTCGGGGATCATGCATGCTCACAGGCAGCACTACTCTAGTAGTAGTGCTTGCCCAGCCAGATCCTGAGCCACAACACCCTATGAGCGTCTGCCATGGCAACGAACCCAACACCCTAGGCCTTGTTGTCAAGTCGGTGGCTAAGAGCTGCCATGAGAGCCGCGTCGCTGGAACCACCCTGGGTCATGACAGCGCCATACAGGTCAGGGTGCACGTCGAGGGGCTTGCACTCCCTGATGGCTATTGCCACCTCCTTCACCGCCTCGGTCATGCTGCAAAAGACATTGATCTCCTCCTCCATCAGTCATCCTATCTTCCTCTTCCTATCATGGACGGGGTCAGATGGCTTGTCGAAGGGCTTCACGAAGGGCTTGCCAGGGCCATCAAGGACCTCGAAGTCCGGGGTCCCAGGGAAGTCTAGCATGGGAGAACCAAGAGGCTCCCCCGAGCCCATGGCATGTTTCCCAGTTGCCAGCCTGAAGGAGAAGATGTGCTGCACCTGGCTATAGTGCTGTATGGGTGTGTTGAGGAACTCATCGTCCTTTGGGTGGTCCTAAGAATGAAACACAAGTGTTGTTAGTTGCGATTAGGAGTAGACAATGGTGGACAGTATGAAAAGGAAGAGGGCTGTGAGCTAACCGCAACATGGCCGGCGTAGTGCTCTGCCTCCGGAACTATGGAGCAAGTGTTCTCATCCCATGAGGCGCCGCTAAGGTCTCTCAGCTTGGACACTTGGATCCATCGACTTCTCCACTTCCTCAAGTGGTTGTACACCTAGGTGGCAGACACCTCCTGCCCACAGAACTCGAACACCTGCTTCGCAACGGTTTTCAAGTGCACCTCCTTGAAGCCCTTATCAGTCCTAATTCCACTAGAGATGAGCTCACACATCTTGTTCGGCACGAACGTGGACATGAACGGCTGCCACTTCATGTTGTTCATTCTTTGCCTTTGCTGCTGCTACCTTGAGTGCAGCGGTAGCAGCAGCAGCATGAGTTAGCTCAACGTGCACTACTGGCACATAGAGGGAATCAGACGCGAACACCTCTGAATCAGGTGCCATCTTGGACATAGGTTGTGAGCCCCGTGAGTCCCGCGCTGGCTCACGGGTGCCCACATACACCTCGCCAAGCCCTACCGTGCCATCCACGTGTCAGGGCGGGGCTGTACACGCCCCGGGGGCTCCTCCCAGAGGGAAGCCCCCTCCCATGTACCAGTGGAATCACCATGCTCCGCGCTGGCTGACGACACTGCCGAGGAGCGGCTATGCCCATACACATACGGAAGCGCTATGCTCCGCGCTGGTGATAAACAACTGAGGGTGGCCCTCGGGCCGCATCAACCTTAGGGAGCCCAGAGCTCAGTGTCTAGCCTCATCGTAACGCCTCCCCTCGGGAGTGCCGCGCGAGGGGGCTAGGCACGGGGGCTGCGCCTGGGTCACGCCCAGACGCACGCCACCCAGCCAGGCCCCCTGGCCGGGTTCGTCGCGCGTCTCTCCCCGGATGGAGCCAAGGTACGAAGGCCGTTTGAGCATCAAGGGGGACTCCTGAGCTTCGCGACTCAGAAGCCTAACTGGTCACGTAGCCCCTCACTCCTTAGTTCCGAAAGGCTAACGCTGGGTGAGGTATGCGCGGGGCCGGGCTCTGCAGATGTAGAACAGTAGATCCACCCACATCTCACCTCCCTACTTGCTATTCGTGAGCCAAGGGGGACTCCTGAGCATCGTGACTCAGGAGCCTAACTTGTCACGTAGCCCCTCACTCCTTGGTGCCGTCCTGGTTTCCGGTCGGGGCTAACGCTGGGTGAGGTATGCGCGGGGCCGGGCTCTGCCGGCATAGAACATAAGCAAGTAGGAAGGAAAAGCGTAAATTTCAAGGAATTCAAAAGCAAATATTATAGTCCACACTGTTATCTCAATGCCAAACGCAAGTTTAAACGCTTCCCCGAGGCATGATACATGTGCAGGAATTAAAGGCAGGATAGGAGCCACAACGGAGTCACTTGTCGGCGGTGGAACAGCGCAGAGTGGGTTCGCCTCATGGAGTAGCGGGGTCGGCAGCGCCTTGCTTCAGCTTGGTGATGAAGGCCCGAAACTTCCCCAGCAGAGCCTCCGCGCGACCCTTCACGGCCTCGGCAGCGGCAGCGGCACGCTCGCCGCTTACTGGCTCTAGCAGGCTGTTGAGGTCAACACCGGGATCACGAAGGTAGATGTGGGTGAGGACCCGCGTCAGCGCAGCAGAAGACAGGACACACGCCTCGGCCTCGGCCGTGGAGCCAAGGCCAAGGGTGACATCTTCAAGAGCGTGAACCAGGAAGGGAAGCAGCTTGGTGGGGCCGTCTTTGGCGCCAGCCAGCAGGCTCTCCAGGCCGCTGTCGTAAAGCGTCCTCAGCGAGGAGCGAGCCTTTGCCTCCATCTCCACGAAGGCCACACGGTCCTCAGCAAGAACCTGGGCCTTGTCGTCCAGCTCGACCTTCCTCGCCCCCAACTCCTGCTCCAGCGCGCCTAGGCGTTCACGGCGCTTCCTGAGCTTGGACTCCCGGCCTTCGACGGCCGCCTCGCGAACCTTCATGCCTTCTTCCTGCTCTTGGCGAAGGCGGGCCTCTCTCGCGAGCTGGTCCCGCAGGCCTTGCAGCTCGTCCTCCAGCGCCTTGCAGCGACCACGGACGTCGACCACCTCCCCCAGGGCTGCGTCACGAGCAGCCTTCGCCTCAAGGACGGCCTGCCTCTCCTCATCGCAAGACATCGAGGCCTGGACCAGCGCCGCCCGAATCGAAGCGTCGGAGCGAATCCATCCTGAAGCCAGCTCCAAGCGCCCGGCCACCAAGCGAGGGTCGGCACTAAGAAGATCCTGCCACAGCCGGTCCAGCTCAGCAGCAGCACGATGTAGAACGGCAGGAGGAGTCGGAGAGACAGCAGTCGGTGGAGTAGGAGGAGAAGGCGGCAGCGCGACCATATCATCCTGAGGCGGAGCCTGCTGCGCCCCAACGGCTGTAGTGGCGGTAGCAGGCAAAGGCACCTCGGGAGTCAGTTGGGCCATGGGGGCTGAGCTCGCCCCAGCCGGCTCAGCCAGGCCTCGCGAGGACGACTGGGCAGGAGAAGCCCATGCGTTGCGGTCACTTTCCTTCGTGGGCAGAGGCGCTGCCACGGATGGAACCTCAGGAGCTCCCTTCGGCTTCTTTGCTGTGGGCGCCAGCCTGTCCAACAGATGTGGACATCAAGCCTCAGCAGCAGAACAAGAAATAAAGACAAGAATCAAGCGCTTACGGGTCGTCGCCAGTGAGCTCAGGTAGCCTCCGGCCAAATTTGAAGCCTGAAAGCCGGCTGGAAGGATCAACCTCGGGAAGCTTGGAAGCGGAAGGCACGTCTGCGGTCTGCCTCGGGGCCGGGGCAGACCCGTGGGAGATCAGCCTGGTCCTGTCCTTCTTCGGGATCGGGGGCAAGCCCCCGTCGCCCTGGTCGTCATCTTCCTCGTTGTCATCGCTTGGAAAGAGGCGGAGAGCGCGGGACCTGCACCGGGGGAGGGGAGCCCTCGACTCTCCGTCAGTCGCCTCGGAGTCAGGCCCTTTTTCCCGCTCCCCTCCTTCCTCCTCTTCGCTGGAGTCGTCGGAGGACACGTCCACCGATTCCCCAGGAGTTTCCATGGGCACGGGCCCGTCCATGTTGAAGACGGGCATGGACTCCACTACCTGCTCCCAATCGTCACGGAGGAACAAGGGCGTAGGAGCGCCCTCCAACCTCGCCACATCGCCCCCGACCAGAGATTGGAGGACCGCAGCCAGATCTTCGTCGGCCAAGGCCGCGGGGCACGGATGGGGCCTCCACATCGGAAGTGAGTACTGCCGAAGCGGAGCCAGTCGGTGCTCCAGGACTTCCCTCAGCAGCGACGCGCCGGTCAGCTTCGCCACCACCATGTTGGCCGGCCTCAGATCCGCGTCCATCTTCTCCAACACCAGCTTCGCGCGGGGGTCCGTGAGCTCCACTCGACCCCAATCGCTGGAGCTCGTGGGTTGCTCCATGGGCAGGATCAGCCGAGGGTGGATGCGCCCAGCATCTGCCAAGACCCACTTGCTCCTGAAGCCCTCAATCCTTTTCCCGGGGTTCGAAATGGCAGTGGCGCCACCGTACGCGATGAAGCACGCGCACGCGGAAGCAGGACCGCGAGAGGTCCGGAGGTAGAAGTAGTGGCGCAGCAAGGCCACCGAGGGCTGCACCCCTACGTGAGCCTCGCAGTAATAGGCGAAGATTGCCAGGAGAAGGACGGAGTTGGGGTGGAGATGCAGAGCCTGTAGCTTATAATGGCGGAGGACAGAGAAGAAGAACTCGGAGAAGGGAGGCACCAGGCCAGCAGCAATGGCGCTTACAAAGAACGGATAGAAGGTGCTCCCTTGGCCCTCAGGGGTGGCGGAGCCGGCCTTGAACACCTTCGCCCCATCGATGCCCTGCGCCGCCGCCATCCGGCGCAACCGGGCGAGGCTCGCCTCCGACACGTTCGGCGAGTCCAGGGCAGACGAGTACCAAGCTCCGGCCGGGGACTGACGAGGCGCCATGGCTTCCTAGGTCACGCGGTCATAGTAGATCTGGAAATTTTGGAGGAAGGAAGGAGAGGCGCAAGAAAGGGGATCTGAGCAGCAACCAGAGAAAGCAAAAAGCAAAGCCTAGGCAGATGCCGCTCCCTTATCAACTCACGCGGTTGCTGAGGCGCCCACGTCCAGTCAACTGCCACGCGAAGCCCAAGGCCGCAGGCTGTTAGGGCCCGCGACACTTCGCTCTTGCCCTTTCGCCTCCCTGCACGGCCAAGTCCGGACGCGCCTTGGGCCCGGGGGCTACTGTCGGCGTTCTAGGAACGGGGGTTCCCAGACTTGCCTACCTGCGGCCTGCGGCGTGGCTCAAAAGGGGGCCCAGCACGGCCCATCTTCATCAACACAGACCCAAGACCCTCGCGTGGGCCAAGCCTCACGGGGCGGATGACACGGAGTTTCCTCAGTTACGGCCTCATCAAGCTGGCTCACGAGGAGGCGGAGAGATCAAGGCGGGGTACCTCACGAGGTGCCCGTGATGCAAGCCATGACGACCAAGGGTGCCAGGCGGGCGCCAGCCCACGCAGTGTCCTCCTTTCCTCTTTGGTGCAAAGGGGGCAAGCGCAGGCGAGAGCATCAAGCAAAGGCACCCGTTTCGGTGCAACGAGACAAAGACCAGTCCAATGGCAGGGAGGAAGTCATTGTGGAGCCCAAGCCAGCGTCACCACCAGAGCCTTTGGCAGGCGAGGACCAACTTTAGTCAGGATAAGTGTACCAGATGTTCTGCTTCAAAATGGCCAATTGTTGGCGCCCTTCCCGCTCAATATTTGGGAAGAGGCCCAGGGCCTTTGCCTATAAATAGGACTAGCCACCCACAGGGTAGGGGAATCGAGATCCGATCAGATCAGATCAGATCGAGATCAAAATCAGAGAGAGAATCGAGAAGAGAGAGAGAGAAAGAAGGGCGACTGAACTCCTCCTAGAAGTTCATCCCCCCAGCCAAGAACAGACCCTCGCGAGGTTGTTCTTCCTTGTATTGCTCATCATCATCAGCCCAAGAGGCAATCCACCACACCACACACTAGAGTAGGGTATTACACCACAACGGTGGCCCGAACCAGTATAAACCCTGTGTCTCTTGTGCTGTTCTTTCCATAACTTAGATCTTAGCGAGGCGGAGGGGCGCAGGTAGGTAGAAGGCGAAATCTCTGCGCGCACCCCAGTGTTCAAACCTCAAGGGTCTGCCGGAACCCGAAAACCGACAGTAGCAGAGAGGCACTTGACATGTAGTTTAGGGAGGGCCTGTAGTTCATCTTCAACCTGCACCCCCCTGAGCCGCTAGCCACCACCGGCCAAACCGCCGGCCCCAGCGCCGCCTCGCCGCCCCGAAACAACTCGCCACCGCCGCCCCGGCCAGCCCTCTAGGCCCCCTGCCCCCACCCTGAACCCTAAGATAGATAGTGGGTACCTCTCCGGCGAGCCCCCGTCCCTGCTGCAGGTGGTTCTTCCTTAACTCCGGCGAGCCCCCCAACCCCTGAAAATCGACTGACCCAAAAGTCGATTCAGTTGACTGAAGTGTGGCTTAATCGGAGCAGACCAGCAGCACGAGCGAGGGGGAGAGCAGCAGCAGTTGGGCAAGCGAGCGATCGAGCGAGAGCCGGAGCAGCAGCAGCAGCAGCGCGAGCGAGCGAGCGCCGGAGCAGCAGCAGCAGATCTGGCTGGTATGGCCGCCGCCACTGAAGGGGCCTCGCACTGGGGGAGAGCCGTTGTGGAGATGTCGCCCGTGGCGCCGGCTTCAAGGTAGCCGCTCCATGGGGGTGCGGGATGGAGCACCATCGGCGCCGGGAGGTCGAGTTAAGGAGAAGGTGCGATGCGATGAGTGTACAACCTCTTTGGTGGCGCCGAGTAGTCCTCGGCTTCGTCCGAGGAGTTGGTGAGGATGCTGTGGTTCCGGTGGAGCAGGTTAACGCGGCGCTGTGGGGATGGAGCAGTCGTGATAGACGAGGCGATCGTCGGAGCAGCTCCTTGGAGGTGGAGGACGGGGCGGCTGAACCGGCGGGACGACGAGATGGACGACAGATCCTCATCCGGGGAGGTGGACGAGGGACGTCGAGCTATTGCGGTGGACGACATTGTCGGGGAAGAGGCTCTGGCTGGGCAGCAGTGACGTGGCGGACAAAGGAGGGTGGGGTTTCGCGGCTGGAGCGGTGAGGTTATGGCGGCCTGGGATTTCGAATGGCCAAAAGGGGCGATGGGAGGGGGTGAAGCATGACATAGGGACACGCTTGTCCAAAATGTAGGGTGTGTTACAAAAGTACCCCCCACCGATTTGAACTAGCGGCCCTTTCGGCTCAGGGTTAGAAGGGGGATTTCACGTGTCGGGATTTGGCAGCTGGAGGGAGTTTTTGCACACGTTGTAATTTCGGGATAGCAAGGCGCGGATTGTGAAGGCGCCAGTTTTGGGAGCACGATATCTCAATTTTCGGGATATAACAAGACGCGGGTTGAATTTTAGGGACAAGCCTAACATGTAGTAATATTGTACTTGTACGTACCAAATCAATTCGCACTTCCCTCAACCAAAAAGAAAACAAAAAAAACTATTCACACCACACAAAGAGAGAGTCTTGCCCCGTTTTACTATACAAATGCTATTCAAAGCTACTCCCTCCTTCCATCTATATAGGGCCTAATGTGTTTTTCGATGCTAACTTTGACCACATATTAGACCAATGATATATGACATGCAACTTACACAAAGCACACCGTTAAATTCGTCTGTGAAAGGTTCTTTCAATGATATAATTTTCACATTGTGCATGTCATGTACTATTAATCTTGTCAATAGTCAAAGGCGGTCTTAAAAATCTCATTACGTCCTATATAGATGGAAGGAGGGACTATGAATCCATGTTGTGTCCGATTAATTTTTTTTGCTTGCTGTATAATGCATGTAACCTACTCATACCAACATTTTAGTGCATTCCAAATGTCTATACTACCGCTGCAATTCGAACTAAATTTGAATTTTTTCTCTATTTCAATAAGAATCTACAATCATGATTGTTGCCAACTTCAACCATCATAGTTTCCTTGCTATCCGCCAGATATAAATCGGATGGCCTATAATGCAGGATGGCAGGCACACCATCATTAACAACTCCGTTTTTATAAGAGTAGAGATAAAATATATTAAATGTAGTATAACATGTTCATAACCACACCATGTGTATCACCGTTATATATATTCACACATGCGTCGGTTTGAAACACTATGATAAATTCTTCAATTATCCGAATTCTCTTTTTATAATGAAGTATATATGATCTCTATTCGTCTTTTACACCCACCCAACCCTCTTATCTTTGTAGCTAGCGCTAATTTTCTCTTGTGCATGCACACGCCCGCATCCCTCTCACCCTCCCTCAGCATTCTCTAGCTCCATCGCGCAAATTCGTCTTTTCACTTTAGGTCGTTCACCCACGGTGTGTGTAGGCCCCCCAGCTCCTTCTTTACGGCACACATCGATCGATATGCCTCTCTAGCCAGGTGTGCCTAGCACAAACACAAGCTTCCCCTCTTCTCTTGTCACCGTCCATGGCTCACTCCTACCACTCTTTTCATCGTTCTCGTACTCGCACACTCCTCCCCCCTCGATATAGTATGCCTCTCGTACCACCTCCTACATGCATCCCTCTCTCTCTATCCTTCTCCTCGTGCCTCATTTGCTTCTAACACACACATGCATGTATACCGATCAATCTCCCAACATATACCTAGGTCGACTTTAACTACCCCCCCCCCCCCATCGATCGACATACCTCACAAGTTATGTCTCTCCTTTCTCTAACAAAGGGCGATTGATCTTCCTATGTAGTACGTCTGCTTACCACAGCCACATCGTCCCCCCTCATCATTCGTGCATGCCTCCCGACCTGTCTCTCACATGCACGTGCACAGACAACAAGCAGCCATCTCCTCTCTTATTGATATTGCGGGCGTGCCCTCCGTTTGTCTAGCAAGCCTATCCCACCATTTGTTAGAAGCAACTCCACTACCACCCCCTCCAACACTCTAGCTCTATCTCTCTCCCAACCTTATTCCTCTCCTGCACATATGCATGTATGCCGATCGATCTCCCTTAATACATGAGGCAGATCGATCTCCTTAATACATGAGGCAGGCCTCTCTCCTCCTCCACACATATACCAGCCATTATACCTCTATAGTTAATTCGGCCTCCCTCTTCCCCCACCACACACCGACAGTCGAGCGCTGCAGGTAGGTATCCATGCCACAGAGACAAACTGCACATGTCCCATCTCACGTTCCAGTAGGCCAGTCAATCTATATCTTTGACGTGGGCACACACAAATTCGATGGCACTCTTTATCGATCGCGCGCGCACACACACACACATCATCCCTCTCTTCGCTTCTATGGACACCTCAAGCCGATGATACCTCCACTCTCTTCTCGTGGATTGCCCCCTCTATATATATGTTATATCCAGGACTCTATTTCACACACATTGCATATGTTACATTTTTTGATTGACCCCCCCCCCCCCCGAAAAAACTCTCAAGAACCCACACACTATATCTCTCTAGGTTTGTATCTCTCTCACACAACCCCACGTAGGTGGTGTATGTATACAAGAAGAGAATAGGTGCACCATGCACGTACTCACGCTTCGTGCCCAGCCACACCCGCGCGGGTACACGGTGGAGCTCATTTCTTTACAAAATGGCAGCCCACGTACTAATTTGAACGCTTTTAGCGGTTGTTTACCTAGGGAGGCCATGTACCACGCGTGCACGAAACAAAGTTCGACTTGACGCGTTGCCGCGTTATTTTTAAATAAAGTTATAGCGCTCAATGTCACGCACACAGAATATAAAATGATTTTTATAGAGAAAAAGGTAGTCCACTCACTATATACAATGGAGCCTGCCTACCTGGTTTGTCGCTCTTCAGAGTATCTCACACAAGGTTGCGGTGGCCTCTCTCTCTCACTGTTGGTCACTCATCCGGCCACATCCCGTCCGCCGGGGGAAAGGGAGTGCGCTGGCCTCTCTCTCTCTCTCACCGTTGGTCACTGATCCGGCCGCATCCCGTCCGCCGGGGGAAAGGGAGGAAGTGCATCGTTTCTCCGTTCGACGGCGCCGAGGCAGCACGTCCCGATCTGCGGTACACATCGTTCTCTCCGACCAAGCTCCGATGCGGCATGGCCTACGCCACCTGCTCGCAGATTCTGCCCGCCGCCGCTCACCTAGTTACATCCCGACAACCTCTAGGTATCCCCTCCAGCCTTGCTCCACTGCCCGTCTTCCCACGTCGCTGCATGTGGATCTTCCATAGTTCTTTGCCCAAAACGTAGCTCGTCCGGCATACTTTCCATATTGCATTCTCGTCCTCACACCGTTTTAGACAAATACAACCGTGTTGTTATCTTCCCTTAGGACAAGGAATATGCTTCTTTTTTGTCGTCGCATGTGTCATCAACTGTTATTAGCCAGTAATTGTTTCCTTTCTACCTCTTTTTTTGCAAACAGGGCTATCCATTTCACCTCGTTGCTATTGCGACCTTTTGGTGAACTGCACAAATCACTTTTTTCTTAAGAATGTTTTGTGCGGTTGTACTAAAATGTCACACGGGCAACATCTCTACATTTCAGTGCGACTGCACAAAGGGAGATTGGTTTTGCTCTATCCTCCTCATCCAACTCCGAGCCTAATCTTCTCCAACTAGTTAGTCTTAAGAGAGACTGCAAAGGTGACCGTCTTCTATTTGTGTGTTTATTATTTCATCAGCAGTCCTCTATTATCGTAATCACACTTAATATCTTTGGAACAGGGACGCTCAGCTCTATTTTAGTGGAACTGCACAAAATGATCGGAATGTTGCATGCTCCAGACAACTACTTTTTTCCGAACACGCCTTGTTGATTTAGACAGAGCTGGGGGGACGTTGCTGCCAATGAAAGCATGGATCAATTTTAATTTAACACCTTCTCACAACTCTGTCTTTAGTTGTGATGTAATTATTAACTCTGATCTGCTAATAATTGACATGCATTAGCAAGGAAGTTAGTTTTTTATTGTTTGCGAAAGAGCATCGATGGTAAGACACGCGAAACAAAAGTTGAAAGGTCACACCATTGTACAATTTCATGTCGCTGGAAACTTATTTGTATAGTATGTCAATTATGTAAACAAATGATGGAAGCTTGATAGCATTGCCAGAAGCCTCTTCATCATCCGGGTCCATGTGCCATGCACAAAATTATACTCCTTCGTTCCTAAATATTTGTCTTTTTACAAATTTCAAACGGGCATATTTTAGAGTGTAGATTCACTCATTTTGCTTCGCATGTGTACTCCCTCCATTCCTAAATATTATATTCGTCTTTCTAGAGATTTCAACAAGTGACTACATACAGAGCAAAATGAGTGAATCTACACTCTAAAATATGTCTATATACATCCGTATGTGCGAGTCCATTTGAAATCTCTAAAAAGAAAAATATTTGAGTAGTCACTCGTTGAAATCTCCAGAAAGACAAATACTCCGGAGTATATTTAAGAACCGAGGGGGTAGTGCACAACCGCATGGGAGACTCAGCCCGGTCGTTGCGCCGCATTAATAGTGACTAATCAGCAGTCAAATCATAAGCCCCACCTTTCCCACTGTAAGTTGCTCTGAAGAAGCAACCATCAATACGCTCTTCTTTGAATCCGCTCATACTACTGCATCCGTCACTGTTTATATAGCGTGCTTCAGAAAAAAGAAAAAAATCAGTGGGACCAAGGCGACTAGCGGTTGGCCTGAAAAATAGCATTGGTAGTTATAGCACGGCATCTATTACTATAGGGAATAATGCGTCCACACATGCATGCAGTGCTTCCACCCCGGGTACACACATGCATGCACTTACTCCACTCCCTAGTAGTACAGTACATGGAGAGAAAATTGTGGACTTGATTGTGATTACCATGCCCTAATTAATTGAGCATTAAACCAAACACGTCTAAAGTCTCTCTGGTGGTGGAAATGCATTGAGAGAAATGCATCATAATGAAGCACGCCCTGTAAACTGTGACGGAGGGAGGAATAGTATGAAGGTGCAAAACCAAGTACGCGTATGGCCAGTCGGTCAACGCACCTCCTCTTGGCATATCACTGACATGTGGGACAGGAGTGTGAGCAAACCAATCTCAATTGACGGCAAAGAGCCAACCCGCCGTTCCTTGAGAGAGACGAGGAGCGAGAACACACAGACGGGCTCGCACTGAGGCCAAGATATATTCGAGCATGGTTGGTTGATCGATATCATTCATTACATGTTGGGATGTCGTTTTCCGCCCTTCTCCATAATAAACGTGTACTTTATCAGAGATAAAAAATAAGAGTACAGACGCTCCACCATGCGGTTCTAGTAGTAGTACTACTCGTACTACTGCGCTTGGCTCTTCGCCTCTTCGTGAAGTCAAACAATGATGGTACTCCGCATGTTGGGTACTACAGTGTATGCCTCTGACAATCTGACACCGAATGGACTGATGCATGTCCACCGAGGGTAGGTTGCATTAGTCAAAAGGCATAAGCGAGCTTCACCTTGTCCTGCAAGCTTCTCCTCATTCTGCGAGTTGACGGGACACACCAAAAAGTAGTGCTAGTCCATACTCCCTCCTTTCCGGTTAATATGGCTTAATCTTTTTTGCGGGTAAATGAGAGAGTTTTATTCATATATAAGCATTCTTAGGACGATCAGCCAAGACACTGGTCACTAGGAAGCGAGGCACCCCGCAAAAAAAGAAGTAGGAAGCGAGGTGTTTATCAAGCCAGCTCTCGGCCACATTCAAAGTGCAGCAAGCATGGTTCACATGAAGATGCGCCACAAGGTTTGTTGACCTGTTTACATGCTGAATAACAAAAAAAATAGGAAATATTACCAAGCGCTACTATTTGTAATAGGATATGAGCCAGAATTAAGCGAGAATTGTGGCGAGTGTTCCATGCAATCAACTTCCATTATCACATGTGAGAACCCTCGAAGAGAACCAAATATGTTGAAGATTGCTTTATCACATTTTAAAATTATAATAAGAGTGCAGACGCTCCTCCATCCGATTCCTAGTACTAGTATAGTACGTACCTTTATAGACTATAGTAGTAGTACTAGTAAACTTTGCGCTTGGCTGTTCGCCTATTCAGGAAGTCAAACAATAATAGCACTAGTAGTAGTATAGTGTATGCTTCTGGCAATCTGACACCGAATTAACTGTTGCACGTCCACCGCCTGAGCGAGGGAGAGCTTGCATTAGTCAAAAGTTTCTCCCTGTCCTGCGAGCCACCGCGTGCAAGCTTCTCCTGTCCTGCAACCTTATCCTCGTTCGGCAAGTTGACGGGACACAACAAAGTAATGCTAGTCCATACTGTCTCCTCTCCGGTTAATATGGCTTAATTTCAAACAAGATAAATACACTGTCCGTCACTGTATATTTGTAAAAATACGGCCAGTGGACTTCATAATACACTCATATATATATATATATATATATATATATATATATATATATATATATATATATTCTGGTGTTTATACCGTCACTAGCTCACCCTGACTGAGTATGTGTGTGCATGCACGTGTAGGTTAAGCACTTGAGCGTGACCGTGTGTGTTCCGTCGTGTGCTCGGACATGCATGCATTAGGGCGTCGCGCGCGTTTTTGCGTCCATGTGTACGTGTGACTGTTGCATACACGTAGGGGGAGTACGTGTAGGGGCCACTAAGGAGCAGTCAAATCACACAGTAAGTTAGTCGAAAGAAGCAACCATCATTTCACTCTTGAATGACACGTACGCAATATAAAATGGTTGATATAGAGAGAAAAAGAAAACCACAATATATGCACTAGCGGGAGCCTAAGCTACAAGCCTGCTTGATTAGGTTGCTCTCTTCACAAGCATAGAACGACGGGCCTGATCCCGCAGCTGGGGGAAGGGAACAATGTTCTGCGTAGACGCGGTCAACATCGGCGAGGGAGAAAACCCACAGTCGGTGCGTCCCAATCGGGGGTCACCATGGTATGGGCTGATGCCGCGTCCCAACCGCCCTTCTAGCTACAACCCGACGTCCCAAGTAGTCCATCTTCCTTTTGGAGCCGGCTTGCTCCACTGCCGTAGCTCCATCATGTCGATCTTTCTCTACTTCTACCGGCTTCTACTTGTGATGAGTTTATGTCTCATGAACTAGTGCTAATACTATTATTCTAATCACACTTCTTCGATATCTTTGCCATCAGGGATGCTCAGGTCGATTTTAGTGGAACTGCACAAAAGCAGCGTATGATCCGAGCGTGCCGGCCGTCTTTCCTTCGACAGGTTCTACCTGGCCAGGAAATTAAATCATGTTTAGGGTTTAGGGTTTAAGTCGTAGTGACCCCATCAGTAGTTTTTCTTTCGTACATGCTCTCACAACTTTTTTCTTTAGTTGTGAAGTAAATATTGGCTATGGTCTGTGAATCATTGAGATACATCAGCATGCGTGTTATTTTTCCTTTGTATTTGATGGAATGTTGTAACGGAGCAACCTTGGAATAGGAATGAAAATGGAGTGGAAAGTTTCCGTTTTTCCGAAGAAAAAATGGAAACAGAGAGAAACCAATGTTTCGTTTCGTTGGATTGGGCCATCAAGCAAAGCCAACGTTTAAATCATGTATGTCGTGTTCGTGTCTCACCCTCCTCCACGGCTCGACCCCACACGGTCGCTCGGCATGCCACTCACCGCAAACCGAGTATACGATAACTTTCCCGCCTGCTTGTCGATGGATCGCGCCATGCAGTACTAGCACTACTGGAAGAGATTGATGAGTTGGGGGAGGACAGTTAGCTGTAGCACGGACTCCCAAGAACTTTTTACATGCATGTTGTAGCCGGCTATTGCGACCTTTGAACGCGGAGCTGCCGTGTGCACCCGGAAGCGGCACGTGCGACGCTCTCTCGGCCGGCGCGCCACTTCAATGCCGGCGCCGGTGAGAGGTCGCGTCCCCTCTGGCCGGGCATGAATGCGGCACTGGCCGTTTCGAGCGGGAAGCATGCGCGGGTGATGAAGAGGGTTCGGGTTGGTCAGGACCGGCCGTGGCAGCGGTCCGGACGTGCGCAAACAAGAGATGATGTATGTTAATATTGCTGCATATATAATTAACAACGTAAATAATGTGCCAGTTGCACAAATATGATTGGAGATGGAGATGGAAATGGAATTTTACGTAAACACGGATATGCATGTCTATGTCTATGTGTCTGTGCGCGACGACTCTCGCGACCTGGAAGCGGGGGTGTGTTTTTGATCGAGTTTTCTTTCTTGGTACGTTAGAAAATCAGTTTGTCTAATTCACATCTAGACGTTATTTAAGGATATCACATCTAAGCTCCCACAAGTATATAATGTAGCAACAAGAAACAAAAAAAACTAGGAAAAAATAGACCACAAACAGAGTGGACATCAACTTAGGGTTTGCACTCTCCACACGCTCGCCGCACTACATATATGTTACACGCGGGAGGCTCAGCGTTCATTTGCTAGGGTTTGCTATATTCACAGTCTCTCACCCTCTCTTCACCAGATCTAAACAAGACTACGTTGGCCTCTTGTCTCTCTCTCCCCCCTCACAACTGGAGAAGGAGGCGTCCGTATCCCGTCGCACCGGGAAGGGGAGGAGGTGCAGCGTTCACTCTATCGCCTTTGGCAAGGGAGGCAATCCACTGTCGGCTGCGCTGTTTTCTTTCACCCAACGCCTGTGCGGGGGCGCCACCGACCCCTTCTTCCTCGCTGCCGTACGTAGTGTGGGAAGATCCGGCTTCCCACCGCACGCCTTGCCACATCCCGACGACCCTAAGGTATAAGTTTCTTTGAAACCATCATTGCTCTAGCTGCATGTGGATCTTTTTCGATCTGTAGTCGAATCTAGGTCTTGGTTCAAAGAGGAAAGAATGGTGCGGTGGGCTGGAGCAAGAATCTAGGACGTGGTTCAATGAGGAAAGGAGGGGCGGAAAGTAGTATAGACTGGCTATCCAGTCACTTTGTAGGTCAAAAGGGAAAAAGGGGGTAACCCAGTATAGACATCTGTAAGGAACCGATCTCTTTGTTAAAAAGGGCAAGAAACTAGGGGGTCGGGTAGTTTGTGCAGGACTAGATTTGCTGCCCTCACATAGGAAGAAGGTTCAAAGAGAACAAATATGGGACCAGCGCATATATGCTGCTTGGCTACATACTCGGCACCACCCATTTATACGTGTGGACGCACATGGTGCTGGCATGTCCCATACAGCTATTTTGCTATTGTTAATCTAAGAATGCCGCCGGAAAATTGAAGCGATGCCACTGTTAAAAGTAAATTACATTTTTTAACGAATGTTGTTTCAAGAAAATGTCTCTGTTAATATGAATCAATGCAACCGTTTTAGAAATGCTACTGTCCTACTTTGTTTTCCATCCAAGATAAGTTAGATGCTTCTTTCTGTCACCGTTTGTTTCATCCTCCTTTATCGGCAAGTAATTGTTTCCTTTTTGCCTCTGTTAAAACAGGGGTATCGATTCAACTTGTTGCTATTGCGACATTTTGCTTTGCTACTCGAAACACTTATGTCTTAAGAGTGTTTTGTGCAGTTCAACTTGAATGTCACACCGGTGACTTTGCTTAATTTTGGTGGAACTGCACAAAAGGAGATTGAGATTTGTTTCCAGTCTTCATGGCAAGTTGTTTCAAATCTTGGTCTCAACCACATGATGTGCAGTGTGCTTTGAGATGTTGTGCTACTTGTTTTGGTACTATTTTAAATAAATGTTGAATTGAAGCTATTGTATTGCTGTCTTTTCCCATTAAGTAGTGAACAAAAATGGGACCAACCCAGACATGATGCTTGTTGCTTTGTTACAACAAATTCAACATCACCCCCTTTATAAGCCAGTAATTGATGCCACTCTCAGAATTAACTACTGAATCTTATTTCAAAACTGCAACACTTGTTAGGGATTGGCGGGATTACCATTTTGTGGCCGCATGTTTCATCCTCCTTTATTAGCCAGTAATTGATTCCTTTTTTTGCCTCTATTTAAACATGGATATCTATTCAACTTGTTGTTATTGCGACATTTTGCTTCGCTACGCGAAACACTTTGCTTGATTTCAGTGCAACTGCACAAAAAGAGATTGGATTTCCTATTCCTGTTGGAAGATTCGTATTTTATCTTGTCCATCTCATGAAAAGTCAGTACAGGCCTTCATCCACATGATTGTGCAATGTGCTTTGAGATGTTGTGCTACTTGTATTGGTACTATTTTAAATAAATGTTGAATTGAAGCTATTGTATTGCTGTCTTTTCCCATTAAGTAGTGAACAAAAATGGGACCAACCCAGACATGATGCTTGTTGCTTTGTTACAACAAATTCAGCATCACCCCCTTTATAAGCCAGTAATTGATGCCACTCTCAGAATTAACTACTGAATCTTATTTCAAAACTGCAACACTTGTTAGGGATTGGCGGGATTACCATTTTGTGGCCGCATGTTTCATCCTCCTTTATTAGCTAGTAATTGATTCCTTTTTTGCCTCTGTTTAAACATGGATATCTATTCAACTTGTTGCTATTGCAACATTTTGCTTCGCTATGCGAAACACTTTGCTTGATTTCAGTGCAACTGCACAAAACGAGATTGGATTTCCTATTCCTATTGGAAGATTCGTATTTTATCTTGTCCGTCTCATGAAAGGTCAGTACAGGCCTTCATCCACATGATTGTGCAATGTGCTTTGAGATGTTGTGCTACCTGTATTGGTACTATTTTAAATAAATGTTGAATTGAAGCTATTGTATTGCTGTCTTTTCCCATTAAGTAGTGAACAAAAATGGGACCAACCCAGACATGATGCTTGTTGCTTTGTTACAACAAACTCTGCATCACCCCCTTTATAAGTAGATGGAAGCACATACTGTTGTTGCACCCACTCTCCCCTGGAACTATTTATGATTTTCGTTAATCTAGTGCCGCTGATAAAATTAAGCAATGCCACTCTCAGAATTAATTAACTACTGAATCTTAGTTCAAAACTGCAACACTTGTTAGGAATGGCACTATCCTGCTTTGTAGTTCTTTCTACATGTTTAACCAAGGTATTGTTAAGATAATGTCTCTGTTAAAATGAATCAGTTGCATTGTTCTAGGAATGGTACTTTTCTACTTTGTCGTTCTTTATACATGTTGAAACAAGGCATTGTTAAGATAATGTCTCAGTCAATATGAATGAATCACACTGATGGAGAATTGCTACTCTCCTGCTTTGTTTCCCATTAAGATAAAGTAGATCAGTAGATGTTTTTCTTCTAGGAGTACAAGTCATCAACCATTATTTCTCAGTAATTGTTTCCCTTATACCTATTGTTGCTTACAAGGATATCAAAATTAAAGCTAAGTTTTATTCCGACTTTGATTTTAGTTGAACTGCACAAAAGGAGCCAATGTGTCCAAGGCAAACTGTTGCATTAATGGGTCCAGTTGGTCGTTCCACTTTGCAGAAAGAAGCAGTCACTGTTTGCGCTACATTACAGAAGGAATGACCGAGAAGCTTTACAGAGTATTATTAGACACCGGTGACATGACTAGTCTGCAGATACCATTGGCAATTTAACAACACGTGGAGTGCCCTGGGCAAAAAGTGCCCAAACAAGTACAAGAAGCTACGACTGGACGATCATAGGCATTACATATTTTGAATGGGAAAAGCTTGTCAAAGTTTAATCATTGATGTTAGAAAGAAGATGTTAGTTTAATATATTGGAATTGGAAAACCTTGTCAAAATTTGCTCATTGATGTTAGCCAGAAGACATGCATTTGATATTTTTGAGTGGGACGCCCTTGCTGTGAGCAGCGTCGAGTGTTTTTTCCTATTCCTGTGTTCAGTTTAGAAGTAAATAGTTACTCTGCTGAGATATTCCTGTGTTAAGAGTTTGTTCTGAATATTGTCTATGTAATGCCAGGCCTTGTGTTTGATTGCAAAGTTGAGCTTGGAATGTTGTGGAATGCAGCATCACGAGCTGTTCACCGTGCCTCCTAAGAATAATGCTTCGTATTGTTTTGCATGTCGATCTAATGCCAGTGATTTGCTTGTTAAGAAGATCATCCTCTTCTGTTGTTTCCATGCCTAAGAAGTTCATTGTCTGATGTTTCATTCATAGCCTATACGACAAGTCGGGTAGGTTAGATGTGAAACCATATGATCTTCCGACCAACTCATGATATTAGGCCGTGATTGGATCATCGTTTTCCAACCAAAATCACTTGTAAAACTGACGCTTGTAAATTAAAGCAGATGGTCTCGGGCTGTGACGCCCCAAGACCGGAGCTTCAGTTGCCTTCCAGGGTTTCCGGGTTTGATCATGTGATTTGTTTGGTTCACCGCTTTCATCTTTGCATCATGTGCATTGCATCATGTCATCATGCCATCATCTCATAAATCTTTTGCAACTCAACTAAATAAATGGCATGGATCTTTGATCCATTTAAACCGAGGGAATTCACATGGTGTTTCTCTTTACAACATATCCTCTCGATATTTAGAGATCTACAGTAAATATTCCAACTATTTGGTTTACCGCAAACACACTTGCAAATTTTCCCCATGCCTTTGTTATCTCGCTTCTTGACCTCGAACCTTGCACATAAATGCTTTCGTCGTTTTCCGGAGCTCCACCAAAAATCCGAACATTTTTGGACCTTCCCAACCCTCACTACCTATTCAAATCATTTGAACTTAAATCAAATGAGTTTGAATTTAAACTTTCGGTCTTGACCACTTCTATTTTTCCTAGTTCAAACTCATTTTTGTGAGACCGGGAAAATAACCCCCTTGCACAAATCCTTTCCTTAACCCTCCTTTTCTTTTTATCTCTAATTCTTTTCCCTTAAAAGAAGATTAGAGAGGAGTGAGAGAGAGCAGCAGGCCCATTCTCCTTCTAGGCCCAGTCGGCGCCCCCCCCCCCCCTAGGCGCAGCCCCTCTACTAGGCCGGCCTCTAAGGCCCAACCTGCCTACCTAACCCTAGGCCCGAGCGAGGCTACATCCCGATCGATCTCTCACCCTCCTGCTCGTTCCCTCGCGCCGCCAGAACACCCATCTCTCTCGATCCCATCTCTCCCTCGTAGCCTCTTCTTCCCTCGTTCATCTCCTCCCTCATCCTCTCTCTCGTTCCCTGCTCGCGCCGCCAGAGACGAACGCAGCTGTCGCCTCCCGATCTGGCGTCCCACGTCCTCCTCCGCCTTCGATCCGGTGCCGCCGGAGGCCACCAGCGTCGCCCAGGCGATGCGGCTCCTCCCAGCGTGCCTCCTTCCTCCTGCGTCGGCCTCTCCCTCCTTGCTCCAACGCCATGGAACCAGGCCGCCGCTCCGGTCAAGCCTCGTCGCCGGCCGACCTGGACCATGGAGCCGTGGCCGGATCCGGTCTCCCAGACACCCGCAAGACCTCTGCATCACCCTGCTCGTCACCGGAGTCCCAGCTCCACCGCCTCGTTTCTTCAGCGCCGCGGGTGCACATGAGAGCGCCTCCCATGCCCACCGTTGTCCACTGCTGCTTCGTCCGCCGTCCCTGGCCTCCAGCCATCACGCCTTGTCTCTGCCTCCGGTGGCCGTAGTGCCTTCTTCCTCTCCCGTGTGTGTGCTCCTTCCTCGCGCGCGAACGGGCAGATGCCCCCTCCTCATGTCTGCACCACGCTATGGCCCTCCTGAGGCCACCACCGCACAACACCTCGTTGGCCTCCTCCTGCCTTGTTTGTTTCCATCGTATTGCTCATGTTCATGTGGCTATGACAGCCGCATCCCGGCAACACTTTCGTGATCAAGGCCCGTGCCCATTTCCTTCGCTGCTCGCGCACCACCCTGCCTTGCTGCTGCCCACCAGGGGCCTTTTGTCTCGCGTTTGTTTTGGATCAGCAAGGATGAGACACCAAAAACCGTACCCGGACCCTCAAGCTTTTCTCCGAGAATTTTGCCAAGTACCATGATGATGCGCCAAGTTCCACGACGACCCAAGTACCACGACTTCGCTTCTTGGTCGACAAGTACCACACGAAAACGCCAAGTACCTATACGCACGACGACGCCAAGACCGTTTCGGATTTCACCAAGTACCACTGCGGCCGGAGACCTCGACGTACGACGCCTAAAACGATCACCGAACCGGAGATAACGCCAAGTACTAGGTCAACGAGAACCGCCAAGTTCGTCTTCCGCCGTCTTCGAAATCACCAAGTACCACGACGATACGAGAACAACTACCGTCGACCCTCGAAGACTCCGTGGACGTCAAGTTTCTCGCCGTGCCCCTGAACATCTACGGAAACTTATGAGACTAAGAACGTGAACGACTACCGTCGCCACGAGAACGACTACTTCCCACGACGAACCGTAAACAACCACTTCCTCTACCATCGCCGAGTACCACTACGTCCCACGACGATCGTGAATGACTACACCGCTTGACCCGAACCGCTCCGATAACGCACGCTTCGAAAGGTGTAACTGCCGAGACGGCCGCCCGTGAACTAATGCATGTGTGATGTATGAGATGCTCGTGCTTGCTCCGTGCTCGAATTGTCGGTGCACGTTGCCCCTCTTTTGCCTTGTCACCATCGTCGACTCATGGCACACCCGGTATCCGGGAGTGCCCCACCATCTTTTGCAACCAAAATCACTTGTAAAACTGACGCTTGTAAATTAAAGCAGATGGTCTCGGGCTGTGACGCCCCAAGACCGGAGCTTCAGTTGCCTTCCAGGGTTTCCGGGTTTGATCATGTGATTTGTTTGGTTCACCGCTTTCATCTTTGCATCATGTGCATTGCATCATGTCATCATGCCATCATCTCATAAATCTTTTGCAACTCAACTAAATAAATGGCATGGATCTTTGATCCATTTAAACCGAGGGAATTCACATGGTGTTTCTCTTTACAACATATCCTCTCGATATTTAGAGATCTACAGTAAATATTCCAACTATTTGGTTTACCGCAAACACACTTGCAAATTTTCCCCATGCCTTTGTTATCTCGCTTCTTGACCTCGAACCTTGCACATAAATGCTTTCGTCGTTTTCCGGAGCTCCACCAAAAATCCGAACATTTTTGGACCTTCCCAACCCTCACTACCTATTCAAATCATTTGAACTTAAATCAAATGAGTTTGAATTTAAACTTTCGGTCTTGACCACTTCTATTTTTCCTAGTTCAAACTCATTTTTGTGAGACCGGGAAAATAACCCCCTTGCACAAATCCTTTCCTTAACCCTCCTTTTCTTTTTATCTCTAATTCTTTTCCCTTAAAAGAAGATTAGAGAGGAGTGAGAGAGAGCAGCAGGCCCATTCTCCTTCTAGGCCCAGTCGGCGCCCCCCCCCCCCTAGGCGCAGCCCCTCTACTAGGCCGGCCTCTAAGGCCCAACCTGCCTACCTAACCCTAGGCCCGAGCGAGGCTACATCCCGATCGATCTCTCACCCTCCTGCTCGTTCCCTCGCGCCGCCAGAACACCCATCTCTCTCGATCCCATCTCTCCCTCGTAGCCTCTTCTTCCCTCGTTCATCTCCTCCCTCATCCTCTCTCTCGTTCCCTGCTCGCGCCGCCAGAGACGAACGCAGCTGTCGCCTCCCGATCTGGCGTCCCACGTCCTCCTCCGCCTTCGATCCGGTGCCGCCGGAGGCCACCAGCGTCGCCCAGGCGATGCGGCTCCTCCCAGCGTGCCTCCTTCCTCCTGCGTCGGCCTCTCCCTCCTTGCTCCAACGCCATGGAACCAGGCCGCCGCTCCGGTCAAGCCTCGTCGCCGGCCGACCTGGACCATGGAGCCGTGGCCGGATCCGGTCTCCCAGACACCCGCAAGACCTCTGCATCACCCTGCTCGTCACCGGAGTCCCAGCTCCACCGCCTCGTTTCTTCAGCGCCGCGGGTGCACATGAGGGCACCTCCCATGCCCACCGTTGTCCGCTGCTGCTTCGTCCGCCATCCCCGGCCTCCAGCCATCACACCTCGTCTCTGCCTCTGGTGGCCGCAGTGCCTTCTTCCTCTCCGCTGTGTGTGCTCCTTCCTCGCGCGCGAACGGGCAGATGCCCCCTCCTCATGTCTACACGATGCCATGGCCCTCCTGAGGCCACCACCGCACAACACCTCGTTTCGCCTCCTCCTGCCTTGTTTGTGTCCATCATATTGCTCATGTTCATGTGGCTATGACAGCCGCATCCCGGCAACACTTTCGTGATCGAGGCCCGTGCCCATTTCCTTCGCTGCTCGCGCGCCACCCTGCCTTGTTGCTGCCCACCAGGGGCCTTTTGTCTCGCATTTGTTTTGGATCAGCAAGGATGAGACACCAAAAAACCGTACCCGGACCCTCAAGCTTTTCTCCGAGAATTTTGCCAAGTACCATGATGATGCGCCAAGTTCCACGACGACCCAAGTACCACGACTTCGCTTCTTGGTCGACAAGTACCACACGAAAACGCCAAGTACCTATACGCACGACGACGCCAAGACCGTTTCGGATTTCACCAAGTACCACTGCGGCCGGAGACCTCGACGTACGACGCCTAAAACGATCACCGAACCGGAGATAACGCCAAGTACTAGGTCAACGAGAACCGCCAAGTTCGTCTTCCGCCGTCTTCGAAATCACCAAGTACCACGACGATACGAGAACAACTACCGTCGACCCTCGAAGACTCCGTGGACGTCAAGTTTCTCGCCGTGCCCCTGAACATCTACGGAAACTTATGAGACTAAGAACGTGAACGACTACCGTCGCCACGAGAACGACTACTTCCCACGACGAACCGTAAACAACCACTTCCTCTACCATCGCCGAGTACCACTACGTCCCACGACGATCGTGAATGACTACACCGCTTGACCCGAACCGCTCCGATAACGCACGCTTCGAAAGGTGTAACTGCCGAGACGGCCGCCCGTGAACTAATGCATGTGTGATGTATGAGATGCTCGTGCTTGCTCCGTGCTCGAATTGTCGGTGCACGTTGCCCCTCTTTTGCCTTGTCACCATCGTCGACTCATGGCACACCCGGTATCCGGGAGTGCCCCACCATCTTTTGCATGCATCCGCATACTTCTCCTTTGCATCGGTATCTCAACCGAGTTACCGGAACCGGAACGTTGCAGTGGCACCGTTTTCGTTATCGTTGCCGTGGCACCCTTTTTCTTTCCACCACTGTGACAAATGCCTCATAATATGCTCTTGTTAACATTTTCTTAAAACTTGCATAACTTGAACATTTCATCCACATCATGATAACAACATCAAGAATGTTTAAAATTGTTGTTTGCTTTAGATTACTAATGCATATGGGGATTTAGCGGATTTGTTGTTTGTTATATACGGCCCCATTTAAATGGTTTAAATGGTATAGTTTTGTTATGCTTCACCTCTTGCCATGCTAACAACATTTAATCTTGTTGGGTACATAAACGAGAGGGAACTAAATAAGTCATATGGTATTTTCTTCAATATGCAACTCCGTTGCATATTGTGCTCCACTTAATTTGTAGGGTTGCTTGTGCACTTTGCCATGCCATGCTTCATTAAACCGGACATGCATCATACTTGATTGTGCATCATGCCATGATTATGTGTTGGTTGTTTACCATGATTGTTTGCTTCTTTCCGGTGTTGCTTCTTCGGGTTAGTTTCGATAACGTCGTGTTGTGAGGATTCGTTCGACTACGTCCATTTGTCTTCTTCATGGACTCGTTCTTCTTCCTTGCGGGATTTCAGGCAAGATGACCATACCCTCGAAATCACTTCTATCTTTGCTTGCTAGATGCTCGCTCTTTTGCTATGCCTATGTTGCGATACCTACCACTTGCTTATCATGCCTCCCATGTTCTTAAACCAAGCCTCTAACCCACCTTGTCCTAGCAAACCGTTGTTTGGCTATGTTACCGCTTTGCTCAGCCCCTCTTATAGCGTTGTTAGTTGCAGGTGAAGATTGAAGTTTGTTCCTTGTTGGAACATGGATATTTGTTGGGATATCACAATATCTCTTATTTAATTAATGCATCTATATACTTGGTAAAGGGTGGAAGGCTCGGCCTTATGCCTGGTGTTTTGTTCCACTCTTGCCGCCCTAGTTTCCATCATATCGGTGTTATGTTCCCGGATTTTGCGTTCCTTACGCGGTTGGGTTAAAATGGGAACCCCTTGACAGTTCGCCTTGAATAAAACTCGTCCAGCAATGCCCAACATTGGTTTTACCATTCGCCACCTAGCCTTTTCTTTCCCTTGGGTAGGCCTGCCCAAGGGTCATCATTATTTTAACCCCCCCCCCCCCCCGGGCCAGTGCTCCTCTGAGTGTTGGTCCGAACTGGGCAGCCTGCGGCGCCACCTTGGGGAAACTCGAGGGTTGGTTTTACTCAAAGCTTGACCTATCTGAGTGTGCCCTGAGAACGAGATATGTGCAGCTCCTATCGGGATTTGTCGGCACATTCGGGCGGTGTTACTGGACTTGTTTTACCATTGTCGAGGATGTCTTGTAACCTGGATGCCGATCCTGATCGGATTGTCTTGGGAGAAGGAATATCCTTCGTTGACCGTGAGAGCTTGTGATGGGCTAAGTTGGGACACCCCTGCAGGGATTTGAACTTTCGAAAGCCGTGCCCGCGGTTATGGGCAGATGGGAATTTGTTAATTTCTGGTTGTAGAAAACTTGAAGTTGACCTTAATTAAAATACATCAACCGCGTGTGTTACCGTGATGGTCTCTTCTCGGCGGGGTCCGGGAAGTGAACACGGTGTTGGAGTAATGCTTGACGTAGGTTGTTCTAGGATCACTTCTTGATCATAGTTGTTCGACTGTGCTTTTGCCTTCTCTTCTCGCTCTCTTTTGCGAATAAGTTAGCCACCATATATGCTAGTGTCTTGCTACAGCTCCACATCATACCTTTGCCTTACCTATAAGCTTAAATAGTCTTGATCGCGAGGGTGTGAGATTGCTGAGTCCCCGTGACTCACAGATACTTCCAAAACCAGCTTGCAGGTGCCGATGAGACCGAGCAGGTGACGCAACCAAGCTCAGGAGGAGCTCGATGAAGATCTTGTCCTTTGTGTTGTTTCATTCTAGTTGATCAGTAGTGGAGCCCAGTTGGGGTCGATCGGGGATCTGTGTAGCTTTTGGGGTAGTCTTCTTTCATTTTGGTTCCGTAGTCGGACCTTGATTGTATCTGGTTGATGTAATGCTTTATTCATGTAATTGTGTGAAGTGGCGATTGTAAGCCAACTATGTATCTTTTCCCTTATTGTATTACATGGGTTGTTTGCAAAGATTACCTCACTTGCGACATAGCTTTCAATGCGGTTATGCCTCTAAGTCGTGCTTCGACACGTGGGAGATATAGCCGCATCGAGGGCGTTAAAAGTTGGTAATCAGAGCCTTCCCCGACCTTAGGAGCCCCCTGCTTGATTGAATCGCTGGCGTTATTGAGTCTAGAAATGTTTTGAGTCATTTAGGAATTATATATATCGGAGAGTTAGGACTTCTTTTTACTCCTCAGTCTCTTCGTCGCTCTGGTGAGGCATCCTGACTTAGAGTTTTGACTCTTCTCTTCTCAAATTTCACTAAAAAAAATTTAGGATCACGCGGGTATCTTGGAATCGTTCCGATGGTTTTGTGACGAGAACATTGTTCTTGGTGCCTCCTATCATTTAGGGGTTGTGGCAGCGTCCCGGGGAGTTGAGCTCCGAGGTGTTGTCGTCACAATTTTATTGTTGCGGTTCTGGAATACCTGAGTTTAGTTTCGCCGACATCGAAAATCTCTTTCATGCAGTTGTTGGTGAGATAACCTCGACGCCACCCAGTACTGGGCCGGGAGTTCGGGAGTATTGCCATAACTCGTATAACGGATGCTTTTCGAAGGTTGAGGTAAATGATTTCCGAAGATTTCTTGGTTATGTGTTGAGGGATGGATACAGCTCGATGTAGGATTTGCTACATTTGGGTGAGATCTTATGGTTCCCCTGTATCCCCAACACCTGATTGCATAACCGGAAAATTTCGGGAGTTTATAAGTAGGAATTCAAGTAGCTCTTAGGATTTCTTTCCGACAGATATATGATATGAAATTGGGGTTCGACGTCTAGTGGTCCGCCTATCCACGGTTGGTTTTACAGTGGTCTCGTTGTGTCTTAAAGAGTCCTTGGCTATGCCGACTCGGGGACGCTTCGTATGTCATGTGCACTACCTTGTACATGATGGTGCTGTACGATCGAGCCCGTGTAGGCCCCACCACGAAAACTTCGGACGAAATCTCTGTCATATGTTTGTTCCGACTTATTTTGCAAGCCAATCTTTGTTTTGTTTTGAGTTGTGATATTAGAGTTGTTTCCAAGTCAAATGTTGATTCCATACCTTCCCCAAATGGTGTTCTCATACTCCGATGTGAATACCAATCCTCTTGATCATCAAGATTGTTTTGTCAATCCTTTTTAACCAACGTGCCTCTCTTCAAGTGGATCCGATCATTTCAACATCCGCAAGACCAAGTATCAGTTCTTGTCAACGATGTTTGCTTCATCCGTCTCCAAGTTGCTTTTGTTTTTCCCGCCCTCCCTCCCTTGTTTCCTTCAAGGACTCGGAATTCTTAATAACTTATCATGTTATTGATGTGAAGCCTCTCCATTTTTTCCGTAAATTCTCTTATCCGGTGATTCTCAGAAAGATTCTAACGGAGCTTCAAGTTCATCGTTCTTCGTTCTTTTCTTCTCCGATGGATTCAAGTCAAGTTTTGATGATCATACCTTTTTCCTCGTTTCATTGCTTTCTCATGTCAGTGCACCTCATTATCATTCAACTTCTCGCTATTTATTATTTCGGAGTGCTGAAGATATCTCGAAGATTCGTGTTTCCACTCTACATTCGTTCAAACTCTGTCGAGGATGTTATCTCATTCAAGCCTTTTATTCAACCGGTGCTATCTATCTCTCTTCAAATCTTTTCAATGGTGTTTCTTTGAGTGGGCCCTAACCCACAGGTCTTTTCCCAGGATCTTACCTGACTCTTCTTATTCTCCCGGAGTTATTCTCAAATCTTCTAAAGCTTGACGTAAGAATGAATTATCATCAGTCAAATGTCTTCTCCAAGATCTTCCAAATTCTTTTCATCATTGGTTCAACTTTTCTACAATTCACGGTGGTGTTTCTAGTCGTCATTCTCCGATTATGAAGACCGAAGAAGAATTTTTCCTCCATATCTTGCTCCATTCTCTTCAAGATTCACGGCTCTATCTTCGTGCCATCTTATCATAATTGTTTTTGATTGTGAGTATTCTTTCCACCTATCCGGAGCAATTCAAGAGTCTTCTCAGTTTGATTATCCGGAGTCCATAAATTCAGGTTTATTCATTCCAGCTTTCAGCTCTCATACTCAAAATCATACCGGTGCTTAAATCAAGGACTCTCTAATCAGCTCGTAATCTATTCGTTCTCATGGATCTAAATTCTCTCAAACATCTTCGTTCATTTGCTAATTCTTACCGGTGATTCATTCCTTTATTTCGTTCATTTTTTTCAATTCTTACGGTGGTTTGTTCAAGATTTCTCTTCCTTCTTCATCATATCTATTCATTCGTTGTTCCAATCCTACCGGTGGTTCGTTGAAGACCTTCCAAGTTGACACTATATCTATCTTAATCCTTTCTATGAGAATAAGTAGTATGCCAAATCCGTTTCTTGTCATCAATTCAAATTGGTGAAGGATAAGCATAATGTAATTCTTATTCTTGTTTCATCGAGTGAACTCAATTCCCTATTCCGGAGGCTCATAAAATTCCTATTTTCAATTGTTCATCTTCTCTTTTTCCCGGAGTTCCAACCTCTTTCAATTATATCACCACGAAGATTCTTCTAAATCATTACAAGGCTTCACCTTGTGTTTCAACTTCTCTTTCCTTCCTGTTTGATCATCCTTTTGTTACCGGAGTTCTTCATGAAGGTTCTACATGATGGTTCATCAAGGATTTAATTCCTTCTCGAAGTGTTCATCAACATTATTTTCAGAGGAGCTCAAGTTTCTTTCTTCTTGCAACCCAGAGTGCAATCCTTTCTACTGTATCATTTGAGGTGGTATTATGTCATTCTTGATAATTTGAGTTCATGTTTCATGATTCACATGTTGGTAAGAGTGAGTTATTTTAAATCCATCAATCTCTTCATTGGAGTTATCTTGGGCTATATTTCACATAAAGCTTTCCTTTAAGGATTGTCGCTCTTATGGTATTTATCATTGATCCAAGTTCTTCGTTATCCTCCCGGTGAAATAAGTTTCTTGTCTCCTTGTTATCATCAATCCAATTCTTTTCCCGTGAGTGGCAGGTTGTCACCTCATAATTTTGAGATGTATTACATAAGACCATATCAAGCTTATTCTTTTCGTTGTTGGTTTTTTCAACAACTACATTTGACCCTTCTCCTAAGGATGCATTTTCAAGTTCAATTGTGGCAGAAGTTGTCATTTTCTTCAATTCCTTCTCTTCCAATTATCTATCTTCTATTTCTTTCTTCCAGAGGCATTGTGATCTTGTTGTCTTCATCCCATCAACTCATTTTTCCAAGTTCATATTATTTTCCTCGCATATCCCATTTAACCGGAGTGTTGTGCCCTTTTGCTCAAGTTCTTTTCGCCTTATCAAGTCTTGCATCTCTTTTCAACAGGAGTGCTGTCTGAATTTGTTCTTCCTTGTTCCTCTTTTCTAACGGAGTGTTTTCAACTTCGTTCTTCTCCGTTGCATTCTTTTCTCGAATTGGCTCAACCTTTTCAAGGTTCTTTGGTTTCACTCGTTTGTCAAAGAAGCAACTTAGTTTTACCTCTTCTCTTTCGCTTCCGTTTTCCCCTCCGGTGCCATCCTAGATCTCGGGACGAGATCTCTCGTAGTGGTGGAGTGTTGTGACGCCCCAAGACCGGAGCTTCAGTTGCCTTCCAGGGTTTCCAGGTTTCATCGTGTGATTTGTTTGGTTCATCGCTTTCATCTTTGCATCATGTCATCATGCCATCATCTCATAAATCTTTTGCAACTCAACTAAATAAATGGCATGGATCTTTGATCCATTTAAACCGAGGGAATTCACATGGTGTTTCTCTTTACAACATATCCTCTTGATATTTAGAGAGCTATAGTAAATATTCCAACTATTTGGATTTACCGCAAACACACTTGCAAATTTTCCCCATGCCTTTGTTATCTCGCTTCTTGACCTCGAACCTTTCCCGTAAATTCTTTCGTCGTTTTCCGGAGCTCCACCAAAAATCCGAACATTTTTGGACCTTCCCAACCCTCACTACCTATTCAAATCATTTGAACTTAAATCAAATGAGTTTGAATTTAAACTTTCGGTCTTGACCACTTCTATTTTTCCTAGTTCAAAATCATTTTTGTGAGACCGGGAAAATAGCCCCCTTGCACAAATCTTTTCCTTAACCCACCTTTTCTGTTTATCTCTAAATCTTTTCTCTTAAAAGAAGATTACAGAGGAGTGAGAGAGAGCAGCAGGCCCATTCTCGTTCTAGGCCCAGCCGGCACCCTCCCCCTAGGCGCAACCCTTCTACTGGGCCGGCCTCTAAGGCCCAACCTGCCTACCTAACCCTAGGCCCGAGCGAGGCTACATCTCGATCGATCTCTCACCCTCCTCCTCGTTCCCTCGAGACGCCAGAACACCCATCTCTCTCGATCCCATGTCTCCCTCGTAGCCTCTTCTTCCCTCATTCATCTCCTCCCTCGCCCTCTCTCTCGTTCCCTGCTCGCGTCGCCAGAGACGAACGCAGCTGTCGCCTCCCGATCCGGCGTCCCACGTCCTCCTCCACCTTCGATCCGGTGCCGCCAGAGGCCACCAGCGTCGCCCAAGCGCCGCAGCTCCTCCCAGCGCGCCTCCTTCCTCCCGCATCGGCCTCTCCCTCCTTGCTCCAACGCCATGGAACCAGGCCGCTGCGGTCAAGCCTCGTCGCCGGCCGACCTGAACCGTGGAGCCGTGGCCGGATCCGGTCTCCCAGACGCCCGCAGGACCTCTGCCTCACCCTGCTCGTCGCCGGAGTCCCAGCTCCACCGCCTCGTTTCTTCAGCGCCGCGGGTGCACATGAGAGCGCCTCCCATGCCCACCGTTGTCCACTGCTGCTTCGTCCGCCGTCCCTGGCCTCCAGCCATCACGCCTTGTCTCTGCCTCCGGTGGCCGTAGTGCCTTCTTCCTCTCCCGTGTGTGTGCTCCTTCCTCGCGCGCGAACGGGCAGATGCCCCCTCCTCATGTCTGCACCACGCTATGGCCCTCCTGAGGCCACCACCGCACAACACCTCGTTGGCCTCCTCCTGCCTTGTTTGTTTCCATCATATTGCTCATGTTCATGTGGCTATGACAGCCGCATCCCGGCAACACTTTCGTGATCAAGGCCCGTGCCCATTTCCTTCGCTGCTCGCGCACCACCCTGCCTTGCTGCTGCCCACCAGGGGCCTTTTGTCTCGCGTTTGTTTTGGATCAGCAAGGATGAGACACCAAAAACCGTACCCGGACCCTCAAGCTTTTCTCCGAGAATTTTGCCAAGTACCATGATGATGCGCCAAGTTCCACGACGACCCAAGTACCACGACTTCGCTTCTTGGTCGACAAGTACCACACGAAAACGCCAAGTACCTATACGCACGACGACGCCAAGACCGTTTCGGATTTCACCAAGTACCACTGCGGCCGGAGACCTCGACGTACGACGCCTAAAACGATCACCGAACCGGAGATAACGCCAAGTACTAGGTCAACGAGAACCGCCAAGTTCGTCTTCCGCCGTCTTCGAAATCACCAAGTACCACGACGATACGAGAACAACTACCGTCGACCCTCGAAGACTCCGTGGACGTCAAGTTTCTCGCCGTGCCCCTGAACATCTACGGAAACTTATGAGACTAAGAACGTGAACGACTACCGTCGCCACGAGAACGACTACTTCCCACGACGAACCGTAAACAACCACTTCCTCTACCATCGCCGAGTACCACTACGTCCCACGACGATCGTGAATGACTACACCGCTTGACCCGAACCGCTCCGATAACGCACGCTTCGAAAGGTGTAACTGCCGAGACGGCCGCCCGTGAACTAATGCATGTGTGATGTATGAGATGCTCGTGCTTGCTCCGTGCTCGAATTGTCGGTGCACGTTGCCCCTCTTTTGCCTTGTCACCATCGTCGACTCATGGCACACCCGGTATCCGGGAGTGCCCCACCATCTTTTGCAACCAAAATCACTTGTAAAACTGACGCTTGTAAATTAAAGCAGATGGTCTCGGGCTGTGACGCCCCAAGACCGGAGCTTCAGTTGCCTTCCAGGGTTTCCGGGTTTGATCATGTGATTTGTTTGGTTCACCGCTTTCATCTTTGCATCATGTGCATTGCATCATGTCATCATGCCATCATCTCATAAATCTTTTGCAACTCAACTAAATAAATGGCATGGATCTTTGATCCATTTAAACCGAGGGAATTCACATGGTGTTTCTCTTTACAACATATCCTCTCGATATTTAGAGATCTACAGTAAATATTCCAACTATTTGGTTTACCGCAAACACACTTGCAAATTTTCCCCATGCCTTTGTTATCTCGCTTCTTGACCTCGAACCTTGCACATAAATGCTTTCGTCGTTTTCCGGAGCTCCACCAAAAATCCGAACATTTTTGGACCTTCCCAACCCTCACTACCTATTCAAATCATTTGAACTTAAATCAAATGAGTTTGAATTTAAACTTTCGGTCTTGACCACTTCTATTTTTCCTAGTTCAAACTCATTTTTGTGAGACCGGGAAAATAACCCCCTTGCACAAATCCTTTCCTTAACCCTCCTTTTCTTTTTATCTCTAATTCTTTTCCCTTAAAAGAAGATTAGAGAGGAGTGAGAGAGAGCAGCAGGCCCATTCTCCTTCTAGGCCCAGTCGGCGCCCCCCCCCCCCTAGGCGCAGCCCCTCTACTAGGCCGGCCTCTAAGGCCCAACCTGCCTACCTAACCCTAGGCCCGAGCGAGGCTACATCCCGATCGATCTCTCACCCTCCTGCTCGTTCCCTCGCGCCGCCAGAACACCCATCTCTCTCGATCCCATCTCTCCCTCGTAGCCTCTTCTTCCCTCGTTCATCTCCTCCCTCATCCTCTCTCTCGTTCCCTGCTCGCGCCGCCAGAGACGAACGCAGCTGTCGCCTCCCGATCTGGCGTCCCACGTCCTCCTCCGCCTTCGATCCGGTGCCGCCGGAGGCCACCAGCGTCGCCCAGGCGATGCGGCTCCTCCCAGCGTGCCTCCTTCCTCCTGCGTCGGCCTCTCCCTCCTTGCTCCAACGCCATGGAACCAGGCCGCCGCTCCGGTCAAGCCTCGTCGCCGGCCGACCTGGACCATGGAGCCGTGGCCGGATCCGGTCTCCCAGACACCCGCAAGACCTCTGCATCACCCTGCTCGTCACCGGAGTCCCAGCTCCACCGCCTCGTTTCTTCAGCGCCGCGGGTGCACATGAGGGCACCTCCCATGCCCACCGTTGTCCGCTGCTGCTTCGTCCGCCATCCCCGGCCTCCAGCCATCACACCTCGTCTCTGCCTCTGGTGGCCGCAGTGCCTTCTTCCTCTCCGCTGTGTGTGCTCCTTCCTCGCGCGCGAACGGGCAGATGCCCCCTCCTCATGTCTACACGATGCCATGGCCCTCCTGAGGCCACCACCGCACAACACCTCGTTTCGCCTCCTCCTGCCTTGTTTGTGTCCATCATATTGCTCATGTTCATGTGGCTATGACAGCCGCATCCCGGCAACACTTTCGTGATCGAGGCCCGTGCCCATTTCCTTCGCTGCTCGCGCGCCACCCTGCCTTGTTGCTGCCCACCAGGGGCCTTTTGTCTCGCATTTGTTTTGGATCAGCAAGGATGAGACACCAAAAAACCGTACCCGGACCCTCAAGCTTTTCTCCGAGAATTTTGCCAAGTACCATGATGATGCGCCAAGTTCCACGACGACCCAAGTACCATGACTTTGCTTCTTGCTCGACAAGTACCACACGAAAACGCCAAGTACCCCTACGCACGAAGACGCCAAGACCGTTTCGGATTTCACCAAGTACCACTATGGCCGGAGACCTCGACGTCCGACGCCTAAAACGATCACCGAACCGGAGATAACACCAAGTACTAGGTCAACGAGAACCGCCAAGTTCGTATTCTGCCGTCTCCGAAATCACCAAGTACCACGACGATACGAGAACAACTACCGTCGACCCTCGAAGACTCCGTGGACGTCAAGTTTCTCGCCGTGCCCCTGAACATCTACGGAAACTTATGAGACTAAGAACGTGAACGACTACCGTCGCCACGAGAACGACTACTTCCCATGACGAACCGTGAACAACCACTTCCTCTACCATCGCCGAGTACCACTACATCCCACGACGATCATGAACGACTACACCGCTTGACCCGAACCGCTCCGATAACGCACGCGTCGAAAGGTATAACCGCCAAGACGGCCGCCCGTGAACTAATGCATGTGTGATGTATGAGATGCTCGTGCTTGCTCCGTGCTCAAGTTGTCGGTGCACATTGCCCCTCTTTTGCCTTGTCACCATCGTCGACTCATGGGACACCCGGTATCCGGGAGTGCCCCACCATCTTTTGCACGCATCCGCATACTTCTCCTTTGCATCGGTATCTCAACCGAGTTACCGGAACCGCAATGTTGTAGTGGTACCGTTTTCGTTATCGTTGCCGTGGCACCCTTTTTCTTTCCACCACGGTGACAAATGCCTCATAATATGCTCTTGTTAACATTTTCTTAAGACTTGCATAACTTGAACATGTCATCCGCATCATGATAACAACATCAAGAATGTTTAAAATTGTTGTTTGCTTTAGATTACTAATGCATATGGGGATTTAGCGGATTTGTTGTTTGTTATATACGGCCCCATTTAAATGGTTTAAATGGTATAGTTTTGTTATGCTTCACCTCTTGCCATGCTAACAACATTTAATCTTGTTGGGTACATAAACGAGAGGGAACTAAATAAGTCATGTGGTGTTTTCTTCAATATGCAACTCCGTTGCATATTGTGCTCCACTTAATTTGTAGGGTTGCTTGTGCACTTTGCCATGCCATGCTTCATTAAACCGGATATGCATCATACTTGATTGTGCATCATGCCATGATTATGTGTTGGTTGTTTACCATGATTGTTTGCTTCTTTCCGGTGTTGCTTCTTCGGGTTAGTTTCGATAACGTCGTGTTGTGAGGATTCGTTCGACTACGTCCATTTGTCTTCTTCATGGACTCGTTCTTCTTCCTTGCGGGATTTCAGGCAAGATGACCATACCCTTGAAATCAATTCTATCTTTGCTTGCTAGATGCTCGCTCTTTTGCTATGCCTATGCTGCGATACCTACCACTTGCTTATCATGCCTCCCATGTTGTTAAACCAAGCCTCTAACCCACCTTGTCCTAGCAAACCGTTGTTTGGCTATGTTACCACTTTGCTCAGCCCCTCTTATAGCGTTGTTAGTTGCAGGCGAAGATTGAAGTTTGTTCCTTGTTGGAACATGGCTATGTTGTTCCTTGTTGGAACATGGATATTTGTTGGGATATCACAATATCTCTTATTTAATTAATGCGTCTATATACTTGGTAAAGGGTGGAAGGCTCGGCCTTATGCCTGGTATTTTGTTCCACTCTTGCCGCCCTAGTTTCCGCCATATCGGTGTTATGTTCCCGGATTTTGCGTTCCTTACGCGTTTGGGTTATAATGGGAACCCCTTGACAGTTCGCCTTGAATAAAACTCCTCCAGCAATGCCCAACATTGGTTTCACCATTCGCCACCTAGCCTTTTTTCCCTTGGGTAGGCCTGCCCAAAGGTCATCATTATTTTACCCCCCCCCCCCCCCCGGCCAGTGCTCCTCTGAGTGTTGGTCCAAACTGGGCAGCCTGCGGGGCCACCTTGGGGAAACTCGAGGGTTGGTTTTACTCGTAGCTTGACCTATCTGAGTGTGCCCTGAGAACGAGATATGTGCAGCTCCTATCGGGATTTGTCGGCACATTCGGGCGGTGTTGCTGGACTTGTTTTACCATTGTCGAGGATGTCTTGTAACCTGGATGTCGAGCCTGATCGGATTGTCTTGGGAGAAGGAATATCCTTCGTTGACCGTGAGAGCTTGTGATGGGCTAAGTTGGGACACCCCTGCAGGGATTTGAACTTTCGAAAGCCATGCCCACGGTTATGGGCAGATGGGAATTTGTTAATGTCCGGTTGTAGAAAACTTGAATTTGACCTTTATTAAAATACATCAACCGTGTGTGTTACCGTGATGGTCTCTTCTCGGCGGGGTCCGGGAAGTGAACACGGTGTTGGAATAATGCTTGACGTAGGTTGTTCTAGGATCACTTCTTGATCATAGTTGTTCGACCATGCTTTTGCCTTCTCTTCTCACTCTCTTTTGCGAATAAGTTAGCCACCATATATGCTAGTCGCTTGCTGCAGCTCCACATCATACCTTTGCCTTACCTATAAGCTTAAATAGTCTTGATCGCGAGGGTGTGAGATTGCTGAGTCCCCGTGACTCACAGATACTTCCAAAACCAGCTTGTAGGTACCGATGAGACCGAGCAGGTGACGCAACCAAGCTCAGGAGGAGCTCGAAGAAGATCTTGTCCTTTGTGTTGTTTCGTTCTAGTTGATCAATAGTGGAGCCCAGTTGGGGTCGATCGGGGATCTGTGTAGCTTTTGGGGTAGTCTTCTTTCATTTTGGTTCCGGAGTCGGACCTTGATTGTGTCTGGTTGATGCAATGCTTTATTCATGTAATTGTGTGAAGTGGCGATTGTAAGCCAACTATGTATCTTTTCCCTCATTGTATTACATGGGTTTTTTGCGAAGATTACCTCACTTGCGACATTGCTTTCAATGCGGTTATGCCTCTAAGTCGTGCTTCGACACGTGGGAGATATAGCCGCATCGAGGGCGTTACACGGGCGAAGACGCTTGGTTGGTCGATTTTGACTAGTAAAATATCGGAAGTACTTCACACACAATAAAAATGTTGAACGACACTCGGACGATTGCTAATCCAGCCATTAGCTGTTGTTTCAGCCTTGCCCATGGATGGCATGATACCCACGTCATGCATGTATCGTCTGGTAATGTCGTCCATATAGCAGTGCTCGTAAAATATACACTGGTCTCTCAAATTACACGCGTAACCCGCCGGTTTTACTTACAGACCTCGGGCCCTCGGTTTCATTACGCCTGTATTTTACGCGTTGTTTCCGATGACGAGTAAATTACACTTGTATGTTAATACATGTTTGAAATAAACCAGAGCTCCCAAGCGCGGCCTTACCGTTTCATGCCGTCTCAGTTTCTTGAAGGTGCTCATAGGTGTCTGATGATCCTGGCTTCCTGAATGAGCAGCGGGCGTTGTATCAGACCATCCGTAGGGCCCGCGAGGCCCTCTCCGTTGTCCTTCGAGTTGTTGCGCTCGCCGTGGCACTGAGCATTGTTAACATCATCAACGAACATGAGGATTCAGGAGATGACTTTATTTTGACTGGATGACACTAGGGACCCACTAGGGCCATAGCCGTACGTACGCAAGTGCCTCCTTATTATGTACAACTATATTTTTTTGCTTTCTCCTGGTTTCCTGACATCACGGTCCCACACCATTGTCAACCTATGTAGTCAATATAAACAAGAGAATTGCACAAAGCGCGTCCGACAGCTAGGACCAAGCAGCTCGAGCAGTATTTGTGTTTTTGAGGCGTGAGCACTGCAGAGTTTTTCTTGGCGATGATTTTGTTGTTGTTCAGAGGAGAGCAGGGTATTAACTGGGCGGGCTATGGCCCGTCTAGCCCAGGCCAGATATTCAGCCCAGATACTAATTTTTTCAAGATGAAAATGGCTAGCCCAGCTATACCTCTTTTTAAGGAATACCCAGGCAAGGTCAACTTGTTATTCTCCACCCCGCTGGGCTACAAATCTTTCCTAGGAGGGATGCATTAGGCTTAATAGGAACATGGGCTTTAAAAATAATAAATGGGATGTAATTATAAAAACTAGGCAGTAACTATACAAAAATGCACCAAACACGAAATTAGTTTATAAAATATTATTTAAGGATTTTGAAAATCTTAAATTTTCATTGTTGCGCGCGCAATGTTTCGTTGGATTTTTACGTAATACAAATTTATATTTAATCTAACTAGAAATTTCGGGATAAAAATATTTCGGATCCCATCAAAATGTGGGAAATTTTATTGAATTCTGTCTTCAACAGTTGGTTGAAATTATTAATCATTGTCCTAGCTAGAAAATGGGATGTACTTTTAACAAACTGTAAATGGGCTGTTGTAAATTCCATTAGAATTCAAAAATGGGCTGTACATTCTTACAAAACGCAAATGGGCTGTAAGTTCTCTGCCACACACTTGTGGGCCTATTAAGTGACGCGTCCCCTAAGAAAATAAGTTGACGCGTATGCAAGGCTTTGTCAACTTATTATAGTTAACACACGGTTGTAGAAGCAGTGGCCGTTGGATGTCTATCCAACGAATGTCGTGCTTCTTCTTCAATCTCGGATATTCTTAGCTTCGGCCGCCCAAAAAATGAAACCTCCCCCTGACATCTGGGGCGCACCGTTTCGGAGGCTGACCTGTGGGCCTACTAAGTTGGTGCGTACCAAGGGCTTTCTCAACTTAGTCAATATAAACGATTCTAGTTTCAATGACCATACGATGTCCATCCAATGGCCGTAGTGCTTCTTCAACCTCTGGTCTTCTTGCTCCAGCCACCCAAAGCAGCGCTGGTTGTGCCGCCTGCTCCTGCCTCCCGTGGCCGGCTGTGCTGTCGCGGAGGCCTCACCGCCCCCATACTCCTCCCACCGCTGGCCAGGCCATCCCTCCACTCACCCACACCGCCTGTTATTCTGCGGCGACGGCAGCCTCACACCACAGCTGAACCAGTGAACGCTCGTACTCCTCTCCGCGTGGGCATCCACTGCCGCGTCTTGCCCGGCTCCGCGTCGTCCCCTTCCTAGGCCTCGCCGTCGTCCACCGCCGTGGCGCTCTTGGTGCGGCGTGGTCAATGTGGTCAACGACTGACTTCCATCGGAAGAGTACTGTACATGGAGAGGCTGACAACTGGGTCCACGGCAGCCGCAAGGAAGTGCCTCCTTATTATGCAGAAAATAATTATTCCTCCGCGTGACAGTGGGGACCCATCGGACGGGCCACCAATATTTTACGAAAAAAATCGTTTCCCCCTGACTGCTGGGACCCACCGTACGAGCCACCGTATTTCGTGAAAAAACGTTCCCCCCGCTGTCAGCTCGGACCCACCGGAAGTGCCTCCTTATTACACAGAAAAAATGAATACTCCCTCGGCTAGCTGGGACCCACCTTGGTGGGAGGCTGACTTGTGGGCCTACTAAGTTGACGGGGACGAAGGGTTTGTCAACTTAGTCAATATGAATGATTCTAGCTCCAGTGACCGTACGATGTCCATCCAACGACCGTAGTGCTTCTTCAACCTCTGGTCTTCTTACTCCAGCCGCCCAAAGCAGCGCCGGTCGTGCCGCATGCTCCTGCCTCCCATGGCCGGCTGTGCTGCCGCAGAGGCCTCACCGCCCCCTACTATTCCTACCGCTGGCTAGGCCCTGCGGCGATGGCGGCCTCACACCGCAGCCGAACCAGTGAACTCTCGTACTCCTCTCCGCGCGGGCTTCCGCTGCCGCATCTTCCCCGGCTCCGCGTCGTCCCCTTCCTAGGCCTTGCCGTCGTCCACCGCCATGGTGCTCTCCACGCGGTGTGGTCAACGTGGTCAAGGAACGACTTCCATTGGAAGAGTACTATACGTGGAGAGGCTGACAGCTGGGTCCACGGCCACAGCCCAGTTTTTTTTGTGATTTGCCAAGTAAATCGCTTTGTCAGGCCTGTTGGGCTGCAAATCTTTCAAGACGAGGAGAGCTTTCATTCGGTTGGCCGAGAAAATGGCCCATCAGTAATGAAAAATGGGTTGTACATTTTTAAAACACATCAAAGCGGCAATTAGTTTCAAATATCTCTTCTTTTCATTTCAAGATTTTAAATTACATTAATTTTTATGTGTGGAGAATTTGTTGAATTTTATATTGATATACAATTATTTTTAAAATCAGTTTGAATGTGAGTCGAAATTTTGGGATTAAAACAGTTCGGAACGCATCGAAATATACAAAATTTCGTATAATTTTTAAACCGTGGCCACAATATGGGCTGTAATGCTAACAAAAAGAATATGGGCTCCAAAAAAAACCTTAAGAATTAGCAAATGGGCTGTAAATTATTAGAAATAATGGCAGATGGGATGTATGTTGTTTTCCATAGATTTGAGGCTTTCCTAAAAAAAGGATGACGCACAAGCACTAACTGTTGTGTCGTGGCATTGTCACGGCAGATGTCCTTTGTGTGAGGACTTAGTCGCGAGGCCAACACATCTATGTGGTAGCTTGAGAGGGGTTGAGCGGAATCGAGAGACGCAACACAAGACAAGGGTTTAGACAGCTTCGGGCCCCGGGAAACATCATCCGGTAATAACCCTACATGTTGTTTCTGGCTAGGTCTCATTATGATCATGAGGGAGTCGCCGGTAAGCCGGCTCTTTGTGTCTAGCCCTAGAGATTATTTTCTTTCTTCTCCCCCTTTGGGGAACCCTGCCCCTCCTTATATATGTTGAAGGGGCGGGTTACATGTGGAGTCCTAGTAGGACTAGGACTAGTCTATCCTTTCTCACAAGTTGAATACAAGTCCGGGTCTTGCTTCCTCGTAAAGGAAATATTTGTCATCCCTTTCCTCTTAAGCTGGCCCACCAGAGTATAAGCCGGATCGCTGGGCCTTGGGCCTTGTCGTCCGTCTGATCCGCCCGCCGGGTCTCTGGTGAGTCACAATGTCTCGGCGGGTTAGATGTAAACCGCCATGTCCGGGCGGATCGCCAGTGAGTCGCCAAGCTCCAGCCAGGTCTCTGGTGAGTCGCCAAGCCTGGCCGGGTCATGATTCCGGCCGGGTCATACCGCGGGGTATATCCCCGACATTAGCCCCCAGTTTAATTTGGATTTATCCATGTTAAACTCATCCTGTAAAATAAACACAAGAACAAACTTGATAGGTTGTTCTCTGGGTTAAATATTTTCTTGAACCGGCACCTGATCATCTTTTAAGTCCTTGTCATTTCCTCCTGGATGCATACTCAAAGATCTTATAGCAAATCTCTTTTAACAGATATGTCCAAACCTTGCCAATGCAAAAATCCAGATACTTCTTTTGAGAAATACGGGTCAATAGGCCAGCTTCAGAGCCAATTTGCAGATATTGGTATCTTATAAAGAAATGTTGTAATAAATAATCCACTTGAATCGACTTCCAAAGCGTCGGTTTAAAAAATATTGGTCTTGAAAAAACTCACCTGACTTTCAACTGGCTTGTAGAACTTGTCGGTTTATCATTGCCAAAATATCCGGTTTGTAAATATTGATAGCACCGGGTCATAATTGTTGCCGACGCCGGGTCATAGTTATTGGTGACGCCGGGTCAATCTGATTTACTCAAAACTGAGAATTTGAAAAAAATTTCTCCCTTATATCCATATTACCTGTAGCCCCCAAGTCTTGAGCAGAAACAAAGTGATGACTTAATACTTGCTTCAATATAAATATTGCCACTTTGAAGAAATCCATGTTGTTCATCTTAGTCACTAGTAAACACTGAATACTCCATATATGTAGCCCCCAAGTGCCGGGTTTTCATGCTTGCAGCAACCTGGGACTTGTAATTGCCTTATACTCATAAAAAACTATAACCAGTGTAACCCCCAAGGGCCGGGTCATTATGCAATAATGAGAAGGGACTTTATAAATATGATCATATAGACTTGAACAACAACGTGTAGCCCCCAAGGGCCGGCTCAGTAAGATAATATTGAGCTGTGACTTTATATATACTTCTTTTGAAAAGAACATCATATGATGTAACCCCCATCATGGGGCTTGAACCCACGTCCACAAGGTTAAGAGCTTTGTGCTTTACCAACTGAGCAGTGGACCCTTCAATATAATGGAATAAAACTTGTGTACCTTGAATTGTTGACAGGAGCAAATGGTAGCCCCCAAGGGCCGGCTCATTATCATGTGATGAGTCGGGTCTTCAATAAGTCCAGTAAAATTGTCTTTGCATTAGCCCCCAAGTGCCATGGTGCATGCTGGCAGTGACATGGGACTTGCATATTTGATGTGATCTCAAACTGAATAATGTAGCCCCCAAGTGTCGGGTCGTAAGCCTGCAGCAACTTGGGACTATTCCTTTCATTGTAGAATAAATCATATCCATTGGTAAAATAATAGCCTTTTCGCCAAAGCGACTTTGAATACCTTATCTGTTGACAAGTAAATCCGGGGTTTAAATACCCGACGACTCTTGACCGATGGCGATTTAATATGCCTCCATTGTAAGCCGGGATTTTTACAACCCGGCGGCTTATAGCTTTTGAGAAAATCAAGAATTGATAACCCTTTTGAGACACCAATTTCAATCTTTGATGATGGGCTGGAACTTAATCCTTTATGTAAATCATAGCTTTGTAAATCCTGCACAGAGTTTAAACAACATATGCCCTGGCGACTTAACATCAAAAGCCAGGGCGGGTAACTACTCAAATGTAGTCTTATCCTGCACATAAGTAAATCACAAGATCCCCTGGCGGTTTACCACAGGGCGGATCATAATATCCCACATATAACTATTGAAATATTTCATTTGTACTACCGATTTACATGACCTATGCAGTAAGGATGATAACCCAATCCTTAGAAGCCAATACTTCCAAATATATGATGATTGTCACATGCTGGCGACTTATCGTCCAAAGCCAAGCAGGGTTTAAACGAAACACACTTATATGCTTCAAATATGAGCAAAAAATATCAAAACCCAAAAGATTGTTTACAAAAACTTAAACCAAATAAAAATCGAGGTTTCTGATTCGAATACGATCAGTAAACCGTTCCAAAGGGGTTAAGCTAGGATTCGAATACGATCATGTAGCCCCCAGTGGCTTTGGCGTTGCGCCGATCAAGAGGGTACCGACAACTATGTTCTCTTTGGTTCGAATGCAACCTATGTTTGAACAGGAAGCCCCCAAATGACCTTGAGAGGGTTTTAAGGACCCTGATTCAAATACGATCCAAGTCGGACCCAAAAGGGGTTAAGCTATGATTCAGATACGATCAAGAAGCCCCCTAGTGAGTTTGGCTTTGCGCCGATCAAAAGGGTTACGATAGCTATGTTCTCTTTGGTTCGAATACGACCTATGTTTGAACAGGAAGCCCCCAAGTGACCATATAAGCTTTGGCATTGCGCCGATCAAGAGGGTATTGATAGCTATGCTCGATGAGCAGGAAGCCCCCAAATGACCATAATAAGATAAGCCGTAAGGCGGGATACCCATGTTTGAACCGTGCATCATGGCAACAAGCTCTTTTTGGCACCCTTTAATCTTTCTGAGAACTCGAACTTGCGAGAGATTAATTCTTTTTAAACCGGATTTAAAAGCTTTAGAACTTTGTGAGAGATAAATTTACCTTGAGCCGTATCTTGAACCGGATTTGAGAGCTTCAAAGCTTTGTAAGAGACAAATTTACCTTGAGCCAGACGTTTGAACTAGATTTGAAAGCTTCAAAGCTTTGCAGGAGAGAGATGTCTCTTGAACCGGATTTTAAACCGGAATCTTTATTTTGAACCGACAATTTTCTGACGGTCTTTAAATTTTCATCAATATGGCGGTGTCTTCCGGAACCGGGTTATCATTCCCTCTAATGACCCGGAGTTCCCGATTCATGTCATTGTAGCCTCTGAGTCTTAAGACTACTCGAGGGGTTGGCTTGAGACTCTCCATATTTGACCGTGATATAAATCGGTATGAGTCATTCAACATCTCAGTGATATAACCTATCCTGCACTGGAGAACTTGCAAGCCAGAGTAATTGCTCTTTTAAAGAAAGCAATATATAATATAAAATATACTGGATGGATTTCACCTCATGCGTCAGGTGAGTAATTATCACCGCGGAGTTGACGATCACTATAGTGAAGCTGAAATCAATCACGGCTGAGTCGGCCGCGGGAGCAGACAGATGAGTCGGCCGTGGTGTTGTAAGCCAGTGCGGACGAGCAAGTAGTCCTCCTCGTTGTAAGCCGACGCGGACGCGTGAACCGACTGCGAGAGCGGACGGGCGAGTCGTCCGTGGCGTTGTAAACGTCATGGACGCAGGCAAGCCGGCCATGGGCACAGACAATGAGTCAGTCGTGCGTGTTGATGTAGCGGGGTGGCAATTTGTGCAGGACGAACGCTAGTGCAAAAATAATATTTGCCCCTTTTGCGACACCTTTTTGTAAGGAATAATGGTCCTGTGAAAAATTATCATAGACCAAGTAATTGTTCTTTGATAAAAACAATATGTGTTAATAAAATAAACTTGGATGGATATCACCTGGTTTGCTCGGATGACGGAAGATTTGCTCAACGTGACAGAAATGGCTCAGGCAGACCGGCGACTCAAATAGCCCCGGTGGCTCATGGCGGCTCAGAAGCGAGGGGAGACCGCGGAGGTGGGCGGCTCAGGCTCCACGCAACGCATTTTTTAACTTCGTCCGGTTTTTTAAATTCTCTGACGTGTATTTTTGCACCATGATCTTAGCGTGGCCTTCCTATGTCCATCTTGAGCCGGACAGATAAATAGTACTAGTAACAAAGTATCACCAGTAACAGAGTAATTGATTCATCACTTTGACTAGTCTTGTCTTTCACGTGATGGATGATGGTCCTTCTTGAAGATTGCGTCATTGTGGAGATAATTGTATCTATAGTCCTCGTAGTCGCTGGCGACGTCCAACTTGGTCCTGAAACTTACGTATTGCTTCAATACGGTCCCGGTACATGAAAATACGTGGTCAATACGGTCCCTGAGTTTGAAACAATAGTCCTAGCTCTACACGCTGCATACGTATCTCGTATTTTAGGTCACGTGGGCCGAGAAAAAAACGCAAGCCACCAGAACAAAATGTGGGCCGCGACGTCTGTATAGAGGGCCCATATGCCAGTGGGCAGAGAAAAAAGGAAAATAGCGAGGCCCCCCTGGGATTCGAACGGTCAAACAGTGGCACATACCTGCGCGAGCAAGCCACCTGATCAAGCGCATGATCCTGTATATGATGGGATGCATACTGTATTAGTATGTGCGTTCTTGTCTTTAAAAAAATCTTGAATTTATAAATGTTCATGAGTTTTTGTTTAAACATTCTTCGATTCCAAAAATGTTCTACATTAAAACAATGTACGCAATTTCAAAAAATGCTCGTGGATTCAAAAAAGTTCACGAATTTGTAAGAAAATACATGATTTAAAAAATATTCTCATTTTAAAAAATTCTTTATTTATTGGGTGCAGGGGCGGGGGGGGGGGGGGGGGGGGGTACACATGCTATTATTCAGTAAACAAATGAATTTTTACTGCCTGAAAAATTCCAAAATTGTATGTATATGCACAGTATTTTCAAAATTGTATAGTAGCACACTATATCACTGTGCAATATTTCATCAATATATGTGCTTGTATGTGACAGATACAAAAAGGATAAATACATGAAAAAAGACTTGTTGAAGAAAAATTCATTAAAAACGTTAACATTATTTTAAATTCTGGATCATTTTTTGAAAAGGGGGAATTTTTTTGTATAGCTGTACAAAATTTAAAGTTCAGAACAAAAATTTATAACCGGGAACAATTTGAAAACCCGAAAAATAAAAAATAATTGCAAATGAAAACATTTTTGAAAACTTCTAATAGTTTTTTACTGTGACCAAAATTTGAAACTTCAATCTATTTTCGAAAAATATGATTCGTTAAAAAATTCTGAACTAGTTTTGAAGCGCTAACAAATGTTGAGTACTTTAAACATTATTTTACAAACTAAAATAAACAGAAAAGGAAGAAAAGAAAAAAGAATCAGAAAAGACGAAAAAGAAAAGAAACTATGGTTCGAAACCATGTGCATCTTATTAGTAGCAAATACTACTGTTTTTCGCAAAAAAAAAATTACTACTGCCAGTTTAATTCGCTAGCACACGCGTTTTCAAAAAATATCATGCGCTTGTTCCTCTGGCTTGCTCGCGCAGGTATGTGCCACGGTGTGCCGGTTCGAATCCCAGGGCCGCGATTTTTTTTCTGCTTTTTACGTGGTCCACTGACATATGGGCCCTATACAGACGTCACAGCCCATGTTTTGTGCTGGTGGCTTGCGTTTTTTTTTCTCTGCCCACGTGTCTCCTACGCAAATACGAGATACGTATGCAACATGTAGAGTCGGGACTGATATTTCAACCTCAAGGACCGTATTGACCACGTATTTTCATGTACCGGGACCGTATTGAAGCAATACACAAGTTCAAGGATCAAGTTGGACGTCGCCAGCAATTATGAGGACTATAGATGCAATTATCTCCGCCATTGTGCTTATTAATTAGCACTAGTAGTAAGTCTTCGGAGAGCAACTTCCATGGAGATACGGGACAAGGGTCAGAGCAAAGCAGAGGTGGCCGCGGCCGCAGGCGGGGCCACTTCGCGACTCATAACAAAGGTATGGCGGCTTAGAGCAGAGGTATGGCCGGGTGTTGGCCGCTGTGGCGGAGACGGATTCGCCAGAGGAAAACGACGTGGAGGTGACTTTGAAGGCGGTTGACGGCGGTTCGCTGGCGGGGCGCGACTCGACGGTAGCAGTGAGCCGGTCCGATGGATGGGCCACAGACGCATATAATGGAGTCCGGGTCACAGTCAGCTTTGCTTCTGTGTCTTGGTCCCCTATTTTTTTTCAACTCCGTATCCTACTATTCATCCTTGTGTATTCTCAATGCACGAACTTTCCACGCTTCAGCCCTGTCACATTATTGCTAGTTTTCTCGAACATGCAACAAGCAGAAAGTACCTAAAAACAACCTGTTTCTTGTACAGCCCGTATCAGTACAATAATAACTGGTTCAGTAATTTGCCTTCATGTCAATTGTGGCCGGCTTGCCGTGATGTGAACAATGCTAGTTGATTTTGTCCATTGATTTTAACTGACGAAGCACCTCCTTGTACACAGATTTGCTTTAGTGAGAAAAAGTAGTGCTTAGTCCAAAAACAAGTTCTCCTGGGAGCTTGTGCATGTACATCGCGATGTACTGGCCCTTACAGATTACTTTTTCCTCCCAAACGGATTTGACGCGGAGGCGCGTGCACCAGCTGCAACTTCCATGAATCAGCAAAAAGTACGGCGACCACACAATATATATTTTTTGTATGACTTTGCCAAGGTAGATCCGATCGCCTCCTCATATAGTAGCAATTTTGGCTAGGTAGAATATCTGGAGTTGTAGACCAACTTGGCCATCACGTGGCAGAGTACTTAATGGAAGCGTCTTCCAGTTGCTTTGCAGGCTTCTCGTACAGACACGAGAGCCGATCCCTTGCATGCATGCGTGTGTGTGCCTAGTTTGGTCGGTCCGAGGAAACCGAGGATTGCCGCGATTTCATCACAGGGCAGGATTGCTTCATGTCAGCCTTGGTCGCTACGCGCATCGCATAAACCGAGAAGGAAAACTCCAGCGGAAAGTTAGATCGCGGTCTCGGCGATTTTTTCGGACAGCAGCAGCGGAGCGGACCGCGACCCTAGCTTTCTCTCGATCACAAGTTGTACCTCGAGTTACCTTGAGCAATTGTTTCGCGCCGGCTCTTCTTCATTCATCAATTCGCGAGCTTTTCGATCCTATGAAAAATCCCTTCAAAAACTCAACATCACCGTGCGCAAGCCTTACGGTAGACGCCAACTGTCGTGGAATTGTCACGGCAAATGTTCTTTGTGTGAGGACTTAGTCGCGAGACCAACACATCTATGTGGTAGCTTGAGAGGGGTTGAGCGGAATTGAGAGACGCAACACAAGACAAGGGTTAGAACAGCTTCGGGCCCCGGGAAACATCATCCGGTAATAATCCTACATGTTGTTTATGGCTAGGTCTCATTATGATCACGAGGGAGTCGCCGGTACGCCGGCTCTTTGTGTCTAGCCCTAGAGATTATTTTCTTTCTTCTCCCCCTTTAGGGAACCCTGCCCCTCCTTATATATGTTGAAGGGGCGGGGTTACATATGGAGTCCTAGTAGGACTAGGACTAGCCTGTCCTTTCTCACAAATTGAATACAAGTCCGGGTCTTGCTTCCTCGTAAAGGAAATATTTGTCATCCTTTTCCTCTTAAGCCGGCCCACCAGAGTATAAGCCGGATCGCTGGGCCTTGGGCCTTGTCGTCCGTCTGATCCGCCCGCCAGGTCTCCAGTGAGTCACAATGTCTCGGCGGGTTACATGTAAACCGCCATGTCTGGGCGGATCGCCAGTGAGTCGCCAAGCTCCAGCCAGGTCTCTGGTGACTCGCCAAGCCCGGCCGGGTCATGATTCCGGCCGGGTCATACCGCGCGGTATATCCCCGACATGGTGGATGTCCATCCAACGGCCGTCGTGTTTCTTCAATCTCTGCTCTTCCTGCTTCAGCCGCTCAAACAAGCGCTGGCGGGACTGCCTGCTCCCTCCTCCCCGCGGGCGGCTGTGCTGCCGCGCAGGCCTCACCGCCCCACCGTACTCCCATCGCTGGCCTAGCCATCCCTCTACTCACCGACACCTGCTGTTATTCTCCGGCGACGGTAGATGAACCAGTAAATCTTCGTACAGTCGTACGACCCTCCGCTTGTTAAACAACTGCCGAGTCTTCCCTGCCTCCGTGTCGTCCCCTTCCTAGGCCTCGCCGCCGTCCACCGCCGTGGTGCTCTCGGCGCGGTGTGGTCAATGTGGTCAACGACCGACTTCCATCGGAAGAGTACTGTGCGTGGAGACGCTGACAGCTGGGTCCACGGCCGCAGCAAGGGAGTGCCTCCTTATTACGCGCAAAATAATTATTCCTCCACCTGACAGCGGGGACCCGCCAGACGGGCCACCGTATTTTGCAAAAAAAAAATGTTTCCCCCCTGACTGCTGGGACCCACCAGCTACACATTCGCTCGCAAGGAAGTGTGTCCGGGCAAAAAAAAACGATTCGCCCCCTGACTGCTGGGACCCACCAGCTACATCTTCGCACGCAAGGAAGTGCCTGACAGTCGGGACCCACCTAGTCGAAGCGTACATAGCGTTGTCATTCTGGTCGTGAACGTGTACGTACATATATACTGGTGGATGTAGAGGCACGCATGTGTCATAGTAGAGGTGCGCACGTAGCATGTACAGGTACGTACAGCGGCAAGGGTGTAAGAAAGAAAATATGGCCACGTATGTGTACATACGTGTGGGGGCTCAAACGCCTAGTCGCGCATACGTACGGCGAGGGCTCGTTGACATGGCTGGGTCGGAACGGAGAAACAACGTCGTCGTTGTGTTCAAGGGGAGACAACGGAATGTGTCGTGTTCATGGGGAGGCAACGGAATGCGTCGTGTTCATCGGGAGGCAACGGAACGCGTGGGAGCCAACCGGCTGGGTTGGAACGGAATGCGTGGTCGTGTTCATCGGGAGGGCTTGCACGGAACAGGCGATGGAAACGAGGCCTGGTATACCGCAGAACGGAGGAAATGGCCTTGTGTTCCACCGGCCACGTTCGAAATGGGATCCTGTTCATCGGGAGGGGTGTGGCGTACCGCAAAACGGATGAAACGGACCTCCTACGGTCGAAACGGGGGTCCTGTTGATCGGGAAGGGTGTGGCGTATCACAAAATGGACGAAACGGACCTCCTACGGTCGAAACGGGGGTCCTGTTCATCGGGAGGGGTGTGGCGTACTGCAAAACGGGACTCCACGGGATATTGTTCATCTCCACCATCGACCTCCCCCAACCTCCACGGGCTATCGTCGACCTCCTCCAGCCTCCACGGGCTCCTGTTCATCCAGCCTCCACCGCGCGCTACTCCACCGGCTACTGTTCAACCACCCCTCCACGGGCACCCCTCCACCGTCTATTGTTCATCCAGCCTCCACACCACGGGGTCCTGTTCAACCAGCCCTCCACGGGAACCCTCCACCGTCTACTGTTCATCCAGCCCTCCACACCACGGGGTCCTGTTCATCCAGAGGCAACGCCACCGCTCACTGTTCATCCACCCCCCCACGCAACGCTCACTGTTCATCCCAGAGGCAGCATCGATCGGTTTCAGTTAGCAGCAGCAGCGAAGGAATCGCTCGATCAGGTTCAGTTAACAGCCATCGATCGATCGCTCGGGTTCAGTAACGCGTAGCCTGCAGTGCAATCGCTTGGGTTCAGTTAGAGCCAATGCCTCGCACACACGCGCGTATGTGTACGAGAGAAACGTGCATCGCTCGGCCCGCGACCTCCCACCGTAACCGGGAACTCCCCAAAATTTTCCTCGCCCTCGCTTCTACCACGCCTTTTTCCGTAATGGACGGCCCAAAGAATGTCATGCAGCAGCGTCTCCGGCCCGCCCAGGACGAAAAGCCCATTTTATGTCATGATTTTTTGTCATAGAAGTAGGAGCCCACCACATCTATGATGATACCGAGTTTTGTCACAATTATCGTCATAGAAGTGTCATATGTATGACAGAAAAAAAATTCGTTTGGTCCAAAATGTCACGGATGTGTCTTTTTTTGTAGTGTATGCGGGCAACCAAACACGTCCATGGCTGTTATGCAAGTTCCTGGTGTTCGGGAACGCAGTAATTTCAAAAAAATTCCTACGCACACGCAAGATCATGGTGTTGCGTAGCAACGAGAGGGGGGAGTGTTTTCTACGTACCCTCGTAGACCGTAAGCGGAAGCGTTACGACAACGCGGTTGTTGTAGTCGTACGCCTTCACGATCGACCAATCCTAGCATCAAAACTACAGCACCTCCGCGATCTGCACATGTTCGGCTCGGTGACGTCCCACGAACTCACGATAAAGCAGAGTGTCAGGGAGAGCTTCGTCAGCACAACGGCGTGATGACGGTGATGATGATGTGTAACACCCCGGATATGACTTTCCCTATTTGTACTCCAACTCTTGCCGTTTCCGGCGTTAAGTTATATTTATTTCTCGGGTTCGGATCTTTGTCTCCATGTGTTGTTATCATTGTCATGCATCTCATATCATGTCATCATGTGCATTGCCTTTGCATACGTGTTCATCTCATGCATTCGAGCATTTTCCCCGTTGTCTGTTTTGCATTCCGGCGCTTCGTTCTCCTCCAGTGGTCATTCCTAGCTTTTCTTCGTGTGTGGGGATTAAACATTTCCGGATTGGACCGAGACTTGCCAAGCGGCCTTGGTTTACTACCGGTAGACCGCCTGTCAAGTTTCGTGTCATTTGGACTTTGTTTGATACTCCAACGGTTAACCGAGGGACCGAAAAGGCCTCGTGTGTGTTGCAGCCCAACACCCCTCCATTTTGTTCCAAAATCCACCTAACTTTGCTCCATCATCTAGAGTGTTCGATCACGATCGCGTGGCCGAAAACCGCACCTCATTTGGACTCTCATAGCTCCATTTATGCCTATAAATACATCCCCCCATTTTCGGATCTCTCTCCCCTCTCGAAACCCTAAAATCCCTCGCGCCGGCCGGACATTGTCCGACCCGGCCGGACACACCGCCGCCGCCCTCTCCCACGCTGCCACGTGGCAATCGCCGCCACCATCGCCGCCGCGGGCCGGGAGGCCCGGATCCGGCCCCCGCGGCCCGTCTCTCACTCGCCGCCTCCTCGCCCGTAGGCCGCCGCCGCCTTCCTCGCGCCCGGTCGCCGCGCCGCCGTCCTCTCCAACACCGGTGGCCGGCGCCGCCACCGGCCACAATCGCGGCCGACCCCACCGCCTCGCCGCCTCCTCGGGCCGGCGCCGCCCCGCCGCACCAACCACGCCGCCGCCCCGGCCCGGCCTCTCCTCAAGCTCCAGCGAGCCCCGCTGCCTCCGGCGACGTTCAACGGCTCCGGCGACCTTGATTTCGGCCGGCCGTCCTCGGCTTCTGCGTGTGTGAACAGTACCGCTACAGTACCGGGCGCCATATCTGGATCTGAGAAACCCTAGCCGGTTGACTTTTCCCCTCTCCTTCTAAATTTTTGTGCATACTTTGACCTGCCATATCTCCGCATCCGTAGCTCCGATTTGGACATATAGTATATCAAAATGTTCGTCTCGATGAGTACATCATTTCATTCCATTGCATCATTTTCATTTGAGTTCATCTTGATGCCCGAAATGCTGCTAGAAGGAGGCTTTGTGAGATAGTTGTTAGATCTGCTAGTTCATCTTAGACTTTTGTCATTTTTGCCATGATTATTGTGTGCATGATATGCCTGTGAGTCCTTCATATGTTTTCTTAAGCATTTTGTTATCTTTCTTGAGGTGCAATCCATGCATTTTTAGGATGTGTGTGGTGACTTGTGCAAGCTTGCAAAGTGAGGCATCCGGTAAATCTGTTTTCAGGGACTTAGTGGATTTCACTAAGTCTGGGATTATTTAGTTCATGATGCCATATGTTCAGGTTGTTTCCTAGTGATCCGTGCCTCTTTTGAGGATGATCAGTTAAGGAGTTTTGTTAATTTTGTGATGCTCTATCCATCCATGTCTTTACTTGCAATTATGGAGCACCATAGCTTGAGTCAACCGAGCTCTACTTTTGCTTCGTGGTAAATCTGGGCAGATCGTCAACTTGTTTGCGATTTTGCCGGTGTGATTGTAGTTGATCCGTGCATGCTATGCCTTTGTTCTTGCCATGTCTAGCTTGAATTTTGTGCCTTCTTAATGGATGTATGCTTACCTTGCCATGACTTGCACCGTAGTGAGTGCATCGAGCTCGTTTACATGCCTTCGTGAGTTATATTTCAGCATGTCTCAGTTTTCACCAAGTCTGAAAACTGATTGTGTTTTAGCTATGTTCGTGTGCTTGTTAGTATATTTTGTGATCCCTTTTGGCCCCAGGTCACTTAGGGACTTTTGTTAAGCTTCTTGAGTAGCTCCATGCCATGTTCTTCTTTGTCCTAATCATGTCCTGTAGCATGTTGTTTTGCTGCTCCGAAGAGGGCTTCATGATCTGAAATTTCAGACAAGTGTTAATTTCACTAAGTCTAAAATCTGTTTTGCATTTGCGTTTTTGCCATGCTTGTTTGAATCTCTTTGTAACATCCCAAATTTTCAATTTGGAATGTTATACATAGATCATCATGCATATCATATTTTCTTGCATTTTGCCGATCCTAGAAATTTCACGCAACTCAAGGACCCTCGGAGAGAGTTGGAGATTTCGTCCTTTTCATATTTGAGTCTTCTCAAATTTTGAAGAAAGGATCATTGGATTTGTCGAAGTTTTATTTGCCTTTTATTTGGATATGGAAAAATGCGCGTTTTCAAAAATTGCATTTTAGGCCCGGAGAAAAGTTCATTTTGTTCGACTCATTTTTAGGAGTCAGGAAAAATTTACTTTATTAGATTTGGAGTTCGTTTAGATCTCGTTTTGTTTTTTTTTCCCGAGCGCGGAACCGTTTAAAAAAAAGGACCGCAGCGCCCTGGGCCTTAGGCCCAGCCGGCCGGCCAGAGGCCAGCGCCTCGCCTGCGCGCGCCCCAGGCGCAGGGAGGAGCCGCCGCCGCCCTTGCCTATAGGAAGTCCTAGTAGGACTTGTTTCCTACTTCGTTTTTTAGATCTTTTTTCCCTCTTTTCTTTCCTAATCCTAGTCTATTTCCTTAACCCCTACCCCAAGTAAACCCCTCCCCTCCCGAATATAAATACTCCCACACCCCCCCTCTAAACACATCAAATCCAAAGCCCCAAAGCCCCAAGCACCACCACACCCTCACGCGTGTCGCGCCGCCCTAGTGCCCCATCGCCGCCACGCCGCACCACCCGCGCCGCCGCACCTTGCCATCGCCGCCCCACGCCCACGCCGCCGGAGTTCCTCACCGGAGACTTCACCGAAGGTAGCCCCGCGCTACATCTATTCTTTTCATCGGATCGTTTTCTTCTAATCGTTCCGATTCTTTTTTTCCGATTCGTTTTTCTTCGCTAAACCGTTCCGGTTTTCTAGATCAGTTTTACGATCGGTTTTCTTTTCTGAAACCCTAGATCGGATTCGTTTTCTTTTCCGATCTAGTTGCCTAGCGACCGTTCGCCGGACCGTTCGTCCTAACGAACGTGATCACCGGATTTCTTCTAGGTTGACGAACGTCCGTTCGTTCAACCGTTCTTCTTTTTCTTTTCGTCGGATTTATTCCGCGATCGCGATCTCAGATCCGATCTTCTTTCTTGTCTATCTTCTCGCTCGTTTATCGGAATCAGGTGATTCAAGCGCCTGGAGTTTCGTTGCGAAACCGCCGTTCCGTCTAATCAACTTTAACTAAGTTTTGCTATGGTAAAATTTGACCTAGTTTCAACTTGGTAGAACCGAGTTATTTTCCGCCGTTTGTTTTCGGTTTCTTTGTTCGGTTCTTTCTTTCTTTGCGACCGGAGTTCTTAAGTTGAACTATCTGGTTCGATCTCTTGTTCGAGTTTTACCTGTGCATTAGATGATTACTTATTGTATGCTTGTTGTTTGTCTACGATAGATTACCCAGATTGCGCCGCCTGTTACTTCGAATCTCTAGGACTCGCAGATCATCAGCAAGGCAAGTAACACTTTGATCATACCTTTTCTACAACCCAGTTTTATTGCATTAGATCCATCCTCACACATTGCATGATTAGGATCTAATTAAATTGTGGGATGGGAAGTAGATGAGGTAGTACCTATTACCTGTTTATTATGAAACCTTTGGGAGTTACTTCTACGTTTGCTTATTATGCCATGCTATGCTAGTAGACGTGGATTGGGTGAGTGATATCCATGACAGATGTGAGATTGATAATTTTAATGGTTTATCTAAGGTGGCAACTTAAACACACATCTGGTTGGATTGAGGCACCTGATGTCTATTAGGACTTGCCTGTTTTTTTTTCGGACCGCCACCCAGGCTCAAAGGGATCATAAGATCTTTCATGCTAAATACTTACGTGTGCAACCACAAGCCATTATGGGCTCTGGCATAGTTGACTAAGTCGTGCGAACTCTTACAGGGTAGACTAGCAGATGTAGGGGAAAGTAGGTGTACCGGTCTATCCAACGTAAGGTGCTAGCGCTTCTGAAAGACGGTGTCTCGGTCACCTGTTTCTCAAACACCTGTAGTGCGAGAAAACCAACGGTGGCGATCGAGTCTTGTGGGGAAAAGTGCGCAAACCTCTGCAGAGTGTAACAAACTAATCATGATTAGCCGTGTCCCCGGTTATGGACAATCTTGAGTATCTAGTACTTGAATATCATGTGAATCTCATCATGTTACTTCTAATTAATATTGTTGGGTTTTAATTGTTCACTTTTAATTGGGATTGAGGATGCTGTCAACCATTCTCAATGTTTAACAACCACCATGATAGTTAAATAAATTTATTCCTTTGCAGTAGGGAAAAATTGGCTTTACGCAAAACAGTAACCATAGAGCTTTCCACCAGCCAAATATGCATATAGTATAGCTGTTTCATTCCATTATTCTCTATGTGTTACCTTGCCAGCATATTCCATGTGCTGACCCGTTTCGGGCTGCAACATTAATGTTGTAGACTTTTCAGACGATGATTAAAGTGCTTTTAGGTCGTGGTTCTATACTCAATGATGCCGTTGGAGTTGATGGACCCATTTACCTTCCAAGTCTTCCGCTGTTATCGACACTAGATGGCCTTAAGCCATATTTATGTAATAAGTTCTCTTCGGAGACATCGTTGTAATAAGTGTGTGATTGCCACTCTGCTATAAATCCTTCGAAGTACTGTGTGGTGTCAGCATTACTGATCCAGGGATGACACTGGAGCATAGAGATCAGACTGTTTGAGGTCTGGTCGCTACATGGATGAATTGGCCGTAGCTCAGTGCTAGTCTTTTGTTAAGCATCTTGAATGCTTCCCTGCCATGTATTTTGATGCCATGTTTGAGTGCTGTAGCATGTTCATCTCATTGCATTTAGATGCCTACTTGCTGTAAATCGCAGACCGGTGTCATATTTGAATCGCTTGCCATTTCCAAACCGTAACTCCGATTCCGGCGTTCTTTATATCGTTTTCAAGCGATTTCATCTCATCTTTCCAGTGGCACACTTGGTTTTCCAAGTTGAGGCCAGGTTCATGCATTTCCTGTCATATCTTGCATTTTGCATCCCGCATTGCATCCCGCATAACATACCATCATTGCATCGTGTTGTTTGAGTATGCATGTGGTTGATTGTATCCTTGTTGCTTGTTTGTCTTGTTTGGGTAGAGCCGGGAGACGAGTTCGCTAATGAGGAGCCGGTTGAGTTTGCTTTTGAGGATCCAGTCAACTCTGACAACTTTGCAGGGAAGATGATCATACCCTCGAAATCACTACTATCTTTGCTATGCTAGTTTGCTCGCTCTTTTGCTATGCCAATGCTACGATGCCTACCATTTGCTTGTCAGCCTCCCAATTGCCATGTTCAGCCTCTAACCTACCATTGTCCTAGCAAACCGTTGATTGGCTATGTTACCGCTTTGCTCAGCCCCTCTTATAGCGTTGTTAGTTGTAGGTGAAGATCGGAGACCGTTCCTTGTTGGAACATTTATTTACTTGTTGGGATATCATTATATTGCCATGTTATCTTAATGCATCTATATACTTGGTAAAGGGTGGAAGGCTCGGCCTCTCGCCTAGTGTTTTGTTCCACTCTTGCCGCCCTAGTTTCCGTCATATCGGTGTTATGTTCCCGGATTTTTGCGTTCCTTACGCGGTTGGGTTATAATGGGAACCCCTTGATAGTTCGCCTTGATTAAAGCTTTTCCAGCAATGCCCAATATTGGTTTTACCATTTTCCACCTAGCCTCTTTTTCCCTTGGGTTTCCGGAGCCTGAGGGTCATCTTATTTTAACCCCCCCGGGCCAGTGCTACTCTGAGTGTTGGTCCGACCGAGTAGACTGCGGGGCCACCTCGGGGCAACTTGAGGGTTGGTTTTACTCGTAGGATGTCTCATCTGAGTGTGCCCTGAGAACGAGATATGTGCAACTCCTATCGGGATTTGTCGGCACATTCGGGCGGTGTTGCTGGTCTTGTTTTAACCTGCCGAAATGTCTTGTTGTACCGGGATACCGAGTCTGATCGGAATGTCTCGGGTGGAGGTCTATTCCTTCGTTGACCGTGAGAGATTGTTATGGGCTAAGTTGGGACCCCCCTACAGGGACTGAAATTTCGAAAGCCATGCCCGCGGTTATGGGCAGATGGGAATTTGTTAATGTCCGGTTGTAGATAACTTGAACCTTAATTAATTAAAATGAATCAACCGTGTGTGTTACCGTGATGGCCTCTTCTCGGCAGCAGTCCGGGAGGTGGACACGGTGTTGGAGTAATGTTTGCGCAGGTTGCTCTCTAGTTTCTCGCTCGCGCTTTGCCTCCTCTTCTCACTCTCTTTTGCGAATAAGTTAGCCACCATACATGCTAGTCGGTTGCTGCAGCTCCACATATATTTGCCTTACCCCTTCCTATAAGCTTAAATAGTCTCGATCGCGAGGGTGCGAGATTGCTGAGTCCCTGTGGCTCACAGATACTATAACTCCAGATGCAGGTCCAGGTGATTCTGCTCCAGGTGACGCATACAAGCTCAAGTGGGAGTTCGACGAGGATTCTCAGTGTTACTACGTGTCTTTTCCTGATGATCAGTAGTGGTGCCTAGTTGGGGTTTGATCGGGACCGTGTCGCATGTTGGGTTTTCTTCTATTTTGGCGCCGTAGTCGGGCCATGAGTGTTTGGATGATGTATGTTATTTATGTACTTTCATGTGACGTGGCAAGTGTAAGCAAACTATGTTATCCCTCTTCATTATATATATTACATGGGATGTTTGTGATGATTACCCGACTTGCGACATATGCCTTCAATGCGATTATGCCTCTAAGTCGTGCCTCGACACGTGGGAGATATAGTCGCATCGAGGGTGTTACATGATGCTACCGGAACTGGGCTTCGCCTAAGCACCGCTATGATATGACCGAGGTAAATTATGGTGGAAGGGAGGCACCACACACGGCTGGAAACAATCAACTTGTGTGTTCTAGGGTGCCCCCTGCCCCCTTATATAAAGGAGCAAGGGGGAGGCCAGCCGGCCTTGGGGCGCGCCAAGGAGGAGGAGGAGTCCTCCTCCTATTAGGAGTAGGACTCCCCCTTTCCTAGTCCAACTAGGAGGAGGGAGGGGGAAGGAAGGAGAGGGAGAGAGGAAGGGAAAGAGAGGGCGCTGCCCCCTCCTTGTCCAATTCGGACTCCCAAGGGGGGGCATGGCCAGCCCTATGGCCCCTCCTCTCTCTCACAAGGCCCATGTTGGCCCATTAGTTCCCCCGGGGGTTCCCATAACCCCCCGGCAATCCGATAATTATCCGGTGACCCCGGAACTCATCCGGTGTCCGAATATAGTCATCAATATATCAATCTTTATGTCTCGGTCATTTCGAGACTCCTCGTCATGTCCGTGATCACATCCGGGACTCCAAACTACCTTCGGTACATCAAAACACATAACTCATAATACCGATCGTCACCGAACATTAAGCTTGCGGACCCTACGGGTTCAAGAACTATGTAGACAAGACCGAGACACGTCTCCCGTCAATAACCAATAGCAGAACCTGGATGTTCATATTGGCTCCCACATATTCTATGAAGATCTTTATCGGTCAAACCACATAATGATATACGTTGTTCCCTTTGTCATCGATATGTTACTTACCCGAGATTCGATCGTTGGTATCTCAATACCTAGTTCAATCTCGTTACCAGCAAGTCTCTTTACTCGTTCCGTAATGCATCATCCCACAACTAAGTCATTAGTCAAATTGCTTGCAAGGCTTATATTGATGTGCATTACCGAGAGGGCCCAGAGATACCTCTCCGACAATCAGAGTGACAAATCCTAATGTCGATATATGCCAACTCAACAAACACCATCGGAGACACCTGTAGAGCACCTTTATAATCACACAGTTACGTTGTGACGTTTGGTAGCACACAAAGTGTTCCTCCGGTATTCGGGAGTTGCATGATCTCATACTCATAGGAACATGTATAAGTTATGGAGAAAGCAATAGCAACAAACTAAACGATCATCGTGCTAAGCTAACAGATGGGTCAAGTAAATCACATCATTCTCTAATGATGTGATCCCGTTAATCAAATGACAACTCAAGTCTATGGTTGGAAACATAACCAACATTGATTCAACAAGCTTGTCAAGTAGAGGCATACTAGTGACATTCTGTTTGTCTATGTATTCACACATGTACTAAGTTTCCGGTTAATACAATTCTAGCATGAATAATAAACATTTATCATGATATAAGGAAATATAAATAACAACTTTATTATTGCCTATGGGGCATATTTCCTTCAGTCTCCCACCTCCACTAGGTCAGTAATCTAGATTACATTGTTAGCGAGTGTAAGCCAACTATGTTATCCCTCTTCATTATTTATATTACATGGGATGTTTGTGATGATTACCCGAATTGCGACATATGCCTTCAATGCGATTATGCCTCTAAGTTGCGCCTCGACACGTGGGAGATATAGTCGCATCGAGGGTGTTACAAGTTGGTAACCAGAGCCTTCCCCGACCTTAGGAGCCCCCACTGATTGATCGTTTTTAGCGGCCGAGTTGTGCCTAGAAAAATGTTTTGAGTCATTTAGGAATTATATATCAGAGAGTTTAGGAATTCTTTTTACTTCCCAGTCTCCTCATCGCTCTGGTAAGGCATCCTGATGTGGAGTTTTGACTCTTCTCTTCTCAAATTTCACTAATTTTTTTTAGGATCACGCGAGTATCTTGGAATCGTTCTGATGGCTTATGATGAGAACATTGTCTTGGTGCCTCCTGTCAGGGGTTTAGTGGAAGTGTCCCGGGGAGTTGAGCTCTGAGGTGTTGTCATCATAATTTTATCGTTGCAATTCTGGAATACTTGAGATATGTTCGCCGACATCGAAAATCTCCTTTATGCAGTTCATTGGTGAGATAACCTCGACGCCACCCAGTACTGGGGTGGGAGTTCGGGAGTATCGCCATAACTTGTATAACGGATGCTTTTCGAAGGTTGAGGTAGATGGTTTCCGAAGGTTTCTTGGTTATGTGTTGAAGGATGGATACAACTGGATGTAGGAATTGCTAGTTTGGGTGAGATATTATGCTTCCCCTGTATCCTCAACAGCTGATTGCATAACCAGAAATTTTCGGGAGTTTCATAGGTGGGAATTCAAGTAGATCTTAGGATATCTTTCCAACAGATGTATGATATGAAATTGGGGTTCGACGTCTAGTGGTTCGCCTATTCACAGTCGATTTTACAGTGGTCTTGTTGTGTCTTAAAGAGTCCTTGGCTATGCTGACTCGGGGACGCTTCGTATGTCATGTGCACTGCCTTGTACATGATGGTGCTGTACGATCGAGCCCGTGTAGGTCCCACCACGAAAACTTCGGACGAAATCTCTATCATATGTTTGTTCCGGCTTATTCCGCAAGACAATCCTTTGTTTTGTTTTGAGTTGTGGTATTCGAATTGCTTAGACGTCAAATGTTGATTCCATACCTTGTTGATTTACCTCTTCTACCTAATTCTACGTGGCTTCGCAATTTAGGGATATGTGACCACTTCAAGAGAAGTGCATTCGTTCATTTTGTTCGGATGTGAAGACCTTATGTTGCAATTTTCATTCCGTTGGATTCAGCTTCAATATTTGTCTATCAATGTGCTAATGGTGGTCAACCTCTTCAAGATGGCTCCTCCAACGCGCATGACTCCGAATCCTGATCCGCCACCACCTCCACCTCCTCCGGAGGCTTGGCAAGTTGTGATGGCCGCAACCAATGCAACCACACAGTTGATCATGCAAATCCTCCAAGAGCGCAATCAAGGCAGTCAAGGGAATCAAGGCAACAATCAGAACCATTTTGCTACACTGAACCAGTTCCTTGCTAATGGGCCGAAGACGTTCAGCAATTGTGTTGAGGCAACCGATGCTGACGATTGGCTGGTGGATCTGTGTAAGCATTTTGAATGCAGCAACGTCAGGCCTGAAGATTTCGTCAAGTTCGCTTCCTTCCAACTCAAAGATCAGGCTGCAGAGTGGTTCTAGCAGTACAAAGATTCCAGAGGTGGATGTCTGATCACTTGGGATGATTTTCGTCGAGATTTCCGAGCTCGTCACATCCCTTAGAGTGTGACTGAAAGCAAACGTGAGGAATTCCCCAACCTGAAGCAAGGCTCTTTGTCTGTCTATGACTACAACAAGCTATTCCAGAAGCTCGCCCGCTTTGCCAAGCAGGACGTACCTGATGAGAAGAGCATGATATACCAGTTCAGGGGTGGTCTCAGAGAAGAAATTCAGCTCGCTCTTGTTCTCTTTGAGCCGTTGAGATACGGTGAGTTCTACAACATGGCACTGAAGCAAGAGACTGCTCAGTTGAGGTGTGATGCTTCCAAGAAGCGAGTCAGAGATGCTACTCCTTCTTCCTCTACTCAAGTGGCCAAGCAGCAGAAGTTTTGGCTTCCTCCTCCTCCGTTCCGTCAGCCGTATCAGCAGAAGAGCAAAAGTGGCAGTGGTTCTTCCCACCCACCCAACCCTGGCTTTCAGAACAAGTCTTCGTCTCAACCTCCAAGATCGAGTGCTCCGTACCACCGTCCGCTCTTAGAGGTCACGTGCAATAAGTGCCAAGAAAAGGGTCACTATGCCAACAAGTGTTTCAACCAGAGGCGTCTTCCTCCTCCTCCTGTCAGATCGGCAAGTTCAGCTGTGGTCAAGCATAACCCTAAGCACGCCAAGGTCAACTTGATGAACGCAGCTCAGGCAGAGGATTCGTCAGATGTCATCATGGGTAACCTTCCTGTTAACGATGTTCTCGCAAAAGTACTTTTTGATACTGGTGCATCGCATTCTTTCTTGTCATGCCCGTTTGCATCGAAGCACAATGTTGATACTGAGATTATGCCCAAAGCCATGCAAGTTGTTTCTCCCGGCAAGCTTTTGACTTCAAGTTTGGTTGCTCCCGATATCTCTATCACGTTGGGCGACTACAAGTTTCTCTCTTCTCCGGTGGTTCTTGGTAATTCGGATATCGATCTTATTCTCGGGATGGATTGGCTCTCTAAGCACAAGGCGCATCTCGATTGTGCAGCCAGGCAGATTCAATTGACTCATTTGTCTAAGGATGTAATTGTCTTTGCCGCTTGGGATGATACAATCCGGTTGTTTTCTCTCAATGAGAAGTGCGAATTGGATGCTATCTCGCAGATTCCAGTTGTTTGCGAATATCAAGATGTCTTTCCAGAAGAGCTCCCAGGAATGCCTCCGCACCGGCCAGTTGAATTCGTTATTGATCTTGAGCCCGGTACGGAACCTGTGTGCAAGCGTCCTTACAAGCTCGGACCTGAAGAGTTGAAGGAGCTGAAGAAACAACTCGATATTCAAGAAAGAATGGGTCTCATCCGGCCTAGTTCTTCTCTGTGGGGTTGTGGTGTTCTTTTTGTGAAGAAGAAGGATGGAACGGACCGACTTTGTGTTGATTACCGTCCATTGAACAAGAAGACCATCAAGAACAAATACCCACTTCCCAACATCAATGAGCTGTTCGAACAACTCAAGGGTGCCCAAGTATTCTCCAAGCTTGATCTCCGTATGGGTTATCATCAGATTCGTATCCGTGAGCAAGATATTCCCAAGACGGCTTTCAGGACAAGCTTTGGTTCATATGAATACACTGTCATGTCTTTTGGCCTCGTCAACGCTCCTCCGATGTTCTCCCGCATGATGAACTTCATCTTCAACCCCTACACCAATGATTTCGTGTTGGTCTATCTCGACGACATTCTGGTTTTCTCCAAGAACAAGGAAGATCATGCCAAACACTTGCGTTTGGTTCTTGATAAGCTCAGGGAACATCAGTTCTACGCCAAGTTCTCCAAGTGTGAATTTTGGCTCGATGAGGTTCTTTATCTTGGGCATATCATCTCTACCAAGGGCATTGCTGTGAATCCTGAGAAGGTGTCTGCAATTGTGAATTGGGAACCTCCTCAGAACATGAAGCAACTCCGCAGTTTCCTCGGTCTCGCAAGCTATTGCCGAGGATTCGTTGAAAACTTTTCTAAGATCACGAAGCCTCTCTCAAATCTTCTTCAGAAGCACGTCAAGTACGTTTGGTCCCCGGAGTGTGATATTGCTTTCAACACTTTGAAAGAGAAATTGATCACTGCTCCAGTTCTGACTCCGCCTGATGAATCCAAGCCGTACGAGGTCTTTTGTGATGCCTCTCTCCAAGGTCTTGGTGCAGTTTTGATGCAAGATAAGAAAGTTGTTGCTTATACCTCTCGCCAGTTGAAGCCTAATGAGAAGAACTACTCCACTCATGATCTCGAGTTGGCGGCAATTGTGCATGCTCTGTTGACTTGGAGACATCTTCTATTGGGAAGAAAAGTGGACATTTTCACTGATCACAAGAGTCTCAAGTACATCTTCACTCAGCCTAATCTCAACCTCAGGCAAACTCGATGGGTCGAAATGATTCAAGAGTATAATCCGAGTATCGAGTATACTCCAGGCAAGGCCAATGTGATTGCTGACGCTTTGAGCAGGAAAGCGTACTACAACAGTCTGATTCTTAAACCTTATCAACCCGAGCTTTGTGAAGCTTTCCGCAAACTTAATCTGCAAATTGTTCCTCAAGGTTTCCTCGCCAACCTTCAAGTCTCTCCTACCTTGGAAGACCAGATTCGCCAAGCCCAGCTTCTTGATGCGATGGTGAAAAAGGTGAAGATTGGGATTGCCAAGAGTCAGTCCAAGTACAAGTGCTACCGCCTTGATGACAAGGACACTCTCTTCTTCAAGGATCGAATTGTTGTGCCCAAAGGTGAACTTCGTAAAGTGATCATGAATGAGGCTCACAATTCTCTCCTCTCCATCCACCCTAGGAGCACGAAGATGTATCAGGAACTTAAGCAAGCTTATTGGTGGACTCGAATGAAGCGCGAGATCGCTCAATTCGTGAATGAATGTGATGTCTGCAGAAGAGTGAAGGCAGAACACCAAAGGCCAGCAGGTCTCCTCCAACCTCTTGCCATTCCAGAATGGAAGTTTGACCACGTTGAAATGGACTTCGTGACTGGGTTTCCAAAGTCCAAGCATGGCAATGATGCTATATTCGTTGTCATCGACAAGCTCACCAAAGTGGCTCACTTTCTGCCTATCAAAGAGTCGATCACTGCAGCTCAATTGGCGGAACTCTATACCTCTCGAATTGTCTCTCTGCATGGTATTCCTCAAGTGATATCTTTAGACCGTGGCAGCATCTTTACCTCCAAGTTTTGGGATTCTTTTCAGAAGGCCATGGGCACCAACATCCACTTCAACACTGCTTTCCATCCTCAAACAAGCGGTCAAGTCGAGCGTGTCAACCAGATTCTTGAAGATATGCTCAGGGCTTGTGTGATCTCTTTTGGCATGAAGTGGGAGGATTGTCTTCATTATGCTGAATTCTCATACAACAACAGTTTTCAAGCAAGTTCGGGCAAGGCCCCATTTGAAATTCTGTATGGTAGGAAGTGCCGTACCCCTCTCAACTGGTCTGAAACCGGTGAACGTCAGCTGTTGGGTAATGACTTAATCACAGAGGCAGAAGAAATGTGCAAGGTCATTCGTGATAACCTCAAAGCAGCCCAAGCCCGCCAGAAGAGCTACTATGATAGTAAGCACCGTGATTTGGCTTTCGAGATTGGAGATCATGTTTACCTCCGTGTCTCTCCTATGATAGGGACTCGTCGCTTCGGTATCAAAGGGAAGCTTGCCCCTAGATACGTCGGACCTTTCAAGATTGTCAGCAAGAGAGGTGACCTCGCCTATCAACTCGAGCTTCCGTTAAACTTTGCAAATGTTCATGATGTGTTCCATGTCTCTCAACTCCGAAAGTGCTTCAAGACGCCTGACCGCACCGTCAACTTCGAGGACATTGAGCTCCAAGAAGATCTGTCCTATCGTGAGCACCCAGTTGCAATCCTTGAAGAGACTGAATGCAAGACTCGCAACAAGTCAATCAAATTCCTCAAAGTCAAGTGGTCACACCATTCCGACCATGAAGCTACCTGGGAACGCGAGGATCACCTCCGTTCTGAGTACCCGGCGTTCTTTCAGTCCTAGATCTCGGGACGAGATCTTTTCGTAGTGGTGGAGTGTTGTAACACCCCGGATATGACTTTCCCTATTTGTACTCCAACTCTTGCCGTTTCCGGCGTTAAGTTATATTTATTTATCGGGTTCGGGTCTTTGTCTCCGTGTGTTGTTATCGTTTTCATGCATCTCATACCATGTCATCATGTGCATTGCATTTGCATACGTGTTCATCTCATGCATTCGAGCATTTTCCCCGTTGTCTGTTTTGCATTCCGGCGCTTCGTTCTCCTCCGGTGGTCATTCCTAGCTTTTTTTCGTGTGTGGGGATTAAACATTTCCGGATTGGACCGAGACTTGCCAAGCGGCCTTGGTTTACTACCGGTAGACCGCCTGTCAAGTTTCGTATCATTTGGACTTCGTTTGATACTCCAACGGTTAACCGAGGGACCGAAAAGGCCTTGTGTGTGTTGCAGCCCAACACCCCTCCATTTTGGCCCAAAACCCACCTAACTTTGCTCCATCATCTAGAGTGTTCGATCACGATCGCGTGGCCGGAAACCGCACCTCATTTGGACTCTCCTAGCTCCACTTATGCCTATAAATACATCCCCCCGTTTTCGGATCTCTCTCCCCTCTCGATACCCTAAAATCCCTCGCGCCGGCCGGACATTGTCCGACCCGGCCGGACACACCGCCGCCGCCCTCTCCCACGCTGCCACGTGGCAATCGCCGCCACCATCGCCGCCGCGGGCTGGGAGGCCCGGATCCGGCCCCCGCGGCCCGTCTCTCCCTCGCCGCCTCCTCGCCCGTAGGCCGCCGCCGCCTTCCTCGCGCCCGGAAGCCGCGCCGCCGTCCTCTCCAACACCGGTGGCCGGCGCTGCCACGGGCCACCACCGCGGCCGACCCCGCTGCCTCGCCGCCTCCTCGAGCCGGCGCCGCCCCGCCGCACCAACAACGCCGCCGCCCCGACCCGGCCTCTCCTCGAGCTCCGGCGAGCCCCGCTGCCTCCGGCGACGTTCAACGGCTCCGGCGACCTCGATTCCGGCCGGCCGTCCTCGGCTTCCGCACGCGTGAACAGTACCGCTACAGTACCGGGCGCCATATCTGGATCTGAGAAACCCTAGCCGGTTGACTTTCCCCTCTCCTTCTAAATTTTTGTGCATACTTTGACCTGCCATATCTCCGCATCCGTAGCTCCGATTTGGACATATAGTATATCAAAATGTTTGTCTCGACGAGTACATCATTTCATTCCATTGCTTCATTTTCATTTGAGTTCATCTTGATGCCCGAAATGCTGCTAGAAGGAGGCTTCGTGAGATAGTTGTCAGATCTGCTAGTTCATCTTAGACTTTTGTCATTTTTGCCATGATTATTGTGTGCATGATATGCCTGTGAGTCCTTCATATGTTTTCTTAAGCATCTTGTTATCTTTGTAGAGGTGCAACCCATGCATTTCTAGGATGTGTGTGGTGACTTGTGCAAGCTTGCAAAGTGAGGCACCCGGTAAATATGTTTTCAGGGACTTAGTGGATTTCACAAAGTCTGGGATTATTTAGTTCATGATGCCATATGTTCAGGTTGTTTCCTAGTGATCCGTGCCTCTTTTGAGGATGATCAGTTAAGGAGTTTTGTTAATTTTTTGATGCTCTATCCATCCATGTCTTTACTTGCAATTATGGAGCACCATAGCTTGAGTCAATCGAGCTCTACTTTTGCTTCGTGGTAAATCTGGGCAGATCGTCAACTTGTTTGCGATTTTGCCGGTGTGATTGTAGTTGATCCGTGCATGCTATGCCTTTGTTCTTGCCATATCTAGCTTGAATTTTGTGCCTTCTTAATGGATGTATGCTTGCCTTGCCATGACTTGCACCGTAGTGAGTGCATCGAGCTCGTTTACATGCCTTCGTGAGTTATATTTCAGCATGTCTCAGTTTTCACCAAGTCTGAAAACTGATTGTGTTTTAGCTATGTTCGTGTGCTTGTTAGTATATTTTGTGTTCCCTTTTGGCCCCAGGTCACTTAGGGACTTTTGTTAAGCTTCTTGAGTAGCTCCATGCCATGTTCTTCTTTGTCCTAATCAGGTCCTGTAGCATGTTGTTTTGCTGCTCCGAAGAGGGCTTCATGATCTGAAATTTCAGACAAGTGTTAATTTCACTAAGTCTGAAATCTGTTTTGCATTTGCGTTTTTGCCATGCTTGTTTGAACCTCTTAATGGATGAATTGGCCGTAGCTCAGTGCTAGTATTTTGTTAAGCATTTGAATGCTTCCCTGCCATGTATTTTGATGCCATGTTTGAGTGTTGTAGCATGTTCATCTCATTGCATTTAGATGCCTACTTGCTGTAAATCGTAGACCGGTGTCATATTTGAATCGCTTGCCATTTCCAAACCGTAACTCCGATTCCGGCGTTCTTTATATCGTTTTCAAGCGATTTCATCCCATCTTTCCAGTGGCACACTTGGTTTTCCAAGTTGAGGCCAGGTTCATGCATTTCCTGTCATATCTTGCATTTTGCATCCCGCATAACATACCATTATTGCATCGTGTTGTTTGAGTATGCACGTGGTTGATTGTATCCATGTTGCTTGTTTGTATTGTTTGGGTAGAGCCGGGAGACGAGTTCGCTAACGAGGAGCCGGTTGAGTTTGCTTTTGAGGATCCAGTCAACTCTGACAACTTTGCAGGGAAGATGATCATACCCTCGAAATCACTACTATCTTTGCTATGCTAGTTTGCTCGCTCTTTTGCTATGCCAATGCTACGATGCCTACCATTTGCTTGTCAGCCTCCCAATTGCCATGTTCAGCCTCTAACCCACTATTGTCCTCGCAAACCGTTGATTGGCTATGTTACCGCTTTGGTCAACCCCTCTTATAGCGTTGTTAGTTGTAGGTGAAGATCGGAGACCGTTCCTTGTTGGAACATTTATTTACTTGTTGGGATATCATTATATTGCCATGTTATCTTAATGCATCTATATACTTGGTAAAGGGTGGAAGGCTCGGCCTCTCGCCTAGTGTTTTGTTCCACTCTTGCCGCCCTAGTTTCCGTCATATCGGTGTTATGTTCCCGGATTTTTGCGTTCCTTACGCGGTTGGGTTATAATGGGAACCCCTTGATAGTTTGCCTTGATTAAAGCTTTTCCAGCAATGCCCAACATTGGTTTTACCATTTTCCACCTAGCCTCTTTTTCCCTTGGGTTTCCGGAGCCCGAGGGTCATCTTATTTTAACCCCCCCGGGCCAGTGCTCCTCTGAGTGTTGGTCCGACCAAGTAGACTGCGGGGCCACCTCGGGGCAACTTGAGGGTTGGTTTTAGTCGTAGGATGTCTCATCTGAGTGTGCCCTGAGAACGAGATATGTGCAACTCCTATCGGGATTTGTCGGCACATTCGGGCGGTGTTGTTGGTCTTGTTTTAACCTATGGAAATGTCTTGTTGTACCGGGATACCGAGTCTGATCGGAATGTCACGGGTGGAGGTCTATTCCTTCGTTGACCGTGAGAGCTTGTTATGGGCTAAGTTGGGACCCCCCTATAGGGATTGAACTTTCGAAAGCCATGCCCGCGGTTATGGGCAGATGGGAATTTGTTAATGTCCGGTTGTAGATAACTTGAACCTTAATTAATTAAAATGAATCAACCGTGTGTGTTACCGTGATGGCCTCTTCTCGGCAGGAGTCCGGGAGGTGGACACGGTGTTGGAGTAATGTTTGCGCAGGTTGCTCTCTAGTTTCTCGCTCGTGCTTTGCCTCCTCTTCTCGCTCTCTTTTGCGAATAAGTTAGCCACCATACATGCTAGTCGCTTGCTGCAACTCCACATATATTTGCCTTACCCCTTCCTATAAGCTTAAATAGTCTTGATCGCGAGGGTGCGAGATTGCTGAGTCCCTGTGGCTCACAGATACTATAACTCCAGATGCAGGTCCAGGTGATTCAGCTCCAGGTGACGCATACAAGCTCAAGTGGGAGTTCGACGAGGATTCTCAGCGTTACTACGTGTCTTTTCCTGATGATCAGTAGTGATGCCTAGTTGGGGTTTAATCGGGACCGTGTCGCATGTTGGGTTTTCTTCTATTTTGGCGCCGTAGTCGGGCCATGAGTGTTTGGATGATGTATGTTATTTATGTACTTTGATGTGACGTGGCGAGTGTAAGCCAACTATGTTATCCCTCTTCATTATTTATATTACATGGGATGTTTGTGATGATTACCCGACTTGCGACATATGCCTTCAATGCGATTATGCCTCTAAGTCGTGCCTCAACACGTGGGAGATATAGTCGCATCGAGGGTGTTACATGATGCTACCGGAACTGGGCTTCGCCTAAGCACCGCTATGATATGACCGAGGTAAATTATGGTGGAAGGGGGGCACCACACACGGCTGGAAACAATCAACTTGTGTGTTCTAGGGTGCCCCCTGCCCCCTTATATAAAGGAGCAAGGGGGAGGCCAGCCGGCCTTGGGGTGCGCCAAGGAGGAGGAGGAGTCCTCCTCCTATTAGGAGTAGGACTCCCCCTTTCCTAGTCCAACTAGGAGGAGGGAGGGGGAAGGAAGGAGAGGGAGAGAGGGAGGGAAAGAGGGGGCGCCGCCCCCTCCTTGTCCAATTCGGACTCCCAAGGGGGGGGCATGGCCAACCCTATGGCCCCTCCTCTCTCTCACAAGGCCCATGTTGCCCATTAGTTCCCCCGGGGGTTCCCATAACACCCCGGCAATCCGATAATTATCCGGTGACCCCGGAACTCATCCGGTGTCCGAATATAGTCATCAATATATCAATCTTTATGTCTCGGCCATTTCGAGACTCCTCGTCATGTCCGTGATCACATCTGGGACTCCAAACTACCTTCGGTACATCAAAACACATAAACTCATAATACCGATCGTCACCGAACATTAAGCTTGCGGACCCTACGGGTTCAAGAACTATGTAGACAAGACCGAGACACGTCTCCGGTCAATAACCAATAGCAGAACCTGGATGTTCATATTGGCTCCCACATATTCTACGAAGATCTTTATCAGTCAAACCGCATAATGATATACGTTGTTCCCTTTGTCATCGATATGTTACTTACCCGAGATTCGATCGTTGGTATCTCAATACCTAGTTCAATCTCGTTACCAGCAAGTCTCTTTACTCGTTCCGTAATGCATCATCCCACAACTAAGTCATTAGTCAAATTGCTTGCAAGGCTTATATTGATGTGCATTACCGAGAGGGCCCAGAGATACCTCTCCGACAATCAGAGTGACAAATCCTAATGTCGATATATGCCAACTCAACAAACACCATCGGAGACACCTGTAGAGCACCTTTATAATCACACAGTTACGTTGTGACGTTTGGTAGCACACAAAGTGTTCCTCCGGTATTCGGTAGTTGCATGATCTCATACTCATAGGAACATGTATAAGTTATGGAGAAAGCAATAGCAACAAACTAAACGATCATCGTGCTAAGCTAACGGATGGGTCAAGTAAATCACATCATTCTCTAATGATGTGATCCCGTTAATCAAATGACAACTCAAGTCTATGGTTTGGAAACATAACCAACATTGATTCAACAAGCTAGTCAAGTAGAGGCATACTAGTGACATTCTGTTTGTCTATGTATTCACACATGTACTAAGTTTCCGGTTAATACAATTCTAGCATGAATAATAAACATTTATCATGATATAAGGAAATATAAATAACAACTTTATTATTGCCTATGGGGCATATTTCCTTCAGTCTCCCACCTGCACTAGGTCAGTAATCTAGATTACATTGTAACGATTCTAACACCCATGGAGTCTTGGTGCTGACCATGTTTTGCTCGTGAGAGAGGCTTAGTGAACAGGTCTGCAACATTCAGATCCGTATGTATCTTGCAAATCTCTATGTCACCCTCCTTGACTTGATCGTGGATGGAATTGAAGCGTCTCTTGATGTGCTTAGTTATCTTGTGAAATCTGGATTCCTTTGCCAACGCAATTGCACCAGCATTATCACAAAAGATTTTCATCGGACCCAATGCACTAGGTTTGACACCTAGATCGGATATGAATGTAACGCCCCGAGACCGATGTGTCAGGTGTCGTGCAGTTATTCGTTCTCGTTGCCGTGTCATTTTGCTTGCGTGTTGCATTTCATCATGTCATCATGTGCATTGCATGATCATGTTTTCAAAACTTGCATCCGTCCGGGTTCCCCAGTTCCGTTCGTTGTCCGTTCTGAGCCCAGACACACTTGCACGCGCCCGCGGCATGTCCGAAATAGTATTTTATAAGTGGACGGAAAATGTTCTCGGAATGGGATGAGATTTGGTGTGCGGTCTTATTATAGTGTAGACAGACTGCCTGTCAAGTTTCATCGCAATCGGAGTTCGTTGACGCCCCAACGGATAAATATAGCGGCAATAGTAGCCGGTCTAACGTCGGACGTTTTCGGTCTCCGGAAACAGATGCCGGGCTTCCCTCTCTTCTCTTATCTCAGCCCGGGACCATCTACACAGATCACTACCTACCGCCAGGTCCAACCTAACCTCTCTCGTCAGCCCGCAGCCCCCTCGCGTGCGTCCGAAAATTGTCCCGGACCCGACCCGAGCAGTCGCAACCATCGTGTCCGGATCATCCCCAAACGTCTACAAAACGTCACCGTTTTCTTATTGGACCTCCCTAGCTTTTTTATTCGCGACCGTCCGATTACGATCGGAGGGGTCCGATAGCCCCAACCTTTTTCCATCTGCTATTTATACTAGACCAACCCTAAATCCTAGGCAGTCTGTCCTTTCCATCCATCCCATCCGCCGCCATTTTTCCTTGTTTTCAGTGACGAGCCAATCACCTACCAGATCGAGCCGGCCAACCCGAGCCCCTCCTGCGCCCGAGCCCCGTCCTCGATCCCGAATCGCCAGGCCAGCCCTCGCCGTCCCTGGCCTCCCCCTCGCTGTCTCTCATCTCTCTCTCTCATCTCCTTGCTCCCTCTCTCTCTCGCAGGGAACACAGGAACCAGGGAGCGCCGCCGCCCGGAGCCTTCCCGAGCTCGCCGTCGTCGGGAATGAGGCCCCCGGGGCCAGATCGATCCTCCCCGGTCTTCCTCGTCCCCGGCAGTGCTTTGCCTCGGCCTGCCCCTCTCCTCCTCGAGCTCCTCATCGGCGATGAGTGCCACCAGCAGGACGCTCCCTTCGTCCCGTTCGAGATCCGGAGGATCCCCGTCGTCGGCCACTTCAAGCCACCCCACGCCGAGTCCCGTATCGTGCCCGGTTCCATACCCTCTGTCCTTCGCCGCCATTCGGAGCCCTTGTCGCCGCGCTTGCCTGGATCCGTCCTGGATCCGTCGACGGCGGCCGATCTCCGCTCTGTTCCCAGCCCCTTCCCTGCTTCGTGCTATGGAGAGGACGACGACGAGCGCCTCCGCCCTCGCTCGCATGGGCCGCCTTGGCCTCCCAGGCCCAGCATCGCCTCGGCCCGCCTCTCCCTCCTTCCTGGGCCGCGCCCGCCTTCGGCCCAACGCGCTGCCCCGCCTCGGCCTGCTTCCCCTCCAGCCGGGCCATGGCCCATGGTGAGACCCCCAGCGCCTCCCCTGTTCCTGTTGGGCCGGCCAGATTCAGCCCGTTGACGTTTTTTTTGAGATCTATGAATTTGTCCAATTATCCAGAGATTTACAGAATTGCAGAAAACCCCCTATACTTCATGCATTTAATAACTAATTAACCGTGCATCGGATGTAAATAATTTATATATGAAACTTGACTAGAATTTCATCTAGTTTAATAATATGCCATTTTCTTGCCATGTTAAAATGTTTAAAATGCTGTTTGCATATATTTGCCCCTATGCCATGCTAAAATGATTTAATTCATATCTAAATAACCGTAACTCCGATTTTAATAAACTTTATATGTAAATGGGGTAGAATTTTGCCTAGTTTATCATGGTGACCTTACTTTGCATGTTTAACAACTCTAAAATTGTGTTTAGGGCAGATCAGTACCGAATCTAAAATATGCTATGGGGAGTTTCCGGAATTGTTGTTCGTTGCTTCCGGCCTCATTTAACCTTGACTAGATAGTTAGTTTTGTTGTGCTTCACTTCTTGCCATGTCTAACAACATTTAATATTGTTGGGTACATAAACGAGAGAGAACTAAATAATTGATGTGGTGTTCCGTCAATATGCAACCCGTTGCATATTGAGCTCCACTTAATTTGCAGGATTGCTTGTGCACTTTGCCATGCCATGCATATTTAAACCGGACATGCATCATACTTGATTGTGCATCATGCCATGTTTATGTCGTGGTTGTTTACTATGTTGTGTGCTTCTTTTCCGGTGATTGCTTCTTCGGGTTGGTTCCGGTAACGTCGTGTTGTGAGGATCCGTTCGTCTACGCCCGTTTGTCTTCTTCATGGATTCGCTCTTCTTCCTTGCGGGATTTCAGGCAAGATGATCATACCCTCGAAATCACTACTATCTTTGCTATGCTAGTTTGCTCGCTCTTTTGCTATGCCATTGCTACGATGCCTACCACTTGCTTGTCAGCCTCCCAAATTGCCATGTTCAGCCTCTAAACCACCATGTCCTAGCAAACCGTTGATTGGCTACGTTACCGCTTTGCTCAGTCCCTCTTATAGCGTTGTTAGTTGTAGGTGAAGATTGAAGTTTGTTCCTTGTTGGAACATGGAGATTGTTCCTTATTGGAACATGTTTACTTGTTGGGATATCACAATATATCTTATTTAATTAATGCATCTATATACTTGGTAAAGGGTGGAAGGCTCGGCCTTATGCTTGGTGTTTTGCTCCACTCTTGCCGCCCTAGTTTCCGTCATATCGGTGTTATGTTCCCGAATTTTGCGTCCCTTACGCGGTTGGGCTATAATGGGAACCCCTTGACAGTTCGCCTTAAGTAAAGCTTTGCCAGCAATGCCCAACATTGGTTTTACCATTTGCCACCTAGCCTTTTTCCCTTGGGAGTCGCGCATCCCGAGGGTCATCTTTATTTTAACCCCCGGGCCAGTGCTTGTCTAAGCGTTGGTCCAAACTAGAGCCACTTGCGGCGCCACCTCGGGGAAACTTGAGGGCTGGTTTTAGCTGTACGTAGTGTTCATTCGGTGTTGCCCTGAGAACGAGATATGTGCAGCTCCCATCAGGATGTCGGCGCATCGGGCGGTGTTGCTGGTTTAGTTTTACCCTGTCGAAATGTCTTGTTGTACTAGGATACCGAGTCTGATCGGAATATCTCGGGTGGAGGTCTATTCCTTCGTTGACCGTGAGAGCTTGTCATAGGCTAAGTTGGGACACCCTGTAGGGATTTGATCTTTCGAAAGCCGTGCCCGCGGTTATGGGCAGATGGGAATTTCTTAACGTCCGGTTGTAGAAAACCTGAAGTCAACCTTAATTAAAATGAATCAACCGCGTGTGTAACCGTGATGGTCTCTTTCCGGCGAAGTCCGGGAAGCGAACACGGTTGTTGGAGTTATGCTTGACGTAGGTAGTCTAGGATCACTTCTTGATCATACTTTTATCGACCGTGCTTTGCCTTCTCTTCTCGCTCTCATTTGCGTATGTTAGCCACCATATATGCTAGTCGCTTGCTGCAGCTCCACCTCATACCTTTACCTTACCCGTAAGCTTAAATAGTCTTGATCGCGAGGGTGCGAGATTGCTGAGTCCCTGTGGCTCACAGATACTTCCAAAACCAGCTTGCAGGTGCCGATGAGTCCGAGCAGATGACGCAACCCAGCTCAGGAGGAGCTCGTTGAAGACCTTGTTTATTTGTGTTGTTTCGTTCTAGTTGATCAGTAGTGGAGCCTAGTTGGGGTCGATCGGGGACCTTTGTCGCATTTGGGGTTCTTCTTTTATTTTGGTTTCGTAGTCGGACCATGAGTGTAATTGATTGATGCCATGCTTTATTCATGTAATTGTGTGAAGTGGCGAGTGTAAGCCAACTATGTACTCTTTCCCTTATTATATTACATGGGTTGTGTGAAGATTACCTCACTTGCGACATATGCCTTCAATGCGATTATGCCTCTAAGTCGTGCCTCGACACGTGGGAGATATAGTCGCATCGAGGGTGTTACAATGAACTCCTTCATCCAAACTCCTTCATAAGAGGTTAGTTCTTTTTCTTCACCACCCACATCTGAAGGGGTGGCAAAGAGTTCATCATTCTGCGAGCTCCATAAGAGAAAGGTGGCATAGATGCCAATCCACTTTGTTTCACATAAGAGAGGTTAGGGTAAGCATAAGAGTAAGCAGAGAAATTCTTTGAGGACTTATGAACATAATGATTTGAAGAATAATGCACATATTCATAATCCTTAGATCTTCCCTGCGAAACAAACGGGTTAGCATGATGATGCTCATGTGAGGACTTTGATCCTTTTGAGGAATTTGATCCACGTGAGGAGTTTGGTCCATATGAGGACTTCGATCCATATGAAGAATTTGATCTGGGGTTCCTATTCTTCACAGGTGGTGTCATGATGAAATTAACTTGAAGATTTTCAAGGCACCTTTTGGGAACCCAGATTTTCTTCATAGGAGAACCATTCCTGCAGTTAGTGCCAACATATATAGCAAATACTTCACCATTCTGATTTTTGAACAGTTTATAATTGGAGTCAAATGACTCATCAGAAGAATATGAAGATTCACATGTAAAGCTAGATAAAGTAGATGGATCCACTGATGGTCCCTTTGCAGCAACCCATGATGTTTTGGAATACTGCTCAGGTTTCCACTAGGTCCCATCAGCATTAAGTTTCCTCTCAAAGGCAATACCCTCTTTCCTAGGGTTCCTGTTGAGGATCCGCTTTTTAAGCACATCACAAAGAGCCTGATGCCCTTTGAGGCTTTTGTACATGCCTGTCATATACAATTCCTATAGCCCTGCATTGTCAGTGATATTAGCAATGTTCTCATATGAGGAATTAGTGATAGCAGAGGCAGTAGAAGAATTTGCAGCAATGGAAGTATTTGAGCATTCAGGTGAAGAATTAGCAGTTTCACATTCAATGCACTTCAAACATGGAGGAACAAATTCATCCTGAGTAGCGCTGATCTGTTGAGCAAGTAATGAATCACGCTCCTTTTGAAGATCTTCATAACTCACTCTTAACTGCTCAAGATCTTGCTTTCTTTGAAGAAATTCATAAGAAAGCTTCTCATGATGAGATAGGAGAGTGTTATGATGACTCTGAAGATTATCAAACTTGGACTGGAGTCCCTGAATACTTTCAACCAAAGCTTTGGAACGATCGATTTCTTCACCCAACATATCATCGCTCTCTTTTAGCATGTTTTGAACTTTTTCCAAAGCTCTTTGTTGTTTAGTGGCAAGGGAAGCAAGTTTGACATAACTAGGTCCAAATTCATCACGAGATTCGTCATCACCGGACTCAGATAAGTAGCATTCAGTTACCTTAGCACCTTTTGCCATAAGGCATGGTGCAGAGGATGATGATTCTGGATTGACAGTCATAGCCTTGTGCGATTCCATGAAGTCCTCGAATGAGGGTTCATGGTGAGATCGATGACTTTGATAGACCTCAGAGAGTCGGTCCCAGATGAGTTTCGCATGGTTGAGATGCATAACGTTCCTGAATTGGTTTTGTGACAAGTTGGAGCAGATGATGTCCTTAGCTGTGAGATTGAGTAGCGTGTACTTGTGAATATCATCAGCCTCCGCCATCTTGGATAGGTCAGTAAGACCAATCTCGGTGACGGTCCAGAGTTCGCTGTTCATCGCCATGAGGTGCTTCTTCATCATGGCCTTCCACTTGGGATAATCATGACCTTCAAAGATGGGGCATGTCACGGTCTTCATTCCTGTGGTCGACATAACTAAAACTCCAGGCGGTTAAACCAAAATCACACAGAACAAGGGAGTACCTTGTTCTGATACCAATTGAAAATGCGTTATATCGACTAGAGGGGGGTGAATAGGCGATTTTTTTGAATTCTTCACTGAGGAATTTGCGAGTGAGGAAATTCCTGAGTGAAGAACTACTTGCAGCGGAATAAGTACTCAAAAGTAAACATGACAAAACATGAGCATGGTCTTCATGATGAAATGAGAACAAGCATAGAGTACAGAAAGCGTAAACACAGGATAAACAGAATGAAGACAAACAGACTGAAGAAATTGAGCTGAGGAAATAGAGAAAGTCTTCAGTCAAAGTCTTTAAACAGATATGAACAAACACATAACACAGAAATGAGGAAATGGAAGGGTTGAGGAAATGGAACTAGTTAGCTCGGTGAAGACAATGATTTGGTAGACCAGTTCCAACTGCTGTGACAGTTGTACGTCTGGTTAGGGCGGCTAGGTATTTAAACCTGAGGACACACAGTCCCAGACACCCAGTCCTGAACACGCAGCTCAGGACACTCAGTCCTCACCATATTCCCCTTGAGCTAAGGTCACACAGACCTCGCCCAATCACTCATGGTAACTCTTCAGGTGACTTCCAAACCTTCACAGACTCGGTCACTCGGTGATCCACAATTTCCTCTTGGACGCTCTAGACCATGACGCCTAACCGTCTGGAAGATGCACAGTATTCAAAGGTAACAAGCTTTGGATCCACGCAGGATCAATCTCTTCAGTGATGCTCAATCACTTTGGGTTTGTAGGTGTTTGGGTTTGGGTTTTCCTCACTTGATGATTTTCACTCAAAGTCCTCGGAGGATGTGATGCTCTCAATGACAAATGTCAGTTTCTCTCGGAGCAGCCAAACAACTAGTGGTTGTAGGGGCGGCTATTTATAGCCTAGGGAGCAGCCCGACATGATATGACATAAATGCCCTTCAATGATATGACCGTTAGGTGGTTAGATATTTTGGGACAGCTGGCACATAGCACAGCAACGGTCGGCATTTTGAGTATCAAATTCCTCAGGGCTATCACGTTCCTCACTGTGTAGGAAATCCCCACTGGCGAATTCCTAACTCCTCAGTTAGAACAAATTCCTCAGAGACCAGAAGAACTTCGTCTCTCTCACTAAAGAAATTGACTGGGTTGTATGAGATTTCCAATGGCTTCACTCGAAGGGATTGGTAGGTGTAGGATTTGAGTTGAGCATCACTTAGAAAATTTTCCTTAGTATTTCCTCGACCCCCTTTAGTAGTACGGTGTTTCCTATGACTCAAGAAAGAGAAAATGAAACTACGAAAACAAAAGTCTTCATGCTTCATGTTCCTCGAATGAATACCAAGTCTTTAGGATCACACCAATTTCATCACTTTCAAAGTCTTCAGAAATCCAAAGTCTTCAGTCGAAGAACTTCATTTTTAGGGGCCGACTTTCTCTGTAAATATGAAACTCCCCATAGACTTATAGACCTGTGTACACTCACAAACGCATCAGTCCCTTAACCTATAAGTCTTCAATACACCAAAATCACTAAGGGGCACTAGATGCACTTACAAAAATGATGATGTCCATATCCTATCACTTATTTTGATTGCATGTTATGTTTATCCTTTATGCATGTTATTTTGCTTAGTACAGCGGTAGAATTATAAGATGATCTCTCACTAAATTTCAAGGTATAAGTGTTCTCCATGAGTATGCATCATTGCTACAGTTCGTCGTGCCGAGACAACACGTGATGATCGGGTGTGATAAGCTCTACGTTCACATACAACTGGTGCAAGCCAGTTTTGCACAAGAAGAATACTCAAGTTAAACTTGACGAGCCTAGCATATGCAGATATGGTCTCGAAACACTGAAACCGAAAGGTAGAGCGTGAATCATATAGTAGATATGATCAACATACACTAATGTAGGATGGTCCAAACATGACACTACGATCAGAGACCCTTCGACGAAATTGTGTGCGAAGCCATAATCGCAAACGATGGTGTAAAAGAACTGTCAAAAAAGGTGCAAAATGTTTGCGATGGCAGAGCTATCAAACATGGTTCAGATTTTAGTTGTGTGTGCGATGCAGGGCATACGGTCCATCTCAATGAACTATTTGCGATGAGGCGGAGCAAAAGAAACGGGCAGCCTGATGAAGGCGTGTGCGATATAGAGCATACGGTTCACTCGGATGAACTGTTTGTGATTAGGCAACACAAAAGAAATGGTCAGCCAGATCAAGGTGTGTGTGTGATACGCGGCAAACAGGTCCGTAATCAGAAATGTGTGCGAAGACCAATAATAACACAGATGATTGCTGCTAATAAGCCGTGTGAATTGCTCTGTCTACCGTAGAATAACATGTATATATAACTGAAATAGACATTAAATTACATAAGTGACTATACAGATCATTCGCACGCACCTCAATAAACAATTGCATCAATTCTAAAGTAGGAGAAACAATCGTCTAGTCATCTACTTCTTGTGCCGATCCCGCCACTACTATGTGGCTTGATCCCTCATCTGGGAGAGGAAGAAGACAGTTGCTCATGTCAACGATCCACCTGTACATCTCGTAGCTTGTGTACACGTCCATGGCCGCATACTTGACATGTTGTTCATCCAGTCTCTCTTGCCACACATTGTGCCATGCGTTCTTGTCCTTATTGCTCTCTTCCTTCATCTTCACGTAGTAGGGGTCGATGATGGCCGAGGCAAGGTTAACCAGGGAGTTCAGTTTGTTTTTGTCGCTGCCCGAGACCTTGTAGTGGTGCTCGATGTTGACAAGATTCAGGCATTTCAAGTCTGAAATCTTGAGAGCTTTTAGATCGTTGGTGGTGTCCACCGTAGCGAAATTGTAGTCAGAGTTGTTGATAAACCTAGAGAAACGCTTGCAAGGCCTTCTGGCAAGGTGGTAGTAGTAGACGAGGACGTCATGTCGCACGCACAACTGGGCGACGACAACCTTATGATCATGCCCGGCACGACCGATGGTGTACTCGAGGTCGAAGCCGACAACTTGGTACTTGTCCGCGGCAAGGAACTGCTCCATAGTTTGGATGGAGCTCTCCACCGAGACCAGATCGTTCTTTTACACCACCGAGAGGGCCTTCCTCCTCATGTGGGTGTCCACTACGTGACGCGTGGTGAGTGCCCGCCGTTGTCGTCGTCGGCCGCTGGGAGCGCCATTGGAGCCACGGGGAACACCATTGGAACCGCTGGATGTCCTCTCTGTATGTGTCCTTGTTGGTGTGCTTATTGTGTCATGTGAGACGAGAGATGAAGGTAAATGGCCACAAGAATAAAAGGGGGCTGGGTGGCATGGATTCTCGGTGCGTCCGCATGGTAGTTTTTGCAGCGGGTAACTACATCGTCGCACCGCGCCCGGCGCAACCGCTTGCACACGAAGATGCGTGATCGTGCACTGGCCCCAAACACTGGGAGCTCGCGTGGAGGGACGAGGGCAGAGCACCCGGAGGGATGCGATAGTAGAGCGTGCACGGCGGGACGCGAGAAGAGCGCGCCACGGCCGCCAGAACCACAAGCATAGAGCCGTTGAACAGGCAGGAAATGGTCGCCTACAAGACGGCCGACAGTTGCGTCACTGCGTAGAGAGCGGTTGTGTGCTACCACCTCCATCTAGTCTATAGTCTCCTTTATATTCTATGCCATACTTTACCCTCAAATTTAACAAACAAAATGTTAATGCATGTTTTAAAAATTATATAATTGGAAACTATGTTCAAATACAAATCCAACTATATAATCTTTGGTGACATGCATTCATATTTTATTAGTTTCCTACCTCTTGAACACTGCGTTGGTTTTCCCCGAAGAGGAAGGGATGATGCAGCAAAGTAGCGTAAGTATTTCCCTCAGTTTTTGAGAACCAAGGTATCAATCCAGTAGGAGGCTACGCGCGAGTCCCTCGCACCTGCACAAAACAAATAAATCCTCGCAACCAACACGATAAGGGGTTGTCAATCCCTACACGGCCACTTACGAGAGTGAGTTCTGATAGATATGATAAGATAATATTTTTGGTATTTTTGTGATAAAGATGCAAAGTAAAATAAAAGCAAAGTAAAGAGCGAAGGAAATAACTAAGTAGTAGGAGATTAATATGATGAAGATAGACCCGGGGGCCATAGGTTTCACTAGTGGCTTCTCTCGAGAGCATAAGTATTCTACGGTGGGTGAACAAATTATTGTTGAGCAATTGACAGAGTTGAGCATAGTTATGAGAATATCTAGGTATGATCATGTATATAGGCATCGCGTCCGAGACAAGTAGACCGACTCTTGCCTGCATCTACTACTATTACTCCACACATCGACCGCTATCCAACATGCATCTAGAGTATTAAGTTAATGAAAATAGAGTAAAGCCTTAAGCAAGATGACATGATGTAGAGGGATAGACTCATGCAATATGATGAAAACCCCATCTTGTTATCCTCGATGGCAACAATACAATATGTGCCTTGCTGCCCCTACTGTCACTGGGAAAGGACACCGCAAAATTGAACCCAAAGCTAAGAACTTCTCCCATTGCAAGAAAGATCAATCTAGTAGGCCAAACCAAACTGATAATTCAAAGAGACTTGCAAAGATAACCAATCATACATAAAAGAATTCAGAGAAGATTCAAACATTGTTCATAGATAGACTTGATCATAAACCCACAATTCATTGGTCTCAACAAACACACCGCAAAAAGAACATTACATCGAATAGATCTCCACAAGAGAGGGGGAGAACATTGTATTGAGATCCAAAAAGAGAGAAGAAGCCATCTAGCTACTAAGTATGGACCCGTAGGTCTGAGGTGAAATACTCACACTTCATCGGAGGGGCTATGGTGTTGATGTAGAAGCCCTCCGTGATCGATGCCCCCTCCGGCAGAGCTCCGGAACAGGCCCCAAGATGGGATCTCGTGGATACAGAAAGTTACAATGGTGAAATTAGGGTTTTGGCTCCGTATCTGATCGTTTGGGGGTACGTATGTATATATAGGAGGAAGGAGTACGTCGGTGGAGCAACAGGGGGCCCACGAGGGTGGAGGGCACGCCTGGGGGGGGGGGGTAGGCGCGTCCCCCTACCTCGTGGCCTCCTCTTTTGTGTCTTGACGTAGGGTCCAAGTCTCCTGGGTCTTGTTCGTTGAGAAAATCACGTTCCCGAAGGTTTCATTCTGTTTGGACTCCGTTTGATATTCCTTTTCTTCGAAACCCTAAAACAGGCAAAAAACAACAATTCTGGGCTGGGCCTCCGGTTAATAGTTTAGTCCCAAAAATAATATAAAAGTGGATAATAAAGCCCGGTAATGTCCCAAATAGTAGATAATATAGCATGGAGCAATAAAAAATTATAGATACGTTGGAGACATATCATAGTTAAATCATACTTATAAACCAGGACGGTGGTATAGTAGGTAATTAAATCACAAACGTTTTTTTATTAACCGTATGTGTACGTGGCCTTTCGTCCTTGAGGGAGTCCTGGATTAGGGGGTGTTCGGGTAGCCGGACTATAACTTCAGCCGGACTCCAGGACTATGAAGATACAAGATTGAAGACTTCGTCCCGTGTCCGGATGGGACTTTCCTTGGCGTGGAAGGCAATCTTGGCGATGCGGATATTCAAGATCTCCTACCATTGTAACCGACTTTGTGTAACCCTAACCCTCTCCGGTGTCTATATAAACCGGAGGGTTTTAGTCCGTAGGACAACTTCATCATACAACAATCATACCATAGGCTAGCTTCTAGGGTTTAGCCTCCTTGATCTCGTGGTAGATCTACTCTTGTACTACCCATATCATCAATATTAATCAAGCAGGACGTAGGGTTTTACCTCCATCAAGAGGGCCCGAACCTGGGTAAAACATCGTGTTCCTTGCCTCCTGTTACCATCCGGCCTAGACGCACAGTTCGGGACCCCCTACCCGAGATCCGCCGGTTTTGACACCGACATTGGTGCTTTCATTGAGAGTTCCTCTGTGTCGTCGCTTTTAGGCCCGATGGGTCCTTCGATCATCAACAATAATGCAGTCCAGGGTGAGACTTTTCTCCCTGAACAGATCTTCGTCTTCAGCGACTTCGCACTGCGGGCCAATTCGCTTGGCCACCTTGAGCAGATTGAAAGCTACGCCCCTGGCCATCAGGTCAGGTTTGGAAGCCTAAACTACATGGCTGACATCCACGGGGACTTGATCTTCGACGGATTCGAGCCACAGCCAAGCGCGCCGCACTATCTCGATGGGCATGAAATAGCTCTGCCGCCGAACAGTTCCTTGGAGGCCGCACACGCATCGGTTCCGACCATTGATTCGGAGCCTACTGCGCCGATCGAGGATCAGCGGTTGGACGCTGCCTCAGGGGCTGCAATCTCAGAGGCGATCGAGCCGAACTCTAGCCCCGCACTCCGCATGGCCCGTGACTCCGAGGAGCCAGATTCCTTTCCGAACTCCGAGCCCCCCGCGCCCCTGCCGATCGAATCTGATTGGGCGCTGATAATGGAGTTCACCGCCGCAGACATCTTTCAGCACTCGCCCTTCGGTGACATCCTGAATTCGCTAAAGTCTCTCTCTTTATCAAGAGAGCCCTGGCCGGACTACGGTCAGCAAGGATGGGATTCGGATGATGAAGAAATTCAAAACCCACCCACCACCCACTTCGTAGCCACTGTCGATGACTTAACCGACATGCTCGACTTCGACTCTGAAGACATCGACGGTATGGACGACGATGCAGGAGACAACCAAGAACCAACTCCTATAGGGCATCGGACAGCCACCTCATCTCACGATGTGTACATGGTGGATACCCCTAAAGGAAGCAACAACGAGGAAAATGGGGACGGAAAGAGGGATCAATCTCTCGAAAAACAATCAAAGTGTCGGTGTAAACGCCGACCCAAGCCCCGCCTCGATAAAGACCCAGCCATAGAGCAGGATGAGCTGGTAGACAACGAGCATGCCTTAGAGCAACCGTCCCAACAGGACAACCCGGATAGAGAAACCGAACATCCCTCCCCCGGCGAAAATGGCATTCCGGACGACCCTACGCCAGACAAGCCCACGAAGCAGAAGAACCTCCACAAACGGCTCGTTGCAACCGCACGCAGCCTGAAAAAGCAGAAGCGGAAGCTAAAAACTGCAGAAGATGCACTCAGGATCAGATGGAGTAAAGTAATCAATACCGCAGACAAATACGGCAACAGTCACCGCACTAAAAGCTATCCGAAGAGAAAGCTACCGCCTGAATTCGACGAGGAGGCCTTAGAGCCCTCGCATTCCAAAGGTGAGAAAGCCACACGGTCGGATAGATGACCCCATGGCCAGCATAAAGCGGCAAGCTGCGCCGCACTTAAGCCGACATGTGACCCACTTAAGGATTCGCATCATGGCCCAGCCAGGTCCATTTACGGGCCATGAAAGCAAGCTCTCGTAAGCAATGCAATAAAGCCATTATCAGAATCCGACACAGCCAAATACAGGGGTGCCGCACACCCCCTATGTTTCACCGATGAGGTCTTGGATTATGAATTTCCAGCGGGATTCAAACCCGTAAACATAGAGGCATATGATGGAACAACAGACCCTGGAGTCTGGATCGAGGATTATATCCTCCACATACATATGGCTAGAGGAGATGACCTCCACGCCATAAAATACTTACTCCTCAAGCTTAAAGGGCCAGCCCGACATTGACTCAAAAGCCTTCCTGAAAACACAATCGGAAGTTGGGAAGAGCTCGAGGACGCTTTCCGAGCAAATTTTCAAGGGACCTATGTCCACCCTCCGGATGCAGACGATCTAAGTCACATAACTCAACAGCCCGGAGAGTCAGCTCGGCAAATCTGGAATAGATTTCTTACTAAAAAGAATCAGATAGTCGACTATCCGGACGCTGAAGCCTTAGCGGCTTTCAGGCATAATGTCCGAGACGAATGGCTCGCCAGACACCTCAGCCAAGAAAAGCCAAGAACAATGGCCGCACTAACAAGCCTCATGACCCGCTTTTGCGCAGGAGAGGACAGCTGGTTGGCAAGATGCAGCACCAGTGACCCAAGTACATCCGAAACTAGGGATGGAAACAGAAAACCGCGACGCAATAAGGACCGTCGCCGGACTAAGGAAAAAAGTCCGAAGAGCACGGCAGTCAACGCCGGATTCAAAAGCTCACGACAGAATCAGAAAAAGCCGCCCCTCCAAGATAACAGGGACGACCTATCCAACCTAAACAAAATCTTGGATAGGATATGTCAAATACACAGCACTCCCGGAAAGCCTGCTAACCATACCCACAGAGATTGTTGGGTTTTCAAACAATCCGGCAGACTCAACGCCAAACACAAGGGGCTCGACACACCAAGCAAAGACGAGGATGAACCCCAAAAGCAGAGTACCAGGAAACACAAGAATTTCCCACAAGAAGTAAAAATAGTAAACTTACTCCACATAACAAAACGGGTGGCGCCCATAAAGGTACACGCCCCACGGCCTATCCCAAAGGAATCCCGCCACTGGTTGTCAAAACCAATCATCTTTGATCATCTGGATTATTCTAGAAGTATCAGGAACCAAGGCTGGACTGCCCTAGTACTCCTTATGGACGGTGGCAGCGGACTCAACCTGATATATCAGGACTCAATCCGCCACATGGGGATCGACCCAAAAAGAATTCGCCACAGCAAAACCTCCTTTCAAGGAGTAACGCCAGGTCTGGACACCCATTGCATGGGTTTTCTCTGGCTCGAGGTTATTTTCGGCTCTGCCGATAACTTCCGTCGCGAAAAGCTGACTTTCCACATCGTCCCATTCTCAAGTTGCTACCAAGCACTACTAGGGCGCGAAGCTTTCGCCTGCTTTAACGCAATACCGCATTATGCATCTCTTACGCTTAAGATGCCCGGTCCACGCGGCATCATCTCCTTAAAGGGGAGGCAGTGAGAACACCTCCCCCAAGTAGAGGATTGTGCAGCCGCTTTAACAGCCCCACAATACAATGGCTTCACTAGCTAGAACATCGGAACAGGTCATTAAGACCACGGACACGGATAGACGAGTCCGGCACAAAAGTATCGTTGATAAAGGCTTAGTGGCCATATACCCCTGCACTAGGGGCGTCACACGTATAAAATAAGAGACAATAAAGCTCAATTTTTCATATTTCACTTTACACTTTGTTTATTTCATATAACTTTTGTTCGGCACGCCCCTTTTTCAACTTAGTTGCTCTCTTTTTACAGATGAACGTCGTGTTGCGCCCATCCAGGATACGGCACAACGGAGACACAGGCGCAGACGTGCAGTAGGGACCCGTTCCAAGGATTCTTTTCAGATTAAGACCCTGCATAAACCTTTTTTACTGTCTCTTGTTGATACACATCCCCTGGTTCTATGACCAAGGAGGAGGCTGGCGTCTTGGCATGTGGCCATGTTAGAATTCTTGCGCGTACCTGGACACTAGGGGCTTATACCTCAGAGCGTTACCTCGCCCGCTCTCATAAAGACCGAATACCTTAGGGAGTGTTCGGCGTCACGAGTTTGGCCTTATATGCTTCAGCTCTGATTCATGATTTTGGTCAAATGTTGGGTTGCCTGGCTCCTGTGTTCGGCCGCCTTACGTTCCGCTCTATCGGCTAAGGCGGCACCAGGAGAACTACTACGATTGTGCCCTGGTTCGGTCAGGCGAGCACCTCAGTAGAGAAAGCCGAAAACCGACTATCATGATATGGCGTGAGACTGGTCAACCACTCGATGACTCTCCGGAATCTGTAGGATTCCTCCACATTAATGAAGGGTCGTTTCCCGGCCAGGCACATATGCGCCCGAATTCGGGCGAGCGCAGTCGCCACCAGGGGCTACCTAAATAGTTCCATTGTCAAGCTCCTATGGCTAAGTGAAAGTGTTAAAGCATTATAGTCCGGTTGCCTAGCTCGCTGTGCTATCACCTCCTTTGTAGGACCAAGACGTTGGATTAAGTGTGAAAATGCGCCTTCTGCGAGCACCCCCCGCACTATGTGCGTGGGGGCTGAAGCCAACGACTGCAATCTTTCAGATTTTGTATATATATCTTAAAACCGCCGCACAGGAGGTGTTCCAAATACTTGAAGGCACAAGTATAAAATTCTACTACAATTCATCAAAATATTGGTTTATAATTACATATGCTATCAGAACATAGCATCCTTCGAGCACTGTGCCTCTATTACACGAGCGCCTTCAAGGACTTCCTGAAAATAGTGCTCGGAGGGTACTCGGCTTTTGTCCGAATCTCGGGATGCAACAACGGAGGTCTCCATCTCTACCCAGTATGTCTTGACACGGGCAAGAGCCATCCGTGCGCCCTCTATGCATGCTGACCTCTTCATTGCATTGATACATGGCACCGCATCAAGGAATTGCTGCACCAAGCTGAAATAACTTTTCGGCTCCGATCTCCCCGGCCACAGATGACCCATGACATACTTCATGGCGAGTCCGGACAATCTATTCAGTTCGGCCCATTGAGCTAGACGATCGTCCACTGCCAGGGGACGCTCTGGATTTTGGAACTGCGACCAGAAAAGCCTTTCCACTTCGCGATCTTCTTGATCTCGAAAGTATTCGGTCGCATCAGCAGCACTCGCTGCCAAATCCAGATAGGTGTCCTCCGCACTCCACATCCGGTCCAACGGAGCAAACTTCGGATCACAAAACTTCCTCCGCAGCATAAAGGGCTTTCCAGCCGCAATCTGTCTGGCCTGACGGAGCTCCTCCTTCGCAGCTCTCATCGCAGAGCGAGCGTCCTTGGCATCAGCAACGGCCTTCTCTAAGTCCGTCTGTCTCGCCCGGTCTTCTTTCTCAAGAAACTTGCAACGGTCAGCAACACTTTTTAACTTCACGGCCATCTCCTTCTTGCTTCGGCAGTGAGCAGCCTGTTCGGCTCTCAGCTCTTCAAGGGACTTCTCGGCAGCCGCATCACTTTTCCTGGCTTGTTCCTTAGCTTGGGTAAGTTCCGCCCGAAGACTCTCCACGGCGGCCGCACCATCTGCGTCAAGCACACACATTGTAAGATACTGGCATAAAGCTCCTCTTACCAGATGCCGCTCGAGGAATTGCATACCTTGAGCCTCATCAAGCCGCTCGTTGACGAGCGCGATGTCGGCATCTGCCACGTCAAGTTGCCGCTTTAGTTCGGCAAAATCATCAGTTCGGCTCGATTCCGGACACTTCGCCACCTGTATACAAAGGTGACATTTTAGACCTGGGATTATGATCCTCTGCGCGCCGTCAATTTTGACAACGCACAGAGTCTCAGGGGCTACTATCGACACAGGGCGCATCTTGTTTATGCGCAACTGACAAAGAAGTACATTATCAAACGTACCTCAAAACCCGTCAGCAAACTTCGTACGGCCTCATGCAATCCGCTTTCCGCGGACGAAATCATTCCAATCACTGTACCCATCAATGCACGATGCTCCTGTAGAATCATCAGCTCCTCCGACCGCGCATCGGACGGTGCCGGACTCGTCCTTTGACCTCCATCGAAGGCCGGACGCGGAGAACCTTGGGGGGACATATGGCTACCTTCCACCCCTGCCGGATTCGGAGAAACCCTTCGCGACGACACCTCGGGGTCGCCCGCCTCGCCAGGCGGTACGGCAGGGGGAGGCGTTCCACTCTCCATCATCTCCGGAAGAAGATCCCCCGAAGACGAGCTCTGCTAAGAAGGGCTGAGGTCCGAGCTACAAAGTAAAATTTCGGCTCATCTTCTCAGATAAAAAGCAAGGATTTCTCTCATCCCTCTAAAGAAAAATCTTTCTCTACTTACGGCTCGCTGGAGGGCTGATCCCTTTGAGGGCGTAGTTCGGCCGAGGATCTCCCCAGTGTCGGACCCTCTGACAAGGACTTTTTCCCCCGCTTTGAGGCCATGGTCTCCGGGTCGTCAGAGGCGGCCCTCTTCTTCCCCTTAGGAGAGGAATTGTCGGTTCCTCCCTTCGGAGCAGCCTCCTTCGAGGAGGCCATAGTTTCCTTGTCCTTCCCCCGACTTCCCTCCAAAGGCACGATCTTCAACATCCTGACTAGCACGGGATCCGGCCTGGTCTCAGGAAGGGGAGTCGGACACCTGATCAGCTTTTCCTTCGCTATCCACTCCTGTTTAAAAGGACAACTCTTTTAGGGGCGAATTTATGACAATTTTACGGATAGCGAGTCCGGGCACAAGGTTACTTACTTGAGTATCCGGGCGATTGCAGCTTAAACCAGCGTCCTCGGTCAAATCTGGACACATTGCTTGTGATCCGAAGAACATTTTATACATCTCCATGGGCGTTGCGCCCATAAAATGCTGGAGAGCTCGTAGTCCCTCCGGATTAAACTCCCACAGACGAAGGGAGCGACGTTTGCCGGGCAGTGTTCGGCGAATCAGCATGACCTGCGTCACCTTGACCAGGTTGAGGTCTCTTTCTAAGAGATCCCTAATGCGGCCCTGCAACAAGGGCACGTCTTTGGATAACCCCCAATCTAATCCTTTGTTGACCCATGACGCTAGCCATGGTGAGGGACCTGAGCGAAAGGCAGGAGGCGCCACCCACTTGGTGCTCTTGGGAGTGGTGATATAGAACCACTCTCGTTGCCACAAGCTGAGCTCCTCTTGGAAGGAGCCCTCGGGCCATGGAGCATCAGTATTCTTACTTATGATAGCGCCTCCGCATTCTGCGTGCCGTCCCTTGATCATCTTTGGCTCCACTCCAAAAGTCTTGAGCCATAATCCAAAGTGAGGAGTAACACGGAGGAACGCTTCGCACACAACGATGAATGAGGAAATGTGGAAGATGGACTCCGGAGCCAAGTCATGAAATTCCAGCCCATAATAGAACATCAGCCCCCTCACGAAGGGATCCATCGGGAAGCCTAACCCCCGAAGTAAGTGAGACATGAACACTACGCTCTCACCGGGCTGGGGCCTGGGAATAGCCTACCTTTGAGCAGGCAACCTATGCGGAATTTCGGCGGTCAAGAACTTAGCTTCTCTCAACTTTAGCACATCCTCCTCCGTGACGGAGGAGGGCATCCATCGGCCTTGAAGGTCGAAACCGGACATTGAAGGTCCGAGGCGCCTGGAATCTGGAGCCTAGGGTGTTGGAACTCGAGGCGACGGGAAAACTTATTTTGAGATTGGAGAAAAGGAGTAAGGCCCTGGTCTCTTTATAAGAGGTTGAATAACAGGAGCCCTCCCCGTAACCGTTTGGGACTCGCCTTTAATCGAGAAGACATGCTAACGGGCACGATTGGGTTACCCATGTCCGTATTGATGAGAATCCCGTAAATAAAGGGGACACGATCTCTGCTTTGACAAGACGTGCCAAGGAAACCGCCTCGCAAAACACGCTGAGGTGGAAAAGTGAGAACTATTCGAATAAAGGCTTGGCCGTAGTGTGATGTCACACTGCGGAATACGTCAGCAGATTAGATTTGTGTTAATATTATTCTCTCGGTGGCAATACGTGGAAACTTATCTTGCAGAGCCGGACACTACTCTTGGTGTTTACAAACTTTTATGAAGAATTTGGAGGAGGAACCCGCCTTACAATGCCGAAGACAATCTACGTGCCGGACTCGTCGTCATTGAAGCCTGGTTCAGGGGCTACTGAGGGAGTCCTGGATTAGGGGGTGTTCGGGTAGCCGGACTATACCTTCAGCCGGACTCCAGGACTATGAAGATACAAGATTGAAGACTTCGTCCCGTGTCCGTATGGGAGTTTCCTTGGCGTGGAAGGCAAGCTTGGCGATGCGGATATTCAAGATCTCCTACCATTGTAACCGACTTTGTGTAACCCTAACCCTCTCCGGTGTCTATATAAACCGGAGGGTTTTAGTCCGTAGGACAACTTCATCATACAACAATCATACCATAGGCTAGCTTCTAGGGTTTAGCCTCCTTGATCTCGTGGTAGATCTACTCGTGTACTACCCATATCATCAATATTAATCAAGCAGGACGTAGGGTTTTACCTCCATCAAGAGGGCCCGAACCTGGGTAAAACATCGTGTTCCTTGCCTCCTATTACCATCCGGCCTAGACGCACAGTTCGGGACCCCCTACCTGAGATCCGCCGGTTTTGACACCGACAGTCCTCCTCTTGCACGTCTTGTCACCCCGCTGCCACACACGGCTTAAAGCGCAAGCATGCGCAGCGTGCGGGGGCGTTCTTTTGGCCAAACGATGGCGCCAATGAATTGTCGGTGAGCCCGTTCCCGCGCAACCTCGCAGGTTCCCGCGCAAGCTTCCCGCCCCACTCGGTGAAATCCCCCAAAATCCCAATGCTTACCGGCCTACTATAAAAACCCTCACGGCCGACGAGTCCTGCGTTGCATTTTCCCCTCCCTCCCTGTAGCTTATCTTGTCTGCTTCTCCCACAATCACCAATGGCACCGGTCCGTCGTCATCGCTCAGCCACTCCGCCATCATTAGAGGACAGCTCTAGTTGGGAGGCTGCACCACGGCGGCGGCACAGTCCCTGGCGTAGTGTAGTGCGTGTGGCGTCCCTATTGGGTGTGCGTGAAACACCCACCACACGGTCAGCTGCCGGTGCCCGTTGGCAGCTGTTGCCGGCCGCCGTTGCCCCCACACCACCATCGAAAGCCAGGGCCATCACGCGCTCCGTCGCCGCAGTTCGAAGGCGGGAGGTGGCCGTCGTGGCTGCCACCCACTGCCGACCACTGTGGCCATCACCCGCTCCGCCACCGCGGCCCGAAGGCGGGAGGTGGTGGTCGTGGCCCCCACCCTGTCATCGGCCGCCGTGGCCGCCAGCCCACCGTCGACCGCCGGGGTCATCACCCACTCCGCCACCGCCGCCCGAAGGCGGGAGGCGGAGGTGGATGCCCGCACATGCGTCAGCGACCTTGTGCGCTACGTCGAGTTCCTGCGGGAGGAGAAGGAGCGCCTCATCGAGCACGCAAAGAGCCTTACCGCCACCGTGGCCGCGGCACACACCGCCTTAGAGGCGGGGAATCATGAGATCTACGAGGAGAACCACCACTTCGAGAGGGGTCGTCTGGAGTGGCAGAGGGCGTTCGAGGTGAGCGTTGCTGAAGCTGCAACAACGGCATGCACCGTATTGTGGTTGCCCAGCCCGTCGGTAGGCTCCTCCTCCTCCGCCTCTTACTGAGCGCACTCGGCAAAGGAGAGGCAGCCGGAAGTAGTACAAAGCCCATCCGCGGTAGTAGTAGTATTTAGGGGCTATTTTGTTCAGTTCATCTGACTATAGATGTGGTGGAACTATACAGCGTACTTAAAATTAGCTAGTATATATAGTTGAACTAGCTATTTCAGTACGTGGTTGGCAACAATTGGGGAAAAGTTTGGTCGGTTTAGCTGTCGAGTTGAACTATTTGTATAAAATAAGAATGACTGCTTAATCTATGAATGAAATATATGCTTAATTACTGAATTTTAGTTGCAAAAATTAGATACTTTTAGTGATTTTTAGTTCCATATTTTGACAAATCGCAGTGTTAGAAGGATTGACAAATCTTACCAAATTGTTTGTACGTGGTTGCACACGGGTCATCCAAAACAACTGTTTGCGTTGAAGGGATGCACAAATCCTATGCTATTCTCACTTTGCATACGGGTATTCTATCTAAAACGTTTGCGATCAAGAGCAGCACAAATCCTGCTCGGCACATTTTCACTTGGCTTCCTGGGAAGCTGTCAGTTTGCATACGGGTATTCTAACTAAAATGTTTGCGATGATTGTTTTATATTTAAAAAGCGAATTAAACTATGGCTTGGGCGCCATTAATGGAGAGGATGTCACTTTTCATGTTAATGGTAATGAGCACATGGTACACTTCTCGAGGAAACAACCTCAAGTTCATAGTATCAATTCCATTGGAAAATTTCATCGATTATTTTTGGAGGTTTTGAATTTCCACTTTGTACTATCAAGAAGAAATATGATATTCTTATTGTTGTGGACGTGCATATCCCCGTTGAGGTAACCTAGTGTTATTCAAAAATTCTCCGGTTTCATGCAATTCGGAATGAGTTTGTTAACAAGACTTGATCAACCTTGTTAGTGGATTCCTTTTGAAGAACATGAGATGGGTGAATTTACAAAACACAACTCTCTGTACCCTCTTTTTATTTTCTGCTATTTATATTAAATAAAGCAAAAATAGTAATTTTTGTCAGTTTTCTGAATTATCTGTGCAATAAAAAATACCTCAAAAATAAAAGTTCTCCAAATGCCCTGAAAATTTAATATGATTTTTTCTGGAATATTTGAGAATATCCGGCACTGAGAACACATCAGGGGGAGCCAGCACCTGGCCACGAGGGTCCAGGGAATGCCCTACCCCCTTGGCGCGCCCCTACCTCGTGGGCGCCTGGTGGCCCCCTCCACTTATTCCAGCCACCACACACTCATTCTTCCTCCTAAAAAAACCACCAACCAGCTCAAGCACGAGTTCTAGGTCATCTTGCTGCCATTTTCGATCTCCTAGCTCAAAGCTCCATTCACAAAACTGCTTTGGGGAATTGTTATTTGGTATGTGACTCCTCTAATGGTCCAATTACTTTTTGTTCTAGTGCTTTATTTATTGCAAATTTTTGCAGATTAGGTGACCTTGTTCTTGAGCTTGCATGTCAAATTTATGTGGTCAAAAGTAGTTTTAATGCATGATATGGTCTCTAGGCACTTCTAGGAGTAGTTGCTATCAAATTCTGTTGAGTTTGGTTCACTTTTATTTTAAGTTACTAAAAATTTCAGAAATTTTTCATAGGAAGAAATATGTTTAGGAAAATGTACCAAGGTGGTTCCTCAAGGAAGCAAGGACCCAGTCCCGCAATACGCGAGCCGGACAATGAACCACCAAGGGATGCTCAAGTGCGGCCTTGTGAATGGCCATCAGAGGACTTCATGGTTCGAGCAGGAATCCAGGAGGAATTTGAAGCATATATGCGTAATGCCAATCTTGAGAGCTTCATGGCAGATAAGTGCCATCAGTACCACTACCTCACTGATTCCTTTGTGAGAAGGTTTGAATTTTCATCATCACGCAATTCTCAAACTGTCCTGTTTGATCTTTATGATAAATCTTATACCATGGACTTAGAAGATTTTAACACTACTTGTAAACTCCCACAGTGGGGTAATGTTAGTGAACCTCGCAAATCTGAATATAGAGACTTTCTTGCTAGTATAACTATGCGGGAATCTAGGGAAATCACGCAAGCTACCATAGGGAGCATTCATTTTCCTGCTATACATTATTTTGCTCTCTTTATAGGTAGATGCATAAATGGTAAGGATGAGGCATGTCACATGTGTGTGCCAGATATTAGTGTTCTCAAGAGTGCTGTACTAGAGATAGACAATATAACTTGGGGGCCATTGTGGCACGCATGTTGCATAATAACAAAATTAATGGAGATTTCTTTGGTGGAATCTACGCAACCCGTTTAGCTGATTTTCTTGAGATATCCATACACGGAGATGATATTGAGTTGCCTCTTGCTTGTTTAGATTATAATGCCATGGTTCGTCATTAGTTTGTTGAGAGGAACAATCAGTTCCTCCAGTACCGACTAATCTTTGACAGACGACGCACCTATCACGTCGCTCTCCCTGCTCCTGCCTTCTTTGACTTTCAGGCAAAAGGGAGATATGTTATAACCAGGGAGGAGGTGACCGAGTATGAGAGGAGGACGGAGGCAGCTCGCCTCCAAGCTGCAGCTCGTCAGGCAATAGTTGATGCATCTCAGTACGACCCCGGCTTCAACTTCAGATATCCACAGGTCATCCATGGGCATAGAACAACTTAGGCCAAAAGCCTAAGCTTGGGGGAGTACGTATTTCTCACCGACATTACATTCATGTTCACACACTCATGCTAGTTGTCGGTGCTCATACTTTTTCATTGTATCATCCATGATAGTTTATTTCCTTTTTAGCTTTCTTCTTGTGTGCCTTAATAAACCTTAAGAAAAACCAAAAAAATAGTTGTAGCTTTTAGTTAGTTTACTTTCCCTGCCTATAGTAGTAGTAATTAAAAAGAAAACCCAAAAAGATTTCTCGTTCTTCTTTTGCTTGCTGGGAGCTATCCCGTGTAAATAGTTTTGTTTCTTTACTTTGGAGGTCGAGAGGAGAAGACCATAATGAAAATGTTGAGTGGCTCTCATATGCATTATTGTTGATCTAACAAAGAGCCCATATTACCTTGTCTTATCTCTTGAATTGAATGCTTGCAGATTCCAGCTTAGTCCAATGCACGTGCACTATTATTATTATCCACACTATTCAGTCGTGTAAGTGAAAGGCAATAATGATGATATATGATGAACTAATTGAGATGAGAAAAGCTAGTATGAACTCGACCTCTCTTGTTTTTGTAAATATGTTTAGTCCATCGTTCCTGATTCAGCCTATTATGAAAGAAACATGTTTGCAATGACAATTATAGATTGTAGTTGCTTATGCCATGCTTAATTAGCTAGGAGTTTATAATGGTTTACCTTGCGTGCCAACATGCTATTAAAATGGTTGTGATGTGGTATGATGGGGTGGTATCCTCCTTTGAACGATTCGAGTGGCTTGACTTGGCACATGTTCACGCATGTAGTTGAAACAAAATCAACATAGCCTCTATGATATTTTTGTTCATGGTGAATTATATCCTACTCATGCTTGCATTCGGTGTTGATTAATTTTAATGCATGTTCATGACTGTTGTCGCTCTCTAGCTGGTCGCTTCCCAGTCTTTTTCTAGCCTTCGCTTGTACTAAGCGGGAATACTGCTTGTGCATCCAACTCCATAAACCCCAAAGTTGTTCCACATGAGTCCACCATACCTACCTATATATGGTATCTACCTGCCGTTCCAAGTAAATTTGTATGTGCCAAACTCTAAACCTTCAAAGAAACATTCTGTTTTGTATGCTCGAATAGCTCATGTATCAACTAGGGTTGTCTGTATCCTCCATGCTAGGCGGGTTATTCTCAAGAGGAGTGGACTCCGCTCCTCACTCACGAGAAAATGGCTGGTCATCGGGATGCCTAGTCCCATGCTTTAAGCAAATCAAATCAAAATAATTGCAAACAAAACTCCCCCGGGATTGTTGTTAGTTGGAGGCACCCGTTGTTTCAGGCAAGCCATGGATTGATTCTTGTTGGTGGTGGGGGAGTATAAACTTTACCATTCTACTTGGGAACCGCCTATAATGTGTGTAGCATGGAAGATATCGAGATCTCTCGGTTGTTATGTTGACAATGAAAGTATACCGCTCAAAATATTATTCATATCTATTTCAAAACCGAGCTCTAGCACATCTACAAATCCCTGCCTCCCTCTGCAAAGGGCCTATCCATTTACTTTTATGTTGAGTCATCACCCTATTATTAAAAAGCACCAGTTGGAGAGCACCGCTATCATTTGCATCCATTACTGTTAGTTTACATTGAGTATGACTGTGACTGAATCTCTTTTACCATGAATTACAATGTCTAGTCAGTCCTTGATCTTTGAAGGTGCTCTGCATTTATGTTTTGCGCTATCAGAAAGGGCTAGCGAGATACCATCTTGTTATATCATATCATGATTATTTTGAGAAAGTGTTGTCATCCGAGATTTGTTATTATTGCTCGCTAGCTGATTATGCCATTGATATGAGTAAACATGAGACCGAAATGTTATTGTGAATATGGTTAGTTCATAATCTTTGTTGAAAACTTGAATACTAGCTTTACATATTTACAACAACAAGAGCAAACAGAGTTTGTAAAAGTTTTTCTTTGAATATCACTTTCAGTTTATCAACTGAATTGCTTGAGGACAACCAAAGGTTTAAGCTTGGGGGAGTTGATACGTCTCCGTCATATCTACTTTTCCAAACACTTTTGCACTTGTTTTGGACTCTAACTTGCATGATTTGAATGGAACTAACCCGGACTGACGCTGTTTTCAGCAGAATTGCCATGGTGTTATTTTTGTGCAGAAATAAAAGTTCACGGAATAACATGAAAATCAACGGAGATTATTTTTGGAATATATAAAAAGTACTGGAAGAAGAATTCATGTCAGGGGGCCCACATACTGTCCACGAGGGTGGGGGCGCGCCTACCCCACTGGGCGCACCCCCTATCTCATGGGCCCCCTAACGCTCCACCGACCTCAACTCCAACTTCATATATTCGTGTTCGGGGAGAAGAAAAATCAGAGAGAAGGATTCATCATGTTTTACGATATGGAGCCGCCGCCAAGCCCTAAACTCTATCGGGAGGGCTGATCTGGAGTCCGTTCGGGCTCCGGAGAGGGGAATTCGTCGCCATCGTCATCATCAACCTTCCTCCATCACCAATTTCATGATGCTCACCGCCATGCGTGAGTAATTCCATCGTAGGCTTGCTGGACGGTGATGGGTTGGATGAGATTTATCATGTAATCGAGTTAGATCTATTAGGGTTTGATCCCTAGTATCCACTATGTTCTGAGATTGATGTTGCTATGACTTTGCTATGCTTAATGCTTGTCACTAGGGCCCACGGGACGGGCCACCAGTATTTTGTGAAAAAAATCGTTTCCCCCTGACAACTGGCACCCACCGGATGGCCACCGTATTTCGCGAAAAAAACGTCCCTCCCGCTATCAGCTCGGACCCACCGGATGTGTCTCCTTATTACGCACAAAAAAATGAATACTCCCCTGGCTAGCTGGGGCCCACCTTGCTGGGAGGCCGACTTGTGGGCCTACTAAGTTGACGGGGATGAAGGGCTTTGTCAACTTAGTCAATATGAACGATTCTAGCTCCAGTGACCGTACGATGTCCATCCAACGGCCGTAGTGCTTCTTCAACCTCTGGTCTTCTTGCTCCAGCCGCCCAAAGCAGCGCCGGTCGTGCCGCATGCTCCTGCCTCCCGTGGCCGGCTGTGCTGCCGTAGAGGCCTCACCGCCCCCTACTATTCCCACCGCTGGCCAGGCCCTGCGGCAACAGCAACCTCACACCGCAGCCGAACCAATGAACCCTCGTAGTCCTCTCTGCGCGGGCTTCCACTGTCGCGTCGTCCCCTTCCTAGGCCTCGCCGTCGTCCACTGTCGTGGTGCTCTCCGCACGGCGTGGTCAACGTGGTCAAGGAACGACTTCCATCGGAAGAGTACTGTACGTGGAGAGGCTGATAGCTAGGTCCACGGCCACAACCCAGTTTTTTTGTGATTTGCCAAGTAAGTCGCTTTGTCAGGCCTGTTGGGCTGCAAATCTTTACAGACGAGGAGAGCTTTCATTCGGCTGGCCGAGAAAATGGCCCATCAGTAATGAGAAATGGGTTGTACATTTTTAAAACACATCAAACCGGCAATTAGTTTCAAATATCTTTTTTTCATTTCAAGATTTTAAATTAAATTAATTTTTATGCGTGGAGAATTTTTTGGATTTTATAATATACATTTATTTTTAAAATCAGTTTGAATGTGACTCGAAATTTCGGGATTAAAAACAGTTCGGCCCGCACCGAAATATGCAAAATTTCATATAATTGTTTAACTGTTGCCACAATATGGGCTGTAATGCTAACAAAAAGAATATGGGCTCCAAAAAAACCTTAAGAACTAGCAAATGGGCTATAAATTATTAGAAATAATGGCAGATGGGATGTATGCTGTTTTCCATAGATTTGAGGCTTTCCTAAAAAAAAGGTTGACGCACAAGCACTGACTGTTGGATGTCCATCCAACGGCCGTCGTGCTTCTTCAACCTCTGCAATTCCTGCTCCTGCCGCTCAAACAAGCGCCGGCGGGACTGCCTGCTCCCTCCTCCTCGCGGCCGGCTGTGCTGCTGCGCAGGCCTCACCGCCCGACAGTACTCCCATCGTTGGCCTAGGCATCCCTCTACTCACCCACACCTGTTGTTATTCTCCGGCGACGGCAGACGAACCAGTAAACCCTCGTACAGTCATACTCCCCTCCGCGTGGGAAACAACTGCCGAGTCTTCCCTACCTCTGTGTCATCCCCTTCCTAGGCCTCGCCGTCGTCCACCGCCCTGGTGCTCTCGGCGCGGCGTGGTCAACGTGGTCAAGGAACGACTTCCATCGGACGTGGATTGTACGTGGAGAGGCTGACAGCTGGGTCCATGGCCGCAGAAAGGAAGTGCCTCCTTATTACGCGGAAAATAATGATTCCTCCACCTGATAGCTGGGACCCCCCGGATGGGCCACTGTATTTCACGAAAAAATGTTTCCCCCTGACTGCTGGGACCCACCAGCTACATCTTCGCACGCAAGGAAGTGCGTCCGGGCAAAAAAAAAACGATTTGCCCCCCTGACTGCTGGGACCCACCAGCTACATCTTCGCAGGCAAGGAAGTGCCTGACAGTCGGGACCCACCTGGTCGAAGCGTACGTAGCGTTGTCATTCTAGTCGATGTAGAGGCCCGCACGTGTCGTAGTAGAGGCGCGCACGAGTCGTAGTAGAGGCGTGCACGTAGCATGTACACGTACGTACAGCGGCCAGGGTGCAAGAAAGAAAGTACGGCCACGTATGTGTACATACGGGTGGGGTCTCGAACGCCTACTCACGCATACGTACGGCGAGGGCTCGTGTACATGCCTGGGTCGGAACGGAGAAACAACGTTGTCATCGTGTTCATGGGGAGGCAACGGAATGCGTCGTGTTCATGGGGAGGCAATGGAATGCCTCGTGTTCATGGGGATGCAACGGAATGCGTCATGTTCATCGGGAGGCAACGGAACGCGCGGGAGCCAACCGGCTGGGTCGGAACGGAATGCGTGGTCGTGTTCATCATGAGGGCTTGGACGGAATAGGCGATGGAAACAAGGCCTGGCGTACCGCACAACGAAGGAAACAGACCTCCTACATTCGGAATGGGGTCCTGTTGATCGGGAGGGGTCTGGCGTACCGCAAAACAGAGGAAACGGACCTCCTACGGTCGAAACGGGGGTCCTGTTCATCGCGAGGGGTGTGGCGTACTGCAAAACGGAGGAAACAGACTTGTGTTGGAGCGCTACGGTCGAAACGGGGGTCCTGTTCATCGGGAGGGGTGTGGCGTACCGCAAAACGGGACTCCACGGGATACTGTTCATCTCCACCATCGAACCTCTCCAGCCTCCACGAGCTACTATTCATCCACCGTCGACCTCCTCCAGCCTCCACCTGCGACTGTTCATCCACGGGCTCCTGTTCATCTAGCCTCCACCGCGCGCTACTCCACCGGCTACTGTTCAACCAGTCCTCTCCACGGGCTCCTGTTCAACCACCCCTCCACGGGCTACTGTTCATCCTGCCCACCACCGTCTACTATTCATCCAGCCCTCCACGGGGTGGTCCTATTCATCCAGCCCTCCACGGGGTCCTGTTCATCCAGCCCCAACCGGCTCGATCGATCGGGGTACTGTTCATCCAGAGGCAACACCACGGGGACCTGTTCATGCACCCCCACCGGGAACTGTTCATCCAACACCCCCCCGCAAGGCTCACTGTTCTTCTAGAGGCAACATCGATCGGCTTCTGTAAGCAGCAGTAGCGAAGGAATCGCTCGATCGGGTTCAGTTAACTGCCATCGATCGATTGCTCGGGTTCAGTAACGCATAGCCTGCAGCGCAATCGCTTGGGTTTAGTTAGAGCCCAACGCCTCGCTCGGGTTCAGTTAGAGCTAACGCCTCGCACACACGCGCGTACGTGTACGAGAGAAGCGCGCATCGCTCAGCCCCTGACCTCCCACCGTAACCGGGAACTCCCCGAAATTTTCCTCGCCCTCGCTTCTACCACGGTTTTCTTCGTCATGGACAGCCCAAAGAATGTCATGCAGCTGCGTCTCCGACCCGCCCAGGACGAAAAGCCCATTTTCTGTCATGATTTTTTGTCATAGAAGTAGGAGCCCACCACATCTATGATGATACCGGGTTTTGTCACAATTATCGTCATAAAAGTGTCATATGTATGACAGAAAAAATTTCGTTCGGCCCAAAATGTCACGGATGTGTCTTTTTTTTGTAGTGCTAGAAATTCACCCAAGGACACACATGTGATTTTTCAACCAACTTTAGTGCATTGGATCATGTGCTTGTAGTTCAAATTTGAATTATGCACATAAAATGCCTAGAAACCCCAGTTAATGTATAAAAAAGGCCAAACAAACCCTGAAAAATTTATTCCCATTTCTTCCATGGGACCTAAGCATGCACTGAAGGACCCAGATTTGATTTTTGAACCAATTTGTATGCACCGGAGCATGTGCATGTAGTTTAACTTTGAATTGTGCACTTGAAATGGCTAGGAAACCAGTTTAATGTATGAAATGTCCAAACGAACTCTGAATAATTCCAATTCTTTTATGACACACATATAGTTGCATGTTCACTGTAGATAAAAGGTCTAGCAATTCAAACAACATCCATTGCCGCTGTGACCCCATTTTGTAATTTAAATCAAGTAGATCCCACACAGTTTATTATCACCAACCGTGTGAGATGTAGTACAAAATATCTTGGAGCACTATCGGTGTATAGTATGCCTATGGCTTACGAGAGAAGGTGCATCGGCTACAGTCTACAACCGGCATGTCAAGCACACTAGCTCGCTCCCCCAAAACTCCCGCCTCTGCATCCCTCGCAATCTCGAAAATATATACTGCCTGGAAGGTTTTAATGTTTGATAGCACACGATTAGTATGTGCGGACCATGTGCAATGTCTGTTACTCCCGCTCTGCTTCAGTCCCTTGATTCAAATTTTCAGTTGCCCCTGCATTTTACTCCTGCCTCTACATCCCTTGCAATCTCAAAAATATCTGCTTGCCCTTGATCCAAATTTTCAGTAGCCCCGCCTTGTTACTCCTGCCTAGTAAAATTTTTAGTTGCCGCAGTATTTCCTCAAACACAACCTCCACTCACACAGACACACACAACCCTCGAAACCATTGGTAGGTCGCCGCCATCGCTGGCGCCTCCATCCTCAACGTCTGCCTGTGTGCCGGGGAGCTCGAGTAGCCAATGGCCAAAAAGAGGTTTATCGCGGCCTTTTCACCCGACCTCGGCGAGGTATCCCCGTCGTCCTCCATGGGCCCGATCGACCCACCACTGCACCCCTACGCCGGTTTGAAGACTTCCCCATCCTCTCCTGGACCCGGCAGCCGACGAAGTCCTACCTCGGGGTTCGGCCACGGCAGTGGGGGACGTGGGTCGCCGATATTATAGATCGAGAGACCCACACCCGCCGGTGGCTCGGTAGCTTCCACACGACCGAGCACGCGGCCATGGAGTACAACCGCTGGCAGGTGAGGGACTCCTGGATTGAGGGGTCCTCGGGCATCCGGTCTATGTGACGTGGGCCGGATTGATGGGCCGTGATGATACAAGACATAAGACTTCCTCCCGTGTTCGGATGGGACTCTCCTTTGCGTGGAAGGTAAGCTTGGCGTTCGGATATGAAGATTCCTTCCTCTGTAAACCGACTCTGTACAACCCTAGGCCCCTCCGGTGTATATATAAACCAGTGGGTTTAGTCGGTAGAGGCAATCACAATCATATAGGCTAGACGTCTAGGGTTTAGCCATTACGATCTCATGGTAGGTCAACTCTTGTAATCCTCATATTCATCAAGATCAATCAAGCAGGAAGTATGGTACTACCTCCATCAAGAGGGTCCGAACCTGGGTAAACATCATGTCCCCCGTCTCCTTTTACCATCGACCTCAGACGCACAGTTCGGACCCCCTACCCGAGATCCGTCGGTTTTGGCACCGACGTAGGTGCTTTCATTGAGAGTTCCGTTGTGTCGTCATCGGAAGGTTCGATGGCTCCATTAGTCATCTACAACCATGCCGCAATGGGGGAGGTTTTTCTCCCCGGCTAGATCTTCGTATTCGGCGGCTTCGCACTACGGGCCAACTCACTTGGCTATCTAGAGCAGATCGATAGCTACGCCCCAGGTCACCAGATTAGTTTTGGAAATCTAGACTATGTCGCTGATATCCAAGGAGACTAGATCTTCCAAGGGTTCAGGACCCCAACCTCCGCTCTGGCCTTAGATCCGGAGTGCATCGCTAGGTCCGAAGACGGGATTCTTGAGCCCGCCGGACTATCTGCAGCCACTAAATCTAGTATGGGAGAGCCGGAGGAAGTAGTGTCGTTGGCAACCATCACGAAGCCGGACTCTTCTCCGGACACTGGCTCTAAACCCTTGGAGTCAGCAGCATGTGAGCTCGGCCAAGGAGTCTCCTTCCCGCCATAATCCACGGACGCTCTTCACCTTGGCCAAACCACGCCTTTAAGCGAGGCTCTGGACTTGATGCGATCCCTCGTCATTACGGAGGAGCAACGCTCGAACTATGCCCAGCCCGGACTAGGGGCTGAGAGCGGGGAATTTTACGTCCCACCCACCACCCACTTCATATCCACTATCGAGGACTTAACTGACAAGCTCGATTATGGCTCCGAAGACATCGGCGAAATGGACGACGATGCTGGAGAAGAGCAATCCCAAAACCCGTCATTTACCGGACACTGGACGGTCACCTCTTCATATGACGTGTACATGGTGGATACACCCAAAGAGGGTAACGGCGATAACGATAAAGATCCAGTCGAGAATAAACCTCCTAAGGTACAGCCAAAGCACCGACATCAGTGGCACTGCTCTAAATCACGCCATGGAAAAGACAGCGATACCGGCATGAGAGACAACAATACTCCGGGCGGCACCGAAGACCAAGAAGACCTCGTCGAGCCAACCTCCAAACAAGAAGATCAGGAAGATGGGAAAGTTAGCCTTGATGAACAAGCCATAAATGAAGACTCGGAGTACAGTAATTATCTTCCACTCTCCGAGGAAGAGGTGAGCCTCGGCGACGAAGACTTTATCATGCCTGAGGAACCCCTCGAGCAGGAGCGCTTTAAGTGCCGGCTAATTGCCACTGCAAGGAGCCTAAAAAAGAAGCAGCAACAGCTTCAAGCTGATCAAGACCTACTCAATTACAGGTGGGCTAATGTCCTGGCAGCCGAGGAATACGGCCTCGAGCGCCCAACCAAAAGTTACCCGAATCGCAAACCGCTACCTCAATTCAACGACGAGGCACTTGGGCCCATACCATCAACGCGTAACGCGGCTGACCGACCACCACGTGGCCGGGACAAAACGGCAACTCAAGCCGAACACTAGCCTATACTACCTCACCGTAAAGGTAGGGACACAACAGCTCGGGGATATACATATGACCTGCGGCAGGACCTGGAAAATAGAGCAGGTCAGACCAGATCGATCTACGGATCACGGCGGCAGCCCCGACGCGCGACGACAGCTATCTAGCCGGACGTGACAAGCATAACCACGTCCGGGCCAAAAATCGCAGACGGACTCCATCCGAGCTACGTCGCGACTTGGCCCAATATAGCGGCACCACACACCCCCTTTGCTTCACTGATGAAGTAATGGAGCACGAATTCCCAAAAGAGTTTAAACCCGTGAATATCGAATCATACGATGGAACAACAGATCCCGCGGTATGGATTGAGGACTTTCTTCTCCATATTCATATGGCCTGCGGCGATGATCTTCATGCCATCAAATACTTCCCGCTAAAACTCAAGGTACCAGCTTGGCACTGGTTAAACAGCCTGCCAGAAAACTCCATTGGTGGTTGGGAGGACTTGGAAGACACCTTTTGCGACAACTTCCAAGGTACATACGTCCGACCTCCGAATGCCGATGACTTAAGTCACATAGTTCAACAGCCCGGAGAGTCAGCCAGGAAATTCTGGACTAGGTTCCTAACTAAAAAGAACCAGATCATCGACTGTCCGGATGCCGAAGCCCTAGTGGCCTTTAAGCATAGCATCCACAACAAATGGCTCGCCTGACACTTCAGCCAAGAAAAACCAAAGTCCATGGCAGCCCTCACGGCACTTATGATCCGCTTTTGCGCGGGAGAAGATAGGTGGCTAGCCCATAGCAATAATAATGCAAGCGAACCTGGCAGCTCTGAAGCCAGAAATATCAACGACAACCCCCGACGCAACAGACACAAGCGTCGAAACAATGGTGACAATATCGATGACACGACGGTCAACGCCGGATTAAGTGGCTCCAAGTCCGACCAGTGGAAGAAGCCATTTAAAAGAAACAATCCGGGCTCATCCGGCTTGGACCGCATACTCAATCGTCCATGTCAGATTCAGGGCACCCCCGATAAACCAGCCAATCATACCAACAGAAGTTGTTGGGTCTTTAAACAGGCCGGTAAGTTAAATACCGAGAACAAGGAGAAGGGGTCGCAAAGTGAGGACGACGACGAGGAGCCCCCTCCGCCGAACACAGGGGGACAGAAGAAGTTTCCCCCCAAGTTAAAACGGTGAACATGATATATGTTACCGATATCCCCAAGAGGGAGCGCAAATGCGCGCTCAGGGACGTCTACGCGATAGAGTCGGCAACCCCAAAATTCAACCCATGGTCGTCCTGCCCGATCACCTTCGATCTCAGGGACCATCCAACTAGTATCCATCATGGTGGTTCAGCCGCACTGGTCCTCGATCCAATCATTGATGGATTCCACCTCACGCGAGTCCTCATGGACGACGGAAGTAGTCTTAACCTGCTCTATCAGGATACAGTCCGCAAAGATGGGCATAGATCCATCAAGGATCAAGCCCACAAAACTACCTTTAAATGAGTAATACCAGGGGTAGAAGCCTGCTGCACGAGCTCAATCACATTGGAAGTCGTCTTCGGATCCCCGGATAACTTCCAAAGCGAACACTTGATCTTTAATATTGTCCCCTTTCGCAGTGGCTATCATGCACTACTCGGACGAACCGCATTTGCTCGATTCAATGCGGTGCCACACTATGCCTATCTCAAACCCAAGATGCCCGAACCACGCGGTGTCATAATAGTCAATGGGAACACTGAACGCTCCCTCCGTACTGAGGAGCACACCGCGGCCCTGGAAGCGGAAGTACAGAGCGGCCTTATCAAGCATAATTTTACTTCAGCGGCCAAGCTCTCTAACAATGTCAAACGAGTCCGGACTACTCCCAGCTTGACAGTCCAGCTCATCAGGAGTTCGACTTGCAATTCTGCCTCCGTCTCAGTCCTGACCAAATGGCGGTGTACGTACCACGTGTACATAACTACGTACTCAAAATACCATGGGCAAAGACGGAGGCATAACTCGATTGTGGTCTATAATACGGCTCGACCTTCCCCGGACACACATACTTACCCTTTTCTTTTTTTCCTTTTCTTTTCCACATTCCCCTCACAACGGCCTGATCATTAATCCTTTCAAAGGATGGATATACCAAGGCGGCAAGCAGTATAGACGTGTGGGGGAATCTCTAGGTGGTCTTCTTGACGATCACTCTACCTGTTTTCAGGACCCGCACGCAGCTCCCCCTTGGTCTCGGCATGTTAAATAGCCCTTCTTGCTTATCACACTATTTGTACAAATACGCTTCGATGTATTAATCAAATTATAATGGAAACAGTTTGCGGCCCAACTTATGTGGCACTGGCTTACTACTTCATTTTATTTCGCTATTCTTATTGATTGCACCTGTACACCTTGGTACGCTTTAATTCGCTAGGGCTTCATTGCGCCCCATACTACGGCAACAAAGTTCGAACACTTTTATAGTATAGTTCGGCACCCTGAATTTAGCATTATATGCATCGGCCCCGAATCATGTATTTGGTCAATAGTTGGGTTGCCTGGCTCCTGTGTTTGCTACCTTACGTTCCATCCTATCGGCTAGGGTAGTAAAGGGAGAACTACTGCGATTGTGTTTCTGGTTTATCCGGATAAACACCTCAGTAGAGAAAGCTGAAAACTAACTGTCATGATGCGGCGAGAGCTGGTCAGCTATTCGGAGGACAAAATCTCTTGTGATTTTTCCCCGCATTATGCGATGGATCGGCCTCCACCCGATCAGGTGTCTACAACACCCTAGTCCGGATTAACAAATACTAACTAGGGGCTGTGCCTACATTTCTATTGTCAAACTCCTATGGCTAGGTGAGGGTGCTAAAGCCACATAGTCTAATTGCCTGGTTCGTTGCGCTAAACACCTCCTTCAAGGACCAAACTCTTGGATCAAGAGTGTTTAGGTTCCAACCCAAACACCCCCATACTACCGAGGTGGGGGCTAAAGCCGACGACTGGCCAACTCTCAGATTTAATAAAATGGCCGCACAGGAGGAAAAAATTTAAACAAACAACAAGCATTATATTACATATAAGCTTTGTTTCATAATACAGGACGGGATAACATGAATGTCTTCATTCAAAGATAATGTCTCTACAATGCGGGATCCCTTCAGGACATCATCAAAATACCGCTCGGGCGTGCGGTGCTCCTTGCCCGGGGGTGGTCCCTCGTTCACGAGCTTGACGGCGTCCATCTTTGGCCACTTCACCTTGACATGGGCGAAGGCCATCCGCGCACCTTCGATGTGGACCGACCGCTTAATGGCATCAAGCCGAGGGCAGGCATCGACCAGCCACTTCACGAGCCCAAAGTAGCTACTGGGTATGGCTTCGGCAAGCCACAGACGGATTATCAAATCCTTCATGACCGATTCGACCACCCTATGCAGTTCGGTCAGCTGTTTCAGCTGATCACTAAAGGGCACCGAATGCTCTGGCGCAAGGTATTGCAACCAGAACAGCTTCTCGTTGAGCTCCACTCTTCGGCTCGGAAGAACTCCGCAGCATTAGTAACACTGCGCGGCAGATCCACAAACGCTCCTGGAGAACTCCAAATCTGGGTCAATTAGAGGTACCTTTTCTTCACATATTTGCTCTGCATAATAAAGGCCTTACCCGCCGCGATTTTCCTAGCCTCCTGGATTTCCTGGAGGGTGCCCTGGGCTTCAACCCGAGCCTCTTATGCACTTTGGTGGGCCTTAGCAAGTTCGGCCTCTTGGTCTGCAATCTTGCGCTCCAAGGACTCGCATTTCTTTACGGCGTCCTGGAGCTCCTGCCGGACATCCCCGACCCTTGCCTCGTGTTTTTCGCGGGCGGCTTGTTCCTTCTGCGAAATATCATGATAACATGATCAACACAAACAATTCATATCTTTCTAGATCTGAATAGGCCATTGCATACCTTGCTGGTCCTCTAGTTGTTTTTTCACATGGCCGAGCTCTTCCTCGGCCCACTCTAGACTCTGCTTCAGTTTGGAGACTTCGGCAGAATGAGAGGTCACAACCAGCATCGACGCCTGCTGTTTCAATAACAGTTTCAACAATACCACTATGAATTACGATATTTGGTTGCTGTTTAGGATATTGTAGTTAAAATGCCTTTTCGTTTTTCAATTGTTGTTTAGCAACATGCATTGTACTGAATGACTAAATATGCAATCCCAGGCTACATAGCAACAAGGAAGAGTGTTACCTTAATGTTCTGATGATGTCTAGATATACATGTAATAAAATCTCATATAATGGGATGGATGGAGTGTTGTACTACATCATTTTCAATTGTTGTTTAGATTCTAATATTAACTTGGTGCTTTTAGGTACATATATCATTCCCAAAGATCAACACTTCGACCCTTTCTGCGTATGGGACAATGAGATATTCATGAACCAACATCAAGTGAGGAAACTGATAAAGATTGTTACTAAAATGGGTCAAAAGATGTCAATAAAAATATTTGTTTACACTTTATGCTAGACAACAGTGAACTGGAGAATCGTAAGTAAGAACCATGTAGCCTTCTTTTTACTGCCTGTAATGAGTTGTGTTAGATGACACTATCTAAATATTTTTTCTTTTGCAGTGGATCCTGAAGCAGTTTACTCAAGATTACCTCTCAAACTACATGATTGGCGGCCGGCCATCACAAGGGGTTGGACTAGAGACCAGCATGCCTTCTGCATCTAGGAGAGCACAATAGGGCCATTCCGCTTCACCTTGTTCAGCAACTGGAATGTCTATCGCCTCTTTCTTTACCATCTGTAATAGTACAAGTATAGAACCCTGGTACATCATTCTTTATTTGGTGCTTCTGTAATTCTTAAACATATGTACCTGTGAATCGAATAATGCATTGGTTGTTTGAACCCGATGGATATGAATAAAGCTATAGCCTACTTTCAAGTTTAAATTAGGTACTATTTTAAATAGCGGCAATTAAATTAGGGCGAAATTACATTGTGCAGGTCAGTACGGCACACGCGGTTGGTAAAACACAAACGTTTGCGATATACACCATAATCTGAGATGGTTCACAGAGAGGAAATGTGTGCAAGCATGCACATAGTTGCCATTTGCAAAGCGTGTGTGATGTCATACACTATCACATACGGTGTGTGAAAACTAAATGTGTGTGATTGTCTACATATCATACACGGTTTATAATCATGAACTGTTTGTGATGTGCCAGGCATCGTAAAACTCCCGTGCCTAGAATTTTCCTAGAAAACTCCCATGCTTGGAATCTGCCTGGTTTTAGGCAGAACCACAAAACTCCGACTGTGATGGCAATGTGAGCAAAAATGAGTAGCAAGGATGAAGTGTTTGGGATATGTGAGATATCGGAAACGGTTATATAGGGACAACTGTATGCATGAAGGTTCCTTATCCCCGACGGTTTCTGGGTCATGTGGGAAGGACCCCCCCTATCGCCCACACTCACTTGGCGACGGTTCCAAATGCCGTCGCGGAAAGGGGTTAAAAACTTTTTGTTTAGGACCGATGCGCACCAGTGGATGTTCAGGAGTCAATCATGATGCAGAAGACTCTAACACTAACAGATAGCCAACAGATGGGACGGGAGGCAGGCATGGAGGATGCTGCTTATTGCACGACAACACTGCACAAGAGTAGCTATGCATCAACTGACCCCTGCGACAATGAGACTACGGCTGCTCGTGATGATGCTATATCTGATCTATCAAGAATGAAAGACAGGCCGAAGGGCGGGCTTACACATTATGAAGGTACATTAAAATGCGCAACAGCCTGGATTTGCATACCCTTCTTGGAAGATGGCCTCTTGTTGGACAATGTGCCATTGAAGCCGTGCTGTGTGAAGTGCTACGTGATTGAAGTAAAGCCTAGATTCAATGAATTTGCCCTGGAGAATGTCCTAGGAGACTTCGATGAGCAAAGGACCTTGGGAGAAACACTGTTACATCACACTAAGTTGCCATGAAAGGAAATAGAGTTCATCGATGAGATCCCTGAAGCCCCATGAAGAGCAACCAATGTCGCCCCTCAACCAGTGACGCTCTCCTTGCCACAGCAGCTCTCGCGTGCTTCCCCCAAAGAACCTAATACTAGTAATCCGACGGCTGATGCATCGACCTATGATCAGTCGCCCCTGCTTTGTGGCATACATGCCAGGTCATCCTCCACCCCAAACAAGCCAGTGCCAAGCCTACAACTGCTGAAGACACACCACCAGTTCAGATGTCGGCAGCTGAATCAGCAGGGGGAGACCCAGCTGCAGCACATGCTCAGCAGACCAACCTGGTGGAATGGACTGCTAAGCAGTCTGATCCTTTGGAACCGCCTGCTATGCAGTCTGTAGGTCCAGAACAGACTGCTCATCAGTCCATCGGTTCGTAGTTGCGTGATCAGCATACCAATGCGTCAGCACTTCTTGCTCAGCAAACCAACGCATTGGCACGGCCTCCTCAGCACACCGACAAGTTGGCACCACCCGCACAGAAACCTGACATAGCTTCAATGCTTGGTTAGCAGTTCGATGCCTCTGCTCCTATAGCCCAGTAGTCCGTCACAGCAGCACCGCTAGCTCAGTGGTCCGGCATACATAAACTGTCTGCTAAGCAGTCCGTCGAAGCTTCACCGTCTACTCGGTAGTCTACTATGCAGCCAACCAGACGTTTTGCCATAAATGCTTCAAGTACCAAGAAGGAAGTGGCCAAAAAGGTTACACCCATGAGGAAGCGCATCGGGAGAGTGAAGAGGAAAGAGAACGATTGCCTCTTACTTAAAGCACTCATCGCCCAGAACCAAATTAACATCAGCTTGTTCGAATTGGGAAGTAATATTATTTTTTATGGCATCGATGATGAAGAAGTACATTTGTTGCTTGCTAAAAGTAAAGCAGACGTACTTCAAGCACGCAATTACGTCCATGGCCAGCCATTTCTTATTGGCGAATACATTGATGAGTGCAGCTCCAGTGGCCACGAGTTACATGAATATTGCATGGATCAAATGTGAGAAGGTCATCATGGTTTGCCACTCCACTACAATAGAAATCATTTCTGAAATGATGCTGATTCCATCAATGTGAGTTTCGAGGACATACATCTCTTCTTCAACCTCAACGAGCTCGATGCCACTCTTGTTAGATGTCTGATTTTGTAAGTACTTCACACACTCTGATCAACTTCTCCAGACAAGGTTGTAAATGATAAACAACTAACTGCATTTTATTCCTCTTAGGGGATTTAACACACAGAGAAGAAAAGGGGAGAGTGTGTATTCCATAGATCCTGAATTAGCAACTGGCACAACAATACATGGTAAGGACCCATGGGACTGGGCCATTAACATGGTCGTGCGTCTCTTTGGAAACACGTCCCATGTAGAATCTTGTAGGATCGGAAGTATGTCTAGAGGGGGGTGATTAGACTACTTGACCAATTAAAAATCCATCCTTTTCCCAATTTTAGTCTTTGGCAGATTTTACCTATCTTAGCACAAGTCAAGAAATCTTAACACAATTCAAGCAAGCATGCAAAAAGTGTATGAGCAGCGGAAAGTAAATCATGCAACTTGCAAGAATGTAAAGGGAAGGGTTTGGAGAATTCAAACGCAATTGGAGACATGGATGTTTTTGTCGTGGTTCCGATAGGTGGTGCTATCGTACATCCACGTTGATGGAGACTTCAACCCACGAAGGGTAACGGTTGCGTGAGTCCACGGAGGGCTCCACCCACGAAGGGTCCACGAAGAAGCAACCTTGTCTATCCCATCATGGCCATCTCCCACGAAGGACTTGCCTCACTAGCGGTAGATCTTCACGAAGTAGGCGATCTCCTTGCCCTTACAAACTCCTTGGTTCAACTCCACAATATTGTCGGAGGCTCCCAAGTGACACCTAGCCAATCTAGGAGACACCACTCTCCAAGAAGTAACAAATGGTGTGTTGACGATGAACTCCTTGCTCTTGTGCTTCAAATGATAGTCTCCCCAACACTCAACTCTCTCTTACAGGATTTGGATTTGGTGGAAAGAAGATTTGAGTGGAAAGCAACTTGGGGAAGGCTAGAGATCAAGATTCATATGGTGAGAATGGAATATCTTGGCCTCAACACATGAGTAGGTGGTTCTCTCTCAGAAAATGTGTATTGGAAGTGTAGGTATGTTCTGATGGCTCTCTCCACGAATGAAGAGTGGGTGGAGGGGTATATATAGCCTCCACATAAAAACTAACCGTTACACACAATTTACCAATCTCGGTGAGACCGAATTGAGAAACTCGGTTGGACCGATTTAGCAAACCTAGTGACCGTTAGGATTTTCGGTGGGACTGAGATGCAACTCGGTAGGACCGATATGGTTAGGGTTAGGGCATAACGTAATCTCGGTGTGACCGATTACACAAACTCGGTGGGGCTGATTTTGGTAATAAGCTAACCAGAGAGTTGGTCAGGTAAACTCGGTGGGACCGATCGCCCATTTCGGTGGGACCGAAATGTTACAAAAGGGAAACAAAGAGTTTACATTGCAATCTTGGTGGGACCGATCACTCATCTCGGTAGGACCGAAACATTACAAAGGGAAACAGAGAGATTACAACCCCATCTCAGTGTGACCGAGATCCCTATCGGTGAGACCGATTTGCCTAGGGTTTGTGGCAGTGGCTATGACATCTGAACTCGGTGGCGCCGGATAGAAAGAATCGGTGGGGCCGAGATTGACGTTTGGTTTAGGTCATATGTGGATGTGGGAAGGTAGTTGAGGGTTTTGGAGCATATCATTAAGCACTATGAAGCAAGAACCTCATCAAGCAACACCTCATCCCTCCTTGATAGTATTGGCTTTTCCTATAGACTCAATGTGATCTTGGATCACTAAAATATAAAATGTAGAGTCTTGAGCTTTGAGCTTGAGCCAATCTTTTTGTCCTTAGTATTTTGAGGGGTCCACTTTCCTCATCCATGCCATGCCATTCATTGAGCTTTTCCTGAAATATTAATCTTGGAATAGTGTTAGCTCAATGAGCTATATGTTGTTAGGAATTACCAAAACCACCCAGGGATAGTTGTACTTTCAATCTCCCCCTTTTTGGTAATTGATGACAACATATAGATCAAAGCTTCGACGAATGATAATAAGAGTGAAAAACATTGTCGCTTTGAGAAGTATGTGAAAAGCAAGAGCTCCCCCTAAATTTGTGCATAGTTTATGATTTGCTTTGGACTGCAAATGCACAGAGAATTAGGCTCGTGGGTTACTCTTCCATGTCACATACATCTTGGTGGAGCGCTCAAAATGATAATAATTAAATACATGCACTCATCACCAAGCAAAGTGAATGATCATATAGGGATAAAATGATAATTTCATCCAACAAGCATTAATGTAGCATATGATTAAACACACATGATCATCCAAGTATCACACAGACAGAAAGTATCTCAATCAAGCAAATAAAGTTCAACCACCAAAGCAAGAGAGAATAAAAAAGCAACGTTCTCTCTCGAAGCCTATGATCTTTACATTTTTATCCCCCTTTGGCAACAAGTTACCAAAAAGTTCCTAGAAAATGCATAGCACTAAATCGTCTCTCAGGCTTGGTCTTCAGGTGGTGGTGTCCGGATAACTCCAAGAACGAAGGCTTCAGTCGACGTAGATGGATCTGGTGGAGTAGGTGCTGGAGCTCGTGGCACTGAAGCTGTAGCTGGTGCAGATGAAGTTGCTCTGGTGTTTGGAACAGGCACTACAGCAGATCTTTGAGCTCTAAGCACTCTGGAAAATGCATCAGTGGTTGTCTTGACCTTCCTCTCCTGCATATCATCCTGAAGTTACTCCACAACAGACTAGATCTCAGTTACCTTCACATCCATGTCATAGAACTTCTGCTCCATGATCCTTTCCAAGCTCTCCTGGTTTTGAGTCAGTGTGGCCAGCTCTTTCTCAATCCTTAGAGTGGATGCAATCAAGTAGCCAAGCTGATCTTGCTTGCTCTTCAGAAGATACTAAGATGCCTCTTCAATGGTTGGCATCTTTGCAGCTTTCTCAGCCTTTGCCTTCTCCCTCTTTGCTTGAACATGCACAGAAGATGGTTCATCCTCATTCATGACCACTTGGTTGTCCTCAAAATCTGGATAGATAGGCATGTGCTCCTTGTCCAACAAATATGTGCCAGTGCCCATCTTGGAGTTAATCAACTCCTAGATCTGTGGTGCATACCCACAACTTCTCTTTTGGTCAGCAGCTGTCCTCTTGATAGTTTCAACTATAAGACTCATGACCTTGAACTTTTGTGGCACATCAAATATATGTAGCAGATTGATGGAGTGGCCTCTGATCATTCTGTGATCACCAGACTTGGGCAGAAGAGTGTGCTTGAGGATCCAATTGATAGTAGGCAGTCCTGAAAGCAGGTGTTTCACTAATCTAAATTGGTGAGTCTCAAGATCTGCATCAGGAATCTCCTTGTACATGCTAGCCATGGAATTGTGATCCTTCTTCTTCTTGGCATAGACATCCAAGTCATCTTCATTCTCCTCAGGAGCATTGATCAATTGAGCCCATTCTGCTACTTTTGACTGGTATCTAGTGCCTTCAGACATCCAGACTATCTTGCCATCTGGGTAGAAGTGAGCTGTGGAGTAGAACTACATGATAAGCTCATCATTCCACTTTGTGATCTTCTGAGCCACAAACTCATCAACTCCACAAGCCTTGAAACTGTCATATACTCTTGGATAATGTTCTTCATTCTCCTTGATGTACTCCCAATTGATCTATCTCATGTCACATACTATTGGTTTCTTGTCAAGCAACACTATCTCATAAAAATCCTGTTGTTCTTTGGTATGCAACATGTAGTCCACAACAGTTCTCCTTCTGGTGGCATACGGATCTAACTCTCTCCATAGCCTCAATCCTGAGTCCTTCCTGATCTTCATGTTTTCTGCTACAGGATGAGCATCATTATGATCTAGAATTTTTGGCTTTAACTTCCTCAAAACATGTGTCTCATCATCTTCTTCTTCAACAACAGTTTCAGGCACTGGGGCCTTGTTTTTCTCAGCAGCTGGAATGTTCCTGGTACTCCTCTTTGGTGCAGTTTTGGGTTTTGGAGCAGCTGGCTTGGAAGTTTCTTTGGGCTTAGATTGAGCAGCCCCGGATCTTATGGCATCTCCCATAAGTTTCTGTGCCTTAGGTGTTGGTGCAGTATCTTCTTCCTCTTCCTCTTCTTCAGATTCTTTCATGATTGAAGATCTTCCAAGCACTCTGGCAGTGGTTTTCTTGACCCTCTCTTTCCTTTTCTTTTCTGCCACAACCTGCTCTTTGGGTGCAGATCCCAAAGTCTCTTGAGTAGATGCTCTGGCTTTAGACATTGGAGCTCTCTTGGCAGGAACCTTTTGCTTCATCCCTAGCTTGGTGGCAGCAGCTGTGCCATATTCCTTCTTCAGGACTTTCCTCTTTGAGGTGGTTTCTTCTTCCTCAGCCACATAGTCCTCATCCTCTGACTCTGAGGTTCTTTTCTTGCTGGCCCTGGTGGCAGCCTTTAGCAGATTGCTTGGTGTGCTCCTGCTGCCATCATTTGAGCTGCTAGAGGGACTAGTGCCCTCACTCAAGTGAACCTGCTCCTCTGACTTGTTCTGACTATCACTTTGATAATACATAATGCAATCTCTAACAGCTGACCCTATGAATAGATTATACATGAGGTAGAGTGGATGAGCATCACAAATTACAGAGGTTTTTGCAAAAGAATGAATCAAAAACTTAGTTTTAGTTTTCCTCAGAAAGCATTTCGGATCAACCAATTTGTAAACTCGGTGATACCGAAGCAGCTTTTGGAACCTAAACTAGTGAACTCGGTCAGACTGAGTCACAGTTCGGTGGCACCGAGACTGTTAGGGTTTCACAAAGTGCTGAACTCGGTCACACCGATTTGCAATTATCGGTCAGACCGAGAATCACATGTGCAATGGCCTGAGCCAAATCGGTGGAACTGATTTCATCAACTCGGTCGGTCCGAGATAGTTTCGGCGTAAACCTAACCCTAAATTTTCAATTCACGACTAAACTACGGAGTGTTTTCGATGGATAGGATGGTTTCAATTGTGGCAAGATTCATGGCAAAGCAATGTCCTAGGGAATCGGAGTTAGAACAGCACAAAGTTCAAGTCCATACCCTAGTTCGGCGATGAACTTGCTACGGCGGCAAGGGCGGGGACGATTCCCATTGACGGCGGCGAAGACCAGTGGCAGGAGGCAACTGGTGACGAGGAGGATGATCCGGAGACCCAGGGAGGCAGAGCAGGCTAAGCACGGGCGAGGAGGTTCGGAAAGTTTTCCAAAATTTGACTCATGGATATATATAGCCCGACCCTGTCGGTGTGACCGAGTGGAACAACTCGGTGTGACCGAAATGTTCGAATCGGTTACACCGAGATTGAAAACCTTGATCGACTTAGTGATCTCGGTATGACCGAAATGGATGAATCGGTCAGACCGAAACACACAAAGAAGTTTTGGAAGTTTAAGTCTATGACGAATCGGGGACTCTGAGTGCTGCTCACACAGAGTGGTTCAAATCTGACTTGATCAAACTTTGTGATGCAGCATGAATAGAGTTTGAGACGAGAAAAGCATAGATAGCTAGAGAAGGTTCTTAGGCATTCTTGTCCATCCACTTGGCCAAAAGAAAATGAAACCAATCAATCAAAACAACAAGTGGATGTCCTCGAATGAGTAAATTATGCAACCAACATGCTCACACAATAAAATGACAAATGAAATATGTGGCAAAGCATGCACAAACAATTCAAGCATCTATCAAGCAATTGGCAATGACTAGGTCATCTATATATGAGTATATTGACTTAGTAGTCAAATGAGAACATTTGATCATAGGTCATACTCATCGTTTAAGCACAAGTGGGGTTACCACATTTACATAAAGTGTTGTTGTGTTCACACCATTAGAGTTTCTTTAACTCAATTGTTAGAGTAAAGCTCCCCCTAGATGTGATATCCCCCTCAGAGGGATGAACTAACCTTGGGTTCTGTCGATGATGACTTCATGTAGATGTTGAAGATGTGGATGCTCAATGTTGATGTAGATCATTTGGAGCTATCCTTTGGAGTGAGTTGCACTTTCAATAACTACACTGGTTAGTCCCACAAGGAACAAACAAGGATATCCATAGACATAGAGTGATGCACACACAAGATGATGTCTATGAGAGCATTAGGCTTGTCCCTTGTCTTACCAACAAGAGGGTGATACGTCTCCAACGTATCTATAATTTTTGATTGCCCCATGCTATATTATCTACTGTTTTGGGCAATATTGGGCTTTATTATGCACTTTTATATTACTTTTGGGACTAACCTATTAACCGGAGGCCCAGCCCAGATTTGCTACTTTATGCCTATTTCAGTGTTTTGAAGAAAAGGAATATCAGACGAAGTCAAAACGGAACGAAATCAACTAGAGAAGTTATTTTTGGAACGAAAGCCACCCGATGGACTTGGACCCCACGTCAAGGAAGGAACGAGGAAGCCACGAGGGCGGGGGGCACGCCCACCCCCCTAGGGTGCGCCCCCTGCCTCGTGGGGCCCTCGTGGCTCCCCCGACGTACTTCTTCCACCTATATAACTCCACATACCCTAAAACTTCCAGAACAGAGATTAGATCGGGAGTTTTGCCGCCAGAAGCCTCCATAGCCACCGAAAACCAATCTAGACCCATTTCGGCACCCTGCCGGAGAGGGCAATCCTTCTCCAGTGGCCATCTTCATCATCCCGGTGCTCTCCATGACGAGGAGGGAGTAGCTCTCCCTCGGGGCTGAGGGTATGTACCAGTAGCTATGTGTTTGATCTCTCTCTCTCTCTCTCTCGTGTTCTTGAGATGATACGATCTTGATGTATCGCGAGCTTTGCTATTATAATTGGATCCTATGATGTTTTCTCCCCCCTCTACTCTCTTGTAATGAATTGAGTTTCCCCTTTGAAGTTATCTTATCGGATTGAGTCTTTAAAGATTTGAGAACACTTGATGTATGTCTTGCCGTGGATATCTGTGGTGACAATGGGATATCACGTGATTCACTTGATGTATGTTTTGGTGACCAACTTGCGGGTTCCGCCCATGAACCTATGCATAGGGGTTGGCACACGTTTTCGTCGTGATTCTCCAGTAGAACTTTGGGGCACTCTTTGAGGTCCTTTGTGTTGGTTGAATAGATGAATCTGAGATTGTGTGATGCATATCGTATAATGATGCCCACGGATACTTGAGGTGACATTGGAGTATCTAGGTGACATTAGGATTTTGGTTGATTTGTATCTTAAGGTGTTATTCTAGTATGAACTCTAGGGCTGTTTGTGACACTTATAGGAATAGCCCAACGGATTGATTGGGAAGAATAACTTTGAGGTGGTTTCGTACCCTACCATAATCTCTTCGTTCTTTCTCCGCTATTAGTGACTTTGGAGTGACTCTTTGTTGCATGTTGAGGGATAATTTTATGATCCAATTATGTTAGTATTGTTGAGAGGACTTACACTAGTGAAAGTATGAACCCTAGGCCTTGTTTCCTAGCATTGCAATACCGTTTACGCTCACTTTTATCACTTGTTACCTTGCTGTTTTTATAATTTCAGATTACAAATACCTTTATCTACTATCCATATTGCACTTGTATCACCATCTCTTCGCCGAACTAGTGCACCTATACAATTTACCATTGTATTGGGTGTGTTGGGGACACAAGAGACTCTTTGTTATTTGGTTGCAGGGTTGCTTAAGAGAGACCATCTTCATCCTACGCTTCCTACGGATTGATAAACCTTAGGTCATCCACATGAGGGAAATTTGCTACTGTCCTACAAACCTCTGCACTTGGAGGCCCAACAACGTCTACAAGAAGAAGGTTGTGTAGTAGACATCAAGCTCTTTTCTGGCGCTGTTGCCGGGGAGGTGAGTGCTTGAAGGTATATCTTTAGATCTTGCAATATAGTCTTTTAGTTTCTTGTTTTATCACTAGTTTAGTTTATAAAAGAAAACTATAAAAAATGGAATTGAGTTTGTCTCATACGCTTCACCTTTTTAAGATCTTTCGTGAGTATGATGGAAAGGATAATTCATAATTGTGCTCAAGTGTTGGAAGAAGGAATCTATAAAATGTTTGGCACTAAATATTTGAATGATGAGCATGATTTCAATGTTGTTAGTATGAATTCCTTGAATATCCATGATGCAAATGATATGCAAAGCCACAAGCTTGGGGAAGCTATGTTTGATGAAGATGATATTTTTTGTCCCCCAAGTTTTGATGAGCAAATTTATTATGATGAAAGCATGCCTCCTATCTATGATGATTATTGTGATGACACATATGCTTTAAAGAATAATGATAACCATGAAACTTTTCATCTTGATCTTAATTTTCAATCACATGATAGTTATTTTGTTGAGTTTGCTCCCACTATTATTCATGAGAAGAATTTTGCTTGTGTGGAGAGTAGTAAATTTTCTATGCTTGTAAATCATGAAAAGAATGCTTTAGGTGCTGGTTATATTGTTGAATTCATTCATGATGCTACTGAAAATTATTATGAGGGAGGAACATATACTTGTAGTAGTTGCAATAATATCAACTTTCCCCTCTATGTGCTTATAGTTTTGAAGTTATGCTTGTTTTGCCCTCTTATGCTAGTTTATTATTGTTTCCATAAGTTGTTTGCTCACAAAATCCCTATGCATAGGAAGTGGGTTAGACTTAAATGTGCTAGTCATATTCTTCATGATGGTCTCTTTATGTTTCAATTCTTATCCTTTATGTGAGCATCATTGAAATCATTATGCCTAGCTAGGGGCATTAAACGATAGCGCTTGTTGGGAGGCAACCCAATTTTATTTTAGCTCCTTGCTTTTTGTTCCTGTTTAGTAATAAATAATTCATCTAGCCTCTGTTTAGATGTTTTTTTATGCTTTTAATTAGTGTTTGTGCCAAGTAGAACCTTTGGGAAGACTTGGGTAAAGTCTTGTTGATCATGCTGTAAAAAACAGAAACTTTAGCGCTCACGAGAATTGCTGCCATTTTTATTTGGAGAGTGCTATATAGTTAATTCTTTTTTCAGACGATTAATAGATAAATTCCTCATGTCCAGCAATTTATTTGAGAATTTTATGAGTTCCAGGAGTATACGTTTGATTCAGATCACTACAGACTGTTCTGTTTTTGACAGATTCTGTTTTTCGTGTGTTTTTTTGCTTTTTTTTTTGACTATTTACTGTGAGGCAACAGCCCCACAGTCCTTTATTCATCTCCCAAAATGCCCAAACAAGATTTACAAATATACAAAGGAGCAAAAGAAAACTAACCTAAAGAGAGTACAAAGGAGCTTACCTATATACAACATAGTACAGGGAAAAGACTATGGAAGGCTCTGAATCCAACCAAGTAGTTTTGGTTTGATGCTATCCTTAACCCTATGGACCAACAAAGAGATATCATGGATAAACAAACATCTCCAAGAGCTAAAGGAGGGCCTAATGTGCCTGAAGGTTCTTCCATTGCGTGTGATCCAAATGCACCATGCAGCAGTGAGGAGAACCTCAAAAAAGAAAGGCTGCCCAAAACTAGTCTAGGCATGAAGCAGGCAGTCTCTGATCTCCCCCTGACGAGACCAATCAATTTGCAGATAGTTCCAAACTCTGAGACTAAAGTTGCAAGTGAAGAATAGGTGGATTCTATCCTCATAACTCCTGGCCGGACACATGACACATAAATTGTCCTCTTCATTATTCCTCCAGTGTCTCCTAACCAGCAGATCCTTTGTGTTCAACCTATCAAAAAATAACAACCAAGCAAAACATTTGATCTTCATTGTACATTTACTCTTCCATATCCATTTGCAAGGGGGAATAACTGGCAAATGAGAGTGCATTAGAGTGTAATAACTCTTTGCACTGTATGCCCCCTTATCCATCCAAGACCAAACATCATTTCCCAATGGATCACGTTGCAAATCAGCAATCCACCTATGCAAACAATCCTGCTGTGCAGCAGCAATTTGGGAGATGGGCAGGGTAAACAACGAAGACAACTCAAGACTAGCGAGGAAGTCTGCCACTGAGATTTTATCATCAAGAACAAAAGAGAATAAATGTGGCAGTCTATCCCGAAGTGGACGAGCAGAATCACCCACAAACCAACCATCCGACCAGAAGAGTACCGAATCCCCAGAGTTGACAGAAACTGTGGCTACTGCTCTGTAATTATCAACCAACCTGAAGACATCTTTCCACCAGAAAGATCCACACAACACTGTAGCTTGTGGCACAACCCCATAATAATAAGAGTCCCAAATCAAGGACACCCAAGGAATATCCTCTTTGTTGAAAAACTTATGGAGATGCTTGATCAAGAGAGCCTGGTTTTGTAAATGGAGGTTAATTACCCCGAGACCCCCATTCTGCTTAGGTCTACAGACCATGTCCCATGCAGCTAAAGATTGTCTAGGCGTGTCTGAATTCCCTCTCCGAAGGCATTGCCTCTCAATCCTTTCCAGCTGCTTGATAATCCAGGGGTATATCCAAAGAGCATAAAAAAATATATGGGCAGGGAGGATAGCACAGAAGTTAGAAGCTGGAGTCTGGATCCTTGATTGAGCAGAGCAGAGCTAGTAGTGAGGCGCCGTTCCAATTGATCAACCAGAGGCATGAGATCCTGAATTCTTGGTTTAGTTGTCCCCATTGGTAGCCCCAAATAAGTGAAAGGGAGAGTACCAATTGAGCAGCCAAAAACTGTAGCAAGTCTGACAGCCTCATCATCAGCTACATTGAGGGGCACCATCATGGACTTATGGAAATTAACTTTCAACCCAGTTGAAGCATGGAAAACATGGAGCATGTTCTTAACAGCAAGCAATTGAGACTCCTCAGCAGGTAGCAACAGAATTGTATCATCAGCATATTGGATGATAGGAAAGTTAGGATCACTAGATGGAATAGGAAGGGAAATCAACCCATCGTGTAGCGTTTTATTAACCACAGACTGCAACAGATCAGCTGCCAGGACAAAAAGCAAAGGAGAAAAAGGATCTCCCTGCCTGACTCCTCTCTTGCATTGGAACTGTTTGCCAGGTACCCCATTAAGCAAAACAGAGGAAGACCTAGATGACAAAATCTCCTTCACCCACCTAATCCAGTGAGCATTAAAACCCTTGGCTTTAAGAATTTGAAGGATGACATCATGCTCAACAGTATCAAAAGCTTTTGCAAAATCAAGCTTCAAGATAAGAATAGGCCTTTTAGATTGCTTGCACTAATGGATATATTCAAAAGCCCAGGCTAAACAGTCATGAATTGATCTAGAGCGCAGAAACCCATACTGATTTCTATGAATACATTTGAGGATCACCTTTTGTAGCCTATTAGCCAATAATTTTGTTAAGAACTTCAAGCAAGTATTAGTCAAGGATATTGGCCTAAAATCATTAGGACTTTCAGGGTTTAGGATTTTAGGGATGAGTGTGATAAAGGAGGCATTGATCCCCTGCAAACTAATATTACCATTAGCAAACTCATCAATCAATTGCAAGAAGTCCTTCTCAATAATGCTCCAGCATTTTTTCACAAAAAACCCATTAAAGCCATCTGGCCCAGGAGCGCGATCAGTGGGGAGATCCTTAAGAACAGCAGCAATTTCCTCAGCAGTGAAAGGTTGTGTCAAATCCTCCAGGCCATCCACTTTCTCAATTAACTCTTCAAGATTAAAGCCCATGTGCACTCCCTGAGCCTGGCCCATTCGATTTTTGAACAAGGCCCAAAGCACTCCCGCCATTTGAAGAATTTGAAGAATTTGAAGGCTGGCAATCGAATTCCTCCTCAGCCGCTCTATCGCCATGGCATGAAAGAATTTAGAATTTTCCTCCCCGACCTTTATGTATCTGATAGTGCATCTCTGCTTCCAATAGATGAATTGTAACTTGAGAAGATCCTCATAGTGCAGCTTCACTATCTTCCTAAAATTAAACTCCGGAGTAGTGAGGGGACATAATTCCTCGAGCGAATCAAACCCCAGAATCACCACTGAACACTGTTGAATGAGCTTTTTGATAGAAGACAAGTTTACCCGCCACCTCTTCAGGTCATACCTTAAACGTTTAAACTTCTTGGAAATGACAGCAGTAGCAGAGAGGCCCAACATTCCTAAAGGTGCAAACCAGGACTTAGCAACACAATCCATGAAGCCCGGCATATGAACCCAATAGTTCTCAAACCTGAAAATGTTAGACTTAGGGATTGTAGTGTCAATAGAAACCACACAGGGCACATGATCCGAGGAAGTGCGGGCCAGTGGGAAAACCAACGTGTTGGGATACATGGTAATCCAGGTGCTGGAGGTAAAAAACCCAGTCAAGTTGTTCAAGCAAAGGTTGCTCTTGCATGTTAGACCAAGTGAAAGCACGTCCCTTGAGAGGTAACTCCAACAGACCCAGATGCCCAATTATATCATTGAACAAAAAGATATCATTGATATCGCCCCCGGCCAATTTCTGTTATCAAGCGATCTGATGAAATTAAAATCCCCCAGAAGCAACCACTTGTCATCAACGGGTATCTGCAAATCATAAAGCCAGTGCACAAACTCATCTCTCAACTGCCTCTGACATGGTCCATAAACATTAACAAATGTCCATGATTCATAGTTGTGAATAGAAGTAAACCGGATAACGAGGCCATAAGACTTGACCTCTATCAGTTGCCCAGAGAAAAAGGCAGAGTTCCAAACCACCAGGATGCCCCCAGATGCACCAACAGACGGAGAAAAAGAATAATTATCGAAATGCCGAGGACAAAATTGCCGGATCACTCTAGTATCAAACTCATCACATTTGGTTTCTTGTAGACAGGCGATAGCACAATTGCTTTCCTCGATTTTTGCTCGCACATCTTGTTGTCGGCTGTCAGAATTCAATCCCCGAACATTCCAACACAACACATGCCAATTATGATGGGTTGTACTATTCATAGAGACCATGACACAAGTAGCAAGACAACTTCAATGCATAACAAAGAAGTACCACAACATTGCAAAAGTACTGACAGCAGACCGAGCAATTCAGGCAAAGGCCACACCCACAAAGTTCAGAGAAAGCTAACAACAAAAGAACCGAAAAGATAAATTCCTTGGTATACAGAGACACCAAAGAAAGCCACAGATCATTAGGAGAACTATTCATTGGAACTAGTCTTCTGCTCATCATCAGAGGAAGAAGCCATAAGCTTATCCACGGTCAACTTCTCGGGGGAGATTCCCAATGAAGCTCCAAGGTCTTGCATCATGCGGATCGGCGTAGGAGGTGGAATATCTTCAGAAGACTTCGGGGGAGACGCCGTGCCAGAAGATGAAGGAGCTGGGTGATGAAGCTTGGCAAACTTGGAGCGAGGCCTTCTGAGTGAGGTAGGCTTGACAGGGATAGCAGAAGTGGGCTTAAAGCTTCTTTTGGCAGAGCTTCGTGTCATATGTCGGGTGGAGAAATCATCCTCGGGCTGGATCACCGTGACAGTCTTCTTACCTCGACCACGCTTCCCAAGCCTGGACGGCCTCATAGAAGAAAACTCCATGTTGTCGCCAACAGAACCAAAGCAAAAGTTGATATCAGAATCCGCAGTAACTGCGTGGTCAAAGATGTTGCCAGTAGCAGAAGTTAACTCCTCATGGAATAAGTCTTCCTGGCCAAAATCCCCCGTCCCCCAACAGCCAACATCATCCAACAGAGGAACAGTATGGGAGGAGCAGAGTCCAACAACACCGGAAAACAAACTCTTAGTTGCAGCATCCCAGAGTCTTGTTGGGAAGATGCCAGGCGGAAGGGCAGCAAACTTCAGACTTGTAGGTAAAGATCTAACAGACAGTTCAGGTAATAAATCTCTGAAAGTCCTCTCCCAAAGCATAGCCAGAGGCAGAACCGGGCCATAAAACACTCTGACAATACCCAAGTGCACAGGCTCAAGCTGAATGACATTGGGGTGGTAGGGAACAATCACTAGGTTTTGTTGGTCCATCTCCACATTGTTGGCATCGGACGACTCTGAGGACTCCATAGAAGGATTAAGAACCATGGACTGCTGATCCTGGGCAGGCTGAACCACCGGTTCGTCAACATGAGCATGATTTGCAGCTGCATCTTCCCAGGGCCCCCATCCATCATCTGCTTGATTATCTGGTGGCTGCTAAAAGTTTCCCCAATTATCAGCAGCAGCATTAGCCTGTTGGTGTTGCCCCGGCGGGACAGCATTCCATCCAAGGGCTGGATATGGTGGCATAGCCCAAAAGGGTTGGGGCGGCACCTGACCGGGCATGGGGTGCGGGTTGCCATCCAATGGCATTGGATCTTCATCAGCTCCCAACAGAGCATTGGCGAAGTGGCCACCAGTGAGAATATAGACTGCAGCTGTCCAAGATACAATTGTACCACCCCAGTTTGCAAACTCGTGAAAAACCACACTCCGAGGAACCAAGATATCTTCAGGGAAAGAGGCATAAACCAGAGATCGGACCTTGCGACGATCAGTGTGCTCCCAGTAATGAAACTGACCGAAGGTGCCAGTAACCTCAGAGAGGTATTTGGTATTGCGATAATCCAAAGGCACACCAATAAACATAAGCCATCCTGTTTTGTGACCATGAAGGGCCCTAAATCCTTCTCCTTGGTTGTGCGGGATAAATCTAACAAAAAACTCCTCTCCATCATCATCTACTCCCAAGACAAAAGGTGGATGCTGAGTGTAGGATGATCTGACTATCGGGTTCTCCATCTCAAATAAACCGACCCCTTGAAACCAAGTTTGAGCAGATCGAACAATAACCTGATGATTGACGGTGAGGAAGTTCAGCACTTGCTCCCGCCTCGCAGCCACCAAGTGCGGCGGAGGCAATGGCTCGACGATAGCCACCATGAACTCTTCATGCAGCCGCGGTGGAACTTGGGAGGGCGAGTAGTACGTCCTCGGGAGGCGGTCTGCTCCACCGTCGACAATGTCATGTCCCGCCGGCAGGAAGCGACGAGGATCGATAGCAAAGACAGCCATATCTGCGAGAGCCGATGGCGATGGCGGGGAAGCAGGCTCAGGCGGCGATGGCGATTGGGGTTTTCTTGGTGAAGTTGGACTAGCTCGGGGAGAAGGCAGCGAACCCGAAGAGGCAGGCAAGGATTCTGAGGTGGTGCAAGGCTCAAAACCTGGTGATGGGACTTTAAGCACCCAGACGTCCAATGATTCATTATTACCAGGGCAATTTTTCTTTTTATGACCAAAGCGAAAACACAGCCTGCACCGAATCCTGTTGGTGCACGTATCGGCCCGGTGTTTCATACCAAGGCAATTCTGACAATCCCAATATTTGACTGCCATCTCCTCAATCATCTCATCAAAACTTTGAACTTGCTCGATAATATTACTTGGAGAATGAATTGGTGGGGAATTCTCTGGCAACTCATCATCAGAGATATCAATTGGGGTGTCAAGGGAGCCCATAGAGACCGCAGAATGATGGCCCAAGACATCTGGAGTGGGCTGGACCGTCAATGGGCTATCCAAAATAATTGTGGGCTTGGGATCCCCCAAATCAAAACATACCCCAGCGAATCTGCGCTTGCCGCCCAAGAAAGGCGGACTTTCCGTTGAAGACAGCGATCCAAACTGAATCGGCGGCGAAGAGATCGGAGGAACCGGCGCTGCGGCCGCTGGAGACGCCGGAGAAGTCATCGGAGAAGTTGCTAAGGGCAAGATAGGAGTAGGGTCTTCCAAAGCCTCAGAAGAAGTAACATGATACCCAGCCTCACGAACTGTTAGAACATCCACGGCCGATGGTGCATAACTATAACCCTTGCGAGCAGGGTAATTAAGAAATGTATCAAAGCTCAGCTTCTTCTTGGAAGCAGGTTTAGGCCCATGCATTCGTAACACAGATTTACTAGGAACCTGCCACAAGGCATGGAGGCCTAAACGAACCCTGTTCTTAGAAGGACTAACCAGGATCCATTCCTGTTGGCACTCAGACTGCCACAACTTGAACTCCTTCTCCCAATCCGGACCACCATGGCCCCAAAGATGGAAGAAACATTTAAAATGGGTGCAGACAAAGCTACGCTGATGGAGAATGAAAAACCCCACCTCCTTGCATGAAACATTAAAAGAGAATACACGATCACTAAGGAGCGAAACCTTGAGATGAGAACAATAACCTCCGATCGCAGATTCCAGAGCAAGGCCCACATTCTCCTCAAATAATCTGAAAGAGTGACGCGCAAACGAAACCACCATAGTGAAGTGGCCAGAATCATCCGAAGGGTGCACCAATCTGTGAAGGGTGCGCCTGATCTCTTGCGCAAAACCCATCCCAGGAGAAAAGTCCAACCCCAGGGAGATGGATGCGTGAACAGCCATGGAGAAGGCCGCCAACACGGAGGGCGAAGGACGCCGGAGAGGATGGCGCGAGCAGAAAGGCAGTCTCACGGCCAGAGATGGAGATCGCCGGCGGTGGGTGGTGCTAGGGTTAGGGTGGCGGCGGGTGGGTGGTGGGAGGCATCATCTTTTTCTTTTTACTGGGCACTGTTGTTTGCTTATTTTGATGAATCTATGGCTTGTGAAATAGTTCATAAACCATAGAGAAGTTGGAATACAGTAGGTTTAACACCAATATAAATAAAGAATGAGTTCTACAGTACCTTGAAGTGGTCTTTTGTTTTCTTATACTAACGGAGCTTATGAGTTTTCTGTTAAGTTTTGTGTGGTGAAGTTTTCAAGTTTTGGGTAAGGATTTGATGGACTATGGAATAAGGAGTGGCAAGAGCCTAAGCTTGGGGATGCCCGAGGCACCCCAAGGTAATATTCAAGGATAGCCAAGAGTCTAAGCTTGGGGATGCCCCAGAAGGCATCCCCTCTTTCGTCTTCATTCATCGGTAATTTTAGTTGGAGCTATATTTTTATTCGCCACATGATATGTGTTTTGCTTGGAGCATCAATTTATTTTGTTAGGATTTTCTTGCTTTTATTTAGAACAATGTTTTGCATCTTTTATTTCAATAAAAGTGGCATTAATAGTCTTTACTATGCCTATGTTACAAGTATACATGTTGCTGTTTGAAAACAGAAAGTTTACCGCTGTTGCAATAATTCTCTAGAAAAGTCAGAATGTGATAAAATGTTGAAACCTTTTGCATATTAAGCTCTGACAAATTTACTACAGTGGGAATTTTCTTTCATAATTTTTGGAGGTAGGGAAGTATGGATGTTGCTGCATTCTTCACAGACTGTCCTGTTTAGGCAGATTCCTGTTATGTTTGCATTGTTTGCATATGTTTGCTTCTTTAATGATTCTATTTGAGGATAGGACTATTAAATATGCAGAGGCATTTAGTATGCAATGTTGAATAATAATTTTATGGATTTTCTACAGTAGAGTATGATAAGGTTTGGGCAATGGTTTATACTAACTTATCTCACGAGTCCTTGTTGAGTTTTGTGTGGATGAAGCTTTTGAGATTTAGGGAGACCGTGATATGAGAGGAATTAAGGAGACACAAAAGGTCAAGCTTGGGGATTCCCAAGGCACCCCAAGATAATATTTCAAGAAGTCTCAAGCGTCTAAGCTTGGGGATGTCAGGACCCCGATTCCAAGTCACATCGATCTAGCCGGTAACACCTCATATCACTTTGCGGCCTCACGCACGGTATTCCCACGGGTGTCGCCTTACCATGGCCTGGGACCGTTTGCGCCTTTTGGCTCATGTATATGATAGTGTCACCAGCATCCATATGACAGAGAACCCGGGCCGACATGACTAGTCGTGAACCCAAAGTGGCACTAACTTACGGGGACAGGCATACATGAATCAACATCGAGCATGTCGGTCAGCAGCGTGCGAATCCGGGCTGTAGCACTGGGCTAACATGACTTCGGTGAACCGAGCTGTAGCAGGCTAGGCAGGACTCCGGTGAACTGGGCTGTAGCGGACTACTATGGCTCATGGAAGCACAAGACTACATTTCCCCATAAGAGAGGCTACCTAGGATAAACAACTAGGTTGTCGGATCCCACACATACCAAGCATTTCAATCATACACACAATATGCTCAATATGTGCAATACAACATGGATCACAACAAGACTCTACGACTCAGAGTATTTATTCATTAGGCTCCGAGGAGCGAGATATTACAAACATGGGTCTCATGACCCAACCTACAGAGCATACAAGCAACAAGCACATGCGGAAGCTTATCTTGTCTAAGTACAGACAACTACAAATAAAGAAGGCTCAGAAGCCTAACTAACTACAAGACCCTCCCAAGGTTACAAGATCGTAGCTGAGGTAACAAGCTAAACATTGAAGTCCACGTGGAACTACTAGCGAGACTGAAGTCTCTCTGCAAAACATAAATTAAGCAAACGTGAGTACAAATGTACCCAACAAGACTTACATCAGAACTAACTACATATGCATCTGTATCAACAAGGGGTAGTGGAGTTTAACTGCAGCAAGCCAGCTTTGACTCGGTGGCTATCCTGAACTACGACTACAAGTAACTCTTTTGAGGTGGCGCACATGAGTCCACATATTCACCATATCAATACACCACTATGGATCTGCTCCCGTCTCCCTACGCGAACGCCATCCATAGCACTCACGCTTATCTTGCGCATTTTAGAATATCCACTGTCACTTGTCTATGAACTATGCAAGGGGTCCAAGTTTCCATATCCGAGGAATCCGGCTATTCAAATAGATAATGATAACCCTGCAGGGGTGTACTTCTTCACACACGCTCTCGTCACTTATCGCCCTGTACACGACATGTACCTCGGCAACCTTCAAGAGGAAGCCGGGCGAGGGAGTCGGCCACGACCTGACTAACCACACAAGTCTCTCGTCCAGGTTTATCGCCTATTCGGGTTCCATCCACAAGGAGATCCGGCCAGGGTGTCACTCACGGCCCCAAACGATGTGTACAGGGTTCCCAAGCCCACCATCCGGGTCCCACTTGGTACACCAGGCCACTGTGCCTAGTCTGTCCCAAGCCCACCTGTACCGGGTGCCACTTGGTAGACTACTAACACTACCTACAAACACTAGAAACTAGTTGCAACTCCTGGATAGAGATAGGGTTGATTAATAAGTCGAGAGGGGCACTTAAGCATTCCAATGCATGGTAGTAGTTGTTCATGGATCACAAACACAGAACTCAGTTCCTAAGGACGGCTCCAATGAGACAACCCACCATGTACTCCTACATGGCCTCTCACCGCTACCTTTACCGAATCGTGTTCACACACTTAACTCTCAACAGTAGGACATGTTCACCACATTCCAATTCATCCCCGATGAATCAGACCTGACTCAACTCTAAGAAGTAGCAGGCATGACAAACAAACATGAATGAGTAGGCACATCAGGGCTCAAACAACTCCTACTCATGCTAGTGGGTTTCATCTATTTACTGTGGCAATGACAGGTCATGCAGAGGAAAGGGGTTCAGCTACCGCAGCATGTAACAGTTGAAACATTGTTGTCCTAATGTAGTAAAAGAGAGCAGGAGCGAGAGAGTGGGATTGTATCGGAATGAACAAGGGGGTTTTGCTTGCCTGGCACTTCTGAAGATATTATAGCTCTTCATCGGTGTCATCGAACTCATCGTCGGGATATGCCTACCGAGAGGGGACAACCACCGACAAACAAAGAAGAAACACAATCAATGCCATGCAACAATATGATGCATGAATGTGACATGGCAATATGTTGTTGATTGGCCTAATGCAACTAGCAACAAGTTAAATGGAGTTGGTTTGAACACTAGGTTCAAATTCAAACTCCATGTGTGCTTTATTAAATGCCATTTATTTTAATTTTCCTAAACAGAGGATATAAGTTGCTCTAACATGCATGAAAATGGCATAAACAGATTCTTTGGATTTTTCTGATCATTTTTCATATATAATTTGTTTCATTTGGAGTTATGGTTGAATTTCTATGATTTTTAGAAGTTTATACTATTTTCTGGAATTTCCTGAATAAGAATAAATCCAGAAAAGGCATTACTGCGTCAGCATTGCGTCATGCTGACCTTAGCAGGTCAACAGGGCGCGGTCCAGGTCAAACATGACAAGTGGGACCCGCACGTCCGTGTAATAGGGCAGGGACAGAGGCTGACCAGTGGGTCCGGGTCAAAGTACACGTCAGCATAGTCAAAGCTGACGCGTGGGCCCGCTGGAATTAGATTAACCTTAATCTATTATTGTTAGTCGATTAGTTAGGCAGTGGGCCCATATGTCAGTGGCTAACTAACTAATTTAATTTAGATTAACCCTAACTAACTTGGTTAGCCGGACGGGGCCCGTATGTTAGTGACCCAGGGGAGTCAAATCCCTGGTCAACCGGGGCTAATCCACCGGCGACTCGATGCCGGCAAGGCCAGACGCGGCGGCGAGGTGCGGGATTCCTCCCCCGGCGACCAAATGGCCGGTGGAGGGCATCTATGTGATGCTAGGGAGCTGCCGCATCGAGTGGAGGTGGTGTTTGGGCTCGGGGTGGTCAGAAAAGACGCCGGCGACAACGAGCGCCGGCCAGAGTTTCGGCGAGCTCGGGTTCGGTGTTAGGGAGCACGGCAGGAGGAGCTGGTGCATGCGTTCGGCTCCTGGGAGCATGGTTAGAACGGCGACACGCTCAAAAGCGGGCGAAGGTAGCTCTCGCCGCGGTAGCGACATGGCACGGCAGCGGCGAGGTTCGGGCATGGCGGTGAAGCTAGCTGGGGCGCAAAAAGCAGAGAGAGGAGAGGGGGGAGATGCAGTAGCTCACAGGGAGGACGGGGAGAGGGTCAGCGTGCTCGAGGAAGGCTTGACGGCGTCGGAATCCCGGCTGCGATCTCCCGTGGCCGAGGAAGAAGATGAGGTCGAGGACGACGCGTCGGGGCTCTTCCGGCCGCCTGAGTCAACGGAGAGGGCTACGGCAATGATTCGGAGCTCCTGGACTGCTCAAAGGGAGGAGGGAGAGGCGGTGGCTGCGTGTACGGCGGTCGGCGTCGATGACTGCGCTCGGTGGACGCGCGTGAGAGAGACAGGGGACGGGAGAAAGAGTGAGGAGAGAGAGATCAATCCAGATGGCTCCGGGGCTTATCCCCTCACCGACGAGGCAGGCAAGGAGGCAGGAGGTTGCGCGAGGAGGGAGCGCGTGCGTCGGCCACGCGCTCAGTATCCTACTGGCGAGAGGAAGACGACGACTGGCGTGTCAGCTGCCTGCTGGGCTAGGCCTCAGCTACAGTGCTGGGCCACGAGGTGGGTTGCACGGGTGAGTTCACTGCCTCTCTCTATTTTGCTATTTAAGTTTATGTTTTCTATTTTTTCCTCTGTTTTGATTTAGTTTTAAAACTAAACCATTTCTGTTGCTTCTGTAAATTATTGTATGGACTAGACATATTACTCTAGAGCCCCACAATAATTTCCAAAATTATTGGACATGTATTTCTTTTATAACAGAAATAAAGCCAATTCAAATACATTATGGTTTAATTCAAAATGCCCAATTTAATTACCCTAATGCCCTGAAATATTTGTTTGGATTTTTACCTCTTGCCAATATTTTTAGGGATTAAAGTGAACATTTCCTTGGGCTCATTTGAAGAAATTTTTAACTTGCTCATTTTTTTAAAAGATTTCTGAGGCTTTGAGAATTCCCTCAATTCAATTTTCCTTTGAATTTAAACATGATGCAACAACCAAGATAGCCCAAGGCCAAGGTAAAGCTAGGGATGTGATAACTCACCCCCACTAAAGAAGAATCTCGTCCCGAGATTCGAGACGTGAGGTAGGGAGAAAGGAGGTCACAAACTATCACAATCTTCTCGATCCAACTTGCACTGCTTTAGAGCATTGATTCGATCATCATCTTTGATTATGACATCCTTTCCTTCGAGAACTTCATCCAACATGGCGACAAGAGAGCAAGACAACCTCACAATAATGGATCATCGATCTTAATGAACACAAGAACAACTCACAGAATGAGACGTAGAAACATCCCTAGAGTTGAGACAAAAACACATAGCGCGATGCAAAGAGGCAGATGATGAAGGTTCAGATTGGTAGGCAACAATTCCACACTTAAGAAGATGGTGCATGCGTTTCAAGTAGCGAGGACTTAGATTGCCCTTCATGTCAAATGGGGCACCTTAGAGGAGGTGACTCGTAGAGCTATTCCCTTAGGTGGCAAAAAGAATTACTTTTGATCCATAGATCATTGAAACTCTTCATACCAGCCTGAGGCAATTCTTAATGGATCATTTGAAGGAGTTCAAAAGAATGACATACTCGGGCTAGGTGGATGATGTGGATTACCTTGTTGAAGACAACGTAATGGATGATTTTGCTTATCATCGGAGATGGATGGGACCCATGGTAAGCCCACTTTTGAAGATGATCCTGGACAACAATTTCTGAGGTGCAAGCTGGGAATAAAATGCAAATGCTGGGAATGATCCTGTAACTGGGGGAAAACTCAAAGTAGAGAGTGATTCCACTGTTTGAATGTGTTTAGCATATTTGAGGAAATCGAGAGCACAAGGACCCCAAAGGAACAACTTCTGAAATAAGTTGCACCAAATCCTCATGGAGAAAATGGTCAAATAGCTCAATCAAGATACTACAATGATAGATCTTCTAGATAGGTGTGTCGGCCCGAACATCAACCTTGTCGGGGACCTACCTCATAGATCTTGTAAAAGTCCCAACCATCATATCTGCCTGAGATTCAGATCTGGTTGGTAACAGGATATTCCTGACTCATCGAGTCTAGAAGGAAATGAAAGTTTGCAACACAACTCGACGAGATGGCATTGCGAGATTCTCGGGAAATGGACTATGGTAGTAAGCTCCAAAACATGAGCTGGTTCTGGTAACACATGTGAACATGTTGTCCCAGACAAGCATGACCACGTAGTAGTCTTATAATAAAAACACTACCGAGTTCAGGTGGGGAACCATCATCAAGGATAACAAAGTCCTTGCATAAGGCATGCTCTTAAGAAGGACTTCTTCTCCTTGAACAAATCAATCGGTGGCTTGGTGTGCTAGGGAATACATATGGAGTGGAGGTAATTAATCTACCAAACCATATGATACATTTGCACATGCATAACTAACTTGGCATGGTACCAGAGGAAACAAAACAATCTTTCTCGAACTCAAGGCGGCAACTTGCTCCAAATGCACATGAATTTGAGGAAGTCACTTCTTCCATCCAAGCATAAGCTTCATGAACGAAACACGAAGGCATTGCTTACAAAGTTTCCAATACTAGGTTGATGTTCAACATGAATCATGGAGGAGACAAAATGTTGCTGATGGGCTCAACAACAACTCATCGGAATTTCCATATCACTGGACTTCCACCATCATGTGAACACGGTGATAGCATTGGTCAGACCAAAAGATGTAGTGGTGTATGCTCGAGGGATCAACCACGAGTAGGACAACATTACAAACATCGTTGGTTCTGATTTGACTTGACGATAGCCCATACTCAAGTCAAAGTTTTGACAAGATGATAGACCCAGCAACTGATCATGAGGACCAATTGATGAAGATATCATCTTGCTTGAACAACTATCAAAACACAAGGATATCCCTTTGGGATGAACTAAGTCGGACAAGCTATCATATTCCAACTCTCCAAGTTGTCATTTAGCTTAACCAACTATTTCAGGGTATCCAACACAGATTCTTGGAGAAATAGTGGTTTATAGAAAAATCAACTTGATCACGAACTCAACATAGCGGTCAGGTGATAACCAGGTAATACTTTCGAGAAGATATTCGGAAAATCACGAACCACCGATATGTTACTAAGCTCAAGATCAATCTTGCTTTTCAGGGCAAGACGATATGATCAAGGGAGCGAGGGATTGACACAATCCTAACTCATTGATCGAGGACTGCACCAGGAAATATGGACTAGGTAGCAAGATCAATCTTAGAATGGTAGTTCAATAACCATCACGCTAAGAATGAGAATATTGTCCACTTACTACCAAGCAACGAGTTGCTCGGAGTATTGATTTCACACATCACAATTCACTTGTTGGCATTCCGGTTACAACAACACGAGGACCGAGGAATGAATGTTGATGGTGAGAAGTATCACTGCATCAAGAATTCATAAGAGGTGGTGGAATTCTCAAGACATTCTTGACATAAAGATGGTAACACTCCAAGGTAGAACAGAGAAAAAGCTGGATTGGCATTTTGATCCATGGCATACAACTACTTTGGCCCAATCCTCGAAGTGGACGAGATATTGGGGTTTGTTTCTCCTAGTCATTCTGGAATAGAATGGCTTGACAGACCACAAGAATAATAGGCATCAATGAACACGAATGCACAACTATTCCTGACTATCAATTGATAGACTAGGGTCGGAATACAGTTGAGGAGGGTCAACTAAAGGAACATATAACTTTCTGAGTTGTGGATGCATAGATTAGTATGTCGAACCAAGTTCAACATGTTTCTTCCGGATAACCCATGCAGAGAGATGGGACTGGCAGAGTCACAATTATGAATGGAGAACTCCTCAAGAGTACTCTGATTGTGATCTTTTGGTTCAAATAACTTCTGCCATATTGGCTCATGGTATTGGAAGAACGATATACCATAGACCTCGAGGACTATCACAAGGTTACTAATATCTTAAGGGAACTAGCAAATACTAACAACATGAAGTAGGGTGAATCTCGGGTTCAAACCCCAGGAGTAGAATACCTACTAACTAAATAACATCACGAGATGCTTTCGAGAACGGTGGCTAGAATCATCACACTGGGAACACCAAACATGGCTAGATTACTAACTCTGAGATACCCTAGTGTCATAATGACAACTCCAACATATATGTCGAGGCAATAGAGTACCTCAACTCACCGATTAGTGTGCTTAATCTGGCCCAAAAGGACATTAGGAATGGGAGGAAGGGATTTGCAGATGCATCAGACTGTTTAGAAACCTGGGATGACTCGGACAGCATAACGGCTGTAAATGCTCAAAATGATTTGAGACATCCTGCAAAATGGTGGCATAACCACCCAACATCACAATATCAAGTTCCGGGATCAACGGTCAACATACGGAAGTAGTAGGAACTGAACTGAGGCTTAAACTCAACAATCCTAGGCAACTACGGTTTAGTAACACGTCATCCTGAGAGATAGAAGAGAAGCCTAGTTCTTAACCCCGTAGAAAAGATAAGATGACTCAGATCAGACGGTCATGAGGATAAGGAGTAAAAAGAGCCTTACGTTCCCATCCACAATCAATTCCCTTATATAACTAAAGCATTTCTAGACTCAACTTCGACCAGCTTAGCTTGGTAAACCTACAGGCAGTCAGGCTCTGATACCAAAGCTGTCAGGACCCCGATTCCAAGTCACATCGATCTAGCCGGTAACACCTCATATCACTTTGCGGCCTCACGCACGGTATTCCCACGGGTGTCACCTTACCATGGCCCGGGACCATTTGCGCCTTTTGGCTCACGTATATGATAGTGTCGCTAGCATCCATATGATAGAGAACCTGGGCTGACATGACTAGTCGTGAACCCAAAGTGGCACTAACTTACGGGGACAGGCATACATGAATCAACATCGAGCATGTCGGTCAGCAGCATGTGAATCCGGGCTGTAGCACTAGGCTAACAGGACTCCGGTGAACCGGGCTGTAGCAGGCTAGGCAGGACTCCGGATGTCACTGCGTGACATTTCCCTGAAGGGACAGACACAGGAACGAAGTGAATCACATGCCGGCCAGTCAAGTGTTCCGGAGCAGTAGTGCTGGGCTAGCAGGAGTCCGGTGAACCGGGCTGTAGCGGACTACTATGGCTCATGGAAGCACAAGACTACATTTCCCCATAAGAGAGGCTACCAAGGATAAACAACTAGGTTGTCGGATCCCACACATACCAAGCATTTCAATCATACACACAATATGCTCAATATGTGCAATACAACATGACATCACAACAATACTCTATGACTCAGAGTATTTATTCATTAGGCTCCGAGGAGCGAGATATTACAAACATGGGTCTCATGACCCAACATACAGAGCATACAAGCAACAAGCACATGAGGAAGCTTATCTTGTTTGAGTACAGACAACTACAAATGAAGAAGGGTACAAGATCGTAGCTGAGGTAACAAGCTAAACGTCGAAGTCCACGTGGAACTACTAGCGAGACTGAAGTCTCTCTGCAAAACATAAATTAAGCAAACGTGAGTACAAATGTACCCAGCAAGACTTACATCAGAACTAACTACATATACATCTGTATCAACAAGGGGTAGTGGAGTTTAACTGCAGCAAGCCAGCTTTGACTCGGTGGCTATCCTGAACTACGACTACAAGTAACTCTTTTGAGGTGGCGCACACGAGTCCACATATTCACCATATCAATACACCACTATGGATCCGCTCCCGTCTCCCTACGCGAACGCCATCCATAGCACTCACGCTTATCTTGCGCATTTTAGAATATCCACTTTCACTTGTCTATGAACTATGCAAGGGGTCCAAGTTTCCATATCCGAGGAATCCGGCTATTCAAATAGATAATGATAACCCTGCAGGGGTGTACTTCTTCACACACGCTCTCGCCACTTATCGCCCTGTACACGACATGTACCTCGGCAACCTTCAAGAGGAAGCCGGGCGAGGGAGTCGGCCACGACCTGACTAACCACACAAGTCTCTCGTCCAGGTTTATCGCCTATTCGGGTTCCATCCGCAAGGAGATCCGGCCGGGGTGTCACTCACGGCCACAAACGATGTGTACAGGGTTCCCAAGCCCACCATCCGGGTCCCACTTGGTACACCAGGCCACTGTGCCTAGTCTGTCCCAAGCCCACCTGTACCGGGTGCCACTTGGTAGACTACTAACACTACCTACAAACACTAGAAACTAGTTGCAACTCCTGGATAGAGATCAGGTTGATTAATAAGTCGAGAGGGGCACTTAAGCATTCCAATGCGTGGTAGTAGTTGTTCATGGATCATAAACACAGAACTCAGTTCCTAAGGACGGCTGCAATGAGACAACCCACCATGTACTCCTACATGGCCTCTCACCGCTACCTTTACCAAATCGTGTTCACACACTTAACTCTCAACAGTAGGACATGTTCACCACATTCCAATTCATCCCCGATGAACCAGACCTGACTCAACTCTAAGCAATAGCAGGCATGACAAACAAACATGAATGAGTAGGCACATCAGGGCTCAAACAACTCCTACTCATGCTAGTGGGTTTCATCTATTTACTCTGGCAATGACAGGTCATGCAGAGGAAAGGGGTTCAGCTACCGCAGCATGTAACAGTTGAAACATTGTTGTCCTAATGCAGTAAAAGAGAAAAGGAGCGAGAGAGTGATATTGTATCGGAATGAACAAGGGGGTTTTGCTTGCCTGGCACTTCTGAAGATATTATAGCTCTTCATCGGTGTCATCGAACTCATCATCGAGATACGCCTACCGAGAGGGGATAACCACCGACAAACAAAGAAGAAACACAATCAATGCCATGCAACAATAGGATGCATGAATGTGACATGGCAATATGCTGTTGATTGGCCTAATGCAACTAGCAACAAGTTAAATGGAGTTGGTTTGAACACTAGGTTCAAATTCAAACTCCATATGTGCTTTATTAAATGCCATTTATGTGAATTGTCCTAAACAAAGGATATAAGTTGCTCTAACATGCATGAAAATGCCATAAACAGATTCTTTGGATTTTTCTAATCATTTTTCATGCATAATTTGTTTCATTTGGAGTTATGGCTGAATTTCTATGATTTTTAGAAGTTTATACTATTTTCTGGAATTTCCTGAATAAGAATAAATCCAGAAAAGGCATTACTGCATCAGCATTGCGTCATGCTGACCTCAGCAGGTCAACAGGGCGCGGTCCAGGTCAAACATGACAAGTGGGACCCGCACATCAGTGTAATAGGGCAGGGACAGAGGCTGACCAGTGGGTCTGGGTGAACGTACACGTCAGCATAGTCAAAGCTGATGCGTGGGCCCGCTGGAATTAGATTAACCTTAATCTATTATTGTTAGTCGATTAGTTAGGCAGTGGGGCCCATATATCAGTGGCTAACTAACTAATTTAATTTAGATTAACCCTAACTAACTTGGTTAGCCGGGTGGGGCCCGTATGTCAGTGACCCAGGGGGGTCAAATCCCTGGTCAACCGGGGCTAATCCACCGGTGACTCGACACCGGCGAGGCCAGACGCGGCGGGGAGGTGCGGGATTCCTCCTTCAGTGACCAAATGGCCGGCGGAGGGCATCCACGTGATGCTGGGGGGCTGCCGCGTCGAGTGTTGGTGGTGTTTGGGCTCGAGGTGGTCGGAAAAGTCGCCGGCGATGATGAGCACGGCGGCCGGAGTTCAGGCGAGCTCGGTTCGGTGTTAGGGAGCACGGCAGGAGGAGCTGGTGCATGCGTTCGGCTCTTGGGAGCACGGTGAGAACAGCGACACGCTCAAAAGCGGGCGGAGGCAGCTCTGGTCGCGGCAGCGACATGGCACGGCAGCGGCGAGGTTCGGGCACGGCGGTGAAGCTAGCTGGGGCGCAAAACGCAGAGAGAGGAGAGGGGGAGACACAGTAGCTCACAGGGAGGACGGTGAGAGGGTCAGCGTGCTCGAGGATGGCTTGACGGCGTCGGAATCTCGGCTGCGATCTCCCGTGGCCGAGGAAGAAGATGAGGTCGAGGACGACGCGTTGGGGCTCTTCCGGTCGCCTGAGTCGACGGAGAGGACTACGGCGATGATTCAGAGCTCCTGGACTACTCAAGGGGAGGAGGGAGAGGCGGTGGCTGCGTGTACGGCGGTCGGCGTCGACGACCGCGCTCGGTGGACGCGCATGAGAGAGACAGGGGAGGGGAGAAAGAGCGAGGAGAGAGAGATCGATCCAGACGGCTCTGGGGATTATCCCCTCACCGACAAGGCAGGCAAGGAGGCAGGAGGTGGCGCGAGGAGGGAGCGCATGCATCAGCCACGCGCTCAGTATCCTACTGGCGAGAGGAAGACGATGACTGGCGTGTCGGCTGCCTGCTGGGCTGGGCCTCAGCTACAGTGCTGGGCCACGAGGTGGGTTGCACGGGTGAGTTCACTGCCTCTCTCTGTTTTGCTATTTAAGTTTCTGTTTTCTATTTTTTTCCTCTGTTTTGATTTAGTTTTAAAACTAAACCATTTTTGTTGCTTCTGTAAATTATTGTATGGACTAGAGATATTACTCTAGAGCCCCACAATAATTTCCAAAATTATTGGACATGTATTTCTTTTATAACAGAAATAAAGCCAATTCAAATACATTATGGTTTAATTCAAAATGCCCAATTTAATTACCCTTAATGCCCTAAAATATTGGTTTGGATTTTTACCTCTTGCCAATATTTCCAGGGATTAAAGTGAACATTTCCTTGGGCTCATTTGAAGAAATTTTTAACTTGCTCATTTTTTTAAAATATTTCTGAGGCTTTGGGAATTCCCTCAATTCAATTTTCGTTTGAATTTAAACATGATGCAACAACCAAGATAGCCCAAGGCCAAGGTCAAGCTAGGGATGTGATAGGGGATGCCCCGGTTGGCATCCCACCTTTCTTCTTCAACAACTATCGGTTAGTATCGGTTGATCCTAAGTTTTTGCTTCTTCACATGATGTTTTCTATTCTCGGATGTAATTTAATTTTGCTTTGCTTGCTGTTTGAATAGAATACCAAGATCTGAAATTATTAAATGTTAGAGAGTCTTCACATAGTTGCATAATTATTCGACTACTCATTGATCTTCACTTATATCTTTCAGAGTAGTTTGTTGTTTGCTCTAGTGCTTCACTTATATCTTTTAGAGCATGGTGGTAATATCATTTTGAAGAAATAGATGAACTCTCATGCTTCACTTATATTATTTTGAGAGTCTTAAATAGCATGGTAATTTGCTTAAAGTCCTAATATGCTAAGCATAAAAGATAGTAAAATTTTCTTATGAGTGTTTTGAATACTAAGAGAAGTTTGATACTTGATAATTATTTTGAGATATGGAGGTAATAATATCAAAGTCGTGCTAGTTGAGTAGTTGTGAAATTGAGAAATGCTTGTGTTGAAGTTTGCAAGTCCCGCAGCATGCACGTATGGTAAACGTTATGCAACAAATTTGAAACATGAGATGTTATTTGATTGTCCTCCTTATGAGTGGCGGTCAGGGACGAGCGATGGTCTTTGCCTACCAATCTATCCCCCTATGAGCATGCGCGTAGTGCCGAGGTTTTTGATGACTTGTAGATTTTTGCAATAAGTATGTGAGTTCTTTATGACTAATGTTGTGTCCATGGATTATACGCACTCTCACCCTTCCATCCTTGCTAGCCTCTTCGGTACCGTGCATTGCCCTTTCTCACATTGAGAGTGCATCCAAACCCCGTGATATGATACGCTCTGTCACACATAAACCTCCTTATATCTTCCTCAAAACAGCCACCATACCTACCTATTATGGCATTTCCATAGCCATTCCGAGATATATTGCCATGCAACTTTCCACCATCCGGTTTATCATGACACATTCATCATTGTCATATTGCTAGCATGATCATGTAGTTGACATAGTATTTGTGGAAAAGCCACCATTCATAATTCTTTCATACTTGTCACTCTTGATTCATTGCATATCCCGGTACACCGCCGGAGGCATCCATATAGAGTCATACTTTGTTCTAGTATCGAGTTGTAATCATTGAGTTGTAAATAAATAGAAGAGTGATGATCATCATTCAATAGAGCATTGTCCCAAAAAATGCCAAAGAAAAGAAAAAGAAGGCCGAAAAAATATATATAAAAATAAAAAATAAAAGGGGCAATGCTACTATCCTTTCTTTCCACTCTTGTGCTTCAAAGTAGCACCATGATATAGCGAGTCTCATATATTGTGCTTCAAAGTAGCACCATCATATAGAGAGTCTCTTGAGCTATCACTTTCATATACTAGTGGGAAATTTTCATTATAGAACTTGGCTTCTATATTCCAACAATGGGCCTCCTCAAGTGCCCTAGGTCTTCGTGAGCAAGCAAGTCGGATGCACACCCACTAGTTTCTTTTGTTGAGCTTTCATACATTTATAGCTCTAGTGCATCCGTTGCATGGCAATCCCTACTCCTTGCATTAACATCAATCGGTGGGCATCTCCATAGCCCATTGATTAGCCTCGTTGATGTGAGACTTTCTCCTTTTTGTCTTCTCCACATAACCCCCCTCATTATATTCTATTCCACCCATAGTGCTATATCCATGGCTCGCGCTCATGTATTGTGTGAAAGTTTATGAGTTTGAGATTATTAAAGTATGAAACAATTGCTTGGCTTGTAAACGGGGTTGTGCATTATTTGAGCATTCTTGCGTGACGAAAATGAAACACGACTAAACTATATGATTTTATAGGGATGAACTTTCTTTGCCCATGTTATTTTGAGAAGACATAATTGCTTAGTTAGTATGCTTGAAGTATTATTATTTTTATGTCAATATGAACTTTTGTCTTGAATCTTTCGGATCTGAATATTCATATCACAAGTAAGGAGAATTACATTGAAATTATGCCAACTAGCATTCCACATCAAAAATTATCTTTTTTATCATTTATCTACTCGAGGACGAGCAGGAATTAAGCTTGGGGATGCTTGATACCTCTCCAACGTATCTATAATTTTTGATTGCTCCATGCTATATTATCTACTGTTTTGGTCAATATTGGGCTTTATTATCCACTTTTATAATACTTTTGGGACTAACCTATTAACCGGAGGCCCAGCCCAGATTTGTTGTTTTATGCCTATTTCAGTGTTTTGAAGAAAAGGAATATCAGACGGAGTCGAAACGGAACGAAATCAACTAGAGAAGTTATTTTTGGAACGAAAGCCACCCGATGGACTTGGACCCCACGTCAAGGAAGGAACGACGAAGCCACGAGGGTGGGGGCGCGCCCCTTGCCTCGTGGGGCCCTCGTGGCTCCCCTGACGTACATCTTCTGCCTATATAACTCCATGTAACCTAAAACTTCCAGAACAGAGATTAGATCGGGAGTTTCGCTGCTAGAAGCCTCCGTAGCCACCGAAAACCAATCTAGACCCATTCCGGCACCCTGCCGGAGGGGGCAATCCTTCTCTGGTGGCCATCTTCATCATCCTGATGCTCTCCATGACGAGGAGGGAATAGTTCTCCCTCGGGGCTGAGGGTATGTACCAGTAGCTATGTGCTTGATCTCTCTCTCTCTCTCTCGTATTCTTAAGGTGGTACGATCTTGATGTATCGCGAGCTTTGCTATTATAGTTGGATCTTATGTTTCTCCTCCCCCTCTTCTCTCTTGTAATGAATTGAGTTTCCCCTTTGAAGTTATCTTATCGGATTGAGTCTTTATAGATTTGAGAACACTTGATGTATATCTTGCCGTGGATATCTATGGTGACAATGGGATATCACGTGATTCACTTGATGTATGTTTTGGTGACCAACTTGCTGGTTCCGCCCATGAACCTATGCATAGGGGTTGGCACACGTTTTCGTCGTGATTCTCCAGTAGAACTTTGGGGTACTCTTTGAGGTCCTTTATGTTGGTTGAATAGATGAATCTGAGATTGTGTGATGCATATCATATAATCATGCCCATGGATACTTGAGGTGACATTGGAGTATCTAGGTGACATTACTGTTTTGGTTGATTTGTATCTTAAGGTGTTATTCTAGTACGAACTCTAGGGCTGTTTGTGACACTTATAGGAATAGCCCAACGGATTGATTGGAAAGAATAATTTTGAGGTGGTTTCGTACCCTACCATAATCTCTTCATTCGTTCTCCGCTATTAGTGACTTTGGATTGACTCTTTGTTGCATGTTGAGGGATAGTTTTATGATCCAATTATGTTGGTATTGTTGAGAGGACTTACACTAGTGAAAGTATGAACCCTAGGCCTTGTTTCCTAGCATTGCAATATCGTTTACGCTCACTTTTATCACTTGTTACCTTGCTGTTTTTATAATTTCAGATTACAAATACCTTTATCTACTATCCATATTGCACTTGTATCACCATCTCTTCGCCGAACTAGTGCACCTATACAATTTACCATTGTATTGGGTGTGTTGGGGACACAAGAGAATCTTTGTTATTTGGTTGCAGGGTTGCTTGAGAGAGACAATCTTCATCCTGCGCCTCCTACGGATTGATAAACCTTAGATCATCCACTTGAGGGAAATTTGCTACTGTCCTACAAACCTCTGCACTTGGAGGCCCAACAACGTCTACAAGAAGAAGGTTGTGTAGTAGACATCAGAGGGTTTGTGACTCCTTGAAATAGTGCAAGATGTGGAAGTTGATTGCACTTGTTCTTGCCAAAATGATAAGAGTGAAGTATATTGGCGGAGTCACCCTCAAGAACTCTCTAGTTCTTCTTCTTCGGGATCCACACCATCTTGATGGGAATCCTCAGAGTTGTAGTTGTACTTGATGAAGTGGAACTTGATGTAGTCTTGGGAACCCACTTGACCAAGGCCTTAGGAGCTTCTTCAAATGCATCAATTTCCTCTTGAAGCTTGTCCTTGCCTTTTTGCTTGTGGTCTTGTGGTGGAAGATCATCTTGAGCTTGTGTCCCTTTGAAAGAAGTAGGATCATACTTCTCTTGTTGAGGAACAAACTTCGTCTTGCGGTATTGATCTTCTTCCCACTCAACTCCATTGGCATTGAACTTTCGTTCAAAACGAACACCTTGGTTCTTCCGATGCCTTCCTTGCTTGCGTACAATTTCCTCGAATTGCTTACTCCCGGCAAGGCTCTTGTGAACACCTTTCTCTATAATTCCCTTCAATAAGCTATTTTCTTGCTCAAGTGTAACTTGCCTAAGAGAATCATTAGTGGAATCAAGAGAACTACTAGAAGCAACAACATTAGATTTAGCATGATTATTGTTAGTACTAGATGAAGAATCTTTCTTGTTCTTGTTACTAGACTTGACTTGAGGCATGTAAGTGGATAAGAGTAAACGCTTGGCAATGTAAGAAGAACTTTTCTTTCAAAGATCATCATTGATTGCCTTTAAGAACTCATGCTCTTGCTCAAGATTGAGCTTCTCAAAACATAATGTCTCATGAGTCCTTAAAAGTTCTCGATGATCTCCTAAGATAGTTTCATGAGCTAACTTAAGAGTGTTTAGTTCTTTAGTTAGAGACTCAATCTTCTCCTTATCATTGTCATTTGTTTCATCTTGATTAGCATGATTAATTGACGTTTCATCGTAGTATTCATCACTATAGTTGTCAACAAGCAAATCATCATCACCTAACAAGTCATCTTCATCACTATTGAAATCAACACTCGGGGTGTGATACCTTTGGACCTTTGGCCATGAAGCATCTTCCAATTCCTTCATTTGGTGAATCAAATATGCCGTAGGAGTTGGTTGACACAAGTGCTAGACCGGCAACACCTTCATCTTGAGTATATTCGGAGTCAGAGTGATAGCTTCTCTCGGAGTCATTGTCGGAGTCGGAGTCGGATACCCATTCACCAACATGATCTTGATGCCTTCATTTTGTGTAGCTCCTTGATGACTTGTCCTTCCTTTCCGAATCCTTGCTTCTCCAGAGGGTCTTCGTTCATATCGATCATCCCTACTCCTTCTCTCCCTTGATGGCGATTCTTCTCTTCTACTTATTATTTTGGGAGAATCTTCTCTTCTCTTGTGGGGAGCCGTACACTCATTGGAGTAGTGTCCGGGTCTTCCACAATTGTAGCAGTTTCGCTCTCGACTAGAAGATCTTTTGTCATTGTAGGACCTTGACTTGGAACTTCTCTCTTTGCTTCTATTCTTGTAGAACTTGTTGAAGTTCTTCACCATTAAGCTCAATTCTTCATTGAAGGTTTGTTTCTCACTTGATGATGTGGGGGCTTCACATCAGGCTTTGTAAGAACCACTTGACTTGTTATGAGCAACAATTCTTCCAATGACTTCGTTGGCTTGAGATCTTTGTAATTTGGCATCATTTGGATCAATGTGCATACGGTATCGTATTTTCCATCCAAGGCTCTTAGGATCTTCTTGATGATGAATTTGTCGGTCATCTCTTCACTTCCTAAGCCGGCAATCTCATTTGTGATAAGAGCAAGCCTAGAGTACATTTCAGCGACACCTTCACCATCCTTCATTTTGAACTTGTCAAGTTGACTTTGAAGCACATCCAACTTGGATTCCTTGACGGAGTTGGTACCTTCATGCATGTCAATCAAAGTATCCCAAATTTCCTTTGCATTCTCAAGACGGCTGATTTTTTTGAATTCTTTGGGGCACAATCCGTTGAAGAGGATATCACAAGCTTGAGCGGTGTATTGCAGCATTTTCAACTCTTCCGCGGTGGCTTCATGATTCGGTTCTCTCCCATCAAAGAATTCACCTTGCAAGCCAACACACACAATAGCCCAAACGGCGGGGTTATGTCCAAGAATATGCATTTTCCTCTTCTGCTTCCAACTAGCAAAATTAGTACCATCAAAGTAAGGACCTCTATGGTGATAATTTCCCTCGCTAGACGCCATACTCTCCTAGGTTGTGAAACCAAGGCTATGACTTCCAAAAGCTATGAAAATCAAGGCAATTGGAGACCAAAGCTCTGATACCACTTATAGGATCGAAAGTATGTCTAGAGGGGGTGATTAGACTACTTGACCAATTAAAAATCTATCCTTTTCCCAATTTTAGTCTTTGGCAGATTTTAGCTATCTTAGCACAAGTCAAGCAATCTCAACACAATTCAAGAAAGCATGCAAAGAGTCTATGAGCAGCGGAAAGTAAAGCATGCAACTTGCAAGAATGTAAAGGGAAGGGTTTGGAGAATTCAAACGCAACTAGAGACACAGATGTTTTTGTCGTGGTTCCGATAGGTGGTGCTATCGTACATCCACGTTGACAGAGACTTCAACCCACGAAGCGTAACGGTTGCGCAAGTTCACGGAGGGCTCCACCCATGAAGGGTCCATGAAGAAGCAACCTTGTCTATCCCATCATGGCCATCACCCACGAAGGACTTGCCTCACTAGCGGTAGATCTTCACGAAGTAGGCGATCTCCTTGCCCTTACAAACTCCTTGGTTCAACTCCACAATATTGTCGGAGGCTCCCAAGTGACACCTAGCCAATCTAGGAGACACCACTCTCCAAGAAGTAACAAATGGTGTGTTGACGATGAACTCCTTGCTCTTGTGCTTCAAATGATAGTCTCCCCAACACTCAACTCTCTCTTACAGGATTTGGATTTGGTGGAAAGAAGATTTGAGTGGAAAGCAACTTGGGGAAGGCTAGAGATCAAGATTCATATGGTGAGAATGGAATATCTTGGCCTCAACACATGAGTAGGTGGTTCTCTCTCAGAAAATGTGTATTGGAAGTGTAGGTATGTTCTGATGGCTCTCTCCAGGAATGAAGAGTGGGTGGAGGGGTATATATAGCCTCCACATAAAAACTAACTGTTACACACAATTTACCAATCTCGGTGAGACCGAATTGAGAAACTCGGTCGGACCGATTTAGCAAACCTAGTGACCGTTAGGATTTTCGATCGGACTGAGATGCAACTCGGTAGGACCAATATGGTTAGGGTTAGGGCATAACCTAATCTCGGTGTGACCGATTACACAAACTCGGTGGGACCGATTTTGGTAATAAGCTAACCAGAGAGTTGGTCAGGTAAACTTGGTGGGACCGATCGCTCATTTCGATGGGACCGAAATGTTACAAAAGGGAAACAAAGAGTTTACATTGCAATCTCGGTCGGACCGATCGCTCTTCTCGGTAGGACCAAAATGTTACGAAGGGAAACAGAGAGATTACAACCCCATCTCGGTGTGACCGAGATCCCTATCAGTGAGACTGATTTACCTAGGGTTTGTGGCAGTGGCTATGACATCTGAACTCGGTGGCGCCGGATAGAAAGAATCAGTGGGGCCGAGTTTGACTTTTGGTTTAGGTCATATGTGGATGTGGGAAGGTAGTTGAGGGTTTTGGAGCATATCACTAAGCACTATCAAGCAAGAACCTCATCAAGCAACACCTCATCCCTCCTTGATAGTATTGGCTTTTCCTATAGACTCAATGTGATCTTGGATCACTAAAATATAAAATGTAGAGTCTTGAGCTTTGAGCTTGAGCCAATCTTTTTGTCCTTAGTATTTTGAGGGGTCCACTTTCCTCATCCATGCCGTGCCATTCATTGAGCTTTTCCTGAAATATTAATCTTGGAATAGTGTTAGCTCAATGAGCTATATGTTGTTAGGAATTACCAAAACCACCCAGGGATAGTTGAACTTTCAAATCATTTATCTGGCCATATCATGAATGGTAAGTCAAGTAAACAACCACACATACACTGATTGTCTTTCAGATTTTTGACATAATTCATAAGTTCATGGCTTTCTTAATATGTAGCTATCATTGGATATTGGTATTCATTGTTCCAAACAAGAACACAGTTTACTACATCGATTCTCTCAGAGAGTTAACAAATGCTCAGGATCTGACGCATCTTCAGCAATTCATGGATAGGTATTGAATTCTATGATGTTGAAATTAATTTTCATTCATATCTGGTTCAATAATTGATGTTGTCAAAATTCATCTTCATTTGCAGTGTGCTCGCATTGTAGAAAACTAAACTAGGGAACATGTTCAAGAGGGAACTACCTCTGCAACACGAGATCGTTTCTCCGGTAACACACTAAAATCCGTTATTTTTGAAAAATTTATCCAACAGTCTGCAAATACCTTTTCTTACGCGAGTCAAATGTTCAAGCTTCTAAATAAACCTCTTTCTATTTTGTCCAAAGAAAAAATAATACATCTAACAACAGTTAGGTTGTTCCTAACATGACAAATACATGACTAATTCTTTACAAAAAAAATTCAGTGTCCTCAGCAAGAAGCAGGGACCAACCTTTGTGGATAGTATGTTTGCAGACACATGATCTCCATCTACAAATCTGTTGATAGTTGTGACGATCCTCGCAAATTAGTACCAGTAAGTCTATCTTAATTAATATCTTCTACTCCACTCATATGGCACATTCTAATCTTAAAAATACTGCAGCTCATCTTAAAACCGAGGACCCCTGAACCGCTCGCGGATGGTGAATTGCTGATGCTTCGGAGATTTATCAGTGACTTCTTCCTAAATCACTACATAAATCCCACTAGTGATAATGAAGATTTCAGCATGCGTTCTCCTGAAGCATTGAGCAAGAGTTAGCCGCTAAACATATACGCATGGATCCATTGTTTTCCATCTGATGAGGTCTTCGTATTTCATACACTATGCTTAATTATGTAATGCACATATGTGTGGAAAAATCATAGGAATTTAGCTACCATATGTTCAATTGCAGTTGTTGCGGAATCTGATGAATGTTCTTCCTGTGGACACTATTAGTTCAAATGAATATTGTGGCGAATTTGCTTTTTGCATGCCAATTAAAAATAGGATACTTTTGTTTATTTGTTCAATCGAATACTGTGGCGAATTTGCTTTTTGCGTCCCGATTCAGAATGGGATATTTTTGTTTATTTGCGCAATTGAATATTGTGGCGAATTTGCTTTTTGCATGCCGATTCAAAATGGGATATTTTTGTTTAAACCTGGCAATTGCTCTGCACACAGTTCAACTAAATGAGTGTGTGCGATCCACATCAGAAAGCATACGTCAATCGTAGCGGAACCATCGGTGATACACAGCGGATCGCAAACGATTTGCAGTGCTACTATGTGTGCGTAAGGTCTCCAAAACCAGTTGTGATATCGCGTTATCGCACACAATAACTCGGAGTAAACCGTGCCCAATGTAAAATTCAATCGCAGTCATAATTTTTTCAGGAAACCTGTGGGATCCCACACGAAAAGCACACATCACTCTTGCCGCAACCATCAGTGATACACAACAAATCACAAACGGTTTGCAGCACTTGTATGTGTGCGAAGGGGCTCCTGAACCGTTTGTGATAGAACATTATCACAGACGGTAATTGTTGAGAAACGTGTGCGATGGAGTCTTGCATGGCAGACCGGTTACGCAGAAAACTCGTGTGCGATGGGGGCACGAATCGCACACAGTTCATATGTTGGCCCGTGTGCCTTACATACTGTTTCCCAAACGGTTCATTACGACACACCGTTTGTTTTCACTTCATCATTAGAAACGTTTAATCACCGATCCCACACATGTGAAAGAATTTAGTGTGTGTTGCATCGCACACGATTACATTTTAAAAAGGCCTCTGGATCATTGCTCCATATCCCCGACGGTTTCTGGGCCGTGTGGGAAGGACCCCCTATCGCCCACACTCACTTGGCGACGGTCCCAAATGCCGTCGCGGAAAGGGGTTAAAACTGTTTGTATAGCACCGACGAGTACCAGTGTAGGCACATATATCTAGTTGGATATGGGTGGGCATGAGTTATTATTGTTTACATCACCCTTGAGGTGAAATACATTGGGAGGCGAAACTATAAGCCCCTATCTTTCTATGTGTCCGGTTGAAACTTTTTGCTCGGGTGTATGCGGTGAGTGCTAGCAATTATAGAAGACTATATGATGGTTGAGTATGTGGACTTGCCAAAAGGCTCTGATCCGTGACCCTTCCTGAAAAGATGATGAATTGTAGTTGCAAAGTTGACTGAGAACATAGTTTGTCTGTTTTCAATAGAGCGTATGCTGTATACTTCGATGTTGTGATGAATTGGTACTTGTTCATGAGATCATTATGGTAAAAGTTATGTGATAAAAGTTTTATAATGAAGTTTGTTGTTGTTATAATAATATACATGATGCTTCTATGTCTGTATCTTGTTTTTATCGACACCTCTCTCTCCAAGCATGTGGACATGTTTTTTGATTTCGGTTTTCTCTTGAGGACAAGCGAGGTCTAAGCTTGGGGGAGTTGATACGTCCATTTTGCATCATGTTTTCCTACTATTATTTATGATGTTTTATGCATAATAATTCTTTATGGAGTAATTCTAATCCCTTCTCCCTCATAATATGCAAGGTTCACACAAAGAGGGACAATACCGGTACCTGGAATTCTGGACATGAAAAAGCAACGCCAGGCCACCTATTCTGCACAACTCCAAATGAACTGAAACTTCACGGAGATTTATTATGGAATATTTAAAAATTATTGGAGCAAATAACTACCAGAGGGGGGCCACTAGGTGGGCACAACCCACCTGGGCGTGCCCTGATGGGTTGTGCCCTCCTCGGCCCACCTCTGGTGCCCCTCTTCTGGTATATAAGTCATTTTGACCTAAAAAATAAGGAGAGGAATTTCAGACAAAGCACCGCCGTCTCAAGGCAGAACTTTGGCAAGAGCACTTTTGCCCTCCGGTGGAGCGCTTCCGCCGGGGGAACTTCCCTCCCGGAGGGGGAAATCATCGTCATCATCATCACCAACAACTCTCCCATCTTGGGGAGGGCAATCTCCATCAACATCTTCAACAACACCATCTCCTCTCAAACCCTAGTTCATCTCTTGTGTTCAATCTTTGTACTGGAACCTTAGATTGGTGCTTGTGGGTGACTAGTAGTGTTGATTACATCTTGTAGTTGATTACTATATGGTTTATTTGGTGGAAGATTATATGTTCAGATTCATTATGATATTTAATACCCCCTCTGATCTTGAGCATGGTTATCATTTGTGAGTAGTTACTTTCGTTCTTGAGGTCACGGGAGAAATCTTGTTGCAAGTAATCATGTCAACTTCATATGTACATGTTCGATATTTTGATGGTATGTATGTTGTGATTCCCTTAGTGGTGTCACGTGAACATCGACCAAATGGCACTTCACCTTATTAGGGCCTAAGGGAATGCATTGTGGAGTAGTTATTAGATGATGGGTTGCGAGAGTGACAGAGCTTAAACCTAGTTTATGCGCTACTTCGTAAGGGACTGATTTGGATCCAAAAGTTTAATGCTATGGTTAGATTTTATCTTAATACTTTTCTTGTAATTGCGGATGCTTGTGAGTGGTTTAATCATAAGTAGGAGGTTTGTTCAAGAAAGAACAACACCTAAGCACTGCTCCACCCACATATCAAATGATCAAAGTAGCGAACATGAATCAAACCAACATGATGAAAGTGACTAGATGAAATTCCCGTGTACCCTCAAGAACACTTTGCTTATCATAAGAGACCATTTTGGCTTGTCCTTTGCCACAAAAGGATTGGGATACCTTGCTGCATATTATTTTCCGTTACCATTACTTGCTCGTTACAAATTATCTTGCTATCAAACTACTCGTTACTTATAATTTCAGTGCTTGTGGAGAATACCTTGCTGAAAACCACTTGTCATTTTCTTCTGCTCCTCGTTGGGTTTGACACTCTTACTTATTGAAAGGACTAAGATTGATCCCCTATACTTGTGGGTCATCAGGTATCACTTTGGATCCTCGAAGATCATGTGTAGTTGAACCAAGGAGTTTGTAATGGCAAGGAGATCGCCTACTTCGTGAAGATCTACCCGAGTGAGGCTAATCCTTCATGGATTTAAGCCATGGTGGAATAGACAAGGTTGCTTCTTCATGGACCCTTCATGGACTGGAGCAACTGTTACCCTCTGTGGGTTGAAGTCTCCATCAACGTGGGCGTACGATAGCACCGCCTATCGGAACCACGCCAAAAATCATCATGTCTTCATTACGTTTGAAATCTCCAATCTCGCCTTTACATTCATATGCAAACTCTTTACTTTCCATTGCACAACTCTTAGACTTGCATGTGTATGTTGTATTTGACTTAGTAGAATTGCTAAAACTTGCCCCAACTAAAATTGGAAAAATGATAAGTTTTATTTAGTAGTCTAATCACCCCCCTCTAGACATACTTTCGATCCTACAAGTACCCAGAGGTGTACCCAGCCAGTGTATGATAGGTGGGGCCAGTTGACTTGGTCAACTGCCCAGTCACCATTGACTGGTCAAAGTGAACAATAAAAGTGGGTCCCATCTATCATTTACTATATCTAATCCATTTTAGTTAATTTAGTTTAATTAGGTGGTGGGGCCCTACTGTTAGTGTTTATTAGGAGGGAGTTAGCCCTAATCTGTGGTTAGCCCCTAATTAATCAAGGGCTGGCCCGAGTGGCAGTGGCCCAGGCCACTAGGGGGAGAGCTGGGCACACACGAACGTAGACATTGCACCGGCGGCCATGCGCAGCGGCAACAAAGGGCGGCAATGGCGCGGACGCGCCTTGGTGCGGCCAGGTGCTACTTCTTGAGCTTGCGTTGGTTTTTCCCTTGAAGAGGAAAGGGTGATGCAGCAAAGTAGAGTAAGTACTTCCCTCGGTTTTGAGAACTAAGGTATCAATTCAGTAGGAGACAACGCACAAGTCACGGAATACCTGCACAAACAAACACCAACTTGCACCAAACGCGATAAAGGGGTTGTCAATCCCTTCACGGTTATTTGCAAAGTGAGATCTGATAGAGATTGATAAACGGTAAAGTGATATTTTTGGTATTTTCGGTTTATGGAACGGAAAGTAAAAGATTGCAAAGGAAGTAAATAGGAAACTAATATAGTAGATCAGAAACTTATATGATGGAAAGTAGACCCGGGGGCCATAGGTTTCACTGGGGGCTTCTCTCAAGATAGAAAATATTACGGTGGGTGAACAAATTACTGCCGAGCAATTGATAGAAAAGTGCAAAGTTATGATGATATCTAAGGCAATGATCATGAATATAGGCAACACGTCCATATCAAGTAGACCGACTCCTGCCTGCATCTACTACTATTACTCCACACATCGGCCGACTCCTGCCAGCAACTAGAGTATTAAGTTCATGAAGAACAGAGTAACGCATTATGTAAGATGACATGATGTAGCGGGATAAAATCAAGCTATATGATGAAAATCCCATCTTATTATCCTCGATGGATGTTGGGGAATGCAGTATTTCAAAAAAATTCTTATGATCACGCAAGATCTATCTAGGAGATGTATAGCAGCAAGAGGGGAAGAGTATGTCTACGTACCCTCCTAGACCGAAAGCGGAAGCGTTATGAGACGCGGTTGTTGTAGTCGAACGTCTTTGCGATCCAACTGATCAAGTACCGAACGCACGGCACCTCCGCGGTCTGCACACATTCAGCTCGGTGATGTCCCTCGTACTCGTGATCCAGCTGAGGCCGAGGGAGAGTTTCGTCAGCACAACGGCATGATGATGGTGATGATGAAGTTACCGACGCAGGGCTTTGCCTAAGCACTACAACGATATGACTGAGGTGGAATTCTGTGGAGGGAAGCACCGCACAGGGCTAAACAATCAACTTGTGTGTCTATGGGGTGCCCCCTCCCCCGTATATAAAGGAGTGGAGGAGAGGAGGGCTAGCCCTCATAGGGCACTCCCAAGGGGGGAGTCCTACTCCTAGTAGGAGTAGGTTTCCCCCCTTCCTAGTAGGAGTAGGAGAAGAAGGAAGAGGGAGAGAGAGGGAAGGAAAAGGGGGGGGGGGGCGGCCCCCACCCAATTCGGATTGGGCTTGGGGGGCGCGCCCTCCACCTAGACGCCTCCTCCTCTCTCCTACTAAGGCCCAATAAGGCCCATTGACTCCCTTGGGGGTTCCGGTAACCCCCCTGGTACTCCGGTAAATGCCCAAAATCATCCGGAACCATTCCGATGTCCAAACATAGCCTTGCAATATATTGATATTTATGTCTCGACCATTTTGAGACTCCTCGTCATGTCTGTGATTACATCCGGGACTCTGAACTACCTTTGGTACATCAAAACACATAAACTCATAATACTGATCGTCATCGAACGTTAAGCGTGCGGACCGTACGGGTTTGAGAACTATGTAGACATGACCGAGACTCACCTCCGGTCAATAACCAATAGCGGAACCTGGATGCTCATATTGGTTCCTACATATTCTATGAAGATCTTTATCGGTCAAACCGCATAACAACATACGTTGTTCCCTTTGTCAACGGTATGTTACTTGCCCGAGATTTGATCATCGGCATCTCCATACCTAGTTCAATCTCGTTAACGGGAAGTCTCTTTACTTGTTCCATAATGCAACATCCCGCAACTAACTCATTAGTCACATTGCTTGCAAGGCTTATAGTGATGTGCATTACCGAGAGGGCCCAGAGACACCTCTCCGACAATCGGAGTGACAAATCCTAATCTCGACCTATGCCAACTCAACAAACACCATTGGAGACACCTGTATAGCATCTTTATAGTCACCCAGTTACGTTGTGATGTTTGATAGCACATTAAGTGTTCCTCCGGTATTCGGGAGTTGCATAATCTCATAGTCATAGGAACATGTATAAGTCATGGAGAAAGCAATAGCAATAAACTAAACGATCATAGTGCTAAGCTAATGGATGGGTCAAGCCAATCATATCATTCTCTAATAATGTGATCCCATTCATCAAATGACAACTCATGTCTATGGTTAGGAAACTTAACCATCTTTGATTAACAAGCTAGTCAAGTAGAGGCATGCTAGTGACATTCTATTTGTCTATGTATTCACACATGTGCTAAGTTTCCAGTTAATACAATTCTAGCATGAATAATAAACATTTATCATGATATAAGGAAATATAAATAACAACTTTATTATTGCCTCTAGGGCATATTTCCTTTAGCCTCCCACTTGCACTAGAGTCAATAATCTAGATTACATTGTGATGATTCTAACACCAATGGAGTCTTGGTGCTGATCATGTTTTGCTCGTGAGAGATGCTTAGTCAACGTGTTTGCAACATTCAGATCCATATGTATCTTGCAAATATCTATGTCTCCCTCCTTGACTTGATCGCGGATGGAATTGAAGCGTCTATTGATGTGCCTGGTTCTCTTGTGAAATCTGGATTCCTTTGCCAAGGCAATTGCACCAGAATTGTCACAAAAGATTTTCATTGGACCCGATGCACTAGGTTTGACACCTAGATCGGATATGAACTCCTTCATCCAGACTCCTTCATTTGCTGCTTCCAAAGCAGCTATGTACTCCGCTTCACACGTAGATCCCGCCACGATGCTTTGCTTGGAACTACACCAACTGACAGCTCCACCATTCAAAAAAGTATGTATCCGCTTTGTGACTTAGAGTCATCCGGATGAGTGTCAAAGCTTTCATGGACGTAACCGTTTACGACGAGCTGTTTGTCACTTCCATAAACGAGAAACATATCCTTAGTCCTTTTCAGGTATTTCAGGATGTTCTTGACCGTTGTCCAGTGATCCACTCCTGGATTACTATGGTACCTCCTTGCTAAACTAATAGCAAGGCACACACCAGGTCTGGTACACAGCATTGCATACATAATAGAACCTATGGCTGAAGCATAGGGAATGACTTCCATTTTCTCTCTATCTTCTGCAGTGGTCGAGCATTGAGTGTGACTCAACTTCACATCTTGTAACACAGGAAAGAACCCTTTCTTTGCTTGATCCATTTTGAATTTCTTCAAAACTTTATCAAGGTATGTGCTTTGTGAAAGTCCAATTAAGCGTCTTGATCTATCTATATAGATCTTGATGCCCAATATATAAGCAGGTTCAATGAGGTCTTTCATTGAAAAATTCTTATTCAAGTATCCTTTTATGCTATTCAGAAATTCAGTATCATTTCCGATCAGCAATATGTCATCCGCATATAATATCAGAAATGCTATAGAGCTCCCACTCACTTTTTTGTAAATACATGCTTCTCCAAAAGTCTATATAAAACCATATGCTTTGATCACACTATCAAAGCATACATTCCAACTCCGAGAGGCTTGCACCAGTCCATAAATGGATCCCTAGAGCTTGCACACTTTGTTACCACCTTTTGGATCGACAAAACCTTCCGGTTGCATCATATACAACTCTTCTTTAAGATATCCATTAAGGAATGCAGTTTTGACATCCATTTGCCAAATTTCATAATCATAAAATGCGACAATTGCTAACATGATTCGGACGGACTTAAGCATCGCTACGGGTGAGAAGGTCTCATCGTAGTCAACTCCTTGAACTTGTCAAAAACCTTTCGCAACAAGTCGAGCTTTGTAGACAGTAATATTACCATCAGCGTCAGTCTTCTTCTTGAAGATGCATTTATTCTCTATGGCTTGCCAATCATCGGGCAAGTCAACCAAAGTCCACACTTTGTTCTCATACATGGATCCCAACTCTGATTTCATGGCCTCAAGCCATTTTGCGGAATCTGGGCTCATCATTGCTTCCTCATAGTTCGTAGGTTCGTCATGGTCAAGTAACATGACTTCCAGAATAGGATTACTGTACCACTCTGGTGCGGATCTTACTATGGTTGACCTATGAGGTTCGGTAGTAACTTGATCAGAAGTCTCATGATCATCATCATTAGCTTCCTCACTTACTGGTGTAGGAATCACTGGAACTAATTTCTGTGATGAACTACTTTCCAATAAGGGAGCAGGTACAGTTACCTCATCAAGTTCCACTTTCCTCCCACTCACTTCTTTCGAGACAAACTCCTTCTCTAGAAAGGATACATTCTTAGCAACGAATATCTTGCCTTTGGATCTGTGATAGAAGGTTTACCCAACGGTCTCTTTTGGGTATCCTATGAAGACACATTTCTCTGATTTGGGTTCGAGCTTATCTAGTTGAAGCATTTTCACATAAGCATCATAGCCCCAAACTTTAAGAAACGACAACTTGGGTTTCCTGCCAAACCAAAGTTCATAAGGTGTCGTCTCAATGAATTTCGATGGTGCCCTATTTAACGTGAATGCAGCCATCTCTAAAGCATAACCCCAAAGCGATAGCGGTAAATCAGTAAGAGACATCATAGATCGCACCATATCTAATAAAATGCGGTTATGACGTTCGGACACACCATTACGCTGTGGTGTTCTAGGTGGCGTGAGTTGTGAAACTATTCCGCATTGTTTCAAATGAAGACCAAACTCGTAACTCAAATATTCTCCTCCACGATAAGATCGTAGAAACTTTATTTTCTTGTTACGATGATTTTCCACTTCACTCTGAAATTCTTTAAACTTTTCAAATGTTTCAGACTTATGTTTCATTAAGTAGATATACCCATATCTGCTCAAATCATCTGTGAAGGTAAGAAAATAACGATACCCGCCGCGAGCATCAACACTCATCAGACCGCATACATCAGTATGTATTATTTCCAACAAGTCTGTTGCTCACTCCATTGTTTCGGAGAACGGAGTCCTAGTCATCTTGCCCATGATGCATGGTTCGCAAGCATCAAGTGATTCATAATCAAGTGATTCCAAAAGCCCATAAGAATGGAGTTTCTTCATGCGCTTTACACCAATATGACCTAGACGGCAATGCCACAAATAAGTTGCACTATCATTATTAAACTTATATCTTTTGGCTTCAATACTATGAGCATGTGTATCACTACTATCGAGATTTAATAAAAATAGACCACTCATCAAGGGTGCATGACCATAAAAGATATTATTCATATAAATAGAACAACCAATCTCTGATTTAAATGAATAACCATATCACATCAAACAAGATCTAGATATAATGTTCAAGCTCAATGCTGGCACCAAATAACAATTATTCAGGTCTAAAACTAATCCCGAAGGTAGATGTGGAGGTTGCGTGCCGACGGCGATCACATCGACTTTGGAACCATTTCCCACGCGCATCGTCACCTCGTCCTTAGCCAATCTTCGCTTAATTCGTAGCCCCTGTTTCGAGTTGCAAATATTAGCAACAGAACTAGTATCAAATACCCAAGTGCTACTACGAGCATTAGTAAGGTACACATCAATAACATGTATATCAAATATACCTTTCACTTTGCCATCCTTCTTCTCCGCCAAATACTTGGGGCAGTTCCACTTCCAGTGACCAGTCCCTTTGCAGTAGAAGCACTCAGTCTCAGGCTTAGGTCCAGACTTGGGCTTCTTCACTTGAGAAGCAAATTGTTTGCCGTTCTTCTTGAAGTTCCCCTTATTCCCTTTACCCTTTTTCTTGAAACTAGTGGTCTTGTTGACCATCAACACTTGATGCTCCTTCTTGATTTCTACCTTCGTGGCATTTAGCATTGTGAAGAGCCTGGGAATCGTCTTATCCATCCCTGGCATATTATAGTTCATCACGAAGCTCTTGTAGCGTGGTGGCAGTGACTGAAGAACTTTGTCAATGACACTATGAACTGGAATATTAACTCCCAGCTGAGTCAAGTGATTGTGGTACCCAGACGTTCTGAGTATATGCTAACTGATAGAACTATTCTCCTCCATTTTGCAGCTGTAGAACTTATTGGAGACTTCATATCTCTCAATCCGGGCATTTGCTTGAAATATTAACCTCAACTCCTGGAACATCTCATATGCTCCATGACGTTCAAAACATCGTTGAAGTCCCGGTTCTAAGCCGTACAACATGGCACACTGAACTATCGAGTAGTCATCAGCTTTGCTCTGCCAGGTGTTCATAACATCTGGCGTTGCTCCTGCAGCGGGTTTGGCACCTAGCGGTGCTTCCAGGACGTAATTCTTCTGTGCATCAATGAGGATAATCCTCAAGTTACGGACCAAGTCCATGTAATTGCTACCATCATCTTTCAACTTAGTTTTCTCTAGGAACGCATTAAAATTCAACGGAACAACAACACGGGCCATTAATCTACAACAACATAGACATGCAAAATACTATCAGGGACTAAGTTCATGATAAATTAAAGTTCAATTAATCATATTACTTAAGAACTCCCACTTAGATAGACTTCCCTCTAATCATCTAAGTGATCACGTGATCCATATCAACTAAACCATGTCTGATCATCACATGAGATGGAGTAGTTTTCAATGTTGAACATCACTATGTTGATCATATCCACTATATGATTCATGCTTGACCTTTCGGTCTCAGTGTTCCGAGGCCATATCTGCATATGCTAGGCTCGTCAAGTTTAACCCGAGTATTCTGCGTGTGCAAAACTGGCTTGCACCCGTTGTATGTGAATGTAGAGCTTATCACACCCGATCATCACGTGGTGTCTCGGCACGACGAACTGTAGCAACGGTGCATACTCCGGGAGAACACTTATATCTTGAAATTTAGTGAGAGATCATCTTATAATGCTACCACCGTACTAAGCAAAATAAGATGCATAAAGGATAAACATCACATGCAATCAAATAAGTGATATGATATGGCCATCATCATCTTGTGCCTTTTGATCTCCATCTCCAAAGCACCGTCATGATCACCATCGTCACCGCTTGACACCTTGATCTCCATCAAAGCATCGTTGACGTCTCGCCAACTATTTCTTCTACGACTATCGCTGCCGCTTAGTGATAAAGTAAAGCAATTACATGGCAATTGCATTTCATTAAATAAAGCGACAACCATATGGCTCCTGCCAGTTGCTGATAACTGTGTTACAAAACATGATCATCTCATACATCAATTTATATAATCACGTCTTGACCATATCACATCACAACATGCCCTGCAAAAACAAGTTAGACATCCTCTACTTTGTTGTTGCAAGTTTTACGTGGCTACTACGGGCTTAGCAAGAACCGTTCTTACCTACGCATCAAAAACCACAACGCGGTATAGTGATTGCGTTTTGATCTTCAGAAAGAACCATGTTCATTGAATCCGATTCAACTAAAGTTGGAGAAACAGACACCCACTAGCCACCTGTGTGCGAAGCACGTCAGTAGAACCAGTCTTGCGTAAGTGTACACGTAATGTCGGTCTGAGCCGCTCCATCCAACAATACCGCTGAATAAAGAATCAACTAGTGACGGAAAGCAATATGTATATACCCACGCCCACAACTCCTTTGTGTTCTACTCGTGCATATAACATCTACGCACATACCTGGCTCGGATGCCACTATTGGGGAACGCAGTATTTCAAAAAAATTCTTATGATCACGCAAGATCTATCTAGGAGATGCATAGCAACGAGAGGAGGAGAGTATGTCTATGTACCCTCATAGACCGAAAGCGGAAGCTTTATGAAACGCGGTTGATGTAGTCGAACGTCTTTGAGATCCAATCGATCAAGTACCGAACGGACGGCACCTCCGCGATCTGCACACGTTCAACTCGGTGACGTCCCTCATAATCTTGATCCAGCTGAGGCTGAGGGAGAGTTTCGTCAGCACGACGGCGTGATGACGGTGATGATGAAGTTACCGATGCAGGGCTTCGCCTAAGCAATATGACCGAGGAGGAATTCTGTGGAGGGGGCACCGCACACGGCTAAACAATCAACTTGTGTGTCTATGGGGTGCCCCCCTCCCCCGTATATAAAGGAGTGGAGGAGGGGAGGGACGACCCTCATAGGGCGCGCCCAAGGGGGGGAGTCCTACTCCTAGTAGGAGTAGGTTTCACCCCTTCCTAGTAGGAGTAGGAGAAGAAGGAAGAGGGAGAGAGAGGAAAGGAAAAGGGGGGCCGGCCCCCCACCCAATTCGGATTGGGCTTGGGGGTGTGCCATCCACCTGGACGCCTCCTCCTCTCTCCCACTAAGGCCCAATAAGGCCCATTGACTCCCCTGGGGGTTCCGGTAACCCCCCCCCCCCCCGGTACTCCAGTAAATGCCCGAAATCATCCGGAACCATTCCGATGTCCAAACATAGCCTTCCAATATATCGATCTTTATGTCTCGACCATTTCGAGACTCCTCATCATGTCCGTGATCACATCTGGGACTCCGAACTACCTTTGGTACATCAAAACACATAAATTCATAATACCAATCATCATCGAACATTAAGCGTGCAGACCCTACGGGTTCGAGAACTATGTAGACATGACCGAGACTCACTTCCGGTCAATAACCAATAGCGGAACCTAGATGCTCATATTGGTTCCTACATATTCTACGAAGATCTTTATCGGTTGATAACCCACAAGTATAGGGGATCAATTGTAGCCTCTTTCGATAAGTAAGAGTGTTGAACCCAACGAGGAGCTAAAGGTAGAACAAATATTCCCTCAAGTTCTATCGACCACCGATACAACTCTACGCACGCTTAACATTCGCTTTACCTAGAACAAGTATGAAAGTAGAAGTACTTTGTAGGTGTTGTTGGATAGGTTTGCAAGATAATAAAGAGTGCGTAAATAAAAAGTAGGGGTTGTTTAGATGAAGACACAACTAAGTTAGTTTTAGTAGAGAGCTTATTGTCACACAAGAAAGTTATTTGTCCCTAGGCAATTGATAACTAAACCGGTAATCATTATTGCAATTTTATTTGAGGGAGAGGCATAAGCTAGCATACTTTCTCTTCTTGGATCATATGCACTTATGATTGGAACTCTAGCAAGCATTCGCAACTACTAAAGATCATTAAGGTAAAACCCAACCATAGCATTATAAGGCATCAAGTCCTCTTTATTCCCATACGCAAACAACCTACTTACTCGGGTTTGTGTTTCTATCGCTCACGCCACCCACCATAAGCAAATCATGAACATATTGCAAACCCTACACTGGGGATCCCTCACGCTTGCGTGACACGAAGAGCACCATAGGACAGCACCAGTAATACAACATGCAACTCAAACCAATCACGGTCATCAATTAACCCATAGGACAAAACGGATCTACTCAAACATCATAGGATAGCCATACATCATTGGAAAATAATATATAGCATTGAGCACCATGTTTAAGTAGAGATTACAGCGGGTAAGAGAGGGGTTACACCGCTGCATAGAGGGGGAGAGTTGGTGATGACGGCGGTGAAGTTGTTGGTGTAGATTGCGGTGACGATGATGGCCCCGGCGGTGTTCCGGCGCCACCGGGAGAGAGGGGGAGAGAGCCACCTTCTTATTCTTCTTCCTTGACCTTCCCCATGGATGGGAGAAGGGTTTCCCCTCTGGTCCATGGTCTCCATGGCGTGGGAGGGGCGAGAGCCCCTCCTAGATTGGATCTGTCTCTCTGTCTCTCTCTGTTTCTGCGTTCCAGATTCTGCCCTTTCACCGTTTCTTAAATTCCCGGAGATCCATAACTTCGATTGGGCTGAACTTTGGACACGATTTTTATCAGGATATTAGCTTTCTGGCGGTGAAAGAAGGGCACGAACTGCCTTACAGCGTGGCCACAAGAGCCCAGGGCGCGCCTAACCCCCTGCGGCGCGCCCCCCTGCATCGTGCCCCCCTCGGGCATCGTCTCGCGTTGATTCTTCTTCCCAAAAATCACATATATTCCAAAAAATTCTCCGTCAGTTTTTATTCTGTTTGGACTCCGTTTGATATGGATTTTCCACGAAACAAAAAACATGCAACAAATAGGAACTGGCACTGGATCAATATGTTAGTCCCAAAAAGTCCCAAAAATAGTATAAAAAGTTGCCAAAAGTATACGAAAGTTGTAGAATATTGGCATGGAACAATAAAAAATTATAGATATGATGGAGGCGTATCAGCATCCCCAAGCTTAATTCCTGCTCGTCCTCGAGTCGGTAAATGATAAAAAAGATAATTTTTATGTGGAATGCTACCTAGCATAATCTTGATCATGTAATCTAGTCATGGAATGAATATTAAGACACGAGTGATTCAAAGCAATAATCTCTCATTTGACAATAAGACAATAATACTTCAAGCATACTAACAAAGCAATCATGTATTTTCAAAATAACATGGCCAAAGAAAGTTATCCCTACAAAGTCATATGGTCTGGCTATGCTCCATCTTCACCACACAAAATTTTCAAATCATGCACAACCCCGATGACAAGCCAAGCAATTGTCTCATACTTTTAAAGTTCTCAAACCTTTTCAACTTTCACGCAATACCTGAGCATGAGCCATGGACATAGCACTATAGGTGGAATAGAATATGATGGTGGAGATTGTGTGGAGAAGACAAAAAAGGAGAAACTCTCACATCGACATGGCTAATCAATGGGCTATGGAGATTCCCATCAATTGATGTCAATGCGAGGAGTAGGGATTGCCATGTAACGGATGCACTAAGAGTTATAAGTGTATGAAAGCTCAAACTGAAACTAAGTGGGTGTGCATCCAACTTGCTTGCTCGTGAAGACCTAGGGCATTCGAGGAAGCCCATGATCGGAATATACAATCCAAGTTCTAAAATGAAAATTCCCACTAGTATATGAAAGTGATAACTCAAGTGACTCTCTATATGAAGAACATGGTGCTACTCTGAAGCACAAGTGTGGTAAAAGGATAGTAACATTGTCCCTTCTCTCTTTTCTCATTATTTTTTTCTTTTTTTCTTTTTTTCCCTTTTTTGTAGGCTTCTTTGGCCTATCTCTTTTTTGGGGGGGGGGGGCTTCTTTGGCCACTTTTATTTTGATAACCTCACATGGGACAATGTTCTAATAATGATGATCATCACACTTTTATTTACTTACAACTCAATATTACAACTTGATACTAGAACAAAATATGACTCTATATGAATGCCTCCGGCGGTGTACCGGGATGTGCAATGATCTAGCGTAGCAATGACATCAAAAACCGAACAAGCCATGAAAACATCATGCTAGCTATCTTACGATCATGCCAAGCAATATGACAATAAATGCTGAAGTCATGTATATGATGATGATGGAAGTTGCATGGCAATATATCTCGGAATGGCTATGGAAATGCCATAATAGGTAGGTATGGTGGTTGTTTTGAGGAAGATATAAGGAGGCTTATATGTGATAGAGCATATCATATCATGGGGTTTGGATGCACGAGCGAAGTTTGCACCAACTCTCAAGGTGAGAAAGGGCAATGCACGGTACCTAAGAGGCTAGCAATGATGGAAGGGTGAGAGTGCGTATAATCCATGGACTCAACATTAGTCATAAAGAACTCACATACTTATTGCAAAAGTCTGTTAGTTATTGAAACAAAGTGCTACACGCATGCTCCTAGGTGGGTAGATTGGTAGGAAAAGACCATCGCTCGTCCCCGACCGCCACTCATAAGGAAGACAATCAATAAATACCTCATGCTTCGACTTCATCACATAACGGTTCACCATACGTGCATGCTACGGGAATCACAAACTTCAACACAAGTATTTCTACAATCCACAACTACCCACTAGCATGAGTCTAATATCACCATCTTTATATCGCAAAACTATTGCAAGGAATTAAACATATCATATTTAGTGATCTACAAGTTTTATGTAGGATTTTATGACTAACCATGTGAATGACCTGTTCCTGTCATCTCTCTAAATAGATATAAGTGAAGCAAGAGAGTTTAATCCTTTCTACAAAAGATATGCCCATGCTCTAGCAAATATAAGTGAAGCAAAAGAGCATTCTACAAATGGTGGTTTTCTATGTGAAGAGAAACAGGCAATCCAAACTTCAAAAGATATAAGTGAAGCACATGAAGCATTCTATAAAGCCATACTCAAAAGATATAAGTGAAGTGCAAAGAGAATTATATAAATCAACCAAGGACTATCTCATACCAGCATGGTGCATAAAAGAAAAGTGAAAACGAAATGCAAAAGAAGCTCCAAGATTTGCACATATCGCATGAACGAAACGAATCCGAAAACATACCGATACTTATTGAAGAAAGATGGGATGCCTTCCGGGGCAGCCCCAAGCTTAGATGCTTGAGTCTCCTTGAATATTTACTTGGGGTGCCTTGGGAATCCCCAAGATTGAGCTCTTGCCTCTCCTCCTCCTCACATCGGGACCTCCTCGATCTTCGAACACTTCATCCACACAAAACTCAACCGAAAGCTCGGTAAGATCCGTTAGTATAATAAAGCAAATCACTACTCTAAGTACTATTGAAACCAATTCATATTTTGTTTTTGAATTGTATATATTGTAATATAACTTTTCCATGGCTTAATCCACTAATAGAAATCAACAGTTTCATCAAAACAAGCAAACTATGGCATCAAAAACAGAATCTGTCTTAAACAGGACAGTCTATAGTAATCTGAACATTAACCACACTCTCTTACTCCAACAATTCTTCCAAAATTAGGAACAATAAACAATTTATATAGAAAGACAGTGCAAAAAGTTTCGTACCAGTTTGACATTCCAGTAAAAAATGTAAAATCACGCACTACAGCCAAAGTTTCTGTCTTGCACCGCACAAACCAACAAGCAATGTAAACATCCTAAAGGCAAATCTTGGCACATTATTTTTATAATACAATGGAATTGTACAAGGGGATAATTATTTTTGTTAAAAAAATTCTGTAATTAAGATTCACAAAGTTTCAGTGAGCATGAACAAAGTTCAAGGAGCTCCCCCACTTCAACAATGCTTGTCTTTCCCACTTTCACTTTCCTTTTTGAAAATTTTGGGTTCCCCTCTTAATTTTTTTGTTTTTAAACTTTATAAAAGCACTCAACTGAAATAAATGACTCTTTAAAACTTCCAGGTTGTCTCCCTGGCAGCGCTTTCTTTAAAGCCATTAAGCTAGGCATATAGTGCTCAAGTAATGAATCCACCCAGATCCCAAGGTATATCAAAGACAATTTTAATTAACAACGATTTGTGATTTAGTAGTGAGCACAAAGCAACATACATCATGTAATGACGAAGTCTAACTCCCTTCCTATGCATCGGCATGTCATACAAGAACAATTCATGCACATCAAGTAAAGGCCAATGCATAGCATAAGAAGTTTCTTGCAATTTTATCATATTGGAAACATGGAGAGGCAGAGATGTAGTTCCTCTCTCATAATAATTGCAAGTAGGAGCAGCAAGAACCTGCATATTATATCTATCAAAATCATCATGTGTAGCAGTAAAATGCAACCCATTAATATAATCCTAAATAAGGGAAAACTTCTTCGATATAGTGTAGTCGGGAGAATTCAAAAAGATAATAGGTCTATCATGCGTGGGTGCAATAGAAAAAATTCCATGTTTAACATAAGGAACTATAGCAAGTTCATCTCCATAAGCATAATTCATGTTGGCATCTTGGCCACAAGCATAGCAAGCATCAAGTTCATCAAAAAGGGATATTTCAGATGAATCAACGGGATCATAGCAATTATCATGGCATTCAACCTTCGGTAAGAACGAATGGACATTAAATAATGTATGAGTTGGAGAGTTACTATCATTAGAAGGTGGGCACGAGTAGCTAATCCGATCTTCCTCCTTTTGTTCTTCGCTCTCCTCATCATCTTTTTCATCCAATGAGCTCACAGTTTCATCAATTTCTTCTTCCATAGACTCCTGCAAAATATTAGTCTCTTCTCGGACAGCGAAGACTTTCTCAATAAATTCATCAATATCATAATTGTATTTATAATTCTCATAGCAATATTTAAGGATAGCTAAATTTTCAGGTTGATAAACTTAATCATCAAAATCTTCAAACTCTTTAAACAAATATTCAATTTCACAAGCACCCTTAAAAGCAAAAAATTCTTCTATTCATTCCACATCATAGTAATCATATATACCATTAGCATAAGAAGCTAAGGTTTCATTATCATTAAAATTGCATGAAAAGGGAAGGTGTGGAGCCTTCATCCTAGAGCAACAAGTATAATCATATCTCAAGCATAGTTGCTGAGCATACCAATGCAACATATAAATTTGATCCCATAATAATTTCCCTTTTTGAGTCAAGCGATAATCCCTAAAGTATTCACGTGGATCCAATGTGTCTCCCATTACATTATTGAATGGGGTTTTCTCAGGATTATTAAAGTAGTGCATAATATCTTTCACATAATGAGCATCGAGGGTTTTAGGAGGTTCCCCATCTCCATGAGGAAGCAAGTAAACCTAATTTTTTTTGGTATTTCGCGTTTCCTACCCATATCTAAAGATAGAAAAGAAGAGCACAAAATAAAAACTACTTGGTGATAAAGCAAACAAGCACACACAAGAATATTCACCCCACGCTATAACTCCCCGGCAACGGCGCCAGAAAAAGGTCTTGATAACCCAAAAATATGGGGGATCAATTGTAGCCTCTTTCGATAAGTAAGAGTGTCGAACCCAACGAGGAGCTAAAGGTAGAACAAATATTCTCTCAAGTTCTATCGACCACCGATACAACTCTACGCACGCTTAACGTTCACTTTACCTAGAACAAGTATGAAAGTAGAAGTACTTTGTAGGTGTTATTGGATAGGTCTGCAAGATAATAAATAGTGCGTAAATAAAAAGTATGGGCTGTTTAGATCAAGACACAACTAAGTTAGTTTTAGTAGATAGCTTGTTGTCACACAAGAAAGTTATTTGTCCTTGGGCAATCGATAACTAAACCGGTAATCATTATTGCAATTTTATTTGAGGGAGAGGCATAAGCTAACATACTTTCTCTTCTTGGATCATATGCACTTATGATTGGAACTCTAGCAAGCATCCGCAACTACCAAAGATCATTAAGGTAAAACCCAACCATAGCATTATAAGGCACCAAGTCCTCTTTATTCCCATACGCAAACAACCTACTTACTCGGGTCTGTGTTTATATCACTCACGCCACCCACCATAAGCAAATCATGAACATATTGCAAACCCTACAGCAGGGATCCCTCATTCTTGCGCGACACGGAGAGCACCATAGGGCAGCACCAATAATAAAACATGCAACTCAAACCAATCACGATCATCAATTAACCCATAGGACAAAACGGATCTACTCAAACATCATAGGATAGCCATACATCATTGGGAAATATTATATAGCGTTGAGCACCATGTTTAAGTAGAGATTACAGTGGGTAAGAGAGGGGTTACACCACTGCATAGAGGGGGTAAGAGTTGGTGATGACGGCGGTGAAGTTGTTGGTGTAGATTGCGGTGACGATGATGGCCCGGGCGGCGTTCCGGCGCCACCGGGAGAGAGGGGGAGAGAGCCCCCCTTCTGATTCTTCTTCCTTGACCTTCCCCTAGATGGGAGAAGGGTTTCCCCTCAGGTCCATGGTCTCCATGGTGTGGGAGGGGCGAGAGCCCCTCCGAGATTGGATCTGTCTCTCTGTCTCTCTCTGTTTCTGCTTTCCAGATTTTGCCCTTTCACCGTTTCTTAAATTCCCGGAGATCCGTAACTCCGATTGGGATGAATTTTGGATATGATTGTTATCCAGATATTAGCTTTTTTGCGGCGAAAGAAGGGAACAAACCGCCTTACGAGGTGGCCAAGAGGGCCCAAGGTGCACCTGACCCCCTGGGGCGCGCCCCCTACCTTGTGGCGCCCTCGGGCATCGTCTCGCGTTGATTCTTCTTCCCGAAAATCACATATATTCCAAAAAAATCTTCGTCTGTTTTTATCCCGTTTGGACTCCGTTTGTCTGGGTTTTTCACGGTAGATGTCGTAGCATAAGGACTTAGTCGTGGAGCCATCGCAACGTAGTAGCTTAGAGGGGTTAAAGTGGAACAAAGGACGCAAGGAATTATACTAGTTCGGTCCCTTACGGTGAAGGTAAAAGCCTACTCCAGTTTGTGATGGAATTGCTAGGGTTTCGATGACCAGGGAGCGAATCTGCTTTGCCTGGCTCTCGAGTTGTTGTTCTCTGTCCTTGAACCACCGTCGGGTCGTCCCTTTATATACGCAGGTTGACACCTGGCGGTTTAAAGAATCCCGGCCGACTCATAAACATGTCCGGCTCGGTTTCTTTCCTTTTCCCATCTTACAACACAAGTTACACACCTTACGGCGGTTTATGTCTACAGGCCCTAAGCCGTCATTGGACCCTGGGATTTTAACTCTCTATAGTAAAGCGCCATGCTTCTTGTCTTCATGGGCTTCAATATGGACAACTCCTTATGAGTATAACCCGGCCCCTCCTGGGCGGTTTATACTTAGTAGTTATATCCCCAACATTAGGCCCCGGATTGATTTGAACCTGTTCGTATCAATGTTCAACACCTTAGGAAAACTTCTTCTTCAGTACCTTCGAATAAACCTTGTAATCCGCCATGATGTCATCCTCCATGATCATAATAAACCGCCATGACGTCACCTGTTCATTAAAAACCGAAGATACCTTTACTTTCATTAACGAGCCTCCAACAATCGAGGCGACAACTCTGTCACATATCCATTTTTTGGGCTCCTCGATTCTCGTGCCTGTCGCTTATCCCTTCGTCTTATAAATAGGGCCGAGGGCCCCTTTCCTTTCCTCTCCTTGCCTCCTCGTCTTTCTTCCACCTTGCGTCGCCTCAGCACTCGAGCGCTGCCGCCGTCGACCTTCGCCTCTGCCTCAACCTTGGCCGCTACACCACCCTGACCGTACCAGAGAACCGCGGTGCCTCTCCGCTGTTCAACAGTTTTGGTGAGTGCTTCTTCCTTCCCTTTATAGATTCGTTTAGGGTTCACACGGGTTCATGGAAGCTTTGTGGTGTTCTTCCCCTGTTCTTCATTAGATCCTATATGACAGACTCCAAACTTGATGTACTTTTGTGCAGTAGCAATGATAGTCCTTATTTTGCCATCAAATCATGTCTTTTGTGTACAAAAACCCAATCTGGAACTTCACGAACTGCTCAAGCACCAACTTTTAGGTCTAAATATTTTCCTTTTCCTGACATGTGGTAGATCCGAAATTCCAATGGGAAACTTGTTTTTCCTCACTTAGTCATCTTTTTGGCTTCAGATCTGTAATTCCGTTGTCTGTGTAGGCGGTTTATCCTTTAGGAAATAACCTGCCATATACCATTAGTCCCCTTGTAAACCGCCAATCGCTTTACCATTTATAGTAGCATCAACCTCCGGTTTAATAATTTCACACGCCCGAATACCTTTTATCTGTTAACCTGCAATGCTTTATGTTTGTCAATCATGACTCTTAAACTGGCACAAATCTTCCTTCAGGTTTTCCAAAAAAATGGCCAAGACCTTTTATGCTTGTAACTGGGTTCCATCCTGGATCACGGAAGAAGATCTGAAAGGATGTGTCATAACTGGCGTTTACCAAAATAGAGTGAAATCCACTGGCGAGCCCCTGGTTGAGAAAATCCTCCTGAGCCCAAGGACGGTGAGATAGTTGTATTTTTTGATCATCTGAGCCATGGCTTCAAACCTCCCGGGTCAAAATTCTTTCGTGATGTGCTTTCTAGCTTCCAGATCCACCCTCAAGATATTGCACCAAACTCTGTGTCCAATATATGTAACTTTCAAGTGTTTTGTGAGGCTTACCTGCAAGAAGAACCGACCGTTGAACTGTTCAGAGATTTTTTCTATCTAAACCGCCGCACCGAATTTGTAGACGGGCCCAATACTGAACTTGGTGGCGTTTCAATTCAAAAGAGGAAAGACGTCAGCTTCCCTCATGCCAAGCATCATAGTCATCCTAAGGATTGGAACCAGACTTGGTTCTACTGCAAGGATACTTCCCTTGAAGATGAAAATCCTCTGTCGGGTTATCGTGCTCACCGGCTTACCAGCACACACCCCTTCCCCCAAAGGCTGACTGCAAAGGAACGGGCGAAATATGCCCCACAACTCGCCAAGCTCAGAGATTTTGTGGCTAACGGTTTGACAGGAGTTGACTTTGTACGCTGCTGGATATCTTGGGGTATTTTACCTTTAAGCCGTCGCCCCGGTTTAATGTGTGAATACACAAGGGATTTGAAAGACTCCCAACGACACACTAACATTCAGCTGACTGATGCTGAAATCACTGAAGCCGTCAAGAAGATGTTGGACGAATCGGTGGCTGTTTGTAGTAAAACGGGGATAAGCCCCTTCTGTGTTCTCGATAAACCATCAGCTGTAAGAATTGCTTAACTCCTTTATGAACCTAACATTCTTTAACCCTTCCTTATAACCTTTGTCAATCTTTTAACAGGGTGACGACCCATTTTGGAAGAAGAAGACTCAGGATAAACCGGCCAAGACCGTGATACGTCTCCAATGTATCTATAATTTTTGATTGCTCCATGCTATATTATCTACTGTTTTGGACATTATTGGGCTTTATTATCCACTATTATATTATTTTTGGGACTAACCTATTAACCGGAGGCCCAACCCAGAATTGCTCTTTTTTTTGCCTATTTTAGGGTTTCGAAGAAAAGGAATATCAAACGGAGTCCAAACGGAATGAAACCTTCGGGAACGTGATTTTTGGAACGAACAAGACCCAGGAGACTTGGACCCTACGTCAAGCAACCAACAGGGAGGCCAAGAGGTAGGCGGGCGCACTGATAACTGATACGTCCATTTTGCATCATGCTTTTATATCGATACTTATTGCATTACAGACTGTTATTTCACTTTATTTCACAATACTTATGGCTATTCTCTCTTATTTTACAAGGTTTACATAAGGAGGGAGAATGCCGGCAGCTGGAATTCTGGGCCGGAAAAGGAGCAAATATTAGAGACCTATTTTGCGCAACTCCAAAAGTCCTGAAACTCCACGGAACATCTTAAAATAAATAAAAGAAAAATCCTCGCCAAAGATGAAGGCCAGGGGGGCCACACCCTGCTCTCGAGGGTGGGGGTGCCCCCCTAGGGCGCGCCCCCTACCTCGTGAGCCCCCTAGTGGCTCTCCGACGTCCATCTTCTGCTATATGAAGTCTTTCGATGAGAAAAGAATCAAGAGGAACTTTTTGGGACGAGACTCCACCGCCACGAGGCGGAACCTTGGCGGAACCAATCTATAGCTCCAGCAGAGCTGTTCTGCTGGGGAAACTTCCCTCCGGGAGGGGGAAATCATCACCATCGTCATCACCAACGCTCCTCTCATCGGGAGAGGGAAATCTCCATCAACATCTTCACCAGCACCATCGCATCTCCAAACCCTAGTTCATCTCTTGTATCCAATTCTTGTCTCAAAGTCCGGGATTGGTGCTAGTAGGTTGCTAGTAGTGTTGATTACTCCTTGTAGTTGATGCTAGTTGGTTTATTTGGTGGAAGATCATATGTTCAGATCCTATATGCATATTATTACCCCTTTGATAATGAACATGAATATGCTTTGTGAGTAATTACGTTTGTTCCTGAGGACAAGGGAGAAGTCTTGCTATTAGTAGTCATGTGAATTTGGTATTCGTTTGATATTTTGATAAGATGTATGTTGTCTAGCCTCTAGTGGTGTTATGTGAACATCGACTACATAACACTTCACCATTATTTGGGCCTAGAGGAAGGCATTGGGAAGTAATAAGTAGATGATGGGTTGCTAGAGTGACAGAAGCTTAAACCCTAGTTTATGCGTTGCTTCGTAAGGGGCTGATTTGGATCCACATGTTTCATGCTATGGTTAGGTTTACCTTAATACTTTTGTTGTAGTTGCGGATGCTTGCAATAGGGGTTAATCATAAGTGGGATGCTTGTTCAAGTAAGAACAGCACCCAAGCACCGGTCCACCCACATATCAAATTATCAAAGTATCGAACGCGAATCATATGAACGTGATGAAAACTAGATTGATGATATTCCCATGTGCCCTCGGGAGCGCTTTTCCTTATATAAGAGTTTGTTCTGGCTTGTCCTTTGCTGCAAAAAGGATTGGGCCACCTTGCTGCACTTTATTTACTTTTGTTACTTGTTGCTCGTTACAATTTATCTTATCACAAAACTATCTGTTACCACTTATTTCAGTACTTGCAAAGAATACCTTGCTGAAAACCGCTTATCATTTCCTTCTGCTCCTTGTTGGGTTCGACACTCTTAATTATCGAAAGGACTACGATAGATCCCCTATACTTGTGGGTCATCAAGACTCTTTTCTGGCGCCGTTGCCGTGGAGTGTAGCGCCTTTGATAGGTGGAATTCGGTAAGGAAAAATTTATATAGTGTGCTGAAATTTACTGTCACTTGTTACTATGGAAAGTAATTCTCCGAGGGGCTTGTTCGGGGTATCTTCACCCCGTCCAGTAGAACTAAGAGTTGCTCCTCAACCTACTGAACCTATTGAAAATGAAACTCCTTTTGAATTTCCTTCAGGTATGATGGAAAAACTGCTAGCTAACCTGATGAGCACTTAATATATGTGGATGAAGTTTGTGGATTATTTAAGCTTGCAGGTATACCCGATGATGTTGCTAAGAACAAGGTCTTCCCTTTATCTTTGAAGGGAGACGCATTGATATGGTATAGGCTATGTGATGATATGAGATCATGGAACCATAAAAGATTGAAATTGGAATTTCATCAAAAGTATTACTCTATGCATCTTGTTCATCGTGATCACAATTATATTTATAATTTCTGGCCTCGCGAAGGAGAAAGCATCGCTCAAGCTTGGGGGAGGCTTAAATCAATGTTATATTCATGCCCCAATCATGAGCTCTTGAGAGAAATAATTGTGCAAAGTTTTTATGCTCGGGTTTTTGAAAACAATCGCACCATGCTCGATACTTCTTGTGCTGGCTCTTTTATGATGAAGACTATTGAATTTAAATGGAATTTATTGGATAGAATTAAACGCAACTCTGAAGATTGGGACCTCGACGAAGGTAAGGAGTTAGGTATGACACCTAAGTTTGATTGTGTTAAATCTTTTATGGACACCGATATTTTCCGTAAGTTTAGCACTAAATATGGACTTGACTCTGAGATAGTAGCTTCTTTCTGTGAATCTTTGGCTACTTATGTTGATCTCCCTAAGGAGAAGTGGTTTAAATATCATCCTCCCATAGAAGTAAAAGTAGCTGCACCTATTAAAGTTGAAGAAAAGACTGTCACTTATAATGATCCTATTGTTCCTACTTCTTATGTTGAGAAACCACCTTTCCCTGTTAGAATAAAGGATCATGCTAAAGCTTCAACTGGTGTTCGTAAAAGCAATATTAGAACTTATACACCTCCTGAGAAAGTTAAAGTAGAACCTAATATTTCTATTGTTAAAGATCTCTTGTCTAATAATATTGATGGGCATGTTATTCAGTTTGAAGGTGAAACTGCTAGAATTGCTAAACCTTGTGCTAAAGATAAACATAGACCTGTGGTAGGCGTGCCTGTTATTTCTGTTAAAATAGGAGATCATTGTTATCATGGATTATGTGATATGGGTGTGAGTGCTAGTGTTATACCGCATACTTTATACGAAGAAATTAAGAATGAAATTGCACCCGCTGAGTTAGAAGGTATTGATGTCACAATTAAACTTTCCAATAGAGATACTATTTCACCAATTGGAATTGTTAGAGATGTTGAAGTCTTGTGTGGGAAAACTAAATACCCCGCTGATTTTTTTGTTCTTACTTCTCCGCAAGATAGCTTTTGTCCCATTATATTTGGTAGACCCTTCTTGAACACTGTTAATGCTAGGATAGATTGCAAAAAGAATGTTGTTACTATTGGCTTGGATGATATGGTTCATGAGTTTAATTTCTCTAAATTTAGTAAACAACATCGTGAGGAAGAATTACCTAGTAAGGATGAAATTATTGGTCTTGCTTCTATTGCCGCACATCCTAGTGATCCTTTAGAACACTATTTGCTAGACCATGAAAATGATATGTTCATGAATGAAAGAAGGGAAATAGATGAAGTATTCTTTAAATAGGAACCTATTCTGCAACACAATTTGCCTGTTGAAATCTTAGGGGATCCTCCTCCACCTAAGGGTGATCCCGTGTTTGAGCTTAAACCGTTGCCTGATAATCTTAAATATGCTTATCTTAATGAAAAGAAGATATATCATGTTATTATTAGTGCTAACCTTACATAGCATGAAGAAGAAAGATTATTGAAAACTCTGAAGAAGCATCGTGCTGCTATTGGATATACTCTTGATGATCTTAAGGGCATTAGTCTCACTCTATGTCAACATAAAATAAATCTGGAAGCAGATGCCAACCCAGTTTGTGATCCTCAACGACGTCTGAATCCTAAAATGAAAGAAGTGGTAAGAAAAGAAATACTCAAGCTTCTGGAGGCAGGTATAATTTATCCCGTTGCTGATAGTGAGTGGGTAAGTCCTATCCATTGTGTCCCTAAGAAGGGAGGTATTACTGTTGTTCCTAATGATAAAGATGAATTGATTCCACAAAGAATTATCACAGGTTATAGGATGGTAATTGATTTCCGCAAATTAAATAAAGCTACTAAGAAAGATCATTACCCCTTACCTTTTATTGATCAAATGCTAGAAAATTATGCAAACATACACACTATTGCTTTCTAGATGGTTATTCTGGTTTCTCTCAAATACCTGTGTCGGCAAGAGATCAATCAAAGACTACTTTTACATGCCCTTTTGGTACTTTTGCTTATAGACGTATGCCTTTTGGTTTATGTAATGCACCTGCTACCTTTCAAAGATGCATGATGGCTATATTCTCTGACTTTTGTGAAAAGATTTGTGAGGTTTTCATGGACGACTTTTCCGTCTATGGTTCCTCTTTTGATGATTGCTTGAGCAATCTTGATCGAGTTTTGTAGAGATGTGAAGAAACTAATCTTGTCTTGAATTGGGAAAAGTGCCACTTTATGGTTAATGAAGGTATTGTCTTGGGGCACAAAGTTTCTGAAAGAGGTATTAAAGTTGATAAAGCCAAGGTCGATGCTATTGAAAAGATGTCATGTCCCAAGGACATCAAAGGTATAAGAAGTTTCCTTGGTCACGCCGGATTTGACAGGAGGTTCATTCAGGACTTCTCAAAAATATCTCGGCCTCTGACTAATTTATTGCAAAAAGATATACCATTTGTCTTTGATGATGATTGTGTAGAAGCATTTGAAATACTTAAGAAAGCATTAGTCTCTGCACCTGTTGTTCAGCCACCTGATTGGAATTTACCCTTTGAAATTATGTGTGATGCTAGTGATTATGCTGTAGGTGTTGTTCTAGGGAAACGAGTTGATAAGAAATTAAATGTTATTTATTATGCTCGTAAGACTCTAGACAATGCTCAAAGAAATTATGCTACTACTGAAAAAGAGCTTTTAGCAGTTGTATTTGCTTGTGATAAGTTCAGATCTTATATTGTTGATTCTAAAGTAACTATTCACACAGATCATGCTGCTATTAAATATCTTATGGAAAAGAAAGATGCTAAACCTACACTTATTAGATGGGTTCTCTTGCTACAAGAATTTGATTTGCATATTGTTGATAGAAAGGGAGCTGAGAACCCTGTTGCAGACAACCTGTCTAGGTTAGAGAATGTTCTTGATGACCCACTACCTATTAATGATAGCTTTCCTGATGAACAATTAAATGTTATAAGTACTTCTCGTAGTACTCCATTGTATGTTGATTATGCTAATTATATTGCTGCTAAGTTTATACCACCTAGCTTCACATACCAGCAAAATAAAAAGTTTTTCTATGATTTGAGACATTACTTTTGAGATGACCCACATCTTTATAAAGAAGGAGTAGATGGTGTTATTAGACGTTGTGTACCTGAGCATGAACAGGAACAGATCCTACGCAAGTGTCATTCCGAAGCTTATGGAGGACACCACGCTGGAGATAGAACTGCACATAAGGTATTGCAATCTGGTTTTTATTGGCCTACTCTCTTCAAGGATGCCCGTAAGTTTGTCTTGTCTTGTGATGAATGTCAAAGGATTGGTAATATTAGTAGACGTCAAGAAACGCCTATGGATTATTCTCTTGTTATTGAACCATTTTATGTTTGGGGCTTTGATTATATGGGACATTTTCCTGCCTCTAATGGATACACACATATTTTAGTTGCTGTTGATTACGTTAATAAGTGGGTAGAAGCTATTCCAACTAGTAGTGCTAATCATAATACGTCTATTAAAATGCTTAAGGAAGTTATTTTTCCGAGGTTTGGAGTCCCTAGATATTTAATGACTGATGGTGGTTCACACTTTATTCATGGTGCTTTCTGTAAAATGCTTGCTAAGTATGATGTTAATCATAGAATTGCATCTCCTTATCACCCACAGTCTAGTGGTCAAGTAGAATTGAGCAATAGAGAGCTCAAATTAATTTTGCAAAAGACTGTTAATAGGTCTAGAAAGAATTGGTCCAAAAAACTTGATGATGCATTGTGGGCTTATAGAACTGCATACAAAAATCCTATGGGTATGTCTCCGTATAAAATGGTTTATGGAAAAGCATGTCACTTACCTCTCGAACTAGAACATAAGGCGTATTGGGCTATTAAAGAGCTCAACTATGATTTTAAACTTGCTGGTGAGAAGAGGTTATTTGATATTAGCTCACTTGATGAATGGAGAACCCAAGCTTATGAAAATGACAAGTTGTTTAAAGAAAAAGTTAAAAGATGGCATGACAAAAGGATACAAAAGCGTGAGTTTAATGTAGGTGATTATGTATTGCTATACAACTCTCATTTAAGATTTTTTGCAGGAAAACTTCTCTCTAAATGGGAAGGCCCCTACGTTATCGAGGAGGTCTATCGTTCTGGTGCCATAAAAATCAACAACTTTGAAGGCACAAATCCGAAGGTGGTAAACGGTCAAAGAATCAAACATTATATCTTAGGTAATCCCATAAATGTTGAAACCAATATTATTGAAACCGTAACCCCAGAGGAATACATAAGGGACACTTTCCCGAACGTTTGAGACTGCGAAAAGGAATAGGTATGTGGTACGGTAAGTAAACAGACTCCAAAACAATTTTGAAGGCAATATTTCTCCGTTTTGGAATATTTAGAAAAATAGAAAAATAAGTAGCAGTCCGGGAAGGACACAAGGGTCCCACGAGGGTGGTGGGCACGCCCTACCCCTCTGGGCGCCCCCCTACCTCGTGAGCACCTCGTGTGCCTTCCGGACTCCGTTTTCTTGCACATTATGTATTTTGGTCGGTAAAAATTCATTATATAACCTCCCGAAGGTTTTGACTCTCGTATCACGCAAATCTCCTCTATTATTGTTTTCGAGCTGTTGCTGCTGCAGATTAGAGCAAGATGTCTTCTCAAGAGTCAATCGAGGAGAGTCGGGTATCTAATCCGGCACCGGAACCAAGGGCAAACAGCGACACTGACCACTTTGGGACAGCAACGGAGGAAGAGATGGAGGCTGACTTGATGAGAGTAGATGCCATGGAGGATCAAGAAGTCACCTCTCGCCTCCGAGCTAGGTTCACGATGGGGGAACTACAGAGCTCAGCTATTCCAAATTCGGTTATCCCTTCTAATGTTAGATTTCTTTCTTATGAAAATATGAAGAGGAGTGTCACTTGTTCTCCCGCAGCTATGCAACACCCTTGGGTGCAAGGAGCTTTAGCTGTCAAAGGAAAGCTTCGTAAGGAAATAATGGACCTCAAACAGCAAGTCAATAAGCTCGAGGAGGAGAACCGCATCCTGAGGGGAATCATCACCAAGAATATTACACCGACAACAAAGAAGGAGATATAATCACATGGGTATGGGCACTCCCCTTGGCAACTGCCAAGCTTGGGGGAGGTGCCCCGGTATCGTATCACCATCACAACTCCTATCTTTATCATTTTTCTTAGTTCGATCTTATTAGTAGTATCTTGATCTAGTGGAATAAAGTTTATGGCATGATCTAGTTTTGAGTTTGCTTTATGATCTCTCTTTGTAATCGAGTCCGTAAGCTATATATAATAAAGATTAGTGTTGAGTCAAGGGCTTGATTATTTTGCCATGATCTTGGGTGAATAAAAGAAAGAAGAAAAGAATAAAAAGAAACAAAAAGTTCATATTGATCTTATTGAGAGTAATGACTTCGCATAGAAAGAGTATGATGATTAAAAGTTGTTGGGAGTTGGCAAACATAGCTTTGGTCATTGTTGCAATTAATAGGAAGTAATAAGGAAAGAGAGGTTTTCACATATAGATATATTATCATTGACATCTTTTATGATTGGGAGCACTCATTAAAATATGACATGCTAAAGAGTTGATGTTGGAAAAGGAAGACAACGTAATGAGTTATGTCTTTCTTATATCTGAGATAAAGTATGTTGTCATGGATCCTCTAACTTGTTGAGCTTGCATTTCCCACTCATGCTAGCCAAATTCTCAGCACCAAGTAGAAATACTACTTGTGCTTCCAAAATCCTAAACCAGTTTTGCAATGAGAGTCCACCATATCTACCTATGGATTGAGTAAGATCCTTCAAGTAACTTGTCATCGGTGCAAGGCAATAAAAATTGCTCTAAATATGTATGACTGATTGGTGTGGGAGAAATAAGCTTTATACGATCTTGTGATGTGGAAGTAATAAAAGCGATGAACTGCATAATAAAGGTTCATATCACAAGGGGCAATATAAAGTGATGTTCTTTCGCATTGAGATTTTATGCATCCAACCATAAAAGCGCATGGCAACCTCCGCTTCCCTCAGCGAAGGGCCTATCTTTTATTATTATGTTCTATCTTATGCAAGAGTCACGGTGATCTTCACCTTTCGCTTTTCATTTTATCCTTTGGCAAGCTCAGCATGTTGGAAAGAACATGATATATATATATATATATATATATATATATATATATATATATATATATATAATTGGATGTAGGGGAGCATGAACTATTATTGTTGACATTACCCTTGAGGTAAAAGGTTGTGGGGCAAAACTATAAGCCCCTATCTTTCTCTGTGTCCGATTAAAACTCCGTAACCACAAGTATTGCGTGAGTGTTAGCAATTATGGAGGACTAAATGATAGTTGAGTATGTGGACTTGCTTTTTAGCTCTGACATTGACTCTTTCCGATGTGATGATAAATTGCAATTGCTTCAATGACTGAGATTATAGTTTGTTGGAGCCCAATAAGGTATATGATTTATACTTTTGCATTGTGAATAGATCATCACTTGAACATAAGTAATCATATGACAAAATCTATATATGTTGTTGTTATGAGAATAATCATGATGCCTTCATGTCCGTATTTTATTTTTATCGACGCCTCTACCTCTAAACATGAGGACATATTTATTGTTATCGGCTTTTCGCTTGAGGACAAGCGAGGTCTAAGCTTGGGGGAGTTGATACATCCATTTTGCATCATGCTTTTATATTGATATTTATTGCATTACGGACTGTTATTTCACTTTATGTCACAATACTTATGGCTATTCTCTCTTATTTTACAAGGTTTACATAAGGAGGGAGAATGCCGGCAGCTGGAATTCTGGGCTGGAAAAGGAGCAAATATTAGAGACCTATTCTGCGCAACTCCAAAAGTCCTGAAACTCCACAGAACATCTTAAAATAAATGAAGAAAAATCCTCGCCAAAGATGAAGGCCAGGGGGCCCACACCCTGCTCACGAGGGTGGGGGGCGCCCCCCCCCCTAGGGCGTGCCCCCTACCTCGTGGACCCCCTGGTGGCTCTCCGACGTCCATCTTCTACTATATGAAGTCTTTCGATGAGAAAAAAAAATCAAGAGGAACTTTTCGGGACGAGACTCCGCCGCCACGAGGCGGAACCTTGGCGGAACCAATCTCGAGCTCCGACAGAGCTGTTCTGCTGGGGAAACTTCCCTCCGGGAGGGGGAAATCATCACCATCGTCATCACCAACGCTCCTCTCATCGGGAGAGGGCAATCTCCATCAACATCTTCACCAGCACCATCTCATCTCCAAACCCTAGTTCATCTCTTGTATCCAATTCTTGTTTCAAAGTCCGGGATTGGTGCTAGTAGGTTGCTAGTAGTGTTGATTACTCCTTGTAGTTGACGCTAGTTGGTTTATTTGGTGGAAGATCATATGTTCAGATCCTATATGCATATTATTACCCCTCTGATTATGAACATGAATATGATTTGTGAGTAATTACGTTTGTTCCTGAGGACAAGGGAGAAGTCTTGCTATTAGTAGTCATGTGAATTTGGTATTCGTTTGATTTTTTGATAAGATGTATGTTGTCTAGCCTCTAGTGGTGTTATGTGAACATCGACTACATAACACTTCACCATTATTTGGGCCTAGAGGAAGGCATTGGGAAGTAATAAGTAGATGATGGGTTGCTAGAGTGACAAAAGCTTAAACCGTAGTTTATGCGTTGCTTCGTAAGGGGCTGATTTGGATCCACATGTTTCATGCCATGGTTACTTTTGTTGTAGTTGCGGATGCTTGCAATAGAGGTTAATCATAAGTGGGATGCTTGTTCAAGTAAGAACATCACCCAAGCACCGGTCCACCGACATATCAAATTATCAAAGTATCGAACGCGAATCATATGAACGTGATGAAAACTAGCTTGATGATATTCCCATGTGTCCTCGGGAGCGCTTTTCCTTATATAAGAGTTTGTTCCGGCTTGTCCTTTGCTGCAAAAAGGATTGGGCCACCTTGCTGCACTTTATTTTCTTTTGTTACTTGTTGCTCGTTACAATTTATCTTATCACAAAACTATCTGTTACCACTTATTTCAGTACTTACAGAGAATACCTTGATGAAAACCGCTTATCATTTCCTTCTGCTCCTCGTTGGGTTCGACACTCTTACTTATTGAAAGGACTACGATAGATCCCCTATAATTGTGGGTCATCAATAACCCACAAGTATAGGGGATCGCAACAACTTTTGAGGGTAGAGTATTCAACCCAAATTTATTGATTCGACACAAGGGGAGCCAAAGAATATTCCCAAGTATTAGTAGCTGAGTTGTCAATTCAACCACACCTAGAAACTTAGTATCTGCAGCAAAGTGTTTAGTAGCAAAGTAATATGATAGTGGTGGTAGCGGCAACAAAAGTAAAGACAACAAAAGTAATGTTTTTGGTATTTTGTAGTGATTGTAACAGTAGCAGCGGGAAAGTAAATAAGCGTAAACCAGTATATGGAAAACTCGTACGCACCGGATCAATGATGGATAATTATGCCGGATGCGGTTCATCATGTAACAGTCATAACATATGGTGACACAGAACTAGCTCCAATTCATCAATGTAATGTAGGCATGCATTCCGTATATAGTCATACGTGCTTATGGAAAAGAACTTGCATGACATCTTTTGTCCTACCCTCCCGTGGCAGCGGGGTCCTATTGGAAACTAAGGGCTATTAAGGCCTCCTTTTAATAGAGAACCGGAACAAAGCATTAGCACATAGTGAATACATGAACTCCTCAAACTATGGTCATCACCGGGAGTTGTCCCGATTATTGTCACTTCGGGGTTGCCGGATCATACCACATAGTAGGTGACTATAGACTTGCAACATAGGATCAAGAACTCACATATATTCATGAAAACATAATAGGTTCAGATCTGAAATCATGGCACTCGGGCCCTAGTGACAAGCATTAAGCATAGCAAAGTCATAGCAACATCAATCTCAGAACATAATATATACTAGGCATCAAACCCTATCAAAACTAACTCGATTACATGATGAATCTCATCCAACCCATCACCGTCCAGCAAGCCTACGATGGAATTACTCACGCACGGCGGTGAGCATAATGAAATTGGTGATGGAGGATGGTTGATGATGACGACAGCGACGAATCCCCCTCTCCGGAGCCTCGAACGGACTCCAGATCAGCCCTCCCGAGAGGTTTTAGGGCTTGGCGGTGGCTCCGTATCGTAAAACACGATGATTTCTTCTCTCTGATTTTTTTCTCTCCGAAAGCAAATATATAGAGTTGGAGTTGGCGTCGGAGGGCATCCAGGGGGCCCACGAGGTAGGGGGCGCGCCCTAGAGGGGGGGTGCCCCCCACCCTCGTGGACAGGGTGTGGGCCCCCTGGTCTTCATCTTTGGCGAGAATTTTTTATTATTTTTTCTACGATGTTCCGTGGAGTTTCAGGTTATTCTGAGAATATTTGTTTTCTGCACATAGAACAACACCATGGTAATTCTGCTGAAAACAGCGTCAGTCCGGGTTAGTTCCATTCAAATCATACAAGTTAGAGTCCAACACAAGGGCAAAAGTGTTTGGAAAAGTAGATACGACGCAGACGTATCACGCGCCTACCCCCCCCCCCCCCCCCAGGTGCACCCTCCACCCTCGTGGGCCCCCTGTTGCTCCACCGATGTACTCCTTCCTCCTATATATACCTACGTACCCCAAACGATCAGATACGTAGCCAAAACCCTAATTCCACCGCCGCAACCTTCTGTATCCACGAGATCCCATCTTGGGGCCTGTTCCGGAGCTCCACCGGAGGGGGCATCCATCATGGAGGGCTTCTACATCAACACCATAGCCTCTTCGATAAAGTGTGAGTAGTTTACCTCAGACCTTCGGGTCCATAGTTATTATCCGGATGGCTTCTTCTCTCTTTTTGGATCTCAATACAATGTTCTCCCCCTCTCTTCTGGAGATCTATTCGATGTAATCTTCTTTTTGTGGTGTGTTTGTTGAGATCGATGAATTGTGGGTTCATGATCAAGATTATCTATGAACAATATTTGAATCTTCTCTGAATTCTTTTATGTATGATTGGTTATCTTTGCAAGTCCCTCTGAATTATCAGTTTGGTTTGGCCTACTAGATTGATCTTTCTTGCAATGGGAGAAGTGCTTAGCTTTGGGTTCAATCTTGCGGTGTCCTTTCCCGGTGACAGTAGGGGCAGCAAGGCACATATTATATTGTTGCCATCGAGGATAACAAGATGGGGTTTTTATCATATTGCATGAATTTATCCCTCTACATCATGTCATCTTGCTTAAGGCGTTACTCTGTTTTCATGAACTTAATACTCTAGATGCATGCTGGATAGCGGTCAATGAGTGGAGTAATAGTAGTAGATGCAGGCAGGAGTCGGTCTACTTGTCTTGGACGTGATGCCTATATACATGATCATACCTAGATATTCTCGTAACTATGCTCAATTCTATCAATTGCTCAACAGTAATTCGTTCACCCACCGTAAAATACTTATGCTATTGAGAGAAGCCGCTAATGAAACCTATGGCCCCCGGGTCTATCTTCATCATATTAATCTTCCAATACTTAATTATTTCCTTTGCTTTTATTTTACTTTGCATCTTTATCACAAAAATACCAAAAATATTATTCTGTCATATCTATCGGATCTCACTCTCGTAAGTGACCGTGAAGGGATTGACAACCCCTTATCGCATTGGTTGCGAGGAGTTATTTGTTTTGTGCAGGTACGAGGGACTCGCGCGTAGCCTCCTACTGGATTGATACCTTGGTTCTCAAAAACTGAGGGAAATACTTACGCTACTTTGCTACATCATCCTTTCCTCTTCGAGGAAATCCAACTCAGTGCTCAAGTGGTAGCAAGAAGATTTCTGGCGCCGTTGCAGGGGAGGTCTACGCAAAAGTCAACATACCAAGTACCCATCGCATACCCTTATCTCCCGCATTACATTATTTGCCATGTGCCTCTCGTTTTCCTCTCCCCCCACTTCACCCTTGCCGTTTTATTCGCCCTCTCTCTATCTATCCTCCCTCTCTTTCTCTATTTGCCTCTTTTTGCCCGCTTGCTTTTTGTTTGCTTGTGTGTTGGATTGCCTGCTTGTCACGATGGCTCTACCTAGATTTCGTGATCTTCACCTTAAAAGGTTAGAAGAGATCGAAACCAATGTCAGGAGTTTTATGGTTTTGCAATTTGAGCATAATAATTTCTTCAGAAATGAGCTTAAGGAATAGAAAAGTTTTATGAATAAAGAGCTTGATGATATGTCTAAAGAATTTGATGGTTTAAGATCCCAAATTGCTCATCTTGAGAAATTGACTCCTGAAATTTCGGATTAACAGGCTACCTTAGTTAATAGGATGGTCGCTAAACCGGATTTTTATGAAAATAAGGATGAAGATCTAAAAGTTATTGATGTGTCCCCTATTAAATCTTTGTTTTGCAATATGAATCTTGATAATGATGGGATTGAATATGATCCGCCTTTACCTAGAAGGCGTTCCAAAAATTTAGAGTTTTTAGATCTTGATGCTAAATTTGATGAAAGTGGGATTGAAGAAATTAAAACCCTAGATGTTACTAAACCCACTATTTTGGATTTCAACGAATTTAATTATGAAAATTTCTCTTTGATTGATTGTATTTCCTTGTTGCAATCTGTGCTAAATTCTCCTCATGCTTATAGTCAAAATAAAGCGTTTACTAAACATATCGTTGATGCCTTGATGCAATCTTATGAAGAAAAACTTGAGTTGGAAGTTTCTATCCCTAGAAAACTTTACGATGAGTGGGAACCAACTATTAAAATTAAAACTAAAGATCATGAATGCTATGCTTTGTGTGATTTGGGTGCTAGTGTTTCCACGATTCCAAAGACTTTGTGTGATTTGTTAGGTTTCCGTGATTTTGATGATTGCTCTCTAAAGTTGCACCTTGCGGATTCCACTATTAACAAACCTATGGGAAGAATTAATCATGTTCTTATTGTTGCAAATAGGAATTCTGTGCCCGTAGATTTTATCGTTCTTGACATAGATTGCAATCCTTCATGTCCTATTATTCTTGGTAGACCTTTCCTTAGAATGATTGGTGCAATTATTGATATGAACGAAGGAAATATTAGATTCCAATTTCCGTTAAGGAAACGCATGGAACACTTTCCTAGAAAGAAAATTAAATTACCTTATGAATCTATTATGAGAGCCACTTATGGATTGCCTACCAAAGATGGCAATACCTAGATCTATCCTTGCTTTTTATGCCTAGCTAGGGGCGTTAAACGATAGCGCTTGTTGGGAGGCAACTCAATTTAGTTTTATTCCTTGATTTTTGCTCTTGTTTAGTAATAAATAAATAATTTATCTAGCCTCTATTTTGCTTGTGTTTTTTGTGTTTAATTAGTGTTTTTGCCAAGTAGAACCGTTGGGAAGACTTGGGGAAAGTCTTGATATCTTGCTGTAAAAAACAGAAACTTTAGCGCTCACGAGAACTGCTGCCATTTTTATTTGGAAAGTGATATTTAGTTAATTATTTTTTAAGATGATTAATAGATAAATTCCTCACGTCCATAAATTCATTTTAGAATTTTTCGGGTTCCAGATCTTTCGCTAGCTACAGATTACTACAGACTGTTCTGTTTCTGACAGATTCTGTTTTTCGTGTGTTGTTTGCTTATTTTGATGAATCTATGGCTAGTAAAATAGTCTATAAACCATGGAGAAGTTGGAATACAGTAGGTTTAACACCAATATAAATAAAGAATTAGTTCATTACAGTACCTTGAAGTAGTCTTTTGTTTTCTTTCGCTAACGGAGCTCACGAGATTTTCTACTTTAAGTTTTTTGTTGTGAAGTTTTCAAGTTTTGGGTAAAGATTTGATGGATTATGGAACAAGGAATGGAAAGATACTAAGCTTGGGGATGCCCATGGCACCCCCAAGATAATCTAAGGACACCTAAAAGCCAAAGCTTGGGGATGCCCCGAAAGGCATCCCCTCTTTCGTCTACTTCTATCGGTAACTTTACTTGGAGCTATATTTTTATTCACCACATGATATGTGTTTTGCTTGGAGCGTCTCGTACGATTTGATTCTTTGATTTTTAGTTTACCACAATCATCCTTGCTGTACACACCTTTTGAGAGAGCCATACATGATTTGGAATTTGTTAGAATACTCTATGTGCTTCGCTTATATCATTTGAGTTATATAATTTTTGCTCTAGTACTTCACTTATATTTTTTAGAGCACGTTGGTGGAATTGTTTTATAGAAACTATTGATCTCTCATGCTTCACTTATATTATTTGAGAGTCTTAAATAGCATGGTAATTTTCTTAAATAATCCTAATATGCTTGGTATTCAAGAATAGTAAAAACTTTCTTATGAGTGCGTTGAATGCTATGAGAAGTTTGTTGCTTGATAATTGTTTTGAGATATGAAGATGGTGATATTAAAGTTGTACTAGTTGAGTAGTTGTGAATTTGAGAAATACTTGTGTTAAAGTTTATGATTCCCGTAGCATGCACGTATGGTGAACCGTTATGTGATGAAGTCGGAGCATGATTTAATTTTTGATTATCTTCCTTATGAGTGGCGGTCGGGGATGAGCGATGGTCTTTTCCTACCAATCTATCCCCCTAGGAGCATGCGCGTAATACTTTGCTTTGATAACTTGTAGATTTTTGCAATAAGTATATGAGTTCTTTATGACTAATGATGAGTTCATGGATTATACAAACTTTTCTTCCGTCCACCATTGCTAGCCTCTCTAATACCGCGCACCTTTCGTCGGTATCATACACCCACCATATACCTTCCTCAAAACAGCCACCATACCTACCTATTATGGCATTTCCATAGCTATTCCGAGATATATTTCCATGCAACTTTCCACCGTTCCGTTTATTATGACACACTCCATCATTGTTATATTGCTTAGCATGATCATGTAGTTGACATCGTATTTGTGGCAAAGCCACCATTCATAATTCTTTCATACATGTCACTCTTGATTCATTGCATATCCCGGTACACCGTCGGAGGCATTCATATAGAGTCATATTTTGTTCTTAGTATCGAGTTGTAATTGTTGAGTTGTAAGAAAATAAAAGTGTGATGATCATCATTATTAGAGCATTGTCCCAGTGAGGAAAGGATGATGGAGACTATGATTCCCCCACAAGTCGGGATGAGACTCCGGACGAAAAAAAAGAGGCCATAAAAAAAGAGAAAAGGCCCAAATAAAAAAAGTGAGAGAAAAAGAGAGAAGGGACAATGTTACTATCCTTTACCACACTTGTGCTTCAAAGCAACACCATGATATTCATGATAGAGATTCTCTCATTTCGTCACTTTCATATACTAGTGGGAATTTTTCATTATAGAGCTTGGCTTGTATATTCCAATGATGGGCTTCCTCAAAATGCCCTAGGTCTTCATGAGCAAGCAAGTTGGATGCACACCCACTTAGTTTCTTTTGTTGATATTTCAAATACTTATAGCTCTAGTGCATCCATTGCATGGCAATCCCTACTCACTCACATTGATATCTATTGATGGGCATCTCCATAGCCCGTTGATACGCCTAGTAGATGTGATACTATCTTCTCCCTTTTTTGTCTTCTCCACAACCACCATTCTATTCCACATATAGTGTTATATCCATGGCTCATGCTCATGTATTGCGTGAAGATTGAAACGTTTGAGAATGTCAAAAGTATGAAACAATTGCTTGGCTTGTCATCGGGGTTGTGCATGATTTAAATACTTTGTGTGGTGAATAGAGCATAGCCAGACTATATGATTTTGTAGGGATAACTTTCTTCGGCCATGTTATTTTGAGAAGACATTATTGCTTTGTTAGTATGCTTGAAGTATTATTATTATTTTTACGTCAATATTAAACTTTTATCTTGAATCTTTCGGATCTGAATATTCATACCACAATTAAGAAGAAATACATTAAAATTATGCCAAGTAGCACTTCACATCAAAAATTATCTTTTTTATCATTTACCTACTCGAGGACGAGCAGGAATTAAGCTTGGGGATGCTTGATACGTCTCCAATGTATCTATAATTTTTGATTGCTCCATGCTATATTATCTACTGTTTTGGACATTATTGGGCTTTATTATCCACTTTTATATTATTTTTGGGACTAACCTATTAACCGGAGGCCCAGCCTAGAATTGCTGTTTTTTGTGCCTATTTTAGGGTTTCAAAGAAAAGGAATATCAAACGGAATGAAACCTTCGGGAACGTGATTTTTGGAACGAACAACACCCAGGAGACTTGGACCCTATGTCAAGCAATCAACAGGGAGGCCACGAGGTAGGGGGCGCGAATACCCCCCACCCCCCCAGGCGCACCCTCCACCCTCGTGGGCCCCCAGTTGCTCCACCGACGTACTCATTCCACCAATATATATACCTCCGTACCCCCAAATGATCAGATACGGAGCCAAAGCCCTAATTCCACCACCGCAACCTTTGTATCCATGAGATCCCATCTTGGGGCCTGTTCCGGAGCTCCGCCGGAGGGGGCATCCATCACGGAGGGCTTCTACATCAACACCATAGCCTCTCCGATGAAGTGTGAGTAGTTTACCTTAGACCTTCGGATCCATAGTTATTAGCTAGATGGCTTCTTCTCTCTTTTTGGTTCTCAATACAATGTTCTCCCCCTCTCTTGTGGAGATCTATTCGATGTATTCTTCTTTTTGCAGTGTGTTTGTTGAGACCGATGAATTGTGGGTTTATGATCAAGATTATCTATGAACAATATTTGAATCTTCTCTGAATTCTTTTATGTATGATTGGTTATCTTTGCAAGTCTCTTCGAATTATCAGTTTGGTTTGTCCTACTAGATTGATCTTTCTTGCAATGGGAGAAGTGCTTAGCTTTGGGTTCAATCTTGCGGTGTCCTTTCCCAGTGACAGTAGGGGCAGCAAGGGATGTATTGTATTGTTGCCATCGAGGATAACAAGATGGGGTTTTTATCATATTGCATGAATTTATCCCTCTACATCATGTCATCTTGCTTAAGGCGTTACTCTGTTTTCATGAACTTAATACTCTAGATGCATGCTGGATAGCGGTCGATGAGTGGAGTAATAGTAGTAGATGCAGGCAGGAGTCGGTCTACTTATCTCGGACGTGATGCCTATATACATGATCATACCTTGATATTCTCATAACTATGCTCAATTCTGTCAATTGCTCAACAGTAATTCGTTCACCCACCGTAAAATACTTATGCTCTTGAGAGAAGCCACTAGTGAAACCTATGGCCCCCGGGTCTATCTTCATCATATTAATCTTCCAATACTTAGTTATTTCCTTTGCTTTTATTTTACTTTGCATCTTTATCACAAAAATACCAAAAATATTATTCTATCATATCTATCAGATCTCACTCTCGTAGGTGACCGTGAAGGGATTGACAACCCCTTATCGCGTTGGTTGCGAGGAGTTATTTGTTTTGTGCAGGTACGAGGGACTCGCGCATAGCCTCCTACTAGATTGATACCTTGGTTCTCAAAAACTGAGGGAAATACTTACGCTACTTTGCTGCATCATCCTTTCCTCTTCAAGGAAATCCAACGCAGTGCTCAAGAGGTAGCAGACCCCTCGACCTAAGACAAAGGTCGTCAAGAAACCTGCCAAGAAGAAGGCAGTTGAATCCACCGGGTTGAACCTGGACGAGGACCTTGATAATCCGAACTCAGAGGTAGAACTTGATTCTCTTGGTTCATTGTTCACACACCTCATTGATAATGACCCTTATCAGGAGGACGCTGAAGCTAGTCGGGCTGAAGATGTAGAGGTAATTACTCTTTCCTCCGGTTCAGATCCTCGGCCAACATAGAAAACTCGTCAAGCAAACCGGAAAGTAAAATTTTCACACCCTCTAGCTTATCTGGATCCCAACTTTCTTTTGAAGAAACAGCAGCATGAAGCTTGCCGCACAACCCGGCACAGCGGCCACATAGTTACTTCGGCCGGTTTACCGAACACTGCAACTCGGAAACATCGATCAGAGGTCTCATATATTTCTGATACTCTTTATCCCAAGGCAGATTATTTCAGGCAACCTCTTAATCCGTATGATTCAAACTATCAGGGAACACCTCATTCATCATCTGGCGAGTCAACGGCCACATAGCTCCCTCCTCTCAAGACTGTTCCTGGGTAAACACTTTAAACTTACCCCTTTGACGCTTTATACTTGTGTGCTATACTAACCTTTATATATTTTCCTTTCAGAGCCAAGGCCATACCGAGCAAAAAGGCCAAATTGAATAAACCAGCCGATGATAACCCGGTTGAACATAACCCAGAGCAGTTTGAGCCGAACGCTGATGACATACATGATGATCTGCCACCATGACACCTTTACTGAACCGATGGAAGCAGATTCCACCGGCCGTGCTACTGACCCGCCAAGCCCAGCCAAAGTCGCAGACAAACTTCCAAGCCCAGCTAAAGCCGCTGATGAACAATCAGACGATGTCATTGTTACTGGCATCGGCCACACTACCCCTGGCAATCCTATCGCTTTATCAAAGCATAGTGCCAAAGAAGAGCTTTCTGCTATGGACAAGTCAAATGTAAAACGGATTTATCCAGCTATGCCCACCTCAACGCTCAAGAGATTCATTCTGGTTTCTTGAACCGCCTGTATACTAGTCGTGACTATGAAGCCGGTTTAGTAGGCCTGATGAAGGAGCGATATGAGGTAAACACTGTTAACTCTTCATAATTGTTTCTTTTGTTCAATTTCTACTATCAACACTAGCAGCCCTCAAGGGCCGGTTTATGATATCAACATGAATCGGGACTTCGTAATACTTCAACTTTTGCCTGCGTAGCCCCCAAGGGTCGGTTTATCATTTTATGATAACCAGGACTTTAAAGTATGAATCTTGCAATTTTGCATGTGTAGCCCCCAGGAATCGGTTTATACCTTTAGGATGAATCGGTACCTTCCTGTCATGAAGCTTCCAAAACTCTTGATAACCATCTTTGTAAACCGTTTAATGAAGAAAAATCCATAATTTTGTCTTGAGCAAATATACATTAGCCCCCAAGTGCCAAGGGTATACCTTATTATGTGCTTGGGACTTAGAAGGTCAGTTGATAAAAGCCAGATGCATTAGCCCCCAAGTGCCAAGTGTATAACTTGTTATATGCTTGGGACTTCCAACATGCACTACTGACTCATTAAATGTTGCTTGCAGGCTGATCGGAGCCAGAAAGAATCTCAAATCGCTGACCTTCAAGAAAACATCAAATCCCAGTAAGCTGAAACCTCCATGGTGAAATAGGAGCTGACTGGCGCTTTAACCACCATGGAACAACTGAAGGAAAGCTTCAAGAGCGAACAGGTAGGATGGGATACTGAAAAAATAGATATGCTAAAGCGGGCGGAAGATGCTGAATCAGCTCTTAAACCGGTAGTAGAAGAATTGACTGGCTTGAAGCGGCAAATCAATGCCATGACCACTGCTGTATTTGGTAAGTACCCTTATGATAAGTTTCAACATGTATTATCCCATAAACTGTCGATTTATGAATATGTTCAATGATGCAGGATCTCGCATTACCCACCTAGGCTCTAATATGCAGAAGAAGTTGAAGGCTGCCTATACTCATATAGAGCAATTATATTCCTGCTCTCAACGGATCATTAGTGCTGCTACTCATAATAAACCGCCCCAACCTTGATCAAGGAATCATTAGAGAAGCTGTCAATGCGGCCTGCCCGTTTGGACGAGTTAAAAAGATCAGCTACAACAGCGGGTGCTCTGACTGCGCTAACCCGGGCTAAAGCTTGGATACCAGATCTTGACTCGGCGGATATAGGAAGTGGCTATCAGAGCATAAGGGAAGATGGGTCAGAATTTGATAATGGCGATCTCCGAGCTTTGACAAAGGAAATGCGCCCACTAGCAAGCAAATTGGCTGAAGAAACAGATCTTTCTCACTATCAGCCCGTTTATGATTCTGACAATAAACGACTTCCTGCGCCAACGCATGATGTGGAAGATCTTATCCCGCCAATCTGTAAGAACACCTATGCCCCTGATGTTGACCCCTCCACCCTTATAAGCAATGAAGCTGTATTCAAGGCCCTAACTAGAATCGACTGGACAACCATTGACTTCCAGCTACTGGGTAGAGAGGAGGAGGATGAACCGGCACAGGATGACCCGCAGCCGTCAAGTCGGCCTAAAGAATCATGATCCGGAGGCCGGTTTAGCCCTCTACATACTTCAATCCTTTGCTTGAAAAAAACAGTTATCCTTTTGGGCATCAAAGCGCCTTGTAATAGACTAGTTTAAACACTTGGTCTCTATGCCATCGTGCATATTTACTTTTGCCTCATACTGTTAATCCGCCATGATTTATGCTATGTCCGCTTATGATCCTTAATAGCTTTATTAACTCTGTTTCTGCATATGACAAGTATAAATTGCCCTGGCGGTTTATCGCCAGGCGGGTCATAATGCCCAACATATAACCCAGGTTTATAACCAGGCTGTAAATAATAAAAATCAAATATGAAATATATCATACCTGTGATATTGAATCACATTGTTGGCTTACCAATGTTCTGTAGGAAGGGAGGTAACACAAATCTTGAGTACTGATAACTCCTCCTTACTTTGCTGGTTTATAATAAAACCATGCCGGGTTGTAATAAACACCGGATTATTCGTATGTCATTCTGGCGACTTGTAGTCAAAGCCAAACCGGGTGAATCAACACCGGTTTACATCTGATTGTAAACCGACGATTTATAATCGATAGCCAAGCTAGGTCAATAGATACCAGGAATATTCTTAATTTGTTTGGCCAACTTATAGTCAACAGCCAGGCCAGGTCAATAAGCACTGGATTATAATTGATCATGTACTAACAAATTATAGTTGAAAGCCAAGCTGGGTCAATAAACATCGGTTTATCATAAGATATTATAAACCTCATCAAAGGATAAAAAACTTGGCAAATAGAAACATAAAAAGAACATGTGAGGCTTTTCATGGGCTGCCAGGCCACTGAGTTAAACCATTTTACAAAGCCTTTTAAGATGGACCTCACATTAACCAATCGTAGTTTTAACTTTGACAAGTTCAGGGTCTATGAGATTGACTTGTCAAACGTTCGACGGGTCATACCAGGATTACCTGGATGGATTTGCTTACTTAAAAAGGCAGGATAGCCCGGGGTTTTAGGTGAATACACCTGGCTTCCAAGCCTGGCTTGATAGCCTATTACAAGGGTGTAGACTCTTTATTCTTTGAGAAGCAAAGAACCCCCGAGCAATATTTTGAGCTGTGCTCAGTGGGTGCCTATGTTTGAGTTGTGCTTTTGCAACACTGTCTTTGACCCCCACGTGATTTCCTTTTGGCCTTAAGCCGATCAAGAGGTGTAGCTATGGTTCAAATACAACCAAGGCCCCAAGTGATTTCCCTGGTGGCCTTATGCCGATCAAGAGGTGTAGCTATGGTTCGAATACGACCAAGCCCCCAAGTGATTATATATATATGGCTTTATAAGCCAGATCAATGGGTAAACAGAACTCCGCTTTATAAACAGAAGCCCCCATGTAACCACACATGATGTAAGAAAAACAGCAGAGACCCCGCTTTAGCTGAGGCTCCGTTTTATTATATTGATCATAATATATACATTGTCATAACTATGTACATACGAAGAGCCTGTGGCTCAAGTATAGTAAGGCCGAAGATGAGCTATATTCCACAGCCATTGGGTCTCCAACTCCGATTTACGTGAGTCTTTGTGCTCATGAACATTGATAAGGTAGTATGATCCATTGTGCAGATTTTTGCTGACCACAAAAGGTCCTTCCCAAGGCGGGGACAACTTGTGCATATCAGTCTGATCCTGGATGAGCCAGAGCACGAGATCGCCTTCTTAAAAAGTTCTGGTTTTAACCCGGCGGCTGATACGTCCATTTTGCATCATGCTTTTATATCGATATTTATTGCATTATGGGCTGTTACTACACATTATGTCACAATACTTATGCCTATTCTCTCTTATTTTACAAGGTTTACATAAAGAGGGAGAATGCCGGCAGCTGGAATTCTGGGCTGGAAAAGGAGCAAATATTAGAGACCTATTTGGCACAGCTCCAAAAGTCCTGAAACTTCACGGAAGTTATTTCCAGAATATATAAAAAATACTGAGCGCAAGAAGTACCAGAGGGGACCCACACCCTGGCCACGAGGGTGGGGGTGCGCCCCTGCCTCGTGGGCCCCCCGGTGGCCCTCCGATGCCCATCTTCTGCTATATGGAGTCTTTCATTGGGGAAAAATCATAAGCAAGCTTTCGGGACAAGACTCCGCCACCACGAGGCGGAACCTTGGCAGAACCAATCTAGGGCTCTGGAGGAGCTGTTCTGTCGGGGACACTTCCCTCCGGGAGGGGGAAATCATCACCATCGTCATCACCAACGATCCTCTCATCAGGAGGGGGCCAATATCCATCAACATCTTCACCAGTACCATCTCATCTCAAACCCTAGTTCATCTCTTGTATCCAAACCCTAGTACATGTGGGTTGCTAGTAGTGTTGATTACTCCTTGTAGTTGATGCTAGTTGGTTTATTTGGTGGAAGATCATATGTTCAGATCCTATATGCATATTATTACCCCTCTGATTATGAATATGATTTGTAAGTAATTACGTTTGTTCCTGAGGACAAGGGAGAAGTCTTGCTATTAGTAGTCATGTGAATTTGGTATTCGTTCGATATTTTGATGAGATGTATGTTGTCATCCCTCTAGTGGTGTCATGTGAACGTCGACTACATGACACTTCACCATTATTTGGGCCTAGAGGGAGGCATTGGGATGTAATAAGTAGATGACGGGTTGCTAGAGTGACAGAAGCTTAAACCCTAGTTTATGCGTTTCTTCGTAAGGTGCTGATTTGGATCCATATGTTTCATGCTATGGTTTAATCATAAGTCGAATGCTTGTCCAAGTAAGGGCAGTACCCAAGCACCAGTCCACCCACATATCAGATTATCAAAGTACCAAACACGAATCATATGAGCAACAAGTTTTCAAGTGTCAGAAGATGGTGGAGCGTGGACTCGATTCCAATCACATAATGATCACGGAGTTCACCAACAACCACAAGTTGGACGTCAAGGACATTGGGGAGGCCATCTTCAAGCTTCATGAGAAAATCGAGCACCTCCAAGCCCAGATCTATGACCTGCAAAATCAAAACTGTGAGTATGAATATAGATTCAAGAGGATGAGTTTGGCTGCAGATTTAAGAATGCAGGAGACTCGATCATCCTTCTATGATGGTGAGCCCATGCCTTGGAAGAGGGACGACAAGCCTACATCATCAACAACTCCATCTCCTTCACCGGCAAAAGTGATATAATCACATGGATATGGGCACTCCCCTTGGCAACTGCCAAGCTTGGGGGAGTGCCCCGGTATCGTATCACCATCACTTTTACCTTTACCGTTTTTCCTAGTTTGATCCTTTTGGTTATATCTTGATCTAGTAGAATAAAGTTTTAGTATGATCTAGTTGTGATTTTTTCTTTATGATCCTTCTATGTAATCGAGTCCGTGAGCCATATATAATAAAGATTAGTGTTGAGTCAAGGGCTTGATTATTTTGCTATGATCTTGAGGGAATAAAATAAAAGAGAAAAATAAAAATAAATAAAAGAGATCATATGGATCTTATGGAGAGTAATGAGCTCACATATAAAGAGCATGATGAATAAAAGTTGTTGAGAGTTGACGTACATAGTTTTGGTCATCGTTGCAATTAATAGGAAGTAATAAAGAAAGATAGGTTTTCACATATAAATATACTATCTTGGACATCTTTTAAGATTGTGAGCACTCATTAAAATATGACATGCTAAAGAGTGGATGTTGGACAAGGAAGACAACGTAATGTGTTATGTTTTCTTACATCCGGAAAAGGCCCCAAGGTGGGATCTCATGGATACAGAAAGTTGCGACTATGGAATTAGGTTTTTGGCTCCTGTTCTGATCATTTAGGGGTACGTGTGTATATATAGGAGGAACGAGTACGTCGGTGGAGCACCAAGGGGCCCACGAGGCAGGGGGCGCGCCCTAGGGGGGGCGCCCCCCCACCCTCGTGACCACCTCTTTGATCCCTTGTAGTAGGGTCCAAGTCTCCTAGATCACGTTCGGTGAGAAAATCACGTTTCCGAAGATTTTATTCCATTTGGATTCCGTTTGATATTCTGTTTATCCAAAACACTGAAATAGGCAAAAAAACAGCAATTCTGGGTTGGGCCTCCGGTTAATAGGTTAGTCCCAAAAATAATATAAAACTGGAAAATAAAGCCCAATATAGTCCAAAACAGTAGATAATATAGCATGGAGCAATCAAAAATTATAGATACGTTGGAGACGTATTAGGCGTCCCCAAGCTTAATTCCTGGTCGTCCTCGAGTAGGTAAATGATAAAAAAAGAAATTTTGATGCGGAGTGCTACTTGGCATAATTTCAATGCAAAACTTCTTAATTGTGGGATGAATATTCAGATTAGAAAGATTCAAGACAAATGTTTATATTGACATAGAAAATAATAATACTTCAAGCATACTAACAAATCAATTATGTCTTTTCAAAATAACATGGCCAAAGAAAGTTATCCCTACAAAATCATATAGTCTGGCTATGCTCCATCTTCCCCACACAAAGTATTTAAATCATGCACAACCCCGATGACAAGCCAAGAAATTGTTTCATACTCTTAACTTTTTCAAAACTTTTTCAATCTTCACGCAATACATGAGCATGGGCCATGGATATAGCACTATAGGTGGAATAGAATGGTGGTTGTAGAGAAGACAAAAAGGAGAAGATAGTCTCACATCAACTAGGTGTATCAACGGGCCATGGAGATGCCCATCAATAGATATCAATGTGAGTGAGTAGGGATTGCCATGCAACGGATGCACTAGAGCTATAAATGTATGAAAGCTTAACAAAAGAAACTAGTGGGTGTGCATCCAACTTGCTTGCTCACGAAGACCTAGGGAAATTTGAGGAAGCCCATCATTGGAATATACAAGCCAAGTTCTATAACGTAAAATTCCCAATAGTATATGAAAGTGACAACATATGAGACTCTCTATATGAAGAACATGGTGCTACTTCAAAGCACAATATATGAGACTTGCTATATCATGGTGCTACTTTGAAGCACAAGTGTGGAAAAAAGGATAGTAGCATTGTCCCTTTTTTATTTATTTATATTTTTTTGGCCCTTCTTTTTTTCTTTTGCCTTTCTCTTTTTTTTGGAACAAAGCTCTATTGAATGATGATCATCACACTTCTATTTATTTACAACTCAATGATTACAACTCGATACTAAAACAAAGTATGACCCTATATGAATACCTCCGGCGGTGTACCGGGATATGCAATGAATCAAGAGTGACAAGTATGAAAGAATTATGAACGATGGCTTTGCCACAAATACTATGTCAACTACATGATCATGCTAAGAAATATGACAATGATGGATGTGTCATGATGAACAAGATGGTGGAAAGTTACATGGCAATATATCTCGGAATGGCTATGGAAATGCCATAATAGGTAGGTATGGTGGCTGTTTTGAGGAAGGTATGGTAGGTGTATGCTACCGGCGAAAGTTGCATGGTATTAGAGAGGCTAGCAAGGGTGGAAGGGTGGGAGTGCGTATAATCCATGGACTCAACATTAGTCATAAAGAACTCATATACTTATTGCAAAAATTTAGAAGTTATCAAAGCAAAGTATTACGCGCATGCTCCTAGGGGGATAGATTGGTAGGAAAAGACCATCGCTCATCCCCGACCGCCACTCATAAGGAAGACAATCAATAAATAAATCATGCTCCGACTTCATCAAATAACGGTTCACCATACGTGCATGCTACGGGAATCACAAACTTCAACACAAGTATTCTTTAAATTCACAACTACTCAACTAGCATGACTTTAATATTATCACCTCCATATCTCAAAACAATTATCATGCTTCAATCTTTTCCTAGTATTCAACACACTCAAAAGAAAGTTTCACAAATCTTGAATACCAAGCATATTATTATTAGGCAAATTACCATGGTATTAAGAGACTCTCAAATTAATTTAAGTGAAGCATGAGAGATCAATAGTTTCTTTAAAACGAATCCACTACCGTGCTCTAAAAGATCTAAGTGAAGCACATAGAGCAAAATTATCTAGCTCAAAGATATAAGTGAAGCACATAGAGCATTCTATCAAATTTTAATTCATGTATGGCTCTCTCAAAAGGTGTGTACAGCAAGGATGATTGTGGCATACTAACAAACAAAGACACAAATAACACAAGACGCTCCAAGCAAAACACATATCATGTTGGTGAATAAAAATATAGCTCCAAGTAAATTACCGATGGAAGTGGACGAAAGAGGGGATGCCTTCCGGGGCATCCCCAAGCTTTGACTTTTTGGTGTCCTTGGATTATCTTGGGGGTGCCATGGGCATCCCCAAGCTTAGGCTCTTGACACTCCTTGTTCCATGATCCATCAAAAGAATTCACCCAAAACTTGAAAACTTCACAACACAAAACTCAAAATAGAAAACTCGTGAGCTCCGTTAGCGAAAGAAAACAAAAGACCACTTCAAGGTACTGTAATGAACTCATTCTTTATTTATATTGGTATTAAACTTACTATATTCCAACTCCTCTATGGATTATAAACTATTTTACTAGCCATAGATTCATCAAAATAAGCAAACAACACACGAAAAACAGAATCTGTCAAAAACAGAACAGTCTGTAGTAATCTGTAGCTAGAGCAAGATCTGGAACCCCAAAAATTCTAAAATAAATTGCTTGACGTGAGGAATTTATCTATTAATAGTCTGAAAAAAGAATCAACTAAATATCACTATTCAAATAAAAATTACAGTAGTTCTCGTGAGCGCTAAAGTTCCTGTTTTTTACAGCAAGTTCAACAAGACTTTCCCCAAGTCTTCCCAACGGTTCTACTTGGCACAAACACTAATTAAACACAAAAAACACAACCAAAACATAGGATAAATAATTTATTTATTACTAAAAATGCACAAAAAGCAAGGAATAAAATAAAACTGGGTTGCCTCCCAACAAGCGCTATCGTTTAACGCCCCTAGCTAGGCATAACGAGCAAGAATAGATCTAGGTATTGCCATCTTTGGTAGGCAATCCATAAGTGGCTCTCATGATAGTTTAATATGGTAATTTTATTTTCTTTCTTGGAAAGTGTTACATGCCCTTTTTAATGGAAATTGAAATCTAATATTCCCTTCCTTCATATCAATAATCGCACCAACCATTCTAAGGAAAGGTCTACCAAGAATAATAGGGCAAGAAGGATTGCAATCTATATCAAGAACAATGAAATCTATAGGCCCATAATTCCTATTTGAAACAATAAGAACATCATTAATTCTTCCCATAGGTTTCTTAATAGTGGAATCCGCAAGATGCAAGTTTAGAGAGCAATCATCAAAATTACGGAAATCTAGTAAATCACACAAAGTCTTAGGAATAGTAGAGACACTAGCACCCAAATCACACAAAGCATAAAACTCATGATCTTTAATTTTAATTTTAATAGTTGGTTTCCACTCATCATAGAGTTTTCTAGGGATAGAAACTTTCAACTCAAGTCTTCCTTCATAAGATTGCATCAAGGCATCAACAATATGTTCGGTGAAGGCTTTATTTCGACTATAAGCATGTGGAGAATTTAGCACGGATTGCAACAAGGAAGTACAATCAATCAAAGAGCAATTTTCATAATTAAATTCCTTGAAATCCAATATAGTGGGTTTAGCAACATCTAGATTTTTATTTCTTTCAATCCCACTTTCATCAATTTCATCATTAAGATCTAAACACTCCGAATTTTTAGAACGCCTTCTAGGTAAAGGAAGATCATATTCAGTTTCGTCAAGATTCATATTGCAAAATAAAGATTTAATTGGAGACACATCAATAACTTTTAGATCTTCATCTTGATTTTCATAGGTATTCGGTTTAGCGGCCATCTTATTGACTAAGGTGGCTTGCATATCCGAAATTTCAGCAGTCATCTTCTCTAGTCGAGCAATCTGGGATCTTATACCCTCAAATTCTTTAGACATATCATCAAGCTCTTTATTCATATAACTCATAAAACATTTTTGTTCCTTAAGCTTGTTTCTAAAGAAATTATTATGCTCAAATTGCAAAACCATAAACTTCCTAACGTTGTTTTCGATCTCCTCTAACCTTTTAAGGTGAAGATCACCAAATCTTGGTTGAGCCATCGCGACAAACAAGCAATCTAACACACGAGCAAACAAAAAGCAAGTGGACAAAAGAGGCAAACAGAGAGGGAGGATAAAGAGAGAGGGCGAATAAAATGGCAAGGGTGAATTGAGGGGAGAGGAAAACGAGAGGCAAATGGAAAATAATGTAATGCGAGAGATAGGGATTGTGATGGGTACTTGGTATATTGACTTTTTGCGTAGACTCCCCGGCAACGGCGCCAGAAATCCTTCTTGCTACGTCTTGAGCTTGCGTTGGTTTTCCCCGAAGAGGAAGGGATGATGCAACAGAGTAGCGTAAGTATTTCCCTCAGTTTTTGAGAACCAAGGTATCAATCCAGTAGGAGCCCACGCTCAAGTCCCTCGTACCTGCACAAAGCGATAGCTACTCGCAACCAACGCGATTAGGGGTTGTCAAGCCCTTCACGGTGACTTACGAGAGTGAGATCTGATAGATAGAATATTTTTGGTATTTTTGATATAAAGATGCAAAGTAAAAAGTAAAAGCAAAGTAAATAGCAAAACAATATAAATTTGATGGAGATTGATATGATGAGAATAGACCTGGGGCCATAGGTGTAGCAACCAGACCTCAAACAGTCTGATCTCTGTGCTCCGGTGTCATCCCTGGATCAGTAATGCTGACACCACACAGTACTCCGAGGATTTATAGCAGAGTAGCAATCACACAATTATTACATCGAGGGTCTCAAAAGAGAACTTATTACAATAAATATGGCTTAAGGCCATCTAATAACGATAACAACGGAAGGCTTGGAAGATAAGTGAGTCCATCAACTCCAACGGCATCATTGAGTATAGAACCACGACCTAAAACTCCTTAATCATCGTCTGAAAAGTCTGCAACATTAACGTTGCATCCCGAAAATGGGTCAGCACATGGAATATGCTAGCAAGGTAACACATAGAGAGTAATGAAATGCAATAGCTATACTATATGCATATTTGGCTGGTGGAAAGCTCTATGGTTACAGTTTTGCGTAAAGCCAATTTTTCCCTACTTCAAAGGAATAAATTAATTACTATCATGGTGGTTGTTAAACATTGAGAATGGTTGACAGCATCCTCAATCCCAATTAAGCATCATCATTAAACAAACCCATCAAAATTATCTTAAGAGTAACATGTTGAGATTCACTTGATAATCCAGGTACTAGATACTCAAGATGTCCATAACCGGGGACACGGCTAACCATGATTAGTTTATTACACTCTGCAGAGGTTTGCGCACTTTTCCCCACAAGACTCGATCGCCTCCATTGGATTTCTCACACTGCATGATGTTTGAGAAATGGATGACCGAGACACAGTCTTTCAGAAGCGCTAGCACCTTACGTTGGATAGACCGGTACACCTACTTTCCCGTACATCTGCTAGTCTACCCTGTAAGAGTTCGCACGACTTAATCAACTATGCCAGAGCCCATAATGGCTTGTGGCTGCACACGGAAGTTTCTAGTATGAATAATCTTATGATCCCTTTGAGCCTGGGTGGCGGTCCAAAAGAAAACAGGCAAGTCCTGATAGAAACCAGGTGCCTCAATCCACCCAGATGTGTGTTTAGGTTGCCACCTTAGATAAACCATTAAAATTAACAAACTCACATCTGTCATGGATATCACTCACCCAATCCACGTCTACTAGCATAGCATGGCATAATAGGCAAACGTAGAAGTAACTCCCAAAGGTTTCATAATAAACAGGTAATAGGTACTACCTCATCTACTTCCCATCCCACAATTTAATTAGGTCATAATCATGCAATGTGTGAGGATTGATCTAATGCAATAAAACTGGGTTGTAGAAAAGGTATGATCAAAGTGTTACTTGCCTTGTTGATGATCCGCGAAACCTAGAGATTCAAAGTAACAGGCGGCGCACTCCAGGTATTCTATCACAAACAAACAAACAAGCATACAATAAGTACTCATCTAATGCACAGGTAAAACTCAAATAGAAGGTCTAACCAGAAAGTTCAACTTAAGAACCCTGGTTTGCAAAAAGAATCAAATCGAACGAAGCAAAAGAATTCAAACGGCGAAAGAAAACAACTTCGTTCTAGTAATCTGGATCTAGGTCAAATTTTACTGTAGCAAAAACTTGTTTAAGTTGATTATTCGGAAAGAGGGTTTTGAGACGAAACTCCAGGCGCTTGAATCGCCTGATTCCGATAAACGAGCGAAAAGTTATACTAAAACGAAAATTGGATCAGAAATCGCGATCAGAAAATAACCGCGGCAAATCCGACGAAAACGAGAAACGACGAACAGAGAAAGAAAGAAATTTTTTTTCAAAAAAAAACTGCACGGAAAATGAGGCGGCGGCGGTGAACCTCGGGCGACGCGCTCCGGCGGCGGCGGCGGGGCTAGGGTTAGGGTTTGGGGCGGCTGTGGGTTGTGGCTCTCGGGCCCCCGGGGTGGCGGCTTATAAAGGCGCCCCGGGCGGAGTCCCGCTTGGGTACGGCCCAAAGTCGGTTCCGTTTTTTTTAAATAATTCCGCTCGGAAGAAAAATAAAAAGAAATACTAAACAGATTCCAAAAATCACGAAATAAATTTTGCCGGGTTCCTAAAATCAAGCCCGATAAAGTGAACATTTATTTGGGCCGAAACTACAACTTTGAAAAACGCGCATTTTTCCTAAATTCAAATAAAAATACCGAAAAATTCCGAAATAAATCTTATTTGATTTTTTTATTAAATCCTCAATATTTCTATATTTTGGGAAAGTCATTTTATTCCCTCTCTCATATTTTTGTAATAGAAATAATTGATGATAAAATAAATAAAATCAAACGATCCTATTTACATAATTTGAGAAAACTCAAATACGTAAATAACGAAATCCCCAACTCTCTCCGTGGGTCCTTGAGTTGCTTAGGATTTTCTAGGATCAAAACCAAAAGCAGAATAAAATATGACCTAATGTATAACATTCCAAATTGACCTAATGTATAACTTACATGTTGACCTAATGTATAACATTCCAAATTGAAAATTTGGGATGTTACGAACCTACCCCCCCTTAAGATGAATCTCGCCCTCGAGATTCGGGTTGGCTAGAAAATAGGTGAGGGTGGTCCTTGAGCAAATCTTCCTCTCGCTCCCAGGTGGCTTCATCCTCCATGTGGTGAGTCCACTGAACCTTACAAAATTTGATAACCTTACTGTGAGTGACTCGGCTGGCAAACTCGAGAATTTTGACTGGTTTCTCCTCATAGGTCAAATTGTTATCCAACTGAATTGCTTCCAATGGCACTGTGTCTCTCAAAGGTATGTCAGCCATCTCTGCGTGACACTTCTTCAACTGAGAAACGTGGAACACATCATGAACTCCTGACAATCCTTCGGGCAATTCCAACTTGTAGGCCACTTCTCCCATATGCTCCAAAACTCGATATGGCCCTACAAATCGTGGTGCTAACTTCCCCTTAACTCCAAAGCGCTTAATCCCTCGAAGTGGGGATACTCGAAGATAAGCTTTGTCTCCGACTTCGTAAACTGTCTCCTTGCGTTTAGAATCTGCGTAGCTCTTCTGCCTGGACTGGGCTACCTTGAGCCTATCGCGAATCAACTTCACCTTCTGTTCAGACTCTTTAATCAGATCTGGTCCAAACAACTGGCGGTCTCCAACTTCGTCCCATGACAACGGTGTCCTGCACCTCCTTCCGTACAAAGCTTCGAAAGGGGCCATCTTCAAACTGGTCTGATAGCTATTATTGTAAGAGAACTCTGCATATGGCAAATTATCGTCCCAACTAGATCCATAATCTAGCGCACAAGCTCTCAACATATCCTCCAAAATATGATTGACTCTCTCGGTCTGTCCATCTATCTGCAGACGAAAAGCTGTACTAAATTCTAGCCTAGTACCCAAAGTCTCATGCAACTGCTTCCAGAACTTCGAGGTAAACTGAGTTCCTCTATCTGATACGATACTCCTCGGAACTCCATGCAAACATACGATCTTGGTCATGTATATCTTTGCCAACTTAGCACTGGTGTAAGTGGTCTTTACTGGGATGAAATGAGCTACTTTCGTCAATCGATCAACTACAACCCAAATCGAGTCATAGCCTGAATGAGTCCTTGGTAACCCAGTGATAAAATCCATGCCTATCTTATCCCACTTCCATTCGGGTATCGGCAACGGTTGCAACAATCCTGCTGGCTTCTGATGCTCTGCCTTTACTCTCTGACATACGTCACAAACTGCTACATACTCCGCAATATCTTTCTTCATTCCGGTCCACCAGAAAATATCCTTCAAATCCAAATACATCTTGGTATTTCCTGGGTGAATCGAATACGGTGAATCATGTGCCTCTTGTAGAATCAACTTTCTGATCTCCGGGTCATTGGGCACATAAACACGGTCTTCAAACCATAGGGTGTCATGCTCATCCTCACGAAATCCTTTAGCTTTTCCTTTGCTTAGTTTCTCCTTTATAGATGCAATCTCCTTGTCAGATTTCTGAGCCTCTCTGATTTTATCCATCAATGTTGACTGAATCTCCAATGCTGCCACATAGCCTCTCTGAACTATCTCCAAACTTAGTTCACGAAGGTTTTCTGCTAACTCCTTGGGTATTTCTTCCGTCTTTAACATATTGACATGGCTCTTACGGCTTAATGCGTCAGCTACTACATTAGCCTTTCCGGGATGGTAATGCAATCTCATATCATAATCCTTGATGAGCTCCAACCATCTCCTTTGTCTGAGGTTCAATTCCTTCTGCGTGAAAATGTACTTCAAACTCTTGTGATCTGTGTACACCTCACAATGATTTCCAATGAGGAAATGTCTCCATGTCTTCAATGCATGCACCACGGCTGCTAACTCCAAATCATGCGTGGCATAATTCAATTCGTGAGGCTTCAGTTGTCGTGAAGCATACGAAACAACTCTCCCTTCCTTCATAAGCACTGCTCCAAGTCCTCGACGTGAAGCGTCACAATACACCTCATAATCCTTGGTCTGATCTGGCAAAATCAACACCGGTGAGGTAACCAAGCATTTCTTTAACTCCTGGAAACTAGCCTCACACTCCTCAGTCCATTTGAACTTAGTCTCCTTCTTCAACAACTCCGTCATAGGCTTCGCAATCTTTGAAAAGTTCTCAATAAATCTCCGGTAGTACCCTGCGAGTCCAAGAAAACTCCGGATCTCTCCAACTGTTGTTGGTGCTTGCCACTTGGTCACGGTATCAACTTTAGTGGGATCTACTGCTATACCTTCTCCAGATATAACGTGTCCGAGGAATCCTACTTCCTTCAACCAAAACTCACATTTGCTGAACTTGGCATATAATTGATGTTCTCTGAGCTTTCCAAGTACCAAACACAAATGCTCCTTATGCTCCTCTTCATTCTTTGAGAATACCAAAATATCATCGATGAAAACCACGACGAACTTATCCAAAAACTCCATAAACACTTTGTTCATCATGTTCATAAAATAGGCAGGTGCGTTAGTCTGTCCAAATGACATAATGGTATACTCATACAGTCCATATCTTGTGGTGAATGCTATCTTAGGTATGTCCTGCTCTCGAATCTTCAACTGATGGTACCCTGATCGCAAATCAATCTTGGAAAACACTTTAGCCCCTTGCAATCGATCAAACAGGTCATTGATCATTGGTAGTGGGTACTTGTTTTTGATTGTTACTTCGTTCAATCCTCGATAATCAACAACCATTCCTAACGATCCATCCTTCTTCTCCACTAGAAGTACTGGTGATCCCCAAGGCGAAGAACTTGGGTGAATGTAACCTTTATCCAGTAACTCCTTAATCTGCTTCTTAATCTCCACCAAATCCTTAGCGGGCATCCTGTATGGTCTCTTCGATATTGGCCCAGTGCCTGGCAATAGCTCAATCAAAAACTCAATATCTCTATCCGGTGGCATGCCTGGCAACTCTTCTGGAAATACGTCAGGAAAATCCTTTACCACTGGTACTTCCTTTTGCACAACTCCTGATAAGGAATTTACTTGTGTCCTGTTTGGCATGTGCCGGGATACATACTTGATCCTTCTTCCTTCTGGCGTTGTGAGCAAATTTGACTTACTAGCGCAATCGATGTTTCCTCCATACATCGACAGCCAATCCATACCAAGAATCACATCTAGGCCTTGAGATTCCAGAATAATCAAATCTGTTGGGAAAACATGCCGTCCTATACTTAATGGCACTTGAAAACATCCTTGACTGGCCATGTACTCTGCTCCTGGTGAGCTTACTAGCATAGGTGTTTTAAGAACCCTAGTGGGTAGGCTATACTTTTCCACAAATCCCCTTGATATGTATGAATGCGATGCACCAGTATCAAAAAGAACGAGTGCAGTAAATGACTTAACCAAAAACTTACCTATTACTGCATCGGGCTGAGCTTCAACCTCCTCCACATTAATGTGGTTCACCTGTCCCCTGTTGAAAGGGTCCGGCTTCTTTCCAGAGTTTCCATTGCCGTTTTGGCCTTCAGGACATTCATTGGCATAATGTCCGGTCTTCGAACACTTAAAACAAGTGACTTGACTCAGGTCCTTCTTGGCTGGGGTTGATGGGGTGTTGCGGTTCTGTCCATTGCTTCCTCCATTCCCATTACCATTCTTGGTGCCATTGTGATTGTGCGAGCTACCTACTCCATGGGTATGCTGAAAATGTCCTCCCAGTCTAGGGTAAAACGTGGCTTCTGCTGAGCTCCTGAATTATACTTTCCTTGTCCATACTTCCTCTTGCGGTTCTCAATTTGCTGCTGCTTCCCTTCAATCATAAGAGCACGATCTACCAACTCCTGGTAGTTGTTGAAGGTGGCTACCATCAACTGCATGCTCAACTCATCATTCAGTCCTTCCAGGAATTTCTCCTGCTTAGTTGCATCCGTAGCAACGTCATCTGGAGCATAACGTGCTAGCTTACTAAACTCCTCCACATACTGGCCAACTGTCCGTCCTCCTTGGCGCAAGTTACGAAACTCACGCTTCTTCATGGCCATTGCTCCTGCTGAAACATGGGCAGTACGAAAAGCCTGCTGAAACTGGTCCCATGTGATAGTATCGACTGGGAAGGTGGCTGTGAAATTCTCCCACCATGATGCTGCGGGTCCTTCTAACTGATGTGCGGCAAACTTCACCTTCTCCGCATCTGTGCATCCTGCTGTGGTCAACTCCCTAGCTGTCTTGCGGAGCCAATCATCTGCTACTATCGGCTCGGTGCTACTGGAAAACACCGGCAGATTCAGCCTTAGAAAATGGGCTAAGTGGTCAACAGGTGGTGGTGGTGGTGGTGGGTTGTTGTTGTTGTTCCCCTGATTCTGATTCTGAACTAGCAACTGCATCAAAGTGTTCTGCTGCTGGATCAACTGGGTGAGCTCCGGCGGAAAGGCAAATCCGGGGTCACATCTCGGAGGCATCTGAGGGTTTAGAAAAGATGAGATATAAGAATAGAGGGGATCTAAAGAAAAACACTACTCATATGCACATGAGGCAAAGCACACAATTCACTCATTCAATCAAACAAAGGCATACAATCGATCTAGCTATCGCAAAAGTGCTCGGACTACTAAATTTACATGGTGGACTTCTACTACTGGTGAGGTGGTCTACTAGAAATATTCTACAGTTGTAGACTCCATGATATCGGCTCCAGCTTCATCAACATAGTTATCATCGCTACTATCTGCTTCCGAGTCGGGGCCGTCGATGATGATGTAGTCTTCCGGGCTAATCTCCTTGGGTTCTTCGTCTTCATCTACTGGTGTTGGGTCTCCCATAAATATCCCAATCTTCTTGATCAGGTCGTCATTCTTCTCCACCAATACTTCAATTTCTTCTTCATAACCTTCACGTGTAGCCTTGAGTTCTTCCTCCAGTTCCTTGATTCTAGTCTTAGCCTTCTTCAGATCTATCATGTCGGCGCACATCTGATTCTCCCGTCGTCGAATGTGCTGGTTTAACTCCTGTATAAAAGCTGCAATTGATCTATCCTTCCTGGTGCTGATCATCTCCCAGTGTTCATCTCGGCGTCCGCAAATCTGGTAGATAGTATCCTTGAGATCCTTGCGGTAGACTTCTCCAATGCGTCCCATGGCAATGTGAGCTGCCATACTCTTTCCTAGACTCCAAGTTGGTGCGTCAAAAGAAAACTTTATGGGCTCAGTGACTGGCATGAATGTCCTTCCTGGAACTTGAACTTAAATCATCCAGTGCTCTTCTTCAGGTAAAGTGGCGTTGTAGGTTCCCGTGAAGCTTGGTACTCCTATGTTCAGGTATCTTGTGACTTCCTTCAAGTGGCGTCCAAAGGGTGTATCTTCATCTGGTTGTGTGAACTTGTTCCTCGCATCCGCCATCCTAAAGAGTAGAAGAGATGAGAAGTTAGAAGAGAAGAGAGTGAGTAGTGATCTAGGTCTTTTAGCTTAGTGGTCGTGTCCTACAGTCAGCGTGTGCTCTGATACCATCTCTGTAGCGACCAGACCTCAAACAGTCTGATCTCTGTGCTCCGGTGTCATCCCTGGATCTGTAATGCTGACACCACACAGTACTCGGAGGATTTATAGCAGAGTAGCAATCACACAATTATTACATCAAGGGTCTCAAAAGAGAACTTATTACAATAAATATGGCTTAAGGCCATCTAATAATGATAACAGCAGAAGGCTTGGAAGATAAGTGAGTCCATCAACTCCAACGACATCACTGAGTATAGAACCACGACCTAAAACTCCTCAATCGTCGTCTGAAAAGTCTGCAACATTAACGTTGCAGCCCGAAAACGGGTCAGCACATGGAATATGCTGGCAAGGTAACACATAGAGAGTAATGAAATGCAACAGCTATACTATATGCATATTTGGCTGGTGGAAAGCTCTATGGTTACAGTTTTGCGTAAAGCCAATTTTTCCCTACTTCAAAGGAATAAATTAATTACTATCATGGTGGTTGTTAAACATTGAGAATGGTTGACAGCATCCTCAATCCCAATTAAGCATCATCATTAAACAAACCCATCAAAATTATCTTAAGAGTAACATGTTGAGATTCACTTGATAATCCAGGTACTAGATACTCAAGATGTCCATAACCGGGGACACGGCTAACCATGATAAGTTTATTACACTCTGCAGAGGTTTGCACACTTTTCCCCACAAGACTCGATGGCCTCCGTTGGATTTCTTGCACTGCATGATGTTTGAGAAACGGATGACCGAGACACAGTCTTTCAGAAGCGCTATCACCTTACGTTGGATAGACCGGTACACCTACTTTCCCCTACATCTGCTAGTCTACCCTGTAAGAGTTCGCATGACTTAATCAACTATGCCAGAGCCCATAATGGCTTGTGGCTGCACACGGAAGTTTCTAGTATGAATAATCTTATGATCCCTTTGAGCCTGGGTGGCGGTTCAAAAGAAAACAGGCAAGTCCTGATAGAAACCAGGTGCCTCAATCCACCCAGATGTGTGTTTAGGTTGCCACCTTAGATAAACCATTAAAATTAATGAAGTCACATGTGTCATGGATATCACTCACCCAATCCACGTCTACTAGCATAGCATGGCATAATAGGCAAACGTAGAAGTAACTCCCAAAGGTTTCATAATAAACAGGTAATAGGTACTACCTCATCTACTTCCCATCCCACAATTTAATTAGATCCTAATCATGCAATGTGTGAGGATTGATCTAATGCAATAAAACTGGGTTGTAGAAAAGGTATGATCAAAGTGTTACTTGCCTTGCTGATGATCCGCAAAACCTAGAGATTCGAAGTAACAGGCGGCGCACTCCGGGTATTCTATTGCAGACAAACAAACAAGCATATAATAAGTACTCATCTAATGCACAGGTAAAACTCAAATAGAAGATCTAACCAGAAAGTTCAACTTAAGAACCCTGGTTTGCAAAAAGAATCAAATCCAACGAAGCAAAAGAATTCAAATGGCGAAAGAAAACAACTTCGTTCTAGTAATCTGGATCTAGGTCAAATTTTACTGTAGCAAAAAGTTGTTTAAGTTGATTATTCGGAAAGAGGGTTTCGAGACGAAACTCCAGGCGCTTGAATCACCTGATTCCGATAAATGAGCGAAAAGTTATACTAAAACGAAAATAGGATCAGAAATCGCGATCAGAAAATAACCGCGGCAAATTCGATGAAAACGAGAAACGACGAACAGAGAAAGGAAGAAAAAAAAATTAAACTGCACGGAAAACGAGGCAACGACGGCGAACCTCGGGCGACACGCTCCGGCGGCGGCAGCGGCGGCGGGGCTAGGGTTAGGGTTTGGGGCGGCTGTGGCCTGTGGCTCTCGGGCCCCCGGGGTGGCGGCTTATAAAGGCACCCCAGGCGAAGTCCCGCTCGGGTACGGCCCAAAGTCGGTTCTGTTTTTTTTAAATAATTCCACTCGGAAGAAAAATAAAAAGAAATACTAAACGGACTCCAAAAATCACGAAATAAATTTTGCCGGGTTCCTAAAATCAAACCCGATAAAGTGAACATTTATTTGGGACCAAACTACAACTTTGAAAAACGCACATTTTTCCTAAATTCAAATAAAAATACCGAAAAACTCCGAAATAAATCTTATTTGATTTTTTATTAAATCCTCAATATTTCTATATTTTGGGAAAGTCATTTTATTCCCTCTCTCATATTTTTGTAATAGAAATAATTGATGATAAAATAAATAAAATCAAACGATCCTGTTTACATAATTTGAGAAAACTCAAATACGTAAATAACGAAATCCCCAACTCTCTTCGTGGGTCCTTGAGTTGCTTAGGATTTTCTAGGATCAAAACCAAAAGCAGAATAAAATATGATATGCATGTTGACCTAATGTATAACATTCCAAATTGAAATTTTGGGATGTTACAATAGGTTTCACTAGTGGCTTCTCTCAAGAGCATAAGTATTCTATGGTGGGTGAACAAATTATTGTTGGGCAATTGATAGAATTGAGCATAATTATGAGAATATCTAGGCATGATCATGTATATAGGCATCACGTCCGTGACAAGTAGACCGAAACGATTCTTCATCTACTACTATTACTCCACTCATCGACCGCTATCCAGCATGCATCTAGAGTATTAAGTTAAAAACAGAGTAACGCCTTAAGCAAGATGACATGATGTAGAAAGATAGATTCATGCAATATGAAATAAACCCCATCTTGTTATCCTCGATGGCAATGATACAATACGTGCCTTGCTGCCCCTTCTCTCACTGGGTAAGGACACCGCAAGATCGAACCCAAAGCTAAGCACTTCTCCCATGGCGAGAACTACCAATCTAGTTGGCCAAACCAAACGGGTAATTCGAAGAGACTTGCAAAGATAACCAATCATGCATAAAAGAATTCAGAGAAGATTCAAATATTATTCATAGATATACTTGATCATAAACCCACAATTCATCGGTCTCAACAAACACACCGCAAAAACAAGATTACATCGAATAGATCTCTACAAGAGAGGGGGAGAACTTTGTATTGAGATTCAAAGAGAGAGAAGAAGCCATCTAGCTACTAACTATGGACCCGAAGGTCTGAGGTAAACTACTCACACTTCATCGGAGGGGCTAGGATTATTTAGAAGGCCTCCGTGATGACGGCCATCTTCCGGCGGAGCTTCGGAACAGGCCCCAAGATGGGATCTCGTGGATAGAGAAAGTTGCGGCGATGGAATTAGGTTTTTGGCTCCTGTTCTGATTGTTTGGGGGTACGTGTGTATATATAGGAGGAAGGAGTACGTCGGTGGAGCACCAAGAGGCCCATGAGGCAGGGGGCGCGCCCTAGGGGGGGCGCCCCCCACCCTGGTGACCACCTCTTTGATCCCTTGCAGTAGGGACCAAGTCTCCTATATCACGTTCAGTGAGAAAATCACGTTTCCGAAGATTTTATTCCGTTTGGATTCCGTTTGATATTCTATTTATTCGAAACACTGAAATAGGCAAAAAAACAGCAATTCTGGGTTGGGCCTCCGGTTAATAGGTTAGTCCCAAAAATAATATAAAAGTGGAAAATAAAGCCCAATATAGTCCAAAATAGTAGATAATATAGCATGGAACAATCAAAAATTATAGATACGTTGGAGACGTATCAGATACGTATTTTGGTCGGTACAAATTCATTATATAATCTCCCGAAGGTTTTGACCACCGTATCACGCAAATATCTCTTGTCTTTGTTTCGAGCTGTTTTTCTGACAGATCTAGGTCGTCATGTTGTCTTCAAGAACCCCCAAGGACAAGTTCTTCGAGAAGGTCATCAACCCCTACCTCGCGGAGGTGCTACAACACCCTCAAACCACTGAGATGCGTGATGGGTTGTTGCACATCCGCGATGTTGAGGGACCAAGGAGGACCAGAAGCACGGACGCAAGGCTCGAGGCATTGGAGCAACAAGTTTTCAAGTGTCAGGAGATGGTGGAGCGTGGACTCGACTCCAATCACATAATGATCACGGAGTTCACCAACAACCACAAGTTGGACGTCAAGGACATCGGGGAGGCCATCTTCAAGCTTCATGAGAAAATCGAGCACCTCCAAGCCCAGATCTATGACCTGCAAAATCAAAACTGTGAGTATGAATATAGATTCAAGAGGATGATTTTGGCTGCAGATTTAAGAATGCAGGAGACTCGATCACCCTTCTATGATGGTGAGCCCATGCCTTGGAAGAGGGACGACAAGCCTACATCATCAACAACTCCATCTCCTTCACCGGCAAAAGAGATATAATCACATGGATATGGGCACTCCCCTTGGCAACTGCCAAGCTTGGGGGAGTGCCCCGGTATCGTATCACCATCACTTTTACCTTTACCGTTTTTCCTAGTTCGATCCTTTTGGTTATATCTTGATCTAGTAGAATAAAGTTTTAGTATGATCTAGTTGTGAGTTTTGCTTTATGATCCTTCTATGTAATCGAGTCCGTGAGCCATATATAATAAAGATTAGTGTTGTGTCAAGGGCTTGATTATTTTGCTATGATCTTGAGGGAATAAAATAAAAGATTAAGAATAAAAAGAAATAAAAGAGATCATATGGATCTTATGGAGAGTAATGAGCTCACATATAAAGAGCATGATGAATAAAAGTTGTTGAGAGTTGACGTACATAGTTTTGGTCATCGTTGCAATTAATAGGAAGTAACAAAGAAAGATAGGTTTTCACATATAAATATACTATCTTGGACATCTTTTAAGATTGTGAGCACTCATTAAAATATGACATGCTAAAGAGTGGATGTTGGACAAGGAAGACAACGTAATGGGTTATGTTTTCTTACATCTGAGATAAATTATATTGTCATGGATCATGCAACATGTTGAGCTTGCCTTTCCCTCTCATGCTAGCCAATTCTTTGCACCAAGTAGAAATACTACTTGTGCTTCCATATACCCTTAAAACCAGTTTTACCATGAGAGTCCACCATATCTACCTATGGATTGAGTAAGATCCTTCAAGTAAGTTGTCATCGGTGCAAGCAATAAAAATTGCTCTCTAGGTATGTATGACTTATTAGTGTGGGAGAAAATGAGCTTTATACGATCTTGTGATGTGGAAGAAATAAAAGCGACGGACTGCATAATGAAGGTCCATATCACACGTGGCAATATAAAGTGACGTTCTTTCACATTAATATTTTGTGCATCCAACCCTGAAAGTGCATGACAACCTTTGTTTCCCTCTGCGAAGTGCCTATCTTTTACTTTTATCTTCTACCTTATGAAAGAGTCATGGTGATATTCACCTTTCCTTTTTACATTTTATCCTTTGGCAAGCACAATATGTTGGAAAGATCCTGATATATAGCTAATTGGATGTGAGTCTTCATGAACTATTATTGTTGACATTACCCTTGAGGTAAAACGTTGGGAGGCAAAACTATAAGCCCCTATCTTTCTCTATGTCCGATTAAAACTTCATACCCATAAATATTGCGTGAGTGTTAGAAATTGTGAAAGATTAAAAGATGGTTGAGTATGTGGGCTTGCTGAAAAGATCTTATATTGACTCTTTCCTATGTTATGATAAATTGCAATTGCCTCAATGACTGAGATTAGAGTTTGTTGGTTCTCAATGAAGTTTATGATTCATACTCGAAATTGTGATCGAATTGTTACTTTAGCATAAGAGATCATATGACAATAATTATATAAGCTATTGTTCAAAGAAAGATCATGATGCCCTCATGTCCGTATTTTATTTTTATCGACACGTCTATCTCTAAACATGTGGACATATTTTTCGATTTCGGCTTTTGCTTGAGGACAAGCGAGGTCTAAGCTTGGGGGAGTTGATACGTCCATTTTGCATCATGCTTTTTATATCGATATTTATTGCATTATGGGCCGTTACTACACATTATGTCACAATACTTATGCCTATTCTCTCTTATTTTACAAGGTTTACATAAAGAGGGAGAATGCCGGCAGCTGGAATTCTGGGCAGGAAAAGGAGCAAATATTAGAGACCTATTCTGCACAGCTCCAAAAGTCCTAAAACTTCACGGAAGTTATTTCCAGAATATATAAAAAATATTGAGTGCAAGAAGTACCAGAGGGGGCCCACACCCTGGCCACGAGGGTGGGGGCGTGCCCACAAGAAGTGCCAGAGGGGGCCCACACCCTGGCCACGAGGGTGGGGGGCGCACCCTACCCCCCTGGGCGCGCCCCCTGCCTCGTGGGCCCCCTGGTGGCCCTCCGATGCCCATCTTCTGCTATATGGAGTCTTTTGTCGAGGAAAAAATCATAAGCAAGCTTTCGGGACGAGACTCCGCCACCACGAGGCGGAACCTTGGCGGAACCAATCTAGGGCCCTGGCGGAGCTATTCTGCCGGGGACACTTCCCTCCGGGAGGGGGAAATCATCGCCATCGTCATCACCAACGATCCTCTCATCGTCTTCACCAGCACCATCTCATCTCAAACCCTAGTTCATCTCTTGTATCCAATGTTTGTATCCAAACCTCAGATTGGTACTCGTGGGTTGCTAGTAGTGTTGATTACTCCTTGTAGTTGATGCTAGTTGGTTTATTTGGTGGAAGATCATATGTTCAGATCCATTATGCATATTAATACCCCTCTGATTATGAACATGAATATGCTTTGTGACTAGTTAAGTTTTTTCCCGAGGACATGGGAGAAGTCTTGCTATTAGTAGTCATGTGAATTTGGTATTTGTTCGATATTTTGATGAGATGTATGTTGCCATCCCTCTAGTGGTGTCATGTGAACGTCGACTACATGACACTTCACCATTGTTTGGGCCTAGAGGGAGGCATTGGGAAGTAATAAGTAGATGATGGGTTGCTAGAGTGACAGAAGCTTAAACCCTAGTTTATGTGTTGCTTCGTAAGGGGATGATTTGGATCCATATGTTTCATGCTATGGTTAGGTTTACCTTAATACTTCTGTTGTAGTTGTGGATGCTTGCAATAGGGGTTAATCATAAGTGGGATGCTTGTCCAAGTAAGGGTAGTACCCAAGCACCGGTACACCCACATATCATATTATCAAAGTACCGAACACGAATCATATGAGCGTGATGAAAACTAGCTTGACGATAATTCCCATGTGCCCTCGGGAGCGCTTTGCTTCATATAAGAGTTTGTCCAGGCTTGTCCTTTTCTACAAAAAGGATTGGGCCATCTTACTGCACCTTATTTACTTTATTTACTTGTTGCTCGTTACCAATTACCTTATCACAAAACTATCTATTACCGATAATTTCAGTGCTTGCAGAGAATACCTTGTTGAAAACCGCTTATCATTTCCTTCCGCTCCTCGTTGGGTTCGACACTCTTACTTATCGAAAGGACTACGATAGATCCCCTATACTTGTGGGTCATCAGCGGCTGTGATAACGACGCAGGTTTTGCTGGTAAATCATCGAACAAGCCGCTCCAATATCACGCTCCTCATCTAACAGGTCAACTGAATCCTGACGTGCTTTCTCATTATCAGCTTTGACATAAGCCGCCACACGGGGCGAGCCATGACGGATGTCACTAGGGAGAACAGCCTCTGCTCCATAAACCATGAAGAAAGGTGTGTAACCCATAGATCTGTTCGGTGTGGTATTAATGCTCCATAACACAGAAGGTAACTCCTCCACCCAACAACCCGACGTCCGATTTAAAGGAACCATAAGCCGGGGCTTGATGCCTCTCAAAATCTCTTGATTGGCTCTCTCTGCTTGACCATTAGACTGGGGGTGAGCCACTGATGACACGTCAAGCCGGATGTGCTCACGTTGACAAAATTCTTCCATAGCACCCTTGGACAGATTAGTACCATTATCGGTTATGATGCTGTGTGGAAAACCAAAACAGAAGATCACCTTTTTGATGAATTGAACCGCCATAGCTGCATCACACTTACTGACTGGCTCTGCCTCCACCCACTTGGTAAATTTATCAACCGCCACCAGAAGGTGGGTCTTCTTGTCCTTGGACCTCTTAAAGGGCCCAACCATATCCAACCCCCAAGTTGCAAACAACCAAGTGATTGGAATCATCCTCGACTCTTGAGCCAGGAGATGGACTCGGCGTGAAAATTTCTGACAACCATCGCACCTTTTCCCCAAGCCCTCAGCGTCAGCATGAGCCGTCAACCAATAGAAGCCATGACGAAAAGCTTTGGCTACCAAGGATTTTGAACCGGTGTGGTGACCACAATCTCTTTCGTGAATCTCATGCAAAATCTCACAGCCTTCTTCAGGAGATACGCAATGCTGAAACGCCCCTATTACACTGCAATGATGAAATTCCCCATTGACAATAGTAATTGACTTGGACCACCGGATTATCTGCCTGGACAAGGTTTCATCCTCCGGTAACTCGTCCCGGTTCATATACACCAAATATGGGACTGTCCAATCTGGGATAACCACCAATTGAGCTTCCGGGTCAGGAACAGCCAAATCCTCCTCTTAAGGTAGCTTGACCCACGGGTTATGCAAAACATCCAGAAAAAACATTAGGTGGTACTGGTTTACGTTGAGAGCCCAAACGAGCTAAAGTGTCCACTGCTTCATGCTTTCGCCGGTCTACATGGTCGATATGATAACCCTTGAAATGACCAGCCACCATGTCCACCTGTCGTCGATACGCCGCCATGAGTGGATCCTTGGAATCCCAAGTGCCAGACACTTGTTGAGCTACTAGGTCCGAGTCACCAAAACACTTAACCTGGCTTAAATTCATCTCCTTAGCCATTCGAAGACCATGGAGCAAGGCCTCATATTCAGCTGCATTCTTAGTGCAAGGGAACATTAAACGGAGAACATAACAAAACTTATCACCTCGTGGGGAAGTTAATACGACTCAAGCCCCCGAGCCCTCCAATTGTCTGGACCCATCAAAATGAATAGTCCAATAAGTGTTATCTGGCTTTTCCTCTGGTGCCTGCAACTCTGTCCAGTCATTGATGAAATCCACAAGTGCTTGGGACTTGATTGCCGTACGAGGCACATATTTTAACCCGTGAGGTCCAAGCTCAATGGCCCATTTGGCAACCCAGCCAGTTGCTTCCCTATTTTCGATGATATCCCCGAAAGGGGCAGAACTGGCCACAGTGATAGGATGACCCTGAAAATACTGCTTGAGCTTCCGGCTTGCCATGAAAACTCCATACACCAGTTTATGCCAATGTGGGTACCTTTGTTTGGATTCAATAAGCACCTCACTGATATAATAAACCGGTCGTTGAACCGGATACTCCTTCCCAGCCTCCTTGCGCTCCATCACAATGGCCACACTAACAGCACGGGCATTAGCAGCCACATATAACAAAAGTGGTTCTTTATCGACCGGAGCCGCAAGGACAGGTGGCTCGGCTAACTGTTTCTTCAAGTCCTCAAATGCCGCATTAGCAGCATCACTCCAGAAAAAATTGTATGTCTTCTTCATCACCTGATACAGAGGGATTGCTTTTTCTCCCAGACGGTTGATAAACCGGCTCAATGCTGCAATATGACCCGCCAGACGTTGAACATCGTTAATACATGTTGGTTTAGCCAGAGATGTAATAGCTTTGATATTTTCAGGATTAGCTTCAATGCCTCTGTTAGACACCAGAAAACCCAAGAGCTTGCCTGCTGGAAGACCAACAACACACTTGGCCGGATTAAGCATCATCTTATAGACCCAGAAATTATCAAAGGTTTCCTTCAATTCATCTATTAACGTCTCCTCTTTTCTGGACTTCACCACAATATCATCTACATAAGCATGAACATTGCGCCCAATCTGATTATGAAGACAATTCTGCACACAGCGTTGATAAGTCGCCTGGGCACTCTTGAGGCCCGAAGGCATAGATACATAGTAGAAGGCTCCAAAAGGAGTTATAAAAGTTGTCTTCTCCTGGTCCTTAACTGCCATTTTGATTTGATGATAACCAGAATAAGCGTCCAAAAAACACAAACGGTCACAACCTGCCGTAGCATCAATGATTCGATCAATATGAGGGAGAGCAAAGGGATCAGCTGGACAAGCCTTGTTCAAATCAGTGTAGTCCACACACATACGCCAAGTGTCGTTCTTCTTAAGTACCAGCACTGGATTAGCTAGCCACTCAAGGTGAAAAACCTCCACAAGAAACCCTGCTGCCAAGAGCTGGGCTACCTCCACACCAATAGCCTTGCGCCTTTCTTCATTGAAGCGGTGGAGAAACTGGCTGACCGATTTAAACTTAGGATCTATATTAAGAGTGTGCTCAGCGAGTTCCCTCGATACACCTGGCATATCAGGAGGTTTCCATGCAAAGATGTCCTGGTTCTCACGGATGAACTCGATGAGCGCGCTTTCCTATTTCGCATCCAGGTTAACGTTGATGCTGAACTACCTGGATGAATCGTCAGGAACAAAGTCAACCAGCTTAGTCTCCTCAGCCGATTTAAACTTCAAAGCCAGATCATGCTCTGTAGTTGGCTTTTTCAGAGAAGTCATATCTGTCGGATCAACATTGTCCTTGTAGAACTTCAAATCCTCTGTTGCACAAACTGACTCAGCATAGGCCGCAACACCTTCTTCACATTCCAAAGCAATCTTTTGGCTCCCATGCACTATGATGGTCCCCTTATGACCTGGCATATTAAGTTGTAGATAAAAATAACAGGGCCTTGCCATGAACTTAGCATAAGCCGGCCGTCCAAACACGGCATGATATGGGCTCTTGATTTTCACCACTTCAAAAGTCAATGTCTCTGATCTTGAATCATGATCATCTCCAAAAGCAACCTCTAGAGCTATCTTACCAACTGGGTACACCGACTTACCAGGCACCACACCATGAAAAACGATGTTCGGCGGTTTAAGATTTTTATCTATCAACCCCATGCGACGGAAGGTTTCATAATAAAGGATATTGATATTGCTCCCTCCATCCATGAGTACCTTGGTGAACTTATATCCCCCAACCTGAGGTGCCTCCACTAATGCCAGATGACCCGGATTATCAACCTGAGGTGGACGATCCTCTCGACTCCACAAAATGGGTTATTCAGACCAGCGCAAATAACGGGGTACCACCGGTTCAACGGATTTTACTGCCCTTTTATGAAGCTTCTGGTGGCGCTTACATAAGCTAGTGGTGAAGACATGGTACTGCCCACTATTCAACTGCTTCGGATTACTCTGATTACCCGATTGTTGTTGCTGCTGACTCCCCTGATGATTATAACCGCCCTGGTTGCCCTGACTGCCTTGATTGCCATGTCCAGTTTGGTTGCCTTGAAATCCTGAACCGGAGCTACCTCCATCATAACCCGGCCCATGAGAACCGCCTCCTGAACCGTCGGGCGGTCCATGGTCATATTGGAAAATATTTGAATTTTATAACTCCCGCATAATAAAGCAATCCTTCCAAAGATGCATAGCTGGCATTTCTCGCGACCTGTGCTTTGGGCAAGGCTAGTTTAACAGGCGCTCAAGATTGGGACCTAATCCTCCACTCCGCGGGGGTGGTTTACCCTTACGGCGCTGACCATTATCCTGCGTGTTGGTGTTCGCCACAAAATCCAAACTATTATCCGCCTTATGCTTTCCATTGTTCCCATGACCCGCCGGGTTATGCCGCTGCCCCTTGGTACTGCCATTCTTCTTTCCCTTCCCCGTCTTTTCATCATCAGACTCAGGGTCCTTGGTACTATCCGAGTCGGCATACTTAACCAGAGCTGCCATAAGCGTTGCCATGTCATTGCAGTGACACTTGAGTCTTCCCAACTTCAGCTTCAAAGGCGTAAACCGGCAATTTCCTTACAATGTTAAGACTATCGTATCAGCATTGATGTGGTCTGATGAAGGCAGAACAGCTGAGACTCGCTTCACCCAATGGGTTGTAGACTCCCCTTCCTATGGAACACAGGCGGCTAGGTCCACAATTGACATGGGCTGCTTGCACATATCCTTGATGTTCTGGATAAACCGGCTTTTTAACTCAGCCCATGACCCAAAGGAGTTAGCTGGTAAACTGTTCAGCCAGGTACGAGTTGTTCCTTCTAGCATCATGGTGAAGTACTTAGCACATGCCGCATCATCCACATCCAGCATCTCCATCACCATCTCATAGCTCTCGACCCATGATTCGAGGGGTAAATCGGCAGTGTAATTGGGCACCTTACGAGGACCCTTGAAATCCTTGGGCAGCCGTATGTTACGTAAGGCCGGGGTGAGACACGGCACCCCCAAAGAACTAAAAACCACACCTGGTTCCACCGAAGTGGTTGGACGAACCGTAGTAAGCTGACGGGCTGCGTATTGCATTGCCAACTTGGCTTCTCGACGTGCTCTATCGTCATCCACCACATCCTGGGCATTAGCACCGCCGCCCGCCGGGTTATGCCCTCGCGGCGGGTTACGGTTTCACGCACTGCTTGACACAGCCGGTTCATCAATACGCATGTTGTAGCTTCGACTTGGGCGGGGGGTGGAATGAATCCTCTCGTGACTATACGAATAAGCCTGCTGTTGGGTTAAAGCTGTCTGAAGGAGCTCTCTGGCCCGTCATGTTTCAACTACTACTGGAGACTCGCCTTCGATCAGGAGAGCTGCCAATTGCGAAGCGGCATCAACGATGTTATCGAACGGGTTAGAGTAATGACCCGGAGGCATTGAGACGTGCCGTGACAGGACATTTTGAGGCGGATCCATCGTGCGCGGCTGAACCAGCGCCTCCGTTCCAAGTGCCTCCACCCGGTTTACCACTGGCTGGTTACTGGTTCCTGCCCCTGGCATGTTAAAGAGATTCCTTACCTTGTAAACCAGAGGCAGGTGAGACCGGTATCTTCTCCTCACGACATTGTTTGATGCGCTCTAATCCAACATAAGCCGGTAAGCCTGTGCCTCTAACTCGGCCCGCTCTGTGGCCATCTTGGTGTTCTCCACTGCCAGATCTACCTTAGCTTGAGCTATCTGATCCTTCACCTTTGCAATTTCTGCGTTATGCTGATCTTGATCTGTCGGATTAACCTCAGTTGCCAGCAATGTTGCCAAAGTGTCGAATAAATCAAACAAAACCTGAACCGGCGGTGGTGTAGGGCCTCCAGCCCCAGCTAGTGTTGCATCTACTGAACCGGAAATCATTGCTGCTGCGGTAGAAGAATGCTGCACCGACTGTGTACCGGCCATGAAAATCGCAACTCGGCACGGCGGATCAAAGGGGTCCGGAATACTGTCGCCATCGGAACCGCCACCAATTCGGCCATCGTGCAGCTGATAAAGTGACTCGGTCTCTCCGGTTGAAGACTCGTCATCAGAGTAAACGATGGTTTCGCCACTAGATACCGATCTATCCTTAGATTTCGCTCCATGGATGACTCCCACGAAGGCACGCTTTACGGCAGGCTGAACCCGGGCAGGTCTTGCACGCTGAGCCGTCTCGACGATGTCGGTACAGATGTCTGGCTCAGGGCTCGGTTCGCCGATCTTGCCAATGAAGACGTGTATTCTACCAAAGGGGACCCGATACCCATACTCAATCGAGCCGGCCTCGGGGCCCCAGCCTGCACCATCGATGTAGAGCTTACCGCGACGACTCTTGGTCAACCGACCCATGGTGTATCCCTTGAGTCCTTCGAAGCTTCCCTCTAAGAACTCGAAACCATCGTGCGATAGCCCCATGGTGGGCGAACAGTCATGGGTTTGTCATGGCAGATGTACTAGCGTAAGGACTTAGTCATGGAGACATCACAACATAGTAGCTTAGAGGGGTTAAAGCGGAACAAAGGACGCATGGAATTATACTGGTTCGGCCCCTTACGATGAAGGTAAAAGCCTACTCCAGTTGTGATGGAATTGCTAGGGTTTCGATGACCAGGGAGCGAATCCGCTTTGCCTGGCTCTCGAGTTGTTGTTCTCTATCCTTAAACCGCCGCCGGGTCGTTGATACTTCTCCAACGTATCTATAATTTTGATTGCTCCATGCTATATTATCTACTGTTTTGGACAATATTGGGCTTTATTTTACACTTTTATATTATTTTTGGGACTAACCTATTAACCGGAGGCCCATCCCAGAATTGTTTTTTTGCCTATTTCAGTGTTTCGAAGAAACGGATTATCAAACGGAGTCCAAACGGAATAAACCTTTCTGGAACGTGATTTTCTTCCCGAATATGACCCAGGAGACTTGGACCCTACGCCAAGGAAGCTTCGAGGTGGGCACGAGGTAGGGGGCGCGCCCTATACCCCCAGGCGCGCCCCCACCCTCATGGGCCCACCGAAGCTCCATCGACATACTTCTTCCTCCTATATATACCTGCATACCCCAAACGAACAGATACGGAGCCAAAAACCTAATTCCACCGCTGCAACTTTCAGTATCCACGAGATCCCATCTTGGGGCCTGTTCCGAAGCTCTGCCGGAGAGGGCCGTCATCACGGAGGGCTTCTATATCATCATAGCCTCTCCGATGAAGTGTGAGTAGCTTACCTCAGACCTTCGGGTCCATAGTTATTAGCTAGATGGCCTCTTCTCTCTTTTTGGATCTCAATACAAAGTTATCCCCCTCTCTTGTGGAGATCTATTCGATGTAATCTTCTTCTTTTTTGCGGTGTGTTTGTTGAGACCGATGAATTGTGCGTTTATGAACAAGTCTATCTATGAATAATATTTGAATCTTCTCTGAATTCTTTTATGTATGATTGGTTATCTTTGCAAGTCTCTTCGAATTGTCAGTTTGGTTTGGCCTACTAGATTAGTTTTTCTTGCCATGGGAGAAGTGCTTAGCTTTGGGTTCGATCTTGCGGTGTCCTTTCCCAGTGACAGAAGGGGCAGCAAGGCACATATTGCATCGTTGCCATCGAGGATAACAAGATGGGGTTTATTTCATATTGCATGAATTTATCTCTCTACATCATGTCATCTTGCTTAAAGCGTTACTCTGTTTTTAACTTAAACTCTAGATTCATGCTGGATAGTGGTCGATGAGTGGAGTAATAGTAGTAGATGCAGAATCGTTTCGGTCTACTTGTCACGGACGTGATGCCTATATACATGATCATGCCTAGATATTCTCATAACTATGCTCAATTCTGTCAATTGTTCAACAGTAATTTGTTCATCCACCGTAGAATACTTACGCTCTTGAGAGAAGCCACAAGTGAAACCTATGGCCCCCGGGTCTATTCTCATCATATCAATCTCCATCACTTTAATCTTGCTTTTCTTTTTACTTTGCTTTTACTTTTCACTTTGCATCTCTGTACCAAAAATACCAAAAATATTATATCTATCAGATCTCACTCTCGTAAGTGACCGTGAAGGGATTGACAACCCCTAATCGCGTTGGTTGCGAGTAGCTATCGTTTTGTGCAGGTACGAGGGACTTGATCGTGGCCTCCTACTGGATTGATACCTTGGTTCTCAAAAACTGAGGGAAATACTTACGCTACTCTGCTGCATTATCCTTTCCTCTTCGGGGAAATCCAACGCAAGCTCAAGAGGTAGCAAGAAGAATTTCTGGCGCTGTTGCCGGGGAGGTTCGCGCAAGTCAAGATTTGACTCCCGACAACGAGCCATTTCTGGCGCCGTTGCCGGGGAGTCTACGCAAAAAGTCAACATACCAAGTACCCATCACATACCGTTATCTCCCACAATACATTATTTGCCATTTGCCTCTCGTTTTCCTCTCCCCCACTTCACCCTTGCCGTTTTATTTGCCCTCTCTCTCTCTATCCTCCCTCTCTTTCCCGTTTGCCTCTTTTTGCCCGTTTCTTGTTTGCTCGTATGGTTGGAATAGTTGTTTATTTATTACTAAACAGAGAACCTAAGATATATGGATCCTCATCCACTTGCTAATCTTTTTAAGAGATCCAATTATGATGAACCAATTGCTAGTGAGTTTTGTGCACTAGATTATCTTTATGAAGTTTTGCTTGAAATTCGTGAATCTAAAAAGTGTGATGAATTACTTTATGAGGCGATTCACGATAGATCTTTGAATAAAAAGCATGATTTCAATGATTTTACTATAAATTCTCTTGATGTCAATTATGCTAATAATATGCAAAACCCTAAGCTTGGGGATGCTAGTTTTGCTATGTCTACTTCTTGTTGTAATGATCATGATTGGGGTGATTCTTCTTATGATATTGAAAATTTATTTAAGCCCCATGATGAATATGAGATTGATAATAGTGTTAGAAATATTATTGAAAGTGGGTTTGGAAGAATGTCAACTTTAGATCCCACATATTTGGAGAACGCTCAATCTTATGAAATTTTTGATAAAAGTGCATTTGGAGAAGTCATGACTTTAGTTAATGTTAATCCCACTATTTTGGAAGAGTGTCAAATTTGCATGTATGTGGATCGTGTTGAAAATATTTGATGTGATAGATATTTTGTTGAAATTGCTTATGATCCCACAAACAATTATTATGAGAGAGGAAAATATGGTGGTAGAAATTTTCATGTTACTAAATTACCTCTCGTTATGTTGAGATTGCTATTGTTTCTTTCCGCTTCCTTGCATATGCTAGTTTTTGCTTGCCATGATAATTTGTTTTACTATAATATGCCTATGCATAGGAAGTATGTTAGACTTAGATGTGTTTGTCACATGTTTTATGATGCTCTCTTTGTGCTTCAATTCTTGTCTTTGATGTGAGCATCATTAAAATTATCAATGCCTAGCTAAAATGGCTTTAAAGAAAAGCGCTTGTTGGGAGACAACCCAATATTTTTCCTTGCTGTTATTCAATAAATAATTTATCTAGACTCTGTTTTGGTTGTGTTTTTTGTGTTTAATTAGTGTTTGTTCCAAGTAGAATCGTTGGGAAGACTTGGGGAAAGTCTTGTTGAACTTGCTGTAAAAAACAGAAACTTTAGCGATCACAAGAACTGCTATAATTTTTATTTGGAAAGTGATATTTAGTTAATTATTTTTGCAGATGATTAATATATAAATTCCTCACGTCCCTAAATTTATTTTATAATTTTTGGGGTTCCAGATCTTGCTCTAGCTATAGATTACTACAGACTGCTCTGTTTTTGACAGATTCTGTTTTTCATGTGTTGTTTGCTTATTTTGATGAATCTATGGTTAGTAACATAGTTTATAATCCATATAGAAGTTGGAATACATTAGGTTTAACACCAACATAAATAAATAATGAGTTCATTACAGTACCTTGAAGTGGTCTTTTGTTTTCTTTCTCTAACGGAGCTCACGAGATTTCTATTGAGTTTTGTGTTGTGAAGTTTTCAAGTTTTGGGTGAATTCTTTTGATGGATTATGGAACAAGGAGTGGCAAGATCCTAAGCTTGGGGATGCCCATGGCACCCCCAAGATAATCCAAGGACACCAAAAAGTCAAAGCTTGGGGATGCCCTGGAAGGCATCCCCTCTTTCGTCCACTTCCATCGGTAATTTACTTGGAGCTATATTTTTATTCGCCAACATGATATGTGTTTTGCTTGGAGCGTCTTGTATTATTTGTGTCTTTGGTTGTTAGTGTGCCACAATCATCCTTGCTGTACACACCTTTTGAGAGATCCATACATGAATTAGAATTTGATAGAATACTCTATGTGCTTCACTTATATCTTTTGAGCTAAGTAGTTTTGCTCTATGTGCTTCACTTATATCTTTTGAGCGCTATAATTTTGCTCTATGTGCTTCACTTAGATCTTTTAGAGCATAGTGGTGGATTTGTTTTAAAGAAACTATTGATCTCTCATGTTTCACTTAAATTATTTTGAGAGTCTTAATAGCATGGTAATTTGCTTAATAATAACATGCTTGGTATTCAATATTTGTGAAACTTTCTTTTGAGTGTGTTGAATACTAAGAAAAGTTGGATGCTTGATAATTGTTTTGAGATATGGAGGTAGTAATATCAAAGTCATGCTAGTAGAGTAATTGTGAATTTGAGAATTTCTTGAGTTAAAAGTTTGTAAGTCCCGTAGCATGCACGTATGGTAAACGTTATGCAACAAATTTGAAACATGAGGTATTATTTGATTGTCCTCCTTATGAGTGGCAGTCGGGGACGAGTGATGGTCTTTTCCTACCAATCTATCCCCCTAGGAGCATGCGCATAATACTTTGGTTTTTGATGGCTTGTAGATTTTTGCAATAAGTATATGAGTTCTTTATGACTAATGTTGAGTCCATGGATTATACGCACTCTCACCCTTCCATCATTGCTAGCCTCTACGGTACCGTGCATTGCCCTTTCTCACATCGAGAGTTGGTGCAAACTTTGCCGGTGCATCCAAACCCTGTGATATGATACGCTCTTTCACACATAAACCTCCTTATATCTTCCTCAAAACAGCCACCATACCTACCTATTATGGCATTTCCATAGCCATTCCAAGATATATTTCCATGCAACGTTCCACCATCCAGTTTATCATGATACATTCATCATTGTCATATTGCTTAGCGTGATCATGTAGTTGACATAGTATTTGTGGCAAAGCCACCGTTCAGAATTTTTTCATACTTGTCACTCTTGATTCATTGCATATACCGGTACACCGCCGGAGGCATCCATATAGAGTCATACTTTGTTCTAGTATCGAGTTGTAATCATTGAGTTGTAAATAAATAGAAGTGTGATGATCATCATTAAATAGAGCATTGTCCCAAAAAAATAGAAAGGCCAAAGAAAAAAAAAGGCCCAAAAAAGAGAAAATAAATAAAAAGGGGCAATGCTACTATCCTTTTTTCCACACTTGTGCTTCAAAGTAGCACCATGTTCTTCATATAGAGAGTCTCTTGAGTTATCACTTTCATATACTAGTGGGAATTCTTGGCTTGTATATTCCAACAATGGGCCTCCTCAAGTGCCCTAGGTCTTCATGAGCAAGAAAGTTGGATGCACACCCACTAGTTTCTTTTGTTGCGGTTTCATACATTTATAGCTCTAGTGCATCCGTTGCATGGCAATCCCTACTCCTTGCATTAACATGAATCGATGGGCATCTCCATAGCCCATTGATTAGCCTCGTTGATGTGAGACTTTCTCCTTTTTGTCTTCTCTAGATAACCCCCATCATTATATTCTATTCCACCCATAGTGCTATATCCATGGCTCACGCTCATGTATTGCGTGAAAGTTTATGAGTTGAAATTATTAAGGTATGAAACAATTGCTTGGCTTGTCATCGGGGTTGTGCATGATGAGAGCATTCTTGTGTGACGAAAATGGAGCATGACTAAACTATATGATTTTGTAGGGATGAACTTTCTATGGCCATGTTACTTTAAGAAAACATAATTGCTTTGTTGGTTTGCTTGAAGTATTATTATCCTCTATGTCAATATGAACTTTTGTCTTGAATCTTCCTAATCTGAATATTCATACCACAATTAAGAAGATTTGCATTGAAATTATGCCAAGTAGCACTCCGCATAAAAAATTATCTTTTTATCATTTACCTACTCGAGGACGAGCAGGAATTAAGCTTGGGGATGCCTGATACGTCTCCAACGTATCTATAATTTTTGATTGCTCCATGCTATATTATCTACTGTTTTGGACTATATTGGGCTTTATTTTCCACTTTTATATTATTTTTGGGACTAACCTATTAACCGGAGGCCCAGCCCAGAATTGTTGTTTTTTTGCCTATTTCAGTGTTTCGAAGAAACGGATTATCAAACGGAATAAACCTTTCTGGAACGTGATTTTCTTCCCGAACATGACCCAGGAGACTTGGACCCTACGCCAAGGAAGCTTCGAGGTGGGCACGAGGTAGGGGGCGCGCCCTATACCCCCAAGCGCGCCCCCACCCTTGTGGGCCCACCGAACCTCCACCGACGTACTTCTTCCTCCTATATATACCTACGTACCCCCAAACGAATAGATACGGAGCCAAAAACCTAATTCCACCGCCGCAACTTTCTGTATCCACGAGATCCCATCTTGGGGCCTGTTCCGGAGCTTCGCCGGAGAGGGCCGCCATCACGGAGGGCTTCTACATCATCATAGCCTCTCCGATGAAGTGTGAGTAGTTTACCTCAGACCTTCGGGTCCATAGTTATTAGCTAGATGGCTTCTTCTCTCTTTTTGGATCTCAATACAAAGTTCTCCCCCTCTCTTGTGGAGATCTATTCGATGTAATCTTCTTCTTTTTTTGTGGTGTGTTTGTTGAGACCGATGAATTGTGGGTTTATCATCAAGTCTATCTATGAATAATATTTGAATCTTCTCTGAATTCTTTTATGAATGATTGGTTATCTTTGCAAGTCTCTTCGAATTATCAGTTTGGTTTGGCCTACTAGATTGATTTTTCTTGCCATGGGAGAAGTGCTAGGTGTGAACCGCAAGATTGAACCCAAAGCTAAGCACTTCTCCCATTGCAAGAAAAACCAATCTAGTTGGCCAAACCAAATTGATTTTTCAAAGAGACTTGCAAAGATATAAAATCATGCATATAAGAATTCAGAGAGATTCAAATAATATTCATAGATAAGCTAATCATAAATGCACAATTCATGTGAACTCAAAAAACACACCACAAAAAGGTATTACGTCGAATAGATCTCCAAGAACATCGAGGAGAACATGGTAATGAGAATCAAAGAGAGAGGAAGCCATCTAGCTACTAGCTATGGACCCGTTGGTCTGTGGTAAACTACTCATGCTCATGCTTCATCAGAGAGGCAATGGTGTTGATGTAGAAGCCCTTCATTATCGAATCCCCATCCGAAAGGACGCCGGAAAAGGCCACTAGATGCGATCTCAAGTGTACAAAAGGTTGCGACGGTGGAAAAGTGTTTTCGTGGCTCTCCTGGTTTGTTTGGGAATATTTGAGAATATATAGGCAGAAGAAATAGGTCGGTGGAGTCATGAGGGGCCCACAAGGGTGGGAGCGTGCCCTCCGTCCTTGTGGCCGCCTCGTGGCTTTCCTGACGTGTACTCCAAGTCCTCTGGATGTCTTCTGGTCCAAGAAAAATCATCGCGAAATTTTTATTCCGTTTGGACTCCGTTTGATATTCCTTTTCTGTGAAACTCTAAAACAAAGGAAAAAGAAGGAACTGGCACTGGGATCTAGGTTAATAGGTTAGTCCCAAAAATAATATAAAATAGCATACTAATGCATACAAAACATCCAAAACAGATAATATAATAGCATGGAACAATAAAATATTATAGATACGTTGGAGACGTATCAAGCATCCCCAAGCTTAATTCTTGCTCGTCCTCGAGTAGGTAAATGACAAAAACAGAATGTTTGATGTGGAATGCTACCTAACATATTTATCCATGTAATTTCTTTATTGTGGCATGAATGTTCAAATCCGTATGGTTCAAAACAAAAGTTTAATATTGCCATAAAAACAATAATACTTCAAGCATACTAACAAGATAACTATGTCTTCTCAATAACATGGCCAAAGAAAGCTTATCCCTACAAAATCATATAGTCTGGTTATGCTCCATCTTCATCACACAAAATATTCAAATCATGCACAACCCCGATGACAAGCCAAGCAATTGTTTCATACTTTTGATGTTCTGAAACCTTTTCAAGTTTCACACAATACATGAGCATGAGCCATGGACATAACACTATAGGGAGTAGAAGGTGGTTGTGGAGAAGAAAAAATGAGGGAGATAGTCTCACGTCAACTAGGCATATTAACGAGCTATGGAGATGCCCAACAATAGATATCAATGTGAGTGAGTAAGGATTGCCATGCAACGGTTGCACTAGAGCTATAAGTTTATGAAAGCTCAAAAAGAAAACTAAGTGGGTGTGCATCCAACTTGCTTGCTCATGAAGACCTAGGGCAATTTGAGGAGGCCCGGCGTTGGAATATACAAGCCAAGTTCTATAATGAAAATTCCCACTTGTATATGAAAGTGACAACTTAAGAGACTCTTTATCATGAAGATCATGGTGCTACTTTGAAGCACAAGTATGGAAAAGGACAGTAACATTGCCCCCTCTCTCTTTTTCCCTCATTTTTTTCTTTCTCTTTTTTTCTTTCTTTTTTTCTTCCTGTCTCTCTTTTTCCTTTTTTATTTCTTTCTCTCTTTTTCTTTTATTTCCTCACATGGGACAATGTTCTAAAAAAAGGAAGATCATCATACTTCTATTTACTTACAACTCAAAAATTGCAACTCGATACTAGAACAAGATATGACTCTATATGAATGCTTCCGGCGGTGTACTGGGATGTGCAATGAATCAAGAGCGACATTTATAAAAAAAATTTGAACGGTGGCTTTGCCACAAATACAATGTCAACTACATGATCACGCAAAGCAATATGACAATGATGATGCGTGTCATAAATAACAAAATGGTGGAAAGTTGCATGGCAATATATCTCGGAATGGCTATGGAAATGCCATAATAGGTAGGTACGGTGGCTGTTTTGAGGAAGGTATATGGTGGGTTTATGGTACCGGCAAAAGTTGTGCGGCGCTAGAGAGGCTAGCAATGGTGGAAGGGTGAGAGTGCGTATAAGCCATGGACTCAACATTTGTAACACGCACAATGTGGCTATATCTCCCACGTGTCGGAGCACGACTTAGAGGCATAACCGCATAGTAGGCATGTCGCAAGAGGGGTAATCTTTACACATCCCATGTACTGAATAAGAAAGGGATAAAGAATTGGCTTACAATCGCCACTTCAAACAATACATGAATATAGCATTACATCATCCAGAATACAATCAAGGTCCGACTACGGAACCAAAATAAAAGAACAGAACCCCTAATGCTAGATCCCCGATCGCCCCAACTGGGCTCCACTACTGATAGAAAGGAAAACGAAACAACACAACGAACACGATCTTCATCGAGCTCCTCCTTGAGCTCGGTTGCGTCACCTGCACTGGTTTCATCGGCACCTGCAACTGGTTTTGGAAGTAATCTGTGAGTCATGAGGACTCAGCAATCTCACACCCGCGAGATCAAGACTATTTATGCTTATGGGTAGGAAAGGGTAGTGAGGTGGAGCTGCAGCAAGCACTAAGCATAGATGGTGGCTAACTTACGCAAATGAGAGCAAGAAGAGAAGCAAAGCACGGTCGTGAACTAGAAGTGATCAAGAAATGATCCTGAAACTACTTACGTTCAAGCATAACACAAGAACCGTGTTCACTTCCCGGACTCCGCCGAAAAGAGACCATTAAGTTAAGTGTCAAGTTTTCTACAACCATACATTAACAAATTCCCATCTGCCCATAACCGCGGGCACGGCTTTCGAAAGTTCAAAAACCCTGCAGGGGTGTGCCAACTTAGCCCATCACAAGTGAGGGAGTCCTGGATTAGGGGGTCTCCGGACAGCCGGACTATCTCCATTGGTCGGACTGATAGACTATGAAGATACAAGATTGAAGACTTTGTCTCGTGTCCGGATGGGACTCTACTTGGCGTGGAAGGCAAGATAGGCAATATGTATATGGATATCTCCTCCTTTGTAACCGACCTTGTGTAACCCTAACCCTCTCCGGTGTCTATATAAACCGAAGGGTTTTGGTCCGTAGGACAACAATCACAACATACAATCATACCGTAGGCTAGCTTCTAGGGTTTAGCTTCTCTGATCTCGTGGTAGATCTACTCTTGTAACACCCATATCTTCAATATTAATCAAGCAGGACATAGGGTTTTACCTCCATCAAGAGGGCCCGAACCTGGGTAAAACTTCGTGTCCCTTGCCTCCTGTTACGATCCGGCCTAGACGCACAGTTCAGGACCCCCTACCCGAGATCCGCCGGTTTTGACACCGACATTGGTGCTTTCATTGAGAGTTCCGCTGTTTCGTCACCACAAGGAAGGATGTCTCGTCCCGTGTTTAAAGACGCCACTATCGCTGAGGGAGCTCTGGCTATCGGCCAAACTCTCCGGCTAGGTCGTTTTCTAATGACCGCCTGTTCGGCTGCTGCGCCGACGATGACTTCTTGGATCATCGAAAGCAATTTTCACATCAAGTAGGAACTCGCCGAGCAGTTAGATCCAATGGAGCTCTCTTCCCTGAATGAGCTCTTGGATCGCATCGCCGCCCTGGGAGTCGCTACAGACTACGATCATATTGGGCCTAAACCTGATCTAAGAGAAATTAACTCTCCCCAGGTCACCCATCACGTTGCAGTGGTGGAAGAAAAATGCGGCAAAACTTCATCTATCTTAAGGATTAGCTACGTCCGGATTCCCGATCCCTCCAAGCCGGATACCCGCGGAGGGGAGGATGTCACCCAGAGCCCGAACCTAGAATCAGGCAGTGGGCCAGAATTACCGAAAAACATCCGAGAATCCAAACTTTCGAGTTTGGAAACTCCTTGGCCACTGAGCCTCAGATTGGGTGAGGATTCGGATTTAATTCCACCCACCCACCCACCCACCCAAACGTACGCGATCTATCCCAAATTAGGCAAGAGCCAGCAGAAACAGTACACCATTACTGGGCCAGATTCCTCCTGGTCAAGAACAGGATAAAGGACTGTCGCGAGGAAGACGCAATTTCACTCTTCTGCAATAATTGCACAGACAAGGGAATCCTCAACGCCATAAGTCGTCGCGAAATTACATGCTTTGCCGACTTGGTGTCCATAGTACGAAAGTACTATGCTATGGAAAGCGCCTGGAAAACCGAAATAAAATTTTGGGATAATCCGGCCCTGAATACAAACCCAGTCCGAAATAAAAGGGTTCATTATCACAATACACCTAGGTTAACTACCAAAAAGCAAAAGCCCTCTACGGGGCAAGGAACCGTACTGGAGGGATGGCTCAACGGACCCTGCAAAATTCATAGTACAGCGGATGCGATACCAACGCACAGCCTTAGAGCATGCTGGATACTCCGGCAGGTGGCCAAAAGTGGTGAGGATCTACTCCTCCCAAAAACCACAGAGCACCACCCCAAGGACAACAGTACGGTCTTGACGGTCTTCGAGACCTTCGCGTCAAATAAAAGACGGAAGTGAACACTCCGCAGCACGTCCGAAATCTTCCACATAGCAGAAACAAATCCTTGGAGCGACACGGCTATTACCTTCAATGCCAGTGATGAACCTAAATTCCGAACAGCCCAAGTACCAGCCGCACTGGTCCTCAGTCCAATCATGGACGGCTTTCTTCTCACCAAGGTACTCATGGATGGCGGCAGCGGATTAAACCTCATTTACGAGGAAACTCTACAAAAGATGGAAATAGACTGGAGCCGCATTAAGCAAAGCAGCACCACGTTTAGAGGAATCATCCCCAATCGGGAAGTACGCTGCGCCGGAAAAATCACACTAGACGTGGTATTCGGCACGCCGGATAATTACAGGTCCGAAGAAATTACATTCCAAGTGCCCCCGTTCAGCAGCGGATACCACGCTCTATTAGGGCGGGAGGCGTTTACAATCTTCCAAGCCATACCCCATTATGGGTACATGAAGCTCAAAATGCCTGGGCCCAACGGAATCATCACTCTTGTTAGTGATCCGGACATAGCACTCCGCGCCGAAAAACAGACAGCTACACTGGCCCTTGAGGCACTATCCGAAGCCCTAGCGGCCGAAGAACTAACTGCGCTACGCTCCACGGTTTACAGGGACGACGTGATACTCGATAAAAGATCCAAGTCCACCTCCTTTAAGCCGGCGGATGAAATAGTCAAATTCCAAGTCCATCCAACGGACCCTACAAAAACAGCTTCCATCAGGGCACAATTAAACCCTGATGTTGACGCCGCACTGCGAGAGTTTCTACGCGGGAACTGGGAAATTTTTGCCTGGCACCCTTCAGACATGCCAGGAATCCCACGCAGGCTGGCTGAACACAGCCTAATTATCCTAAAAGGATTCAAGCCAGTCAAGCATGCTCTTCGACGTTTCTCTGAGCCTAAAAGATAAGCCATGGGAGAGGAACTAGCCAAGCTATTGGAGGCCGGATTCATCAGAGACATAAAACATCTGGATTGGCTAGCAAACCTGGTGATGGTGCCAAAGAAGGACAAATCCTGGCGCTTGTGGGTCGACTTTAAGGACCTTAATAAGGCCTGCCCAAAGGATCCCTTCCCCCTCCCCCGCATCGATCAAATCATCGATGCTACCGCAGGACACGATTCATTGTGTTTCCTCGACGCATACTCCGTCTACCATCAAATCAAAATGGAAGAGCTAGACCAAGCCGCAACGGCATTCATCACACCATACGGCCCATTCTGCTTCAACACAATGCCCTTCGGGCTAAAAAACGCCGATGCAACATATCAGCGCATGATTCAGACATGCCTGGCAAACCAGATCGGCAAAACAGTGGAGGCATACGTGGATGACGTGGTCGTTAAAACCAAGCATGTCGACACCCTAGTGGACGACTTGAGGGTCACATTCGACAACCTCCGAACATATGACATCAAGCTCAATCTGGAAAAATGCGTTTTCGGCGTACCAACAGGAAAGCTCCTGGGATTCATCGTCTCTAGTAGAGGTATTGAAGCTAATTCGGCCAAAATCCGAGTGTTGTCACAGTTGGCTACCCCAACTGACCTCAAACAAATACAAAAATTAACTGGATGCGTGGCGGCTCTAAGCCGCTTTATCTCCCGCTTGTGAGAAAAGGCATTACCCCTTTATCGCCTCCTATGGTGCACCAAACACTTCGAGTGGACAGACGCCGCCACGGCCGGACTGAACAAAATAAAAGCCATATTGGCAACGAACCCAGTCCTGGCTGCGCCAAAAACTGGCGAACCAATGCTATTATACATTGCGGCAACTCATCAAGTAGTAAGCGCAGTGCTTGTCGTCGAGCGAGAAGCAGACGGACACAAATTCCCCCTTCAAAAGCCAGTTTACTACGTGTCCACAGTCCTTACCCCATGAAAATCACGGTACCCGCATTATCAAAAGATAGCGTACGCGGTATTTATGGCATCCCGGAAGCTGAGACACTACTCTCAAGAGTGTTCGATAACGGTAGCCTCGGAAGTACCACTCAACGATATTATAAACAACCGCGACGCGACGGGCCGAATTGCCAAATGGGCCATTGAGCTCCTCCCGTTCGACATAACTTACAAACTTCGGCGAGCTATTAAATCGCAAGTTTTGGCTGACTTCGTCGCTGAATGGACGGAAGCCAAACTCCCTAAAGAGTACGACACATATTCAAACTGGATCATGCACTTTGACGGCTCCAAAATGTTGGCTGGTCTGGGGGCTGGCGTCGTTTTGACGTCCCCAACAGGAGACACCATCCAATATGTACTGCAGATAATGTATACAGACTCCAACAATGCATCCGAATATGAGGCCCTCCTCCATGGTCTCCGGATGGCAGTATCCATGGGCATTCAACCCTAGAGGTGCGCGGGGATTCAAACCTCGCGATATCCCAAATAAATAGAGACTTTGATCCCAAGGATCCAAAAAAGGCCGCTTATCACAATGTCGTCCTAAAAATGTCAGCTCGGTTCAAAGGGCTCAAATTTCACCATGTGGCTCGGGAAAACAATCAGGCAGCGGATATCCTCGCCCGCATTGGCGCCAAACGCGACGCGGTCCCTCCCAACATTTTTCTGGAAAGGTTTTCCAAGCCATCCGTAGCATGGGAAGGGGACACCGGTAACAACAGTCCGGACCCGGCCAAAATACCCGATACCGAACTCCCTGACACAATCAGAGGCTCCTCCACCGAAATAACACAATCAGCCCACAAAATAATGGCCATCATTGCCCCGTGGACAGAACCATTCCTGGCCTACTTAACTAGACAGGAACTCCCGGAGGACCAAAATGAGGCACGCTGCATAGTGCGGCGATCAAAGGCCTACAGGGTCCATGAGGGAGAATTATACAAAAAAGCGCTACCGGAGTCCTTCAACGGTGCATCTCCGAAGAGCAGGGACGGAACCTTTTGGCAGAAATTTATGCCGGACACGGCGGTCACCACGCCGCAGCCCGGGCTCTTGTGAGCAAGGCCTTCCGTACAGGATTCTATTGGCCAACGGCCCGGGCAGACGCACAGGACTTAGTCCAGCATTGCGCCGGTTGCCGGCTCTTTGCAAATCAAAGCCATATGCCACCCACCGCCCTCCGAACAATCCCCATTACATGGCCCTTTGCGGTCTAGGGGCTTGACATGGTTGGACCCCTTAAAGGTGGAACCCACAAGAAAAAAAATACTTATTGGTCATGGTGGATAAATTCACCAAATGGATAGAGGCCAAACCCGTTAAAACAGCCGAATCCGGACCGGTGATAGACTTCATATCCGGGGTTGTACATCGCTATGGCGTCCCCCACAGCATCATCACTGATAACGGCACGAACTTCACGGCCGACGAGGTAAAACTCTGGTGCAGCAAAATGGGCATCAAGCTCAATTATGCTTCAGTCTACCACCCACAAACCAACGGTCAAGTCGACCAAGCAAATGGTCTTATAATGAGCGGCATTAAACCCAGACTAGTGCGCTCCTTAACAGAGTCTGACACGCACTGGGTAGAGCAGCTCGACTCTGTACTCTCGGGGCTTCGGACCACGCCGAATCGTAGTACCGGATACACACCATTTTTTATGGTGTACGACACAGAGGCAGTCCTGCCCTACGACATAATTCACGACTCACCTCGAGTGCGCACGTACGAAGAAAGAGAAGCCGAGCTCGATCGGCAGGACAGTCTGGACACCTTGGAGGAAGAGCGCGACGTAGCCAAAGCCCGTTCCGGATTTTACTAGCAATAGGCTCGTAGATACCAAAGCAGAGAAGTACGAGCCAAAACTTATAACGTTGGCGAACTAGTTCTCCGGCTGCCGGATAAGAAAATGAACAAGCTAGAGCCCAAATGGGAAGGTCCCTTCATCATCGACCAAGTTCTGGCCGGCGGAGCATACCGACTGCGGGATGCATCGACTAGTCGACTCGAGCCGAACCCATGGAATGCAGCCAGGCTCCAAAGATTCTACGTCTAGCACCGGACTTTATGTTAGTCCCCTCCCTTTGTCCATTTTCTGCATATGCGTCGTCCGTCTTGTTTCCCTTTCTTTATTTTATTCCTCTAGACCTTCACGGGTCACCTTGTGCCTCACTTGTACATTACAGAGGTGCTAGCCGCACTATCTACACCTGGGGGATTCTTTCACAGAAGCTTAAATTATTTACCTAGGCATCACGCCCAACACATGCATTATACTTCTGCATGTACCTTTTTCACCATTATATGCATCGATATGACTTAAGTTTTGGCCAAGATGGGTTGACTGGCTCTTGTATTTATGCCCTACATTCCCGTTAACTTGGCTAGGGCATAAGGGGATCACCTCTGCTATTGTTACCGCCGGGTCAGCCGGACGTGTACGTCAGACTGGGTGAAGCCAAAAGCTAGCGTTCTTAAGAGAATATTTGGTCGGTGAACAAAAGATGACTTTTTATTTAGTAACCATATCTGCCCCCAGACGCTTTTACTACGCTTCTTGTCGCAGTCCGGACATGCACTTTAGGGCATGCCTACCCAGGGAAAGGAACCCTTAATGGAACTATTCTCTCTGGAAGATGTTTCTTACTACCCATGTAATATAACATAACTAGTTGGGCACTTGTCTGATAAAGCACTAATGACCCCTACGCCTGGTCTCCACGCATGCCCCGGTTCTTATATAACCGAGAGGGTATTCGAATACACTCCAGACTATCGGGTCCCGAGGTTGAAGCGAAAAGGTCCGCCACGACAAACGATCTACAATCTGGCTAGAAGACATCATATATGTCACTTTACAATTACATAGTCAATTTGACTGGTTGAATTCCTCTTCAATACCCTCCAATAGGCTGTCTAGTCTACAGTCCTATTGGGAATACTTTGCGGCCAATTCTACTTGGCCATACACTAAATTCACAGGGATCTCCTTGCCGTCAGGCCCCACAGGTCCGACTTCGGCCATGTGGTTCGGGTCAGCCTTCGTGTACCGTGTCTTCACCATTGCCCAAGCCTCCCTGGCGCCCTGACGGCAGGCCGATATCTTCCATAATCGGAAACGCCGCCATGCTCCCTTCAGCTTTTCTGCAAGCTCTCCAAGACCTTCGGGTATGGAGACGGATGGCCACAAGGCCTGGGCAACACCTTGCATCACCTGCCGAACTCGTTCGTGCAACTGTGCGAGCTCGGGAAGAAGATCACCCATTGAACTAGGCATCTCCTCGGTAGGACGTCCTGTCAGCATACCTACAGACATAACCCTGTCAGCCAGCTTCCTCACCAAACTCTTTTTCAAAGTTCGTTTAAGCACTTACTAAATATGCCGCGTCGAAGCCGCCGATTCTCCTTAACAGAATCCGATAGTTGGGCACGAACATCTTTTAGTTCCATGCCCAGCTTGGTGTTGGCATCTTGGAGATCATTCTTCTCCTGCCTCACCCTTGTTAGCACGCTCTCACCAACCTTCAGCTGGCGTATGAGCTGCTGCCTATTTGGATTCACTCCAGCGTCATCTGCAATTTTATCGTCCGATTTGCATATAAAGCCGCACTCTAATATGATACTTATCATTTGACGGATATGTTACCAGTGGGGGTCTCCTTGGGCTCCCCTGTGGCGGACAGTGCGGCCTGAAGTTGGGCTTTGCACTCTTCCAGCTCCTGGGACAGTTGAGTATTCTTTTCTGTAAGAACCTACATAACAAATGATCCTTAAATTAGTTATCCTAATTGTTTCAAGTCTCAGGGGCTACTGATATATATAATCATCAAATTTTCTCACCCGTATGTCTTTTACATACTGCTCCGTGGCTCTGGCTAGACCATTTTGAGCGGCACGGAGGTGCGCATCTCCCGAGTTGAAGGCATCTAAAGCCTCTTGGGAGAAACAAGCGTCACGAAGAACAATCCGGTGACGCCTATGGTTCATGGCACTTTCCACATCGGATGGGGTGGCGGACAGTCTATTTGTATCCTCTGTCAGAGGAGCACCCGGTGCACGCCTTGTACTCGTTCCCACCCCAGAGTCCGGCCTTGGAGCATGGCTTGTGGAGGCACGGTTGGTAGCCTCTCTGGGTATAGTCCGGCGAGCGCTCTTTCTCCTGAAAAGAAGGCATGGGCATTAATATGCCTCTATAAATAATGTCTTGCAATAAAGACGGCACGCTATACCGCTGCACCGGTGCCTCAATCCGGACTGCGGATCTTTTCAGCCTGCCTGGCCTAGCGGCCCCTTGTTGTCTAGTTGCCATAGGCCCGGCCTTTAGCCCCGAGGACCTCCCCTGCAAGACACGGCTGTTATACAGCAATGAAAAAAAGAGCACAAGGACGGATCCCTTTTTAAGTGCTGGGATTTCGGTCTCAGTCACCTGTGAGGTTGGAACTAGCCCAGGGTAATCGGCCGTAATGGCCACCAAGGTATTGTCATTACTCCCTTGGTAAAAAAAACCCCGTCGATCAGCTCCACGGATATGTCCGGATCCTCCTGGGAGGCCGGGTCAAGGGACCGTCCAGGGTCCTCGGGCTATGGAGGAGGGTTGTTTATCTCCTTTACTGCCTGGCGCAGCTCCTGTGATAAAATCGCTAGCATGAATACTTAAACTACGGGAATACGAAACGGACGGGCGAGAAAAATCTCCGCTTACCCAGCTCGGAGGATTGTACATGGAAAATCTGCCCTGCGGGTTGATACGGAGGAATTCCTCCTCTTCTCCCTTGTACAAAGTGGAGAAGATCTTTATTAGATCAACAGCCGATCCCGGCCCTTTGCGGCCGTGGCGGGTGGCGTCATCCTCCCCGTTGAAGTCCCACATGGGGTGGCCTCTGTACTGGAGCGGTTGCACCCCCTGCATAATGCATATAGCCATGACCTCGATCATGGTCAATCCAGATCGAGCTAAAGAGCTTATCCAGCTCATCAAATAAAGAATGTCCCGGTCGTCTTCCTCTAGGGGGCTCCATGGACGCCAGCTCTGGCGCTTCTTCAATGGGGCGTTGTCAAACTCAGGAAGGCCGATCCGAATAGGGTCCGGAAGGGGGGCATCTTCTATATAAAACCATTCTGAAGGCCAGTCTTCGGATGTCTTCTTCGGGGTCCCGGATAGGTATCCGGTCCCAGCGATACGCCACACTTCGGTTCCGCCCACTTGATATAGTGATCCCTTCTTAGAACGGGGCACAAGGCAGAACAACTTCTTCCACAGAGCGAAATGAGCCTCACAGCCCAAAAATAACTCGCAAAGGGGTACGAATCCCGCGATGTGCAGCAGGGAGGCAGGCGTAAGGTTGTGCAGCTGGAGGCCATAGAACTCCAGAAGCCCTCGGAGAAACAGATGGATTGGGAATCCGATCCCTCTTACCAGATAAGGGACGAGGCACACCCACTCTCCCTTGGAGGGATTGGGACGGCTCTCCGCTTGCTCTCCGCCATTATAGGTGGCAAGCCCGGCTCGAACAGGGACCAGGTACGCTGGGGGAAGAAATCCCTTGGACTGAAGCATCACCAATTTGTTGTGCGGGATGGAACATCTCTCCCAATCTCCAGGCTTGGAACTAGGGGTGCGAGAGGAGGAGCTGCGTCGACCGGCCATGGTGGAATGGATCTCTGTCGGGCACGCTCCAATGAAGACTTGGCAAGGGAGGATGATGTGATTTGGATCTGAATCCTCGTATTTTTAAATAGGTGGCTCATTTACATAGCTAGGGGGTAAATGTGAAAACACCCTGGCTCTTCGCATTCACTCGACACGTGCAAAGAGGCCAGTATTGGGCGTAGAAGCCAAGAAGTACGAATCATCACAAGGAACCGGACATTATTTCGACAGGTACACAGGAGAAGGAAACCGCCTTGCAATGCCGAAGACAACTGCGCGCCGGACTCATCGTCATTGAAGCCAGGTTCGGGGGCTACTGAGGGAGTCCTGGATTAGGGGGTCTCCGGACAGCCGGACTATCTCCATTGGCCGGGCTGATAGGCTATGAAGATACAAGATTGAAGACTTTGTCTCGTGTCCGGATGGGACTCTACTTGGCGTGGAAGGCAAGATAGGCAATATGTATATGGATATCTCCTCCTTTGTAACCGACCTTGTGTAACCCTAACCCTCTCCGGTGTCTATATAAACCGAAGGGTTTTAGTCCGTAGGACAACAATCACATCATACAATCATACCGTAGGCTAGCTTCTAGGGTTTAGCCTCTCTGATCTCGTGGTAGATATACTCTTGTAACACCCATATCTTCAATATTAATCAAGCAGGACGTAGGGTTTTACCTCCATCAAGAGGGGCCGAACCTGGGTAAAACTTCGTATCCCTTGCCTCCTGTTACCATCCGGCCTAGACGAACAGTTCGGGACCCCCTACCCGAGATCCGCCGGTTTTCACACCGACAACAAGCTCTCATGGTCAACGAAGGATATTCCTTCTCCCAGGAATACCCGATCAGTCTCGGAATCCCGGTTACAAGACATTTTGACAATGGTAAAACAAGACTAGCAAAGCCGCCCGATGCACCAACATCCTGATAGGAGCTGCACATATCTCGTTCTCAGGGCAACACCGGATGAGACATCCTACGAGTAAAACCATCCCTCAAGTTTCCCCGAGGTGGCCCCGCAGTCTACTCAGTTCGGACCAACACTTAGAGAAGCACTGGCCCGGGGGGTTAAAATAAAGATGACCCTTGAGTCTGCAGAACCAAAGGGAAGGTGATAGGTTGTTAGTGCAAATGGTAAAACCAAGGTTGGGCCTTGCTGGAGGAGTTTTATTCAATGCCAACTGTCAAGGGGTTCCCATTATAACCCAACCGCGTAAGAAATGCAAAATCAAGGAACATAACACCGGTATGATGGAAACTAGGGCGGCAAGAGTGGAACAAAACACCAGGCATAAGGCCGAGCCTTCCACCCTTTAACAAGTATATATAAGCATTAATAAAATAAGAGATATTGTGATATCCCAACATATCCATGTTACAACATGGAACAAACTCCAATCTTCACCTGCAACTAACAACGCTATAAGAGGGGCTGAGCAAAGCGGAAACATAGCCAAACAACGGTTTTTTAGGACAAGGTGGGTTAGAGGCTTGACATGGCAATATGGGAGGCATGATATAGCAAGTGGTAGGTATCGCGGCACAGGAAAAGAGCGAGCAACTAGCAAGCAAAGATAGAAGTGATTTCGAGGGTATGGTCATCTTGCCTGAGATCCCGCAAGGAAGAAGAACGAGTCCATGAAGAAGACAAACAGACGAAGTCGAACGAATCCTCACAAATGCGACGTTATCGGAACTAACCCGAAGAAGCAACACCGGAAATAAGCAAATAACATGGTAAACAACCATCACATAAACATGGCATGATGCGCAAACAATTATGATGCATGTCCGGTTTAAAGAGGCATGGCATGGCAAAGTGCACAAACAACCCTACAAATTAAGTGGAGCTCAATATGCAACTCCGTTGCATATTGACGAAACACCACGACAATTATTTAGTTCTCTCTTGTTTATGTACTCAACAATATTAAATGTTGATCAACATGGCAAGAGGTGAAGCATAACAAAACTACCTATCTAGGCAAGTTTAAATGAGGCCGAAAATGTCAAACAACGACTCCGGTAAACCCCCACATGCAAAATTTAGAGTTGGTACTGTTCTGCCCTAAACATAATTTTAGATTTGTTAAACATGCTAGATGAGTGCACCATGTTAAACTAGGCATTTTTCTACCCCATTTACATATAAAGTTTGTTAGGTTTGGAGCTATGGTTATTTAGTTATGAAATATAGCATTTTTGCATGGCATGTGAGCAAAATTAGTCAAACAACATTTTAAACATGTTAAACATGGATGAAAGTGGCATATTACTAAACTAGATGAAATTCTAAGCATTTTTCATATATAAAGTTTTTACAAGTGATGCATAGTTTGTGAGTTATTGAATGTATGAACATGAGGGTCTTTTCTGTAAAATTGCGCTATTCGGGATAAATGGACAAAATCGCAGATCCGGGAAAAAACAGAGACGGGCCGAAACTGAGCACTCACATTGGGCTAGGCCCAGTCGGCAAAGCAGTTGGCCCGCGGCTGAGGCACGGTACGGGCAGGCCGTGGAGGAAGCTGGGCCCTCCTGACGTTGGCTGGGCCTGCGGTCAATGCGACGAAGAGGAACTGCTCCTTCATCCTCTGCTCGACTGAGACAAAACGGCGCTGTTGAGGGTCAACGGCGAGGCGGCAGGGGGTCTCGGCGTGGCAACGATGAACTGGGGTCGCCGGGATCCGAGGCGGCAGGTCGAGGCATCGATGGATCCGAGCGGTGAAGGCCGTTCCCGCCGGCAGACTTGGCGGATCGAGGTCGGGGAAGGCCCTGGCGACCATGGTGGGACTTGGAGGACTCTTGTGACTCCGGCAGCCAGGTGATGAACGACGAGGAGGAGGAATGGTGCACTGGTAGAAGCCAACAGGAGGAGGTCCGGCGGCCATCGTTCCATCGCGGCAGCAGGGAATTGGGGAACGGCTGCAGTAGTACGGATCCGGCGGTGGGGAGGTCCAGGCGGAGAGCAGAGGCCACGCGACAAGTGGCACGGGAACGAAGACTGGGCGCGGGTCCAGAGACAAGGGCGGCTGCTCCAGTCGCCGGCGTGGTCCTGTGAGAGAAAGAGAAGTGAGGCACCAGAGATATTATAGAGAGAGCGAGAGAGAGCAGCGGGGAAGAAGAGAGGCGACGAGGAGCTGCATAAGGCCGGCCTTGGTGCACTGGCCCGGGGCGACGAGATGAGGCCGAGCGCTCCTGCTCGGCCACGGGCGTGGAGAGAGACGAGGGGAGGCGCTGCCTCATGTGGTTGCTGGTGAGGAAAATCAAGGGAGAGGGTGGCGGCGATTGGTTGGGCAGGAATGGCCTTGAGGGGATCCCGAGAGGATTTGGTGCAGTGGCGGCGCAGAATAGGAAAGACGGGACAGCTCCCCTAAATTTTAGGGTTTGATCTAATTTGGGTAGGGATTGGTTTATATATAGGGAGAAAAGGATTAGGCTTGGACCCTTCGATCAAAATCGTACGGTTTCGGATAAATAGGTTAGGGAGCCTAATGAACAAAACGGAGATGGTTTATAGATGTTAGGGGATGATCCGGACCCATCGGTGATGACTGTCCGGGTCGGGTTCGGGGAAGTTTTCGGACGCGCGAGGGGGTTCTGAGAACCGAGCGGAGGGGAGGTCTGACAAAAGTCCATGGAGGCAAGGGGTTTTGATGGGCTTAGAAAAAAAAGAGAGAAGAGAAGGAGAGGCTCAACAACTGTTTCCGGAGACCGAAAACGTCCGACAGTAGACCGGCTATATTGCCTCTATAGTTATCCGTTGGGGCATGAAACGGACTGGGAATGCGATGAAACTTGGCAAGCTCTCTACTGACAACAAAACAACACCGCACGCCAACTTTCATCCCATTCCGAGAACATTTTCCGGCCACTTATAAAATAATATTTCGGAGGTGCCGCGGGCGCATGCAAGTGTGTCTGGGCTCAGAACGGACAATGGATGGAATTAGGGAACCCGAATGGATGCAAGTTTTGAAAACATGCAGATGCAATGCGGATGATGACATGGCAAGATGCAACACGCAAGCGAATGACAAGGCAACAATAACGAATAACTGGAAGACACCTGGCGCAACGATCTCGGGGCGTCATAACACTCCACCACTACAAGAGGATCTCGTCCCAAGATCTAGGATGGCATCGGAGAAAAACGGAAGAGGAAGAGGTAAAACAAAGTTGCTTCTTTGACAAATGAGCGAAACCAAAGAACCTTGCGAGGTTGAACAATTTGAAAGAAAGAATACAACGAAGATGAACAAAGTTGAAAACACTCCATTAGAAAAGAGGAACAGGGAACATTACGGGAACCTTGTAGGTTGAAAGACTTAAGAAAAGGGTTACAATGGACAAGAAGTATATGCAAGCACTCTGGTAGAAACGCGATGTACAAGGAACGATAAGGATCAATTATGACAACACTCCGGTTGGAAAAATGATACGAAACTTGATAAGATGAAAAGAACTTGAGCAGAGGGCATAACACTCCGGTTAAATGGATAAGCACGAAAAGAACACGATCCTCACAATTCGAGATGATGAGAGAAAAGAGCAACATCACAATGTCTCCGGAAGAAAGAATAGAATATAGATCATTGAAATGAAAGGATGGAGAAGAAAATGCCAACTTATGCCACAAGTGAGCTTGGAGATCATCCTTCCAAGAAAGTTATAGTGGAGTTGTTGGAAAACCAACAACGAAAAGGATAAGCTTTATGTGGGCTTATAGAAGACATCTCAAAATTATGAGGTGAAATTCTGCCACTAACGGAAACAATGGATTTGGATTGATATGAACAAGGAGACGATAAACTTATCTCACCGGTAGGATAAATGAAGAACTTGGATCATTTATAAGCACCATAATTAGCAACAATCCTTAAGGAAAGCTTTAGGAGAAATATAACCCAAGATAACTTCAATGAAGAGATTGATTGGTTGAAAAGATGTCTTGAGCGAAGAGAAAAAGATGGATTTAGATATGTCACTCTTGAAAACTTGTGAATCATGAAACACGAAGGGAAATTATCACCAATGACATAACACCACCTCAAAAGATGAGATATGAAAGAATTGCACTTCGAAATGCAAGATGAAGAATACTTGAAGTATAGCTTGGCGGATCATCGCTTCAAGAGAAAACTTGAAGAACAATTGGAGAATGAAAAGAATCCTTGACGAAACACCATGTAGCCTCCATGAAGAACTCCAGGAACAAAAGGATGATCAAACAAAAGGAATTAGAAGTTGAAAACACAAGGTGAAGCCTTGCGATGATTTAAATGGAGCTTCATGGTGACATACTTGAGAGAGCTTGAAACTCCGGGGAAAAATGAAACAATTGAAAACGAGAATTTGATGAACCTCCGGAATAAGGAATTGAATTTACTCGATGAAACAAGAATAAGAATTACATTATGCATATCCTTAACCAATTTAAATTGATGACAAGCAATGGATTTGGCATACTACTTATTCTCGTAGAAAGGATTAAGATAGATATAGCGCCAACTTGAAGAGGCCTTCAGCGAACCACCGGTAGGATTTGGGAACAACGAATGAATTGATATGAAAACGAAGGAAGGAGAAACTTGAACAAACCACCATAAGAATTGAAAAAGAAGGAAGAAAAAATAAAGAAACACCGGGAAGAGTTAGAGAATGAATGAAGATACTTGAGGGGATTTAGATACAAGTGAATGAAGAGATCCTGAACTTATTAGAGAAATTTGAATGATGCACCGGTAAGATTTGGAGAACGAGAGCTGAAAGCTGGAATGACTAGTCCTGAAATGATGGCCTTCGGAGAATCAAACTGAACGACTCTTGAATTGCTCCAAATGGGTGAAAAGAATACTCACAATCAAAACAATTATGAGAGGATGGCATCAAGCTTGAACTACGCATCTTCGAGAGAACAGACCAAGATTTGGAGGAAGAACTCTTCTTCGGTCTTCAAATGTTGAGAATGACGATGAGAAACACCACCATGAATCATTGAGATACTCCGGGATGAAAATTAGAAAGGTTGAACCAACGATGAAAAGAATGTGAAAAATCTTGGGGAAAGACATTTGACTGATGATAACCCATTTTCACGTCAAAACTTGTAGAAGAATTTAAGAGTAACTCCGGAAAAATAGAAGAGTCACGCAAGATCATGGGAAAAGACCTGTGGGTTAGGGCCCACTCAAAAGAAACACCGTTGAAAAGATTGCTTGAAAAGGAGATTGCACCAGTTGATTTAAATGGCTTGAATGAGATAACATCCTCAAAAGGACTTGAGCGAATTGAGAATGGAAACTTGAGTCTTCTGAGATATCTTCAGCACTCTGGAATAATTGAATAGCGAGAAGTGGATGATTAAGAGGTGCACCAGCTTGAGAACACATTTAAAGCTAGGAAAGGAATATGATCAACACTGAAATCTTGAATTGAATCCACCGGAGAAGAAATAGAACGAAGAATGATGAACTTAAGCTTCGTTAGTATGTTCCTGAGAAACACCGGATAAGAACATTAAAAGAAAAGAATGAAGAGACTTCACATGAATAAAATGGATACTTGATTAAGAAATCCGAGTCCTTGAAGAAAAAGGGTGGGAGGGCGGGAAAAACAAAGGCAACTTGGGACGCATGAAACAAACACCGTTGCAAAGAACTGAGAATTGATCTCGCGAATGTAGAAATGATCGGATCCACTTGAAGAGGAATAGCCGGTTGAAAAGAATTGTCATTACAATATTGATTATCATGAAGGATTGGTATTCATGTAGAAATATGAGAACACCATTTAGGAAAGGTATGAAATCAACATTTGACTTTGAAGCAACTCGAATACCACAACTAGAAACAAAACACAGGATTGGCTTGCGGAATAAGCCGGAACAAACATATGATAGAGATTTCGTCGAAAGTTTTCATGGTGGGGCCCACACGGGCTTGATCATACAGCACCATCATGTACAAGGCAGTGCACATGACATAGGAAGCGTCCCCGAGTCAGCATAGCCAAGGAGATTTGAAGACCACTATAAAACCAACCGTGGATAGGCGGACCACTAGACATCGAACCCCAATCTCATATCATGCATCTGTCAGAAAGATATCCTAGGAGCTACTTGAATTCCCACTTATAAACTCCCGAAACTTTCTGGTTATGCAAGAGGTGTTGGGGATACAGGAGAAGCATAATATCTCACCCAAAACTAGCAAATCCTACATCCAACTGTATCCATCCTTCAACACATAACCAAGAAACCTTCGGAAATCATTTACCTCAGCCTTCGAAAAGCATCCGTTATATGAGTTATGGCAATACTCCCGAACTCCTGCCCGAGTAATGGGTGGCGTCGAGGTTATCTCACTAACAAATGCATAAAGAAGATTTTCGATGACGGTGAACTCAGGTATTCCAGAACTGCAACGATAAAATTGTGACGACAACACCTCGGAGCTCGACTCCCCGGGACACTGCCACAACCCCTAAATGTCAGGAGGCACCAAGAACAATGTTCTCGTCACAAAACCATCAGAACGATTCCAAGATACCCGCGTGATCCTAAATTTTTTTTAGTGAAATTTGAGAAGAGAAGAGTCAAAAACTCTACGTCAGGAGGCCTCACCAGAGCGACGAAGGGACTGAGGAGTAAAAAGAATCCTACTCTTTGATATATATATAATCCTATAAGACTCAAAACATTTTTCTAGACTCAACAACGCCAACGATTCGATCAAGCAGGGGGCTCCTAAGTCGGGGAAGGCTCTGATTACCAACTTGTAACACCCACGATGCGGCTATATCTCCCACGTGTCGGAGCACGACTTAGAGGCATAACCGCATAGTAGGCATGTCGCAATAGGGGTAATCTTTACACATCACATGTACTGAATAAGAAAGGGATAAAGAATTGGCTTACAATCGCCACTTCAAACAATACATGAATATAGCATTACATCATCCAGAATACAATCAAGGTCCGACTACGGAACCAAATTAAAGAAGACAACCTCTAATGCTAGAAACCCGATCGCCCCAACTGGGCTCCAGTACTGATAGAAAGGAAAACGTAACAACACAACGAACACGATCTTCATCGAGCTCCTCCTTGAGCTCGGTTGCGTCACCTGCACTGGTTTCATCGGCACCTGCAACTGGTTTTGGAAGTAATCTGTCAGTCACGAGGACTCAGCAATCTCACACCCGCAAGATCAAGATTATTTATGCTTATGGGTAGGAAAGGGTAGTGAGGTGGAGCTACAGCAAGCACTAAGCATAGATGGTGGCTAACTTACACAAATGAGAGCGAGAAGAGAAGCAAAGCACGGTCGTGAACTAGAAGTGATCAAGAAATGATCCTGAAACTACTTACGTTCAAGCATAACACAAGAACCGTGTTCACTTCCTGGACTCCGTCGGAAAGAGACCGTCACGGCTACACACGCGGTTGATGCATTTTAATTAAGTTAAGTGTCAAGTTTTCTACAACTAGACATTAACAAATTCCCATCTGCCCATAACCACGGGCACGGCTTTCGAAAGTTCAAAAACCCTGCAGGGGTGTCCCAACTTAGCCCATCACTAGCTCTCACGATCAACGAAGGATATTCCTTCTCCCAGGAAGACCCGGTCAGTCTCGGAATCCCAGTTACAAGACATTTCAACAATGGTAAAACAAGACCAGCAAAGCCGCCCGATGCGCTGACATCCTGATAGGAGCTGCACATATCTCGTTCTCAGGGCAACACCGGATGAGACATCCTACGAGTAAAACCAACCCTCAAGTTTCCCCGAGGTGGCCCCGCAGTCTACTCAGTTCGGACCAACACTTAGAGAAGCACTGGCCCGGGGGGTTAAAATAAAGATGACCCTTGAGTCTACAGAACCAAAGGGAAGGTGATAGGTTGTTAGTGCAAATGATAAAACCAAGGTTGGGCCTTGCTGGAGGAGTTTTATTCAATGCCAACTGTCAAGGGGTTCCCATTATAACCCAACCGCGTAAGGAATGCAAAATCAAGGAACATGACACTGGTATGATGGAAACTAGGGCGGCAAGAGTGGAACAAAACACCAGGCATAAGGCTGAGCCTTCCACCCTTTACCAGGTATATAGATGCATTAATTAAATAAGAGATATTGTGATATCCCAACATATCCATGTTACAACATGGAACAAACTCCATTCTTCACCTGCAACTAACAATGCTATAAGAGGGGCTGAGCAAAGTGGTAACATAGCCAAACAACGGTTTGCTAGGACAAGGTGGTTTAGAGGCTTGACATGGCAATATGGGAGGCATGATATAGCGAGTGGTAGGTATCATGGCACAGGAAAAGAGCGAGCAACTAGCAAGCAAAGATAGAAGTGATTTCGAGGGTATGGTCATCTTGCCTGAGATCCCGCAAGGAAGAAGAACGAGTCCATGAAGAAGACAAACAGACGAAGTCAAACGAATCCTAACAAACGCGATGTTATCGGAACTAACCCGAAGAAGCAACACCAGCAATAAGCAAACAACATGGTAAACAACCATCACATAAACATGGCATGATGCGCAAACAATTATGATGCATGTCCGGTTTAAAGAGGCATGGCATGGCAAAGTGCACAAACAACCCTACAAATTAAGTGGAGCTCAATATGCAACTCCGTTGCATATTTACGAAACACCACGACAATTATTTAGTTCTCTCTCGTTTATGTACTCAACAATATTAAATGTTGATCAACATGGCAAGAGGTGAAGCATAACAAAACTACTTATCTAGGCAAGTTTAAATGAGGCCGGAAATGTCAAACAACGACTCCGGTAAACTCCCACATGCAAAATTTAGAGTTGGTACTGTTCTGCCCTAAACATAATTTTAGAGTTGTTAAACATGCTAGATGAGTGCACCATGTTAACCTAGGCATTTTTCTACCCCATTTACATATAAAGTTTGTTAGGTTTGGAGCTACGGTTATTTAGTTGTGAAATATAGCATTTTTGCATGTCATATGAGCAAAATTTGTCAAACAACATTTTAAACATGTTAAACATGGATGAAAGTGGCATATTATTAAACTAGAAGAAATTCTAAGCATTTTTCATATATAAAGTTTTTACATGTGATGCATAGTTTGTGAGTTATTAAATGTATGAACATGAGGGTCTTTTCTGTAAAACTGCGCAATTCGGGATAAATGGAAAAATCGCAGATCCGGGAAAAAACAGAGCCGGGCCGAAACTGAGCGCTCACATTGGGCCAAGCCTAGTCGGCGAAGCAGCTGGACCGCGGCTGAGGCACGGTGCGGGCAGGCCGCGGAGGATGCTGGGCCCTCCTGGCGCTGGCTGGGCCTGCGGTCAATGCGACGACGAGGAACTGGTCCTTCATCCTCTGCTCGACAGAGACAGAACGGCGGCGCTGAAGGTCAACGGCGAGGCGGCAGCGGGTCTCGGCGCGGCAAAGTCGAACTGGGGTCACCGGGATCCGAGGCGGCAAGTCGAGGCATCGATGGAACCGAGCGGTGAAGGTCGTTCGCGCCAGCGGACTTGGCGGATCGAGGTCTTGGAAGGCCCTGGCGACCATGGTGGGACTTGGCGGACTCTTGCGACTCCGGTAGCCAAGTGATGAACGACGAGGAGGAGGAAGGGCGCGCTGGTAGAAGCCAACAGGAGGAGGTCCGGCGGCCATCGTTCCATCGCGGCAGCAGGGCGTCGGGGAACGGCTGCAACAGTACGGATCCGACGGTGGGGAGGTCCAGGCGGAGAGCAGAGGCCACGCGACGAGTGGCACGGGAATGAAGACCGGGCGCGGGTCCAGATACGAGGGTGGCTGCTCCGGTCGCCTGCGTGGTCCTGTGTGAGAGAGAGAAGTGAGGCGCCAGAGATATTACAGAGAGAGGTAGAGAGAGCAGCGGGGAAGAAGAGAGGCGACGAGGAGCTGCATAAGGCCGGCCTTGGTGCACTGGCCCAGGGCGACGAGATGAGGCCGAGCGCTCCTGCTCGGCCACGGGTGTGGAGACAAACGAGGGGAGGCGCTGCCTCATGCGGTTGCTGTTGAGGAAAAACAAGGGAGAGGGTGGCGGCGGTTGGTTGGGCAGGAATGGCCTTGTGGGGATCCCGAGAGCATTTGATGCAGTGGCGGCGCAGAATAGGAAAGACGGGACAACTCCCCTAAATTTTAGGGTATGATCTGATTTAGGTAGGGGTTGGTCTATATATAGGGACAATAGGATTAGGCTTGGACCCTTCGATCAAAATCGGACAGTTTCAAATAAATAGGTTAGGGAGCCTAATGAACAAAACGGAGATGGTTTATATATGTTAGGGGATGATCCGGACCCATCGATGACGACTGTCCGGGTCGGGTTCGGGGAAGTTTTCGGACGCGCGAGGGGGTTCTTAGAACCGAGCGGAGGGGAGGTCTGACAAAAGGCCACGGAGGCAAGGGGTTTTGATGGGCTCAGAAAAAAAAGAGAGAAGAGAAGGAGAGGCCCGACAACTTTTTCCGGAGACCGAAAACGTCTGATGTTAGACCGGCTATATTGCCGCTATAGTTATCTGTTGGGGCATCAAACGGACTCCGAATGTGATGAAACTTGGCAGGCTGTCTACTGACAACAAAACAACACCGCACGCCAACTTTCATCCCATTCCGAGAACATTTTCCGGCCACTTATAAAATAATATTTCAGAGGTGCCGCGGGCGCGTGCAAGTGTGTCTGGGCTTAGAATGGACAATGGACGGAACTGGGGAACCCCAACGGATGCAAATTTCGAAAACATGCAGATGCAATGCGGATGATGACATGGCAAGATGCAACACGCAAGCGAATGACAAGGCAACAATAACGAATAACTGGAAGACACCTGGCACAACGGTCTCGGGGCGTCACAACATTAGTCATAAAGAACTCACATACTTACTGCAAAAATCAATTAGTCATCGAAACAAAGTACTACGCGCATGCTCCTAGGGGGATAGTGATATCTGCTAGAACTACGTCGGTATTTCCCCAAAGAGGAAGGGATGATGCAGCACAGCGACGGTAGGTATTTCCCTCAGTGATGAGAAAAAGGTTATCGAATTAGTAGGAGAACCTAGTAACACTACGTAAATAGCAGCTGCACACAAATAACAAATACTCGCAACCCGACGTGTTAAAGGGGTTGTCAATCCCTTTCGGGTAGTAGTGCCAGAAATTGGCAAACGGATGTTCTAAAAATATGATAGATAGGATAAATAGATCCCGGATTAAATAAATTACAGCAAGGTATTTTTGTTTAATAGATCTGAAAATAAAAGCAAAGGAAAATAGATCGCAAAGGCAAATGTATTAAAGAAGAGACCCGGGGGGCATACTTTTCACTAGTGGCTTCTCTCGAGAAACATGACGATATCCAGGCAATGATCATTATATAGGCATCACGTCCAAGATTAGTAGACCGACTCCTGCCTGCATCTACTACTATTACTCCACACATTGACCGCTATCCAACATGAATCTAGTGTATTGAGTTCATGGAGAAACGGAGTAATGCAATAAGAACGATGACATGATGTAGACAAGATCTATTTATGTAGAAATAGACCCCATATTGTTATCCTTAATAGCAACGATACATACGTGTCAGTTCACCTTCTGTCATTGGGATCAAGCACCGTAAGATCGAACCCATCACAAAGCACCTCTTCCCATTGCAAGATAAATAGATCAAGTTGGCCAAACAAAACCCAAATATTAGAGAAGAAATGCGAGTCTATAATCAATCATGCAAATAAGAGATCAAAGAAGACTGAAATAACTTTCATGGATAAAAAGAGATAGATCTGATCATAAACTCAAAGTTCATCGGATCCCAACAAACACACCGCAAAATAATTACATCACATGGATCTCCAAGAGACCATTGTATTGAGAATCAAACGAGAGAGAGCAAGCCATCAAGCTACTAACTACGGACCCGAAGGTCTACAAAAGACTACTCACGCATCATCGGAGAGGCACCAATGGGCATGATGAACCCCTCCGTGATGGTGTCTAGATTGGATCTGGTGGTTCTGGACTCTGTAGCGGCTCGAATTGATTTTCGTCAAATACCCTAGGGTTTCTGGAATATAGGGGTATTTATAGAGCAAAGAGTTGGTTTGGGGGCACCCGAGGTGGGCACAACCCATCAGGGCACGCCTGGGCCTCCAGGCGCGCCCTTGTGGGTTGTGCTCCCGTCGGAGCACCCCCCCCCAGGAGCTTCTCCGGCCCATTGGATGTCTTCTGGTAAAAAATCCACAAAAAGTTTCATTGCGTTTGGACTCCTCTTGATATTGATTTCCTGCGATGCAAAAACATGCAAAAAAACAGCGACTGGCACTTGGCACTATGTCAATAGGTCAGTACCAAAAAATGACTATAAAATGATTATAAAACATCCAAGAATGATAATATAACACCATGGAACAATCAAAAATTATAGATACATTGGAGACGTATCAGCATCCCCAAGCTTAATTCCTGCTCGTCCTCAAGTAGGTAAATGATAAAAACGGAATTTTTTATGGGGAATGTTGCCTAACATGTCATCTCATATTCTTTTCTTTATAGCATGGACATTTTCACTTTTATATGATTCAAAGCAATAGTCTAGTTTTGACATGAGACTTAAAAAGTCAAGCATATAAACTAGTAACCATGCCTTTCAAAATATCAATGCAAAAATAATTTATCCCTAGCCCATCATGCTCAATCATTGATCCATTTATGAAACACACTCGCATATTAGCTACACCCCCAATGCTCAAGTACAATCATAGTGCCCCCTAGATGGTGCTTTATAAGAGAAGATGGAGACTCAAATTAAAAATAAAAATTGCATAAAGTAAAAGAAAGGTCCTTCGCAGAGGGAAGTAGGGATTTGTAGAGGTGCTAGAGCTCAAAGCGAAAATTGAGAGATAATTGTTTTTTTGAGAGATACTTTTCCACCAACAAAAACAACTTAGAGTTCCCAACACTTTCCATGCTAGATATATCATAGGCGGTTCCCAAACAGAAAATAAAGTTATTCCTTTTTCCACCATACTTTCACTTTTCATGGCTAACCGTATCCACGGGTGCTCTCCATACCAACATTTTCCAAGGAATTTATTATTTGACAACATAACGTAAATTCATTTTCCATTTCGGGACTAGGCATCCCTAATACATTTGCCTTACTCTCGTGCAATGACAAGTGAATAAACACTCATCGTGAGAATAACACATCTAGCATCGAAAATATATGTAGCGATCCGACCTCAAACAGTCAAATCTCTGTGTATAAGTGTCATCCTTGGATCGGTAATGCTGACACACATAGTACTCGAGGATTTATAACAGAGTTCAATCACACACTTATTACATCGAATGTCTCAAAAGAGAACTTATTACAATAATATGGCTGAAGGACATCTAAATAAGATAACAGCGGAAGCTTCAAAGGTAAATGAGTCCATTAACTCCAACGGCATAGATGAGTGCACGACAACGACCTAGCGCACCTTACTCTTTGTCCGAAAACTCTGCAACATAATACGTTGCAGCCTGTGTAGGTCAGCACATGGAATATGCTGGCAGAATCACACTATAGAGCAATGAACATGTAACAGTTATAACTATATGCATATTTGGCTAGTGGAGGCTCTATGGTTATTTTTGCAGAAAGCTAGTTTTTCCCTACAACAAAGGAATATATTTTATTTAACTACAAAGTTTGTTGAAAACATTGAGAAGGTTCCTCCAACTCAATCCAAAATTAATAATCTTCAACCCAAAAAATTAGTTAAATAGAGTGATGAGATCAAATCAATAATTCAAGTACCAGATACTCAACATGTCCATAACCGGGGACACAGCTAAACATGATTAGTTTATACACTCTACAGAGGTTTGCACACTTTTCCCCACAAGACTAGATCTCCTCTGTTCGATTTCTCGCACTACATGGTGTTTGAGAAACGGATGACCGAGACGCAGTCTTTCAGAAGCATTAACTCTTTACTCTGGGTAGACAGTACCACCTACATCCCCTGCATCTGCTAGCCTACCACTGAAAGAGGTCACACAACTTACTCAACTATGCCAGAGAGCATAATGGCTTGTGGCTGCACACGGAAGTTTCCATCATGAACAATGTTATGATCCCTTTGAGTCTGGGTGGCAAACCGTAGGATGATCACACGGGTACTCCGGGATATCCCAGGACAACACTGGATTGCTCCAGGTGCCCAGACAACCACTGGATGCTCCAGGGTGCCTCAACCAATCCACCCAGATGTGTATTAAAGTAGCCAGCTTAAGTTTAACCATTAATTAAAACTCGCACGTCTGTCATGGATCACTCAAACCCAAACCACGTCTACTAGCATAGCATAGCAGTATAAGCATAACGTAGAAGTAACTCCCAGGGTTTGAAATAAAGACAATAGATTCTACCTCATCAACTACTTCCTGAATACCCACATGTTAAACAGATCCTACTCATGCAATGTTCGAGGATTGAAACAAAGGGATATGATCAAAGTGTTACTTGCCTTGCTGACAATCTATAAACCCTAGTGACTCGTAGTAGCACGCTTCGCACTCCGGAAACTCTATCGTGAACAAAAAATAGCATACATAAGCACTCAAGCACAAGATGCAAGTGTAAAACTCAATTGGAAGGATCCAAACTGAAAGTTCAACTGAAGATCTTCGATTTGCAAAAAGAATCAACCAAATCAGAGCAACGAAACTCAAACTGCGAATCAAAAGAAGTTTCAATTCAAATCTACTTGAAACAAAATTTTAAATTGTCAAAACCATGTTCAAGTTGATTATCGGGAAAGAGGGGAACAAGACGAAGATTTTGGCATTGATTTCAGTGGACTTGGACAAACGAGCAAAAAGTAAGAAGGGTTTGAAGATCAGGGACTAACCTGTGAGAAAAATATTCACGGATAGGTCCCTGGCTGAAAATAAAATAAAAATAAAAACCTAACGAATGAACGTTCGCTATGAAGACCTAACTAACTAACGCATTCGTTAAAATGGACTAAACATAAAACGTTCGCTAACTAGAGAATCGGAAAAAACGATCTAGACCGTTGAACCAAAAAATAACGGCAAAACCTAAAAAAACCGATCTAGGTTTATACCTAGAAACTGGTGAAAACCGGCGAGATGGTGGCGGTTTCCGGTGAGACGGCGGCTCCAGCGGACGGCGGCTTGGGCGGCGGAGGCGCGGGGCTGCGGGGCACTGCGGCTTGCAGGCGGCGGCGCAGCAGCAGCGACAGCGGGCGGCGAGCGGCGGCGCGAGCTGCGGCGGCGAGCGGCAGCGCAAGCTGCGGCGGCAACGGTGGCTAGCGGCGCGGCTCGGGGCGGGGTGGAGAGGAGGCGGCGGGGCGGCTGCGGGTTATAAAAGGGGGGGCAGTGCCTTGGGCGAGGGGGCGGCGGTGCCCGTGTCCAAGCCGGACACGGTGGCGGCGGCACCGGGCGAGCTCGGGACTCCTGTCCCAAGTCGGAGGAGGAGGCTGCGGCGGCCTGGTGGGCCGCTGGGCCTTCGGCCCGGTTGGTCCGATTTTTTTTAAATTCCACCAGAAAGAAAAAAATCCTAATAAAATAAAGAAAATTCTAAAAATACCAGAAACAATTTTCACCGTCTAAACCTAATATTTACAACAAAGTGAACATTTTTCTGGCCTAAAATGCAATTTTCAAAAATGCATATTTTTCTAATTCAAATAAAATAGCAAATAAAATCCAAATAAAACTTTAATTTGATTTTAAATTTTCTTCTCCAATATTCCTTTCTTTTTGAAGAAGTCATATTATCTCCTCTTTTCTATTTTCAATATTAGAAATAATTGGAGAGAAAATATAAAAATCAAATTGATCCTCTTTTCAAATTTGAGAAAAATTCAAATATGAAAATTTGTGAAATCCCCAACTCTCTCTCCTTGGGTCCTTGAGTTGCTTAAGATTTCTAGGATCTCAACCAAAATGCAAATAAAATATGATATGCATATGATGATCTATGTATAACATCCAAATTGAAAATTGGCATGTTGCAAACCTACCCCCCTTAAGATGAATCTTGCCCTCGAGATTCTGGTTGGGTAGAAAATAGGTGTGGGTGGTCTTTCCGTAGGTCTTCTTCTTGTTCCCCGATGGCTTCATCCTCGGTATGGTGGCTCCACTAAACTTTGCAAAATTTGATAACCTTGCTGCGGGTAACTCGGCTGGCAAACTCAAGAATCTTGACGGGTTTCTACTTGTAGGTTAGATCACTCTCCAACTGAATTGCTTCCAGGGGCACTGTATCTCTCATAGGAATATCGGCCATCTCAGCATGGCGCTTCTTCAATTGGGAAACGTGAAATACATCGTGAACTCCTGGCAATCCTTTGGGTAACTCCAATTTGTAGGCAACCTCTCCCATACGTTCCAAAACTCGGTATGGTCCTACAAATCTTAGGGATAACTTTCCCTTAACTCCAAATCATTTAACTCCTCGCAATGGTGACACACGAAGATATGCTCGGTCACCAGTTTCATAGACTACCTCCTTGCATTTGGTATCGGCATAACTCTTCGGCCTGGACTGAGCTACCTTCAGTCTATCACGAATTAACTTAACCTTTTCTTCAGACTCCTTAATCAAATCTGGTCCAAACAACTGACTGTCTCCAACTTCATCCCACATTAACGGTGTCCTGCACCTCCTTCCATACAAGGCTTCGAAAGGTGCCATCTTCAAATTAGCCTGATAACTATTGTTGTAGGAGAACTCTGTGTTGGGTAAATTGTCATCCCAACTAGATCCATAATCTAGTGCACAAGCTCTCAACATGTCCTCCAGAATCTGATTAACTCTCTCGGTCTGTCCATTTGTCTGTGGATGAAAGTTTGTACTAAACTCTAGCCTAGTACCCAAAGTCTGGTGCAGCTAATTCCAAAACTTCGAGGTAAGATGTGTCCCTCTATCTGATACGATGGTCCTCGGAACTCCATGCGGACATACGATCCTAGTCATATATATCTTGGCCAACTTCGCGCTTGTATATATGGTTTTCACTGGGATAAAGTGAGCTACCTTGGTCAAGTGATCAACTACTACCCGGATTGAATCATATACCGATCGTGTCCTGGGTATTCCGGTGATGAAATCCATGCCAAGTTTATCCCACTTCCATTTGGGTATTGGCATAGGTAAGTAATCCTGCTGGCTTCTGATGTTCTGCCTTCACTCTTTGACATACATCACATACTGCTACATACTCGGCAATATCCTTCTTCATACCTGTCCACCAGAAACGTTCCTTCAAATCCAAATACATCTTTGTGTTTCCGGGGTGAATCGAGTATGGCGGGTCATGGGCTTCCTGAAGTATTAACTTCCTGATCTCCGCATTATTAGGCACAAATACACGATCCTCAAACCATATAGTTTCATGCTCATCCTCATGAAAACCCTTGGTTTTTTCCTTTGCTCATCTTCTCCTTTATCTCAGCAATTTCCTTATCATCCTTCTGAGCTTCTCGAATCTTTCCCAATAATGTAGACTGAACCTCCATTGTTGCAACAAAACCTCTTGGAACTATCTCCAAACGAAGTTCCTTGAGATCGTCTACTAACTCCTGCGGTAATCCTCCACTTACAAGGGTATTGACATAACTTTTCCGGTTCAAGGCATCTGCTACGACATTGGCCTTTCCTGGATGATAATGCAACTTCATATCATAATCCTTTCTGAGCTCCAACCATCTCCTCTGCCTGAGATTCAACTCCTTCTGCGAGAAAATGTACTTCAAACCCTTGTGATCCGTGTACACATCACATCGGTTTCCAATCAGAAAATGTCTCCAGGTCTTATGCACTACGGCTGCTAACTCCAAATCATGTGTGGCATAATTCAACTCGTGAGGTAGAAGCTGCCATGAGGCATATGAAACAACTCTTCCGTCTTGCATTAGTACACCTCCAAGTCCCAAGTGAAAAGCGTCGCAATAAAATTGGAATCCTTGCATATATCTGGAAGAATCAGCACTGGGGCTGTAACCAAACGTTTTTTCAACTCCTGAAAACTGGCTTCACAATCCTCGGTCCATTTGAATTCGGTATCCTTCTTCAACAACTCCGTCATGGGTTTCGCAATCTTGGAGAAATTCTCAATGAACCTCCTATAATATCCTGTGAGTCCCAGAAAACTGCGGACCTCTCCAACTGAGGTGGGTGCCAACCACTCAGCGATAGACTATACCTTGGTAGGGTCTACTGCTATACCTTCTCCTGATATAACATGTCCAAGAAATCCAACTTCCTTCAACCAAAACTCACATTTGCTGAACTTGGCGTACAGCTGATGTTCCCTGAGCTTCTCAAGAACTAAGCGCAAGTGTTCCTTGTGTTCCTCTTCATTCTTCGAGTACACCAAAATATCATCAATGAACACCAGAACAAACTTATCCAAAAAAACTCCATGAACACCTTGTTCATCATGCTCATGAAATAGGCAGGGGCGTTAGTCAGTCCAAAAGACATGACCGTGTACTCATATAGCCCGTACCTTGTGGTGAAAGTTGTCTTGGGTATATCCTATTCTCGGATCTTCAACTGGTGGTATCCTGATCCAAGATCGGTCTTGGAGAATACTTTAGCTCCTTGCAACTGGTCAAACAAATCATTAATCATCGGTAGTGGGTACTTGTTCTTGATCATCACTTCATTCAAAGCCCGATAATTAACAACCATTCTCAAAGATCTATCCTTCTTCTCAACCAAGAGCACTGGGGCTCCCCACGATGATGAACTTGGTTGGATATAACCTTTCTCCAATAACTCCTTAATCTGCTTCTTAATTTCCTCCAGATCATTTGCGGGCATCCGATACGGTCTCTTCGATATTGGTCCGGTGCCTGGCAACAACTCTATCAAAAACTCTATGTCTCGATCTGGCGGCATTCCTGGTAATTCCTCTGGAAATACATCTGGGTAATCCTTCACAACAGGCACTTCTTCCTGAATAACCCCCGAGAGAATTCACTTGGTCCCTCTTGGTGCATGTCGTGATACATACTTGATCCTCTTTCCCTCCGGGGTGGTGAGTAGAATTGACTTACTAGCACAGTCGATGTTTCCTCCATACTTCTATAACCAATCCATGCCTAGTCTTATATCCAATCCTTGTGAGTCCAAAATCACTAGGTCTGAGGGGAAAACATGGCTACCAATGGTTAGGGGTAACCGATCACACCATCGGCTGGCCATATACTCTGCTCCTGGCGAGCTTACTAACATGGGTGACCTAAGGGCTAAGGTTGGCAACTTAAACTTGTCCACAAATCCCCTTGATATGTATGAATGCGATGCACCAGTGTCAAAAAGAATGAGAGCGGTAAATGACTTAATCAAAAACTTACCGATCATTGCGTGAGGCTGTTCTTCAACTTCATCCACGTTGATGTGGTTCACCTGACCTCTGGTGAAAGGGTTTGGCTTCTTCCCGGAGCTTCCATTGCCATTTCCATTCTTTGCTTCAGGACATTCAGTGGCGTAGTGTCTAGTCTTTCCGCACTTGAAACAAGTAATATGACTTAGATCCTTCCTGGCGGGTGTTGTTGGGTTGGAACGGTTCTGTCCGTCGCTTCCCCCATTCCCATTCCCATTTTTAGGGCCACTGTGGTTATGCAAACTCCCTCCATTGTGAGTGTGGCCTCCATGGTCATGGGTGTGTCCTCCCGAGTTCGGGGTAAAACGAGGCTTCTGCTGAGCTCTAGAATTATACTTCCCCTGTCCATACTTCCTTTTGTGGCTCTCTATCTGTTGCCGCTTGCCTTCAATCATGAGGGGCCTGTCTACCAAATCCTGGTAGTTATTGAATATTGCCACCATCAACTGCATACTCAACTCATCATTCAGCCCTTCCATAAACTTCTCCTGCTTCGCGGCATCTGTGGCCACACCATCTGGGGCATAGCGAGCTAACTTACTAAACTCATCCACGTACTGCCCCACAGTATGATTTCCCTGGCGTAAGTTGCAAAACTCACGCTTCTTCATACTCATTGCTCAAGTTGAGACATGGGCTGCACGGAGAGCTTGCTGAAACTGATCCCATGTGACATTAGCTATGGGAAAAGTGGTTGTGTAATTCTCCCACCATGAGGCTGCCGGTCCATCCAATTGATGTGCCGCAAAGTGCAGCTTCTCAGCATCTGTGCAGCCTGCGATGATTAGCTCCCTTCCAATCCTGCGGAGCTAGTCATTAGCAATGATCGGCTCGGTGCTATTGGAGAACACCGGCGGATTCAACCTCAGAAAACAGGCTAAGTTGTCAACTGGAGGTGGTGGCGGTGGGTTGTTATTGTTGTTGTTGTTGTTGTTGCCTTGGTTATGGACTAGTAGCTGCATCAAGGCATTCTGCTATTGGATCAACTGGGTGAGCTCCGGTGGGAAGACAAATCCGGGGTCATGTCTCGGAGGCATCTGATGGGTTTAGAGGGGAGAGATTAGAATAGAGTGAGGTCTAAAGAGAAAATCACTACCCATATGCACATGAGACAAACACATTCATATCACACCACTCAATTCAAACAAGGTCATACAATCGATCTAACTACCTTTACAAAATACTCGGACTACTACTATATACATGGGGGAAAATACTACTGGTAATATGGTGGTCGACTAGAAATTTTGATCGGAGGAAGACTCCATGATATCTGCTCCAGCTTCGTCTTCATAGTCACCATCCCTATCGGGGTCGGACTCGGTGTCGTCGATGATGATGTAGTCTTCGGGATGGTTGTCCTCTCCTGGCGCGGGGCCTCCCATGAATATTCCTAGCTTCTTCTTCAGGTCTTCATTCTTCTCTAGTAGTACTGCAATTTCCTCTTCATATCCATCGCATGTAGACTTGAGTTCCTCTTCTAGCCCCATGTTCCGGGTCATCACCTTATTCATGTCTATCATGTTGCCGCACATATGGTTCGCCTGACGATGAATGTGTTGGTTTAACTCCTGGATGTAGGCTGCAATTGACTTGTCCCTCCTGGTGCAAATCATCTCCCATTGCTCATCTCGGCGTCCACATATCTGGTAGATGGTTTCCTTAAGATCCTTGTGGCAAACTTCACTCATACGTCCCATGACGATGTGAGCTGCCATGCTCTTTCCTAGGCTCCATGTTGGTGCGTCAAAGGAAAACTCTATGGGCTCCGTAACTGGTGTGAATGTCCTTCCTGGTACATGTACTCGAATCGTCCAGCGCTCTTCTTCCGGTACAGTGGCGGTGTAGGTCCCCATGAAGCTTGGTATTCCGATGCTCGGGTACTTAGTGGCTTCCTTCAGGTGTCGTCCAAAAGGGGTGTCTTCATCCGATTGAGAAAACTTGTTCCTTGGGTCCGCCATCTATAGAGTAGAAAGTGGAGAAGAGTCAGAAATGAGTAGAGAAGAGTGTCCTATGTATCATCTTAGTGGTCGCGTCCTACAGTCAGCGCGTGCTCTGATAGCATCTTGTAGCGATCCGACCTCAGACGGTCAAATCTCTGTGTATAAGTGTCATCCCTAGATCGGTAATGCTGACACACACAGTACTCGAGGATTTATAACAAAGTTCAATCACACAATTATTACACCGAATGTCTCAAAAGAGAACTTATTCCAATAATATGGTTGAAGGCCATCTAAATAAGATAATAGCGGAAGCTTAGAAGGTAAATGAGTCCATCAACTCCAACGGCATAGCTGAGTGCACGACAACGACCTAGCGCACCTTACTCTTCGTTTGAAAACTCTGCAACATAATACGTTGCAGCCTATGTAGGTCAGCACATGGAATATGCTGGTAGAATCACACTATAGAGCAATGAACATGTAACAGCTATAACTATATGCATATTTGGCTGGTGGAGGCTCTATGGTTATTTTTGCAGAAAGCTAGTTTTTTCCTACAACAAAGGAATATATTTTATTTAACTACAAAGTTTGTTAAAAACGTTGAGAAGGTTCCTCCAACTCAATCCCAAATTAATAATGTTCAACCCAACAAATTAGTTAAATAGAGTGATGAGATCAAATCAATAATTCAAGTACCAGATACTCAAGATGTCCATAACCGGGGACATGGCTAACCATGATTAGTTTATACACTCTGCAGAGGTTTGCGCACTTTTCCCCACAAGACTCGATCTCCTCTGTTGGACTTCTCGCACTACATGGTGTTTTAGAAACAGATGACCGAGACATGGTCTTTCAGAAGCATTAACTCTTTACTCTGGGTAGACAGTACCACCTACATCCCCTACATCTGCTAGCCTACAACTGAAAGAGGTCACACAACTTACTCAACTATGCCAGAGCCCATAATGGCTTGTGGCTGCACACGGAAGTTTCCAGCATGAATAATCTTATGATCCCTTTGAGCCTGGGTGACAAACCGTAGGATGATCACACGGGTACTCCGGGATATCCCAGGACAACACTGGATTGCTCCAAGTGCCCAGACAACCACTGGATGCTTCAGGGTGCCTCAACCAATCCACCCAGATGTGTATTAAAGTAGCCACCTTAATTTTAACCATTAATTAAAACTCCCACATCTGTCATGGATCACTCAAACCCAAACCACATCTACTAGAGCATAGCAGTATAAGCATAATGTAGAAGTAACTCCCATGGTTTGAAATAAAGACAATAGGTTCTACCTCGTCAACTACTTCTCGAATACCCACATGTTCAATAGATCCTACTCATGCAATGTTTGAGGATTGAAACTAATACATAAAAACTAGGTAACAAAGGGATATGATCAAAGTGTTACTTGCCTTGCTCACGGTCTATAAACCCTAGTGACTCGTAGTAGCACACTTCGCACTCCGGAAACTCTATCGTGAACAAACGATAGCATACATAAGAACTCAAGCATAAGATTCAAGGGTAAAACTCAATTGAAAGGATCCAAACTAAAAGTTCAACTGAAGAGCTTAGATTTGCAAAAAGAATCAACCAAATCGGAGCAACGAAACTCAAACTACGAATCAAAAGAACTTCAAATTCAAATCTGCTTGAAACCAAATTTTAAATTTTCAAAACCATGTTCAAGTTGATTATCTGGAAAGAGGGGAACAAGACGAAGATTTTGGCATTGGTTTCACCGGATTTGGACAGAAAAAAGTAACAAGGGTTTTAAGATCAGGGACTAATCTGTGAGAAAGGTATTCGCGGATAGGTTCCTGGCCGAAAATAAAATAAAAAGAAAAAACTAACAAACGAACGTTCGCTATGAAGACCTAACTAATGAACGTGTTCATTAAAACGAACTAAACAGAAAACGTTTTCTAACTAGAGAACCCAAAAAACCGATCTAAACCGTTGAACCAAAAAAACCAATGAAACCTAAAAAAACCAATCTAGGTTTATACCTATAAACCGGCGAAAACCGGCAAGACAACGGTGGTTTCCAGCGAGATGGCGGCTCCAGCAGACGGCGGCCTGGGCGGCGGCGGCGCGAGGCTGCGGGGCAGGGCGGCGGTGCGGCGGCGACGTGCGGTGGCTTGCGGGCGGCCGCGCAGCAGCAACAGCGGCAGCGAGCGGCGAGCTGCGGCGGCGGCGCGGCTCGGGGCGGGGTGCAGAGGAGGCGGCGGAGCGGTTGTGGGTTATAAAGCGGGGGAGCGGTGCCTTGGGCGAGGGGGCGGCGGTGCCCGTGTCCAAGCCGGACACGGCGGCGGCGGCGGGCGAGCTCGGGACTCCTGTCCCAAGTCGGAGGAGGCGGCGGCGGCCTGGTGGACCGGCTGGGCCTTCGGCCCAATCGGTCCGAAAATATTTTCTTTAAATTCCGCTAGAAAGAAAAATCCTAATAAAATAAAAAATTCTAAAAAAACCAGAAACAATTTTAACCATGTGAACCTAATATTTAGAACAAAGTGAACATTTTCTGGCCTAAAATGCATATTTTTCTAATTCAAATAAAATAGCAAATAAAATCCAAATAAAATTTTAATTTGATTTTAAATTTTCTTCTCCAATATTCCTTTCTTTTTCAAGAAGCCATATTATCTCCCCTTTTCAATATTGGAAATAATTGGAGAGACAAATATAAAAATCAAATTGATCCTCTTTTCAAATTTGAGAAAAATTAAAATATGAAAATTTATAAAATCCCCAACTCTCGCTCCTTGGGTCCTTCAGTTGCTTAAGATTTCTAGGATCTCAACGAAAATGCAAATAAAATATGATATGCATATGATGACCTATGTATAACATCCAAATTAAAAATTGAGATGTTACAATATCAGCCACCCCTCACCGCCTCGCGAGTGGTACAAGCACACAAAAGAGAAATTTATTTTGAAAATTAGAGATTGAACATATAAATTTGCTTAGAACGGCAAAATAATGCCGTATATAGGTAGGTATAGTGGACTCATGTGGCAAAACTGGTTTAAAGGATTTTGGATGCACAAGTAGTGATCATACTTAGTGCAAAATGAAGGCTAGCAAAAGATTGAGAAGCGACCAACCAAGAAACGAATAATCTCATAAGCGAGCATTGAGCATAATTAACACCGAATAATGCACCATAAGTAGGATGTAATTTCATTGCATGACTATTGACTTTCGTGCTTGCATAGGGAATCACAAAACTTAACACCAATATTCTTACTAAAGCATAATTACTCATCAACATAACTCACATATCACATCATCATTTCTCAAAACTATTACAAAGAATCAAATTTATTTTCTCCAATGATCTTCATGAAAGTTTTTATTATATCCTTCTTGGATATCTATCACTTTCGAACTAATTTTTCATGTGTTGCTTTTGATAAGCTCAAACAAATATAAGTCAAGATCATAAGCATGATATTTCTTTCTCTCAAATTAATTTAAGTGAAGCAAGAGATAATTTCTTAAAAAATTTACTAACTCTCAAATAAATCTAAGTTAAGCAAGAGAGCATTTCTTCAAAATACTACAGCACACTATGCTCAAAAATATATAAGTGAAGCACTAGAGCAATTCCATAGCTCATAAAGATATAAGTGGAGCATAGAGAGCAATTCTAACAAGTCATGCCATAATTTTGGCTTTCTCAAATAGGTGTGTCCGGCAAGGATTCAAGACTTAAAACACAAATTAAAAAAAGCAAAACTCATATCATACAAGATGCTCCAAGCAAAACTCATAGTATGTGACGAATAAAAAACATAGCTTCGAGTAAAATACCGATGATCGTTAGAAGAAAGAGGGGATGTCACTCGGGGCATCCCCAAGCTTAGTTGATTGCTTCTCTTTGGATAATAGCTTGGGATGCAATGGGCATCCCCAAGCTTAGGCTCTTCTTAGTCCTTATTCCTTCATCCATCGTAAGATAACCCAAAACTTGAAAACTTCAATCACACAAAACTCAACAAAACCTTCACGAGATCCGTTAGTATAAGAAAAGAAATAACTACTATAAGTGATGTTGCAAACCATTCATATTTTATTATTGCATTATATCTATTGTATTCCAACTTTTATATGGCAAAAACTCTTCAAACAAAACCATAGAATCATCAAAACAAGCACACAACGCAAAGAAAACAAAATCTGTCAAAAACAGAACAGTGTGTAGCAATCAGGCTATTTCGAATACTTATGTAAGTCGAACAATTCTGAAAAATTAGGACGTCCTGAGAAATTTGTATATGAATCTTCTGCAAAATGAATTGGTATTTTATCATGCTTCTATTAAAAACGAAAATTATTTTCGTGAGCACGAAAGTTTCTGTTTTTCAGCAAGATCAAACAACTATCACCCAAGAAGATCATAAAGGCTTTACTTGGCACAAACACTAATTAAAACACAAAAAACACAAGCATAACAGTGGCATAATTTTGCAAACACTCAAGAACAGGAAGCAAAAGGCAAAAATAAATTTTATTCATTGGGTTGCCTCCCAACAAGCGCTATTGTTTTACGCCCTTAGTTAGGCATAAAGCAAAGATCTAAATTTTGTCATCTTTGTTCTTAATTTCCTTAGAGGTGTTTTTGTCATGAGGATTGGTAAAAACAACATAAAATATATTGTCCATAGAAACCTTAACACTATTAAGTTGCTTATCATCATAACCCCTTTGATTTCTGGCAACAATCCAAGAGTAATGTTGATTAACATTATTGAAAACTTGCCGGATTATATCTAGAATAGGGACTTCTGTTTTAAGATTGTCATCAAAAATTTGATTACCCCCAAGCAAAAGTCTTAACGCATAATCGCTATTGTAAAGAATTTCATCTATCATGGTCTTTTCATGATTCATAAAATAAAAATCAAAGATTTCCCTAGCTTCCCATATTGTGTAGTCAAATTCATTCATAAGAACGAGAGTGGCCAACTTTTTAGCCTTAGGATTCTTTATAACGAGAAGCTCAAAAAAATCTTTGCAAAGTAGGATGAGTACGGATAAATTTACTTTCAAGTTTCAGAACTAGTGTTGAAATAGCATTCGCATAAGATCTAGTATTTCTAAGTATAGGAACATCATCAATACTTAGATTTCCAACACAATTGAAAAATTCTTGGATACGTTCTTTTCCCATAACATTCCCTTGCACCAAGATAAAAGTATTAGCATCTAGATTGCCCGAATGTCCAACCTTAGGAGTTCGGCCATCATCTGTTGCCGCCATACCAAAATCACTCATGATTGCAAGCAAAGGATAGATCTAACGAGGAAACATCGAACGAAAAAGAGGGCGAATAAAACGGCAAATTTTTGTGAAGTGAGGGAGAGGAAAACGAGAGGAAAATGGCAAATAATGTAAATTGCGAGGATATGAGATTTGTGATTAGGAACCTGGTAGATGTTGATGATCCTCCCTAGCAACGGCGCCAGAAATTGGCACGTTGACGGGAGACTATCTTGACTTGATCTTCCCCGGCAACGGCGCCAGAAATTCCTTTTGATGTCTGCTAGAACTACGTCGGTATTTCCCCAAAGTGGAAGGGATGATGCAGCACAGCGATGGTAGGTATTTTCCTCAGTGATGAGACCAAGGTTATCGAACCAATAGGAGAACCAAGTAACACTACGTAAATAACACCTGCACACAAATAACAAATACTCGCAACTCGACGTGTTAAAGGGGTTGTCAATCCCTTTCGGGTAGCGGTGCTAGAAATTGACAAACGAACATGATAAAAATATGATAGATAGGATAAATAGATCTCGGATAAAATAAATTTCAGCAAGGTATTTTTGTATTTTTTGGTTAATAGATCTGAAAATAAAAGCAAAGGAAAATAGATCGCAAAGGCAAATATATTAAAGAAGAGACTCGGGGGTCGTAGTTTTCACTAGTGGCTTCTCTCGAGAAAAATAGCAAATGGTGGGTAAATGAATTACTATTGGGAAATTGATAGAACTTCAAATAATCATGACGATATCCAGGCAATGATCATTATATAGGCATCACGTCCAATATTATTAGACCGACTCCTGCCTGCATCTACTAGTATTACTCCACACATCGGCCACTATCCAACATGCATCTAGTGTATTGAGTTCATGGAGAAGCGGAGTAATGCAAAGAACGATGACATGATGTAGACAAGATTTATTTATGTAGAAATAGACCCCATCTTGTTATCCTTAATAGCAATGATACATATGTGTCCGTTCCCCTTCTATCACTGGTATCAAGCACCGTAAGATCGAACCCATCACAATGCAACTCTTCCCATTGCAAGATGAATAGATCAAGTTGGCCAAACAAAACCCAAATATCAAAGAATAAATACGAGGCTATAATCAATCATGCATATAAGAGATCAAAAAAGACTGAAATAACTTTGATGGATAAAAAGAGATAGATCTGATCATAAACTCAAAGTTCATCGGATCCCAATAAACACACCGCAAAAGAATTACATCATATGGATCTCCAAGATACCATTGTATTGAGAATGAAACGAGAGAGAGGAAGCCATCTAGCTACTAATTACGGACCCGAAGGTCTACAAAAGACTACTCACGCAACATCAGAGAGGCACCAATGGGCATGATGAACCCCTCCGTGATGGTGTCTAGATTGGATCTGGTGGTTCTGGACTCTGCGGCGGCTGGAATTGATTTTCGTCGACTCCCCTAGGGTTTCTGGAATATTGGGGTATTTATAGAGCAAAGAGTCGGTTTGGGGGACACCTGAGGTGGGCACAACCAACCAGGGCGCGTCTGGGCCTCCAGGCGTGCCCTGGTGGGTTGTGCTCCCCTGGGAGCACCCCCCAAAGATTATCCGGCCCATTGGATGTCTTATGGTCCAAAACAAATCCACAAAAAGTTTCGCTGCGTTTCGACTCCGTTTGATATTGATTTCTTGTGATGTAAAAAACATGCAAAAAACAGCAACTGGCACTTGGCACTATGTCAATAGGTTAGTACCAAAAAATGATATAAAATGAATACAAAATGATTATAAAACATCCAAGAATGATAATATAACAGCATGGAACAATAAAAAATTATAGATATGTTGGAGACGTATCAGATAGATTGGTAGGAAAAGACCATCGCTCGTTCCCGACCGCCACTCATAAGGAAGACAATAAAATAATATCTCATGCTCCAACTTCATTACATAACGGTTCACCATATGTGCATGCTACAGGACTCACAAACCTTAACACAAGTATTTCTCAAATTCACAACTACTCACTAGCATGACTCTAATATCACCATCTTCATATCTCAAAACAATCATAAGGAATCAAACTTCTCATAGTATTCAATGCACTATATATGATTTTTTTTTATTATATCCCTCTTGGATGCCTATCATATTAGTACTAAATTTATAACCAAAGAAAATTACCATGCTGCTTATAGACTCTCAAAATAATATAAGTGAAGCATGAGAGTTCATAAATTTCTATAAAATAAAACCACTGTTGTGCTTTAAAAAGATATAAGTGAAGCACATAGAGTATTCTAGTAAATCACGATTCATGCGTGTCTCTCTCAAAAGGTGTGTACAGCAAGGATGATTGTGGCAAACTAAAAATCAAAGACTCAAATCATACAAGACGCTTCCAAGCAAAACACATATCATGTGGTGAACAAAAATATAGCCTCAAGTAAAGTTACCGATAGACGAAGACGAAAGAGGGGATGCCTTCCAGGGCATCCCCAAGCTTAGGCTCTTGTTTGTCCTTGAATATTACCTTGGGGTGCCTTGGGCATCCCCAAGCTTAGGATCTTGCCACTCCTTATTCCATAGTCCATCAAATCCTTACCCAAAACTTGAAAACTTCACAATACAAAACTCAACAAAAAATCTCATAAGCTCCGTTATTATAAGAAAATAAATCACCACTTTTGGTACTGTTGTGAACTCATTATTTATTTATATAGATGTAATATCTATTGTATTCCAACTTTTCCATGGTTCATACCCCCCGATATGAGCCATAGATTCATCAAAATAAGCAAGCAACACATTGAAAAAAGAATCTGTCAAAAACAAAACAGTCTGTAGCAATCTGGATATTTCGAATACTTTTGTAACTCCAAAAATTCAGAAACATTAGGAAGGACTAAACATTTTTTTATTAATCTTCTGCAAAAAGAATCAGTATTTTATCACGCCTCTGCTAAAAATGAGAATTTTTTTCCTGAGAGCAAAAGTTTCTGTTTTTCAGCAAGATCAAATTAACTATCACCGTAAGCTATCACAAAGGTCTTACTTGGCACAAACACTAATTAAAACACAAAACCACATCTAACTAGAGGCTAGATGAATTCTTTATTCCAAAACAGAACCTAAAAAGGAAAAACAAAAAATAAAATTGGGTTGCCTCCCAACAAGCGCTATTGTTTAATGCCCCTAGCTAGGCATAAAACACGAATAGATCTAAGTATTATCATCTTTAGCATGCAATCCATAAGTGGCCCTCATAATAGATTCATAAGGCAATTTAATTTTGTTTCTTGGGAAGTGTTCCATGTCTTTCCTTCAGGGCAATTGAAATCTAATGTTTCCTTCTTTCATATCAATAATTGCACCAATCATTCTAAGGAAAGGTCTACCAAGAATAATATGACATGTAGTATTACAATCTATATCAAGAACAATGAAATCTACGGGCACATAATTCCTATTTGCAACAATAAGAACATCATTAATCCCTCCCATAGGTTTCTTAATAGTGGAATCCGCAAGATGCAAATTTAAGGAACAATCATCAAATTCACGGAAACCTAACACATCACATAAAGTTTTTGGAATCGTGGAAACACTAGCACCCAAATCACACAAAGCATGGCACTCACAATCTTTAATCTTAATCTTAATAGTAGGTTCCCACTCATCATAAACTTTTCTAGGGATAGAAACTTCCAATTGAAGCTTTTCTTCAAAAGATTGCATCATAGCATCAACGATATGTTTAGTAAAAGCTTTGTTTTGATTATCAGCATGAGGAGTATTCAACATGGATTGCAACAAGGAAATGCAATCTATTAAATAACAATTATCATAATTAAATTCCTTGAAATCCAAAAGAGTGGGTTCATTGCTACCTAAAGTTTTGACCTCTCCAATCCCACTTTTATCAATTTTTGCATCAAGATCTAAAAACTCCGAATCATGGGGACGCCTTATAACTAAAGTTGACTCATCTCCAGTCCCATCTTTATCAAGATTTATATTGGAAAACAAAGATTCAATAGGAGTCACATCAATCACTTTAAGATCTTCATCATTATTTTCACGAAAAGTAGAAGAACACGCTTTTATAAACCAATCTTTTTAGCACGCATCTTAGCAATCCTTTCTTTGCACTAACGAATGGAAATTCCCATAGATTTGAGAGACTAATTGATATCATGCTTGGGTGGAATAGATCTAAGTTTCAAAGAATCAACATCAAGAGAAATTCTATCCACGTTCCTAGCCAAATCATCAATCTTAAGCAATTTTTCTTCAATCAAAGCATTGAAATTCTTTTGCGAGCTCATAAATTCTTTAACACTATTCTAAAAATCAGAGGGCATCTTATTATAATTTCCATAATAATTATTGTAGGAATTACCATAATTATTGGAGGAATTACTAGGGAACCGCCTAGAATCAAAATTACCTGTATACGCGTTATTACCAAAATTGTTCCTACCAACAAAATTCACATCCATAGATTCATTATTATGCTCAATAAAAGTAGACAAATACATATCATTAGGATCAATAGGAGCACTCTTGCTAGCAAACAATTTCATAAGCTCATCCATCTTTCCACTCAAAACATTAATCTCTTCAATCGCATGCACTTTTTTACTAGTGGAAGATCTTTCGGTATGCCATTGAGAATAATTAACCATAATATTATCTAGGAGTTTAGTAGCTTCTCCTAAAGTAATTTCCATAAGAGTACCTCTACGGCCGAATCTAAAAGATTTCTAGAAGCAAAATTCAATCCGGCATAAAAGTTTATATAATCATCCACAGATCCAAACCATGCGTAGGGCAATTTCGTATCATTAATTTCATTCTCTCCCAAGATTGAGCAACATGTTCATGATCCAGTTGCTTAAAATTCATAATATCGTTCCTAAGGGAGATGATCTTAGCAGGAGGAAAATACTTGGAAATAAAAGCATATTTACACTTATTCCATGAATCGATACTAATTTTAGGCAAAGATGAAAACCAAGTTTTAGCACGATCTCGAAGTGAGAACGGAAATAGCTTCAATTTAACAATATCATTATCCATATCTTTTTTCTTTTGCATATCACACAAATCAACGAAATTGTTTAGATGGGAAGCGGCATCTTCACTAGGAAGGCTGGAAAATTGATCTTTCATAACAAGATTCAACAAAGCAGCATTAATTTCACAAGATTCCGCATTAGTAGCGGGAGCAATCGGAGTACTAATAAAATCATTGTTATTGGTGTTGGAAAAGTCAGACGGTTTGGTATTCTCTTGAGTCATCGTGACAAGCAAGCAATCCAACACACGATCAGACAAAAAGCAAGCGAAGAAGATGAACGGAAGAGGGGCGAAGAAAAGGCAAATCTTTTCGAAAATTGTTTTAGAAGTGGGCGAGAGGAAAATGAGAGCTGAATGGCAAATAATGTAATACAAGGGATGAGAGTTTATGATGGGTACTTGGTATGTTTTGACTTGGCGTAGATCTCCCCGGCAACGGCGCCAGAAATTCTTCCTGCTACTTCTTGAGCTTGCATTGGTTTTTCCCTTGAAGAGGAAAGGGTGATGCAGCAAAGTAGAGTAAGTATCTCCCTCAGTTTTAAGAAGCAAGGTATCAATCCAGTAGGAGACAACGCACAAGTCACCGAATACCTGCACAAACAAACACCAACTTGCACCCAACGCGATAAAGGGGTTGTCAATCCCATCATTGTTATTTGCAAAGTGAGATCTGATAGGGATGGATAAACGGTAAAGTAATATTTTTGGTATTTTTGGTTTATGGAACAAAGTAAAAGATTGCAAAGGAAGAAAATAGGAAACTAAAATAGTAGATCGGAAACTTATATGATGGAATGTAGACCCAGGGGCCATAGGTTTCACTACAGGCTTCTCTCAAGACAGAAAATATTATGGTGGATGAACAAATTACTACCGAGCAATTGATAGAAAAGTGCAAAGTTATGACGATATCTAAGGCAATGATCATGAATATAGGCATCACGTCCGTATCAAGTAGACTGACTACTGCCTGCATCTACTACTATTACTCCACACATCGACCGACTCCTACCTGCATCTAGAGTACTAAGTTCATGAAGAACAGAGTAACACATTAAGTAAGATGACATGATGTAGCGGGATAAACTCAGGCAATATGATGAAAACCCCATCTTGTTATCCTCGATGGCAACAATACAATATGTGTCGGTTCCCCTTCTGTCACTGGGATCAAGCACCGCAATATTGAACCCAAAGCTAAACACTTCTCCCATTGCAAGAAAAACCAATCTAGTTGGCCAAACCAAATTGATAGTTCGAAGAGACTTGCAAAGATATCAAATCATGCCTATAAGAATTCAGAGGAGATTCAAATGATATTCATAGATAAGCAGATCATAAATCCACAATTCATTGGATCTCGGCAAACACATCGCAAAAAGGTATTACATCGAATAGATCTCCAAGAACATCGAGGAGAACATGGTATTGAGACTCAAAGAGAGAGAAGAAGCCATCTAGCTACTAGCTATGGACCCATGGGTCTGTGGTAAACTACTCACGCTTCATCAGAGAGGCAATGGTGTTGATGTAGAAGCCCTCCGTGATCGAATCCCCCTCCGGAAGGATGCTGGAAAAGGCCCATAGATGGGATCTCATGGGTACAAAAGGTTGTAGCGGTGGAAAAGTGTTTTCATGGCTGTCCTAGTTGGTTTGGCAATATTTGAGAATATATAGGCGGAAGAAATAGGTCGGTGGAGTCACGAGGGGGCCACAAGGGTGGGGGGCGCGCCCTCCGTCCTTGTGGCTGCCTCGTGGCTGTAGCGACCCGACCTCAAACGTTCAAGTCTCTGTGCTTCAGTGTCATCCCTGGATCGGTAATGCTGACACACATAGTGCTCGAAGGATTTATAACAGAGTAGCAATCACACACTTATTACATCGAATGTCTCAAAAGAGAACTTATTACAATAAATATGGCTTAAGGCCATCTAATACAGTAACAGAGGAAGGCTTGGAAGATAAAGTGAGTCCATCAACTCCAACGGCATAGCTGAGCTGCACGGCATCGACCTAAAGAACCTTACTCCTCGTCTGAAAAGTCTACAACATAATACGTTGCAGCCCGAAAACGGGTTAGCACATGGAATATGCTGGCAAGATAACACGGTAGAGCAAGAACAGAATAATGCTATCACTACATGCATATTTGGCTGGTGGAAAGCTCTATGGTTATGGTTTTTGCGAAAAGCCAAATTTTTCCTACAACAAAGAAATAAATTTTATTTAACTATCATGGTAGATGAAACATCATTGAGAAGGTTCCTCCAACTCAATCCCAATTAAAGTAGTTAACAACCCAACAATATTAATTTAGAGTGATGAGATACATATGATAATCCAAGTACTAGATACTCAAGATGTCCATAACCGGGGACATAGCTAACCATGATTAGTTTATACACTCTGCAGAGGTTTGCGCACTTTTCCCCACAAGACTCGATCTCCTCCGTTGAATTTCTCGCACTACATGGTGTTTGAGAAACGGATGACCGAGACACAATCTTTCAGAAGCATGAACTCCTTACTCCGGGCAGACCATACCAACCTACATCCCTCTACCTGATGATCCACCTCTTCAGGAGCTTCACCCAACTTACTCAACTATGCTAGAGCCCATAATAGCTTGTGGCTGCACACGGAAGTTTCTAGCATGAAAATATCGCAGTTCCCTTTAAGCCTGGGTCGTGAACCTTAGGATGATCACACGGGTACTCCGGGATATCCTAGGACAACACTGGGTTCTCCAGGTGCCCGACAAGCAATCCACCCAGATGTGTATTAAAGTTGCCACCTTAAGTTGAACCATTAATTAACAATCTCACATCTGTCATGGATTCACTCACCCAAACCACGTCTACGAGCATAGCATAGCAATATAAGCAATACGTAGAAGTAACTCCCAAGGTTTGAATATAACAGGGCAATAGGTTCTACCTCATCAACTACTTCCCAACCCACATGTTAATCACATCCTAATCGTGCAATGTTTGAGGATTGGAACTAATGCATAAAAACTGGATATGGAAGGAGTATGATCTAAGTGTTACTTGCCTTGCTGATGATCCGCAAAACCTAGGAACTCGTAGTAGCACGCTTCGCACTCTGTGTGTTCTATTGCAAACAAACAATAGCATACATAAGCAATTAAGCAGAGAAAAATGGGTAAATCTCAAATAAGAAGTTCTAACCAGAAAGCTCAACTTAAGAACTCCGGTTTGCGAAAAGAATCAAATCAAACGGAGCAACGAAACTCAAACTGCGAAAGAAACAAGATCCGTTTACTAATCTGGACTAAAATCAAATTTTACAGTACCAAAATCTTGTTCAAGTTGATTAAACAGAAAGAGGGTTTCGAGACGAAGATCTAGGCGCTTGAATCGCCTAATTCCGACAAATGAGCAAAAAGATAAACTGAAACAAAAAATTGAATCAGAAATCGCGATCGAAAATAATCGCGAAAAACCCGAGAAAAAGAAAAACTGACGAACAGGCTAACGAACGAACGTTTGTTGTCTGTAACTAACGAGTGAAAACCGTTCGTTAAAACGAACGCACGGACGAATGTCCGCTAAATAAACTAAACCGGGAAAAACGATCTATTCTAAAAAAAACTGAACCTAGGGTTTTCAAAAGAAAAACCGGATCGGTTTTCTAGAGAAAACCGGCCGCGGCGGCTACCTCGTCGGATCCGGCGGGGCAGGGGGCTCCGGCGGGGCTGGGTGGCATCGGCGGCGACAGCGGAGGGTGGCGGCGACTGCAGGCGGCGGGCGGAGGTGCGGCAAGCGGCGGCGGCTGCTGCTGCGGCTGCGAGCGGCGGGCGGGATGGGGTGGCATATAAAAGGGGGGGGGCGGGGTCGGCTTGGGGAAGGGGAAACTAGGGCGGCGGCGGACTCCCGGACTCCGGCGGAGTCCGGTGCAGGCACGGACGCGCGAGGGAAGGCGGTGGCGGCGCGGCGGGCCGGCCTGGCTCGGCTGGGCTTCGGCCCAGTCGGGCGCTGGAGTTTTTTTTAATAGTTTCACCGGAATTTAAATAAATCCTAGAAAATAAAATAAAAATCTAAAAATTCCAAAACAAATTTTCGCCGTCTAAATAAAATATTTGGAACAAGATGAACATTTTCTTGGCCCTAAAATGCAATTTTGAAAAACGTGCAATTTTTCTAATGGGAAAAATAGCAATAAAATCCGAATAAAATAAAATATTTGATTTTAATATTTTTCCTCCAATATTTCAATTATTTTGGAGAAGTCATATTATCTCCTCTCATATATTTTAATATGAAATATTTTCGAAAAGAAAAATAATTAAAACTAAAATCCTCATTTCAATATTTAATAAATTTCAAAATGAAAACAATGAAATCCCCAACTCTCTCCGAGGGTCCTTGAGTTGCTTAGGATTTCGAGGATCGAGAAACGAAATGCAATAAAATATGATATGCATGAATGACCTATGTATAACGTTCCAAATTGAAAATTTGGGATGTTACAAACCAACCCCCCTTAAGATGAATCTCGCCCTCGAGATTCGGGTTGGCTAGAAAATAGGTGTGGGTGGTCTTTATGAAGATCATCCTCTCGTTCCCAGGTGGCTTCATCATCGGTATGGTGGTGTAACACCCACGATGCGGCTATATCTCCCACGTGTCGGAGCACGACTTAGAGGCATAGCCGCATAGTAGGCATGTCGCAAGAGAGGTAATCTTTACACATCCCATGTAATGAATAAGAAAGGGATAAAGAGTTGGCTTACAATCGCCACTTCACGCAATACATAAATATAGCATTACATCATCCAGATACAATCAAGGTGCGACTACGGAACCAAAATAAAGACAACCCCAAATGCAATAGATCCCCGATCGCCCCAACTGGGCTCCACTACTGATCGTCCGGAAAGGAAACATAGTAACGTCCTGAATCCTCGTCGAACTCCCACTTGAGTTCGGTCGCGTCCCTTGCACTGGCATCGTCGGCACCTGCATCTGGTTTTGGAAGTAACCTGTGAGTCACGGGGACTCAGCAATCTCACACCCTCGCGATCAAGACTATTTAAGCTTATGGGTAGGAAAAAGGTAGTGAGGTGGAGCTGCAGCAAGCACTAGCATATATGGTGGCTAACTTACGCAAATGAGAGCGAGAAGAGAAGCAAAGCACGGTCTAGAAGCTATAATGATCAAGAAGTGATCTTGAACCTACTGACTTTCAAGCATAACACGAGACTGTGTTCTCTTCCCGGACTCTGCCGAAAAGAGACCATCACGGCTACACACGCGGTTGATTCATTTTAATTAAGTTAAGTGTCAGGTTTTCTACAACCGGATATTAACAAATTCCCATCTGCCCATAACTGCGGGCATGGCTTTCAAAAGTTCAAAACCCTGCAGGGGTGTCCCAACTTAGCCCATCACAAGCTCTCACGGTCAACGAAGGATATTCCTTCTCCCAGGAAGACCCAATCATACTCGGAATCCCGGTTACAAGACATCTCGACAATGGTAAAACAAGACCAGCAAGACCACCCGCTGTGCCGACAAATCCCGATAGGAGCTGCACATATCTCGTTCTTAGGGCACACCAGATAAGCTAAGCGTACGGGAGCCAACATAACCCAAGTTGCCAAGGGACGGCCCCGCACGGTGCTCTAGTTTGGACCAACACTCAGAGGAGCACTGGCCCAGCGTTTAAAATAAAGATGAACCTTGATTCCACGAAACCCAAGGGAAAAGGCTTAGGTGGAAAATGGTAAAACCAAGGTTGGGCCTTGCTGGTGGAGTTTTATTCAAGGCGAACTGTCAAGGGGTTCCCATTATAACCCAACCGCGTAAGGAACGCAAAATTAAGGAACATAACACCGGTATGACGGAAACTAGGGCGGCAAGAGTGGAACAAAACACCAGGCATAAGGCCGAGCCTTCCGCCCTTTTACCAAGTATATAGGTGCAATAAAGTAAACAGGATATGATAATGATATCCCAACAATAAACAGGTTCCAACAAGGAACAAACTCCATCTTCACCTGCAACTAGCAACGCTATAAGAGGGGCTGAGCAAAGCGGTAACATAGCCAAACAACGGTTTTCTAGGACAAGGTGGGTTAGAGGCTTGACATGGCAATATGGGAGGCATGATATAGCAAGTGGTAGGTATCACGGCATAGCAAAAGAGCGAGCAACAAGCAAGCAAAGATAGAAGTGATTTCGAGGGTATCATCATCTTGCCTGCACAGTTCTCCGAGTTGACGTAAGCTTGATCCTCATAAGCATACTCAACGGGTTCCTTGATCACGAACTCGTTTCCCGGCTCTACCCAAGGCAAGAACAAAAGCAAAGGAAACCACAATCAACCACGGTGCAATGCGCAAGCAACATGATGCAAAACATGGCATGATATGCGGGATGTGATATGCAATGCATATGCGAGCTCCGGGAGGAAAAAATTGAACCAGGCCTCAACTTGGCAAACCAAGAGTGGCGCTGGAAAGATGAGTTTATTTTGCTCGAAATCGATATAAAGATAACTGGAATCAGATGCACGGTTTGCAAATGGCAAGCAAAACGATAATGGCACAATTCTGCGATTAACAACACGATGACATCTAGAATGCAACAAGAAACTAAGCTACTGCACTCCAACATAGCAACAAAGCACAAGGCAGTGATCTACTCAAGATGCTTGAAAAAATGAACAGTGAGCTACGGCTAAATCACACATGATCAGGTTCAAACAAGCATGGCAAAAGTGCAAAAGATATCAGCATCACAGACTTAGTGAAAATACTAACATGTTAGGAATTAACATCGGGAAGCAATGTTTAGAGCAAGATAACAACGTGCTACAGGAACATATCGTGGCAAAACAAGGCATGGCATGAATCTACTCAAAGCATATAACAAAAGTCCCTTACTGACCATAAGCCAAAAGGGCATAGAAAATATGATGGCACCCATGTAAACATAGCAAGTTTCGTAAATAGATTCAGACTTAGCAGAAAACTGGACATGACAAAAACAGAGTTATGAAGGCATGTTTGCGAGCTCGATTCACTCAACACAAGGCATTGCATGACAAGATAAGCATACTCCCAGCAAGAAGACATGATCAAGAAGCTAAACATGGCAAGCAACATCTAATAGCATGCATGGATCAACTACAACAACCTTGGCAAAATAGATTAACATGTAAACAATCTGCCAGGAACATTTTATAGCAAAAGTAGAGCAAGATTGAATCATGCTAGGGTACACCATAAATGCAAACAGGAGCACGGATTGATAGAGCACAACCATATGTCCAAATCATCCTTACCGAACATACTTAAAAGAAGCATGGATCTCTCTGTAGCAACATGAATACATGGCATTAAAATAACAACAGGAAAATGACTTGGTGAAATTCTAAGTCACTGAAATCAGCAATATCACGAGAGCTACTTTGCATGCTTGTGCTAGTCACCACATTGATCACAAAAATACATAGCATACACCCCTGTAAAGATGGCATGGCATAGCCCAAAACACATGTAGAACTCATGACCATATGCAGCACACAATAATCATGGCAAAAATGACAAATGCTCAAGATCTGTTATGTAACAGAAACTGACATTTTATAGCACTCTTGCATCAACAATTTGGGCATCAATATGGACTCAAACAAGCATGGGACAATGGAACAAAATGAAGAGCACATCCAGATGAACATTTCGATATATTGCACGCACAAAACGGAGCTACGAATGCGGAGTTATGATGCAATGAAAAGAGCTAGAAAATGTTGCACGGAAAAGACTTGGTGAAGAAAAGAGGTCAACCTCTGGACAGATCAGATCTAGGGTTGGCACGACCAGCGAGGTTTGCCGGAGTTCCCGCTGGAGAAGGATGCGAGGAGGTGGCCGGGGCTGGGGAAGAGGTCGGCAAGGTCCTAGGACAAGGCGGCGGCGAGCACGGACGCCGAGGCACGGCGCGGCTCCGGTGGGGAAGCGCGGCGGTGCGGTGAACGAGGCGGCGGGCGTCACCGAAGCGGAGATCCGGCGCTGGCGGCGGGCGTCGCCGGATTGGAGATCCGGCGCGGGGACGCGGCTCGGGGAGCCCGCGGGGCGACGGCGACCGAGCGCGGGCCGGCGGCGCGGGGACGGCGGACGCGCCATGTGGCGGCATGGGAGTGGCTGAGGGCGGCGGCGCAATTCGTCCGGCGGCGCGGAAGGGGAAAATGGCTAGGGTTTGATCTGAAATTTCGGGGAGATGCACATATTTATAGGTAGAGGGTGCTAGAAGAGTCCAAATGAGGTGCGGTTTTCGGCCACGCGATCGTGGTCGAATGGCCGAGAGGATGGAGGGGGTTAGGATGGGTTATTGGGCCACTTTGAAGGGGTGTTGGGCTGCAACACACACGAGGTCTTTACGGTTCCCCGGTTAACCGTTGGGGTATCAAACGGACTCCAAATGGCACGAAACTTGACAGGCGGTCTACCGGTGGTGTATCAAGGCCGCTTGGGAAATCTCGGTCCATTCCAAGAAAGTTTAACACCCGCACACGAAAAGAGACAAAAGGGGGCGCTGGAGGGCGTAGGAGTGTCGGATAGCGAAACAGACAACGGGGAAAATGCTCGGATGCATGAGATGAACACGTATGCAAATGCGGTGCACATGATGACATGATATGAAATGCATGACATGGACAAAAAGCAAAATCAAGACAAAACCCAACCATGGGGAAAATCATAACTTAGAGCCGAAAATGGCAAGAGTTGGAATACAAATATGGCAAGTTACATACGGGGCGTTACAACACTCCACCACTACGAAAGGATCTTGCCCCGAGATCTAGGACTGAAAGAACTCCGGATATTTGGAACGGAGGTGGTCCTCACGTTCCCAGGTGGCCTCTTAGTCGGAATGGTGTGACAACTTCACTTTCAAGAATTTGATAGACTTGTTGCGAGTCTTGCGCTCGGTTTCTTCAAGAATAGCAACGGGATGCTCATGATAAGACATGTCTTCTTGGAGATCAATCTCTTCATAGTTGATGGCGCGGTCAGGAGTCTTGAAACACTTGCGAAGCTGAGACACGTGAAACACGTCGTGCACATTTGCAAAGTTGGACGGAAGCTCAAGTTGATAGGCGAGATCGCCTCTTTTGCCAATGATCTTGAAAGGACCCACGTATCTAGGGGCAAGCTTCCCTTTGATACTGAAGCAACGAGTACATTTCATTGGAGAGACACGGAGGTAGACATGGTCTCCTATCTCTAAAGCCAAGTCACGATGCTTGCTATCATAGTAACTCTTCTGACGCGATTGCGCGGCTTTGAGATTTTCACGAATGACTTTGCACATTTCTTCAGCCTCTGTGATCAAGTCATTGCCAAGAAGTTGGCGTTCACCAGTCTCCGACCAATTAAGAGGAGTACGGCACTTTCTGTCATAGAGAATCTCGAATGGGGCCTTGCCCGAACTCGCTTGGAAGCTGTTGTTGTAGGAGAACTCGACATATGGAAGACAATCTTCCCACTTCATATCGAAGGAAATGACACAAGCCCTGAGCATATCTTCAAGAATTTGATTGACCCGCTCGACTTGGCCACTAGTTCGAGGATGAAAGACTATGCTGAAGCGAATGTTGGTGCCCATGGCCTTCTGGAAGGAGTCCCAGAACTTAGAAGTAAAGATGCTTCCACGATCTGAAGATATCAATTGCAGAATGTCGTGCAAAGAGACAATCCTAGAGGTATATAGCTCTGCCAACTGAGCTACTGTGATAGATTCTTTGATAGGAAGAAAATGAGCCACTTTGTAAGTGCATCTAGTGCCACCCCTAGTTGGTTTTGGAGTATTGACGACAAACCTAGCTGAGGGACTAATGTGTTTGTGAGAATTGCAGGATAACACAGGTAGAAGTCCCTCATTGATTCGGTTTAGCTACCAGAGATGACCCCCAAAAATGTACGAAGACATTGAAGACAATGGTGGTTCATGAAGACATTCATGTCGAAGACGATGACATATGAAGACTCCCCATGAAGCCTTTGGAACTCGAAGACTTAGATCCTTTGTAGTTTTACTTTATTCATGTTGTGTCATAGGAACCACCGTACTGTTAAGTGGGGTCCAAGAGAACCAGTCAGGATGACTGAAGTGATGCCTAATTCAAATCCTATGTCTTCGAGTGAAGACAATGAGAGAAAATCTTGTCCAGAGTCAGACAAGTCAGTTTTACTTGCAGCCCAAGTAAAGTTGCCGTGAGAGTTCAAAATCCGACCGTTAGTACACGTGTCAGTTCCTTAGTGACCCAGGGTCATTTCGGACAAATCAGGTCAGGGTTGCCAAGTGGCTATAAATAGTCCACCCCCACAACCATAAACGGTTGGCTGCTCAGATTTCAGTGCACGGCTTTTGTCGTTTGAGAGCAACCCACCTCGAAGCCTTTGAGAGAAAATCCTTAGTGAGGAGAAAAGCCCTAACCACCCAGAGCCAAAGTAATTGGGCATCACTTAAGTCTTCCTGTCTGAGTGATCTGAAGACTTATTACACTTGAGGACTGTGCATCCTCCAGACGGTTAGGCGTCGCGTTCTGAGCATCCAAGAGGAATTGTGGATTGCCGGTGAATGAAGACTGTGAAGGTTTGGGAGTCTACCTTGAAGACTTACCAGAGTGATTGGGCGGGGTCTGTGTGACCTTAGCTCAAGGAGAAAACGGTGAGGACTGGGTGTCCTGAGCTGCGTGTTCAGGACTGGGTGTCCGGGACTGTGTGTCCTTTGGTTTAAATACCTAGCCGCTCCAACTAGACGTACAGTTGTCACAGCAACTGGAACTGGTCCAACATATCATTGTCTTCAACGTGTCACTGGTTTCATCTTCACCTCCCTTTACTTACCAGTACACATTGTGAAGCTATTGCATGCGTGCTTTATCTTTTGTCTTCACAACCTGACTGTATGATCTGTTTGGCTTCATAACTTCTTCCAACCTGATCCTCATTACACTGAAGCTATTTGTCTCTGTGATTTCACTACATTGTATATTTGACTATGGCTTGCGTTGTGTAATCTACCTTCCGCTGCATAGTGATAGGCTTGTTCACTCTGTTTGTCTTCATAACTTCCACGTTTTGAAGACTTTGATAAAAATCGCCTATTCACCCCCCCCTCTAGTTGATATAACGCACTTTCAATTGGTATCAGAGCAAGGTGCTCCCTTGTTCTGTGTGATTCGGTTTAACCACCTGGAGTTTTAGCTATGTCGACTGCAGGGATAATTAAAGTCTCCGCTGCGTGCCCCGTCTTCGATGGAACTGAATATCCCTACTGGAAGAATAAGATGCGCATGCATCTTGAAGCCATTGACGTCGACCTATGGTATGTCGTCGAAAACGGTGTTCCCAAGGCTGGAGAAGGTGTCACTGCGGCTGATGTCAAGAAGTTCACTCAACTGGACTCCACTGCCAAGAATATCATCTGTGGTCATCTGACCAAGGGACAGTACGGCCGTGTGAGTGCCTTGAAGACATCCAAGCTGGTCTGGGACTGGCTCTCCAAGGTCAATGAAGGCATCTCAACCCAGAGAGATCAGAGAATCAGTGTTCTTCGCAATCTCTTCAACCGCTTCAAGCGAAATGACAATGAGAATGTCCAGCACACATTTGACCGGCTCACTGACATCACGAATGAGCTTCAAGCCCTCGGCGCCACTGAGATCACCAAACATGAAATCGTCAAGACGCTGCTAAGATCACTTGACAGTTCATTTGACATCCTAGCCCTGATGATTCAAGAACGTCCAGACTTCAAGACACTCGATCCGTCTGACATACTTGAGAGGCTCAACACACATGAGTTTCAGCTTTCTGAGAAAAGAGATATCTACGGTCCAAACTATGGGCGAACTCGTGCCTTGAAGGCAAAAGCTGTGTCATCATCTGAAGAAGAATCTGACAGCAGTTCTGATGATCCTGAAGACATTGGACGGGAACTTGCAATGCTAGTGAAGAAGTTCCAGAAATTCACCAAGAAGAAAGGCTTCAGAAAGTCTTCACGATCAAGCTCAAGGAATGATGAAGCCTCTGCGCATGACTACAAGAGGAAAACTTGTCACAAGTGCAAGAAAACTGGACACTTCATCTCTGAGTGTCCACAATGGGACAATGAGAACAGAAAGAAGAAGAAGAGCAAGGACTATGACTCTGACGATAAGAAGACGAAGAAATACTCAAAGTCTTCGTCCAAGTCTTCCTCAAAGTCTTCATCACACAAGAAGAGTTCATCTGGCAAGGCTCGTGCGTTTGTTGGCAAGGAAATGGATTCAGAGGAGGAGTCCGCTTCTGAGGAGGCAGAGGTGGAGTCTGAGGAGGAGTCTGATTCAGGCATTGCGAGTTTGGCTATAGCCTATGTCGCCAAGTCCATCTTCAACACTGAAGTCAATGACTCCATCACCATCACCGACCCAAATGACAAGGACGACTCTACTCCCACCTACTGCTTCATGGCACGTGGTGCCAAGGTAAACACATGCACTACTCACTATCGAACATCTAGTGACGATGACTCTGATTGTGATTCAAAACCCAGTTACAAAACACTTGCAAAAATTGCAACTGAACAACAAAAGGCCATGGAACATATTCAAAAACTGTTAGACAGAAGCGATGATCTGTTGGGTGCTGAAATGACTCGTTCTGAATCCTTAATTGAAGACATAAAAAATCTTCATGTTAAGTATCAGGAACTTGAAGATCGTCTTGAGACTCTCTCAACTACTCATGAAAAGCTTTCCTATGATTATCTTCAGAAGAAGCAAGATCTTGAGAAGTTGAGAGCGGATCATGAAGATCTTCAAAAGGAAAACGAGTCACTTCGAGCCGAACAGATCAGTTCTGCTCAGGAAGGATTTGAACCACCATGCCTTAAATGCATTGAGCGCGATAATGCTATTTCTGTTGCTGAATGTTCCGCTGCTACTGTTGTTGCAATATCTTCAACGGTTGAAGTGGTAACTAACCCCTCTGCTGAGGACACCATTGCTATTGCTGATGAAAATGCTAGGTTGAAGACATTGCTTGAAACAGGGATGCACAAAAGCCTCAAAGGACATCAGACACTATGTGATGTCCTCAAGAAGCAGATTCTGAACCGAAACCCTAGCAAAGAGGGTGTTGGATTCATAAGGAGAATTAATGCAGATGGCTCTTACTGGAAACCTGAGCAGTACCCCAAAACCACATGGGTTGCTGCAAAGGACTCCTCATCAGATCCATCCAATCTATCTGGCTTCACTTGTGCTAATCCAATTATCATTGATGAGTCCTTTGATGCAAACTATAAATTGTTTAGGAATCAGAATGGTGAAGTATTTGCCAGGTACATTGGTACTAACTGCAGGAATGGACCGCCTATGAAGAAGATCTGGGTTCCAAAAACGTGTCTTGAGAATCTTCCTGTGAATGTCCTCATGACACCTCACATGAAGAAGACAAACCTCAGATCAAAGGCTTCATATGGTCCAAAGGCTTCATACAGGCAGAGGACTCATCTGAGTCGCACTAACACAAATGTTTTGCAGGGAAACCGTGCTCAGGCATATGAGAGCGGTTCTTCAAACCGTCATTCTCATATGACCAAAAACTACTCTGCCTATTCTTATGAGTACTATTGCCCACCTGCTAGACTGTTTGCCAGGGCTCCAAAGCCAAAATTCTCAGATGCTGCACTTAGACTTATTGCTTCTAAGCCACCCTTGAAAATGTGGGTGGTTAAGAAAGCTTAACTCTCTTTTGCAGGGAAAGGTCTCCAGCACAAAACCAAAATCTTCTGATGCTATTGCTGGGGACCTCAGAAATCTTGTGGGGCGCAAGATCAAATGCCCGAATGGCATCACTATGTATTTCGTACCTGAATCGCATGCTACTCTCCCTAATTGTCCTAACCTGGATCTCAGTTTTCATAATCCACTGGTTCGTCAAATGTTTTTGCTTCACAACACTCTTGGTGAAGCCTATCCCCCTAACTGCACTGTAGGGTACGACACCAGTGACTTCAGAGTCTTCAGAATGGATTATTGACAGTGGGTGTAGAAATCACATGACTGGCAAAAGAAGTCTCTTTATGGACTCAACCTTACGTCCATCTGACAAGAGCCACATCACATTCGCTGACACTGGTAAAAGTAAGCTACTGGGTCTGGGTAGAGTTGCAATCTCAAAGGATCAACACATGGATAAAGTCATGTTTGTTGAATCCCTTGGCTTCAACTTAATATCTGTCTCAATGCTTTGCAATTTAAACATGATTGTAATCTTTGGAAAATATCGTTGTCTGGTACTAGTGGAATCTGACAAGTCTCTAGTGTTTGAAGGGTATCGAAAAGATGATTTGTACGTGGTAGATTTCTCAGCAGGGCCACAGCTTGCAGTTTGTCTTCTCGCAAAGGCTTCAGAATGCTGGCTTTGGCATCGAAGACTTGGGCATGCTAGCATGAGGAACCTCCACACCCTTGCGAAGAAGAAGCATGTCATAGGCATCGAGGGCGTCAAGTTCAAGAAAGATCACTTATGCGGTGCCTGTGAAGCTGGGAAGATGACAAGGGCAAAACATCCTTCGAAGACAATCATGACCACTACTCAACCCTTTGAACTGCTTCACATGGATCTCTTCGGTCCTACCCACTACTCAACTTTCTCCACTACTGCTTGCCTCTATGGCTTCGTCATTGTTGATGATTACTCTAGATATACTTGGGTGCACATAATCCTTTACAAGATTGAAGTGCAAGATGTCTTCAAACGCTTCGCAAATCGGGCAATGAACAATTATGGCGCCAAGATAAAGCACATCAGAAGTGACAATGGCACAGAATTCAAGAACACCGGTCTTGACACATATCTTGATACATTGGGCATCACTCATGAATTCTCAGCTCCATACACGCCACAACAGAATGGCATCATCGAACGCAAGAACAGAACACTCATTGAGATGGCCAGAACAATGTTAGATGAGTACAAGACACCAAGAAAATTCTGGACTGAAGCCATTGACACTGCATGCCATACTATCAACCGCGTATATCTTCACAAGCTGCTGAACAAGACATCTTATGAACTTCTGACTGGCAAGAAGCCACATGTAAGTTACTTCAGAGTATTTGGATCAAGATGCTGGATCAAGGACCCTCACCACACCTCAAAATTTGCCCCAAAAGCACATGAGGGCTTCATGCTTGGATATGGAAAGGATTCGCACTCCTACAGAGTCTTCAATCTCTTTCACTACAAAGTGGTTGAAACAGTGGATGTGCGGTTCAATGAGACCAATGGGTCACAAAGAGAGCAACTACCAGATGTGCTAGATGAAGTTCCAGCCAGTGAATCAATCAAGCTAATGGGAACTGGAGAGATTATACCTACTGAAGCCCGTCCTGAAGAAGAACTTATCATCTCAGCACCTGATCCACATGAAGACAATGCTCAGCCTGAAGACATTCCTCCCCATGACAACGTAGATCAGCAAGAGCAAAGTCTTCGACCCCTACATCCTCGTGTTGCCAATGAAGTACAGATTGACAGGATAATTGACAGCATCAATGCACCTGGTCCACTGACTCGTTCAAGGGCAACTCAACTGGCAAACTTTTGCGGACACTTCGCATTTGTTTCAATCACAGAACCCAAGAAAATTGATGAAGCCTTTATGGAACCTGAATGGATTCAAGCTATGCAAGAAGAGCTTCAACAATTTGAGCTGAACAATGTATGGGAGTTGGTTAAGCGTCCTGATCCACGGAAGCATAACATAATAGGCACCAAATGGATATATCGCAACAAACAAGATGAGCATGGCCAAGTCGTCAGAAACAAGGCTCGTCTCGTTGCTCAAGGATATACTCAAGTGGAAGGCATTGACTTCGATGAAACATTTGCTCCTGTTGCCAGACTTGAAGCCATCCATATACTGCTGGCCTATGCAAATCATCACAACATAATCCTGTATCAAATGGATGTAAAAAGTGCCTTCCTCAATGGCAAAATTGAAGAAGAAGTGTATGTTGCACAACCACCTGGGTTTGAAGATCCAAAACATCCTGACATGGTGTACAAGCTCAAAAAGGCACTATATGGCCTCAAACAAGCCCCTCGGGCCTGGTATGATACACTCAAATACTTCCTGAAGAGCAAAGGCTTCATACCTAGTTCCCTGGATCCCACTCTCTTCACAAAGACATATGATGTTGAACTGTTTGTGTGCCAAATATACATGGATGACATTATCTTCGGCTGCACCAATCAGAAGTACAGTGAGGAGTTCGGATATATGATGCAAGAGCAATATCAGATGTCTATGATGGGGGAGCTGAAATTCTTCCTCGGTCTTCAGATACGGCAACAACGCAATGGCATCTTCATATCTCAAGAGAAATATCTCAAAGACTGCCTGAAGAAGTTCGGTATGCAAGACTGCAAAGGCTTCACAACACCAATGCCAGCCAAACATCATCTGGGTCCTGACGACAATGGTAAAGAGTTCGATCAAAAGGTATACCGCTCCATGATTGGTTCTTTGCTTTATTTATGTGCATCTAGGCCAGATATTATGCTTAGTGTTTGCATGTGTGCTCGGTTTCAAGCGGCACCAAAGGAGTCGCATCACTTAGCAGTGAAGCGAATTCTTCGATATTTGGCTCACACACCAACTCTAGGGTTATGGTATCCAAAGGGCTCAGAGTTTGATCTGGTTGGATTTTCGGACGTTGATTACGCTGGTGACAAGGTTGATCGGAAGTCCACATCAGGCACATGTCACTTTCTGGGCCGATCTCTTGTCTGTTGGTCTTCAAAGAAGCAGAACTGTGTATCTCTCTCCACTGCTGAATCTGAATACATTGCTGCTGGATCATGCTGCGCTCAGCTTCTATGGATGAAGCAAACCCTCAAGGATTATGGCATTCATCTGAAGCAAGTGCCACTTTACTGCGACAACGAAAGCACCATCAAGATCGCCAACAACCCAGTTCAGCACTCGAAGACAAAGCACATTGAAATTCGTCATCATTTTCTTAGAGATCATGTTACAAAGGAAGACATTGACATCATACACGTCAACACTGAAGAGCAATTGGCAGATATCTTCACCAAGCCCTTGGATGAGAAGAGATTTTGCAAGTTACGGTGTGAGCTAAATATCTTGGAATCCTCAAATGTCCTGTGATCAGGCACACATCCTAACACTTATGCATGATGATGACTTAGATGTGCAACACACAAAGTAACGTATATCTTCAATCAATGAAGACATACCGTCCAAGTGTGAATACATTAACGTGGAATTTGACCTCGGAGCGCCACGATAATTGTGCGCCGTGTCTGGGTCCAATACTTCCTATACGGTGGGTAGCGCCACCACCAAAATTGTTCTGCTTGAAGTGTTTTACTCAGGGCATTACCTTTGCTATGTCTTCACATTCGGTTCGGCTTCAATCTCAACATGTCTTCATGATTATCTTCACTATGTTGATTATATATGCACTGGTGTTCTGTCCTCTACAGCATTCACTTATAGCTATGTCTTCTTGTTTGAATTTTTTTTGAACTAAGTGAATGTGATCGGACCCTAACCTCTCCATGCTTCCTACCTCAAACTCTATCTCTCCAAGTCATATGCACTCTATTGAAACTGTCGAATGTCTTCACTGCATCCTTGTCAGAAGAAGACACAGAGACAAACTTTAAAACAGCTTTCAATGTTTTTCCATCAACTAGAATTCCGGAGAAGTAGGAACGACTCCCGACAAACCAGGTGTGCGTGGGGTGAAACTGCCCCCACAATTCCGCATGCTGGCCACGTACTGATCAGATGCGAATCGCCAGGGGCACCTGAGTAATAGCGCAGTGCCGCCCATATCCCTATAAATACACGTTTCACTGCGGTCATTATCTCTTCTTCCTCCCTCGCACAAACCCTAGCGCCACCGCTAACTCTCAACGACGCCGGCGACGAAGTGCTTCACTGCCGCGACCTCTCCGACGCCGTTCTCACGCCGACTGCGGACATCAGTCTCTCCGCCGTCGCCCTAGGTGTCTTCCGTCGCCAAGTTAGGGCACAGAGGATCGAACTGCTCGGCCTCACCTCTCATCTCGTCTAGCAGTTCCAAGTCTGGTAAATAACAAGCCTTTTTACAGCCTCTTTTGATCCTATTGATCCATCACTTTCTGCCAAAAGAGGTTTCTATTCCTTCAAGTTTCATTCCTCTTGTCTGAATCTCATAACTTGCCTAGCATATTCACTTGTTCTTCATGAAGTAGTTAGATTCCTCACTTGTACTGATCTATGGGTTCGTACAAATCTGGAACCAACTTCTTTTCTATAAAGTGAATGTCTTCGCATGATGAGGTCAATGTCTTCTAAACTGATTTATCTTCAAAATCTTCTGAGAATGCATATGACCTCTTCCCCTTCCCTCGCACCTTAATGCTGTCACAGGTACATGTCCGTGGGAGAATCTTTTGGTTCTCATAGTCTGCATTCATTTGCAGAGTTCCTACAGCGTCACATCAATTCACCCGAAGCAAGTTCCTGTTGGTCAAGCAAAAGGAAGCCTTTGAAGCCTTTGAATCCTTTGAAGCCTTTGAATCTTTTGAAGCCTTCCAAGTTAAGCTTCATGGCATCCGAGAAACAATCAAGGAAGGGAGGCAGACAGAGACGGGGTGACACATCTAAGGATCTGCCTGAAGATTTGGCAGAAATGTACCAAACAGATCCTGAAGAAAGCTATGGTCAGCGCAAGACACGAATCCAATGGATTCGAAGATATTGGGCAGAGCAGTGGTTCCAATACCGCTTCGTCACCAAAGATTATGCAGAGAAGTGCGCCATCAAGAGGCCATGGGGAGATGCCTTGTACAAGAATCTCGTACCCCGAACCAGAGACGAAGCCATTGCTCAAGGCTTCTTTCCGTGCATGGTCAGGGGACAACAGCCAGCTGATGCACATCCATCATCCCTTCTCTGGTGTCGCGACGACACTCTGTTCAAGCGCAACTTCCAATTTGCCCAGAACTCTGCGAAGCAAAACAAGAAGGAGTTTGGGTTGGACTTCAACCCTGGTCCCTCCAAACCAAGGGCAGATGGCACACGCGACGCTAATCCCAATGTCATCGGGCCATTTGCCAATCTCGAAGGCCTCATCACTCACATTATAGTCCAAGGGACTGCCGTGAACGACCCTCCAGCAGACACTGAGTCTGATGATGCTCCTACTGCCCCAGAGCCGAAGCAGATGAAGAAGAAGCCAAAAGCTTCCAAGCCAGTCGCTTCTCCCAAGGTCTCCAAAGCGAAGCCATTGGCCACTGCACCTCCTGAAGCCAGTGTGCAGTCTGAAGACTTATCAAGAGTCTCCAAGCCTCAAGAAGCAAAGAAACCACAGCCACACACCAGCAAAGAGCTAACTGCCGCTGCCGTTCTTCGCTGCGAAGCCATTGATCTGTCCAGTGACGAAGATCTTGGTGATGATGCTCTTGAGCAGCTCATCAAGAGCAAGGAGGAGGCTGAAATCTTCAACAACCTACCACTGTTTGATGCAGCAATCATCCACAAATTCATTGATGAGTGGTTTGAAACACCCAACATCAGCTTCGACGATCTGCAGCTGCCCATTGGCCTCAGCGTAGCCTTCCAAGGAGCTATTGCTTCAGAACTCGCTATTGCCCAGCGCATCGTGGAACTGAAGCAAAAGATAGATTTTGAAAAGGCTCAGTTCAAGCAGAACATGGCCACGCTCAGCGTCCAAGAAATCAAAGACTTCAAAGTCATGCTGCATGAGTTGAAGGAAAACTTTATGCAGAAACGTGCAGAGGCTCAGGGTTCACGCGAGCGCATGAAGAATTCGGCTAATCTCTGTGTACAGGCCTACAATGAGGCCGAGAAGCGAAAGGCACTTGGGCGTCCCGGCATCGACCCCAGGATGGCCGCTAAGAAAAAGAAGACGCCCACCGTGGCTGAAGAAGATGCCCCACGCCAAGAAGCTGTTCCAACTGTCTTCCCCACCGCCAAGCCTAGCTCGAAGCCAAAGCGCTCAACCGCTTCAGAGCTTAAGAAGACAAGGATAGCCGAAGCTAAAGCAAGGAAGAGGAAACACCCTGAAGCCTCTCCTTCAGACCCCACCATCAAAAAGCGCAAGTCCAAGAAGTCTCGGGCTGCTCCCACAGAGCCCCTGATAGTCGAACCCCTTTCCGTTCGCCTTCCTCATGAAGATCGTCGGATGACCGTCCATGAGCCTGCTCTCACCGAGGCTCCGCATGATGAAGACATTCCAGCAACCGACCCCACCGCTGCTGAAGACATTGGTCTCCAAGACAATGTACAAGATGATGCAGACCTTCCTCAGCTCGAAACGAGTGAATTGCTCAGCATTGGTCGTCCCCTGACGCCAATCACACAAGATGCATCGTGGGCAGATCGCCCACAGGAGGAAGAGGATGAGCCCCAGCCCGCTGCAACTCCACCGGCGTCGCCTGCATTCCGTAGGCTTCGCAAAGGACCAAGGGCTCAGACTGCTGACGACATTCCGGCTGCATCAGCCGAAGAACATGCAGAAGAGCATGAAGAACCTCAAGCTCCATCTCCCCCACACCAGCAAGAAGAAGTTCTCAAGGAGGCTGACACCACTGCGGCTGCCACACATAATACTGAAGCATTTGTGGAGCCCGACCAACCAACAGCTTCAAGAGATACTAAAGCCACTGCCTCTGACCCTTCTGTGCCTGTGTCTGCTGCCGGACCACAGTTCAATTATCATATTGCGCACAGGCCCCAGGTACAGAAGCCAATCCCACAACTGCCAAGGTTCCCAGGTCCAGTCACTGCTCCTGGCTCCTTCAATGTCAATAGCTTCAGGGCAGACAACACCTTCTTCAACCGCTCCAAGAACCCTTACTCAAGGGAAAAGATTGTGTCAGATCGGTTCTGGAGCTACCCACAGCGCAGCTACTACTCCTGCGTCCTCTACAACCAGAGCCGTATCTTTCCACATCAGCGCCTTGAAGTTGAAGCTTTTGCTGGTCTGCCTAGTCTGGAAGAAGCCCTGGACTGCTTCAAGCAAGTTGGCCTGCTGCCGTTTGTCACGGATGAAGAGCACTGGAATGAAGAGCTTCTGCTTCAGTTCTATGCCACATTGCACATCAAGGGCTACAACAGAGATCCGAAGACTTGGGTCCTGGAGTGGATGACCGGCAACGTCCATCATGAAGCCAATGCATTTGATATCATTGAGCTCACCGGCCTACCCACTCCAGGCGAACTCTTCGAAGAAGGCTGCCAACTCCATGCTGAAGCAGTTGAGAGCATATTTCAGCGACCTGAGCCAAATATGAGTCAGATGCTCTCAATGATGAAGCCATTGCCTTCTGACGCACCTTACCCGATGGAGTTCTTTGTTGAAGACTTAGAGTACCTGCCTAGAACTATCTATCACATCATCAGGCGGACTCTATGGCCCATTAAGGGGCACTCTCGATATGCCAAGGTTGAAGGTGCCATGAAGACTCTCATCTTCTGCATCCTGCACGGCAAATGCTTCAATGCCCAGGATCTCTTCATACGTTAACTTGCTGCGTCTGGCTCAGATCTCTTTGGTCTGAAGATTTATGCTCCATGGGTTATGAGGCTAATCAAGCTCCACTCTGCAATATCATATCAACCCTCAGCCCGCAACCACAGAATCTTCTTACCTGATGTGGACACCTCTGCTGAAGCGATTTATCCTGAGCCTGCCAAACAGCCACTAAGTCTTCAGAATGCAGAACACCAAAGCTTCACTCAACATGATGAAGGTGTTGAAGCCATTTCCAGAGTCTATCCAATGGCTGGCACCACACGTGCCCCTGCATCCACTGAAGCCACTGACAGCGAAGCTGCACAGAGACCCAAGAAACGCGCTCGTACACTCACTGATTGTGAACTTCTTGTGGCTCTGCATCAAAAGCAAGATAGGCATCATGACTGGCTCAAGAGGCAGATGCACAGTATCATGCAAGACGTCAATCGCATCAGGAATCTGGCCACCAAGAACGCCTTCGTCACACATGAAACCTGTCGCCGCACTTGGAAAGGCCTCACAATGATGTGCACTGAAGCTGAATTGCAAGAGGATGGCTTCAAGGAGCGATTCAAGTTTGACTCCACACCCCCCAGAAGAGCGGTGTTGCGTGGAACTCCGTCGCTTGAAGAATCCGAGTTCTCTTCCTCTGCTGCCACCGTGACGGGAAAAATCATTGAGGAAGAAGACGACGCTACATCACCACCAATGTCTTCAGCGCGCGTCGTCACTGCACCAAGCTCGCCTGCACCACCAAACGCCTCCACCGACCCTGCTGCGCCTGGGAACGCATAGAAAACTCTATGTCTTCAAACCTTTTTGGTCATCACTGACAAAAGGGGGAGAAGCATATGATGTTTATAGTCTTCAAGCGGGTCAATAATATGGGCGGGTGCTTTATATTTTGCATTTTGCTTCGTGCTTACAACTCTCGTTTTGCTACATCTGGTTCTTTGAGTTGTAACACTTAAACTTGATGGTCGTCTGCTACTATGTTTGCCACTGTGTTTTTGCGAAGATAAATTCCGCATGTACGACGATAATTTCCGCACTCTTATCATTTCGCAGACGTCCATTTTTCATTATGCATATCATTGTCTTCATATATCTTTACGTGCATGATGGATTGTCATCATAAGTTGAAGTGGATTCCCACAAATACAACCTGCTATATGCATTTGCATTCCAGAAGCAAAACACTTGTATGCACATCTTCAGGGGGAGCCCTTGCAGCTTATGAAGACAATTCCTTTACAATTTCACAAATTAAATTCCCCGTTGAAAACTTCAACTAGTTTGTCATCAATCACCAAAAAGGGGGAGATTGTAAGTGCATCTAGTGCCACCCCTAGTTGGTTTTGGAGTATTGACGACAAACCTAGCTGAGGGACTAATGTGTTTGTGAGAATTGCAGGATAACACAGGTAGAAGTCCCTCATTGATTCGGTTTAGCTACCAGAGATGACCCCCAAAAATGTACGAAGACATTGAAGACAATGGTGGTTCATGAAGACATTCATGTCGAAGACGATGACATATGAAGACTCCCCATGAAGCCTTTGGAACTCGAAGACTTAGATCCTTCGTAGTTTTACTTTATTCATGTTGTGTCATAGGAACCACCGTACTGTTAAGTGGGGTCCAAGAGAACCAGTCAGGATGACTGAAGTGATGCCTAATTCAAATCCTATGTCTTCGAGTGAAGACAATGAGAGAAAATCTTGTCCAGAGTCAGACAAGTCAGCTTTACTTGCAGCCCAAGTAAAGTTGCCGTGAGAGTTCAAAATCCGACCGTTAGTACACGTGTCAGTTCCTTAGTGACCCAGGGTCATTTTGGACAAATCAGGTCAGGGTTGCCAAGTGGCTATAAATAGTCCACCCCCACAACCATAAACGGTTGGCTGCTCAGATTTCAGTGCACGGCTTTTGTCGTTTGAGAGCAACCCACCTCGAAGCCTTTGAGAGAAAATCCTTAGTGAGGAGAAAAGCCCTAACCACCCAGAGCCAGAGTAATTGGGCATCACTTAAGTCTTCCTGTCTGAGTGATCTGAAGACTTATTACACTTGAGGACTGTGCATCCTCCAGACGGTTAGGCATCGCGTTCTGAGCATCCAAGAGGAATTGTGGATTGCCGGTGAACGAAGTCTGTGAAGGTTTGGGAGTCTACCTTGAAGACTTACCAGAGTGATTGGGCGGGGTCTGTGTGACCTTAGCTCAAGGAGAAAACGGTGAGGACTGGGTGTCCTGAGCTGCGTGTTCAGGACTGGGTGTCCGGGACTGTGTGTCCTTTGGTTTAAATACCTAGCCGCTCCAACCAGACGTACAGTTGTCACAGCAACTGGAACTGGTCCAACATATCATTGTCTTCAACGTGTCACTGGTTTCATCTTCACCTCCCTTTACTTACCAGTACACATTGTGAAGCTATTGCATGCGTGCTTTATCTTTTGTCTTCACAACCTGACTGTATGATCTGTTTGGCTTCATAACTTCTTCCAACCTGATCCTCATTACACTGAAGCTATTTGTCTCTGTGATTTCACTACATTGTATATTTGACTATGGCTTGCGTTGTGTAATCTACCTTCCGTTGCATAGTGATAGGCTTGTTCGCTCTGTTTGTCTTCATAACTTCCACGTTTTGAAGACTTTGATAAAAATCGCCTATTCACCCCCCCTCTAGTCGATATAACGCACTTTCACACTTTAGTAAGCTTGTCGATGACAACAAAGATAGCATCATTTCCGCGCTTGGACTTGGGAAATCCAGTCACGAAGTCCATCTCAATATGGTCAAACTTCCATTCTGTAATAGAAAGATGTTGGAGGAGACCAGCTGGTCATTGGTGTTCTGCTTTCACTCTTCTGCAGACATCACATTCATTCACGAACTGAGCAATTTCTCGCTTCATTCAAGTCCACCAATACGACTGCTTGAGGTCATGGTACATCTTTGTACTTCCAGGATGAACAGATAGGAGTGAATTGTGAGCCTCGTTCATAATGACTTTACGAAGGTCACCTTTAGGAACAACAATGTGATCCTCGAAAAATAGAGTATCTTTGTCATCAAGGTGATAGCACTTGTACTTGGGTTGGCTCTTGGCAATATCGATCTTCACCTTCTTCACCATTGCATCAAGTTGTGTCTCACGAATTTGATCTTCCAAAGTAGGAGAGACTTGGAGGTTCACAAGAAATCCTTGAGGAACAACTTGGAGATTAAGTTTGCGGAAAGCTTCACAAAGATCCGGTTGGAAGGGCTTAAGAATCAAACTGTTGTAGTAAGCCTTCCTGCTCAACGCGTCTGCAATGACATTGGCCTTGCCTGGAGTATATTCAATACCCAGATTATACTCTTGAATCATTTCGACCCAACGAGTCTGTCTGAGGTTGAGGTTGGGTTGAGTGAAGATGTACTTGAGACTCTTATGATCAGTGAAGATGTCCACTTTCCTTCCCAACAAGAGATGTCTCCATGTTAAAAGAGCATGGACAACTGCCGCCAACTCAAGGTCATGAGTGGGGTAGTTCTTTTCGTTGGGCTTGAACTGGCGAGAGGTATAGGCCACAACTTTCTTCTCTTGCATTAACACAGCACTGAGACCTTGCAGGGAAGCATCACAGAAAACTTTGAATGGTTTGGATCGTCAGGAGGAGTTAGAACTGGAGCTGTGACTAACTTCTCTTTGAGGGTGTTGAAAGCGATGTCACATTCAGGCGTCCAGACATACTTCACATGCTTCTAGAGGAGGTTGGAAAGAGGCTTCGCGATCTTAGAGAAATTCTCAACGAATCCTCGACAATAGCTTGCGAGCCCAAGGAAACTACGGAGCTGCTTCACATTCTGAGGCGGTTCCCAATTCACAACTGCAGACACCTTCTCAGGATTAACAACTATGCCCTTGGCGGAGATGATATACCCAAGGTAGAGAACCTCATCGAGCCAAAACTCGCACTTTGAAAACTTCGCATAGAATTGATGTTCTCTGAGTTTGCCCAGCACCAATCTCAAATGCTTGGCATGATCCTCTTTGTTCTTGGAAAAGAACAAAATATCATCGAGATATACCAAGACGAAGTCATTTGTGTAAGGGTTGAAGATGAAGTTCATCATGCGAGAGAACGTTGGAGGAGCATTGACAAGGCCGAAAGACATGACAGTGTATTCAGAGGAACTATAGCTTGTTCTGAATGTTGTCTTGGGGATATCTTGTTCACGAATGTGAATCTGATGATAACCCATACGAAGGTCAAGCTTGGAGAATACTTGAGCACCTTTGAGTTGTTCAAAAAGCTCGTTGATGTTGGGAAGTGGGTACTTGTTCTTTATGGTCTTCTTGTTCAATGGGCGGTAGTCGACACAAAGTCGATCCGTGCCATCTTTCTTCTTGACAAAAAGAACACCACAACCCCATGGAGAAGAACTCGGTCAGATCAGACCCATACGCTCTTGTACATCAAGTTGTTTCTTCAGCTCCTTCAACTCTTCTGGTCCAAGCTTGTAAGGACGTTTGCAAACAGGTTCCGTGCCAGGCTCAAGATCGATGACGAATTCAACTGGCCGGTGAGGAGGCATTCCTGGAAGCTCTTCTGGAAAGACATCTTGATATTCACAAACGGCTGGAATCTGAGAGATGGCATTCAACTCGCCCTTCTCGTTGAGAGAAAATAGTCGAATGGTATCATCCCGAGCGGCAAAGACGATCACATCCTCAGAAGAGTGTGTCAATTGAATCTGCCTGACAGCACAATCAAGCTGAGCCTTGTCCTTAGAAAGCCAGTCCATGCCGAGAATTAGATCAATATTTGAGTCACCAAGAACCATAGGAGAAGACAGAAATCTGTAATCACCCATCTCAATAGAAACATTTGGGATCATCGTGGTAGCCCTCATAGACTTGGCTGGAGAAACCACTCCCATGGGTTTGCCCAACATTTCTGAAACGAAGTCATGCTTTGAAACAAATGATCTTGACATGAAACAATGCAATGCACTAGTATCAAAAAGGACTTTTGCAGGAGTAGAGTTAACTGGAAAGTTACCCATGATCACTTCTGAAGAGTCCTTTGCCTGAGCTGCGTTCATTATGTTGACCTTTGAAAACTTGGGATTATGCTTGACCACTGCATTACTGGCAGATCTCACAAGGGGAGGAGGCGGAAGATGCCTCTGGTTGAAGCATTTGTTCGCATAGTGCCCTTTCTGCTGACACTTGTTGCACGTAACCTCTGAGAGCGGCCGGTGATACGGAGCACTTGACCTTGGAGCATGAGACGAAGCTTTGTTCTGATAGCCTGGGTTGGGTGGGTGGGAAGATCCATTGCCACCTTTACTCTTCTACTGGTAAGGTTGACGAAACGGAGGAGGAGGAGGCAACCAGAACTTTTGCTGCTTAGCTGCCACTTCAGTTGAAGAAGAAGAAGAAGGAGTTGCATCCCTGACTCTCTTCTTAGAAGCATCGCACTTGAGTGGAGCAGCCTCTTGCTTTAGTGCCATGTTGTAGAACTCATCATACTTGGTCGGCTCAAAAAGCACAAGAGCTAGTTGCAGATCTTCTCTGAGACCACCTCTGAATTGATAAATCATGATCTTCTCATCAGGGACGTCTTGTTTGGTGAAGCGAGCGAGCCTCTGAAACAAGATGATGTATTGGTAAACAGACAAGCTGCCTTGCTTCAGATTGCGGAACTCCTCGCGCTTACTCTCGGCAACACTGTGAGGAATGTGGTGAGCTTTGAAGTCTCGGCAGAAATCATCCCAGGTAATCACACAACCTCCTTTGGAATCTTTGTATTGTTGATACCACTCAGCAGCTTGGTCTTTGAGTTGGAATGAAGAAAACTTGAAAAGGTCCTCAAGCCTGACATTGCTACACTCAAAATGTTTGCAGATATCCACGAGCCAATCCTCAGCGTCTATGGCCTCGACACAGTTACTGAAAGACTTCGGCTGGTTTGTGAGGAACTGGTTGAGGGTAGCAAACTGAGCTTGATTGTTGCCATGGCCTTGATTTCCTTGGTTGTGCTCTTGCAAGAGTTGCAAAAGCATCTGTCTGTTGGCGTTAGTGGTGGCCATGACAGCTTGCCATGCCTCCGGAGGTGGAGGTGGTGGCGGAGGTTCCGGATTCTGACGCGTTGGAGGAGCCATCCTGAAGAGGTTGACATCCGTTAGCATCTTGAAAGACATATATTCAAGCTGAATAAATGGATCGAAATTGCAACATATAGCCTTAACATTCGAACAAGAATGAACGAATGAATTCCAAAGTAAATCATCACACTTCCATAAATTGAGAAGCCACTTAGATAAAGGTAGAAGAATAAAATCAACAGGCTACGAATATGAACAAATAATTGGTAAGGATTACCCAATCACAAACCAAATATTTGCGGAAAGAAATACTAGAGCTACATGAATTCCCACCTATGAAACTCCCAAAATTTTCTGGTTATGCAATCAGGTGTTGGGGATACAGGGGAAGCATAATATCTCGCCCAAAACTAGCAAATCCTACATCCAGCTTTATCCATCCTTCAACACATAACCAAGAAACCTTCGGAAATCATTTACCTCAACCTTCGAAAAGCATCAATCATACGAGTTATGGCAATATTCCCGAACTCCCGCCCTAGTACTGGGTGGTGTCGAGGTTATCTCACCAACAACTGCATAAAGGAGATTTTCGATGTCGGCGAACTCAGGTATTCCAGAACTGCAACGATGAAATTGTGACGACAACACCTTGGAGCTCAACTCCCCGGGACACTACCACAACCCCTAAATGTCAGGAGGCACCAAGAACAATGTTCTCATCACAAAACCATCAAAACGATTCCAAGATACCCGTGTGATCCTAAAAAATCGTGAAATTTGAGAAGAGAAGAGTCAAAACTCTACGTCCGGAGGCCTCACCAGAGCGACGAAGGGACTAAGGAGTAAAAACAATCCTACTCTACGATATATATAATCCTATAAGACTCAAAACATTTTTCTAGACTCAACAATGCCTGCGATTCGATCAAGCAGGGGGCTCCTAAGTCAGGGAAGGCTCTGATTACCAACTTGTAACACCCACGATGCGGCTATATCTCCCACGTGTCGGAGCACAACTTAGAGGCATAGCCGCATAGTAGGCATGTCGCAAGAGGGGTAATCTTTACACATCCCATGTACTGAATAAGAAAGGGATAAAGAGTTGGCTTACAATCGCCACTTCACACAATACATAAATATAGCATTACATCATCCAGGTACAATCAAGGTCCGACTACGGAACCAAAATAAAGACAACCCCAAATGCAATAGATCCCCGATCACCCCAACTGGGCTCCACTACTGATCGTCTGGAAAGGAAACATAGTAACATCTTGAATCCTCGTCGAGCTCCCACTTGAGTTCGGTCGCGTCCCCTGCACTGGCATCGTCGGCACCTGCATCTGGTTTTGGAAATAATCTGTGAGTCACGGGGACTCAGCAATCTCACACCCTCGCGATCAAGACTATTTAAGCTTATGGGTAGGAAAAAGGTAGTGAGGTGGAGCTGCAACAAGCACTAGCATATATGGTGGCTAACTTAAGAAAATGAGAGCGAGAAGAGAAGCAAAGCACGGTCGAGAAGCTATAATGATCAAGAAGTGATCCTGAAACTACTGACGTTCAAGCATAACACGAGACCGTGTTCTGCCGTGGAATTGTCACGGCAGATGTCCTTAGTGTCAGGACTTAGTCGCGAGGCCAACGCATCTATGTGGTAGCTTGAGAGGGGTTGAGCGGGACAAGAGACACGATGTTTTACCCAGGTTCGGCCCCTCACAGTGGAGGTAAAAGCCTACATCCTGCTTCATTGATATTAATGATGATGATCACGGTTACAAGAGTGCTCTATCTCGAGAGCTATTGTCTAAACCTAACTTGTCCAACTTGTGGAACTTGTGAATCTTGTCCTTCTTGGGGTTCCCTGCGCCTCCTTATATATGTTGAAGGGGCGGTTTACATGACTAGTCCTATTACGATTAGGATTACTCTATTACAAGTGGAGTCCTAGTCTTGCTTCCTTTGTAAGGGAATATTCCTTATGCTTTCCTCTTAAGCCGGCCCACCATAATACGAGTCGGCCTTCCATGAACCGTCTGCTTGGGCCACCGGGTCTTGTTGCTCCTCTGCTCCGCCGGCTGGGTCACCAATGAGTCACCTGGCTCGGCCGGTTCATCAGTGAGTGGAGAGATCCGGGCGGGTCACTTAGTGAGTCGCCAAGTCAGGGCGGGTCACCAGTGAATCGCTAAGTCCGGCCGAGTTATACTTCTGGCCGGGTCATACCGCGGGGTATATCCCCGACATTAGCCCCCAGTTTAATTTGGATTTATCCATGCTAAACTGATCCTACAAGATAAACAGAAAAACAAATTTGACAGGTTGTAAACTGGGTTAAAAATTCTTGTAAGCCAGCACCTGGTCATCTTTAAGTCCTTGTCATTTCCTTCTTGATATCTACATGTCCATGATCTCATAGCAAATCTCCCTTAGCAGATATGTTTCGACTTTGTCAATGTAAAAAATCTAGATACTTCTTTTGAGAAATCCGGGTCAATAGGCCAGCTTCAGAGTCAATTTGCTGACGTTGGTCTCTTGTAGAAAAATATTGTAAGAAATAATCCACTTGAATCGGCTTCCAAAGCGACGGCTTTAAAAAAATTGGTTTTGAAATACTCATCTGACTTTCAGCTGGCTTGTAGAACTTGCCGGTTTATCATTGCCAAAATACCCGGTTTGTAAATATTGATAGCACCGGGTTATAATTGTTGCCGACGCCGGGTCATAGTTATTGGTGACGTCGGGTCAATCTGGTTTACTCAAAACTGAGAATTTGAAGTTTTTTCTTCCTTATATCCATATTACCTGTAGCCCCCAAGTCTTGAGCACAAACAAAGTGATGACTTAAGACTTACTTCAATATAAATACTGCCACTTTGAAGAAATCCATGTTGTTCATCTTAGTCACTAGTAAAGACTGAATACTCCATATATGTAGCCCCCAAGTGCCGGGTTGTCATGCTTGCAGCAACCTGGGACTTGTAATTGCCTTATACTAATAAACACTTCGGCCAGTGTAGCCCCCAAGGGCCGGGTCATTATGCAATAATGAGCAGGGACTTTATAAATATGATCATATACACTTGGACAACAACGTGTAGCCACCAAGGGTCGCCTCAGTAAGATAATATTGAGCTGGGACTTTATATATACTTCTTTGAAAAGAACATCATATGATGTAACCCCCATCGTGGGGCTTGAAACCATGTCCACAAGGTTAAGAGCTTTGTTCTTTACCAACTGAGCAGTGGGCCCTTCAATATAATGGAATAAAACTTGTGTACCTTGAATTATTGACATGAGCAATTGGTAGCCCCCAAGGGCCGGCTTATTACAATGAGATGAGTCGGGTCTTCTGTAAGTTGATCAAAAAATGACTTTACATTAGCCCCCAAGTGCTATGGTGCATGCTGGCAGTGACATGGGACTTCCATATTCGACGTAATCTCAATTTGAATAATGTAGCCCCCAAGTGTCGGGTCGTAAGCCTGCAGCGACTCGGGACTATTCCTCTCATTGTAGAATAAATCATATCCATTGATAAAATAATAGCCTTTGCGCTGAGGTGCTTTTGAAAACCTCAATCATAATATTTAGTTACTGATAACCATAATAAAAATCCAGCCATGTTGGCTATTAAAGATTTGAATAACCCGGTTTGAAAACCTTAATCATTCAATATCATAATGAAAATCCAGCCAAGTTTGGCTATTTAAAGATTCAAATACCTTAGCTATTGACAAGTAAATCTGGAGTTTAAATACCCGGCGGCTCTTGACCGATGGCAATTTAATACGCCTCCATTGTAAACCGGAATTTTTATAACCCGACGACTTATAGCCTTTGAGAAAATCAAGAATTGATAACCCTTTTGAGACACCAATTTCAATCTTTGATGATGGGCTGGAACTTAATCATTTATGTAAGTCATAGCTCTGTAAATCCTGCATAGAGTTTAAACAACATATGCCCTGGCGACTTAACGTCAAAAGCCAGGGCGGGTAACTACTCAAATGTAGTCTTATCCTGCACATAAGTAAATCACAAGATCCTCTGGCGGTTTACCGTAGGGCGGATCATAATATCCCACATATAACCATTGTGATATTTAATTTGTACTGCCGGTTTACATGAACTGTGCAGTAAGGGTGATAACCCAATCCTTAGAAGCCAATACTTCCAAATACATGATGATTGTCACATGCTGGCGACTTATCGTCCAAAGTCAATCCGGGTTTAAACGAAACCACACTTATATGCTTCAAATATGAGCAAAAAGTCTCAAAACCCAAAAAATTGTTTGCAAAAACTTAAACCAAATAAAAATCGAGGTTTCTGATTCAAATACGATCAGTAAACCATCCCAAAGGGGTTAAGCTAGGATTCGAATACGATCATGTAGCCCCTAGTGGCTTTGGCGTTGCGCCGATCAAGAGGGTACCGACAGCTATGTTCTCTTTGGTTCAAATACGACCTATGTTTGAACAGGAAGCCCCCAAATGACCTTGAGAGGTTTTTAACGACCCTGATTCGAATACGATCCAAGTCGGACCCAAAAGGGGTTAAGCTATGATTCAAATACGATTAAGAAGCCCCCTAGTGAGTTTGGCAGTGTGCCGATCAAGAGGGTACCGACAGTTATGTTCTCTTTGGTTCGAATACGACCTATGTTTGAACAGGAAGCCCCCAAGTGACCATAACAAGGTAAGCCGTAAGGCAGGATACCCATGTTTGAACTGCGTATCATTGCAGCAAGTTCTCTTTGGCAACCTTTAATTTTTCTGAGAACTCAAATCTTGCGAGAGATTAATTCTTTTTGAACCGGAACTTTGAACCGGACTTGAAAGCTTCAAAACTTTGTGGGAGACAGATTGTCCTTGAGCCGGATGTTTGAACCGGATTTGAGAGCTTAAAAGCTTTGTAAGAGATAAATTTACCTTGAACCGGATGTTTGAACCGGATTTGAGAGCTTCAAAGCTTTACGGGAGAGAGATGTCTCTTGAACCGGATTTTAAACCGGAATCTTTATTTTGAACCGACAAATTTCTGACGGCCTTTAAATTTTCATCAATATGGCGGTGTCCTCCGGAACCGGGTTATCATTCCCTCCAATGACTCGGAGTTCCCGAGTCATGTCATTGTAGCCACCGAGTCTCAAGGCGACTCGAGGGGTTGTCTTGAGATTCTCCAAATTTGACCGTGATATAAATCGGTATGAGTCATTCAACATCTCAGTGATATAACTTGTCCTGCAATAGAGAACTTGCAAGCTAGAGTAATTGCTTTTTTAAAGAAAGCAATATATAATATAAAAGTATAATGGATGGGTTTCACCTGATATGTTAGGCCAGGAAATATCCGCCGCGGAGTTGGTGATCACCACGGCAAAGTTGAAAATAATCACGGGCGAGTCGGTCGCAGCAGCAGACCGATGAGTCGGCCTTCAATCACAGGCACGGTAAGCCGTGCGGATGAGCAAGTCAATCGCAGGTGCGGTAAGCCGGGTGAGTCGATGTAAACCGAGCCGTAAGGGCGGCGTCTTGTACACATCCATTCACCGTGTGATGTGGCATGGACGGACATCGGGCAGAACATTGCCAACACGTGCTCCGTACCCATGGTATAAGCCACGTTTATAATGAATAATTGTCCTGCATATCAAAATATACGGACCAAAGTAACTGTTTCCTTGATAAAAATAATATATATACCAAGAAAATAGATTTAGATGGATATCACCTGGTTTGTTTGGACGTCAAAAGATCCATATGTAATATCCGTCAATAAGCTGACAATAATATAGCCCATCGGATGTGTACATAATACTTTGATGATCAGCGGTTGCAGATGTTACCGTAACTCCTTTTTCAACACCAGTTCTATTTAAAAATCTTGATATCCTCACAGCAATCAGCTGGACACTTTGACGTGAGGCTGGGAGACTCAGAGCTGAGTCGCGGGCGGCGACTTAAGCCACAGCAGTTCGGCGCGACGACAGAGGAGGTGCCTGGCACGAGCGGCTCGAAGTGGGGTAAGGCCGGCTCACCCTGGCCTTGGGGGCGGTTGTAGGCTACAGTTTGAGATGGGAAGCAACCCGAGGTCGAAGCAATTCGGAGTTGAGGCCCAGCACTAGCGGTTTAACATAGCGGCAGTGGAGAAGCGCCTAACAACGCGGCTCACGGCAGAGCAACAGCAAGAGGAGAAGCAAAGGCGAAGGCGGTTTAATGACGCTGGCGAATTGAGATGACCGGGTGACCGCAGTAATCGATCATAGAGGAGCAGTGGCTCGACGGAAAAGGCGGCCATGCACTGGTGCTGTTGCATGGCAGCATTTAATGACTTTTTGAGTGTACTGTTCTTCCTCAAACACACTGTCACTTTAGCGGCAATTTTTTTTTTGAATGTTGGTAGGAGTTCTACTCCCTCTTTTCCGGTTTATAAGGCTCAATTCAAAATTCTCACCAACCAAGGTAGATGGTGAGTGGTGGAATACTTTTTGTAGTTTGCAAAAGCACCCAATTAATGCTTTTGTTTTCCTCAAAAAAGTATGTTTACCAATGCATTAATTGCAATGCATGCATGCATAAATTACATGCATTGGTCAATTTTCTCTTAGTACTTGCATGCAATGATTTAATGCACCTTGGAATCTGAACATGTGATGGAAAACAACCAAATTGAGCTTTATGAAATGGAAAAACTAAAATTTTAAGATAAGCCCTATAAACCGGAAAGGAGGGAGTACCAAATTCATTGATCAGTAAGGAGTAAAAACAGTACAGAAGGGCGCCCAATAAAAACGAGCAAAGCACCTAAGAAAGGGTGCTAAAAGAGGAAAAAACAAGGCAACAAATCAGTCTGGGTCGAAGGGGATCCCTGCTCCTGCCATGTTCTAGATTCTAATTTCCTCCTTAATTCTCCTCACCAGCGTGCTAGTATAAACCGCTTATTATCGAACAGCCGTCTGTTTCGTTCGCACCATATTTCCCAAGAGATTAGGTGCAGAAGAGACAAGCTCCCTTTCCTTTTTGCGATTGATGCTTTTTGCCAGCAGCTTTGCATCCATCCTCCAACGCTGTGTAGCTCCATCCAGGAGATTGGCCGCAATGATGCCAAGGTAGCCGCAGCCGTGATCAAGTCCCAAGCCTTCCTTGCCCACGGGCATTCCACAAGAAGATGGAAAGCAGTTTCCAGATTTCTCTGACACAAAGGACAGAAATAGTTGTCCTCCCATCCGCGCCGCAGCAACACATCGGCCGTCAAAAGTTTCCCTAGAGTGGCCGTCCATAGAAAGAATCTACACTTGCCCAGTGCCCACGCCGCCCAAATGTGCTTAGCGCCCTCCATGGACATCGAGCCCAAGAATTGTAGCTGGTAGGCAGATCTTGCACTGTAAGCAGCGTCGGGGTTGAAACGCCACTCAATGGTGTCCGACAGAGACTGCGACAGATGGCTCAAGGCGTGGCGGCTTTGCAGTGGAATGACATGACAAGCCGTGGAAGCAGCACGAGGTGCAGACGGCGGCTTGGAGTAGCAGAGGTGCTCGAACGACGACGGCTCTTTGAAGTGGCCTGCTATATAAGTACACGACAATTTCAGTCTCGTACACCAATTATAGGAACAGCTCTGCTCTTGGCTGACAGGTGTGAAAATCCTGCTGACTTTGGGCAGGGAAACGACATCAATGGCTTCTACCAGCTCCGTAAAATCGAGCGGCTAATTGGTGCATGGCCGAGCAAAGGCGAGGCCGACCACGGAGGCAGCTTCTGCATGACAGTCTTTTCTTCTCTTTCTCACCTTGAATTATACACGTACCAGCACCGCCCAGCTCGTATTCTCTGCGTAATAATCCATTGCACGCGTTCAAGGTTGCTAGCACTTTTCCCTTGCGTGATACTAGTATAGGCCAAGACGGAAACTAAATTTGACTTGGACCAGCCGCTCCACCCCGAATCTAAATTACATGACTAATCATCAACCCGGCCGGCTGCAGACTTCCTGTTGACCTCGGCGACTCGGATCGAAACTTTTCATCTAAGAAAACTCCAATTTTCCTCACACAAATATCTTAATCGAAATCCATACATGTACACGTGGACATATATCTTTTTTCTTCCATTTGCTTGATCGCTTTGCACTTGACGTAGCAGCGGAGTAGTACTGTAATAGTATTTCCTGATCCCCAAACGAGAGTAATTTTCTATCAATCCTCGAGAGCCCCGCCATGCAATAATTGTTTCTTTATTCCTTAAATTTTTGCAGCTGGATTTAAGCAATCATCACCACCCTTCATTTCGTACTGAAGTGGACGCGAAGAGGAGCAGCAATCTGGCCCAGATGCTGTAATACATGTACTTGCAGCAGGAAAAACTTAAATTCAATCCGGCGATTTGCGGCAACTGCTTAAAACCAACGCATCAACCCGATTACTTGGTGTCGTCGAATCAGATTCTTTTCCGGTCTCCTCTCCCAACGATAAATTTGCCGGCTCTGTCCATGGTCGTCTAGCGGGTCACGCGGTCGTTCCACGCTGGCTCTTTTTTATCTGATCAATCGTGAACTTCTCGATCCCTGAGAAAGATCCCTTCAAAAACTCAACACCACAGTGCGTAGGCCTCACGGTGGGCGCCAACTGTTGTGGAATTGTCACGGTAGATGTCCTTAGTGTCAGGACTTAGTCGCGAGGACAACGCATCTATGTGGTAGCTTGAGAGGGGTTGAGCGGGATGAGAGACGCGATGTTTTACCTAGGTTCGGCCCCTCACGGTGGAGGTAAAAGCCTACATCCTGCTTCATTGATATTAATGATGATGATCACGGTTACAAAAATGCTCTATCTTGAGAGCTATTGTCTAAACCTAACTTGTCCAACTTGTAGAACTTGTAAATCCTGTCCCTCTTGGGGTGCCATGCCCCTCCTTATATATGTTGAAGGGGCGGTTTACATGACTAGTCCTATTACGATTAGGATTACTCTATTACAAGTGAAGTCCTAGTCTTTCTTCCTTTGTAAGGGAATATTCCTTATGCTTTCCTCTTAAGCCGGCCCACCATAATACGAGCCGGCCTTCCATGAACCGTCTGCTTGGGCCACCGGGACTTGTTGCTCCTCTGCTCCGCCGGCCGGGTCACCAATGAGTCACCTAGCTCGGTCGGGTCATCAGTGAGTGGAGAGATCCGGGCGGGTCACTTAGTGAGTCGCCAAGTCAGGGCGGGTCACCAGTGAATCGCCAAGTCCGGCCGGGTTATACATCCGGCCGGGTCATACCGCGGGGTATATCCCCGACATGTTCTCTTCCCGGACTCCGCCGAAAAGAGACCATCATGGCTACACACATGGTTGATTCATTTTAATTAAGTTAAGTGTGAGGTTTTCTACATCCGGATATTAACAAATTCCCATCTGCCCATAACCGCGGGCACGGCTTTCGAAAGTTCAAAACCCTGCCGGGGTGTCCCAACTTAGCCCATCACAAGCTCTCATGGTTAACGAAGGATATTCCTTCTCCCAGGAAGACCCGATCAGACTCGGAATCCCGGTCACAAGACATGTCGACAATGGTAAAACAAGACCAGCAAGACCACCCGCTGTGCCGACAAATCCCGATAGGAGCTGCACATATCTTGTTCTCAGGGCACACCGGATAAGCTAAGCATACGGGAGCCAATGTAACCCAAGTTGCTAAGGGACGGCCCCGCACGGAGCTCTAGTTTGGACCAACACTCAGAGGAGCACTGGCCCTGGGGTTTAAAATAAAGATGACCCTTGAGTCCGTGAAACCCAAGGGAAAAGGCTTAGGTGGCAAATGGTAAAACCAAGGTTGGGCCTTGCTGGAGGAGTTTTATTCAAGGCGAACTGTCAAGGGGTTCCCAGTATAACCCAACCACGTAAGAAACGCAAAATCAAGGAACATAACACCGGTATGATGGAAACTAGGGCGGCAAGAGTGGAACAAAACACCAGGCATAACGCCGAGCCTTCCACCCTTTACCAAGTATATATGTGCATTAAAGTAAACAAGATATAATAATGATATCCCAATAATAAACAGGTTCCAACAAGGAACAAACTCCATCTTCACCTAGGCTGAGCAAAGCGGTAACATAGCCAAACAACGGTTTGCTAGGACAAGGTGGGTTAGAGGCTTGACATGGCAATATGGGAGGCATGATATAGCAAGTGGTAGGTATCGCGACATAGCAAAAGAGCGAGTAACTAGCAAGCAAAGATAGAAGTGATTTCGAGGGTATGGTCATCTTGCCTGCATAGTTCTCCGAGTTGATGTAAGCTTGATCCTCGTAAGCATACTCAACAGGTTCCTCGATCACGAACTCATCTCTTGGCTCTACCCAAGGTAAGAACACAAGCAAAGGAAACCACAATCAACCACGGTGCAATGCGCAAGCAACATGATGCAAAACATGGCATGATATGCGGGATGTGATATGCAATGCATATGCGAGCTCCGGGAGCAAAAAATTGAACCAAGCCTCAACTTGGCAAACCAAGAGTGCCGCTTGAAAGATGAATTTATTTCGGTCGAAATTGATATAAAGATCACCGGAATCGGATGCATGGTTTGCAAATGGCAAGCAAAACGATAATGGCACAATTCTGCGATTAATAGCACGATACCATCTAGAATGCAACAAGAAACTAAGCTACTGCACTCCAACATAGCAACAAAGCACAAGGCAGTGATCTACTCAAGATGCTTGACAAAAGATGAACAATGAGCTACGTCTAAATCACACAAGATCAGGTTCAAACAAGCATGGCAAAAGTGCAAAAGATATCAGCATCACAGATTTAGTGAAAATACTAACATGTCAGGAATTAACATTAGGAAGCAATGTTTAGAGCAAGAAAACCACGTGCTATAGGAACATATCATAGCAAAACAAGGCATGGCATGAATCTACTCAAATCATATAACAAAAGTCCCTTACTGACCATAAGCCAAAAGGGCACATAAAATATGATGGCACCCATGTAAACATAGCAAGTTTCGTAAACAGATTTAGACTTAGCAGAAAACTGGACATGTCAAAAACAGAGTTATGAAGGCATATTTGCGAGCTCGATTCACTCAACGCAAGGCATTGCATGACAAGCTAAGCATACTTCCAGCAAGAAGACATGATCAAGAAGCTAAACATGGCAAGCAACATCTCATAGCATGCATGGATCAACTACAACAACCTTGGCAAAATTGATTAACATGTAAACAATCTGCCAGGAACATTTTATAGAAAAATTAGAGCAAGTTTGAGTCATGCTAGGGTACATCATAAATGCAAACAGGGGCACGGATGGATAGAGCACAACCATATGTCCAAATCATCCTTACTGAACATACTCAAAAGAAACATGGATCTCTCTGTAGCAACATGAATACATGGCATTAAAATAACAGCAGGGAAATGACTTGGTGAAACGACCGCGAGAGCTGTCGTGGTTCTAAGTCTGACAGTGAGGTAGGGGGGTATGTATGAAGAGGCTAGACCTTAGCTATTGGGAAGTTGTAAGCACGCAAGGTTTACGAGTTCAGGCCCTTCTCTGAGGAAGTAACAGCCCTACGTCTCGGTGCCCGGAGGCGGTCGATTGGATTATGCGTGAGTAAGATAACAGGGGTGCGAACCCTTCATACTGAGGAGGGGGGTGGCTTATATAGAGTTCGCCAGCCCTCTCCTGCCCTCAGTAATGCAGGGTTTAAGGTACATTTAAGGTGGGCGTTACTGATAACATCCCTAATAAAGCGTCATGATGATCATAAAGACTACTTAATAGCTGACCGTTTGCCTAGGAGTGATTTGAGGTCTCCTAGCGGTCGAGTAGTTGGCTTGTTGGTCGAGTGACAGCTTCTTGGTCGAGTGTTTTGGCCCCGTCGAGTGAGACACCTTCGAGTCGATTGAAAGATGACTTCCTCTAAGGATGTCCTATGGTAGGGCTCTTAGGACGGGTCCGTGCCCCTACCGTAGGTGCATGCCTTCATCATTAGCCCCCGAACGGATCGAGGCTGGAGTGAGAAAAAGGGTTTAGGACCTTTCCAACCGACCCTCTGGGTTATTATAGGTGCTTCGTTCTGGGTCGACTGTCACGGATGACGTTATTAACCTCTTTCAGTCGCCTTGATCCGTTCCAGGCCTTTCGTCGAATGGATTCTTTTACCTGCGAGGCATCGGGCGCCGGCGTGCGCGGGATTTCCGTTTCGCCAAGTTGTTCTGCACCCGGCGGAGATCGCGGGATTCGGATTTTTTGGGAAGCGCGCGAGACGGGGGCGGCCGCAGTAATCGGGAGTGACAGTGCGAAGGCTCCTCGATCCCCACGCCGCCTTTTTCGCCACGTACAGCGCGCACGCCTGCCAAGGGATTTGACTGGATAGCTCGGGCCTACCTGTCAGCCACTCGGGAGTGGCCCCTTATAAATAGTTGGCCCGGAGTCTCTCTTCAGTACGCGTGCTCATCTCTTCTGCTCCTCTCTCTGTCTCTCCGTCGTCTCCTCCGCTTCCTTCGCTCTCGCCCCGCCACCACAAAAACCAGCCCGAGACCTTGCCGGCGACGATGGTGAAGATCAAGACGACCGCCCTGGAGCGCGCGAAGAAGGCGGCGGCGGCCGGGAAGGGGAAGAAGTCTGCGCGCGGGGGCTCTTCTTCTCGGACAGCCCTGCCCAAGGGGTGGATCCAGGGCGACTAGATGCCCTCGGTGCTTCGTCAGGAGGACCTCGACGACATGGTCGAGGGAGGAGTCATCCTCCACAAGGCGGCGCGTCTTCCGGGGAGAGAAATCGAGCCCCAGCCACGTGACGGTGAGCGCGTCCTCCTGGCGACTCACATTGATCGTGGTTTCTCCTTGCCGCCCCACCCTTTTTTCCTCAATTTCCTGAATTTCTTCGGGGCGTAGCTCCACCACTTCACTCCAAACTCCATAGTCTATCTCACCGCTTTTATTTCTATGTGCGAGGCGTTCCTGGGGTGCCGCCCACACTGGGGACTTTTCAAGCATATCTTCACCGTTCGCTCTCAGTCGGTGAAGAAGGCTAAGTCGAGTGACGAGAGGACACAGGTGATCCAGCTGTGCGGGGGCTTGGCGATCCAGACAAGGGGGAAAAGTTGTTTTCCCTCCATCACTTTCCCAGAGTCGGTTCGAGGGTGGCAGGCGACTTGGTTCTACTGCCAGGATCAAGTGACCCCGGGGCAGTCGACTGGACTCCCACCCTTCACCCTCGACCGAGCTGAAAAGCCGGCTTCTCTGAAGGTGACGCCCGAAGAAAAGGCCCATGTCAAGATACTAGCGGGTCGAGTGGTCGAACTTGTCCGTGAGGGCGTGACGGGGATGGACCTGCTCGAAGTCTTCCTCAGGAGGAGAATCCAACCCCTCCAGGCTCGGGATCACCCGATGTGGTTGTACTCCGGCCTCGAGGACTCCACTCGGGTCCACCCAGAGGAGGTCACCGACGAGATGTTGGAGGGGTGGCTGTCAAGCATTACATGGAACAAAGACAACCCCCGAGGAGCCAGGAGGATCGTTCCACTCGACAGCTCCTATGAGGTCGACCAGGTGTGTCCTTGCGTTTTCGACTGAAACCTTGCTTTCTGCACTGGTCTTCTTTTGAGCGAGTCGACTGACTTTCCATTTTGCCTGCTGTCTTTTAGGCGACCACTGAGATGTATTCGACGCCCAACGGGGCGCAGGGGTCGACTGAAGAAGGTGAGGGGAGCGGAGGTGAGAGCGGGGACGACCAGGGCGAGTGGGAGTCAGACGGTGAAGGAGAGGAAGGTGACGACATCTTCTCTAGCGAGGAGGAGGAGGAAGAAGCCGAACCTCCCCGCCCAGAGAGACGATCCAAGCTCGTGCACGACCCGGCGCAGGGACGTGGTCAGGCGACTGCCTCTGTCGGGCCATCGTCGAAACGCCCCCGGACCTCTTCTCCGACACCGACTGGGAAGGTTCCCGAGCAACCGCGCACGACGCAGTCCAAGCCGCCCAAGACTCTGCCGAAGATGAAGATAACTGTCCCTGTCATCTCCGGGTAACAAGCTTTGACTTCTTTCATCGATTGGAGGACAGATCCTGAGTCGACTCATTATGATGAACTGGTTGATTCTTCGAAATTTGCAGTGCTGCTACCTCCGAGGTCTCAGCCAAGGATGACGACGAAGAGATGGGGGACGCTGCAACCTCCAACCCTGGTACGATCATCGACGTTTTGTTTTTGAGTTGACTTGGTCGTTTCTTGCAATTCTTGTCGATTGAAAGTTCTTCCTGCAGCTCCTCCTCAAGTTATCGACCTCCCGGATGACGATGACAATGAGCCGCTGAGGATAGGGAGGACCAGGAGGCCGTCGACTGACAGGGCTCCCCAGCCTGCTCTGGCGCCTGAGGCCGCGGCACGGGACGGCGGCGATGCCCCTCAGGCCTCTGTGTCCTTCGCCAATCCCCTGTCGAGTGCGCAGCCTTCGGCGTCGGCTGCCAATCCGACTGCCAATCCTCCGTCGAGTGCGCAGCCTTCGGCATCGACTGCCGATCCGACTTCACTCTTTGTCGCGTACTCCGCCCCTGAAGACGAAGTGGCCGCTGCAAAGGAGGCCATACACCAGGCAGGGGTCATGATGGAGCAGGTGAAGAGGGCTCAGGAGGCCAGCCAGGCGGCTTACGACACGAGTTCGGCGCTTCAGAGTAATGTCCAGGTCAGTTGACTTGATGTTTGTTTGTTTGAAGAGTCTTTCTCTCTCTTTCTCTTCCTTTTTTGAAGATCTTTGTATCTGTACTTGTACACCCACTGGGGGTGTTTTCTCTTTGGTCGAACCAGTGGGGGCACGCTGAGTGCACCCACTGGGTGTAGTCCCCGAGACTACGGTGGACTGCTGGCAGTCGACTGTAGTCTGTATATTGTGTTTGTGAATCTGTACTTCTTCACTCGGTCTGATCTGCCAGGTCGAGCGGTTCGTGTCCTGTTGACTGTATGCAGTCGTTTTTTTTGGTCGAACCAGTGGGGGCACGCTGAGTGCACCCACTGGGTGTAGTCCCCGAGACTACGGTCGAATATTTTTTATTCGGCTGTGGTCTTAGAAACGTCACCATTGTTCCTTAGTTACTCGGGAGCAACTTATCTCGAACGTCTATCGGCTGGTTTTTTCTTTTGCAGAGATCTTGCGAACTTGTCGCTCGTTATGCTGAATTGGAGAAGCAGAAGATTCAGCTGGACCTTGATTTAGAGCTGGCCAGGACGGAGTTACAGAAGGTCAGGGAGGGCGCCGCAGGTAAAGCGACTTTGTCGACTGGTTCGACTTTGTCGACTGGTTCTGTTTTCAGGCTTGGGCATTCCTTTGCTGTTTCTGATTCAATCGCCGTTTCTTTGTAGGAGAATTGGAAAGAGCGTTGGCGTGGAAGGACCAGGACCTGGCTATTGCCCGTAAGGTGGCTGACGACAAGATGGTTCTGGCCGAACAGAAGCTGGCTTCGGTCGGCCAGTTGGAGCAAGAGAACATTAGGTTGCAGGCCGCTCTGACTGATGCCAACAAGCTGACTGCCAGTTGGAAGAAGAAGAACCTCCTCTTGGGTGAGGAGATGGAAGGCGTCGCCCGTATGAGGGACGACCTGGAGAGCTTCCTGAGGAGCCTCGCCAAGAGGCTGTACATCAAACTCGAAGGTGCACGTCTAATTTTGACTATTTTGTGTCGACTCAATCCTGTGGTCGTTGGCTTATCTTTAGGTCTTGTGTGCAGAATTCTGTCAGAACTTCGAAGAGGAGACCGGGCAGATTGAAACGGGTCTTGACCCAATCAATTCCCCGGTGAAAGACGACACTGCCATGAACTTGCTCCGACTGGAATCTCGAATCGACGGCGCCGTGGATTACCTGGCTCGACTGAAGGTTGCCGTGTCGCGGATCGACTCGACACTTTGGCCAGAATCTGCGCTCCAGAACGATCTCGAGTCTCTTATGGCTCGACTTGACAAAATCCCCGATCGAGTGCAGGAGTGGAAGAAGTCCTCTGCCCGGTGCGGCGCTGACGTGGCTCTATCCTTAGTCCGCGTTCATTGCAAGGAGGCGCGAGAAGAAAGGCTGGCCGCCATCCAAGTCGCCAATACCAAGAGGCACAGCTTCCAGGACTTCATGGAGACCTTCATCGCTGCAGCTACTCGTATTGCGGACGGAATCGACCTGGATGAGTTCGTCGCTCCTCCCAGCCCTCCTCTTGAGGAGTGAGAAAACTTTTTATGCTTTTCCTTAACTTAGCCTCGGAATGCCGAGTGGACTTGTAATCGTTTAAACTCTGCCGAGCTGAGGGCTCGAGTACTTTGATTCGGGGCCCGGGGCCTTTTAAGCTTTATCCGAACTTTATTTTTTCTGAATGTCTCCGTGGTCTGGAACTGTCGTGAGAGGCTTCATGGCCGACCCCCACCCTGCCGTTGTACATTGTATTTGTGGCGGAGCTCTCGGGAGAAGGTGGCAGTCGACCCACACTCCGTTGTTGTACATTGTATTTGTGGCGGAGCTCTCGGGAGAAGGTGGCAGTCGACCCACACCCAACACCCATTTGTTGTACATTGTATTTGTGGCGGAGCTCTTAGGAGAAGGTGGCAGTCCACCCACACCCAACACCCAGTTGTTGTACATTGTATTTGTGGCAGAGCTCTCGGGAGAAGGTGGCAGTCGACCCAGACCCAACACTCAGTTGTTGTACATTGTATTTGTGGCGGAGCTCTCCACTCGGTAGGATTTTTCAAACTTAGGCAAGTGTCTGACTGCAGCTAAGTCTCTTCGTGGAGAACTTAGGCGAGTGCTGAACTGCAGCTAAGCCCCGAGTGGGAGGATTGCTCTCCACTCGGTGGGATTTTTCAAACTTAGGCGAGTGTCTGACTGCAGCTAAGTTTCTTCGTGGAGAACTTAGGCGAGTGCTGAACTGCAGCTAAGCCCCCGAGTGGGAGGATTGCTCTCCACTCGGTAGGATTTTTCAAACTTAGGCGAGTGTCTGACTGCAGCTAAGTCTCTTCGTGGAGAACTTAGGCGAGTGCTGAACTGCAGCTAAGCCCCCGAGTGGGAGGATTGCTCTCCACTCGGTAGGATTTTTCAAACTTAGGCGAGTGTCTGACTGCAGCTAAGTCTCTTCGTGGAGAACTTAGGCGAGTGCTGAACTGCAGCTAAGCCCCCGAGTGGGAGGATTGCTCTCCACTCGGTAAGATTTTTCAAACTTAGGCGAGTGTCTGACTGCAGCTAAGTCTCTTCGTGGAGAACTTAGGCGAGTGCTGAACTGCAGCTAAGCCCTCGAGTGGGAGGATTGCTCTCCACTCGGTAGGATTTTTCAAACTTAGGCGAGTGTATGACTGCAGCTAAGTCTCTTCGTGGAGAACTTAGGCGAGTGCTGAACTGCAGCTAAGCCCCCGAGTGGGAGGATTTCTCCCCACTCGGTAGGATTTTTCAAACTTAGGCGAACCGGATTCACAGCTAAGTCACCCACTGGGGGATTTCGGATACATACAATAGTGACAACAATTATTGGAACACTCTTATTTCTGATAAAAATGAACCTTAGGAGTTTTTCTTATTACATCTGGTTTAAGAGCGGACTTAAGTGTAAAAGGGGCGGAGAAGCTCCGCGTTCCAAGCTCGAGGTTCGTCGATTTGTCGATCAACATTGTAAAGGTGATATGCTCCATTGTGGAGGACTCTGGTGATGATGAAGGGGCCTTCCCAAGTGGGAGCAAGCTTGTGAGGTTTCTGTTGATCCACTCGGAGGACCAAATCTCCTTCTTGAAAGGCTCGACTCTTCACATTCCGGGCGTGGAATCGACGCAAGTCCTGCTGGTAAATGGTCGATCTGATCATTGCCATCTCCCTTTCTTCCTACAAGAGGTCGACTGCGTCTTGCCGGGCCTGCTCTGCTTCATCTTCGGTGTAAAGTTCAACTCGAGGCGCATTGTGAAGGAGATCGCTTGGCAGGACAGCTTCGGCTCCATAAACCAGAAAGAACGGGGTCCTTCCAGTCGACCGGTTAGGGGTAGTCCTTAATCCCCACAGCACTGACGGAAGCTCGTCGACCCAAGCGCCTGCCGCGTGCTTGAGATCACGCATCAACCGAGGTTTTAGCCCTTTGAGAATCAGACCATTTGCTCTCTCAGCCTGTCCATTCGACTGGGGATGAGCGACTGAGGCGTAGTCGACTCGTGTGCCTTGAGAAGCGCAAAATGCCCTGAAACCGTCCGAATCAAAGTTTGACCCGTTATCAGTGATGATGCTGTGTGGGACTCCATATCTGAATGTCAACCCTCTGATGAAACTGATAGCGGTGCTAGCGTCAAGGCTCTTTATGGGCTTAGCTTCGATCCATTTGGTAAACTTGTCGACTGCCACAAGCACGTGAGTGAACCCACTCCTGCCCGTTCTCAAGGGGCCAACCATGTCCAATCCCCAGACGACAAAGGGCCAGACAAGCGGAATGGTTTTCAGGGCTGACGCGGGCTTGTGTGACATGTTGGAGTAGAACTGGCAGCCCTCGCATCTGTCGACTATCTCTTTCGCCATCTCATTTACCCTTGGCCAATAAAATCCAGCTCGGTATGCTTTAGCCACAATGGTCCGAGAGGACGCATGGTGACCGCAGGTTCCCGAGTGGATATCGTTGAGGATTATTTGACCTTCTTCTGGCGTTATGCATCTCTGGCCGACTCCGGTCGCACTTTCTCTGTACAGCTGTCCCCTTATGACTGTGAAGGCCTTAGATCGGCGGACGATCTGTCGAGCCTCCTCTTCGTCCTCCGGGAGTTCTTTCCTTAGGATATATGCAATGTATGGTATCGTCCAGTCGGGGGTGACTACCAAGACTTCCATGATCAGGTCGACTACTGCAGGCACTTCAACTTCAGTCGGGTCCGCGGCACTTTTCGGCTGTGGGGCTTCTTCTGTGAAAGGATCTTCTTGTACTGACGGCGAGTGAATGTGTTCCAAGAACACGTTGCTTGGAATGGCTTCTCTCTTGGAGCCTATCTTTGCCAAGTCGTCCGCTGCCTGGTTTTTCAGTCGGGGGATGTGGTGGAGTTCGAACCCCTCGAACTTCTTTTCTAGCTTCCGTACTGCATTGCAGTATCCAGTCATTGCCGGACTCCTGACATCCCATTCCTTCATCACTTGATTAACCACCAGATCTGAGTCGCCATAGACCATGAGGCGACGGACGCCGAGTGAAATGGCCATGCGCAACCCATACAAAAGTGCTTCATACTCTGCTTCGTTATTGGAGGAATCGAAGTGAATCTGGAGAACGTATCTGAGCTTATCTCCTCGGGGGGAGACCAGAACTACCCCCGCGCCCGAACCATTCAGCATCTTGGATCCATCGAAGAACATAGTCCAGTGTTCCGAGTGAACTTGAGTCGGAAGTTGCTGTTCAATCCACTCGGCGATAAAATCCGCGATCGCTTGAGACTTGATGGCTTTCTTTGCTTCAAACTTGATGTCTAAAGGAAGGAGTTCAATCGCCCACTTAGCCACTCGACCAGTTGCATCTCTGCTATGCAGGATCTCCGATAATGGGGCGTCGCTGACGACTGTAATGGAGTGGTCAGAGAAATAATGTGCAACTTTCTTCGTGGTCATGTAAATCCCATATACAAGCTTCTGGTAGTGGGGGTATCTTTGTTTTGAAGGGGTCAAACCTTCAGACACATAATAAACAGGGCGTTGAACTTTGAAGGCCTTCCCTTCCTCTTCTCTCTCGACCGTAAGTACTGTACTGACAACTTGTCCCATGGCTGCAATATAAAGCAGCAGAGGCTCTTTGCTGATTGGAGCAGCTAGCACCGGCTGGGTGGAGAGCAGAGCTTTGAGCTTCGCAAACGCTGCATCAGCTTCTGGAGTCCATTCGAACTTGTCAGACTTTTTCATCAGTCGGTAAAGAGGCAACGCTTTTTCACCAAGTCGAGAGATGAATCGACTTAAGGCGGCCAAGCAGCCTGTAAGTTTTTGGACATCATGCACACGTACGGGACGCTTCATCCGGAGTATGGTTCCAATTTTTTCAGGAATGGCGTCGATTCCCCGTTCGGAAACGAGAAAACCGAGTAGCTTGCCACCTGGAACTCCGAAAGTGCATTTTGACGGATTGAGCTTGATATCGTACCTCCTGAGGTTGGCGAAGGTTTCAGTAAGGTCGGCCCGTAGGTCGGAACCTTTCCGGGATTTGACTATGATATCGTCCATATACGCCTCCACATTCCGACTGATTTGAGTGAGTAAACACTTCTGGATCATTCTCATAAATGTGGCTCCGGCGTTCTTTAGGCCGAACGGCATGGTGACGTAACAAAAGCATCTGAATGGAGTGATGAAAGCTGTTTTGATTTCGTCGGGCCCATACAGACGGATCTGATGGTACCCGGAGTAGGCATCTAGAAAAGACAATCTCTCACATCCCGTAGTTGAGTCGACAATTTGGTCGATGCGAGGGAGAGGAAAATGATCTTTCGGGCAGGCCCGATTGATATGCTTGAAATCAATGCACATGCGGAGTGACTTGTCCTTCTTGGGGACCATGACAATATTGGCGAGCCACTCGGAGTGGTAGATTTCTCGAATGAACTCAGCTGCTAAGAGCCGAGCCACTTCTTCGCCAATAGCTTGTTTTTTCTGGACGGCGGACCGCCGCAGATGTTCCTTCACGGGTTTGAACTTTGAGTCGACTCGTAGGCGGTGCTCAGCCAGCCCCCTGGGAACTCCGGGCATGTCAGAGGGTTTCCATGTGAAGATGTCCCAGTTCTCACGGAGGAGCTGGATGAGCGCTTCTTCCTATTTGGAGTCGAGCGTTGCTGAGATGTGAGTCGGAGCTGCGTCGGGGTCGGTCGGGTGAATGTGGACCGTCTTCGTTTCGCCGGCCGACTGAAAAGCTGATTCGGAGGCAGGCTTCTTAGCCCGCAGCAATTCACTCGGGTCGGCAGTCTTTTGGTACTCTTTCAGCTCGACTACTGCCATCTGAGCGTCGGTGATCTTTGATCCCTTCTGGAAACATTCTTCTGCTTTCTTCTGGTTGCCTGTAACAGTGATCACACCTTTGGGACCAGGCATCTTTAATTTAAGATACACGTAGCATGGTCGAGCCATGAAGCGTGCATAAGCCGGCCTGCCCAAGATGGCGTGATAAGCACTCTGGAAGTCCACAACTTCAAACGTTAACTTTTCCTTGCGGTAATTCTTTGAATCACCGAAAACCACATCAAGAGCAATCTGGCCGAGTGACTCGGCTTTCTTCCCAGGAATGACTCCGTGGAAGCTCATGTTACTGGTGCTGAGTCTGGACATCGGAATGCCCATTCCTTTCAAGGTTTCCGCGTACAGTATGTTCAGGCCACTGCCACCGTCCATCAGGACTTTGGTCAGTCGAGTGCCTTCGACAACTGGGTCGACCACCAAAGCTTGCCTCCCAGGGGTGGCAATGTGTGTTGGATGATCGGATTGGTCGAACGTGATGGCCGTCTGGGACCACTTTAGGTAACTGGGAGTTGCAGGGGCAACCATGTTCACCTCCCGGTTTATGACTTTCAGTCGACTTTTGCTTTCGACATCGGCAAAAATCATCAGGGTGGAATTGACCTGGGGGTATCCATCGTCGCTATCATCCCTGTCCTCAACCCTGTCCGGCTCTTTCTCTTTATCCTTGGGCTGCTTGCCCTGAAACTGTTGGATCAGGAGCCGGCATTGTCGAGTGGTATGTTTGGGGTAAATAAAATTACCCTCTTCGTCTTTCTTGGTGTGGATGTGACATGGAAAATCCAAAACATCATTCCCATCCTGATCCTTGACTTTCTTGGGCTTCCAAGTGCCCTTGGGTTTCCCCTTGAAGTTTCCCTGGGCCACAGCTAGGGCCTCCCTGGGAGCGGCTGGCTCGGCCTTCCGCTTTTGCTTCCGACTGGAGTTTCCTCCGGTTTCTTGGGCGACTGACTTAAGTTTGCCGCTTCGGAGCCAGTCCTCGTCTTCTCCATTAGCGTACTTGGTGGCAATCTCCATCATCCGATTAAGGGACATCTCTCCGGTCCGGCCAAATTTCAGATTCAACTCCCTGTAGTTGACCCCTTCCTTGAAAGCGCAGACTGCTTGATGGTCAGGCACGTTCTCGACCGAGTGGTGCAGTGTGATCCACCTCTGGATGTATTCCCTCAGTGTTTCATTCGGCTTCTATATGCAAGACCGCAGCTCTGTAAGGCCTGCAGGGCGCTTGCATGTCCCTTCAAAGGTTGTAACAAACACTCGGGAGAGATCCTCCCAAGTGTAAATGCTGCTGGGTGCCAGCTGATTCAGCCACGCCCTAGCTGAGCCTTCCAACATGAGGGGTAAATGCTTCATGGCCACCTCGTCGTTGCCGCCACCGATCTGCACAGCCACTCGGTAATCTTCGAGCCATGTGTCAGGCTTGGACTCGCCGGTGACCTTGCTGATTCCAGACGCCAGCCGGAAGTTGGGTGGGATCACCGCGGCTCTGATGGCTCGACTGAAACACTCAGGCCCCGAGGCGTGTGCCCTGCTGCCGGTGGGCGTATCTCTGTTGTGGCCCTCTCGATGAGCCCTGTTCCTGTCCACCAGACCTTGAACAAGGATGGATCTCGCGTCAAAGCCTGGGTCTCTGGGGTCGACTGGGACCCTCTGCCCAGTGTGATGAGGGCGCCTGTCGTCTCGATGCTGAGGTGCATATGATCCACTCCGTGGAGGAGGGGACGGCACCCGACGCCCATCATCACGGTTGAGTCGGTGATCGTATTGCTCGTTCCCCCTATATCGATCGTGCCAGTCTCCACGCCCCTCACGCCTCGGGGGCGATCTCGGGCTGTGAGCCAACTGGACGGTCTCCGTTGCGACGGATCGACTGTGGATCCTGTCCCGCGACTGAGAGACGGCGGAATTCTGATTCCCCGCTGCTTGGAGCAATGCTCTGATCTGCAGCAATCCTCTTCCGGCCTCCGACTGGGAGGGCTGGATCGACTCCGCTATGTGGGCCGCGACAGCCAGGTTCTGAACCGGAGTTCGGTACACCTGTGGTGGCGGGAAGAGCTGCCGTCGACTGGGTTCGGGTGCTTGCTGGCGTCGACTGGACTCGGGAGCCCGCTGAGGCGCCCGCTCGTCGAGAGCCCGCTGTAGGTTTTCCAGTCGAGTGCGCTCGGCTAGATTAGCCAAGCGCGCATCCTCCAAGGCCCGGACCTCGGGGGTTTCTCCAACAATAGGTATGTAGAGCGCGTCCATGTTCCGGCGACGAAGCTCCTCCCGTTGCAACGACGTAAGAGGCTCGGGGAGGTATTCGTCGTGAGGGTGCGACGGATCGCCCCTGTCGGCACCATCGTCAGCACGAGGGAATCCGGGGGGACTGCGTGTCCCCTCGACCGCCAGGACCTCCGCCAGGGGGTCGCTGCTGTCGCACTCGGAAGCGGACTCCATGGAGCCAGTCGACAGATCGAACAGGCCGCAGAGGGATTCGTCAGGCTCGATTGCAGCGACCTGCTGGGTCGCCGACTGGCGGGCCACGGCGCGCTTCATCCACCGCTGGAGCCTCGATCGACCCGAACGCTTGCGCTGGCGAGAGACAGGACAGGGAGATGGCATGGGAGTCGACCGATATGGGGTCGATGGCTGCCTCAGGAGGAGGCCACAGACGCACGCGCGGAAGTGCGTCGCACCGCGGACGGGGAGCGCGTCGACGTCAAGCGGCGCCTCCTGGAGCCAAGCGGAGTCGTCGGCGATGAAAGCAAGTCGGCCGAGACGGATCTCGCGGCCCTCCGCCAAAGCTCCGCAGGAAAACATGATCGAGTGGATCGAAAAAATCGCAACTTCTCCAATTTAGGCGCTAAGACTACTGCCCCATGGTGGGCGCCAACTGTCGTGGTTCTAAGTCTGACAGTGAGGTAGGGGGGTATGTATGAAGAGGCTAGACCTTAGCTATTGGGAAGTTGTAAGCACGCAAGGTTTACGAGTTCATGCCCTTCTCTGAGGAAGTAACAGCCCTACGTCTCGGTGCCCGGAGGCGGTCGATTGGATTATGCGTGAGTAAGATAACAGGGGTGCGAACCCTTCATACTGAGGAGGGGGGTGGCTTATATAGAGTTCGCCAGCCCTCTCCTGCCCTCAGTAATGCAGGGTTTAAGGTACATTTAAGGTGGGCGTTACTGATAACGTCCCTAATAAAGCGTCATGATGATCATAAAGACTACTTAATAGCTGACCGTTTGCCTGGGAGTGATTTGAGGTCTCCTGGCGGTCGAGTAGTTGGCTTGTTGGTCGAGTGACAGCTTCTTGGTCGAGTGTCTTGGCCCCGTCGAGTGGGACACCTTCGAGTCGATTGAAAGGTGACTTCCTCTAAGGATGTCCTATGGTAGGGCTCTTAGGACGGGTCCGTGCCCCTACCGTAGGTGCATGCCTTCATCAAGAGCTACTTTGCATGCTTGTGCTAGTCACCACATTGATCACAAAAATACATGGCATACACCCCTGTAAAGATGGCATGGCATAGCCCAAAACACATGTAGAGCTCATGACCATATGCAGCACACAATAATCATGGCAAAAATGACAAATGCTCAAGATCTGTTAAGTGACAGGAACTAACATTTTATAGCACTCTTGCATCAACATTTGGGCATCAAGATGGACTCAAACAAGCATGGCACAATGGAACAAAATGAAGGGCACATCCAGATGAACATTTCTATATATTGCACGCACACAACGGAGCTACGGATGCGGAGTTATGATGCACGAAAAAGACTTAGTGAAGAAAAGAGGTCAACCTCTGGACAGATCAGATCTAGGGTTGGCACGGCCAGCGAGGTTCGCCAGAGTTCCCACCGGAGAAGGACGCGAGGAGGTGGCCGGGGCTGGGGAAGAGGTCGGCGAGGTCCTGGGACGCGGCGGCGGCGAGCACGGACGCCGAGGCACGGCGCGGCTCCGGTGGGGAAGCGCGGCGGTGCGGTGAACGAGGTGGCAGGCGTCGCCAGAGCGGAGATCTGGCGCTGGCGGCGGGCGTCGCCAGAGTGGAGATCCGGTGCGAGGACGCGGCTCGGGGAGCCCGCGGGGCGGCGGCGACCGAGCGCGGGCCAGGGAGGGCCCCGCCTGGGCCTGGCGGGCCGGCGGCGCGGGGACGGCGGACGCGCCATGTGGAGGCACGGGAGTGGCTGAGGGCGGCGGCGCGATTCGTCCGGCGTCGCCCGGACGTGTCCGGCGGCACGGATGGGAAAAATGGCTAGGGTTTGATCCGAAATTTCGGGGAGATGCACATCTTTATAGGTAGAGGGAGCTAGGAGAGTCCAAATGAGGTGTGGTTTTCGGCCACGCGATCATGATCGAAAGGCCAAGAGGATGGAGGGGGTTAGGATGGGTTATTGGTCCACTTTGAAGGGGTGTTGGGCTGCAACACACACGAGGTCTTTACAGTTCCCCGATTAACCGTTGGGGTATCAAACGGACTCCAAATGGCACGAAACTTGACAGGCGGTCTACCGGTGGTGTACCAAGGCCGCTTGGAAAATCTTGGTCCATTCCGAGAAAGTTTAACACCCGCACACGAAAAGAGACAAAAGGGGGGCGCCGGAGGACGTAGGAGTGTCGGATTGCGAAACGGACAACGGGGAAAATGCTCGGATGCATGAGACGAACACGTATGCAAATGCGGTGCACATGATGACATGATATGAAACGCATGACATGGACAAAAAGCAAAACGAAGACGAAACCCAACCATGGGGAAATCTCATAACTTAGAGCCGAAAATGGCAAGAGTTGGAATACAAATATGGCAAGTTACATACGGGGCGTTACAGGTGGCTCCACTGAACTTTGCAAAACTTGATAACCTTGCTGCGGGTGACTCAGCTGGCAAATTCAAGAATCCTGAATCATAGGTCAAATCACTGTCCAACTGAATCGCCTCCAAGGGTACTGTATCTCTTAACGGTATATCGGCCATCTCAGCATGACACTTCTTTAGTTGTGAAACATGAAATACATCATGAACTCCTGACAGTCCTTCAGGTAACTCCAACTTGTAGGCAACTTCTCCCATATGTTCCAAAACACGATACGGTCCTACAAATCTCGGGGCTAACTTTCCCTTGACTCCAAAAAGTTTCACTCCTCGCAAGGGTGATACTCGCAGATATGCTCTATCTCCAATTTCATAGGTTACCTCCTTGCATTTTGAATCTGCATAACTCTTCTGCCTGGACTGAGTTACCTTCAGTCTATCTTGGATCAGCTTAACTTTCTCTTCAGACTCCTTGATCAAATCTGGTCCAAACAACTGCCGGTCTCTGACTTCATCCCACATCAGCAGTGTTATGCACCTTCGTCCATACAGGGCTTCGAATGGTGCCATCTTCAAACTAGCTTGGTAGCTATTTGTTGTATGAGAACTCCGCGTAGGGCAAATTGTCATCCCAACTAGATCCATAATCTAGCGCACAGGCCCTCAACATATCCTCCAGAATCTAGTTGACTCTCTTGGTCTGTCCATCTGTCTGCGGGTGGAATGCCATACTGAACTCCAACCTTGTCCCCAAAGTGGTGCAGCTGATGCCAAAACTTTGAAGTAAACTGTGTTCCTCTATCTGATACGATGGTCCTTGGAACTCCATGCAGACATACGATCCTGGTCATATATATCTTGGCCAACTTTGCACTTGTATAGGTGGTTTTCACTGGGATAAAGTGAGCTACTTTGGTCAAGCGATCCACTACTACCCATATAGAATCGTATCCTAATTTGGTCCTGGGAAATCTGGTGATGAAATCCATGCTAAGTTTATCCCACTTCCATTCAGGTATCGGCATAGGCTGTAACAATCCTGCTGGCTTTTGATGATCTTCCTTCACTCTTTGACACACATCGCATACGGCCACATACTCGGCAATATCCTTCTTCATACCAGTCCACCAGAAATGTTTCTTCAAATCCAAATACATCTTGGTGTTTCCGGGTGTATCGAGTATGGTGAGTCATGAGCCTCCTGAAGTATTAACTTCCTGATCTCTGTGTTATTGGGCACATAAACACAGTCCTCAAACCATAAGGTGTCGTGCTCATCCTCACGAAAACCTTTGGCCTTTTCTTCACTCATTCTCTCTTTTATCTCATCAATCTCTTTGTCATCCTTCTAAGCTTCTCGAATCTTTCCTAACAATGTAGACTGCACTTCCATTGTTGCAACAAAACCTCTAGGAACAATTTCCAATCGAAGTTCCCTGAGATCCTCTGCTAACTCCTTTGGCAATCCCGTGCTTACTAGGGTGTTAGCATAACTCTTCCGACTCAAAGCGTCTGCTACGACATTGGCCTTGCCTGGATGATAGGGAAGCTTCATGTAATAATCCTTTATAATCTCCAACCATCTCCTCTGCCTAAGGTTTAGCTCCTTCTGTGTGAAAATGTACTTCAAACTCTTATGATCTGTGTACACATCACAACGATTTCCAATAAGGTAATGTCTCCAGGCCTTCAACGCATGCACTACGGCTGCTAACTCCAAATCATGCGTGGCATAATTCACTTCGTGCGGTTTTAGTTGTCGTGAGGCATACGAAACAACTCTTCCGTCCTGCATAAGCACACTTCCAAGTCCTAGGCGAGAAGCGACGTAATACACTTGGAACTCCTTACGTATATCCGGCAGAATCAACACTGGGGCTATAGTCAAACGTTTCTTTAACTCTTGAAAACTCGCCTCACAATTGTTCGTCCATTTAAATTTGGTATCCTTCTTCAATAACTCCGGCATTGGTTTCGCAATCTTGGAAAAATTCTCAATGAATCTCCGATAGTATCCTACGAATCCAGGAAAACTGCGGATCTCGCTAACTGAAGTGGGTGCCAACCATTCAGTGACTGACTGAACATTAGTGGGATCTACTGCTACACCTTCTCCTGATATAACATGTCCAAGGAATCCGACTTCTTTCAGCCAAAACTCGCATTTGCTGAACTTGGCATACAGCTGATGTTCCCTGAGTTTCTCGAGAACTAAACGCAAATGCTCTTTGTGCTCCTCCTCATTCTTCGAGTATACCATTATATCATCAATGAACACCACAACAAACTTATCCAAATATTCCATGAACACTTTGTTCATCATGCTCATGAAGTAGGCAGGGGCGTTAGTCAGTCCAAATGACATGACCGTATATTCATACAACCCGTACCGTGTGGTGAATGTTCTCTTTGGTATATCCTTCTCTTGTATCTTCAACTGGTGATATCCTGACCGCAGATCGATCTTTGAAAACACTTTAGCTCCTTGCAGTTGGTCAAACAAATCATTGATCATCGGCAGTGGGTATTTGTTCTTGATCGTCACTTCATTTAACGCACGATAATCAACAACCATTCTTAGAGACTTATCCTTCTTCTCAACCAAAAGCACTGGGGCTCCCCATGGTGATGAACTCCATCGAATGTAACCTTTCTCCAATAACTCCTTGGTCTGTTTCTTAATCTCCTCCAGATCATTTGCGGGCATCCGGTATGGTCTCTTTGATATTGGCCATGTACCTGGCAATAGCTCTATCAAAAACTCGATGTCTCGATCCGGTGGCATGCCTGGTAACTCCTCTGGAAAAACATCCGGGTAATCCTTCACTACAGGCACTTCCTCCTGAACAACTCCTGTGAGGGTATTTACTTGGATCCTCCTAGGCGCATGCCTAGATACATACTTGATCCTTTTTCCCTCCGGGGTGGTGAGAAAAAACGACTTACTAGCACAGTCAATGCTTCCTCCATACTTTGACATCCAGTCCATGCCTAATATCACATCCAATCCTTGTGACTCCAAGATTATTAGGTCGGACGAAAAAACATGGCTACTAATGGTTAAGGGTATCTGGTCGTACCATCGACTAGCCATATACTCTGCCCCAGGTGAACTCACTAACAGAGGGGTCCTAAGGGTTTGGGTTGGTAGTTTAAACTTATCCACGAATTCCCTTGATATGTATGAATGCGATGCACCAGTATCAAAAAGAACAAGGGCGGTAAAAGACTTAACCAAAAACTTACCAATAACTGCGTCTGGCTGCTCTTCAACCTCCTCCATGTTAACGTGGTTCACTTGTCCTTTGTTGAATGGATTGGGCTTCTTCCCAGCGCTCCCATTGCCGTTTCCATTCTTCGCTTCAGGGCACTCCGTGGCATAGTGTCCAGTCTTCCCGCACTTAAAGCAAGTAATGTGACTTAGATCTCTCTTGGTGGGTGTGGCTGGATTGGGGCGGTTCTGATTGTTGCTTGCTCCATTCCCATTCCCATTCCCATTCCTTGGGCCAGTATGATTATGGGTACTTCCACCATTGTGGGGGTGGCCTCCATGGTTATGAACAAGTCCTCCCGAGTTCGGGGTTAGGCGAGGCTTCTGCTGAGCTCCTGAATTATACCTTCCTTGTCCATACTTCCTCTTACGGCTCTCAATCTGCTGCTGCTTCCCTTCAATCATAAGAGCTTTATCTACCAACTCCTTGTAGTTGTTGAATGTTGCCACCATCAACGGCATGCTCATCTCATCATTCAGCCCTTCCATAAACTTCTCCTGCCTTGCGGCATCTGTGGCCACATCGTCAGGGGCATAGCGAGATAACTTGCTAAACTCATCCGCGTACTGAGCCACAATACGGTTTCCCTGGCGTAAGTTGTGAAACTCACACTTCTTCATACTCATGGCTCCAGTTGAGACATGGGCTGTACAAAAAGCTTGCGGGAACTGGTCCCATGTAACAGTGGCAATAGGGTAGGTGATAGTGTAATTCTTCCACCATGAGGTTGTTGGTACATCCAACTGATGTGCGGCAAAACGCACCTTCTCAGCATCTATACATCCTGCAGTGGTTAACTCCCTTCCAATCCTGCGCAGCCAATCATCTTCCACTATCAGCTCGGTGCTACTGGAAATCACCGGTGGCTGCAACTTCAGAAAGCGAGCTAAGTTGTCAACTGGTGGTGGTGGCAGTGGGTTGTTGTTGTTGTTGCCTTGGTTTTGAACTAACAACTATATCAGGGTATTCTGCTGCTGGATCAACTGAGTGAGCTCTGGTGGGAAAGTAAATCCGGGGTCACGTCTAGGAGGCATCTGATGGGTTTAGAGGGGAGAGATTAGAATAGAATGAGGTCTAATGAGAAAAGCACTACCCATATGCACATGAGACAAACATAATCATTTCACTCAATCAAGCAAGCAAGGGCATACAATCGATCTAACTATCGTTACAAAAGTGATCGGACTATACTATATACATGGTGGAATACTACTACTGATGTGGTGGTCTACTAAAAATATTGATCGGTCGAAGAATCCATGATGTCTGCTCCAGCTTCATCTTCATAGTCATCATCTCTATCGTCGGGGTCCGAATCCGTGTCGTCGATGATGATGTAGTTCTCCGGACGAATCTCCTTGGGTTCTTCGTCTTCTCCTGGTGCGGGGTCTCCCATGAATACTCCTAGCTTCCTTTCCAGATCGTCATTCTTCTCCACTAGTACGACGATTTCCTCCTCATAATCTTCACGTGTAGCCTTAAGTTCTTCCTCCAGTTTCGTGATCCTAGTCATCGCCTTCTTCAGATCTATCATTCATGTGCACATCTGGTTCTCATGGCGACGAATGTGCTGGTTTAACTCCTGGATGAAGGCTGCAATTGATTTATCCTTCCTGGTGCTGATCATCTCCAATTGCTCATCTCGGCGCCCACAAATCTGATAGATAGTAACCTTAAGCTCCTTATGGTAAACTTCTCCAATGCGTCCCATGGTGATGTGAGCTACCATACTCTTTCCTAGACTCCAGGTTGGTGCATCAAAGGAAAACTCTATGGGCTTAGTGACTGGTGTGAATGTCCTTCCTGGAACTTGAACTTGAAACATCCATCGCTCCTCTTCTGGTAAAGTGGCGTCGTAAGTCCAGGTGAAGCTTGGTATTCCTATGTTCAGGTACCTAGCGACTTCCTTCAAGTGTCATCCAAAAGGTGTTTCTTCATCCGGTTGTGCAAACTTGTTCCTTGCATCCGCCATCCTAAAGAATAGAAAATGGAGAGGAGTCAGAAATGAGAAGAGAATAGTGATCTAGGGCTTTAGCTTAGTGGTCGTGTCCTACACTCAGCGTGTGCTCTGATACCATCTTGTAGCGACCCGACCTCAAACGGTCAAGTCTCTCTGCTTCAGTGTCATCCCTGGATCGGTAATGCTAACACACACAGTGCTCGAAGGATTTATAACAGAGTAGCAATCACACACTTATTACATCGAATGTCTCAAAAGAGAACTTATTACAATAAATATGGCTTAAGGCCATCTAATACGGTAACAGCGGAAGGCTTGGAAGATAAAGTGAGTCCATCAACTCCAATGGCATAGCTGAGCTGCACGGCAACGACCTAATGAACCTTACTCCTCATCTGAAAGGTCTGCAACATAATATGTTGCAACCCGAAAACGGGTCAGCACATGGAATGTGCTGGCAAGATAACACGGTAGAGCAAGAACAGAATAATGCTATCACTACATGCATATTTGGCTGGTGGAAAGCTCTATGGTTATGATTTTTGCGAAAGGACAATTTTTCCCTACAACAAAGGAATAAATTTTATTTAACTATCATGGTAGTTGAAACATCATTGAGAAGGTTCCTCCAACTCAATCCCAATTAAAGTAGTTAACAACCCAACAATATTAATTTAGAGTGATGAGATACATATGATAATACAAGTACTAGATACTTAAGATGTCCATAACCGGGGACACGGCTAACCATGATTAGTTTATACACTCTGCAGAGGTTTGCGCACTTTTCCCCACAAGACTCGATCTCCTCCATTGAATTTCTCGCACTACATGGTGTTTCAGAAACAGATGACAGAGACACAATCTTTTAGAAGCATTAACTCCTTACTCCGGGTAGACCATACCAACCTACATCCCTTTGCCTACTGATCCACCTCTTCAGGAGCTTCACGCAACTTACTCAACTATGCTAGAGCCCATAATAGCTTGTGGCTGCCCACGGAAGTTTCTAGCATGAAAAAATCTCAGTTCCCTTTGAGCCTGGGTGGCGGACCTTAGGATGATCACATGGGTACTCCGGGATATCCTAGGACAACATTGGGTTCTCCAGGTGCCCGACAAGCAATCCACCCAGATGTGTATTAAAGTTGCCACCTTAAGTTGAACCATTAATTAACAATCTCACATATGTCATGGATTCACTCACCCAAACCACGTCTACAAGCATAGCATAGCAATATAAGCAATACGTAGAAGTAACTCCCAAGGTTTGAATATAACAGGGCAATAGGTTCTACCTCATCAACTACTTCCCGACCCACATGTTAATCACATCCTAATCATGCAATGTTTGAGGATTGGAACTAATGCATAAAAACTAGGTATGAAAGGAGTATGATCAAAGTGTTACTTGACTTGCTGATGATCCACAAAACCTAGGGACTCGTAGTAGCACGCTTCGCACTCCGGGTGTTCTATCGCAAACAAACAATAGCATACATAAGCAATCAAGCAAAGAAACACGGGTAAATATAAAATAAGAAGATCTAACCAGAAAGTTCAACTTAAGAACTCCGGTTTGCAAAACGAATCAAATCAAACGGAGCAACGAAACTCAAACTACGAAAGAAACAAGATCCGTTTACTAATATGGACTAAAGTCAAATTTTATAGTACCAAAATCTTGTTCAAGTTAATTAAACAGAAAGAGGGTTTTAAGACGAAGATCTAGGCGCTTGAATCGCCTGATTCCGACAAACGAGCGAAAAGATAAACTGAAACGAAAATCGAATCAGAAATCGCGATCGAAAATAATCGCGAAAAATCCGAGAAAAAGAAAAACTGACGAACAGGCTAACGAACGAACGTTCGTTGTTTGTAATTAACGAACGAAAACCGTTCGTTAAAATGAACGTACGGACGAACGTCCGCTAAATAAACTAAACCGGGAAAAAAATCGATCTATTCTAAAAAAAGGAACCTAGGGTTTTCAAAAGAAAAAACCGATCAGTTTTCTAGAGAAAACCGGCGGCGGCGGCTACCTAGTCGGATTCGGCGGGGCTGGGTGGCGTCGGCGGAGGGCGGCGGCACTGGGCAGCTACGCGGCAAGCGGCGTCGGCGGCTGCAGGCGGCGGCTGCGGGCGGGACGGGGTAGTGGCGGCGGGGCGGGGCGGCATATAAAAGGGGGGCGGGGTCGGCTTGGGGAAGGGGAAACCGGGGCAGCGGCGGACTCCCGGACTCCGGCGGAGTCCGGTGCGGGCACGGGCGCGGGGGAAGGCGGTGGTGGCGCGGCGGGCCGGCCTGGCTCGGCTGGGCTTCGGCCCAGTCGGGTGCTGGAGTTTTTTTTAAAAAAAATTCACCGGAACTTAAATAAATCCTAGAAAATAAAATAAAAATCTAAAAATGCCAAAACAAATTTTCACCGTCTAAATAAAATATTTAGAACAAGATGAACATTTTCTTGGCCCTAAAATGCAATTTTGAAAAACGTGCAATTTTTCTAATGCGAAAAAATAGCAATAAAATCCGAATAAAATCAAATGTTTGATTTTAATATTTTTCCTCCAATATTTCAATTATTTTGGAGAAGTCATATTATCTCCTCTCATATATTTTAATATGAAATATTTTCGGAGAGAAAAATAATTGAAACCAGAATCCTCGTTTCAATATTTGATAAAATTCAAATATGAAAACCATGAAATCCCCAACTCTCTCCGAGGGTCCTTGATTTGCTTAGGATTTCGAGGATCGAGAAACGAAATGCAATAAAATATGATATGCATGAATGATCTATGTATAACATTCCAAATTTGAAAATTTGGGATGTTATAGTGGCTTTCCTGATGTGTACTCCGAGTCCTCTGGATGTCTTCTCGTCCAAGAAAAATCATCGCGAAAGTTTCATTCCATTTGGACTCCGTTTGATATTCCTTTTCTGTGAAACTCTAAAACAAGGAAAAAACCGAAACTGGCACTGGGCTCTAGATCAATAAGTTAGTCCCAAAAATAATATAAAATAGCATAATAATGCATATAAAACATCCAAAATAGATAATATAATAGCATGGAACAATAAAAAATTATAGATACGTTGGAGACGTATCAAGCATCCCCAAGCTTAATTCATGCTCGTCCTCGAGTAGGTAAATGATAAAAACAGAATTTTTGATGTGGAATGCTACCTAACATATTTATCCATGTAATTTCTTTATTTCGGCATGAATGTTCAGATCCATATGAGTCAAAACAAAAGTTTAATATTGACATAAAACAATAATACTTCAAGCATACTAACAAGATAACTATGTCTTCTCAAAATAACATGGTCAAAGAAAGCTTATCCCTACAAAATCATATAGTCTGGCTATGCTCCATCTTCATCACACAAAATATTCAAATCATGCACAACCCCGATGACAAGACAAGCAATTGTTTCATACTTTTGATATTCTCAAACCTTTTCAACTTTCACGCAATACATGAGAGTGGGCCATGGACATAGCACTATAGGTGGAGTGGAAGGTGGTTGTGGAGAAGACAAAAAGAGGGAGATAGTCTCACATCAACTAGGCATATTAACGGGCTATGGAGATGCCCATCGATAGATATCAATATGAGTGAGTAGGGATTGCCAGGCAATGGATGCACTAGAGCTATAAGTTTATGAAAGCTCAAACAAAAAACTAAGTGGGTGTGCATCCAACCTGCTTGCTCATGAAGACCTAGGGCAATTTGAGGAAGCCCGTCGTTGGAATATACAAGCCAAGTTCTATAATGAAAATTCCCACTAGTATATGAAAGTGACAACATTGGAGACTCTCTATCATGAAGATCATGGTGCTACTTTGAAGCACAAGTATGGAAAAGTATAGTAACATACCCCATGCCCATGCACGTCTGGGGTAGGCCGCGGTAGGTCACGGGGTGCTGGAGCTCAACGGGAGCGAGCCAGTGGCAGCGGTCGGAGCGCGGCAAGCGCAAGAACGGTGCTAGGGGGAAAGCGGCTCGAGCTAGTGGTTGCAGTGGCTTGCAGCAAGTGTTTTGAGAAGAATGTGATGCTCAGACACGAGCTATGGCCGCTCAGGTTGCGCCGGCAACATGGTCATGCGGCGGCGAGCTCGGGCTTGCTGGGGAAGCTAGCTAGGGGAGGGGATCATCGCCGGAGAGAGAGATGGGAAATGTTGGGGCCTCACCTAGGAGGCACAGGGAGGCTCGGGGAGAGGATTAGTATCAGAAGACGTAGCAGATTGTGGCGGCGATCAACGACGACCGAAGGCTGAAGAAGACCTCGATCCCGTTGATGTGGTGGCTGCGGGCTTGAGCTCGTGGGCGAGGAAGACGAAGTAGTAGACGACGGAGCTGGTGGGCACGATGGCGCGGCGAGAGGAGGTCGTTGGCTATGTGGAAAGCGAGGATATGGAAACGCAGAGGCGGACCTGTGCCGCGAGGACGAGAGTGAGCAAGGGGATGGGGGGAAAAGATCATGCGCATGTCCCTAAGGTCCGCAGTGGCGCTCTTATCCATCCCGTGACACATGTAGCGACACGAACAGCGAGTTGTCCAGTGTGTGTGCACGCTCGGCGTCCATGCATGGGAGGTGGACGAAATGCTGCGACAGGCTGGGCTGTGCTGCACTGTGCACATCAAGGCGAGCCACACGGTAAGTTTTGTCCACTTTTCTTTTCTATTTTCTATTTATTTTATTCCATTTTGTTTTGTATTTTATTTTCACACTAAATGGATTTAGTTAATGGAGAAAAGTGGTTCATAAATATTAGGCAACATATTTTAGAGGCCCACAAAGTTTGAGGTCATTTGGATTTGTATAAATATTCATTTATTTTGGAATGGCCAAATTAAACATTGTGGGACAACTAAAATAATTGCCAAGAACAATTTGGGAATCCAAATGGAGTTGATTCTATTTTTACCAATACTTGGGGATTTTTTGACATCTTGTGAACATTTTTGTTTTTCACTATTTAGATAAAAAAAATTGACTTTTTTAAAATTAGAATTTGAACTGGGCTTGGGTCAAAGTGAAATCTAGGGCGTTTTTGGTTGCCTGCATATGGCCCAGCCTAGCCCGCGTAGGAAGAAAGTGGACCGTTTGGTTGCCTGCGTTTACTGTGCAGCTCGCATGGCACGAAACTTAAATCACACTTGGGCCTGGCTCGCTGGAAACATTGAGATCGACAGTTTCTAGCGAGCCAGGTTAAGGCGATCACACATGGTGGGCCACTTGCATGATGGGAGATGGGAGGGATACAAGTTGGTATTCAGCCTATGCGTGATTATCTTCTCCTAAAGGAAATATGCCCTAGAGGCAATAATAAAGTTGTTATTTATATTTCCTTATATCATGATAAATGATTATTATTCATGCTAGAATTGTATTAACCGCAAAATTGATACATGTGTGGATACATAGACAAAACAAAGTGCCCCTAGTAAGCCTCTACTAGACTAGCTCGTTAATCAAACATGGTTAAGTTTCCTAACCATAGACATGTGTTTTCATTTGATGAACGGGATCACATCATTAGGAGAATGATGTGATGGACAAGACCCATCCGTTGGCTTAACATGTTGATCGTTAAGTTTTATTACTATTGCTTTCTTCATGACTCATACATATTCCTTTGACTATGAGATTATGCAACTCCCGGACACCGGAGGAATACCTTGTGTGCTATCAAACATCACAATGTAACTGGGTGACTATAAAGATGCTCTACAGGTATCTCCACAGGTGTTTGTTGGGTTGGCATAGATCGAGATTAGGATTTGTCACTCTGAGTATCAGAGAGGTATCTCTGGCCCCTCTCGATAATGCACATCATGATAAGCCTTGCAAGCAATGTGACTAATGAGTTAGTTACGGGATGATGCATTCCGGAATGAGTAAAGAGACTTGCCGGTAACGATATTGGACTAGGTATGAAAATACCGATGATCGAATCTCGGGAGTGTAACATACCGATGGCAAAGGGAATAATGTATGTTGACCGATAAAGATCTTCGTAGAATATGTGGGAGCCAATATGAGCATCCAGGTTCCGTTGTTGGTTATTGACCAGAGAGGTGTCTCGGTCATGTCTACATAGTTCTCGAACCCATATGGTCTGTACGCTTAACATTCGATAACGATTTGTATTATATGAGTTATGTGATTTGGTGACCGAATGTTGTTCGGAGTTTCGTATGAGATCACGGACATGACTAGCAGTCTCGAAATGGTTGAGGGGTAAAGATTGATATATTGGACGATAGTATTCGGACATCAGAAGTGTTCCGGATTGTATCAGGTACATACCGGAGTACCGGGGGGTTACCGGAACCCCCGTGGGGAAGATATGGGCCATATGGGCCATAGGAGGGAGACACACCAGCCCACAAAGGGGTGCCCCCCCATAGGGAAGGAGGCCGAATTGGACTAGGGGAGGGGGCGGCGCCCCGCTTTCCTTCTCCCCTCTCTCACTTTCCCCCTTTCCACCTCCGGTAAAAGGAAAGGGGGGCGAATCCAACTAGGAGCCCAAGTAGGATTCCTCTTACTTGGGTGTGCCTAGGGCCGCCCTCCTCCCCCTCCCTCCTTTATATACGTGGGGGGCGCCTACAACACACATCAATTGTTCCAAGCCGTGTGCGGCGCCCTCCTCCATAGTTTACTCCTCCAGTCATATTCACGTAGTGCTTAGGCGAAGCCCTGCGCGGATCACTTCACCATCACCGTCACCACGCTGTCATGCTGACGGAAATCTCCCACAATACTTTGCTGGATCAAGAGTTCGAGGGACGTCTTCGAGCTGAACATGTGCAGAACTCGGAGGTGTCGTACGTTCGGTGCTTGATCGGTCGGAACGAGAAGAAGTTCGACTACATCAACCGCGTTAACAAATGCTTCCGCTTTCTATCTACGAGGGTACGTGGACACACTCTTCCCCTCTCGTTGCTATGCATCTCCTAGATAGATCTTGCATGAGCGTTTGAAATTGCATGCCACGTTTCCCAACAGTGGCATCGTAGCCAGGTCTATGCGTAGATAATATGCACGAGTAGAACACAAAGAGTCACTACTAGGGAAAAGCCTAGCAGCAGCGCGGGTTTTAGGCCTATCAGTAGCGCGGGTCGATGCGCTACTGATAAGGCGCTATAGCTAACGTATAGCAGTAGCGTGCCTCCGCCCGCGCTACTGCTAAATCGGCTTAGTAGTAGCGTGTTCCTGGAGGTGCGCTACTGGTAATTAGTAGTAACGCTTCTCCCTGCCCGCGCTGCTACTATTATTTCATATTTTATTTCTTTTTTATTTCATGTTGTATTCGTACACCTTTACACAAGTTTTCATACAACGGGAATTTAGAAATTGTTTTGAAATCATAATGAGTTATTACATCACGGGGTGAAAGAACCGTGGACTAGTTTCAAGTGGATGGACATCCACTTGAAACTAATCTGCGGTTCTTTCACCCCATGATGTAATAAATATCATCATCATCATCATATCATTAACAACTTATCATCATAATACATCATTGTCATATAACACCTCCTCAAGATCATCATTTTCATCAATGAGACATCACATAGCAAATTGGTCACTAGTCGTAATCACAAGTACTCCTCGTCATCAACTCTAACACATTGTATCACATAATAAACATATTGTACCTCATAGGACCTACTATATTCTCTAAGGTAAAATAGAAAAAAACAAGATAGCCCCTGACTCTCCATTATGGAGAATGGAGATTATCATGTCTCCAATTCTTGCCTTTCGCTTAATGTTACTTCCAAGAACCTCCTTGCGAATGTCCAAACATTTTTTCCATTCTTTGATTAGCATGCGTTCACCGGTTTTAGAAATCCGATATGCACAGGTGAGCTCCTTAGATTGACCTGGCTGTAGGTTCATAACTGCAAGGCGACCATTCTGATACATTAGATGAGGCACACAATCCATCAGGATTTCCGGTTGAAAAACATAGTAATAACTTCGTAGTTAGCAATGATGTACTAGTTTTAGAAGTATGCAAAAGATGCACGTATGTCGTAATAGTAAAAAATCTTACCAGGGTATCTCCATAGAAGTTACCGTGGTTCAACACGTGCACTAGTGGCACGTATTCACCATAATTTGGAGGAGTTCGATAATAGGTATTGTAATTCTCAAGAAAAGTACAATAAGCAATCAGATGACTTTTCTCCTTATAAGTTAATTCGGAGCCATCAGTGTAGTGGGTTTTGTCTACCATCTTCTGCACATTCTTTGAATATTCAAAATAAGCTGTCAGTGGAAATAAGCTGTCAACTATTTTGAAATAAACAATATAAATTAGTTAATAACTATGTTTGAGAAACTCACATTGCGGTAGAATCGGAAGCGTATCAACAAGGACCCAAATGTCCATATTGTCTTGCTCGATGTCAGGATTACCAAGATCCATCGTGACAATCATACCCTCATAAAAACCATACATTTTGCAAAGTGCTTCCCAATTTTGGCAACCAAAATGGGTTACGCTCTGAGAATTGTACGGATTTACTTCAAAATCGATATCATGATGGGTCCTTAGGTGTATTTTCTTTGTTTCAAAATTTTCATGGTCTTCAAAACCCATCCTCTCTAAGACATAGCGTCTTGCATGGCATGGGATAAGCTAGTCGAATTGTAAAAGATGAAAATTAGACGTTGAAATAGTTGAAGTCATGCTTAATTATGAAAAAACACTTGTCGTTGTTGCGTACCGTTTCAACATCGAAGGTCTCCTCGAGCTTAATGCTGAAGCGCCGATCTTCATCCAGCTCAACGAACCTGTCGCACATACCTCAGTCGTCGTGGCACTAGCTACACTCCCCCGGGAGACTGTCGTCATCCGAGTACGACATTTCCTACGTTCATAATTCAAAGATTAAACTTGTACAATTAAATATATGTACTAAAAAACCTAAATTAGATCATTATTTTTCGAGAAAATCCATGCCACTCGATATTTCCTACATATTCTAGCACAAGTCATGCCAGAATTCACAGAAAAATCCGGCATGACCTTTGCTAAAAAAGGACATATCGAGCGCCTGAAATTTGCCGGAACGTAAATTAATCAACACTCCGGCAAAACATAGGCCACTCAGAGGTGTAACCAAAACATGACCGGGCACTCCGGCAAAACAAGCGCCTGAAACTCATAAAGGACTCATATTTACATGGAGATTTGCCTGGTCTCACCTCGAGGTCGGAGGGGATCGGTGACGGGGACGACGGCGGGGATGATGGAGGGGCTCCTTGATTTCTGCAAAAGCAAAAACCCTATTAATTCAGCTAGTACATCCCGAATAATTGCTTAAACTAAACAATAACAACAAATATGACATGTTCAACTAGTTCTATTAATTCAACTTTTTCTTACTAAATATAAACTTACTATAAATAGAAAAAACTAGTTCTTTCTAAAAATAAAGTAGTTCAACTAGTTATTTTAATTGTCTTACTAAAAATACATTAGTTCTATTAATTCAACTAGTTTATTAATTTACTTACTAAACTAGTTCAACTAAAACTAAACTAGTTCTATTAATTCAACTCGTTCTTACTAAATATAAACTTACTATAAATAGAAAGAAACTAGTACATCTACTACTACTAATTAACATCTACTACTACTTCTACTACTAATTAACATCTACTGCTGCTAATTATACAACTAGTTTACCATCACTACTACTAATTAATATCTACTACTACTAAAAATCATTATCTATGAACCCTAAATTAACATCTACTACTACTAAAATCATCTACGAACTAAGCAAAGAGAGAGGGGGTGGGGGAGGGAGAGGGGAGAGACGGTGGCGGGGAGGTGCTCGGCGACGGAGGTAGGGGCCGCGAGGGCGGGCTCAGGATCGGGCGGCGGCGGTCTTGGGCGGGCTCGGGCGGCAACGGTGAGGGGAGGCTCGGGCTCCGGCGGTGCGGCGTGACAGGAGTAGGGGAACAGGGGGAAAGGAGGACTTAGTGAAATTTTGAGCCGGGGGTGGTGGTTAAGTCGAACTAGCAGTAGCGCTCGTAAGGAAAACGCGCTATAGCTAACTTATCTACAACGCGTTTTACATAAAAATGCTACTACTAATGGAAGCAGTTATTTCTTTTGTTTATCCCAAAATCAGTAACGCTTTGTCCTAAAAAAACATTGTAAGTCTAAGCAATGTGAAAACATCAAAAATATACATTGGTCATCATTGATCTTTTTGTGTAGAATCTAAATAGTCAACATGAATCCTCACTATACCCGTATAGGTACAGGCGAGGATTCATATTGCAGCTACAAATCATACATATAGTTCATGCAGACCAAGTCCTCGAGAAAGGTTGAGAAGTAACATATTTAAGGTGGTAAACACCTTGTTCGCTTAGCAGTATGGGACTAAACTTAATTAGTTGCGGTGATACTTAGCAGCAGCGAGTTTTTAAGAAAAACGTTGCTACTAAGTACTTTAGCAGTAGCGCGTCCCACGGAAGGTCGCTACTACTATATCTTTCCACTCGCAACACCGTGGCAAATATAGTAGTAGCGCTTGTTCCGCATAGAGTGCTACTGCTACTTAGATATTAGTAACGCTGCTTTCTGGAGCTCGCTACTGCTAATTAGCAGTAGCGTCTATTTTTAAACCACGCTGCTGCTAATATTCTGTGTATAAGGTTTTCCCTAGTTTTGAGTTGTGGGCGGTGATAGTCGTACTACTTACCACCAACATCTTATTTTGATTTGGCGGTATTGTTGGATGAAGCGGCCCAGACCAATCTTACAGGACCACGTTCATGAGACCGGTTCCACCGACTGACATGCAACTAGTTTTGCATAAAGGTGGCTGTCGGGTGTCTGTTTCTCCAACTTTAGTTGAATCAAGTTTGACTATGGCCGGTCCTTGTTGAAGGTTAAAACAACAAACTTGACGAAACACTATTGTGGTATTGATGCGTACGTAAGAACGATTCTTACTAGAAGCCCGTATCAGCCACGTAAAACTTGCAACAACTAAGTAGAGGACGTCTAACTTGTTTTTGCAGGGCATGTTGTGATGTGATATGGTCAAGACATGATGTGATATACGTTGTTGTATGAGATGATCATGTTATGTAGAAGTTATCGGCAACTGGCAGGAGCCTTATGGTTGTTGCTTTATTGTATGAAATGCAATCGCCATGTAACTGCTTTACTTTATCACTATGCGTTAGTGATAGTTGTAGAAGCAATAGTTGGCGAGATGACAACGACGCTACGATGGAGAGCAAGGTGTCAAGCCGGTGACGATGGAGATCATGACGGTGCTTTGGAGATGGAGATCAAAGGCACATGATGATGATGGCCATATCATGTTACATATTTTGATTGCATGTGATGTTTATCTTTTATGCATCTTATTTTGCTTAGTACATCGGTAGCATTATAAGATGATCCCTCACTAAAATTTCAAGGTATAAGTGTTCTCCCTGAGTATGCACCGTTGCGACAGATCATCGCACCGAGACACCACGTGATGATCGGGTGTGATAAGCTCGATGTTCACATACAACGGGTGCAAGACAGTTTTGCACATGCGGTATACTCGGGTTAAACTTGACGATCCTAGCATGTACAGACATGGCCTCGGAACACTGGAGACCGAAAGGTCGAACGTGAATCATATAGTAGATATGATCAACATAGAGATATTCACCATTGAAAACTACTCCATCTGACGTGATGATCGGACATGGTTTAGTTGATATGGATCACGTGATCATTTAGATGACTCGAGGGATGTCTCTCTAAGTGGGAGTTCTTAAGTAATATATGATTAATTGAACCTAATTTATCATGAACTTAGTCCTGATAGTTTTTGCATATCTATGTTGTTGTAGATCAATGGCCGGTGCTACCGTTCCCTTGAATTTTAATGCATTCCTAGAGAAAGCTAAGTTGAAAGATGATGATAGCAACTACATGGACTGGGTATGTAACTTGAGGATTATCCACATTGATGCACAGAAGAATTATGTCCTTGATGCACCGCTAGGTGACAAGCCCCCTCCCGCTAATGTAGACACTTTGAATGTCTGGCAGACACGGTCTGATGACTACTCTATAGTTCAATGTACCATGCTCTACGGCTTAGAATCGAGACTTCAAAGATATTTTGAATGTCATGGACCATATAAGATGTTCCAGGAATTGAAGTTAATATTTCAAGCAAATGCCCGAGTTGAGAGATATGAGGTCTCCAACAAGTTATATAGCTGCAAGATGGAGGAGAACAGTTCTGTCAGTGAACACATACTCAGAATGTCTGGGTATCATAACCACTTGACTCAGCTGGGAGTTAATCTTCTGGATGATAGTGTTATTGACAGAGTTCTTCAATCACTGCCACCAAGCTACAAAGGCTTTGTGATGAACTATAATATGCAAGGGATGGATAAGACAATTCCTGATCTGTTCTCTATGCTCAAAGTTGTGGAGGTAGAAATCAAGAAAGAGCATCAAGTGTTTATGGTTAACAAGACCACTAGTTTCAAGAAAAAGGGCAAGAGAAATAAGGGGAACTTCAAGAAGAATGGAAAGCAAGTTGTCACTCCCGGGAAGAAGCCCAAGTCTGGACCCAAGCCTGAAACTGAGTGCTTCTACTGCAAAGGGACTGGTCACTGGAAGCGGAACTGCCCCAGGTATTTGGCGGATAAGAAGGATGGCAAAGTGAACAAAGGTATATTTGATATACATGTGATACGTCTCCAACGTATCTATAATTTATAAAGTATTCATGCCAATATATTATCATTCTTGGATGTTTTACAATCATTTTATAGCAACTTTATACTCCCTCCATCACAGTTTGTTGGGCGCATCTCGCGTATCTCTGGGCCCAAGGTGTGGTGTGATTGGCAGGAATTAAGGAGGCACTGGAGCTGCTCAATTGAAGGAGATGCGCCTAATAAATCTCTAAACCGACGCTTTGTAACCTCCCCGTCCAGTAAAAGAAGGAGTCGATCGCATGCATTGGTGGAGATGGTTTAGAGCGAGATTTTAGCGAGTTTCCTTCTTCCTCCCGCGCCTTCCTTTCTCCCCGCGCACTTTCCTTCCTCCCGTGCCTTCCTTTCTCCCCGCGCACTTTCCTTTCTCCCCCGCGCAGTTTCCTTTTTGGCGATCAAAATCTCCCGCCGATCTCCGCTGCCAAATCTAAACCGAAATTTTCGGAGTTGAAATAGCTCCCGCCGATGTTCCCGCCGGTGTTCCGCTCTATAAGTAGCTGCGGCGAAGGAGGGACACGAACAGACAGTGCTCATCTTCTCTCCTCTCTCCAATGGCGCCGCTGCAGCAAGGTGCAGCAGATCGTCGGCCTCCTCCTCTTGGCCTCCGTGGGCTTTCTAGGGTCGCTTTCCAGCCCAAAGCACCGCCGCCCGGAGGACTTCCTCCTCTTGGTCTCACCGGATGCACGGGTGTTCCTTCCTTCTCCATCGGCACGGCTGGTTTCAAGCATCTTCCTCCTCCGACTACTTTGCCTCGATGGCACGTTGGCCTTGCACGCCCATCTCGCCCTCCGGCACCTAACGAGGACGGTTCCTCGAACTGGAGTGCCTCCGTCGACGAGGCCGGTATAGGCAGCGGAGGGATTGGCAGTTCTACGTTCGTGGGGTTTAACCTCATCAATGGCAGCGGCGAGATCTCGTTTGGCGGTGGCGGCGGGATATCATTTGGCGGCGGCGGCAACGAGTCCCTGGGCTTCACGTTCAGTACCGGCGCCGGTGGCAATCGGAGCAGAGAAGGATCCTCCCATGGTGGAAGCACAGAAGGTAAACCCTAAACCCTCTAGTCTCGTAGATCATGCAATTTTTGTGCTTTGCCCTTGAATCAAGATCATGCTTCTGGTTTGGTAGTAATATGTGTTCTCTTGTCACGTGTGCATGATCCAAGGAACTGGCTTCGGTCTAGAACTCAACATGATGAATGGAGAGAACACAACAGGTTCAGCCTTGTAATCATAGACAGTAATTTTCATGTACATTATCAACTAAAATCTCATGGTTAATATGTTTCCTTTTCTGTTACTACAAGGTATTGGTGGAAATGAGGGTACCATTGGCTACCGAGGTACTGGATACAACCCAAATTTTTCCCATGCCAACGAATACCCTCCTAGTCAAGAGGTTGTTCAAACCCAAAGGCAACCTATCGATTTGAGTAAGCACATTTAGAACATATTTGTCTTTCACTAATATTCCATATTTTTTGTTTGTCTAATTATTTCTCGAATGCATCTAGATGTTATGTCGAACAAGGAGACAAGAAGACAGTACAGTACCGATGACAAGCGTCACATATATGCTGAGATCATTGCCCGTAATGGTACGAGTAAAAGGTTGAAGCATGGAGTTTCTAAAGCTGTTGCAGTATCTTGTATTTGTCCTAGGAGGATAGTGCAAAGGGTATGGCAGGAGGCTAAAAGAGGCGGTGGCATTACTGGGGTCAAAAACAATTGGAAGCTCAAATCAGGAAGGAAGAAGATTAATTTCAACATAGATGCATTGGAGGCCATCCCACCTGGAGAAAGAACAACATTAGAACAAGTTGCTGGACATATGAACATGTCAACTTCCACTGTTTGGCGAAGGTGAACGTTATACATTGATATATGTCAATTTTCTACATGTCAAATGTGTATGTCATTGATATATTGGTTGTTATATTTTCTTGTAGGTTGAAGATGAAGGAAATTAGATGAATAACGAGTGAATTGAAGCCTGCCTTGACTGATGAAAATCAAAGGGCTCGTGTGGAGTATGCTCTTAAGCATCTTGAGCCATGTAGCCTAACATCCCTAAGCGGTATCAAACCCACATTTAGGGCTGATATGGATGTGGTTCATATAGATGAGAAATGGTTTTATCGCATGCGGAAGACCCAGAACATGTATTTGAGCCATAGAGAGAATGCACCACACCGGCAATGTAAACATAAAAACCACATTCAAAAAATTATGTTCTTGTCCGCAATGGCTAGACCAAGGTATGATGCTCAAGGCAATTGTGTTTTTGATGGCAAGATTGGGGTTTGGGCTTACACAGAGTGGGTGCAAGCAAAAAAGAAGAGTCAAAACAGGTCCGCAATTGTTCTTGTTACTACTCCTACTTTCTGCTAAATTTTTATGTGCACATTATTTACTCTATTTCTATATCCATAGGTTGAGAGGGACATGGGAGCTGAAGCCTTGCCATACAGTGGACAGGGAGAAAAGTCGGGAATACTTAGTGAAATACGTACTGCCGGCTATAAAGGAAAAGTGGCCTGAGAGCGATAGATGGAACACCATCTACGTACAGCAGGACAATGCTAGGACTCATATAAAACTAGATGATCCACTTTTTTGCAGGAAGCTGCTAGGGGTGGTTGGGATATTAGGATGATATACCAACCACCTAATTCTCCTGACACAAACATATTAGATCTTGGTTGGTTTGCCTCAATTCAAGCCATGTTCCATAGAAAGATGCCCAAGACCCTAGCTGAGATTGTCCAAAAGGTCTTGCAATGTTCCATTTGAGTATTTATATGTTATTTGTGATACATAGCTACTTGCTTATGTACTGATTTGAGTTTTCTTGCTGTTATGTGTCATAGGTTAATCAATCCCTAGCTGAGTACCCCCATCAAAAGCTCAATAGGATCTGGTTGAGTCATCAAGCGTGCATGAGAGAGATCATCAAGCACAAGGGGTCTATCCACTACGCGGTTCCTCACTTGAAGAAAAAAGCATTAGAGAGAAAAGGACTTCTCCCGGTTCGTTTGACGATTGATCGAGAATATGTTGAGCAGGCAATTGAGTTCTTGAACTCAACATGATTTGTACTGCCTCATGTGATGGTGTTACTGTTGGAGTATTAGTTTCATTAACCTTATCAAATATTTTGTGGCATGTTTTGTACTGCCTCATGTGATGGTGCTACTATTCGAGTATTAGTTTCATTAACCTTACTCCCTTGTGTGTTTGGTTTTTGAGGGTGCATTTGAGTGGTGTGTACTTGACTGTTTTGAACTAAAAAAATTATGCTTATCATCGAACCATTTTCATATAACATTGCATGACAAGATCATATTAAACATAAGATCATATAAAACCATATTCATACTCACTTTCTTACATAAGATCATATGGCAATACTCCCTCCATCACTTCCTTACATAAGATCATGTAATGTTATAAACTTGAAGCATATAAAACCATTATAACTCACTTTATTTTCATCATCCGGTGAATCCAAACTTGACTATCCGGCACATTATGCGCTTTCTTTTCGTCCTCGAGATAGATAGATGGGTTGCGACGGCACCTTATGCATACCCCATCTTTGTTTATCGCCACCGTAGTCGCACAATCTTTGCACCAAAAATTGTCACAGAGGCAAGGATTTCCACACGACTCGCAAGAACGCAAATCTTTTGGTACCGGGAGCCTACATCCTAAGCAAAGGAATATGGAAGCCTCACCGCGGATGCCACACTTGAGGCACAAAGCCGGATGAATACACACCTCACAAGTTGAGGTCGGGTTGGAGTAGGTTTTGCGTACCACCTCTTGCTCTTGCACCGACCCTCCGACCTCTTGCTCTTGCACCACCTCCTTCACGACATGAACGTCGAGCACGCCTAGCACCTCCTCCATGGCAGGAATCTCCACCACGCCTTGCATCTCCTCCATGGCAGGAACCTCCAGCACGCCTAGGCCATCCTTGGAGTCCATTGGTTCGGGTTTGTGTGCCACATGGACTCAAACGTATGGGGTTTTATAGTACCCTGCTGCCTACACTTGTGAATGCAAACACAAAATGAAAAAGGATCCGAAGGAGAGAAAGGGAGAGGAGGCCTCGCATGCACTCATGTTCACACTTGCATGCGGGAGGCCATGCCGAGCAAATAAAGAAACTAATTCCCACTTGCACTCATGTTCACACTTGCATGCGCTGCACAAATCATTCATGTTCACACTTGCATGCGGTTGAGGAAGAGAAATGGAAGCAGCCTAATGCGCCCCAATTAATAGGATAGTTAATGAGATGCGCCCTATTTCCGTGGGATTGTGAAAAAATCTGGTTTTCAAGATGCGCCCAACAAACTGTGATGGATGGAGTATCATTTTTTGGGACTAACCTATTGACCCAGTGCCCAGTGCCAGTTGTTGTTTTGTGCTTGTTTTTTTACATCGCAGAAAACAAATATCAAATGGAGTCCAAACACCGCGAAACTTTTTGGAGATTTTTTTGGGACCAGAAGGAACCCAATGGGCCAGAGCTGCACCTGGGGGTGCCCCAAGGGGAGCACAACACACCAGGGCACGCTAGGGCCCCCTGGCGTGCCCAGGTGGGTTGTGCCCACCTCGGTGGCCTCCCGCACCCCCTCTTTGCACTATAAATTCCCAAATATTCCGAAACCCTCCAGGGTTAACCTAGATCAGAACTTCCGCCGCCGCAGGGCTCCGTAGCCACCGAAAACCAATCTAGACCCGTTCCGGCACCCTGCCAGAGGGGGGAATCATCTCCGGTGGCCATCTTCATCATCCCGGCAGCCACCACGATGAGGTGGGAGTAGTCCACCCTCGGGGCTGAGGGTTTGTACCAGTAGCTATGTGTTTAATCTATCTCTCTCTCGTGATCTATATCATGGGCTTTGTTAATATAGTCGGATCATATGATGTTTCTCCCCTCTATACTCTTGTTGTGATGAATTGTATCTTTACCTTTTGAAGTTTTGTCATGTCGGATTGAATGTTCAAATTTGAGAACACATGATGTATGTCTTGCGGTATGAATACTTGAGGTGACAATGGGGTATCTTGATTCACTTGATATACGTTATGGCACTCAACTTGCGGATTCCCGTGGTGATATTGGGGTAATCTATGCATAGGGGTTGATGCACGTTTTTATTATCTTTTCTCCGACAGAAACTTCGGGGTCTGTTTATAGTTCTTTGTGTGGATTGAGTATTATGAATATGAATATGCTTTGGTGTTATTCTACTATGAACTCTAGGATAGATCGAACGGAAACAATAGCTTTGTGTTATTTTAGTGCGAACTCTTGAATAGATCGATCGGAAAGAATAGCTTTGAGGTGGCTTCGCACCCTACAAACAATTCCTACCTTTTGTTCTCCGCTAATAGGAACTCGGGAGTGATTCTTTGTTGTACTTTGAGGGATAATCATATGATCCAACTATGTTAGCATTGTTGAGAGATTGCACTAGCGAAACTACGGACCCTAGGCCTTGTTTTTAAGCATTGCGATACCGTTTTTGTGCCCGTTTACTATTTTCTACTTTGCTATTTTTATTTATTAAGATTATAAAAATACATTTCTACCATCAATATTACACTTTTATCACCATCTCTTCGCTGAACTAGTGCACCTATACAATTTGCCCTTGTATTGGGTGTGTTGGGGACACAAGAGATTTTTTGTATTTGGTTGCAGGGTCATTTGAGAGAGACCATCTTCATCCTACACCTCTCACGGATTGATAAACCTTAGGTCATCCACTTGAAGGAAAATTTCTACTGTCCTACAAAACTCTGCGCTTCGAGGCCCAACACGTCTCTACAAGAATAAAGTTACGTAGTAGACATCAACATGTTATTGATGTGTACCTTACTAATGCTCGTAGTAGCGCATGGGTATTTGATACTGATTCTGTTGCTCATATTTGCAACTTGAAATAGGGGTTATGGATTAACTGAAGATTGTCTAAGGATGAGGTGATGATGCACCTCGGGAATGGTTCCAAGGTCGATGTGATCGCCGTCGGCACACTACCTCTACATCTACCTTTGGGATTAGTCTTAGACCTGAATAATTGTTATTTGGTGCCAGCGTTGAGCATGAACATTATATCTGGATCTTGTTTGACGTGAGACGGTTATTCATTTAAATCAAAGAATAATGGTTGTTCTATTTATATGAGTAATATCTTTTATGGTCATGAACCCCTGAAGAGTGGTCTATTTTTGTTGAATCTCGATTGTGGTGATACACATATTCATAATATTGATGCCAAAAGATGCAAAGTTGATAATGATAGTGCAACATATTTGTGGCACTGCCATTTAGGTCATATTAGTGTAAAGCACATGAAGAAACTCCATGCAGATGGACTTTTGGAATCACTTGATTATGAATCATTTGATGCTTGCGAACCATGCCTCATGGGCAAGATGACTAAGACTCCGTTCTCTGGAACAATGGAGTGAGCCACTGCCTTACTGGAAATAATACATACCGATGTATGCGGTCCGATGAGTGTTGAAGCTCGCGGCGGGTATCATTATTTTCTGACCTTCACAGATGATTCCAGCAGATATGGGTATATCTACTTAATAAAACACAAGTCTGAAACATTTGAAAAGTTCAAAGAATTTCAGAGTGGAGTGGAGAATCATCGTCACAAGAAAATAAAGTTTCTATGATCTGATCGCGGAGGCAAATATTTGAGTTACGAGTTTGGCCTTCATTTAAAATAATGTGGAATAGTTTCACAACTCACGCCACCTGGGACACCACAGTGTAATGGTGTGTCCGAACATCTTAACCATACTTTATTGGATATGGTGTGATCTATGATGTCTCTTACAGATTTACCACTGTCATTTTGGGGTTATGCATTAGAGACAGCTGCATTCGCGTTAAATAGGGCACCATCTAAATCCGTTGAGACGACATCGAATGAACTATGGTTTGGCAAGAATCCTAAACTGTCGTTTCTTAAAGTTTGGTGTTGCGATGCTTATGTGAAAAAGCTTCAGCCTGATAAGCACGAACCCAAATCAGAGAAGTGCGTCTTCATAGGATACCCAAAAGAAACTATTGGGTACATGCTACCTCTTGAGCACTGTGTTGGTTTTCCCTTGAAGAGGAAAGGGTGATGCAGTAAAGTAGCGTAAGTATTTCCCTCAGTTTTTGAGAACCAAGGTATCAATCCAGTAGGAGATCGCGCTCAAGTCCCACGTACCTACACAAACAAATAAGAACCTCGCAACCAACGCGATAAAGGGGTTGTCAATCCCTTCATGGTCACTTACGAGAGTGAGATCTGATAGATATGATAAGATAAGATTTTTGGTATTTTTATGATAAAGAGAAATAAAGATGCAAAGTAAAATAAAAGGAAATAAAAATAAATAAGTGTTGGAAGACTAATATGATGGAAGATAGACCTGGGGGGCCATAGGTTTCACTAGTGGCTTCTCTCGAGAGCATAAGTATTACGGTGGGTAAACGAATTACTGTCGAGCAACTGATAGAATTGAGCATAGTTATGAGAATATCTAGGTATGATCATGTATATAGGCATCACGTCCGCGACAAGTAGACCGAAACGATTCCGCATCTACTACTATTACTCCACACATCGACCGCTATCCAGCATGCATCTAGAGTATTAAGTTCATAAGAACAGAGTAATGCTTTAAGTAATATGGCATTATGTAGAGGGATAAACTCATGCAATATGATACAAACCCCATCTTTTTATCCTCGATGGCAACAATACAATACGTGTCATTTCCCTTTCTATCACTGGGATCGAGCACCGCAAGATTGAACCCAAAGCTAAGCACTTCTCCTATTGCAAGAAAGATCAATCTAGTAGGCCAAACCAAACTGATAATTCGAAGAGACTTGCAAAGATAATCAATCATACATAAAAGAATTCATAGGTGACTCAAATATTGTTCATAGATAAACTTGATCATAAACCCACAATTCATCGGATCTTGACAAACACACAGCAAAAGAAGATTACGTCGAATAGATCTCCAAGAAAATCGAGGAGAACTTTGTATTGAGATCCAAAGAGAGAGAAGAAGCCATCTAGCTAATAACTGTGGACCCGTAGGTCTGAAATAAACTACTCACACATCACCGGAGAGGCCATGGAGTTGATGTAGAGGCCCTCCGTGATCAATGCCCCCTCCGGCGGAACTCCGAAAAAGGCACCAAGATGGGATCTCTCGGGTACAGAAGGTTGCAGCGGTGGAATTAGGTTTTCGCGGTGCTCCTGGATGTTTGCGGGGTATGTGGACTTATATAGGAGGAAGAAGTAGGTCGGTGGAGCAACGAGGGGCCCATGAGGGTGGAGGGCACGCCTAGGGGGGTAGGCGCGCCCCCTGCCTCATGGCCGCCTCGTTTGTTTCTTGACATCCACTCCAAGCCCCCCGGATCACGTTTGTTCCAAAAATAACTCTCCCGAAGGTTTCATTCCGTTTGATATTCCTTTTCTGCGAAACACTGAAATAGGCAAAAAAACAACAATTTGCACTGGGCCTTGGGTTAGTAGGTTAGTCCCAAAAATAATATAAAAGTGTATAAAATATAAATAAGCCCATTAACATCCAAAACAGATAATATAATAGCATGGAGCAATCAAAAATTATAGATACGTTGGAGACGTATCAAGCATCCCCAAGCTTAATTCCTGCTCGTCCTCGAGTAGGTAAATGATAAAAAAAACCGAATTTTTGATGTGGAATGCTACTTGGCATAATTTTTAATTTAATTCTCCTATTTGTGGTATGAATGTTCAGATCCATATGAGTCAAAACAAAAGTTTAATATTGACATAAAACAATAATACTTCAAGCATACTAACTAAGAAATTATGTCTTCTCAAAATAACATGGCCAAAGAAAGTTATCCCAACAAAATCATATAGTCTGGCTATGCTCTATCTTCACCACATGAAGTATTTAAATCATGCACAACCCCGATGAAAAGCCAAGCAATTGTTTCATACTTTTGGTGTTCTCAAACTTTTTCAATTTTCACGCAATATATGAGCATGATCCATGGACATAACACTATATGTGGAATAGAATGGTGGTTGTGGAGAAGACAAAAAGGGAGAAGATAGTCTCACATCAACTAGGCGTATCAACGGGCTATGGAGATGCCCATCAATAGATGTCAATGTGAGTGAGTAGGGATTGCCATGCAATGGATGCACTAAAGCTATAAGTATATGAAAGCTCAACAAAAGAAACTAAGTGGGTGTGCATCCAACTTGCTTGCACATGAAGACCTAGGGCATTTTGAGGAAGCCCATCATTGGAATATACAAGCCAAGTTCTATAATGAAAAGTTCCCACTAGTATAAGAAAGTGATATCATAGGAGACTCTCTATCATGAAGATCATGGTGCTACTTTGAAGCACAAGTGTGGAAAAAGGATAGTAGCATTATCCCTTCTCTCTTTTCTCTCTCATTTTTTTATTTGGGCCTTCTTTTTTGGCCACTTTTTTTCGTCCGGAGTCCCATCCCGACTTGTGGGGGAATCATAGTCTCCATCATCCTTTCCTCACATGGGACAATGCTCTAATAATGATCATCACACTTTTATTTTCTTTCAACTCAAGAATTACAACTCGATACTTAGAACAAAATATGACTCTATGTGAATGCCTCCGGCGGTGTACTGGGATGTGCAATGATTCATGGTGACATGTATGAAAGAATTATGAACGGTGGCTTTGCCACGAATACAACGTCAACTACATGATCATGCAAGCAATATGACAATGATGAAGTGTGTCATAACAAACGGAACGGTGGAAAGTTGCATGGCAATATATATCGGAATGGCTATGGAAATGCCATAATAGGTAGGTATGGTGGCTGTTTTGAGGAAGGTATATGGTGGGTTTATGGTACCGGCGAAAGTTACGCGGTACTAGAGAGGCTAGCAATGGTGGAAGGGTGAGAGTGTGTAAGATCCATGGACTCAACATTAGTCATAAAGAACTCACATACTTATTGCAAAAATCTACAAGTTATCAAAGAAAAGTATTACGTGCATGCTCCTAGGGGGATAGACTGGTAGGAAAAGACCATCGCTCGTCCTCGACCGCCACTCATAAGGAAGACAATCAATAAATAAACCATGCTACGACTTCATCATATAACTGTTCACCATACGTGCATGCTACGGGAATCACAAACTTCAACACAAGTACTTCTCAAATTCATAACTACTCAACTAGCATGACTCTAATATCACCATCTCCATATCTCAAAACAATTATCAAGTATCAAACTTCTCATAGTATTCAACACACTTATAAGAAATTTTTTATTATTCCGAAAAGCAATTGCCATGTTGTTCTAAAGGACTCTCAAAATAATATAAGTGAAGCATGAGAGAACAATAGTTTCTATAAAACAAATCCACCACCGTGCTCAAAAAGATATAAGTGAAGCACTAGAGCAAAAACTATATAGCTCAAAAGATATAAGTGAAGCACATAGAGTATTCTAATAAATTTCAAATCATGTGTGTCTCTCTCAAAAGGTGTGTACAGCAAGGAGATTGTGGTAAACTAAAAAGCAAAGACTCAAATCATACAAGACGCTCCAAGCAAAACACATATCATGTGGTGAATAAAAATATATCTCCAAGTAAAGTTACCGATAGATGAAGACGAAAGAGGGGATGCCTTCCAAGGCATCCCCAAGATTTGGCTTTTTGGTGTCCTTAGATTACTTAGGGTGCCATGGGAATCCCCAATCTTAGGCTCTTGCCACTCCTTGTTCCATAATCCATCAAATCTTTACCCAAAACTTGAAAACATCACAACACAAAGCTCAAAATAGAAAATCTCGTGAGCTCCATTAGCGAAAGAAAAGAAAACACCACTTCAAGGTAATGTAATGAACTCATTATTGATTTATACTGGTGTTAAACCTACTGTATTCCAACTTATCTATGGTTTATAAACTATTTTACTAGCCATAGATTCATCAAAATAAGCAAACAACAAACGAAAAACAGAGCAGTCTGTAGTAATCTGTAGCTAACGCAAACTTCTGTAACCCCAAAAATTCTAAAATAAAATGATGGACGTGAGGAATTTATATATTAAACATATTCAAAAAGAATTAACTAAATAGCACTCTGCAAATAAAAATGGCAGCAATTCCCGTGAGCGCTAAAGTTTCTGTTTTTTACAGCAAGATTAAAAGGACTTTCCTCAAGTCTTCCCAACGGTTCTACTTGGCACAAACACTAATTAAACACAAAAAACACAACCAAAACAGAGTCTAGATAAAATATTTATTGAATAACAGCAAGGAAAAACATTGGGTTGTCTCCCAACAAGCGCTTTTCTTTAAAGCCTTTTTAGCTAGGCGTTGATAATTTTAATGATGCTCACATAAAAGACAAGAATTGAAGCACAAAGAGAGCATCATAAAACATGTGACAAACACATCTAAGTCTAGCATACTTCCTACTCATAGGAATCTTATAGGCAAACAAATTATCAAGGCAAGCAAAAAACTAGCATATGCAAGGAAGCGGAAAGAAACAATAGCAATCTCAACATAACGAGAGGTAATTTAGTAACAGGACAATTTCTACCACCATATTTTTCTCTCTCATAATAATTACATGTAGGATCATAAGTAAATTCAACAAAATAGCTATCACATAAAATATTTTCAACACGATCCACATGCATGCAAAGTTGACACTCTTCCAAAATAGTGGGATTAACATTAACTAAAGTCATGACCTCTCCAACCCCACTTTCATCAAAAATTTCATATGATTGAACATTCTCCAAATATGTGGGATCAAAAGTTGACACTCTTACAAACCCACTTTCAATAATATTGCAAACACTATTATCAATCTCATATTCATCATGGGGCTTAAATAAATTTTCAAGATCATAAGAAGAGTCACCCCAATCATGATCATTGCAACAAGTAGAGGACATAGCAAAACTATCATCCCCAAGCTTAGGGTTTTGCATATTATTAGCACAATCTACATAAATAGAATTTTTAATAAAATAATTGCAATCATGCTTTTTATTCAAAGATCTATCGTGAATCGCTTCATAAAGTAATTCATCACACTTTTCAAATTCACGAATTTCGAGCAAAACCTCATAAAGATAATCTAGTGCACAAGACTCACTAGCAATTGGTTCATAATAATTGGATCTCTTAAAAAGATTAGCAAGTGTATGAGGATCCATAAACTCTTAGCAAGCGAAGATGCAAGCAAAAAGAAGGTACATGGTAACACGAGCAAACAGAAGGACGAACGGAAGAGGGCAAATAAAACGGCAAGGGTGAAGTGGGGGGAGAGGAAAACGAGAGCCAAATGACAAATAATGTAATGTGAGGGATAAGAGTTGTGATGGGTACTTGGTATGTCTTGACTTGCAACGGCGCCAGAGATGACTCGTTGTCCGGAGTCAAATCTTGACTTCACTTGGCGCGAATCTCTCCGGCAACGGCGCCAGAAATCCTTCTTGCTACCTCTTGAGCACTGCGTTGGTTTTCCCTTGAAGAGGAAAGGGTGATGTAGTAAAGTAGCATAAGTATTTCCCTCAGTTTTTGAGAACCAAGGTATCAATCCAGTAGGAGATCACGCTCAAGTCCCACCTACCTACACAAACAAATAAGAACCTCGCAACCAACGCGATAAAGGGGTTGTCAATCCCTTCACGGTCACTTACAAAGTGAGATCTGATAGATATGATAAGATAATATTTTTGGTATTTTTATGATAAAGAGAAATAAAGATGCAAAGTAAAATAAAAGGCAATAAAAATAACTAAGTATTGGAAGATTAATATGATGGAAGATAGACCCGGGGGCCATAGGTTTCACTAGTGGCTTCTCTCGAGAGCATAAGTATTACGGTGGGTAAACGAATTACTGTCGAGCAATTGATGGAATTGAGCATAGTTATGAGAATATTTCTAGGTATGATCATGTATATAGGCATCACGTCCGCGACAAGTAGACCGAAACGATTCTGCATCTACTACTATTACTCCACACATCGACCGCTATCCAGCATGCATCTAGAGTAATACTTTAAGTAAGATGACATGATGTAGAGGGATAAACTCATGCAACATGATATAAACCCCATCTTTTTATCCTCGATAGCAACAATACAATACGTGTCATTTCCCTTACTGTCACTGGGATCGAGCACCGCAAGATTGAACCCAAAGCTAAGCACTTCTCCTATTGCAAGAAAGATCAATCTAGTAGGCCAAACCAAACTGATAATTTGAAGAGACTTGCAAAGATAATCAATCATACATAAAAGAATTCAGAGGAGATTCAAATAGTGTTCATAGATAAACTTGATCATAAACCCACAATTCATTGGATCTCGACAAACACACCGCAAAACAAGATTACATCGAATAGATCTCCAAGAAAATCAAGGAGAACTTTGTATTGAGATCCGAAGAGAGAGAGAAGAAGCCATCTAGCTAATAACTATGGACCCGTAGGTATGAAATAAACTACCCACACATCACCGGAGAGGCCATGAAGTTGATGTAGAGGCCCTCTATGATCAATGCCCCCTCCGGCGGAGCTCCGGAAAAGGCCCCAAGATGGGATCTCTTGGGTACAGAAGGTTGCGGTGGTGGAATTAGGTTTTCGTGGTGCTCCTGGATGTTTGCGGGGTACGTGGACCTATATAGGAGGAAGAAGTAGGTCGGTGGAGCAACAAGGGGCCCACAAGGGTGGAGGGTGCACCCAGGGGGTAGGCGCGCCCCCTGCCTCGTGGCCTCCTCAATCGTTTCTTGACTCCCACTCCAAGTCTCCTGGATCACGTTCGATGAGAAAATCACGTTCCCGAAGGTTTCATTCCGTTTGGACTCCGTTTGATATTCCTTTTCTTCGAAACACTGAAATAGGCAAAAAAACAGCAATTTGGGATGGGCCTCCGGCTAATAGGTTAGTCCCAAAAATGATATAAAAGTGTAAAATAAAGCCCATTAACATTCAAAACAGAATATAATATAGCATGGGAGTAATCAAAAGTTATAGATATGTTGGAGACGTATCAGTACACCTTCTATCATCGATCTGAAGGCAAGATCTTTGTTGCTAAGAATGGATCCTTTCTAGAGAAGGAGTTTCTCTCAAAAGAAGTGACTGGGAGGAAAGTAGAACTTGATGAGGTAATTGTACCTTCTCTTGAATTGGAAAGTAGCTCATCATAGAAATCAGTTCCAGTGATGCCTACACTAACTAGAGAGGAAGCTAATGATAATGATCATGAAACTTCAGATCAAGTTGTTACCAAACCTCGTAGGTCAACCAGAGCATGTTCCGCACCAGAGTGGTACGGTAATCCTGTTCTGGAAATCATGTTACTAGACCATGACGAACCTATGAACTATGAGGAAGCGATGATGAGCCCGGATTCCGTGAAATGGCTTGATGCCATGAAATCTGAGATGGGATCCATGTATGAGAATAAAGTATGGACTTTGGTTGACTTGCCCGATGATCGGCAAGCCACAGAGAATAAATGGATCTTCAAGAGGAAGACTGATGCTGATGGTAATGTTACTATCTACAAAGCTCGACTTGTCACGAAGGTTTTCGACAAGTTCAAGGAGTTGACTACGATGAGACCTTCTCACCCATAGTGATGCTTAAGTCTGTCCGAATCATGTTAGCAATTGTCACATTTTATAATTATGAAATCTGGCAAATGGACATCAAAACTGCATTCCTTAATGGATTTCTTAAAGAAGAGTTGTATATGACGCAACCAGAAGGTTATGTCGATCCTAAAGGTGCTAAAAAAGTGTGCAACCTCCAGCGATCCATTTATGGACTGATGCAAGCATCTCAGAATTGGAATATACGCTTTGATGAGGTGATCAAAGCATATGGTTTTATACAGACTTTTGGAGAAGCCTGTATTTACAAGAAAGTGAGTGGGATATCTGTAGCATTTCTAATATTATATGTGGATGGCATATTGTTGATTGGAAATGATATATAATTTCTGGATAGCATAAAAGGATACTTGAATACGAGTTTTTCAATGAAAGACCTCAATGAAGTTGCTTATATATTGGCATCAAGATCTATAGAGATAGATCAAGATGCTTAATTGGACTTTCACAAAGCACATACCTTGATAAAGTTTTGAAGAAGTTTAAAATGGATCAGTCAAAGAAAGGGTTCTTGCGTGTGTTACAAGGTGTGAAGTTGAGTCAGACTCAATGCCCGACCACTGCAGAAGATAGAGAGAAAATGAAAGTCATTCCCTATGCCTCAGCCATATAGGTTCTATCATGTATGCAATGTTGTGTACCAGACCTGATGTGTGTATTGCTATAAGTCTAGTAGGGAGGTACCAAAGTAATCCAGGATTGGATCATTGGACAACGGTCAAGAACATTCTGAAATACCTGAAAAGGACTAAGGATATGTTTCGAGTTTATGGAGGTGACAAAGAGCTCGTCGGAAATGGTTACGTCGATGCTAGATTTGACACTGATCCGGATTACTCTAAGTCTCAAACCGGATATGTAATTATATTGAATGGTGGAGCTGTCAGTTGGTGCACTTCCAAGCAAAGCGTCGTGGCGGGATCTACATGTGAAGCGGAGTACATAGCTGCTTCGGAAGTAGCGAATGAAGGAATCCAGATTTCACAAGAGAACCAAACACATCAAGAGAAGCTTCAACTCCATCCATGATCAAGTCAAGGAGGGAGACATAGAGATTTGCAAAATACATACGGATGTGAATGTGTCAGACCCGTTGACTAAGCCTCTTCCACGAGCAAAACATGATCAGCACCAAGACTCCATGGGTGTTAGAATCATTAAAATTTAATCTAGATTATTGACTGTAGTGCAAGTGGGAGACTGAAGGAAATATGCCCTAGAGGCAATAATAAACTTGTTATTTATATTTCCTTATATCATGATAAATGTTTATTATTCATGCTAGAATTGTATTAACCGTAACTTGATACATGTGTGGATACATAGACAAAACACAGTGTCCCTAGTAAGCCTCTACTAGACTAGCTCGTTAATAAAAATGGTTAAGTTTCCTAACCATAGACATGTGTTGTCATTTGATGAACGAGATCACATCATTAGGAGAATGATGTGATGGACAAGACCCATCCGTTAGCTTAGCATGTTGATCGTTAATTTTTATTACTATTGCTTTCTTCATGACTTATACATATTCCTTTGATTATGATATTATGCAACTCCCGGATACCGGAGGAATACCTTGTGTGCTATCAAACGTCACAATGTAACTGGGTGATTATCAAAATGCTCTACATGTATCTCCGAAGGTGTTTGTTGGGTTGGCATAGATCGAGATAAGGATTTGTCACTCCAAGTATCGGAGAGGTACCTTTGGGCCCTCTCGGTAATGCACATCATGATAAGCCTTGCAAGCAATGTGACTAATGAGTTAGTTACGGGATGATGCATTACGAAACGAGTAAAGAGACTTGCCGGTAACAAGATTGAACTAGGTATGAAGATACCGACGATCGAATCTCGGGCAAGTAACATACCGATGACAAAGGGAATAACTTATGTTGTCATTACGGTACGACTGATAAAGATCTTCCTAGAATATGTGGGAACCAATATGAGCATCCAAGTTCCGCTGTTGGTTATTGACCAGAGAGGTGTCTCGGTCATGTCTACATAGTTCTCTGATATGTCCATTTTGCATCATGCTTTTATATTGGTATTTCATGCATTATGGACGCTTATTACACATTATATCACAATACTTATGCCTATTCTCTCTTATTTTACAAGGTTTACATGAAGAGGGAGAATGCGAGCAGTTGGAATTCTGGACTGGGAAAGGAGCAAATATTAGAGACCTATTTTGCACAACTCCAAAAGTCCTGACACTTCACGGAGCATGTTTTTGGAATAAATAAAAAATATTGGGCGAAAAAATACCAGAGGGGGTCACTAGCCAGCCACAAGGGTGGAGGGCGCGCCCCACCCCCTGGGCGCGCCCCCCAACCTTATGGGCCCCCTGGTAGGCCTCCGGTGCCCATGTTTGGCTATATGGTGTATTTTACCCTGGAAAAAATCAAGAAGAAGTTTTCGAGACGAAGAGCCACCGTCTTGAGGCGGAACCTGGGCATAACCAATCTAGTGCTCCGACGAAGCTATTATGCCGGGAAACTTCCCTCCGGGAGGGGGAAATCGTCGCCATCGTCATCACCATTGATCCTCTCATCGAGAGGTGGTCAATCTCCATCAACATCTGCACCAGCACCATCTCCTCTCAAACCCTAGTTCATCTCTTGTATTCGATCTTGGTCCCAAAACCATAGATTGGTACCTATGGGTTGCTAGTAGTGTTGATTACTCCTTGTAGTTGATGCTAGTTGGTTTATCCGGTGGAAGATTATATTTTTAGATCCTTAATGATAATTAATACTCCTTTGATCTTGATTATGAATATGCTTTGTGAGTAGTTACGTTTGTTCCTGGGGACATGGGAGAAGTCTTGTTATAAGTAATCATGTGAATTTGGTATTCGTTCGGTATTTTGATTAGATGTATGTTGTCTCTCCTCTAGTGGTGTTATGTGAACGTCGACTATATGACACTTCACCATTATTTGGGCCTAGGGGAAGGCATTGGGAAGTAATAAGTAGATGATGGGTTGCTAGAGTGACAGAAGCTTAAACCCTAGTTTATGCGTTGCTTCGTAAGGGGCTGATTTGGATCCATATGTTTCATGCTATGGTTAGGTTTACCTTAATTCTTCTTTCGTAGTTGCGGATGCTTGCGAGAGGGGTTAATCATAAGTGGGAGGCTTGTCCAAGGAAGGGCAGCACCCAAGCACCGGTCCACCCACATATCAAATTATCAAAGTAACGAACGCGAATCATATGAGCATGATAAAAACTAACTTGACAATAATTCCCATGTGTCCTCGGGAGCGCTTTGCTTTATATAAGAGTTTGTCCAGGCTTGTTCTTTGCTACAAAAAGGATTGGGCCACCTTGTTGCACCTTGTTTACTTTTATTACTTGTTACCCGTTACAATTTACCCTATCATAAAACTATCTGTTGCCGATAATTTCAGTGCTTGCAGAGAATACCTTGCTGAAAACCGCTTGTCATTTCCTTCTGCTCCTCGTTGGGTTCAACACTCTTACTTATCGAAATGACTACGATAGATCCCCTATACTTGTGGGTCATCATCCTTGAACCCGTAGGGCCCGCACGCTTAACATTCGATGACGATTTGTATTATATGAGTTATGTGGTTTGGTGACCGAATGTTGTTCAGAGTTCCGTATGAGATCACGGACACGACTAGGAGTCTTGAAATGGTCGAGAGGTAAATATTAATATATTGGATGATAGTATTCGGACATCGGAAGTGTTTCGAATTGTATCGGGTACATATCGGAGTACTGGGGAGGTTACCGGAATCCCCCGAGGGAAGATATGGGCCATATGGGCCATAGGAGGGAGGCACACCGGCCCACAAAGGCGTGGCGCACCCCTCATAGGGAAGGAGGCCGAATTGGACTAGGGGAGGGGGCGGCACCCCCTTTCCTTCTCCCCCCTCTCTCTTCCCCCTTTCCCCCTCCGATAAAAGGAAAGGGAGGCCGAATCCAACTAGGAGCCCAAGTAGGATTCCTCCTACTTGGGCGCGCCTAGGGCCAGCCTCCTCCCCCTCCCTCCTTTATATACGTGGGGGGTGCCTACAACACACATCAATTGTTTCAAGCCGTGTGCGGCGCCCGCCTCCACAATTTACGCCTTCGATCATATTCACGTGGTGCTTAGGAGAAGCCCTGCGCGGATCACTTCACCATCACCGTCACCACACCGTCATGCTGACGGAACTCTCCCTCGACACTTTCTTGGATCAAGAGTTCGAGGGACTTCATCGAGCTGAACGAGTGCAGAACTCGGAGGTGTCGTACGTTCGGTGCTTGATCGGTCGGAACAAGAAGAAGTTCGACTACATCAACCGCGTTAACAAACGCTTCCGCTTTCGATCTATGAGGGTACGTGGACACACTTTTCCCCTCTCATTGCTATGCATCTCCTAGATAGATCTTGCGTGAGCGTAGGAATTTTTTTGGAATTGCATGCTACGTCCCAACATCTCCTACCTCCAGTAACCTTCTCTCTAATTCTGTCCTTCATAGCCCCTTCCGATCTACACAACGATGCTTCGATTCGAGGTACACGAAAAAGATGCACCTCGATGCTACGGTTCCATTCAGACGATCGGTTTGTAGTTTTGTCGGCAATAAGTTCTTAATTTCGTCTTCCCGCTTGAAGCTATTCTGGACGAATTTTGTCAGATTCGTCTCTCACAATCGATCGTTTGAAATTTCCTTTGACCAGCACCTATTATCGCAGTTCCGCACAACATTCATGTTGTAAATTTTTGGTTTCGACGATCATAGCTTCATCTGTCTTTGAACAACAGCCTGCTGCACTGCCACCGCCATGTCGAGCTCCTCTGTCCTCTGCTCAGAGCCCTCATATTCGTCCCTCTCAACGCCGACACCCTTCCCCTTGATCTCCTTGCCCATGTCCTACTACACTAGAGTCGTTTCTAGTGTCGCTCATCTCGGCCTACTCTCTGTCGTCCTCCTACTGCACTGACGCTGCAATGGCGTGCACACTGCTTTCTTGTGTCCTCTTCCTCCGTGCACACTACAGTTCGCCGCGCCACCGACGGGGTCGATCGTCTTGGTCTCCTCTCTCTCCCTACTACACTGGAGTCGTTTTCGGCGTCGATCATCTCGGCCTCCTCTCTTGTCCACTACACTGACGATACCATGCGCGAGCAATGCATTCTCCTCCTCTGTCGGCTGTCTTTGCGCGAGCATCGTAACTAGTTCACCGACGGTGTCGCTCACCGTGTCGCCGACGGGGTTGCTCGTCCACGACTCCATGCTCGTCATTTCGGACACGGTGCCACGACCACTATCCACCGCAGTCGCCATTGTCCGGCGCACACTGCATTTCTTCTCCCCCTCCCTTTGCTAGCTCTTAACCATGCGTGCTAAGTCCAAATGCTAGCTCTTATCATACCTCATGCATGCAACCAAACACCGTGTTCATGTGCCGCTTGGGCCAATGCAGGCAACCAAACAAAGTGCACTTACGTATTACCTAATGTAGGGACCCTAGATGCAGACAACCAAACAACTTGTAGATGACGCATTTGGGGCTGTTTTTACTCAACCATGCCGGGTTGAGATGTGTATGCAATGCAGCTAATGTTCACTACTGCAACCAAACACGCCCCTAGAAAAATTAATTGTGATGACATGGCACCACTAGCATGAGTCTACTGTAGCATGACATCAGGGGTGTTAAAGCAGGTGCAAGCAGATTACAATGTCGTCATGGCGGAGGAGCAGTCTGCACTGGCGCCTATGTCGGTGTTCCAGCAGGCGCAAGAGGAACAACGATATAACATGTTCCTCCTACAACAACACCGGCTGGCGGAGGTCCAGATCGACGACGAGCGCGCGAACGAGGAGGCCATGGCGAACCCCAACTTTGTCGCGGAGCAGCGTGCGATCTACGAGGCCATCCGCGCTCAAGCCGCCACTCACCAGGAAGCGGTTGCGGTCCGGTGGCGCGGCTGCAGGCGATAGCGGACGAGAACAACTCTAGCTGCGCCTCCTACGTGCCACCGACGAACTATCGGGCGGCCCAGTTGAATGACGACAGTGCTAACGGCACCATTTCGATCGTGGACCTCACATCCACCGACGACGAACAGTTCGCGGACTCCTCGGAGGATGAGTAGGCCACGGGAGGCGCGCGCGGGGGCCTTGTGTCCCATGTGGCCCCGTGTTTTACTCTTTCTCGTCGGAGACCGCACCTTCACTTCACGGGTCTTACCGCCGCCGTTCGTGGAGACGACAGATGGAGAAGGTGGTCGCCGACGCAGAATAGAAAGGAGGTGGACGACGGCCAGCCACCGCCGTAGGATAGGTTTAGGGTTGGTTTGTGTTTTTTTGTCTAAATGTTCAAAATGTAATGAAAATCCAGCGTGTTTGTATGAATCTCGATTGGTTTATATGAAAATCCGTTCTATTTACACGAGCTTCGTCCGCTTTGTGAAAAAATGTTTGAAATGTATGTTGGCGTAGTTGGATGGTCAGCTCTTAAATCTGTGTGTGCAGATGAACACGGAAGAAAATTCATAGGTTCTGGTTGGAGATGCCTTAAGATGGCAGTCATGTATTTTTTTATTGTGAAAACATGTGGACTTTATTTAACCGTAATAATAGATACTCCGTACATCGTTTGTGAGGAATGATACAATCTTAATCATACGCTTCTCAAACCCATCAACAGTAGAAGAAAATCTAGCCAACTTAGCATGCTCATGCGCAACCTTATTGACTTCTCTATTACAATGTTCAAACCTAGAGATAGGAAAATCACACGCCAAAAAATAGCAATTATCAAAAATTGCCGCCCCCGCTCCTGCTAACCGTCCTCCATTATTCATCGCTTCAATAACCTCTAAATTATCAGAATAACAAAATGATTGCAACCCGCATGTTATGCCAGTGAAAGACCGGATCTGAGGGCCCAAAATGGCAGTCATGTATGGTTGGTTTCCCCACCGGAATATTCTTTTGAACATTGAACGATAAATAAACTGCGCTGTTTCTCAAGAAAAAAAAACTTTCCTTGTCCACAACTGCTCCTGCTCCTCTAGCCAACAAACACTTTCCGCTGAAGCAGACCGGATCTCGTGGCACCACCGCACAGCTTTCGCCTGGTCGAGCACAGTCGCCACCTTGTTCTCTGCCGGCAGCGCGTTCCCACCGACCACATCTCACCCCATCTCGGCTTGGCCGGCCACCGCCCGCGTGCGCCTGCTGGACCTCGCCGTGCAGCAGATCGAGCGGAATCGGATCCTCCCTCAGCGCTGGTGGCGCCTCCCTTGCTATTCTGAGATGAAAAGCCTAGCGGACGCCTGTGGGACGGCCACGCAAGAGGACGGCCACACTGGTGCTCGGGCTTGTGGAAGAGGGGTCGAGCAGCGAAGGGAAGGACGCGAAGGATCGCAGCGTCAGCGCCATCTATCTCGTACGCGCTCAGAGAGGAAGAAGAAAGGGAAGGATATGCTCGGAGGAGGAGAGTGGACTGCAGCTCATAGCCTCAGCATCGCCTCCACCGTACACAGGTAATTTACTTTTCTTCTTGTGTCGTTTCCATCTGATGCTTGTTAAATTGAGAGAAGGAGAGCCGATAGCAGTTCTATTACTCTGCCTTCATTCAGTTGAACTACGATTCTTTTCAGTGCTATTGTCAATCCTGTGCACATAATCATAATGTGAAATACTAAATTCAGACCGATTGTCAATCTGCTCTCTGCTTGCTCTATGCTTCTAAGCATGACATTCAGATAGATGTTTGTGTGCACATTTATTTTGCATAATTAAAATCGGTCATTGGGATCTCTGTCATCGTAACTTAAATTGAGAGAAGGATAGCTGAGAGGCTCGGATGAGCACGATGCTTGTGGAAAATTGTTCATAGCTAATTCTGTGAACTAATACCATCACAAAAGGAAAAATAAATTGAACTAGTATGTTACCTACGTTTTTGTATACAAGGCCACTTCGTTTTTCATGTCAAACTTTGACTTAAAATTTTGGTCAACATCAGCGATTGGGGAGATGAAGTAGCATTCAGTTAATGGTATGGACATTCTAATCAAATCATTTGCAACTTGGAAGTCAAAACACACATGGCATAAAACTTGTGACAACAAAATAGATCATGTTGGCTTCGGTTGATTGAGGAAGGCTTGATTTTGTCCTGTCATCAAACTAAAGGAAGAGGTTCCAATGGTCCTTTGCAGTGAGGGATTCTGGGCAGAGTGTTGCTACTGTGAATAGGTATACATGTTATTTGCCGGATGACCCTGCGCAGAAAGTAGCAAAGTTCAATTTCATTGAAATTCGGAAATTGGAAAACACGAAAGTGTGGAATGGTATACCATTGGAGTATTTTATGGTTCTTAGGTCTCTGGTGGCAGCAGGATGGTGTGACCAATTGATTGCTGCACTGTAGCATTTAGGATGGATGTTGGCTTCGGTTGAAGAAGCAAACCTTCATTTTCTCCCGGCATCGAACTAGAGTCAAAGGCTCCAATGGTCTCTTGCAGGGAGGGATTCAGAGCAGAGTTCTGCTGTTGTAGATAGGTGTACACGTTGTTTGTCAGATGACCCTGTGCAGAAAGTAGCAAATTTTGGTTTCATTGAAGTTTAAAAAGTTCAAGAACTCGAAGCGTAGAATGTTATACCAATGGAGTATTGTGTGGTTCTTGGGTCTGTGGTGGTATCGAGGTTGTGCGACTAATTGATGGCTGCATTGTACTAGCATTTAGGATAGATGTTGGTCTCCGTTGAAGAAGGAAGCCTCGATTTTCTCCTCTCATCGAACTAGAGTTAAAGGCTCCCAATGGTCTTTTGCAGGGAGGGATTCAGAGCACAGTTCTGCTGTTGTAAGTGTTTTTTTTTTGGATCACCCTGTGAAGAAAGTAGCCAAGCTCAGTTTCAGTGAAATGACCTCCACGGGGTGCCATCCCTTGATTCGGTGATTCATTGAAACAAGACCAAAAGGTTGTGGCAAATTGATACATGGCCCTGTGAAATTGTGGTTGTAAGTAACTACGAGTGTACCCCGCAAAAAAAGTAACTACGAGTGTATCTCTTTTTTAATAAGAAAATCATAAGAAGAAGAAAAACACAAAAAGGCCGTAAGGCCCACAAACAGCCCAGGTACTGGCCATCCCTACAGAAAACATGCTGTGCTATATAATCCCGGTCCCGTCCCGTTGCCCGTTCCCTCCCCCACCGTTCCCCTTCTCCTCCTCCCGCTCTGTCACGGGGAAGCTTCAGAATTCAGAGGACGCACAGAATTCAGAAGAAAGATCGGGATGATGAAGTTGACAGACTCGAAGACGCTGATCGAGGTGGAGCAACGCGCCTCCCAAGATTGGGCGGAGGCCTCGCTCGCCTGGGCTGAAGCTTCAACTTCTTGGGTGGCAGCGGTGAAGAAAACCCCTGCCGTATCTTTGGTCTCCGCGCGTTGGGCTTCAGCCGGGGGATCTTGGCTCTCGGCTGCGTACGCCTGGGCGCCAAGATCCTCCGATTCCTGGCGTCCCGGCAACAGTTCATGGACGCAAGGTTCATGCAATTGGGCAGCCGTCGGCCGCCGATGGGCGCTGGCGAGCATGAATTGGGCTGTCGCCGCGGAGAAGTTTCCGCAATGCGCCATCGATTCTTTGCCTTGCGTCCAGTCCGCAATCGATTGGGCGTCCGCTGCGGTCACCTGGGCGGAACCTGCTAGTATCTGGGAGACGTCGCTGTACCAGTGGGCCATGGTGGCCGGACTCTTTGCGGTGGCTGGCGAGAGCGCGGCCGACGCCGCAGCTTCGTCCTACGCCGGTGAGGAGCTCTAGCTTTTCTTCCGTTCTTTTGCTTCTTCTGCTTACGCTTTCTTGATTCTTGATGTTTTTCGTTGAAAGGTTGATTCTGGATGTTGTGCTGATGGTTCTTGATGTTCTAATTTCCTTGTCTTGTTTAGGTCGTCCATTGCCCCCGCTCCACAACCACCCGTGGTCGATTGCGGCGATGCGTCGAGCTGTGCGCCAGTCGGCTTCCCCCGTCAAGCCGTCAGTTGCCGTTGCCGACAGGGACCAGGCTATCCAAGAGCAGACCAAGGAGAGCGTCCGGCCGGCGGTGACCAAGGAGAAGGAATCCACCCCGGCGGACCAGGGGAGAGAGGATGAGACGGGCGCCGCCGTCAAGACGTCGGTTGTCCAAAAGCACAAGGAGAGCGTCGATTCTGTCGCGGCCTCGCAGGAGACGGCCCCCAGCTTGGCCAGCGTCGAGCCGTTGGTGACGAAGGAGAAGGAATCCACCCCGCAGAACCAGGCGAGAGGGCATGAGTCCGTCAAGCCGCCGCTGACCGAGGAGAAGAAAAGTGCCCTGCAGTATCAGGCGAAGGCAAGGGATAGGGCGGCCGCCTCCGTCAAGCCGTCCATGACCGTGACCGAGGTGGCGAAAGCCGGTGCAAGTGCCGTTTCGGTGGATCACGCCGCCGCTGGGACGACCCACGGTTAGACTGTATATTGTACCACAGCTGTATTTGTATCTGTATTGTACCTCTTGGTACCCTATATATATTGATAGACCACGCACCAGATGCGTTGAGCCAGTTTCCACCAAACCACAAAGTGTAACATGGTATTAGACTAGCTTTTCCCAACCCTAGCTGCCGCCTCCTGTCCTTGGCCACCGCCGCTCCCTCCTAGGTTGCCGCACCGCCACCAAGATCGCCATCGCCATGAGTTCTTCTGACGCTTCCTCGGCCTTTTCCGTTGCCCTGCCCGCCTCCGCAACATCACCCGCGTCGGCGCCCTTCATCCCGCCCCAGCTTGCGGCGATCCTCGCCGCCAGCACCACGAGCCAGATGGCTACGTCCACCACTTCGCGCCCTCTGTACCTCGGCTTGTCACAGTTCGCTCCAGGGTTCTTCCCTCCGCTGCCGTCCTACGCGTCGGCGCCGCTGGTGCCGTTCAGCGCGGCGCTGCCCTCGGCCCCATCGGCGCCCCCGGCCTCATCGTTCCTCGGCCCCGACCCCGTCGTGTCCGAGGCACCCATCATCTCCACCATGGCTGATGCCGTCGCCCCTGCTGGATCCTCGGTCGCCGATGGCCCGGGCAATGGTCCCTATCAGCTCACGCACCTCATCACGGTGCGCCTCACGCAGGATAATTACCTGTATTGGCGGGCGCAGATCCTACCGCTCCTTCGCAGCCGCCATCTCGAAGGCTACGTCGACGGGAGCCACCCGTGTCCGCCCCGCCTCATCCCCGCGGTCACGGCCACCGGCGCCCGGGTCTCGGCCGAAAACCCGGCATATCGCGCCTGGGTCGCACAGGACCAGGCTATCCTGGCCGCGCTCCAGTCCTCCCTGACGGAAGGAGTTGCTGGGCTGGTGGTGTTTGCCGCCACGTCCCTTGATGTATGGGCGACGATGGCGGACAGCTTCTCAGCCCACTCCTCAGCTCGCGCGTCGGCTCTTCGTCAACAACTTGTCGAGTGCAAGAAGCTCGACTCCTCCGCGCACGTCTACTTCAACAAGATCAAGACGATCGCCGACACCCTGTCCACTATCGGGGAGCCGCTTCGTGATACGGAATTCACTGACTTCGTTCTTCGGGGCCTCGATCAGGACTACGACAATCTGGTTGAGGCGGTGCGGGGTCGTGAGACGCCCCTGTCTTCCCGGGACTTGTATGCGCGCCTCCTCTCCACCGAGCAACGTGTTGACGCCCGCCATGCCGAGATGCAGCTGAATGACCCTCAGGCCCATGCAGCCTACCGTGCTGCTGGTGGCCATCGTCCACCTCGTCCTCCTACTGGCCCGCCCATGGGAGGTGGTGGCCGCCAGCCCCCTCCATCACCGCCGTCCCGTGGCCCTCCTGTGACCACCGATCGCCGTGGTCGCCCCAACGTCGACTGCCAACTGTGTGGCATCCACGGGCACTATGCCTCTCGCTGCCACCGTCGCTTCAAGCGGGATTTCCTTGGCATCGGCAACGAGAAGCAAGCTGCCATCGCCGAATAGAGTTCCGCCGGTCACCCTGGTGGTACCCACCCCGGCGTAGGCGGGTACACGCCGTCGTATTCGATCGATCCCGCCTGGTACCTTGACACGGGTGCCACGGAGCACCTGACCAATGAGGCTTCTCGACTCCAGGCGCTGGAGCCCTACCGCGGCCGTGACAAGGTCCGCACCGCTGATGGTTCAGGTATGCCCATTACTCATGTTGGTCAGGCCTCCCTTCTGTCTAGTTCCTCTCGTCGCCTTCGCCTTCGTAATGTCCTTCGTGTCCCACTTGTCACTCGTCCATTACTATCTGTTCGTAAGTTTACTTATGATAATGATGTGTTTTGTGAATTTCACCCGTTTCATCTCTTGGTTAAGGATCGAGCCACACGGGAGGTTCTGCTTAGAGGTCGCATCCATCAGGGCCTGTACGCGTTGGAGGCGCCGTCCCTTCCGGAGGTCTTCAGCGTTGTTCGCACGTCGGTGTCTCATTGGCATGCCCGGCTTGGGCATCCTGCGTCTCCCATAGTTAGCCAGGTTTTGCATAAACATGAGCTCCCTACGTCATCTAGTAATAAAACCTTAGCAGTTTGTGATGCTTGTCAACAGGGAAAGAGTCATCAGTTACCGTTTGTGTCTTCATCTCGAGTTGTTACTACTCCATTAGAGCTTGTGTTTTCGGATGTATGGGGCCCTGCCCAAACCTCTGTCAGTGGTCATAAATATTATGTCAGCTTCATTGATGCCTATAGTCGCTTTACGTGGCTTTATCTCCTAAAAAGCAAAGCTGATGTGTTTCATGTGTTCTTACAATTTCAATTGCATGTTGAGAGACTCCTCAAGCATAAGATCATTCATGTTCAGTCGGATTGGGGGGGCGAATACCGCAACCTCAATTCTTTCTTTAACAAGCTTGGGATATCTCATCGTGTTTCATGCCCACATACACATCAGCAGAACGGTGCTGTTGAGCGCAAGCACCGCCACATCGTTGAAGCTGGTCTTACACTTCTTGCTCATGCCTCCGTGCCCTTTCGGTTTTGGAGTGATGCTTTTACCACTGTTTGTTTCTTGATCAATCGAACTCCTACTCGAGTATTAAAAATGAAGACACCGCTTGAACTGTTGTTTAATGAACTCCCTGACTACACTTTTCTCAAGGTTTTTGGCTGTGCTTGTTGGCCGCACCTTCGGCCCTATAACAGCCGCAAGCTTGAGTTTCGTTCCAAAAAGTGCGTCTTCCTTGGGTATAGTGCTCTTCACAAAGGCTACAAATGTCTCCATGTTCCAACAAATAGAGTCTATATTTCTCGTGATGTCGTATTTGATGAAAATCTGTTTCCTTTTTCGAATCTGCCATCTTCCTCATCGTTGTCATCATCCACTCATAGCTCCTTTATTTTGCCTGATCAACTTGAGGATGTTGCATATTCGCCTGTGTTATTGCCTAATCACGGTGCAGGTACTGGACGTGGTGCTCGTCTCGAGCTACTTGACAAACCGGCGTCGCCCGCACCTGCTTCTGATGACTGCGTCGTCGATCGCTGCATGGGACATGCAGCGGGCGAGCGCCCCGAGGCCGTTTCCTCGGCTCCGCCTGGCCCAGCCGCTTCGTCGCCCGCGCGGCCGGCTGGCAGTGGGCCGGCCTCACTTGAGCGGTCTCCATCGCCCGCGTCGCCTCTGCCTGCCTCACCTGGGCCGGCCTCGCCTGAGCCTGCCTCGCCCGCGTCAGCTTCCTCGACTGGGCCGGACTCGCCCGCGCCTGCCCCACATGTGGCTTCGCCGCTCAGGAGCCCGTCTCCTGCACTGTCGCCTGCCTCTCCTGACGAGGTAGCGGCGGACCCGCCTCCAGCTCCTGTGGTTCTTCAACCGCATACATGTAGCCGAAGTGGTATTTACTGGCCCAAGAAGTACACTGATGGCATCGTTGCATGGATTGCTGCCTGCTTGGCTCAAGCGCAGTCAGATCCTACAGCGGAACCTCGACACTATCAAGCAGCGATGAGTATTCCTCACTGGCGTGCTGCTATGGATCTCGAGATTCAGGCTCTTCGTCAGAATGGCACCTGGCAGCTGGTCTCTCCCCGTCCAGGTATCAACGTCATTGACTCCAAATGGGTCTTCAAGGTCAAACGACACGCCGATGGTTCTATTGAGCGGTACAAGGCTCGGCTGGTTGCTAAGGGCTTCAAGCAACGGTATGGTCTTGACTACGAGGATACCTTCAGTCCTGTTGTTAAGCCAACCACTATTCGACTGCTCCTGTCACTCGTTGTCACCCGAGGTTGGTCTCTTCGTCAATTGGATGTTCAGAATGCATTTCTTCATGGTGTTCTTCAGGAGGAGCTCTACATGCGTCAGCCCCCTGGGTTTGTTGACCCTGATCGTCCTCAGCATCTTTGTCGCTTGGTGAAAGCACTCTATGGTCTCAAACAGGCTCCTCGCGCTTGGCATGCTCGGCTGGGATCTGCGCTTCGTGCTCATGGGTTTGTGCCCTCCACTGCGGATACTTCACTGTTTATTCTTCAACGACTGGAAGTCACCATGTACATTCTGGTCTATGTTGATGATATCATCCTTGTCGGCTCCTCTGCTGCGGCGACTGATCGTTTGGTTCTGGCTCTCAGTTCTGATTTTGCTGTCAAGGATCTGGGCAAACTTCATTACTTTCTTGGTCTGGAGGTCACATATCCACATGATGGTCTTGCTCTTTGTCAGCAGAAGTACTCTCAGGATCTCCTGCGGCGTGATGGCATGTTGGAGTGCAAAGCAGTCACTACTCCCATGTCCTCCACTGTGCCTATTTCTGCTTCTGATGGGAATCCCCTCTCTGCTGATGATGCTACCGAGTACCGAAGCCTTGTTGGAGCTCTTCAGTACCTCACCATCACACGGCCTGATATTTCCTATGCAGTTAACCGTGTCTGCCAGTATCTTCATGCTCCTTGAGAGCCTCACTTGACTGTCGTCAAACGTATTCTGCGTTATGTTCGCTCCACTGCCTCTTAAGGACTTCATCTTAGGCCGGCGCCTTCTAGTGTGCTCTCGGCCTTCAGTGATGCGGACTGGGCTGGTAACCCAGATGACAGGCGATCCACGGGGGGATATGCCGTGTTCTTTGGTCCTAATCTGATCGCCTGGAGTGCTCGGAAACAGGCTACAGTTTCTCGGAGTAGCACTGAAGCTGAGTACAAGGCAGTTGCTGATGCCACTGCTGAGCTTATTTGGGTCCAGTCCCTTCTTCGAGAATTGAAGATCTCTCACAGTTAGCCCCCTGTCCTTTGGTGTGACAAAATCGGTGCCACATACCTCTCATCGAATCCGGTATTTCATGCCCGAACGAAACACATCGAAGTTGATTATCATTTTGTGAGAGAACGTGTTGCACAGAAGTTCCTGCAGATCAAGTTCATCTCCTCCAAGGATCAACTTTCTGATATCTTCACCAAACCGTTGTCTCTTCCTTTGTTCATAGGTTGTAGACGCAATCTTAACTTACTGAGTACCTCAGGCCACAGTTAAGATTGAGGGAGGGTGTTAAACTGTATATTGTACCATAATTGTATTTGTACCTGTATTGTACCCCTTGGTACCCTATATATATTGATAGGTCATGCACCAGATGCGTTGAGCCAGTTTCCACCAAACCACAAAGTGTAACACCCACCAGGTCGTTACCGCCTCCGTCAAGCGGCCGCTGACCGTGGAGACGGCCCGCAAGGCGGCCATCGGAGAGCAGAAGCCCGGCAAGCTTCCGAACCTGGAGGACGCGCTTGAGTTCCCGTCCATTCCGGCGCCAGATCGCACCCGGTTGAGGCCACTAAGGGCATCTCCAGCCGTTCGGTCCCCCAGGACGCCTAAATAGAGTGGCCTGGGGGCGTGCCGGCGCTAGTTCGGCCCCTGGGGGCGATCTAGCGCCCAGTCACGCCCCCACGCGCCGGCCCCAGGATGCAGGAATTTTAAACTTGGTCGTTCCCGCTCACAAAAGACGCCGCAAATCCGGCGATCGGACGTATTCTGGCGTTACAAAAACAGAGTTCGCATGCGCAATGATCCATCACTCGGCGTTGTTGCACGCCAACTGGACACGGCCCCAATGGTTCGCCATCGCCTTGGAGCCGCGCTGCATGTAGACGCCTTTGAAGTAGGGGTCGACGAGCTTCCGTTCGTCGAACTCGGCCTTGATGCGGTCCCAGTACGTCGCCAACCTCTGGTTCGCGCCGGTGGTCGGGTCGAGGCAGACGACTTTCCATGCTTCGGCGAGGCATTCCTCCTCCTTGGACGTCCACTTGATGCGCGGTTCGCCTGACCTGGCCGCCCGCTTCTTCCTCTTCTGGCGCCCCTTCGCCGGAACAGGAGCCGGCTCATCCTCCTCCTCCTCCTCCTCCTCCTCGGGTTCCTGCGCGTCCTCGCCGTAGACGTAGCCGAGCTCGGCTTCCATGTCGCCGCTGAGATCCACTACCTCGTCCTGGGTGGCGAACCCGGGAGAGGCGGCGGCCGCGGTCGATCCTGTCGCGATGATGTCGTCCATGTCGGTCCCCGTGTCGTCGGCGTCGCCGAGGTGCGAGAAGGGCAGAGGTCCACGGTAGAGATGGGGCGTCGGCGTGGACGCGTAGGAGGCGGGCGGCGAGTAGTTGTATGGAGGGTACTGCACGCCGACGAAGGCGGGCAAGGGCGTGCGCGTAGCGGGGTGGCCATGAGGGAAGGTCACATTCGGGTTGAACCCACCGTGCGCGTCACCGTCGGCGTAGCCGGGCGACGATGGACCCCATGGAGATCCGGCGCCTTGCTGTCCCCAGGGCGCGTACTGGGCGTGGCTGACGACGGGTGGATTCATCCCCGCCTGGTCAACCGATGAGGAAGACGCCGCCAAGCGCGCCGCGTTGTCGCGGGCCTTCTTGGCGATGGCTCTGTTCCGCCTGTCGGTGGTGACTGCTTTGCGCCGCTGGACTTCCACCCTCCACTCGGCGTTCGACATGCCCGGCGGCTTCGATGGCGGCGCCCTCGGCTTCCTCTGCTTCGGCTGGACCACGGCGCCAGTCGCGTTTGCCGCCGCGCGCGGCATGGTGTACTTCTTCGGCGGCATGGCGGTGACTAGAAGGCGAGTGGGAGGGGGTTTGGCGGGAGAAAGGGGGAGAATGGCGGGAGGAAGGCGAGCGAGCGGGAGAGATGCGAGGGAAAAGCGTCAACAAACGGCGGGAAAATGCCCTCGGGTCGCTTCCAGGGCGGGCCCACGCGCCTTTTTCGCTTGCGCCGGCTCCCCAAGCGCCCCCCAGGGCGCCGGGTTTAGCCTGGGTCCGCCGGCACTAGTTTTGGCCCGAGCCGGCGAAAAACGGCCTTCTGGAAGCGCGACTGGGGCCTTTTTTTAACGCCGGCGCGGCAAAATCGCCTGGGGAGGCCTTATTGGGGGCGCGGCTGGAGATGCCCTAAAGCCTGGGCAGCTACAGCGCCAGGGCCAGGCCTGATTTGGTGGGTCGCTTCAGACATTTTGACTCATCTCGGATTATGTACATTAGCTGCGTTGCCGATTCTGTGGACTTGTAGTTACACATTGCAGATTTTGTTGCCTACTCCACTGCAAATTTTCTCTGTGATGTTCCTTGTTAATATGTGTTTAGCAGTTCATCTTGATTGATTGTGCATAACTGTGACATCTATCTATGGGATGTGTGTTTTTTCTGAAATGAATCCATCTTAATTAAGGTGCCACGGCACAACTAGGTTGAAGTTTGCCAAAAGAACAAGGGCATGACTACGTTGAATTCGTATATATCCAACCTTAGGCATGCAAGTTCGTAAAATTCAGTCAGGCTATTTGTGTGTCTGACATTTTATCATCGGCAATACTTCATTCTGGGAAGTTGAGTCACATGTTTATGGGCTGTTGCAATGAAATTTAATAAATGAACTTTTTGTTATTTCTCAAATCATTTTAGTTGATTTTTATGCCATTTGTATCCTGGGCATGCTGCGATGTTTGAAATACCAAAACTGAACTATTCTTTTTGTATGCCCTATCTTAATTCCATGGAGTTGTCGGCACTTTCATAGTAGTTTCATATAAATATTCGTTAAGCAGTAACACTGAGTTATGAATTCCTGATTAGAACAGTAGTACAACATCTCTGTTGATCGACTTCCTTGTTTTGAGATCCGCCTTCTATATTTTGAGGTTCATGTGTCTGAATCTGAATGATACACTGACAGTGGCTTTCCACTAAACGCTCTCTGCCCTATTTTTGCTACAAGTCAGCATTTTTTTAGATGCATTCTATGGGAGCGATAACTTGCTTGCTTTGGGACCTGCTGTTTTTTTATTTCAGGCTGATTTCACAGTTTTTCTTTTTGAGACAAGGCAGCTATGTGTTCATATGAAATGCGGTTCTGAAGTCCTCCAGCTCCGCGCTTCTCCGGCTCCAGGCGTGGAGCCGGACAGAATATCTGAGCTCCATGGAGTTAGCTTCGCGAAGTGTTTGCGAGCCTACAGTACAAAATGTTGAAGCTGCTAAAGACCAGCTTCATGAAATGGAGAAGCCAGGAGTTTGTAATAATTACAGGGGGATGCCACCGTGAAGTTGAAAAAAACAATTAGCGAAACAATTCCCCCGACGCCTGTGGGATGCTAGCCTCGCCTCTATTTTGTGCGAGCGCATGTGGCCAGTCCAACGTGGAGCCATTTGGGTTGCCTCTAACCGGCCCAATCTGGCGCCCAACAGACCAGTAGCCTCCCATCTAGGTCAAATCGAGAAGCTACGAACGTGTGATGACCCACCTTTTCAGGCACGTGGTCTCCGTGTGCTTCTATGCCAACCCCTTAATCGAATCGTGGGCATATACGGTAATAATGTTGCATCATACACAAAAATGTCCTTTATTACATCGCATGATCTAGAAAACAAATAGTCTTACAGACTCTAGGCACAGGCTAGCCAAATACATAGTTTTACAATAAGCAAATAGAGTTCATAACAACTACTCCCTCCGTTCAAATTTACTCGTCATGGTTTTAGTTCAGAATTTGAACTAAAACCACAACAAGTAAATTGGAACGGAGGGAGTAGAAACGAAAGCAAATCTAAGGTAGACGTCTTGATAAGCTTCATCAGAACCACGGGAAAGCATGTCGAGTGGAGGCATGAAACCCTACGTAAGTCACTCCTCGTAGTATTCACCTGCAACATGATACGTTGCAGCCACTAGGGTCAATACATTGAATGTATTGACAAGTCCAGAGTTCATTGAAAACATGTTCACCTACATGCACTTTGGCTGGTGGGGTTTAAGACTCTTTGTAGAAAATATAGTTTTGCCATATTTATTTACTAGTGGTCTACTCTAATAGTTGGACATACCTCATCACACAGTAGCCCTGGGCAGATCCTATCACGCAATTGCCCGTAAATGCAATTTGAGTATGTGGGCTTTCACATCACACAGTTGCCCCAAGCCTTTCTCCAGAGACCCTGGGCCCTCCAGTCCTCTGAGATCAGCTCCACACTCCTCTTTGGTTCAACCCATTGATTTTTAAAAGAAGAGGTGATGAGATCAAGTTGACAATTCTCTGACGAGTTGCTTAAAATTGTCTGTAACCGGGGACACGGCTAATCATGATCAATTTATACACTCTACAAAGATCTGTGTTCTTTACCCGCGATTCTCGATCACACCTTCCCGCTTGTCGTATAATTGTCACGGCAGATGTCCTTAGTGCGAGGACTTAGTCACCAGGCCAATGCATCTATGTGGTAGCTTGAGAGGGGTTGAGCGAAATCGAGAAACGCAACACAAGACAAGGTTTTAGACAGCTTCGGACCCCGGGAAACATCATCCGGTAATAACCCTACATGCTTTTTATGGCTAGGTCTCATTATGATCATGAAGGAGTCGCCGGTAAGCCGGCTCTTTGTGTCTAGCCCTAGAGATTATTCTCTGTCCCTCTTTGGGGAGCCCTGCCCCTCCTTATATATGTTGAAGGGGCGGGTTACATGTGGAGTCCTAGTAGGACTAGGACTAGTCTATCCTTTCTCACAAGTTGAATACAAGTCCAGGTCTTGCTTCCTCATAAAGGAAATATTCGTCATCCCTTTCCTCTTAAGCCGGCCCACCGGAGTATAAGCCGGCCCGCTGGGCCTTGGGCCTTGTCGTCCGTCTGATCCGCCCGCCGGGTCTCCAGTGAGTCACAATGTCCAGGCGGGTTACATGTAAACCGCCATGTCCGGACGGATCGCCAGTGAGTCGCCAAGCTCCAGCCATGTCTCTGGTGAGTCGCCAAGCCCGGCCGGGTCATGATTCCGGCCGGGTCATACCACGGGGTATATCCCCGACATTAGCCCCCAGTTTAATTTGGATTTATCCATGTTAAACTGATCCTGTAAAATAAACACAAGAACAAACTTGATAGGTTGTGCTCTGGGTTAAATATTTTCCTGAACCAGCACCTGATCATCTTTAAGTTCTTATTATTTCCTCCTGGATGAATACTCAAAGATCTTATACCAAATCTCTTTTAACAGATATGTCCAAACCTCGCCGATGCAAAAATCCAGATATTTCTTTTGAGAAAACTGGGTCAATAGGCCAGCTTCAGAGCCAATTTGCGGACATTGGTATCTTATAGAGAAATATTGTAATAAATAATCCACTTGAATCGGCTTCCAAAGCGCCGGTTTAAAAAATATTGGTCTTGAAAAAACTCATCTGACTTTCAACCGGCTTTTAGAACTTGCCGGTTTATCATTGCCAAAATATCCGGTTTGTAAATATTGATAGCACCGGGTCATAATTGTTGCAGACGCCGGGTCATAGTTATTGGTGACGCCAGGTCAATCTGATTTACTCAAAACTGAGAATTTGAAGATTTTTTTCTCCCCTTATATCCATATAACCTGTAGCCCCCAAGTCTTGAGCAGAAACAAAGTGATGACTTAAGACTTGCTTCAGTATAAATACTGCCACTTTGAAGAAATCCATGATGTTCATCTTAGTCACTAGTAAAGACTGAATACTCCATATATCTAGTCCCCAAGTGACGGGTTGTCATGCTTGCAGCAACCTGGGACTTGTAATTGCCTTATACTCATAAAAAACTATAATCAATGTAGCCCCCAAGGGCCGGGTCATTATGCAATAATGAGCACGGACTTTATAAATATGATCATATAGACTTGAACAACAACGTGTAGCCCCCAAGGGCCGGCTCAGTAAGATAATATTGAGCTGTGACTTTCTATATACTTCTTTTGAAAAGAACATCATATGATGTAACTCCCATCATGGGGCTTGTACCCACGTTCACAAGGTTAAGAGCTTTGTGCTTTACCAACTGAGCAGTGGACCCTTCAATATAATGGAATAAAACTTGTATACCTTGAATTGTTGACAGGAGCAATTGGTAGCCCCCAAGGGCCGGCTCATTATGATGTGATGAGTCAGGTCTTCAATAAGGCCAGTAAAATTGTCTTTGCGTTAGCCCCCAAGTGCCATGGTAGCCCCCAAGAATCATGCTACAGTAATGCCCCCTAATGGTGGGCATGTCATCATGATTACTATGCACGTTGCCACTTAATAAAAATCAAAGTCAAATCCAAATTTAAATTTCAAGTTAAAATAATATTTCTTTAAACGATAAAACAAAAAAATGTTCGTTGGGTTGAAAATAATCACTGCATAATTTACATGTATAAACAAACATTATTTGAGTTGCTAAAATGCCCCTAAAGTATTTAAAATAGACGCAACAGCACCTGTTCAACACATTTAAATTCAAACCGAAAATCAAATAAATTGCGAATGCCCTCATTACTTTTTGTGCAACCCTAGAATATTTCATATTATTTTTGTGAAAAGTTTCATAACTAACAAAATTCATTTGATCACTAAACTATTTAGAAAAACAATAGCTAAATTGGAAAATAAAAAAAATAAAGAAATAGAAAAGAAAAGGAGAAATCCCCCTGTTCACGTAAGCCCGGTACTGACACTGTACAAGGCCCAGCCCAGCTGGCCGGCCTTTTCCCCTACCTCTCGCAGGGGAGAGGCAGAGCCGTGCGTGCCGGCCATCCATGGCGCCAGGGCCACGTGCCGGCCATCCGCACCCTCCCTCGGCCTACTAAGGCGTCCCCCGGAAACCCTAGCTCGCCCTCGTTCATTCCCCCCTGGATCCCCATCGCCCCCCCTCTCCTCTGGCTCGATTTTGAGCTCGCAGGCTCACGCGGTCACCGCTGCCTCACCGTCGTTGACGCGTCCACCGGCCTCTCCGGCGTCCGGGAGCACATCCTGGAGGTTCGCCGCGCTCTACCGCGTCCGTTCAGAGCATTGGAACGAGGCGGGGAGCTACGTAGCCGACGCGGTCTTCGTCTTCTTCGTCCGGCCGTCGCCGTCTCGCCATCACCACCGCCTCTCCGTTCCACCCCGACCCTCCTCGGGCGTGCCAATGGATCCGTGGTGAGCTTCTCCTCCGGATCCCCTTTACTTCGCTTTGATTCGTCGCTGTTTGCCATCCCCGAGCACATCTGAGCTCGTGCGTACGCATACATAAGTGCGTGTGTGCCGCCTGACATCGCCCGCTACCGCTCCGCGCCCCTGCTGTCCACCCGCGGCCCCGCGCGTTGCCTCGCCGCTGCGCTGTCACTGCAGTCGGCCGCGCCCCGCGCACAGCCTGCGCGCCTGCTACCTTTCGTGCCACTGGCCGCCTCCCGTTCCTGCTGCGCGTGGCCGCCGGTGCTGTGTCCGCATGCGTACTGCTGTTGCTGCTCTACTTTGCTAGCTGCCGCTGCTCTGCTTTGCAGCCGCGCTGCTGCTTGCCGCTACTGCCGCTAGTGCAAGCTGCTGCCGCTGATGGCCGAGGCCGCCATGCACTCTCGCATGTGCGTGCCTAAGCACATTAGTAGCCGGCTTGGGCCATGGCCGCTGGGGCTAGTCCCTGGTTTAGATTAGGAAATAATTAATGGTTAGGTTAGTCTATGTATAGATGACATGTGGGCCTTCACTGTTAATTAAATTAGCTAATAAAACTAAATATCAGGCAATGACGGGTGGATCCCTGTCCAGTTTGACCAAGTCAAACTGCTGACTGGACTAGCCTAGTCATTGACAGGAGGATCCCACTGGACCCCTTTGACTAGTCAAACTGACCAGTCAACTGCTGACTATGCCATTGACCTGGCCCCACTGTCAGCCTCTGGTGCATTGCCGGGTGCACCTAGCATTTTCATGTATATTTTTGAATCATGTTTAATCCCAGGAATTTCCAGAAAAGGTTATAACTTTGAAAAATCATTAAAAAAAATTGTAACTCGGATGAAAAAGTTTTATATATGAAAAATGATCAGAAAAATATGACGAATCCGAATATGTTGTCCGTTCGTCCGCCACACATCCCTAGCATAGTGAACCAGCAACCGTCCCGTCCGTTTCATTTGTCCGAAAATGCCGAACGTCGGGAACACTTTCCTGGATGTTTTTCCCCTTCACCTATATCATGTAGTGCCGCATCAGAACACCCCTAGCACCGCTTATCCTCATATTATGCTTTGTGATGCTTTGATTGCTCTGTTATTTATTGTGTTCCCCCTCTGTTACTTCTTTCCAGTAAACCTTGAGACCGCTGTCGATATCCCTGTGATCGACTACGTCTCCGACGACCCTTCTTCCTTTACAACAGAGCTTCCAGGCAAGCCCCCCCCCTTGATCACCAGATATCGCCTATTCTTCTCTCTACTGCTTGCATTAGAGTAGTGTAGCATGTTACTATTTTTCGTTAATCCTATCCTGATGCATAGCCTATCTTTACTACTACTGTTGTTACCTTTACCTGCAATCCTAAATGCTTAGTATAGGATGCTAGTATTTCATCAGTGGCCCTACATTCTTGTCCATCTGTCATGCTATACTATCGGGCCGTGATCACTTGGGAGGTGATCACGGGTATATACTTATATACATAATATGTGATACATGTGGTGACTAAAGTCGGGTCGGCTCGTAGAGTACCCGCAAGTGATTCCGATGTGGGGGCTGAAGGGGCAGGTGGCTCCATCCCGGTAGAGGTGGGCATGGGTTCCCGACGGCCCCCGACTGTTACTTTGTGGCAGAGCGACAGGGCAGGTTGAGACCACCTAGGAGAGAGGTGGGCCTGGCCCTGGTCGGCATTCGCAAATAATTAACACGCTTAACGAGATCTTGGTATTTGATCTGAGTCTGGCTACTAGCCTATACGCACTAACCAACTACGCGATAACACTTATGGGCACTCGACGTCGTGGTATCAGCCGAAGCCTTCGTGACGTCAGCGACTGAGCGGCGCGCGCCGGGTTGGACCACATAACGCAACTTCCTTTGTAATGAAGGTTGCTAGGTCTGCTCACCGGCCGCGTTTGCAACGTGCAGGTGTGCAATGGGCGATGGGCCCAGACCCCTGCGCCATAGGATTTAGACCGGCGTGCTAACCTCTCTATTGTGCCTAGGTAGGGCTGCGACGTGTTGATCTTTCGAGGCCGGGCATGACCCAGAAAAGTGTGTCCGGACAAAGGGGATCGAGCGTGTTGGGAAATGTGGTGCACCACTGCAGAGAAGTTAAACTATTCGAATAGCCGTGATCTTCCGTAACATGACGACTTGGAGTTGTACCTTGACCTTATGACAACTAGAACCGGATACTTAATAAAACACACCCTTCCAAGTGCCAGATACAACCGGTGATTGCTCTCTCACAGGGCGATGAGGGAGGATCATCGGTTAGGATTATGTTATGCGATGTTAGTTGGTGAACTTATCATCTACTCTCTTCTCCTGCCGCAAGATGGAGGTTACCAGAAGCGTAGTCTTCGAAAGGACTAGCTATCCCCCTCTTATTCCGGCATTCTGCAGTTCAGTCCACATATGATATCCCTTTTCCATTTGATACCAATGCATACATATGTAGTGTAGCTCCTTGCTTGCGAGTACTTTGGATGAGTACTCACGGTTGCTTTGCTCCTCATTTTACCCCTTTCTATACCCGATTGTTGCGACCAGACGATGGAGTCCAGGAGCCAAACGCCACCATCGACGACGACTCCTACTACACTGGAGGTGCCTACTACCACGTGCAGGCCGCTGACGACGACCAAGAATAGTTTAGGAGGATCCGCCTCTTTCGATCTGTATCCCAGTTTGTGCTAGCGTTTTTAAGGCAAACTTGTTTAACTTATGTCCGTACTCAGATATTGTTGCTTCCGTTGACTCGTCTATGATCGAGCTCTTGTATTCGAGCCCTCGAGGCCCCTGGCTTGTAATATGATGCTTGTATGACTTATTTTATTTGTAGAGTTGTGTTGTGATATCTTCCCGTGAGTCCCTGATCTTGATCGTACACGTTTGCGTGTATGATTAGTGTATGATTGAATCGGGGGCATCACGCTAGGATTCAAATACGATCATGTAGCCCCCAGTGGCTTTGGCGTTGCGCCGATCAAGAGGGTACCGATAGCTATGTTCTCTTTGGTTCGAACACGACCTATGTTTGAACATGAAGCCCCCAAATGACCTTGAGAGGTTTTAACGACCCTGATTAGAATACGATCCAAGTCGGACCCAAAAGGGGTTAAGCTATGACTCGAATACGATCAAGAAGCCCCCTAGTGAGTTTGGCAGTGTGCCGATCAAGAGGGTACCGACAACTATGTTCTCTTTGGTTCGAATACGACCTATGTTTGAACAGGAAGCCCCCAAATGACCATATAAATTTTGGCATCACGCCGATCAAGAGGGTACTGACAGTTATGCTCAATGAGCAGGAAGCCCCCCGAGTGACCATAATAAGTTAAGCCATAAGGTAGGATACCCATGATTGAACCACGTATCATGGCAGCAAGTTCTCTTTGGCAATCTTTAATTTTTCCGAGAACTCGAATCTTGCGATAGATCAATTCTTTTTATACCGAAACTTTAGACCGGATTTCAAAACTTTGTGGGAGACAGATTGTCCTTGAGCCGGATGTTTGAACCGGATTTGAGAGTCTAAAAGCTTTGTAAGAGACAAATTTACCTTGAGCCGGATGTTTGAACCGGATTTGAGAGCTTCAAAGCTTTGCGTGAGAGAGATGTCTCTTGAACCGGATTTTAAACCGGAATCTTTATTTTGAACCGGAAATTTTCTGACGGCCTTTTAAGTTTTTACCAATATGGCGGTAGCCCCCGGGACCGGGTTATCTTCCCTCCAATGATCCAGAGCTCTTGAATGAGTCATGTCCTTATAGCCTCCGAGTCTTAAGGCGACTCGAGGAGTTGGCTTGAAACTCTCCATGCTTGATCATGATATAAACCGGTATATAGTTCAATAGTGAAAACTGAAATGTATTGACACCGGAGGCAACGTGGTGAGTTAATAACCTCACAATACTTGTAATATACTCCCGGTATGAGTCATTCAACAACTCAGTGACATAACGGTCACCTTTGTGGTAGACAAATTGTCCTGCATATGAAAATATGTAGACCAAAGCAATTGTTGTTTGACACAAACAATATGTGCTAATAAAATAGACTTTAGATAGATATCACCTGATACGTTAGGTCAGAAATTTCTGCCATGGAGTTGATGATCTCTATGGTGAAGTTGAAATTAACCATGAGTGAGTCGGCCACGGGAGCAGGTAGATGAGCCGGCCGCGGCGTTGTAAGCCGGTGCGGACGAGCAAGTTGTCCTCCTCGTTGTAAGCCGGTGCGGACGCGAGAGACGGCCACGACATTGTAAGCCGGCGTGGTCCTGAGAGACGGCCACGACGTTGTAATCCGGTGCGGGAATCCATTGAGTAAGGGCAACCACCTGTGCCAAATAATGTTTGGTGTGTCTCCATCTCCGCGGTATAATACCATTTTGTGATGGATAATTTTCCTGCATATAAAATACAACAGGGCAAAGTAGCTTTGCTTGGATGAATTAATATGTGCTTAAAAATAAGGTAAATAGTACCTGGTTTTTGTCGGAGGTCGATCCAGTTGTGATAACAAGGCGGCCATAAAAATCAGCCGGTAGGTACAGTCACCCGCGGCATTGCAAATGGTGCAGACGGAAAAATCAATCACAAGTGCAGTAATCTGTGCGGACGGCGAGTTAATCGCGGGCACGGTCCCGTTAATTGATGTAAACCGGGTCACAAAGACGGTGATTTGCACACGTTCATTCACCAGGGGTGGCTCAGACAGATGAGTCGGCCATGACATTGTAAGCCGGTGTAGACGGGGAGAGCCGGCAGCGGCGTTTGTAAGCCGGTGCGGACAAAAGAATTGTCCGCAGTGTTGGAAGCGGCACAGACGCAGGCAATTCGGCCATGAGCACGGACAATGAATCAATCGCGGGTGTTGATGTAGCAGGGAGCGGGGGGCGGCGTCTTACTCATGTATCCGTCCAGCGGCACCTTGTAATGTACAGGAAAGATAGCACCTCGTAATATTGTGCAGTACCGGTAGGCCGGGTTGTCGCGGGTACCCCGGGTTACATCCATGATGACAACAGTGGTAACAGGGCGGCTTGCGACGGAAAAAACACCGGGGCGCAGGCATAGCATTCGACTCAAATCCTTGGGTTTGATCCTTCTTCAGCAACTTGTCATCTGACGGTCCACGAGGCCTGAAGTACGCCGCGCTCCCGTCAGTCTCCATAATTTGATTGATCTGACTACGAATCACTGGATGTGAGCGGTGGTTTGACCCTTTGTTAATTGTTCTTCGCGTACAAAACGGCCTCCATCATCAGCGACTTGGCAGACTGTGGCTATGCAGCAGAGACAGCAGTGAGGCCGCGGAAACGAGCAACAAAGCGGGTCAACAGGGTGTGCCATAGCGGCAGCTCTCAGGTGGTTGCGGCTCTGTCTGAGAGAAAAAATCATGTATCCTTTGATCTCCTCTTGGGTGTTGCACGAGCAAAGAGAGGTCGCTGTCTGTTTCTTTATTTTATTTGCTTTTAGCATGCAAGAAGCAAATAAGGACTTTGGTCTTCACGTGGTGGAAAGAGAGTTGCTCCACGGACGGCTTTTCACGCACGGGTAGCATATGTGAGCGAGCCCGCCCTGCACATACACGTGCGCGGAATAAAACAGAGGCATGCGAGGTTAATCCGGGTTGGAAAGAAAGAGACCGGCCGTGGCGACTGAGACAGCTCGGGACCGCGAGCCGGGGCGGCTCGGGAGCGACGCAGCGGCTCAGGACCGACCACAGCGGACAGCGGCTCTCGGGCAGTACGAAGGTGCGGTAGTTCAAGGTCAGCACAGAGCAGCTCGACGCCCGACGGCGGAGCGACAACAACGGCTCGGACGCGGCCAAGGACAAACCAGTACGAAGCGACGACAGTCGGGACGCCTTGTAGTCCGGGTCGGAGTGTGTATGGCCGAGCGAATCCGAGGCAAAAAAAGTACTCCCTCTATTCCAAAAGAGGTAAAAGCACTGCAGATACCTTAACTTGCATGGAATGTGATGATTTAGTCCTAGACTTGTAAAATGCAACTCCATCATACCCCAACTTGCATGGAATGTGATGATTTAGTCCCCGACCTATCATGGCGTGACAAGTGGCAACCAGCTGGCCGGACCAGCCGTCGCCCACACTTTTGCAAACAACACCCTGCTGTTTTGCCTAATCAACCCATAGTACATGGCCACCTAAATTAAATCCATCGCCCGACACTCGCGCCGCCGCCTCCACCCCGCTTCCCCTCGCCGCCGTCGCGCGACGTTGTCGGGCGAAGCCTGTGCGGCGGCCGTCGGCGGCGGGCCTGCTCGCGCGGATGCGGCATCGCTGCCCTGGAGGTCGCGGCGCTCTCGGCGAGGATGGGCCTCGGGGCGGCGGCCCCGGATCTCCCTCCGGCGATGACGGCCGGAGTTGAGGATGGCGGCCGCGGAGGCTGCGTGGGCAACTCGGCGTCTGGCGGTGTGGCGGCGCTCGATCCGGGGCGCTAGCTTGGTCCTGTGTGTTGTGCGACTTCCCTTCGCTCCCTGGCGTCGTTCGTCGCCGCGTGGTAGGGGCTGGAGCGGCGCAGCTCGTCGTCTCCGCGTGGTGCGGGTGGCCGCCGCCACCGGTTGTGCCAGGGACGCCTGGTGCTATCGGAGGTGTTGCTGCGGCTGCTGGTGCGTGGGGTTGCGGATCTGGCTCCCGCGGTGGGTTTGGTGCTGCCCGGCTGGCTGGCTCCGCATGGTGCTTGTGCCAGCGGCGGGGCTGCTCTTGCATGTTGTTCTGTTGTTTGGCCGATGATGTGCTGAAACATCGTGATGCTAAACAGGTAAAATATCTGTTACATGATGTGCAAAATTGAACGCTAGTGCGTGCCTGAGGCCTTCTACTTCTCTCAATGATCTCTGTTCTTGACTCGCCTGTGCTGTAAGCTGTTCTTGACACCCTCTTCTTCTTTTGCTGTTTTGTACACCCGAGCCAATTGTGAGTTTTACTTACACTGTAATGAAGTGACAAGGCGCACACATTTCTGCAGTGGATACAACAACTTCTAGCTCCTATTCCGTTATCTGTGCTGATGCTAGTATGTGAAAAATGCAATGACACTTTGTTCTGAGACATCCAGAATTCTTTGGTTGCTTCCATGAATTACTTTTGGTTATGTTGGCCGTTGATGTAGTAGTATCTCAGTATGGTTCTGATGTGCCACGTGGAAGATAGCAATTCACTAATGGCTCGCCAATGAATTCACTTATAACTTTCACCAGTGAGTTGTTATATCAAGTGAAAACTTACAACAATGAGGCGTCCCTCCGGCCTTCTCCTGGTTCAATTTGAGCTACACATCTCTTGTTTGGCCGATTACTATGAAATGAGTTTGTTTTCTAAGTCATTATTTCAGTTAAGTTTGCTCAAGTTTCTCTGCTTCTAGATGTCACTTGTTACTGATCGAAAGTATGCCCTGCTTAATTATTTTTCTTTTCCTGCACTGGCCAATTAAGTCAAACATTTGAGTTACATGAAGGGCAAAATAGAAAGCTAATCCTTCCCTCACTTTTCTCGGTTGTCGTTCGAGTTACATTTAAACTTGAGCTACTCCTATTTGTGTCCAAGCTATGTTTCTCTGTTTGTTGATTTTTCTGAAACCTCTGCTGTTCTTTGGCCGATGGTGTCTTGCAAGTAAAATATCTGACACTCTTGTGCTGTAAGTTGTACATTGCTGAGGCCGTGGATAATGTTTCTCTCTTTGCATCATTGAGGTAAGAGAAGACCGTCCAAGAAAAAAATCACCACTGTAGAGACCAAATGCTAAAGAACGGGGGCATCATCCACAGCGGGGAATTGGAGGCAGATTTAATTAGGTGGCCATGTATTGTGCGTTGATTAGGCAAAATAGCAGGGTGTTGTTTGCAAAAAGTGTGCGACGGTTGGTCCGGCCAGCTGGTTGCCACTTGTCACGCTGTGATAGGCCGGGGACTAAATCATCACATCCAGTGCAAGTTGGGGTATGGTGAAGTTGCATTTCACAAGTTTGGGACTAAATCATCACATTTCATGCAAGTTAGGGTTCCTGGGGTGCTTTTACCTCATTCCAAAATATAGTGTGCCCGCGCTTTTCGAGGTCGAACTTTGACCATAAATTTAACGAATGAGACCGACTGCGACGGGAGAAAAAGTTACATAATTGAAAACTTCTTTCGAATACGAATTCACTGATATAACTTTTGCTCTCGCCGCAATTGGTCTTAGTAGTTAAATTTACGGTCAAAGTTGTAGCACGGGAATAGAGGAAACATTATATTGTGAAATAAAAAGAGTATATTGAGGCGGAGACCGCTCTTGTAGCGATAACAAGATCCGGGTCATGGCTGGTCCAGAGCGTGGCGTCTAGCGCTAGAAGGCGAGTCTTTTTTCTGTAATTTGAATTCAATTCGTTTTAGTGTGCCCAACCTGTCCATGGAAACCTTTCGGACAGCTTCTAACTTTGATCCAGAAGTTCAATAGCAGCACTACGATTGATTTGACGTGCCAGCTTTGGCCAGGCCCTATACGATTGCTTGTTCCCAGATTTGGAAAAAAACTGTCACCGCCATTGAATTATTGCACGGCGGCTTGTGCAAAACAACGAGGACGGCGGCTGCTGTAGTAGATATCAACTTGTTGTTTTCAGATTCGACGGATTGCCGGTTTTTGCAACACGTAACCCTCAATTTCTTTTGAACTCAAACCTTTAACACGTGAAGTACTTCTTTCATTCCGAATTACTTATCACAGAAATGGATGTAGTATTTTAGTTCTAGATACTTCAATTTCCGAGATAAGTAATTCCGAACGGAGGGAGTAACTAGGTAGATCAAGACGAGACTTTTGGAAAGTAATCGCCCTCTCAAATAGTAGATCCACTCCGACCTACACATATATCTACTGGTCATGCCTAGAAGGGTTCCCACAACTTACTTGGTCCAAACATAGCCCATATTGTCTCATGTTTATACATGGAAGCTACTCAACTTTGAATTTTGAACCCGTACAATCCCTTTGATACCTGGGTGGCATTTCCCACCAATGACTACACTCCGATGATCCAATCAAAACCATTCCACCCAGATCGATTCTTTAATTAAGTTGTAATTAAGTAGTCAACCATGAGGTTGTATGGTGGAATAATAATTGATGTTTCCCGATCCACGTTATAGCAGCTAAGCATCTACTCGATGATTATAAGGTTAAGTAAGTTTGGACCTAAGTTGTCAACTAATGGTTTGTACAGAATTTAACATCCTAAACTCACACACCTAACATGGCAAAACTACAATGCAAATAAAATACTGGGTAGCATGGTTAAAGTGGAACTTACCTTGGTTGTTGTTTACACCGATGAACTCCTCACAGTCAAAGGGATTGCACTCCTCATAATCTAACATTAACAAAATATAACACATATCAATCATAAGCACACAATTCATGCAAAGAGAAAATATGCAAAGTTACAAACCACACATGAGAGGGTGTTGGATTGCTTGGTTTGATTTTTACTCAACTTAGTCTTTCCAATTTGAGTTCATGGTTTGGTTGTTATTTTTCTTGATCACAACATTCAATTATGGTTAGCTAACTTTGTTCAAAATCCTAATAGGTTCAACTTGACAAACCTAGCTAAATATTTATGAACTCTAAATAAATTAAACCTCTCCTGTTAATGCAATTTGATTTGAATTTGAGATTGGACTTGCACTATTTGAATTTATTTGACCTAAGTTTGACTTTAAATTTGAAATTTATTTCTCCTAGGTCATTATGATTCAATTTCTAAGTTTAATTAACCCATTAATAATTCTACTGTTTTCTTTTATAAAACAACCAGGGTTTAATCATTATTATATTGAATTTCCATTAATTCAAACTTGATTCAATTTATTTTCAAAATATTTTATTTAATGCTCTATTATGTCCCAACCAAGTCTGGTATTTATTCTAATTGATTTTGGTTTATTTACAAATTTTATTTCCCTAAATGAATTCAAATAAATGTGAGACCAGAGTTGCTAAGTTTCTATCCTGAAACTATTTTATTATTTTATTATATATTTACCAATAGTATACTAAATTAAACAACATGTCACTAGCTAGCTTAAAAATGCAAAAGGAATAATCTAATTTGAATTTGTTGTTTAAAAGTTATGCCCTATTTAGTATTTAAAATATTATGTTCGAAATTCATATTTTAAAATTTACTTTTTTGAAAATATTATGAAATTTCATCTCCTAAGGTTTCATTTGCAAAAAGAATAATTTAATTTGGACCTCTAGATAATAAGTTATGGCAGTTTGAAGTTCTAGGGGCTTTTCTGCAAAACTATGTTTTCTTTTTAATTAACGAATTTTGTTCTCGATAATGTTTTGCATAAGATTGGCTACGTGGCACTCTTCGATTGGCTGATACCGTTTCGGAATTTAAATAAAAACGTGATCTATCCTATGCGTTGGATCTTGATCTGACGGTCTAGAACAGATCGGAGCTCACCACGGGGGCTAGCTCACCAGAGATCACCAGAAAACTCGGCACGGCTCAGGTGTGGACGAACTCGACGCTCCGCTGCTCCTTGGCGGCGGCGAGGTGGCCAAATGGATGTGGACGACGACAAGGCTCCTGATGGCCTTGGTTGGCGTCGGGGTGGACGCTTGCGATGGTGCGGGGTTGTCGGAGTTGAGAACGATGGCGTGGTGCTTCAGGTGGTGACGGCAAGCTCGAATCTGGGCGAGATCAGGTGAACCAAAAGGTCAGGAAGATCAACGCGAGCACGGGGTGATGTTTGGACACCATGCGCGACCAAATGGACGACGGAGCTCACCTGAGTTACGACGATGGCGGTCCTGAGCTTTGGGCTCCAATGAAAACGTTGACGCCGGGGGCTCTATGTGTGCGGAGGATGTCCAGGGGGTTCGCCATGGAGCGGTGGTTCTCTTAGTGTGGTTGGGTAGTCGTCGGGGGCTCTACCGAGGCATGTTGTGCGCTTCATATTGTTGCGTATCCTCTTGATGCTCTAATTTGAGCGTATAAAATCAGCGTCTTGTCGAAGGATCCGCTTATATGGCCTAACATTTCCACCCTTTAGCCCTATATCAATATTTTGAAAAAAGGTTAATCTCTATCAACTTTGCTTTTGGTTTGTAATTAAATATTTGACGTCATATTAAATGATAAAAGTGGCCAGACACGACCATCGATATGTTTTGCAGCAATTAAACATAAGAAAAATGATGGCTTGCATCTTTTCAATGTATTTTTTTACTTTACTTCATAATTTGTTTAAAAGATTTATATGTACACTTTTCATCAGACAATCAGACAGAGGGAGTAGACGTCATGTGGAGCAATCAATGGGACGAAGCCAAATGATTGGGAGAAAACAGTCAATTTCGATGAAGCTGAAAAACGAAGACTTGGGCATGATTATCTAACCATTCTAGATGAGTTTGACCATTGACTTTACAAGTATCATCGAAGAAATTCATTTCAGAAAAGGCAAAGGCAAAGCATAAACATTCTCCTACCAACCATTCGAGCAAGATCGATCCAAGCTGCCATGGCTGCCGTGCTCCCGATCTGCCTGCTTCTCGTGCTTCTCCTCGCCATCCCGCTCGTCCTCTTCAAGTCCAGGCGCCCGGCGCCTCATCGTGGCCCCGGTGGCAGGGCCGTGCGGCTCCCGCCAGGGCCATGGGCGCTCCCGGTCATCGGCCACCTGCACCACCTCGCCGGCGCTCTCCCACACCGCGCTCTGCGCGACCTCGCGCGGCGCCACGGCCCGCTCATGATGCTCCGCCTCGGCGAGCTCGACGCCGTGGTAGCGTCGTCCCCTGACGCCGCGCGCGAGATCATGAAGACCCACGACGCCTCCTTCGCGTCCAGGCCTCTGACCTCCATGCAGCAGATGGCGTACGGCGACGCCGAGGGCCTCATCTTCGCGCCCTACGGCGACGCGTGGCGGCAGCTTCGCAAGATATGCACCGTCGAGATCCTCAGCTCCCGCCGCGTCCAGTCCTTCCGCCCCGCCCGCGAGGAGGAGCTCGGGCGCCTCCTCCGCTCCGTCGCGGCGGCTTCTGCCTCGTCTTCGCCGGTGAACCTGAGCGAGCGCATATCGGCGTACGTCGCGGATTCTACGGTGCGCGCCATCGTCGGCAGCCGGTTCAAGCAGAGGGACACGTACCTGAAGATGCTGCAAGAGGGACTCAAAATCGTGCCCGGGATGACCCTTCCCGACATTTTCCCCTCCTCGCGCCTCGTGCGGCTCCTTAGCAACGTCCCCGGCAGGATACAGCGCCATAGCCAAGGCATGAAGCGGTTCATGGACACCATCATCCAGGAGCACCAGGAGAACAGAGGCCCCGACTGCGACGGCGACAAAGAAGAAGACTTGCTCGACGTGCTCCTGAGACTCCAAAAGGAAGCGGACTACCAGTATCCACTCACCACTGACAACATCAGGACCGTCATGCTGGTAAGCCCCGCTTTTGCGAAATCGCCGTGCTAGAAATTCCTCTCCGAAACTCCTTGATCAATTAGCTCCTCTGTTTCTTGATGTCGTTGTTAGGACATGTTTGGCGCCGGCAGCGAGACGTCGGCGACGACGCTGCAGTGGGCGATGGCGGAGCTGATACGGAACCCGCGGGTTATGCGGAAGGCGCAAGACGAGGTCCGGCAGCAACTCGCCGGGCACGGCAAGGTGAAGGAGGCCGACCTGACAGATCTGCGATACCTTGGGTTTGTCATCAAGGAGACGCTGAGGATGCACCCGCCGGCGCCACTGCTGCTGCCGCGCAGGTGCGGGAGCCCGTGTCAGGTTCTGGGCCTGGACGTGCCGGAGGGGGTCATGGTGATCGTGAACGCGTGGGCGATCGGCATGGACCCGGCGCACTGGGAAGCGCCCGAGGAGTTCGCGCCGGAGCGGTTCGAGCAGAACGGGAGGGACTTCAAGGGGGCAGACTTCGAGTTCGTGCCGTTCGGCGGCGGGAGGAGGATATGCCCCGGCATGGCGTTCGGTCTGGCGCACGTGGAGCTCGCGCTCGCGGCGCTGCTGTTCCACTTCGACTGGGAGCTGCCAGGCGGGGTGGCGGCCGAGGATCTGGACATGACGGAGGAGTTTGGTGTCACAGCACGGCTCCGGTCTGACCTTGTCGTGGTTGCCGTCCCTCGCGTCGCCGTGGCCACGGAGTAAACGCACTTTTGGTGATGTGTAAGTGTATCATTTTCTGATGTGCATCCTATATTCGTTGATCTTGTGCGAGTTGATTAGCCCATCGTGCTCGTCCGTACATCGAATTCCCCTTGATGCCGCTACCGCCGTGTCGTCTGCCGGCGACTGCAATCCAGTGCCCGACTACATTTGCTATGAGCTAATTTTTAGTTTATTTTAGGGCAAAACCAAACTTTATATTGCTCGAAATCCAGAGAGAGATTCCCCTAAGGGCGCGCTTGGATTGGGTGTGTTTGAATAAACCGGTATTTAACTTACAGGTGTAATTTACCGAGCTGCGAAGGAGTTTCGGCTGGAAATGAAACGGCCGACGGAGGTCCGTATATTTTCTACTACAAGGGTATTTGAGTGGAAACGACAATCCAAACATTCCCTAAAATGAATCCATATAGAGTGGTGTAAAAAAAGGATGAAGTGAATGCATTGGTGATACATAAAACTGCGCATCATGTATAGTTTGGTGTCACAAGTTTCAAAATACGAAAACTGATGCCGGAACTTGTCTGAGCGTGTTCAATTCTCGTATGCAATTGTATACGTTGCTCGTGTGGCGTGACAGGGTGACACCGGGCCCTTTGTCGATGAGTAGGCTAAGCTGGAGTGATGCTTTTTGCAGAAACACCCCTGAATTAGTAACAAATCTTATAAAAAGCCCATGAAAAGCCACTACATGTCTCTATGACGGTTGGGCCCCACCCGTCAGGAAACACACAAAGGGCAAATTAATATGAAAAATAACGAGTAAAATGCATCATAAGTCCTAGAACTATTTAAGGTGTGTCAATTTAGTTCTATAACTTTGAAACTGTAGTTTTACGTCCTAAAATTATCGAAGGTGTATCAGTTTAGTCCTATAACTGTGAAATTGTAGTTTTACGTCCTAAAACTATTGAAGGTGTGTCAGTTTAGTCCTATAACTTCGAAAACTGTAGTTTTGAGTCCCAAAACTATGTAAGTTTGTTCATCTCAAGTCCTAAAACTTGGACTGTTGCAGAATGGTCATCTCAGCCTCACCCCGCAGCAGATCGCACAACATCCAATTGCTACCCACTGATGGCTCATGTTGTGGCTGTGTCACTCTCGCGGACCTTTGCGCCAACTTTGCGGCTTCCGCACACTCTTTCGTGTTATCGAGCAGCGGCGACAATTCCCCACTTGTGGCCATGCTCGTGCCCAAACAATAACCTTCACAGGCAGCTCTACGCTAAGGGTGCCATGAGAGAGAGGGAGGGGGTGGCTTCCTCCATCCCGATTGTCTCGGGGTCTTCCCGATGGCTGCACTAAGGGAGAGGGATGTCATCCTCCATTCTGACTAGCTCGGGGTCTTCCCGACGGCCACACCAAAACTCTTAGCGAGGTTGCCCTGTAGCTCATGGCCACACAAGTGGTGGGCGAGCAGATTAGAACATGCACTGCGACGTGAAAGCGTATAGACCACTTTTTGGAAAGTCAACACATATAAAGGGCTCATTTTGAAAACATGCACCATAGATGTTGGCCATGCAAACTTAGGACTCGAGATGAATTTTTTACAAAGTTATGGGACCAAAAACTGCTACTTCGAAGTTATAGGACTAAACTGACATACCATTAATAGTTTCAGTATCCATAGCTGTAGTTTTAAAGTTATATGACTAAACTGACACACCTCCAATAATTTTAGGACTTATAATGCATTTTAGTCAAAAATAACGCGCACGGGTTCGAACCCGCGATCTCCTTCTCCAAAGGCAGTTGTGCAAGCCAGAAGACACATTCAATTTGTTGTCCACTCGTGATAATGAAGCTTAATGACCTATAGAACACCACACACACGAGCTTAAATAGGCTGTAGTCACTGTAGCCCCTTTTCATTTGTTTTTTCCTTTTCTATAATTTGGTGAAAATGTGTTAATTATAACTAGAGTAAAAATAAAGATAAAATATGCATGTGTTATAATTAATACAAATCAAAACAAAATAACTTATTTAAAAGAATGTTCATGTAACTATAAAAAATATTCACGTTTTACCTGAAAAATGAATTATAAATTAAATGATATGAAAAATGGGATGTAGTAACCGCAGCCCATTTAAGCCCCTTATGCATGTTGGTGTATAGAACATTAGGCCTACTTATCTTAGATTGGCATTAAATTTGAACTAGTCCGGTCGCTACCACAACCAGGTTTTTTGATGAGGTCTCTGGTTTGAACCCGTGTTGACACTATTTTTTCCATATGAACTTTCCCTTCATACTGTTTTCTGGTTCGGGCCCAACCGTCATAGAGACGTATAATGACATTTCTTGGGCTTTTTACAAGATTTGTTATTAATTCAGGGGTGTTTTTAAAAAAACATCACTCTAGCTCCGCCTAGTCACTGACAGTAGGCCCGGCGCCACCCTTTCATGCCACGCGAGCGGCATATATGGCTACATACGAGAATTGAACCGTGCATGCACCTTGAGACAAGTTCCGACACCAGTTTCCCGTATTTTTTAACTTGTGGCACCAAACTGCACATGTTGTGCAACTTCATGTAACACCGATGCATTTACCTAAAAAAGGATCATGGGGTTCGGCCAACCAGACTTGTCACCCCTAATCAAGAGAATGAGACAGTTTGGCTAGCCTATCAGTATCTGTATTGGCAGCTAGTCCTTCAAAGGTGAATTAGTAGTTGAACGTTGTCACCCTCAGCTTGATCTCGTTGATAATTGAGCCATAGCTTCCATGAGTACCTCTGTTGATGTCATTCACCCTTAGCTTGAAGATCCTCGGCGAGGGATAAGGCTTCACGGCATGCGACAGCTTCCAAACATGCCACATCAAGTACACCATGAACCACCAGGGAAGTGCTTCCCAAGAATTTTCCATTTTCATCCTGGGAAACTACAACCATCGATCCTCCTCTCGTGGATCTCACAATCCTGGCGTCAACATGGATTTTAGCATAACCTAGGGGGGGGGGTGCTTTAGGTCTTGTATGAGCAGCCCTTGGTGTGACCTGTGCCTATGTAGATTGTTTAGGAGTGTCGTCAACCTCTATTATGGACCTGTAGGTAAATTGATGAGTGGCCAAAGAGCTTTGGAAGATTGCCTCATGGACCGCTTCGCTCCTAGCCCACCAGATCACCCATAACGTCATTTCCGGCTAGACAAATTCCTCATGTCATAAAGTCTCAATCATGGGAAAAAGCCATTGCTTGGCACTTGGTTCTGTAGTCCCGCAAAGATGCTCTACAATTTCTCCATCAACAAGTGCCCACACGCACATGGCCATCAAGAATTCAAGCAAGGAGTGCCTTCAAGAGTCCTCAGCTCCACACAATCTGCACGTTCTCGTAGTCATCATATTCCGACGCGCTCTCACATCTTCAGTGGGTAGGGAGTGTTCAGAAAGCATCCATAAGAACATATGGATCTGTCCGGAACCACAGTCTTCCATTATCCCTTGCATGAGATAGTCTACCATTGAGTACACTACTACGCAAGAATCAACAGTTTTAGTGGACCCCAGTTGCTCAAGAGGCGTTTGAAGCTTTGAAAATTGCACTAATCTCAACTCCAACTCTTGCATTGCATGACTTCACGAAACCCTTTATCGCGGAGATAGACGCGTGTGAAATAGTGTAGGAGCAGTTCTACAACAGGAAGGACATCCTATTGCCTATCTTAGTAAGGCCTTAGGTTCCAGAACAAGAGGGCCTTCCACATATGAAAAGGAGTATCTAGCGATGGTGCTAGTCGTGGATCAATGGAGAACATGCCCGCGGTTTTCTGAATTCATCATTAAGACGAACCAAAAAAAGCCTAATTCACCTAGAAGAGCAATAGCTACACATTCCATGACAACAAAAGGCCTTCACGAAGTTGTTCGGACTACAATATCAGATGTGATATAAAAAAGGTGTTGAAAACAGTGTTGTTGATGCATTGTCCCGAAGTTCTTTGCAAGCAACATAGTAGTTGAACTCGAAGTCAGTATGTCAACCAGCGTGGCTCTTCACTATTAGGGAAAAGCCTAGCAGCAGCGCGGGTTTTGGGCCTCTCAGTAGCGCGGGGACCGGCGCTACTAATAAGGCGCTACAGCTAACGTATAGTAGTAGCGCCTGTTGTCCCACGCTACTGCTATACATGAATAGCTGTAGCGCTCTTTAGAAAAGGGCGCTGCTGATATTATCTGCAGCGCTGTTTACTGGGAAGCGCTACTGGTAAGGCGGCACTACCGCTAAATTTCCCCCCTCGCTACTACTAGTTTTATTAGTTTCTTTCCCTGCATATTTGTTTTGTATTTGTATTTGAATAGGCTTTATACAATAATCTTTAGCATATCATACACATACAAATGTAATCATATCATATACATATAGTTAGTCTCATCAAATCATGTCATCATCATAATCATCATCCAACACAAAGTGGTCTCTCGTCATCATCTCGAAAATAGCGATACAAGTCTCGATTACTTGCAAATACATCGTCATCCATCTAAACAATGATATACGCGAGAAGAGCTATCACTTTGAGTACATGAGTTCGTATCCCTCTCTTGCATTAGCGTGAACCTAAACTAACTACTGCCCGTCGCTCGGAAACCGGAAATCGGTACACCTGGGCCTGACACTTCGGCCACTTGTCGTATATATACTCCTGGCATAGCACTTCTTCGCCATCTATGATCTATGCACCTGCATCGTCATATGAGTCGATGATATGCAACATATATAGTTGAGCAACAGAAAGAGATAGACTTGGCAAAAATAGAAACAACATATCATAAGCATAAATAACAAAGTTCATCGTACCCCAAAATGCCCTAACTAGAGTGATTTTCGCTAGTCGAGGAGGAGGACGGTTTAATTACATCACAAATAATGTTTCACCGTGCATAACTCAAAGTTTTGTCATACAGAAAGTATGGACTAAACGGACACATTGTCATATATCGAAAATCACTCCAACATGTCGTTCCATCCATCCAAGTCAGGGAGATAGTCCTCGAGCTTAGTGAAAGGCTTCATGTCGAGACGCTGAGAGGCTATCCATGTTCGGACGTCTTCCCGCGACATTTGTCCTTCTCCGTAGAACATCCCTGTTTTTCCGACGACCTCCTTCATGATGATTTGGGCAAGTTCGCACTGGATGTTATAGAACTCAGCTCGAAGTCGATGATCCTCGATATCTCCTATGTCCTTTGCCCATTGCAGAATATGGGCATCGTCGGATCTAGGTGACATGCGAAGGTTCTGGTGATCCCGTCTGTACTCCAGCATGTGGTGTAGGACATAAAATCCATCATTAAGAGAATTGTTCGGTTGCTGGATGCAACAGAAGTCGGTCTTATGGCCGAAGGTGACCCTGCCGCCCCTTCTCTTCTTGTCCCTGACCTCTCCACCCCTTGCTTGGTAGTAAAACATAGCACTGTCAAGAACATCCTTGATGTGGGTATAATCCTTTTTGTGAATGTTCTTCGACGAGTCCAAGTAAAGAGCGTGGGAGAATCAGGGGTAGAGGATGATGAGGAGTGCGCGCCCTCCGTTGCGGAAAATAAGTACACCTCAAATTAACTAGCCTCCACCGTGCGAATGAATGATTGAAATCGAAGGAAGGATAGTAGCGCGGATGACTTACACGGGATGATAAGGCACGAGAATCGCCTCCTTGTCCTTATTGGCGAGCATGAAACTGACGATGTAATCCCTCGCGTATTCATGGTGCTTTGCGCAGACTCCCAAGAAGCCCTCGTGCATGTAGTACGGGTCAGTGACACAGATATGAGATATCTGCTCAACCCTGATGATGTAGTTCATGTGCAAGGCATAAAGGCGGACAAACATAAAATCCAGCTTCCTCACGTGAAACATGTCGAATATGTAATCGAATCGGAGGAAGAACTTATGCACGGGGAAGCTGTCGACGTACGATATTTGCCACGGAACGTTAACCACGTAGAGTGGGTATCCTGGATCTTTCGAGGTGATGAGGCCTTTCTCTACCCGCAGCACATCGTCATGAAGTCTCCTTAGATCGCCGAATCTGACCCGTAGTGCTGTTGCATGTAGGATTGGTTGACCGGGGATATGCCATTTATCCGCATCGGGGATATCTACACGGTCCTGAAGCCGAGGCTGCTGAGGCGGCTGGATCATAGAATCAGCTTTTTTGCCTTTCCCCGCTCTCTTCCTAGACTTCTTTACTACAGGAAGGTCGTCCATAATACGTTGAGACGGCAATTCAGGCACCGACTCATGACGCTCAAACCCTGAGGAGGCGCCAGTATAGACATACTGTTCAACGCCATCGTCGTCCTCATCCTCATCCATGGCGACGTCATCAGCGACTAATGGAGCCTCCTCCTTACCCCGTCCTCTATCATCCAACCCGAGACCCGACGCTAATTGGGTAGGTGGGGTGTTGATGTTCATACCTTGCTGAGGCTGCATGCTCGTGGGTGTGCTCCCGGCCGCCTCCAGACGAAGCAGACTCTTTGGCCACAGCAAGACCCACCCATTGCAACAATCACCAAGCCACCGCGGTGTCTCGTTGTCATCCCCCACTAGTATTGGAGGAGGCAAATTCTCGTGGCCCGGTTTGACACTGGCCACGGAAACCTTGAAGACGTTCGGGGGGATCGGCCGGCTGTGGAACAATGGTTCCTTCGACTCCATTATCGTCGCCTTCCCCACATCCACCTTCTGGTCGCCGGTGGTGTACAATATGGTGCATGGGGTTTCATCGGCCTGCAAAGAAAAGTCTACGACGTGAGACATTCGAAAGGTAACGAAAACGGGAGATTATACATTTATATTGAAGGGGGTCGGTGTGACAGATACCGTGAGGGCGTCGAGCTCAGCCAAAGACGAAGCACCACCGAGCACGTCCGGTGCGGGAGCCGGTGCGGGAGCAAGTGCAGGAGCCGATGCTGGAGCAGGTGCTGGTGCAATGCTAGTCGAGCTCCTCCCCAAGAAGTCAGCAAGGGGAAAGTCCTCTGCATTTTTTTCTGGATTTTGCCTTGTCCAAGTGAAAACGCCCGTCACCAAGGAAGTAGACAAATCTGCAACCACCTGTTTTGCGGCAGCTACCGCTATTGCGACTGTCTGAGATGATTTCTTCTCAACTGCAATCTCAACCTTCTTGTCGATGTTTTCTTCAGTTAACCTCCGTCTTTCCTTTCTCTCCTCTGTGGTCTCACGGTAGTACTTCTTCCACGTGGCACCGTCTCCGACACCGTGCACGCGTCCATACGATGGTCGAGTATCCACCGGTTGTCGTTTCAATATGTTCAACGCCCGGTTGAATGGAGTGTACCACTTGGGCCTCGCCAATGCCTCAGACGGCGAGTCGCTTTTGGCCGCAATCCGGTGCTGCTCTCTCTGCAAAAGGCACAAGGATCATTTACAAATATGACTAACGTGTGCAGTCGAATTGATCAGAAACTAAAATTACCATCAGTCTCATGAACTCTGTAATGACCGGTTTTGTCTCGTAAACCTTCTTCACTGGGTCCCAACGGTGCCGGGCCCTGAGGACGTCACGCTCCTGCGGGACGGTGAAATCCGCCAAGGGGTCTGGGATGCCCAGACTCGAGGCTTCCGCGTCCTCCTTGGCCCATTTGGACCTCTTTCCGCTATAACCACGGCTTCCGAGGTGGTGGCTCCCAATGTTCCTCTCTTGAAGCCCCTTCATATACTTAGACTTTTTTGGCAGCTTCGGCCTCGCAAGCCTCCTTGAATATTTGAAACTCTTCTTCCGTGATTGTCGAATTATCCTTTACAATCTCGGAGTAGGGTTCCTTCTTGTCGATGATCTTTGCTTTCACTCGATTTTTCCAGGCGGCCAGTGCGTCGCTAAACTTGGTCATGTCGTGTTTGTTTATCTTCTTCATTGCCGGGTCCACGTCTGGATCTTCATAATCCTTCTCATTCCGGCCCGGGAACAAGAATATCTGGTGAAACTTCTTTAGGAGGGAGCTCCTCATATTTTCTATCTTCTATAGTTTGTCATCGTTGATGGTGGCGGTTGTCCGTACGATACAGCCTATTTGATTGCCGTAGCATCGACGCGCTTCCTGGGGCGCCTTTGGCTCAAAGTTGCCGTCGTCCACTTCCGTGACCACCAGTCTAGTAGTCCTGAGTTTGTTAGGAAGCCGTTGCCTCTTTTTGCTTTTGGTTCTACACCGGCTCCGCTCCCTGAGGCAACGCCGGTCTCAGTCTTAGTGCCGGTCTCGATGCCGGTCTGAGTCTCAGCGCCGGTCTCAGTCTCAGCACCGGTCTACGTGTCGGTCTCAGTCCCCGATGCCACCGGTTGATCGTCGGCAAGGCTAAAAAATTCGTCTGCCGCCCGGTAGACGTTGTCGCAATCACCAGAACCCTGTCCTTCATCGTTGCTAGCCATGTTTCCTATGATTAAATCTACTCAATTAATTCTAGACCTAATAAAATGAATAATGACATAAAAAGGCCTATTGTTTTGCAGGAATGTTGACTCCCTCCTGGTACGACAAATCCCAGTCACTCGATATGTCCTAGTTTGTAGCACAAGTCATGCCGAAATTCACGGAAAATTTCGGCATGACCTTTGCTAAAAAGTGGACAAATCGAGAACCTGAAATTTGCCGGAACAGAAATGAATCAACATTCCGGCAAAACATAGGCCACTCAGCATCATTCCCTGGAAACAACAAAGCCACTTGGGCACAATCGAACAAGTTCAATGAAAAGATATAACATGAGCAAACACTATTGAGGAATTTGCATATAACATGGCCACTTCAATGAAAAGATATAATCAACAATAATATAATATGCAAATGAACATCAATGACATATATCATATAAAAACAGTCTTGTTTTTTGTTTCCATAGCAACAATTAGTTTGACCAAGTTTTTGAAAAGAAAAACAATTCCGTTTTTTGTTTATAGCTAAATGCCATAGCTACTGTTTTTTATTTATAGCTAAATCTTTTGTTTTTTGTCTAAAGCTAAAAGTCTAGGAACTCCATTTTCTCTAACCTTCCGACCTCACCAAAATTTCCACAACAAGACCTTAGTACCTACACCCAATTTCTTCAAAAATATTCAGGTCCATAGTCCAAATATTTTTTATAGCTAAGTGTTTTTTTGTTTATAGCCTCTGTTAATTTAAATCTAAATGCTACTATTATTTATATACCCTCTATTAGTTTAAAGCTAAATGGAATTACTATTTAGGCATTTTCATAAAAATTGCCCTAGCTAATTTCCTAAAAAAATTGCTAATCATTTTTCCTAAATGCTATAAAATGCCTACTGTCCTAAAAAAAATCTAGGGTTCATATGAACACCTAGGGTTCATATGAACATCAACACAGTATTAACATATATATGAATTGCCCTAGCAGAGAGAGAGAGGAGGGTAGGAGACAGGAGAGGCAGAGCCTTACGGTCGGCGGCGAGGGCAGGCTCTGGCTCGGGCGGCGGCGGTGAGCTCGAGGGAGGCGACGGCGAGGTCGACGATGGCCTCGGGCAGCGGCTGTGAGGTTGAGGGCGGCCTTGGGCGGCGGCGGTGTGGTCGAAGGCGGCGGGCGGCGGCGGTGTGGTCGAAGGCGGCCTCGGGCAGTGGCGATGTGGTCGAAGGCGGCAGGGCGACGACGGCGATGGAGCAGTTGGGGGATAGGGGGGCCGGGAGTAGAGAGGGGGGAAAGGACTTAGCGAAATTTTGAGCCTGGGCTGCCGGGATTTGAGTCAAACTAGCAGTAGCGCGTTTTGCCGAAACGCGCTATAGCTAAGATAGCTATAGCGTGTTCCAGAGAAACGCGCTATAGCTATTCCTTTCTATTTTATTTTTATTTTTCTTTTGTTTTCTTTACATTTTCTTTTTTTCATTTTTCCTTTTTCTATTTCTTTCATTTTCATTTACTTTTCTACTTATTTTTCTATTTATTTTCTTTTTCATAGCAATAGCGCTCTACAGCATAAACACGCTGCTACAAAGTTTTTAGCAGTAGCGTGCTTCTGGGTGAACCGCTACTACTATTCCTAGCCTACCGACATTAGTGAGGGAATTTTAGTAGTAGCGCTTTTTTGTGAAGACGCGCTACTGCTAAAACAATAGTTGTAGCGTGGTTTTGCAACAAGCGCTACTACTAAGTAGAGCTAGCGCCGAGTTTTGACCAACGCTACTGCTATACCTCTGTGTATAAGGTTTTCCCTAGTAGTGCTTGAAGGTCACACAAGGTTACAAATAAGAACCAAAATCACAATAGCGCATTACTCCATTGGCTTTAGCACCAGTAGCCAATGGCAAGTTCACCTTCCACCAAGGAGTGCTCAGGTTTTGGGCATGAGTGTGGTTAGGCAACAATCCGAAGTTACAGAATCAAATCATGTGTTCCCTACATGATATCGTGGTGGGCGCACACTCAGGCTATTCGGCTACAGATAGCAGGATCAAGCAGTTGTTCGCATGGGCGGGGATGAAATCTCACATCAAAGCACATGTGCAAACGTGCCAAATTTGCCAGCAGGCAAAACCCGATCGATCACTGTACCTAGGTTTGCTTCATCTTCTGCCTGTCACTAAACGTTGTTGGGACGTGGTCTCTCTTGACTTCATCGAAGGATTACCAGTTTCTGGAAGAGCAAACCATATCTTGGTGGTGGTTGACACATTTTCCATGTAAGCCCACTTTCTGCCAATATCATATCCGTATACAGTTCAACGGGTTGCGCAACTGTACATTGACAACATATACAAGTAACGGCATGCCAAAAGCCTTGGTCTCTTCTAGGGTTGCAATATTTATGAGCAAAGTGTGGCAAGCAATCTTCACCTTGTAAGGAGTAGAACTGAAAACGAGTTCAACATACCATCCTCAAACGGATGGGCACACGGAATAGGTCAATTAGTGTCTGGAGACGTATTTGAGATGTTTTGTTCAGAGCGCACCAAAAAATGGAGCAACTGGTTGGCTCTAGCTGAATTCTGGTACACCACAACTTTCCGTTCAACTATGGGAAAACACCATTCTTGGTGGTTTATGGAAAGGAGCCAATGCAGCTGGGCATCTACTAGAACAGAAGACACAAAAACCTGAACTAAATGCATAGCTGGAAGAGAGACAACAAATGTAGGATGTGCTACAAAAACATTTGACACATGCGAAGCAAATTATGAAAGATCGGGCTAATAAAAAAAATCCTAACGCGAGTTCCAAGTGGGGGATCAAGCCTTTCTCAAGCTTCAACCATATATCCAAAGATCAGTGGCTTGTCGAGCTAATCACAAACTGAGCTTCAAGTTCTTTGGAGCTTTCCTGGTGATTAGGTGCATCAATGCAGTCACTTACGAACTCCAACTACTGGGGGCCCTCAATTTTCCTGACGTTCCATGTTTCTCAGCTTCGTCACGCTTTGATCCTAGTTACGAATGAGTCATCTCATTTTCCTGCAGTTTCAGGTGAGCCCAATACTCCGGTGGAGATCCTAGATCATTGTTGGAGCCACAATGCATGCAAGGTTCGCGAACAAGTCCTCATACGCTGACAAGACGAAGCGGCGATACAAGAAACATGGAATACCTCGAAGATATCAAGCGTTGTTTCCCACGAGCTCCGCCTTAGGGTCAAGACAGTTCTGAAGAAAGAGGGGGTGCCAGCAACCTAACAAGTGGAGATGCATCACACCAAGGTCGGGAGAGGAAGAGCAACCGACCCAGGGGAGAAATGAGGCATAACCACAAGTTTAAAAGGCTGCACTAGGTATCCTACATGTTCGTGCCTACGGTCTAGTAAATGTGGGGGTGACCGTCGATTTGTTGCGTCGATCATCGACAGTTCAACATTTTTTTGAGGTTCGGTCGTCAATTTGTTGCGTACAATAAGATGGATGAATGAATTAATGGCCCAGCCCGGTTAGTCAGGGATTGGTTGATCATGTACCACAATGAGGAAATAATTAAGATGATATAGTTGAAGGAAATATGCCCTAGAGGCAATAATAAAGTTATAATTTATTTCCTTATATCATGATAAATGTTTATTATTCATGCTAGAATTGTATTAACCGGAAACATAATACATGTGTGAATACATAGACAAACAGAGTGTCACTAGTATGCCTCTACTTGACTAGCTCGTTGATCAAAGATGGTTATGTTTCCTAACCATAGACATGAGTTGTCATTTGATTAACGAGATCAAATCATTAGGAGAATGATGTGATTGACTTGACCCATTCCGTTAGCATAGCACTTGATCGTTTAGTTTGTTGCTATTGCTTTCTTCAGGACTTATACATGTTCCTATGACTATGAGATTATGCAACTCCCGTTTACCAGAGGAACACTTTGTGTGCTACCAAACGTCACAACGTAACTGGGTGATTATAAAGGTGTTCTACAGGTGTCTCCGAAGGTACTTGTTGGGTTGGCGTATTTCGAGATTAGGATTTGTCACTCCGATTGTCGGAGAGGTATCTCTGGGCCCTCTCGGTAATGCACATCACTTAAGCCTTGCAAGCATTGCAACTAATGAGTTAGTTGCGGGATGATGTATTACGGAACAAGTAAAGAGACTTGCCGGTAACGAGATTGAACTAGGTATTGAGATACCGACGATCGAATCTCGGGCAAGTAACATACCGATGACAAAGGGAACAGCGTATGTTGTTATGCGGTTTGACCGATAAAGATCTTCGTAGAATATGCGGGAGCCAATATGAGCATCCAGGTTCCGCTATTGGTTATTGACCGGAGACATGTCTTGGTCATGTCTACATAGTTCTCAAACCCGTAGGGTCCGCACGCTTAAAGTTCCGGTGACGATTATATTATGAGTTTATGTGTTTTGATGTACCGAAGGTAGTTTGGAGTCCCGGATGAGATCGGGGACATGATGAGGAGTCTTGAAATGGTCGAGACGTAAAGATCGATATATTGGACGACTATATTCGGACATCGGAAAGGTTCCGAGTGATTCGGGTATTTTCGGGGGTAACGGGGAGTCACGGGAATACAAGGAAGAAGTAATGGGCCTCATGGGCCAAGTGGTGGAAGAGAGGAGGCAGGGCGCGCGGCCCCCCTAGCCCAAACCGAATTGGACTAGGGGGCCGGCCCCCCTTTCATCCTTTTCCTCCTTCTCCTTCCTTCTCCTTCTCCTCCTTCCTTTCCTCCTCCTAGTAGGAGTAGGAAAGGGGAGTCCTACTCCTACTAGGAGGAGGACTCCTCCTCCTGGCGCGCCATAGAGGGCCGGCCGGCCTCCCCCTTGCTCCTTTATATACAGGGGCAGGGGGCACCTCTAGACACACAAGTTGATCAGTTGATCTCTCCCAACCGTGTGCGGTGCCCCCCTCCACCATATTCCACCTCGGTCATATCGTAGCGGTGCATAGGCGAAGCCCTGCGTCGGTAGCAACATCATCACCGTCACCACGCCATCGTGCTGACGGAACTCTCCCGTGAAGCTCTGGATCGGAGTTCGCGGGACGTCATCGAGCTGAACGTGTGCTGAACTCGGAGGTGCCGTGCGTTCGGTACTTGGATCGGTCAGATCGTGAAGACGTACGACTACATCAACCGCGTTGTGCTAACGCTTCCGCTTTCGGTCTACGAGGGTACGTGGACAACACTCCCCCCTCTCGTTGCTATGCATCACCATGATCTTGTGTGTGCGTAGGAAAATTTTGAAATTACTACGTTCCCCAACAGTGGCATCCGAGCCAGGTTTTATGCGTTGATGTTATATGCACAAGTAGAACACAAGTGAGTTGTGGGCGATATAAGTCATACTGCTTACCAGCATGTCATACTTTGGTTCGGCGGTATTGTTGGATGAAGCGGCCCGGACCGACATTATGCGTACGCTTATGCAAGACTGGTTCTACCGACGTGCTTTGCACACAGGTGGCTGGCGGGTGTCAGTTTCTCCAACTTTAGTTGAACCGAGTGTGGTTACGCCCGGTCCTTGCGAAGGTTAAAAGAGCACCAACTTGACAAACTATCGTTGTGGTTTTGATGCGTAGGTAAGAACGGTTCTTGCTCAGCCCGTAGCAACCACGTAAAACTTGCAACAACAAAGTAGAGGACGTCTAACTTGTTTTTGCAGGGCATGTTGTGATGTGATATGGTCAAGACATGATGCTAAATTTTATTGTATGAGATGATCATGTTTTGTAACCGAGTTATCGGCAACTGGCAGGAGCCATATGGTTGTCGCTTTATTGTATGCAATGCAATCTCCCTGTAATGCTTTACTTTATCACTAAGCGGTAGCGATAGTCGTAGAAGCATAAGATTGGCGAGACGACAACGATGCTACGATGGAGATCAAGGTGTCGTGCCGGTGACGATGGTGATCATGACGGTGCTTCGGAGATGGAGATCACAAGCACAAGATGATGATGGCCATATCATATCACTTATATTGATTGCATGTGATGTTTATCTTTTATGCATCTTATCTTGCTTTGATTGACGGTAGCATTATAAGATGATCTCTCACTAAATTTCAAGATAAAAGTGTTCTCCCTAAGTATGCACCGTTGCCAAAGTTCGTCGTGCCCAGACACCACGTGATGATCGGGTGTGATAAGCTCTACGTCCATCTACAACGGGTGCAAGCCAGTTTTGCACACGCAGAAATACTCGGGTTAAACTTGATGAGCCTAGCATATGCAGATATGGCCTCGGAACACTGGAGACCGAAAAGTCGAGCGTGAATCATATAGTAGATATGATCAACATAGTGATGTTCACCATTGAAAACTACTCCATTTCATGTGATGATCGGTTATGGTTTAGTTGATTTGGATCACGTGATTACTTAGAAGATTACAGGGATGTCTTTCTAAGTGGGAGTTCTTAAGTAATATGATTAATTGAACTTAAATTTATCATGAACTTAGTCCTGGTAGTATTAGCATATCTATGTTGTAGATCAATAGCTCGCGTTTAGCTCCCCTGTTTTATTTTTGATATGTTCCTAGAGAAAACTAAGTTGAAAGATGTTAGTAGCAATGATGCGGATTGGATCCGTGATCTGAGGTTTGTCCTCATTGCTGCACAGAAGAATTATGTCCTTAATGCACCGCTAGGTGACAGACCTATTGCATGAGCAGATGCAGACGTCATGAACGTTTGGCTAGCTCAATATGATGACTACTTGATAGTTTAGTGCACCATGCTTAACAGCTTAGAATCGGGACTTCAAAGACGTTTTGAACGTCATGGATCATATGGATGTTCCAGAAGTTGAAGTTAATATTTCAAGCAAATACCCGAGTTGAGAGATATGAAGTCTCCAACAAGTTCTATAGCTAAAAGATGGAGGAGAATAGCTCAAGCAGTGAGCATGTGTTCAGATTGTCTGGGTACTACAATCGCTTGAATCAAGTGGGAGTTAATCTTCCAGATAAAATAGTGATTGACAGAATTCTCTAGTCACCATCACCAAGTTAGTAGAACTTCGTGATGAACTATAGTATGCAAGGTATGATGAAAACGATTCCCGAGCTTTTCATGATGATGAAATCGATGAAGGTAGAAATCAAGAAAGAGCATCAAGTGTTGATGATTAACAACACCACTAGTTTCAAGAAAAGGGCAAAGGGAAATAAAGGGAACTTCAAGAAGAATGGCAAGCAAGTTGCTGCTCAAGTGAAGAAGCCCAAGTATAGTCCTAAGCCTGAGACTAAGTGCTTCTACTGCAAAGGGACTGGTCACTGGAAGCGGAACTGCCCCAAGTATTTGGCGGATAAGAAGGATGGCAAAGTGAACAAAGGTATATTTGATATACAGATTATTGATGTGTATTTTACTAGTGTTCGTGGCAACCCCGCGGTATTTGATACTGGTTCAGTTGCTAAGAGTAGTAACTCGAAACGGGAGTTGCAGAATGAATAGAGAATAGTTAAGGGTGAAGTGACAATGTGTGTTGGAAGTGGTTCCAAGATTGATATGATCATCATCGCACACTCCCTATACTTTCGGGATTAGTGTTGAACCTAAATAAGTGTTATTTGGTGTTTGCGTTGAGCATGAATATGATTTGATCATGGTTATTGCAATACGGTTATTCATTTAAGTAAGAGAATAAATTGTTGTTCTGTTTACATGAATAAAACCTTCTATGGTCATACACCCAATGAAAATGGTTTGTTGGATCTCGATTGTGGTGATACACATTCTCATAATATTGAAGCCAAAAGATGCAAAGTTAATAATGATAGTGCAACTTATTTGTGGCAGTGCCGTTTAGGTCATATTGGTGTAAAGCGCATGAAGAAAATCCATGCTGATGGGCTTTTGGAATCACTTGATTATGAATCAGTTGATGCTTGCGAACTGTGCCTCATGGGCAAGATGACTAAGACTCCGTTCTCCGGAACAATGGAGCAAGCAACTGACTTATTGGAAATAATACATACTAATGTATGCAGTCCGATGAATGTTGAGGCTCGCGACGGGTATTGTTATTTTCTGACCTTCACAGATGATTTGAGCAAATATGGGTATATCTACTTGATGAAACATAAGTCTGAAACATTTGAAAAGTTCAAAAACTTCAGAGTGAAGTGGAAAATCATCGTGACAAGAAAATAAAGTTTCTACGATCTGATCGCAGAGACAAATATTTGAGTTACGAGTTTGGTCTTCAATTAAAATAATGTGGAATAGTTTCACAAAATTGTGCCACCTGGAACACCACAGCATAATGGTGTGTCCGAACGTCATAACCGTACTATTATTGGATACAATGCAATCTATGATGTTTCTTACCGATTAACCACTACAGTTTTGAGGTTATGCATTAGAGACAGCTACATTCACGTTAAATAGGGCACCATCTAAATCCGTTGAGACGACACCGTATGAACTATGGTTTGGCAAGAAACCTAAGCTGTCGTTTCTTAAAGTTTGAGGTTGCAATGCTTATGTGAAAAAGTTTCAACCTGATAAGCTCAAACCCAAATCGGAGAAGTGCATCTTCATAGGATACCCAAAAGAAAATGTTGGGTACACCTTCTATCACAGATCCGAAGGCAAGATATTCATTGCTGAAGATGGATCCTTTCTAGAGAAGGAGTTTCTCTCGAAAGAAGTGAGTGGGAGAAAAGTAGAACTTGATGAGGTAACTGTACCTGCTCCCTTATTGGAAAGTAGTTCATCACATAACTCTGTTCCTGTGACTACTACACCAATTAGTGAGGAAGCTAATAATGATGATCATGTAACTTTAGATCAAGTTACTACCGAACCTCGTAGGTAAACCAGAGTGAGATCCGCACCAGAGTGGTACGGTAATCCTGTTCCGGAGGTCATGTTACTTGACCATGACGAACCTACTAACTATGAGGAAGCGATGATGAGCCCAGATTCCGCGAAATGGCTTGAGGCCATGAAATCTGAGATGAGATCCATGTATAAGAACAAAGTATGGACTTTGATTGACTTGCCCAAAGATCGGCGAGCCATTGAGATTAAATGGATCTTCAAGAGGAAGAGGGACGCTGATAGTAGTGTTACTATCTACAAAGCTAGAATTGTCGCAAAAAGGTTTTCGACAAGTTCAAGGTCTTGACCACGATGAGAATTTCTCACTCGTATCTATGCTTAAGTCTATCCGAATCATGTTAGCTATTGCCGCATTTTATGAAATCTGGCAAATGGATAAACAAAACTGCATTCCTTAATAGGATTTATTAAAGAAGAGTTGTATATGATGCAACCAGAAGGTTTTGTCGATCCTAAAGGCACTAACAAAATATGCAAGCTCCAGCGATCCATCTATGGACTGGTGCAAGCATCTCGGAGTTGGAATATACGCTTTGATAAGTTGATCAAAGCATATAGTTTTATACAGACTTGCGGTGAAGCCTGTATTTACAAGAAAGTGAGTGGGAGCACTACATCATATTCTAAAAAGTATATGTATGACATATTGTTGATCGGAGATGATGTAGAATTATTCTGCAAATCATAAATGAATGTTTGAAAGGAGTTTTTTCAAAGAAAGACCTCGGTGAAGCTGCTTACATATTGAGCATCAAGATCTATAGAGATAGACCAAGACGCTTGATAAGTTTTTCAATGAGTACATACCTTGACAAGATTTTGAAGTAGTTCAAAATGGAACAGTCATAGAAGGAGTTCTTGCCTGTGTTACAAGGTGTGAAGTTGAGTAATACTCAAAACCCGACCACGGCAGAAGATAGAGAGAGAATGAAAGTCATTCCCTATGCCCCAGCCATAGGTTCTATAAAGTATGCCATGCTGTGTACCAGACCTATTGTATACCCTGCCCTGAGTTTGGCAAAGGAGTACAATAGTGATCTAGGAGTAGATCACTGGACATTGGTCAAAATTATCCTTAGTGGAATAAGGATATGTTTCTCGATTATGGAAGTGACAAAAGGTTCGTCGTAAAGGGTTACGTCGATGCAAATTTTGACACTGATCCAGATGACTCTAAATCTCAATCTGGATACATATTGAAAGTGAGAGCAATTAGCTAGAGTATCTCTATGTAGAGCATTGTTGACATAGAAATTTGCAAAATACTTACGGATCTGAATGTGGCAGACCTGTTGACTAAACTTCTCTCACAAGCAAAACATGATCACACCTCAGTACTCTTTCGGTGTTAATCACATAGCGATGTGAACTAGATTATTGACTCTAGTAAACCCTTTGGGTGTTGGTCACATGTCGATGTGAACTATGGGTGTTAATCACATGGTGATGTGAACTATTGGTATTAAATCACATGGCGATGTGAACTAGATTATTGACTCTAGTGCAAGTGGGAGACTGAAGGAAATATGCCCTAGAGGCAATAATAAAGTTATAATTTATTTCCTTATATCATGATAAATGTTTATTATTCATGCTAGAATTGTATTAACCGGAAACATAATACATGTGTGAATACATAGACAAACAGAGTGTCACTAGTATGCCTCTACTTGACTAGCTCATTGATCAAAGATGGTTATGTTTCCTAACCATAGACATGAGTTGTCATTTGATTAACGGGATCACATCATTAGGAGAATGATGTGATTGACTTGACCCATTCCGTTAGCATAGCACTTGATCGTTTAGTTTGTTGCTATTGCTTTCTTCATGACTTATACATGTTCCTATGACTATGATATTATGCAACTCCCGTTTACCAGAGGAACACTTAGTGTGCTACCAAACGTCACAACGTAACTGGGTGATTATAAAGGTGCTCTACAGGTGTCTCCGAAGGTACTTGTTGGGTTGGCGTATTTCGAGATTAGGATTTGTCACTCCGATTGTCGGAGAGGTATCTCTGGGCCCTCTCGGTAATGCACATCACTTAAGCCTTGCAAGCATTGCAACTAATGAGTTAGTTGCGGGATGATGTATTATGGAACGAGTAAAGAGACTTGTCGGTAACGAGATTGAACTAGGTATTGAGATACCGACAATCGAATCTCGGGCAAGTAACATACCGATGACAAAGGGAACAACGTATGTTGTTATGCGGTTTGACCGATAAAGATGTTCGTAGAATATGTGGGAGCCAATATGAGCATCCAGGTTCTGCTATTGGTTATTGACCGGAGATATGTCTCGGTCATGTCTACATAGTTCTCGAACCCGCAGGGTCCGCACGCTTAAAGTTTCAGTGATGATTGTATTATGAGTTTATGTGATTTGATGTACCGAAGGTAGTTCGGAGTCCCGGATGAGATCGGGGACATGACGAGGAGTCTCGAAATGGTCGAGATGTAAAGATCGATATATTGGACGACTATATTCGGACATCAGAAAGGTTCCGAGTGATTCGGGTATTTTCGGGGGTACCGGGAAGTTACGGGAATACAAGGAAGAAGTAATGGCCAAATCCTATTTGGCGCCTTCAGCGCGAAATACAGTGTTACTGGTAAAGGGCGCACACCCCCCTCCCACTCTGCGCGACGAGCGGGCCAGCCCACATGCTCCCTTCTTTTTCTAAACTGATGCAAAAATACAGGTACCGGGGGGTTTCGAACACGCGAAGTCGTGAGTAAGTGGGAGACACGATAACCACCACGCCACTTGTCGTTCTACAAACAAGTACTTTTCTTACCTCTTTTGTTCTTTCTTTTTGTTTCTTCCTTTTTTTTCTTTTTTCTTCTGTTCTTCCCTTTTTCTAATTCGACGAAAAAAGTTCACTGGATTTCATGAACTATTTTCAACTTCGACGAACTTTTGCAAAATTTGATGAACTATTTTTCAAGTTTAATGAACTTTTTTCAAATGTGGTGAACATTTTTGCAAGTTGAATGAACTTTTTTCAAATTTGGTGAACTTTTTTGAAAATGCGACGATTTTTTTCCAAAATTCAATGAACTTTTTAAAATTTGATGAACTTTTAAAATTTTGATGGACTCTTTTTAAAAATCGATGAACTTTTTTCAAATGCGGTGAACACAAGTTCAATAAAGTTTTTTAAAATGCGATGATTTTTTCCAAAATTCGATGAACTTTTTTTAATTTGATGAACTTTTCTAATTCCGATGAACTATTTTAAAAATCGATGAATTTTTTACAAAAGATATGAAATTGTTGCAAATTTGATAAAAGTTTTTTCAAAATAATTGATGAACTAATTTTCAAAATCCATGGACTTGTTTCTCGAAATCAATGAACTTTTCAACTAATTTTTAGATTTACATTAATGGTTTGCTAAAAGAACGGTTAAGTAGCACTTTTTGCTAGTTGCTGAAAAACAGAATGTGTTTGGTGTAGTGGTCCTTGCGTTAGTGGACAAAAAGACGTGTGATCATGAGGTCGAATCCCAGCTTTCGTACCTTTTCTTCAGGTTAATCTTTTCGCGTCGTGGTTCACTTGGGCCGGCCGAGTAGCGAGATGCTTCGAGCGCCCGATCTTGGAACCGGCGCTGAAGGCGCCAGCGAGGAGCTCTCGAAGTAATGGGCCTCATGAGCCAAGTGGTGGAAGAGAGGAGGCAGGGCGCGCGGCCCCCCTAGCCCAAACCGAATTGGACTAGGGGGGCGGCCCCCCTTTCCTCCTTCTCCTTCCTTCTCCTTCTCATCCTTCCTTTCCTCCTCCTAGTAGGAGTAGGAAAGGGGAGTCCTACTCCTACTAGGAGGAGGACTCCTCCTCCCGGCGCGCCCATAGAGGGCCGGCCTCCCCCCTTGCTCCTTTATATACAGGGGCAGGGGGCATCTCTAGACACACAAGTTGATCAGTTGATCTCTCCCAGCCGTGTGCGGTGCCCCCCTCCACCATATTCCACCTCGGTCATATCGTAGCGGTGCTTAGGCGAAGCCCTGCGTCGGTAGCAACATCATCACCGTCACCACGCCGTCGTGCTGACGGAACTCTCCCGTGAAGCTCTGCTGGATCGGAGTTCGTGGGACGTCATCGAGCTGAACGTGTGCTGAACTCGGAGGTGCCATGCGTTCGGTACTTGGATCAGTCGGATCGTGAAAACGTACGACTACATCAACCGCGTTGTGCTAACACTTCCGCTTTCGGTCTACGAGGGTACGTGGACAACACTCTCCCCTCTCGTTGCTATGCATCACCATGATCTTGCGTGTGCGTAGGAAAATTTTGAAATTACTACGTTCCCCAACAATAGTGGCAATGCTATTACCCTTAAAAGATAAAAAGAAATAAAGCTAAAGCAAAATCAATAATAAATTCTCTAAGAAAAAATGAATTGGGTGGCATTGGTATTACCCTTCAAGAAGAAAAGGACAAAACAACTAAACAAAGAATGACAAAATTTGCACACAGTATACAGACAAATTGCGGGTCTTCTATAACATGCAAGGGTAAATACATAATACTGGAAATTTCGAAAAAATGTTGTCTAAGAAGGAATAAATTAGTGGGATTGGTGTTACACTTGAAAAGAAAGAAAATAAAATATAATCTAAAATAAATTCAAAATAATGAGGTTTTCTAAGGTAAAATGAATTATCGACATTGATGTTACCCTTTACAAAAATATATATGAAAAAAGCTAAAACAAATATTGACAAAAAAATTGCACACAATTTACACGGAAGTTGCACTTTCTATAATATGCATGAATAAACATATAGTAGTGGAATTTTTGCAATAACTATGTTCCCTAAAAAGAGTTAATTAGTGGTGTTGGTATTACCCTAATAGAAGAAAGGAAATTAAAGAAAAACTAATTCAAAATGAAAATACTATTTTAAGAAAGAATGAATTAGTGTCAATGGCATTACCCTTTAAAAAGAAATAAAACTGAATTAAAAAAACTAATGACAAGATATGCATAAAATATACACAAAAGTTATAATTTTTATAATACGCAATAATAAGCATACAATAATAGAATTTTCGAAAAAATGAAGATCCCTGAGAAAGGAATGAAATAGTGGCATTGGTCTTACCCTTAAAAAAGAAACAAAATGCAACAAAAACTAAACAAAATAATTATATTGGAGTTTTCCTAAGGAAGAGTAAATTGGTAGTATATGTAATACTCTTTAAGGAAAACGAAAATAAAAAAACAAATAATGACAAATTTTGCACACAATTTACGCATTTTTTCCTTTTTTGTAATATACAAGAATAGGCATATAATAGTGCAATTTTCTCAGAAATAGAAGTTCCCTCAGAAGAAATGAATCAGTGACATTAGTATTCACAGTAAAAAGTAAAATATTGAAATAAAAACAAAATCAAAATTAAAATCAAAATAATGAAGTTTTCTACGAAAGAATAAATTAGTGGCTTTGGTGTTACCCTTTAAGAAGAAAGAAAATGAAAATTATTTTATCCTACTATATGACAAGCAGTGACTCTCCCCTAGGCTCCCCTAGGCGACTCCCCTAGGCGACTCCCTCGGCGACCACCGCCGGTGGCCACTTCGGCCCCGGCGGCCACCCTCCCCTGTCACGGACCACTCCGGCCGTGGCAGCCACCAAATACTCATGGAGAGTCTCCTCCATTGGGACTTCTCTCCGGGTTTGGCGATTGAATCTCAGGTATGTGCCAAGTTTGGATCCACGGTGCGCTTCTCTCGGGCCAACCCTGGATCCTCCAAGGAATTCTTCCTTGTCGTTTCTTTCTCGTCGGCATCATTCAAGTTGATAGAGGAATGTGTGGCCCTAGCGCTCCAATCTTGCATCGGTGGTCTCGGCTCGAGGTTTAGGGTTTTGCAACTAAGTGATCGCCGTTTTCGGTTCTCGGTAGCCTCAAATCGTGTGGGTCATTTTATCTATGGACTCAAGGATCGGATTTGGCCAGACTTTATCTGTCATTTTCATCTGTTTCGTGGAGTCCCTGATCCCGGTGGTGTTCATAATGAAATTGGTTGGCATGCGGATAGTTTTCTTCCTGAGGTGGGTTCCCGTCCTATGGCTGTCAAATCCAAATGGCTTCAAGATCAACAGAGTAAATTTGATCAGCTGAATTTGGATGCTCAACACTCGGCGCCTTTGCAAGGTGACACACAAATTTCCTCGCCGGAGTTGAGACGGTCGCCGGCCACCGAAGGAATCTCTTTTGGGCAGTTCAAATTTCCGGTGATTGCGGATCACGAGCTGAATATCCGGTTGGGAGAGTTTGTTTGTTCTGGAAAGGATAATGTGCATGTCATGCCTTCTTTCAAGGGATCTCGTTTTCGAGAATCATATTGGCAATCCATTTCAAATGAAAAGTTATACCATATTATGGATGGCTGGCAAGCGGGTTATTCTAATGCTGAAGTCTCCTTTATGGTCCAGATTTTAGATGTGCCAACTCAAGAATATATTGATCCTCGCTTGCTCAAATGCTCCAGTTGCTCTCGTCATGGCCATCTTGCACCGGATTGCCCAGGTTCATGCATGTTGGGCCGTAAGGTACAAACCTGTTCAGCGTGTAATAGCACTGATCACTTTAGCCCTAGTTGTCCTGGCCTCCAGAGGTGCAATTCGTGTAACTTATTGGGTCATTCTGCTTGCCGAGGGGGGGGGGGGGGTTGGAATGGGCCAACTTACTGTTGGCGGCCCAAGAGCTTCAAACTGTCTATGCCTGATCTAGTGGAACGGAAAGATATCAGCTGCCCGAGTCGGCGGGATATACACGGTAAAAACCAGGGTCGGTTATGGAAAGTGAAACAGAAAATCCTGTGTAGCACTGACGTGGCTATTCCTCATTGCTTGTTGCTCGGACTCCCCCCCATTGCAGCTGTCAACTCCACCGCCCGGAGGGCCCAATCAGATGTAGTCTTCCCAGTTTCATCCACCTCCTCTCCCTCCTCTGCTCCTGCCTCGCCTTCCCCTGTTCCGAGACCGGAGTCCTCGAAAAACCCTAGTGGTGCCGCCATGGCGAACTTTTCGGTCAGGCCGTTTGCCTTCACCCCCGTCGGCTCACACATTGAGCGAGGGCCAGATCATCATCTGCAGAGGAGCACCATGGTGGTGGATGAGGCGCCACTGAACCATGAAAGGTATGCTCTGATTGAGATCACTCCCCCTGTTCCAGATCATCAGAAGAGGTACTGGTTAGAGGAAGTTTGCCAGATAATTAGAGAGGATCTGGAGTATCAGATTGAGGACGAGTTTGTCTATCCGATCGCAGTAGGCTGTGTTGCTTTTCTTGATGTTCAGAGTAGAGATGACGCCATTAGAGAGGGGCCGCATGCATTAACTGATGATTCCTACTTCACTTTAATCCCTCATGATGAAGGGATTAACATGAGAATGCCTTCTTTTCAATATGAAGTCTGGATCTTGATGCTTGCTTTCCCTATGGATTACATGACTGAACACTATGTTCATAAGGCGGTTTCGTGCTTTGGCAAGTTGCTGTTTGGCCAAGACCGAACGAGAATAAAGCTAGGGTTCTTGTCAAATGCCACATTAAGGATATTGCAGAAGTTCCACATAATCTGCTTGTCACCAAAGTTGGCTTGCTGCCGGGATTGGGTCGCTCTTGGCCTGTCCCAGTTTATGTTCTGAACGGCAGAGATACTGTACCTGGCCTACAAGGAACAGAGGATACTCCGCCTCTTCTGAATGCATCTCCGCATCCGTACACTCTCCCTTACTATACGATCATGCAGCAAGCTCGAATCAATGAGATGGAGGCCCAGCAAGCAGCTAATGAGGCCGCGTGGAATGGCAATGAGCAAGTCCAGGAGCAAGGGCAAGTCAATGGCTGGAGTCCATGGCTAGTGGTACCACCGCCGTACACTGGGTTTAGTTTTAGAACTTATTTTGAGTATGAGGGCCCATCTCTGATGGATGGTGTGCCACAAGAACACAATCTGGTGGACAATCTATCTAATGTGTGGTCTGAGTTTTCTTATGTAGATGAGTTGGCTGATAACTTCATCAATGGTGTTCCCTCTGTGACTCATGCCTTTGTCAAAGCTGGAGGCTCTGTTTCTGCTATGTTCTTTGTTGCTGACAGTGATTTACTTTCGTGGATGGGGGGCATGTTAAAGAGGATATATACCAGAGCTATACTACCTGCTGAGATCCCCAGAACAACATGCTTCCCTCTCAACCCTTTCACTGGTATTCAGCTTCAACTGGATCGTGTGTGCATGGCTCTGCTCGCCCAAGTGCGGCCAGAAATTGATGTTTTTGGGCACATCTTTGGTTCAGTTTTTCAGGTAGGTAATGTGACTGTTTTGTCTGCTCTGTTCGAAGCTCCTACATCTGAACTGCCTGTTCTCGAAGCCTCAAGGCCGGTCCCCACTGTGAGTTTGGACGTGCCTGTATCTGTGGATCATGTTGCAGGCCCAATCGGGCATATGATGCTCAAGGAACCAGCCAATGTGGACACTGTTCTCCTTCGTCGTAGTGCACACACAAACAAATACGATGGGTTCAGGGTGCCCCCAATTTCTGACAAGAGAATGCCAACTTCCAAGGTCAAGCCCAGGAAAGATCCTTCTCTTATTGGCCCTTCCACTGCTGGAACTTCTAATGCTAGGAGGAATGACAAGGTATCTGATACTGTCCCACCTCCTACTTCTATCCATGCTATTCAGTCCATTGGGACTAATATGTGTGGTGTTCATCCGGGCCAGTTAAGTGAAGACAAGCTACTTGCTACGCAAGGTGCGCTGAAGAGCGGTGCTGGTGGTCCTGATGCAGCTTAAGGCGTGGAAAGTTCTCTGCTGGAATGTCCGGGGGATTAACTCCGACAAGAAGCTTTTGGCGCTGCGTAATGCTATCAGTAGTAGTGGATGTTCAGTTATTTGTCTGCAAGAAACTAAGCGTGCTACTTTTGATCTAGCTTTTGTTAAACTCTTCTGTCCCAAATTTTTTGATAAGTTTGAGGTTGTGCCCTCCCAGGGGGCTTCTGGTGGTCTTATTGTGCTATGGGATAGCTCTGTTTTCTCTGGATGTGTGTTTTGCTCTGAATTTTTTGCGTTGGGCATTCAGTTAACTTCTGTGCACACTGGCAAGTCCTGGAAACTTGTTAATATTTATGGACCTTGCGCTGGGCCAGGTAGATCCACTTTCACGTCATGGCTGTTTGATCTGGATATACCTGACGATGAAGACTGGTTAATCTGTGGGGATTTCAATTACATTAGAGCGCAGATAATCGCAACAAGCCAGGAGGGGATGTTAATGATATGCTCACGTTTAATGATTTCATTCACTCTCAGGCTCTGGTTGAGTTACCAATTAAGGGCAGGCAATACATGTGGAGCAATATGCAGTCTGATCCACTGCTCGAACAAATTGACTGGTTCTTCACCTCGTCCAACTGGACTTCCAACTATCCTAACACCACAGTGGGTCCCCTTCCCAAACCACTATCTGATCATACCCCTTGTATGATTTCGATTGAATCCTCGGTCCCTAAGAGTAAGATATTTACGTTTGAAAACTTCTGGATTTGTCATCCGGGTTTTTTTTGAGTTGGTGCGATCCACCTGGGAGAAACATTGCTTTGCACTGAATTCAGCTCAACTTTTGTGCAAGAAATTTAAGAATTTAAGGTATGCTCTTAAGCGTTGGAGTAAACACATCTCTCGGCTGAATCTGTGTATTGATAATTCCAACTGGGCTCTTCTGGAACTTGACAATATCGAAGACAAAAGATCCCTCGCAGTACCGGAAACAAACTTCAGAGAAATTCTCAAAAACCATCTAGTTACCCTCCTTGACTATAAACAAGAATATTGGAAAAAGAGGTACACGGTCCGATGGTTTTCTTGCGGAGGTGACAACACCAATTTTTTTCATTCTGCGGCCTCAGAACGATATCGCAAGAACTCCATAGCCTCGTTGAAACTTCAGGATGGCACGGTAGTAACAGATCATTTGGGTAAAGCCAATGAGTTGTTCAGTACATACAGGGAGCGATTGGGCACGAAAGGAGAGTTTGAAATGAAGTTTGATCTGTCTAGAATCATTAAAAAGGTGGAGGGACTGGAGGAGCTAACCACGCCTTTCACACATGAGGAGATTGACAGAGTTGTTAGAGAGATGCCATCGGATAGAGCGCCTGGCCCGGATGGCTTCAACGGGTGTTTTCTGAAATCGTGCTGGCACATTATCAAACACGACTTCTATAGTCTATGCAATGATTTCTATGATGGTGTCATTGATCTCCGGAGTCTGAACTCGGGTTTCATAACTCTCATCCCAAAAACCCAGTCGCCAGAGACCGCTAACGATTTCAGACCCATCACGTTGCTCAATTGTTGTCTAAAATTGATAACTAAATTGCTGGCTAACCGTTTGCAGAAACTGGTACTCAAGATCATTCATCGGAACCAATATAGTTTTTTTGAAAGGAAGATCGATCCAGGACTGCCTAGCCTGGGCGTTTGAATACATATACCAATGCCAGTCGTCGGGAAGAGCTTGTTGTATCCTGAAACTCGACTTCGCGAAGGCTTTCGATACCATCCAGCATGAACCAATGATTGAGATCATGCAACATATGGGCTTCAATGAGAAATGGTTGGGATGGATCAAATGCATCTTTTCTTCTGGTAGCTCTTCGATGTTGCTTAATGGAACCCCAAGGAAACAGTTTGATTGCCTTTGTGGGGTCCGACAGGGAGATCCTTTGTCTCCACTGATCTTTGTTCTCGCAGCGGACCTTCTACAGTCAGCGATCAAGGATGCCACACGGAATGGATTGCTACAGCTACTTCTCCCCACTTCCGACAGCAATTACCCTGTAATTCAGTATGCGGACGACACGATCGCTATGCTCCCGGCCTCTGTCTCGCTAGCGCAAGTTCTGAAATCCATCCTAGTTGACTATGCAAAGTCGGTGGGCCTAAAAATAAACTTCCACAAGTCGACTCTAGTGCCCATCAACTCTGATCCGATGTTGGCAGGGGAAATTGCTACAATCTTTGGTTGCTCTATTGGCAACATGCCGTTCACGTACTTAGGCCTGCCTATGGGCACCACACACCCGAGTGTGAATGACTTGATGCCAATGGTCTCCTCCGTTCAGAGAAAGATTCCTGCTGCAGCCTCACTTCTGGACTATGGATCCAAGCTTACGCTGCTCAACTCTGTGGTCACTTCTTTGGCTGTTTATGTCATGTGTTCCATCAAGATAAACCCTAAAATCATTGAGCACCTTGATAAGCTGCCTAGATCGTGTCTTTGGGTGAGAAAGTCCGACGATGGGATTAAGGGCAGCTCATTGGCAGCCTGGGATATGGTGTGCAAACCCAAAAGTAAAGGAGGTCTGGGGATCATTGACCTTAAGACCCAAAACCAGGGGCTCTTGTTGAAACAACTTCACAAGTTTTATAACAAACATGATGTTCCATGGGTCAATCTGATTTGAGATACCTACTATGTGGGTAAAATACCGCATGCCTCTGACCCATGTGGATCCTTCTGGTGGAGAGATCTCATGTCAATATCCGATATATACAGAGGGGTCACCAAATCAGAAGTGTTTGCTGGAGACACGATCTTGTTCTGGAAGGACAACTGGAATACAGATATTCTTCAAAACAGATACCCGAGAGCATTTTCCTTTGCTAGAGATCCAGATATATCTGTGAGACATCTCCTGTCTTCGGAGAGACTGGGAGAGGTGTTCCACTTGCCTTTATCTATGGAGGCTAAGAATGAGGTAGTTCAAATACAGTCAGAAACCCTTGGAATCTCAATGAGTGAGGACAGGGATGTGTGGCTTTGTGTTTGGGGAGACACAAACTTTCGATCTTCCAAGTATTATGCCCACTGCTTTAATCAGGTACAAGCTGATGAGATCTTTGGATGGATATGGAAAACCAAGTGCATAATGGAATGGAAAGTGTTCTTGTGGCTGCTGTTGGCTGACAGATTGAATACCAGGAATATGCTTCTAAGAAGGCACTTCAGAATCCAGAATGACAATTATGCCTGCCTTCTCTGTAACCACCCGCCCGAGGAAGATATTGTTCATCTCTTTTTCACTTGCCCTTTTAGTCAGAGGTGCTGGGATGCACTAGGGATACATTGGCCAAATGGCACTGACTGGATTAAAATGGTGCATGAGGGCAAGAACAGGTGGGCAAGGCCAATGTTTTTAGAAGTATTTACAGTTGCTGCATGGGGGATCTGGAAGGAGAGGAATGACAAGCACTTCAAAGGGATTCAACCCTCTTTTGATTCCTGGAGGAACAGATTCAAGAAGGACTTTGCTATGCTGGTTCATAGATCAAAACAGGAGCAAGGCCTTTACATTCTTTCAATAGTCAACTTGCTTTGATTTTCTATTTTGTTGGGTTGTTTAGCTAATCCCCCCTCTCACACCACCATGTAATTTGTACAGTGCTGGACACTCTAACCCCCCTAACCTTATATCTTAATATAAAGGCAGTGAGAGTTACTCACTGTCATCAGTTCTCAAAAAAATGAAATAAAAATAAAACAAAATCAAAATAATGATTTTTCTAAGAAAAAAATTAATTAGTTGCTTTGGTATTACACTTTAAGAAGAAATAAAATGGAATAAAACTAAAACAAAATCCAAATATTACCATTAAATAAGAAAGAAAATTAAATTGAAAACAATAACGAAATCAAACGAATGATGTTTTCTAAGAAAGAATGTATTGGTGGCTTTGGTATTACAATTTAAGAGGAAATAAATGAAATAAAAACAAAATCAAAATCAAAATAAAATTTATGAGGGAGAATGAATTGGTGGCATTGGTATTATGTTTTAATAAGAAAGCGAATAAAAAATAAATATAAAAAGCAGCGAAAAAATATGCACACAATTTACACAAAAAATAACTTTCTAAAATAGGCAGGAATAAACATATAATGGTGGAATATTTAGGAAAAAATAGTTTCCTAAGAAGAATGAGTTAGTGGTATCGATATTACCCTTAAATAAGAAAGAAACTAAAACAATAGCTAAATAAAGTCAAAATCAAAATAACTAAATTTTATAAGAAAAATGAATTAGTAGCATTGATATTAGTATTTAAGAAGAAATATAATGAAGAAAAATGGAAATAAATAGAACTTGCACATCACTTTGCACTAAAATTGCACTTTTTGTAGTATTCAAACAACAATCATATACTTGTGTGATTTTTGCACATACTGCACAGTATTCATGTGTATATATTTAACTCATCTAACTTTCCTATAATGCCTAAAAAAGAAAAAGGAAATCCTGCTAATAAAGAAAAGAGTAAAGAGGAAATGCAAAGAAAAAACAAAAACCGTAAAAAGATCACAAGAAGAGAAGGGAGGGCTTGGCGGCATTACTAATGGGCTTCAGCCCAGTAGCAAATCAAGGAACCCAAATATGGAGTCAGTAAAAATAACAACAACCCAAACCAGCTCAGAAACAACCTAGAAAAAGGGCACAAATCTCAAACCCAGATTTTAAAAAAACCGAATCAAACCCAAAATTAATGGCCAACAAAATCGACTGATCCATTTTTTTTAGAAAAACATCCGATCTATTCGTATTCAATCATGGTAGTACCACGAACACCAAGAGTAATAAAAATTGCATATAGATTCATAGACCACCTAGTGACGACTACAAGCACTAAAGCGAGCCGAAGACGCGCCACCATCATCGCCCCTCCCTCACCGAAGCCGGGCAAAACTTGTTGTAGTAGATAGCCAGAAGTCGTTGTGCTAGGGCCCCATAGGACCAGCGCATCAGAATAGCAACCGCCACCGATGAAGATTAGCGTAGATTGGAAGGATCACACGAACATAGACGAACGACGAACAAATCCGAGCAAATCCACCAAAAGCAGGTCCGCCGGAGACACACCTCCAGACGCTCGTCGACGATGCTAGATGCATCACCGGAACGGGGGCTAGACGGGGAGAACCTTATTCCATCTCCAAGGAGCCACCACCGTCTCATCTTCCTTGTCAAGACACAAACCCTAACAAAACTCAAAAACACATCTAAAAACGAAGCACTCCCATTGGCAAGGGCCGGGATCCATCAAGCCCATGTGGTCCTAAGGCCACCGAAAATGAGGTTGGCCAGCGACGGGAAGCGGAGGAACCCTAATTGTTCAGGGGAGGCGGCGGCTACGTAATCTAGGACCCAAATTTAATTTCCACATGACTTACATATAGCTAAAGTGGTAAATGTGTACAAGTGTGGGTGTGGAGTAGGTAAGCGGCATCTTAGTTGGGACCAGACCGCGGCGGCATAGACTCTGTACCCAAAAATAGGCTTCGTCTCCTTTTATATAAAGCAACGATCAACAAACCTTGGCTCAGTGGTTGGGCATGCGGTTGTGCAGCCTAACGACCCGAGTTCAATTCCTAGAATTGACAGGTGATGCACATGGGTTTTCCCCCATTTATTGAGGATCAAGTTTGGTGTGTGGTCGAACCACTCATAAAAAAAATCTTGATACTCATTTAAAAAATTATGAGGATCATGTTTATCTTGGTATTCATACTAAAATGGCTGTATGCATCCCTAGTTGGTGCAGAGGCCGGGGAAGTGAAATTCTCCCACAATTTTAAAGGGGACCAGGCGCCCTTTAGGATGACCGTGCGTGGCGGAGAGGGAGAGGGGGCGGCGGCGTTGCCGCCTTTGCCTGAACCACCACTGCCGCCGCTGCCCGCGCCGGCGACTGTGGCCACAGCGGGAGAGCAAGCTCTGCCACAACGTGAGTCTAGTGGATCCGAGTCTGAGTCAGATCTGGATTAGGATCGGGCCTTCAGGCATCTGGACCCGGTGAGATGGAGGATTCACTTCAAAGATGGTTGGAGGGCCGAGAGATGGAGGGATGGGTTCCTTTACGAGCACTCGCCGCGGAGATGGACGACGGTGAGAGATCAGGATCATGATATCTTGGCTGGACGGTACCTGGGCGATGGTGAGATGAGTCAAACAGGTACGCGTTTGCATATTGACTATTTTGAGATTCTTGTACTGGATCGCTTGCAGGTTTCTTCCAACGGGGAGGAGCAGATCAAGATCGTGGATCTAGCAACATCGGAACATCGAAGCCCGATACCGAATCCGGGGATCGGAGGAAGGTTCTGGGTGCTAGTCGATGATGAAGATGAGGACGCAGAAGATCCACAATCGCCTGGTGCGAATGGGCCGGCGACGCACGTGTCATTGTCGATGTCGACGGTACCTGTTGCCGCGCCTTCTATGCAGATGATGCCGGGGGAGAGAGGCGCAAGGACAAGAGGAGCACATCGCCAAGACCGACGACGGGCTGCAAATCCGCTGCGCTGGCGATCAAGCCGTGGAAAGGTCTCCTTCCCAAGGTAAGTTTACCACAAGTCACCTTGTCAGATTATTTTCTGCCAGATGGGTGGACGAAAGTTACTAGAAAGAAGAAGAAGAAAGTGATTCCAGCAGTGATTCATACGTCGCCGTGGCCGTCGATCCAGGCGAGATCCGAGCGGGGCGTCGTGCGCGTTTGAATCAGCTGCTCACCCTGGATGGGCCGGAGGCCGTTTCGCCGATACCGGGGCCGATGCGACCTGGGTATGAGGCCCAGATTGTAACCCAGGGGTCAGACGAGGGTTCTAAGGCCCAGGGCCCGTTGCATGTGCTGATGTTGGACTGCGTGCCTCCCCATGCATGTAAGGAAACTAGGACCCGACGGATCGCTAGGTCTGGTTTTCCAAAGCTGGCTCGGGGTCGTGTTGCGAGGGTTTCTCCGTCAGCCTCAATCTCTTCGAGAGTCATGGCGGGTCGCGGGAGGGGGCCGCCGCCGCCACAGAAGCCAGCTCCTCCGACGCCTAAGGTGGCGCCGCCGCCGGCTAGGGCTGCGCCGCCCCAGCACAAGGCCGCGTCGCAACAAGGCAGGGGTGGCCTGCCACATTAGACATGGCCGCCTCAGCACCGGCCTGCTCGGCCATCGCATCAGGCGATGCCGCTGCCGCAGGGTGCGCGGGATGGCCGATCCAAGGCGCCGGAGGTTTCCCATGCTGCTGCGGGTTGCGGGGCCGCCTCTAGCAGGGAGAATGCCATTGGCAGGCATTCTGGCCATGGTCCCCCCCTCCCAAGGGCGTTGGGGCGATGATGGTTTCGATGCCTACGGGGAGGGCCAACATCGGGGCTCGTCTTTGGCTAGTGGTGGCCGTGGATACACCTGGCAAAGCGACGGCTCGGCTGAGCGTCCGTTTCATGCACCTCCGGGTCACTTTGTGGAGGGGGCAACTGACCCAGATTACAGGAACCAAGGTGGGTATCGCGGCTTTCATGGAGGTAGGGGTGGTGCCAAGCAGCCATCCCAATACTGCCAGCGATCGCCGCCGCAGCCGGTCTCTGCTGATTCTGCGATCTCCATGGAAATGGGGCCGTCATTTGGAGGCGGCAGAGGTGGCTCAGAATCTGTCAGGCGAGGCCATGGCGGTGGTGACCGGCCTTGCTGCTACAAACTTGCTGGCGGCCAAGCCAACTGGGGCGAAGGGTTAGGATGTTGGGAAACGCAGTATTTCAATTTTTTTTGCCTACGATCACGCAGGATCTATCTAGGAGATGCATAGCAACCACAGGGGAGAGTGTGTCTATGTACCCTCGTAGACCGAAAGTGGAAGTGTTTAGTAACGCGGTTGATGTAGTCGAATGTCTTCACGATCCAAGTACCGAATGCACGGCACCTATGCGATCAGCACACGTTCAGCTTGATGACGTCCCTCGAACTCTTGATCCAGTTGAGGCCAAGGGAGAGTTCCGTCAGCACGACGGTGTGGTGACGGTGATGATGAAGTTACCGACGTAGGGCTTCGCCTAAGCCCTATGATGATATGACTGAGGTGTGTAACTGTGGAGGGGACACTTCACACGGCTAAAAGATTAACTTGTGTGTTCTAGGGTGCCCCCTGCCCCGTATATAAAGGAGGGAGGGGAGGCCGGCCGGCCAAGCTAGGCACGCCGGGAGAAGGGGAATCCTACTAGGACTCCAAGTCCTAGTAGGTTTCCACCTAAAGGAGAAGGGGGAAGGAAGGGAGAGGGGGGCCGCACCCCCAACCCCTTGTCCAATTCGGACTAGGCTTGGGGGGGGGGGGCGCCACCTCCTGGCTGCTGCCTCTCCTTCCCACTAAGGTCCACTAAGGCCCATCAACTCCCCGGGAGGTTCCGATAACCTCTCGGTACTCTGGAAAATATCTGAACTTCTCCGAAACCATTCCAATACCCGAATATAGCCTTCCAATATATCAATCTTTATGTCTCGACCATTTCGAGACTCCTCGTCATGTCCGTGATCTCATCCGGGACTCCGAATAAACTTCGGTTCATCAAATCACATAACTCATAATACAAATTGTCATTGAACGTTAAGCGTGCGGACCCTACGAGTTCGAGAACTATGTAGACATGACCGAGACATATCTCCGGTGAGTAACCAATAGTGGAACCTGGATGCTCATATTGGCTCTTACATATTCTACGAAGATCTTTATCGGTCAAACTGCATAACAACATATGTTGTTCCCTTTGTCATCGGTTTGTTACTTGCCCGAGATTCGATCGTTGATATCATCATACCTAGTTCAATCTCGTTACCGGCAAGTCTCTTTACTCGTTTCGTAATGCATCATCCTGTAACTAACTCATTAGTCACATTTCTTGCAAGGCTTATAGTGATGTGCATTACCGAGAGGGCCCAAAGATATCTCGCCGAAACACGGAGTGACAAATCCTAATCTTGATCTATGCCAACTCAACAAACACCATCGGAGACATCTGTAGAGCATCTTTATAATCACCCAGTTACGTTGTGACGTTTGATAGCACACTAAGTGTTCCTCCGGTATTCGGGAGTTGCATAATCTCATAGTCATAGGAACATGTATAAGTCATGAAGAAAGCAATATCAATAAACTAAACGATCATAGTGCTAAGCTAATGGATGGGTCTTGTCCATCACATCATAAACAAGAAACATATCCTTAGTCCTTTTCAGGTATTTTAGGATGTTCTTGACCGCTGTCCAGTGATCCACTCCTGGATTACTTTGGTACCTCCCCACTAAACTAATAGCAAGGCACACATCAGGTCTGGTACACAGCATAGCATACATGATAGAACCTATGGCTGAGGCATAGGGAATGACTTTCATTTTCTCTCTATCTTCTGCAGTGGTCGGGCATTGAGTCTGACTCAACTTCAGACCTTGTAACATAGGCAAGACCCCTTTCTTTGCCTGATCCATTTTGAACTTCTTCATAATTTTATCAAGGTATGTGCTTTGTGAAAGTCTAATTAAGCGTCTTGATCTATCTCTATAAATCTTGATGCCCAATATATAAACAGCTTCACCGAGGTCTTTCATTGAAAAATTCTTATTCAACATCCTTTTATGCTATTCAGAAATTCAGTATCATTTTTGATCAACAATATGTCATCCACATATAATATCAGAAATGCTACAGAGCTCCCACTCATTTTCTTGTAAATACAGGTTTCTCCAAAATTCTGTATAAAACCATATGCTTTGATCACACTATCAATGCATATATTCCAACTCCGAGAGGCTTGCACCAGTCCATAAATGGATAGCTAGAGCTTGCACACTTTGTTAGCACCTTTAGGATCGACAAAACCTTCTGGTTGCATCATATACAACTCTTCTTTGAGAGATCCATTAAGGAATGCAGTTTTGACATCCATTTGCCAAATTTCATAATCATAAAATGCGGCAATTGCTAACATGATTCGGACAAACTTAAGTATCGATACGGGTGACAAGGTCTCATTGTAGTCAACACCTTGAACTTGTCGAAAACCTTTCGCAACAAGTCGAGCTTTGTAGACAGTAACATTACCGTCAGCGTCCGTCTTCTTCTTGAAGATCCATTTATTCTCTATGGCTTGCCGATCATCAGGCAAGTTAACCAAAGTCCACACTTTGTTCTCATACATGGATCCCATCTCAGATTTCAAGGCCTCAAGCCATTTTGCGGAATCTGGGCTCATCATCGCTTCCTCTTAGTTCATAGGTTCGTCATGGTCAAGTAACATGACCCCAGAATAGGATTACCGTACCACTCTGGTGCGGATCTTTCTCTGATTGACCTACGAGGTCCGATAGTAACTTGATCAGAAGTTTCACGATCATCATCATTAGCTTCCTCACTAATTGGTGTAGGAATCACTAGAACTGATTTCTGTGATGAACTACTTTCCAATGAGGGAGAAGGTACAGTTACCTCATCAAGTTCTACTTTCCTCCCTGTCGGTGTCAAAACCGGCGGATCTCGGGTAGGGGGTCCCGAACTGTGCGTCTAAGGTCGATGGTAATAGGAGACAGGGGACACAATGTTTTACCTAGGTTTGGGCCCTCTATATGGAGGTAATACCCTACGTCCTGCTTGATTGATCTTGATGAATATGAGTATTACAAGAGTTGAACTACCATGAGATCGTAATGGCTAAACCCTAGAGGCCTAGCTTGTATGGTTATGATAATGTCCCTCCTCCGGACTAAGTCCTCCGGTTCATATAGACACCAGGAGGATCTAGGGTTACACAAGGTCGGTTACAAAGAAAGGAATCTACATATTCCGTCGCCAAGCTTGCCTTCCACGCCAAGGAGAGTCCTATCCGGACACGGGTGCAGTCTTCGGTCTTCGTATCTTCACAGCCCATCAGTCCGGCCCATGGCTAACACGCTGGACGCCCGAGGACCCCTTAGTCCAGGACTCCCTCAGTAGCCCCTGAACCTGGCTTCAATGACAAGGTATTCGACGCGTAGGCCTGTCTTCGGCATTGCAAGGCAGGTTCCTCCTTCCAAACTCCAAAATAGTCTTCGGATGTATTGAACGTGTCTGGACCTGTAACACACGTCACACACAACCGTAGAGAGAATATAATTTTACATGAGTCCAATCTGCTGACGACTTTCTGTAACATGACATCACATCTGTCCGGTCATAATTTTGAACTGTTTTTCGTCTGGCGCTCCATGTTTCGAGACGCGGTTGCCATTGGCACGTCTTGTCAAAGCAGAGATCGTGTCCCCTTATTACAGGATTCTTATCAATACGGGCGTGGGTAACCTAACCATGTCGTTTACACAGCCCTTGGGAATAGGCGAGTTTTAAGGTGAATAGGAAGGCGTTTGACATTCACGGCCTTTATAAGGGGATAAGGATTCGTCCTCATTCACCCACGCCTTCTCCTTCCTCTGCCCATCCATTCTTGAGCTCCAACGCCCAAGTTGTAGCTTCTCCCGTCGGAGAAAGCACTCCAACCATGTTCGGATCCAGAGCTGGAGGCAAGTGGATGACCTCCTCTATTAAGAAGAAAGACATCAAGGAGCTTCGAGAGACCGAATATCTGGCCAAGGAGATCGTTCACCATCTCCCGGCCAAGGGACAGATCGTCCCTATCCCAGAGCCCCATGAGAGAGTTGTGTTTCTCACACATTTCGTCCACGGGCTGGGATTCCCTCTCCACCGTTTGTCTGCGGACTAATGTTTTACTACGGGATGGACTTCCATGATCTAGCCCCTAACTTTATCCTCAACATCTCGGCATTTATAGTCGTTTGCGAGGCCTTTCTCCGTATCCCACCTCACTTCGGCCTATGGCTGAAGACCTTCAATGTAAAGCCGAAGGTAGTCAGAGGCCAACAAGCAGACTGTGGAGGCGCCATGGTGGGTAAGATGCCTAATTTCACATGGCCCGAAGGCTCCTTTGTGGAGACGGTGAAGGGGTGGCAATCGGGGTGGTTCTACATCACCGAGCCGCGTGACACCAACTGGGCGGCGACCCCTGAATTTGGATCAGGAGTTCCGATGCGGCTCACCTCCTGGCAAGAGAAGGGCCTAACCTGGGGTTCTTCGAACGAGCTAACTGGGCTCCAGATGTGCGTCCAAAACATGATAACCAAGATAATCAAACTTGTCAACGTGATCCAGGTTATGCTCATTCGTCGGATCCTTCCGTGCGAACGCCGGACTTGCTATTTGTGGGAGTTCGATCCGGCCAAGCACCAGATGCCGCTAGAGCTCTTAGGCACAACACACGAAGACATATGGAAGGTGCTCTTCAAGGCCAGCGAGACACCACCGCCTACGACCGAGGATCGCGGGCTTAGCTTAAAACGCTAGGCTAATTCGGTAAGTTCTTTCATGTTTTCAAGGTATAGCCTTTACTAGCATATTTTAAGAAGGAGTCTAAGCCTTCCTATCAAACGTTTTAGGCCTGGATCGACATAGCGGGGCGGATTAACTGTTCGGCTCCGCTGCCCGAAGACCAAGAAACCCCACTTCTGACGAAGATGTTGTTTCCAGCGCCTTATGATGTGCCGGAGAAGAAGGCCAAGAAAATGGCCAAGGGGGGCCGGAGTGGCCTTCGCCGAAAAAGGCGCTTCGGACATGACGTCCGAAGACGAGACTCACTCTTCGGCCGCCGAAGATGACAACGAGGAGGAGGAAGAAAGCGACTCCCCCCTGGGGGGGAGGAGGAAGAAAAGGGGGGCCTCCCCAAATTTGGAGGCGAAGGCGCCCAAGAGGGGGAAGGGCTCCCTTGCGGATAACTCCGCGTGGGATGTTGATAGCAGTCCGGAGCGAATGCCCCGGACCAAGCCTCGGGCCGCCTCATAAGTACCAAAAACCTTATGCACGTCCAAATGCCTGGTCTTTCCATTTTGTGATATTAATATGTTTAAATTATGCCATTGCAGTCCGGTCTGCGATAGCTCCCCGCGATCCTCGACAGAGGGTTCGCTAGATTCAAAGGAGATGGCTAGCATGTCACCGCCGCCCGCTCACTCTGCCTCGGCCAAGGGTGATGACGAGGTGGTGTCCCAAAGGACCTTCCCAGACTGGGGGGAGGTTCCAGAGATCGTCGGGGTGGTGCCCAAGGATGACTCCTCAGCCACCAGACACATGGGGGGAAAAAGCCCCCATGGGGACTGGTGATGGGGGCCAAATTCCATTCGGCACCCAGCCGGATACCATTCAAGAGACCTACATGGCTCCAGAGTCCAGCGAACGACCTTCCCCGAAAGGAGGAGGTGTGCCTGTTCCGTGGGTGACCTCTGTCCAACCAGAGGCACCAAATAATCTACTGGAAGCACTGCGAGGCGCTTCCGTTGTGGATGAACACCGTGTCCTTATGGGTACGGTGATCAAGAAGGTCCAGTCCGCCAAAAGTGGACTGACCGAAGCCTGCGCTAGTATTTTAACAGGCTTTGAGGTAAGTAATGTAATTGTAGAAAGGATATAACCGCATAGACAGTAGCCCCTGATGCTCTATTCAGTGTTTGGAAAGAAAAAGCTGAACAAAGGATCAAAATAATTTTTGCAGGAGTCTAACATAAGATGTCTATGTGAATAAGCAGGCATCGCTGCTGGTTGCTGCGCTCATACTGCGGGGGTCTCTGGCCTGAAGCAGAGCCTGGAGCGAGCTGAATAAGAGCTCGGTCTCATGAAGAAGCAGCTGGAGGACAACCAAGGTATGCAGTGACCTGCGCGTATATTTAGGAAGGATGAATGTTTCGTGCTGACTAAAGTGTCATGAATTTTATTAGGGGCCACGACCGAGGTTGCGGCCCTTAAGAAGGCGTTACCCGAGGACGAGGACAAAGCGGCCAAGGAGCGCGCCGCGTGTGAGAAGCACGAGGCCCGGGTCAGCGAGGTCCATCAAGAGCTCCAGGATGCCATCAAGAAGTACGAGTCCTTGGAGCGTGATTCTAAGATGCAAGCGTCCGAACTTGCGAAGGCCCGCCAGAGCGCACAAGAGGCTCGAGCAAACGCCCAGATCGCCCTTCAGGAAATCCAGGAGGCCAGGAAGATCACGGCGGGTAAGGCTTTCATTATGCAAAGCAAGTCTGTGAAGGAAACGTTCCTTTTACTTACCCGAATTTGGACCTCTCCAGGGGCGTTTACGGATTTGCCGCGCAGCGTATCAGATGCTGCTGAGTTCTATCGAGCCGAAGAAGGGAGTTCTACGGAGAAGCTATTCTGGTCTCAATATCTTAGACCAGAACATCCGGTGCCCTTCAGCGACCAGCTAAAACAGCTGGTCGAGCTGCACAAGGCGGCCAAGCTAGCGATGAAGGACCTGATAGTCCGACTATGGCCTGCCGCGCCGATACCCAGTAGCTACTTCGGACTTGTGAAGCGGCTTGTTAGTGCCTGCCCACGACTTGAGGTCATAAAGCGGTCAGTCTGTATTGAAGGTGCGCGGATGGCCTTTGCCCGTGTCAAGATGCACTGGGCGAAGATGGATGCCAAGAAGCTAATGACCAAGGGGCCGCCTGAGGGCAAGGAGCACCGCCGACCCGAGTTATATTTTGCTGGTGTCCTGGAGGGATCCCGCCTTGTGGTGGAGCAATGTGCGAAGGATGTTATATTCCCATGAAAACGTTCGTATCATCCTGTCCTGTAACATGAAACAATGATATTATGCAATATAATGCTTGTTATGTTTTAATTTTTTTCCTCCTGTGTGGCCGTGTTGTATGAAATCTGAGGGTTGGCCAGTCGTCGGCTTCTGCCCCCACGTAGGTAGTACGGGGGTGTTTGTGATGGAATCTAAACAATCTTGATCCAATTGTATGGTCCTTGAAGGAGTTGTTTAGCGCAACGAACCAGGCAACCAGACTATGCGGCTTGAACGCCCTCACTTAGCCATAGGAGTTTTACAAATAAAAACATGGGCGCAGCCCCTAGTATCCAAACTAGAGTGCTATAAGCATCTGATCGGGAAGTACCAATCCTTCGCGTAATGCGGAAGAAATCTCCAACGATTTGTAACCTCAGAACAGCTAACCGGCTCTCGCCGCATCATGATAGTCAATTTTCGGCTTTCTCTACTGAGGTGCTCCTCTGGATAAACCAAGGCAGAATCGCAGTAGTTCTCCCTTTACTACCTTAGCCGATATAGCGGAACGTAAGGTAGCAAGCATAGGAGCCGGGCAACCCAACTATTGACCAAAGACATGATTCGGAGCCAATGCATATAATGCTAAATTCGGGGTGCCGAACTATACTTATAAAAAGTGTTCGGACTTTTGTTGCCATAATGTGGGGTGTTATGAAGCCCCTGGCAAACATCAAACGTACCAAAGTGTACGGGTGCTACCTGATAGGGTTATCCACATGGGAGCTGAGAAAAAAAGAGAAAGAAAACAGAAAAGTTGCAAAGGTAAAAAGCTGGGGTCCTGAAGCTCCAGCCGCAAACTGTTCTCATTGTAATTTAATTAGTACGTCAAGGCGCATTGATACAAGTAGTGCGGTAAGCAGCATGCTATTTAACATGCCGAAACCAAGGGAGAGCTGCATGTGGGTCCTAAAAAACAGGTAGAGTTGTCGTTAACGGAATCACCTAAAAAGTCCCCCATATGTATGCGTTTCTCGCCGTCTTGGTGTGTTTATCCTTCAAGAGGACCGATGACCAGACCACCAGATGGGGCTTGTGGGATTGAGACATGAAAAGGAGACAAGTAAAAGTAAAAGTATATGTGTGTATCCGATGTCGGTTGAGGCGTACTATGGACCACAAGCTAGCTATGCCTCCGTCGATGCCCATGGGATTTTAAGTGTGTAGTTATGTATGCGCGGCACGAATGCCACCACTTGAATCGGGGCTGAGACGGAGGCCGAATTGCTAGTCGAGCTCCTGACAAGCCGAGCTCTCCTATTGCAGAGTAGTTCGGACCCTCTTAACGATGTCCGTGGGCTCGGCAGCCAAATTAAGGTTCTGCTTGAGAAGGTCGCTCTGTACTTCTACTGCTAAGGCAGTTGTGTGTTCTTCTGTACGGAGGGAGCGTTCTGTATTTCCATTGACCGTTATGACACCGCGTGGACCGGGCATCTTGAGCTTGAGATAAGCATAGCGTGGAACTGCGTTGAATCGAGCAAATACAGTTCGTCCGAGCAGTGCATGATAACCGTTGCGAAAGGGGACGACATCAAAGATTAACTCCTCGCTTTGGAAGTTGTCCGGAGATCCGAAGACAACCTCTAGTGTGACTGAGCCCGTACAGCGGGCCTCTACACTTGGTATGACTCCTTTGAAAGTAGTCCTGGTGGGCTTGATCCGTGATGGGTTAATGCCCATTTTTCACGCTGTATCATGATAGAGCAGATTGAGGCTGCTACCTCCGTACATAAGGACGCGAGTCAGCTGGAACCCATCAATTATTGGGTCTAGGACCAGTGCGGCTGAGCCACCATGACGGATATTGGTCGGATGATCCCGGCAATCAAAAGTGATAGGGCATGACGACCATGGATTAAATTTTGGGGCGGCTGGCTCTATCGCGTAGACGTCGCTGAGCGCACGCTTGCGCTCCCTCTTGGGGATGTGGGTAGCGTATATCTTGTTCACCGTTTTGACCTGAGGGGGAAACTTCTTTTACCCCCCTGTGTTCGGTTGCCGAGGCTCTTCGTCATCGTCCTTGCTTTGTGATCCCTTTTCCCTGTTCTCGGTGTTTAATTTGCCGGCCTGTTTAAAAACGCAGCAATCTCTATTTGTATGATTGGGTGGTTTGTCCGGGGTGCCATGAATCTGGCACGGACGATCAAGTATGCGGTCCAAGCTGGATGGGCCTAAATTGTTCTTTTGGAACGGCTTCTTCCGCTGACTGGACTTAGGGCCACTGAATCCGGCATTGACCGCCGTATCCTTGGTGTTGTCACTGTTGTTTTGACGCTTGTATCTGTTGCATCGAGACTTGTCTTTGTTATTTTTAACTTCAGGGGTGCCAGCATCGCTTGCATTGTTTTTGCTACGGGCCAACCAACTGTCCTCGCCCGCACAAAAGCGGGTCATGAGTGCCGTGAGGGCCACCATGGATTTTGGCTTTTCTTGGCCGAGGTGGCGAGGGAACCATTCGTCGCGGATGCTGTGTTTGAAGGCTGCTGGGGCTTCGGCATCCGGACAATCGACGATTTGGTTCTTTTTAGTTAAGAACCTAGTCCAAAATTTCCCGGCGGACTCTCCAGGTTGTTGAACTATGTGGCTTAAGTCATCGGCGTCTGGTGGCCGGACATATGTACCTTGGAAGTTGTCGAGGAAGGCTTCTTCCAAGTCCTCCCAGCTGCAAATAGAATTTTCAGGCAGGCTGTTTAACCAGTGCCGAGCTGGCCCCTTGAGTTTTAAAGGGAGGTATTTGATGGCGTGGAGGTCACTGCCGCGGGCCATATGAATGTGGAGAATGAAGTCTTCGATCCACACCGCGGGGTCCGTGGTTCCATCGTATGATTCTATATTCACGGGTTTGAACCCTTCTGGGAATTCATGATCCATGACCTCATCAGTGAAGCAATGAGGGTGTGCGGCGCCTCTATATCGGGCCGTATCGTGACGTAGATCTGATGGAGTCCGTCTGTGGTTTTTAGCCTGCGCATGACTAAGTTTGTCATGTCCAAATAGGTGGCCGTCGTCGCGTGTCGAGGCACGTCCTCGCGATCCGTAGATTGATCTGGTATGTCCTGCTTTATTGTTCAGGTTTTGCCGGAGGTCATATGTATGACCGTGGGCTAATTTACCTCTACCTGTGCGATGAGGCGTGGCGGGCTAGTGTTCGGCGTTAGTTGCCGTTTTGTCCCGAACGCGTGGTGGTAGGTCAGCCGCATTGTACGATGGTGGTATGTATTTCAGCGCCTCCTCGTCAAACTAAGGTAGCAATTTGTGCTTTCTGTAGCTTTTGGTTTGGCGCTTGAGGCCGTATTCTTCGGCTGCTAGGACATCAGTCCATTTATCATTGAGCAGATCTTGGTCAGCTTGAAGCTGCTGCTGCTTCTTTTTCAAGCTGCTGCTGCTTCTTTTTCAGGCTCCTTGCAGTGGCTATTAGCTGGCGCTTGAAGCGCTCCTGCTCAAGAGGTTCCTCAGGCACGATGAAATCGTTGGTGCCGAGGCTCACCTCATCCTCGGAGAGTGGAAGATTACTTCCATCCTCTGAGTCTTTGTGCGTGGCCTATTTACCAGGGCTAACCTGCCCATCTTCCCGTTCATCTTGTTCATTAGTTGTTTCAACGGGGTCTTCGTTGTCTTCGACACCTTCTAGAGTGTTATCTTCTCCTATGCTGGTGTTGCTGTCTTTATTGCGGCATGACTTAGAGCGGCGCCGCTGACGCCGACGCTTGGATTGTATTTCGGAAGGCTTATCCTCAACAGGATCTTCCTTGTCATCGCCGCTGTCCTCCTTTGGTGCATCCACCATGTATACATCATACGAGGAAGTGGCCGTCCAGCGTCGGGTGAACGGCGGGTTCTGGGCCTCTTCTTCTCCGGCATCGTCGTCCATACCGTCAATGTCCTCGGAGTCGTAATCATGTGTGTCGGTCAAATCCTCGACCGTGGCTATGAAGTGGGTGGCGAGTGGGAAGCAAAATTCTCCACCGTCAGCCCCTAGTTCGGGAAGAGAAACGTCTTTCGGGAGAAACTCCTTCTGTAGAAAGGATCCATTCTTCGCAACGAATATCTTGCTTTCGGATCTGTGATAGAAGGTGTACCCAACAATCTCCTTTGGGTATCCTATGAAGACACATTTCTTCAATTTGGGTTCGAGCTTATCAGGTTGAAGCTTTTTCACATAAGGATCGCATCCCCAAACTTTAAGAAATGACAACTTGGGTTTCTTGCCAAACCACAGTTCATATGGTGTCGTCTCAACGGATTTCAATGGTGCCCTAATGTGAATGCATCCGTCTCTAAAGCATAACCCCAAAACGATAGCGGTAAATCAGTAAGAGACATCATAGATCGCACCATTCCGTTGTGGTGTTCCAAGTGGCGTGAGTTGCGAAACTATTCCGCATTGTTTCAAATGAAGACCAAACTCATAACTCAAATATTCACCTCCACGATCATATCTAGAAACCTAATTTTATTATTATGATGATTTTCCACTTCACTCTAAAATTCTTTGAACATTTCAAATGTTTTAGACTTATGTTTCATCAAGTAGATATACACATATCTGCTCAAATCATCTGTGAAGGTCAGAAAATAACGATACCTGCCACGAGAATCAACACTCATCGAACCACATACATCAGTATGTATTAATTCCAATAAGTCTGTTGCTCGCTCCATTGTTCCGGAGAGCGGAGTCTTAGTCATCTTGCCCATGAGGCATGGTTCGCAAGCATCAAGTGATTCCAAAAGTCCAAAAACATGGAGTTTCTTCATGCGCTTTACACCAATATGACCTAAACGGAAGTGCCACAAATAAGTTGCACTATAATTATTAAACTTATATCTTTTGGCTTCAATACTATGAATATGTGTATCACTACTATCAAGATTCAATAAAAATAGACCACTCATCAAGGGTGCATGACCATAAAAGATATTACTCATATAAATAGAATAACCATTATTCTCTGATTTAAATGAATAATCGTCTTACATCAAACAAGATCCAAATATAATGTTCATGCTTAACGCTGTCACTAAATAACAATTATTCGGGTCTAATACTAATCCCGAAGGTAGATGTAGAGGTAGCGTGGTGATCACATCGACTTTGGAACCATTTCTCACACGCATCGTCACCTCATCCTTAGCCAATCTTCGTTTAATCTGTAGCCCCTATTTTGAGTTGCAAATATGAGCAACAGAACCAGTATCAAATACCCAGGCCCTACTACGAGCATTAGTAAGGTACACATCAATAACATGCATATCAAATATACCTTTCACTTTGCCATCCTTCTTATCCGCCAAATACTTGGGGCAGTTCCGCTTCTAGTGACCAGTCCCTTTGCAGTAGAAGCACTCAGTCTCAGGCTTAGGTCCAGACTTGGGCTTCTTTACTTGAGCTGCAACTTGCTTGCCGTTCTTCTTGAAGTTCCCCGTCTTCCCTTTACCCTTCTTCTTGAAACTAGTGGTCTTGTTGACCATCAACACTTGATGCTCCTTCTTGATTTCTACCTCCGCAGCCTTTAGCATTGCGAAGACCTCGGGAATTGTCTTATCCATCCCTTGCATATTATAGTTCATCACGAAGCTTTTGTAGCTTGGTGGCAGTGATTGAAGAACTTTGTCAATGACACTATCATCAGGAAGATTAACTCCCAGTTGAGTCAAGTGGTTGTGCTACCCAGACATTTTGAGCATATGTTCATTGACATAACTTTGATCCTCCATCTAGCAGCTATAGAACTTATTGGAGACTTCATATCTCTCAATTCGGGCATTTGCTTAAAATATTAGCTTCAACTCCTGGAACATCTCATATGCTCCATGACGTACAAAACGTCGTTGAAGTCCCGATTCTAAGCCGTAAAGCACGGCACATTGAACTATCGAGTAGTCATCAGCTTTGCTCTGCTAGACGTTCATAACATCTGGTGTTGCTCCTGCAACGGGCTTTGCACCTAGCGGTGCTTCCAGGATGTAATTCTTCTGTGCAGCAATGAGGATAATCCTCAAGTTATGAACCCAGTCCATGTAGTTGCTACCATCATATTTCAACTTAGCTTTCTCTAGGAACGCATTAAAATTCAAAGGAATAGTAGCACAGACCATTTATCTACAACAACATAGACATGCAAAACACTATCAGGTACTAAGTTCATGATAAATTAAAGTTCAATTAATCATATTACTTAAGAACTCCTACTTAGACAGACATCTCTCTAGTCATCTGAATGATAACGTGGTCCATATCAAGTAAACCATGTTCGATCATCACTTGAGATGGAGTAGTTTTCAATGGTGAACATCACTATCACTAGTAATGCAGTTGATGTAGTCGAACGTCTTCACGATCCAACTAATCCAAGTACCGAACGCACGGCTCCACCACGATCAGCACGTGTTCAGCTTGATGACATCCCTTGAACTCTTGATCCAGTTGAGGCCGAGGGAGAGTTCCGTCAGCACTACAGTGTGGTGACGGTGATGATGAAGTTACCAACGCAGGGCTTTGCCTAAGCACTACGATGATATGACTGAGGTGTGTAACTATGGAGGGGGGCACCACACACGGCTAAAAGATCAACTTGTGTGTTCTAGGGTGCCCCCTGCCCCCGTATATAAAGGAGGGAGGGGAGGCCGACCGGCCAAGCTAGGCGTGCCGGGAGAAGGGAAATCCTACCAGGACTCCAAGTCCTAGTAGGTTTCCACCTAAAGGAGACGGGGGAAGGAAGGGAGAGGGGGGCCGCGCCCCCAACCCCTTGTCCAATTCGGACTAGGCTTTAGGGGGGGGGGGGCGCCACCTCCTGGCTGCTGCCTCTCCTTCCCACTAAGGCCCAATAAGGCCCATCAACTCCCCGGGAGGTTCCGGTAACCTCTCGGTACTCCGGAAAATATCCAAACTTCTCCGGAATATATCCTTAGTCCTTTTCAGGTATTTCAGGATGTTCTTGACCGCTGTCCAATCACTGGTACGCATCGGTCCTAAATAAACGGTTTTTAACCCCTTTCCACGACGACATTTGGAACCGTCGCCAAGTGAGTGTGGGCGATAGGGGGGGTCCTTCCCACACAACCCAGAAACCGTTGGGGATATGCCCTCCTGGCACACACTTTCGGCAAAATGAGTCGTGTGCGACCGGCGAGCACTCAAATATGGAAATATGTATAGAGCTAAAAAAATACAATTATATGGCGAAATTGTTTCTGGTCGCAAGTACATCCCACACAGCCCGTCCCCGCTAAACGTTTCCGCTCGTATGCACATCCCACACAGTCGCTCCAAGGAAAACGTTTCCATTCACAGGTACATGACACACAATTTTCCCATTAAATCATTTGCGTTATTAAATGTATCACACACGGTCCATAGAAGAAACTATGTGGCAAAGGCGTGTGTGATTGTTCAGTGATCCAACATGGTTTATTCCTAGAAACTGTGTGCGTTGCTTGAGGTCATCGCCAACGGTATTTTTCAACAACTGTTTGCGATAGCAAAACACAATTAGCAGGCTAATTCTCCAATCGTGTCTTAATATTCATGCCATGATTAGATTACATGATCAAGATTATGCTAGGTAGCATTCCACATCAAAAATTATTTTTTATCATTTACCTACTCAAGGACGAGCATGAATTAAGCTTGGGGATGCTGATACATCTCCGTTGTATCTATAATCCTTGATTGTTCCATGCCAAAATTCTACAACTTTTACATACTTTTGGCAATTTTTTATACTATTTTTGGGACTAACATATTGATCCAGTGCCCAGTGCCAGTTCCTGTTTGTTGCATGTTTTTGTTTCGTAGAAAATCCATATCAAACAGAGTCGAAACGGGATAAAAACTAATGGAGATTGTTTTTGGAATATATGTGATTTTTGGGAAGAAGAATCAGCGCGAGACGATGCCCGAGGGGGCCACGAGGCAGGGGGCGCACCCCAGGGGTCAGGCGCGCCCTGGGCCCTCGTAGCCACCCCGTAAGGCGGTTGGTGCCCTTCGTTCACTGCAAGAAAGACAATATCCAGACAGAAATTGTGTTAAAATTTGAGCCCAATCGGAGTTACGGATCTCCAGGAATATAAGAAACGGTGAAAGGCCAGAATCTGGAATGCGGAAGCAGAGAGAGACAGAGAGACAGATCCAATCTCAGAGGGGCTCTCGCCCCTCCGCCGCCATGGAGGCCATGGACTAGAGGGGAAACCCTTTTCCCATCTAGGGAGAAGGTTAAGTAAGTAGAAGAAGGGGGCCCACTCCCCCTCTCTCCCGGTGGCGCCGGAACGCCGCCGAGGCCATCATTGTCACGGCAATCTACACCAACACCTCCGTCATATTCACCAACATCTTCATCACCACCCCCCATCTATCTACAACAGTTCACTCTCCCGCAACCCGCTGTACCCTCTACTTGAACAGGGTGCTTTATGCTTCATATTATTATCCAATGATGTGTTGCCATCCTATGATTTCTGAGTAGATTTCCGTTCTCCTATCGGTAATTGGTGAATTTCTATGATTGGTTTAATTTGCTTGTGGTTATGTTGCTGTCCTTTGGTGCCCATCATATGAGCGCACGAGTGGATCACACCATAGGGTTAGTTGTATGTTGATTGGACTATGTATTAGAGGGCAAGAGTGACAGAAGCTTCAACCTAGCATAGGAATTGATGCATATTGGATTGAAGGGGGACCGATATATCTTAATGCTATGGTTGGGTTTTACCTTAATGAACGTTAGTAGTTGCGGATGCTTGCTAATAGTTCCAATCATAAGTGCATAGAATTCCAAGTCAGGGATGACATGCTAGCAGTGGCCTCTCGCACATAAAACTTGCTATCGGTCTAGTAGAGTAGTCAATTGCTTAGGGAAAATTTCGCAACTCCTACCACCACTTCTCCACACTCGCTATACTAACTTTATTGCTTGTTTACCTAAACAGACCCTAGTTTTTATTTTCGTGCTCTTTATATTCTTGCAAACCTATCCAACAACACCTACAAGGTACTTCTAGTTTCATACTTGTTTTAGGTAAAGCGAACGTTAAGCGTGCGTAGAGTTGTATCGGTGGTCGATAGAACTTGAGGGAATATGTGTTCTACCTTTAGCTCCTAGTTGGGTTCGACACTCCTACTTATCGAAAGAGGCTACAATTGATCCCCTATACTTGTGGGTTATCAGACATGGTCGTGGGCGGCCTCCATCAGGCCTAAGGCCGCCGCTGCGGAACGGACAACTGTTGTGCCGCTCTCACCAGTTGCTATTCCTGAGGCAGATGTTGCTGCGACCACCTGAGAAGCAACAGTGGATGTTTGGGCTGCCTTTGCCGCCCGGTCGCAAATTGCGGCCGTGCTCATGCACCTTGTTAGCACGCGCATGGCCGCTGCGGCCGCGCTCTTGCCGGACTGGGCCACCAAAGTTGCCCTTACGACGTGGGTCCACGTGCCCATCTTTCACCGGTGACGATTGAACAGTGAAATGATATTTGGGGAGCGTGCTAGTGTGCTTGAGATGCCGGTTGTGGACTGCAGTCGATGCACCTTGTCGCGTAAGCCATAGGCGTACTATACACCAACGGTGCAGAAAGATATTTTGTACTACATCTTACACGGTTGCTGATAATAAACTGTGTGCGATCTACTTGATTTTTCATCTTGATTTGAATTACATAATGGGGTCACAGCGACAATGGACGGTGTTTGAATTGCTAGACCTTTTATTTGGAGTGAACATGCAACTATATGTGTGTCGTAAAAGAATTGGAATTATTCAGGGTTCGTTTGAACATTTCATACATTAAATTGGTTTTCTAGCCATTTTAGGTGAACGATTCAAATTTGAACTACATGCACATGCTCTAGTGCATATAGATTGGTTGAAAAATCAAATCTGTGTCCTTGGATGCATGCTTAGGTCCCATGCAAGAAATGGGAGTGAATTTCAAACACCCGGGCATCGCTGAGTGCCGGCAAAACATTGAGATGCCTGATTTTCAAATTCTAGTAAATCAAAAACTCGTCTGAAATTCATGAAACTTGGCATGTTATCATGGAGCAACATCAACATGTCATGGCAAATTTTTTGTCCCATTTGGGGTAGGTTTGGGTAAATGCTTCTCACAAACCGGAGCTTCTCACAACAAGCATGATGGTTTTCAGTAGGGAACGTCCCACCTTTGGGGACGAAACGATATCCATTGCCTCTTATTTCTTTCAATTTTTTTTCTCATGTCAACATAGAAAAACAGGAGTGTTGTGTGATTTTTATTGATTTTTCGGGGTTCGTTTGGACATTTTTATGCATTAACTGAGTTTTCAATGCATTTATGTGCACAATTCATCAGTAGTCTTTTGAAGAACTTGTTAATTCGCACAATTCCACCCGCGGGGTGTATTTTGAACCTCTACTCGACAATTCATCCAAGGGCCTATGTTATGTAAATCTATATATCTATCCTTTCTTGCTCATTGTTCTTTTGGTTGTTTTCCTTTGCCGCTTTTTCTTAGTTACCTGCCTTGCCGATCGGACAGCCGCTCTGCGGACTGTCGCTTGGATCAAGTGCTAGGCTACTTTGAGAAAGCAAGTACTTAGCCGTTTTCAAGACTGTTTGAGCAAGTTAGGTAGAGGACAACAATCCGACTATCCGCGAATCGGTCTGCGAGAAAGGCTGGAAGCCGTCTTGAGCTATGTTTTACGCTTTGAGTCCTTAGCCATTTTTCGTGTGAGCACCCATTCTACCTTACCTCTGCCCACCGCACAGTCGCTCTGCGAGCTGCGGCTTCTGACAGAAGACGGCTTAAGTGTTACACACTACTTGTCCGACTGCAGGAAGCATTTCATAGTGCAAGGCGGCAAGTCCCCAGGCTGACTTGTCGAGCCTGGTGCCAAGCGGCATGATAAAAGAGTAACATACTTGTAGGCATAATTCTGATCATACAGACAAAAGAGGGCAGTCTCCGAGCTCGTCTCGGGGGGCCCGAAGTCTTGGTACTTTAATATAAAAGGTAGCGTGGTACATACTGTATCAACTGTAAAATCTTCGAAGAAGATTTGCGTTCCATGGCCGCTCCGTCTCCTTGCCGGAGTCGTCCCTCTTGCGTGCTCGGGGCTTCTGAGCGTCGATCAGGTAGCAGGAATCGTTGCCTAGTACTTTGCTGATGATGAAAGGGCCTTCCCAAGGCGGCGACAGCTTGTGCTGGCCGGCTGTTCGCTGGATCAGCCGAAGCACAAGGTCGCCTTCTTGGAAAGATCTTGGCCTGACCTTCCTTTTGTGGTATCGGCGCAGGCTCTGCTGGTAGATGCTGGACCGGCTGAGTGCCACCAGCCGGGCTTCTTCCAGCAGATCAACGCCATCTTGCCGTGCTTCTTCTGCTTCTTCCTCGGTGTACATGGTGACTCATGGGGAGTCGAACTCTATGTCCGTTGGGATGACGGCTTCGGCACCGTAGACAAGGAAGAAAGGTGTGAAGCCGGTTGACTTGTTTGGAGTCGTGCGCAGACTCCAGAGGACGGCTGGCAGCTCATCGAGCCAGCAGCTGGCCGAGCGCTCCAGAGGCTCGATCAGCCGAGGCTTGATGCCGGAGAGGATGAGGCCGTTTGCTTGCTCCACTTGGCCGTTTGACTGCGGGTGGGCGACGAACGCTAGGTCTAGTCGAATGCCCTGTGTTGCGCAGAAACTGGCCAAGGCGCCTTTGGCAAAATTGGTGCCGTTGTCGGTGATGATGCTGTGTGGTATGCCGTACCGAAATATGATATCGGTGATGAAGGTCACGACAGTCGCCCCGTTCAATTTCTTAATTGGCTTCACTTCCACCCACTTGGTGAACTTGTCCACTGCGACAAGTAGGTGAGTTAGACCACCTCGTGCTGTCTTGAATGGTCCCACCATGTCCAGACCCCAAACTACGGAAGGCCAGGCAATGGGGATGGTCTTGAGCGCAGAAGCCGGCTGGTGCAGCTTGGAGCTGAACTTCTGGCACCCTTTGCATTTTTGGACCAACTCCTTGGCCTCTTCCAAGGCAGTCGGCCAAAAGAAGCCATGCCGAAAGGCTTTGATGATGAGTGCTCTTGAAGCCGCATGGTGGCTGCATTCGCCTTGGTGGATGTCTTTGAGAATCACTTGGCCTTGCTCTGGCTCTACACAGCGCTGGTAGACACCAGTGACGCTGCGCTTCACCAGTTCTCTGTTGACTATGGTATAGGCTGCTGCCCGGCGTTGTACTTGCCGGTCTGAGATCTCGTCAGTTGGTAGCTCTTTATTCACCAGGAATTTGAGGATGGACTGGGCCCATGAGGGTGCTGCTATTTCTTTGATTGCCAGGGCTGCGACTTGGACGAGGGTGGTTGGGCTGGGAGGCGGCAGGTTGGATTCAACAGCCGCTCACTGAGTTGATGAAGTCCCCAGGCCGACTGGTGCGGTCCCTAGTCCGAGTTCTGGAGTCTTCGAGTCCGCTGCCGCAGTCCCCGGGCCGGGCTCGACTGTGGCGGCTTTGGAGTCATCCGCCGAAGTCTCCGTTCCGACTGCCGGAGCTCTGGAGTCGGATCTGTCGTCTTCGGGAGGAGCCGGCAAAAAAATGGAGTCTAATTCTGGTGAAGGCTTGACAGACGGCTTGAGGAGGCGTTGAAGGGCGACGCCAGATGGAATTGCTTGGCGGGTAGAGCCGATTCGTGCCAAGGCGTCTGCTTGGTCGTTGTCATTTCTTGGCACGTGGAGGAACTCGCACCCTTCAAAATACCCGCTGAGTTGCTGTACGAGGAAACGGTAGCTTGCCATGTTTGCGTCTTTCGCGTCCCAGTCGCCAGATGACTGCTGGACCACCAAGTTCGAGTCGCCATAGCACAAGATCCGGCGGATGCCAAGTTCTTTGGCAAGCCGGAGCCCGTGAACGAGCGCCTCGTACTCGGCAATGTTGTTGGAGGCGGCAAAGTGGATTTGCAGTGCATATTTGAGCTTGTCGCCTTTAGGAGAGGTGAGGATGACGCTGGCTCCCAAGTCGGTGCGCATTTTGGAGCCGTCAAAGTGCATCTGCCAATGGGTGGAGTCAGGCGCTGGAGGCAGGTACTGGGTCTCGGCCCAGTCGACGAGGAAGTCGGCCAATGCTTGCGGCTTGATAGCGGTGCGGGGTTGGTAGTGGATGGTGTAAGGAGCCGGCTCTATCGCCCACTTGGCCACTCGTCCAGAGGCATCTCGGCTACCGATGATCTCGGCAAGTGGGGCCGTGTAGACCGCCGTGATTGGATGCTCTTGAAAATAAGGCTTCAATTTCTTGGCAGCAAAGTGTACACCATAGCACATCTTCTGGTAGTGGGGGTAGTTCTGCTTGGAGGTCGACAGTACCTCGCTCAGGTAATATACCGGTCTCTGGACAGGCAGCGCCTTGCCTTCCTCCTTGCGCTCCACTACAATGACCGTGCTGACTACGGCTGGTGGCGGCGATGTACAGGAGCATAGGCTCCTTGGGAGTTGGAGCTGCCAGGACCGGTGGAGTAGTCAGCATCTTCTTCAATTGGTGGAAAGCTTCTTCCGCCTTATGGTTCCACTCGAAAAAAGTGGTCTTCTTCATGAGCTGGTATAAGGGGAGAGCCTTATCGCCCAGCCGACTGATGAATCGGCTGATGGACGCTAGGCAGCCGGTGAACTTCTGCACGTCGAGCAGTCGGCTGGGTACCTCCATTCTCTTGATGGCCTTGATTTTTATTGGGTTGCATTCTATGCCGCGTTCAGAGACTAGGAAGCCTAGCAGCTGGCCGGCTGGTACTCCGGAGACGCACTTCTCGGGGTTGAGCTTGATCTAGAACCGGCGCAGGTTCTCAAAGGTCTCCTTGAGGTCTTCCAGCAGTGTTCCATGCTTCTCCGTCTTCACCACCACATCATCCACGTAAATGTGGGCGTTCCTGCCAAGCTGCTTGAGGAGACACTTCTGTATGCAACGCTGAAAGGTGGCGCCGACATTTCTCAAGCCGAACGTCATGGTGAGGTAGCAGAATGCTCCAAACAGCGTGATGAAGGCGGTCTTCAATCTGTCAGCCGGGTTCAGCTTGATCTGGTGATATCCTGAGTATGCATCCAAGAAACTCAACAGCTCGCATCTGGCTGTGGAGTGTATCACCTGATCGATTCTTGGTAGAGCAAATGGGTCCTTGGGGCAGGCCTTGTTGAGGCTCGTGTAGTCAATACACATTCGCCACTGCTTATTCTTCTTCAGTACCAGAACCGGATTTGCTAGCCACTCCGGAAAGAAAACCTCCATAATGAAGCCGGCTGCTAGGAGTCGGGCTATCTCTTCTCCGACAACTCTTCTCTTCTCTTCTGATAAGCGGCGTAGGGGTTGCCTGACCGGCTTTGCATCAGATCGGACATGTAACTTGTGCTCGGCGAAATCCGTCGGTACACCCGGCATGTCTTTGGGAGACCATGCGAAGATGTCCTGATTCTCACAGAGGAAATCGACAAGCTCACCTTCCTATTTCCTGTCGAGGTTTGCACCTATGACAGCGTACCTCTCTGGGTGCTCCGGATCCAAGGGTATCTTCTTTGTCTCTTTGGCCGGCTTGAATGAACCTTCGGCTTCCGACTCCTTCGGGTCGGGCGATATCTCCGGCTGCTTGCTGGCCATCGCCACAACTCGTTCAAGGAGTCGCTTCTCGGCTGTGATCACCAGGGACTCGGCCAGCCGACTGCTCTCGGCCGCGCAAGCAGACGACTTCCCGTAGTCGCCGGCCACAGTCAGAATTCCCCTGGAACTGGGCATCTTCATCTTGAGGTAGGCATAGTGGGGGACCGCCATGAACTTGGCCAAAGCGGGTCGGCCAAGTAGCGCATGGTATGGGCTCTCAAGGTCCATCACCTCAAACCAAACAGACTCTCTTCGGAAGTGATCTTTGTCCCCAAAGAGGACGTCCATCAGGATCTTGCCAATTGGCGAGCAGGAAAGCCTAGGTACAATGCCGTGGAACACAGTCCGGCTGTTCTGAAGCTACCTTTGTTGATTCCTAACTTCTCCATGGTGTCTTTGTACGGGATATTGATGCTGCTGCCTCTGTCTATCAGAACTCGCGAGAAACGCGCGGCCCGCTTGTCTGTAGCAAAGGTGGCGTCCAGGACCAAGGCGTAGGAGCCCGGACTCGGCATCACTTCTGGGTGGTCGGCCCTGTTCCAGCTGATGGGCTTCTCAGACCAGTGCATGAACTCTGGCGTCTCTGAGGCTACTGCGTTCACCTCTTGTCACTGCAGCCGCATGCTGCGTCAATCATCAGCCATACTGGTGAACACCATGTAGGCTCCGTGTTCTTCAGGGTATTCGTCTTGTACTGCGCCGACTGGCCTGACCGCCGGCTGCTGGGGCGGAGGCGGAGGCGGCTGCCCAGCAGGCGGGGGTGGCAGGAGGCCGTCTCCCTTGGCGATCCTGGTGAGCCAGTGTCACTTCCGGGTGGTATGGTTCGACGGCTTCGCGCCACTGTGGAACTTGCAAGGTCCATCCAAGGTCTACTCGTAGGAGAAGGCCGGCAACCAGTTTGGCTTGCCGCCTTTCGGCCGCTTGGGCAGAGGCTGCTCTTCTGGCTGCTGGGCTTCAACGGCCGCGACCTGCCGGCTGCCGGAAGCTGGCTGCGGGGCCTTGCGCTTGTTGTCGCCCTGCTGCTGTCGCCGGCCGGCATCTGCCGCCGGAGTTCTTGGAGCTTGAGGAGCCACTTTGCCAGTTGTGCTGATTTGAATTTCCGCCTTCATGGAGGAGTCGGCCGTGGCGTATTTGTCTGCTATGATTAGCAGCTCGTCGAGGGTTTCTGGCTCATCGCAAAGGAGCTTGTGCTTGAGGAGGGTGCCTTCCCGGCACCCGGCTGTGAAGTACTCGATAGCCTGCACCTCATGCACGCCCTCGCAGGAGTTCCGGAGCTCGGCCCAACGCGTGAGGTAGTCGCGAGTTGACTCGTCAGGACCTTGCATGCACAAGGAGAGCTAGCGAGGCTTGGGAGGACGCTTGTACGTGCTAGTGAAGTTGCGGACGAACGCTTCGGTGAAGTCGACCCAGCTGTTGATGCTGCGGGGCTTTAGGCTGTTCAGCATGTCCGGGCCGTGCCCTGGAGCATGAGCGGAACGTACTTTACGGCGACTCGCTTGTTGCCGTTTGCTATCCTGACAGCCGTGGAGTAGTCGACCAGCCAGTCTTCCGGCTTCACGGAGCCGGTATACTTGGGCGTGTCTCTAGGGAGCGTGCACCCTCTGGGAAAGGGTTCGTCCCGAATGCGGGGCTCGAAACAAGGCGGACCCAACTCGTCTTCTTCTTCTAGCGCCAGGGACCGGTGAAGTTGGTCGATCCGGTGGCGGGCGTCATTCTCTCCGACCCCCTCTCGGCGGCCAAGGCGGTCTCCGAGAGTCGGATGGTCAACAGGCTGCGGGGAGACTCGCCTCTCCTTGCGGGGAGGGGGAGGCGGACAGTCGTCCCGTCGTTCCACTGCTCTTGGGCGGCCGTCTCGGTCGCGCTCTATGGTAATCTGAGTCCGACTATGGCTGACAGCCGGCTCCTTATCCTTTCTTCCTCAGGCATCGCCAGTCGGCATCCGAGACGTCGCGCCTTGATCTCGGTGCGGGTCGTCGTTCTGCGCGGCGGCCGCGTCAAGGAGCCGCTGGAGTCGCTCCATCATGAGGGCGGCTCGGATGTTCTCCGTTGTGGTAGCGTACACGGGGCGGCCAGCCCCAAACATGCTGGCGATGGCTACGCCGCGCTATTGGACCGCGCCAAGGCGGCTGGGCCCTGCTGGAGTCGGCGAGCCGCCAACAGCGCGATCCGTCTCCCGTTGGTAAGCTTCTGACAAGCGTCTCATGCCGGCCAGCTTCTTCGCGCCTTCAACAAGTTGAAGGCGGCGCGCTTCTAACGTCTCTGCGTCAGCATCTTCCGGAATGGGCGTAGTTAGGTCTTGCAGCGCCGCGCCGAGCGAGTCGGGCGCTCCTCCGCTGGGGAACTCGTCATGACCGATGTCTAGCACCTCGGTGATGGTGCTTCCGTCGCTCTCCACGTAGGGGAGAGGCTCGTCGTAGACCACCACGTTGGTGGGAAACGCGTCGATCGACGCGGTGTCGGAGTCGACCAGCATCGGGTCGGTGGAGCCTACGGACTCCAAGTCCACGGTGGGCTCGCCAGAAACGTGGAGTTGATCGAGGAGGCCCGCGAGGAGGTTCTCGGGGACGCTCGCGCCTGCGTCGGGTGCAGGTTCGTCGGAGAGGCGGACCTCGCCGACAAGTTCGGCCAAGGAGCTGGCTGCGCGGGCGATCTCAACGCCGCGCAGTGCGTCAATGCAGACTTCGTCTGGCGTGCCTGGCTGGCTGCGCTCGCCAGGGAGGAAAAGGGTTCCCGTCCAGAACAGATCTCCGGACGGCGGTGCACCAGGCCCCACAGTGGGCGCCAAATGTCGGGGGTTTGGTGTGACATATGCCAACGGATGGCTTATCATGGTGGGGGCGAGTAGAACGTCGCCGGTGCCTGGAAACGGGATGAGGCGAAGACATGCACGCCGGCGGATCTTACCCAGCTTCAGGGCTCTCCGGGGAGATAACACCCCTACTGCTGCTCTGCGGGGTCGCCGCATGATCACTATGGTCAAGTGTTTACAAGGTTGCTCCTTGAGCTGTTTCGGGTGGCAGGAGAGGGCAGGGCTAGCTCTCTCCTTCTATCTGGTGTGTCTAGAACTAATGGGGTCCAACCCTTTACATGGGTGCCCTGGGGGGTTTATTTAGGCCTACCCCCAGGGGTACAATGGTAATGTGACTGGGCGCGGGTCCAGCCGTTAGTGTCTCCGACCTCCGACTTCTCCGCCGACTGGTCTGGTACGGAGCCGACAGGCCGCGTCCGCCGCGGGCAGGTCTTGCCGTCTGCTGATCACTGTAGCCGTGCTCCTGATGATGCAAGCTTGATCATGGGGTCGTGGCAACAGCCCCGCCGCCCGGCGGGTGATCACTGTGGCCACGCCCCATCTCTTCTTGATTAATGGCACATGGGCCCCGGGGGAGGGCTCGGCCGACTCCCCCGGGCCGACTCCCGATGGGCCCGACTGGCGGCTCTCCCGCCGTCTCCCAAGGTCTCGCTGACTGGTGGGCCCCGCTGCCCTCAGGCCGTACAGACAAGCCGTCGTGGGCGCATGACTTGGTACAGTGGTGCTGATGTCAGGGCCGGCCTAGCAACAGTGCCACGCCGTAGGGAGATCTTCCCAAGTACGGCGTGCTGTAGCCACGCCTGCCCTTGGTAAGGGGCGGGGAGTGGGCTTCACTGTAGCCACGCCCCTACCACGTCCCCTTCGATGAGGTCACGGTTCGTTGGAGTCACTGGCCGACTCCCCAAAAGCCGGCTTCTCTGGAAGTCGTCCCTGGGACTCGGCCGAGAGCGGGCAGTCGGCCACCTTGCCGTAGTCTCCCAGGAGGCGGCTCTTCGCCCTGGGGTCTTGAGGGGCGCAGCCTGCTCCGATCTCTTGGAAGGTTATGGGGCTCGGGTTGGCCTACCCGTGGCCCATTACTCCGACAAAAGGCTAGCACAAACTGGGATACAAATCGAAAGAGGCGCAGGCCTCCTGCCTGGGATCCTCCTAAACTACTCCTGGTCGTCGTCAGCGGGCTGCACGTAGTAGTAGGCACCTCCCGAGTAGTAGTAGTCGTCGTTGATGGTGGCGTCTGGCTCCTGGGCTCCAACGTATGGTCGCAACAATCGAGTATAGAAAGGGGGGAAAGGGGGAGCAAAGCAATCGTGAGTACTCATCCAAAGTACTCGCAAGCAAGGAGCTACACTACATATGTATGCATTGGTATCAAATGGAATAAGGGTCTCATATGTGGACTGAACTGCAGAAAGCCGGAATAAGAGGGGGATAGCTAGTCCAATCGAAGACTACGCTTCTGGTAACCTCCATCTTGCAGCAGGAGAAGAGAGTAGATGGTAAGTTCACCAAGTAGCATCGTGTAGCGTAATCCTAACCGATGATCCTCCCCTCGTCGCCATGTGAGAGAGCGATCACTGGTTGTATCTGGCACTTGGAAGCGTGTGTTTTATTAAGTATCCTGTTCTGGTTGTCATAAGGTCAAGGTACAACTCCAAGTCGTCCTGTTACCGAAGATCGCGGCTATTCGAATAGATTAACTTCCCTGCAGGGGTGCACCACATAACCCAACACGCTCGATCCCATTTGGTCGGACACACTTTTCTGGGTCATGCCTGGCCTCGGAAGAGCAACACGTCGCAACCCTACCTAGGCACAACAGAGAGGTCAGCACGCCGGTCTAAATCATATGGCGCAGGGGTCTGGGCCCATCGCCCTTTGCACACCTGCACGTTGCGTACGCGACCGGTGAGCAGACCTAGCCTCCCTTATACAAGAGTAGGCATTCCAGTCCAACCCGACATGCGCCGCTCAGTCGCTGACGTCACGAAGGCTTCGGCTAATACCACGACGTCGAGTGCCCATAACTGTCCCCGCATAGATGGTTAGTGCGTATAGGCCAGTAGCCAGACTCAGATCAAATACCAAGATCTCGTTAAGCGTGTTATTTTGAAATAACCGTGAACACCGACCAGGGTCAGGCCCACCTCTCTCCTAGGTGGTCTCAACCTGCCCTGTCGCTTCGCCACAAAGATCCACAAAGAGGGCCGTCGGGAAAGTATGTCCTTCCAACCCCCCAATTCGTGAATCAACCACGGGTACTCCTCGAGCCAACCCGACTTCAGTCATCACATGTATCATGTATAAAGTATATAGTATATACCCGTGATCACCTCCAGAGTGATCACGGCCCGATAGTATAGCATGGCAGACGAACAAGAATGTATGGCCACTGATGATAAACTAGCATCCTATACTAAGCATTAGGATTGCAGGTAAAAGTAACAACAGTAGTAGCAAGGACAGGCTATGCATCAGGATAGGATTAACGGAAAGCAGTAACATGCTACACTACTCAAATGCAAGCACTATAGAGAAGAGTAGGCGATATCTGGTGATCAAGGGGGGGGGGGGGCTTTCCTGGTTGCTCTGGCAAGAGAGAGGGGTCGTCAACATCGTAGTCGTACTGGGTAGCAGCGGCGTCGGTCTCGGTGTCTAGCAAGAGAAGAGGGGGGAAGAAACAATAAATATTAAGCAAACAGATGCATAGCAACGCATGACATGACAAAGCGTGAAGCTAGGTGTGCCCTAGCGCGGTATGAGGTGGTACCGGTGAAGGAGGGAAACATCTGGGAAAATATCCCCGGTGTTTCGCGTTTTCGGACAGATGAGCCGGAGGGGGAAAGTTGCGTGTTCGCTATGCTAGGGATGCGTGATGGACGAATGGGCTGCGTATCCAGATTGGTCTCGCCGTTCTGAGCAACTTTCACGTACAAAGTTTTTTCATCCGAGCTACGGTTTATTTTATATTAATTTTAAAAAATTTAAATCATTTTTAGGATTAACAGAATTAATTAAATCAAAAGGCATTTATGACGTCATCATGACATCAGCGTGATGTAAGCGGTCAAAGTTGGCCGTTGACCAGTCAACTAATGGGTGGGCCCCACATGTCATTGGCTGTTATCTAATTGACCATAGTTAGATTTATCAGCAGATTAATTAGGTTTAATTAACTAGATTAATTAAGTTAATTAATTACTTAATTAATCAATTAATTAATTGTTATTTTTATTATTTTTATTTTTTATTTCTTTTTTTTGAGAATGTTCTGGGCGTCGGGCCCATGTGTCATAGGCCCCAAGAGCCATAGAGGGTTCGGTCTAATGGGCCAGGCCGTGGGCGCCCGATGGGCATGCGCGCCGAGCGCGGTGTCGCCCCAGCGGGCGCGCCAGCGAGCAATGCGGCGACGGCCGGGCCGGTGCAGGCACGGCGACGCGGGCCGCAGCGAGTGGCCAGCGTGGGGAGGCGGAGCGCGGCGAGGGAAACCAGAGCGGGGCGGCGTAGTGAGGCAGCACGGGTGGAGCGGCAGGGGAGGCTACGATGTGGGGGATCCGGCGACCTCTGGCCGGTCGGAGCAGGGGGCAGTGGAGGCACGGAGGTGGCCGTTGGGAGCGATGCGGCGCGGCGCGGAGCTCCTAGTGAGCATCGGCCGGGCGGAGAAGGGGGTGGACGCGCGGCGCGGTCCTGGCTGCAGCGCGCGGGAGCACGCAGCGGCACAGCGGCGAACGAGGGCAGCGGCGGAGTGCAGTGGCCGAACGCGGCCACGGCGGGCGCGCGCGGGCCGACGAGTAGGGGCCGTGGGGAGCGGCGGTGCTAGGCGGGAGCAATGGTGGTGAGTGCGAGGGGCCAGCGATGAGCGGGCGGATGGCAACGTCGCGAGGCCAGGCGCAGGTGGGGGCGCGGTCGCCGCGGGCGCGCGGACCGGACTGTGTGGTGGCGCCGGCGAGCGCCGGCGTGAGGGCACGAGGAGGAGGAGGACCGGGGTCCTCACCGGGATTGTAGGGCACGGGCAATGGGCAAGGGGTGGAGGAAGGAGACGTCGGCGAGCGGCAATGGCGCGGCGTCGGGGCTTGGGGCGCCGCTGGGTCGAGCCCCAATCCGGTACGGGTCGAGGGAGCAGGCGCCGTGCGGGAGGAGACGGGAGGCGTGTCCGGCGTGGTGGCTCTGGCGACCGGAGGCCTTCGGGCGGCGGCATCGGCGGTCTCCAGGGTCGGGGGAGCGGGCGCCCCCGATCCAGATCGGGTCGTGGGGTGGGGAGAGGAGCGAGTGGGGTTCTTTCCCTCTCCTTTTTTTGTTAGTTTTGTTTTTTTGTTTGTTTCATTTCTTTTTATTTATTTTTCTTTTACTGTTTTACTTTTAGTTTTTCTTTTAGCTTAGTTTTATAAAATATAAAAGCAAGTCCTAATTTAGTATTAAAGTTAGGCTACTGCCCCATTTACTTTGGGCAACTAAATAAAATATCTTAACATTTTATTAATTGCAAAAGGAAATTTAATTAATTGTTTTGCTACTGTTTTAATCACTTTAGGGTATTTAGTTATTTTAATAAAATGTGGTTTCTCCACCATAATTACTTATGCATTACTTGGCTCACTCCGAACATTTTAGTTTTTAATATTTCAAAACTTTAATTGTTTGACTTGATTTTGAATTTGAATCTGTTTTTTTAACTAACCCGAGATTAACAACAGTAATCATGGTGACTCAGCATCGTTAATGTGGGACTACTGTAGCGTAACTATCCGGGCGTCACAATTCTCCTCCACTACAAGAAATCTCGTCCCGAGATTTAAGAGGTGGAATAAGGGGGAAACGTCTGGTTACGAAATCCTAACGAATCTTCTCGGTCTTGGTTGCTCTTCTCAAAGTGGTCGATCCATAGCGCTGATGTCTTCATTTCTCTGCTTCAGGTCATCAGGATGAAGTTGTCGTCCTTCTTTCAGGATCTTCACCATAATTATGAAAGGGTAAGAAGGGAAAACTCGATATGGATGGATCCTAACAAGATCGAGCATCAGACGGTTAACTCAGGGAAGAAGCATAAGTATCTCTCGATTTGAAACTTAAGAAGATATCGAGAGCAAAGAAAGAAGGTACCATGAGAAGATTCAACAGATAGGCAATCGTTCGATGCCTAATCAAAAGGTGAAAGGGTTTTAGGGCAACGAGAATAGGTATTGCGCCTCATACCAGAATAGATCACTAGACAGGTGGTCCGTGAATTACATACGAAGTCAAGCGCGAGGAACAACCTTGGGAATAGGTGGTGTACAAGAGAGTCAGGTTTCGATCCTGTGGAACTGTGGGTTATGGCCCACCCTATGGGATAAAAGTAGGAGTGGTGACATCTTGCATGGTCACGATAGCAAGGCATGTCAGAGGCTAGCCTGTCAGTTATGTCGGCAACAACATCAATACCAAGGGCGAGGGATGAAGAGAACCATTTTCCTGCTCGTTGAACGAGGCGGACCAATAGGCAAAGTTCTCGTCCATCGGTGGTTACCGGGATGCTATCAACAATAGTAACAGGGTCTTACTGACAGAGTTGTACAACGAGGTGCTTACTAAGCAAGGAATTATCACTACTCAGTTAAGTTAGATTACAAGAAAGCTTAACAAGACAATGGAAAGGAAAATGCGATTATCAGGTTTAAACAGAAGAATGGAAAGGAAAATGTGTTTTAAACACATAATTCAGGGATATATTCTTCCCAAGGACAAGCAGAGCATGATATTCGTGGCAGGATATCATGTAGAAAACCCTTTAGGTAAGGGGAGAGAAATTTCATGACATTACCCATACAACGGTGTTTGGATAATTGAGCAAGAAACATTTAGCATTGGCTTCAAATGTTCTTGTTGAAAATCGTAGTACCTCAGACATGCTTCGAGATAGCATTGACATGGTCTTCAATCAAAGGTCAGACTCTGGATACACGAAGGGATTCATCATTAAGCCAAGGAGAGGATGAGGAGGTGGCTGATGGACTCAGCAATAATTCAACGAGGTATCCAAAAGATGGATTTCCACCGTTATGTGAACAAGGAGATAACATTTGTCAGATCAAATTATATAATGATGTATGCTCAAGGAAAAACATACACAATTAAACACTAGTTGAAAAGGGTGCCCAAAATATGGGCTTAGGTAGAATGATCAATGTTAGAATGGTGATTCGATAACCAATGGTCTAAGAATGAAATATCGACCATTAACTTCAAAGCAATAGGGTTGCTAGAAGTTTAAAATTTACACATCACAGACCATTTGTTGGTATTCCGGTTAGAAACAACATGAGGACCAAGAAAGAATGGTGATGTTAATAAGTATCACTTGTATCACGAATTCTTAAGGGTGGTGAATTTCTCACGACATTCTTGACATAAAAGATGGTAATACTCTAAGGTAAAGAACAAATTCTGGATAGCAAGGAGCTCCATAACATGAACAAGTTTGTGTTGGAGGGAAGGCAATAAAGTGGTCGATGATAACACAAATCATCGAGGGAATTCAATTAATAACTTGGAAGGGGTCAAAATGTTGATGATGATCACAACACATTTGTCGAGAGATTTCATGAAGATGTAATCGGTCGGCGATGACATCAAGTCAAATGATAATGCAGCAAAAGTCAAATAATACTTGAAGAAGAACTCATAAGAAGTTATGCAGTTCCGTGATAATCTCGAGATACCAGAGGGGGTAATACTCGATGACAGATCAAAGTAGAGGTTGGACTGGGGTATTGCTCTACAGAAGACAAGCGCTTAAACTTGCACGCGAAATGGTATTTAAAGGAGAACATGGTCGGAACCACGATTGCAAAAGGCCAGATCCCAGATATAAGATGAACTTATACCAAAGGAATAATTTAATTTAATAGAAGCTTTAATGATAAGATCTACATCGTGTCTATGGGCGTGAACACAAAGTTCAAGGTCGACTCCCACTTCTCCAATGCATAACCTTTCATTCACTTCTCACTTTCGAAGAAGTTGTAGTGTTGAAATTTTTATCTAGCAAAATACCAGAAGTGTATGACTCGTGAAAACTTTCGAGTACACACAGTTTAGAGAAAGGCATATGTTCCACCCATAGGGGCTTCTTAGAAACATATACCACAAGTTTCAAGAGTAAATATCACAAGCTCGAAAGTAGAGCAAGGTTGAGAAAGTAGATGATACAATTTACCAAAGGCATTATGTATCCGAGGGAAGGCTCACAAGGTTATTGAATATGAAGGACGTTGTCGGATAAAATCCATTAAAGGATCTGCCGGTCCATAACAGAGTTGACGTGAGCATCGGCACACAACCAGAGGAAGTAACAATGCAAAGGCATTGGATTATGGAAACAACTGACTAATCCAGAGCTCAAATGCAAGGGAATTATGACTTTCAAATCAAGAGATCAGAAGCAATGTTCTGATTAGGGATGGATAAGTTGAATAGCCTTAGGGGTACAATCGACGGTAATTGGATTTGTTGAGAACTAGCTCATGTTTAAAATGACTTCTAAGCCGGAAAGATAATTTAGAAGGGTTGATAAATGATTGTGTGCATTCGCACACATGTTGAATCAATAGGATCAAAATGAAGGTGTCAAAAGATATTAGTGAATATTGCTAGTGATATGGGCGCATCCATAATGTAAGCATACAAGTATTTGCAGAGCAATAGTTTGAAGAGGATGCTCAGAAGGTCGGATAGTATTTCAGAGTATCTTATGAAGCATACGAACAACTGGGGATGAACAGATACTCAATAAGTGTGAGGAATTTTCAATAGGGGTATTCATATGGTAAAGAACTGCAAGGCAGTAAGCTTAAAGGATTTTCGGAACAACGGAGAGCAATTTAGGGCATCTTGTAATAACAAGAGCAACTGAGGATGAAGGTATGAACGACAATTGTAGGTAGTTATCCATAAGGGTATATCGATGGAAGGGAATTGCAAAAGCGATACCATAAAGTCTTAAGAGAACATCGGAGAGTATCTTCGGATTCTTCTGGTGCAGCAGACGATCATCTGTAATAAGGGGCTCTTCGGGAGAAAGTATTATCGATAACCTAGAGTCCGAGTTAGTAAAATTGTTTAACCCGAATAGAAGAGATGTCAGAGTCCCAGAGTATAGGTCAAGGAATAAAAGATCCTACTACCACCTAGATGGCGACGTGGGCCCGTAAGGCACACAACCATGTTAGTAAAAGTTTTGTAATGTCTAGACTCGACGTCGGCCAAGGAGTGTGGAAGGGGGATTCCTAGAGGCAGTCGGCTCTGATACCAACTTGTGACGCCCCCGATTTGACCGTCCACTAATAATACACGCAAACGTGTAGGATCAAGATCAGGGACTCACGGGAAGATACCACAACACAACTCTACAAATAAAATAAGTCATACAAGCATCATATTACAAGCCAGGGGCCTCGAGGACTCGAATACAAGAGCTCGATCATAGACGAGTCAGCGGAAGCAACAATATCTGAGTACAAACATAAGTTAAACAAGTTTTCCTTGAGAAGGCTAGCACAAACTGGGATACAGATCGAAAGAGGCGCATGCCTCCTGCCTGGGATCCTCCTAAACTACTCCTGGTCGTCGTCAGCGGCTGCACGTAGTAGTAGGCACCTCCCGAGTAGTAGTAGTCGTCGTCGACGATGGCGTCTGGCTCCTGGGCTCCAACGTCTGGTCGCAACAATTGAGTATAGAAAGGGGGAAAAGGGGGAGCAAAGCAACCGTGAGTACTAATCCAAAGTACTCGCAAGCAAGGAGCTACACTACATATGTATGCATTGGTATCAAATGGAATAAGGGTATCATATGTGGACTGAACTGCAGAAAGTCGGAATAAGAGGGGGAGAGCTAGTCCAATCGAAGACTACACTTCTGGTAACCTCCATCTTGCAGCAGGAGAAGAGAGTAGATGGTAAGTTCACCAAGTAGCATCGTGTAGCATAATCCTAACCGATGATCCTCCCCTCGTCGCCCTGTGAGAGAGCGATCACCAGTTGTATCTGGCACTTGGAAGGGTGTGTTTTATTAAGTATCATGTTCTGGTTGTCATAAGGTCAAGGTACAACTCCAAGTCGTCTTGTTACCGAAGATCACGGCTATTCGAATAGATTAACTTCCCTGCAGGGGTGCACCACATAACCCAACACGCTCGATCCCATTTGGCCGGACACACTTTTCTGGGTCATGCCCGGCCTCGGAAGATCAACACGTCGCAGCCCTACCTAGGCACAACAGAGAGGTCAGCACGCCGGTCTAAATCCTATGGCGCAGGAGTCTGGGCCCATCACCCTTTGCACACCTGCATGTTGTGTACGCGGCCGGTGAGCAGACCTAGCCTCCCTTATACAAGAGTAGGCGTTCCAGTCCAACCCGGCGCGCGCCGCTCAGTCACTGACGTCACGAAGGCTTCGGCTGATACCACGACGTCGAGTGCCCATAACTGTCCCCGCGTAGATGGTTAGTGCGTATAGGCCAGTAGCCAGACTCAGATCAAATACCAAGATCTCGTTAAGCGTGTTATTTTGAAATAACCACGAACGCCGACCAGGGCCAGGCCCACCTCTCTCCTAGGTGGTCTCAACCTGCCCTGTCGCTTCGCCACAAAGATCCACACAGAGGGCCGTCGGGAAAGTATGTCCTTCCAGCCCCCGAATTCGTGAATCAACCGCGGGTACTCCTCGAGCCAACCCGACTTTAGTCATCACATGTATCATGTATAAAGTATATAGTATATACCCATGATCACCTCCCGAGTGATCACGGCCCGATAGTATAGCATGGCAGACGGACAAGAATGTATGGCCACTGATGATAAACTAGCATCCTATACTAAGCATTAGGATTGCAGGTAAAAGTAACAACAGTAGTATCAAGGACAGGCTATGCATCAGTATAGGATTAACGGAAAGCAGTAACATGCTACACTGCTCAAATCCAAGCAGTATAGAGAAGAGTAGGCGATATCTGGTGATCAAGGGGGGGGGGTGCCTGGTTGCTCTGGCAAGAGAGAGGGGTCGTCAACACCGTAGTCGTACTAGGTAGTAGCGGCGTCGGTTTCGGTGTCTAGCGAGAGAAGAGGGGGAAGAAACAATAAATATTAAGCAAACAGATGCATAGCGACGCATGACATGACAAAGCGTGAAGCTAGGTATGCCCTAACGCGGTATGAGGTGGTACCGGTGAAGGGGGGAAACATCCGAGAAATATCCCCGGTGTTTCGCGTTTTCAGACAGATAAGCTAGAGGGGGAAAGTTGCGTGTTCGCTATGCTAGGGATGCGTGATGGACGAACGGTTTGCATATCCGGATTCGTCTCGCCGTTCTGAGCAACTTTCATGTACAAAGTTTTTCATCCGAGCTACGGTTTATTTTTATATTAATTTTAAAAGATTTAAATCATTTTTAGGATTAACAGTATTAATTAAATCAAAACGCATTTATGACGTCATCATGACATGAGCGTGATGCAAGTGGTCAAAGTTGGTCGTTGACCAGTCAACTAATGGGTGGGCCCCACATGTCATAGGCTGTTATCTAATTGACAGTAGTTAGATTTATCAGCAGATTAATTAGGTTTAATTAACTAGATTAATTAAGTTAATTAATTACTTGCTTAATTAATTAATTAATTATTATTATTATTTCTTTTTTTTGAAAACGTTCTGGGCGTAGGGCCCATCTGTCATAGGCCCCAGGGGCCATAGAGGGTTCGGGCTAACGGGCGAGGCCGTGGGCGCCCGATGGGCATGCACGCCAGGCGCGGCGTTGCCCGAGCGGGTGCGCTAGCGAGCAAAGCGGCGGCGGCTGGGCCGGTGCAGGCACAGCGACGCGGGCCGCAGCGAGTGGCCAGCGTGGGGAGGCGGAGCGCGGGGAGGGAAACTAGAGCGGGGCGGCGTAGTGAGGCAGCACGGGTGGAGCGGCAGGGGAGGCTACGACGTGGGGGATCCGGCGACCTCTGGCCTGTCGGAGAGGGGAAGTGGAGGCGCGGAGGTGGCCGGTGGGAGTGATGCGGCGCGGCGCGGAGCTCCCAGTGAGCAGCGGCCGGGCGGAGAAGGGGGTGGACGCGCGGCGCGGTCCTGGCGGCAGCGCACGGGAGCACGCAGCGGCACTGCGACGAACGAGGGTAGCGGCGGAGTGAAGTGGCCGGACGCGGACACGGCGGGCGCGCGCGGGCCGACGAGTAGGGGCCGTGGGGAGCGGCGGTGCTAGGCGGGAGCAGTGGAGGTGAGTGCGAGGGGCCAGCGATGAGCGGGCGGATGACAGCGTCGCGAGGCCAGGCGCACGGACTGAACAGTGTGGTGGCGCGGGCGAGCGTCGGCGTGAGGGCACGGGGAGAAGGAGGACCGGGGTCCTCACCGGGATTGCAGGGCACGGGCAATGGGCGCAGGGTGGAGGATGGAGACGTCGGCACAGGCAATGGGCGCGGCGTCGGAGCTTGGGGCGCTGCGGGGTCGAGCCCCAATCCGGTACGGGTCGAGGGAGCAGGTGTCGTGTGGGAGGAGACGGGAGGCGTGTCCGGCGTGGTGGCTCCGACGACGGGAGGCCTTCGGGCGGCGGCATCAGCGATCTCCAGGGTCGGGAGAGCGGGCGCCCCCGATACAGATCGGGTCATGGGGTGGGGAGAGGAGCGAGTGGGGGAGTGGTGTCATTGGGGGGGGGGTTAGGGTTACGGGTGAGAGGGGGATATGGGGAGTGGCCGGCCTAGTGGCCCGGTTGGGCTGCAGGCCTGCCGGGCCGGAGCCCAGGGGTTCTTTTCCTCTCCTTTTTTTGTTAGTTTTGTTTTTTTGTTTGTTTCATTTCTTTTTATTTGTTTTTCTTTTACTGTTTTACTTTTAGTTTTTCTTTTTAGCTTAGTTTTATAAAATATAAAAGCAAGTCCTGATTTAGTATTAAAGTTAGGCTACTACCCCATTAACTTTGGGCAACTAAATAAAATATCTTAACATTTTATTAATTGCAAAAGGAAATTCAATTAATTGTTTTGCTACTATTTTAATCACTTTAGGGTATTTAGTTATTTTAATAAAATGTGATTTCTCCACCATAATTACTTATGCATTACTTGGCTCACTCCGAATATTTTAGTTTTTAATATTTCAAAACTTTAATTGTTTGACTTGATTTTGAATTTGAATTTTGAATCGGTTTTTTGAACTAACCCGAGATTAACAACAGTAATCATGGTGACTCAGCATCATTAACGTGGGACTACTGTAGCGTAACTATCCGGGCATCACAATATGTTCACATACCCCGAAAATATCCCGGAGCACCACGAAATCTTATTTCCACCGCCGCAACCTTCTGTACCCAAGAGATCCCATATTGGGGCCTTTTCCAGAGCTCCACCAGAGGGGGCATTGATCACGGAGGGCCTCTACATCAACTCCATGGCCCCTCCTCCGATGTGTGAGTAGTTTACTTCAGACCTTCGGTTCCATAGCTAATAGCTAGATGGCCTTTTCTCTCTCTTTGGATCTCAATACAAAGTTCTCCTTGATCTTCTTGGAGATCTATTCTATGTAACTCTTTTTGCGGTGTGTTTGTCGAGATCCGATGAATTGTGGGTTTATGATCAAGTCTATCTATGAACAATATTTGATTCTTCTCTTAAATCTTTTATGCATGATTGGTTATCTTTGCAAGTCTCTTCGAATTATCAATTTGGTTTGGCCTACTAGATTGATCTTTCTTGCAATGGGAGAAGTGCTTAGCTTTGGGTTCAATCTTGCGGTGCTCGATCCCAGTGACAGGAAGGGAAATGACACGTATTGTATTGTTGCAATCGAGGATAAAAAGATGGGGTTTATATCATATTGCTTGATTTTATCCCTCTACATCATGTCATCTTCCCTAAGGCGTTACTCTCTTCTTATGAACTTAATACTCTAGATGCATGCTGGATAGCGGTCGATGTGTGGAGTAATAGTAGTAGATGCAGGCAGGAGTCGGTCTACTTGTCGCGGACGTGATGCCTATATACATGATCATGCCTAGGTATCCTCATAATTATTCGCTTTTCTATCAATTGCTCGACAGTAATTCATTCACCCACCGTAATACTTATGCTATCTTGAGAGAAGCCACTAGTGAAACCTATGGCCCCCAGGTCTATTCTCCATCATATAAGTTTCCAATCTATTTTACTTTGCAATCTTTACTTTTAATCTGTATCATAAAAATACCAAAAATATTTATCTTATCATTATTATCTCTATCAGATCTCACTCTCGTAAGTGACCGTGAAGGGATTGACAACCCCTTTATCGCGTTGGTTGCGAGGTTCTTATTCGTTTGTGTAGGTACGACGGACTTGCGTGTGTCCTCCTATTGGACTTATACCTTGGTTCTCATTAACTGAGGGAAATACTTATGCTACTTTGCTGCATCACCCTTTCCTCTTGAAGGGAAAACCAACACAGTGCTCAATAGGTAGCAAGAAGGATTTCTGGCGCCGTTGCCGGGGAGTCTACGCACAAGTCAAGCCATACCAAGTACCATCACAAACTCTTATCCCTCGCATTACATTATTTGCCATTTGCCTCTCGTTTTCCTCTCCCCCACTTCACCCTTGCCGTTTTATTCGCCCTCTTTTCCATTCGCCTTTTCTTTCGCTTGCTTCATCATTTTGGCTAGTCCTTTGTCTACTCCTTTATCTCCTGAGAATTAGGTCCTTAATTTTAAACAAAGGGAGGGAGAAAATCTAAAAGATGCTTGGTTTAGAATTTGCAATGTGCAAAATAGATCTATTAGGAAGCAATCTACTTCCATTCTTCTCCGCAATTTTTATGTAGGCATCATTCCTTGGAATAGATATATTCTTGATACCATGCCCGGAGGAAATTTCTTGGGTAGCCACACTTTTGATTCTTACAATGCTATGATAGATTTGTTTGGCACACCACCTCTATTGGTTAATGGAACTATATTAACTTTGGAACATGTTATGCAAAGGCTCGATATTATTGAAAATAAAGTTGCCACTATTGAATTGATTGAGAATTTGGATAAAAAGATCTACAACCAAATTACCCAATATGGATCTAAGGTAGGAGTTACTCTGAAAAGTTTTAAAGAAAAAGAACCCGTGGTTAATGAAAGAATAGACCAAGATTCTACTAGAATTGATAAAATTGAGGGTATTATTACCAACTTGGGGTCCGCTTTTTCTGCCGTTAGGAACACTTGAAATCCGCGTACCAAAGTTGCCAAAATTATGTACATTCCTAAAAATAAGGGTGAAACTTCTAGTAAGGAAAATGCGGATCTTAATCCATAAGTGTTCACCCCAACTTTCTCGCTATCATTAAAGAACCTTTTGCTACAAATGATTTTCTTGATTTATTGCCTAGGAGATTAATTATTAATAGAAAGAAGGAAATCCTAAGGGTTATAAGTGTTCTATTGAAGAATTGCCTACCAAATATGATAATACCTAGATCTATCCTTGCTTTTATGCCTAGCTAGGGGCGTTTAACGATAGCGCTTGTTGGGAGGCAACCCAATCTTATTTTTGTTTCTTGATTTTTAGGTACGTTTAGTAATAAATAATTCATCTAGCCTCTGTTTAGATGTGGTTTTATGCTCTTAATTAGTGTTTGTGACAAGTAGAACCTTTGGGAAGACTTGGGAAAAGTCTTTGCGATCTTGCTGTAAAAAACACAAACTTTAGCGCTCACGAGGATTGCTGCAAATTTTTATTGGAGAGTGATATTTAGTTTATTATTTTTGCATATGATTAATAGGTGAATACCTCACGTCAAGAAATTTATTTTAGAATTTTTGGGGTTCCAGAAGTATTCGAAACCTACAGATTACTACAGACTATTTTGTTTTTGACAGATTCTGTTTTTCGTGTGTTGCTTGCTTATTTTGATGAATCTATGGCTAGTAATAGATTTTATAAACCATAGAAAAGCTGTAATACAGTAGGTTTAACACCAATATAAATAAATAATGAGTTCATTAAAGTACCTTGAAGTGGTGGTTTGTTTTCTTTTACCAACGGAGCTCACCAAGATTTTCTTTTAAGTTTTGTGTTGTGAAGTTTTCAAGTTTTGGGTAAAGATTTGATGGATTATGGTACAAGAAGTGTCAAGAGCCTAAGATTGGGGATTCCCAAGGCACCCCAAGGTAAAATCCAAGGACAAACAAAAGCCTAATCTTGGGGATGCCCCGGAAGGCATCCCCTCTTTCGTCTTCGTCCATTGGTAACTTTACTTGGAGCTATATTTTTATTCGCCACATGATATGTGTTTTGCTTGGAGCGTCTTGTATGATTTGAGTCTTTGACTTTTTGTTTACCACAATCATCCTTTTTACACACCTTTTGGGAGAGACACACATAAATTTGAATTTATTAGATTACTCTATGTGCTTCACTTATATCTTTTGAGTTGAATAATTTTTGCTCTAGTGCTTCGCTTATATCTTTTAGAGCACGACGGTGGTTTTATTTTATAGAAATAATTGATCTCTCATGCTTCACTTATATCATTTTGAGATTCCTTTAGAACAGCATGGTGATTTACTTTGGTTATAAATTTTAAATGCTAAGAGAAGTTGGATGCTTGATAGATGGTTTTGAGATATAAAGGTGGTGATATTAGAAGTGTGCTAGTTGAGTAATTGTGAAATTGTTGAATACCTGTGTTGAAGTTGGAAAGTCCCATAGCATTAATGTATGGTAAACGTTATGTGACAAATTTTAAGCATGGGGTGTTCTTTGATTGCTTTCCTTATGAGTGGCGGTCGGGGACGAGCGATGGTATTTTCCTACCAATCTATCCCCCTAGGAGCATGCGCGTAGTGCTTGGTTTTGATGACTCGTAGATTTTTGCAATAAGTATGTGAGTTCTTTATGACTAATGTTGAGTCCATGGATTATACGCACTCTCACCCTTCCATCATTGCTAGCCTCTTTGGTACCGTGCATTGCTCTTTCTCGCCTTGAGAGTTGGTGCAAACTTCGCCGGTGCATCCAAACCCCGTGATATGATACACTCTATCACACATAAGCCTCCTTATATATTCCTTAGAACAGCCACCATACCTACCTATTATGGCATTTCCATAGCCATTCCGAGATATATTGCCATGCAACTTTCCACCGTTCCATTTATTATGACATGCATCATCATTGTCATATTGCTTTGCATGATCATGTACTTGACATCGTATTTTTTGCAAAGCCACCATGCTCAAATTTTTCATACATGTCACTCTTGATTCATCGCAATCCTGGTACACCTCCGGAGGCATTCACATATAGTCATATTTTGTTCTAAGTATCGAGTTGTAATTCTTGAGTTGTAAGTCAATAAAAGTGTGATGATCATCATTAGAGCATTGTCCCATGTGAGGAAAGGATGATGGAGACTATGATTCCCCCACATGTCGGGATGAGACTCAGGACGAAAAAAAGAGGCCATAAAAAAAGAGGGCCCAAATAAAAAAATGAGAGAAAAAGAGAGAAGGGACAATGTTACTATCCTTTTTCCACACTTGTGCTTCAAAGTAGCACCATGATATTCATGATAGAGAGTCTCTTATTTTGTCACTTTCATATACTTGTGGGAATTTTTCATTATAGAACTTGGCTGGTATATTCCAATGATGGGCTTCCTCAAATGCCCTAGGTCTTCGTGAGCAAGCAAGTTGGATGCACACCCACTTAGTTTCTTTGATGAGCTTTCATATATTTATAGCTCTAGTGCATCCGTTGCATGGCAATCCCTACTCCTTGCATTGACATCAATCAGTGGGCATATCCATAGCCCATTGATTAACCGTGTCAATGTGAGACTTTCTCCCTTTTGTCCTCTCACACAACCTCAATCATCATATTCTATTCCACCCATAGTGCTATGTCCATGGCTCGCGCTCATATATTGCGTAAAAGTTGAGAGAGTTTGAAAAGGCTAAGTATGAAACAATTGCTTGGCTGGTCATAGGGGTTGTGCATGACGGGAGCATTTTGTGTGACGAAAATGAAGCATGGCCAAACTATATGACTTTGTAGGGATAAGTTTTCTTTGGCTATGGTATTTTGATAAGACATAATTGCTTGATTAACATACTTGGAGTATTACTATTTTTATGTCAACAATAAACTTTTATCTTGAATCTTTAGGTTCTGAACATTCATGCCACAATAGAGAAAAATACATTGAAGAACATGCTAGAAAGCATTCCACATCAAAAATTCTGTTTTTATCATTTACCTACTCGAGCACGAGCAGGAATTAAGCTTGGGGATGCTGATATGTCTCCAACGTATCTATAATTTTTGATTGTTCAATCCTATTATATTATCTATTTTGGATGTTAATGGGCTTTATTTTACACTTTTATATTATTTTTTGGGACTAACCTATTAACCCAAGGCCTAGTGCAAATTGCTGTTTTTTTGCCTATTTCAGTGTTTCATAGAAAAGGAATATCAGACGGAGTCCAAACAGAATGAAACCTTCGGGAGCGTGACTTTTGGAACAAACGTGATCCAGAGGACTTGGAGTGGATGTTAAGAAACGGACGAGGAGTCAACGAGGCAGGGGGGTGCGCCTACCCCCTGGGCACGCCCTCCCCCTCGTGGGCCCCTTGTGGCTCAACCGACCTACTTCTTCCTCCTATATATGTTCACATACCCCGAAACCATCCAGGAGCACCACAAAACCCTATTTCCACCGCCGCAACCTTCTGTTCCCAAGAGATCACATCTTGGGGCCTTTTCCGGAGCTCCACCGGAGGGGGCATTGATCACGGAGGGCCTCTACATCAACTCCATGGCCCCTCCGATGATGTGTGAGTAGTTTACTTCAGACCTTCGGGTCCATAGCTAGTAGCTAGATGACTTCTTCTCTCTCTTTGGATCTCAATAAAAAGTTCTCCTTGATCTTCTTGGAGATCTATTCGATGTAACCCTTTTTGTGGTGTGTTTGTCGAGATCCGATGAATTGTGGGTTTATGGTCAAGTCTATCTATGAACAATATTGGATTCTTCTCTGAAATCTTTTATGCATGATTGGTTTGGCCTACTAGATTGATCTTTCTTGCAATGGGAGAAGTGCTTAGCTTTGGGTTCAATCTTGCGGTGCTCGATCCTAGTGACAGAAAGGGAAACAACACATATTGTATTGTTGCCATCGAGGATAAAAAGATGGGGTTTATATCATATTGCTTGAGTTTATCCCTCTACATCATGTCATCTTGCCTAGGGCGTTACTCTGTTCTTATGAACTTAATACTCTAGATGCATGCTGGATAGCGGTCGATGTGTTGAGTAATAGTAGTAGATGCAGGCAGGAGTCGGTCTACTCGTCGTGGACGTGATGCCTATATACATGATCATGCATAGATATTCTCAATAATTATTCGCTTTTCTATCAATTACTCGATAGTAATTCGTTCACCCACTGTAATACTTATGCTATCTTGAGAGAAGCCACTAGTGAAACCTATGGCACCCGTGTCTATTCTCCATCATATAAGTTTCCCATCTATTTTACTTTGCAATCTTTAATTTTAATCTATATCATAAAAATACCAAAAATATATATCTTATCATTATTATCTCTATCAGATCTCACTTTCGTAAGTGACCGTGAAGGGATTGACAACCCCTTTATCGCATTGGTTGCGAGGTTCTTATTTGTTTGTGCAGGTATGAGGGACTTGCGTGTAGTCTCCTATCGGATTGATACCTTGGTTCTCAAAAACCGAGGGAAATACTTATGCTACTTTGCTGCATCACCCTTTCCTCTTCAAGGGAGAACCAATGCGTGCTCAAGAGGTAGCAGTACCCAATAGTCTCCTTTGGGTATCCTATGAAGACACATTTCTCCGGTTTGGGTTCGAGCTTATCCGGTTGAAGCTTTTTCACAGAAGCATCGCAGCCCCAAACTTTAAGAAACGATGACTTGGGTTTCTTGCCAAACCACTGTTCATATGGTGTCATCTCAATGGATTTCGATGGTGCCCTATTTAACGTGAATGCAGCCGTCTCTAAAGCATAACCCCGAAATGATAGCGCTAAATTCGTAAGAGACATCATAGATCGCACCATATCTAATAAAGTGCGCTTACGACATTTGGACACACCATTACGTTGTGGTGTTCCAGGTGGCATGAGTTGCGAAACTATTCCGCATTGTTTCAAATGAAGACCAAGCTCACAACTCAAATATTCACCTCCACGATCAGATCGTAGAAACTTAATTTTCTTGTTACGATGATTTTCCACTTCACTCTGAAATTCTTTGAACATTTCAAATGTTTTAGACTTATGTTTCATCAAGTAGATATACCCATATTTGCTCAAATCATCTGTGAAGGTCAGAAAATAACGATACCCGCCGCGAGCATCAACACTCATGGACCACATACATCAGTATGTATTATTTCCAATAAGTCTGTTGCTCGCTCCAATGTTCCGAAGAACGGAGTCTTAGTCATCTTGCCCATGAGGCGTGGTTCACAAGCATCAAGTGATTCGTAATCAAGTGATTCCAAAAGTCCATCAGCATGGAGTTTCTTCATGCGCTTTACACCAATATGACCTAAACGAGAGTGCCACAAATAAGTTGCACTATCATTATTAAACTTATATTTTTTGGGTTCAATACTATGAATATGTGTATCACTACTATCGGGATTCAATAAAAATAGACCACTCATCAAGGGTGCATGACCATAAAAGATATTACTCATATAAATAGAACAACCATTATTCTCTGATTTAAATGAATAATCGTCTCGCATCAAACAAGAACCAGATATAATGTTCATGCTTAATGCTGTTACCAAATAACAATTATTCGGGTCTAATACTAATTCCAAAGGTAGATGTAGAGGTAGCGTGGCGATCACATCGACTTTGGAACCATTTTTCACGCGCATCGTCACCTCGTCCTTAGCCAATCTTCGTTTAATCCATAGCCCCTGTTTCGAGTTGTAAATATGAGCAACAGAACCAATATAAAATACCCAGGACCTACTACGAGCATTAGTAAGGTACACATCAATAACATGTATATCAAATATACCTTTCACTTTGCCATCCTTCTTATCCGCCAAATACTTGGGGCAGTTCCGCTTCTAGTGACCAGCCCTTTACAGTAGAAGCACCCAGTCTCAGGCTTAGGTCCAGACTTGGGCTTCTTCACTTGAGCAGCAACTTGCTTGCCGTTCTTCTTTAAGTTCCCCTTCTTCCCTTTGCCCTTCTTCTTGAAACTAGTGGTCCTGTTGACCATCAACACTTGATGCTCCTTCTTGATTTCTACCTCCACAGCCTTTAGCATTGCGAAGACCTCGGGAATTGTCTTATCCATCCCTTGCATATTGTAGTTCATCATGAAGCTTTTGTAGCTTGGTGGCAGTGATTGAAGAACCCTGTTAATGACACTATCACCAGGAAGATTAACTCCCAGTTGAGTCAAGTGGTTGTGGTACCCAGACATTCTGAGTATATGTTCACTAACATAACTATTCTCCTCAATCTTAAAGCTATAGAACTTATTGGACACTTCATATCTCTCCATTCGGGCATTTGCTTGAAGTATTAGCTTCAATTCCTGGAACATCTCATATGCTCCATGATGTTCAAAATGTCGTTGAAGTCTCGATTCTAAGACGTAAAGGATGGCACACTGAACTATCGAGTAGTCATCAGCTTTGCTCTGCCAGACATTCATAACATATGGCGTTGCTCCGGCAGCGGGCTATGCACCTAGCGGTGCTTCCAGGATGTAATTCTTCTGTGCAGCAATGAGGATAATCCTCAAGTTACGGACCCAGTCCGTGTAGTTGCTACCATCATCTTTCAACTTAGCTTTGTCTAGGAACACATTAAAATTCAAAGGAACAGTGGCACGAGCCATTTATCTACAACAACATAGACATGCAAAACACCATCAGGTACTAAGTTCATGATAAATTAAAGTTCAATTAATCATATTACTTAAGAACTCCCACTTAGATAGACATCTCTCTAGCCATCTAAATGATCATGTGGTCCATGTCAACTAAACCATGTCCGATCATCACGTGAGATGGAGTAGTTTTCAATGGTGAACATCACTATCACTGGTGCGCGTCGGTCCTAAACAAATAGTTTTAACCCCTTTTCGCGACGGCATTTGGAACCGTCGCCAAGTGAGTGTGGGCGATAGGGGGTCCTTCCCACACGACCCAGAAACCGTCGGGGATATGCCCTCCTGGCACGCACTCTCGGCAAAATGAGATCATGTGCGATCAGCGAGCGCTCAAATACGGAAATACGTATAGTAGAGCTAAATAATACAATCATACGGTGAAATTGTTTCCGGTCGCAAGTACATCCCACACAGTTAGTCCCAGCCAAAAGTTTCCGTTCGTATGTACATCCCACACAGTCGCTCCAAGGAAATCGTTTCCGTTCACAGGTACATCACAAGCATTTTTTCCCGTTAAATCGTTTGCGTTATTGAATGTATCACACATGGTCCATAGAAGAAACTGTGTGGCAAAGGCTGTCCATCACACATAGTCTTTATGTGGTAAACGCTTGCGCAAGGGGGCCTAACGCAAACAGTTTTCAAGAGAAAGTCGTGTGTGATTGTTCATTGATCCAACATGGTTTACTCCTAGAAACTGTGTGCGTTGCCTGAGGTCATCGCACACGGTATTTTTTCAACAACCATTTGGAATAGAAAAACCCAATTAGTAGGCTAATTCTCCATTAGTAGGCTAATTATCCGATTATTCATAATCCATTTATTAATCTAATTGACATTTCATATTAAGCACACAATATATTTCATTTCCATATTAAGGAAGTAGAATTTCATAATTGAAATACATCAGAGTACAACATGATATAGCTTCGGCACTCAGCTAACCCATTACACAACTGCACCAGTAGCAAGTTCCACATGCAACATGTAGAACCTTTCAAAATTAGCATCATAGACGGCATATAGACAAATGCATATCATCTGGAAAACTGCTAAAGCGGAAGGCGAATATTGAGCCTTCATTCATGTTGAAGGTCTTTGCAACTTTAGGCCAGTGCATGTGGATGCTTGATCGCCTGTCCTTCATCCTCTTCAGGAACACTTCAGTATTGAACCGTGGGTGTTGTATGAATAGCTTCCTCGCCTCCTGACCATAGAGGTGGTTTGAGAGGTAATCATCAGTGAACTGCTTTGGAAAGGCCTAAAAACAAGGATGTGCATAAATATCTTCTGTATATTGGAAATGGGGCAAAGGAATAAAAAAGGCAATCTATAATAGTTATTACCATCTTGTAGTGAACTGATGTCTTCTTCATTGTGCAGACAAAGATCTTGTTGTTTTTGTCGCTAATTTCTTTATCCTAACAATCTTTCCGAGTTTCGTGATTTGATTGATATTCATGGAAAACTCATTTCCCCATATGCAAAAAGGGTCGAACAGTGGGTCAAAACCTCTGATAGCAGGACCTACGTGTGCAAGACCAAATTGTTAAAAACCAAAATATTAGAATGGTTCCTGGAATTGCACAATAATGTGCTATTAGAGAACGGACCATGCACGTGCTAACCTCGATTGTAAACCTCAGTGCTTCCCATTGTTTCCCTGCAACACATATAAGGTAGTTAGTCATCAGGTTAAGTAAGGGTTCGCATGCTATCAGTAAAATATGTTGATGAAAAATAAGCACATTGGAGATTCTTCAGATTAATTAAAGCCACACAGAAAACCCATTTACCCAAACCAAGAATGATTAAGAACTAGGAAATATAACACCTGTATATGTTTCTCATGTATTAAGTGCAGCCAAATTCAATTTATTCCTCACATGCATAACAATACAAAATTCTACCCACAACAATTGGACATAGCATTGCAGAATTGAACCAAGCAGTTAACTAAACACCACAACAAATGAACCAAACATTAACTGAGCACCACATTGCACAATATAACATACTCCTAATAGAAGATATGATAGTTAACCAAACAGTTAAATACAGCAAATTGTAGCAATTGTATTTGTTTCTCATGTATTTACTACATCCAAATTCAATGTATTCCTCACATGGTATACAATAACAGAATGCACCCACAACTATTGAACATTGCATTGCAGAATTGAACCAAACAGTTAACTAAACACCACAACACAAATGAACCAAACATTAACTAAGCACCACATTGCACAATGTATAACCAAACCAAGCATGCTTGACAACTTGGAAATATAGCAATTGTATTCGTTTCTCATGTATTTTGTAAAGATAAATTCGATTTATTTCTCACATGGAAGACAATACAAAAATTGTAGCCTCAAGAATTGAACAACACATTTGCAGAATTGAACCAAATAGTTAACTGAAGACGACAATGAATTAACAAAACTGTTAATAAGTGAGCACCACACTGCACAACATATAGAACATATACACTAGAGCAACAAATTGCATGGTAAAATTAGATAGCACAGTTCACTAGAATTTGTGAAGGAAAGGCAGGAGCAGCACATGCAACGGGTAAACCGAGCATGCTAGCAAATGGCAGCCATCGCGACCTCATCCACACGTAGCTAGCAAATGGCAAGGTGCTCCTCCAAGATCTGGGGGTCATCACGAATGACAGCCATCGCGACCTCATCCACGCATGCGGCCGTGATTTGCTTCTCCGCTGCCAAATGCTTGATACATCTCGGTCGTATCTATAATTTTTGATTGTTCCATGCCAATATTCTACAACTTTTACATACTTTTGGCAACTTTTTATACTATTTTTGGGACTAACATACTGATCCAGTGCCCAGTGCCAGTTCCTGTTTGTTGCATGTTTTTGTTTCGCAGAAAATCCATATCAAACAGAGTCCAAACGGGATAAAAACTGACAGATATTTTTTTGGAATATATGTGATTTTCGGGAAGAAGAATCAACGCGAGACGATGCCCGAGGGGGCCACGAGGCAGGGGGCACGCCCCAGGGGGTCAGGCGTGCCCTGGGCCCTCGTGGCCACCCCGTAAGGCGGTTGGTGCCCTTCTTTCGCCATGAGAAAGCCATATCTGGATAGAAATCATGTTAACATTTCAGCCCAATTGGAGTTATGGATCTCGGAGAGAGACAGAGAGAGACAAAGAGACAAATCCAATCTCGGAGGGGCTCTCGCCCCTCCGCCACCATGGAAGCCATGGACCAAGGGGTAAACCCTTCTCCCATCTAGGGAGAAGGTCAAGTAAGAAGAAGAAGAAGAAGAAGAAGGGGGGCTCTCTCCCCCTCTGTCCTGGTGGCACCGGAACGCCGCCGGGGCCATCAACGTGTGACGGCGATCTACACCATCACCTCCGTCATCTTCACCAACATCTTCATAATCTTCCCCCATCTATCTACAATGGTCCACTCTCCCGCAACCCGTTGTACCCTCTACTTGAACATGGTGCTTTATGCTTCATATTATTATCCAATGATGTGTTGCCATCCTATGAAGTCTGAGTAGATTTTCGTTGTCCTATCGGTAATTGGTGAATTGCTATGATTGGTTTAAGTTTCTTGTGGTTATGTTGCTGTCCTTTGGTGCCCATCATATGAGCTTGTGAGTGGAGCACACCATAGGGTTAGTTGTATGTTGATAGGACTATGTATTGGAGGGCAAGAGTGAGAGAAGCTTCAACCTAGCGTAGAAATTGATGCATACGGGATTGAAGGGGGACCAATATATCTTAATGCTATGGTTGGGTTTTACCTTAATGAACGTTAGTAGTTGCGGATGCTTGCTAATAGTTCCAATCATAAGTGCATAGAATTCCAAGTCAGGGATGACATGCTAGCAGTGGCCTCTCCCACATAAAACTTGCTATCAGTCTAGTAAAGTAGTCAATTGCTTAGGGACAATTTCGCAACTCCTACCACCACTTTTTCACACTCGCTATACTAACTTTATTGCTTCTCTACCTAAAACAGCCCCTACTTTTTATTTACATGCTTTTTATTATCTTGCAAACCTATCCAAAAACACCTACAAAGTACTTCTAGTTTCATACTTGTTTTAGGTAAAGCGAACGTTAAGCGTGCGTAGAGTTGTATCGGTGGTCAATAGAACTTGAGGGAATATTTGTTCTACCTTTAGCTCCTCATTGGGTTCGACACTCTTACTTATCGAAAGAGGCTATAATTGATCCCATATACTTGTGGGTTATAATACCTTTTTCTGGCGCCGTTTCCGGGGAGTTATAGCGTGGAGTGAATATTCTCGTGTGTGCTTGTTTGCTTTATCACTACGTAGTTTTTATTTGCTGTTCTAAGTTGTTCTCTATCTTTAGTTATGGATATGGAACACGAAATACCAAAAAAATTAGGTTTACTTGCTACTCATGGAGATGGGGAACCTCCTAAAACCCTCGATGCTCATTATGTGAAAGATATTATGTACTACTTGATAATCCTGAGAAAACCCCATGCAACTTTATAATGGGAGTAATGTTGGATCAACGTGAATACTTTAGGGATTATCGCTTGACTCAAAAAGGGAAACTATTATGGGATCAAATTCATATGCTGCATTGGTATGCTCGGCAACTATGCTTGAGATATGATTATACTTGTTGCTCTAGGATGAAGGCTCCACACCTTCCCTTTTCATGCAAATTTAATGATGATAAAACCTCGGCTTCTTATGCTAATGGTATATATGATTACTATGATGTGGAACAAATAGAAGAATTTGTTGCTTTTATGGGTGCTTATGAAATCAAATCTTTGTTTAAAGAGTGTGAAAATCTTGATGATGCTGTTTACAGACCTAAATTTTTTGCTATACTCAAATATTGCTATGAGAATTATGAATTCAATTCCGATATTGATGATTTTATTGAGAGAGTCTCTGCTGTCCAAGAAGAGACTAATATTTTGCAGGAGTCTATGGAAGAAGAAATTGATGAAACTGTGAGCTCATTGGATGAAAAAGATGATGAGAGCGAAGAACAAAAGGAGGAAGATCAGATTAGCCACTCGTGCCCACCTTCTAATGAGAGTAACTCTTCAACTCATACATGTTTAATTTCCCTTCATGCTTACCGAAGGATGATTGCTATGATGATTGTTATGATCCCGTTGATTCTTTTGAAATATCCCTTTTTGATGATGCTTGCTATGCCTGTGGCTAAGATGCCAATATGAATTATGATTATGGAGATGTACTTGCTATAGTTCCTTATGTTAAACATGAAATTGTTGCTATTGCACCCATGCATGATAGTCCTATTATCTTTTTGAATTCTCCCGACTACACTATATCAGAGAAGTTTGCCCTTATTAAGGATTATAGTGATGGGTTGCGTTCTACTACTACACATGATGATTTTGATAGATATAATATGCATGTGATTGCTGCTCCTACTTGCAATTATTATGAGAGAGGAACTACATTTTCGCCTCTCCATGTTTCCAATATGATAAAATTGCAAGAAACTGTTAATACTATGCATTGGCCTTTACTATGTGCGCATGAATTGGTCTTTTATGACATGCCGATGCATAGGAAGAGAGTTAGACTTCGTCATTACATGATATATGTTACTTTGTGCTCACTACAAAATCACAAATCATTGCTAATTCAAATTGGCTTTGATATACCTTGGGATCCGGGTGGATCCATTACTTGAGCACTATATGCCTCGCTTAATGGCTTTAAAGAAAGCGCTACTAGGGAGACAACCCGGAAATTCTAGAGAGTCATTTATTTCTGTTGTGTGCTTTTATAAAGTTTAAAAATAAAAATAATGTGCCAAGATTTGCCTTTAGGATGTTTACACTGCTTGTTGGTTTGTGCGGTGCAAAATAGAAACTTTGGCTGTAGCGCGCGATTTTATATTTTTTACTGGAACGTTAAATGGTTCTGAAGCTTCTTACAATATCTTTCTATACAAATTTTTTATTTGTCCCAATTTTTTTAAGAATTATTCGAGTACCAGAAGTATGGTGAATGTTCAGATTACTACAGACTGTCTTGTTTAAGACATATTCTGGTTTTGATGCATAGTTTGCTTGTTTTGATGAAACTATCAATTTTTGTCAGTGGATTAAGCCATGGAAAAGTTATATTACAGTATCTACAATTCAAAAAATGGGAATTGGTTTGCAACAATACTTACAATAGTGATTTGCTTTATTATACTAACGGATCTTACCGAGCTTTCTGTTGAGTTTTGTCTGGATGATGTGTTCGAAGATCGAGGAGGTCTCGATGTGAGGAGAAGGAGAGGCAAGAGCTCAATCTTGGGGATGCCCAAGGCACCCCAAGTAAATATTCAAGGAGACTCAAGCATCTAAGCTTGGGGATGCCTCGGAAGGCATCCCATCTTTCTTCAACAAGTATCGGTATGTTTTCAGATTCGTTTCGTTCATGTGATATGTGCAAATCTTGGAGCGTATTTTGCATTTAGTTTTCAATTTTCTTTGATGCACCATGCTGGTATGAGATAGTCCATGGTTGATTTATAGAATGCTCTTAGCACTTCACTTATATCTTTTGAGTATGGCTTTATAGAATGCTTCATGTGCTTCACTTATATCATTTGAAGTTTGGATTGCCTGTTTCTCTTCACATAGAAAGCCGGCATTTGTAGAATGCTCTTTTGCTTCACTTATATTTGTTAGAGCATGGGCATATCTTTTGTACAAAGAGTTAAACTCTCTTGCTTCACTGATATCTATTTAGAGAGATGACAGGAATTGGTCATTCACATGGTTAGTCCTAAAGTCCTACATAAAACTTGTAGATCACTAAATATGATACATTTGATTCCTTGCAATAGTTTTGCGATATAAAGATGGTGATATTAGAGTCATGCTAGTGGGTAGTTGTGGATTTTAGAAATACTTGTGTTGAAGTTTGTGATTCCCGTAGCATGCATGTATGGTGAACTGTTATGTAACGAAGTTGGAGCATGAGGTATTTATTGATTGTCTTCCTTATGAGTGGCGGTCGGGACGAGCGATGGTCTTTTCGTACCAATCTATCCCCCTAGGAGCATGAGCGTAGTACTTTGTCTTGATGACTAATAGATTTTTGCAATAAGTATGTGAGTTCTTTATGACTAATGTTGAGTCCATGGATTATATGCACTCTCACCCTTCCATCATTTCTAGCATCTTCGGTACCATGCATTGCCCTTTCTCACCTTGACAGTCGGTGCAAACTTTGCCGGTGCATCCAAACCTTGTGATATGATACGCTCTAGTACACATAAGCCTCCTTATATCTTCCGTAAAACAGCCACCATACCTACCTATCATGGCATTGCCATAGCCATTCTGAGATATATTGCCATGCAACTTCCATCATCATCATATGTATGACTTGAGAATTCATTGTCATATTGCTTTGCATGATCGTAAGATAGCTAGCATGATGTTTTCATGGCTTGTTCGTTTTTTGATTTCATTGCTACACTAGATCATTGCACATCCCGGTACACTGGTGGACGCATTCATATAGAGTCATATCTTTGTTCTAGTATCGAGTTGTAATATTGAGTTGTAAGTAAATAAAAGTGTGATGATCATCATTATTAGAACATTGTCCCATGTGAGGTTATCAAAATAAAAGTGGCCAAAGAAGCCCCCCCCCCCAAAAAAAGAGAGAGGCCAAAGAAGCCTAAAAAAAGAAAAAATAAGAGAAAAGAGAGAAGGGACAATGTTAGTATCCTTTTACCACACTTGTGCTTCAGAGTAGCACCATGTTCTTCATATAGAGAGTCTCTTGAGTTATCACTTTCATATACTAGTGGGAATTTTCATTATAGAACTTGGCTTGTATATTCCAGCGATGGGCCTCCTCAAATGCCCGAGGTCTTCATCAACAAGCAAGTTGGATGCACACCCACTTAGTTTCTAGTTTGAGCTTTCATACACTTATAGCTCTTAGTGCATCCGTTGCATGTCAATCCCTACTCCTCACATTGACATCAATTGATGGGCATCTCCATAGCCCATTGATTAGTCGCGTCGATGTGAGACTTTCTCCATTTTGTCTTCTCCACACAACCTCCATCGTCATATTCTATTCCACCTATAGTGTTATGTCCTTGGCTCGCGCTCATGTATTGCATGAAAGTTGAAAAAGTTTGAAAATGCTAAGTATGAAATAATTTCTTGGCTTGTCATCGGGGTTGTGCATGGTGGGAGCATTTTGCGTGACGAAAATGAAGCATGGCCAAACTATATGATATTGTAGGGATGAGCTTTCTTTGGCTATGTTATTTTGAGAGGACATAATTTATTGGTTAGTATGCTTGAAGTATTCTCGTCTTAATGTCAAATGATAGACTATTGCTTTGAATCACTCGTGTCTTAACATTCATGCCATGATTAGATTACATGACCAAGATTATGCTAGGTAGCATTCCACATCAAAAATTATTTTTTATCATTTACCTACTCGAGGACGAGCAGGAATTAAGCTTGGGGATGCTGATACGTCTCCGTCATATCTATAATTTTTTATTGTTCCATGCCAATATTCTACAACTTTTACATACTTTTGGAAAATTTTATACTATTTTTGGGACTAACATATTGATCCAGTGCCCAGTGCCAGTTCCTATTTGTTGCATGTTTTTGTTTCGCAGAAAATCCATATCAAATGGAGTCCAAACGGGATAAAAACTAACGGAGATTTTTTTGGAATATATGTGATTTTTGGGAAGAAGAATCAACGCGAGACGATGCGCGAGGGGGCCACGAGGCAGGGGGCGCGCCCCAGGGGGTCACGCGCGCCCTGGGCCCTCGTGGCCACCCTGTAAGGCGGTTGGTGCCCTTCTTTCGACGCAAGAAAGCCAATATCCGGATCGAAATCGTGTTAAAATTTCAGCCCAATCGGAGTTACGGATCTCCGGGAATATGAGAAACGGTGAAAGGCCAGAATCAGGAACGCAGAAATAGAGAGAGACAGAGAGACAAATCCAATCTCGGAGGGGTTCTCGCCCCTTCACCGCCATGGAAGCCATGGACTAGGGTGTAAACCATTCTCCCATCTAGGAAGAATGTCATGGAAGAAGAAGAAGAAGGGGGGCTCTCTCCCCTCTGTCCTGGTGGCGCCGGAACGCCGCCGGGGCCATCATCGTGTGACGGCGATCTACACCATCACCTCCGTCATCTTCACCAACATCTTCATAACCTTCCCCCATCTATCTACAATGGTCCACTCTCCCGCAACCCATTGTACCCTCTACTTGAACATGGTGCTTTATGCTTCATATTATTATCCAATGATGTGTTGCCATCCTATGAAGTCTGAGTAGATTTTCGTTGTCCTATTGGTAATTGGTGAATTGCTATGATTGGTTTAATTTTCTTGTGGTTATGTTGCTGTCCTTTGGTGCCCATCATATGAGCGCGTGAGTGGAGCACACCATAGGGTTAGTTGTATGTTGATAGGACTATGTATTGGAGGGCAAGAGTGAGAAGCTTCAACCTAGCGTAGAAATTGATGCATACGGGATTGAAGGGGGACCAATATATCTTAATGCTATGGTTGGGTTTTACCTTAATGAACGTTAGTAGTTGCAGATGCTTGCTAATAGTTCCAATCATAAGTGCATAGAATTCCAAGTCAGGGATGACATGGTAGCAGTGGCCTCTCCCACATAAAACTTGCTATCGGTCTAGTAAAGTAGTCAATTGCTTAGGGAAAATTTCGCAACTCCTACCACCACTTTTCCACACTCGCTATACTAACTTTGTTGCTTCTCTACCTAAAACAGCCCCTACTTTTTATTGACGCACTCTTTATTATCTTGCAAACTTATCCAAAAACACCTACAAAGTACTTCTAGTTTCATAGTTGTTTTAGGTAAAGCGAACATTAAGCATGCGTAGAGTTGTATCGGTGGTCGATAGAACTTGAGGGAATATTTGTTCTACCTTTAGCTCCTCGTTGGGTTCGACACTCTTACTTATCGAAAGAGGCTACAATTGATCCCCTATACTTGTGGGTTATCAATGCTCCTTGAGATCCTGGCTATACTGCGAGCACCATGGCTTAGGGCGGCGCTTATTTGGTGGAGGGGTCAGTGATTTGGATGGAAGGTGTCGCGCTCGCGCCGGTGGTCGGGGCATGTGGGATGTGGAAGGAGGAGGAGGATGGGGGTCGGGTGTGGATTACCTGCATGGGTAGACGAGGCCGAGCAGCATGAAGGAGGGTCACCGACGAGGAGGCAGTGCCGCAAGCAAGGAGTGAAGGTTTCAACTTGGAAAGGAAGGCGGAAAGAGGGGAAGTGTGGATTTTGGTAAGGGGGAGGGGGCGGGGAGGTAGATATTTCCACGGAAGCCAAAAATTTGGAATCGCTTCAGCCAAAAAACTGGCGCGCAAAGTGTCATCAGACACGGTCCCTTATTCAGAACTATGTACGATATGTGGACATCACAAACGATTCAGATAGCTTAACCCGTGTGTGATGAGTTTGAACGTCAAAAGTTTTGGTTCGAATTTCCATGGTTACAGTGGTCATCCATGTCATTGCATAATTTAGGTACACAAAGGAGACTACAACACACCTACACTTCTTAATCGAGCAAGTTCAGCAATTAAATAGAGCTAGCTGACCTAAACATTACTCTAACAAATTAAAGACCGACACTCTTAATTAAACAAAACAAAGAGTACTACTACAGATGGTGCTTGTCGATCTCCGCCGCCGCCTCCATGTCCAGCTCGCGCCCGACGGTCTCCGGGGGAAGGGGCTCCATGGCATCCATCGCACCATACTCGGCAAGCATGTCGCCATCCGCATCCACCATCTCTTTGGAAATGGCCTCCACGAGCTGGGTGTGGGCGGACGCGATCTGGGCTTGGACGGGCTCCGTCGTTGCAAGGTATGCGGCGGAGGAACAAACGGCTGCTTGAATGCTCTCGGCGATTGCTAGCTCTTCGACTGTGGGTTGCCGACCGTTGTCGGAGAATCTTCGTTTGATTTGTGCGGTGACCGCTAGGAGCTGGGCGTGGGCGGCCTCGACATGGTCGTAGGCGGCCTCCAACAAGGCTAAGGCCACCACTATGGAACGGACAGCTGTTGTGCTGCTCTCGCCAGTTGCTATCCCCGAGGCAGATGTTGCTGCCGCCACCTGAGAAGCAACATCGGCCGTTTGAGTTTCCTTTGCCGCCCGGTCGTAGATTGCGGCCACGCTCATGCACCTTGTTAGCACGCATATGTTGGCTGCGGCCGCGCTCTCGCTAGAGTGGGCCACCGAAGTTGCCCTCACGACGCGGGTCCACGTGCCCATCTTTCACAGGTGACGATTGAACAGTGAAATGATATTTGGGGAGCGAGCTAGTGTGCTTGAGATGCCGGCTGTGGACTGTAGCCGACACACCTTCTCGCATAAGCCATAGGCGTACTATAAACCGACGGTGCTCCAGGATATTTTGTGCTGCATCTCACACGGTTACTGATAATAAACTGTGTACGATCTACTTGATTTTTCATCTTGATTTGAATTACATAATGGGGTCACAGCGGCAATGGATGGTGTTTGAATTGCTAGACCTTTTATATGGAGTGAACATGCAACTAAATGTGTGTCATAAAATAATTGGAATTATTCATGGTTCGTTTGAACATTTTATACATTAAATTGGTTTTCTAGCCATTTCAGGTGCACAATTCAAAATTAAACTACATGCACATGCTCCAGTGCATATAAATTGGTTTAAAAATCAAATCTGTGTCCTTGGGTGCATGCTTAGGTCCCATGCAAGAAATGGGAATGAATTTCGAACTCCAGGGCACCGTTGATTGCCAGCAAAACATTGAGATGCCTGGGTTTTAAATTCTAGTAAATCCAAAACTCGTCTGAAATTCATGAAACTTGGCATGCTATCACGGAGCAGCATCAACATGCCATGGTAAAAAAATTGTCCCATTTGGGGAAGTTTGGGTATATGCTTCTCACAAGCCGGAGCTTCTCACAACAAGCATGATGGTTTTTGGTAGGGAACTGATAATCCCCAAGTGCAGGGAATCATCGTAGCAATTTCCAAAGGTGGAAGTGATAAGTATGGAGTGTCGAATCGACAAGGAGCTAAAGGTAAGATCAATATTCTCTCAAGCCCTATCTTGGGGATGCCCAAGGCACCCCAAGGCATCCCCTCTTTCATCTTCAAAACTATCGGTATACCTTACTCCGAGCTATATTTTTATTCGTCACATGATATGTGTTTTGCTTGGAGCATATTTTAAATTTTACTTGTTGTTTGAATAAAATCATTGGATCTGAAATCTTAAATGAAAAAGAATCCTCCCATGGCTAGTTAATTATTTGACTACTCAGTGTCCTTCACTTATATCTTTTTGGAGTAGTTTGTCATTTACTCACGTGCTTCACATATATCCTATGAGTAAATGGTTGAATGAATCGAATATCATAAATCTGAATTTATATATGTTTCATATGCTTATACCATGGAGAGTAATGACTTCACACAGAATAAGTATAGTTAGTAAACTTATTGAAAGTTAGCAAACGTAGAATTGGTCACTTGAACAATTCATGAAAGAATATTGAAGGAAGAGAGATTTCACATATAAATATACTATATTGGACATCTTTTGTAATTGTGAGCACTCATTAAAATATGACATGCTAAAAGGTTGATGTCGGACAAGGAAGACACCATAATGGGTTATATTTTCTAATATCCGAAATAAAGTATATTGTCTTGGATCATCCAACATGTTGATCTTGCTTTTCCCCCCTCATGCTAGCCAAATTATTTGCACCAAGTAGAGATACTACTTGTGCTTCCAAACATTCCTTAAACCAGTTTTGCCATGAGAGTCCACCATACCTACCTATGGATTGAGTAAGATCCTTCAAGTAAGTTTTCATCGGTGCATGTAATAAAAAATGCCCTCTAAATATGTATGATCTATTAATGTGCAGAAAATAAGCTTTATACGATCTTGTGATGTAGAAGAAATAAAAGCGACGGACTGCATAATAAAGGTCCATATCACAAGTGGCAATATAAAGTGACGTTCTTTTGCATTAAGATTTTGTGCATCCAACCATAAAAGTGCATGACAACCTATGCTTCCCTCTGCGAAGGGCCTATCTTTTACTTTTATCTTCTACCCTTATGCAAGAGTCATGGTGATCTTCACCTTTCCTTTTTACATTTTATCCTTTGGCAAGCACATTGTGTTGGAAAGATCCTGATATATATATATATATATATATATATATCCAATTTGATGTAAGTTATCATGGACTATTATTGTTGACATTGCCCTTGAGGTAAAAGGTTGGGAGGCAAATCTATAAGCCCATATCTTTCTCTATGTCCGATTAAAACTTCGAACTCATAAATATCACATGAGTGTTAGCAATTGTGAAAGGTTAAAAGATAGTTGAGTATGTGGAGTTTGCTAAATCAAAGCTCTGACATAGACCCTTCCTGAAAATAAGATGAATTGCAATTGTTTGATGACTTGGAATATAGTTTGTTAGTTTCAAGAGAGTTTATGATCTATACTTTAACATGTGAATAGCTTGTTACTTGATCATGAAAAGTTTTATGAAAATGAGCTATTGTTATGATATATAGATCATAAAACTTTTCATAAAACTTTCATAAAACTTTAACAATAAAATGAAAGTATAGATCATAAACTCTCTTGAAACTAACAAACTATATTCCAAGTCATCAAACAATTGCAATTCATCTTATTTTCAGGAAGGGTCTATGTCAGAGCTTTGATTTAGCAAACTCCACATACTCAAATATCTTTTAACCTTTCACAATTGCTAACACTCACGTGATATTTATGGGTTCGAAGTTTAAATCGGACACAGAGAAAGATATGGGCTTATAGATTTGCCTCCCAACCTTTTACCTCAAGGGCAATGTCAACAATAATAGTCCATGATAACTTACATCCAATTGGATATATATATATATATATATATATATATATATATATATATATATATCAGGATCTTTCCAACACAATGTGCTTGCCAAAGGATTAAATGTAAAAAGGAAAGGTGAAGATCACCATGACTCTTGCATAAGGGTAGAAGATAAAAGTAAAAGATAGGCCCTTCGCAGAGGGAAGCATAGGTTGTCATGCGCTTTTATGGTTGGATGCACAAAATCTTAATGCAAAAGAATGTCACTTTATATTGCCACTTGTGATATGGACCTTTATTATGTAGTCCATCGCTTTTATTTCTTCTACATCACAAGATCGTATAAAGCTTATTTTCTCCACATTAATAGATCATACATATTTAGAGGGCAATTTTTATTACATGCACCGATGACAACTTACTTGAAGGATCTTACTCAATCCATAGGTAGGTATGGTGGACTCTCATGGCAAAACTGGTTTAAGGAATGTTTGGAAGCACAAGTAGTATCTCTACTTGGTGCAAATAATTTGGCTAGCATGAGGGGGGGAAAGCAAGATCAACATGTTGGATGGTCCAAGACAATATACTTTATTTTGGATATTAGAAAATATAACCCATTACGTTGTCTTCCTTGTCCGACATCAACCTTTTAGCATGTCATATTTTAATGAGTGCTCACAATTACAAAAGATGTCCAATATAGTATATTTATATGTGAAATCTCTCTTCCTTCAATATTCTTTCATGAATTGTTCAAGTCACCAATTCTACGTTCGCTAACTTTCAATAAGTTTACTAACTATACTTATTCTATGTGAAGTCATTACTCTCCATGGTATAAGCATATGAAACATATATAAATTCAGATTTATGATATTCGATTCATTCAACCATTTACTCATAGGATATATGAGAAGCACGTGAGTAAATGACAAACTACTCCAAAAAGATATAAGTGAAGGACACTGAGTAGTCAAATAATTAACTAGCCATGGGAGGATTCTTTTTCATTTAAGATTTCAGATCCAATGATTTTATTCAAACAACAAGTAAAATTTAAAATATGCTCCAAGCAAAACACATATCATGTGACGAATAAAAATATAGCTCGGAGTAAGGTATACCGATAGTTTTGAAGATGAAAGAGGGGATGCCTTGGGGTGCCTTGGGCATCCCCAAGATTAGGGTATTTCCACTCCTTATTCTCATCATATCGGTATCTCACCCAAAGCTTGAAAACTTCAATCACACAAAACTTAACGAAACTTCGTGAGATAGGTTAGTAAGATAAAGAGTAAACCACTCACTTTGGTACTGTCAAAGACAAGGTTCATAATAGTTCTCACACAATGCCTACTTTACCACATCATGTCTACATTTTATATGGAGGAATATAAGTCATAGAAACTAGAAAACAAGCAAACTATGCAATGAAAACAGAATCTGTCAGAAACAGAACAGTCTGTAATGATCTGAACACTAACCATACTTTTGCTACTCAAAAAATTATGAAATAAATTGGTGGAAGTAAGGAATTTGTATATTAATCTTCTGCAAAAAGAATCAACACCAAAGCACTCTTCTGTAAAAAATTGTCAGCTAAACTCGTGAGCGCAAAGTTTCTGTTTTTTGCAGCAAGATCACATTAACTTTCACCCAAGTCTTCACAAAGGTCTTACTTGGCACTTTATTGAAACAAAAGCTATAAAACATGATTACTAAAGTAGCTTAATCATGTAAACACACAAAACAGTAAGGGTAAATATTGGGTTGTCTCCCAACAAGCGCTTTTCTTTAATGCCTTTTAGCCAGGCATGATGATTTCAATGATGCTCACATAAAAGATAAGAATTGAAACATAAAGAGAGCATCCTGAAGAATATTACTAGCACATTTAAACCAAACCCGCTTCCTATTCCTAGGGATTTTGTGAGCACACAATTTATGGGAACAATAATCAACTAGCATAGGAAGACAAAACAAGTATAACATCAAAACTTTAAGCACATAGAGAGGAAACTTGACATTACTGTAACTCCTACAAGCATATATTCCTCCCTCATAATAATTTTCAGTAGCATCATGAATTAATTCAACAACATAACCATCACATAAAGCATTCTTTTCATGATCTACAAGCATATAAATTTTTCTACTCTCCACATAAGCAAAATTCTTCTCATTCAGAATAGCGGGATCACTAGTTCCTAAAGTTGGCACTCTTCCATACCCGCTTTAGATGATAGTATTATTCATACTCCAAAAGATATAAGTGAAGTTCATGGAGAATTCTACAATTAATATAAACTAACCAATATCCAAGCTCAAAATGTATAAGTGAAGCACACGAAGCATTCTATAAAACCATACTCAAAAGATTTAAGTGATGCTCAAAGAGCAATTCTATAAGATCATACTTAAAAGATATAAGTGAAGCACATGAAGTATTCTATAAATTGATGAAGGTACATCCCATACTAGCATGGTCTAAAGTAAAATAAAAACACAAAGGACACAAATCGTGTGAACAAAACAAAAACCGAGGTATACCGATATTTGTTGAAGAAGAAAGATGGGATGCCAACCGGGGCAACCCCAAGCTTAGATGCTTGAGTATCCTCTAAAATATTTACTTGGGGTGCCTTGGTCATCCCCGCACTTGAACTCTTGTCTCTCTTTGTTCTTCTCATATTGATAGCTCCTCGATCTTCGAACACTTCATCCACACAAACTTTAACAAAAACTTTGTGAGATCTGTTAGTATAATAAAGCAAATCACTACCTTTAGGTACTATTTAAAACTCATTCCAATTTCATATTAGAACTATATCTACTGTATTCCAACTTCTCTATGGTTCATACCCTCCGATACTAGCCATAGATGCATCAAAATAAGCAAACAACACACGAAAAACAGAATCTGTCTAAAACAGGACAGTCTGTAGTAAACTGGAGGTTTAGTAAACTTCTGTAACTCCAAAAATTATGAAATAAATTTGAAATATTTGTATAGGAGTAATTTGCAAAAACTTTCAGACCCATTTGAATTTCCAGTAAAAATGTAAAATCACGCGCTACAGCCAAAGTTTCTGTTTTTGTTCTACACATAGTAAACAAGCAATCTAATCATCCTAAAACCAAAGCTTGGCACATAATTTTTATAATACAATGGATATATATATATATAAAGTGATAATTATTTACAAAGAAACTTCCATGAAAAATTCTACATTTTTTCCATGAACATGAACACGAGTGCTCAAGGTCGACCCTCACTTCTTCAATGCATAACTTTCCAATCACTTCTCTTTTTGAAAAACTTTTTAGGCATGAGAGGCAAGTAAATTCTTTTTGTATTTTCATTCTTTAATTTTTTTTGTATGTTTCACCCACAAATAAACATAAACAAAAAGTAAAAACAAAATCTACTTAGTGAAGAAAGCAAACAAGAACACACGAGAATATCAACCCCACGCTATTGCTCCCCGGCAACGGTGCCAGAAAAGAGCTTGATAATCCCCAAGTGTTGGGAATCATCGTAGCAATTTCCAAAGGTGGAAGTGATAAGTATGGAGTGTCGAAACCACAAGGAGCTAAAGGTAAGATCAATGTTCTCTCAAGCCCTATCTGCCACTAATATGACTCTACGTACACGAACGTTTGCTTCCAACTAGAAACGAGAAATAAAACTATGTCGTGGATATGAAGTGGATAACTTGTATGATATCGGAAAGCTAAAATATGAAAGTAGGTTCTTTTATAATAAAGTTAGAATATATTAATAAATATTATAAATAGCGAGTGTGGAATAATGGTGGATCGGTGTGCGGAATTGTCCCAGGAAATTGTTAACAAGACCGATAGTCGTCATTGCAATTTCATATGAGGGAGAGGCATAAGCTAACATACTTTCTCTTGTTGGATCATATGCACTTATGATTGGAACTCTAGCAAGCATCCGCAACTACTAAAGATCATTAAGGTAAAACCAAACCATAACATTAAAGCATCAAGTCCCCTTTATCCCATACACAACAATCCCCTTACTCAGGTTTATGTTTCTGTCACTCACGCAACTCACTATAAGCGAATCATGAACGTATTGCAACAGCCTACAGCGGGAATCCCTCACGCTTGCGCGACATGGAGGGCACAATAGGACATCACCAAAATAAAATATACAACTAGTACCAATCTAGATCATCAATCAACCCAAAGACAGAGGATATCTACTCAAAACATCATAGGATGGAAACACATCATTGGATCATAATATGTGGCATAAAGCACCGTGTTCAAGTAGGGATTACGGCGGGGTGCGGGAGAGTGGACCCGTAAAAGAGATGAGGATGGTTATGATGATGGTGATGTTGATGAAGACGATCACCGCGGCGATGATTCCCCTCTCGATGGCACTCCGGTGCCACCAAGAGAGAGGAGAGGTTCTCCCCCTTGTGCTTCCTCCTCCATGGCCCCCCTGGATGGGGAGAGGTTCCCCCTCTGGTCCTTGGCCTTCATGGTGATGATGGCCCCTCCGGGATCCTCCTCCATGCCCTCCGGTGATGATGGCCCCCTCCGTAGGGTGCCGGAGAGGGCCTAGATTGATTTCTCGTGGCTACAGAGGCTTGCGGCGGTGGAACTTCCGATCTAGTTTATTTTCTGGAGGTTTTTGTATTTTTATTGGAATTTTTGGTGTCGGTCTCACGTCAAGGAGATGCCTGAGTCGTCCACGAGGTAGGCCCATGTGCCCGCGGGGGGGGGGGGGGGGGGGGGTGGGTGTGCCCCCATCCTCGTGGACGGCCCGAGTCTCTTCTGGCCCAACGCTTTTACTCCGGGGTCTTCTTTTGGTCCATAAAAAATCGTCAAAAATTGGCACGTCAATTGGACTTTGTTTGGTATTCCTTTTCTGTAAAACTCAAAAACAAGGAAAAAACAGAAACTGGCACTGGGCACTAGGTTAATAGGTTAGTCCCAAAAATCATATAAAATAGCATATAAATGCATATAAAACATCCAAGGATGATAATATGATAACATGAATACTTCATAAATTATAGATACGTTGGAGACATATCAGCATCCCCAAGCTTAATTCCTGCTCATCCTCGAGTAGGTAAATGATAAAAGAAATAATTTATGAAATGTGAATGCTCGCAAGTGCATAAGTTTCATCAATGATAGTTCCAATCACTTTTTGTAGAATCATTATATATCATAACTTTCATAAAACTTTTCATGATCAAGTAACAAACTATTCACATGTTAAAGTATAGATCATTAACTGAGTTTTCAATGCATTTATGTGCATAATTCAAATTTGAACTACATGCACATGCTCCAGTGCATATAAATTGGTTGAAAAATCAAACATGTGTCCTTGGGTGCATGCTTAGGTCCCATGCAAGAAATGGGAATGAATTTCAAACACCAGGGCACTGTTGATTGCCGGCAAAACATTGAGATGCCTGGTTTTTAAATTCTAGTAAATCCAAAATTCATCTGAAATTCATGAAACTTGGCATGCTATCATGGAGCGGCATCAACATGTCGTGGTATAAATGTTGTCCCATTCGGGGCAGGTTTGAGTATATGCTTCTCACAAATCGGAGCTTCTCACAACAAGCATGATGGTTTTTGGTAGGGAACGTCCCACCTTTGAGGACAAAACGATATCCATTGCCTCTTTTTGCTTTCAAAATTTTTCTCGTGTCAACATAGAACAACAGGAGTGTTGTGTGAATTTTTGTGATTTTTCGGGGTTCGTTTGGACATTTTTATGCATTAACTAAGTTTTCAATGCATTTATGTGCATAATTCAAATTTGAACCACATGCACATGCTCCAGCGCATATAAATTGGTTGAAAAATCAAATTTGTGTCCTTGGGTGCATGCTTAGGTCCCATGCAATAAATGGGAATGAATTTCAAACACCAGAGCACCGTTGATTGCCGGCAAAACATTGAGATGTCTGATTTTTAAATTCTAGAAAATCCAAAACCCGTCTAAAATTCTTGAAAATTGGCATGCTATCATGGAGCGTCATCAACATGGCGTGGTAATTTTTTATTCCATTTGGGGCAGGTTTGGGTACATGCTTCGAACAAACCGGAGCTTCTCACAACAAGCATGATGGTTTTCGGTAGGGAACGTCCAACCTTTGGAGACGAAACGATATCCATTGCTTTTTATTGCTTTCAAAAAATTTCTCATGTCAACATAGAACAACAGGACTGTTGTGTGATTTTTTGTGATTTTCCGGGGTTCGTTTGGACATTTTCATGCATTAACTGAGTTTTTAATACATTTATGTGCATAATTCAAATTTGAACTACATGCACATGCTCCAGTGCATATAAATTGGTCGAAAAATCAAATCTGTGTCCTTGGGTGCATTCTTAGGTCCCATGCAAGAAATGGGAATGAATAATAGACATACTATCGTCCTCGGGAATATCAAGAATAAAAAAGTCTGTTAAAATAGTAATTTTTGCAACCACAACAGGCACATCCTCACAAATACCGACAGGTATAGCATTTGATTTGTCAGCCATTTGCAAAGATATTTCAGTAGGTGTCAACTTATTCATATCAAGTCTATGGTATAAAGAGAGAGGCATAACACTAACACCGGCTCCAAGATCACATAAAGCAGTTTTAACATAGTTTCTTTTAATGGAGCATGGTATAGTTGGTACTCCAGGGTCTCCAAGTTTCTTAGGTATTCCATCCTTAAAGGTATAATTCGCAAGCATGGTGGAAATTTCAGCTACCGGTATCTTTCTTTTATTTGTAACAATATCTTTCATGTATTTAGCATAAGGATTCATTTTAAGCATGTCAGTCAAACACATACGCCAAAAGATAGGTCTAATCATTTCAGCAAAGCGCTCAAAATCCTCATCATCCTTTTTCTTGGATGGTTTAGGAGGAAAGGGCATGGGTTTCTGAACCCATGGTTCTCTTTCTTTACCATGCTTCCTAGCAACAAAGTCTCTCTTATCATAACGTTGATTCTTTGATTGTGGGTCATCAAGATCAACAGCAGGTTCAATCTCTACATCATTATCATTACTAGGTTGAGCATCAACATGAACATCATCATTAACATTATCACTAGGTTCATGTTCATTATCAGATTGTGTTTCAGCATCAGAAATAGAAATATCATTGGGATTCTCAGGTGTGTCAATAACAGGTTCACTAGAAGCATGCAAAGTCCTATCATTTTTCTTTCTCTTCCTTTTAGAAGGATGTAACGCCCTTGATGCGGCTATATCTCCCACGTGTCGAAGCACGACTTAGAGGCATAACCGCATTGAAAGCAATGTCGCAAGTGAGGTAATCTTCACAACAATCCATGTAATAAATAAGGGAAAAGATACATAGTTGGCTTACACTCGCCACGTCACACAAATAGCATAAATATCATTACATTCATCCAATTACACTCAAGGTCCGACTACGGAACCAAAATAAAGAACAACCCCAAATGCGACAAAGTCCCCGATCGCCCCAACTGGGCACCACTACTGATCAACTAGAAATGGAACAACACAATGAACGAGATCTTCATCGAGCTCCTCCTTGAGCTGGGTTGCGTCACCTGCACGATATCATCGTCACCTGCAATCTGGGTTTGGAAGTAATCTGTGAGCCATGGGGACTCAGAAATATCACACCCTCGCGATCAATACTATTTAAGCTTATAGGTAGGGAAAAGGTATGAGGTGGCGCCGCAACAAGCACTAGCATATATTGTGGCTAACATACGCAAATGAGAGCGAGAAGAGAAGGCAAAGCACGCTCGAGAAACTATGATCAAGAAGTGATCCTAGAACAACCTACGTCAAACATAACTCCAACGCTGTGTTCACTTCCCGGACTCCACCGGAAAGAGACCATCACAGCTACACACGTGATTGATGCATTTTAGTCAAGATAAGTTTTAGGTTTTCTACAACTAGACATTAACAAATTCCCATCTGCCCATAACCGCGGGCACGGCTTTTGAAAGTTCAAATCCCTGCAGGGGTGTCCCAACTTAGCCCATCACAAGCTCTCACGGTCAACGAAGGATATTCCTTCTCCCAACACAATCCGATCAGACTTGGAATCCCGGTTACAAGACATCTCGACCATGGTAAAACAAGTCCAGCAAGACCACCCGCCGTGCCGACAAATCCTGATAGGAGCTGCACATATCTCGTTCTCAGGGCACACCGGATGAACACTACGTACAACTAAAACCAACCCTCAAGTTTCCCCGAGGTGGCGCTGCAAGTGGCTCTGTTTTGGACCAACACTCCGAGGAGCACTGGCCCGGGGGGGTTTAATAAAGATGACCCTTGAGTCTGCGGAACCCAAGGGAAAAAGAGGCTAGGTGGCGAATGGTAAAACCAAGGTTGGGCCTTGCTGGAGGAGTTTTATTCAAGGCTAACTGTCAAGGGGTTCCCATTATAACCCTACCGTGTAAGGAACACAAAATCAAGGAACATAACACCGGCATGACGGAAACTAGGGCGGCAAGAGTGGAACAAAACACCAGGCATAAGGCCGAGCCTTCCACCCTTTACCAAGTATATAGATGCATTAAAGTAGACAAGATATAGTAGTGATATCCCAACAATAAACATGTTCCAACAAGGAACAAACTCCAATCTTCACCTGCAACTAGCAACGCTATAAGAGGGGCTGAGCAAAGCGGTAACGTAGTCAAACAACGGTTTGCTAGGACAAGGTGGGTTAGAGGTTTGACATGGCAATATGGGAGGCATGATAAGCAAGTGGTAGGTATTGTAGCATAGGCATAGCAAAAGAGCGAGCATCTAGCAAGCAAAGATAGAAGTGATTTCGAGGGTATGGTCATCTTGCCTGCAAAGTTCTCCGAGTTGATGTTAGCTTGGTCCTCGTAAACATACTCAACGGGCTCCTCGATCACGTACTCGTCTCCCGGCTCTACCCAAGCAAGAACAACAAGCAAAGGGAGACACAATCAATCACGTGCAATGCACAAACAACATGATGCAAAACATGACATGACATGCAGGATGCGATATGCGATGCATATGCATGTTTCGGAAAGGAAAGATTTAACCTGGCCTCAACTTGGAAAACCAAGAGTGCCACTGGAAAGATGAGTTGATTTCGGTCGAAATTGATATAAAGATCACCAGAATCGGATGCACGGTTTGCAAATGGCAAGCAAAACAAATATGGCACTGATCTGCGATTAACAACACGAGACCTTCTAAATGCATCAAGAACAACATGCTACATCACTCTAACATGACAACAAAATACATGGCAGGGATCCACTCAAGATGCTTGACAAAATATGAACACTGAGCTACGGCTAATTCACTCAATAGCAGGCTCAAACAAGCATGGGAAAAGTGCAAAAGATAACAGGTTACAAACTTTGTGAAAATATCAACACGTGAGGAATTTAACATCAGGAAGCAATGTTTAGAGCACGATAACTACATGCTACAGGAACATATCATGGCAAATCTAGGCATGGCATGAAGCTACTCGAAGCATATAACAAAAGTCCCTTACTGACTATAAGCCAAAAGGGATCAGAAAATACAACGACAACCATGTGAACATAGCAATTAATGTTAGCAGATTCAGACTTAGAAGAAAACTGGAACATGGCAAAATAGATAACAAGTAGGCATGTTTACGAGCTCGATGCACTCACCACAAGGCATTGCATGACAAAGTAAGCATACACCCAGCAAGTAGACATGGCATAGAAGCTAAACATGGCAAGAACAACAACATAGCATGCATGGATCAACTACAACAAGCTCGGCAAATTTGCTAAATATGTTAACAATCTACCAGGAACATTTTATAGCAAAAGTAGAGCTCGATTGACTCAAGCTAGACTGATCCATAAATGCAAACAAAGACATGGATGGATAGAGCAACGCAAAATCTACAAAACATCCTTACTGATCATGCTCAAAAGAGGCACGGATCACTCGGAATCAACCTGAACACATGGCATAAAAATAATGACAGGGCAAAGACTTAGAATATAACAACATTAATTGAACTACTTTCCATGCTTGTGCTAGTCACCACAAAGATCACAAAAATGCATGGCATACACCCCTGTAAAGATGGCATGGCGTACTTCAAAATACATATAGAACTCAAGTTCATAGGAGGCACACATCAATCATGGCAAAAATGACAAAAGTGCATTTGCTGATATGAAACTAAAACTAACAGAAACTAGCACTCTTCCAACATCATTTAGGGCATCAAGATGAACTCAAATGAGCATGGTGCAATGGAATGGAATGAAGTACTCGTCGAGACGAACATTTTGATATGCTACACGCCCAAAACGGAGCTACATTGACCGAGTTATTACATGATGAACATGTGCAAATGATTATGGGAGAGAGGGAAAAAGTCAACCGAGGAATTAGGGTTCCAGATCAGATCTGGATACCGATCGGCCGGTGCGGACTTCGAGGAGATCGCCTGAGTTCCTGTAGCCACCGGAGAAGAAGAGGCGGCCGGCGAAGGCGCGGTCGTCGAGGAGCTCGCCGGCCGGAGCTTGCCGGCGTCGGCGCGTGCGGCGAAGGGCGGTGAGGTGGCGGAGGAGCGGCGCCGGAGCGAGGTGGACGGCGGCCGGAGCGAGGTGGACGGCGGCCGGAGCGGCGAAGTGCGGCGGCCGGACGGGCGATGGGCGGCGGAGCGCGGGCGGTGAAGAGGCGACGCGGCGCTGCGGGGCGCGGCCCGGTTCGGCCCCGCACGGGCCGGATCTCGGCCGGCGGGCTTCAGCGGCTGGTGGGAGACGGCGGTGCCAAGTGGCGCCGCGGGAGTGGTGGAGGGCGCCGACGGCGCTGAGGTGGCGGCGTCTGATTCGTCGGAGTGAGGTGGCGGCGGGATGGACGCGTCCGGCGGCGGGACGGACATGTCCGGTGGCGTGCGGGGGAGTTAGGGTAGGGTTTGATCTGCGTGGATTTTTTGGGGGAGGCCACATATTTATAGGTAGAGGGAGCTAGGAGAGTCCAAATGAGGTGCGGTTTTCAGCCATGCGATCGTGATCGAACGACCGAGATGAAGAAGGAGGTTTAGGTGAGTTTTGGGCCACTTTGGAGAGGTGTTGGGCTGCAACACACACGAGGCCTTTACGGTTCCTTGGTTAACCGTTGGAGTATCAAACAAAGTCCAAATGGCACGAAACATGACAGGCGGTCTACCGGTAGTGAACCAAGGCCGCTTGGCAAGTCTCGGTCCAAGCCGAGAACGTTTAACACCCGCACACGAAAAGAGGCAAAAGGGAACACCGGAGGACATAGGAGCGCCAAATTGCATAACGGACAACGGGGAAAATGCTCGGATGCATGAGACGAACACGTATGCAAATGAGATGCACATGATGACATGATATGAAATGCATGACACGCAAGCAAATGACAAGGCAACAACAGCGAATAACTGGAAGACACCTGGCACATCGGTCTCGAGGCGTTACAAAGGACTAGGTGCATGTATAGTAGTTCTCTGAGAATCTTGCTCAATTCTCTTAGGATGGTCCTCAGGATACAAAGGCTCCTGAGTCATTTTACCACCTCTAGTTATCTATACCTACTATTAAAGGGAATAGGTATTCTTGGTTTGGTTTAGTCCTTTTCGTTTGGTTTGAGTGCACGCTAAGCGATCTGAGCCAGGTACTTGTACGTTCATGGGCCTTTTATGGGCTTTTATAGAGACCGCGAATAATAATTAGGTCAAAATAAATCAATATTGTCGGAATTGATCACAGGAACTCCTATCTAGATGTTTTATGTAACAACCAACGACCTATACACCATTCACATTTACTAAGCCCAACTCATTATAAATATATGAGTGGCAGCCCTTGTGTTTAGGGCGAGCTAATTAAAGGAAGGACTTGAGGTAAAAAATATAACATAATTTAAAAAAGATTTGTAGGCTTTAATGTGTTGGGCTACTAAATTAGAAAAGGAATAATTTGATTCCCGACTAAAACGGGTGAGGACGTCATGGTAACTATAGGAAGAATTTTACTTAAATGGAATCGATGGAAGATTACGCCCGGCAAAGAAAATATAACATGGCTAAATTGCATCGTATTTTTCTATGTTCATTTTATAGAAGAATGCTATGAGACATTATGCTTGAACAAAACATCATTTTTTCCCGTTGCAACACACGAGCATATGTGCTAGTAACTCTAACAACATTATCATTCTTATTGTTTAATTCATTGAGCAAATCATTCCGAGCTTTAAATACTTGTTCTACTTGAGTGGTAACCATAGAAGCATGTTTACTAATAAGTTTAAATTCACCTTTAACACTAGCCATATAATCACTCAAGTGTTCAATCATATAAGCATTATGTTTCAATTGTCTACCAACATAAGCATTGAAGTTTTATTGTTTAACAATAAAATTATCAAACTCATCTAAGCATTGGCTAGCAAACTTAGTAGGCAGGATTTCAGCTTTATCATATCTATAGAGAGAATTTACCTTTACTACCTGTGTCGGGTTATCAAGACCATGTATTTCTTCAATTGGTGGTAAATTCTTAACATCCTCAGCTTTAATACCTTTTTCTTTCATAGATTTCTTTGCCTGTAGCATATCTTCAGGACTGAGAAATAGAATACCCCTTTTCCCCGGAATTGGCTTAAGAGTTGGTTCAGGAAGTTTCCTATTATTTTCTTTAGTCAACATATTATTTAGTAGCAATTCAGGTTGATCAACAGTTCTTTCCCTGAAAACACAACCAACACAACTATCCAGGTAATCTTTGGAAGCATCGGTTAGTCTATTATAAAAGATAGTATTTCATTTTTCTTGAGAGGATGATCAGGCAAAGTATTAAGTAATCAGAGAAGCCTCCCCAAGCTTGTGGGAGACTCTCTTCTTCAATTTGCACAAAATTATATATTTCCCTTAAAGCAGCTTGTTTCTTATGAGTTGGGAAATATTTAGCAGAGAAGTAATAAATCATATCCTGGGGACTACGCACACAACCAGGATCAAGAGAATTAAACCATGTCTTAGCATCACCCTTTAATGAGAACGGGAATAACTTAAGGATATAATAATAGCGAGTTTTCTCATCATGTGTAAAGAGGGTAGCTATATCATTTAATTTAGTAAGATGTGCCACAACAGTTTCAGATTCATAGCCATAAAAAGGATCAGATTCAACCAAAGTAACTATCTCAGGATCGACAGAGAAATCATAATCCTTATTAGTAATAAAGATAGGTGAAGTAGCAAAAGTAGGGTCATATTTCATTCTAGCATACAAAGACTTTTCTTTAAGCTTGGCTAATAATTTCTTAAGATCAGATCTATCATTGCAAGCTAAGAAATCTCTAGTAGTTTCTTCATCCATAACGTAACCCTCAGGAACAACAGGCAATTCATATCTAGGGGAAGAATCTTCATCATCACTTTCATCAATATTATCAGTTTCAATAATTTCATTCTCTCTAGCCCTAGCAAGTTGTTCATCGAGAGATTCACCTAGTGGTACAGTAGTATCAAGCATAGAAGTAGTTTCATCATAAGTATCATGCAAAGCAGAAGTGGCATCATCAATAACATGCGACCTATCAGAATCAATAGCATGTGTAGGTGTCGCAAGTTTACTCATAATAGAAGGTGAATCAAGTGCAGAGCTAGATGGTAGTTCCTTACCTCCCCTCGTAGTTGAGGGATAGATCTTGGTTCTTTGATCTTTCAAGTTCTTCATAGTGACCAGCAGATATAAATCCCAAGTGACTTAAGGAATAGAGCTATGCTCCCCGGCAACGGTGCCTGAAAATAGTCTTGATAACCCACAAGTATAGGGGATCGCAACAGTTTTCGAGGGTAGAGTATTCAACCCAAATTTATTGATTCGACACAAGGGGAGCCAAAGAATATTCTCAAGTATTTGCAGCTGAGTTGTCAATTCAACCACACCTAGATAACTTAATATCTGGAGCAAAGTGTTTAGTAACAAAGTAATATGATAGTAGTGGTAACGGTGACAAAAAGTAACGGTAGCAAAAGTAATATTTTTGGGTTTTATAGTGATGGTAACAGTAGCAACGGACAAGTAATTAAGCGAAGAACAATATATGGAAAGCTCGTAGGCAATGGATTGGTGATGGAGAATTATGTCGGATGCGATCGATCATGCAACAATTATAACATAGGGTGACATATAACTAGCTCCAGTTCATCAATGTAATGTAGGCATGTATTCCGAATATAGTCATACGTGCGTATGGAAAAGAACTTGCATGCCATCTTTTGTCCTACCCTCCCGTGGCAGCGGGGTCCTATTGTAAACTAAGGGATATTAAGGCCTCCTTTTAATAGAGTACCAGACCAAAGCATTAACACAGAGTGAATACATGAACTCCTCAAACTACGGTCATCACCGGTAATGATCCCGATTATTGTCACTTCGGGGTTAACGGATCATAACACATAATATGTGACTATAGACTTGCAAGATAGGATTAAGAAATCTCATATATTGATGAAAACATAATAGGTTCAGATGTGAAATCATGGCACTCGGGCCCTAGTGACAAGCATTAAGCATAGCAAAGTCATAGCAACATCATTCTCAGAACATAGTGGATACTAGGGATCAAACCCTAACAAAACTAACTTGATTACGTGATAAATCTCATCCAACCCATCACCGTTCAGCAAGCCTATGATGGAATTACTCACGCACGGTGGTGAGCATCATGAAATTGGTGATGGAGGAAGGTTGATGATGACGATGGCGACGGATTCCCCTCTCCGGAGCCCCGAACGGACTCCAGATCAGCCCTCCTGAGAGAGTTTAGGGATTGGCGGCGGCTCCGTATCGTAAAACATGATGAATCCATCTCTCTAATGTTTTTCTCCTCGAACACGAATATATGGAGTTGGAGTTGAGGTGGGTGGAGTGTCAGTGAGCCCACAACGCAGGGGGCGCGCTCAAGGGGGTAGGCGTGCCCCCACCCTCGTGGACAGGGTGTGGGCCCCCTGACGTGGATTCTTCTTCCAGTATTTTTTATATATTCCAAAAATAATCTTCGTTGATTTTCAGGTCATTCCGAGAACTTTTATTTCTGCACAAAAATAACACCATGGCAATTCTGCTGAAAACAACGTCAGTCCGGGTTAGTTCCATTCAAATCATGCAAGTTAGAGTCCAAAACAAGGGCAAAAGTGTTTGGAAAAGTAGATACGACGGAGACATATCAGGTGGTTGGCGAGAAAACGAAGATGGCGAGGCGCGGGTAGCCGCGTGTTGGGAACAACAGTAGAGGTAGGCTTGACCCCGAAGAGCGGGCACACGGCCGGGCTGAGCACGGCGGTGCCGGAGAGGGTTTTGCTGTGGATATAGGGGAGGGGGGAGTTGGCGATGGAGATTGGGTGGACTAGTTGAGTGAAACACGGGCGGGTGTTGGCAGCCTAGGTGAAAAGGGCAAAAAATATCCCCGGTCACCGCGCGAAAAGGCCTATGCAAACGGTTGCCTCTAAGCGCTCGTGTGCACAAAGAGAATAATTTTGTTTGAAATGAAGATGTACTAATTTTGAAATGAAGACCTGAGTTCATCGTTTCGCCTCAAATTTTTTTCCCATGTTAAGCAATCACCATTATACCACAGGCTTGATTTGCTGGTGCATTTCAGGTCTCGTGTGCTATATGTAAGACATTTTTTGGCATTTACCATGCATTTTTGCATATAAATCAATTCCTAGCCGGACTTCATTTCCTGTCAAAAGGGATGAGGATTGCCGTTCGATCTGGGAGCATCCAACAGTGCAGACATATGATCCATAGGGCTTGGGTTCTGGCCAATCAGAACGCACGACTTAGATCACGCACGCAGCAAAGAGGGGCATCGGGCACGGTTTGGTAGGCACACGGCTTTTGTGATTCAACCGTGTGCTATTTGAAAACATTTTTTTGCGAGGGGCTATTTGAAAACATTTACATGAATTAACAACAAATTTTCGTTTGAATGAAAACAAGAGTTCATCGTTTTGCCTCCAAATTGTTTTCCACGGTAAGAATCACCATTGTACCCTATGGTTCCATTTTCTCGTGCATTTGAGGTATCGTTTGCTATATTTGAGTCGTTTGTTGTAGTCACAACTAGACGTGGGTGCTAGCTAGCTAGCAAGATCATTTGTGTGTCGCTTTGGGAGATTTTGTTCATTGTTCGAGAAACGGGAAAAAATTCAAACAGTTCGGCCGAAGGTTGCGGCCGGAGGCGTATGCCTTGTTGGTATTCTAATTACAGGAAATGCATATAGAGTCCAGAAATAACGAAAATCGGTGTGTCACCGTGCCTTGTTCTCAGGATCACATGGAATTTTTTGGTAAAGATAGCACGAGGTTTGATGCTCACACCTTCCAAATCGGAGCATCTCACAAGAAGGATCATAGTTTCCAAAAGGAGACGCGGTACTTAGGACTCCAATCATCAGTGACTACATCGTTCCGCTTTGAATTATTTTCACGGTAAACAATCACGTATATACACTAGGTTTGATTTTCTGACCCATTTTAGGCCTTGTTACTATATTCAAGTCATTTTTTGCACTTACCTTGCATTTAGTGCTTATAATTAAATTCAAAACCATTCTACAACTACATCTGGGGTGTTAGTTAGCAAAGAAGGTGTACAAAGCATTTGTGTGTCGCTTTGCGATTTTTCATTCATTGTTTGAGAAATGGGGAGAAGTTTCAAATAATTCGGCCGCGAGGTGCGGCCACCGGCGTAGGCCTAGTTAGTATTTTAATTACTGGGTATTCAGATGGAGTCTAGACTTCATCAAAATCAGTGTGTGCTGTGACATGCTCTCACGACCTCGGGGAATTTATTTGGTAATGTTTGGCACATGTTTTGATGACCGCTCCTTCCAAACCGGAGAATCTCACATGAAGGGCCATGGTTTCAAAAAGGAGACGTGTCAATTCAAACTCCAGTGGTCGGTGACTTCATCGTTTGGCCTCATAAATCTTTCCACGGTACGCATTCACCATTATACCACGGGTTTGATTTTCTAACGCATTTCAGGAATCATTTGCTATATTTAAGGCATTTTTTGAATTTAACGTGCAATTTGTGGATATAAATGAAATCACAACCAGAACTGCATGTGCTATCAAAAGGGATGAGGATCGCCGTTCGATCAAGGAGAATCTAACGTTGTAGACGTATGATCCGTGGGGTTTTGGTTCTGGCCAATCAGAATGCACGACTCAGATCGCGCACGTGGCAGAGGTGGGACACCGACCATGGTTTAGTGGACACACGGCTTTCGTGAGTGAACCGCATGCTATTTGAAAACATTTACATTACCTAACAACATATTTTTGTTTGAATGAAAACATGAGTTCATCGTTTCGCCTCCAATTTTTTTCCATGGTAAGATTGTACCCTATGGTTCAATTTTTGGGTATATTTTACCAGGCGGCAGGCCTCGCTAGCAATCTCAAACTTTGAATATGCAAAAAAAGAGATCTCGTTTGTATGTATATATATAGTCGCAACTACACGTGTGTGTTAGCAAGATCATTTGTGTGTTGCTTTGCGAGTTTTCAGTCATTGTGCGAGAAACGGGAAAAAATTTCAATCAGTTCGGCCGCAGGGTGTGGCCAGAGGCGTAGGCCTTGTTGGTATTTTAATTTCAGGAAATGGATATAGAGTCCAGAAAATAACGAAAATCATTGTGTCACTGTTGCATGCTCTCACGATCGCATGGAAAATTTTTGGTAAAGTTTGGCACAAGTTTTGGTGCTCGCACCATCCATACCGGAACATCTCACAAGAAGGATCATAGTTTCCAAAAGGAGATGCGGCACTTCGGACTACAAAACGTCAGTTACTATGCTACATCGTTCCGGCCCATTTCAGGCCGTCTGCTATGTTTAAGTCATTCTTTGCACTTACCTTGCATTTTAGTAGATATAATTAAAGTTAAAAACCCTACTACAACTACACGTGGGTGTTTTAGTTAGGTTATACTTAGGCTACTCATAGTGGAGAGGGTCATATACTAGTATCATGCATATATATATATATATATATGATGCTAGTGTATGCTATACTACCTTTAATTATACGACATAGTATAATACATAGAGTATAGTATCATAGATCATATTTATTGCCATGCATGACACAAATTAGCATCGCATTTAACATGATACGGTATCTACCTATATGCTATTCTAACCCTCTCTATATTTAATTCTTTGCCACATTAGCATACTTGCTATTTCCAAGTGCATGATATCGTCGGCTATGATACCACCACTATGGCCAGCCTTATATAGTGTGGAGTGCCATATACTATAGTATCATGCATATGATACTACTGTATGACACTACGTACGTACCTTCATAGTGCATATATAGTATGATAGAGTAGTATATATCATAGATGACCGTATTTATGGCCATGCGTGACACAAAGTAGTATATCATTTATTATATATGTTATGGTATCTACCTATGTTACTGCTTCATTGCCACATCATCATATTTGCTATTCCCGAGTGCATGACACTGGCTATATATGATACCCCCACTACGGCCACCCTAAGGCTGGTTGTAACATGGGAGTATCAAGCGGTATCATGCATGCCAACTAGAATTTTTGGATGATGTGGCACACAGTTAAATGAGGAAAGAGAGGGTGTGGTATCATATCAAATGTTATACTACTTTGTGGCATGCATGGCAATGAATAAGGCAACCTAAGATACTAACTTATGATAGTATGCACGCATTACGGAGGTATTATCGATCATATACTAGTATCATGCATATATATGATACTAGCTAGTCTATGATATACTAGCTACCTCACTAAGAGCATGGTTAATAATACAGCCAACGGTCGGCTATAAGAAGTTGCCATGTCATATACAGCCAACCTCTTAGCCGGCATGTACAATAATAAGTTTTAAATATGTACTAGTTTAACGATAGTTGGCCCACCTTACATCCTCAAAGAGTGTCTTGGGTCTTGTGTTGCAGCTGGCTACTAACCAAGAGCCCGCTTCTCTTCTCTCTCATCTTCTCTTTCCTCCAGCTAAGCACATATATATTATTCTATTCCTTATAGCCTGCTTATGTCACTCTATTGTACTTGCTCTAATGCATAGTATCATAGAGTAGTATCATGTAGTACTTTCTTTATTGTCATGCATGACACATAGTAGCATAACATTTATTATGATACGGTTTCATGATATGATACTTAACCCTCTTTTTCTTCATTTAATTCTATGTCAGCTCATCAAAATTGCCTAGTTGGCATGCATGATACTAGCTATGATACCCCCTTACTATCAGCCTAGCGAAGAAGGTGTACGGATCATTTGTGTGTCGCTTTATGTGTTTTCATCCGTTTGTTCGAGAAGCGGGGAGAAGCTTCAAACATTTCGGTCGCGAGATGCGGCCACTGGTGTAGGCCTAGTTGGTATTTTAATTACAGGAAATTCAGATGGAGTCCGGACATCATCAAAATCGATGTGTGCCCGTGGCGTGCTCTCACGACCCCGTGGAAAAAATTGGTAAAGTTTGGCACAAGTTTTGGTGACCGCTCCTTCCAAACCGGAGCATCTCACATGAAGGATCATGGTTTCCAAAAGGAGACATGTCAATTCCAACTCCTGTGGCCGGTGACTTCATCGTTTGGCCTCATAAAATTTTCGATGGTACGCAATCACCATTATACCACGGGTTTGATTTTCTAGCGCATTTCAGGTATCGTTAACTATTTTAAGACATTTTTTGAGTTTAACATGCATTTTGTGCATAAAAATAAAATTACAACCGGAACTACATGTGCTATCGAAAGGGATGAGGATCGCCGTTCGATATGGGAGCATCCAACGGTGCAAACGTATGATCTGTGGGGTTTGGGTTCCGGCCAATCAGAAAGCACCCCTCAGATCATGGGCGGGTTTTGGTTGGCACATGTCTTTCAACAACGAACCGTGTGCTATTCGCAAACCAGATTGCATATTTTTGTTCACACATACTATAGTGAGATCAATTGAGTGTGCTACCTCTATGATATAATAATAATAATAATAATAACAAAAAACTGTTCATATTCATTGCTTGAGCTGATAGCATATCAAGGTCAACATATTAACGGTTCTTACATCAACAGAAAATCGGGCATAACTCACATATTCAGTACACGTGATAGTTCTAAATTGAACGAATTAAGTTGTAGGGTAGGCATAAAGTCTAGTCTTACGGCTTAATTCCCATGTACATGGGGGAACTGGGATCATTACATTGACCCAAAATGAACTTGGGTTTTCTGATGATTTTACGCTTCTCTGTTACACGGGTGCGTGATCCCTTGCCTGGCAACTCATCAAATTCATCATACTCGTCCTCATCGGCAACATCGTCGACACCCAGTATGCTTCTCTTCCCATTCATCACTACATGGCAGTTCTTATCCAAGGGGTCTTCTGAAAAGAAAATCTGGGTAGCATCGCTGGCAAGAATGAATGGGTCCGCGTGATATGCCATCGTTGTCCTGTTAACACAGGTCTTCCTGTAATCATCAACCCTTACATGACCAAGAGGGATCCATGCGCACGTAAATAATGCCACCTTAACTTTCACATAGTCAACCTCCCAAATCTCTTTAATGGTTCCATAGCATACCCTTTTATCAGCTTCATGTACAGTCATGCATTCTATTCGAACGTCGATGTTCTGATATGAGGTCTTCTAATCACGTTCCTCAGTGCGAACGTGTATCCATTTATGTCATATGCTTGGTACGTCAACACCGTAGGTGATGGCTTTTGTGCCAACCACGTAGCAATGCCATCGATGGATCCTTGTGCCAAACGATTCTGCAACCATTCGGCGTAGTTCTTAGTGTGCTCCTTCATCTCCACATCTGATGAAGGCACCATTGGTAAGAAGCTTTGGCGTATCTCCGCCAAGTGTTCTTTGGTATAAGCGCTGAGACCTAGGCTGTTAAGCAGTACCATCAAATGGGCTTTCTTTGCCAATTCTCCGGGTGCATCCATTTGTGTGCCAGCAAGGACCGGCTTACCTTTCAACCTTCTCTTGTGGCAAGAGAGGGGCAAACCTATAGGTCGTTGTCATGTATTCGGTGCAAAACCCAACCACCTCATCCGCGGTATAACCTTGTAGGATGCTTGCCTCTAGATGGTTTCGGTTTAGACAAAAGCGCTTCTGTATTCCCAAGAACCTCTCGAAAGGATACATTGTTGCGAAGAAACACAGGACCACAATACTTTATCTCATCGACAAGGTGCACAGTGAGATGGACCATGACATCAAAGGATGACGATGGGAAAAACATCTCTAGCTTGGACAATATTCGTGCAATATCATCTTGCATATGATCCAACTCTTCAGGATCTACAACTTTCTACCATAGTTGGTTGCAAAAATCACAGAGGTCAATGAGTGTTTTTCTTATATCTTTGTCCATCAGATTCCTGACGGCCACCGGGAGGACTTGTGTCAAAATTGCGTGGCAATCATGTGACTTCATGTGTCCCAACTTCATTTTACCTGAGCTCACATGCACGATACTTTTGATGTTTGCGCAGTAGGAAGAGGGTGTCTTAACTGACAACAAATAGGTGAAGAACTGTGTTGCTTCTTTTGTACTAACATTGTAACTCTGGCGAGCTATGATGAATTTGTCATCATCATCTGCTTCACTCATGCGTTTTGATTGATTAGCAAGCATATCGAGCCGTGAACCATCACCATCCTTTCTTTTACCTTTAATCTTGAGCAGAGTACCAAGGATGCTTTCACATACATTCTTCTCTATGTGCATGACATCGATCTAGTGACGTACATGTACAATCTCCCAGTAAGGTAATTTCCAGAACACCGATATCTTAAAAACTTGACCCTTGGGTGTTTGTTTCACCGTCAAAGGGTGTTTCTTGCCAAGCACAACATTAATATTTTTAGCCATGTTGTGGACCACCTCCCCTTCATAGGGTCTTGGGCCCACAACTGCCTCTGCCGTACCATCAAATTCAGCTTTCATCCTTTGGTATGGGTGATTTTTCCATAAGAACCTATGATGATGCAAATACATGGTTTTGTGTGAGTTGGGAAGTCTTCTGCTAGCTGTCCTATCCATGCATGTGACACAGCCTACATCTCCCTTTGTTTTCTGCCCCGATGTGTTGCCTAATGCCGGCATATCTTGAATGGTGTGCACCAGCATCGCATGTAGATTGAAAATCTCCTTTCTGTAAGCATCATAACATTTTACAGCAGGTGCATCTATCCACACTGTCAGCAATTCTTCTACTAGTAGCTAAAAGTAAATGTCGATGTCACTTCTAGGTTGCTTCGGGCCTTGGATAATCATTGACATCATAATGTATTTTTTCTTCATACACAACCAAGGACCTAGATTATATATGCACAGAAGCACTGGCCTTGTGCTGTGTTTGGTGCTCATATCGCCAAAAGGATTCATCCCGTCAGTACAATCCCTAAGCCTTATACTTCTAGGATCCTTGGCAAAGTCTTCAAACTTGTTGTTGATTAATTCCCATTGAGCCCCATCTTTCGGGTGCCTCATAAACTTATCTGCAATTCGCTCATCATGATGCCACCACAACCTCTTTGCCTCTCTAGGGTTTGCAAACAAACGCCTCAACCTTGGAATTAAAGGCAAGTTCCAAACAACCTTGAATGGGATTCATGTCTTGATCTCATCGTCCAATTTGTACTCGTCCTTTGCTCTCCTGCGCTTGTATCGTGCATGCTTGCATGTGGGACATACACGCAAATCTTTGTACTCACCACGGTACAATATACAATCATTCACACAAGCGTGTGTCTTCTGTACTTCAAGTTCCAATGGGCAAACAATTTTCTTTGCTTCATTCGTGCTTCTCGGGAGCACATTATCTTCCAGAAGAATTTCTTTGAAAAGACCTAACATCTCTGTGAAGCCCTTATTTGATAGATCGTTTGCTATTTAAATCTGAGAAGCGCCAGGGTGGCACTCAACTTGGAATATTTCTTTTTGCAATCTGGATACAATTCTTTCTTGGAGTTCGCATCAATGGTTGGTAGATCCTTGTACCCAATCATACCCTTTTTTGAGCCATCGAAATATGCAATTATAGCAGCAAAATCTGGCATATCAAGATCGTCATCTTCTGCGTTGACGTCTTGGTTTTCTAGTGGGCGTTTTAGCTTTCCGATGTTCCATTGGTAGCTTGATGCCTCTGCCCTGATGTTAGATTCAACATCCATGTGACATTGATCGGGGTTTGGCATCTCGCAGCCCTGGGTATCTTCATCCATGACCTCCTCTTCACCGTGTCTGGTCCAAAGGGTATATCCATCCATGAATCCCCTAGAGCCTAAGTGCAACTGGACATCGGCAACTTCATGTGACTCTGTATTGGCCGAATCAGTACATGGACACAAGATGTAATCCGCATCACCAATTCTCCTCTTTGTAGTTTCAGCCAAATTCATGAACTCTGTCACGCCACTGATAAAATCCGCGGTCTTCCGATTCTTCATCCATCGAGATTGTTCCATCTACACCACAAGAATGGTAATTAAAAATAAAAACAACAACATTAATACACGGATTAACTGCTGCCCAAAGATGCGTGCATAAATCACAAGGTTTTATTTTCATAATTACTGAGGGCGCTCCATATTGTTATCCAGACGTGCAATGACAAAAATTAATGGCCAGTCAATCTACACGCAGAGTACTAGTACAACACTAGCCTTAGGAATTGAATACCTTAATTAAGCCACTCATGAAAAGAATACCTTAATTAATTAGCCGCGCGGCGACCTCCACCCAGCAGACAAAGAAGCATGATGCGGTGGCACGCCGAGACAGCAAGGTCGATGAGCAAAGCTTAGTGCGGCTGCCACCTGAAGTTTGACCTCCACTATCCCGCCATCGACCGTGATGGATGTGCTCAAATCACGCTGCCGCCGGCCTTGATGGCTGAGCTCCACCTATCTCCCACCGCAGACCAAGGATTTACCTCCTATGATGCCGCCGCCACCCACCGACCGAGGGTTGACCTCTTCTCCGGTAGCCGCTACCTAGGCCGCCGCCGCCATCTCTATATGTAGAGCAGCTATTTTTTATGGATATCTGCAGAGCGGCTGCTTACATGGTATCACTGTAACTCAATTATATGGACATGGTAGTACATCACATACGGTTATGTAATGGCAACCGTGTCTAACCTACGCTATCTTCTCACACAGTGTGCCGTATACAACATATAGTGCCATAAGTAGTTCCCGACTGTTAGCTTATCCCCACAGCTTCCCCATTTCCCCCAAATCCCCACATAGCCTCCAAATTCCCTCGCGCGGTGCTGGCATTGGGGGAATGTGGACGAGTGGTGTAGATGGTTTTGGTGCAGTTGCTCCTGCTCGTATCCCCGCCATGACGGCGGTCGGCGTCGAGCACTTGCCTAAGGTCATCAGAAGGCAGGTGTACTGCGGATCCAAATCATCCTGTCAGGTTCCAATCTATCCTGATCTTTTTTAGCATGTCCAAAGTATAGCTCCTTGTTAAATCCGTCCTAAATGACCCCCACCCCCCAGGAAAGCAATCTGCCGCCGGATCTGGAGCATGACTCTAGACTCCCGCAACACGAGTTTGACTCCGAGTTTTGCGCCACCGAGAAGTACCAAAAGCTGAGTTGTGTGCATGGGCACCCTCCTGCTCGACATGTATGCACAGAGGGATTCGACATTGGCAGGCGGTATCTCAGTTGCCCCTTGGAGGTTAGTGCTAAGTTCATCATTTTACTTCAGTTAATGCCACCGCTCATCCTGGATACTATTTAACATTGGCAGGGATATGAGGCTTGTGCCTTTGTTAATTGGCTGGATGAAGAATGGCATGGCAGGGCTTGGAGTGTTATCACCAAGCTCGCAGAAGATAACGTAAAGCTGAAGAAGAAACTGGCTGATCTGGAATGTACAATCAGTACGATGAAGCAAGAAAGAATCAATCATAGGCAATAGATGAAAGTAAGAGACAAGAAGGAACTAGCATGTGTAGTTGTGGTTGTCGCATTAACCATGTTCTATGCACTGTTTGCAATGATGATTAGGGGTTTTGTTTGATAGTATTGATAAAGCACATCTAGACATGCTCTAAGTAATGCACATCTAGGTCCTATGCCATTGATGTTACGCGAAGATTCGCGCAAATATTTTCCTTTGTCTTTTTTTTCTTTTCCTTTGTAGTTTGATTATTACTGGCTTTATCAATAGGAAGAGCTCAATGTATTGCGTGCCAACTGTCCTACTCCGTTCGTACAGGTACCGGTGCATAATCCCAAAATTCGTTCCTTCTTTTTGTCTTGAAAAAGTAAACCAGCCAATAGGAGTCCTGCGCAACCCCGGGAATTTGGAGCAACTGGGTACAAATAATTGCGGTTGATTATATCAGCGGTTAGATAATACGTCAACCCCCGCTTCAATTGGTATTTCCTCTTCTCTGCATACCCCGCTTAAGTGTACACCATCTTCATCGTCCCCGGCAGGCCGCGCTACACACACTATGCAGCCATGTCGAGCGACAGCGAGGAGGACAGTTCGGCCAGCAGTCTGGCGCCCGATGATAGGTCAACATCAGAATCACCCCGCTCGTCTTCCATGAGTCCAGCATCGAGCCCAGACCTCGATTATATCCGGATCATGGAAGGGATGCCGCCTCCGGTGTCCTCAGACGACAACCAAACGGACGAGGAGCCGTCAGAGGATGGAGAAGGGGACGACAAGGATGATGAGGAGGAATGGTTGAACAAGGACGAGGAGGACGACGACAGCAACGACGATGTCGACGGCGGAGGTGATGAAAAGCCAACTGTCAGCGGCAAGAAGTATCCTCACCAAGATGATGTTGTGGGGCCATCCAACAAGAAGAAGAAGGACTAAATTAAGCAGAGTGTACATATATATATGTTTCCGTTCGCTCATATTAATTTGTTATCTCTTTTTATCCTATCAATCTGATCGCAGATGGTTAGTAATATGTATTCGATAGAGATCTTCTAAATTATCGCCCACAGGTTGGTTTGTTGAACTGTGTGCCCTGACGAGCACACAATTCTCAAAAAAGACCGTACGGGTTATCTACACTACAAAAAAGGACACATCCGTGACATTTTGGGCTGAACGAATTTTTTCTGTCATGCTTAAACACTTCCATGACGATAATAGTGACAAAACCCGGTATCATCATAGATGTGATGGGCTCCTACGTCTATGACAAAAAGTCATGATAGAAAATGGGCTTTTCGTCCTAGGCAGGCCGAAGACGCAGCTGCATGACATTTTTGGGCCGTCCATGACAGAAAAAACCATGGTAGAAGCAAGGGCGAGGAAAATATCGGGGAGTTCCCAGTTAGGATGTGTGGTCGGGGCCGAGCGATGCACAGAGGTTTGTGCATTTCTCTTGTACATGTACGCGCGTGTGCGCGAGGCGTTGCGCTCTTACCGAACCTGAGCGAGGCGTTGGGCTCTAACTGAACCCGAGCGATTGCACTAGCTACGTTACGGAACCCAGATTGATCCCTTGCTGTTAACTGAACCCGAGTGATTCCTTTGCTACTACTGCCAACTGAAGCCGATCGATTCTGCCTCTTGATGAACATTGAGCATTGTTGGGGGGGGGATGAACAGTTCCCAGTGGCGGGTTGGATGAATAGGACCTCGTGGTAGTAGAGGCCGTTGCCGTTGGATGAACAGGACCCCGATCGAGCCCGTTGGGGGTGGATGAACAGGACCCCGTGGAGGGTTGGATGAACAGGACACCGTGGAGGGCTAGTTGAACAGTAGCCGGTGGAGGGCTGGATGAATAGTAGCCCGTGGAGGGGTGGTTGAACATGACCTCGTGGAGAGGGCTGGTTGAACAGTAGCCGGTGAAGGAGCGGTGGAGGCTGGATGAATAGGAGCCCGTGGATGAACAATCGCAGGTGGAGGCTGGAGGACGTCGACGGTGGATGAATAGTAGCCAATGGAGGAAGTCGACGGTGGAGATGAACAGTATCCTATGGAGCCCAGTTTTGCGGTACGCCACACCCCTCCCAATGAAAAGGACCCCCGTTTTGACTGCAACGCTCCAATACAAGTCCGTTTCCTTAGTTTTGCGGTATGCCACACCCCTCCCGATCAACAGGACCCCATTTCGACCATGGGCGGTCCAAGAGAAGTCCGTTTCCTCCATTTTGAGGCACGCCAGACCCCTCCCGATGAACATGATCCTGTTTCTACCGTGGCCGGTCGAACACAAGGCCGTTTCCTCGTTTCGATCGGCTGTTCCGTCTAAGCCAGTTGGCTCCCAATGAACACAACGACGACGCAATTTCTCTGTTCCGACCTAGCCATGTACACGAGCCCTGGCCGTACGTATGCATGAGTAGGCGTTTGAGCCCCCGCACGTATGTATGTGTGTGGCCATATTTTTTTGGCGTGCGGCTGTATGTACGTGTGCATGGTTTAGACGGGACAACCTGAACTGCTACGTGGGGGGCTCTACTATGACATGTGCCGCTACTTACTTGGCCACAGTTCATCGTTGCAGAGCGACCGATGGACCAGTATGTACGTACATGTTCACGATAAGGCAGACAACAATACATATGCTTCGACCGGGTGGGTCCCAGCTGTCAGGGAGGATAAGGACGCACTTCCTTGCGTGCGAAGATATACCTACTGGGTCCCAGCTGTCAGGGGCGAATCTTTTTTTGCCCGTAATAAGGACACACTTCCTTGCGTGCGAAGATATAGCTGGTGGGTCCCAGCAGTCAGGGGGAGAAAACATTATTTTTCAGGGTAAAAAGGATGAAGTTGCATGCATGCGTCCATGGGCGTGGTGCGTCCCCACTGCCAGCCTCTCACGTACACTCATCTTCCAATGACTCTCGTTTGTTGACCATGTTGACGACACCGTGCCGAGCGCACCAAGGCCGGTGGACGACGGTGAGGCGCCGGACTGGAATGACCCAGAGATGGGGAAGACGGAGCAGTGGAGTCGTAGATGGAGAGGAGTGGGAAACTTGACTGGTCCGGATGCGCGGCAGCACTGCTGTGGTGCCGCCCACGGGAGACAGGAGCAAGAACAGAGGTTGAAGAAGTAGCATGGCTGTTGGATTAACATCCAACGGTCCAGCTGCTAGAATCATTTGTTGATTAAGTTGACAAAGCCCTGCGTACACGCCCGCTTAGTAGGCCCACAAGTCAGCCACCAAATATGATGGGTCCCAGTTGTCAACGGGAGGAATAGTTTTTTTCGCATAACAAGGAGGCACTTCCTTCCGTGCAAAGATACAACCGGTGGGTCCCAGCTGTCAGGGGGAGGAAACATTTTTCAGCTTAATAAGGAGTAACTTTCCTCGCGTGCGACCATGGACCTCGTGGGTCCCGGCTGTCAGGCTCTCCATGTACAGTCCTCTTCCGATGACTCCTGTTTGTTGACCATGCCGTGCCGAGAGCAGCGAGGCGGTGGACGACGACGAGGCCCCAGACGGGAACGTCTCGGAGATGGGAAGACGCAACAGTGGAGTCATAGATTGAGAGGAGTACAAGGGTTATAACTGGTTCTGGTGAGGCGTGGGGCTGCAGTTGGTGGATAATAATAGGAGGTGTGGAGGGGGGAGGGATAGCCTGGCCGACGGTGGGGTAGCGCTTCGCAGCGATGCGTGCTAAGCAGAGCCGCCGGAGGCTGCACCAGGCGGTCCCGGCGACGCTGGAGGAAGAAGACGAGAGATTGAAGGTGCATGTCGGCCGTTGTATATAAATCCAATGGATGTGGATGTCATAATCATTTGTTGACTACGCCTTATGCAGGCTTCGACCTATTGGCCCACATTGCGTGCAAAAATGTGGCATATATTTAACCCATATTTTCTAGAATTTACAGTCCATTTGTTGGGCTGTGTGAACAAATAATTTCAGGTCAATGTGGCCCATTTAATATTTTCTAAGAAATCCCAGCCCATTTGCACTTCCTTGAAATACACGAATTAGCTGGGCTCGTTCTATATATAATGTTAGGTTAGAAGGAGCAATTAATATCAAAAAAAATCGGAGCGACACATTTTTTATATGTAAAATTAACAAATTAGAGAGTTATTGCTCAAAACAAAAATGAGCGTGTTACTATTACATTGGTCCTTAATATCTTCACAAGCTTTTGTATGCAATCACCGGGATTTTCCTTGCCTGTGAGTCAAAAACAACCAGGATTTTCTTTGCCAACTTCTGTTAAACATTTACTTTTGTAAGTTAATAACACGTGGGATGTTTTTATAATGTATATATAAGTCTCTATAAAATATACGATGATAGTAATATATATATATATATATATATAATGTGGTTAGAAGGGAAAACATAAACTGGACACAACATTAGTATTCTTATATCTATACCAATATAAAAAAACCCAAAGGGGCAAATCCAATTAATCTCGGTCATCAAATCATTTCAATCCAACGACATAGACTGCTTCAATGTTGAGCAGTCACCATGTTTAGCGTGCAACTAATTTCATGGCAAATATAATGCTAATCACATAATAACACGCAAATAATATCCTACTTAATATCCACATGCACTTAATATACTTCCAAATTAACGTGCATTGCACGTACACATTGACTAGTATAGATAAATAGAATAGAGATCTATGTTTTATTAAAAAAATACATTGGGCTGTCGATCTTTAAGAAAAAGTAAAACCTACGCTAGGAGGCCCATAGGCCGGCATGGACCTCAAAAAAATTAGTTGAAACCACTGTCTCTGTATGTAGTGGGCTACACATGTTAAGAAACAAAACCTAGGCCTAGCTGATACTTGTTCGCCCTCTGGAATAAAATGATACCAGCTAGATCCCCGATACCCCTTTCCCGCAATAACAACAACAAAAAAGATCCCCGATACCCCTGGAAAAAAGCTCCCCAATGACAGTCATCGTTGGAAATTTATTTCATTTATTGACTAAGATTGACAAACCCATGGGCCCAACATTAGTATAAAATTAGGAGGAAGCTTTTTTTTCCAATGGGGCACTTGCTTGCGTACAGCTTGGACCTGGTGGGTCCCACTATCAGTCTCTCGGTGTACAGTCCTCTCTGGATTCCTCTCGTTTGTTGAGCATGTTGACATCGGCATACGGTGGCGCCACGGCGAGCGCACACGGACGGGAAAGAAACAGAGCCGGGGAAGACGCCTTCATTCTTTCGAACTTGCCGCACTAGCCTAGTGGCTGCAGCCCTCTCACCGAAAAGCTGTACTGCTCGGGTTTGATTCCAACTGGTACAGTTGAAAAATATCTAACACTTGCCAAAAGTTCTTCCCTAGTTTACCCAGTTTTTTGCACACTCAACATTGTCTCGCCATTCCCAGTTTCAAAAAAAACATTGTCTTGCCATTATGAAAATAGCATATCTTTTTGACTTTGCATCATATGAAGATTTGCTATACATGAATGTTGATCAACATGATGTTAACTTGTTGTTAGTTCCATTTTTTACAAAGAATAAAATTTCCAACATTCTGTTATCCATATTTGAAAAGTGCCTATTGATATAAATGCTCTGCCTTTGAAACATGCAGTTTCTTATCTGAAAATCACTTGGACAAGCAGCTATCACCGGTGCTGGATTCGATGCCGCGCTTCTTCAATCCCTTGGCAAGCGCGAGGGGAAATAAACTTCCGTCCCGTGCTGCCGGCTGGGGAATGGAGCGAACTGGATTAAGGAGGGGGCCGGCGGCGTGACTGAAGAAGCACATCAGACGCGATTTTTTTCTTCAGTGGATGGCTCTCGATGGTGTTTTTACTTGCCTCTGCACCATACAACTTGTATTTTTAGCCTCACAGTCCATGGTGGACCAGCAGCCCATTTGCTGGGCGGGCCAACCTACAGAAACCAGCACTCGATTTTTCATCAAGCCCCCAAAACAACACAGTACTATGTTTGTTTTGAGGCCGAAAACATTACGGCAGGCATTGAGCGGGGGAGGGGGGAAGACAGAGAAAAAAGATTAAAAAGAGCTGATGCGCCATTGCTACCCTAACAAAGCAAGTGCAATTCTTCTCGGGAAGAAGATGTGTCGTTGACACCCACACGTCACAAATCCCATAGTAGACATACTAACAAGTTCACACACAAGTACAACAGAAAAGGTAAACATTCGTATCAAACTCAGGTTCACAGGACACGTTCATATTCATAGCCAACATTCACAATCCACTACTCAAAAGATTCATATATACACAAGTTCAGCATGTCTATGCATCCAAATGATTGATAGATCACACGACAATATTCATAGATAATTCACAAAAAGATTCAGATATACACATGTTAGTATGTTTATGCATCCAAATGATTGAGATCAGAGCCAATATCATCCATGGACGAACTTTAATTACCTAGGGTACAGACTGGTAAATGGTGTTCAGTTGGAGGTACTTCTTGCTAAAATTAATGCTTGTGCGAGTAAACTTTCGAGTACATAAGAGGCAGCATAGACAATCTGAACTTTACTTGTAGGTTTATCCTCAAATAGTGGCCTCGTGCTGAGGGAGGTTTGAGCAACTTGGCCACTACTTTCATCAAACTAGTTTACTCGCTCATCTTGGTCCTGTACCTCGCCAAAATTCTACATTGCATACAAGAAAGGAGGCGGTTGAGAAAATGAACCACCCAAATTTTTTGTGCAGTTCAACTAAAATGGAGCATCCCTAGCATGCAGATTGATTGAGTGCCAGATGAATATATGCGTCAACCAACTTGTCTGGAATCTTTAGACTCCATGCCATACAGTTCGCTACCATATGTGCTGATAACCAAAAGGCACAAGTTGGGACCAAAGACTGGACTGTCTTTTTCTTGGTTATGCGCCAAGCAATATTTTTGGTGTTCACTCTCCTAATACTTGGAGTTTGACAACTGGTTGACGCTGGTTGATACTCGAATGAATATAGGCACTTCTTCTGTTGTCAACATCGATGTTTGTCCGAGCGAACTTTGGAGTACATAGCAGCAACATAAGTATCTGTCCATTTGATCTTTTTGTGCAGTTCTACTGAAATCGCCCAATGTAATGATTTACCTATGAGTTCATGCTCCAAGTTACTCCTTTATGAAATTGGCAAACAGTAGCACAATACCAAATTACCAATACATATGACAAGCACAATAATCAGGATAAAGACCAGTACCAACTTGTGTGAGGTAGCATATCAATTACTATTTCCTTTAACTGGAAGCTGAGATAGGTGAAGCGACTGATAGCAAAGGAAGGAAGCAGTCGAGGTAATTCCCAAAGTTTTTGTGGTGTTCCACCAAAATCGAGCATCCCTGTTGGCACGTATATTGAGAGAGTGAGATTACTATAATAGTGGGACTAGTTGATGAAACATACACTAACAAATAGAAGCACCCTCATTATCTTAATGGGTAAAGTTAGCAACATAGTAGTCATGCTTAAAGAGAGGTATTAGTTTATTCAATCAGTGCCAATTAGCTCAACATTCAAAGCATTGCCATGTATCATAGGTTGCAAAACTTCAACGTGCAAAGATAAAGGAGTTTCTCATGACAGTAGCACGATACAAATAGAGATGACAACAAACTAATATGGATGAAGGCCTTAGGCCGGTACCAACCTGAGCAAAAAATCTCATTCATGTAGTCCCAGAAGAGATGATAAAGCACTCACTGGAATCACTTAATAGTATATATTTTTGTGCACTTCAAATGTATGGTTGAAATCACTCTTGTTTACCAGTGCTAAGATTATATCGAAAGATTATCAAGAACTTCCAGCAGAGTTAAAGCACTGGCTGGGATACAGTTCATTGTATTGTCTTGTGTAGTTCCACTAAAATGTATGATTGGCACAACATGATCCCTGTTTGCACAAGTAGGAACAAGGTGAAACCTTCATTAGCTTAGAGAGAAAGGATACAAAGACATTAGCATATTAATCTAACAGTAGCATCAAATTCATGATGGACAATACGCAAAACATTGCCTCATTGAACCAATGGCAATAAATTGACATGCAAAACAATAACACTATTATGTCACGACGCTACCAAGATTCCCTCCCTACTCCACCACATGATTCACCTCCACAGACACACGTACATGATTCAACATAGGGTGCTACTAAAGATTTTTAACTCCGACGGGAAAATTAGGCAGCAATAAATTAGTGGTACTTAAGTACTCCTAGTTAATTAAGTGACCTTGCAGGAGAGACAACAGAAGTGGAAGGGCTCCCTGGAGGATCGTCTCACATGTAAGGTAGATGTTGCCAGAGCCTTGGAATGGCCTCTACTAAGGCCTCGGGATTCAGCAAGATCACCTTGGCACTATTGATCGTGTAGAGCTGGGTCACAAATGCATCTAGAATCCAGTTAATTAGTATGATATGTCATCAACCCAAGTACTACTCTGCTTCATTTCTCTATCTATCTCCACTCCACTCTTATCTACTCTACTCTTATAAAAAACAGAGTTAGTCATGATGGTGTGCCTGGCATCCTGCAATATAGGCTGTCTGATTTATATCTGACTGATAGGAAGGAAACTATGGCAATTTTGCAAAAATGTACCCACAACCCTGTCCACATTTGCAAATAAGGCCTTCCCTCGTTCATCCTTTTCTCTCACAAGATAAACTACTCATACAAATGCATCTTGATGTTACGTGCAATGCACGGGCATCTTGCTAGTCTTCCAAGTAAATTAAGACTAGTAGCAACACATCAATACAATACCACTAGCAAGATGTCAGGATAACATAGGACGATACCATCGTGTGATCTCCATTTGCTCTTTATTCTTCTTCTTCCTCCTCTTCATGCTTTGTTTCTCCTTCTCCTCACCAGTTGGTGAAACCAAGTAGACGATTGGCCTTCTATTTCAGAATTGGGTTTGTCAGTGAGGGAGTACAAGTGTACTAGTAAATAATAGCATTAGTTTCTCATGGCAGTCACAAAATAGAGATGAACACATGAATTAAATATCATTCTTACCTAAAGAAAGGTCATGGTGCCAATATGGATGATGAGGATTGGAACACAGATCTCCCATTGTGTAGTTCCACCAAAATGAACCAACTATTCCATTCTGACATTCCAGTTAAAGAACACAAAAGTCACTTCTTTTAAGAAGTGTTTTGTGCAATGCACACCAAAAGGTCACAACAACAACCAGGTGAAATGGATATCTCTGTTTGCACAAAAAGCTACAGAGGAAACAGTTAGAGTCTCAAATAATTACAGTAAAAAACATTTGGCTAAACTTGTCATGGCTTATAACAATGGCATGGCTTCATTTTACCAGGGGAATTATAAGAACAGCTAAATATTTGGTATAAGGGCATCGGACAGTGGGTGCGCCAGTAGTCCAACACCATGTACCTAAACCGGGGCATAAAGTGGTGATTGAGAGTTTGTTGCCCCGAGAAACAAACATCCAAGAAACATATCTGGGTTGGTCCCATTTTTGTTCACCCTAGCCACCTACTCCTATGTGTGGATAGCAAATCTAGTCCTGGTCATACCACTGTGTACAATGTTTCCCCTATATTTTCCTTTTCGACCAAGAGACCGGTTGGATGACCAGTCCGTACTACTTTCACCCCCTTTCCTTCCTGTTTGTACCAAGTCCGACGTACATACTAAATCTCCCCTTTATTTCTTGTTTGAACCAAGTACAAGATTTGACTCCATGAAGTAGCTCTACCTCTAACAATAGAAAAAAAGGTGACATTGGACCATCCGATCAAGAGGGGCTGAGAGGTAGAAAATGAAGCACATGCAGCGACGTAACGAGCTGGGGAAGTAGAGCTAGGGCGGTTTTGAAGGAAGATATACGTGAAGGTCATCGAGATGTGGATATGCTAGCGGCGGGAGGCCAGATCCGCCTACACTAGGGAACTGACGAAGCGATCGGAGGACCTCCCGCGCTGGCGCTCGGCCAAAGATAACGGTGCGGCCGACAGTTGGTCTCCTCCCTCGCAGTCGACGACGGCCTAAATGCTGCCCCTCCTCCCCTTCACCGGCGGAGGGGGATACGTCCTGATCTGTAACCAGTGGTGAGGATAGAAAGACAGTGTTACCACCGCTATCTTGTTTAGATCTAGAGAGGATGAGAGTGTGTGAATAGAGCAACCCTAGCAAGGAAGCGCGGAGGCTCTGGCCTATATATATACGTAGTCGGGTAGTTTTCCTTTTTCACTCCTTCAAAACAATTGTTTAAAATTGTGTACATGCCAGGTCATTGTTTTTCTGAGTTGTTGATTGTTTTTTGAGATAGCTACCCGCTTATTCCAAGTGGTGTTATGGTGTGCTAGGTCACACTTTGTATCATTCAAGTCTGGTACAAGACCCTCCATTAAATGAACAACCACCGCCTCGTAAAATTTGTGAACAAGCCCACGGCTAAAATTATCAAAAATGTGGGTTGCCCCAACATGCATTATTATTTATATTTTCTATGTGGGAGTATCCTCAAAACAAAATGTGATAGTATAATATTTTTTGGGCCCCTTTGTAATTGGTGCTAAATTTTGACCAAAGATTTAACTGACAAAATGTTAGTGCATGTTAAAATACATATATCGTTTGATTAGTATTTGAACATAGTTTTCAATGATGTAATTTTTGTGACATGCATGAACATTTGATTAGTTAAATTTATAGTCAAAATTTGGCAATGTGCATTAAATCAACACATGCAACTATCAAAAGGAAAGTCACGGCAATCATGCATGCGTTGTAATTAATGCATCGGTAAACGCAAATTATTGAAATATATCGAGTGCGGTGCTTTGATGTGTCGCGTCAACTCATACAACAACGAGAAGTTTCATTACAACACCCTCTCCCTCGTGGACTGAGCTCCGGTGCCTTAACTACACCTGCCTTTGGCTGTATGACAGGTGGGCCACCCACCTATTGGGCCCACCTATCATACACGCAAAGGCAGGAGCAGTAAATCAATGAAGCTGCGTCCCTCCCTCGCCCATGAGCGTGGTGGCTGGCAGGACTAGGAGAAGCTTTCGCTACACGCTCTCCCTCCCGCACGCGGTGGACATGCAGCAGTTCATTCGGTGTCAGATAGCCAGAAGCATACTATAGTACTCCACCGCAGTAGTACTCCATCATTCTTCGACTTCCCGAAGAGGCGAAGAGCCAAGCGCAGCCCGGACGCTCGTTTGGCAGTTTCATGTGTAGAGTAGTCTAGGATAGCATGTATCGTGCCTCTAAGCTTAAAATCGTTGGGGTCGGCTCCATGCTATGAGGCCGTCTCGAAGCATTTTTTTGATTAAAATAATCTTATGGCCCTACCTGTCATCCTGGTGATTGTAGTTTGCACGCTCATATGGTCAAGATAGGAATATATATTTTAATTTGTGGTGGGGTAAATGTTAGAGGTTGCAGCAAATATATTGTATACTGCGGGTCTTTTAGCCAAGTTTAGAGGCAAGCATGTGGGGCTAGTGCTATGATGCGTTGCGTCAACTCGTACAACGAGGAGAAGCTTGATTTTACTACTACATGCCTTCTCCCTCGCCCATGCGCGCGGTGGCTCGCAGACGAGGACATGCTTTTGCTTATACTACAACAAGCTATCCCTCCCGCACGCGGTGGACGAACATGTAGCAGTGGATTCGATACTGTAGAAGTAGTAGTAACATCATTATTGTTTGTCTTCTCGAAGGGGCGAAGAGCCAAGCGCAACCCGAACATGGCAGTTGAGAACGCTCGCGTGACAGTCTTTGTGTAGGGGTGGGGCGTGGTGCGGAGCCTTGGAGCCCACTATTGTAGTACAACTTGCTAGTATAACCCTGTAAACCGGAAAGGAGTATTTTCCTTCCTAGCGATTTCAACAAGTGACTAGACTACACCCTAAATGAGTACATATGGAGCAAAATGAGTGAATCTCTATCGTAAATAAATACATAGTTCTCTCGTTTTCCTCTCCACCTTGGTCGTGGTGCACAATATGGAGTGTATGACTAGCCGCTCTATCTACATGCGGGACATCAAAGCATCTGGGCCCGTGTACCATCCACCAAATCACAGCGAGGCGCTATAGCCGAGACTCATCGGTCACCCCGGTGTGGCCGTCATTACCCGTCATATCACAAAACCCACACCTTTACCAGCAGTGGTAAAGTGGCCTCAAAGTGGCCTCGAAGTTGGACTAGACGAAGCAACCATCATTTCACTGGAATGCTCGTTGACGCCCTTTCTCCCCTTTCTTGAAGAACTAGCAAGATGCACGTGCGTTGCACGGAACATCAAGATCTTGTGGGAGAAAAGGATGAACGAGGAGAGGAGTGCGGGTAAATGTGGAGAGGAGTGCGGGTAAATTGTCATAGTTTCCTTCCTATTCGCTAGATATAGATCGGATGGCCTATATTGCAGGATGGTAGGCACACCATCATCACCAAGTCTACTTTTTATAAGAGTAGAGAAAACCTCAGACCAAGCTACTCACTTCTGCCATTTTTCTTCTATACCGATGAAGGAAAGGTGGGCGAATCAGAGATGCTACTATATTTTCATTCCAAGAATCTTCTTTTTGCGAAGCACCGACCGATTCTCACATCCTATTCTTTTCCCGTTTTCATTGCGATTGTGGTTTCCTTTTGATTGCTTTTTGTTTGTCAGTTCATTGATGGATCCCGGAGCACTAGGAAAAGAGTTGCCGGCGGACAGCCCACTGGAGACAGCGATCTCCAGGAAGCGAGCATCAACCAACGAGTTGACCATGTTGGTGGGCCAACCCATGGAGACGAAGAACTCCAAGAAACAAGCACTGGCCAAAGAGTTGACGACGTTGGCGGACGAACTCCTCAAAGAAAGCTGGAAGAACGGCAAGGGCCCCACCGTGCCTACCCCAAAAACTCTAATGGCCACCTATGCGAGGCTCAAGGCCGAGTTTGAGGAGATAGTTTCCGTTGAGAAGTAGTATTCCCTTGGCAAGGTGATGGCCCCCATCGAGGACGAGGAGATGGCCCCCAGAGGGATGGGATCCCCCGGTGAACTACACAAGGTAAAAAATAATGGCTTACCATAGTTGTGGTTTTTTATTATTTGCAATGTGCTTGCTAATATGTTAGGGTTGTGAAGGTGTCGGTGGACGTCCTTGAAGATTCTGATGTCGCGGCCCGTCCTATGGACAATGCCCCAAAGATCGTTTTCGATGTCGCGGTCCGTCCTGTGGACATCGCCCCGGAGATCGATTCTGATGCCGCTGTCCCTCCTGTGGACATTGCCCCAGAGATGGATTCTGATGTCGCGGTCTATCCTGTGGACATCGCCCCAGAGATCAATTCCCATGCCGCTATCCGTGTTGTGGTCAATGCCTGAGGGATCGATGACAAGAAATAGTTGGTCGCGCTAATCCTTCAGGGTAGTTTGCATTGTGTTTAATTACCAGAATGATGTGTGTTACCAAACCATCTTAGCGCTAGTGCACTATCTTGTGTGGGCGGTACTTGCTACTTCTGTTTGATAGTCAATCATGCGAACCCTCTCCGAGTTATGGAAACAGATGTATCCTCGCCAGCTTTTGATGTAATATATGGCATGCTTAGATGTAAGTTTGAACTGTTTATCATATCAGCATGGCTTGTTTGATGATTCTTGGTGTTAGTAGGCTAGCTACTGTGTGAGCTATAGTACTAGCAAAACACTCATAGAAGAGAAATGTTGGGGCTGATGAGCTCATGGTATGCTTATAGGTCTGCTCCGCCGTTGATCGGCCAATAGCCCAAGCTCCTAAAATTTTAGGCTTAGCGATTGATCAGACAATAGTCGAGACAAACACATTTCATGCCTCATTTGGTTCATAGGGTAGGAAAATCATAACAGAAGTACAGAGACGTGGTACAGTGGGTTTGGCCTAGTGGGTTTCAGTGATATGACGTGGTACAGTGCTGTCTAGTCTCCGCGTGTGGTAGCAGTATTGCGGGTATAGTAAGTTTTCTTGAAGAAGCGGAATTCAACAAAGTCATGATGGTTCCTTGGTCCGACCAACTTACAGTGGAAAAGGTTGGGCCTGTGCTACGACCGGGGTGGACCAGGATAATTTTGTGCATGGAAGGCGGACCAGGATGGTCGACGTCCCACATGTCGACGAATGAAAGTATTCTTTCCAAGATAGAGGATGAGCAACGAGTATTCATTGTTTATTTTTCATGAAAGCTATTGTCTCCACTGTTACGACGGAGGAGTGTGAAACATGGCAGCCAGTGAACTTGGCATGTGCACTACTCCCTCCTTCCTCATGTAATACTACCCTAGTGTTGACTATAAGGTTGGCTATAAGGTTACAACTTTTTCTCACTTTCTCTCTATCTATTTCCTCTCAAATGTTTTTTACCTTTCTTTTTTAGACACAATTGTTTTTTATGCCTCTTTTTTTATAATTAGTTTTTTATACCTAGGAGCATGTGTAGAGACGGGATCTTGCAGAGCCCACTCCTTGACTTTGTCAATGCCACTCTCTCCTCCACATAAGCGGGTTTTCTGGTGGGCCAGGGCGGTCAGAAGCGGGCTTGGAAGCGGTTCGGACTCCCGCATGGCCCACCTCACATTATCACCATATATTTCTCGGAGTCTGTGCGTGGTGGGCGGGTGATCTCTTCTTCCTCCGCCGTCTCTCTCTTCTCAGCCGACGCCCGCCGAGCGATTAGATTTCGGCTATCGATGGTTTATTCAATTGCAGTCCAGCATGTCAGTGAAAATGCAAGACAATGCGGGTCCCCTCTGGTGAGCGACGTGTGAGCCAGACTGTCGGGGGTGCGACGCGTATGAGTCGTAAGTGTGCTGCATTTTCCTTTCGAACATGCAAAGCGTAACATTTTTGTGCGATCGATCGATAGAAATCCAGAACAAAATGACGAGGGCGGGGCTTTCCCGCGTGTTAGGCGGCCTAGTTTGGGTGATATGACGTGCTATAGTGTCGTCCACTTGCTCCATTTTTATGTAAGCAAGAGTCTACACTCTTACATGGGAGGAGTGTGGAACACGGCTGATCTGGTTTTGATCAAGGGATAACTGTTCCCTGCGAAATAATGGAGCACTGTTAGCGATTATAGCATGATAGTTAGGGCATCTCCAGCGCTAGCCCACAATTTACACCAACATCTGTCGGAGGACACTGATGCCAGAGGATGCCATCCAATGCTGCCCGCATACCTTTTGACAACTATATGAACTAACCGGACGAAATTCGTGCAAACAAAGCAAATTTCAAATTAACCGGATAAAATTCATTATATTTTGAAAACTTTTCCTATAAACTGGACGAAATTCATTACATATTTTGCACAAACCGTACTAAAACCTACTGTAAACCTAATGTAAAAGATCGCCGACGCCCGACCACCATGTCCGGCCATGAACCCTGAGAAAGTCGGCCATTGCCTTTGCCTTCTCCTCATCCGCCTCGATAACCTCCTCCTCCGGAGCACAAGGTTCTGAAGATTTCCGCCTCCACGTCGCCGTCAAGTGGCTAATCAGCCACAGGTGTTTATCCCACCAAGCTTGGCGTCGACTGAGTGGAGGAGTGGTGGCATTCCTGGGACCGGAGCGGCGGCGACCTACCGTGTACTACTCTTCCTTGCTACTGGCTACGCCCGCCCATGCACGCCGGCTTCGTGGTCTTGGCGGTGGAGGGCGGCCGGGGGGGGGGGAGCCGGAGATCTCCTTCATCTACTCCTACAACATTACGTCCAAGAGAGCTTTGGAGCGCGCCCGGAGCAGAGCCGTCGATGTCCTTCGTCTGCTCCCGTGACAATACGTCCAAGAGAGCTTTGGAGCGCCAGGAGGCCATCATTTTAGTGGTGCCGACAGAAGCAAGGGACCGGAGGAGAATGAGTGTGGGTCTTTGGCTATGCCTGGGAGCTGGGGCTCAAGTTAATATAGCGGGCGAATGGCCATGAGCCGCGGCAGATGGATGGACGGCTGGCATTGGAGTAGGTTCGTCGGCAGCCACGTGTCATTAGTGTGGGCGGCGGGCGGAAGGATGGTCGTGGTGTTGTTAACGCGGAGCAATCGCTTGCACGGGGATGCCGCGTGGGTGGCGCTCTCTCGGCCGTCACGCTGCTGCAATGCTAGCGCTAGTGAGAGGTCGCGTCGAGCGTGGATGCGGACGTTGCTTCAGTGACTTAACTGCATATGCAGTTGGGTCACTGACATGTGGGCCCAATAGGCATCTGGCCTGCATATTAGTGACACACCAACCACACCTGCAGTTAAGCCCCATGAATGCGGCATTGACATTCCGGAGAGACGGTGACCGTTTCTGGCGGGAAGCGCGCACTAGCGATGGAAGGGGTTTCGGTAGGATCGTTCGATAGGCCAGGGCGGTCAGACACTGGCGTGGTGGTAAAATGTGAACTCATGGATGACGAGCCTTTGAAGCGTATGCAACACGTATTGACAACCATGCGTCCATGCAACCGCTCTTATCGCCAGCTAGCCTTCGACGACCACCATTAGACAGCACATAACCATGCATAACTTCGAATAATGGATGAATCGAGAAGACACACACTCGTGTGCAGTGACACTATGATAGGCCGCTCACCATAGTACCCTCTCTAGCTAAGTTTTTTTATAGATTGTCATTGTGATGGATGATATACATGAGCAAGGCGCTGAGTCACAAGTATGACCATTGGTGTTGAGCCGGGTGAATACATGCTCGGTGTTCGCGGAGGCCTCCAGCAAACTTCTAAACAGTAATGTCAGGCACAGCCGGGGCGCACAGGTGACGGGCTCGCCGTTTGCGTTGTGCCAAAAGAAGGACTTTGATTGAGAGGGCGATGTGCATGCATTAACATGGTTTGACAGCGTGAGCGTGCGTGTCTGCACATGTACATGCTACTTGCCCCTATGGACGGTGTGCGCTAAGTGTGCATCACGTATAATATAAAAATCGGCTTGTGCATTTAACACAAAGTATTTCATTTTCATTTGGCCGAGAGTGTGTGTTGCAGCCACGAGTCCGTGGTTTGATTCCTCACATACGCATAATTTTGGTTTTTATTTATTTCTCCACTGACAGGTAGGCCTGCATAGATAGATAGATAGATAAAGAACACGAGCTAATGAGGCGCATGCAGACTGTTTGACTGGTCAAATAGACAAATATGGAGCTATACGCTGAGCTAGTGATTGTATAATCACCATACCTCGTATACAACGATCAAAGTGAGCTATCAGGATAAGTTCGATGACTGCCAATGCATTTTACTCGGTAATAAATGACCAGGATTGAACGGGAATCCAAATTTCCTTCGTCTTGTGTCCTTGAGCTCTTGACAAACCAATGCACTATACGATTGTCCGGCCACTCCACCCCAGAGCTCTCACCAAGCGTCGTTCATGCCATCGCGCTGCACACTAACCAGTAAGGAAGCGATGGCATCCTGCCACGCCGAGTTCCTCGCCGCCCACGACCGCACACAAAAAGGTAGGGAAGCGATGGCATCCCGCCATGTCGAGTTCATCGCCGCTCGCGACCTCAAACCTACAGGGGCGGAATTTTAAGCTGCCAAGGCCGAATGGATGGTAGAGCAAGAAGCGGCCAAAGCCACACAGAGGGAGCAGAAAAGTCAGAAAGCACTCAAGAAAAGAGAGGCCCGCCACTGCAAGAAAGAAGAGGACGCACGCGTTGCTACGGAGATGTCGGCAGAGATCCAAGCATGGTGGGGTGTCGCCAACAAAGCCGAGAAGGAGAACGACGGCGTCTGGCCAACATGTGAGAAGTAGTAGTACTAGTAGTTAATGTGTGTGTGTTTGCGTCGCCCGTACGTTTGTTTAATTAACTACGAGCATGTACCCGTACTAGTTACTACTGTATTTTTTAGAGCAAATTACCAGTACATTAGCCTAGACTCAATGGAAAAATTCCTATCCTATGCATCAAATGGCATCTCTTTCTCTATAGGAATTGAGATGCATGCCATCTCACTTCCTATGATTTTCATATTCCCATTAAATTTTTATCCTATGAACCGAAGGAGGCCTCTGCTGGAGTAACTACTGTAGCTAGCAATACTGCTGGTACAATAGTTTTCTTCAAGAAGCGGAATTCAACGAAGTCATGATGGTTCTTTCATCCGAGCAACTTCATTGTGGGATAGGTTGGGCCTGTGATTTGACAGCTCATTAGTCATTATTACTACGGCACGACAACCAAGGCGACTCTCCCTTGGAGTTCTGCGTGCATGGCAAGTGGACCAGGATGGTCAATGGCCCACATGTCGGCGAATGGAAGTATTCTTTCCAATATCGAGGAGCAAGGAAACCGCATGGTATAGTATCACGACTGATTTATATTTATTTTTATTTCTGATGAATGCTAGCGTTTCAACTCTTACGACGAAGGAGTGCCAAACACAGCAAGTGCTGGATGTCCCACACATCAGCGAAAGGGGTGGGACATGAACATCGTGGTAGAGCATCTCCACTTCTTCCACTTCTAGGTCGGAGACCACATGTAGTAGTACTAGTGGTATGAACGATACAAAGTGCAACCCGGAGAGAAAGACACGTCTAGTTGGAAGGTCTCATGGCATACACGTAAACAAATATAAAACCTAATATGTGCCTCCAATTAATATAGTAGTAGAGTACTTAGGCACGTACTCCATAACATCACCGTGCATTGCACGTACAACATTTAGTGGTAGTAAGAGACAAATGCCTATATGCCATGCATGTTCATACTATTTGTGCCTTTCTACTTCACTTACTGCGCAACATTACTCAGGTTCGTACGTCCACTCCTGGGTACATGTCCGTCTCGTAGTTCCAGTCCCACGTGTTCTTGATACGTCTCCAACGTATCTACTTTTCCAAACACTTTTGCCCTTGTTTTGGAGACTAACTTGCATGATTTGGATGGAACTAACCCGGACTGGCGCTGTTTTCAGCAGAATTACCATGATGTTATTTATGTGCAGGAGCAAACGTTCTCGGAATGACCTGAAACTTCATGGAGACACTTTTCAGAAAATAAGAAAAATACCTGCCAAAAATGAAGGCCAGGGGCCCACCACCTTGCCACGAGGGTGGGGGACACGCCTGCCCCCCTAGGGCATGCCCCTACCTCGTGGGCCCCCTGTTGCCTCTCCGAATCAACTCCACCTCCATATATGGAGTTTCAGGGAGAAAAAAATTCAGATAGAAGAAATCATCGTGTTTTACGATACAGAGCCGCCGCTAAGCCCTAAAACCTCTCGGGAGGGCAGATCTGGAGTCCGTTCGGGGCTCCGGAGAAGGGAATCCGTCGCCATCGTCATCATCAACCATCCTCCATGACCAATTTCATGATGCACACTGCCGTGTGTGAGTAATTCCATGGTAGGCTTGCTGGATGGTGATGGGTTGGATGGGATCTATCATGTAATCGAGTTAGTTTTGTTAGGTTTGATCCCTAGTGTCCACTATGTTCTGAGATTGATGTTGTTATGACTTTGCTATGCTTAATGCTTGTCACTAGGGCCCGAGTGCCATGATTTTAGATCTGAACCTATTATGTTTTCATCAATATATGAGTGTTCTTGATCCTATCTTGCAAGTCTATAGTCACCTATTATGTGTTATGATCCGTTAACCCCGAAGTGACAATAATCGGGATACTTACCGGTGATGACCGTAGTTTGAGGAGTTCATGTATTCACTATGTGTTAATGCTTTGTTCCGGTTCTCTACTAAAAGGAGGCCTTAATATCCCTTAGTTTCCATAAGGACCCCGCTGCCACGGGAGGGTAGGACAAAAGATGTAATGCAAGTTCTTTTCTATAAGCACGTATGACTATGTTTGGAATACATGCCTACATTATATAATTGAACTGGAGCTAGTTCTGTGTCACCCTAGGTTATGACTGTTGCATGATGTACCTCATCCGGCATAATTCTCCATCACCGATCCATTGCCTACGAGCTTTCCATATATTGTTCTTTGCTTATTTACTTTTCCGTTGCCATTGCTATCATCACTACAAAATACCAAAAACATTACTTTTACTAATGTTACCTTTTGCTACCGTTATCACTACTATCATATTACTTTGCTACTAAACACTTTGCTGCAGATATTAAGTTCCAGGTGTGGTTGAATTGAAAACTTAGCTGCTAATACTTGAGAATATTCTTTGGCTCCCCTTATGTCGAATCAATAAATTTGGCTTGAATACTCTACCCTCGAAAACTGTTGCGATCCCCTATACTTGTGGGTTATCAAGACTATTTTCTGGCGCCGTTGCCGGGGAGCATAGCTCTATTCTTTGAGTCACTTGGGATAGATATCTGCTTATCATTATGAAGAACTTGAGAGATCCAAAAACCAAGATCTATCCCTCAACTACGAGGGGAGGTAAGGAACTGCCATCTAGCTCTGCACTTGATTCACCTTCTGTTATGAGTAAATTTGCGACACCAACACCTGCTTCTGCTATTCGTTCTGATATGTCGCATGTTATTGATGATGCCACTTCTGCTATGCATAATACTTATGATGAGACTACCTCTATGCGTGATACTATTATGCCACTTAGTGATTTTCTTGATGAACAACTTGCTAGGGCCAGAGAAATTGGAAATATTGAATCTGATGATACTGATGAAAGTGCTGATGAAGAACCACTTGCTATTCCTAAGGGTTATGTATTTGATCAAGATGCTTCTTTAGCTATTTTAGCTTGCAGAAATTGAACTGAACTTAAAAGATTATTAGCTAAATGGAGTAAGCAATCTCTAAATGCGAGAATGAAACCTGACCCTGCTTTTGCTACTTCACCTATCTTTGTTACTGATAAGGATTATGAATTCTCTGTTGATCCTGATATAATTACTTTGGTTGAATCTGATCCTTTTCATGGTTATGAATCTGAAACTGTTGTGGCACATCTTACTAAATTAAATGATATAGCCACCCTGTTCACTAAAGATGAGAGAACTCGCTACTTTTACATCCTTAAAATATTTCTGTTCTCATTAAAGGGTGATGCTAAGATATGGTTTAATTCTCTTGATCCTGGTTGTGTGCGTAGTCCCCAGGATATGATTTATTACTTCTCTGCTAAATATTTCCCTGCTCATAAGAAACAAGCTGCTTTAAGGGATATATATAATTTTGTGCAAATTGATGAAGAGATTCTCCAACAAGCTTGGGGGAGGCTTCTCCAATTACTTAATGCTCTACCTGATCATCCTCTTAATAAAAATGAAATACTTGATATCTTTTATAATGGACTAGCCGATGCCTCCAGAGATTACCTCGATAGTTGTGTTGGTTCTGTTTTCAGGGAAAGAACACCGGATGAAGGTGAAATTCTATTGAATAATATGTTGACAAATGAAAATTATTGGACACTCCGGAGCCAATTCCTGAGCCTATTCCTGAACCAACTCCGAAGAAGAGGGGTATTCTATTTCTCAGTCCTAAAGATATGCAAGAGGCATAGAAATCTATGAAAGAAAAGGGTATTAAAGCTGAAGATGTTAAGAATTTACCTCCAATTGAAGAATTACATGGTCTTAATTTACCGCCTGTTGAAGAAACATATGATTTTAATCCTTTACCTATTGAAAAAACTCATGGTCTTGATAACCCAACAAAGGTCATAAAGGTAAATTCTCTCTATAGATATGATAAAGCTATAATCCCATTTACTAAAATTGCTAGCATATGCTTAAATGAGTTTGATAAATTTATGGCAAAGCAAGAAGATTTTAATGCTTATTTTGGTAGACAATTGAAATACAATTCAAATATGCTTGGACACTTGGGTGATTATATGGCTAATGTTAAAAGTGAACTTAAACTTATTAGTAAACATGCTTCTATGGTTACCACTCAAGTAGAACACGTACTTAAATCTCAAAATGATTTGCTCAATGAATTGAATAATAAGAATAATGATTATGTTGTTAGAGTGGCTACAAGAACTGGTAGAATGACTCAGGAACCTTTGTATCCTGAAGGCCATTCTAAGAGAATTGAGCAAGATTCTCAGAGAAATAATATAGATGTACCTAGTTCTTCTAAAAAGAAGAAAAAGAAAAATGATAGGACTTTGCATGCTTCTAGTGAACCTATTGTTGAAACACCTGAGAATCCCAATGATATTTCTATTTCTGATGCTGAAACACAACCTGGTAATGAACCTGAAACTAGTAATAATGTTAATGATAATGTTCATGATGATTCTCAACCTAGTAATGATAAACCACAATCAAAGAATCAACGTTATGATAAGAAAGACTTTGTTGCTAGGAAACAAGGTAAAGAAAGAGAGCCTTGGGTTCAGAAACCCATGCCTTTTCCTCCCAAACCATACAAGAAAAAGGATGATGAGGATTTTGAGCGCTTTGCTGAAATGACTAGACCTATATTTTTGCATATGCGATTAACTGATATGCTCAAAACCAATCCTTATGCTAAATACATGAAAGATATTATTACAAATAAAAGAAAGATACCGGAAGCTGAAATTTCCACCATGCTTGCTAATTATACTTTTAAGGGTGGAATACCAAAGAAACATGGAGATCCAGGAGTACCCACTATACCATGCTCCATTAAAAGAAATTATGTTAAAACTGCTTTATGTGATCTTGGAGCCGGTGTTAGTGTGATGCCTCTCTCTTTGTATCGTAGATTTGATTTGAATAAGTTGACACCTGCTAAAATATCTTTGCAAATGGCTGATAAATCAACTTCTATACCTGTCGGTATTTGTGAGGATGTGCCTGTTGTAGTTGCAAACGTTACTATTTTAACGGACTTTGTTATTCTTGATATTCCTGAGGACGATAGTATGTCTATTATTCTTGGAAGACCCTTTTTGAATACTGCAGGGGCTGTTATTGATTGCACTAAAGGCAATGTCACTTTTCATGTTAATGGTAATGAGGATACGGTACACTTTCCGAGGAAACAACCTCAAGTTCATAGTATCAACTCTATTGGAAAAATTCCATCGATTATATTTGGAGGTTTTGAATTTCCTCTTCCTACTGTCAAGAAGAAATATGATATTCTTATTATTGGGGATGTGCAATCCCTGTTCAGGTAACATAGTGTTATTCAAAATTTCTCCGGTTCCATGTTATTCTAAATGAGTTCGTTAACAAGACTTGATCAACCTTGTTAGTGGATTCCTTTTGATGATCATGAGATGGATGAAACTAGAAGGCACAACCTTCTGTACCCCACTTTTACTTTCTGTTATTTATATTAAGAAAATAAAAACAAATATTTTTCTGTCTGTTATCTGATTATCTGTGCAATATAAAAATACCTTGAAAATAAAAGTTCTCCAAATGCCCTGAAAATTAGTTATGATTTTTCTAGAATATTTGAGGACTTATGGAACTGAAAAGACACCAGGGGGGTCAACCAACTGCCCATGAGGGTGGAGGGCGCGCCTACCCCTCTAGGGCGCCCCCTACCTTGTGGGCCCACGGTGGCCCTCCTCCACTTATTCCTGCACCCACACACTTCATCTTCCTCCCCCAAACATGAATAACCAGCTCAAACCCGAGTCCAAGCTCGTTTTGCTGCCATTTTCGATCTCCTTGCTCAAAGCACCTCTCACAAAACTGCTTGGGGAGATTGCTCCTTGGTATGTGACTCCTCCATTGGTCTAATTAGTTTTTGTTCTAGTGCTTTATTCATTGCAAATTTTTGCTGCTTAGGTGACACTGTTCTTGAGCTTGCATGTCAAATTTATATGGTCAAAGGTAGTTTTGATGCATGATATATACCCTAGGCACTTGTAGGAGTAGTTGCTATCAATATTATTGAGTTTTGTTTACTTTTATTTTGAAGTTACTAAAAAAATTCAGAATTTTTCAGAGGAAGAAAAATGCTTAGGAAAATGTTCCAAGGTGGTTCTTCAAAGAAGCAAGGACCCAGGCTTGCAATGCGTGATGCTGACGAAGAGCCACCAAGAGACGCTCCAGTGCATCCTTCTGAGTGGCCTTTTGAAAATTTTATGGATCGAGCGGGAATAAAAGAAGAATTCAACGCATATTTGCGTAACGCTGATCTTGTGAGCTTCGAGGAAGAGAAGTGCAGTCAGTATCATAACCTCACTAGTTCCTTTGTGAGGAGGTTTGAATTTTCCACTTCACGTAATTCTCCAACTGTCCTATTTGATCTTTATGATAAATATTATACCATGGACTTAGAGGATTTTACAACTGCATGCAAACTTCCACAATGGGGTAGTATAAGGGATCCTCGCAAATAGGAATTTAGAGATTTTCTTGCTAATATAACTGTGGGAGAATCTAGAGATATTACACAAGCTACCATAGGGAGCATTCACTTTCCTGCTATACATTATTTTGCTCTCTTCATAGGTAGATGCATAAATGGTAAAGATGAGGCATGTCACGTGTGTGTCCCTGACCTCAGTATTCTTAGGAGTGCTGTGTTAGGAGACAAATCATATAATTTGGGAGCCATTGTTGCACGTAAGTTGCATCTTAATAGACTTAATGGAGATTTCCCTGGTGAAATTTATGCAACCCGCATAGCTAATTTTCTTGGTATAGATGTACGTGAAGATGATATTGAATTACCTCTAGCCTATCTAGATTTTAGTGCTATGGTTCACCACCATTTTGTCGAGAGGAACGAATCACCGCTCCAGTATCGACTAATCTTTGACAGACGCCGTGCTATCCGTATTACTCTCCCTGCTCCTGCTTTCTTTGATTATCAGGCAAGAGGAGGATATAGTATTACCAGAGAGGAGGCAGATGAGTACGAGAGGAGAGAGGAGGCCGCTCATTGCCACGTTGCACCTCAGCAGGCGATAGCTGCTGCATCAAAGTACGACCCCCAACTATTATTATGGATATCAGCCAGGCAAGCCGTGGCCATAGACCAACTTAGGCCAAAAGCCTAAGCTTGGGGGAGTATGTATTTCCCACCGACATTACATTCATGTTCACACACTCATTGCTAGATGTCGGTGCTCATACTTTTTCATTGTATCATCCATGCTAGTTTAATTTCCTTTTTATGCTTTCTTCTTGTGTGTTTAATAAACCTTAAGAAAAAACCAAAAAAATTAGGTGTGGCTTTTAATTAGTTTACTTTCCATGCTTGTAGTAGTAATTAAAAAGAAAACCCAAAAAGATTTCATGTTCTTCTTTTCCTTGTTGGGAGCTTTCCCGTGTAAATAGTTTTATTTCTTTTCTTTTCTTTGGGGGTCGATAGGAGAAGACCATAATTAAATTGTTGAAGTGGCTCTGAGGGAGTCCTGGATTAGGGGGTCTCCGGACAGCCGGACTATATCCATTGGCCTGACTGTTAGACTATGAAGATACAAGATTGAAGACTTCGTCTCGTGTCCGGATGAGACTCTACTTGGCGTGGAAGGCAAGCTAGGCAATACGGATATGTATATCTCCTCCTTTGTAACCGACCTTGTGTAACCCTAGCCCCCTCTGGTGTCTATATAAACCGAAGGGTTTAGTCCGTAGGACAACATACAATCATACCATAGGCTAGCTTCTAGGGTTTAGCCTCTTCGATCTCGTCGTAGATCAACTCTTGTAATACTCATATCATCAAGAATAAATCAAGCAGGACGTAGGGTTTTACCTTCATCAAGAGGGCCCGAACCTGGGTAAAACATCGTGTCCCCTGCTTCCTGTTACCATCCGCCTTAGACGCACAGTTCGGGACCCCCTACCCGATCCGCCGGTTTTGACACCGACATTGGTGCTTTCATTGAGATTTCCTCTGTGTCGTTGCTGTTAGGCTTGATGGCTCCTATGATCATCGATAGCGATGCAGTCCAGGGTGAGACTTTTCTCCCCGGACAGATCTTTGTGTTCGGCGGCTTCGCACTGCGGGCCAACTCGCTTGGCCATCTATAGCAGATCAAAAGTTACGCCCTTGGCCACCAGGTCAGGTTTGGAAGCTTAAACTACACGGCTGATATCCGCGGAGACTTGATCTTCGGTGGATTCGAGCCCCTGCCTTGTGCGCCACGCGGTCACGATGAGTACGATTTAGCTCTACTATCGGACCGTACTCAGGAGATCGCACTGGCAGCCGCTCCGACCCTCAATTCGGAGTCAGTTTCGCCATCCGTGGACGGATGGATAGACCCCGTCACGGAGGCCATGCCCTCCGCGGTGATCGAGCCGAATATCGACCTTACCCTTCACAAGAGCTGTGTTGCCAAACTACCGAATCCTTCTCCGGCCACGGACTTCGAACCGCCTGCGCCCGTTCCTATCGAATCCGATTGGGCGCCGATCATGGAGTTTACCTCCGCGGATATTTTTCAGCACTCGCCTTTCGGCGACATACTGAATTCAGTAAGGTCTCTTTCCTTGTCAGAAGGATCCTGGCCGAACTACGTCCAGCAGGATGGGGATGCGGATGACGAAGAAATTCGCCGCCCACCCACCACCCACTTAGTAGCCACTGTCGATGACTTAACCGGCATGCTCGACTTCGACTCCGAAGACATCGACGGTATGGACGACAATGCGGGAGTCGAGGAGGAACCACTGCCCACAGGGCACTAGACAGCCACCTCATCATACTATATATACATGGTGGACACACCCAAAAAAGGCAATGGCGACGAGACAACGGAGGATGACCCCTCCAAGAAGCAACCCAAGCGCCGGCGTCAGCGGCACCGCTCTAAGTCCTGCCAAGGCAAAAGTGGTGATACCGGCACCGGAGATAATAGCACTCCGGACAGTGCAGAGGACAACAACAATCCCCTCCAGCAAGATTCAGAGCAGGAGGACGGAGGAGCCAGCCCTCCAGAGAGAGCGGCAGATGGAGAGGCGGAGGATGATAATTACATGCCCCCCTTCGAAGGCGAGGCAAAGCCTCGGCGATGACGAATTCTCCATGCTAAAGGATCCCGTCGAACAAGAGCGGTTCAAGCGCAGGCTTATAGCCACGGCAAATAGCCTTAAGAAAAATCAGCAGCAGCTTCAAGCTAATCAAGATCTGCTAGCTGACAGATGGACTGAAGTCCTGGCGGCCGAAGAGTATAAACTCGAACGCCCCTCCAAGAGTTACCCAAAATGCAGGTTGCTACCCCGACTAGAGGAGGAAGCACCAAAACCTACATCCTCGGTGTATGACGCGGCTGATCGGCCACCTCGTGGCTGCGACAGAGAGACATTCCAGCCAAAAGCTCAGCCCGCACCCCGACGTCATTCAAATAAAAAGGCATGGGGAAAAACGCCAGACCTGCGAGACGTATTGGAGGACAAAGCAAAACATGCAAGATCGATCTACGGATCACGAGGGCGTGCCACTATGCGAGACGATAATCGTCACGCCGGATACAGTGAAAGTAAATTCGGCCGGGCCGAACACAGCGGGCAAGACTCATTCGAGCTGCGTCGCGATATAGCCCAGTATAGAGGCGCCGCACATCCCTTTGCTTCATAGACGAAGTAATGGATCATCAAATCCCAGAGGGTTTCAAACCCGTAAATATAGAATCATACGACGACACAATAGATCCTGCGGTATGGATCGAGGATTTCCTCCGGCACATCCACATGGCCCGCAGTGATGACCTACACGCCATCATATACCTCCCACTCAAACTCAAAGGACCAGCTCGGCATTGGCTCAACAGCTTGCCAGCAGAGTCCCTTGGCTGTTGGGAAGATCTGGAAGCCGCATTCCTCGACAACTTTCAGGGCACTTACATGCAACCACTAGAAGCCGATGACTTGAGACACATAATTCAGCAGCCAGAGGAATCGGCCAGGCAATTCTGGACATGGTTCCTAACAAAGAAAAATCAAATCGTCGACTATCCGGATGCAGAGGCCCTAGCAGCTTTCAAGCACAACATCCACGACGAGTGGCTAGCCCGACGCCTTTGTCGGGAAAAGCCGAAATCTATGGCAGCCCTCACGACACTCATGACCCGCTTTTGCGCGGGAGAAGACAACTGGCTGGCTCGCAGTAATAACATATCAAAGAACCATGGTACTTCGGATACCAAGGACGGCAATGGCAGGTCATGTCGCAACAAGCATAAGCGCCGCATTAATAGCGACAATACCGAGGATACGACAGTCAATGCCGGATTCAAAGGCTCTAAGCCCGATCAGCGGAAAAATCCATTCAAAAGAAGCACTCCGGGCCCGTCCAGTTTGGACCGTATACTCGATCGCTCATGTCAAATGCATGGCACCCCCGACAAGCCAGCCAACCACACCAACAGGGACTGTTGGGTGTTCAAGCAGGCCGGCAAATTAAATGCCAAAAACAAAGATAAGGGGTCACATAGCGATGACGAGGAGGAGCCCCGGCAGCCGAGCACCGCAGGACAGAAGAGGTTCCTCCCACAAGTGCGGACGGTGAACATGATATACGCAACCCACATCCCAAGAGGGAGCGGAAGCGTGCGCTCAGGGACGTATATGTGTTAGAGCTAGTCGCCCCCAAGTTCAACCCATGGTCCTCCTGTCCGATCACCTTCGATCGTAGGGACCACCCCACTAGTATCCGTCATGGCGGATTCGCCGCACATGTCCTAGACCCAATCATTGACGGATTTCACCTCACTCGAGTCCTAATGGACGGCGGCAGCAGCCTGAACCTGCTCTATCAGGACATAGTGCGCAAAATGGGTATAGACCCCTAAAGGATCAAACCCACTAAAACAACCTTTAAAGGTGTCATACCAGGTGTAGAGGCCCATTGCACAGGCTCAGTCACACTGGAAGTGGTCTTCGGATCTCCGGATAACTTCCGAAGCGAAGAGTTAATCTTCGACATAGTCCCGTTCCGCAGTGGCTACCATGTACTGCTCGGGCGAACCGCATTTGCAAGATTCAATGCGGTACCGCATTATGCATATCTCAAGCTCAAGATGCCAGGACCTCGGGGGGTCATCACAGTCAATGGAAACACAGAGCGCTCTCTCCGCACGGAGGAGCACACTGCGGCCCTCGTAGCAGAAGCGCAAAGCAGCCTCTTAAGGCAATCCACTATTTCAACGATTAAGGACCCGGACAACTTCAAGCGCGCCTAGAGTAATCGGCAACTGGACCGCCTGGCATGTCCCGAGATCGCATAGCAATGCGGCCCCCACCCCGGCCCCAGCCAAAAGGCGAAATCCGTGCCACGCATACATAATTACGCATTAAAAATACCATGGGCATAGGCGGGGAGGGGGGCACGACGGCGGCATGCCCTAAGTCATGGCTTAAACCACACTTGGGGCTTCCTGCTTTGTTATTATTTCTCTTTCAAGACCTTAATCTCTGGAAACCCTGTCTGGCAGCGTGATTGTCGAACACATGATGCAGCAACCAAGGAGGCAGAAAGCTACGTCACACCACATAACTCCCAGGTGGATTACGATAATGAGTGAAATATTTGCTTTAATACTATTCCTCAGCTTTCCCTTGGAAGGGACATGTCAAACAGTCCTACTTTTTGCTCCTCACACTACTTGTATCATTCTGCTTTAACACACCTTTTTGAATAAAAAATGCATAGCATTAAGACTATTATTGCATTCTTCCTTTTTATATATATGTTCATTCATGACATCCAGCACTCGTACACTCTGGTATGGCCAATACGCTAGGGGCTTAAGCATACCCCATAATACGACGTGAGAAGTCCGAACACTTTCGACAGTGCGGCACCCTGAACTTATAGCATTATATGCATCAGGTCTGAATCATGTCTTAGGTCAATAGTTGGGTTTGCCCGGCTCCCATGTTTTGGTACCTTACGTTCTGTTATATCGGCTAAGGTAGCACTGGGAGAACTATTGCGATTGTGCCCCGGTTCTGCTGGGCTAAGCACCTCAGTAGAGAAAGCTAAAACTGACTGCCATGATAAGGCGAGAGACTGGTCGCTGTTCGAGAGGTTTCGAGTCCCTAAAGGCTTATGCCGCTTAGAGCGAGGAGTCGGCCCTGTCCAGCTTAAGGCGTGTATCGCGCCCCGAATTCGGCCTTCTGAATACTAGGGGCTTCACCAAAATTTAAAATTATAGAATTCTATGGCTAAGTGAGAGTGATAACGCATTATAGTCCGATTGCCTTGTTCGTTGTGCCGAGCACCTCCCTCGAAGGACCCAACAATGGGAACAAGAGTGCTCAGGTTTATCCCGAACACCCCAGCACTCGTGGCGTGTGGGCGGAAGCCGACGACTAGCCATCTCTCAGATTTGATAAACAGCCGAACAGAAGGTAATATTTTAAATTCAAACAAGCATTGCATAGCGCATATGAACAAGTTTTCATAAATACATGATTACACGAGCAAGTTTACTCGAATATTATATCTTTCGTACACTCGTCCGCTACGAGACGAGCACCCTTCAGGACACTCTCATAGTACATCTCGGGGTGGCGATGCTCCTTGCCCTCCGGCGGCCCTTCCTTAATCAGCTTCATGGCGTCCAGCTAGGCCCATTGCACCTTCACACTGGTGAAAGCCTGGCATGCACCTTCGATGCAGAAGGACCGCTTGATGACTTCCAGCCATGGGCAGGCATCCACAAGACGCCTCACCAGGCCGAAGTAGCTGTTGGGAAGGGCGTTGCCAGGCCACATCCGGACTATAAAGCCCTTCATGGCCTGTTCGGCCGCCTTGTGCAGCTCGACCAGTTGCTTCAGCTGGTCGTTCAGAGGCATCGGGTGTTCGGTCTCAGTATACTGAGACCAGAACAGCTTCTCCGTTGAGCTTCCCTCCTCGGCCTGGTAAAACTGTGCGGCATCCGACACGCTGCGGGGCAAATCTGCGAATGCCCCTGGAGAGCTCCGGATTCGGGTAAGTAACGGGTAATTTACTTTCACATGCTAGCTTTGCATATAGAATGCCTTACCCGCCGCTATCTTCTTCATCGCATCAATCTCCTGGAGGGCCTTTTGGGCTTCGGCCTTGGCATTCTTTGCGCTCTCGAGGGCCGCGGCAAGCTCGGACTCTCGCGTCTTCAAGTCAAGCTCCAATGCCTCGTGCTTCGTCACGAGAGCGTGGAGCTCTTGCTGCACCTCGCCCACCCGTGCATCATGCCTTTCCCCGCTCGGTGCGCTCCTTGGCCGCTTTGTTTTCGGCCTCGGATAGCGCTTGCTTCAGGGTCGCCACCTCGGTCGTGGCCCCTGGCAAATTTATGATAAACCTGTCATTTTGCAATCGCATTCTTTTTATACATATCCATAGACTAGGTACTACTTACCTTTGTTCTCCTCGAGCTGCCTCTTGGCAAGGCCGAGCTCGTCCTTGGACCCTTTAAGGTCCTGCTTCAGTGCGGCGACCTCCGCAGTTAGTGCGGCAGAGGCCAGCAGCGAAGCCTGCATACGCATATTCACATACTTATATTAGACTCCTGCAATATTGTTTGATCCTCCGTTCGGCTTTTCTTTGTGAACACCAAACAGAGCATCATGGGCTGCTGTCTATGCGGTAATATTTTTCCCCATATTTCAAAAAATTACCTCAAATCCTGTTAGAAGGCTGGCACAGGCTTCAGTTAGTCCGCTCTTGGCGGACTGAACCTTCTGGACCACCGCACTCATAATAGTGCAGTGCTCTTCATCGATAGAAGCGTTGCGAAGCGCTCCCAGTACACTGTCCGGTGCCTCTGGATGGACAGAGGTCACCGGCACAGGCGTCTTGCCCCTTTTGGAAGGAGGCCGCCTGCCTGAGTCGGAACCACTGGAGGTTCCGGCGCGGTGTTCAGCTGAGGGACGAACTCGGAGCCCTTAGGAGCCTTGCTCCCTCTGCTCCCGGAATCCGGAAGGTCGCCTTGAGGCGCCTCCGGGACTATCTCCCCTCGACCCGGTGCCTCTTGAGACAATACCTCGGCATTGTATGTAGGGCAAGGGGAGGTGGCGGTCGGAAGTGGATCGCTATCCATATCCGACGAGCCCAGGGAGCCGTCCAAAGATACGTCGATACGGGCTCGTGGCGGTCTGCATAATCATAATTTGGCGTTAGGAGAAGCAGTGTGACAAAGGTATGCTAAGAGTTATTCTAGCATCCGAATACTTACGACTTCACCAGGGGCTTGGACCTGAGCAGCCACTCGTCTTCGCCTTCGGCGGCTGTGGTGGAGTAGTCCAGAAGGAGAGTCCTTCCCTTCATGGACCCTTCGCCCCCCCCCCCCCCCCCGCGGTTGGGGCGGCCTTCCTTTTCTTCTCTCCCCCGACTGGAGGGGCAGCATCTTCATCCTCCTCCTCGTCTTCGGGGGAGGAGTGCGTCGCGGAGTTATCGGACGATGAGTCCGATAACACCTGGCGTCGAGAACTCTTTCAGGTTCCCTTGGCCTTCTTGGTCTTCTACGACACCTTGTAAGGAGTCGGAGTCAGCATCTCTGTCAGGAGAGTGTCCGTAGTGTCTTCAGGCAGAGGGGCCGGATAGTTAATTTGCCCCGACGTCTCCACCCAGTCCTGTCAAAGGCATGGAGCTCAGACCCCGCACATGGTTAAGCTAGGGGAAATAAATATCCTACCAGATGTATAGAACTCACCGAATGCGCTCAGCGCTTCGCGCTTAGCCCGCGGTCCTCGGTGAGAGAGGGAGGGACCTTGGCGCCCTTGAACAGCACCTTCCAAATGTCCTTGTCCGTCGTGTCGAAGAGCTCGCTCAGAGTCTGGTGCTGGGCCGGGTCGAACTCCCATAAGTTCAAGTCCCATTGTTGGCACGGGAGGATCCGGCGGATGAGCATGACCTGGACTATGTTGACAAGCTTGAGCTTCTTGCCTGCCATATTCTGGATACATTTCTGGAGGCCGTCCAGCTCTACTTATGAACCCCAGGATAGGCCCTTCTCTTTCCAGGAGTTGAGCCGCGTGGGGATTCTAGATCGAAACTTGGGGCAGCCACCCATTTGGCATCGCGCGGCTCGGTGATGTAGAACCACGCCGATTGCCACCCCTTTATGGTCTACACAAAGGAGCCTTCAAGCCATATAACATTTGGCATCTTGCCCACCATGGCTCCACCGCACTCTTCTTGTTGGCCACCCACCACCTTCGGTTTGATATTGAAGGTCTTTAACCACAGGCCGAAGTGGGGCCGAATGCGGAGGAAAGCCTCACGCACGATGATGAACGCCGAAATGTTGAGGACGAAGTTCGGGGCCAGATCATGGAAGTACAGCCCGTAGTAGAACATGAGACCACGGACGAATGGATGGAGGGGTAACACCAGTCCGCGGAGGAAGTGGTGGAGGAATACTACCCTCTCGTGAGGTTCAGGGGTAGGAACGTTCTGCCCCGCAGCGGGCAGCCGATGCGCGATATTCACGGCCAAGTATCTGGCTCCACGCAGCTTCCTGATGTGTCCCTCCGTAATGGAGGAAGCCATCCATTTGCCTCCCTGTCCGGACATGATTGGAGAAGGTTGAGGGGAAGGATGTGGGCTTGGGCGTTGGAGCTCGAGTGCGCAAGAGTGGATGAGCAAGGAGGAAGAAGGCGTGGGTAGAAAAAGGTTAAACCTTGTCCCTTTATAAGGGCGGCCGAAACTATGCGCCCCCACTAACCTGGTAAAACTCGCTTACCCCCCAAGCGCCGTAATCGATGGCGTGGTTGGGTTACCCACGCCCGTATTGATGAGAATCCTGTAATAAGGGGGACACGATCTCTGCTTTGACAAGACGTGTCAAAAAACTGCCTCGCGTTATGTGCGGGGCTAGTTAAAGAAAACGGTTCGAATAATCACCAGGCCATGGCATAATGTCATGTTGCCAACACGTGTCAGCAGATTAGATTTGTGGAAATATTATTCTCTCTACGGTGGTATGTGGAACTTATTTTACAGGGTCGGACACTATCCTTGTATTCAAATTCTTCCGTGGTGTATTCGGAGGAGGAACCCGCCTTGCAATGCCGAAGACAATACGACGCGCCGGACTCGTCGTCATTGAAGCCTGGTTCAGGGGCTACTGAGGGAGTCCTGGATTAGGGGGTCTCCGGACAGCCGGACTATATCCTTTGTCCAGACTGTTAGACTATGAAGATACAAGATTGAAGACTTCGTCTCGTGTCCGGATGAGACTCTACTTGGCGTGGAAGGCAAGCTAGGCCATACGGATATGTATATCTCCTCCTTTGTAACCGACCTTGTGTAACCCTAGCCCCCTCTGGTGTCTATATAATCCGGAGGGTTTTAGTCCGTAGGACAACATACAATCATACCATAGGCTAGATTCTAGGGTTTAGCATCTCCGATCTCGTGGTACATCAACTCTTGTAATACTCATATCATCAAGAATAAATCAAGCAGGACATAGGGTTTTACCTCCATCAAGAGGGACCGAACCTGGGTAAAACATCGTGTCCCCTGCTTCCTGTTACCATCCGCCTTAGATGCACAGTTCGGGACCCCCTACCCGAGATCCGTCGGTTTTAACACCGATAGGCTCTTATATGCATTATTGTTGATTTGACAAAAGAGCCCATATTGCCTTGTCTCATCCTGATTATTGGATGCCTGCAGATTCAAGCATAGTCCAATGCACGTGCACTATTATTATTATTCACATCGTTCGGTCGTGCAAGTGAAAGGCAATTATGACGATATATGATGGACTGACTGAGATGAGAAAAGCTGGTATGAACTCGACCTCTTTTGTTTTTGTAAATATGATTAGTTCATCGTTCTTGATTCGGTCTATTATGAATAAACATGTTTGCAATGACAACTAGAGATCATAGTTTCTTGTGCCATGCTTGATTAGATATGTGTTATAATGGTTTACCTTGCGCGCCAACATGCTATTAAAGTGGTTATGATGTGGTATGATGGGGTGGTATCCTCCTCTGAATGATTTAAGTGACTTGACTTGGCACATGTTGACACATCTAGTTGAAACAAAATCAACATAGCCTTCACGATATTTATGTTCATGGTGGATTATATCCTACTCATGCTTGGATTCAGTGTTGATTAATTTTAATGCATGTTCATGGCTCTTGTCGCTCTCTAGCTGGTCACTTCCCAGTCTTTTTCTAGCCTTCCCCTGTACTAAGCGGGAATACTGCTTGTGCATCCAATCCCTTAACCCCAAGGTTATTCCACATGAGTCCACTATACCTACCTATATACGGTATCTACCTGCCGTTCCAAGTTAATTTGTATGTGCCAAACTCTAAACCTTCAAATAAATATCCTGTTTTGTATGCTCGAATAGCTCATGTATCAACTAGGGTTGTCTGTATCTTCCATGTTAGGCGGGTTATTCTCAAGAGGAGTGGACTCCGCTCCTCACTCACGAGATAAATGGCTGGTCACCGGGATGCCCAGTCCCATGCTTTATGCAAACTAAATCAAAATAATTGCAAACAAAACTCCCCCTGTGACTCTTTTTAGTTGGAGGCACTCGTTGTTTCGATCAAGCCATGGATTGATGCTTGTTGGTGGAAGGGGGAGAATAAACTTTACCATTCTGTTTGGGAACCGCCTATAATGTGTGTAACATGGAAGATATCACCATCTCTTGGTTGTTATGTTGACAATGAAAGTATACCGCTCAAAATATTATTCACCTCTGTTTCAAAACCGAGCTCTGGCACCTCTACAAATCCCTGCCTCCCTTTGCGAAGGGCCTATTTATTTACTTTTATGCTGAGTCATCATCCTCTTATTAAAAAGCACCGGTTGGAGAGCACTGCTATCATTTGCATTCATTATTGTTAGTTTACATTAAGTATGGCTTGACTGGATCTCTTTTACCATGAATTACAATGTCTAGTCAGTCCTTGGTCTTTAAAGGTGCTATGCATTTATGTTTTGCGGTCTCAGAAAGGGCTAGCGAGATACCACCTTGTTATATCATATTATGATTGTTTTGAGAAAGTGTTGTCATCCGAGTTTTATTATTATGGCTTGCTAGTTGATTATGCTATTGATATGAGTAAACTTGAGACCTATGCGTTATTGCGAATGTGGTTAGTTATAATCTTTGCTAAAAACTTGAATGGTGGCTTTACATATTTACAACAACAAGAGCAAACAGAGTTTGTAAAAGTTTTTCTTTATCACTTTTTGTTTGTCAACTGAATTTCTTGAGGACAAGCAAAGGTTTAAGCTTGAGGGAGTTGATATGTCACCAACATATCTAATTTTCCAAACACTTTTGCCCTTGTTTTGGACTCTAACTTGCATGATTTGAATGGAACTAACCCGGACTGACGCTGTTTTCAGCAGAATTACCATGATGTTATTTATGTGCAGGAGCAAACGTTCTCGGAATGACCTGAAACTTCACGGAGACACTTTTCAGAAAATAAGAAAAATACCTGCCAAAGATGAAGGCCAGGGGGCCCACCACCTTGCCACGAGTGTGGGGGCATGCCTGCCCCCCTAGGGCGCCCCCCTACCTCGTGGGCCCCCTGTTGCCTCTCCGACTCCAACTCCAACTCCACCTCCATATATTGAGTATCGAGGAGAAAAAAAATCAGAGAGAAGAAATCATCGCGTTTTACGATACGAAGCTGCCGCCAAGCCCTAAACCCTCTCAGGAGGGCTGATCTGGAGTCCGGTCGGGGCTCCGGAGAGGGGAATCCGTCGCCATCGTCATCATCAATCATCCTCCATCACCAATTTCATGATGCTCACCGCCATGCGTGAGTAATTCCATCATAGGCTTGCTAGACGGTGATGGGTTGGATGGGATCAATCATGTAATCGAGTTAGTTTTGTTAGGGTTTGATCCCTAGTGTCCACTATGTTTTGAGATTGATGTTGCTATGACTTTGCTATGCTTAATGCTTGTCACTAGGGCCCGAGCGCCATGATTTCAGATCTGAACCTATTATGTTTTCATCAATATATGAGTGTTCTTGACCCTATCTTGCAAGTCTATAGTCACCTATTATGTGTTATGATCCGTTAACCCCGAAGTGACAATAATTGGGATACTTATCGGTGATGACCCTAGTTTAAGGAGTTTATGTATTCATTATGTGTTAATGCTTTGTTCCGGTTACCTATTAAAAGGAGGCCTTAAAATCCATAAGCATGTATGACTATGTTTGGAATACATGCCTACATTATATCAATGAACTGGAGCTAGTTCTGTGTCACCCTAGGTTATGACTGTTGCATGATGCACCGCATCCGGCATAATTGTCCATCACCGATCCATTGCCTACGAGCTTTCCATATATTGTTCTTCGCTTATTTACTTTTTCGTTGCCATTGCTATCATCACTACAAAATACCAAAAACATTACTTTTACTACTGTTACCTTTTGCTACCGTTATCACTACTATCATATTACTTTGCTACTAAACACTTTGCTGCAGATATTAAGTTTCCAGGTGTGGTTGAATTGACAACTCAGCTGCTAATTTGCTATCATCACTACAAATTTATTGATTCGACACAAGGGGAGCCAAAGAATATTCTCAAGTACATGTGTGAATACATAGACAAAGTGTCACTAGTATGCCTCTACTTGACTAGCTCGTTGATCAAAGATGGTTATGTTTCCTAGCCATAGACATGAGTTGTCATTTGATTAGCGGGATCACATTATTAGGAAAATGATGTGATTGACTTGACCCATTCTGTTATCTTAGCACTTGATCATTTAGTATGTTGCTATTGCTTTCTTCATGACTTATACATGTTCCTATGACTATGAGATTATGCAACTCCCGTTTACCGGAGGAACACTTTGTGTGCTACCCAACGTCACAACGTAACTGGGTTATTATAAAGGTGCTCTACATGTGTCTCCGAAGGTAATTGTTGGGTTGGCGTATTTCGAGATTAGGATTTGTCACTCCGATTGTCGGAGAGCTATCTCTGGGCCCACTCGGTAATGCACATCACTATAAGCCTTGCAAGCATTGTAACTAATGAGTTAGTTGTGGGATGATGTATTACGGAACGAGTAAAGAGACTTGCCGGTAACGAGATTGAACTAGGTATTGAGATACCGACGATTGAATCTCGGGCAAGTAACATACCGATGACAAAGGGAACAATGTATGTTATTATGCGGTTTGACCGATAAAGATCTTCATAGAATATGAGGGAGCCAATATGAGCATCCAGGTTCCGCTATTGGTTATTGACCGGAGACGTGTCTCGGTCATGTCTACATAGTTCTCGAACCCGTAGGGTCCGCACGCTTAGAGTTCGGTGATGATCGGTATTATGAGATTTTGTGTTTTGATGTACCGAAGGTAGTTCGGAGTCCCGGATGAGATCGGGGACATGACGAGGAGTCTCGAAATGGTCGAGACATAAATATCGATATATTGGACGACTATATTTGGATACCGGGATGGTTCAAGGTGAGATCGGAAATATACCGGAGCACCGGGAAGTTATCAGAACCCCCCGGTAGGTATATTGGCCTTATTGGGCTTGAGTGGAAAGGAGGGGAAAGGAGCAAGGGAGGTGGCGCACCATCCCAAGCCCAATCTGAATTAGGAGGGGGGTCGGCCCCCCTTTCCTTCCTTCCTCCCTCCTTCCTCTTCCTTTCCTCTCCTACTCCAAGTTGGAAAAGGGGGAATCCTACTCCCGGTGGGAGTAGGACTCCCCTTGGCGCACCTCTCCCTGGACGGCCGCCTCCTCCCCCTTTCCCCTTTTTATACGAGGGCAGGAGGCACCCCATAGACACAACAATTGATCTCTTGATCTCTTAGCCATGTGCGGTGCCCCCTCCACCATATACCACCTCGATCATATCGTAGTGATGCTTAGGCGAAGCCCTGCATCGGTAGCAACATCATCACCGTCGTCACGCCGTCGGGCTGACGGAACTCTCCCGTGAAGCTCTACTGGATCGGAGTTCACGGGACGTCATCGAGCTGAACGTGTGCTGAACTCGGAGGTGCCGTACGTTCTGTACTTGGATCGGTCGAATCGTGAAGACGTACGACTACATCATACGTGTTGTGCTAACGCTTCCGCTTTCGGTCTACAAGGGTACGTAGACAACACTCTCCCCTCTCGTTGCTATGCATCTCCATGATCCTGTGTGTGCGTAGGAATTTTTTTGAAGTTAGTACATTCCCCAATAGTGGTATCAGAGCCAGGTTTTATGCGTAGATGTTATATGCATGAGTAGAACACAAGTGAGTTGTGGGCGATACAAGTCATATTGCTTACCAGCATGTCACACTTTGGTTCGGCAGTATTGTTTGATGAAGCGGCCCGGACCGACATTACGCGTACGCTTACGCGAGACTGGTTCTACCGACGTGCTTCGCACATAGGTGGCTGGCGGGTGTCAGTTTCTCCAACTTTAGTTGAACCTAGTGTGGCTACGCCCGGTCCTTGAGAAGGTTAAAACAGCACAAACTTGACAAACTATCGTTGTGGTTTTGATGCGTAGGTTAGAACGGTTCTTGCTCAGCCCGTAGCAGCCACGTAAAACTTGCAACAACAAAGTAGAGGACGTCTAACTTGTTTTTGCAGGGCATGTTGTGATGTGATATGGTCAAGACGTGATGAGATATAATTTGTTGTATGAGATGATCATGTTTTGTTGAAGTTATCGGCAACTGACAGAAGCCTTATGGTTGTCTCTTTATTGCATAAGATGCAAGCGCCAAATAATTGGTTTACTTTATCGCTATGCGATAGCAATAGTTGCAAAAGCAATAGTTGGCGAGACGACCATGTGACGACACGTTGAGAGAGATCAATATGATGGAGATCATGGTGTCATGCCGGTCACAATGAAGATCATGACAGTACTTTGGAGATGGAGATCAAAAGCACAAGATGATGATGGCCATATCATGTCACATATTTTGATTGCATGTGATGTTTATCTTTTATGCATCTTATTTTGTTTAGATCGACGGTAGCATTATAAGATGACCTCTCACTAAATTTCAAGGTATAAGTGTTCTCCCTGAGTATGCACCGTTGCAAAAGTTCTTCCTGCTGAGACACCACGTGATGATCGGGTGTGATAGGCTATACGTTCGAATACAACGGGTGCAAAACAGTTGCACACACAGAATACTCAGGTTAAACTTGACGAGCCTAGCATATGCAAATATGGCCTCGGAACACTGAGGTTGAAAGGTCGAGTGTGAATCATATAGTAGATATGATCAACATAGTGATGTTCACCATTGAAACTACTCCATCTCACGTGATGATCGGACATGGTTTAGTTGATATGGATCACGTAATCACTTAGAGGATTAGAGGGATGTTTTTCTAAATGGGAGTTCTTTAATAATTTGATTAACTGAACTTTAAATTTATCATGAACTTAGTCCTGATAGTATTTGCATATCTATGTTGTAGATCAATAGCTTGCGATATAGCTTCCCGTTTATTTTTGATATGTTCCTAGAGAAAATAAAGTTGAAAGATGTTAGTAGCAATGATATGGATTGGATCCATGATCTGGGGATTATCCTCATTGCTGCATAGAAGAATTATGTCCTTGATGCACCGCTAGGTGATAGACCTATTGCAGGAGCAGATGCACACGTTATGAACGTTTGACAAAGCTCGGTATGATGACTACATAATAGTTTAGCGCACCATGCCTTACGGCTTAGAACCGGGACTTCAAAAAGGTTTTGAATGCCACGGAACATATAAGATGTTCTAAGAGTTGAAATTGGTATTTCATACTCATGCCCGTGTCGAGAGGTATGAGACCTCTGACAGTACTTTGCCTACAAGATGGTGGAGAATAGCTCAACCAGTGAGCATGTGCTCAGATTGTCTGAGTACTACAAACACTTGAATCAAGTGGGAGTTAATCTTCCAGATAAGATAGTGATTGACAAAGTTCTCTAGTCACTATCACCAAGTTACTAGAACTTCATAATGAACTATAATATGCAAGGGATGACAAAACTAATTCCCAAGCTCTTCGCGATGCTCAAATCGGCGATGGTAGAAATCAAGAAATAACATCAAGTGTTGATGGTTAACAAGACCACTAGTTTCAAGAAAAGGGAAAAAGGAAAGAAAGGGAACTTCAAAGAAGAATAGCAAGCAAGTTGCTGCTCCCATGAAGAAGCCCAAAGCTTGACCCAAGCCTGGAACTGAGTGATACTACTGCAAAGGAAATGGTCACTGGAAGTGGAACTGCCCTAGATACTTGGCGGATAAGAAGGATGGCTTAGTGAACAAAGGTATATTTGATATACATGTTATTGATGTGTACTTTACTAGTGTTTATAGAAAACCCCTTGGTATTTGATACTAGTTCAGTTGCTAAGAGTAGTAACTCAAAACGGGAGTTGCAGAATGAACAAAAACTAGTTAAGGGTGAAGTGACGATAAGTGTTGGAAGTAGTTCCAAGAATGATATGATCATCATCGCACACTCCCTATACTTTTGGGATTAGTGTTGAACCTAAATAAATGTTATTTTGTGTTTGTGTTGAGCATGAATATGATTTGATCATGTTTATTGCAATACTTTTATTCATTAAAGTTAGAGAATAATTGTTGTTCTGTTTACATGAATAAAACCTTCTATGGTTATACACCCAATGAAATTTGTTTGTTGGATCTCGATCGTAGTGATACACATATTCATAATATTGAAGCCAAAAGATGCAAAGTTAATAATGATAGTGCAACTTATTTCTGGCATTGCCGCTTGGGTCATATTGGTGTAAAGCACATGAAGAAACTCCATGCTGATGGGCTTTTGGAATCACTTGATTATGAATCAGTTGATGTTTGTGAACCATGCCTCATGGGCAAGATGACTAAGACTCCGTTCTCCTGAACAACGGAGAGAGCAACAAACTTGTTGGAAATAATACGTATTGATGTATGCAGTCCGATGAGTGTTGAGACTCGTAGTGGGTATCATTATTTTCTGACCTTCACATATGATTTGAGCATATATGGGTATATCTACTTGATGAAACATAAGTCTGAAACATTTGAAAAGTTCAAAGAATTCAAAGTGAAGTAGAAAAACATCATAACAAGAAAATAAAGTTTCTACGATCTGATCGCGAAGACGAATATTTGAGTTACGAGTTTGGTCTTCAACTAAAACAATGTGGAATTGTTTCACAAATTCATGCCACCTGGAACACCACAATATAATGGTGTGTCCGAACGTCATAACCATACTTTATTGGATATAGTGCAATCTATGATGTCTCTTACCGATTTGCCACTATCGTTTTGGGGTTATGCATTAGAGACAACTACATTCATGTTATATAGGGCAACGTCTAATCCGTTGAGACGACACCGTATGAACTATGGTTTGGCTAGAAACCTAAGCTGTCGTTTCTTAAAGTTTGGGGTTGTGATGCCTATGTGAAAAAGTTTCAGCCTGATAAGAAGAAACCTAAATCGGAAAAGTGCGTCTTCATAGGATACCCAAAAGAAACTGCTGGGTACACCTTCTATCACAGATCCGAAAGGCAATATCTTTGTTGCTAAAAGAGTGGATCCTTTCTTGACAAGAAGTTTCTCTCGAAAGAAGTGAGTGGGAGGAATATAGAAAATGATAAGGTAATTGTACCTTCTCCCGAATTGGAAAGTAGTTCATCATAGAAATCAGTTCTAGTGATCTCTACACCAATTAGTGAGGAAGCTAATGATGATGATCATGAAACTTTAGATCAAGTTACTACCAAACCTCGTAGGACAACCAGAGTGGTACGGAAATCCTTTCTGGAAATCATGTTACTAGACCATGACAAACCTACGAACTATGAGGAAGCGATGATGAGCCCGGATTCCGCGAAATGGCTTGAGGCCATGAAATCTGAGATGAGATTCATGTATGAGAATAAAGTATGGACTTTGATTGACTTGCCCGATGATCGGCGATTCATTAAGAATAAATGGATCTTCAAGAGGAAGAAGAACGCTAATAGTAGTGTTGCTATCTACAAAGCTCGAATTGTCGCAAAATGTTTTCGACAAGTTCAAGGTGTTGACTACGATGAGATTTCCTCACTCGTATTGATGCTTAAGTCCATCCGAATCATGTTTTGCCGCATTTTATGATTATGAAATTTGGCAAATGGATGTAAAGACTGCATTCCTGAATGGATTTCTGGAAGAAGAGTTGTATATGATACAACCTGAAGGTTTTGTCAATCCTAAAGGTGCTAACAAAGTGAGCAAGCTCCAGCGATCCATCTATGGACTGGTGCAAGCATCTCAGAGTTGGAATATATGCTTTGATAAAGTGATCAAAGCATATGGTTTTATACAGACTTGCGTGGAAGTCTGTATTTACAAGAAAGTGAGTGGGAGCACTACAACATTTCTGATAAGAATGTGTGAATGACATATTGTTGATCGGAAATAATGTAGAATCTTCTGGAAAGCATAAAGGAGTGTTTGAAAAAGGTTTTTCAAAGAAAGACCTCAATGAAGCTGCTTACACATTGAGCATCAAGACCTATAGAGATAGATCAAGATGCTTGATAAGTTTTTTCAATAAGTACATACCTTGACAAGGTTTTGAAGTAGTTGCAAAGTGTACTTGCATGTACTTGCATACCTTGACACATTGAAGGAACAGTCAAAGGAGTACTTGCATGTGTTGCAAGGTGTAAAGTTGAGTAAAAACTCAAAACCTGACCACGGCAGAAAATAGAAAGAGAATGAAAAGTCATTCCCTATGCCTCAGTCATAGGTTCTATAAAGTATGTCATGCTATGTACCAGACCTATTGTATACCCTGCCCTGAGTTTGGCAAAGGAGTACGATAGTGATCTAGGAGTACGATAGTGATCTAGGAGTAGATCAAAGGAGTACGATAGTGATCTAGGAGTGATCTGATAATAATCCTTAGAGGACTAAGGAAATATTTCTGAGTTATGGAGGTGATAAAAGAGTTCGTCGTAAAGGGTTACATCGATACAAGCTTTTGACACCGATCTAGATGACTCTAAGTCTCGATCTAGATACATATTGGAAGTGGGAGCAATTAGCTAGAGTAGCTCTATGCAAAGCATTGTAGACATAGAAAATTTGCAAAGTACATACGGCTCTGAATGTGGCAGACCCATTGACTAAATTTCTCCCAAGCAAAACATGATCACACTTTGGGTGTAATCACATAGCGATGTGAACTATATTATTGACTCTAGTAAACCCTTCGGGTGTTAGTCACATGGAGATGTGAACTGATCACATAAAGATGTGAACTATTGATGTTAAATCACATGACGATGTGAACTAGATTATTGACTCTAGTGCAAGTGGGAGACTGAAGGAAATATGCCCCAGAGGCAATAATAAAATTGTTATTTATATTTCTTATATCATGATGAATGTTTATTATTCATGCTAGAATTGTATTAACCGGAAACTTAGTACATGTGTGAATACATAGACAAACAAAGTGTCACTACTATGCCTCTACTTAACTAGCTCGTTGATCAAAGATGGTTATGTTTCCTAGACATAGACATGAGTTGTCATTTGATTAACGGGATCACATCATTAGGAGAATGATGTGATTGACTTGACCCATTCCATTAGCTTAGCACTTGATCGTTTAGTATGTTGCTATTGCTTTCTTCATGACTTATACATGTTCCTATGACTATGAGATTATGCAACTCCTGTTTACCGGAGGAACACTTTGTGTGCTACCAAACATCACAACGTAACTGGGTGATTATAAAGGTGCTCTACAGATGTCTCCGAAGGTACTTGTTGGGTTGGCGTATTTCGAGATTAGGATTTGTCACTCCGGTTGTCGGAGAGGTATCTCTGGGCCCACTTGATAATGCACATCACTATAAGCCTTGCAAGCATTGTAACTAATGAGTTAGTTGCGGGATGAAGTATTACGGAACAAGTAAAGAGACTTTCCGGTAACGAGATTTAACTAGGTATTGAGATACCGGCGATCAAATCTCGGGCAAGTAACATACCGATGACAAAGGGAACAACGTATGTTGTTATGCGGTTTGACCGATAAAGATCTTCATAGAATATGTGGGAGCCAATATGAGCATCTAGGTTCCTCTATTGGTTATTGACCAGAGACGTGTCTCGGTCATGTCTACATAGTTCTCGAACCCATAGGGTCCGCACGCTTAAAGTTCGGTGACGATCGATATTATGAGTTTTTGTGTTTTGATGTACCGAAGGTAGTTCAGAATCCCGGATGAGATCGGGGACATCATGAGGAGTCTCAAAATGGTCGAGGCGTAAAGATCGATGTATTGGACGACTATATTTGGATACCGGAATGGTTACGGGTGAGATCATAAATATACCGGAGCACCGGGAAGTTATCGGAACCCCGCGGTAGGTATATGGGCCTTATTGGGCTTTAGTTTAAAGGAGGGGAAAGGAGCAAGGGAGGTGGCGCGCCCCCCCAAGCCCAATCCGAATTGGGAGGGGGCCGCCCCCCCTTTCCTTCCTTCCTCCTTCCTCTTCCTTCCCTCTCCTACTCCATGTTGGAAAAGGAGGAATCCTACTCCCGTTGGGAGTAGGACTCCCCTTGGCGCGCCTCTCCCTGGCCGGCCGCCTCCTCCCCCTTTCTCCTTTAATATACGGGGGCAGGGGGCACCCCATAGACACAACAATTGATCTCTTGATCTCTTAGCCGTGTGCGGTGCCCCCCTCCACCATATACCACCTTGATCATATCGTAGCGGTGCTTAGGCGAAGCCCTGCGTCGGTAGCAACATCATCACCGTCATCACACCATTGTGCTGACGAAACTCTCCCATGAAGCTATGCTGGATCGAAGTTCATGGGACGTCATTGAGCTGAACGTGCGCTGAACTCGGAGGTGTCGTACGTTCGGTACTTGGATCGGTCTGATCGTGAAGACGTACAACTACATCATACGCGTTGTGCTAACGCTTCCGCTTTCGGTCTACGAGGGTACGTAGACAACACTCTCCCCTCTTGTTGCTATGCATCTCCATGATCCTGTGTGTGCGTAGGATTTTTTTTGAAATTGCTACGTTCCCCAACACAAGCACCACATGTTAAAGGATCTATGGCAATATAACTTCTTTGTGAATATGATCAGACATAAATCATTACGTTGTCTTCCTTGCCCAACGTCAATGATTTTGGCATATAACATTTTGATGGGGGCTCACAATTATAAAAGATGTCCAAGATAGTGTATTTGCATGTGAATCTTCTCTTCCCTTATTAATTCTTTCATGAATTGCATCATTGACCAATGTTATGTTTGTCAATCTTCAATAAATTATACTACTTATACTTGTTCTTATGTGATGTCATTACTTACGATAAGATTAGCATATGATCTTTTCCATTTAGTTCCTTTATTTTACTGAACATGAAAGTAAAGAAAGCAAAACTCAAACTAAACTTTATTATATATCTCGCACACAATTACAAGGATAGATAGATCACTAAGCAAACACTCGAAAAGAAAGGATCAAACTAAACTTTTATTCAACTAAGTCAAAAGATAACTAAAGATCAAACTAAAATAGATAAATGCAAAAGATAGTGGTGGTGATACGATACCGGGGCACCTCCCCCAAGCTTGGCACAACCCAAGGGGAGTGCCCATACCCGATACTCAAGTCTCCTCTGGTGGTGAAGAAGGTAGTGGTGATAGGGTAGGTTTGTCTTTCTTCCTTAGCTTACGCTTGAGGATGGAATTTTCCTCCTTCAAGTCAATGATCTCCTGATCGAACTCTAATACATTTTTGCATAATTCTTGCATGTTTTCTTGCAAGAGATGAAAGGGGATAAACCGAACCTTAGGTTTCTTTGCCTTGTTGGGGAGACTTGACTTCTTGAATTCCACGTGCATGTCCCCAGGTTGAGGCAGTGGAACTTCATCTTCGTATGAGCTTGTCTCCTCCTCCCCTTTAGGATCATAGTGTTCCTCCCCCTCCTCCGAAGTCTAGCTATAACGCTCCACATCCCCGTAAACCTTGGGATTTGCGATATAATCAGCAACATAGCTCTCACCCTCTGAGTCTTGGGATGACATATTTTCAGATCTGTCAGAAAAGAGCGAGGAAGAAGAATGGAAGATTTCTCCGCGATACGGTGGTCAATAGGTTCAGGGGGTATATAAAGATTTTTTATCTTGGGAAACAAGCAAACAGAAGAAAAACGGAGTCCGGAAGGTACCTGAGGTGGCACAACCCACCTAGGCGTGCCTGGCAAGCCAGGCGCGGCCTGGTGTCTTGTGCCCACCAGGGCTGCCTTCCTAGTTGTTTCTTATTTTCCTAATTTTTTATATATTCCAAAACTGACATAAAATATTTTTGCGGATTTTTGAGTCCGTTTAGTTACCGTATCACGTACCTTCTCTTTTTGGTTATTCTGGAGTGTTCCGGAAGGTTTCTTTTATGTGTTCTTCCGGTGTCAAAGTTTGGATAATATTGCTTTCAACATTAATGGGCGTACCTGAGATATATTGTTTTATTCTTTTCCCATTGACAACCTTCGGGTTAGTACCTTCGACATTATTTATTTTGATAGCTCCAGATCGATAAACTTCCTCGATAACATAAGGTCCTTCCCATTTAGAGAGAAGCTTTCCTGCAAAGAATCTGAAATGAGAGTTGTACAAAAGAACATATTCTCCCACTTTGAATTCCCGTGTTTAGATTCTTTTGTCATGCCATCTTTTAAATTTTTCTTTAAATAACTTGGCATTTTCATAGGCTTGGGTTCTCCATTCATCTAGTGAGCTAATATCAAATAACCTCTTTTCACCGGCAAGTTTGAAATCATAGTTGAGTTCTTTAATTGCCCAATATGCTTTATGTTCTAACTCAAGAGGCAAATGACAAGCTTTTCCATAAACCATTTTATAAGGAGACATACCCATAGGATTTTTATATGTTGTTCTATAAGCCCAAAGTGCATCATCCAATTTCTTAGACCAATTCTTCTGGGAACTATTGACAGTTCTTTCTAAAATTAATTTTATCTCTCTATTACTAAGTTCAACTTGACCACTCAACTGAGGATGATAGGGTGATGCAATTCTATGGTTAACATCATACTTAGCAAGCATTTTAGGGAATGCACCATGAATAAAGTGTGAACCACCATCAGTCATCAAATATCTAGGGACTCTAAACCTTGGAAAAATAACTTCTTTAAGCATTTTAAATGAGGTGTTGTGATCGGCACTACTAGTTGGAATAGCTTCTACCCACTTAGTAACATAATCAACAACAACCAAAATATGTGTGTACCCATTAGAGGAAGGAAAAGGTCCCATATAATCAAAACCCCAAACATCAAATGGTTTGATAGCAAGTGAATAATTCATAGGCATTTCTTGACGCTTACCGATATTACCAATTCTTTGACATTCATCACAAGATGAAACAAACTTACGGGCATCCTTGAAGATAGTAGGCCAATAAAAACCAGATTGCAATACCTTGTGAGCAGTTCTTTCTCCCGCATGATGCCCTCCGTAAGCTTCAGAGTGAGATTTCCGTAGGATTTGTCCCTGTTCATGCTCAGGTACACAACGTCTAATAATCTAATAATACCATCTACTCCTTCTTTATAAAGGTGTGGGTCGTCTCAAAAGTAATGTCGTAAATCATAAAAGATTTTTTGTTTTGTTGGTATGTGAAGCTAGGTGGTATATATTTAGCAACAATATAATTAGCATAGTGAACATACCAAGGAGTGTTATGAGAAACATTTATTGCAGCTAATTGCTCATCAGGAAAAATATCATTAATAGGTTGTGGAGAACATTTTTAACCTAGACAAGTTATCAGCCACGGGGTTCTCAGCTCCTTTTCTATCAGTGATATTGTAACAGGAGAACCCACCTAATGAGTCTAGGTTTAGCATCTTTATTTTCCATAAGATATTTAATAGCAGCACGATCGGTGTGAGCGATGACTTTAGAATCAATAATGTAAGATCTGAATTTATCACAAGCAAACACAACCGCTAAAAATTCTTTTTCAGTAGTAGCATAATTTCGGTGGGCACTGTCCAGAGTCTTACTAGCATAATGAATAACATTTAACTTCTTATCAACTCTTTGTCCTAGAACAACACCAACAACATAATCACTAGCATCACACATAATTTCGAAAGGCAAGTTCCAATCAAGTGGTTGAACAATCCGTGCAGAAATTAAGGCTTTATTAATTGTTTCAATGGCTTATACACAATCATCATCAAAAACAAATGGAACATCCTTTTGTAAAAGATTTGTAAGAGGCCTAGAAATTTTAGATAAGTCTTAATAAATCTCCTACAAAAACCGGCATGACCTTGAAAACTATGAATAACTTTAATAACTATGGGACATGGCATTTTCTTAATTGCATCAACCTTAGGTTTATCCACCTCAATACCTCGTTCAGAAATTTTATGTCCCAGGTCAATACCTTCATTAACCATAAAGTGGCACATCTCCCAATTCAAGACAATATTAGTTTGCTCGCATCTCTACAAAACTCGATCAAGGTTGCTTAAGCAATCATCAAAAGAAGTTCCGTAAACAAAAAAATCATCCATAAAAATCTCAACAATCTTTTCACAAAAATCAAAAAAGTATAGCAGTCATACATCTTTGAAAGGTAACAGGTGCATTGCATGAACCAAAAGGCATACCTCTACAAGCATAAGTTCCAAAAGGACAGGTAAAGGTGGTTTTCTCTTGATCAGGTTGTGAAACATGTATTTGAGAAAATCCAGAATATCCATTGAGAAAACAAAAGTGTGTGTGCTTAGATAGTCTTTCTAATATTTGATCAATAAAAGTTAAAGGGTAATGATCTTTTCTAGTTGCTTTATTTAATTTTCTAAAATCAATTACCATTCTATATCTAGTAACAATTCTTTGTGGAATGAGTTCATTCTATTATTAGGAACAACAGTAATACCTTCCTTCTTAGGGACACAATGAATGGGGCTTACCCATCTACTATCAGCTGTGGGATAGAATATACCTGCTTCCAGAAGATTTAATATTTCAGTTCTTACCACTTCTTTCATCTTAGGATTTAAACATCGTTGATGATCAACGATGGGTTTAGCATCAGGTTCCATATTGATCTTGTGCTGACAGAGAGTGGGACTAATGCCCTTAAGATCATCTAGAGTATATCCAATAACAGCTCGATGCTTCTTTAGAATTTTCAATAATCTTTCTTCTTTGTGTTCTGAAAGGTTAGCACTAATAATAACAAGATATATCTTTTCTCAACAAGTAAGCATATTTCAAAATGTCTGGCAATTGTTTCAATTCAAACATGGGATCACCTTTCGATGGAGGAGGACCTCCTAGAGTTTCAATAGGAAAGTTGTGTTTAAGCAGAGGTCATTGTTCAAAGAAAATTTTATCTATCTCATTTTTTCATGCATATGCATATCATTTTCATGGTCTAGCAAATATTTTTCTAGTGGATCAGTAGGAGGCACGACAATAGAAGCAAGACCAATTATTTCATCCTTACTAGGCAATTCTTTCTTATGATGTTTTCTACTAAACTTAGAAAAATTAAACTCATGAGATTCATCACCAAAACTAACACCAATGATTTGTTTCTCACAATCTATTTTAGCATTAACGGTGTTCAAGAAAGGTCTACCAAAGATAATGGGACAAAATTCATCTTGTGGGGAACCAAGAACTAGAAAGTCAATAGGATATTTTATTTTCCCACACAAGACTTCAACATCTCTAACAATCCCAAGTGGTGTGAAGGTGTCTCTATTACCAAGTTTAATAGTAACATCTATGTCTTCTATTTCAGCGGGTGCTATGCCATTCATAATTTCTTGATATAAGGTAAAAGGAATAGCACTCATGCTAGCACCTAAGTCACGTAAACCATGATAATAATGATCTCCTATTTTAACTGAGACGACAGGCATGCCAACAACAGGTCTATGTTTATCTTTTTCATCGAGTTTGTTAATTCTAGCAGCTTCATCACAGAAGTAAATAACATGCCCATCTATATTTTCTACCAAGAGATCTTTAACCATAGCAACACTAGGTTCTACTTTGATTTGTTTAGCGGGTTTAGGTGCTCTAATAGTACTTTTATTGACCACGGTTGAAACCTTAGCAAGTTCCTTTATCCTTACAGGGAAAGGTAGTTTTTCAATGTAAGCAATAGGTAAAACTAGATCAACATTATAAATAATAGTTTCATCTTTGGCTATTACCAGTTCTTTAATTTGTTCTTTGATAGGTGGGTGATATTTAAACCACTTGTCCTTAGGGAGATCGACATGAGTAGCAAATGATTCACAAAAAGAAGCTACTACCTCTGAATCAAGTCCATATTTAGTGCTAAACTTTTGAAAAGCATCGGTATTCATAAAAGATTTAACACAATCAAACTCAAGCTTAATACCTGCAGACTCTTTACCTTTGTCAAGTTCCCAATCTTCAGAGTTGCGTTTAATTCTCTCTAAAAGATCCCACCTGAATTCAATAGTCTTCTTCATGAAAGAACCAGTATAAGAAGTATCGAGCATGCATTGATCATCACGAGAAAGTCGAGCATAAAAATTCTGAATGATCATTTCTCTTGAGATCTCATAATTAGGGCATGAATCTAACATTGACTTAAGCCTCCCCCAAGCTAGAGCAATACTTTCTCTTTCACGAGGCCAAAAATTATATATGTAATTCCGATCACGATGAACTAGATGCATAGGATAAATATTTTGGTGAAATTCCAATTTCAATCAGTTCCAATACCAAGATCCAATATCATCGCATAGCCTATACCATGCCAATGCTTTTCCCTTCAAAGATAAAGGGAAAACCTTCTTCTTAGCTTCATCTCCGGGTAAACCTGCAAGCTTAAATAGTCCACAAATTTCGTCCACATATATCAAGTGCATATCAGGATGTTCGGTTCCATCTCCTGCATAAGGATTAGCTAGAAGTTGTTCTATCATACCCGAAGGAATTTCATAACCAATATTTTCAGTTGGTGCAGCAGGTTGTGGGTTGCTACCTCTTGAGCACTGCATTGGTTTTCCCTTGAAGAGGAAAGGGTGATGCAGTAAAGTAGCGTAAGTATTTCCCTCAGTTTTTGAGAACCAAGGTATCATTCCAGTAGGAGACTACACACAAGTCCCTCGTACCTACACAAACGAATAAGAACCTCGCAACCAACGCGATAAAGGGGTTGTCAATCCCTTCAGGGTCACTTACGAGAGTGAGATCTGATAGAGATAATAATAGTAAGATAAATATTTTTGGTATTTTTATGATATAGATTGAAAGTAAAGATTGCAAAGTAAAATAGATTGGAAACTTACATGATAAAAGATAGACCCAGGGGCCATAGGTTTCACTAGTGGCTTCTCTCAAGACAACATAAGTATTACGGTGGGTGAACAAATTATTGTCGAGCAATTGATAGAAAAGTGCATAATTATGAGAATATCTAGGCATGATCATGTATATAGGCATCACGTCCGCGACAAGTAGACTGAAACGATTCTGCATCTACTACTATTACTCCACACATCGACCGCTTTCGAACATGCATCTAGAGTATTAAGTTCATAAGAAGAGAGTAACACATTAGGCAAGATGACATGATGTAGAGGGATAAACTCAAGCAATATGATATAAACCCCATCTTTTTAACCTTGATGGCAACAATACAATATGTGTCTTGCTGCCCCTGCTGTCATTGGGAAAGGACACCACAAGATTGAACCCAAAGCTTAGCACTTCTCCCATTGCAAGAAAGATCAATCTAGTAGGCCAAACCAAACTGATAATTCGAAGAGACTTGCAAAGATAACCAATCATACATAAAAGATTCCAGAGAAGAATCAAATGTTGTTCATAGATAAACTTGATCATAAACCCACAATTCATCGGATCTCGGCAAACACACCACAAAAAGAGTTACATCAAATAGATCTCCAAGAAGATCGAGGAGAACATTGTATTGAGATCCAAAGAGAGAGAAGAAGCCATCTAGCTAATAACTATGAACCCGAAGGTCTGAGGTAAACTATTCACACAACATCGGAGAGGGTATGGTGTTGATGTGTAGCGACCTGACCTCAAACAGTCAAGTCTCTGTGCTTCAGTGTCATCCCTGGATCGGTAATGCTGACACACAGTACTCGAAGGATTTATAACAGAGTAGCAATCACACACTTATTACATCGAATGTCTCAAAAGAGAACTTATTACAATAATATGGCTTAAGGCCATCTAATACGATAACTAAGGAAGGCTTGGAAGATAAGTGAGTCCATAAACTCCAACGGCATAGCTGAGCTGCACGACAACGACCTAATGAACCTTACTCCTCATCTAAAAAGTCTGCAACATAATACGTTGCAGCCCGAAAACGGGTCAGCACATGGAATATGCTGGCAATATAACACGGTAGAGCAAGAATAGAATAATGCTATCACTATATGCATATTTGGCTGGTGGAAAGCTCTATGGTTATAGTTTTTGCAAAAAGCCAATTTTTTCCTACAACAAAGGAATAGATTTTAATTTAACTATCATGGTGGTTGAAACGTCATTGAGAAGGTTCCTCCAACTCAGTCCCAATTAAATTAATTAACAACCCAACAATATTAATTAAGAGTGATGAGATACTTAAGATACTCCAAGTACTAGATACTCAAGATTGTCCATAACCGGGGACACGGCTAACCATGATTAGATTGTACACTCTGCAGAGGTTTGTGCACTTTTCCCCACAAGACTCGATCGCCTCCGTTGGATTTCTCGCAATAAATGGTGTTTGAGAAACGGATGACCGAGACACAGCCTTTCAGAAACATTAACTCTCTACTCCGGGTAGACCATACCAAACTTACAAACCCACTACCTGCTGATCTACCTCTTCAAGAGCTTCACGTAACTTACTCAACTATGCTAGAGCCCATAATAGCTTGTGGCTGCACACGGAAGTTTCTAGCATGAATCATCTTAGTTCCCTTTGAGCCTGGGTGGCGGCCCATAGGAACATCACACGGAACCACGGGATTTCCAAAAAATACAGGCAACACTGGGTACCCCAGGTGCCTCAATCCACCCATATGTTTATTTAAGTTGCCACCTTAAGTCGAACCATTAATTAACAATCTCACATCTGTCATGGATTTCACTCAAACCCAAACCACGTCTACGAGCATAGCATAGCAATATAAGCAACGTGTAGAAGTAACTCCCAAGGGTTTGAATATAACAGGGCAATAGGTTCTACCTCATCAACTACTTCCCAACCCACAAGATAATGACATCCTAATCATGCAATGTTTGAGGATTGAACTAATGCATAAAAACTCGGTATGGAAAGAGTATGATCAATGTGTTACTTGCCTTGCTGACGATCCGCAAAACCTAGGGACTCGTAGCAGCATGCTTCGCACTCCGGTAATTCTATCACAAACAAACAATAGCATACATAAGAAACAAGCAAAGATGCACGGGTAAAACTCAAATAAGAGAGATTGACCAGAAAGTTCAAATAAAGAACTCCGGTTTGCAAAAAGAATCAAATCGAATGGAGAAACGAAACACAAACGGTGAAAGAAACAAGATCCATTTACTAATCTGAACTAAAGTCAAATTTTACAGTACCAAAATCTTGTTTAAGTTGATTAAACAGAAAGAGGGTCTCGAGACAAAGATCTAGGCACTTGAATCGCCTGATTCCGACAAACGAGCGAAAAGATAAACAGAAACGAAAATCGGATCAGAAATTGTGATCAAAAATAATCGCAGAATAATCCGAGAAAAGAAAACTGACGAACAGTCTAATGAACGAGCGTTCGTTATCTGTAACTAACTAGCGAAAACCGTTCATTTAAACGAACGTACGAACGAACATCCGCTAAATAAAAGAACCGGGAAAAACCGGCGAACAGATCTAAAAAAAAGAACTAGGGTTTCAGAAAAACCGAAGCGGTTTCTAAAAAAACGGCGGCGGCGGATCGGCGTGGTACCTCCGGTGAGGCGGCTCCAGCGAGGCGGGGTTGGGGGCGGGCCGGCGGCTTGCGGGGCGCGGGATGACGGCGGCGCAGCGCGGCGAAGCAGTGGTGGTGGCATGGCTGCGAGGCGCGGGCGGCAGGAGGCGGCAGCGCGGCTCGGGGCGGGGCTGGCGGCTTGCGGTGGTGGTGGCTAGGGGCGGGGCGGCGGCTATATAAAGGGGGCGGGGGCGGCGGCTTGCTTGGGTGAGGGGGCGCCCGGGGAGGAGTCCGGCTCGGACTCTCCTCGGCGTCCGTGTCGCGCACGGCGGCGCGCGTGAGGGAGGTGGCGGCAGAACGGGCCGGCTATGCTGCGACCCAGCTTGGTCCGAAACCTTTTTTTAAAATAATTCCGCCGAATAGAAAATAAATCCTAGAAAATAAAATAAAAATCTAAAAATGACAAAACAAATTTTCACCGTCTAAATAAAATATTTAGGACGAGATGAACATTTTCTTGGCCCTAAAATGAAATTTGAAAACGTGCAATTTTTCTAATGCAAATAAAATCCAAATAAAAAATCAAATAAATGATTTAATATTTTTCCTCCAATATTTCAATTATTTTGGAGAAGTCATATTATCTCCTCTCATATATTTTAATATGAAATATTTTTGGGAGAGAAAAATAATTAAAATAAAAAATCCTCGGTTCTTTAATTGATAAAAAACAAATATGTAAACCGGGAAATCCCCAACTCTCTCCGAGGGTCCTTGAGTTGCTTAGGATTTCGAGGATTGCGGAACGAAAATGTAATAAAATATGATATGCAAGAATGACCTATGTATAACATTCCAAATTGAAAATTTGGGATGTTACAAACCTACCCCCCTTAAGATGAATCTCGCCCTCGAGATTTGGGTTGGCTAGAAAATAGGTGTGGGTGGTATTTGCGTAGATCATCCTCTCGTTCCCAGGTGTCTTCATCCTCGGTATGGTGGCTCCACTGAACTTTGCAAAACTTGATAACCTTGCTGCGGGTGACTCGGCTGGCAAACTCAAGTATCTTAACTGGCTTTTCCTGATAAGTCAAATCACTATCCAACTGAATCGCCTCCAAGGGTACTGTATGTCTTAACGGTATATCGGCCATCTCAGCATGACACTTCTTCAGCTGTGAAATGTGAAACACATCATGAACTCCTGAGAGTCCTTCAGGTAACTCCAACTTGTAGGCAACTTCTCCCATCCGTTCCAAAATACGATACGGTCCTACAAATCTCGGGGCTAAGTTTCCCTTAACTCCAAAACGTTTCACTCCTCGCAAGGGTGATACTCGCAGATATGCTCTGTCTCCAATTTCATAAGTCACCTCCTTGCGTTTCGAGTCTGCATAACTCTTCTGTCTGCACTGAGCAATCTTCAGTCTATTACGAATCAGCTTAACCTTCTCTTAAGACTCTTTGATCAAGTCTGGTCCAAACAACTGTCGGTCTCCTACCACATCCCACATCAATGGTGTTCTGCACCTTCGTCCATACATGGCTTCGAACGGTGCCATCTTCAAACTGGCTGGTAGCTATTGTTGTATGAGAACTCCGCGTAAGGCAAATTGTCATCCCAACTAGATCCATAATCTAGCGCACAGGCTCTCAACATGTCCTCCAGAATCTGGTTGACTCTTTCTGTCTGTCCATCCGTCTGCGGGTGAAACACTATACTGAACTCCAATCTCGTACCCAAACTCTGGTGTAGCTGATGCCAAAACTTTCAGGTAAACTGTGTTCCTCTATCTGATACGATGGTCCTTGGAACTCCATGCAGACATACGATCCTGGACATATATATCTTGGCCAACTTCGCACTTGTATAAGTTGTTTTCACTGGGATAAAGTGAGCCACTTTGGTCAAGCGATCAACTACTACCCATATAGAATCATATCCTGATTTGGTCCTGGGCAATCCGGTGATAAAGTCCATGCCAAGCTTATCCCACTTCCATTCGGGTATCGGCATAGGCTGTAACAATCCTGCTGGCTTTTGATGCTCTGCCTTCACTCTCTGACATACATCACATACGGCTACATACTTGGCAATATCCTTATTCATACCCGTCCACCGGAAACACTCCTTCAAATCCAAATACATATTGGTGTTTCCGGGGTATCGAGTATGGTGAGTCATGAGCCTCCTGAAGTATTAACTTCCTGATCTCTGGGTCATTGGGCACATAAATTCGGTCCTCAAACCATAAGGTATCGTGCTCATCCTCACGAAAACCTTTGGCCTTTCCTTTGGTCATCTTCTCTTTTATCTCGGCAATCTCTTTGTCATCCTTCCGAGCTTCTCGAATCTTGCCCAACAATGTAGACTGAACCTCCATTGTTGCAACAAAATCTCTAGGAACAATCTCTAATCGAAGTTCCATGATATCCTCTGCTAACTCCTTTGGCAATCCCTTACTCTCTAGGATATTAGCATAACTCTTTCGGCTCAAGGCGTCTGCTACGACACTGGCCTTTCCTGGGTGATAATGCAGCTTCATGTCATAGTCCTTTATAAGCTCCAACCATCTCCTCTGCCTAAGGTTCAACTCCTTTTGTGTGAAAAAGTACTTCAAACTCTTATGATCCATGTACACATCACAATGGTTTCCAATGAGGTAATGTCTCCAAGTCTTCAACGCATGCACTACAGCTGCTAGCTCGAAATCATGCGTGGCATAATTCAACTCGTGAGGTTTTAGTTGTCGTGAGGCGTACGAAACAACTATTCCATCCTGCATAAGCACACTTTCAAGTCCTAAGCGAGAGGCGTCGCAATACACTTGGAAAACCTTATGTATATCTAGCCGTGTCAGCACTGGGGCTGTAGTCAAACGTTTCTCCAACTCTTGGAAACTTGCCTCGCAACCTTCCGTCCATTTAAATTTAGTATCTTTCTTCAATAGTTCAGTCATTGGCTTCGCAATCTTGGAAAAATTCTCAATGAATCTCCAGTAGTATCCTGCGAGTACAAGAAAACTACGGATCTCGCTAATTGAAGTGGGTGCCAACCATTTAGTGACTGACCGAACCTTGCTAGGATCTACTACTATACCTTCTCCTGATATAACATGTCCAAGGAATCCGACTTCCTTCAACCAAAACTCGCATTTGCTGAATTTGGCATACAACTGATGTTCCCTGAGTTTCTCAAGAACTAAACGCAAATGCTCCTTGTGCTCCTCTTCATTCTTCGAGTATACCATAATATCATCAATAAACACCACAACAAACTTGTCCAAATATTCCATGAACACATTGTTCATCATGCTCATGAAATAGGCAGGGGCGTTAGTCAGTACAAACGACATGACCGTATACTCGTATAATCCGTACCGCGTGGTGAACGTTGTCTTTAGTATATCCTTCTCTTGAATCTTCAACTGATGGTGTCCTGATCGCAGATCGATCTTTGAAAACACCTTAGCTCCTTGCCGCTGATCAAACAGATCGTTGATCATCGGCAGTGGGTACTTGTTCTTAATCGTCACTTCATTCAAGGCCCGATAATCAACAACCATTCTTAGGGATTTATCCTTCTTCTCAACCAACAACACTGGGGCTCCCCAAGGTGATGAACTCATTCGAATGTAACCTTTCTCCAATAACTCCTTGATCTGTTTCTTAATCTCCTCCAGATCATTCACGGCCATCCGATAGGGTCTCTTGGATATTGGCCCTATTCCTGGCAATAGCTCTATCAAAAACTCGATGTCTCGATCCGGTGGCATGCCTGGTAACTCTTCTGGGAAAACATCCGGGTAATCTTTCACTACAGGCACTTCCTCCTGAACAACTCCTGTGAGGGTATTCACTTGGCTCTTTCTAGGCACATGCCTAGATACATACTTAATCCTTTTTCTCTCTGGGGTGGTGAGATAAATCGACTTACGAGCACAGTCAATACTTCCTCCATACTTTGACATCCAGTCCATGCCTAATATCACATCCAATCCTTGTGACTCCAAGATAATTAGGTCAGACGGAAAAACATGGGTGCCAATGCTTAGGGGTATCTGGTCGCACCATCGACTAGCCATATATTCTGCTCTTGGTGAACTCACTAAGAGAGGGGGTCCTAAGGGTTTGTGTTGGTAGTTTAAACTTATCCACGAATCCCCTTGATATGTATGAATGCGATGCACCAGTATCAAATAGAACAAGAGCGGTAAATGACTTAACAAAAAACTTACCCATAACCGCGTCTGGCTGCTCTTCAACCTCCTCCACGTTAACGTGGTTCACTTGTCCTTTGTTGAATGGATTGGGCTTCTTCCGAGAGCTCCCTTTCCGTTTCCATTCTTTCCTTCAGGGCACTCCGTGGCATAGTTCAAGGAAATGTGCCCTAGAGGCAATAATAAAGTTATTATTTATTTCCTTATATCATGATAAATGTTTATTATTCATGCTAGAATTGTATTAAACGGAAACATAATACATGTGTGAATACATAGACAAACAGAGTGTCACTAGTATGCCTCTACTTGACTAGCTCGTTAATCAAAGATGGTTATGTTTCCTAACCATGGACAAAAGAGTTGTTATTTGATTAACGAGGTCACATCATTAGTTGAATGATCTGATTGACATGACCCATTCCATTAGCCTAGCACATGATCGTTTAGTATGTTGCTATTCCTTTCTTCATGACTTATACATGTTCCTATGACTATGAGATTATGCAACTCCCGTTTGCCGGAGGAACACTTTGGGTGCTACCAAACGTCACAACGTAACTGGGTGATTATAAAGGAGCATTCCAGGTGTCTCCAAAGGTAGATGTTGGGTTGGCATATTTCGAGATTAGGATTTGTCACTCCGATTGTCGGAGAGGTATCTCTGGGCCCTCTCGGTAATGCACATCACTTAAGCCTTGCAAGCATTGCAACTAATGAGTTAGTTGTGGAATGATGTATTACAGAACGATTAAAGAGACTTGCCGGTAACGAGATTGAACTAGGTATTGGATACCGACGATCGAATCTCGGGCAAGTAACATACCGATGACAAAGGGAACAACATATGTTGTTATGCGGTCTGACCGATAAAGATCTTCATAGAATATGTAGGAGCCAATATGGGCATCCAGATCCCGCTATTGGTTATTGACCGGAGACGTGTCTCGGTCATGTCTACATTGTTCTCGAACCGTAGGGTCCGCAGCTTAAGGTTTCGATGACAGTTATATTATGAGTTTATGAGTTTTGATGTACCGAAGGAGTTCGGAGTCCCGGATGAGATTGGGGACATGACGAGGAGTCTCGAAATGGTCGAGACGTAAAGATCGATATATTGGACGACTATATTCGGACACCGGAAAGGTTCTGAGTGATTCGGGTATTTTTCGGAGTACCGGGTAGTTACGGGAGAGGTAATGGGCCTTGATGGGCTTTAGTGGGAAGAGGAAAAGGCTGCTGCGCCCCCCCTCCCCTTTGGTCCGAATTGGACTAGGGAAAAGGGGGCCGGCCACCTCTCCTTCTCCTGCTATTCCTTCTCCCTTCCTCCCCTTTTGGTGGACTCCTACTAGGACTTGGAGTCCTAGTAGGACTCCCTATCCTGGCCGCACCTTTGCCTTGGCCGGCCTCCTCCTTCTCCATCCTTTATATACAGGGGCAGGGGGCACCCCATAGAGACACAAGTTGATCCTTGGTGATCGTTCCTTAGCCTTGTGCGGTGCCCCCTGCCACCAAATTCCACCTCGATCATACTGTTGTAGTGCTTAGGCGAAGCCCTGCGTCGGTAGTACATCAAGATCGTTACCACGCCGTCGTGCTGACGGAACTCCTCCCCGAAGCTTTGCTAGATCGGAGCCCGGGGATCATCATCGAGCTGAACGTGTGCTAAGAACTTGGTGGTGCCGGAGTAACGGTGCTTGGATCGGTCAGATCGGGAAGAAGACGTACGACTACTTCCTCTACGTTGTGTCAACGCTTCCGTTGCGATCTACAAGGGTACGTAGATCAGACTCTCCCCCTCTTTGCTATGCATCACCATGATCTTGCGTGTGCGTAGGAATTTTTTTGAAATTACTACGTTCCCCAACAGTTGCATCCGAGCCTAGGTTTTATGGTTTGATGTTATTTGCACGAGTAGAACACAAGTGAATTGTGGGCGATACAAGTCATACTGCCTACCAGCATGTCATACTTTGGTTCGGCGGTATTGTTGGACGAGACGACCCGGACCAAGCTTACGCGTACGCTTACGCGAGACCGGTTCCCTCGACGTGCTTTGCACATAGATGGCTTGCGGGCGACTGTCTCTCCAACTTTAGTTGAACCAAGTGTGGCTACGCCCAGTCCTTGAGAAGGTTAAAACGGAGTCTATTTGACAAACTATCGTTGTGGTTTTGATGCGTAGGTGAGATGAGGTCTTGCTTAAGCCCGTAGCAGCCACGTAAAACTTGCAACAACAAAGTAGAGGACGTCTAACTTGTTTTTGCGGGGCATGTTGTGATGTGATATGGTCAAGGCATGATGCTAAATTTTATTGTATGAGATGATCATGTTTTGTAACCAAGTTATCGGCAACTGGCAGGAGCCATATGGTTGTCGCTTTATTGTATGCAATGCAATCGCGATGTAATGCTTTACTTTATTACTAAGGGGTAGTGATAGTCGTGGAAGCATAAGATTGGCGAGATGACAACGATGCTACGATGGAGATCAAGGTGTCGCTCCGGTGACGATAGTGATCATGACGGTGCTTCGGAGATGGAGATCACAAGCACAAGATGATGATGGCCATATCATATCACTTATATTGATTGCATGTGATGTTTATCTTTTTATGCATCTTATCTTGCTTTGATTGACGGTAGCATTATAAGATGATCTCTCACTAAATTATCAAGAAGTGTTCTCCCTGAGTATGCATCATTGCCAAAGTTCGTCGTGCCCAGACACCACGTGATGATCGGGTGTGATAAGCTCTACGTCCATCTACAACGGGTGCAAGCCAGTTTTTGCACACGCAGAATACTCAGGTTAAACTTGACGAGCCTAGCATATGCAGATATGGCCTCGGAACACGGAGACCGAAAGGTCAAGCGTGAATCATATAGTAGATATGATCAACATAACGATGTTCACCATTGAAAACTACTCCATCTCACGTGATGATCGGTTATGGTTTAGTTGATTTGGATCACGTGATCACTTAGAGGATTAGAGGGATGTCTATCTAAGTGGGAGTTCTTAAGTAATATAACTAAATTGAACTTAAATTTATCATGAACTTAGTCCTGGTAGTATTTTGCAAATTATGTTGTAGATCAATAGCTCGCGTTGTTGCTTCCCTGTATTTATTTTGATATGTTCCTAGAGAAAATTGTGTTGAAAGATGTTAGTAGCAATGATGCGGATTGGATCCGTGATCTGAGGTTTATCCTCATTGCTACACAGAAGAATTATGTCCTTGATGCACCGCTAGGTGACAGACCTATTGCAGGAGCAGATGCAGACGTTATGAACGTTTGGCTAGCTCAATATGATGACTACTTGATAGTTTAGTGCACCATGCTTAACGGCTTAGAATCGGGACTTCAAAGACGTTTTGAACATCATGGACCATATGAGATGTTCCAGGAGTTGAAGTTAATATTTCAAGCAAATACCCGAGTTGAGAGATATGAAGTCTCCAACAAGTTCTATAGCTAAAAGATGGAGGAGAATCGCTCAACTAGTGAGCATGTGTTCAGATTGTTTGGGTACTACAATCGCTTGAATCAAGTGGGAGTTAATCTTCCAGATAAGATAGTGATTGACAGAATTCTCTAGTCACCATGACCAAGTTAGTAGAACTTCGTGATGAACTATAGTATGCAAGGGATGACGGAAACGACTCCCGAGCTTTTCATGATGATGAAATCGATGAAGGTAGAAATCAAGAAAAACATCAAGTGTTGATGGTAGACAATACCACTAGTTTCAAGAAAAGGGCAGAGGGAAGAAGGGGGACTTCAAAAAGAACAGCAAGCAAGTTGCTGCTCAAGTAAAGAAGCCCAAGTCTGGACCTAAGCCTGAGACTGAGTGCTTCTACTGCAAAGGGACTGGTCACTGGAAGCGGAACTACCCCAAGTGATTGGCGGATAAGAAGGATGGCAAAGTGAACATAAGTATATTTGATATACATGTTATTGATGTGTACTTTACTAGTGTTTATAGCAAACCCTCAGTATTTGATACTAGTTCAGTTGCTAAGATTAGTAACTCGAAACGGGAGTTGCAGAATAAACAGAGACTAGTTAAGGGTGATGTGACGATGTGTGTTGGAAGTGGTTCCAAGATTGATATGATCATCATCGCACACTCCCTATGATTTCGGGATTAGTGTTGAACCTAAATAAGTGTTATTTGGTTTTTTGCGTTGAGGATGAATATGATTTGATCATGTTTATTGCAATACGATTATTCATTTAAGTAAGAGAATAAATTGTTGTTCTGTTTACATGAATAAAACCTTACATGGTTACACACCCAATGAAAATAGTTCATTGGATCTCGATCTTAGTGATACACATATTCATAATATTGAAACCAAAAGATGCGAAGTTAATAATGATAGTGCAACTTATTTGTGGCACTACCGTTTAGGTCATATTGGTGTAAAGCACATGAAGAAACTCCATGCTGATGGGATTTTGGAATCACTTGATTATGAATCACATGATGCTTGCGAACCATGCCTTTTGGGCAAGATGACTAAAACGCTGTTCTCCGGAACAATGGAGCAAGCAACAGATTTGTTGGAAATCATACATACTGATGTATGTGGTCCGATGAATATTCAAGGCTTGCAGCGGGTATCATTATTTTCTGACCTTCACAGATGATTTGAGCAGATATGGGTATATCTACTTAATGAAATAGAAGTCTGATATATTTGAAAAGTTCATATAATTTCAGAGTGAAGTGGAAAATCATTGTAACAAGAAAATAAAGTTTCTACGATCTGATCGTGGAAAAGAGTATTTGAGTTACGAGTTTGGTCTTCAGTTAAAACAATGTGAAATAGTTTCACTACTCACGCCACCTGGAACACCACAACATAATGGTGTGTCCGAACGTCATAACCGTAATTTATTGGATATAGTGCAATCTATGATGTTTCTTACCGATTTACCACTATCGTTTTTGGGGTCATGCATTAGAGACTGCTGCATTCACGTTAAAAAGGGGACACCATCTATATCCGTCGAGACGATGCCTTATGAACTATGGTTTGGCAAGAAACCAAAGTTGTCGTTTCTTGAAATTTGGGGTTGCGATGCTTATGAGAAAAGGTTTCATCCTGATAAGCTCAAACCCAAATCGGAGAAATATGTCTTCATAGGATACCCAAAGGAGACTGTTGGGTACACCTTCTATCACAGATCCTAAGGCAAGAAATTCGTTGCTTATAATGGATCCTTTCTAGAGAAGGAGTTTCTCTTGAAAGAAGTGAGTGGGAGGAAAGTAGAAAACTTGATAAGGTAATTGTACCTTCTGCCTTATTGGAAAGTAGTTCATCACAAAAATCTGTTCTTGTGACTACTACACCAATTAGTGAGGAAGCTAATGATGATGATCATGTAACTTCAGATCAAGTTACTACCGAATCTCGTAGGTAAACCAGAGTGAGATCCGCACCAGAGTGGTACGGTAATCCTGTTCTGGAGGTCATGTTACTTGACCATGACGAACTTGCGAACTATGAGAAAGTGATGATGAGCCCAGATTCCGCGAAATGGTTTGAGGCCATGAAATCTGAGATATGATCCATGTATGAGAATAAAGTTTGGACTTTGGTTGACTTGCCCGATGATCGGCAAGCAATTGAGAATAAATGGATCTTCAAGAGGAAGACGGACGCTGATAGTAGTGTTACTATCTACAAAGCTAGAATTGTCGCAAAAGGTTTTCGACAAGTTCAAGGTGTTGACTACGATGAGAGCTTCTCACTCGTTTCTATGCTTGAGTCTGTCCGAATCATGTTAGTAATTGCCGCATTTTATGAAATCTGGCAAATGGATAAACAAAACTGCATTCCTTAATGGATTTATTAAAGAAGAGTTGTATATGATGCAACAGAAGGTTTTGTCAATCCGAAAGGTGCTAACAAAATGTGCAAGCTCCAGCGATCCATCTGTGGACTGGTGCAAGCATCTCGGAGTTGGAATATACGCTTTGATGAGTTGATCAAAGCATATAGTTTTATACAGACTTGCGGTGAAGCCTGTATTTACAAGAAAGTGAGTGGGAGCACTACAACATTTCTGATAAGTATATGTGAATGACATATTATTGATCGGAAATAATGTAGAATTATTCTGTAAAGCATAAAGGAGTGTTTGAAAGGAGTTTTTCAAAGAAAGACTTCGGTGAAGCTGCTTACATATTGAGCTTCAAGATCTATAGAGATAGATCAAGACGCTTGATAAGTTTTTTCAATGAGTACATACCTTGACAAGATTTTGAAGTAGTTCAAAATGGAGCAGTCAAAGAAAGAGTTCTTGCCTGTATTATAAGGTGTGAAGTTGAGTAAGACTCAAAGCCCGACCACGGCAGAAGATAGAAAGAGAATGAAAGTCATTCCCTATGCCTCAGCCATAGGTTCTATAAAGAATGCCATGCTGTGTACCAGATCTATTGTATACCCTGCATTGATTTGGCAAGGGAGTACAATAGTGATCTAGGAGTAGATCACTGGACAGCGGTCAGAATTATCCTTAGTGAAATAAGGATATGTTTCTCGATTATGGACGTGACAAAAAGGTTCGTCGTAAAGGGTTACGTCGATGCAAGTTTTTGACACTGATCCAGATGAAACTAAAGCCTCAATATGGAAACATATTGAAAGTGGGAGCAATTAGCTAGAGTAGCTCCGTGTAGAGCATTGTAGACATAGAACTTGCAAAATACTTACGGATCTGAATGTGACAGACCCGTTGACTAAAATTATCTCACAAGCAAAACATGATCACACCTTAGTACTCTTTGGGTGTTAATCACATAGATATGTGAACTAGATTACTGACTCTAGTAAACCCTTTAAGTGTTGGTCACATGACGATGTGAACTATGGGTGTTAATCACATGGTGATGTGAACTATTGCTGTTAAATCACATGGCGATGTGAACTAGATTATTGACTCTAGTGCAAGTGGGAGACTGAAGGAAATATGCCCTAGAGGCAATAATAAAGTTATTATTTATTTCCTTATATCATGATAAATGTTTATTATTCATGCTAGAATTGTATTAAACGGAAACATAATACATGTGTGAATACATAGACAAACAGAGTGTCACTAGTATGCCTCTACTTGACTAGCTCGTTAATCAAAGATGGTTATGTTTCCTAACCATGGACAAAAGAGTTGTTATTTGATTAACGAGGTCACATCATTAGTTGAATGATCTGATTGACATGACCCATTCCATTAGCCTAGCACACGATCGTTTAGTATGTTGCTATTCCTTTCTTCATGACTTATACATGTTCCTATGACTATGAGATTATGCAACTCCCGTTTGCCGGAGGAACACTTTGGGTGCTACCAAACGTCACAACGTAACTGGGTGATTATAAAGGAGCATTCCAGGTGTCTCCAAAGGTAGATGTTGGGTTGGCGTATTTCGAGATTAGGATTTGTCACTCCAATTGTCGGAGAGGTATCTCTGGGCCCTCTCGGTAATGCACATCACTTAAGCCTTGCAAGCATTGCAACTAATGAGTTAGTTGTGGAATGATGCATTACAGAACAAGTAAAGAGACTTGCCGGTAACGAGATTGAACTAGGTATTGGATACCGACGATCGAATCTCGGGCAAGTAACATACCGATGACAAAGGGAACAACGTATGTTGTTATGCGGTCTGACCGATAAAGATCTTCGTAGAATATGTAGGAGCCAATATGGGCATCCAGTTCCCGCTATTAGTTATTGACCGGAGACGTGTCTCGGTCATGTCTACATTGTTCTCGAACCGTAGGGTCCGCACGCTTAAGGTTTCGATGACAGTTATATTATGAGTTTATGAGTTTTGATGTACCGAAGGAGTTCGGAGTCCCGGATGAGATTGGGGACATGACGAGGAGTCTCGAAATGGTCGAGACGTAAAGATCGATATATTGGACGACTATATTCGGACATCGGAAAGGTTCCGAGTGATTCGGGTATTTTTCGGAGTACCGGGTAGTTACGGGAGAGGTAATGGGCCTTGATGGGCTTTAGTGGGAAGAGGAAAAGGCTGCTGCGCCCCCCCTCCCCTTTGGTCTGAATTGGACTAGGGAAAAGGGGGCCGGCCACCTCTCCTTCTCCTCCTATTCCTTCTCCCTTCCTCCCCTTTTGGTGGACTCCTACTAGGACTTGGAGTCCTAGTAGGACTCCCTATCCTGGCCGCACCTTTGCCTTGGCCGGCCTCCTCCTTCTCCATCCTTTATATATAGGGGCAGGGGGCACCCCATAGAGACACAAGTTGATCCTTGGTGATCGTTCCTTAGCCGTGTGCGGTGCCCCCTGCCACCAAATTCCACCTCGATCATACCGTTGTAGTGCTTAGGCGAAGCCCTGCGTCGGTAGTACATCAAGATCGTCACCACGCCGTCGTGCTGACGGAACTCCTCCCCGAAGCTTTGCTGGATCGGAGCCCGGGGATCGTCATCGAGTTGAACGTGTGCTAAGAACTTGGAGGTGCCGGAGTAACGGTGCTTGGATCGGTCAGATCGGGAAGAAGACGTACGACTACTTCCTCTACGTTGTGTCAACGCTTCCGTTGCGATCTACAAGGGTACGTAGATCAGACTCTCCCCCTCGTTGCTATGCATCACCATGATCTTGCGTGTGCGTAGGAAATTTTTTGAAATTACTACGTTCCCCAACAATAGTGTCCCGTCTTCCCGCACTTGAAGCAAGTAACATGACTAAGATCTCTTTTGGCGGGTGTGGCTGGATTGGGGCTCTTCTGATTGTTGTTAGCTCCGTTCCCATTCCCATTCTTAGGACCATTGTGGTTATGTGACCCTCCTATGGTGTGGTTATGACCTCCATGGTTATGAAAAAGTCCTCCCAAATTCGGGGTTAGGCGAGGCTTCTGCTGAGCTCCTGAGTTATACCTCCCTTGTCCATACTTCCTCTTATGGCTCTCAGTCTGCTGTTGCTTCCCTTCAATCATAAGAGCCTTATCTACCAACTCCTGGTAGTTGTTGAAGGTTGCTACCATCAATTGCGTACTCATCTAATCATTCAGCCCTTCCATAAACTTCTCCTGCTTCGCGACATCTGTGGCCACATCGTCAGGGGCATAGCAAGATAACTTACTAAACTCATCCACGTACTGAGCCACAGTACGGTTCCCCTGGCGTAAGCTGCGAAACTCACGCTTCTTCATATTCATGGCTCCAGTTGAGACATGGGCTATACAGAAAGCTTGCTAAAACTGGTCCCAAGTGGCATTGGCTATGGGGAAAGTGGCCGTCTAATTCTCCCACCATGAGGCTGCTGGTCCATCCAATTGATGTGCGGCAAAGCACACCTTCTCAGCATCTGTGCAACCTGCGGTGGTCAACTCCCTTCCAATACGGCGTAGCCAATCATCAGCAACTATAGGCTCGGTGCTACTAGAAAACACCGGCGGCTGTAACCTTAGAAAACAGGCTAGGTTGTCCACTGGCGGCGGGTTGTTGTTGTTGTTGTTGTTGCTGCTGCTGCCCTGGTTCCGAACTAGCAATTGCATCAAGGTGTTCTGCTGCTGGATCAACTGAGTGACCTCCGGCGGGAAGGCAAATCCGGGGTCACGTCTCGGAGGCATCCGATGAGTTTAGATGGAAGAGATCAGAATAGAAAAGGGGGGTCTAATGAGAAAACACTACCCATATGCACATGAGACAAACACAATCATTTCACTCAATCAATCAAGCAAGGGCATACAAGCGGTCTAGAACTATCGCAAAAGTGCTCAACTACTACTAATACATGGGGAAATACTACTAATATGTGGTGGTCATCTAGAAATTTTGATCGATGGAAGACTCCATGATATCTGCTCCAGCTTCGTCTTCAAAGTCGTCATCACTAGGATCGAAATCGGTGTCGTCGATGATGATGTAGTTGTCCGGATAGGTGGAATCATCGTCTTCTCCTCCCGGTGCTGGATCTCCCATGAATACTCCGATCTTCTTAATCGGGTCGTCATTCTTCTCCAGTAGTGTCTTAATTTCCTCCTCATATTCATCGCGTGTAAACTTGAGTTCTTCCTCCAGTTCGATGATCCTAGTCTTCGCCTTCTTCAAGTCCATCATGTCTGCGCACATCTGGTTCTCTTGACGTTGAATGTGCTGGTTTAACTCATGGATGAAAGCTGCAATGGATCTATCCTTCCTGGTGCTGATCACTTCCCATTGCTCGTCTCGGTGCCCATATATCTGGTAGATAGTGTTCTTAAGATCCTTGTTGTAGACTTCTCCAGTGCGTCCCATGGTAATGTGGGCCGCCATCCTCTTGCCTAGACTCCAGGTGGGTGCTTCAAAAGAAAACTCTATGGGTTTAGAGGTTGGCGAGAACGTCCTTCCTGGAACTTGTACTTGAATCCTCCAGCGCTCCTCTTCGGGTAGGGTGGCGTTGTACGTCTTGGTGAAACTTGGTATTCCAATGTTCAAATACCTAGTGACTTCCTTCAAGTGACGTCCAAAAAGGGGTGTCTTCATCCGGTTGTGCAAACTTGTTCTTCATCTCCGCCATCCTAAAGAGTAGAAAAGGGAGAGCGGTCAGAAATGAGTAGAGAAGAGTGACCTATGGTTTATCTTAGTGGTCGTGTCCTACACTCAACGTGTGCTCTGATACCATCTTGTAGCGACCTGACCTCAAACAGTCAAGTCTCTGTGCTTTAGTGTCAACCCTGGATCGGTAATGCTGACACACACAGTAGTCGAAGGATTTATAACAGAGTAGCAATCACACACTTATTACATCGAATGTCTCAAAAGAGAACTTATTACAATAATATGGCTTGAGGCCATCTAATACGATAACAGCGGAAGGCTTGGAATATAAGTGAGTCCATCAACTCCAACGGCATAGCTGAGCTGCACGATAACGACCTAATGAACCTTACTCCTCGTCTGAAAAGTCTGCAATATAATATGTTGCAGCCCAAAAACGGGTCAGCACATGGAATATGCTGGCAATATAACACAGTAGAGCAAGAATAGAATAATGCTATCACTATATGCATATTTGGCTAGTGGAAAGCTCTATGGTTATAGTTTTTGCGAAAAGCCAATTTTTCCCTACAACAAAGGAATATATTTTAATTTAACTATCATGGTGGTTGAAACATCATTGAGAAGGTTCCTCCAACTCAATCCCAATTAAAGTAATTAACAACCCAACAATATTAATTAAGAGTGATGAGATACTTAAGATACTCCAAGTACTAGATACTCAAGATTGTCCATAACCGGGGACACGGCTAACCATGATTAGATTGTACACTCTGCAGAGGTTTGCGCACTTTACCCCACAAGACTCGATCGCCTCCGTTGGATTTCTCGCACTACATGGTGTTTGAGAAACGGATGACCGAGACACAGCCATTCAGAAACATTAACTCTCTACTCCGGGTAGACCATACCAAACATACAAACCTACTACCTACCGATCTACCTCTTCAAGAGCTTCACGTAACTTACTCAACTATGCTAGAGCCCATAATAGCTTGTGGATGCACACAGAAGTTTCTAGCATGAATCATCTCAGTTCCCTTTAAGCCTGGGTGGCGGTCCATAGGAAAATCACACGGAACCTTGGGATTTCCAAAAAAATACAGGCAATATTGGGTACCCCAGGTGCCTCAATCCACCCAAATGTTTATTTAAGTTGTCACCTTAAGCTGAACCATTAATTAACAATCTCACATCTGTCATGGATTTCACTCAAACCCAAACCACGTCTACGAGCATAGCATAGCAATATAAGCAACGCGTAGAAGTAACTCCCAAGGGTTTGAATATAACAGGGCAATAGGTTCTACCTCATCAACTACTTCCCAACCCACAAGTTAATGGTATCCTAATCATGCAATGTTTGAGGATTGAACTAATGCATAAAAATTGGGTATGGAAAGAGTATGATCAATGTGTTACTTGCCTTGCTGACGATCCGCAAAGCCTAGGGACTCGTAGTAGCACGCTTCGCACTCCGGGAATTCTATCACAAACAAACAATACCATACATAAGCAACAAGAAAAGATGCACGGGCAAAACTCAAATAAGAGAGATTGACCAGAAAGTTCAACTTAAGAACTCCGTTTTGCAAAAATAATCAAATCGAACGGAGCAATGAAACTCAAACGGCGAAAGAAATAAGATCCGTTTACTAATCTGAACTAAAGTCAAATTTTACCGTACCAAAATCTTGTTTAAGTTGATTAAACAGAAAGAGGGTCTCGAGACAAAGATCTAGGCGCTTGAATCGCCTAATTCCAACAAACGAGCGAAAAGGTAAACTGAAACAAAAATCGGATCAGAAATCGCGATGGAAAATAATCACGGAATAATCCGAGAAAAGAAAACTGATGAACAGTCTAACGAACGAGCATTCGTTATCTGTAACTAACTAGCGAAAACCATTCGTTTAAATGAACGTACGGACGAACGTCCGCTAAATAAAATAACCGGGAAAAACCGGCGAACAGATCTAAAAAACAAACTATGGTTTCTAAAAAAACCGAAGCGGTTTCTAAAAAACCCGGCGGCGGCGGATCGGCGCGGTACCTCCGGCGAGGCGGGGTTGGGCGGCGGGGCGGCGGCTTGTGGGGCATGGGGCGAAGGCGGCGCAGCGCGGCGAAGTGGCGGCGGTGGCGCGGCGGCGAGGCGCGGGCGGCGGGAGGCGGCGGTGCGGCTTGGGGTAGGGCTCGGCGGCGGGGCTGGCGACTTGCGGTGGCGGTGGCTAGGGGGCGGGGCGGCGGCTTGCTTGGGCGAGGGGGCGCCCGGGGAGGAGTCCGGCTCGGACTCTCCTCAACGTCCGTGTCGCGCACGGCGGGGCGCGCGAGGGAGGCGGCGGCGGAACGGGTCGGCTCGGCTGCGGCCCAGCTTGGTCCGAAACCTTTTGTTTAAATAATTCCGCCAAACAGAAAATAAGTCCAAGAAAATAAAATAAAAAACTAACAATGCCAAAACAAATTTTCACCGTCTAAATAAAATATTTAGGACGAGATGAACATTTTCTTGGCCCTAAAATGAAATTTTGAAAACGTGCAATTTTTCTAATGCAAATAAAATCCAAATATAAAATCAAATAAAATCAAATAAATGATTTTAATATTTTTCCTCCAATATTTCAATTATTTTGGAGAAGTCATATTATCTCCTCTCATATATTTTAGTATGAAATATTTTTGTTAGAGAAAAATAATTAAAATAAAAAATCCTTGTTCTTTATTTGATAAAAATCAAATATGAAAACCGGGAAATCCCCAACTCTCTCCGAGGGTCTTTGAGTTGCTTAAGATTTCGAGGACTGTGGAACGAAAATGCAATAAAATATGATATGCAAGAATGACCTATGTATAACATTCCAAATTGAAATTTTGGCATGTTACATGATGTAGAGGCCCTCCGTGATTGATTCCCCCTCTGGCGGAGCTCCGGAAAAGGCCCCAAGATGGGATGTCTTGGGTACAGAAGGTTGCGGCGGTGGAAATAGGGTTTCGTGGTGCTCCTAGATGATTTCGGGGTATATGGATATATATAGGAGGAAGAAGTGGAAATAGATCATTCTTGCAGGAATCATCCTCCTATATATATATATATATCCATATATATATATCCTCCTATTTGGAAGGTTATACATAGATCATTCTTGCATATCATATTTTATTGCATTTCGTCTCGTGATCCTCGAAAATCCTAAGCAACTCAAGGACCCTCGGAGAGAGTTGGGGATTTCCCCCGTTTTCAAATTTGATTTCTGTCAAATTTTGAAACGAGGATTTTTGGTTTTAATTATTTTTCTCTCCGAAAATATTTCATATTAATATATGAGAGGAGATAATATGACTTCCCCAAAATAAATGAAATATTGGAGGAAAAATATTAAAATTAATTTTTGCCTTTATTTGGATTTTATTTGCAATTTTGGTTGCATTAGAAAAATTGCACGTTTTCAAAATTGCATTTTAGGGCCAAGAAAGTGTTCATCTCGTTCTAAATATTTTATGGGATGTGCTAGGCATCATCCGGATGATGCTTTGGAAAAATAAGCCGCCTTTCCCACCCTTGATTAGCGCTGATACGGTATAATTTCGGCCGCTGAATTAGCTGATGATTGGACCACGGCATGACTTCCATCCCAACTTGCACATGTCTCCCTGCAGCGTCTAGCCAGCAACGCGGCACCACGAGCACACGTAACTCTAGTGAGAGCAGCAGCTAGCCGGCTTAGAGCACCAGCTGCAGCCCTCAGGTCCATGTCGCCGGTCACCTCATAATAAAACAGCCAGTGGACCTGCCATACATCAGCCACGGCAGCAGCGCCAATGACTTCTGGGGTTGCTGTGTTGCAGCAACGACGCTGCTGCGACCACCCCTTCAAGCACCATTGATGCACCATGACTGCACATGCGATACTCCAGCCACCTGGCTATGCTCCATTGCAGTGCCTGTGATGCTTCAGCAGCTTGGCAATGATCTGTTGTAGCACCGGCGATGATTTGCCGACCCGACTATGCTCCATCGTAGCACCGGTGATGCTCCCTTGCAACTTCATCGATGTTCTGACGGTGGACGAATGCTTCATCACGGCACTTGCTCCCTTGCAGCATCGTCGACGTTCCGATGGTCCGACGAATGCTTCATCACGGCATCGATGATGATCTCGCGGCCCGACGATGCTCCATCAGAGTGCCGGTGATGCTCCGACGGCTCGGCGATTGCAGCGTCGGCGATGTTTCGACGGCCCGACGATGCTCCATCATAGCACTGGTGATGCTCCCTTGCAACGTTGTCGACGTTTTGATGGTCCGACGAATGCTTCATCGCGGCACCGATGATGTTCTCGCGGCCCGACGATGCTCCATCGCAGTGCCGGTGATGCTCCGACGGCTCATCGATTGCAGTGTCAGTGATGTTTTGACGGCCCGATGATGCTCCATTGTAGCACTAGTGATGCTCCCTTGCAATGCTGTCGATGTTTCGACGGTCCGACAAATGCTTTGTCGCGGCACCGATGATGTTCTCACGGCTCGATGATGCTCCATAGCAGTGCTGGTGATGCTCCGATGGCTCGGTGATTGTAGCGTCGGCGATGTTTCGACGGCCCGACGATGCTCCATCGTAGCACTGGTGATGCTCCCTTGCAACGTTGTTGACATTTCGAAGGTCCGACGAATGCTTCATTGCGGCACTGGTGATGTTCCGACAGTCCGACAATGCTCCATCACATTGTCGGTGATGCTCTATTGTAGCACCAGCGAAGTTTCAACGGCCCGACGATGCTCCATCGTAGCACCCGTGATCCTCCCTTGTAGCATCGTCGATGTTCCGACGGTCCGACAAATGCTACATCGCGGCACCGGTGATGTTCCGGCGGTCTGATGATGCTCCATCCCAGTGACGGTGCTGCTCCGACGGCTCGGCGATTGCAGCACCGGTGATGTTTCGATGACCCGACGATCCTCCATCGTAGCACCAGTGATGCTCACTTGGAGCGTTGTCGATGTTTCGACGGTCTGACGAATGCTTCATCGCGGCAGCGGTGATGTTTCGGTGGTCCGAGGATGCTCCATCATAGTGTCAGTGATGCTCCGTTGTAGCACCAGTGATGTTTCGACGGCCTGACGATGCTCCATCATAGCACCCGTGATCCTCCCTTGTAGCGTCGTTGATGTTCCGACGGTCCGACAAATGCTTTGGCTGCCCGACGACACTCTGTTGCAGCTCCAATGGTGCTCCAATGGCCCGGCTATGCTCCGTTGCAGCACCGGTGATGCTTCGGCGGCCCGACAAGGCTTCCGCTGCCCGACGATGCACCGTTGCAACACCGATGATGCTCCGGCGGCCCGACGATGGTTCGTTGTTGGGCCGACAATGCTTAGGTTGCAAGGAGACGCTCCGGTGCATCGCCGAGGATGCTCCGATGGCCCGGGGATGCTCCATTGCAATGCTGGTGATGCTTCGTCGGCCCGACAATACTCCGTTGCAGGTCCGACGATGCTTCGGCTGCCCAACGATGCTCTATTGCAGCACCGGTGATTCTTCGGCGGCCCGACGATGCTCCGACTGCTTGGAGATGCTCTGTTGCATTGCCGACGATGCTTCGATGGCTCGGTGATGCTCCATTACAGCGTCGGCGGCCCGACAAGCTTCGTTGAAGGACCGACAATGCTTGGCTGTCTGGCAATGCTTTGTTGCATCGCCGATGATGCTTTGGTGGCCGGTGATGCTCCATTGCAGCGCCGGCGATGCTCCAGCGGCCCGACCTACGATGCTTCAGCTGCCCGGCGATGCTCTGTTGCATCATCGACGATGCTCCGATGGCCCGGTGATGCTCCATTGCTGCGCCAACGATGCGTTGGCAGCCCGGCGAGCTCCGTTGCAGGGCTGATGATGCTTCGGCTGCCCGGCAATGCTCTGTTGAAGCGCCGATGATGCTCCGGTGGCCTGGCGACGCTCCATTGCAGCACCTGCGATGCTCTGGCGGCCCAAAGATGCTCCGTTGTAGCGCCGATGATACTCGGGTGGCCTGGTGACGCTCCATTGTAGTGCTGACGATGCTCCATTGCAGTGTCGACATCCGACGATGCTCCGCTGGCCCGGTGACACACTAGTGCAGTGCCGACACCCAACGATGCTCCGGCGGCCCGGCGATGCTCCGTTGCAGCAACCAACTGGCGCATGCAGCAGAGGCCGTGACTTGCAGCCTACCGGTGCTTTGTCTTCGTCGCATTGCGGGCCACCGACGCGGCATAGCAGCGGCAACCTTGTAGCACCGTGGCTGGCTAGCTGGCTTGTAGCAACGCCGTTGAAGTGCAGCCCTCCGCAGCACCATGCAGCTAAGTGCAGCAAGCCAGCAAACTCGGTTCAGTCAAATACAAAGACGCACAACATACTTTCTATGCTTTACCACGCACTGACACAACAAACTGATCAGCTAATTGGACGGCACAGCAGGCGGTTTCCGTCTCATCAAAAATCAGTCGGTAGATTATAAATGTTTCCCATATTTTATTTAGACAGAGAAAATTTGTTTTGGCATTTTTAGAATTTTATTTTATTTTATAGGATTTTTCCGAGTTTCTGTGGAATTATTTAAAAACAAACGCACCTAGGCCTAGCTGGGTCGAAGCCTAGCGCCGGCCCACCACCTCGCGCCGCCGTCTCCTAGAGGGACTCCGCGCCGCCGCCGCCGACAGGGAATCCGGCTCGGACTCCGTTGCCGCGCCGTGCCCCCTTCCCCAAGGCACCTCCGCCCCCCCCCCGTAAAGCCCGCTGCCCCTCCGCCCTTGGAGCCCCACCCCGCCGCGAGCCGCCCCGACACCGAAGCCGTCGCGCCGCTGCCGAGCCGCCTCGCCGCCCTTGCCACTGCCGCGCTGCCCGGAGCCCGGAGCCGCGCCGCCGCCCCACGTAGTGCCACCCCTCGCCGGAGCCGCCGCCGTGCCGGACCTCGCCGGAGGTTAGCGCCGTTCGGTTTTTTTAGAAAACCTGTTCGGTTTTCGTTAGTCAACCCTAGTCGTTTTTTTCTTGGTTCGCCGGTTTTTTTTCCGATTTTTTTCCTTTAGCAGACGCTCATTTTAACGAACGGTTTTCTCCCATTAGTTACAGATAACGAACGCTCATTCGTTAGTCTGTTCGTCAGTTTTCTTTTTTTTCGGATTATTCCATGATTATTTCTGATCGCGATTTCTGATCCGATTTTCGTTCGAGATTATCTTTTCGCTCGTTAGTCGGAATCAGGCGATTCAAGTGCCTAGATCTTCGTCTCGAGACCCTATTTTCGCTTAATCAACTTGCACAAGTTTTTGCTACTGAAAAATTTGACCTAGGTCTAGATTAGTAAACGGATCTTGTTTCTTTCGTCGTTTGAGTTTCGTTGCTCCGTTCGATTTGATTCTTTTTGCAAACCGGAGTTCTTAAGTTGAACTTTCTGGTTAGATCTTCTTACTGGAGTTTTACCTGTGTTTCTTTGCTTGATTGCTTATGTATGCTATTGTTTGTTTGCGATAGAATTCCCGGAGTGCGAATCGTGTTATTTGGCGTCTCTAGGTTACGCGGATCGTCAGCAAGGCAAGTAACACTTTGATCATACCCCTTTATCACCCAGTTTTTATGCATTAGTACCAATCCTCAAACATTGCATGGTTAGGATGTCTTTAACTTGTGGGTTGGGAAGTAGTTGATGAGGTAGAACCTATTGCCCTGTTACATTCAAACCCTTGGGAGTTACTTCTACGCGTTGCTTGTATTGCTATGCTATGCTCGTAGACGTGGTTTTGGGTGAGTGAAATCCATGACAGATGTGATATTTATAATTACTGGTTCAACTTAAGGTGGAAACTTAAATACACATCTAGGTGGATTGAGCCACCTGGAGTACCCAGTGTTGCCTGTATTTTTGGAAATCCCGGAGTACCCGTGTGATCTTCCTATGGACCGCCACCCATGCTCAAAGGTAACTGAGATTATTCATGCTAGAAACTTCCGTGTGCAGCCACAAGCTATTATGGGCTCTAGCATAGTTGAGTAAGTTACGTGAAGCTCTTGAAGAGGTGGATCAGCAGGTAGTGGGTTTGTAGGTTTGGTATGGTCTGCCCGGAGTAGAGAGTTAATGTTTCTAAAAGACTATGTCTCAGTCATCCGTTTCTCAAACACCCTATAGTGCGAGAAAACCAACGGAGGAGATCGAGTCCTGTGGGGAAAAGTGTGCAAACCTCTGCAGAGTGTATAAACTAATCGTGGTTAGCCGTGTCCCCGGTTATGGACAATCTTGAGTATCTAGTACTTGGAATATCTTAAGTATCTCATCACTCTAAACTAATACTGTTGGGTTGTTAATTACCTTAATTAGGATTGAGTTGGAGGAACCTTCTCAATGATGTTTCAACTACAATGATAGTTAAAATTAAAATCTATTCCTTTGTTGTAGGGAAAACTATAACCATAGAGCTTTCCACCAGCCAAATATGCATGTAGTGTTAGCATTATTCTGTTCTTGCTCTACTGTGTTATTTTGCCAGCATATTCCATGTGCTGACCCGTTTTCGGGCTGCAACGTATTATGTTGCAGACTTTTCAAACGAGGAGTAAGGTTCGTTAGGTCGTTGCCATGCAGCTCAGCTATGCCGTTGGAGTTGATGGACTCACTTTATCTTCCAAGCCTTCCGTTGTTATCGTATTAGATGGCCTTAAGCCATATCTATTGTAATAAGTTCTCTTTTGAGATATTTGATGTAATAAGTGTGTGATTGCTACTCTGTTATAAATCCTCGAGTAGAGTGTGTCAGCATTACCGATCCAGGGATGACACTGAAGCACAGAGACTTGACCGTTTGAGGTCGGGTCGCTACAGATACTAGCCATAGATGCATCAATATAGGCAAACAGCACGCGAAAAACAGAATCTATCAAAAACAAAACAGTCTATAGTAATCTGTAGGTTACGAATACTTATGTAACCCCAAAAATTCTAAAATAAATTTCTGGACGTGAGGAATTTATCTATTAATCATCTGCAAAAAGAATCAACCTAATCGCACTCTCCAGTAAAAAAATGGTAGCAAATCTCGTGAGCGCTAAAGTTTCTATTGTTTTACAGCAAGATGGCAAATACTTTCCGCAAGTCTTCCCAAAGGTTCTACTTGGCACAAACACTAATTAAAAACATAAAACCACATATAAATAGAGGCTAGATGAATTATTTATTGAATAACAGCAAGGAAAAATATTGGGTTGTCTCCCAACAAGCGCTTTTCTTTAAAGCCTTATAGCTAGGCATAAGATTTCAACGATGCTCACATGAAAGACAATAATTGAAGCACAAAGAGAGCATCATAAAACACGTGACAAACACATCTAAATCTAACATACTTCCTATGCATACGCATCTTATAGGCAAACAAATTATCAAGGCAAGCAAAAACTAGCATATGCAAGGAAGCGGAAAGAAACAATAGCAATCTCAACATAACGAGAGGTAATTTAGTAACATGAAAATTTCTACCCCCATATTTTCCTCTCTCATAATAATTAAATGTAGGATCATAATCAAATTCAACAATATAGCTATCACAAAACATATTCTTAACACTATCCACATGTATGCAAAGTTGACACACTTCCAAAATAGTGGGATTAACACTAACTAAAGTCATGACCTCTCCAAACCCACTTTTATCAAAAACTTCCTAAGATTGAACATCTCCAAATATGTGGGATCTAAAGTTGACACTCTTCTAGACCCACTATCAATATTATTGCAAACATTATAATCAATCTCATATTCATCATGGGGCTTAAATAAATTTTCAAGATCAAAAGAAGAATCGCCCCAATCATGATCATTGCAACAAGTAGTAGACATAGCAAAACTAGAATCCCCAAGCTTTGGGTTTTGCATATTATAAGCACAATTTACATTAATAGAATTTATACTATCATCATTGCAATCATGCTTTTTATTCAAAGATCCATCGTGAATCACTCCATAAAGTACTTCATCACAATTTTCAGATTCACGAATTTCAAGCAAAACTTCATAAAGATAATCTAGTGCACAAAACTCACTAGCAATTGGTTCATCATAATTGGATCCAACCAAATGAGCCAAGTAAGACATCAAAGCAAACGAAAAGATGAACAGGAGAAGGGTGAATAAAACGGCAAAGGTGAAGTGGGGGAGAGGAAAACGTGAGGCAAATGGCAAATAATGTAATGCGAGGGATAAGAGTTTGTGATGGGTACTTGGTATGTCTTGACTTGTGCGTAGATCTCCCTAGCAACGGCGCCAAAAATGGCTTGTTGATGGGAGATCAAATCTTGACTTGACTTGGTGCAACCTCCCCGGCAACTGTGCCAGAAATCCTTCTTGCTACCTCTTGAGCACTGCGTTGGTTTTCCCTTGAAGAGGAAACAATGATGCAGTAAAGTAGTGTAAGTATTTCCCTCAGTTTTTGAGAACCAAGGTATCAATCTAGTAGGAGACTACATGCAAGTCCCTTGTACCTACGCAAACAAATAAGAACCTCGCAACCAACACGATAAAGGGGTTGTCAATCCCTTCACGGTCACTTACGAGAGTGAGATCCGATAGAGATATTTTTGGTATTTTTATGATATAGATTGAAAGTAAATATTGCAAAGTAAAATATATTGGAAACTTATATGATAAAAGATAGACCCAGGGGCCATAGGTTTCACTAGTGGCTTCTCTCAAGATAGCATAAGTATTACGGTGCGTGAAAAAATTACTGTCAAGGAATTGACAGAAAAGTGCATAATTATGAGAATATCTAGGCATGATCATGTATATAGGCATCACGTCCGCGACAAGTAGACCGAACCGATTCTACATCTACTACTATTACTCCACACATCGACCGCTGTCCAGCATGCATCTAGAGTATTAAGTTCATAAGAATAGAGTAACGCATTAGGCAAGATGACATGATGTAGAGGGATAAACTCAAGAAATATGATATAAACCCCATATTTTTATCCTCGATGGAAACAATACAACACGTGCCTTGCTGCACCTTCTGTCGCTGGGAAAGGACACCGCAAGATTGAACCCAAAGCTAAGCACTTCTCCCATTGCAAGAAAGATCAATCTAGTAGGCCAAACCAAACTGATAATTCGAAGAGACTTGCAAAGATAACCAATCATACATAAAAGATTTCAGAGAAGAATCAAATATTGTTCATAGATAAACTTGATCATAAACCCACAATTCATCGGATCTCGACAAACACACCGCAAAAAGAGTTACATCAAATAGATCTCCAAGAAGATCGAGGAGAACATTGTATTGAGATCCAAAGAGAGAGAAGAAGCCATCTAGCTAATAACTATGGACCCGAAGGTCTGAGGCAAACTACTCACACATCATCGGAGAGGCTATGGTGTTGATGTAGAAGCCCTCCGTGATTGATTCCCCCTCCGGCGGAGCTCCGGAAAAGGCCCCAAGATGGGATCTCTTGGGTACAGAAAGTTGCGGCAGTGGGTATAGGGTTTCGTGGTGCTCCTGGATGTTTACGGGGTATATGGATAGATGTAGGAGGAAGAAGTAGGTCGGTGGAGTCACGAGGGTGGGGGCGCGCCCAGGGGGCAGGCGCGCCTCCCTGCCTCGTGGCCTCCTCATTGATTTCTTGACGTCCACTCCAAGTCCCCCGGATCACGTTTGTTCCAAAAATAACTCTCCCGATGGTTTCATTACGTTTGGATTCCGTTTGATATTCCTTTTCTGCGAAACACTAAAATACGCAAAAAACAGCAATTTGCACTGGGCCTTGGGTTAGTAGGTTAGTCCCAAAAATAATATAAAATTGTATAAGTAAGCCCATTAAACTTCCAAAACAGATAATATAGTAGCATGAAACAATCAAAAATTATAGATACGTTGGAGACATATCATGGGGCAACTAATTGTGGTTCTGGTCGAGATGAAGATACCCCGAACAAACCCCTCCAAGGATTGTTCTCCATAGTAGCAAGTGACAATAAATTTCAGCATCTAGTAATATTTTTTCCTTACCGATTTCCACTTACCAAGAGCGCTTCACTCCATGGCAATGGAGCCAGAAAGAGCCTTGATGACCCACAGGTATAGGGGATCAATCATAGCCCTTTCGATAAGTAAGAGTGTTGAACCCAACGAGGAGCGGTAGGAAATGACAAGTGGTTTTCAGCAAGGTAGTCTCTTCAAGCACTGAAATTATAAGTAACGAGTAGTTTGATAGCAAGATAATTTGTAACGAGCAAGTAATGGCAACGGCAAACAATATGCAGCAAGGTAGCCCAATCCTTTTGTGGCAAAGGACATGCCAAAACGGTCTCTCATGATAAGCAAATTGTTCTTGAGGGTACATGGGAATTTCATCTAGTCACTTTCATCATGTTGGTATGATTCGTGTTCGCCACTTTGATAATTTGATATGTGAGTGGACCAGTGCTTAGGTGCTATTCTTTCTTCAACAAACTGAAGGAAATATGCCCTAGAGGCAATAATAAAGTTGTTATTTTATATTTCCTTATTCATGATAAATGTTTATTATTCATGCTAGAATTGTATGGATCGGAACACTTGATACATTTGTGGATACATAGACAAAACACCATGTCCCTAGTAAGCCTCTACTTGACTAGCTCGTTAATCAAAGATGGTTAAGTTTCCTATCCATAGACATTTGATGAACGGGATCACATCATTAGGAGAAAGATGTGATGGACAAGACCCATCCGCTAGCTTAGCATATTGATTGTTCAGTTTTATTGCTATTGCTTTCTTCATGTCATATACATATTTCTTTGACCATGTGATTATGCAAGTCCCGGATACCGGAGGAATGCCTTGTGTGCTATCAAACTTCACAACGTAACTGGGTGATTATAAATATGCTCTACAGGTATCTCCGAAGGTGTTTGTTGGGTTGGCATAGATCGAGATTGGGATTGGTCACTCCGAGTATCGAAGAGGTATCTTTGGGCCCTCTCGGTAATGCACCTCATAATAAGCCTTGCAAGAAATGTGACTAATGAGTTAGTTGCGGGATGATGTATTATGGAACAAGTAAAGAGACTTGCCCGTAACGAGATTTAACTAGGTATGTAGATATCGATGATCGAATCTCAGGCAAGTAACATACTAATGACAAAGGGAATAACGTGTGTTGTCATTACAGTACGACCGATAAAGATCTTTGTAGAATATGTAGGAACCAATATGAGCATCCAGGTTCCGCTATTGGTTATTGACCGGAGATGTGACTCGGTCATGTCTACAGAATTCTCCAACCCGTAGGGTCCGCACGCTTAACGTTCGATGACGATTTTGTATTATATGAGTTATGTGATCTGATGACCGAATGTTGTTCGAAGTCCCGGATGAGATCACGGACGTGACGAGGAGTCTCGAAATGGTCAAGAGGTAAATATTCATATATAGGACGATGGTATTCGGACACCGGAAGTGTCCCGGGGGTACCGGGTACATATCGGATCACCGGAAGTGGTTCCAGGCATCCCCTCGGCAACTACATGGGCCTAATGGGCCAAGAGGGGGACAGACCAGCCCCTAAGGGGCAGGTGCGCCCCATGTAGGCTGAAATAGGAGGGGAAGGAAAGAGGGGAGAGAGAAAGGAAGTGGAGGGATTCGGCCTCCCCCTTCCTTCCTTCCTCCCTCCTCCTCCCTTCCCCATTCGGAAGTTATGGTAAGGGGGGGATGCACTAGGGCCCCAAGTAGGATTCCTCCTTGATAACCCACAAGTATAGGGGATCGCAACCGTTTTCGAGGGTAGAGTATTCAACCCAAATTTACGGATTTGACATAGGGGGAGCCAAAGAACATTCTAAAGTATTAGCAGCTGAGTTGTCAATTCAACCACACCTGAAAACTTAATATCTGCAGCAAACTGTTTAGTAGCAAAGTAATATGATAGTAGTGGTAACGGTAGCAAAAGGTAACATTAGTAAAAGTAATGTTTTTGGTATTTTGTAGTGATGTTAACAATAGCAATGGAAAATTAATAAGCGGAGAACAATATATGGAAAGCTCGTAGGCAATGGATCGGTGATGGAGAATTATGCCGGATGCGGTTCATCATGTAACAGTCATAACCTAGGGTGACACAGAACTAGCTCTAGTTCATTGATATAATGTAGGCATGTATTCCAAATATAGTCATACGTGCTTATGGAAAAGAACTTGCATTGCATCTTTTGTCCTACCCTCCCGTGGCAGCGGGGTCTTTACGGAAACTAAGGGATATTAAGGCCTCCTTTTAATAGAGAACCGGGACAAAGCATTAACACATAGTGAATACATGAACTCCTCAAACTACGGTCATCACCGGTAAGTATCCCGATTATTGTCACTTCGGGGTTAACGAATCATAACACATAATAGGTGACTATAGACTTGCAAGATAGGATCAACAACACTCATATATTGATGAAAACATAATAGGTTCAGATCTGAAATCATGGCACTCGGGCCCTAGTGACAAGCATTAAGCATAGCAAAGTCATAGCAACATCAATCTCAGAACATAGTGGACACTAGGGATCAAACCCTAACAAAACTAACTCGATTACATGATAGATCCCATCCAACCCATCACCGTCCAGCAAGCCTACGATGGAATTACTCACGCACGGTGGTGAGCATCATGAAATTGGTGATGGAGGATGGTTCATGATGACGATGGCGACGGATTCCCCTCTCTGGAGCCCTGAACGAACTCCCGATCAGCCCTCCTGAGAGGTTTTAGTGCTTGGCGGCGGCTCCGTATCATAAAACGCGATGATTTCTTCTCTCTCATTTTTTTCTTCCCGAAACTCAATATATGGAGGTGGAGTTGGAGTCGGAGAGGCAACAGGGAGCCCATGAGGTAGGGGGCGCGCCCTAGGGGGGCAGCCGTGCCCCCCACCCTTGTGGAGAGACGGTGGGCCCCCTGGCCTTCATCTTTGGCAGGTATTTTTCTTATTTTCTGAAAAGTGGCTGCGTGAAGTTTCAGGTCATTCCGAGAACGTTTGCTCCTGCACATAAATAACACCATGGTAATTCTGCTGAAAACATCGTCAGTCCGGGTTAGTTCCATTCAAATCATGCAAGTTAGAGTCCAAAACAAGGGCAAAAGTGTTTGCGAAATTAGATACGTTGGAGACGTATCACTCCTACTTGTGCGCCCCCTTGGATGCTCCCTCTCCCTCTCACCTATATATATGAGGGGGAGGCGCATAGAACACACAACAACATCTGTTAGCCATGTGCGGCGTCTCCCTCCACAGATTACACCCTCGATCATATTGACGTCGTGCTTAGGTGAAGCCTTGCGCGGATCACTTCACCACCATCGTCACGAAGCCGTCATGCTGATGGAGCTCTCCCTCGACAATTTGTTGGATGAAGAGTTCGAGGGACGTCATCGAGCTGAACGTGTGCATAACTCGGAGGTGTCATACGTTCGGTGCTTGATCGGTTGGAACGAGAAGAAGTTCGACTACATCAACCGCGTTTTCAAACGCTTCCTCTTTTGGTCTACGAGGGTACGTGGACACACTCTCCCCCTCTCATTGTTATGCAGCTCCTAGATAGATCTTGTGTGAGCATAGGTTTTTTTTTGAAATTGCATGCAACATTTCCCAACACAGGCATCCGAACCAGGTCTATGCGTAGATGATATGCATGAGTAGAACACAAAGAGTTGTGGGCGGTGATTGTCATACTCCTCACCAACGTCTTATTTCGATTCGGCAGTATTGTCGGATGAAGCGGCCCGGACCAACCTTACATGATCACGTTCATGAGACCGGTTCCACCGAAAGACATGCAACTAGTTTTGCATAAAGGTGGCTGGCGGGTGTCTGTTTCTCCAACTTTAGTTGAATCAAATTTGACTGCGGCCGGTCCTTGTTGAAGGTTAATACAACAAACTTGATAAATCACCGTTGTGGTTTTGATGCGTAGGTAAGGATGGTTCTTGCTAGAAGCCCGTAGCAGCCACGTAAAACTTGCAACAACAAAGGAGAGGATGTCTAACTTGTTTTTGCGGGGCATGTTTTGATGTGATATGGTCAAGACATGATGTGATATACGTTATTGTATGAGACTATCATGTTTTGTAAAAATCACTAGCAACCGGCAGGAGCCTTATGGTTGTCTCTTTATTATATGACATGCAAACGCCATGTAATTGCTTTACTTTATCACTATGCGTTAGCGATAGTCCTAGAAGCAATAGTTGGCAAGACGACCACGACGCTACAATGGAGATCAAGGTGTCAAACGGGTGATGATGGAGATCATGACGGTGCTTTGGAGATGGAGATCAAAGGCACAAGATGATGATGGCCATATCATGTCACATATTTTGATTGCATGTGATGTTTATCTTTTATGCATCTTATTTTGCTTAGTACGGTGGTAGCATTATAAGATGATCCCTTACTAAAATTCTAAGGTATAAGTGTTCTCCCTGAGTATGCAGTGTTGCGACAGTTCGTTGTGCTGAGACACCACGTGGTGATCGGGTGTGATAGGCTCTACATTCACATACAACGGGTGCAAGACGGTTTTACACATGCGGAATACTCGGGTTAAACTTGAAGAGCCTAGCATGTATAGACATGGCCTCAGAACACTGGAGACCAAAAGGTCGAACATGAATCATATAGTAGATATGATCAACATAGAGATGTTCACCATTGAAGACTACTCCATCTCACGTGATGATCGGACATGGTTTAGTTGATTTGGATCACGTGATCATTTAGATGACTCGAGGGATGTCTATCTAAGTGGGATTTCTTAAGCAATATGATTAATTGAACTTAATTTATCATGAACTTAGTCCTGATAGTTTTTGCATATCCATGTTGTAGATCAATGGCCCGTGCTACCGTTCCCTTGAATTTTAATGTGTTCCTAGAGAAAGCTAAGTTGAAAGATGATGGTAGAAACTACACGGACTAGGTCCGCAACTTGAGGATTATCCCCATTGCTGCACAGAAGAATTATGTCCTTGATGCACCGCTAGGTGTGCCACCCCTCCAGCAACTGCAGAAGTTGTGAACGCCTGGTAGTCACGTGTTGATGACTACTCGATAGTTCAGTGTGCCATGCTCTACGACTTAGAATCGGGACATCAAAGACGTTTTGAACATCATGGACCATATGAGATGTTCTAGGAGTTGAAGTTAATATATCAAGAAAATGCCCAAATTGAGAGATATGAAGTCTCAAACAAGTTCTATAGCTGCAAGATGGAGGAGAACAGTTCTGTCAGTGAACACATACTCACAATGTCTAGGTATCGTAACCACTTGACTTAGCTGGGAGTTAATCTTCTAGATGATAGTGTTATTGATAGAGTTCTTCAATCACTGCCACCAAGCTACAAAGGCTTCATGATGAACTATAATATGCAAGGGATGACGAAAACGATTCCCAAGCTCTTCGCAATGCTGAAATCAGTGAACGTAGAAATCAAGAAAGAGCATCAAGTGTTGATGGTTGACAAGACCACTAGTTTCAAGAAAAAAGGCAAGGGAAACCAGGGGAACTTCAAGAAGAATGGCAAGCAAGTTTCCACTCCCGTGAAGAAGCCCAAAGCTGGACCTAAGCCTGAAACTGAGTGCTTCTACTACAAAGGGAATGGTCACTGGAAGCGGAACTACCCCAAATACTTGGTGGATAAGAAGGATGGCAAAGTGAACAATGGTATATTTGATATACCTGTTATTCATGTGTGCTTTACTAGTGTTCATAGTATCCCATGGGCATTTGATACCGGTTCAGTTGCTAAGATTAGTAACTCGAACTAGAGTTGCAAAATGAATAGAGCCTGGTTAAGGGCGAGGTGACGATGTGTGTTGGAAGTGATTCCAAGGTTGATAAGATCACCATCGCACACTCCCTCTACCTTCGGGATTAGTGTTGGACCTAAATAAATGTTATTTGGTGTTTGCGTTGGGCATAAATATGATTGGATCATGTTTATTGCGATACAGTTATTCATTTAAGTTAGAGAATAATTGTTGTTATGTTTACATGAATAAAACCTTCTATGGTCATACACCCAATGTAAATGGTTTATTGAATCTCGATCGTAGTGATACACATATTCATAATATTGATGCCAAAAGATGCAAAGTTGATAATGATAATGCAACATATTCGTGGCATTGTTGTTTAGGTCATATTGGTGTAAAGTGCATGAAGAAACTACATGCACACGGGCTTTTGGAATCACTTCATTATGAATTATTTGATACTTGTGAACCATGCCTCATGGGCAAGATGACTAAACTCCGTTCTCCGGAACAATGGAGCGGGCTAATGACTTACTGGAAATAATACATACCGATGTATGCAGTCTGATGAGTGTTGAGGCTCGTGGCGGGTATCATTATTTTTTGACCTTCGCAAATGATTTGAGAAGATATGGGTATATCTACTTAATGAAACACAAGTCTGAAACATTTGAAAAGTTCAAAGAATTTCATAGTGAAGTGGAGAATCATTGTAACAAGAAAATAATGTTTCTATGATCTGATCGCAGAGGCGAATATTTGAGTTACGAGTTTGACCTTCATTTAAAACAATGTGGAATAGTTACAAAACTCACGCCACCTGAAACACCACAACATAATGGTGTGTGCGAACAACGTAACCATACTTTATTAAATATGGTGCGATCTATGATGTCTCTTACCGTCTTACCACTATCATTTTGCAATTATGCATTAGAGACAGCTACATTCACTTTAAATAGGGCACCGTCTAAATCCGTTGAGATGACACCGTTTGAACTATGGTTTGGCAAGAAACCAAAGCTGTCTTTTGTTAAAGTTTGGAGTTGCGATGCTTATGTGAAAAGGCTTCAGTCTGATAAGCTCGAACCCAAATCGGAGAAGTGCGTCTTCATAGGATAGCCAAAAGAAACTGTTGGGTACACCTTCTACCACAGATCCGAAGGCAAGATCTTTGTTGCTGAGAATGGGTCCTTTCTAGAGAAGGAGCTTCTCTCGAAAGAAGTGAGTGGGAGGAAACTAGATCTTGATGAGGTAATTGTACCTTCTCTCAAATTGGAAAGTAGAATATCAGAGAAATCCGTTCCCGTGATGCCTACACCAACTAGAGAGGAAGCTAATGATGGTCATAAAACTTCAAGATCAAGTTACTACTGGACCTCCTAGGTCGAACAGAGCACGTTCCGCACTAGAGCGGTACGGTAGTACTTTCCTGCAAGTCATGTTACTAGACCATGGTGAACCTACGAACTATGAAGAAGCTACGATGAGCCCAGATTCCGACAGATGGCTGAGGCCATGAAATATGAGATAGGATCCATGTATAAGAACAAAGTGTGGACTTTGGTGGACTTGACCAATGATCGGCAAGCCATTGAGAATAAATGGATCTTCAAGAGGAAGACGGACACTGATGGTAGAGTTACTATCTACAAATCTCGACTTGTCGTAAAAGGTTTTCGACAAGTTCAAGGTGTTGACTACGATGAGATTTTCTCACTCGTAGTGATGCTTAAGTCTGTCTGAATCATGTTAACAATTGCCGCATTTTATGAAATCTGGAAAATGGATGTAAAAACTACATTCCTTAATGGATGCCCTCAAGAAGAGTTGTATATGATGTAACCAAAAGGTTTTGTCGATCCTAAAGGTGTTAACAAAGTGTGCAAACTCCAGCAATCCATCTATGGACTGGTGCAAGCATCTCGGAGTTGGAATATACACTTTGATAAGGAGATCAAAGCATATGGTTTTATACAGACTTATGATGAATCCTGTATTTACAAAAGGTGAGTGGGAGCTCTGTAGAATTTCTAATATTATATGTGCATGACATATTATTGATTGGAAATGACATAGAATTTCTGGATAGCATAAAAGGATACTTGAATATAAAAAATTCAATAAAAGACCTTGGTGAAGCTACTTGCATATTGACCATTAAGATCTATAGGGATAGATCAAGACGCTTGATAGGAATTTCACAAAGCACATACCTTGATAAAGTTTTGAAGAAATTCAAAATGGATCAGTCAAAGAAAAGGGTTCTTGCCTATGTTACAAGGTGTGAACTTGAGTTAGACTCAAAACACGACCACGATAGAATATATAGAGAGAATGAAAGTCATTCTTGATACGTCTCTGTCGTATCTATAATTTTTGATTGTTTCATGCCAATATTATACGACTTTCACATATTGTTGGCGACTTTTTATATGATTTATTGGACTAACCTATTGATCCAGTGCCCAGTGACAGTTCCTATTTTTTGCATGTTTTTTGTCTCGAAGAAAATCCATATCAAGCGAAGTCCAAATGCAATAATATTTTACGGAGAATTACTTTGGAATATATGTGATTTTTGGGAGTTGGAATCACCGCAAACGGAGGCCCACATAGCCCACAAGACACCAGGGCGCGACCCCGGAGCCAGGCTCATGGTGGTGGGTTGTGACCGTCGCGTACGTCGATTGAAGCTCTACTTCGGGCGCAAGGAAGCTTATATCTGGAAAAAATCATATTAAAATCTCAGCACAATCAGAGTTGCAGATCTCCCAGAATATAAGAAACAGGTTTCGGCCAGATCTGGGGGACGCGAAACAAAAGAGAACAGAGAGGAAGATCCAATCTCGGAGGGGCTACCGCCCCTCCACGACCATGGAGGCCATGGGCCAGAGGGGGAACTCTCCTCCCATCTAGGGGGAGGCCAAGGAAGACGAAGGAGGGGGGGCTCTCTCCCCCTCTCTCCCGGTGGCGCCGGAGTGCCGCCGGGGCTAGGATCGTGACAGTGATCTACATCGACAATCTAGCTACCGTCAACACCAACTTTCTCCCCCTTTATGCAACAGTGTAACACCTCTTCTCCCCGCTGTAATATCTACTTAAACATGGTGCTCAACTCCATATATTATTTCCCAATGATCTATGGTTATCCTATGATGTTTGAGTAGATCCATTTTGTCCTATGGGTTAATCGTGATCTTGGTTGGTATGATTGTATATTTTATTTATGGTGCTATCCTACGGTGCCCTCCATCTCGCGCAAACTTGAGGGGCCCCCGCTATAGGGTGTTGCAATATGTTCATGGTTTGCTTATTGTCAGTGTTGCGGAGGTGACAGCAGCGTAAACGCAGATAAATGGGTTATGGCGTATGAGAATAAAGAGGACTTGGTACCTAATGCTATGGTTGGGTTTCACGACCTTAATGATCTTTAGTAGTTGCAGATGCTTGCTAGGGGTCCAATGATAAGTGCATATGATCCAAGTAGAGAAAGTGTGTTAGCTCACGCCTCTCCCTCATGTAAAATTGCAAGAATGATTACCGGTACTTGTTACCGATTACCTAGGGACAAATGACTTTCTTGTTGACAAAATCTATCCACTTTTATTACCTTGCAATTTATTCGTAGTTTTATTCTCACAAAGTACTCGTAGATTTATTCTTGCAAAATAGTTTCATACTTGTTTCCGGTAAAGCAAACATTAAGTGCATATAGAGTTGTATCGGTGGTCGATAGAACTTGAGGTAATATTTGTACTGCCTTTAGCTCCTCGTTGGGTTCGACACTCTTATATATAGAAGGAAGCTACAAACGACCCCCTATACTTGTGGGTTATCAAGACCTTTTTCTGGCACCGTTACCAGGAAGCAATAGCGTGGGGTGAATATTCTCGTGTGTGCTTATTTGCTTTATCACTAAATAGTTTTTATTTTTTGTTCTAAGTTGTTATCTATCTTTAGTTATGGATATGGAACACGAAACACCAAAAAATTAGTTGTACTTGCTACTCATGGAGATGGGGAACCTCCTAAAACCCTCGATGCTCGTTATGCGAAAAATATTATGCTCTACTTTGATAATGCTAAGAAAAACCCATTAAACTATATAATGGGAGTAACGTTGGATCAACGTGAATACTTTAGGGATTATCGCTTGACACAAAAAGGGAAATTATTATGGGATCAAATTCATATGTTGCATTGGTATGCTCGGGAGCTATGCTTGAGATATGATTATACTTGTTGCTCTAGGATGAACGCTCCACACCTTCCCTTTCCTTGCAAATTTAATGATAATGAAACCTTGGCTTCTTATGCTAATGGTATATATGATTACTATGATGTGGAAGAATAGAAGAATTTGTTGCTTTTAAGGGTGCTTATGCAATTGAATATTTGTTTGAAAAGTTTGAAGATTTTGATGATTCAGTTTATAGACCTAAAAAATTTTCTATCCTTAAATAACGCTATGATAATTATAAATATAATTCCAATATTGATGAATTTATTTTGAAAATCTTCGCTGTCCGAGAAGAGACTAATATTTTGCAGGAGTCTATGGAAGAAGAAATTGATGAAATTGTGAGCTCATTGGATGAAAAAGATGATGAGGAGAGCGAAGAACAAAAGGAGGAAGAGCGGATTAGCTACGCGTGCCCACCTTCTAATGAGAGTAACCCTCCAACTCATACATTGTTTAACGTTCCTTCATTCTTACCGAACGATGAATGTTATGATAATTGTTATGATCCCATTGATTCTTTTGAAATATCCCGTTTTGATGAACTTGATGCTTGCTATGCTTGTGGCAAAGATGCCCGTATGAATTATGCTTATGGAGATGAACTTGCTATAATTCCTTATGTTAAGAATGAAATTGTTGCTATTTCATCCACACATGATAGTCCTATTATCATTTTGAATTCTCCTAACTACACTATATCGGAGAAGTTTGCACTTATTAAGGATTACATTGATGGGTTGCCTTTTACCATTGCACATGATAATTTTGATGAATGTAATATGCATGTGCTTGCTGCTCCTACTTGCAATTATTATGAGAGAGGAACTATATCTCCAGCTCTCTATGTTTCCAACACGATAAAATTGCAAGAAACTACTTATGCTATGTATTGGCCTTGACTTGATGTTCATGAATTGTTCTTGTATGACATGCCGATGCATAGGAAGAGAGTTAGACTTCGTCATTGCATGATATATGTTGCTTCATGCTCACTACTAAATGCCAAATCATTATTAATTAAAATTGGCTTTGATATACCTTGGGATCCGGGTGGATCCATTACATGAGCACTTTATGCCTAGCTTAATGGCTTTAAAGAAAGCGCTGCCAGGGAGACAACCCGGGAGTTTTAGAGAGTCATTTGTATCTTTTGAGTGCTTTTATAAAGTTTAAAAACAAAAAAAAATAGAGGGGAACTAAAAAATTCACAAAAATAAAAGTGAAAGTGAGATAGACGAGCACCGTGGAAGCGGGAGCATGCCTTGAACTTTGTTCATGCCCATGGAAACTTTGTGAATCTTGAATTGCAGAAATTTTTCAACAAAAATAATTATCCCCTTGTACAATTCCATTAATTACAAAACTAATGTGCCAAGATTTGCCTTTAGGATGAGTAGATGGCTTGTTGGTACGTGCGGTGCAAAAACAGAAACTTTGGTTGTAGTGCGTGATTTTACATTTTTTTACTGGAATGTCAAAAGCTTCTGGAATATTTTGCACAGTCTTTCTATACAAATTTTTTATTTTTTCCTAATTTTTCAGAATTTTTGGAGTATCAGAAGTATGGTGAATGTTCAGATTACTACTGAATGTCCTATTTAAAACATATTTTGTTTTTGATGCATTGTTTTGCTTGTTTTGATGGAACTATCGATTTGTATCGGTGGTATAAGCCTCGGAAAAGTTATATTACAGTAGCTACAATGCAAAAATAAAATACGAATTGGTTTGCAACAGTAATTAGAGTAGTGATTTACTTTATTATACTAACGGATCTTACCGAGCTTTCTGTTGAGATTTGTGTGGATGAAGTGATCAAAGATCGAGGAGGTATCGATATGAGGAGGAGGAGAGGCAAGAGATCAAGCTTGCGGATGACCAAGGCATCCCAAGTAAATATTCAATGAGACTAAAGCGTCTAAGCTTGGGGATGCCCCGGAAGGCATCCCATCTTTGTTCAACAAGTATCGGTATGTTTTCGTCTTCGTTTCGTTCATGTGATATGTGCAAATCTTGGAGCGTCTTTTGCATTTAGTTTTCATTTTTATTTTATGCACCATGCTGGTATGAGATAGTCCATGGTTGATTTATAGAATTCTCATTGCACTTCACTTATATCTTTTGAGTATGGCTTTAGAGAATGCTTCATGTGCTTCACTTCTATCATTTGAAGTTTGGATTGCCTGTTTCTCTTCACATAGAAAACCGTTATTTGTAGGATGCTATTTTTATTCGCTTATATTTATTAGAGCATGATCTTTTGTAGAAAGAATTAAATTCGCATGCTTCACTTATATCTATTTAGAGAGTCAAAAGGAATTAGTCAAATTTCATGGTTAGTCATAAAATCCTACATAAAACTTGTGGATCACTGAATATGATATGTTTGATTCCTTGCAATAATTTTGCGATATAGAGATGGAATATGTGGGAGGTACTAGTAAACGGTTGCGGTTAGTAAGAATATTGGTGTTAAGGTTTGTGATTCCCGAAGCATGCACGTATAGTCTCTCGTTATGCTATGAAGTTGGAGCATGATTGTAGCGACCTGACCCGAATGGATCAAGTCTCTGTGCTTATGTGTCATCCCTGGATCAGTATGCTAACGCACACAGTACTCGAAGGATTTATAACAGAGGTAAATCCCATGTATAAGTAACGTAAATACTATTACCTCAATCCAAAAAGCGGAAGCAACAAGGTTGTGAATTCCCATCAACACCAACGGCAAAGTTGAGTGCAGAAATCATAACCCTAACGTATCACTTACTCATCGTAAGAAACCTGCAACATGAGACGTTGCAGCCCGAAAACGGGTCAGTACATTGAATGTACTGGCAAATTCACACCATAGAGAATAATGATGAACAATGGCTATCACTACATGCATATTTGGCTGGTGGATAGGCTCTATGGTTATAAGGTTTTTGCGAAAAGCCAATTTTTCCCTACTACAAAGAATAAATTTATTTAACTATCATGGTGGTTGTTGAACATTGAGAATGGTTGACAGCATTCTCAATCCCAATTAAAAGTGAACAATTAAACCAACAATATTAATTAGAAGTAACATGTTGAGATCAACAGGATAATCCAAGAACTAGATACTCAAGATGTCCATAACTGGGGACACGGCTAATGATGATTAGTTTGTTATACTCTGCAGAGGTTTGCGCACTTTTCCCCACAAGACTCGATCGCCTCCGTTGGTTTTCTCGCACTACTGGTGTTTGAGAAATGGATGACCGAGACACAGTCTTTCAGAAGCATTTGCTCTCTACTCCGGGCGGACCGGTACACCTACAATCCCCTACATCTGCTAGTCCACCTCTTCAAGAGCTTACGCAACTTACTCAACTATGCCAGAGCCCATAATAGCTTGTGGCTGCACACGGAAGTTTCTAGTATGAATAGTCTTATGATCCCTTTGAGCCTGGGTGGCGGTCCATAAAAAAAACAGGCAAGTCCTGATAGACATCAGGTGCCTCAATCCACCCAGATGTGTGTTTAAGTTGCCACCTTAGATAAACCATTAAAATTATCAACTCACATCTGTCATGGATATCACTCACCCAATCCACGTCTACTAGCATAGCATGGCATATTAAGCAAACGTAGAAGTAACTCCCAAAGGTTTCATAATAAACAGGTAATAGGTACTACCTCATCTACTTCCCATCCCACAATTTAATTAGATCCTAATCATGCAATGTGTGAGGATTGATCTAATGCAATAAAACTGGGTTGTAGAAAAAGTATGATCAAAGTGTGAACTTGCCTGCAATGTTGATGAAGATGATGCGCACTCAAAACTCTTGATAGATCTACTCGTCACACTCCAGTCAATCTATCGTAATCAAGCAATTGTAACCACACAATAAGTACTCATCTAAGGCACGGGTAAAACTCGAACAAGAGAACGGACCAGAAAGTTCAACTTAAGAACTCCGGTTACAAAGAAAGAACGAACCGAACAAAGAAACGGAAAACAAACGACGAAAGAAAACAACTCGGTTCTAGAAGGTTGAAACTAGGTCAAATTTTACTGTAGCAAAATCTTGTTCAAGTTGATTAGACGGAACGGTGGTTTCGAGACGAAACTCCAGGCGCTTGAATCACCTGATTCCGATAAACGAGCGAAAAGAAAGACTAGAAAGAAGATCGGATCTGAGATCGCGATCGCGGAATAAATCCGACGAAAAGAAAAGAAGAACGGTTAAATGAACGGACGTTCGTTAACCTAGAAGAATCCGGTGATCACGTTCGTTAGGACCAACGGTCCAGCGAACGGTCAAGAGGCAACTAAACCGGAAAAGAAAACGAATCCGATCTAGGGTTTCGGAAAAAGAGATCGAAACGAAAAACCGGTCTAGAACACCGGAACGGTTTAGCGGAGAACCGGAAAGAAAACGAATCGGAAGAAATGGAACGATCTAGAAGAAAACTGATCCGAGGGAAAAGAAGAGAAGCGGCGCGGTACCTCCGGCGAGGCTCCGGCGAACAGCGGCGTAAGGCGGCGGCGGCGACGTAGGGCGGCGGCGGCGGCGGGGCACAAGGGCGGCACGGCGGGTGAGAGGCGCGGCGATGGCTTGGGCGCGGCGCGGGTGACGTTGGGCACGGCGTGGTGGCGTTGGGTGCGGCGTGGTGAGCGCGGGTGATGGGCGGCGCGGGCGGCGGCGCGGGTGGCGCGCGGGTGACGCAGGGCGCGGCGCGGTGTGCTTGGGGCTTTGGAGCTTTGGATTTGGTGTGTTTCGAGGGGGGGTGTGGGAGTATTTATATTGGGGAGGGGAGAGAAAACTTGATGTAGGGGTCAAGGAAATAGACTAGGAATAGGAAAGAAAAGAAGAAAAAGATCTAGAAAAAACGAACCTAGATGAATCCTACTAGGACTCCTAAAAGGAAACAAAGGCGGCGGCTCCCTGGCGTTGCGCCTAGCGCGCTCGCGCGGTGGCTTCGGCCTTGGCCGGCCGCTGGCTAAAGGCCCAAGGCGCTGGTCTATATTATTTTTATTTTATTTTATTTTTTAAAAAACGGTTCCGCGCTTGGAAAAAAACAAAAAGAGATCTAAACGAACTCCAAATTTAATAAAGTAAATTTTCTCCGACTCCTAAAAATGAGTCGAACAAAATGAACTTTTCCCCGGACCTAAAAGCAATTTTTGAAAACACGCATTTTTCCCTATCCAGATAAACACGTGCAAGAAAACACCGGAAAACAAAATTTGATCTATTTATTAAATCTTCATTTTTCCTAAATTTTGGGAAAGTCATATTATTCCCTCTCATATAATTTGACATCGGAAAAATATTTGAAGATAAAATAAATAAATCAAACGACCCCTTTTTTCAAAATTTGAGAAAACTCCCAACTCATATTTCATATAATTTGAAGAAGTCATTTTATCTTCTCTCGTGAAAATCATTGAGTTGCATAGAGTTGCAGAATTGGAAATATTTTTCCAAATGAAATTCAAATGTTTTCAGCACCCCTTGTCATTTAAATAAATGGAAGAAGTCATGTCATCTTCTCTTCAGGGTTTCGTGGTGAAAAGAATTTGAGTTTACGGAGATCAAAAAGCAAATATGAAAGTTTGGGAAAGTCCTTTTATTCCCTCTCATTTAACTTTCAAAAGCTTCGAAATCACTCACTTTCAGACAATCAATCAATCTATCTATTTGTTTATAACATTCCAAAATTTAGAATTTTGGGATGCTACAATGATTTATTATTGATTGTCTTTCTTATGAGTGGTGGCCGCGGACGAGGATTCTCTTTTCCTACCAATCTATCCCACCAGGGGCATGCATAGTAGTACTTTGCTTCGAGGGCTAATAAAATTTTGCAATAAGTATATGAGTTCTTTATGACTAATGTGAGTCCATGGAATATACGCACTCTTACCGTTCCACAATTTGCTAGCCTCTACGGTACCGTGCATTGCCCTTTCTCACCTCGCGAGTCAGTGCAAACTTCGTCGTTGCATCCAAACCCCGTGATATGATACGCTCTATCACACATAAGCCTTATTATATCTTCCTAAAAACAGCCACTATACCTACCTATCATGGCCTTTCCATAGCCATTCCGAGATATATTGCCATGCAACTTCCACCGCTTCTGTTTGATGACTTGAGCATTCATTGTCGTATTGCTTTGCATGATCATATAGCGGACATAGTATTTGTGGCTCGGCCACCATTCATCATTTTTCATACATGTTAAGCAAGATCATTGCACATCCTGGTAAATTGCCAGAGGCATTCATATAGTCATACTTTGTCATAGGTATCGAGTTGTAATTTTTAATTCTTTTGAGTTATAAGTAAATAGAAGTCTGATGATCATCAATTTTCATTTTTAGAGCGGTGCCCTAGTGAGGAAAGGATGATGGAGACTATGATTCCCCCACAAGTCGGGATGAGACTCCGGACACTGAGAGAAGAAAAAAAAGAAACAAGAAAAAGAAAAAGAAAAGAAAAGAAAAGAAAAGAAAGAAAAATAAAAAACAAAGAGAGAAGGGGCATTGTTAGTATCCTTTACCACACTTGTGCTTCAAAGTAGCACCATGTTTTTCATATGGAGAGTCTCCTATGTTTTCACTTTCATATACTAGTGGGAGTTTTTCATTATAGGATTAGATGCACACCCACTTAGTTTTCATATTGATCTTTCATACACTTATAGCTCTTAGTGCATTCGTTGCATGGCAATCCCTACTCCTCGCATTGATATCGATTGATTGGCATCTCCATAGCCCGTTGGTTAGCCGCGTCGATGTGAGACTTTCTTACTTTTTTGTCTTCTCTATATTTACCCCTATCGTTATACTCTATTCCACCCGTAGTGCTATATCCATGGCTTGCACTCACGTATTGCGTGAGGGTTGAAAAAGTTGGAGCGTGTTAAAAAGTATAAACCAATTGCTCGGCTTGTCATCGGGGTTGTGTATGATAAATACTTTGTGTTAGGAAGACAGAGCATGACAAGATTATACGATTTTGTAGGGATAGCTTTCTTTAGCGTTGATATTTTGAAAGACATGATTGTCTGTTGGGATGCTTGAGTATTGATGTATTTATGTCAAATTATAGACTATTGCTTTGAATCACTCGTGTATTAATATTCATGCCATGACTAGACATCTGATCAAGTTTATGCTAGGTAGCATTCCACATCAAAAATTATCTTTTTTATCATTTACCTACTCAAGGAATAGCAGGAATTAAGATTGGGGATGCTGATATATCTCCGTCGTATCTATAATTTTTGATTGTTTCATGCCAATATTATACAACTTTCACATATTATTGGCAACTTTTTATATGATTTATTGGACTAACCTATTGATCCAGTGCCCAGTGCCAGTTCCTATTTTTTGCATGATTTTGTCTCGCATAAAATCCATATCAAACGAAGTCCAAATGCAATAAAATTCGATGGAGAATTATTTTGGAATATATGTGTTTTTTGGGAGTTGGAATCACCGCAAACGGAGGCCCACACAACCCACAAGGCACCAGGGCGTGACCCCGGAGCCAGGCTCGTGGTGGTGGGTTGTGCTCACCTCATAAGTTGGTTGGAGCTCTACTTCGGGCGCAGGGAAGCTTATATCCAGAAAAAAATCGTGTTAAAATCTCAGCGCAATCGGAGTTACGGATCTCCCGGAATATAAGAAACGGTTTTCGGCCAGATCTGGGGGACGTGAAACAGAAGAGAACAAAGAGGGAGATCCAATCTCGGAGGGGCTCCGGCCCCTCCGCCGCCATGGAGGCCATGGACCAGAGGGGGAACTCTCCTCCCAACTAGAGGGGAGGCTAAGGTAGAACAAGAAGGAGGGGGGCAGTCTACCCATCTCTCTCGGTGGCGCCGGAGTGCCGCCGGGGCTAGGATCGTGATGGCAATCTACATCAACAATCTTGCTACCGTCAACACCAACTTTCTCCCCCTCTATGCAGCTATGTAACACCTATTCTCCCCGCTGTAATCTCTACTTAAACATGGTGCTCAACTGAAGGAAATATGCCCTAGAGGCAATAATAAAGTTATTATTTATTTACTTATATCATGATAAATGTTTATTATTCATGCTAGAATTGTATTAACCGGAAACATGATACATGTGTGAATACATAGACAAACAGAGTGTCACTAGTATGCCTCTACTTGACTAGCTCATTGATCAAAGATGGTTATGTTTCCTAGCCATAGACATGAGTTGTCATTTGATTAACGGGATCACATCATTAGGAGAATGATGTGATTGACTCGACCCATTTCGTTAGCTTAGCACTTGATCATTTAGCATGTTGCTATTGCTTTCTTCATGACTTATACATGTTCCTATGACTATGAGATTATGCAACTCCCATTTACCAGAGGAACACTTTATGTGCTACCAAACGTCACAATGTAACTGGGTGATTATAAGGGTGCTCTACAGGTGTCTCCGAAGGTACTTGTTGAGTTAGCGTATTTCGATATTAGGATTTGTCACTCTGATTGTCAGAGAGGTATCTCCGGGCCCACTCGCTAATGCACATCACTATAAGCCTTGCAAGCATTGTAACTAATGAGTTAGTTGCGAGATGATGTATTACGTAACGAGTAAAGAGACTTCCCGATAACGAGATTGAAGTAGGTATTGAGGTACTGATGATCAAATCTCGGGCAAGTAACATACTGATGACAAAGGGAACAACGTATGTTGTTATGTGGTTTGACCGATAAAGATCTTCGTAGAATATGTGGGAGCCAATATGAGCATCCAGGTTCTACTATTGGTTATTGACCGGAGACGTGTCTCGGTCATGTCTACATAGTTCTCGAACCCGTAGGGTCCGCACGCTTAAAGTTTGGTGACGATCGGTATTAAGAGTTTTTGTGTTTTGATGTACCGAAGGTAGTTTGGAGTCCCGGATATGATCACGGACATGACGAGGAGTCTTGAAATGGTCGAGACGTAAAGATCGATATATTGGACGACTATGTTCGGACACCGGAAAGGTTCCGGAAGGTTTCGGATATATACCGGAGTACCGGGGGGTTACCCGGAACCCCCCAGGGGGCTTAATGGGCCTACATTGGCCTTAGTGGAAATAGAGGGCAGCAAGGGGAGTGTGGGGCACGCCCCCAAGGCCCAAACTGAATTGGTTTAGGGCAAGGGGGGCCGGCCCCCTCTTTCCTTCTCCTCCTCTCCCTTTCCTTTCCCATCTCCTACTCCAACTAGGAAAAGGAGGAGTCCTACTCCTAGTGGGAGTAGGACTCCCCCTCTTGGCGCGCCTCTCCCTGGCCGGCCGCCTCCCCCCTTTGCTCCTTTATATACTGGGGTAGGGGGCACCCCATAGACACAACAACTGATCATTGATCTCTTAGCCGTGTGCGGTGCCCCTCTCCACCATAATATACCTCGATCATATCATAGCGGTGCTTAGGCGAAGCCCTACGTCGGTAGCATCATCATCACCGTCAGCATGCCATCATGCTGACAAAACTCTCATGTGAAGCTTTGCTGGATTGGAGCTCACGGGACGTCATCGAGTTGAACGTGTGCAGAACTCGGAGGTGTCGTGCGTTCTGTACTTGGATCGGTCGGATCATGAAGACGTACGACTACATCAACCGCGTTGTGCTAACACTTCCACATTCGATCTATGAGGTTACATGGACACACTCTTCCCTCTCGTTGCTATGCATCACCATGATCCTGTGTGTGCGTAGGATTTTTTTTGAAATTACTACGTTCCCCAACAGTGGCATCCGAGCCAGGTTATTGCGTAGATGTTATTTTCATGAGTAGAACACAAGTAAGTTGTGGGTGATACAAGTCATACTGCTTACCAGCATGTCATACTTTGGTTCGGCGGTATTGTTGGATGAAGCGGCCCGGACCGACATTACGCGTACGCTTACGCGAGACTGGTTCTACCAACGTGATTTGCACACAGGTGGCTGGCGGGTGTTAGTTTCTCCAACTTTAGTTGAACCAAGTGTGGCTACGCCCGGTCCTTGCGAAGGTTAAAACAGCACTAACTTGACGAACTATCATTGTGGTTTTGATGCGTAGGTAAGAACGGTTCTTGCTCAGCCCGTAGCAGCCACGTAAAACTTGCAACAACAAAGTAGAGGACGTCTAACTTGTTTTTGCAGGGCATGTTGTGATGTGATATGGTCAAGACATGATGCTATATTTTATTGTATGAGATGATCATGTTTTGTAACTAAGTTATCGGCAACTGGCAGGAGCCATATGTTTGTCGCTTTATTGTATGCAATGCAATCGCCCTATAATTGCTTTACTTTATCACTATGTGACGCCCCCGATTTGACCGTACACTAATCTTACACGCAAATGTGTACGATCAAGATCAAGGACTCACGGGAAGATATCACAACACAACTCTAGACACAAATTAAAATAATACAAGCTTTATATTACAAGCCAGGGGCCTCGAAGGCTCGAATACATAAGCTCGAATACACAAGAGTCAGCAAAAGCAACAATATCTGAGTACAGACATGAGTTAAACAAGATTGTCTTAAGAAGGCTAGCACAAAAGCAACAATGATCGAAAAGGCAAGGCCTCCTGCCTGGGAGCCTCCTAACTACTCCTAGTCATCGGCGGTCTTCACGTAGTAGTAGGCATCCTCCGGGTAGTAGTAGACATCAGTGGCGTCGTCTGGCTCCTGGGATCCGTCATCTGGTCGGAACAATCGGGTATGGGGAAAAAGAAGTAGCAAAGCAACCGTGAGTACTCATCCAAAGTACTTGCAAGACTTTCATCATATCTAAACTAAGTATGCATTTGTATCAAAGGAATGGGTTGTATCTGTGGACTAAACTGCAGAATGCCAGAAGGGAAGGGGAAAGCCTAGCCTATCGAAGACTAGCATCTTCTAGAAACCACCATCTTGCAGCAACAGGAGGGAGTAGAGTAGCATAAAGTAAAGTAGTAGAAGTGTTATCAACCTCGGCTAGAGATCCTTTCTCGACTCCCTGCGAGAAAGCAATCCCAGAGCCATACTATCCAGTTATCATCTCATATCCAAGTCTCATCACAATCCATTTCTCATCACAAGTATCCAGTTCTAGTTGTATCGATCGGGATACAACTCCAAGTGTCCGTTACCATAGGACAGGCTAACGATAGATGTTTTCTTCCCAGCAGGGGTGCACCAACTTACCCACCACGCTCGATTAACTCCGGCCGGACACACTTTCCTGGGTCATGCCCGGCCTCGGAAGATCAACACGTCGCATCCCTACCTAGGCACAACAGAGAGGTCAGCACGCCGGTCTAAATCCTATGGCGCAGGGGTCTGGGCCCATCGCCCTTTGCACACCTGCACGTTGCGAACGCGGCCGGAAGCAGAACTAGCCCCCTTAATACAAGAGCAGGCTTACGGTCCAATCCGGCGCGCGCCGCTCAGTCGCTGATGTCACGAAGGCTTCGGCTAATACCACGACGTCGAGTGCCCATAACTGTCCCCGCGTAGATGGTTAGTGCGTATAGGCCAGAGGCCCCTCAGATCAAATATCCAAATCGTAGTGGATTAGGAACGCGCGGTAACGAGCAGAGACTCACGATCGATGTGACCCCATCGCCTCGTCTCGAGTACTTGCGGCAAGGGCTAAGAATGCCCGGCCATGCCTCGTAAGTATCTCGCGGGCACCTTCCAGGTCAACTCGACTCCACATCACTCGCAATTAAGGTCGCGCGGGTACCACTCAGGGTCAACCCGTCTTTAGTCACATGGTCCAGTGCAAAGTCATAGTAACCATAGTAACTGTGTGTCTAACACCATGGGGAAAACCTGAGGAATCACCCCCGGTGAATTCCCCTCGATGTTGTCATCAAGGTGAACGTAAGAGGATCCACCCTCGAGGTTCACGTTTGATGGGTTGCACGACAGAGCCGTAACGGAAGTGGTTAAGGAGGAAATCACCCTCGATGACCTCGGCCGTAAAGCTACGCTACGGAGATCTCATCAGGAGTGATGTAAGAGGTTCCACCCTCGACACTCGATGGTAACTCTACAGAGTCGTACAACTAAGGGGGGGTGATGTGCGGTGTCGGGGCCTGGACGTCGATCACGTTGATCGAGTCAGCGAACATAAAGCGAGGCAACTAGGACAAGGTGGGGGTCACTGATGGATCACTAACCAACCTATACTAAGCAGTTTATGATAAGTAGGTAAGGTATGAAATCAGGTAACAACAATAGGCTATGCATCAGAGTAGGATCATATAGAAAGCAGTAGTAGTTCTAATGCAAACATGACAGGGAAAGAAATGGTCGATATCGGGATGCTCAAGGGGGGTTTGCTTGCCTGGTTGCTCTGGCAAGGAGGGGTCGTCGGGGATGTAGTCGTACTCAGTCGCATCAACGTCGGTCTCGGGGTCTACCGGAGAAGAAAGGGGGGGGGGAGAAACAGTAAATACGGGGCAAACAAGCATCACAAAATATAACAAGGCAAAACGCGGTGCCAGGGGTGAGCTAACGCAGTACTAGGCGATACTGGCGAAGCAGGGAAACATCCGAGAATGTTTTCCCAGAGTTAGGCATTTTTGGACAGATGAAACGGAGGGGGGGCGGTTGTAGTTTTGCTATGCTAGGGACGTGTGGCGGACGAACGGGTTGCGTATCCAGGTTTGTCTCGTCGTTTTTAGCAACTTTCATGTATAAAGTTTTTCCAACCGAGCTACGATTTATTTTATAATAATTTTAAAAGATTTAAAACATTTTTAGGATTTATTTAATTAATTAAAGCAACATTATTGTTACGCCCCTGATTCAATCGTACACTAATCATACACGCAAACGTGTACGATCAAGATCAGGGACTCACGGGAAGATATCACAACACAACTCTACAAATAAAATAAGTCATATAAGCATCATATTACAAGCCAGGGGCCTCGAGGGCTCGAATACAAGAGCTCGATCATAGACGAGTCAGCGGAAACAACAATAGCTGAGTATAGACATAAGTTAAACAAGTTGCCATAAGATCAAAAGAGGTGCAGGCCTCCTACCTGGGATCCTCCTAAACTACTCCTGGTCGTCATCAGCGGGCTGCACGTAGTAGTAGGCACCTCCAGCGTAGTAGGAGTCGTCGTCGACGATGGCGTCTGGATCCTGGGCTCCAGCATCTGGTTGCGACAACCAGGTAGAAGGGATAGAGGGAAAAGAAGGAGAAAGCAACCGTGAGTACTCATCCAAAGTACTCGCAAGCAAGGAGCTACACTACATATGCATGGTTATATGTGTAAAGGGCCATATCAGTGGACTGAACTGCAGAATGCCAGAACAAGAGGGGGATAGCTAATCCTGTCGAAGACTACGCTTCTGGCAGCCTCCGTCTTGCAGCATATAGAAGAGAGTAGACGGAAGTCCTCCAAGTAGCATCGTATAGCATAATCCTACCCGATGATCCTCTCCTCGTCGCCCTGTTAGAGAGCGATCACCGGGTTATATCTGGCACTTGGAAGGGTGTGTTTTATTAAGTATCTGGTTCTAGTTGTCATAAGGTCAAGGTACAACTCCGGGTCGTCCTTTTACCGAGGGACACGGCTATTCGAATAAATAAACTTCCCTGCAGGGGTGCACCACATTCCCCAACACGCTTGATCCCATTTGGCCGGACACACTTTTCTGGGCCATGCCCGGCCTCGAAAGATCAACACGTCGTAGCCCTACCTAGGCACAACAGAGAGGTCAGCATGCCGGTCTAAATCCTATGGCGCAGGGGTCTGGGCCCATCGCCCTTTGCACACCTACACGTTGCGAACGCGGCCGGTGAGCAGACCTACCAACCTCCATTACAAAGGAAGTTGCGTTACGCAGTCCAACCCAGCGCGCGCCGCTCAGTCGCTGACATCACGAAGGCTTCGGCTGATACCACGACGTCGGGATACCCATAACTACTCCCGCGTAGATGGTTAGTGTGTATAGACCAAATGGCCAGACTCAGATCAAATACCCAGAGCTCGTTAAGCGTGTTAAGTATCCGCGAACGCCGACCAGGGCCAGGCCCACCTCCCTCCTAGGTGGTCTCAACCTGCCCTATCGCTCCGCCACAAAGTAACAGTCGGGGGCCGTCGGGAACCCAGGCCCACCTCTACCGGGATGGAGCCACCTGCCCCTTCAGCCCCCATCTCCGAACAGTATCATAAGTAATGTAACCGTGTAAAGTATATAGTATATGCCCGTGATCACCTCCCGAAGTGATCACGGCCCAGTAGTATAGCATGGCAGACGGACAAGAGTGTAGGGCCACTGATGGAACACTAGCATCCTATACTAAGCAGTAGGATAGTAGGTAATGGTAACAACAGTAGTAGCAAGGACAGGCTAGGCATCAGGATAGGAATAACGGAAAGCAGTAACATGCTACACTACTCTAATGCAAGCAGTGTAGAGAAGAGTAGGCGATGCCTGGTGATCAAAGGGGGGCTTGCCTGGTTGCTCTGGCAAGAGAGAGGGGTCGTCAACACAGTAGTCGAACTGGGGGTCGCCGACAGCGGCGTCAGTCTCGTAGTCTACCGGAGAGAAGAGGGGGGAAGAAATAGTAAATATGGAGCAAACAAAGCATCACAAAATATAACAAGGCAATACGCGGTGCCAAGGGTGATCTAACACGGTAGTAAGTGACACTAGTGAAGGGGGGAAACATCCGGGAAGTATCCCCGGTGTTTCGCGTTTTCGGGCAGATGAAATAGAGGGGGGAAGTTGCGAGTTTGATAGGTTTGGGATGTGTGGTGGACGAATGGGCTGCGTATCCGGAATCGTCTCGTTGTTCCGAGCAACTTTCATGTACAAAGTTTTTCCATCCGAGCTACGGTTTATTTTATATTAATTTTAAAAGGATTTTATCATTTTCTAGAATTAACAGAATTAATTTAATCCTAAAATGCATTTATGACGTCAGCATGATGTGAGCATGACATCAGCAATCAAATGTGGACTTTGACTAGTCAACAGACCTCTGGGTCCCACATGTCATTCACTTAGACTAACTAATCCCGTGTAATTAGTTTAACTAAATAGATTAATTAAGTTAAGCTAATTAATTGATTAATTAAATTTATTTATTTATTTTAAATTCCTTTTTTTCTTTTGTTTTTGTTTTCGTTTCAGCGGGTGGGGCCCCTAGCCAGTGGCTCTGGTGAGCCACAGTTGGCGCGGGCGTCAGGCACATGCGCCTTGGCGTGGTCGAACCCGACTGAGCGCTACGATGTGCCGAGGGCCACGGGGCTGGCCAGGAGGCCGGAGCGGCGGCCGCGGGGGCGAGGGGCGGCGCGGGGACACGGCGGCGGTGGTCGGCGAGCAGTTGCAGGGTGGAGCTGGCGGTGAGAGAGGGCCAGCAGCAGGCGCGGCTGGAGACTACGCGCGTGTGGGGGTGGGGAGCTCGGGCGAACAGGGGCATGGCCGGCGCGGGGTAGCGAGCAGTGCGAGGCTGCACGGCGAGGGCGAGGCGGTATCAGTGGGGCGCGCGGGCGAGCAGGGAGGAGGGGCACCGAGCGCTGGGCGCGAGTGGGCCACGCGCGTGCACCGCGAGGAGGCCGGGGCGCACAAAGACACGGACGCAGCATGCGTGTACAGGGCCGCGGAGGACCATGGCGAGGCGCAGGGCCGAGCGCGGTCGGCGCGCGGTGGACGGCGCCGGCGACAAAGAACGAGGGGAGAGAGGGAGGACGGGGCTCACCGAGCCCTGTAGTTGAGCAAAGCTGACTCGAGGAGGAGTCGGGGCTGGCGCGACGGGGCGGAGAAGTTCCAGGCGACGAGCAGCGACGGCAGGGTGGTCCGGCGACGGTGAGGCCTTCGGGCGGCGGCGCATCCACATCGGAGAAGAAGGGGAGGCGTGGCGATCCGGCGATGGGCGGTTGAGGACGAGGCGGCAAGGTCTAGGGCGACGGCGTCGGAGCGATGTGGTGAGAGCCGGGCCGCGTCGGGCAGTGGCGAAATCGGGCGTGTGCCCCCCCGATCCAGAACGAGGGGAGAGAGAAGAGATGAGGGGGATCGTGGAGGGTAGTGGGGTGTCGGTGGTTAGGGTTTGGCCGGGTGGGGGATAAGGGGGACCAGGGTGGGCCGGTCTAGCGGCCCGTCGGCCTGCTGGGCCGAGGCCCAGATGGGGGGTTGTTCTTTCTATTTGTTTTTTTGTTCTAGTCTTTCTCTTTTTCTTATTTTCTTTTCTTTTCTGTTTTAACTTTATATTTCAAATAGCTTAGTTTTATAAAATACATTAGTTGTACCTAAATTAGTATTGACAAATATGCCACCACCACAATTAACTTGGCACCTAAAATAAAATAGTTTGTAAGTGTTTAATAATTTAAAAGCTTTTAAATAATTGATTTTGTTACTGTTTTGCTCATTATGGAGTTTTAAACACTTTATAAAAGTGGGGTTTCTCCACCAACATTTAGTAAGGACTATTTTCAACAAACCGAACATTTTAGTTCCAATATTTGAAAACTATTGTTGTTTGCCATATTTTTTTGGATTTGAATTTGAATCGGTTTCTGAACTAACGCGATTATCAACAGTAACGGAGGTGATGTGGCATCATTAGCAGAGGTTCACTGTAGCATGATTATCCGGACGTCACAATTCTCCTCCACTACAAGAAATCTCGTCCCGAGATTTAAGAGGTAGAGTAAGGGGGAAGAATAGGTTACGAAATTCTAACGATTCTTCTCGGTCTTGGTTGCTCTTCTCGAAGTGGTCGATCCATAGCGCTGATGTCTTCATTCCTATGCATCAATGCATCATGATGAGGTTGTCGTCCTTTCTTCAGGAACTCCATCGTACTTACGATAATGATAAGGGGTAACTTTTGAAGAACGGACCTTCAATGTCAACTATCTGAGAGATAACTCAGGGAATGTGGTGGAAAGTAACTCTCGAATAGATACTTAAGAAATTATCGAGAGTAAAGCAAGAAGGTACCTGAGAAGTTTCCAATGGCAAGCAATCGTTCGATGGCATAATCAGAAGGTGAAAGGGGTTCAGAGCAACAAGAATAAGTATTGCGTCTGATGCCAAAGTTGATGATCTCTTGGAAGGTGGCTCGTGAATTACATACGATGTCACATGCGAGGAACAACCTTGAGAACAAGGGGGTACAGGAGAGTCGGGTTTCGATCCTGTGGAACTGTGGGTTATGGGCCCGCCATGTGGGTTAAAAGTAGGAAGGGCGATGATGTCTTGCACGATCATGTAAGCAAGGTATGTCAGAGGATAGCCTATCAGTTATGTCGGCAACAACTTCAGTACCAAGGGCGAGGGACAAAGAGAACCATTTTCCTGCTCGTTGCAACGAGGCGGACCAATAGGCAAGTTCTCGTCCATCGGTGGTTACCGGAATGTCATCAACAAAAGTAACAGGGTCTTACAGACAGAATTGTACACCAAGGTGTTTTACATAAGCAGAAGAATACTACTGCTTATAAATATAGACTACAAGAAGGGTTAAGCAAACCAATGGAAAGGAAAGGTGATTACCAGGTTTAATTACAACAATGGGGAGGAAAATGTGTATACACACATATTTCAGGGGTATATCCTTCCCAAGGACAAGCAGAGCATGATATCCATGACAGGATATCATGTATAAAACTCCTTAGGTAGGGGAGTGAAATTCCATGACATTACCCATACAACGGTGGTTGGATAATTTGAGCAAGAAACATTTAGCATTGGGCTTCAAATGTTCTTGTTGAAAATCAGAGTATCACAGACATGCTTCGAGATAGCATTGACATGGTCTTCAAGCAAAGGTCAGACTTGGATATACAAAGGATTCATCATCATTAACCCAAGGAGAGGATGAGGGGGGTGGCTGATGGAATCAGCGGCAATTTATCGAGATTAACAAAGATGGATCTCCACAATTATGTGAGCAAGGAGATAACATTTGTCAGATCAAATGGTATAATGATGTATGCTCGAGGAAAACATACACAATTAAACATTGGTTGAAAGGTGCACCCGAATATGGGCTGGGTTGCACGACCAATGTCGGAATGGTGATTCAATAATCAATAGTCTAAGAATGAATGGACGGCCATTAACTTCAAAGCAAGAGGGTTGCTAGAAGGGCAGAATCCAAACAGCACCGCTCACTTGTTGGTACCCCGGTTGGAATCAACACGAGGACCCAAGAAAGAATGGTGATGGTGGGAAGTATCACCATACCAAGAATTCTTAAGAGGTGGTGAAATTCCCACGACATCCTTGACATTTAAGATAGTAATACTCCAAGGTAAAGAAGAATAATTGCTGGATAGCAAGGATCTCAAGGTATAACACAAAACACGAATAAGTTTGTGTTGGAGGGAAGTCAATAAGGTGGTCGATGATAACACAGATCATCAAGGGCAAGGATGGTATTTCTCATAATGAACTCAATTGACATCCTGGAAGAGCTCGAAATGCCGATGATGATCACGACACAATTGTTGAGAGATTTCATGAAGATGTAATCGGTCGGCGATGACATCAAGCCAAAGGAATGATGAAGCGAAAGGTTATTGAACCCAAGGGTATGACACAAACTCGAAACCAAGCTCGTTGTTTAAGGCAAAATAGTATGATGAGGAAGATCGATGTAAGCTTAGCTCATCGTCGAAAGTTGTGCTCCGGGAATAAGGAACATGTAGCACAGTTAAAATCATCCCAGTAATGTTATAGCCAAATAGGGTAGGAAGGACGTGATCGGGTACAAACTCGTAAGTAAAGAAGATTACGAAAAGTTGTTGAACCGTAGTGCAGACTCGGTTCAGTTATCAGTTTTTGAGTGTTTAATAACTCAGAGCCCGTGAAAAATTTGGAATCAGTGAGAATGTAGTACTTGATGAGGAACTCACAAGAGGTTATGTAGTACTTGATATTATCGAGGTACCATGATGCAATACTCGACGAAAGATCAAAGTAAAGGTTGGACTGGTGTATTGATCCACAAAAGACAAGTGCTTAAACTTGCCCGTGAAATGGGGTCAAAGAAGAACATATGGTCGAAACCACAATTGCAAAAGGCCGAATCCCAGATATAAGAACTTATACCAAGGGAAAAATTAATTTAAGAGAAGCTTTAATGATAAGATCTACATCGTGTTCATGGGCATGAACACAAAGTTCAAGGTCGACTCCCACTTCTTCAATGCATAACCTTTCATTCACCTCTCGTATTTTGAAAATGACATTAGTTATTGAAAGTTTTACCTCGTGCAATACCAGATAAGTATGACCCGTGAAATCTTTCGGGTTTGCACAGATTAGGGAAGGCATTAGTTCAAACCATCGGGTATCTTAGGAACATATATCACAAACTTTAGGAGTAAATAACACAAGCTCGAAAGTAGAGCATGGTTGACAAGGCAGAGGATACAATTTACCAAAGGCATTATATACCGGTGAAAAGGCTCACAAGGTTATTGGATATTAAGGACGATGTCGGATGAAATCCAACAATGGATCTGACGATCCACAACGGAGTTGATGTGAGTATCGGTACTCTACCAGAAGAAGAAAGAATGCAAGGGGATCAGCTGATAGAAACAACTAACTCAAAGCTCAATGAAACGAAATTTTATGATTTCCAAATCAAGGGATCAGAAGCAATCGTTCTGATCGAAAATGAATAAGTTCAATAGACTTAGAAGCACAAACGATCAAGGCATTGATTGGTCCAGAACCAGCTCATATCCAAATGACGTCTGAGCCGGAAGGATGAATCCTAGGATTCGACTGAGGAATGCGGGCATCCTCAACATATTGAATCAACGGACTTAAAATGATAAAGACAAGGTAGGCCAATAAGATTACGAAACTCATGGGATTAACCATAATTCAAGCAAGCGAGAATTTCAAGAGTAATAGGCTGCTCGGGATTTTTGGAAGATTGAATGATATTTTGAAGTCTTTGGCGAAACACATGAATAACTAGGAATGAGGGGATACTCGATAAGTGCGAGAATTATCCGTAGGGGTATTCAAGTGACAGAGAACAGCAAGGCAGTAAGCTCAAAGGATTCTCGGAACAACAGAGAGAATTTCGAGGTATCTCGTAATAACAAGATCAGCTGGGAAGCATCGTATGAAAGGCGAGTATACGTGGTTATCCACAGGGGTTTATCGATGGAAGGGAATTGCAAAAGCGACGCCATAAAGTCTCAAGAGAACATCGGAGAGTATCTTCAGATTCTTCTGGTGCAGCAGACGATCATCTGTAATAAGGGGCTCTCCAGGAGAAAGTATTACCGAGAACCTAGAGTCAGAGTTTGTAAAATTGTTTAACCCGAATAGAAGAGATGTCAGAGTCCCAGAGTATAGGTTGAGAAATAAAACATCCTACTACCACCCAATGGCGACGTGTGCCCGTAAGACACACAACCATGTTAGTAAAAAGTTCTGCAATGTCTAGACTCGACTTCGGCCAAGGAGTGTGGAAGGGGGATTCCTACAGGCAGTCGGCTCTGATACCAACTTGTTATGCCCCCGATTCAATCATACACTAATCATACACGCAAACATGTACGATCAAGATCAGGGACTCACGGGAAGATATCACAACACAACTCTACAAATAAAATAAGTCATACAAGCATCATATTACAAGCCAGGGGCCTCGAGGGCTCGAATACAAGAGCTCGATCATAGACGAGTCAGCGGAAGCAACAATATTTGAGTATAGACATAAGTTAAACAAGTTGCCATAAGATGGCTAGCACAAACTGGGATACATATCGAAAGAGGCGCAGGCCTCCTGCCTGGGATCCTCCTAAACTACTCCTGGTCGTCATCAGCGGGCTGCACGTAGTAGTAGGCACCTCCAGCGTAGTAGGAGTCGTCGTCGACGATGGCGTCTGGATCATGGGCTCCAGCATCTGGTTGCGACAACCAGGTAGAAGGGATAGAGGGAAAAGAAGGAGAAAGCAACCATGAGTACTCATCCAAAGTACTCGCAAGCAAGGAGCTACACTACATATGCATGGGTATATGTGTAAAGGGCCATATCAGTGGACTGAACTGCAGAATGCCAGAACAAGAGGGGGATAGCTAATCCTGTCGAAGAGTACGCTTCTGGCAGCCTCCGTCTTGCAGCATATAGAAGAGAGTAGACGGAAGTCCTCCAAGCAGCATCGTATAGCATAATCCTACCCGATGATCCTCTCCTCGTCGCCCTGTTAGAGAGCGATCACCGGGTTATATCTGGCACTTGGAAGGGTGTGTTTTATTAAGTATCCGGTTCTAGTTGTCATAAGGTCAAGGTACAACTCCGGGTCGTCCTTTTACCGAGGGACACGGCTATTCGAATAGATAAACTTCCCTGCAGGGGTGCACCACATTCCCCAACACGCTTGATCCCATTTGGCCGGACACACTTTTCTGGGCCATGCCCGGCCTCGAAAGGTCAACACATCATAGCCCTACCTAGGCACAACAGAGAGGTCAGCACGCCGGTCTAAATCCTATGGCGCAGGGGTCTGGGCCCATCGCCCTTTGCACACCTGCACGTTGCGAACGCGGCCGGTGAGAAGACCTAGCAACCTCCATTACAAAGGAAGTTGCGTTATGCGGTCCAACCCGGCGCGCGCCGCTCAGTCGCTGACGTCACGAAGGCTTCGGCTGATACCACGACATCGGGATACCCATAACTACTCCCGCGTAGATGGTTAGTGCGTATAGACCAAATGGCCAGACTCAGATCAAATACCCAGAGCTCGTTAAGCGTGTTAAGTATCCACGAACGCCGACCAGGGCCAGGCCCACCTCCCTCCTAGGTGGTCTCAACCTGCCCTTTCGCTCCGCCACAAAGTAACAGTCGGGGGCCGTCGGGAACCCAGGCCCACCTCTACCGGGATGGAGCCACCTGCCCCTTCAGCCCCCATCTCTGAACAGTATCATAAGTAATGTAACTGTGTAAAGTATATAGTATATGCCCGTGATCACCTCCCGAAGTGATCACGGCCCAGTAGTATAGCATGGCAGACGGACAAGAGTGTAGGGCCACTGATAGAACACTAGCATCCTATACTAAGCATTAGGATAGCAGGTATTGGTAACAACAGTAGTAGCAAGGACAGGCTAGGCATCAGGATAGGAATAACGGAAAGCAGTAACATGCTACACTACTCTAATTCAAGCAGTATAGAGAAGAGTAGGCGATATCTGGTGATCAAAGGTGGGCTTGCCTGGTTGCTCTGGCAAGAGAGAGGGGTCGTCAACACAGTAGTCGAACTGGGGGTCGCCGACAGCGGCGTCAGTCTCGTAGTCTACCGGAGAGAAGAGGGGGGAAGAAATAGTAAATACGGAGCAAACAAAGCATCACAAAATATAACAAGGCAATACGCGGTGCCAGGGGTGATCTAACGCGGTAGTAAGTGACACTAGTGAAGGGGGGAAACATCCGGGAAGTATCCCCGGTGTTTCGCGTTTTCGGGCAGATGAAACAGAGGGGGGAAGTTGTGAGTTCGATAGGTTAGGGATGTGTGGTGGACGAATGGGCTGCGTATCCAGAATCGTCTCGTCGTTATGAGCAACTTTCATGTACAAAGTTTTTCCATCCAAGCTACGGTTTATTTTATATTAATTTTAAAAGGATTTTATCATTTTCTAGAATTAACAGAATTAATTTAATCCTAAAATGCATTTATGACGTCAGCATGATGTGAGCATGACATCAGCAATCAAATCTAGACTTTGACTAGTCAACAGACCTCTGGGTCCCACATGTCATTCACTTAGACTAACTAGTCCCGTGCAATTAGTTTAACTAAATAGATTAATTAAGTTAAGCTAATTAATTGATTAATTAAATTTATTTATTTATTTTAAATTCCTTTTTTCTTTTGTTTTTGTTTTCATTTCAGCGGGTGGGGCCCCTAGCCAGTGGCTCTGGTGAGCCATAGTTGGCGCGGGCGTCGGGCACATGCGCCTTGGCGTGGCCGAACCCGACTGAGCGCTGCGGTGCGCCGGGGGCCACGGCGCTGGCAAGGAGGCCGGAGCGGCGGCCGCGGGGGCGAGGGGCGGCACGGGGACACGGCGGCGGTTGCCGGCGAGCAGCTGCAGGGTGGAGCTGGCGGTGAGAGAGGGCCAGCAGCGGGCGCGGCTGGAGACTACGCGCGTGTGGGGGGTGGGGAGCTCGGGCGAACAGGGGCATGGCCGGCGCGGGGTAGCGAGCAGTGCGAGGCTGCACGGCGAGGGTGAGGCGGCATCAGTGGGGCACGCGGGCGAGCAGGGAGGAGGGGCACCGAGCGCTGGGCGCGAGTGGGCCGCGCGCGTGCACCGCGAGGAGGCCGGGGCGCGCAAAGACACGGACGCGGCATGCGTGTACAGGGCCGCGGAGGACCATGGCGAGGCGCAGGGCCGAGCGCGGTCGGCGCGCGGTGGACGGCGCCGCCGACAGAGAACGAGGGGAAAGAGGGAGGACGGGGCTCACTGAGCCCTATAGTTGAGCAAAGCCGGCTCGAGGAGGAGTTGGGGCTGGCGCGACGGGGCGGAGAAGTTCCAGGCGACGAGCAGCGATGGCAGGGTGGTCCGGCGACGGTGAGGCCTTCGGGCGGCGGCGCATCCAGATCAGAGAAGAAGGGGAGGCGAGGCGGTCCGGTGATGGGCGGTTGAGGACGAGGCGGCAAGGTCCAGGGCGACGGCGTCGGAGCGATGTGGTGAGAGCCAGGCCGCGTCGGGCAGTGGCGAAATCGGGCGTGTGCCCCCCCCCCTGATCCAGAACGAGGGGAGAGAGAAGAGATGAGGGGGATTGTGGGGGGGTAGTGGGGTGTCGGTGGTTGGGGTTTGGCCGGGTGGGGGATAAGGGGGACCAGGGTGGGCCGGTCTGGCGGCCCGTCGGCCTGCTCGGCCGAGGCCCAGATGGGGGGGTTGTTCTTTCTATTTGTTTTTTTTGTTCTAGTCTTTCTCTTTTTCTTATTTTCTTTTCTTTTCTGTTTTAACTTTATATTTCAAATAGCTTAGTTTTATAAAATACATTAGTTGTACCAAAATTAGTATTGACAAATATGCCACCACCACAATTAACTAGGCACCTAAAATAAAATAGTTTGTAAGTGTTTAATAATTTAAAAGCTTTTAAATAATTGATTTTGTTACTGTTTTGCTCATTATGGAGTTTTAAACACTTTATAAAAGTGGGGTTTCTCCACCAACATTTAGTAAGGACTATTTTCAACAAACCGAACATTTTAGTTCCAATATTTGAAAACTATTGTTGTTTGCCATATTTTTCTGGATTTGAATTTGAATCGGTTTCTGAACTAACGCGATTATCAACAGTAACGGAGGTGACGTGGCATCATTAGCAGAGGTTCACTGTAGCATGATTATCCGGGCGTCACAATTATCCAGAATAGGGTTTGCTGACGTCAGCATGACGTCAGCAGTTGACCTGGTCAACCTGACAGGTGGGTCCCGTTCGTCATTGACACACTTAATTAGCAGGTTAATTAAACAGGGTCAATTAGTTTAATTACTGGTTAAGTTAGTCTAATCAGGATTAATTAGTTTAATTAATTCTTTAATTAATTAATTATTAATTTTTTTGTTTTTTAAAAAATCTCTTTTTTTTTCTTAAAACGTTCTGGGCGTGGGGCCCCTTGATCAGTGGCCCTGGCTGGCCTAGCGGGTGCTGGGCGAGCGGGTTAGTGGGCGGGCGCCCGTGGAGGCCGGACCTGGGCACGCACGGCACCAGGGGGCTCGGGCTCCACGGCTGGGCGCGGCCTCCGGCGAGGCCACCGGCCAGCGCAGAATGGAGGGGGACCGCGGCCAGCGGTAGGAGCCCCGGACGCCGTGGAGCGACGAGGGCGGCGTCAGGGCGGGGCCGGGCGGAGGCGGGGTTGGCACGGCTACGCGCAGATAGCAGCCGCAGCAACAACGCAGCGAGGGCAGTGGCTGGGCACGGGCAGCCACGCGGTGACGGCGGCGCATGGAGTGTGGGCGCGCAGGGAGGTGGCCAGCGCGCGACAGCGGGTCACACAGGTGCGGCAACCACGAGCTCCTCGGGAGCTCGGGCGCGACGGCGGGGGCGACCTACGACGATAGGAGGGAAAGGAGAGGGGGAAATGGAGGAGGGGGCCTCACCGGGCCCTGTAGGTGTGCAATAGTGTGCACGAGGAGGAGTCGGGGAGGCGCCGGAGCTCGGGGCGGCGGCGGTCGACAACAGGACGGCGACGGGGTGGCGATGACGACTGGTGACGGCGTCGGTTCGACGACGAGGCGAGGTCGCGGTCAGGCGGCTGTTGCGCAAAGGAGAGGAGGGCGAGGAGCAGTCCGGGAGGCGAGCATCGACGCGACGGGGTCGACAACGGCGGGCGTCAGGGTGGCGCGGTCGCCAGGTCTGCGCCCCCGATCTCGATCCAGATCGGGGGGAGGGAGAGAGTGGCGTGGGGAGAGTGGGTTAGGGATCGGGGAATGGGGGGTTAGTGGGGTTATAGGGCGAGGTGTGGGCCGGCCTGGGGTTGGCCTGGTGGGATGGCCAACTGGGCCACGAGGCCCACTTGGGGAGGGGGGTTTCTGTTTTTTCCTTTTCCATTTCTTTTATTTTGGAAAAATAGGATAGCTACTGTTTTGGATGAAAACAAGGCATCAAAAGAGACCTTTGTTGAATGTGAAATTTAGCAAATAATTCAGGTACAACATTGTAGTGTTGCCTAAAAAGTTTCAGGGTTAATGGAATTGTTCAAGCATTTTTAGAAATTGGAAAGGTCAATAAATATGTTGTTGGACCACTAAATACAATTCCATGGGCACTTGGAAATCCAAAAGAGGTCGGTTCCAACATGACAATTATCCAGGGATTCTTTGCCACACATTGAACATTTTAGCTTTCATGTTTCGCAAATTTGAAATTTTGACTTAAATTTTTGAGTTTGAATGAGAACAGAGATTTGGATCAGGTGAGGATTAGCAACAGTAGGAGTGATGACCTGGCATAATTAGCAGAGGTTACTGTAGCTTAATTACCCGGGCATCACAATTCTCCTCCACTGCAAGAAATCTCGTCCCGAGATTTAGGAGGTAGAGTAAGGGGGAAAGACTCGGAAAGGACAGAGCTAAAACATAAGATAGGTACGTGGGGGCTATCTCAGTGAACGTGGCATAGAGGCATCTCTCGAGATGAAATTCAAGAAAGTCATCGAGAGCAAGAAGGTACCATAAGAAGTTTCAAGCGGATAGACAATCGTTCGATGCGTGAAATGAGTGTGAGAAAGGAGTTCGGAGCATCAGGAATAGATCATCTCTCGGAAGGTGGTTCGTGACGCGATACAAAGCCAAGCATGAGGAATAACCTTAGAAACAGGGGGTACAGGAGAGTCAGGTTTCGATCATGTGGAACTGTGGGTTATGGGCCCACCATGCGGGTTAAAAGTACGAAGGGTGTTGGCATCTTGCACGTTTATGATAGCAAGGCATGTCAGAGGGTAGCATGTCAGTTATGTCGGCAACAACGTTGGTACCAAGGGTGAGGGACGAAGAGAACCATTATCCTGCTCGTTGAACGAGACGGGCCATTAGGCAAAGTTCTCGTCCATCGGTGGCTACCGGAATGTCATCAATAATAGTAAAAGGGTCTTACTGACAGAGTGATACAACGAGGTGTCTACATAAGCAGGGAAATATTACTGCTTATATAATATAGATCACAATAAGGTTTAAACAAACCAATGGAAAGGAAAATTTAATTGTCAGATTAAACAGAACAATGGAAAGGAAAATGTGTTTAAACACATATTTCAGGGGTATATCCTTCCCAAGGACAAGCAGAGCATGGTATCCATGATAGGATAGAAGTTTAAAACCATTTAGGTAAGGGAAAAGAAATTTCATGACATTACCCATACAACGGTGTTTGGATAATTGATAAAGAAAAATTTAGTATCGTGCTTCAAATGTTCTTATTGAAGATCGGAGTACCACAGACATGCTTCAAGATAGCATTGACATGGTCACTGGGTAAAGATCAGACCTTGGATTCAAAAAGGGTCCATCGGGAATTTCTAGAACATATCATGTTATTTTATCAAGGAAAATATGAGGAGGTGGCCGATGGGTTCAGGAGCAATCCATCGACATGTCAAAAAGGATGTATTCCCAAAATTTAAAATGATCAAGTTTGTGTGGGGGAAGACAAGAATGTTGTTGATGCAGACACAATTCATCGAGAGGCAAAGGATAGTATTTCTAGCCATGAATTCAATTGGCATCTCTGAAGAAGCCAAAGTGTTGACGGTGATCAAGACAAATTTTGTCGAGAGACTCTATGAAGATGCCCTTGAGCAGAAAAGGGAGGATGAAGTGAAAGGCTATGAGAACCACGGATTCGACACAAGCTCAAAGTCAAGATTGTTGTTTGAGGTGAAATGATAAGATGAGGAAGATCTACGTAAGCTTAGTTCATCGTCGGAAGTTGCTCCGGGCATAAGGACCAGGTAGCACAGTTAAAAAGTTGACATGACAAACATATAGCCGATCAGGCTAGGAATGATGTGATGGGGTATAAAGCTTCCCAGTATCAAGTACTAGGTGTAATGCCAGAAGGTAAATCAGAGTAGAGGTTGGACAGGGGAATTTTTTTTGCAAACGATAAGTAATTTTAACTTACCCAGTAAATGGGATCAAGGAGGAAATATGGTCGGGACCATAACTGCAAGGGATCCAATTTACGATACCGGAAGAATTACCCAAATGATTAAATATCCTTGCCAGAAGCTTTCATGATAAGTCCCACACCGTGTCCGTGGGCATGAACACAAGGTTTAGGGTCGAGTCCCACTTCTACAATGCATAACCTTTCATTTTACTTCTCGCTCTTGATGAAGCTGTAGTATTGAAATTTTATCTGACGAAAAGCCAGTAGAGTATAACCCGCATAACTTTTGAGTTCACATAGATTAGGGAAGGCATAGGTTCAGGTCATTAGGGCATTTTACGAACATATACCATAAACTTCACGAGTAAATAACTCAAGCTCGAAAGTAGAGCATGGGTGAGGAAGCAGGGGATACAATTTACCAATGGCATTGTGTATCCAAGGAAAGGCTCACAAGGTGATTGAATATGAAGGACGTTGTCGGATAAAACCCAACAAAGGATTTGGTGGTTCACAAGGGATCTGACGTGAGCATTAGTACTCAACCAGAAGAAGAAAGAATGCAAGGATATCAGATTATAGAAACAACTGACTAACTCAGAGCTCAAATGTAAAGGAGTTATGATTTTCAAGACAAGGGATCAGAAGCGATGCTCTAATTAGGGATGGATAGGTAGAATAGCCTTAGGGGTACAATCGATGGCGATTTGATTGATCAAGATTCAGCTCATGTTAAAATGACGTCTGAGCCGGAAGGATGAATTCTAGGATCTGATAGAAGGTTGTGAGCCTTCGCAACATATTGTATCAACGGACTCAGAATGATAAAGACAAAGGATGACAATAAGATTACTAGACTTATGGTATTAACCATAATGCAAGCAAGCAAGAAATTCAAGAACAATAGGCTGTTGAGGATTTTCACAAGAACGAATAGGATTTCGAAGATTTTTGTGAAACACTCAAACAACTGGGGATGAAGAATCTTCGGTAATAGAGAGGAATTATTCATAGGGGTATTCAGATGACAAGGAACTGCAAGGCAATACGCTCAAAGGGTTCTTAAAAGTCAGAGAATAATTCGATGTATCTTGTAATAACAAGAGCAGCTAGGAATGATTGTATGAACAACAAGTGTATTTAGTTATCCATACGGATTTATCGATGGAAGGGAATTGCAAAAACGATGGGCACAAGGGTCTCGGAAAAACATCGAGAAGTATCTTCGGTGTCTTCTGATGATCGAAACCATCATCTGGAATAAAGGGTCTCTCCGAGAGGAAGTAGTTACGAGATCCTAGTGTCGGAGTTAGAAAAATCATTTAACCCGAATAGAAGAGAAATCAGAGTCCCAGAGTAAAGGTCGAGGAGTAAAAGATCCTGATACCACCCATATGGCGACGTGGGCCCGTAAACCACACAGCCAAGTTAGTAAAAGTTTTTCATTGACTAGACTCAACTTCGGCCAAGGAGTTTGGAAGGGGATTCCTACAGGCAGTCGGCTCTGATACCAACTTGTGACGCCGCCGATTTGACCGTACACTAATCTTACACGCAAATGTGTACGATCAAGATCAAGGACTCACGGGAAGATATCACAACACAACTCTAGACACAAATTAAAATAATCCAAGCTTTATATTACAAGCCAGGGGCCTCGAAGGCTCGAATACATAAGCTCGAATACACAAGAGTCAGCGGAAGCAACAATATCTGAGTACAGACATGAGTTAAACAAGATTGTCTTAAGAAGGCTAGCACAAAAGCAACAATTATCGAAAAGGCAAGGCCTCCTGCCTGGGAGCCTCCTAACTACTCCTAGTCATCGGCGGTCTTCACGTAGTAGTAGGCATCCTCCGGGTAGTAGTAGACATCAGTGGCGTCGTCTGGCTCCTGGGATCCGTCATCTGGTCGCAACAATCGGGTATGGGGAAAAAGAAGTAGCAAAGCAACCGTGAGTACTCATCCAAAGTACTTGCAAGACTTACATCAGATCTAAACTAAGTATGCATTTGTATCAAAGGAATGGGTTGTATCTGTGGACTAAACTGCAGAATGCCAGAAGGGAAGGGGAAAGCCTAGCCTATCGAAGACTAGCATCTTCTGGAAACCACCATCTTGCAGCAACATGAGGGAGTAGGGTAGCATAAAGTAAAGTAGTAGAAGTGTTATCAACCTCGGCCAGAGATCCTTTCTCGACTCCCTGCGAGAAAGCAATCCCAGAGCCATACTATCCAGTTATCATCTCATATCCAAGTCTCATCACAATCCATTTCTCATCACAAGTATCCAGTTCTAGTTATATCGATCGGGATACAACTCCAAGTGTCCGTTACCGTAGGACAGGCTATCGATAGATGTTTTCTTCCCAGCAGGGGTGCACCAACTTACCCACCACGCTCGATTAACTCCGGCCGGACACACTTTCCTGGGTCATGCCCGGCCTCGGAAGATCAACACGTCGCAGCCCTACCTAGGCACAACAGAGAGGTCAGCACGCCGGTCTAAATCCTATGGCGCAGGGGTCTGGGCCCATCACCCTTTGCACACCTGCACGTTGCGAACGAGGCCGGAAGCAAAACTAGCCCCCTTAATACAAGAGCAGGCTTATGGTCCAATCCGGCGCGCGCTGCTCAGTCGCTGATGTCACGAAGGCTTCGGCTGATACCACAACGTCGGGTGCCCATAACTGTCCCCGCGTAGATGGTTAGTGCGTATAGGCCAGAGGCCCATCAGATCAAATATCCAAATCATAGTGGATTAGGAACGTGCAGTGACGAGCAGAGACTCACGATCGATGTGACCCTGTCGCCCCGTCTCGAGTACTTGCGGCAAGGGCTAAGAATGCCCGGCCACGCCTCGTAAGTATCTCGCGGGCACCTTCCAGGTCAACCCGACTCCACATCACTCGCAATTAAGCTCGCGCGGGTACCACTTAGGGTCAACCCGTCTTTAGTCACATGGTTCAGTGCATAGTCATAGTAACCATAGTAACTGTGTGTCTAACACCAAGGGGAAAACCCGAGGAATCACCCCCGGTGAATTCCACTCGATGTTGTCATCAAGGTGAATGTAAGAGGATCCACCCTCGAGGTTCACGTTTGATGGGTTGCACGACAGAGCCGTAACGGAAGTGGTTAAGGAGGAAATCACCCTCGATGACCTCGACCGTAAAGCTACACTACGGAGATCTCATCAGGAGTGATGTAAGAGGTTCCACCCTCGATACTCGATGGCAACTCTGCAGAGTCGTACAACTAAGGGGGGCAGTGATGTGCGGTGTCGGGGCCTGGACGTCGATCACGTTGATCGAGTCATCGAACATAAAGCGAGGCAACTAGGACAAGGTGGGGGTCACTGATGGATCACTAACCAACCTATACTAAGCAGTTTATGATAAGAAGGTAAGGTATGAAATCAGGTGACAACAATAGGCTATGCATCAGAGTAGGATCATATAGAAAGCAGTAGCGGTTCTAATGCAAGCATGAGAAGGAAAGAAATGGTCGATATCGGAATGCTCAAGGGGGGTTTGCTTGCCTGGTTGCTCTGGCAAGGAGGGGTCGTCGGGGATGTAGTCATACTCAGTCGCATCAAGGTCGGTCTCGGGGTCTACCGGAGAAGAAGGGGGGAGAAACAGTAAATACGGGGCAAACAAGCATCACAAAATATAACAAGGCAAAACGTCGTGCCAGGGGTGAGCTAATGCAGTACTAGGCGATACTGGCGAAGCGGGGAAACATCCGAGAAAGTTTTCCCAGAGTTAGGCATTTTCGGACAGATGAAACGGAGGGGGACGGTTGTAGGTTTGCTATGCTAGGGACGTGTGGCGGACAAACGGGTTGCGTATCCGGGTTCGTCTCGTCGTTCTGAGCAACTTTCATGTATAAAGTTTTTCCAACCGAGCTACGGTTTATTTTATAATAATTTTACAAGATTTAAAACATTTTTAGGATTTATTTAATTAATTAAAGCAACATTATCCAGAATAGGGTTTGCTGATGTCAGCATGACGTCAGCAGTTGACCTGGTCTACCTGACAGGTGGGTCCCGTTCATCATTGACACACTTAATTAGTAGGTCAATTAAATAGGATCAATTAGTTGAATTAGTGGTTAAGTTAATCTAATCAGGATTAATTAGTTTAATTAATTCTTTAATTAATTAATTAACATTAATTAATTATTAATTTTTTATTTTTTAAAAAAATCTTTTTTTTTCTTAAAACGTTCTGGCGTGGGGTCCTTGATCAGTGGCCCTGGCTGGCCTAGCGGGCGCTGGGCGAGCGGGTTAGTGGGCGGGCGCCCGTGGAGGCCGGACCTGGGCACGCACGGCACCAGGGGGCTCGGGCTCCACGGCTGGGCGCGGCCTCCGGCGAGGCCACCGGGCAGCGCAGAATGGAGGGGGACCGCGCCCAGCGGCAGGAGCCCCGGACGCCGTGGAGCGACGAGGGCGGCGTCAGGGCGTGGCCAGGCGGAGGTGGAGTTGGCACGGCTGCGCGCGGACAGCAGCCACAGCAACAACGCAGCGAGGACAGTGGCTGGGCACGGGCGGCCAACGCGGTGACGGCGGCGCATGGAGTGTGGGCGCGCAGGGAGGTGGCCAGCACGCGACAGCGGGTCACACAGGTGCGGCAACCACGAGCTCCTCGGGAGCTCGGGCGCGACGGCGGGGGCGACCTACGGCGACAGGAGGGAAAGGAGAGGGGGGAAATGGAGGACGGGGCCTCACCGGGCCTTGTAGGTGTGTAATAGTGTGCGCGAGGAGGAGTCGGGGAGGCGCTGGAGCTCGGGGCGGCGGCGGTCGACGACGGGACGGCGACGGGGTGGCGATGACGACTGGCGACGGTGTCGGTTCGACGATGAGGCGAGGTCGCGGTCAGGCGGGTGTTGCGCAAAGGAGGGGAGGGCGAGGAGCAGTCCGGGAGGCGAGCATCGACGCGACGAGGTCGACAACGGCGGCCGTCAGGGCGGCGCGGTCGCCAGGTCTGCGCCCCCGATCTCGATCCAGATCGGGTGGAGGGAGAGAGTGGCGTGGGGAGAGGGGAGCTCCTGGTCGGCGCCGTTAGCGCCGATTAGAGAAACTGGCGCTCGCAGGGGCGCGTAATGGGCCGGCCCATTTGTTTTTCCCTTTCTGCCAGAAACTGCAAAAATTATACGCGGGTAACAAGACTTGAACACTAGACCTCACGAACCACTTACGGGTGCACCAACCACCACGCCATGATAAGACATATGCTTATTATCTTCGTCTGCTTCCTTTTATTCTTTCTGCAGCTCACGAACCTCACACCCTTCTGCAAACTGTTTTTTTAATCTTTTTTTCTCTTTTTATGTAATGGTTTTGTTCGCCTTCTTTTTTCCTTTTTTGCTAAATACGTGCAAAATGCATGAGTTTTTTAAATTTTGAAAACAAAAATCATTGGTTTTTTTAAAAGTTCATCGAATCTGAAAAAATGTTCATCAAATTTGAGAAAAGTTCATCAAAACTGGAAAAGGTTCATCGAATCTGAGAAAAAGTTCATCGAATCTGAAATGAAAATCATCCATTTTCAAAAAAAAATCATTGGATTTGAAAAAAAAGTTCATCAAATTTGAAAAAATAGTTTAATGGATTTCAAAAAAGTTCATCAAATTTGGAAAAGTTCTTTGGATTTCAAAAAAAGTTCATCGGATTTCAAAAAAAGTTCATCAAATTTGAAAAAAGTTCTGCGGATTTGGAAAAAGTTCATCGGATTTGAAAAAAAGTTCATCGGATTTGAAAAAAAGTTCATCAAATTTAGAAAAAGTTCATCGAATTTGGAAAAAGTTCATGAAACTTGAAAAAATAGTTCATCGGATTTGAATAAAGGTTCATCGAATTTGGAAAAAGTTCATCAAATTTGAAAAAAGTTCATCGGATTTGAAAAAAAGTTCATCAAATTTGAAAAAAGTTCGTCAAATTTGAAAAAAGTTCATCCAATTTGAAAAAAGTTCATCCAATTTGGAAAAATAGTTCATCAGATTTGAAAAAAAGTTCATCAAATTTGGCAAAAATTTAGAAAATTTGGAAAAATAAGTTCAACGATTTTTAAAAAAAATCAACGCTTTTTAAAGAAGTTCATTGATTGTGAAAAAAGTTCGTCGAATATGAAACAAAGTTCGTGAATTTAGAAAAAAAGATTTATGAATCTTTGCATTAAAGAAAACAAAAAAGGATCATAAAAAACAAGAAAAAGAATTAAAACCAAATTGAAAATGCAATAAAGAAGAAAAGTAAAGGAATCTTGTATGAAAGGTTGGATGGCCGTATGGCTAGAGCGTAGGGCTAACACCCGAGGGGTCGCAGGTTCGATTCCATCGCTGGCCACCCCTTTTTCACCAGTTTTTACAGGAACGCATAAGGGAACTGGGCCGGCCCAAATTGCGGCAAGGGGGTGCGCTGCAGGCGCCCGTTAGCAAAATGGCCTATAACGGGCGCCTGTAGCGCCAAATAGGGTTTGCCTGGGGAGAGTGGGTTAGGGATCGGGGAGTGGGGGGTTAGTGGGGTTATAGGGCGAGGTGTGGGCCGGCCTGGGGTTGGCCTGGTGGGATGGCCAACTGGGCCACGAGGCCCACTTGGGGAGGGGGGTTTCTGTTTTTTCCTTTTCCATTTCTTTTATTTTGGAAAAATAGGATAGCTACTGTTTTGGATGAAAACAAGGCATCAAAAGAGACCTTTGTTGAATGTGAAATTTAGCAAATAATTCAGGTACAACATTGTAGTGTTGCCTAAAAAGTTTCAGGGCCAATGGAATTGTTCAAGCATTTTTAGAAATTGGAAAGGTCAATAAATATGTTGTTGGACCACCAAATACAATTCCATGGGCACTTGGAAATCCAAAAGAGGTCGGTTCCAACATGACAATTATCCAGGGATTCTTTGCCACACATTGAACATTTTAGCTTTCATGTTTTGCAAATTTGAAATTTTGACTTAAATTTTTGAGTTCGAATGAGAACAGAGATTTGGATCAGGTGAGGATTAGCAACAGTAGGAGTGATGACCTGGCACAATCAGCAGAGGTTATTGTAGCTTAATTACCCGGGCATCACACACTAAGCAGTAGCGGTAGTCGTCGAAGCAATAGTTGGTGAGACAACAACGATGCTACGATGGAGATCAAGGTGTCGCGCCGGTGAAGATGGTGATCATGGCGGTGCTTCGGAGATGGAGATCACAAGTACAAGATGATGATGGCCATATCATATCACTTATATTGATTCCATGTGATGTTTATCCTTTATGCATCTTATTTTGCTTTGTTTGACGGTAGCATTATAAGATGATCTCTCACTAAATTTCAAGGTAAAAGTGTTCTCCCTGGGTATGCACCATTGCCAAAGTTCGTCGTGCCGACACACCACATGATGATCGGGTGTGATAAGCTCAACATTCATCTACAACGGGTGCAAGCCAGTTTTGCACACGCATACTACTCGGGTTAAACTTGACGAGCCTAGCATATGCAGATACGCCTCGAAACACTGAGACCGAAAGGTCGAGCGTGAATCATATAGTAGATATGATCAACATAGTGATGTTCACCATTGAAAACTACTCCATTTCACGTGATGATCGGCTATGGTTTAGTTGATTTGGATCACGTGATCACTTAGATGATTAGACAGATGTCCATCTAAGTGGGAGTTCTTAAGTTATATGATTAATTGAACTTAAATTTATCATGAACTTAGTACCTGATAGTATTTAGCTTGTCTATGTTGTTGTAGATAGATGGCTCGTGCTATTGTTCCGTTGAATTTTAATGCGTTCCTTCAGAAAGCAAAGTTGAAAGATGATGGTAGCAATTACACGGACTGGGTGCATAAATTGAGGATTATCCTCATTGCTACACCGAAGAATTACGTCCTAGAAGCACCGCTGGGTGCCAGGCCTGTTGTAGATGCTGTTGATGACGTTAAGCACGTCTGGCAGAGTAAAGCTGATGACTACTCGATAGTTCAGTGTGCCATGCTTTACGGCTTAGAACCGGGACTTCAATGACGTTTTGAATGTCATGGAGCATATGAGATGTTCCAGGGGTTGAAGTTAATATTTCAAGAAAATGCCCGGATTGAGAGATATGAAGTCTCCAATAAGTTATATAGCTGCAAGGGAGGAGAGTAGTTCTGTCAGTGAACATATACTCAAAATGTCTGGGTATCATAATCACTTGAATGAACTGGGAGTTAATCTTCCTATTGATAGTTTCATTGACAGAGTTCTTCAATCCACTGCCAACAAGCTACAAAAGCTTCGTGATGAACTATAATATGCAAGGGGTGAATAAAACAATTCCCAAGCTCTTCGCGACGCTAAAGGCTGTGGAGGTAGAACTCAAAAAGGAGCATCAAGTGTTGATGGTTAACAAAACCACCGGTTTCAAGAAAAAGGGTAAAGGGAAGAAGAAGGGGAACTTCAAGAAGAACAGCAAACAAGTTGCTGCTCAGGAGAAGAAACCCAAGTCTGGACTTAAGCGTGAGACTGAGTGCTTCTACTGCAAACAGACTGGTCACTGGAAGCGGAACTGCCCCAAGTATTTGGCGGATAAGAAGGATGGCAAGGTGAACAAAGGTATATGTGATATACATGTTATTGATGTGTACCTTACTAGAGCTAGTAGTAGCACCTGGGTATTTGATACTAGTTCTGTTGCTAATATTTGCAACTCGAAACAGGGACTACGGATTAAGCGAAGACTGGCTAAGGACGAGGTGACGATGGGTGTGGGAAATGGTTCCAAAGTCGATGTGATCGCCATCGGCATGCTACCTCTACATCTACCTTCGGGATTAGTTTTAGACCTAAATAATTGTTATTTGGTGCCAGTGTTAAGCATGAACACTATATCTGGATCTTGTTTGATGCAAGACGATTATTCATTTAAATCTGAGAATAATGGTTGTTCTATTTATATGAGTAATATCTTTTATGGTCATGCACCCTTGAAGAATGGTCTATTTGTGTTAAATCTTGATAGTAGTGACACACATATTCATAATGTTGAAGACAAAATACGCAGAGTTGATAATGATAGTGCAACTTTTCTGTGGCACTGCCGTTTGGGTCATATTGGTGTAAAGCGCATGACGAAACTCCATACTGATGGACTTTTGGAATCACTTGATTATGAATCACTTGGTACTTGCGAACCATGCCTCATGGGCAAGATGACTAAAACACCGTTCCCCGGAACAATGGAGCGAGCAACAGATTTGTTGGAAATCATACATGCTGATGTATGTGGTCCAATGAATATTGAGGCTCGCGGCAGGTATCGTTATTTTCTCACCTTCACAGATGATTTGAGCAGATATGGGTATATCTACTTAATGAAACATAAGTCTGAAACATTTGAAAATTTCAAAGAATTTCAGAGTGAAGTGGAAAATCATCATAACAAGAAAATAAAGTTTCTACGATCTGATCATGGAGGGGAATATTTGAGTTACGAGTTTGGTCTACATTTGAAACAATGCGGAATAGTTTCGCAACTCACGCCACCCGGAACACCACAGCGTAATGGTGTGTCCGAACGTCGTAATCGCACCTTACTAGATATGGTGCGATCTACGATGTCTCTTACTTATTTACCGCTATCGTTTTGGGGTTATGCTTTAGACACGGCTGCATTCATGTTAAATAGGGCACCAGCTAAATCCTTTGAGAAGACTCCTTATGAACTATGGTTTGGCAAGAAACCAAAGTTGTCATTTCTTAAAGTTTGGGGCTGCGATGCTTATGTGAAAAAGCTTCGACCTGATAAGCTCGAACACAAGTCAGAGAAATGTTTCTTCATAGGATGCCCAAAAGAAACAGTTGGGTACACCTTCTATCACAGATCTGTAGGCAAGACTTTTATTGCTAAGAATGGATCCTTTCTAGAGAAGAAGTTTCTCTCGAAAGAAGTGAGTGGGAGGAAAGTAGAACTTGATGAGGTAACTGTACCTGCTCCCTTATTACAAAGTAATTCATCACAGAAACCGGTTCCTGTGACACCTACACCAATTAGTGAGGAAGCTAATGATGATGATCATGAAACTTCAGATCAAGTTACTACCGAACCTCGTAGGTCAACCAGAGTAGGATCCGCACCAGAGTGGTATGGTAATCCTGTTCTGGAGGTCATGTTGCTAGACCATGACGAAGCTACGAACTATGAGGAAGCGATGATGAGCCCAGATTCCGCAAAATGGCTTGAGGCCATGAAATCTGAGATGGGATCCATGTATGAGAACAAAGTGTGGACTTTGGTTGACTTGCCCGATGATCGGCAAGCCATCGAGAATGAATGGATCTTCAAGAAGAAGATTGACGCTGACGATAATGTTACTGTCTACAAAGCTCGACTTGTTGCGAAAGGTTTTCGACAAGTTCAAGGAGTTGACTATGATGAGACCTTCTCACCCGTAGAGAAGCTTAAGTCCGTTCGAATCATGTTAGCTATTGCCGCATTTTATGATTATGAAATTTGGCAAATGTGTGTAAAGACTGCATTCCTGAATGGATTTCTGGAATAAGAGTTGTACTCCCTCCGGTCCTATTTACTCTGCATATTAGAATTCTCTGAAGTCAAACTTCACAAAGTTTGACCGTATTTATATGAAAAAATATCAATATATGTCATGCTAAAGTTATACAATATGAAACTTTAAGTCATGACACATCTATTGATATTGATTTCAGATTGTGAATGTTGGTACTTTTTTCTATAAAGTTGGTCAAACTTTACGAGGCTTGACTTCAATCAAATCTTATATGCGAACTAAAAAGGACCGGAGGGAGTATATGATGCAACCTGAAGGTTTTATCGATCCAAAAGGTACTAATAAGGTTTGCAAGCTCCAGCGATCAATTTATGGACTGGTGCAAGACTCTCGGAGTTGGAATAAACGCTTTGATAGTGTGATCAAAGCATATGGTTTTATACAGACTTTTAGAGAAGCCTGTATTTACAAGAAAGTAAGTGGGAGCTCTGTAGCATTTCTAATATTATATGTGGATGACATATTGTTGATTGGAAATGATATAGAATTTCTGGATAGCATAAAAGGATACTTGAATAAGAGTTTTCCAATGAAGGACCTCGGTGAAGCTGCTTACATATTGGGCATCAAGATCTATAGAGATAGATCAAGACACTTAATTGGACTTTCACAAAGCACATACCTTGACAAAGTTTTGAAGAAGTTCAAAATGGATCAGGCAAAGAAAGGGTTCTTGCCTGTATTACAAGGTGTGAAGTTGAGTGAGCTCAATGCCCGACCACTACAGAAGATAGAGAGAAAATGAAAGATGTTCCCTATGCTTCAGCCATACGCTCTATCATTTATGCAATGTTGTGTACCAGAACTGATGTGTGCCCTTCTATTAGTTTAGCAGGGAGGTACCAAAGTAATCCAGGAGTGGATCACTAGAAAGCGGTCAAGAACATCCTGAAGTACCTGAAAAGGACTAAGGATATGTTTCTCGTTTATGCAGGTGATAAAGAGCTCATCGTAAATGGTTACGTTGATGCAAGCTTTGACACTGATCTGGACCATTCTAAATCACAAACCGGATACATGTTTATATTGAACAGTGGAGCTGTCAGTTGGAGCAGTTCTAAACAGAGCATCGTGGCGGGATCTACATGTGAAGTGGAGTACATTGCTGCTTCGGAAGAAGCGGATGAAGGAGTCTGGATGAGGTAGTTCATATCCGATCTAGTTGTCGTACCTAGTGCATTGGGTCCAATGATAATCTTTTGTGACAATACTGGTGCAATTCCCTTGGCAAAGGAATCCAGATTTAACAAGAGAACCAAGCACATCAAGAGACGCTTCAACTCCATCCGAGATCAAGTCCAGGTGGGAGACATAGAGATTTGCAAGATACATACGGATCTTAATGTTGCAAACCCGTTGACTAAGCCTCTTCCACGAGCAAAACATGATCAGCACCAAGGCTCCATGGGTGTTAGAATCATTACTGTGTAATCTAGATTATTGACTCTAGTGCAAGTGGGAGACTGAAGGAAATATGACCTAGAGGCAATAATAAAGTTATTATTTATTTCCTTATATCATGATAAATGTTTATTATTTATGCTAGAATTGTATTAACCGGAAACATGATACATGTGTGAATACATAGACAAACAGAGTGTCACTAGTATGCCTCTACTTGACTAGCTCGTTGATCAAACATGGTTATGTTTCCTAGCCATAGACATGAGTTTTCATTTGATTAACGGGATCACATCATTAGGAGAATGATGTGATTTATTGACCCATTCCGTTAGCTTAGCACTTGACCGTTTAGTATGTTGCTATTACTTTCTTCATGACTTATACATGTTCCTATGACTATGAGATTATGCAACTCCTGTTTACTGGAGGAACACTTTGTGTGCTACCAAACGTCACAATGTAACTGGGTGATTATAAAGGTGCTCTACAGGTGTCTCCGAAGGTACTTCTTGACTTGGCGTATTTCGAGATTAGGATTTGTCACTCCGATTGTCGGAGAGGTATCTCTGGGCCCACTCGGTAATGCACATCACTATAAGCCTTGCAAGCATTGTAACTAATGAGTTAGTTGCGAGATAATGTATTATGTAACAAGTAAAGAGACTTGCCGGTAACAAGATTGAACTAGGTACTGAGATACCGACGATCAAATCTCGGGCAAGTAACATACCAATGACAAGGGAACAACATATGTTGTTATGCGGTTTGACCGATAAAGATCTTCGTAGAATATGTGGGAGCCAATATGAGCATCCAGGTTCCACTATTGGTTATTGACCGGAGACGTGTCTCGGTCATGTCTATATAGTTCTCCAACCCGTAGGGTCCGCACGCTTAAAGTTCGGTGATGATCGGTATTATGTTTTTTTGTGTTTTGATGTACCGAAGGTAGTTCGGAGTCCCGGATATGATCACGGACATGACGAGGAGTGTCGAAATGGTCGACACATAAAGATCGATATATTAGACGACTATGTTCGGACACCGGAAAGGTTCCGGAAAGTTTCGGACATATACCGAAGTAACGGGGGGTTACCGGAACCCCCCAGGGGCCTTAATGGGCCTACATGGGTCTTAGTGGAAATAGAGGGCAGTTGGGGGAGTGTGGGGTGCACCCCCCAAGGCCCAAACAGAATTGGTTTAGGGGAAGGGGGTCGGCCCCCTCTTTCCTTCTCCTCCTCTCCCTTTCCTTTCCCCGCTCCTACTCCTACTAGGAAAAGGAGGAGTCCTACTCCTAGTGGGAGTAGGACTCCCCCTCTTGGCGCGCCTCTCCCTGGCCGGCCACCTTCCCCCTTTGCTCCTTTATATACGGGGTGGGGGGGGCAGGGGGCACCCCATAGACACAATAATTGATCATTGATCTCTTAGCCGTGTGCGGTGCCCCCCTCCACCATAATCCACCTCGATCATATCGTAGAAGTGCTTAGGCGAAGCCCTGCGTCGGTAGCATCATCATCATCGTCACCACGCTGTCGTGCTGACGAAACTCTCCTGTGAAGCTTTGCTGGATCGGAGCTTGCGAGACGTCATCGAGTTGAACGTGTGCAAAACTCGGAGGTGTCGTGCGTTCGGTACTTGGATCGGTCAGATCATGAAGGCGTATGACTAAATCAACAGTGTTGTGCTAACGCTTCCGCATTCGGTCTACGAGGGTACGTGGACACACTCTTCCCTCTCGTTGCTATGCATCACCATGATCGTGTGTGTGCGTAGGATTTTTTTTTAAATTACTATGTTCCCCAACATCAACTCCATATATTATTTCCCAATGATCTATGGTTATCCAACAATGTTTGAGTAGATGTGTTTTGTCCTATGGGTTAATCGTGATCTTGGTTGGTATGATTGTACATTTTTATTTATGGTGCTATCCTATAGTGCCCTCCGTCTCACGCAAACGTGAGAGCCCCCCGCTGTAGGCTGTTGCAATATGTTCATGGTTTGCTTATTGTCAGTGTTGCGGGGGTGACAGTAGCCTAAATGCGGATAAGTGGGTTATGGCATATGGGAGTAAAGAGGACTTGATACTCAATGCTATGGTTGGGTTTCACGACCTTAATGATCTTTAGTAGTTGTGGATGCTTGCTAGGGGTCCAATCATAAGTGCATATGATCCAAACAGAGAAAGTATGTTAGCTCATGCCTCTCCCTCATGTAAGATTGCAAGAATGATTACCGGTACTTGTTATCGATTACCTAGGGGGAAATGACTTTCTTGTTGACAAAAGCTATCCACTTTATTTACCTTGCAATTTGTTCGTAGTTTATTCTCACAAAGTACTTGTAGTTTTATTCTTGCAAAATAGTTTCATACTTGTTTCTGGTAAAGGAAACGTTAAGTGTGCGTAGAGTTGTAACGGTGGTCGATAGAACTTCAGGGAATATTTGTTCTGCCTTTAGTTCCTCGTTGGGTTCGACACTCTTATTTACCGAAGAAGGCTACAAATGATCCCCTATACTTGTGGGTTATCAATTACCTATGCCTCAGTCATAGGTTCTATAAAGTAAGTCATGTTGTGTACCAAACCTATTGTGTGCCTTGCTATGGTTTTGACAAGGAGGTACTGTCGTGGATCTAAGACTGACAGTAGAATGGGGGTAGGTATGATGAGGCAATATCCTAGCTATGGCGAAGTTGTACACACGAGTTTTATGAGTTCAGGCCCTTCACAGAGGAAGTAACAGCCCTAGGTCTCGGTGCCCGGAGGCGGTCGACTGGATTATGTGTGTGTGTGTGTGTTTACAGGGGGTGCGAACCCTTGTGCCAGTGGAGGGGGTGGCTTATATAGAGTGCACCCAGACCCCGGCCGGCCCACGTTACAAGGGGTTTAAGGTAGATCAAGAGGAAGCGTTACTGGTAACACTAGTAATAAAGTGACATAAATGTCCATTAAGTCTATGAAGTAAATGTCCGACCGTTGCCGTGCAGAGTGACTTTAGATCTTCTGTCTGTCGAGTGTTAGTTGTCGCGGTCGAGTGACTTCGAGTCTTCCGAGTGGAATTCTTCGTGGTCGAGTGTATGATGCTATCCCTCGAATGCTTCTGGTTTTAGGGTGATGTCCTAGTGGAGGGTGTCTAGGTCAGGCGACCCTACCCTAGGTACATAGCTTCATCATTAGCCCCCGAATGGTTCAGGGTTCGAGTGGAGAAGGAGTTGAGAATACCTCTGATTTGATTTTTGCGCTTCGGAAGCATCTTACTTGTATCAAATGAACAATCATGATGAATTCAACTTATTTTTCAGTTGCCTTGATCCATTCTTGGTTTTGTGGAGTGAACGTTTACTGCTAAGCTTGGAGTGTTGATATGGAAAAAATCTTCCGTCTAACAGGTTGCTCTGCTGCTTGCGGATCTTGCGGGATTTGAATTTTTGGAAGCGCATGGGGCGGAGGAGGCCGCAATAATCAGGTTGGATTAGGCAGGGCCGCCTCGATCACTGCGCCACCTTTTTCGCCACGTATCGCGCGTGCGACTGTTGCGGGATTTGATAGGATAGCCTAGGCCCACAGGCCAGCCACTCGGAAACGACCTCATATAAAGCGCCGGATTGGGGTTTTTTGCACAGTGTGTTCCCATTCTTCCTCTTTCTCCTCTGTTTTCTCCACCACATCCACCTCTACTCTCGGCGTCGCTGCTCTGTTCGAGCTCCGCTCGCTGCAATGGGGAAGGAGAAGACGGTGACTCAAAGTGCAACTATCCCTAGGTGGTTTTGGTAATTCATAACAACATATAGCTCATTGAGCTAATGCTATTCCAAGATGATTATTTCAGGAAAGCTCAATGATTGGCATGGCATGGATGGTGAAAGTGGAACCCTCAAAATGCTAAGGACAAAGGATTGGCTCAAGCTCAAAAGCTCAAGACTCTTCATTTTATATTTTAGTGATCCAAGATCACATTGAGTCTTTAGGAAAAGCCAATACTATCAAGGAGGGATGAGGTGTTGCTTAATGAGCCTCTTGCTTCATGTGCTTAGTGATATGCTCCAAAACCCTCAACTAATTTCCCATATCCACATTTGACCTAAACCCTAAGCCAAACTCGGTCCTACCGATTCTTCCTATCCGGCGCCACCGAGTTTCACTTGTCATAAGCCACTGCCAAACCCTAGCAAATCGGTTCTACCGATAGGGATCTCGGTCTCACCGAGATGGGATTGCAAACTCTCGGTTTCCCTTTCGTAACTTTTCGGTCTCACCGAAAGAGCGGATCGGTCCCACCGAGATTGCAATGTAAACTCTATGTTTCCTTTTTGTAACATTTCGGTCTCCCCGAAAGAGCAAATCGGTCCCACTGAGTTTACCTTACCAACTCTCTGGTTAGCTTATTACCAAAATCGGTCTCACCGAGTTTGTGTAATCGGTCTCACCGAGATTACATTATGCCCTAACCCTAACAAAATCGGTCCTACCGAGTTGCATGTCAGTCCCACCGAAAATCCCTAACGGTCAATAGGTTTACTATTTCGGTCTGACCGAGTTTGTAGATTCGGTCCCACCGAGATTGGAAAACTGTGTGTAACGGTTGGATTTTGTGTGGAGGCTATATATACCCCTCCACCTCCTCTTCATTCGTGGAGAGAGAGCCATCAGAACATATCTACACTTCCAACTCATATGTTCTGAGAGAGAACCACCTACTCATGTGTTGAGACCAAGATATTCCATTCCTACCATATGAATCTTGATCTCTAGCCTTCCCCAAGTAGCTTTCCACTCAAATCTTCTTTCCACCACATCCAAATCCTATGAGAGAGAGTTGAGTGTTGGGGAGACTATCATTTGAAGCACAAGAGCAAGGAGTTCATCATCGACACACCATTTGTTACTTCTTGGAGAGTGGTGTCTCCTAGATTGGCTAGGTGTCACTCGGGAGCCTACGACAAGATTGTCGAGTTGAACCAAGGAGTTTGTAAGGGCAAGGAGATCGCCTACTTCGTGAAGATCTACTGCTAGTGAGGAAAGTCCTTCGTGGGCGATGGCCATGGTGGGATAGACAAGGTTGCTTCTTCGTGGACCCTTCGTGGGTGGAGCCCTCCGTGGACTCGCGCAACCGTTACCCTTCGTGGGTCGAAGTCTCCATCAACGCGGATGTAGGATAGCACCACCTATCCGAACCATGGGAAAACATCTGTGTCTCCAATTGCGTTTGAATTCTCCAAACCCTTCCCTTTACATGCTTGCAAGTTGCATGCTTTACTTTCCACTGCCAGTATACTCTTTGCATGCTTGCTTGAATTGTGTGATGATTGCTTGACTTGTCCTAAAATAGCTAAAATCTGCCAAGAACTAAAATTGGGAAAAGGTTAAGTTTTTATTTAGTCAAGTAGTCTAATCACCCCCCTCTAGACATACTTTCGATCATACAAGTGGTATCAGAGCCTTGGTCTCCATTTGCTTTGATTTCCATAGCTTTTGGTGGTCATAGCCTTGGTTTCACAACCTAGGAGAGTATGGCGTCTAGCGAGGGAAATTATCACCGTAGAGGTCCTTACTTTGATGGTACTAATTTTGCTAGTTGGAAGCATAAAATGAAAATGCATATTCTTGGACATAACCCCGCCGTTTGGGCTATTGCGTGTGTTGGTTTCCAAGGTGAGTTCTTTGATGGGAGAGAACCAAACCGTGAAGCTACCGCGGATGAGTTGAAGATGTTGCAATACAATGCTCAAGCTTGTGATATTCTCTTCAACGGATTGTGCCCCAAAGAATTCAACAAAATCAGCCGTCATGAGAATGCAAAGGAAATTTGGGACACTTTGATTGATATGCACGAAGGTACCGACTCTGTCAAGGAATCCAAATTGGATGTGCTTCAAAGTCAACTTGACAAGTTCAAAATGAAGGATGGTGAAGGTGTCGCTGAAATGTACTCTAGGCTTGCTCTCATCACAAATGAGATTGCCAGCTTAGGAAGTGAAGAGATGACCGATAGATTCATCATCAAGAAGATTCTAAGAGCCTTGGATGGAAAATATCATACCGTGTGCACATTGATCCAAATGATGCCCAATTACAAAGATCTCAAGCCAACGGAGGTAATTGGAAGAATTGTTGCTCATGAGATGTCACTTAAGGATAAAGAGGAACTTCACAACAAATCAAGTGGTGCCTACAAAGCCTCATGTGAAGCCCCTACATCATCAAGTGAGAAACAAAACTTCAATGAAGAATTGAGCTTAATGGTGAAGAACTTCAACAAGTTCTACAAGAGTAGAAGCAAAGATAGAAGCTCTAAGTCAAGGTCCTACAATAACAAAAGATCTTCTAGTCGAGAGCGAAACTGCTATAATTGTGGAAGACCCGGACACTATTCCAATGAGTGTACGGCTCCCTACAAGAGAAGAGAAGACTCTCCAAAAAAGAAGAAGCAAAAGAGAAGAATCACCACCAAGAGAGAGAAGGAGGAGAGATGATCGTTATGAACGAAGATACTCACGGAGAAGCAAGGATTCGGAAAGGAAGGAAAAATCATCAAGGAGCTACACAAAACGAAGACATCAAGCTCATGTTGGTGAATGGGTATCCGGCTCCGACTCCGACGACCACTCCGAGAGAAGTTATCACTCCTATTCCGGATATACTCAAGATGAAGGTGTTGCCGGTCTAGCACTTGTGTCAACCAACTCCTACGACATATTTGACTCACCAAATGAAGGAATTGGAAGATGCTTCATGGCCAAAGGTCCTAAGGTAACACACCCCGAGTATGTTGATTTTAATAGTGATGAAGATGACTTGTTAGGTGATGAAGATTTACTTGTTGACAACTCTAGTGATGAATACTATGATGAAACGTCAATTAATCATGCTAATCAAGATAAAACAAATGGCAATGATAAGGAGAAGATTGAGGCTCTAACTAAAGAACTAAACACTCTTAAGTTAGCTCATGAAACTATCTTCGAAGATCATCGAGAACTTTTAAGAGCTCATGAGAAGTTACGCTTTGAAAAGCTCAATCTTGAGCAAGAGCGTGAGTTTTTAAAGGCAATCAATGATGTTCTCCGCAAGAAAAGTTCTTCTTAAGTTGCCAAGCGTTTACTCGTATCCACTTACATGCCTCAAGTCAAGTCTAGTAACAAGAACAAGAAAGATTCTTCCTCTAGTAGTAACAATGATCATGCTAAATCCAATATTGTTGCTTCTAGTAGTTCTCTTGATTCCACTAATGATTCTCTTAGCCAAGTTACACTTGAGCAAGAAAATAGCTTATTGAAGGGAATTATAGAGAAAGGAGTGTACAAAAGCCTTGCCGGGAGTAAGCAATTCGAGGAAATTGTGCGCAAGCAAGGAAGGCACCGGAAGAATCAAGGTGTTGGTTTTGAATGAAAGTTCAATGCCAATGGAGTTGAGTGGGAAGAAGATCAATACCCCAAGACAAAGTTTGTTCCTCAACAAGAGAAGTATGATACTTCCTTCAAGGGGACACAAGCTCAAGATGATCTTCCACCACAAGACTACAAGCAAAAAGGCAAGGAAAAGCTTCAAGAGGAAATTGATGCATTTGAAGAAGCTCCTAAGACCTTAGTCAAGTGGATTCCCAAGACCACTTCAAGTTTCACTTCATCAAGTACGACTACAACTCCAAGGATTCCCATCAAGATGGTGTGGATCCAAAAGAAGAAGAACTAGAGAGTTCTTGAGGGTGACTCCGCCAACATACTTCACTCTTATCATTTTGGCAAGAACAAGTGCAATCAACTTCCACATCTTGCACTAGTTCAAGGAGTCACAAACCCTCTTGTTGGTAAGACAAGGGACAAGGTAACCTAAAAGTTTTCATGGACATCATCTTGTGTGTGCATCACTCTATGTCTATGGATATCCTTGTTTGTTCCTTGTGGGATTAACCCATGTAGGTATTGAAAGTGCAATTCACTCAAATGGGTAGCTCGAAGTGATCTACATCAACATTGAGCATCCACATCTTCAACATCTACATGAAGTCATCATCGACAAAACCCAAGGTTAGTTCATCCCTCTTAGGGGGGATATCACATCTAGGGAGTGCTTTACTCTAAGACTTGAGCTAAAGCAACTCTAAAGATGTGAACACAACAATGCTTTATGTAAAAGTGGTAACCCCACTTGAGCTTAAACGATGAGTATGACCTATGATCAAGTGTTCTCACTTGACTCCTAAGTCAATATACTCATATATAGATGACCTAGTCATCGCAAATTGCTTGATAGATGCTAGAATTGGTTGTGCATGCTTTGTCACATATTTCAATTGCCATTTTATTGTGTGAGCATGTTGGTTGCATATTTTACTCATTCGAGGACATCCACTTGTTATTTTGATTGTTTGGTTTTATTTCCTTTTGCCAAGTGGATGGACAAGAATGCCTAAGAACCTCCTCTAGCTATCTATGCTTTTCTCGTCTCAAACTCTATTCATGCTACATCACAAAATTTGACCAAGTCAGATTCGAACAACTCTGTGTGAGGAGCACTTGGAGTCCCCGATTCGTCATAGACTTAAACTTCCAAAACCTCTTTGTGATTCTTGGTCTGACCATACCCCACTTTCGGTCTTATGGAGATCATTAAGTTGATCTATGTTTTCGATCTCGGTGCAACCGATTTGAACCATTCGGTGACACCGAGTTGCAACAACTGTATACAGTTTTGCATCTCGGTGCCACCGAGTTGTTCCACTCGGTCACACCGACAGGGTCGGGCTATATATAGTCACGGGCAAAAATTTGGAAATTTCTCCGAACCCCTTCGCCCGCGCGATAGCTCGCTCTGCCAACGTGGTCTCCGGATCGTCTCCTCGCCGCCAGCCGCCTCTAGTCGCTGGTCTCCGTCGCCGTCAACGGGAATCAACCCCGCCGTTGCCGCCGTAGCGAGTCTCCGCCGAACTAGGGTATGGACTCGATCTTTGTGCTATTCCCCAATCCGATTCCTAGCACATTGTGATCATAATGATTCTTGCCACGTTTGATAAACTTCTATCCAGTCAATGAACTCGTAGATTAGGTTTGATTCGAAAATTTTAGGGTTAGGTTTCCGCCGAAACCATCTCGGACCCACCGAGTTGAAAAACTCGGTCGCACCGATTTGGCTTATGCCATTGCACAAGTGAGACTCGGTCTGACCGAGTATTACTAATCGGTGTGACCGATTTTGGAACTTTGTGAAACCCTAGCAGTCTCGGTGCCACCAAACTGTGACTCGGTCTGACCGAGTTCACTAGTTTATGTTCCAAAAATTGCTTCGGTATCACCGAGTTTAAAAATCGGTAGATCCGAGATGATTTCTGTGGGAAACTAAAACTAAGTTTTTGAATCATTCTTTTGCAAAAATCTCTGCATTTTGTGATGCTCATCCACTCTACCTCATCTATAAACTATTCACAGGGTCAGCAGTCAGCTTGTTCATCATGTCAAACCAAAGAGGAATACAAGAAGCATCCCAGCTGCTGAGAAGAACAAGGCCCCAGTGCCTGAAGCTGCTGAAGAAGATGATGAAGAGCATGTTCTGAGAAAGCTCAAGCCCAAGATCCCAGACCACAATGATGCTCATCCTGTGGCTGAGGACATGAAGCTCAGAAGAGACTCAGGGCTGAGGAAGTGGAGAGAAGCAGATCCATATGCTTAAAGGAGAAGGACTGTTGTTGACTATAGGTTCCACACTAAGGAACAGCAGGACTTCTATGAGACGGTCTTGTTAGACAAGAAGCCAATTGTATGTGATATGAGATGGGTCAACTGGGAATATATCAAGGAGAATGAAGAGCACTACCCTGGAGTGCAGGACAGCTTCAAGGGATGTGGAGTAGCATACTTTGTTGGGCAGAAGCTCACAAAGTGGAATGAGGAGCTTATCATGCAGTTCTACTCCACAGCACATTTTTATCTAGATGGGAGGATTGTTTGGATGTCTGAAGGTACGAGGTACCAATCAACAGTTGTTGAGTGGGCATAGCTTATCAATGCCCCAGAGGAAAATGAAGATGACTTGGATGTCTATTCCAAGAAGAAGATGGATCATAACTCTATGTCCAATATGTACAAGGAAATTCCAAACGAGGCACTTGATACTTTCAAGTTTGGGTCTGTGCATTATCTTCTGTCAGGGCTGCCAACCATCAACTGGATTCTTAGGCACACACTTTTGCCCCAGTCTGGAGATCACAGGATGATCAGAGGTCATGCCATTAACTTGCTACATATCTTTGATGTGCCTCAGAAATTCAAGGTCATGAGCCTCATGGTAGAGACTATCAAGAGGACTGCAACAGATCAGAAGAGGAGCTGTGGATATGCCCCTCAGATCCAGATGTTGATTAACTCAAGAATGGACACAGACACATACTTGTTGGACAAGGAACATTTTCCTATCTATCCAGATTTCGAGGACAACCAAGTTGTGATGACCAAAGATGAACCATCTTCAGCCCATGCACAAGCCAAGAAGGAGAAGGCAATAAAGGAGAAAGCTGCCAAGATGCCAACTCAAGAGGAGGCATCTGAGTACTTCTTGAAGAACAAGCAAGAGCAGCTCAGTTACTTGATTGCATCCACCATGCGGATTGAGAAAGGACTGGCCACCCTAACTCAGAACCAGGCAAGCCTAGAGAGAATCGTAGAACAAAAGTTCTATGACTTGGATATCAAGGTGACAGAGATTCAGACTGCAGTGGAGCAGCTCCAAGATGACATGCAGGAGAGGAAAGGGAAGACAACCACTGATGCATTTGCCAGAGTGCCACGAGGTCCGAGGTCGTTTGCAGTGCCAGTTCCTGACACAAGAGCAACCGCCTCAGCTCCAGCCGCAGCACCAGCCCAACCTGCTCCAGCATCTACTTCAGCTCCAACTCCAACCGCATCTACGGAAGCCTTCGTCCTTGGAGTGATCCGGACTCCACCACCACCTGAAGATCAACCCTGAGTGTTGATTTAGCACTATGCATTTTCTAGGAACTTTTTGGCAACTTGTTGCCAAAGGGGAGAAAATGTATAGATCATAGGCTTCGAGAGAGAGTGTTGCTTTTCTCTCTTGCTTTATTTGGTGGTTTTTCAAACATTGTTTGCTTTTGGTCGAGATACTTTGATATGCTTGTGAGACATTGATGATCATGTGTTTGATCATAAGCTACACTTAATGCTTGGTGAATGCTATTATCTTATCTATCTTATGTGATCATTCACTTTTCTTGGTGATGAGTGCATGTATTTCATTCTTATCATTTTAAGCGCTCCACCAAGATGTATGTGACATGGAAGAGTAACCCATGACTCTAACTCTTTGTGAATTTGGAGTCCAAAGCAAATCTTAAATATGCACAAATTTAGGGGGAGGTCTTACTTATCACATACTTCTCAAAGCGACGATGTAATTCATTCTTATTATCATTTGTCGAAGCTTTGATCTATATGTTGTCATCAATTACCAAAAAGGGGGAGATTGAAAGTGCAACTATCCCTTGGTGGTTTTGGTAATTCATAACAACATATAGCTCATTGAGCTAATGCTATTCCAAGATGATTATTTCAGGAAAGCTCAATGATTGGCATGGCATGGATGGTGAAAGTGGAACCCTCAAAATGCTAAGGACAAAGGATTGGCTCAAGCTCAAAAGCTCAAGACTCTTCATTTTATATTTTAGTGATCCAAGATCACATTGAGTCTTTAGGAAAAGCCAATACTATCAAGGAGGGATGAGGTGTTGCTTAATGAGCCTCTTGCTTCATGTGCTTAGTGATATGCTCCAAAACCCTCAACTACTTTCCCATATCCACATTTGACCTAAACCCTAAGCCAAACTCGGTCCTACCGATTCTTCCTATCCGGTGCCACCGAGTTTCACTTGTCATAAGCCACTGCCAAACCCTAGCAAATTGGTTCTACCGATAGGGGTCTCAGTCTCACCGAGATGGGATTGCAAACTCTCGGTTTCCCTTTCGTAACTTTTCGGTCTCACCGAAAGAGCGGATCGGTCCCACCGAGATTGCAATGTAAACTCTTTGTTTCCTTTTTGTACCATTTCGGTCTCACCGAAAGAGCAAATCGGGCCCACCGAGTTTACCTGACCAACTCTCTGGTTAGCTTATTACCAAAATCGGTCTCACCGAGTTTGTGTAATCGGTCTCACCGAGATTACGTTATGCCCTAACCCTAACAAAATCGGTCCTACCGAGTTGCATGTCAGTCCCACCGAAAATCTCTAACGGTCACTAGGTTTACTATTTCGGTCTGACCGAGTTTGTAGATTCGGTCCCACCGAGATTGGAAAACTGTGTGTAACGGTTGGATTTTGTGTGGAGGCTATATATACCCCTCCACCTCCTCTTCATTCGTGGAGAGAGAGCCATCAGAACACATCTACACTTCCAACTCATATGTTTTGAGAGAGAACCACCTACTCATGTGTTGAGACCAAGATATTCCATTCCTACCACATGAATCTTGATCTCTAGCCTTCCCCAAGTTGCTTTCCACTCAAATCTTCTTTCCACTAGATCCAAATCCTATGAGAGAGAGTTGAGTGTTGGGGAGACTATCATTTAAAGCACAAGAGCAAGGAGTTCATCATCAACACACCATTTGTTACTTCTTGGAGAGTGGTGTCTCCTAGATTGGCTAGGTGTCACTTGGGAGCCTCCGACAAGATTGTGGAGTTGAACCAAGGAGTTTGTAAGGGCAAGGAGATCGCCTACTTTGTGCAGATCTACTGCTAGTGAGGCAAGTCCTTCGTGGGCGATGGCCATGGTGGGATAGACAAGGTTGCTTCTTCGTGGACCCTTCATGGGTGGAGCCCTCCGTGGACTCGCGCAACCGTTACCCTTCGTGGGTTGAAGTCTCCATCAACGTGGATGTAGGATAGCACCACCTATCCGAACCACGGGAAAACATCCGTGTCTCCAATTGCGTTTGAATTCTCCAAACCCCTCCCTTTACATTCTTGCAAGTTGCATGCTTTACTTTCCGCTGCCAATATACTCTTTGCATGCTTGCTTGAATTGTGTGATGATTGCTTGACTTGTCCTAAAATAGCTAAAATCTGCCAAGAACTAAAATTGGGAAAAGGTTAAGTTTTTATTTAGTCAAGTAGTCTAATCACCCCCCTCTAGACATACTTTCGATCCTACAGTGACCTTGGAGCACGCGAAGAAGGCGACGACGAAGGTGAAGGGGAAGAAGTCCAGCCGGGGCGGATCTTCGTCGAGGTCCGGCCAGCTGCGCGGCTGGATCCGGGGCGATTGGATTCGGTCGACGATTCGTCAGGACGACATCGACGATCTGGCTAAGGGGGGACTGATCCCCCACGAATCAACGCGGCTCCCGGAGGGCGAGACCGAACCGCGGCCGCAAGAGGGTGAGTGCGTTCTCCTCGCCACTCATGTCGACCGCGGGTTTTCTTTACCTCCCCATCCTTTCTTCCGAGGTTTCTTGAACTTCTTTGGAGCACAACTCCACCACTTTTCCCCCAACACCATCGTGTATCTTGCTGCCTTCGTGTCCATGTGCGAGAATTTCCTGGGTTGTCGATCACACTTGGGCCACTTCAAGCACATTTTCACGTGTCGCTCTCAGTCGGTCAAGAAGGCCAACCCGAGTGATGAGAGGACGCAAGTGATCTAGATGTGTGGGGGTCTTGGGATTCAAATGAGAGGTAAAAGCACTTTCCCAGCCATGATCCTTCCTGAGTCAGTCCGAGGGTGGCAGTCGACCTGGTTCTATTGCAAAGACCAGCCGACTCCAGGTCAGTCGACTGGACTTCCCCCCTTTTCTATGGCTCGAGTCGAGAAGCCCTCCGCCTTGAAAGTGACCCTGGAGGAGAAAGCGGAGGTGAAGGTGCTGGTCGAGTGAGTGGTCCAGCTCGTCCGTGATGGCGTGACCGGCATGGATCTGTTGGAGGTCTTCCTCAGGCGACGCATACAGCCGCTTCAAGCTCGTAACCATCCGATGTGGATGTATTCAGGCATTGAAGATTCCACTCGGATCCACCCAGAAGAGGTCGACGAGGATACGGTGGAGAAGTGGTTGAGGGGTATCACTGGCAACAAAGATAACCCTAGGGGGTCTTGGAGAGTCCCTCCACTCGACAACTCGTATGAACCAGACAAGGTCCAACTCTAAATTGCCGAGTGTTTTCTTGATTTATCATGTAACTTCTTTTTGTCAATCGACTGATTTTTTGTTTCGCTTGTTGTCTTTCAGGCCCTTACTAAGATGTACTCGATGCCCAACGGGGAGCAGGAGCAGGATCCAGAGGGCGAGGCGAGCGGAGGCGAGAGTGGCGAGTGGCACTCTGATGGAGAGGAGGATGAGGAGAGTGACAACCCGAGTGATGGAGAAGAGGTCGACTCACCTCCCCGTAGGGAAAGCCGATCCAAGGACACTCACGACCTGGCGAGCATCCGTTACAAAGCGACCGCGCTGATCGGGCAGTCGTCAAAGCGCCCTCGGACGTCTTCTCCAGCACCGACTGAGAAGGCACCAAAGCAACCGAAAGTTGCACCATCAAAACCGCAGAAGGCCTTGCCCAATATCAAGGTGGCCATTCCCACTGTTTCCGGGTAATAGTTGGACCTGATTTCTTGGTTTAGTACGAATCGAGTTTTGGTCGACCCACCATGATAGACATGGCCAACCGAATCTTGAAATTTGCAGTGCTGCTACCTCCGGGACCTCCGCTTACAGGAATAAAGATGAAGAAATGGAAGATGCAGTCACCTCCAACCCGGGTACAAACTCTTGTAATTCTGTGCTCAGTTACTCGGCATTTTATCGGCCGATTAAATTCTGGCGATTGATTTGCAGTCGACTGAATCTTGGCGACTGATCTTTTTGTAGCTCCTCCCAATGTCATTGAACTTCCAGATGACGATGAGGACGTGCCGCTGAGGCACAGGAGGAACAAGAAGGCATCAATTGGCAAGACATCCCAATCGGTGCTATCGGCAGAGCCAGCGATTCAACAGCCTAAAGATGTGACTCGAGCTTCTGTTACTTTCGCTGATCCAGTATCAAGTGAACGCCCCACATCACCGACTGCACCAGTGTTGGCTTCGACCATCCAGGTTCATGCCTCGGAATGCCAAGCTACCGTGACTGAGCCGCCAATCCCGTTCTTCACTAGCCATCACGTTCCAGAAGATGAGGCAGACACCGCTACAGAAGCCATTCGCCAACCGGCATAATGATGGAACGGGTGAAGGTGGTACATGAAAATAGTCAGGCTGCTTATGACGCCAGTGCGGCCCTTCGAGCCAATGTCCAGGTAAGTTGTCTTCCGACTGAACTCTTGTCTTGTTGCTTGTTCTATTAGGATATGCTATCTAAAGACTTTCTTTCTGCATCTTCTTGTTATTCTGCACTTCACATCTGCACACCCACTAGGTGTTTGAATTTCTGTCGAGTAACTTTCTCAATTGAGTCGACTAAGTCGTGTCGATTGTAGTTCTGGGGGCACGCGTAGTGCACCCACTAGGTGTAGTCCCCGAGGCCACCGTCGAATGTGTGATTCGCGGGGGTCTTAAAGAATGTCTTTATTTTTTCATTCTTCCACTCAGTCTGGGCGGACCATGTCGAGTGGAACTCGAACCAGTGGGAGCATGCTAAGTGCACCCACTGGGTGTAGTCCCCGAGACCGCGGTCGACTGCGGGCAGTCGGTTGGGGTCTGAGAATATCTTTTTTTTCTTCCACTCGGTCTGGGCACACCATGTCGAGTGGAATATGGACCAATGGGGGCACGATAACTGCACCCACTGGGTGTAGTCCCCGAAACTACCGCAGAATGTTTGATTCTGCAGTAGTCTTAGAGTTTTATTCACTCGGAAGCGAATGATCTTTGATCTTGTCCATTGACATATCTTTTACTGATTGTAGAAATCCTGTGCGCTTATCTCCAAGTTCGCTGAATTCGAGAAAAAGAAGAGACAACTCAGCCTTGACTTGGAGCTGGCCAACCATCTAGTGCCACCCCTAGTTGGTTTTGGAGTATTGACGACAAACCTAGTTGAGGGACTAATGTGTTTGTGAGAATTGCAGGATAACACAGGTAGAAGTCCCTCATTGATTCGGTTTAGCTACCAGAGATGACCCCTAAAAATGTACGAAGACATTGAAGACAATGGTGGTTTATGAAGATATTCATGTTGAAGACAATGACATGTGAAGACTCCCTATGAAGCTTATGGAACTCGAAGACTTAGATCCTTCGTAGTTTTACTTCATTCATGTTGTGTCATAGGAACCACCGTACTGTTAAGTGGGGTCCAAGAGAACCAGTCAGGATGACTGAAGTGATGCCTAATTCAAATCCTATGTCTTCGAGCGAAGACTATGAGAGCAAATCTTGTCCAGAGACGGACAAGTCAGCTTTGCTTGTAGCCCAAGTAAAGTTGTCGTGTGAGTTTGAAATCTGACCGTTGGTACACGTGTCAGTTCCTTAGTGACCCAGGGTCATTTCGGACAAATCAGGTCGGGTTGCCAAGTGGCTATAAATAGTCCACCCCTACAACCATAAACGGTTGGCTGCTCAGATTTCAGTGCACGGCTTTTGTCGTTTGAGAGCAACCCACCTCGAAGCCTTTGAGAGAAAATCCCTAGCGAGGAGAAATGCCCTAACCACCCAGAGCCAGAGTAATTGGGCATCACTTAAGTCTTCTTGTCTGAGTGATCTGAAGACTTATTACACTTGAGGACTGTGCATCCTCCAGCCGGTTAGGCGTCGCGTTCTGAGCATCCAAGAGAAATTGTGGATTGCCGGTGAATGAAGTCTGTGAAGGTTTGGGAGTCTACCTTGAAGACTTACCAGAGTGATTGGGTGAGGTCCGTGTGACCTTAGCTCAAGGAGAAAACGGTGAGGACTGGGTGTCCTGAGCTGCGTGTTCAGGACTGGGTGTCCGGGACTGTGTGTCCTTTGGTTTAAATACCTAGCCGCTCCAACCAGACGTACAGTTGTCACAGCAACTGGAACTGGTCCAACAAATCATTGTCTTCAGCGTGTCACTGGTTTCATCTTCACCTCCCTTTACTTACCATTACACATTGTGAAGTCATTGCATGCTTGCTTTATCTTCTGTCTTCACAACTTGACTGTATGATTTGTTTGGCTTCATAACTTCTTCCTTCCTGATCCTTATTACACTGAAGCTGTTTTTCACTGTGCTTTCACTATATTGTATACTTGACCACGGCTTGCCTTGTGTAATCTAACTTCCGCTGCATAGTGATAGGCTTGTCCATTCTGTTTGTCTTCATAACTTCCACGTTTTGAAGACTTTCATAAAAATCTCCTATTCACCCCCCTCTAGTCGATATAACGCACTTTCAATTGGTATCAGAGCAAGGTGCTCCCTTATTCTGTGTGATTCGGTTTAACCACCTGGAGTTTTAGCTATTTCGACTGCAGGGATAATTAAAGTCTCCGCTGCGTGCCCCGTCTTCGATGGAACTGAATATCCCTACTGGAAGAATAAGATGCGCATGCATCTTGAAGCCATTGACGTCGACCTATGGTATGTCGTCAAAAACGGCGTTCCCAAGGCTGGAGAAGGTGTCACTGCTGCTGATGTCAAGAAGTTCACTCAACTGGACTCTACTGCCAAGAATATCATCTGTGGTCATCTGACCAAGGGACAGTACGGCCGTGTGAGTGCATTGAAGACATCCAAGCTGGTCTGGGACTGGCTCTCCAAAGTCAATGAAGGCATCTCAACCCAGAGAGATCAGAGAATCAGTGTTCTTCGCAATCTCTTCAACCGCTTCAAGTGAAATGACAATGAGAATGTCCAACACACATTTGACCGGCTCATTGACATCACAAATGAGCTTCAAGCCCTCCGCGCCACTGAGATCACCAAACATGAAATCGTCAAGACGCTGCTGAGATCACTTGACAGTTCGTTTGACATCCTAGCCCTGATGATTCAAGAACGTCCAGATTTCAAGACACTCGATCCGTTTGACATACTTGAGAGGCTCAACACACATGAGTTTCAGCTTCTGAGAAAAGAGATATCTACGGTCCAAACTATGGGCGAACTCGTGCCTTGAAGGCAAAAGCGGTGTCCTCATCTGAAGATGAATCTGACAGCTGTTCTGATGATCCTGAAGACATTGGATGGGAACTTGCAATGCTAGTGAAGAAGTTCCAGAAATTCACCAAGAAGAAAGGCTTCAGAAAGTCTTCACGATCAATCTCAAGGAATGATGAAGCATCTGCTCAAGACTACAAGAAGAAAACATGTCACAAGTGCAAGAAAACTGGACACTTCATCTCTGAGTGTCCACAGTGGGACAATGAGAGCAGAAAGAAGAAGAAGAGCAAGGAATATGACTCCAACGACAAGAAGAAGAAATACTCAAAGTCTTCTTCCAAGTCTTCCTCAAAGTCTTCATCACACAAGAAGAGCTCAACTGGCAAGGCTCGTGCGTTTGTTGGCAAGGAAATGGATTCAGAGGAGGAGTCCGCTTCTGAGGAGGCAGAGGTGGAGTCTGAGGAGGAGTCTGATTCTGGCATTGCGAGTCTGGCTACAACCTACGTCGCCAAGTCCATCTTCAACACTGAAGACAATGACTTCATCACCAACACCGATGCAAATGACAAGGACGACTCTACTCCTACCTACTGCTTCATGGCACGCGGTGCCAAGGTAAACACACACACTACTCACTATCAAACATCCAGTGACGATGACTCTGATTGTGATTCAAAACCCAGCTACAAAACACTTGCTAAAATTGCAACTGAACAACAAAAGGCCATGGAACATATTCAAAAACTGTTAGACAGAAGCGACGATCTGTTGGGTGCTGAAATGACTCGTTCTGAATCCTTAATTGAAGACATAAAAAATCTTCATGTTAAGTATCGGGAACACGAAGATCGTCTTGAGACTCTCTCAACTACTCATGAAAAGCTTTCCTATGATTATCTTCAAAAGAAGCAAGATCTTGAGAAGTTGAGAGCGGATCATGAAGATCTTCAAAAGCAAAACGAGTCACTTCGAGCCGAACAGATCAGTTCTGCTCAGGAAGGATTTGAACCACCATGCCTTAAATGCATTGAGCGTGATAATGCTACTTCTGTTGCTGAATGTTCCACTGCTACTGCTGTTGCAATATCTTCAACTATTGAAGTGGTAACTAACCCCTCTGCTGAGGATACCACTGCTATTGCTGATGAGAATGCTAGGTTGAAGACATTGCTTGAAAAAGGGATGTACAAAAGTCTCAAAGGACATCAGACATTATGTGATGTCCTCAAGAAGCAGATTCTGAACCGAAACCCTAGGAAAGAGGGTGTTGGGTTTGTGAGGAAAATTAATGCAGATGGATCTTACTGGAAACCTGAGCAGTACCCCAAAACCACATGGGTTGCTGCAAAGGAATCCTCAGCAGATCCATCCAATCTATCTGGCTTCACTTGTGCTGATCTGATTATCATTGATGAATCCTTTGATGCAAACTATAAACTGTTTAAAAATCAGAATGGTGAAGTATTTGCCAGGTACATTGGTACTAACTGCAGGAATGGACCGCCTATGAAGAAGATCTGGGTTCCAAAAACGTGTCTGGAGAATCTTCCTATGAATGTCCTCATGACACCTCACATGAAGAAGAAAAACCTCAGACCAAAGGCTTCATATGGTCCAAAGGCTTCATACAGGCAGAGGACTCACCTGAGTCGCACTAATGCAAATGTTTTGCAGGGAAACCATGCTCAGGCATATGAGAGCAGTTCTTCAAACCATCATGCTCATATGACCAAGAACTATTCTGCCTATTCTTATGAGTACTATTGCCCGCCTGCTAGACTGTTTGTCAGGGCTCCTAAGCCAAAATTCTCAGATGCTGCACTTAGACTTATTGCTTCTAAGCCACCCTTGAAGATGTGGGTGGTTAAGAAAGCTTAACTCTCTTTTGCAGGGAAAGGTCTCCAGCAGAAAACCAAAATCTTCTGACGCTATTGCTGGGGACCTTAAAAATCTTGTGGGGTGCAAGATCAAATGCCCGAATGGCATCACTATGTATTTCGTACCTGAATCGCATGCTACTCTCCCTACTTGTCCTAACTTGGATCTAAGTTTTCATAACCCACTGGTTCGTCAAATGTTTTTGCTTCACAATACTCTTCGTGAAGCCTATCCCCCTAACTGCACTGTAGGGTACGACACCAGCGACTTCAGAGTCATCAGAATGGATTATTGACAGTGGGTGTACAAATCACATGACTGGCAAAAGAAGTCTCTTTATGGACTCAACCTTACGTCCATCTGACAAGAGCCACATCACATTTGCTGACACTGGTAAAAGTAAGGTATTGGGTCTAGGCAGAGTTGCAATCTCAAAGGATCAACACATGGATAAAGTCATGTTTGTTGAATCCCTTGGCTTCAACTTAATGTCTGTCTCAATGCTTTGCGATTTGAACATGATTGTAATCTTTGGAAAATATCGTTGCCTGGTACTAATGGAATCTGACAAGTCTCTAGTGTTTGAAGGGTATTGAAAAGATGATTTGTACGTGGTAGATTTCTCAGCAGGGCCACAGCTTGCAGTATGTCTTCTCGCAAAGGCTTCAGAATGTTGGCTTTGGCATCGGAGGCTTGGGCATGCTGGCATGAGGAACCTCCACACCCTTGTTAAGAAGAAGCATGTCATAGGCATCGAGGGCGTCAAGTTCAAGAAAGATCACTTATGCGGTGCCTGTGAAGCAGGGAAGATGACAAGGGCAAAACATCCTTCGAAGACAATCATGACCACTACTCAACCCTTCGAACTGCTTCACATGGATCTCTTTGGTCCCACTCACTACTCAACTTTTTCCACTACTGCTTGCCTCTACGGCTTTGTCATTGTTGATGATTACTCTAGATATACTTGGGTGCACATAATCCTTTACAAGACTGAAGTGCAGGATGTCTTCAGACGCTTCGCAAATCGGGCTATGAACAATTATGGCGCCAAGATAAAGCACATCACAAGTGACAATGGCACTGAATTCAAGAACACTGGCCTTGACACATATCTTGATACATTGGGCATCACTCATGAATTCTCAGCTCCGTACACGCCACAGCAGAATGGCATCGTCGAACGCAAGAACAGAATACTCATTGAGATGGCCAGAACAATGCTAGATGAGTACAAGACTCCAAGAAAATTCTGGACTAAAGCCATAGACACTGCATGCCATACAATCAACCGTGTCTATCTTCACAAGCTTCTGAACAATACATCTTATGAACTTCTAACTGGCAAGAAGCCAAATGTCAGTTACTTCAGAGTATTTGGCTCAAGATGCTGGATCAAGGACCCTCACCACACCTCAAAATTTTCTCCAAAAGCACATGAGGGCTTTATGCTTGGATATGGAAAGGATTCGCACTCCTACAGAGTCTTCAATCTCTTTCACTACAAAGTGGTTGAAACAGTGGATGTGTGGTTCGATGAGACCAATGGGTCACAAAGAGAGCAACTGTCAGATGTGCTAGATGAAGTTCCAGCCAGTGAATCAATCAAGCTAATAGGAACTGGAGAAATTATACCTTCTGAAGCTCATCCTGAAGAAGAACTTATCATCTCAGCACCTGATCCACACGAAGACAATGCTCAGCCTGAAGACATTCCTCCCCATGACAACATAGATCAGCAAGAGCAAAGTCTTCGACCCATACATCCTCGTGTTGCCAATGAAGTGCAGATTGACAGAATAATTGATAGCATCAATGCACTTGGTCCACTGACTCGTTCAAGGGCAACTCAACTGGAAAATTTCTGCGGACACTTCGCATTCGTTTCAATCACAGAACCCAAGAAAGTTGAAGAAGCTTTTATGGAACCTGAGTGGATTCAAGCTATGCAAGAAGAGCTTCAACAGTTTGAGCTGAACAATGTATGGGAGTTGGTTAAGCGTCCTGATCCACAGAAGCATAACATAATAGGCACCAAATGGATATACCGCAAGAAGCAAGATGAGCATGGTCAAGTCGTCAGAAATAAGGCTCATCTCGTTGCTCAAGGATATACTCAAGTGGAAGGCATTGACTTCGATGAAACATTTGCTCCTGTGGCCAGACTTGAAGCCATCCGTATACTGCTGGCCTATGCAAATCATCACAACATAATTCTGTATCAAATGGATGTGAAGAGTGCCTTTCTCAATGGCAAAATTGAAGAAGAAGTGTATGTTGCACAACCACCTGGGTTTGAAGATCCAAAACATCCTGACATGGTTTACAAGCTCAATAAGGCACTATATGGCCTCAAACAAGCCCCTCGGGCCTGGTATGATACACTCAAATACTTCCTGAAGAGCAAAGGCTTCATACCTGGTTCCCTAGATCCCACTCTCTTCACGAAGGCATATGATGGTGAACTGTTTGTGTGCCAAATATATGTGGACGACATTATCTTCGGCTGCACCAATCAGAAGTACAGTGAGGAGTTCGGATATATGATGCAAGAGCAATATCAGATGTCTATGATGGGGGAGCTGAAATTCTTCCTCGGTCTTCAGATACGGCAACAATGCAATGGCATATTCATATCTCAAGAGAAGTATCTCAAAGATTGCCTGAAGAAGTTTGGTATGCAAGACTGCAAAGGTTTCACAACACCAATGCCAGCCAAGCATCATCTGGGTCCTGACGACAATGGTAAAGAGTTCGATCAAAAGGTATACCGCTCCATGATTGGTTCTTTGCTTTATTTATGTGCATCTAGGCCAGATATTATGCTTAGTGTTTGCATGTGTGCTCGATTCCAAGCGGCACCAAAGGAGTCGCATCACTTAGCTGTGAAGCGAATTCTTCGATATTTGGCTCACACCCCAACTCTAGGGTTATGGTATCCAAAGGGCTCAGAGTTTGATCTGGTTGGATTTTCAGATGCTGATTACGCTGGTGATAAGGTTGATCGGAAGTCCACATCAGGCACATGTCACTTTCTGGGCCGATCACTTGTATGTTGGTCTTCAAAGAAGCAGAATTGTGTATCTCCCTCCACTGCTGAATCTGAATACATTGCTGCTGGATCCTGCTGCGCTCAGCTTCTATGGATGAAGCAAACCCTCAAGGATTATGGCATTCATCTGAAGCAAGTGCCACTTTACTGCGACAACGAAAGCGCCATCAAGATCGCCAACAACCCAGTTCAGCACTCGAAGACAAAGCACATTGAAATTCGTCATCATTTTCTCAGAGATCATGTTGCGAAGGAAGATATTGATATCATACACGTCAACACTGAAGAGCAATTGGCAGATATCTTCACCAAGCCCTTGGATGAGAAGAGATTTTGAAAGTTACGGTGTGAGCTAAATATCTTGGAATCCTCAAATGTCCTGTGATCAGGCACACATCCTAACACTTATGCATGTTGATGACTTAGATGTGCAACACACGAAGTAACGTATATCTTCAATCAATGAAGACGTACATTCTAAGTGTGAATACATTAACATGGAATTTGACTTCGGAGAGCCATGATAATTGTGCGCCGTGTCTGGGTCTAATACTTCCTATACGGTGGGTAACGCCACCACAAAGTTTCCTGCTTGAAGTGTTTCACTCATGGCGTTACATTTGCTATGTCTTCACATTTGGTTTGGCTTCAATATCAACATGTCTTCATGATTATCTTCACTATGTTGATTATATATATATGTGTGTGTGTACTGGTGTTCTGTCCTCTACAGCATTCACTTATAGCTATGTCTTCTTGTTTGAATCTTTTGAACTAAGTGAATGTGATCGGACCCTAACCTCTCCAGGCTTCCTACCTCAAACTCTATCTCTCCAAGTCATATGCATTCTATTGAAACCGTCGAATGTCTTCACTGCATCCTTGTCAGCTAAAGACACAGAGACAAACTTTAAAACCATATTCATTTTTTTAGGAATCCGGAATAGTAGGAACGACACCCGACAATCAAGGTGTACGTGGGATGTGGAACTGCCCCCACAATACCGCATGATGGCCACGTGCTGTTCAGATGCGAATCGCCAGGGGCACCTGAGTAATAGCGCAGTGCCGCCTCTATCCCTATAAATGCATGATTCACTGCGGTCATTATCTCTTCTTCCACCTTCGCACGAACCCTAGCGCCACCGCTAGCTCTCGACGACGCCGGCGACGAAGCGCTTCACTGCCGCAACCTCTCCGACGCCGTTTTCACGCCGACAGCGGACCTCGCTCTCTCCGCCGTCACCGTAGGTGTCTTCCGTCGCCAAGTTAGGGCATGGAGGATCGAACTGCTCGGCCTCAAGTCCCACTTCGTCTAGCAGTTCCAAGTGGGGTAAATAAAACCTCTTTTTACAGCCTCTTTTGATCCTATAGTTCGGTCACTTTCTTCCATAAGAAGTTTCTATTCACATAAGTTACATCTCTCTCAATCTGCATCTCATAACCTGCCTAGTATATTCACTTGTGCTTCATGAAGTAGTTAGATTCCTCACTTGTACTGATCTATGGATTCGTACAAATCTGGAACCAACTTCTTTTCTATAAAGTGAATGTCTTCGCATGATGAGGTCAATATCTTCTAAACTGATTTATCTTCAAAATCTTCTGAGAATGCATATGACCTCTTCCCCTTCCCTCGCACCTTAATGCTGTCACAGGTACATGTCCGTGGGAGAATCTTTTGGTTCTCATAGTCTGCATTCATTTGCAGAGTTCTTACAGCGTCACATCAATTCTCCTGAAGCCAGTTCTTGTTGGTCAAGCAAAAGGAAGACTTTGAAGCCTTTGAACGCTTTGAAGCCTTCCAAGTTAAGCTTCATGGCAACAGAAAAACCAGCAAGGAAGGGAGGCAGACAGAGATATGGTGAAACGTCTAAAGATCTGCCTGATGACTTGGCAGAAATGTACAAAACTGATCCTGAAGAGAGCTATGGTCAGCGCAAGACACGAATCCAATGGATTCGAAGATATTGGGCAGAGCAGTGGTTCCAATACCGCTTCGTCACTAAGGAATATGCAAAAAAGTGTGCCATCAAGAGACCGTGGGGAGACGTATTGTACAAAAATCTCGTACCCCGGTCCAGAGACGAAGCCATTGCTCAAGGCTTCTTTCCATGCATGGTCAGAGGACCACAGCCAGCTAAAGCACATCCGTCATCACTTCTCTGGTGTCGCGATGACACTCTCTTCAAGCGCAACTTCCAATTTGCTCAGAACTCTGCGAAGCAAAACAAGAAGGAGTTGGGGTTGGACTTCAACCCTGGTCCCTCTAAACCAAGGGCGGATGGCACACGCGACGCCAATCCCAATATCATCGGGCCGTATGCCAATCTCAAAGGCCTCATCACTCGCATTCTGGTCCAAGGGACTGCCGTGAATGACCCTCCAACAGACATTGAGTCTGATGATGCTCCTGCTGCACCGAAGCCGGAGCAGACGAAGAAGCCAAAAGCTTCAAAGCCAGCCGCTTCTCCCAAAATCTCCAGAGCGAAGCCATTGGCAACTGCACCTCCTCAAGCAAGTGTGCAGTATGAAGACTTATCACGAGTCTCCAAGCCCCAAGAAGCCAAGAAGCCTCAGCCACACACTGGCAAAGAGCTCACAGCTGCTGCCATTCTGCGCAGCGAGACCATTGATCTGTCCAGTGACGAAGATCTTGGCGATGACGCTCTTGAGCAGCTCATCAAGAGCAAGGAGGAGGCTGAAATCTTCAACAATCTGCCTCTGTTTGATGCAACAATCCTCCACAACTTCATCGATGAGTGGTTTGATACACCCAATATCAGCTTCGATGATCTGCAGCTGCCCATTGGCCTCAGCGTCGCCTTCCAAGGCGCTATTGCTTCAGAACTTGCAATTGCCCAGCGCATTGTTGAACTGAAGTAGAAGATTGATTTTGAAAAGGCTCAGTTCAAGCAGAATATGGCCAAGCTCAGCGTCCAAGAAGTCAAGGACTTCAAGATCATGTTGCATGAGTTGAAGGAAAACTTTTTGAAGAAACGTGCAGAAGGTCAGGGTTCGCGGGAGCGAATGAAACTTTGGCTGATCGCTGTGTGCAGGCCTACAATGAGGCCGAGAAGCGCAAGGCACTTGGGCGTCCCGGCATCGACCCCAGGATGGCCGCGAAGAAAAAGAAGAAGCCCGCTGTGGCTGAACAAGAGGCACCAAGGCAAGAAGCTGTTCCGATTGTCTTCCCCATTGCTAAGACTGGCTCGAAGCCAAAGCACCGGTCAACCGCTTCAGAGCTCAAGAAGACACGGACAGCCGAAGCTGAAGCTCGGAAGAGGAAACACCTTGAAGCCTCTCCTTCTGACCCCACCATCAAGAAGCGCAAGTCCAAGAAATCTCGGGCTGCTCCCACAGAGCCCTTGATAGTCGAACCCCTCTTCGTCCGCTATCCTGACAAAGATCGTCAGTTGACCGTGCATGAGCCTGCTTTCACAGAGGCTCCGCACGCTGAAGACATTCCAGCAGCCGACCCCAACGCTGCTGAAGACATTGGTCTCCAAGACAATGTACAAGGTGATGCAGCCCTTCCTCAGCTTGAGACAAGCAAAATGATCAGCATTGGTCGTCCATTGACACCAATCACCCAAGATTCATCATAGGCAGATCGCCCATAGGAGGAAGAGAATGAGCCCCAGCCCACTGCAACTCCACCGGCGTCGCCTACATTCCATAGGCTTCGCAAAGGGCCAAGGGCTCAGGCTGCTGACGACATTCTGGCTGCATCAGCCGAAGAGCATGAAGAAGAACCTCAAGCTTCGTCTCCCCCGAACCAACAAGAAGTTCTCAAGGAGAACGTACCCGAATCCGTCCCTCTCACTACACGTGTTGAGGCTGAAAACATTGCGGCTATCACAACCAACACTGAAACAATTATGGAGCCCGACCAACCAACAGCTTCAAGAGACACTGAAGCTACTGCATCTGAACCTTCTGTGCCTGAGTCTGCTGCCGGTCCACAGTTCAACTATCATGTTGCGCACAGGCCCCAGGTCCAGAAGCCGATCCCACAACTGCCAAGGTTCCCAGGTCCTGCATCAGCTCCTGGCTCCTTTAATGTCAATAGCTTCAGGGCAGATAACACGTTCCTCAATAGCTCCAAGAACCCTTATTCAAGGGAACGGATTGTATCAGATAGGTTCTGGAGCTACCCACAGCGTAGCTACTATTCATGCATCCTATACAACCAAGGCCGCATCTTTCCTCACCAGCGCCTTGAGGTTGAAGCTGTTGCTGGTCTGCCTGGTCTGGAAGAAGCACTGGATTGCTTCAAGCAAGTGGGTCTGTTGCCATTTATCACCGATGAAGAGCACTGGAATGAAGAGCTTCCGCTCCAGTTCTATGCCACACTGCATATCAAAGGCTACAACAGAGATCCGAAGACTTGGGTCCTGGAGTGGATGACCGGCAATGTCCATCATGAAGCCAATGCATTCGATATCATTGAGCTTACCGGCCTACCCACTCCTGGCGAACTCTTCGAAGAAGGCTGCCAACTCCATGCTGAAGCAATTGAGAGCATATTCCAGTGACCTAAGCCAAATATGAGTCAGATGCTCTCAATGATGAAGCCATTGCCTCTTGATGCACCTTATCCAACTGAGTTCTTCGTTGAAGACTTAGAGTACCTGCCCAGAACTATATATCACATCGTCAGGCGGACTCTCTGGCCCATTAAGAGGCACTCTCCATATGCCAAGGTTGAAGGTGCCATGAAGACTCTCATCTTCTGTATCCTGCATGGCAAATGCTTCAACGCACAGGATCTCTTTATACGCCAACTTGCAGCGTCTGGCTCAGATCTCTTTGGTTTGAAGATTTATGCTCCTTGGGTTATGAGGCTAATCAAGCTACACTCTGCTATCTCCTATCAGCCCTCTGCCTGCAACCATAGAATCTTCTTACCTGATATGGACACCTCTGCTGAAGCTATATATCCTGAGCCTGCCAAGCAACCATTAAGTCTTCAGAATGCAGAACACCAGAGCTTCACTCAGAATGATGAAGGTGTTGAAGCCATCTCAAGAGTGTATCCAATGGCTGGCACCACACGTGCCCCTGCATCAACTGAAGCCACTGACAGCACAGCTGCACAGAGACCCAAGAAACATGCTCGTTCACTCAATGACCGAGAACTTCTTGTGGCTCTTCACCAAAAGCAAGATAGGCATCACGACTGGCTCAAAAGGCAGATGAGAAGTATCATGCAAGACGTCAATCCAATCAGAAATCTGGCCACCAAGAATGCATTCGTCGCACATGAAACCTGTCGCCGCACTTGGAAAGGCCTCACCATGATGTGTACTGAAGCTGAACTTCAAGCGGATGGCTTCAGCGAGAGATTCAAGTTTGACTCCACACCCCCAGAAGAGCTGTGCTGCGCGGAACTCCGTCCCTTGAAGATTCAGAGTTCTCTTCCTCTGCTGCTACCGTGACTGGAAGAATCATTGAGGAAGACGATGAGCTACATCACCACAACCTTCTTCAGCGCGCGTCAACCCTGCACCAAGCTCTTCAGCACCACCAAATGCCTCCACCGACCCTGCTGCGATTGGGAACGCGTAGTAAACTCTATGTCTTCAAACCTTTTTGGTCATCACTGACAAAAGGGGGAGAAGCATATGATGTTTATAGTCTTCAAGCAGGTCAATAATATGGGCGGGTGCTTTATATTTTGCTACATTTTGCTTCGTGCTTACAACTCTCGTTTTGCTACATTTGGTTCTTTGAGTTGTAACACTTAAACTTGATGGTCGTCTGCTACTTGTTTGCCACTATGTTTTTGCGAAGATAAATTCTGCATGTACGGCGATAATTTCCGCACTTATATCATTTCGCAGACGTCCATTTCTCATTATGCATGTCATTCTCTTCATATACCTTTACATGCATGGTGGATTGTCATCATAAGTTGAAGTGGATTCCCACAAGTACAACCTGCCATGTGCATTTGCGTTCCAGAAGCAAATTACTTATATGCACATCTTCAGGGGGAGCCCTTGCAGCTTATAAAGACAATTCCTTTACAATTTCACAAATTATATTCCCCGTTGAAAACTTCAACTAGTTTGTCATCAATCACCAAAAAGGGGGAGATTGTAAGTGCATCTAGTGCCACCCCTAGTTGGTTTTGGAGTATTGACGACAAACCTAGTTGAGGGACTAATGTGTTTGTGAGAATTGCAGGATAACACAGGTAGAAGTCCCTCATTGATTCGGTTTAGCTACCAGAGATGACCCCTCAAAATGTACGAAGACAATGGTGGTTTATGAAGATATTCATGTTGAAGACAATGACATGTGAAGACTCCCTATGAAGCTTATGGAACTCGAAGACTTAGATCCTTCGTAGTTTTACTTCATTCATGTTGTGTCATAGGAACCACCGTACTGTTAAGTGGGGTCCAAGAGAACCAGTCAGGATGACTGAAGTGATGCCTAATTCAAATCCTATGTCTTCGAGCGAAGACTATGAGAGCAAATCTTGTCCAGAGACGGACAAGTCAGCTTTGCTTGTAGCCCAAGTAAAGTTGCCGTGTGAGTTTGAAATCTGACCGTTGGTACACGTGTCAGTTCCTTAGTGACCCAGGGCCATTTCGGACAAATCAGGTCGGGTTGCCAAGTGGCTATAAATAGTCCACCCCTACAACCATAAACGGTTGGCTGCTCAGATTTCAGTGCACGGCTTTTGTCGTTTGAGAGCAACCCACCTCGAAGCCTTTGAGAGAAAATCCCTAGCGAGGAGAAAAGCCCTAACCACCCAGAGCCAGAGTAATTGGGCATCACTTAAGTCTTCTTGTCTGAGTGATCTGAAGACTTATTACACTTGAGGACTGTGCATCCTCCAGCCGGTTAGGCGTCGCGTTCTCAGCATCCAAGAGAAATTGTGGATTGCCGGTGAACGAAGTCTGTGAAGGTTTGGGAGTCTACCTTGAAGACTTACCAGAGTGATTGGGCGAGGTCTGTGTGACCTTAGCTCAAGGAGAAAATGGTGAGGACTGGGTGTCCTGAGCTGCGTGTTCAGGACTGGGTGTCCGGGACTGTGTGTCCTTTGGTTTAAATACCTAGCCGCTCCAACCAGACATACAGTTGTCACAGCAACTGGAACTGGTCCAACAAATCATTGTCTTCAGCGTGTCACTGGTTTCATCTTCACCTCCCTTTACTTACCATTACACATTGTGAAGTCATTGCATGCTTGCTTTATCTTCTGTCTTCACAACTTGACTGTATGATTTGTTTGGCTTCATAACTTCTTCCTACCTGATCCTTATTACACTGAAGCTGTTTGTCACTATGCTTTCACTATATTGTATACTTGACCACGGCTTGCCTTGTGTAATCTAACTTCCGCTGCATACTGATAGGCTTGTCCATTCTGTTTGTCTTCATAACTTCCACGTTTTGAAGACTTTCATAAAAATCGCCTATTCACCCCCCCTCTAGTCGATATAACGCACTTTCAAAATGCTAAAGACGAAGTAGCTGGTAAGGAAGGTAACGACCTGTCGAATGTTTGTCTTGACTATCCCTTAAGTTATCTCCTCATTCTTCTCCCTGAACCAAGTGTAAATTTTGCAGAGAAAATGAGGCAGGCTCTGGCGAAGAAGGACCTCAATCTTGCAGCTGCGCAAGAGGAGGCTCAGGAGAAGACTACACTTGTTGACAAGAAGCTGGCTTCGGTCGACGCGCTAGAGGAGGAAATCACCAAGCTGAAGGCGTCTCTTGCCGAGTCCAACCGAGAGGCGACTCGTCTGAAAAAAGATAAGGTGACTCTGAACGAGAAGCTGGAAGGCATTTCTCGTAGGAGAACCGACCTGGAAGCTTATCTGAAAGCACTCGCCAAGAAGCTCTTCCTTATGCTCAAAGGTACTTTTCTTTATCCAACTGATTTACTGTTTGCAAGTCACCATGAAGCGGTCGAATCATTAACTCCTTGAATCTGCAGAATTCTGCCAAAACATTGAATAAGAAACCAGACGGATCAAGATAGACTTGGACCCCATCCTTTCTCCTGTCAGTGATGAAGCTGCCATGAACGTGCTCCGACTAGAATCCCGTGTTGCCAGCGTTACGAGCTATCTTGATCGCCTGAAGGTGGCGGTGTCACGCATCGATACAGCACTCTGGCCAAGGGCAACGCTTCAAAATGACCTCGAGTCTCTGATGACTCGACTCAATGAGGTCCCTGGTCGAGTGCAAGAATAGAAGAAGTCTTCTGCCTGGTGCAGTGCTGACATGGCTCTGTCGCTAGTTTGGGTCCACTGCAAAGAAGCTCGAGAAGAGAAGCTGGCAGCGATCAAGGTTGCCAACACCAAAAGGCATGACTTCCAATCCTTCATCGAAACCTTCATTGCTGCTGCCACTCGGATCGCTGACGAAATTGATCTGGACGAGTCCGTCGAGCCTGCAAGCCCTCCTCCTATGGAGTGAACAAACTTTATACCTCGCCTTAAATTTTCCTCGGAATGCCGAGTGATTTTGTAACCATTAAACTCCTTTAGGCCTGATGCCCGAGTACTTTTATCCGTGTTCTGGAACTTTAGGATTTATCTGAACTTGGTTTATCTTCTGAATATGCCTGAGTTTGCCTTTGAGTGGAACTTATTTCTTCACTCGGAATAGTCTTTGTATTTGTAATGCAGCTCTGAGAGGGAAGTTAATCAGTCAACCTGCACCTCGTCGTCTTTGCAGATAAGGATGGAGCGGACATTGTATTTGTGTCAAAGCTCCGAGGACAGATTGCGGTCGACCTGCACCTCGTCATCCTTGCAGATAAGGATGGAGCGGACATTGTATTTGTGTCGAAGCTCCGAGGACAGATCACGGTCGACCTACGCCTCGTCGTCCTTGCGGATAAGGATGGAGCGGAAAGTGTATTTGTGTCGAAGCTCCGAGGACAGATCGCGGTTGACCTGCGCCTTGTCGTCCTTGCGGATAAGGATGGAGCAGACATTGTATTTGTGTCAAAGCTCCGAGGACAGATTGTGGTCGACCTGCGCCTCGTCGTCCTTGCGAATAAGGATGGAGCATGTTTTTATACTTACGCGAGTACTGACTGCAGCTAAGCCTCCGAGTGGAAGGGTTGCTCACCACTCGGTAGGATTTTTTCAAACTTAGGCGAGTACTTGACTGCAGCTAAGCCCCCGAGTGGGAGGGTTGCTCACCACTCGGTAGGATTTTTTCAAACTTAGGCGAGTACTTGACTGTAGCTAAGCCCCCGAGTGGGAGGGTTGCTCACCACTCAGTAGGATTTTTTTCAAACTTAGGCCAGTACTTGACTATAGCTAAGCCCCCAAGTGGGAGGGTTGCTCACCACTCGGTTGGATTTTTTTCAAACTTAGTGAGTACTTGACTGCAGCTAACCCCCCGAGTGGGAGGGTTGCTCACCACTCGGTAGGATTTTTGAAACTTAGGCGAGTACTTGACTGCAGCTAAGCCCCCAAGTGGGAGGGTTGCTCACCACTCGGTAGGATTTTCCAAACTTAGGCGACTACTTGACTGCAGCTAAGTCTCCGAGTGGGAGGGTTTCTCACCACTCGGTAGGATTTTTCAAACTTAGGCGAGTACTTGACTACAGCTAAGTCTCCGAGTGGGAGGGTTGCTCACCACTCGGTAGGATTTTTATAACTTGGGCGAGCACTGGGCTGCAACTAAGCCCCCGAGTGGGAGGGTTGCTCACCACTTGGCAGGATTTTTAAAACTTAGGCGAGCACTGGGCTGCAGCTAATCCCCCAAGTGGGAGGGTTGCTCACCACTCGGTAGGACTTTTTTAAACTTAGGCGAAACGGATTCGCGGTTAAGCCTCCGAGTGAGAGGCTTGCTCCTCGCTCGGTAGGATTTCTATTTTTTGAAACTTAGGCGAAACGGATTCGCATCTAAGACACCCATTGGGGGATTTAGAACATATAAGAAAGGAATAACAATCATTTAGGAGACTGTAAAACTATGTATTTGATAATCAAACTAGAAGGTATTTCTTATTACATCTCATCAGTCTGAATGCTTAAGTATAAAACGGGCGGAGCAGCTCCGCATTCGAAGCGCGTGGCTCGTCTTTATTGTGCTGCACATTGTAGACGTGATAAGCTCCGTTGTGAAGCACTTTGGTAACGATGAAAGGGCCTTCCCAAGCAAGAGCGAGCTTGTGTGGTTTCTGCTGATCCACTCGAAGAACCAAGTCTCCCTCTTGAAATGCTCGGCCTCTCACATTTCTGGCATGGAGTCGACGCAGGTCTTGCTGATAAATGGTCGACCGGATCAGGGCCATCTCCAATTCCCCTTCCAGAAGATCAACATAATCCTGACAGGCTTGTTCCGCTTCGGCTTCTGAAAAAATTTCTACTCGTGGGGCATTGTGAAGTAAGTCACTCGGAAGCACAGCTTCAGCCCCATAGACTAAAAAGAATGGAGTTCGTCCAGTCGACAGATTAGGAGTTGTCCTCAATTCCCAAAGTACTGATGGAAGTTCATCGACCCAAGCACCTGCTGCATGCTTAAGGTCACACATCAATCGGGGTTTCAATCCTTTGAGAATCAATCCATTTGCTCTTTCAGCTTGTCCATTTGACTGGGGGTGGGCGACCGAAGCATAGTCGACCCGAGTGCCCTGGGAAGCGCAAAAGGCTCTAAACTCGTCGGAATCGAAGTTTGACCCATTATCTGTGATGATGTTGTGTGGGACACCATATCTGAATATTAACTCTCCGATGAAGCTGACAGCTGTACTTGCTTCGAGATTTTTGATAGGCTTGGCTTCAATCCATTTGGTGAACTTGTCGACTGCTACGAGCACATGAGTGAAGCCACTACTGCCAGTCCTCAGATGTCCAACCATATCCAATCCCCAAACAGCGAAGGGCCAGACAAGTGGAATGGTCTTCAAAGCCGATGTAGGCTTGTGTGACATGTTGGAGTAGAACTGGCAACCTTCACATCTGTCGACTATATCTTTTGCCATTTCATTTGCTCATGGCCAATAAAATCCCGCTCGGTATGCTTTGGCCACAATGGTCCGAGAGGACGCATGGTGACCACAGGTCCTCGAGTGGATGTCGTTGAGGATCACTCGACCTTCCTCTAGCGTTATGCATTTCTGGCTGACTCCAGTTACACTTTCTCTGAACAGTTGTCCTCTTATTACAGTAAAGGCCTTGGATCGTCGGACGATCTATCGAGCCTCTTCTTCATCCTCTGGGAGTTCCTTCCTAAGAATGTATGCGGTGTATGGTATTGTCCAATCGGGAGTGACGACCAAAACTTCCATGATCAAGTCAACTACGGCTGGGACTTTGACTTTAGTCGGATTAGTAGCACTCTTTGGTTGTGGGGGCTCTTCAGTGAAGGGATTTTCTTGAACTCAAGGTGTATGAATATGTTCTAGAAACACATTGCTGGGAATGGCCTCCCTCTTGGAACCTATCTTTGCCAAATCATCAGCTGCTTGATTTTTCAGTCGGGGTATATGATGGAGCTCTAACCCCTCAAACTTCTTCTCTAACTTTCTCACTGCATTTCAATAGCCAGTCATAGCCAAGCTTCTAACGTCCCACTCCTTCATTACTTGATTAACCACCAAATCTGAGTCGCTGTAAACCATGAGGCAACGGACGCCAAGTGAAATGGCCATATGCAACCCGTACAGAAGTGCTTCATATTCAGTTTCATTGTTGGAGGAGTCAAAATGAATCTGGAGAACATATCTGAGCTTGTCACCTCGGGGGGATACCAATACCACCCCAGCACTGGAACCATTCAGCATCTTGGATCCATCAAAGAACATGGTCCAATGCTCTGAGTGAATCTGAGTCGGCAATTACTGCTCAACCCATTCGGCGAGGAAATCTGTTATTGCTTGGGACTTAATAGCTTTCTTTGCCTCAAACTTGATATCCAAGGGAAGGAGTTCAATCACCCACTTTGCCACTCGACCAGTTGCATCTCTGTTGTTCAGAACTTTTGAGAATGGTGCGTCGCTGACGACTGTAATGGAGTGATCAGAGAAATATTATGCAACTAGAGAAATTCCATAGACAAGCTTCTGATAATGTGGATATCTCTGCTTGGATGGAGTCAGGACTTCAGAAATATAGTATACTGGGTGCTGAACTTTATAAGCTTATCCTTCTTCTTCCCGCTCGACCGTGAGTACTGTACTGACAACTTGTCTAGTGGCTGCAATATAAAGCAGTAAAGGCTCTTTGCTGATTGGGGCAGCGAGCACTGGCTGGGTGGAAAGCAGGGCTTTGAGCTCTGCAAACACTGCATCAACTTCAAGAGTCCACTCGAACTTGTCAGATTTCTTCATCAGTCGGTAAAGAGGCAATGCCTTTTCACCGAGGCAAGAGATGAATCGACTCAAGGTGTCCAAACAACCAGTAAGCTTCTGGACATCATGCACACGCACAGGGCGCTTCATCCGGAGTATGGCACCAACTTTCTCTGGGTTCGCGTCGATCCCTCGTTCAGATACGAGAAAACCGAGTAACTTTCCACCAGGAACTCTGAACGTGCATTTTGACGGATTAAGCTTGATATCATACCTTCTCAGGTTGGCAAAGGTTTCAGCAAGGTCAGTCAGCAGGTCAGAATCAATACGTGACTTGACCACAATGTCATCCATGTATGCTTCCACATTCCGACTGATTTGAGTGAGCAGACACTTCTGAATCATCCTCATGAATGTGGCACCAGCGTTCTTGAGGCAGAATGGCATGGTGACATAACAAAAGCACCCGAATAGAGTGATGAAAGTTGTTTTTATCTCATCGGGACCATACAGACGGATCTGATGATACCCGGAATAGGCGTCTAGAAAAGACAAACGCTCACACCCCGCAGTCGAGTCAACAATTTGATCAATACGGGGGAGAGGGAAATGATATTTCAGGCAGGCCCGATTGATATGCTTGAAATCAATGCACAGACGAAGCGAATCGTCCTTCTTGGGGACCATGACAACATTGACGAGCCACTCGGAGTGGTAAATCTCTCGGATGAACTCAGCTGCTAGGAGCCGAGCCACTTCCTCGCCAATTGCTTTTCTCTTCTGTACGGCGGACCGCCAAAGACGTTACTTGACTGGTTTTACTTTCGGGTCGACTCGCCAACGGTGCTCAGCCAGTCCCCTGGGTACACCCGGCATGTCAGAAGGTTTCCATGCAAAGATATCCCAGTTCTCACGGAGGAACTGGATGAGCGCTTCTTCCTATTGTTGTCAAGTGATGTTGAGATATGAGTAGGAGCAACATTAGGATCGGTCGGGTGGATATGAATCGGCTTCGTTTCACTGGACGACTGAAATGCAGAATCTGTGGCGGGCTTCTTGGCTCGCAACAAATCACTCGGATCTGCATTTTTCCGGTATTCTTGCATTTCTACTGCTGCCATTTGTGCATCGACAATTTTTTAGCCCTTCTGAAAGCACTCTTCTGCCTTCTGTCAACTGCCAGTAATTGTGATCACTCCTCTGGGACCAGGCATCTTCAATTTGAGGTACACATAACATGGTCGAGCCATAAAACATGCATAAGCAGGCCTACCCAATATAGCATGATAAGCACTCTGGAAATCCACTACTTCAAATGTCAACTTTTCCTTGCGGTAATTCTTGGAATCACCAAAACCCATGTCAAGGGCGATCTAGCCGAGTGATTCAGCCTTCTTTCCAGGTATAACGCCATGGAAACTCATATTGCTTTCACTAAGCTTGGACATCGGAATGCCCATTCCCTTCAAGGTTTCAGCATAAAGGATATTCAAGCCGCTACCACCATCCATTAGCACTTTGGTTAGTCGAGTGCCTGCAACAAGTGAGTCGACCACCAACGCTTGCCTCCCAGGGGTGGCTATACGCGCTGGGTGATCATACTGGTCGAATGTGATGGCAGTCTGAGACCACTTCAAATAATTGGGTGTTGCCGGAGCAACCATGTTTACTTCTCTGTTGATAACTTTCAGTCGACTTTTGCTCTCCACATCGGCAAAAATCATCAGAGTGGAATTGACATTGGGAAAACCATCGTCATCTTCTTACTTATCCTCATACTTGTCCAACTCCTTTCCCTTCTCATTGGGTTGCTTTTCTCGGAACTGCTGGATCAAAACTCGGCACTGTCGAGTGGTATGTTTAGGATAAATCAGATTGCCCTCTTCATCCTTCTTGATATGAATGTGACATGGCAAATCCAAATCATCATTTCTGGCTTGATCCTTCACTTTCTTGGGGGTCTAGGGCCCTTTGGGCTTCCCCTTGAGCTTTCCTTGAACCGCGACTAAAGCTTCACCAGGAGCAACTGGCTCGGCCTTGCGTTTCTATTTCCTATTGGAAGCGTTCCCACCTGTGTCCTGACTGAATGGTCTACTCTTACCACTGCGGAGTCGATCCTCTTCTTCTCTGTTAGCGTGCCGAGTGGCTATCTCCATCATCCGAGTCAGAGACATATCTCCAGTCTGCCCGAATTTTAGGTTAAGCTCTCGATACCGAACGCCTTCCTTAAAGGCACAAACTGCTTGATGCTCTAATACATTTTCCACTGTGTGATGCAAAGTGGTCCACCTCCAAATGTAATCTCTTAGAGCCTCATTCGGTTTTTGAACGCAATGTTGTAACTCTGTGAACCCTCCAGGCAGCTTGTAAGTACCCTCAAAACTCTTGACAAACACTCGAACAAGTTCTTCCCAACTGAATATACTACCTGGTGCTAACTGAGTCAACCATGCTCTGGCCGAACCTTCCAACATCAGAGGAAGATGCTTCATGGCCGCTTCGTCATTGCCACCACCAATCTGCACAGCCACTCGGTAATCCTCAAGCCAAGTGTCAGGCTTGGACTCACCAGTGAATTTGCTAACTCCAGTTGCCAACCTGAAGTTGGGAGGAATCACTGCGGCTCTAATGGACTTGAAACATGCGCTCTGCTGCCAGTCGGGTGATCTCTGTCATGGCCCTCTCTGTGTGCTCTGTTCCTGTCAACCAGACCTTGAACAAGAATAGATCTCGCATCAAAGCCTGGCTCCCTTGGGTCAGTCGGTACCCTTCGTTCGCCATTGTAAGGCCGTCTGTCATCATATTGACGAGGCACATATGATCCACTCCTCGGAGGAGGTGTGGGCACTCGACGACGATCATCACGGCTGAGACAGTGATCATACTACTCGTGGTTTCTGTACTGATCCTGCCGGTGGCCACGTCCTTCACGCCGCAGGGGTGATCTTGGGCTGTGGGCCAACTGAACTGTATCTGCCATCACAGATCTGCTATGAATCTTATTCCTCGACTGAGACGGAACATGCGCAAACTACTGTGTTCTGCTTGCCAGCTGCCCGGAGTAAGGCCCGGATCTGCATCAAACCTCTGCCAGCTTCCGAATGGGAAGGCTGAATTGACTCTGGTATTCGGGCCGCAGCTGTGAGATTTTGAATCGGAGTGTGGTATACCTGAGGTTGAGGCGGAAAAAGTTTTCACCGACTAGACTTAGGGATCCGCTGCTGAGCATGCTCGTCGAGTGCATGCTGAAGGTTCTCCAGTCGAGTGCGCTCAGCCAAGTTGGCCAGGCGCGCCTCCTCCAAGGCTCAAGCCTCAGAAGTTTCCCCAACGATGAGCGTGTGAAGTGCATCCATGTTGCGGCGGCAAAGCTCTTCCCTCCGCTGCGAAGAAAGGTGTGACGCCCCCGATTTAATCGTACACTAATCATACGCAATCGTGTACGATCAAGATCAGGGACTCACGGGAAGATATCACAACACAACTCTACAAAAAAAATAAGTCATACAAGCATCATATTACAAACCCCCGTTCCCAGAATGCCGACAAATAGAATGGATCAAGTCAATCACATCATTCTCCTAATGATGTGATCTCGTTTATCAAATGACAAATCATGTCTATGGTTAGGAAACATAACCATCTTTGACTAACGAGCTAGTCAAGTAGAGGCATACTAGTGACACTCTGTTTATCTATGTATTCACACATGTATTATGTTTCTGGTTAATACAATTCTAGCATGAATAATAAACATTTATCATGAAATAAGGAAATAAATAATAACTTTATTATTGCCTCTAGGGCATATTTCCTTCAGTCTCCCACTTGCACTAGAGTCAATAATCTAGATTACACAGTAATGATTCTAACACCCATGGAGCCTTGGTGCTGATCATGTTTTGCTCGTGAGAGAGGCTTAGTCAACGGGCCTGCAACATTCAGATCCGTATGTATCTTGAAAATCTCTATGTCTCCCACCTGGACTTGATCGTGGATGGAATTGAAGCGTCTCTTGATGTGTTTGGTTCTCTTGTGAAATCTGGATTCCTTTGCCAAGGCAATTGCACCAGTATTGTCACAAAAGATTTTCATTGGGCCCGATGCACTAGGTATGACACCTAGATCGGATATGAACTCCTTCATCTAGACTCCTTCATTTGCTGCTTCTGAAGCAGCTATGTACTCCGCTTCACACGTAGATCCCGCCATGACGCTTTGTTTAGAATTTCTCCAACTGACAGCTCCACTGTTCAATATAAACACGTATCCGGTTTGCATTTTGGAATCGTCCGGATCAGCGTCAAAGCTTGCATCGACGTAACCATTTATGACGAGCTCTTTTTCACCTCCATAAATGAGAAACATATCCTTAGTCCTTTTCATGTATTTCATGATGTTCTTGACCGATGTCCAGTGATCCACTCCCTGATTACTTTGGTACCTCCCTGCTAAACTAATAGCAAGGCACACATCAGGTCTGGTACACAGCATTGCATACATGATAGACCCTATGGCTGAAGCATAGGGAACACTTTTCATTTTCTCTCTGTCTTCTGCAGTGGTCGGGCATTGAGTCTTACTCAACTTCATACCTTGTAACACAAGCAAGAACCCTTTCTTAGCTTGATACATTTTGAACTTCTTCAAAACTTTATCAAGGTATGTGCTTTGTGAAAGTCCAATTAAGCGTCTTGATCTATCTCTATAGATTTTGATGCCCAATATATAAGCAGCTTCACCGAGGTCTTTCATTGAAAAACTCTTATTCAAGTATCCTTTTATGCTATCCAGAAATTCTATATCATTTCCAATCAACAATATGTCATCCACATATAATATTAGAAATGCTACAGAGCTCCCACTCACTTTCTTGTAAATACATGCTTCTCCAAAAGTCTGTATAAAACCATATGCTTTGATCACACTATCAAAACATTTATTCCAACTCCGAGAGGCTTGCACCAGTCCATAAATGGATCGCTGGAGCTTGGACACTTTGTCAGCACCCTTTGGATCGATAAAACCTTCATGTTGCATCATATACAACTCTTCTTCCAGAAATCCATTCAGGAATGCAGTATTTACATCCATTTGCCAAATTTCATAATCATAAAATGTGGCAATTGCTAACATGATTCGGACAGACTTAAGCATCGCTACGGGTGAGAAGGTCTCATCGTACGCAACTCCTAGAACTTGTCGAAAACCTTTCGCAACAAGTCGAGCTTTGTAGACAGTAACGTTACCGTCAGCGTCAGTGTTCTTCTTGAAGATCCATTTATTCTCGATGGCTTGCCGATCATCGGGCAAGTCAACCAATGTCCACACTTTATTCTCATACATGGATCCCTATCTCAGATTTCATGGCCTCAAGCCATTTTGTGGAGTCTGGGCTCAGCATCTCTTCCTCATAGTTCGTAGGTTCGTCATGGTCAAGTAACATGACCTCCAGAACAGGATTACCGTACCACTCTGGTGCGGATCTTACTCTGGTTGACCTACAAGGTTCAGTAGTAATTTGATCTGAAGTTTCATGATCATCATCATTGGCTTCTTGACTAATTGGTGTAGGTGTCACAGGATCCGGTTTCCGTGATGGACTACTTTCCAATAAGGGATCAGGTACAGTTACCTCATCAAGTTCTACTTTCCTCCCACTCACTTCTTTCGAGAAAAACTCCTTCTCTAGAAAGGATCCATTCTTAGCAACAAATGTCTTGCCTTTGGATCTGTGATAGAAGGTGTACCCAGTAGTCTCCTTTGGGTATCCTATGAAGACACATTTCTCCGATTTGGGTTCGATCTTATCAGGTTGAAGCTTTTTCACATAAGCATCGCAGCCCCAAACTTTAAGAAACGACAACTTTGGTTTCTTGCCAAACCATAGTTCATAAGGCGTCGTCTCAACGGATTTAGATGGTGCCCTATTTAACGTGAATGCAACTGTCTCTAAAGCGTAACCCCAAAGCGATAGCGGTAAATCGGTAAGAGACATCATAGATCACACCATATCTAGTAAAGTACGATTACGACGTTCGGACACACCATTACGCTGTGGTGTTCTGGGTGGCGTGAGTTGGGAAACTATTCCGCATTGTTTCAAATGAAGACCAAACTCGTAACTCAAATATTCTCCTCCATGATTAGATCATAGAAACTTGATTTTCTTGTTACGATGATTTTCCACTTCACTCTAAAATTCTTTGAACTTTTCAAATGTTTCAGACTTATGTTTCATGAAGTAGATATACCCATATCTGCTCAAATCATCTGTGAAGGTGAGAAAATAGCGATACCCGCCGCAAGCCTCAACATTCATCGGACCACATACATCAGTATGTATGATTTCCAACAAATCTATTGCTCGCTCCACAGTTCCGGAGAACGGCGTTTTAGTCATCTTGCCCATGAGGCATGGTTCGCAAGTACCAAGTGATTCATAATCAAGTGATTCCAAAAGTCCATCAGAATGGAGTTTCTTCATGCTCTTTACACCAATATGACCTAAACGGCAGTGCCACAAATAAGTTGCACTGTCATTATCAACTCTGCATCTTTTGGCTTCAACATTATGAATATGTGTATCACTACTATCAAGATTCATTAAAAATAGACCACTCTTCAAGGGTGCATGACCATAAAAGATATTACTCATATAAATAGAACAACCATTATTCTCTGATTTGAATGAATAATCGTCTCGCATCAAACAAGATCCAGATATAAAGTTCATGCTCAACGCTGGCACCAAATAACAATTATTCAGGTTTGAAACTAATCCCGAAGGTAGATGTAGAGGTAGCGTGTCGACGGCGATCACATCGACTTTGGAACCATTTCCCACGCGCATCGTCACCTCGTCCTTAGCCAATCTTCGCTTAATCCGTAGTCCCTATTTTCGATTTGCAAATATTAGCAACAGAACTAGTATCGAATACCCAGGTACTACTGCGAGCTGTAGTAAGGTACACATCAATAACATGTATATCACATATACCTTTGTTCACCTTGCCATCCTTCTTATCCACCAAATACTTGGGGAAGTTCCGCTTCCAGTGACCAGTTCCTTTGTAGTAGAAGCACTCAGTCTCAGGCTTAGGTTCAGACTTGGGTTTCTTCTCTTGAGTACCAACTTGTTTGCCGTTCTTCTTGAAGTTCTCTTTCTTCTTCCCTTTACCCTTTTTCTTGAAACTAGTGGTCTTGTTGACCATCAACACTTGATGCTCCTTCTTGATTTCTACCTCCGCAGATTTTAGCATTGCGAAGAGCTCGGGAATTATCTTATCCATCCCTTGCATATTATAGTTCATCCCGAAGCTCTTGTAGCTTGGTGGCAGTGATTGAAGAACTCTGTCAAGGACACTATCAACAGGAAGATTAACTCCCTGTTGATTCAAATGGTTATGGTACCCAGACATTCTGAGTATATCTTCACTTGCAGAACTATTCTCCTCCATCTTACAGTTGTAGAACTTACTGGAGACTTCATATCTCTCAATCTGGGCATTTTCTTTAAATATTAACTTCAACTCCTGGAACATCTCATATGCTCCATGTCATTCAAAACGTCGTTGAAGTCCCGTTTCTAAGCCGTAAATCATGGCACACTGAACTATCGAGTAGTCATCATCTTTGCTCTGCCTGACGTTCATAACATCTGGCGTTGCTCCCGCAGCGGGTTTGGCACCTAGAGGTGCTACCAGGACGTAATTCTTTTGTGCAGCAATGAGGATAATCCTCAAGTTATGGACCCAGTCCGTGTAATTGCTACCATCATCTTTCAACTTTGCTTTCTCAAGGAACGCATTAAAATTCAATGGAACAACAGCACGGGGCATCTATCTACAACAACATAGACAAGCAAAATACTATCAGGTACTAAGTTCATGATAAATTAAAGTTCAATTAATCATATTTAAGAACACCCACTTAGATAGACATCCCTCTAATCATCTAAGTGATCACGTGATCCATATCAACTAAACTATGACCGATCATCACGTGAAATGGAGTAGTTTTCAATGGTGAACATCACTATGTTGATCAGATCTACTATATGATTCACGCTCGACCTTTCGGTCTCAGTGTTCCGAGGCCATATCTGCATATGCTAGGCTCGTCAAGTTTAACCCGAGTATTTCTGCGTGTGCAAAACTGGCTTGCACCCGTTGTATGTGAACGTAGAGCTTATCACACCCAATCATCACGTGGTGTCTTGGCACGACGAACTTTGGCAACGGTGCATACTCAGGGAGAACACATGTACCTTTAAATTTAGTGAGGGATCATCTTATAATGCTACCATCAATCAAGAAGAATAAGATGCATAAAGGATAAACATCACATGCAATCAATATAAGTGATATGATATGGTCATCATCATCTTGTGCCTTTGATCTCCATCTCCAAAGCACCATCATGATCACCATTGTCACCGGTGCGACACCTTGATCTCCATCATAGCATCGTTGTCGTCTCACCAACTATTGCTTCTATGACTATCGCTACCTCTTAGTGATAAAGTAAAGAAATTACAGGGCGATTGCATTTCATACAATAAAGTGACAACCATATGGCTCCTGCCAGTTGCCGATAACTCCGTTATAAAACATGATCATCTCATACAATAAAATTTAGCATCATGCCTTGACCATATCACATCACAACATGCCCTGCAAAAACAAGTTAGATGTCCTCTACTTTGTTGTTGCAAGTTTTACGTGGCTGCTACGGGCTGAGCAAGAACCGTTCTTACCTACACATCAAAAACCACAACATGGTATAGTGATTGCCTTTTGATCTTTAGAAAGAACCTTGTTCATTGAATCCAATTCAACTAAAGCTGGAGAAACAGACACCCACTAGCCACCTGTGTGTGAAGCACGTCGGTAGAACTAGTCTCGCGTAAGCGTACGCGTAATGTCGGTCTGGGCCGCTTCATCCAACAATGTCACTGAATCAAGAATCAACTAGTGACAGAAAGCAATATGTATATACCCACGCCCACAACTCATGTGTGTTCTACTCGTGCATATGACATCTACGCATAAACTAGGCTCGGATGCCACTGTTGGGGAACGCAGTAATTTCAAAAAAAATCCTGCGCACACGCAAGATCATGGTGATGCATAGCAAAGAGAGGGGAGAGTATCGTCCATGTACCCTCATAGACCGTAAGCGGAAGCATTATTAGAACGTGGTTGATGCAATCGAACGTCTTCACGATCTGACCGATCCAAGTACCAAACGCACGGCACCTCTGAGTTCAGCACACGTTCAGCTCGATGACGTCCCATGAACTCCGATCCAGCAAAGCTTCACGGGAGAGTTATGTCAGCACGACGACGTGATGACGGTGATGATGTTGCCACCGACGCAGGGCTTCGCCTAAGCACCGCTACGATATGATCGAGGTGGATTATGGTGGAGGGGGGCACTACACACGGCTTGGAAAAATCAACTTGTGTGTTCTAGGGTCCCCCCTGCCATCGTATATAATGGAATAAGGGGGGAGGCCGGTCGGCCAAGTAGGACTCCCCTTTCCTACTCCTACTAGGAGGAGGAAAGGAAGGAGGAGAGGGAGGAAAGGAGGAAAGGGGAGCCGCCCCCCTAGTCCAATTCGGTTTTGGCTAGGGGGGTCGTGCGCCCTGCCTCCTCTCTTCCACCACTTGGCCCATGAGGCCCAATATTCTTCCCCGTATTCCCGTAACTCCCCGGTACTCCGAAAAATACCCGAATCACTTGGAACCTTTCCAATGTCCGAATATAGTCATCCAATATATCGATCTTTATGTCTCGACCATTTAGAGACTCCTCGTCATGTCCCCGGTCTCATCCGGGACTCCGAACTACCTTCGGTACATCAAATCACATAAACTCATAAAACCGATCGTCACCGAACGTTAAGCGTGCGGACCCTACGGGTTCGAGAACTATGTAGACATGACCGAGTCACGTCTCCAGTCAATAACCAATAGAGGAACCTGGATGTTCATATTGTCTCCTACATATTCTACGAAGATCTTTATCGGTCAAATCGCATAACAACATACGTTGTTCGCTTTGTCATTGGTATGTAACTTGCCCGAGATTTGATCGTCGGTATCTCAATACCTAGTTCAATCTCATTACCGGCAAGTCTCTTTACTCGTTTCCGTAATGCATCATCCCGCAACTAACTCATTAGTTGCATTGCTTGCAAGGCTTATAGTGATGTGCATTACCGAGAGGGCCCAGAGATACCTCTGCGACAATTGGAGTGACAAATCCTAATCTCGATCTATGCCAACTCAACAAGTACCATCGGGTACACCTGTAGAGCACCTTTATAATCACCCAGTTACATTGTGACATTTGGTAGCACGCAAAGTGTTCCTCTGGTAATCGGGAGTTGCATAATCTCATAGTCATAGGAACATGTATAAGGCATGAAGAAAGCAATAGCGGTAAACTAAAACGATCAAGTGCTAAGCTAACGGAATGGGTCAAGTCAATCACATCATTCTCCTAATGATGTGATCTCGTTTATCAAATGACAAATCATGTCTATGGTTAGGAAACATAACCATCTTTGACTAACAAGCTAGTCAAGTAGAGGCATACTAGTGACACTCTGTTTGTTTATGTATTCACACATGTATTATGTTTCCCGTTAATACAACTCTAGCATGAATAATAAACATTTATCATGAAATAAGGAAATAAATAATAACTTTATTATTGCCTCTAGGGCATATTTCCTTCAATTCACGTAGATCACTTCACCATCACCATCGCCACACCGTGGTGCTGACGGAACTCTCCCTCGACACTTTGCTGGATCAAGAGTTCGAGGGACGTCATCGAGCTGAACGTGTGCAGAACTCGGAGGTGCCGTATGTTCGGTGCTTGATCATTTAGGAAGAGAAGAAGTTTGACTACATCAACCGCGTTGTCAAACGCTTCCGCTTTCGGTCTACGAGGGTACGTGGACACAATCTCCCCCTCTCATTGCTATGCATCTCCTAGATAGATCTTGCGTGAACGTAGGAAGTTTTCTAAAATTGCATGCTACATTTCCCAACACAAACCTCCTACTTATGATTAACCCCCTCGCAAGCATCCGCAACTACGAGAAAAGTATTAAGATAAAATCTAACCATAGCATTAAAATTTTGGATCTAAATCGATCCCTTACGAAGTAGCGCATAAACTAGGGTTTAAGCTTCTGTCACTCTCGCAGCCCATCATCTAATAACTACTCCACAATGCATTCCCTTGGGTCCTAATAATGTGAAGTGCCATGTATTCGACGTTCACATGAAACCACTAAGGGAATCACAACATACATACCATCAAAATATCGCACACATATCGAGTTCACATGATTACTTGCAACAAGATTTCTCCTATGACCTCAAGAACGAAAGTAATTACTCACAAATGATAATCATGCTCAAGATCAGAGGGGTATTAAATAGCATAACAGATTTGAACATATAATCTTCCACCAAATAAACCATATAGTAATCAACTACAAGATGTAATCAACACTACTAGCCACCCACAAGCACCAATCTAAGGTTCCGGTACAAAGATTGAACACAAGAGATGAACTAGGGTTTGAGAGGAGATGGTGTTGTTGAAGATGTTGATGGAGATTACCCTCCCCGAGATGGAAGAGTTGTTGGTGATGATGATGACGATGATTTCCCCCTCTGGGAAGGAAGTTCCCCCGGTGGAATCGCTCCGCCGAAGGGCAAAGGTGCTCCTGCCCAAGTTCCTCCTTGAGACGACGGTGCTTCATCCCGAAAGTCCTCTCCTTATTTTTTTCTAGGTCAAAATGACTTATATACCAGAAGAGGGGCACCGGTGGTGGGCCGAGGAGGGCACAACCCACCAGGGCGCATCTGGGGGCCCTGGCGGGCCCTGGTGGGTTGTGCCCACCTGGTGGGCCCCCTATGGTAGTTATTTGCTCCAATAATTCTTAAATATTCCATAAAAAATTCTCTGTGAATTTTCAGCTCATTTGGAGTTGTGCAGAATAGGTGGTTTGACGTAGCTTTTTCAGGTCCAGAATTCCAGTTGCCGATATTCTCCCTCTTTGTGTGAACTTTGCATATTATGAGGGAAAAGGCATTAGAATTACTCCATAAAGCATTATTATGCATAAAGACATCATAAATAACAGTAGGAAAACATGATGCAAAATGGACATATCAACACCTAACCAATCTAGGAGACACCACTCTCCAAAAGGTAATAAACAATGTTGTTGATTATGAACTCCTTGCTCTTGTGCTTCAAATGATAGTCTCCCCAACACTCAAAGACTCTCTCACAAATTTCTCTTTGGTAGGAGAGGGGATTGTGGAAAGCAACTTGGGAAGGCTGGAAATCAAGGTTCAAATGGTTGGACTGAAATCTCTTGATCTCAAGACATGACTAGGTTGTTCTCTTCTTAGAAAATGAATGGTGGAACTTGTGTTTCGTTCTGATGGCTCTCTTGGAGAGTAAGTGGTGGTGGATGGGTATAAATAGGCAGCAAAAATCTAATTATTACAAGTCTTTGACCCAACTGAGTGATACTGATATGAGAATCTCGGTGAGACCGACTAGTGCAAAGGACTTGATGTTAGGCTTTTCGGTGAGACCGATCATACCAACTCAGTGAGACCAAAGTGCAATGGCTAGGGCAAGACCTCTTTTCGGTGATTCCGATCGGTTCATCTCGGTGGTTCCAGAATGAAACAACTTCATCAAAGAAACTTGGTCAAGCCATCTCGGTGGGACCGAGAACCATTTCGGTCGAACCAAATTGCTAGGGTTTTGGTTGTGGCATTGTATGGGATCATCTCGGTGGGTCAGGATAGGATTGTTTCAATGGGACCCAAATGGACTTTTAGGGTTTTGGATATGATGAAGCTGTTAAAGTATTTGAGGGTTTTGGAGCAATATCACTAAGCACTCGAGCAATTGAATCATGATCAAAACCACATCCCCTTTTGATGTAATTGAAAATCCGCTCTCTTTATCTTTAGAAGAGGTTCATTTCCTTTGAGATAAGAAATTTTATTTTATACATGGGTGCAAAGCACGAGATGTATGGCTATACATGCAACTATGTACACAGGTGGGTTTCATTGTTATATTTGTCATGTAGCATGCCCGTATATTACTTTTATTCATCCAGAACCTTTCAGTATATACAGTGTCGCCCAAAATTGAATAAAAATTATTATTATTATTATTAGAAAAGGAGGATGATCCCCGGCCAGACCTTACAAAATAATACATCAGTAAATCTGAAGCCACCATCATGGCAACATCGGTCACAACTCCTAACCACTTGATGAAGGGGTGCCGAAAGTCTAAGCCGAATACCAAACAGACCTCACACCAAAACCTAACATCTAAAGCCGGAGGGCCCAAGCAAGCCTCTTGGTGGGTCTGGGGCACACACTGGTCCGGCGCACTCCGAGAGGTCGCCGCCGCCATCTTCCATCGATCCATCTTCAGAGAAGGTACTAACGCATCGACCTTGGCAGGTCCGCCATCGACGCCACCATGGCGCCAGACAACGCCACCTCCCTATGTGCGTCCATCATCATACATCCATTGCCATGACCCTGCTGCGCCATGCTGCCGAGACTCCACATCGTCGGTGTGTGACATGGGACGCCGCTCCACTGTTAAAACTGTCCACTGGTCCCTCGAGGTAATGCACACCTCCAAGAATGACACCCCCAAGGAGGGAATGACACAAGAGCACTGCCATCATCCGATCGACTGATCAAGGGTTTCCCCTGGAGGTACCGAGAGGAGTTGCGAGCTTCACCTTGATGATGCCTTCATGAAGGAAGCGACACCAATGGCGTCACCATCACCGGCTCTGGCCACCGGACGAAGAATAGGATTTCACCCGGATCCGTCCCAAGAACATCCAACCGACAACCTATGCATCTACAAGACCACCTTCAGAGCCCCAGAGCTAGCCGCCCAGATCCTTCGATCATCCACAGTTGCACTACCACCACGGTGTATCCTGACGCTCTGGCCACTGCCAAAGGGCGCCACCACTGGAGCATGGAGAGAGGGCTTCCACCCCACCGCGCCATGCCCGAAGGGTCGCTAGGATGAACTCAAAGAACGCTCTTCACCGTCTCTGTACCGAACAAGATCCAGGGTTGAATCTGCCGGACCGCCGGAATAGCTCCGCCTTGGACATGAGTACGTCCACGCTATGCGGCCGAGGATGATCTGGGCTTCACCGTCCGGCACTGCCCGGGGCCGCCGCCCCGGCATCTGCCATAGCGCAGCAAGGCGACCACCCCGGATAGGCCATGACTGGAGGCCACCACCGTATGCACCTGACCCGATCTACGCGGTCCTCCACGGCGTCCTCTGCAAGCCGCAGCCACCAGCCTGTCACCAGACGGCCACGCCGCCACCCGGAGCAAGCTGCCTAGATCCAGATCGGTCACGCCTCCTCCCGAGATGAGTTCCATCCCACCTCCTCCACCGCGAGTTGGGAGGGGATCCCCCGCCACCACGCTTAGCCCGGTGGCGTCCTTGCCGATGGAGGGAGGAGCCCGGCCACTAGGGTTTGGGGGCACCCGAGTCGCCCGGAGTGGGGACGACGCAGGGAGGATTGAATATATTTTGCTACTAAAGGGAGCAAAAAGAAGCAAAAGAAAGAAGAGAACTGAAAGTGCAACTATCCCTAGGTGGTTTTGGTAATTCATAACAACATATAGCTCATTGAGCTAATACTATTCCAAGATGATTATTTCAGGAAAGCTCAATGATTGGCATGGCATGGATGTGAAAGTGGAACCCTCAAAATGCTAAGGACAAAGGATTGGCTCAAGCTCAAAAGCTCAAGACTCTTCATTTTATATTTTAGTGATCCAAGATCACATTGAGTCTTTAGGAAAAGCCAATACTATCAAGGAGGGATGAGGTGTTGCTTAATGAGCCTCTTGCTTCATGTGCTTAGTTATATGCTCCAAAATCCTCAACCACTTTCCCATATCCACAAATGACCTAAACCCTAAGCCAAACTCGGTCCTACCGATTCTTTCTATCCGGCGCCACCGAGTTTCACTTGTCATAAGCCACGGCCAAACCCTAGCAATTCAGTCCTACCAATAGGGATCTCGGTCTCACCGAGATGGGATTGCAAACTCTCTGTTTCCCTTTCGTAACTTTTCGGTCTCACCAAAAGAGCGAATCGGTCCCACCGAGATTGCAATGTAAACTCTCTGTTTCCTTTTTGTAACTTTTCGGTCTCACCGAAAGAGCAAATCGGTCCCACCGAGTTTACCTGACCAACTCTCTGGTTAGCTTATTACCAAACTCAGTCTCACCGAGTTTGTGTAATCGGTCTCACCGAGATTACGTTATGCCCAAACCCTAACAGAATCGGTCCTACCGAGTTGCATGTCAGTCCCACCGAAAATCTCTAACGGTCACTAGGTTTACCTTTTCGGTCCGACCGAGTTTGTTGATTCGGTCCCACCGAGATTGGTAGATTGTGTGTAACGGTTGGATTTTGTGTGGAGGCTATATATACCCCTCCACCTCCTCTTCATTCGTGGAGAGAGCCATCAGAACACATACACAATTCCAACTCATATGTTCTGAGAGAGAACCACCTACTCATGTGTTGAGACCAAGATATTCCATTCCTACCATATGAATCTTGATCTCTAGCCTTCCCCAAGTTGCTTTCCACTCAAACCTTCTTTCCACTAGATCTAAATCCTATGAGAGAGAGTTGAGTGTTGGGGAGACTATCATTTGAAGCACAAGAGCAAGGAGGTCATCATCAACACACCATTTGTTACTTCTTGGAGAGTGGTGTCTCCTAGATTGGCTAGGTGTCACTTGGGAGCCTCTGACAAGATTGTGGAGTTGAACCAAGGAGTTTGTAAGGGCAAGGAGATCGCCTACTTCGTGAAGATCTACCGCTAGTGAGGCAAGTCCTTTGTGGGCGATGGCCATGGTGGGATAGACAAGGTTGCTACTTCGTGGACCCTTCGTGGGTGGAGCCCTCCGTGGACTCGCGCAACCGTTACCCTTCGTGGGTTGAAGTCTCCATCAACGTGGATGTAGGATAGCACCACCTATCCGAACCACGGGAAAAACATCCATGTCTCCAATTGCGTTTGAATTCTCCAAACCCTTCCCTTTACATTCTTGCAAGTTGCATGCTTTACTATCCGCTGCTAATATACTCTTTGCATGCTTACTTGAATTGTGTGATGATTGCTTGACTTGTCCTAAAATAGCTAAAATCTGCCAAGAACTAAAATTGGGAAAATGTTAAGTTTTTATTTGGTCAAGTAGTCTAATCACGCCCCCCCTCTAGACATACTTTCGATCCTACAAGTGGTATCAGAGCTTTGGTCTCCATTTGCTTTGATCTCCATAAATTTTGGTGGTCATAGCCTTGGTTTCACAACCTAGGAGAGTATGGCGTCTAGCGAGGGAAATTATCACCGTAGAGGTCCTTACTTTGATGGTACTAATTTTGCTAGTTGGAAGCATAAAATGAAAATGCATATTCTTGGACATAACCCCGCTGTTTGGGCTATTGTGTGTGTTGGTTTGCAAGGTGACTTCTTTCATGGGAGAGAACCAAACCGTGAAGCTACCGCGGATGAGTTGAAGATGTTGCAATACAATGCTCAAGCTTGTGATATTCTCTTCAACGGATTGTGCCCCAAAGAATTCAACAAAATCAGCCGTCTTGAGAATGCAAAGGAAATTTGGGACACTTTGATTGATATGCACGAAGGTACTGACTCCGTCAAGGAATCCAAGTTGGATGTGCTTCAAAGTCAACTTGACAAGTTCAAAATGAAGGATGGTGAAGGTGTCACTGAAATGTACTCTAGGCTTGCTCTCATCACAAATGAGATTGCCGGCTTAGGAAGTGAAGAGATGGCCGATAGATTCATCATCAAGAAGATTCTAAGAGCCTTGGATGGAAAATATGATACCGTGTGCACATTGATCCAAATGATGCCCAATTACAAAGATCTCAAGCCAACGAAAGTGATTGGAAGAATTGTTGCTCATGAGATGTCACTCAAGGATAAAGAGGAACTTCACAACAAATCAAGTGGTGCCTACAAAGCCTCATGTGAAGCCCCTACATCATCAAGTGAGAAACAAAACTTCAATGAAGAATTGAGCTTAATGGTGAAGAACTTCAACAAGTTCTACAAGAGTAGAAGCAAAGATAGAAGCTTCAAGTCAAGGTCCTACAATGACAAAAGATCTTCTAGTCGAGAGCGAAACTGCTACAATTGTGGAAGACCCGGACACTATTCCAATGAGTGTATGGCTCCCTACAAGAGAAGAGAAGATTCTCCAAAAAGAAGAAGCAACGAATCACCACCAAGAGAGAGAAGGAGTAGAGATGATTGTTATGAATGAAGATACTCACGGAGAAGCAAGGATTCGGAAAGGAAGGAAAAATCATCAAGGAGCTACACAAAACGAAGACATCAAGCTCGTGTTGGTGAATGGGTATCCGGCTCCGACTCCGACAGCCACTCCGAGAGAAGTTATCACTCCGACTCCGAAGATACTCAAGATGAAGGTGTTGCCGGTCTAGCACTTGTGTCATCTAACTCCTACGACATATTTGACTCACCAAATGAAGGAATTGGAAGATGCTTCATGGCCAAAGGTCCTAAGGTAACACACCCCGAGTATGTTGATTTTAATAGTGATGAAGATGACTTGTTAGGTGATGATGATTTGCTTGTTGACAACTCTAGTGATGAATACTATGATGAAACGTCAATTAATCATGCTAATCAAGATAAAACGAATGACAATGATAAGGAGAATATTGAGGCTCTAACTAAAGAACTAAACACTCTTAAGTTAGCTCATGAAACTATCTTCGAAGATCATCGAGAACTTTTAAGAGCTCATGAGAAATTACGCTTTGAAAAGCTCAATCTTGAGCAACAGCATGAGTTTTTAAAAGAAATCAATGATGATCTCCGCAAGAAAAGTTCTTCTTACATTGCCAAGCGTTTACTCTTATCCACTTACATGCCTCAAGTCAAGTCTAGTAACAAGAACAAGAAAGATTCTTCCTCTAGTAGTAATGATGATCGTGCTAAATCCAATATTGTTGCTTCTAGTAGTTCTCTTGATTCCACTAATGATTCTCTTAGCCAAGTTACACTTGAGCAAGAAAATAGCTTATTGAAGGGAATTATAGAGAAAGGAGTGTACAAAAGCCTTGCCGGGAGTAAGCAATTCGAGGAAATTGTGCGCAAGCAAGGAATGCACCGGAAGAATCAAGGTGTTGGTTTTGAACGAAAGTTCAATGCCAATGGAGTTGAGTGGGAAGAAGATCAATACCCCAAGACAAAGTTTGTTCCTCAACAAAAGAAGTATGATACTTCCTTCAAGGGGACACAAGCTCAAGATGATCTTCCACCACAAGACTACAAGTAAAAAGGCAAGGACAAGCTTCAAGAGGAAATTGATGCATTTGAAGAAGCTCCTAAGACCTTAGTCAAGTGGATTCCCAAGACCACTTCAAGTTCCACTTCATCAAGTACGACTACAACTCCAAGGATTCCCATCAAGATGGTGTGGATCCAAAAGAAGAAGAACCAGAGAGTTCTTGAGGGTGACTCCGCCAACATACTTCACTCTTATCATTTTGGCAAGAACAAGTGCAATCAACTTCCACATCTTGCAATAGTTCAAGGAGTCACAAACCCTCTTGTTGGTAAGACAAGGGACAAGGTAACCTAGAAGTTTTCATGGACACCATCTTGTGTGTGCATCACTCTATGTCTATGGATATCCTTGTTTGTTCCTTGTGGGACTAACCCATGTAGGTATTGAAAGTGCAATTCACTCAAATGGATAGCTCGAAGTGATCTACATCAACATTGAGCATCCACATCTTCAACATCTACATGAAGTCATCATCGACAAAACCCAAGGTTAGTTCATCCCTCTTAGGGGGGATATCACATCTAGGGGGAGCTTTACTCTAAGACTTGAGCTAAAGCAACTCTAAAGATGTGAACACAACAATGCTTTATGTAAAAGTGGTAACCCCACTTGAGCTTAAACGATGAGTATGACCTATGATCAAGTGTTCTCACTTGACTCCTAAGTCAATATACTCATATATAGATGACCTAGTAATCGCAAATTGCTTGATAGATGCTAGAATTGGTTGTGCATGCTTTGTCACATATTTCATTTGCCATGTTATTGTGTGAGCATGTTGGTTGCATATTTTACTCATTCGAGGACATCCACTTGTTGTTTTGGTTGTTTGGTTTTATTTCCTTTTGCCAAGTGGATGGACAAGAATGCCTAAGAACCTCCTCTAGCTATCTATGATTTTCTCGTCTCAAACTCTATTCATGCTACATCACAAAATTTGATCAAGTCAGATTCGAACCACTCTGTGTGAGGAGCGCTTGGAGTCCCTGATTCGTCAGACTTAAACTTCCAAAACCTCTTTGTGATTCTCGGTCTGACTGATTCCCTACTTTCGGTCCTACCGAGATCATTAAGTTGATCTAGGTTTTCGATCTCGGTGCAACCGATTTGAACCATTCGGTCACACCGAGTTGCAACAACTGTATACAGTTTTGCATCTCGGTGCCACCGAGTTGTTCCACTTGGTCACACTGACAGGGTCGGGCTATATATAGTCACGGGCAAAAATTTGGAAATTTCTCCGAACCCCTTCGCCCGCGCGATAGCCTGCTCTGCCAACTTGGTCTCTGGATCGTCTCCTTGCCGCCAGCCGCCTCCAGTAGCTGGTCTCCGTCGCCGTCAACGGGAATTCTACCCCGCCGTTGCCGCCATAGCGAGTCTCCGCCGAACTAGGGGTCAGCAGTCAGAGTTTGAATCATGTCAGACCAAAGTGATAGCCAGAACATGTCAGAGCAGCAAGTGCAGATGAGTGAGGGCACTAGTCCCTCAAGTTCCTCAGATGATGGCAGCAGGAGCACCCCTAGCAATCTGCCTAAAGCTGCCACAAGACAGAGAAAGAAGACAACCTCAGACTTAGAAGATGAGGATTATGTGGCAGAAGAGGAAGCAACTTCCAAGAGAGTTGAGCCAGCACAGGGCATAAAACCAGGGATGAAGATCAAAAGGCCAGCAGGCAGGCAGCCTATGTCAAAGGCCAGAGCTTCAACTGAGAAGCCCACTCCCATAGAGCCAGTTGCTGCTGAAGGCAAGAAGAGGAAAGAAAGGGTGAAGAAAACTGTAGCCAGAGTGCTTGGCAAAGCTTCCATCATGGAAGATGAGGAGGAAGAAGAAGAGGTAGCTGCACCAGCACCAAAGGCACCCAAGCTGATGGGTGATGCCATAAGATCAGGGGCAGCTGCTTCCAAGGCCAAGCCAGCTCCAAAGCCAAAGCCAAAGAGGAATACAAGAAGCATCTCAGCTACTGAGAAGAACAAGGCCCCAGTGCCTGAAGCTGCAGAAGAAGAGGAAGAGAATGTTCTTAGAAAGCTAAAGCCCAAGATCCCAGACCACAACGATGCTCATCCTGTGGCTAAGGATATGAAACTCAGGAGAGATTCAGGGCTCCGGAAGTGGAGAGAAGCAGACCCGTATGCTTCAAGGAGAAGGACTGCAGTTGACTACAGGTTTCACACCAAGGAGCAGCAAGATTTTTATGAGACAGTGCTGCTAGACAAGAAGCCAATAGTCTGTGATATGAGATGGGTCGATTGGCAATACATCAAGGACAACGAAGAGTACTACCCTGGAGTGCAGGACAGCTTCAAGGCGTGTGGAGTAGAGGACTTTGTTGGGCAGAAGCTCACAAAGTGGAACGAGGAACTCATCATGCAGTTCTACTCCACAACCCATTTTTATCCATATGGTAGGATAATTTAGACGTCAGAGGGTACAAGGTACCAGTCTACAGTTGCTGAATGGGCTCAGCTGATTAATGCCCCAGAAGAGCAAGCAGATGACTTGGATATTTATGCCAAGAAGAAGATGGACCACAACTCAATGTCAAACATGTATAAGGAGATTCCAAATGAAGCACTTGACACTTTCAAGTTTGGCTCGGTACATTATCTTCTATCAGGGATGCCCACTATCAATTGGATACTGAGGCACACCTTATTGCCCAAGTCTGGAGATCACAAGATGATCAAAGGCCATGCAATCAACTTGCTTCATATCTTTGACGTGCCACAGAAATTCAAAGTCATGAGCCTTATGATAGAAACAATCAAGAGGATAGCAGCAGACCAGAAGAGGAGCTGTGGATATGCCCCACAGATTCAGGAGCTCATCAACTCCAAGATGGGCACGGGCATATACTTATTGGACAAGGAACACCTGCCCATCCGTCCAGATTTTGAAGATAATCAAGTTGTCATGACTGAGAATGAACCATCGTCTGCCCAAGCACAAGCCAAGAAGGAGAAAGCGAGGAAGGAGAAAGCTACCAAGATGCCTACTCAAGAGGAGGCATCTGAATATTTCCCGAAAACCAAACTAGAGCAGCTTGGTTACTTGATTGCATCCACCCTGTGGATTGAGCAAGGACTAGCCACCCTAACTCAAAACCAGGCAAGCTTAGAGAGGATCATGGAACAAAAGTTCTATGACTTGGATGTCAAAGTGACAGAGATTCAGACTGCAGTGGAGCAGCTCTAGGATGACATGCAGGAGAGGAGAGGCAAGACTACAACTGATGCTTTTGCCAGAGTGCCACGAGGTCCGAGGTCGTCTGCAGTGCTAGTTGCTGACACCAGAGCCACCACTTCTGCACCAGCCACAGCCTCAGTTCCACCAGCTCCAGTGTCCACTTCAGCCTCGACTCCGACCACATCTACAGAAGGCTTCGTCCTTGGAGTGCTCCGGACTACACCACCACCTGAAGATCAAGCCTGAGTGTCGACTTAGCACTATGCATTTTCTAGGAACTTTTTGGTAACTTGTTGCCAAAGGGGGAGAAAATGTATAGATCATAGGCTTCGAGAGAGAGTGTTTCTTTTATTCTCTCTTGTTTTATTTGGTGGTTTTTCGAACTTTGTTTGCTTGTGTGCTTGAGATACTACGTCATTATCCGTGAGACATTGATGATCATGTGTTTGATCATAAGCTACACTTAATGTTTGCTTAATATTTTCATCCTATCTATCTTATGTGGTCACTCACTATTATTGGTGATGAGTGCATGTATTTCATTCTTATCATTTTAAGCGCTCCACCAAGATGTATGTGACATGGAAGAGTAACCCATGACTCTACCTCTTTGTGCATTTGCAGTCCAAAGTAAATTTTAAATATGCACAAATTTAGGGGGAGCTCTTACTTGTCACATACTTCTCAAAGCGACGATATATTTCATGCTTATTATCATTGTCGAAGCTTTGATCTATATGTTGTCATCAATTACCAAAAAGGGGGAGATTGAAAGTGCAACTATCCCTAGGTGGTTTTGGTAATTAATAACAACATATAGCTCATTGAGCTAATACTATTCCAAGATGATTATTTCAGGAAAGCTCAATGATTGGCATGGCATGGATGTGAAAGTGGAACCCTCAAAATGCTAAGGACAAAGGATTGGCTCAAGCTCAAAAGCTCAAGACTCTTCATTTTATATTTTAGTGATCCAAGATCACATTGAGTCTTTAGGAAAAGCCAATACTATCAAGGAGGGATGAGGTGTTGCTTAATGAGCCTCTTGCTTCATGTGCTTAGTTATATGCTCCAAAATCCTCAACCACTTTCCCATATCCACAAATGACCTAAACCCTAAGCCAAACTCGGTCCTACCGATTCTTTCTATCCGGCGCCACCGAGTTTCACTTGTCATAAGCCACTGCCAAACCCTAGCAATTCGGTCCTACCGATAGGGATCTCGGTCTCACCGAGATGGGATTGCAAACTCTCTATTTTCCTTTCGTAACTTTTCGGTCTCACCAAAAGAGCGAATCAGTCCCACCGAGATTGCAATGTAAACTCTCTGTTTCCTTTTTGTAACTTTTCGGTCTCACCGAAAGAGCAAATCGGTCCCACCGAGTTTACCTGACCAACTCTCTGGTTAGCTTATTACCAAACTCAGTCTCACCGAGTTTGTGTAATCGGTCTCACCGAGATTACGTTATGCCCAAACCCTAACAGAATCGGTCCTACCGAGTTGCATGTCAGTCCCACCGAAAATCTCTAACGGTCACTTGGTTTACGTTTTCGGTCCGACCGAGTTTGTTGATTCGGTCCCACCGAGATTGGTAGATTGTGTGTAACGGTTGGATTTTGTGTGGAGGCTATATATACCCCTCCACCTCCTCTTCATTCATGGAGAGAGCCATCAGAACACATACACAATTCCAACTCATATGTTCTGAGAGAGAACCACCTACTCATGTGTTGAGACCAAGATATTCCATTCCTACCATATGAATCTTGATCTCTAGCCTTCCCCAAGTTGCTTTCCACTCAAACCTTCTTTCCACTAGATCCAAATCCTATGAGAGAGAGTTGAGTGTTGGGGAGACTATCATTTGAAGCACAAGAGCAAGGAGTTCATCATCAACACACCATTTGTTACTTCTTGGAGAGTGGTGTCTCCTAGATTGGCTAGGTGTCACTTGGGAGCCTCCAACAAGATTATGGAGTTGAACCAAGGAGTTTGTAAGGGCAAGGAGATCGCCTACTTCGTGAAGATCTACCGCTAGTGAGGCAAGTCCTTCGTGGGAGATGGCCATGGTGGGATAGACAAGGTTGCTACTTCGTGGACCCTTCCTGGGTGGAGCCCTCCGTGGACTCGCGCAACCGTTACCCTTCGTGGGTTGAAGTCTCCATCAACGTGGATGTAGGATAGCACCACCTATCCGAACCACGGGAAAAACATCCGTGTCTCCAATTGTGTTTGAATTCTCCAAACCCTTCCCTTTACATTCTTGCAAGTTGCATGCTTTACTTTCCGCTGCTAATATACTCTTTGCATGCTTGCTTGAATTGTGTGATGATTGCTTGACTTGTCCTAAAATAGCTAAAATCTGCCAAGAACTAAAATTGGGAAAAGGTTAAGTTTTTATTTGGTCAAGTAGTCTAATCACCCCCCCTCTAGACATACTTTCGATCCTACAAGAACTCATGATAATAATTTACTTAAGATGTGACCTTCACTTAACTCAATCAGTAGGAGCCAAGAAGGTGCACCCTCTATTATTGCTTCACGCATTTTCAAGCTTATGTAATGTGAGTACTTTCAATCCTTCCCTTCTGTTGGGATCAACCTACCATGAGGTCACGTTGATTGATTTTAGTAGCTCGATGCTACACTAGCTCAAAGATGGGAACATTAAGCTCTTGGGGACTTGCATGGTGGAGTGGCGACTAGGCTGATCATTTTTTCATAACTCAAGGCCTTACAACAGTAGGGAATTGGAAAAAAAATATGTCTGGCACAACTAAGAACATACCGTAGTAACAAACTAACATGAAAATTTAGTAAACAATGACATTGATGTTGAACTATTAGAATATGTATCCCCATAAGGCCTTGTTCGGTTGAGGTGGTTTTTGAAGGGGAATGGCAGGGTTTGAGGGGGATTAGATCTCCTACAAGCCAAAATCCACTCCAATTCCCTTGGGAGGAGGATTAAACGAACAAGGCCTAAAGGAGATAGATCCAGCAAGCAGTGTCCCTCTACGACAAAAATCAAGTGGGAAGGGGAGGCTCAGACAAGAAAAAGGAAAGGTGTGTCGGGATGTGGATTTTTTTTTGTCTTGGACCCCCATGTTGGATATAACATGGCAGATAGTCCGAACAACCACGTTTCTTCTCAACATATGGTCTGAATTTTGGGGTGTCTGGACTGTCTAGACGGCTGAATTTTTTAGGAGCTTGTTGGGCTCCCGTCTGATGTCTGAACACCTTGGGCGTAAGAGGAAGAAATGAGCTTCAACTTTAGAGACAATCTTAATCATTTGTTTGATTCATTTATAGGCATTTTAGTCGGTAGCAATGCATGAGCGTTTTACTAGTGATATTGACAGTACAATACAGTTGCATACCAAATATGTAGATTTCTACTGGCCCATCCAATGGCACTCGACCTGGCCGATCTCAGGCTGGCACTCAGCCGATGCACCATGTTGTCATAGTATGTTTAGTGTAAGAAAATGTAGTAAAAAAATCCGCGAGAAAAACTTCCTACCTACTCCTTTCTGTTTCTAAATATAAATGGAAAATACTTAAAAACAACCGACTGATTATTCACGGGCGTAAGCCACCTCTAACGTATGCCACGCATCCATGTTTGCTCGTTCACCAATTAGCCTTTCCTTTCTCTTATCTCTTCCTCCAGAAGCTGAGCCGCTCATCCTTTTTCCTCCCTTTCTTCTTCCTTGAGCACGTCGCACCACACACCAGCGGACGTCGCGGCAGGCCGACACCGCTGTCGCCTCACGTCGCTGGACATCTGCTGCAAACCGCCGTCGCCAGTGCAAGCCGGCTTCCCAAGGGAGGGTGCTTTGCTGCAATCTCAGTCGCCACTCACCTCGTGTTGCTATAGGATAGGTTGGGAGGACCCTGTTGGCATGGACAGCGGCGGAGCTGCGTTGCAGCAGGCGATGCGCGACGACGCTGCTACCATGCTAACGACGGAGCTGCGTTGGAGCAGGAGGAGTTACGGGCAGCTGTCGTGGTCGGCGGCAGAGCTGCCCTGCAACAAGTGATGCTGCTACACGGCGACGATGAAACTACGTTGTAGCAGGAGAGAGCTACAATTTGCTGCCATGGCCGGCAGCAGAGCTGCGTTGCAGCAAGGCGATGCTGCGATGAAGCTTCATCGGGCGTCCATGAAGCTTGCCGGAGCTGCAATGAAGCTTTGCTGGAGCGTCGTCGATGCTGCAACGAAGGTTTTCGCCGCGCTCAATGTTGCGATGGAGTAGCACCCAGTGCCGCCATGCAGCGGTTTGTCGACGGCTCTTTCGAGCTGCGATGCAGCCGTTGTCGGTGTCAAAACCGGCAGATCTCGGGTAGGGGGTCCCGAACTGTGCGTCTTAGGATCGAAGGTAACAGGAGACAGGGGACACCACGTTTACCCAGGTTCGGGCCCTCTTGATGGAGGTAAAATCCTACATCCTACTTGATTGACTTTGATGAGTATAGGGGTTACAAGAGTTGATCTACCACGAGATTGTAATGGCTAAACCCTAGATGTCTAGCATGTATGATTATGACTCCCTTCACGGACTAAACCCTCCAGTTTATATAAACACCGGAGGGGCCTAGGGTTGTACAAAGTCGGTTTACAGAGAAAGGAATCTTCATATCCGGGCGCCAAGTTTGCCTTCCACGCCAAGGAGAGTCCCATCCAAACACGGGGGAAGACTCTCGATCTTGTATCTTCACGACCCATCAGTCCGGCCCACATTACATAGCCCGGACGCCCGAGAACCCCTAGTCCAGGACTCCCTCAGTCGACGTCGAGGGCTCTTTGGAGGTGTGGTGCAGCGGTCGCCGGCGGCTCCGGTGTCGAGGTCGCCGGCGTAGGGTGCCATGTGTGGGGGTGAGGGTGCTGCGTTTCTCTGCATCATTTTCAAAGGAGGCGCGATGTCAATTTTCTGATGCGCGTGGATGGAATCAGAGGAGGAAGACTTAGATTGTGCTGCTGTGATCGACGATATCTAGTGTTAGATCGGGCGGCTAGCTAGGGGGTTGATTTCTCAAAAAAAAAATCATCCAGATGATCCCTAGCAGCCGCCAATATAAATATAAAACTCTTCAATACGGACTACGTGTAGATGTATATAGACATATTTTAAATATAGATTCACTTATTTTGCTTTGTATGCAGTCTCTATTGAAATCTCTAAAAGGCTTATATTTAAAACGAAGGGAGTATTATCAAACATCACAGCAATATACGAAAATCACGACAAGTAACAAAAAATACATCTATATAGGTAGACAACCTAACGACAACTTCAAGCACCGGATCTTATTACTGTTACAAGAGTACTGAGGCTCAACATCAGATCAACAGTCTCGACGCAAAATAAATCTATCATGTCAAAGAAGGCATAAGCCAAAGGGCGTTGTGCCAATCCAGCATCCGGTAGTCAGCTCCAGCTTGTTCTTGATTTGACCGTAGGAATCTCTCCGTGGTATTTGTTGGCACGTGGAAACGCCACACGGGAACCATCCCCTGTTCGGGTTCCCAGCTATCGTACCCGTACTCATCGCTGGTCATCCAGTAGACGCAGTCGCGCTTCAACCACGGCGGCGACGACGCCGTAGGCAGCACCGACACCGACTGCGCGCGGTTGGCGATGAGCAGGGCGCGGCCGCCCAGGTCGGTGACCACGCTCCACGGCTCCCCGGCCGTATACCTTTGCACAATGACGCTCCGCTGCTGCATTTCCTGGATTATCACCATATACATCTGCGAGAGCGCCCCGCCGCCGCCGTCGTCGGACAAGATGACGATGTGCCTACGTTCCCCGACGGTGACCTTGCGGAGGGACACGCCGCAGCTCATTCTGATTTTTTGTCAAAAAAGACCACCTGACGAATCAAATTGCTAGAAAAGACTTCGTCTAGAACAAATTGATAAAAAAGACCAGCTGTACCGTGACGGCAGGTGCGGCAGCCGACACATGGCACCTGCCGCCACATGCGCCGGCGGCAGCCCCTGCCGCCACGGTAGCAGGCGGCAGCTCGGGCTTAACAGGTTTATTCGCCCGGGAAGCAGCTGCAACGGAACGGACTGGAGGAGTGGGCCCCTGCCGTCACGCAGCCAGACGGCACAAACTCGCACGCGCAGGCCAGGTGGGCCAAGCCGCCACGGTCCGAGGCGGCATCCGCTGCGTGGCAGCGACACCCTGTACGCGGACGCCATGCTGCTTTGTTTAATCGACGCCGCTAGCGTAGGGCAGAGATACCGTCAGCATCGGGCTAGGGTATTGTTTACTGTGGCAGCGTACGTACGGCGAGCTGACGAGTACTGATCGATTTTTTGGCCGTTTCGGAGAAACAAGCTCGTGATTAGCACTGAAATCAGTTGATCCATTAACCCAAGTACCAGTACTAGCAAGTTTCTTCCAAGTTGATATGCATCTGAAAGGGTTCGAGCTGTCGTGTGGCCGTACGCAGCGGCTGCCGCCTCGGGCCGTGGCGGCAGGGCCCACCTGGCTTGTCGCTACACGCGCAGCAGCAGTAGCTGCCGCCTCGCTGCGTGGCAAGCTGGGCGCACCATCCCAGCACGTTCTGTTGCAGCTTGCACACGGACGAAAAAACCTGTTAAGCTTGGGCTGCCGCCTGCGCCCGTGGCGGCAAGGGCTGCCGCCGGCGCCTGTGGCGGCAGGTGCCACGTGTCCGCTGCCGCACCTGCCGCCACTATGCAGCTGGTTTTTTTTGTCAATTTGTTTTAGAGGGGGTCTTTTCTAGCAATTGGATTCATCATGTGGTCTTTTTGATAAAAAATCGCTCATTCTCACCAAGGGCTCCAGCGTGGGGACAGGAGCGCTCATGTCCAGGACCCACACCCAGTCGGGCGTCACCACGTAGTACACGCCGGATCGTTGGCAGTAGGCGATGTCAAAGTGTTCGTCCTCGCCGGCGGGGAAGAAGCCTGGTTGCTGCCATTCCCACCGGCCCCACCCGGCCCTGGTGATTGTCAAGGCCAGCCCCTGCCTCTGCCGAGGTGCGCGGTGGAGGGCAGCGGCGCTGTGGCCGTAGCTGCTCCCACGCGTGCGCGGCGGCCTGACTGAGAATGCCACCTTGTGGATGGTGTGCTCACGGCCGAGGAGCATGTCGTCGAAGTCGTCTGGAGCTTGGGACGCAAAGTACGGGTCGACCAAGCCAAGCCCTTGCAGGCGCCGGACCTCCGTGTTGCGCGGGAGCGGCGGCAAGCATGCCGCCACCTGTAGCGTCAGCCCGTTTACCAGCCGGGTGACCGAATCGGAGTCGGCGACGGCGAGCCACCCACCGCTGGAGCCAACGCAGCGCAGCCCCGAGCCGACGGCGTGGAGAGTCAAGGGGTTGGAGGTGGTGGTGGTGCCGCCGCATGAGTCGACGATGGATCGCAGGGGCAAGGAGCGGCATGGTATTGTAGCAGGGATGACGACTAAAGGGGACGGAATGGAGGTCACGCGGCCGGCGGGGAGCGCTGCCCTCCACGATCGGCACACGGCGCGGAAGCATATGCGCGCTAGCACGTCGAGGCGGTCGCCGATGCACCTGGCCAGATCACAAGGAAGCCGAGAGCCCCACGAGCCCCCGTCATTGCTCGAGTTTTCCATCCAATCAAGGCCGGACTGGCTGGTACGTATGAACGTTTCGCTTCGGACCTTCTCTTACTTTTTGCATATATAATGCACTGTACATGTTCACGGTCTCACCGAACACCACTGGAATTAGGACACGTACATGCGAACCAACCACGCCACGGAGACGGATCATGCACCGACGCTCAGGAGCTAGATTCCGTTTCATGCACGAGTTGCTTGGGTTTTTTTTAAGGAACGGAAGAGTTTTTTTTTTAAGACAAGGGATGAGTTTTATTGATCAAGAAGAGGGGCCTGGGTTTCGAATATCCATTTCTGAGCGCAGACTCATCCGCACTCGCGCTGAAGAAAAAATTCAAAATATTTTTTTTAAAATTCTAAAAATAAATTCCATGGTAGATAATTTGATGCATGAGGTCCGCTTTAATTTTCAAATCATTTGGACATCTGGGCAGCTCTCGGCAAACAAGACAAATTTAGGATCCATAAAAAAAGTGTATTGTTCATGTACTGTTTTGACCTGATTTGTTTTTTTTGCTAAGAGCTACTCAGATGTCCAAATGATCTATAAATTGGAGCGCACCTCGCCCAATAAAAAGGATTTTTTTTTTGAACTTTTTTCTGACCTGGTCAGATGAGCCTGAGCACCGAATTGCTGCACTTCGTTCAATAAAAAAGAAGAAAACAGGGAAGAAAGATTTCTGTGCACTAAAGCTTTATATACATAAGGCGTATGATCGCGTCGAATGAAATTTCTTGGAACAAATGATGCTGAAACTAGGATTTGCCCCGAGATGGGTCACTATGATGAGGGCTTGCATAACTTCGGTAAAGTATAAGATAAGTTTTCAACCGATATAATCACACCTACGAGGGATTTGAGACAGCGTCGTATTTGTTTCTCTCGTGTGGGGAGGGATTGTCATGAATACTTTTATATGTAGAAAGAAGAGGAGACTTGAAGGAGGTTAAGATTTGCAGAGATGCAATTCCAGTGTCTTACTTGTTATTTGCTAACGACTCGCTTATTCTTATGACTGCATATAGTAAAAATGCGCTCACTCTAAAACATATTCTAGATACTTACTATTTGAGTTCAGGTCAGATGATGAGTGATCCAAAATGCAACATTCTCTCAGTCCAAATACTAAGGTAAATGCAAAAGCGAAAGTGTGCCAAATCCTGAATATAATGACAAAATTGCTTAATGAAAAATATCTTAATCTTCCAACCATGGTGGGAGCTGATAAGGCTGAGTGTTTGACAGGGTATGTATCATTATTCAGGGATTGAAGGAGAAGGGACGCCAATAACGCGCGTTCGTTCGGGATTTAGGGTCGCCGCGCCGAACGACCCCGTTCGGACTGGTAGCGGATCGAGCTGAACGAAAACGTTCGGACAGGATCGCTTATCCCCCGAACGACCCAATCAGCGCGCCACCTGGGCACCTGGTCAGCGCACGACCTGGTCAGCGCGTGACCCTGACTGCGGCGCGTCCCACCTGAAGTTATCACCCTCCTCCACCCACCCCGATACCCTCTCGAACCCCTCGCAATCCCTTCTTCCTCTCCATCGTCGGTGTGGATCTCCCTGAAGTTGCCATGGCAAGATCCGAAGATTTGTAGGCCAAATTGAGCCACCGACCAGGTGAATTCCTCGTCCATCCCCTCTGGTCCCCGTCATCCCCATCTCCGTCGCCGGGCACTGGTATCCAAGAAGTTGCCATGGCAAGATCGGTGACATGTAGCCCAAATTGAGCCGCCGACCACATGAATCCCGTGTCCCCTTCGTCGCCCTCACCATTCCCATCACCCCACCCGCACCCACACCATCTCCTACCCTTCCCGTGAACGACTAATGTGTAGGGGAAAAACTGCCATGGCAAGATCTGGGAATATCTAGGACGTGGTTGCTACTGATCTTGCCACATGTAGGTAGTAGCAGTAGATCTAGACTAGGATGTGGTTGGGAGATCAACAACAGTTGCCATCCCCTGAGGTGATGGTAGTGATGCGATGTAGGTGTTCAACCAAATTTTTCCCATGTTCATGATGTGGTTGTAGCCATGTGCATCATGTGGGTGTTGGCATGGCATGCCCTATTTGTTGACAGTATGTGTACGATGTAGTTGATAGCATTGTGTGCATGATGCAGGTGCTGCTATCAGCATTGCATAGGTGTTGCCATCTGCAAGGCGCTGTTGTTGCCATCTGCAAGGCTATGTTGTTGCCATCTGCATGGCATAGTTGTTGCCATCTACATGCTGTAGTTGCTTTGCCATGCACATTGTATGGTTTGTTGCCATGTTGTAACTTGTTGCCATCTGCATGGCGTAGTTGTTGCCATCTGCATGGCATAGTTGTTGCCATGTGCATTGGATGGTTTGTTGCCATCATGTAGTTTGTTGCCGTCTGCATGGCGTAGTTGTTGCCATATGCATGGCATAGTTGTTGCCATGTGCATTGGATGGTTTGTTGCCATCATGTAGTTTGCTGCCATCTGTATGGCTTAGTTGTTGCCATCTGCATGGCATGGTTCTTGCCAACTGCATGCTCTAGTTTGTTGCCATGGGCATTGTATGGGTTGGCGCGTGAGTGCACGGTACAGTTAATACGTGTTGGAGCCAAGTACGTGCAAGTTTGATTGCAGTTGCTCTGGTTGTGCAGATCAAAAAAGGAGGACAAGGAATGGATTCGGGAAATGGCGGGAATCCCTGGTTCTACAGTTCTTCACAAGCACCGTCATGGGATTTGCATGGTTATGACGAGCTAAACTCGACTGGCCCTTTGTTGACACTACTGCAACAGTACTTGGACGCAGGTACAGTGTTCTTTTGTGAATAGAGAAAATAATAGAAAATAAGTGCAACATGATTGTGAAAAAATGAAAAGTGCTTAATGTGGATATATAAATGTATAAAGCAGGGGCATTGGGTGGAAGCACACATACCGAATGTGGATGGTCGAATGATGAGGGAGAGCCAAGCAGACTGTCACACCCAAGAAACCGGCTGCACATACAGGGCTCATTTACGGGATCGGGATTAGCCGAGCAACTAACACCAGGAGCAACCGCAAGTACGTCGAGTGCCAGTAAGTGTGAAACCGTGAATACCATATGTTTCTGCAAAGTACGCATGCATTTACATCAAAAAAATGGAAAAATAGCCAACAAAGAAAGCAATAACATGGGGGGTCAAAAAAGGGGGGAAATGTAAAGTGCGTGTAGTATTACAAAACAAAAGCGTGGTAGCTGCCATATTACACTCGCAAAAAATATGTTGCCGTCCATATTGTCGTTGAGGTAGCAGTTGTAGTATGCGAATGTGGAGTTTGAAAAATGGTAGACCATGGCAGAGTATGGTCTATCTGTAAAATGAAAGAAGGAATTGCATACTGAATAGTCCATGATGATGTAAATGTCGATGGAAATGTTGAAGGTGCATTTATGCATGAGTGAAACTACCATCTGTAAAACACATGAACTTGCCGTCTGCCAAAGCTTCGTGTTTAGTGTAAAGTATTTAGATGTTAATGGTGCCTGGGTCATGTCAATACCATGGTAAAATATGTTGACTAATTTGTGCATTAATGAAATGCAGGGCCTCTGGACACAGCTACTACCACTTGGGGCACACTTGCTATTCTAGATTCACACGCATACCAAACGTCTCAACCGAACTACACCGAGCAGACTGTCGTTGGCTATGCAGGAGCGTTGATAACCAGAAGAAACAACAGTCTTGAATATGATGTTAGCAACTCAAGAGAAGATGACTCAAACGCAGATGCGGAGACAGCTGGTGATCATGAGGATGAAGATGAAGAAGATGGTGATCAGGGAGAGGATGAGACACATGAGCATGATTGCGAACAAGATGATGATGGGGTACTGGGTGAGCCGCATGAGGATGAGCTGCAATCGTCCCTAGTACCTCCAACACCTCCTTATGTGCACATGAAATATGCTATGTTTGAAGATGCAAAGGAGTACTACCAGAGTTATGCAAAGTTCAATGGTTTTGCGGTATAGACAGACCATCGTAGAAAACTAGTAAAAACAGGAAAGTACAACAGAGCTGAGTTGAGGTGTTTCAAGTCAAGAAAGAACAAGAATAAGAAAAAGGGAAATGGTCCAATCATCGGAGAGAGACGAAGAGACATTGTGGTCAAAACGAATTGCCCTGCCAAGATGAAGCTGAACATCGAAGGGGCCTGGTGGGTGGTAACAAAGTACGTGGGACATCACAACCATGAAATGATTAAGAACTTTGACCTGGTTAGGTTTCTGAGTCCTCACCGTAGGTTCACGCCGGAGGAGTAGCAGTTTGTGTAGCCGCTCCATGATTGCAACCTCCAACCCGGGAGAATGGTCCACATCCTATCAATGATACACAACAAAGCAGGGAAGCTCAGCAACATGCCATATCTTCCTTCGAATGTAGTTAACCTGGTGGCAAAGTATCGAAGGGAAAGTCAACTGACGGACATGGAGGACACAATTGCATACTTCATGCAAAAAGAGAAGGAGGACCCTGATTTATTCTACAAAATCAAGCTGGACGCGGAGGACCGTGTGATGAACATGTATTGGATAGATGGTGCAGCGCGTAGAGCATACAAGCACTTTCGTGACTGTGTGTCCTTCGATGCTACATATCTGACCAATATGTACAAGATGCCATGTGCTCCGTTCATTGGCATAAACAACCACAGCCAATCGCTGCAGTTCGGGTGTGGGTTTATTAGGAACGAGGATGCTGGTAGTTATATTTGGCTATTCAAATGCATGTGCGGGCTTGAACCAATGAACATCATAACAGACCAGGATTTTGGTATGCGCACATGCAAGGGCATTTTTATCCCTTAGTTGTTTTGGTGATTGATGACAATGCTTTTGCGGACTAATCATGTGCATTGAGTATTTCAGATATATCATGACTAGGCACAAGACGATTTGGTGCCCCTCGAAGACTATTGAATACGACATTTCTCTATGTTTCTTTTCGATGGTTTTGAGTCGTAGGAAAGCCGTACTATTAAGAGGGGGTCCGCTTTGGAAAGGTTTGGGTGGAATCATCACGTACACGTCTTCTCCTTTTGCACCACATTTCCTTTGGCACTTTGCAGCATCCTCTGTCTTTTCTCGTCTATGCAAAATGTTGTGATTGCTGAACTTGGGCATGCGGTAGTACTGCTCCTAGTAGTGATAGTACTGCAGGCCCTTGTGGTAGTATCGGCCTCTGGCGCGGTAGTACCGCAAGTGCCCACAGTAGTACTGCTTCCTTGGAGCGGTAGTACTGTGGTCTCAGACCAGGCGCTGCAGCTTTTGCGGTAGTAGGGGCGGATGTAATTCTTTACATCCGCGCCCTACGAGGTAGTACCGCGCTAGGGGCGCGGTAGTATCGTGCGCTCTGGCCAAGCTCAGCAGCTTGCGCGACAGTAGGGGCGGATGTAATTTTTTACATCCGCGCCCCACGCGGTAGTACCTCTTCTGGCTTACGGTACTACCATGTCAGATTTTTGCATAGATCTCAACTCAGCGGAAGTTGCCACGGATGTATTTTTATACGACTGTGCCTTCCCGAATCTAGGTTATCCCTGCCTTGCGGTAGTACCGCAAGGGGGAGCGGTAGTACCGTGCGAGCAGTTCTACCGCCCTCTGCCTCACAGCTTCAGGGCTAGTCTAGATACTGCTGCATGGGCGGTACTACCACAGTGCCTTGCGGTAGTACTGTGTCCCCGACGCGGTAGTACCGTGCTTCACAGGCTGAGTTGATGGATAACGGTTGGATTTATTCTTCCACTATATAAGTGGTGTCTTCTTCTCCAAGTTGACTACCTCTTCGATCCCCAAGCTCCATTGTTGCTCCAAGCTCCATTTTCGCCCGATCTCTCTCCCTAGCCAATCAAACTTGTTGATTCTTTAGGGATTGGTTGAGAAGGCCTAGATATACACTTCCACCAAGAGAAATTTGATTCCCCCACTCATCCCTTGAGGATCTTGTTACTCTTGGGTGTTTGAGCACCCTAGACGGTTGATGTCACTGCGGAGTCATATTCCACTGTGGTGAAGCTTTGTGGTGTCGTTGGGAGCCTCCAATTAAGTTGTGGAGATTGCCCCAACCTTGTTTGTGAAGGTCCAGTTGCGGCCTCCAAGGGCACCAATAGTGGAATCACGGCATCTCGCATTGTGTGAGGCCGTGAGGAGAATACGGTGGCCCTAGTGGCTTCTTGGGGAGCATTGTGCCTCCACACCGCTCCAACGGAGATGTCCTTCTCCTCAAAAGGAAGGAACTTCAGTAACACATCCTCGTCTTCACCGGCTCCACTCTTGGTTATCTTGTGCCTTACTTGTGCAAGCTTATTTGTGTTATATCCCTTGCTTGCTTGTGTACTTGTTCTTGTTGCATCATATAGGTTGCTCACCTAGTTGCATATCTAGACAACCTACTTTGATGCAAAGTTTAAATTGGTAAAGAAAAGCTAAAAATTGTTAGTTGCCTATTCACACCCTTTAGTCAACTATATCGATCCTTTCAATTGGTATCAGAGCCAGGTTTCTTTATTAAGAACTTTTTCGTCCGAAGAGTATGGTTGACACCGTAGACGGTGTGGAGGAGCACTCCGGTGTGAATCCGGTCTCGTCTACGGCCGATGGGGGAACCACGGTCTCTCGTGAAGAATTCATTGTGGCTTTGGACACATTGAAAACCTCCATGACAACCGAGGTTGAAAACATGTTTAATAAATTCTTAGAAGGGTTTAAACTATCTACCGCACCGATGAAAGTGGGTGATCCCACTAACAAGGTGACGGATGCTAACTCCGACATGGGGGAAGCTACTAGTGAAAAGGCTCCTTCTTCTAGTCGTAAAATTGGCAACGACATCTTTGCCCATGTGGAACCTTCACTTACTTATGGTGGACCGATTCCTTCCACTCATTTGAATCATGCCGGTCCTCCCCCTAAGATTGTGAAAAATGAGGACTTTGATTCTTGGGTTTATCGCTTTAAGCGTCATTTGAACCATGTTAATACTAACCTTTGGAGAATCATTGAAGAAGGTTTTTATCCGCATGACCGAAGCAACTTCACCCCTAGAGAAGCCACAGATAATCAATTCAATGAGAATGCTCTCTTCATCATCCAAGATGCAATTCCACCTGAAGATCTTGCTCATCTCCGACCCTTCATCGTGGCCAAGGATACTTGGAGGCATGTTGTTTCCCTCTACAGGGGAAGCGCAAGCATTCAACGCTCCAACTATGAAGTAGTGCAAGATGAAGCCGATGAGTTTGCAATGAAAGAAGATGAAGAACCTCGTGAGCTCTATCGGAGATTAACTACTCTCGCGGTCTCACTCCGAGATCATGGGAGCAAGGATATGTATGACAATTGGATCAAGCGCAAATTCCTCAAGGCCATGATGCCTTACCACAAGACCATGTCCGTGGACTAACAAATGTTAGTTTTGCTAAAGATCGTGCTTGCAGTGCTTGTATCGAAGGAAAGCTACATGAAAAGGCTCACCCTCCCACGACTATCATTTACTCGAAGAGGCCTTTGGAGCTTCTTCACTTGGATCTCTTTGGGCCTCCATCCTTTGATAGCCTTGGGGGTAGAAAGTATTGCTTGGTGATTGTGGATGATTATTCAAGATACACTTGGGTATATTCCTTCAAGAGGAAGAGCGAGACCCAACAAACCGTCATTGACTTTGCAAATGAAGCCCAACATTAACACAATGCAAAGATCTTGACAATAAGGAGTGACAACGGCACTGAGTTCAAGAACTACACCTTGGATGAGTTTCTTAGTGATGAAGGGATCAACCATCAATATTCCGCACCATACACCCCTCAACAAAATGGTGTAGCGGAGAGGAAGAACTGTACGTTGATGGATGCGGCAAAGACCATGATGGCGGAGTTCAAGTCTCCATACAACTTTTGTGCCGAAGCCATCAACACCGCGTGTCATGCATCAAATCGGCTCTATCTCCGCAAAGGCTTGAACAAAGACTCCATATGAGATACTCACCGGTAACAAGCCCAACCTCAAGTACTTTCGGGTGTTCGGGTGTAAGTGCTTCATTCTCAAGAAAGGTGTTCGTTTGTCTAAATTTGAGGCTAGAGCTCAAGAGGGAATATTTGTTGGTTATGCTACAAACTCTCATGCTTACTGTGTCCTCAATAAATCCACGGGTTATTGAGGAGACGTGTAACATGGAGTTTGATGAGAATAATGGCTCCCAAGTGGAGCAAAGTGGCACTTGTGATGTAGGTGATGAAATTCCTCCCCAAAGCCATAAGAAGAATGGGAGTTGGTTTTATCCTACCCATTGAGGAACCCCTTGTGGCCGAAGGAGAAGGACAATGCTCCACTCATGTGGATCCATCACCAACCCAAGGCCCACACGCTTTCGAAGAACAAAGTGAAGGCCCTCAACATCATGAACAAGACCAATGGCAAGATCAATCTCAAGATGGTGATGAATCACCAAGTGATGCCCAAGGTCAAGTTCTCTCCTCCGAGCAAGTTCAAGATCAAGAGCAAGCTCAAGATCAAGAACAAGCTCAAGACGGCGCTCAAATGATCAAGTGACCGCTCCTCAACTCACCCCCGAGGAGGAATTGGAGCGTCGTGCCGCCAAGATTGCATCCAATCTCTCTACCAAGGGTCATCTCATGAAGAATGTGCTTGGAAGCATTCAAAAGGGGGTAAGCACTCATAGAAAATTGGCAAACTATTGTGAACATCACGCGTTTGTCTCTTGTGTTGAACCCCAAAAGGTCTATGAGGCGCTCGAAGATCCGGATTGGCTCAATGCCATGCATGAAGAACTCAACAACTTGGAGTACAACAAGGTGTGGAGATTGGTGCCAAGGCCAACGGAGAACCACTATGTCATTGGAACCGAGTGGATATTCAAGAAAAAGCAAGATGCTCATGGGACCATCGTTCACAATAAGGCAAGATTGGTAGCACAAGGCTACTCCCAAGTCGAGGGTATCGACTACGGTGAAACCTTTGCTCCCGTTGCTCGCCTTGAATCCATTTGTTTGCTGATTTCTTATGCTTCTCATCATAACTTTAAGTTGCAACAAATGGACATGAAGAGTGCTTTTCTTAATGGTCCTATTAATGAGTTGGTGTATGTCAAGCAACCCCCCGGGTTCGAGGATCCCTACTTTCCCGATCATGTGTATCAACTCGATAAGGCACTCTATGGCCTTAAACAAGCCCCACGTGCGTGGTATGACTACCTTACCGAGTTGTTGCAAGATCGTGGATTTGAAGTTGGGAAAATCGACCCCACTATTTTTACTAAGAAGGTCAAAGGGGAGTTGTTTGTGTGCCAACTATATGTTGATGATATTATCTTTGGTTCCCCTAACAAAGCTTTGAACGAGGAAATTGTCGCTCTTATGACCTCAAAGTTCAAGATGTCTTCGATGGGAGAGTTGAAGTTCTTTCTCGGGTTCGAAGTCAAGCAAAGAAGAGAAGGAACCTTCATCAACCAAGCCAAATATACTCAAGACATGCTCAAGAGATTCAAGCTAAGTGATGTCAAGCCGGCTTCCACTCCAATGCCCGTCAAATGCCAACTTGACATAGATCCCAATGGTAAAGCGGTGGATCAAAAGGTATATCACTCCATGGTTGGCTCCTTGCTTTACCTTTGTGCATCTAGACCGGATATCATGTGAGTGTGGGAATTTGTGCAAGGTTTCAAGCCGCACCTAAGGAAAACCACTTTGTGGCGGTCAAACGAATCTTTCAGTATTTGGCTCATACCCCAAACTTTGGCTTATGGTACCCAAGAGGAGCAAATTTCAAGCTTGTAGGATATTCGGACTCCAATTGGGCGGGAGACAAAGTGGATAGGAAGTCCACTTCCGGAGGGTGCCAATTTCTTGGTTGCTCTTTGGTGAGTTGGTCTTCTAAGAAGCAAAGATGTGTATCTCTCTTGTCCACCTAAGCGGAGTATGTGGCGGCCGGCAGTTGTTGTGCACAACTTCTATGGATGAGGAAAACTTTAAAGGATTACGGTGTAAATTGTGACAAAGTGCCTCTTTGGCGTGACAATGAAAGTGCCATCAAGATTTCTCTCAACCCGGTGCAACACTTCAAGACGAAGCATATTGAGATTCGGTATCACTTCATCCGGGATCATATTAGGCGAGGGGAGATCAAGCTCAACTATGTCAACACTCTTGATAACCTTGTAGATATCTTCAGGAATCCCTTGGATGAAGCAAGATTTCGTGAGTTAAGGCATGAGCTAAATATCATTGATTCGAACAATGTTGCTTGAACCCTTGCACACCCCACCTGAGGGAGTCCTGGATTAGGGGGTGTTCGGGTAGCCGGACTCCAGGACTATGAAGATACAAGATTGAAGACTTCGTCCCGTGTCCGGATGGGACTTTCCTTGGCGTGGAAGGCAAGCTTGGCGATGCGGATATTCAAGATCTCCTACCATTGTAACCGACTTTGTGTAACCCTAACCCTCTCCGTGTCTATATAAACCGGAGGGTTTTAGTCCGTAGGACAACTTAATCATACAACAATCATACCATAGGCTAGCATCTAGGGTTTAGCCTCCTTGATCTCGTGGTAGATCTACTCTTGTACTACCCATATCATCAATATTAATCAAGCAGGACGTAGGGTTTTACCTCCATCAAGAGGGCCCGAACCTAGGTAAAACATCGTGTTCCTTGCCTCCTGTTACCATCCGGCCTAGATGCACAGTTCGGGACCCCCTACCCAAGATCCGCCGGTTTTGACACCGACATTGGTGCTTTCATTGAGAGTTCCTCTGTGTTGTCGCTTTTAGGCCCAATGGCTCCTTCGATCATCAACAACGATGCGGTCCAAGGTGAGACTTTTCTCCCCAGACAGATCTTCGTCTTCGGCAGCTTCGCACTGCGGGCCAATTCGCTTGGCCACCTTGAGCAGATCGAAAGCTACGCCCCTGGCCATCAGGTCAGGTTTGGAAGCCTAAACTACACGGCTGACATCTGCGGGGACTTGATCTTCGACGGATTCGAGCCACAGCCAAGCGCACCGCACTGTCTTGATGGGCATGATATAGCTCTGCCACCGAACAGCGCCTTGGAGGCCGCACACGCATCGGTTCCGACCATTGATTCGGAGCCTACTGCGTCGATCGAGGATCAGCGGTTGGACGCTGCCTCAGGGCTGCGATCTCAGAGGCGATCGAGCCGAACTCCAGCCCTGCACTCTGCATGGCCCGTGACTCCGAGAAGCCGGATTCCTCTCCGAACTCCGAGCCCCCTGCGCCCATGACGATCGAATCCGATTGGGCGCCGATAATGGAGTTCACTGCCGCGGACATCTTTCAGCACTCGCCCTTCGGTGACATCCTGAATTCTCTAAAGTCTCTCTCTTTATCAGGAGAGCCCTGGCCGGACTACGGTCAACAAGGTTGGGATACGGACGATGAGGAAATTCAAAACCCACCCACCACCCACTTCGTAGCCACTGTCGACGACTTAACGGACATGCTTGACTTCGACTCTGAAGACATCGATGGCATGGACGACGATGCAGGAGACGAACAAGAACCAGCACCTGTAGGGCTTTGGAAGGCCACCTCATCATATGACATATATATGGTGGACACTCCAAAGGATGGAGATGGCGATGGAACAACAGGGGACGATACCTCTAAGAAACAGCCCAAGCGTCGGCGTCAGCGGCGCCGCTCTAAATCCCGCCAAAGCAAAAACGGTGATTCCGGCACGGGAGATAATACTACTCCGGATAGCGCCGAAGAACACCCCCTCCAGCAAGATTCAGCATAGGAGGACAGAGAAGCCAGCCCTCATGAGAGGGCGGCAGACCAAGAGGTTGAGGACGATAATTATACGCCTCCCTCCGAAGACGAGGCAAGCCTCGATGACGACGAATTCGTCATGCCAGAGGATCTCGCCAAACAAGAGCGTTTTAAACGCAGGCTTATGGCAATGGCAAGCAGCCTCAAGAAAAAGAAGCAACAGCTTAGAGTTGATCAGGATTTGCTAGCTGACAGATGGACTGAAGTCCTTGCGGCCGAAGAGTATGAACTCGAGCGCCCCTCCAAGAGTTACCCAAAGCGCAGGCTGCTACCCCGACTAGAGGAGGAAGAACCTACATCACCAGCGCATGACATGGCCGACCGGCCACCTCGTGGCCGCGACAGAGAGGCCTCTTGGACCTCCACTCAAGCCATGCCCCGACGCCGCGTCAAGCATACTAAGGCACGGGAAAATGCGCCCGACCTGCGCGACATACTGGAGGGCAAGGCAAGGCAAACAAGGTCGATCTACGGATCGCGCAGGCGCCCCATGGCACGTGACGGTGATCGTCACTCCGGATGCAATAAATCCGGCCGGGCCGAACTCAACAGACAAAGCTCCTTCGAGCTGCGTCGTGATATAGCCCAATACAGAGGCACCGCACACCCACTATACTTCACAGATGAAGTAATGGATCATAAAATCCCTGAGGGCTTCAAACCCGTAAACATCGGATCGTACGATGGCACAACAGATCCTGCAGTATGGATCGAGGATTATCTCCTTCATATCCACATGGCCCGCGGTGATGATCTACACGCCATCAAATACCTCCCACTCAAACTTAAGGGACCGGCCTAGCAATGGCTTAACAGCTTGCCAGCAGACTCAATCGGTTCTTGGGAGGACCTGGATGCCGCATTCCTTGATAACTTCCAGGGCACTTATGTGCGACCACCGGACGCCGATGACCTAAGCCACATAATTCAGCAGCCAGAGGAATCAGCCAGGCAATTCTGGACACGGTTCCTAACAAAGAAAAACCAGATAGTCGACTGTCCGGACGTAGAGGCCTTAGCGGCCTTCAAGCATAATATCCGTGACGAGTGGCTTGCCCGGCACCTGGGACGGGAAAAGCCGAAATCTATGGCAGCCCGCACGACACTCATGACCCGCTTTTGCGCGGGAGAAGACAGCTAGCTAGCTCGCAGCAACAATTTAACCAAGAACCTTGGTAATTCGAATACCAAGGACAAAAGCGACAGGTCACGTCGGAACAAACAAAAGCGCCACGTTAACAGCGACAGCAATGAGGATAGGGCAGTTAATGCCGGATTCCGAGGCTACAAATCCGGTCAACGGAAAAAGCCATTCAAAAGAAATACTCAAGGCCCGTCCAGTTTGGACCGAATACTCGACCGCTCGTGCCAGATACATGGCACCCCCGAAAAGCCAGCCAATCACACCAACATGGATTGTTGGGTGTTCAAGCAGGCAGGCAAGTTAAGAGCCAAAAACAAAGACAAGGGGTCGCATAGCGACAACGAGGAGGAGCCCAGGCCGCCGAACAACAGTGGACAGAAGGGATTTCCCCCGCAAGTGCGGACGGTGAACATGATATACGCAACCCACATCCGCAAGAGGGAGCGGAAGCGTGCGTTACGGGACGCATATGCGATGGAGCCAGTAGCCCCAAAGTTCAACCCATGGTCCTCCTGCCCGATCACCTTTGATCGAAGGGACCACGCCACTAGCATCCGTCATGGCGGCTTCGCCGCATTGGTTCTAGACCCAATCATTGACGGATTTCATCTCACAAGAGTCCTCATGGACGACGGCAGCAGCCTGAACCTGCTTTACCAGGATACAGTGCGAAAAATGGGCATAGATCCCTCGAGCATCAAGCCCGCCAAAACGACCTTTAAAGGTGTCATACCAGGTGTAGAAGCCAACTGTACAGGCTCAGTCACACTGGAAGTGGTCTTCGGATCTCCGGATAACTTCCGAAGCGAGGAGTTAATCTTCGACATAGTCCCATTCCGTAGTGGCTATCATGCACTGCTGGGGCGAACCGCATTCGCAAAATTCAACGCGGTACCGCACTATGCATACCTCAAACTCAAGATGCTAGGCCCTAGAGGAGTAATCACGGTCAATGGGAACACTGAACGCTCCCTCCGAACGGAGGAGCACACGGCAGCACTCGCAGCAGAAATACAAAGCAGCCTCTCTAGGCAGTTCTCTAGTTCGGCCTTCAAAAAGCCGGACACTGTCAAGCACGCCCGGAGTACCCTACAACAAGACCGCCTGGCACGTTCTGAGCTAGCATGGCAATGCGGCCCCAACCCTAGCCCTCGCGATATAGAGAAACTAGTGCTTCGCGTACATAACTACGCTCTTGAAATACCATGGGCACAGGGAAAGGGGCACTATCACAGCACGCCCGAAATACGGCTTAAACCGCACTAGGGGCTGCCGGATTCCTTTTTTTCTTTTTTTCTCTTACTCTCAGGACTCCATACTTCGGATGACCCATTCGGCAATTCAACTGCCGCACAAACGATGCAAGATCCAGGAAAGCAGACAAGCCACACCGCATTATGGAACTCCTAGGTGGTCTCTATTGCGAGCAGTATACCTGTTTTTTAATACAATTCCATGGCCTGCCCCTGGCCAGGACATGTTAAATAGTCCAATTTCTTTTGCTTATCGCACTATTTGTATCATTCCGCTTTCATAGCAGCCTTTCTATAAACAATGCATAGCTTTTTGCCTATTTTTTGCATTATCCTCTTTTTATATATATGTTTATTAATAACATGTTGCATCCGTACACTGTGGTACGGCAAAAATACGCCAGGGGCTTCAGTACCCATCAATATGGCGTGAGAAGTTCGTACACTTTCACAAGTGCGGCACCCTGAACTTATAGCACTATATGCATCGGCTCCGAATCATGATTTGGGTCAATAGTTGGGTTTGCCCGGCTCCTATGTTTTGGTGCCTTACGTTCCGCTATATCGGCTAAGGTAGCACTAAGAGAACTACTGCGATTGTGCCCCAGTTAAGCTGGGCTGAGCACCTCGGTGGAGAAAGCTAAAACTGACTGTCATGATGAGGCGAGAGACTGGTCGCTGTTCGAGAGGTTTTTCGAGTCCTTAAAGACTTATGCCGCTTCGAGTGAGGAACCGGCTTTGTCCGGCCAAGGCGTGGATAGCGCCCCGAACTCGGTCTTCCGAATACTAGGGACTTCGCCGAAATTTAAAATTATAGAGTTCTATGGCTAAGTGAGAGTGTTCTAGCATTATAGTCCGATTGCCTTGTTCTTTGTGTTGAGCGCCTCCCTCGACTTACCTAATCATGGGAAAAAGAGCGCTCAGGTTTATCCCGAACACCCCAGCACTAGTGGCATGGGGGCAGAAGCCGACGGCTGGCCATCTCTCAATTTTTTGATAAACAGCCGCACAGAAAGTAATATTTTAAATTCAACAAGCATTGCTTAGCGCATATGAACAAGTTTTCAGCGCACAGGATAACACGAGCGAGTTCATTCAAAAATTACATCCTTGGTACATTCATCCACCATAAGGTGGGCACCAGCCAGAACATCCTTGTAATAGTTCTCGGGCTTGCGATGCTCCTTCCCCGGCGGCGGCCCGTCCCTCACAAGCTTCTCACCGTCCAGCTTACCCCAGTGCACCTTTGCATGGGCAAGGGCCCTACGGGCACCTTCGATGCAGACGGAGCGCTTGATGACCTCGAGCCTTGGACAAGCCTCCACCAGCCGCCGCACCAGTCCGAAGTAGCTCCCAGGCAGGGCATCTCCAGGCCACAGCCGAACTATGAAGCCCTTCAGGGCTTGTTCGGCCGCCTTCTGGAGCTCGACCAGCTGGTCGCTCAAGGGCACAGGGTGTCCGGCCTCAGCGTACTGAGACCAGAACACCTTCTCCATCGAGCTGCCTTCCTCGGCTCGGTAGAATGCGGCGGCATCGGATACGCTGTGGGGAAGATCTGCGAATGCCCCTGGAGAGCTCCGGATTCGGGTGAGTAACAAGTAGTTTACTTTTATATGTCTGCTTTGCATAGAGAATGCCTTACCCGCCGCTATCTTTTTCACCGCATCCAATTCCCGGAGGGCCTTCTGGGCTTTGGCCTTGGCAGATTTGGCAGTTTTAAGGGCCGCAGCAAGCTCGGACGCTCGCGTCTTCGAGTCGAGCTCCAAACTCTCATGTTTTTTCATGAGAGCCTGAAGCTCTTGCTGCACCCCGCCGACCTACGCCTCAAATTTCGCCCGCTCGGTGCGCTCCGTGGCCGCTTTCTTCTCGGCCTCGGACAGCGCCTGCTTGAGGGTCGCCACCTTAGTTGTGGCCCCTACAATAAGCAGTATACTCCTGTCATTTTTTGCAATTGCGTCTTCTTATAGGCATTTTTTCTATAAGGTATCTCTTACCTTCTTTCTCCTCGAGCTGCCGTTTGGCAAGGCCGAGCTCTTGCTCGGTCCACTCGAGGCCCTGCTTCAGGGCACCTACCTCCGCAGTCAGTGCAGCGGTGGCCAGCAGCAAAGCCTGCATACGTATATTGACTCCTTTTTAGTTAGACTCCTACGATATTTAATAGATCCCCTATTCGGCTTTTCTTTCCGAACGCCAAACAGAGCATCAGGGGCTACTGTCTATGCGGTAATATTTTTACATATTTTTTACTTACCTCGAAGTCTGTTAGAAGGCTAGCACAAGCTTCAGTCAGTCCGCTTTTGGCGGACAGAACCTTCTGGACCACCGTACTCATGATGGTACGGTGCTCCTCGTCAATGGAGGCGCCCTTAAGCACCTCCAGCAGATTGTCCGGCGCCTCCGGTTGGACGGAGGACGCCGGCTCAATAGGCTTACTCCTCATGGCAGGAGTTCGCCTGCGGCGGTCCAGAACCGTTGATGATTCCGGCGCGGAGTCCGGCTCAAAGCCGGACTTGGAGCCCTGGGGAGTCTTGTCCCCTTTACTCCTGGAGTCCGGGAGGTCGCCTCGCGGTTCCTCCTGGACCACCTCCTCTTGCCCCGGAGCTTGTCGCGACGCCACTTCGGCGTCATCCGCAGCACAGGGGGAGGCAGCGGGCGGAACTGAATTCATGTCCGATGAATCCAGGGAGCCGCTCGATGACTCGTCGAGCCCGTCCTTGGGCGAGCTGCATGATTATATTCAACTTTAGGGAAAGCTGCGCAACAAAAGGAATATCATGAGTTACTCTGGTATCCGAACGCTTATGATTTCGCCGAACGCTTGGCCTTGTCCGGCCACTCCTCTTTGTCCTCGTCAGCGTCGGGGGCGTAGTCTGGCGGAGGGGTTTTCCTCTTCTTGGACCCTTCGGCCTCCCCTAATGGGGCGGCCTTCCTCTTCTTTCCTCCCCCCACTAGAGGGGGGAGAGTTCTCTTCTTCCTCCTCTTCGTCTTCACGGGAGGAGTGCGTCTCGGACTCGCCGGACGACGAGTCCGACACCACCATATGCCGGGAACTCTTTCGAGTCCCTGTGGCCTTCTTCTTCTTGGCCTTCTTCTCCGGCACCACATAAGGTGCCGGAACCAGCAGCTTCACTAGGAGAGCAGGGGCTGGGTCTTCGGGCAAGGGAGCCGGACAGTTAATTAGTCCGGACTTCGCCTACCAATCCTGTCAAAGGTGAGGGAGTTTAGATCCCGCATAGAGTCAAACTATGAAGAAACTTAACATCCTGTAAAAGATGAAAATATGTTACCTCGCCAGCAGGACGCTGCGAGCTAAATCCGCGGTCTTCGGAGGCGGATGTGGGAGCCTCGGCGCCTTTGGTTAGCCCCTTGCAAACATCTTCGTACGTCATGTCGAAGAGCCTGCTCAGAGTTCGGTGCTGCGCCGGGTCGAACTCCCACAGATTGAAGTATCGTTCTTGACACGAAAGGATCCGGCGGACGAGCATGACCTGGACAACGTTGACAAGCTTGAGCTGCTTGTTCACCAGGACTGGATGCATTTTTGCAGTCCGGTCACCTCTTCTTCGTCGCCCCACGACAAGCCCGTCTCCTTCCAGGACGTGAGCTGCGTAGGGGGTCCGGATCGGAATTCAGGGGCTGCGATCGACTTCGGATCGCGTGGCTCGGTGATGTAAAACCACCCTGACTGCCACCCCTTCAAGGTCTCCACAAAGGAGCCCTCGAGCCATAGGACGTTGACTATTTTGCCCGCCATGGCACCTCCGCACTCCGCCTGGTTGCCGCGCACCACCTTTGGCTTGACGTTGAAGGTCTTGAGCCAGAGGCCGAAATGGGGGCGGATGCAGAGGAAAGCCTCGCACACGACGATAAACGCCGAGATATTGAGGATGAAGTTCGGGGCCAGATCGTGGAAATCTAGGCCATAGTAGAACATGACCCCGCGGACGAATGGGTGGAGAGGAAAACCCAGTCCGCGGAGCAATTGGGGAAGAAATCCTACCCTCTCATGGGGCCTTGGGGTGGGGAGAAGCTGCCCCTCCTCAGGAAGCTGGTGCGCAATGTCTTTGGACAGATATCCAGCCTTCCTTAGCTTTTTGACATGACCCTCCGTGACGGAGGAGACCATCCACTTGCCTCCCGCTCCGGACATTGTTGGAGAAGGTTGAGGTAGGAAGTGCGGGCTTGGGCGCTGGAGCTCGGGTGCGTAGAAAATGGATAGGCAAAGGAGGAAGAAGGCGTAGGTAAAAAGGTGGATCCTTATCCCCTTATATGGGTGGATGCGACTGTGCGTCCCCACTAGCCTAGTAAAACTCGCTTGCCTCCCAAGCGCCGTGATAAATGGCACGGTTGGGTTACCCACGTCCGTATTGATGAGAATCCCGTAAATGGGGGACACGATCTCTGCTTTGACAAGACGTGCCAAGGAAACCGCCTCGCAAAACACGCTGAGGTGGAAAAGTGAAAACGATTCGAATAAAGGCTTGGCTGTAGTGTGATGTCACGCTGCGGAATACGTCGGCAGATTAGATTTGTGTTAATATTATTCTCTCTGTGCCAATACGTGGAAACTTATTTTGCAGAGCCGGACACTACTCTTGGTGTTTACAAACTTTTATGAAGAATTTGGAGGAGGAACCCGCCTTGCAATGCCGAAGACAATCTACGCGCCGGACTCGTCGTCATTGAAGCCTGGTTCAGGGGCTACTGAGGGAGTCCTGGATTAGGGGGTGTTCGGGTAGCCGAACTATACCTTCAGCCGGACTCCAGGACTATGAAGATACAAGATTGAAGACTTCGTCCCGTGTCCGGATGGGACTTTCCTTGGCGTGGAAGGCAAGCTTGGCGATGCGCATATTCAAGATCTCCTACCATTGTAACCGACTTTGTGTAACCCTAACCCTCTCCGGTGTCTATATAAACTGGAGGGTTTTAGTCCGTAGGACAACTTAATCATACAACAATCATACCATAGGCCAGCTTCTAGGGTTTAGCCTCCTTGATCTCGTGGTAGATCTACTCTTGTACTTCCCATATCATCAATATTAATCAAGCAGGACGTAGGGTTACCTCCATCAAGAGGGCCCGAACCTGGGTAAAACATCGTGTTCCTTGCCTCCTGTTACCATCCGGACTAGACGCACAGTTCAGGACCCCCTACCCGAGATCCGCCAGTTTTGACACCGACACCACCATACTCAACTTGTTATCTTGTTTAGGTGTAGGCATGGACATAGGGGGAGTGTTGTTCTCTGATGTCTACTGCACAACCATCTTCTTGTAGACGTTGTTGGGCCTCCAAGTGTAGAGGTTTGTAGGACAGTAGCAAAATTCCCTCAAGTGGATGACCTAAGGTTTATCAATCCGTAGGAGGCGTATGATGAAGATGGCCTCTCTCTAGAAACCCTGCAACCAAATAACAAAGTGTCTCTTGTGTCCCCAACACACCCAATGCAATGGTAAATTGTATAGGTGCACTAGTTCAGCGAACAAATGGTGATACAAGTGCAATATGGATAGTAGATAATGGTTTTTGTAATCTAAAAATATAAAAACAGCAAGGTAGCAAGCGCTAAAAGTGAGCGTAAACGGTATTGCAATGCTTTGAAACAAGGCCTAGGGTTCATACTTTCACTAGTGCAAGTTCTCTCAAAAATAATAACATAATTGGATCATATAACTTTCCCTCAACATGCAACAAAGAGTCACTCCAAAGTCACTAATAGCGGAGAACAAACAAAGAGATTATGGTAGGGTATGAAACCACCTCAAAGTTATCCTTTCTGATTGATCTATTCAAGAGTCCGTAGTAAAATAACATGAAGCTATTCTTTCCATTCAATCTATCATAGAGTTCGTACTAGAATAACACCTTAAGACACAAATCATGCAAAACCCTAATTTCACCTAGATACTCCAATGTCACCTCAAGTATCCGTGGGTATGATTATACGATATGCAGCACACAATCTCAGATTCATCTATTCAAACCAACACAAAGTACTTCAAAGAGTGCCCCAAAGATTCTACCGGAGAGTCAGGACGAAAACATGTGCCAACCCCTATACATAGGTTCATGGGCGGAACCCGCAAATTGATCACCAAAACATACATCAAGTGGATCACGTGATATCCCATTGTCACCACAGATAAGCACGTGCAAGACATACATCAACTGTTCTCAAATCCCTAAAGACTCAATCCGATAAGATAACTTCAAAGGGAAAACTCAATCCATTACAAGAGAGTAGAGGGGGAGAAACGTCATAAGATCCAACTATAATAGCAAAGCTTGCGATACATCAAGATCGTACCACCTCAAGAACACGAGAGAGAGAGAGATAAAATACGTAGCTACTGGCACATACCCTCAGCCCCGAGGGAGAACTACTCCCTCCTTGTCATGGAGAGTGCCGGGATGATGAAGATGTCCATTGGTGAGGGGTTCCCCCTCCGGCAGGGTGTCGGAACGGGTCTAGTTTGGTTTCCGATGGCTACGAAGGCTTCTGGTGGCGGAACTCCCAATCTATTCTGCTACTTGAAGTTTTTAGGGTATATGGATATATATAGGAGGAAGAAGTACGTCGGTAGATCTCCAGGCTGTCCACGAGGCAGGGGGCGCGCCCAGGGGGTGGGCGCGCCCCCACCCCTCGTGGGCAGCGCGGGACTCTTCTAGTCGCGCGCCCCCACCCTCGTGGGCAGCACGGGACTCTTCTGGTCCATCTTCGATACTCCGTGGGCTTCTTCTGGTCCAAAAATAAGTTTCGTGAAGTTTCAGGTCAATTGGACTCCGTTTGATTTTCCTTTTCTGCGATACTCTAAAACAAGGAAAAAACAGAAACTGGCACTAGGCTCTAGGTTAATAGGTTAGTCCCAAAAATCATATAAAATAGCATATAAATGCATATAAAACATCCAACGTTGATAATATAATAGCATGGAACAATCAAAAATTGTAGATTCGTTGGAGACGTATCAGCATCCCCAAGCTTAATTCTCGCTCGTCCTCGAGTAGGTAAATGATAAAAACAGAATTTTTGATGTGGAATGCTACCTAACATATTTATCCATGTAGTTCTCTTTATTGTGGCAAGAATATTCAGATCCATAAGATTCAAGACAAAATTTTAATATTGACATAAAAATAATAATACTTCAAGCATACTAACCAAGCAATTATGTCTTCTCAAAATAACATGGCCAAAGAAAGCTATCCCTACAAAATCATATAGTCTGGCTATGCTCTATCTTCACCACACAAAATATTTAAATCATGCACAACCCCGATGACAAGCCAAGCAATTGTTTCATACTTTTGGTGTTCTCAAACTTTTTCAATCTTCACGCAATACATGAGAGTGAGCCATGGACATAGCACTATAGGTGGAATAGAATGATGGTTGTGGAGAAGACAAAAAGGGAGGAGATGGTCTCACACCAACTAGGCATATCAACGGGCTATGGAGATGCCCATCAATAGATATCAATGTGAGTGAGTAGGGATTGCCATGCAACAGATGCACTAGAGCTATAAGTGTATGAAAGATCAAAAAGAAACTAAGTGGGTGTGCATCCAACTCGCTTGCTCACAAAGACCTAGGGCATTTTGAGTAAGCCCATCATTGCAATATACAAGCCAAGTTCTATAATGAAAATTTCCCACTAGTATATGAAAGTAACAACATAAGAGACTCTCTATCATGAAGATCATGGTGCTACTTTGAAGCACAAGTGTGGTAAAAGGATAGTAGCATTGTCCCTTCTCTCTTTTTCTCTCATTTTTTTATTTAGGCCTTTTCTCTTTTTTTATGGCCTCTCTTTTTTTTAGTCCGGAGTCTCATCCCAACTTGTGGGGGAATCATAGTCTCCATCATCCTTTCCTCACTTGGTACAATGATCTACAAATGATTATCATCACACTTTTATTTACTTACAACTTAACAATTACAACTCAATACTTAGAACAAAATATGACTCTATGTGAATGCCTCCGGCGGTGTACTGGGATGTGCAATGACTCATGAGTGACATGTATGAAAGAATTATGAACGGTGGCTTTGCCACAAATACAATGTCAACTAAATGATCATGCATAGCAATATGACAATGAAGAAGCGTGTCATAATAACGGAACGGTGGAAAATTGCATGGCAATATATCTTGGAATGGCTATGGAAATGCCATAATAGGTAGGTATGGTGGCTGTTTTAAGGAAGATATATGGTGGGTTTATGGTACCGGCGGAAGTTGCGCGGTACTAGAGAGGCTAGCAATGGTGGAAGGGTGAGAGTGCGTACAATCCATGGACTCAACATTAGTCATAAAGAACTCACATACTTATTGCAAAAATCTATTAGTTATCGAAACAAAGTACTATGCGCATGCTCCTAGGGGGATAGATTGGTAGGAAAAGACCATCGCTTGTCCCCGACCGCCACTCATAAGGAAGACAATCAATAAATAAATCACGCTCCAACTTCATCACATAACGGTTCACCATACGTGCATGCTACGGGAATCACAAACTTCAACGCAGGTATTTCTCAAATTCACAACTACTCAACTAGCATGACTCTAATATCACCATCTCCATATCTCAAAACAATCATCAAGTATCAAACTTCTCTTAGTATTCAATGCACTATATATGAAAGTTTTTATTATACCCACTTGGATGCCCATCATATTAGGACTAGTTTCATAACCAAAGCAAACTACCATGCTGTTCTAAAGACTCTCAAAATAATATAAGTGAAGCACAAGAGTTCATCTATTTCTTCAAAATAAAACTGTCGTCATTCTAGGAACGGGGGTCCCCAGACTTGCCTGCCTGCGGCCTGCAGCGTGGCTCAAGTGGGGGCCCAGCACGGCCCATCTTCATCAACACGAGGCTCAAGACCCTCGCGAGGGGCCAAGCCTTGCGAGGCGACGACACGGCGCACCCTCAGGCACAGCCTCGTCAGGCTGGCTCGCGAGGAGGCGGAGAGTTCAAGGCGGGGTACCTCCCGAGGTGCCCATGACGCAGGCCATGACGACGCGGGGCACCAGGCGGGTGCCAGAGCGCGCAGCGTCCCTCTTTCCTCTTTGGTGCAAAGGGGGCAAGCGTATCAGCGGAGTATCGAGGCATCAGGTAAAGGTTGCCACTTCGGTGCAACGAGACCAGGACCAGGAGGACTACGAGACGGAGGTCACCATGGAGCCCAGCGCGGCGTCATCACTAGAGCCTTTGGCAGGCGAAGACTGCTTTTGTCAGGATAGATGTACTTGTTGTCTCCCTTCAAATTAGCCCGCCATTGTTGGATCCCTTCCCACTCAATATTTGGGGAGAGGACTAGGGCCCCTATAAATAGGACTAGCCACCCACATAGCAAGGGGTTCGATTCCTGGTTGTTCACCCCAGGATCTGAGAGAGAGAGAGAGAAAGGGGACTGAACTCTTCACAACAGTTCATCACCTCAGCCAAGAACAGACCCTCGCGAGGCTGTTCTTCCTTGTATTGTTCATCGTCACCAGCCCCAGGAGGCAATCCATCCACCACACACTGGAGTAGGGTATTACACCACATCGGTGGCCCGAACCAGTATAAATCTTGTGTCTTTCGTGCAGTTCTTTCAGTAGTTTAGATCCCATTGAGACGGAGAGGTTGAAGGTGATATTTCCGCGCGCACCCCAGTGTTCAAACCTTAAGGGTCTGCCGGAACCCGAGATCCGACATTTGGCGCGCCAGGTAGGGGTGCGCCGGAATTCGTCCCCCACTGCTCCGTGCCCCGTCGCGTCTTCATCGCCATGCCAGGCAACCAGGAGGTCAACCCCGACCCCTGGGCTGCATGGCCCAAACGCATGGAACCGCTCGCCTCGGGCGACCCCGCGCCCCAGGCGGCTCGCGGTCCGCAGGGCGCTGCGGGCCGCGGGCAACGCGGACAAACTTTGGCAACTCTCACGCCACGGCAGGCTCGGTCGGCGGCAAGGGCCTCCAATCACGCTGCGACAACGACACAATACACCCGCCGGGAGCAGGCGAATTCGAGGGCCGCGCTCATGGTGGCCCGAGAGTTGCTGCGATGCAGGCTGCTGGAAGGCGGCCACGATGTGCTGCTAGAGCGAGTGGCGGAGCTCCTGGGCTTCGCCGCCTCGGGGGCTCACCCCTTCTCCACCCAGCTCCCATCTCAAGCCTAGAGCGACCCGCGCGAGGGCTCCGCGCGCGCCCGCGGGCTTCAAGGCTACTCCGACGCCTGCGAAGCTGTCAGCACCGGACTGGTGGCGGCGCTGCCCCCGCCCCGGCCCCCGAAGGAGAAGGACTCGACGCGACCCGCAGCCCCGGAGGGCGGCCGCATTGCCACCCAGTGGCAGGCATGACAGGTGGGGCTGCATGGCATGTGGGGCGCCACGGCATGGCGTACGGGATGACGGCGACGAAAGAGTACGTGCCCTGCATGATGGAACAAGGACACCCTCACGAGGACGGGCAGGGCTCACTCCTGGGCGGACGAGGTGATGGAGGCTGAGCCCTTCCCGACGCCCCAGGACGAGCCCGCTGGCCACGCAGGAGGCAGTGATCACCGGGCGCTGCTAACTCTTCAGGGGCAGGTATATGCTAACCGTGGATCGCAGGAGGTGCAGGTCGCCGCAGCGAGCGGCCGCCCCGCTCCTACTTCCCCTCACCCCTCGGGAGGAGGGTGCAGGGGCTGCAGGGGAGGGACTGGGATCCAACATCACCACTGCGGCATTCGGAGCAAGGCGTTCTCAGGAAGTAGGCCCTCTGCTGGGGAGGTGCCTTAGGGCCTGCCCCTGGAAGAGGACCCGTGGTCATCGGGGGAACCGCTGGCGACCGCTCTACCCCATCGGGCAGCGTCCTGGGTTCCGGTCGTTGCTGATGGCACTAGAGTGTGATGCAAGGCGGGGCCCTCGTCTGGCGATATGAAGCAAGGCCAGTACCTGTGAAGAAGGCCCAGTGCCTGTGAAGCTCGCCGCCCCGTGACACTCTCACGTAATAATGAGTGGGGCTGTACACGCCCCGGAGTCTCAGGGGTGCCGGCCTCAGGCCCTGGGGCTCCCTCCCACGCCCAGTGGACAGCACTTAGCTCCGCGCTGGTGAGAAGACGTCGAAGACTAGATTAGGTGCCGGACGCGGCTTTTTGTCTGCCTTTTGTTGCCTTGCCCTTTGGCTGTTGCTTTCCCCTGCTGGATTTAAGTTGGATTCGAATTTGAGATTTGCGTGTGTTCGGGGAAGGGGTGCTTATTCTCGCTTGAGCCGTTTCTCGCGTTCTGATTACCGCTCCGTCACAGCTGCCTCCCCTCGCGAGCCCCTCGCGAGTCAGGTCAGGCCTGGCTCGTGCGCGACCCGGACTGCCGCTGTTACTCCCCCTCGGGAGGCTTTTCGGGGGCCTGCGGAGGTTGTCCTGTTTAAAAAGGCCCAGAGCCTGTGAAGCAAGGCGAGTGCCTGTGAAGCTCTCGCTCTCGAGGAAATGGCCCGGAGCCTGTGAAGCAAGGCGAGTGCCTGTGAAGCTCTCGCTCTCGAGGAAAAGGCCCAGAGCCTGTGAAGCAAGGCGAATGCCTGTGAAGCTCTCGCTCTCGAGGAAAAGGCCCGGAGCCTGTGAAGCAAGGCGAGTGCCTGTGGAGCTCTCGCTCTCGAGGAAAAGGCCCAGAGCCTGAGAAGCAAGGCGAGTGCCTGTGAAGCTCTCGCGCTCAAGGGAAAGACCCGGAGCCTGCGAAGCGAGGCGAGCGCTTGTGGAGTCGTCGCGTCCGGAAGAAGGCCCAAGGCCCGTGGAGAAGGCCAACGCATGAGGAGTTTCTCGTCAGCGACAACCTCACATCCTGAGGACCCAGCTAGAAAGCCCCGCAGGGCGTCGCGCCCTCCTGCAGGCCGCCGCTGAACCAGCGCGGGACAAAGGTGAACCGGCCCACGATCGGGCGCAAGCACAATTTGGTAACTACTGATATGATAGACATAAGTTTTTACACGAGAGGCTTCCCCTCCCAAAATGCTCTCACACACCACCAGGTCGAAAGCCTGAGTTCTATTCATGCAGAGTGAAAAAGACAGGAGCGATACGCTCTCAGTCGGACCAATCCCCCAATGCGTCCCCGGAAGCACCTCCCGAGCCCTCGCTGGAGTCACCAAGCTCGCCATCAACGCCCGCCTCGCTGCCGGCGGCGTCAGGGCCGCTCGCCGTGCCGTCCTCGTCAGCACCCACGACCACGTCGCCGTCGTCCGAAGCGAAGGCCCTGACGAGGGCGTCCACGTTATCCTCCACCCAGCACGACAGGTCGTCCCGGACGGCCTGGGGGACTGGGGCGATGACGGCATTGAAGTCGAAGCGGGCATTCATGTTCTGAAGATGGCTGAAGACACGGGAGAAGGCGCGCTTGAGCAGGGCGCGGCTCCTCTCCTCCACAAACCTGTCAGCCCTAACCGACCGCGCCTCCAGCTCCGCCACCACGGCGGTGAAGAACTGCAGGTTCCCAGCATAGTTGATCGTATGTGGCTCACTGACGGACGCCTCGCAGATGTTGCCCAAGGCCGAGTTGGCCCTCTCCCTGAGCATGGTGAACATTGGGCCATGCGCATGCTCCAGGAGCCGCCACTGGCGTATTTTGTCGGCGTTCTGGCGCTCGACGGCCTCGGCCTCTTCCACCCATTGGCGAAGACGGAGCACCTCGGCCTGAGAGGCGGCCAGCTCTTTCTGCGCCGCCTCAACGGCGGCCCGGGAGACGTCAGCCAGCCGCATCGCCTCGTCCTGTTGGGTCCTCGGGGTCGCGGTTCTGCCTTCAGCCTCGACCCGGATCATCCTCAGCTTCCCCTCGAACTCACGCTCAAGGCCTTGGCACGCCATTGCCACCCGACGACAAACCTCCTCCAGGACACGCGCTTCCCGCGCAGCGACGTCGTCCTCCGCCTGCATCACTAGGCGCTCCCTCGTCTCCAGCCTCTCGTACTCACGGGAGCGTTCGGCAGCCTCCAGCGCCAACGCTTCCTCGTGCTTCTGGAGCCCAGCCGGGTCGTCAGAAGCCACCTCCATCAACGCGAGGGCTGCCTCGCGCAGCTCCGCTTGCTCCTCCAACGAGTGGCACCGGGCCAGGAGCTCGCGAGCTCGTTCCTCCGCCGCCTCTCGCCACCCGTCAGCCCTCCGGGCCTCCTCGATGGCCTGGGTGCGGGCCACTCGGGAGGCCTCCAGCGACGCCTTCGCTTCTTCATCATCAGGTCGCGCTGGCGGCGCGCATGGGCGACGGCGGCTTCCAGTTCGCGCCTCCCTGCGGCTAGGTGCAGGCCCTCGGCCTCCAGGCGAGCATCTTTAGTGGCAAGCTCTTCCCCAAGCAGGTCCACCGCGTCAGCCGCTCGTCAAAGGAACCCTTGGCGGCGCGAGCGGCGCTCCCGAGCACGCTCGAGCACATCTTCCACGTCATCATCCGCCCCAAGCAGGCGCCGGGAGCTGCGGGACATCGTTCCCCCTCCGGGCAGGGGGCTGGGGGCTGGCGACCTCCCAACGGCCGGACGCACCGTATCAAAAGCCCGACCAAGGGCCAGCCCGCCTCTAGATGAGGGGCGTAGGTGGCGCCTCAACCAGTCACAGCCCAAGACCAGACGGGAGGTACCCGACAGGCTGGCTATCCCCTGAGAAGGCCCGCGAAGGAAAAGCGCGGGGAATGAAGGGCCACGGCGCACCTCGGGACGATCCGCCCCATCAGACGCCCTCACCACGAGGGCAGAGCTGCTCGGAGCACTTGAGGATGGCGGAGGAGGCGAGGCCGAGGAAGGCGGTGCCTCGGCGACTCCCGCGATCTCAGTTGGAAGGGGCCTGTGGAGCAAGAATCAGCGAAAGCAACAAGAGGATCGGGAGTCAGAAAGGAAAAAGACTTACTCATCAGTGGCGAAGTACTTCCTGCGCTTCAGCACGCGATAAGGGGAGTCAACACCCAGAGCCTCCCTCTTCCTCCGGAGGGCCTCGAAGTCCACGTGGAAGCGGCCTAGGAGAAGAGCACAAGAATCAACCTGCCGCGAGGACGAGGCACCAGGACGGCCCGTGTCGGGAGTGCCCGCCTGGCGCGTGCCACCAATCACCTCGTTGGGAGCCGGGCCCAGGGCCTCCAAGGCCCCGGACCCGGGCGCTGGGAGCGGCTGCCTACCACCTTCAGCCGCAGCAGTACGGGCCTCAGGGGCTGCCTCCTCACGAGCGGCCTCAGGCGCTGCACCCTCCTCGGGGGCTGCCTCCTCACGAGCGGCCTCGGGCGCCGCACCCTCCTCCGGAGCTGCCTCCCCACGAGCGGTGCACAACGCTGCCCCCTCCTCCGGAGCCTCCACGGCCTCAGGCGCCTCCTTCCTCCCTTCTCCGCTGCTTGAGGAGGAGTCGCCTTGGCCGATTGGGAGGGGAGTCACCACTATAGGGTTCTCGCGAGGCCCTTGGAGACCGGCGGGGCGCAGCCCCCACTCGTCGAAGTCCGGCATCTGCTTCACAAAGTCAGCCTTGCTCTGACAGAGATATAGCAAGGCCCCGCCTTGCCGGATGTTGCCAGGATTGGGGTCCCCGGCCAAAGTCAGGAGCGTCGACTTCAGCACCGCGGGGGCCAGGTCTTCTTCCTGGAGCCTCATGTCGTCCTCACGCCCCCGGAAGGCCCACATTCGGCGAGAGTGCCGCTGCAGGGGAGCGACATGGTACAGCAGAAACTCCTTCACCACCTTGGGCACTATCACGCCGAGTTTCCTCAGGAGCGCGAAGCGGGGCCAGACGAAGACTAGCCGAGGGCTCTTCAGCGTCTCCTGGCCCCAACCCAAATTAGGGATGGCAGGCGAGGTCGGCTCCGATAGCAGGGGGCTGGGCACACCCGCATCCACGTACAGCCATCGCTCGCGGAACCCGGCCGCGGGCTGGGGGAGTCGGAAGTCAATTCCAGACGCCTCGGACACAGGCTCGGCAGCAAAGCTCACGCATGCCCAGCGCTGGGAAGGATCGACAAGACGCAGCGAGAAGAAGTGGCACAGCAGGGCGACCAAAGGAGGCATGCCCACCATGGCTTCGCAAACGAAGGCGAAGACCGAAAGGAGGGTGATGGACTCAGGACTGAGATGCATTAAGTGGATCTGATAATGCGAAAGCACAGCATTGAAGAAATCAGAGAAAGGGGGAACCAGATCCGCCCACAAGGCATCGGTGAAACATGGGACCTCAGTGGATGTCCTGTCAATGGAGAAGTGGGACGCGGGCCAGGCGGTCGTCCTTCCGCACTCGTTGAAGACGGTGGCCAGGGCCAAGCTGTCCCTGCCCAGGCACTCTTGGTTGAGCACAGTCGATTGGCCGACGAGAGGGGCCATCGTTGGCGGCATACAAGACGAAGGCATGGATTTCTCTGCTCTCTCCTTCCCCGTTGGAGCCATGGCGATGGGAAGGAGGGGGGGATTCGAGGTTGGATTGAAGGCAGGGAGGCGCTCGAAAGAAGGGAGAACAGAGGACACCCGAGCAATAGGAAAGGGGATGGCTGTGTACAACTACCAGGCCGCCTAGCAGGGCGCACAGTAAGGAAGCGTGGGGGAACGGTGCCGCCCACGTCCAATCAACCGCTGCGCAGCGTCCGAGGCCGCAGGCTGTTAGGGCCCGCAACACTTCGCCCTTGCCCTTTTGCCTGTTGGCACGGCCAAGCCCATGCGCGCCTTAGGCCCGGGGGCTACTGTCGGCGTTCTGGGAACGGGGGTCCCCAGACTTGCCTGCCTGCGGCCTGCGGCGTGGCTCAAGTGGGGGCCCAGCACGGCCCATCTTCATCAACACGAGGCTCAAGACCCTCGCAAGGGGCCAAGCCTCGCGAGGCGGACGACACGGTGCACCCTCAGGCATAGCCTCGTCAGGCTGGCTCGCGAGGAGGCGGAGAGTTCAAGGCGGGGTACCTCCCGAGGTGCCCATGACGCAAGCCATGACGACGCGGGGCACCAGGCGGGTGCCAGAGCGCGCAGCGTCCCTCTTTCCTCTTTGGTGCAAAGGGGGCAAGCGTATCAGCGGTGTACCGAGGCATCAGGTAAAGGTTGCCACTTCGGTGCAACGAGACCAGGACCAGGAGGACTACGAGACGGAGGTCACCATGGAGCCCAGCGCGGCGTCATCACCAGAGCCTTTGGCAGGCGAAGACTGCTTTTGTCAGGATAGATGTACTTGTTGTCTCCCTTCAAATTAGCCCGCCATTGTTGGATCCCTTCCCGCTCAATATTTGGGGAGAGGACCAGGGCCCCTATAAATAGGACTAGCCACCCACATAGCAAGGGGTTCGATTCCTGGTTGTTCACCCCGGGATCTGAGAGAGAGAGAGAGAAAGGGGACTGAACTCTTCACAACAGTTCATCACCTCAGCCAAGAACAGACCCTCGCGAGGCTGTTCTTCCTTGTATTGTTCATCCTCACAACCCCCAGGAGGCAATCCATCCACCACACACTGGAGTAGGGTATTACACCACATCGATGGCCCGAACCAGTATAAATCTTGTGTCTTTCGTGCAATTCTTTCAGTAGTTTAGATCCCATTGAGACGGAGAGGTTGAAGGTGATATTTCCGCATGCACCCCAGTGTTCGAACCTTAAGGGTCTGCCGGAACCCGAAATCCGACAAAAACCACCATCGTGCTCTGAAAGGATATAAGTGAAGCACTAGAGCAAATGACAAACTACTCCGAAAGATATAAGTGAAGATCAATGAGTAGTCGAATAATCATGCAACTATGTGAAGACTCTCTAACATTTAAGAATTTCAGATCTTGGTATTTTATTCAAACATCAAGCAAAACAAAATAAAATAAAATGACGCTCCAAGCAAAACACATATCATGTGGTAAATAAAAATATAGCTCCAAGTAAAATTACCGATGGATGAGGACGAAGGAGGGGATGCCTTCCGGGGCATCCCCAAGCTTAGGCTCTTGGTTGTCCTTAAATATTACCTTGGGGTGCCTTGGGAATCCCCAAGCTTAGGCTCTTTCCACTCCTTATTCCATAGTCCATCGAATCTTTACCCAAAACTTGAAAACTTCACAACACAAAACTTAACAGAAAACTTGTAAGCTCCGTTAGTAAAAGAAAATAAATCACCACTTAGGTACTCTTGTGAACTCATTATAAATTCATATTTGTGTAATATATACTGTATTCCAACTTCTCTATGGTTCATATCCTCCGATACTACTCATAGATTCATCAAAATAAGCAAACAACACATAGAAAACAGAATCTGTCAAAAATAGAACAATCTGTAGTAATCTATAGGTTCCGAATACTTATGTAACTCCAAAAATCTTTAGAAATTAGGAAGTCCTAGGAAATTTTGATAATGACCTACTTCAGCTGGAATTGGTATTTTATCGCTCTCTGGTAAAAAATGAAAATTATTTTCGTGAGCACATACTTTCTGTTTTTATCAGCAAGATCAAACAACAATCACCCAAGAAGTTCCTAAAGGCTTTACTTGGAACAAACACTAATTAAAACATAAAAAAATCATAGCAGAAACTAGATGAATTATTTATTACTAAACAGAAACAAAAAGCAAATAACAAAAATGAAGTTGGGTTGCCTCCCAACAAGCGCTAACGTTTAATGCCCCTAGCTAGGCATGATGATTTCAATGATGCTCACATAAAGGATAAGAACTGAAACATAAAGGGAGCATCATGAAGAATATGACTAGCAAATTTAAGTCTAACCCACTTCTTATGCATAGGGATTTTGTGAGCAAACAACTTGTGGGAACAAGAATCAACTTGCATAGGAAGGTAAAACAAGCATAACTCCAAAATTTTAAGCACATAGAGGGGAAACTTGATATTATTGCAATTCCTACAAGCATGTGTTCCTCCCTCATAATAATTTTCAGTAGCATCATGAATGAATTCAACAATATAACCAGCACCTAAAACATTCTTTTCATGATTTACAAGCATAGAATTTTTATTACTCTCCACATAAGCAAAATTCTTCTCATTTGGAATAGTGGGAGTATCATAAAAAAACTCGAATACTATAAATTGTTTCCACATTAAAAGTGTAATGTTCAGAAAAAGGGTAATCATAATCATGAAAAGTTTTATAAATATAATCATCTATACTCTTTATAGCATAAGTGTCATCGCAATAGTCATCATAAATAGGAGGCATGCTATCATCATAATAAATTTGCTCATCAAAACCCAGGGGACTAAAAATATCATTTCCATTAAACGTAGCATCCCCAAGCTTGGAACAAACATTAATTGCAGCAAATATATTCTCAAACATGTCATTCTCATCAAACATAGCATCCCCAAGCTTGGGTCTTTTCATATCATAAGCATAATCACTCTCACCATTAATAGTATGGATAGCACGAATAGTATAGCAATTATCATCATCACAATGAGTAATAGGAGCAACATTATTTGGGAGAGATACCTTTCTAACTTTGCTTCTCCGTCTTTCCTTTTTCTTCTTCACATCATGTGTGGGTTCAACCCTCTTTTTGGAGCTCCTTATTAATGAGATTGGTTGAATAGAAGGCTCCTCCTCGTTGCCTGATTCATCATAAGAAATAATAGGAGAATATTGGGAAGTCTCTTCCCTTTCGTTAGTATTCTCTTCATCTTCTATTTGTTTTCTTTTCTTTATGTAATTGGCAATATAAGGATTTTCAATGCAATTCACCGCACAATACATATAAATTTCTTCTAGATCAATGTCGAGGAATTTCTCAAGGTTATATTCTGGAATGAACTTAGTTTGACGTTTCAATTCTTCATAACACAAAAGTAGACTGAGCTCATTATGATGTGCAAGGGAAATCAAGTCATCACAATTTTTGGACACAATTTAATCATGAAACAATTTTCAATTGATATTTAAGTGACCATGTTCATTGCAAAGTTCACAAGTATGGCTAAGATATTTTAAATTTTCATCACTAACATTTAGCCTCTCTTGCAACCATTTAGTTTCTAAGTACTTGTGCCTCTTAAAAAATCTATCTTCCCTTTTTGGTATGTATTTGCAAACTCTATGCACTCCACAAAAATCGACATGCTTATAAGAGATATTTTCATCATGACTAGTGCAATCATCATTAGTACCATGGATATTCAAGGAGTTCATACTAACAACATTGCAATCATGCTCATCATTCAAAGATTTAGTGCCAAACATTTTAATGCATTCTTCTTCTAACACTTTGACACAATTTTCCTTTCCATCATACTCACGAAAGATATTAAAAAGATGAAGCATATGAGGCAAACTCAATTCCATATTTGTTTGTAGTTTTCTTTTATAAACTAAACTAGTGCTAAAACAAGAAACAAAAAGATTCGATTGCAAGATCTAAAGATATACCTTCAAGCGCTAACCTCCCCGGCAACGGCGCTAGAAAAGAGCTTGATGTCTACTACACAACCTTCTTGTTGTAGACGTTGTTGGGCCTCCAAGTGCAGAGGTTTGTAGGACAGTAGCAAATTTCCCTCAAGTGGATGACCTAAGGTTTATCAATCCGTAGGAGGCGTAGGATGAAGATGGTCTCTCTCTAGCAACCCTGCAACCAAATAACAAAGAGTCTCTTGTGTCCCCAACACACCCAATACAATGGTAAATTGTATAGGTGCACTAGTTCGGCGAAGACATGGTGATACAAGTGCAATATGGATAGTAGATAACGGTTTTTCTAATCTGAAAATATAAAAACAGCAAGGTAGCAAGCGATAAAAGTGAGCGTAAATGGTATTGCAATGCTTTGAAACAAGGCCTAGGGTTCATACTTTCACTAGTGCAAGTTCTCTCAACAATAATAACATAATTGGATCATATAACTTTCCCTCAACATGCAACAAAGAGTCACTCCAAAGTCACTAATAGCGGAGAACAAACGAAGAGATTATGGTAGGGTACAAAACCACATCAAAGTTATCCTTTCTGATCGATCTATTCAAGAGTCCGTAGTAAAATAACATGAATCTATTCTTTCCGTTCAATCTATCATAGAGTTCGTACTAGAATAACACCTTAAGACACAAATCAACCAAAACCCTAATGTCACCTAGATACTCCAATATCACCTCAAGTATCTGTGGGTATGATTATACGATATGCATCACACAATCTCAGATTCATCTATTCAAACCAACACAAAGTACTTCAAAGAGTGCCCCAAAGATTCTACCAGAGAGTCAAGACGAAAACATGTGCCAACCCCTATGCATAGGTTCATGGGCGGAACCCGCAAATTGATCACCAAAACATACATCAAGTGGATCACGTGATATCCCATTGTCACCACAGATAAGCACGTGCAAGACATACATCAAGTGTTCTCAAATCCTTAAAGACTCAATCAGATAAGATAACTTCAAAGGGAAAACTCAATCCATTACAAGAGAGTAGAGGGGGAGAAACATCATAAGATCCAACTATAATAGCAAAGCTCGCGATACATCAAGATCGTACCACCTCAAGAACACGAGAGAGAGAGAGAGAGAGAGAGAGAGAGATAGGGAGATCAAACACATAGCTACTGGTACATACCCTCAGCCTCGAGGGAGAACTACTCCCTCCTCGTCATGGAGAGCACCGGGATGATGAAGATGGCCACCGGTGAGGGGTTCCCCCTCTGGCAGGGTGCCAAAACGGGTCTAGATTGATTTTCGGTGGCTACGGAGGCTTTTGGCGGCGGAACTCCCGATCTATTCTGCTCCTTGAAGTTTTTAGGGTATATGGATATACATAGGAGGAAGAAGTACGTCGGTGGATCTCCAGGCAGCCCCCACCCTCGTGGGCAGCCCGGGACTCTTCTGGTCCATCTCCGATACTCCGTGGGCTTCTTCTGGTCCAAAAATAAGTTTCGTGAAGTTTTAGGTCAATTGGACTTCATTTGATTTTCCTTTTCCGCGATACTCTAAAACAAGGAAAAAACAAAAACTGGCACTGGGCTCTAGGTTAATAGGTTAGTCCCAAAAACCATATAAAATAGCATATGAATGCATATAAAACATCCAAGGTTGATAATATAATAGCATGGAACAATAAAAAATTATAGATATGTTGGAGACGTATCATTCTCTCAATGAACTCTTCCTCCCCCCATTACGCATAAATTGATCAATTCTTTCACATTAGCCATTGTTCATGGTACTTGTGCTTCAAATACGAGTTTTGGACATGGGCCCAAGGATAATTCTTCGCGGTGCCATACCAATTAACTCAAACATAGGTGGCTCTGGCCACCGCCCTCTCCTTGGAGAGGTTGTGTTGCATGTTTAGTCCTTGTTGTCTCTTGTCTCTCTTTCTTCATGCCGACCTTGTGTGTGTTGTCTCGTGTGTCAGCGTTTTGGTGTGTCCATTCGCTTGAAGGTTTCTTTGCAAAGGCCCTTTGGTCTTTTCTGTTTTTTAAACTTGCATTTTCTTGGGCACACGGTACTACCACGCCTTGCCACGGTACTACTGCAAGAGCTGCGCATGGTACTACCGCCCCAGCATGGCAGTAATTTTTTATTGCCGCGTGGGGGAGCGGTACTACCGCCCTCTGTGCGGTACTTCCGCCCAGGCGGTACTACCGTGATGACACGCGGTACTACCGCGCAGTCGAGAGCGTGTGGGGGTTTAGAGCGGGCAGGGGGAGTTCCAACTCCCCCATACCCATTCACTCTTTCTCCCCATGCCATCTCTCTCTCTCCTGCCCAAGAACGACGCCGGAGACCCTCGTGGGATCTCCGTCTCCAGCCGCTCGCCTCGGATTCCGTCTGGTGGGATCATTCCCCGCCACTTCCTCTTGCCATGGAATAAGGTTTCTCCCCAATTCCCTCTCTCCTTGGTCCGTTCTTTCGTTTCTAGGTTTTTGGGGAGATGCATGCTGTTCTTGAGATTTTAGGCCAAATATTTGCAAGAGTAGGATGTAGGAGAGTAGTAATGCGTAGAGATGGTACTTGATATGTTGCCCCGTGGTAGATTTGATCAACCGTAGTACCGCTTTGTTGTCACGTTTTTGCTCAGATCCAGTTGAGGATTCGGATCTGACACCGTGCGGTACTACCACATCTCTGGTGTTGTACTACCGCTCGTATGGTACTACTGCTCCTCAGGAGTGGTACTACCGCCCGAGGGGCGGAACTAAAATTCTACTACCGCTCCGAGACAGGGTACTAGCGTGCCACCCTGGCGCGGTACTACCGTGGCTAGGAGTAGCACTGAAATTTTAGTACCACGCAACCATGTGGTACTACCATTGTAGTCAAATATCCCAAGTGGCAATTACCAAGTGCGAGTTCTACTTGTTTCACCTGTTTTTCTGTGGTCTTTCATTGATCCTTCTCGCTTCTCGTACGTGTTTTTGTGTTTTTGTGTCTTAGGTGGTGGCTCCGGTGCACCTGCTCCCCGTTCCAATCCCAGCCGTGACACAGGCTCCAAGTGTCTGCGCAACCAAGATGAAGCTCCAGAGGGCTCCAATGCTCCCCAATGCAGGACCAAGACCACTACCACCAAGCTCAAGGAGACCACCATGGTCATGGATGAGATACCTCTTGGGAAGTTTGTCACTCGAAGGAAGATCAACCCCTATGTGAATCCTCGTGCCAACTTCAGAGGGAATGATCTGTTCTGGACTAAGCAGCAATATCTCATTTATCTGGATGTGATCAAGGCCAACCAGAACATATATGTGGACGTGCACTGGATCGACATGCATCATATGAGGCAAGATAAACATAGTGCCTACTTTGGCGAGGCTCTGGATCTGGTTGAGCAGTTTGGCATTGAGGATATGATCTCTTTCCATCTTGATTATGACCCTGAGATTGTGGCCCAGTTCTTTGCCACAGTCCACTTCCATCCTAATGAGGAACGGACCATGACCTGGATGACCAACGGACAACGGATGACTACTACATGGAAATACTTCATGGATTTGCTTCGGGTTCCTGATGAGGGGCTCAACACGCCCTTTGGTGTTTGCCCTCATGCCAATTCCGAGTCAGCCAACAAGAAAAAGCTTCAGCCCTACTATGTTGAGAAGTTGCTTCCCAGTGGCAAGAAGGCGTGGGTGCAGAACTCCTTCCTTGGCATCATGTATCTCATCTTCCGTGACTCCCTCTTTCCACGCATTGGTGACAAGGACAAGGTGCATGCCTATCTTGTGGATATGATGCTCATTTGTGAGGAGCCGCGCCACTCTCAGTCACAACCACTTGATGTCTCACATATCATGTGGTGCGAGCTTCGGTTTGCGGTGTTCAACCGTAAGGTACCCATCTATGTACCTTACCTGTTTTCTGCTGATCTCGAAGACTTGGGAGAAGCTCTTTCCCGATGAGGAGTTTCTTGCCCCTGACTAGACCCGCCATGAGCCCATCAAGCTCCGGGTCAAGACCCAGTGGGCCAACACTACTACCCATGCTGAGGCAGCGGCTGCTCAGATGGATGTGGATGAGGATGAGCTTGACGAGGAGGACGCTACTGATTCAGCTCTACTGGCTACTCGCCTTCATCTTCTGAGCCCTCTTGGACTAAGAAGCTGAAGAACAAGATGAAGGCTCTTTTCTGCATGCAGGCCAAGGGGCAGTACCGGTCTCATGTTGCTCAGAAGGAGATTCGCCGCCGCGACAAGCGGATCTTGAGGACGTTTGGCGAGGAGATATCCAGCGGGTCTGAGAAGGTCATCACACCGGAGGCTGAATGGATGGCGAAGCAGGGCTACAAGTGGACTGATTCTAAGGAGGACAAGGAGGAGACCGTCCCCGCTGCTGAGTCTGACGATGATCATGATGAGTGATCGCGTCCGCTTGAGCCACCACTTGTGTCATAGGTGTCCTCTCTGCCTTTTTGGTGTCTCGATGCAAAAGGGGGAGAGAGTGTAGGATTTGCGAGTTGTGTGTCGTGTTTCGTCTTTTTGCTTTGCTTCCGTTGAACCTCGTTTGCTTTGCTTTGGTTTGTGCTTCTGAGACTTTTCCTTCATATGGTGTAAGACATATGCACTCTAGCATACCTTATTGAGCCTATGCTATCTTGTGATATTTACTTTATGCTCTTAGTTATTATCTTGCTTAGTGTTAGCTTTATTGTTGCAAGATATGCCTTGTCTATAAAATATAGGGGGGGTGTTGATCCTAGTATGTGTGTCGTGCAGTCCAAAGCACTTATCTAGATAGCACACATCTAGGAGGAGCCCATCTATATTTTAGAGATGTGGGGTTTGCTCATGTTCTATGCTATCTCCCTTTGTGCAAATTCTGTATTGTCATCAATCCACCAAAAAGGGGGAGATTGTAAGGGCATTTTTATCCCTTAGTTGTTTTGGTGATTGATGACAATGCTTTTGCGGACTAATCATGTGCATTGAGTATTTCAGATATATCATGACTAGGCATAAGACGATTTGGTGCCCCTCGAAGACTATTGAAGATGGCGTTTCTCTAGTTTCTTTTCGGTGGTTTTGAGTTATAGGAAAGCCGTACTATTAAGAGGGGTCCGCTTTGGAAAGGTTTGGGTGGAATCATCACGTACACGTCTTCTCCTTTTGCACCACCTTTACTTTGGCACTTTGGAGCATCCTCCCTCTTTTCTCGTCTATGCAAAATGTCGTGATTGCTGAACTTGGGCATGTGGTAGTGCTGCTCCTAATAGTAGTAGTACTGCAGGCCCTTGCAGTAGTACCGACCTCTGGCGCGGTAGTACTGCAAGTGACCATGGTAGTACCGCTTCCTTGGAGCAGTAGTACTGTGGTCTTAGACCAGGCGCTGCAGCTTTTGCGGTAGTAGGAACAGATGCAATTTTTTACATCCGCGCCTTATGCGGTAGTACCATGCTAGTGGCGTGGTAGTACCGTGCACTCTCGCCAAGCTCAGCAGCTTGCGCGGCAGTAGGGGTGGATGTAATTTTGTACATCCGCGCCCCGTGCGGTAGTACCGCTCCTGGCTTATGGTACTACCGTGTCGGATTTTTGCATAGATCCCAACTCAGCGGAAGGTGCCACGGATGTATTTTTATACGACCGTGCCTTCCCAAATCTAGGCTATCCCTGCCTTGCAGTAGTACCGTGCCAACGGTTCTACCGCCCTCTGCCTCACAGCTTCAGGGCTAGTCTAGATACTGCTGCATGGGCGGTACTACCGCAGTGCCTTGCGATAGTACCATGTGCCCTTGCGGTAGTACCGCGTCCCCGACACGGTAGTACCATGCTTCATAGGCTGAGTTGGTGGATAACGGTTGGATTTGTTCTTCCACTATATAAGGGATGTCTTCTTCTCCGAGTTGACCACCTCTTCGATCCTCAAGCTCCATTGTTGCTCCAAGCTCCATTTTCGCCTGATCTCTCTCCCTAGCAAATCAAACTTGTTGATTCTTTAGGGATTGGTTGAGAAGGCCTAGATCTACACTTCCACCAAGAGAAATTTGATTTCCCCCACTCATCCCTTGCGTATCTTGTTACTCTTGGGTGTTTGAGCACCCTAGACGGTTGAGGTCACCGCGGAGCCATATGTCATTGTGGTGAAGCTTTGTGGTGTCGTTGGGAGCCTCCAATTAAGTTGTGGAGATTGCCCCAAACTTGTTTGTAAAGGTCCGGTCGCCGCCTCCAAGGGAACCAATAGTGGAATCATGGCATCTCGCATTTTGTGAGGGCGTGAGGAGAATACGGTGGCCCTAGTGGCTTCTTGGGGAGCATTGTGCCTCCACACCGCTCCAACGGAGACGTACTTCCCCTCAAAAGGAAGGAACTTCGGTAACACATCCTTGTCTTCACCAGCTCCACTCTTGGTTATCTCGTGCCTTTACTTGTGCAAGCTTATTTGTGTTATATCCCTTGCTTGCTTGTGTACTTGTTCTTGTTGCATCATATAGGTTGCTCACCTAGTTGCATATCTAGACAACCTACTTTGATGCAAAGTTTAAATTGGTAAAGAAAAGCTAAAAATTGTTAGTTCCTATTCACCCCCCCTCTAGTGAACTATATCGATCCTTTCAGCGCAGGTACTGAGGAAGCCTTCCCTAACACGATACATAGGCATTGTAGGTGGCATGTTATTAAGAAAGCAGAAGAAACGTTGGGTCCCTTTTTTGCTGAAAGACCGGAACTGCACAAAGCATTTGAATTGTGTGTTGACCATAGTTTGACATCGGAAGGATTCGAGCAGAGCTGGAAGGCAATCATAGATAAATACCAGGTTCAAGACAACGAAACACTACAAAACCTATGGTAGAAGAGGAAGTTTTGGGTGCCAGCTTATTTCATGCAGTGCTTCTACCCCTTTCTGCAGAACAACCGAGCGTAGCGAAGGTTTCAACGTAGTCCTGAAGAGATATGTGAACCCAGGAACTCAATTCTCAGGTTTGTGCAGCAGTACAATGCTATTCAGCAAAAAAATTGAGTGCAGAGCAACAAGCATTGGCAAACACAACTTTGAAGAACGGAAGGATGCTCACGTGCAACCCATTGGAGAGACAAATGATGAAGGTTTATACTCGACAAATATTGCACAAGTTGTTTTTGCATTCATGCTTATCAGGGGTTTGTAAAGGACAAAAGTTGGTTTGCTTAGTAGTTTAAATGTAGTTGCCATGTTCGGTGCACAATGGTATTGACATGCTTGTTAGTAGAAATGATTGGCATGTTGTGTTCACATGTAGATGCCATGCTGGTTTGAACAGTGGTTACCATTTGTAGTTTGAATGACAGATGCATTGTAGATGAACAGTAATGATGAAGGATACTTATTGAAAATAGGCATGTGAATTTGCCATGCATGACTGACCTAAGTTGCCATTGTGTAGCAGTAGTAGTTGCCATGTCTGTGTAGAGTGTTCGATCGAAACTTGCCATGCTTTGTCAATGAAATTTGTTGTGACTTTGGCAGCAAACCGGTGCCATGTTTTGCATGGTGAGAAAGTTGCCATGGTTGCTCTAACAAAGTAAAACTTGCACTGGTGGTGTAGCCAAAAGTTACCATGTTCGTGCCCGATTAACAGATGCATGATTTGAAACTTGTTGACTTGTTTGTGTGAGCTTGCCATGTGTGAATGTCTGTAGTTGCCATCAAGCATAAATGTTAGTTGCCATGTTTGTAGAAAGAAGTAGCTGTAATTTGCCATGGTAGCTGTAACAAAATTAAATTTGTCATGCTTGTAGTACTATGAAAAATGGCATGACTAGAGGAATTAAGTTGCCATGCTTCCTGTAGTGGTAAGGCTTGCAATGATTGCATGAGTGGAAAATGTCGTGTTTTAATGTTGTAAGTTGACATCCATGAATGACTGGAGTTGCCATGTGTGATTGAATGAAATTGCCATGAGTGCACAGTGAGGCCGCACACGTATGTAGCTGCTTTTGCATGAGCTAACTTGTAATGGAAAATAATAAAAACTTCATGTTCCAATGGGAGCTAAGGCTGTCAACCGGTTACACCATGTTTCAAGTCGGCGACTTCACGTACAAGGTTTGCACCATGTGGGGCATGTCGGACTCCGACGCCGAAGACCCGGACAAGGGAATAAACTACATGGTGACGGCGTACATAGCAGAAGGGGTGTATTACTGTCAATGTTGCAAGTTTGAAAGAGATGGTGTGATTTGCTGCCATGTTCTGAGGGTAATGGACATCAATGGCGTGAAACAAGTGTTGGGGAACGTAGTAATTTCAAAAAAATTCCTACGCACACGCAAGATCATGGTGATGCATAGCAACGAGGGGGAGAGTCTGATCTACGTACCCTTGTAGATCACAACGGAAGCGTTGACACAACGTAGAGGAAGTAGTCGTACGTCTTCTTCCCGATCCGACCGATCCAAGCACCGTTACTCCGGCACCTCCGAGTTCTTTAGCACACGTTCAGCTCGATGACGATCCTCGGGCTCCGATCCAGCAAAGCTTTGAGGAGGAGTTCCGTCAGCACGACGGCGTGGTGACGATCTTGATGTACTACCGACGTAGGGCTTCGCCTAAGCACTACAACGATATGATCGAGGTGGAATTTCGTGGCAGGGGGCACCGCACACGGCTAAGGAACGATCTGAAGGTTCAACTTGTGTGTCTAGAGGTGCCCCCTGCCCCCGTATATAAAGGTTGACAGGGGGAGGGCTGGCCGGCCAAGCTAGGGAGGCGCAGGAGGAGTCCTACTCCTACCGGGAGTAGGACTCCCCCCAATCCTATTCCTAATAGGATTCCCAAGGAGAAAGAGAGGGAGAGAGGTGGCCGGCCACCTCTCCTAGTCCTAATAGGACTAGGGGAGGGGGTGGCGCGCAGCCCACCTTGGGCTGCCCTTTCACCTTTCCACTAAGGCCCAATAAGGCCCATTTGGTTCCCGGGGGGTTCCGGTAACCTCCCGGTACTCCGGTAAAATTCCCGATTTCACCCGGAACACTTCCGATGTCCAAACATAGGCTTCCAATATATCAATCTTTATGTATCGACCATTTCGAGAGTCCTCGTCATGTCCGTGATCACATCCGGGACTCCGAACAACCTTCGGTACATCAAAATGCATAAACTCATAATAACTGTCATCGTAACGTTAAGCGTGCGGACCCTACGGTTCGAGAACAATGTAGACATGACCGAGACACGTCTCCGGTCAATAACCAATAGCGGGACCTGGATGCCCATATTGGCTCCTACATATTCTACGAAGATCTTTATCGGTCAGACCGCATAACAACATACGTTGTTCCCTTTGTCATCGGTATGTTACTTGCCCGAGATTCGATCGTCGGTATCCAATACCTAGTTCAATCTCGTTACCGGCAAGTCTCTTTACTCGTTCTGTAATACATCATCCCGCAACTAACTCATTAGTTGTAATGCTTGCAAGGCTTGTATAATGTGTATTACCGAGAGGGCCCAGAGATACCTCTCCGACAATCGGAGTGACAAACCCTAATCTCGAAATACGCCAACCCAACATCTACCATCGGAGACACCTGTAGTACTCCTTTATAATCACCCAGTTACGTTGTGACGTTTGGTAGCACTCAAAGTGTTCCTCTGGCAAACAGGAGTTGCATAATCTCATAGTCATAGGAACATGTATAAGTCATGAAGAAAGCAATAGCAACATACTAAACGATCGGGTGCTAAGCTAATGGAATGGGTCATGTCAATCAGATCATTCAACTAATGATGTGACCTCGTTAATCAAGTAACAACTCTTTTGTCCATGGTTAGGAAACATAACCATCTTTGATTAACGAGCTAGTCAAGTAGAGGCATACTAGTGACACTCTGTTTGTCTATGTATTCACACATGTATTATGTTTCCGGTTAATACAATTCTAGCATGAATAATAAACATTTATCATGATATAAGGAAATAAATAATAACTTTATTATTGCCTCTAGGGCATATTTCCTTCAGTCTCCCACTTGCACTAGAGTCAATAATCTAGTTCACATCGCCATGTGATTTAACTGCAATAGTTCACATCACCATGTGATTAACACCCATAGTTCACATGGTCATGTGACCAACACTCAAAGGGTTTACTAGAGTCAGTAATCTAGTTCACATATCTATGTGATTAACACCCAAAGAATACTAAGGTGTGATCATGTTTTGCTTGTGAGATAATTTTAGTCAACGGGTCTGTTACATTCAGATCCGTAAGTATTTTGCAAGTTCTATGTCTACAATGCTCTACACGGAGCTACTCTAGCTAATTGCTCCCACTTTCAATATGTATCTGGATTGAGACTTTAGATTCATCTGGATCGGTGTCAAAAACTTGCATCGACGTAACCCTTTACGACGAACCTTTTTGTCACGTCCATAATCGAGAAACATATCCTTATTTTACTAAGGATAATTCTGACCGCTGTCTAGTGATCTACTCCTAGATCACTATTGTACTCCCTTGCCAAATCAATGCAGGGTATACAATAGATCTGGTATACAGCATGACATACTTTATAGAACCTATGGCCAAGGCATAGGGAATGACTTTCATTCTCTTTCTATCTTCTGCCGTGGTCGGGCTTTGAGTCTTACTCAACTTCACACCTTGTAATACAGGCAAGAACTCTTTCTTTGACTGCTCCATTTTGAACTACTTCAAAATCTTGTCAAGGTATGTACTCATTGAAAAAACTTATCAAGCGTCCTGATCTATCTCTATAGATCTTGAAGCTCAATATGTAAGCAGCTTCACCGAGGTCTTTCATTGAAAAACTCTTATTCAAGTATCCCTTTATGCTATCCAGAAATTCTATATCATTTCCAATCAGCAATATGTCATCCACATAAAATATCAGAAATGCTACAGAGCTCCCACTCACTTTCTTGTAAATACAGGCTTCACCGCAAGTCTGTATAAAACTATATCATTTGATCAACTTATCAAAGCGTATATTCCGACTCCGAGATGCTTGCACCAGTCCATAGATGGATCGCTGGAGTTTACATATTTTGTTAGCACCTTTAGGATTGACAAAACCTTCTGGTTGCATCGTATACAACTCTTTTTTAGTAAATCCATTAAGGAATGCAGTTTTGTTTATCCATTTGCCAGATTTCATAAAATGCGGCAATTGCTAACATGATTCGGACAGACTTTAAGCATAGATACGAGTGAGAAAATCTCATCGTAGTCAACACCTTGAACTTGTCGAAAACCTTTTGCGACAATTCTAGCTTTGTAGGTAGTAACACTACTATCAGCATCCGTCTTCCTCTTAAAGATCCATTTATTTTCTATGGCTTGCCGATCATCGGGCAAATCCATCAAAGTCCATACTTTGTTCTCATACATGGATCATATCTCAGATTTCATGGCCTCAAACCATTTTGCGGAATCTGGGCTCATCATCGCTTCCTCATAGTTCGCTAGTTCGTCATGGTCTAGTAACATGACTTCCAGAACAGGATTACCGTACCAGTTTGGTGCGGATCTCACTCTGGTTTACCTACGAGATTCAGTAGTAACTTGATCTGAAGTTACATGATCATCATCATTAGCTTCCTCACTAATTGGTGTAGTAGTCACAGGAACAGATTTCTGTGATGAACTATTTTCCAATAAGGGAGAAGGTACAATTACCTTATCAAGTTTTCTACTTTCCCCCCACTCACTTCTTTCGAGAGAAACTCCTTCTCTAGAAAGGATCCATTCTTAGCAACGAATGTCTTGCCTTCAGATCTGTGATAGAAGGTGTACCCAACTGTCTCCTTTGGGTATCCTATGAAGACATATTTCTCCGATTTGAGTTTGAGCTTATCGAGATGAAACTTTTTCACATAAGCATCGCAACTCCAAACTTTAAGAAACGACAGCTTAGGTTTCTTGCCAAACCATAGTTCACACGGTGTCGTCTCAATGGATTTAGATGGTGCCCTATTTAACGTGAATGCAGCTGTCTCTAATGCATAACCCCAAAACGATAGTGGTAGATCGGTAAGACACATCATAGATTGTACTATATCCAATAAAGTACGGTTATGACGTTCGGACACACCATTATGCTGTGGTGTTCCAGGTGGCGTGCGTAGTGAAACTATTTCACATTGTTTTAACTGAAGACCAAACTCGTAACTCAAATATTTTTCCTCTGCGATCATATCGTAGAAACTTTTATTTTCTTGTCACAATGATTTTCCACTTCACTCTGAAATTCTTTGAACTGTTCAAATGTTTCAGACTTATGTTTCATCAAGTAGATATCCCCATATCTGCTCAAATCATCTTATGAAGGTCAGAAAATAATGATACCTGCTGTAAGCCTTTAATATTCATCGGACCACATACATCAGTATGTATGATTTCCAACAAATCTGTTGCTTGCTTCATTGTTCCGGAGAACGGCGTTTTAGTCATCTTGCCCATAAGGCATGGTTCGCAAGCATCAAGTGATTCCAAAATCCCATCAGCATGGAGTTTCTTCATGCGCTTTACACCAATATGACCTAAACGGCAGTGCCACAAATAAGTTGCACTATCATTATTAACTTCGCATCTTTTGGTTTCAATATTATGAATATGTGTATCACTAAGATCGAGATCCAATGAACTATTTTCATTGGGTGTGTAACCATATAAGGTTTTATTCATGTAAACAGAACAACAATTTATTCTTTTACTTAAATGAATAACCGTTTTACAATAAACATGACCAGGTCATATTCATGCTCAACGCAAACACCAAATAACACTTATTTAGGTTCAACACTAATCCCGAAAGTATAGGGAGTGTGCGATGATGATCATATCAATCTTGGAACCACTTCCAACACACATCGTCACTTCACCCTTAACTAGCCTCTGTTTATTCTGCGACTCCCGTTTCGAGTTACTACTCTTAGCAACTGATCCAGTATCAAATACCGAGGGGTTGCTATAAACACTAGTAAAGTACACATCAATAACATGTATATCAAATATACTTATGTTCACTTTGCCATCCTTCTTATCCGCCAATCACTTGGGGTAGTTCCGCTTCCAGTGACCAGTCCCTTTGCAGTAGAAGCACTTAGTCTCAGGCTTAGGACCAGACTTGGGCTTCTTCACTTGAGCAGCAACTTGCTTGCTGTTCTTCTTGAAGTTCCCCTTCTTCCCTTTTTGCCCTTTTCTTCAAACTAGTGGTCTTGTCAACCATCAACACTTGATGTTTTTCTTGATTTCTACCTTCGTCGATTTCAGCATCTCGAAGAGCTTGGGAATCATTTTCGTTATCCCTTGCATATCATAGTTCATCACGAAGTTCTACTAACTTGGTGATGGTGACTAGAGAATTCTGTCAATCACTATCTTATCTGGAAGATTAACTCCCACTTGATTCAAGCGATTGTAGTACCCAGACAATCTGAGCACATGCTCACTAGTTGAGCGATTCTCCTCCATCTTTTAGCTATAGAACTTGTTGGAGACTTCATATCTCTCAACTCGGGTATTTGCTTGAAATATTAACTTCAACTCCTGGAACATCTCATATGGTCCATGACGTTCAAAACGTCTTTGAAGTCCCGATTCTAAGCCATTAAGCATGGTGCACTAAACTATCAAGTAGTCATCATATTGAGCTAGCCAAACGTTCATAACGTCTGCATCTGCTCCTGCAATAGGTCTGTCACCTAGCGGTGCATCAAGGACATAATTTTTCTGTGCAGCAATGAGGATAAACCTCAGATCACGGATCCAATCCGCATCATTGCTACTAATATCTTTCAACACAATTTTCTATAGGAACATATCAGAAATAAACACAGGGAAGCAACAACGCGAGCTATTGATCTACAACATAATTTGCAAAATACTACCAGGACTAAGTTCATGATAAATTTAAGTTCAATTTAATCATATTACTTAAGAACTCCCACTTAGATGGAAATCCCTCTAATCCTCTAAGTGATCACATGATCCAAATCAACTAAACCATGTCCGATCATCACGTGAGATGGAGTAGTTTCATTGGTGAACATCACTATGTTGATCATATCTACTACATGATTCACGCTCGACCTTTCGGTCTCCGTGTTCCGAGGCCATATCTGTATATGCTTGGCTCGTCAAGTATAACCTGAGTATTCCGCGTGTGCAACTGTTTTGCACCCGTTGTATTTGAACATAGAGCCTATCACACCCGATCATCACGTGGTGTCTCAGCACGAAGAACTTTCGCAACGGTGCATACTCAGGGAGAACACTTCTTGATAATTTAGTGAGAGATCATCTTATAATGCTACCGTCAATCAAAGCAAGATAAGATGCATAAAAGATAAACATCACATGCAATCAATATAAGTGATATGATATGGCCATCATCATCTTGTGCTTGTGATCTCCATCTCTGAAGCACCGTCATGATCACCATCATCACCGGCGCGACACCTTGATCTCCATCGTAGCATCGTTGTCGTCTCGCCAATCTTATGCTTCCACGACTATCGCTACCGCTTAGTGATAAAGTAAAGCATTACATCGCGATTGCATTGCATACAATAAAGCGACAACCATATGGCTCCTGCCAGTTGCTGATAACTCGGTTACAAAACATGATCATCTCATACAATAAAATTTAGCATCATGTATTGACCATATCACATCACAACATGCCCTGCAAAAACAAGTTAGACATCCTCTACTTTGTTGTTGCAAGTTTTACGTGGCTGCTACGGGCTTAAGCAAGAACTCATCTCACCTATGCATCAAAACCACAACGATAGTTTGTCAAATAGACTCCATTTTAACCTTCTCAAGGACCGGGCATAGCCATACTCGGTTCAACTAAAGTTGGAGAGACAGTCGCCCGCAAGCCATCTATGTGCAAAGCACGTCGAGGGAACCGGTCTCGCGTAAGCGTACGCGTAAGGTTGGTCCAGGTCGTCTCGTCCAACAATACCGCCGAACCAAAGTATGACATGCTGGTAGGCAGTATGACTTGTATCGCCCACAACTCACTTGTGTTCTACTCGTGCAAATAACATCAAACCATAAAACCTAGGCTCGGATGCCACTGTTGGGGAACGTAGTAATTTCAAAAAATTTCCTACGCACACGCAAGATCATGGTGATGCATAGCAACGAGGGGGAGAGTCTGATCTACGTACCCTTGTAGATCGCAACGGAAGCGTTCACACAACGTAGAGGAAGTAGTCGTACGTCTTCTTCCCGATCCGACCGATCCAAGCACCGTTACTCCGGCACCTCCGAGTTCTTTAGCACACGTTCAGCTCGATGACGATCCTCGGGCACCGATCCAGCAAAGCTTCGAGGAGGAGTTCCGTCAGCACGACGGTGTGGTGACGATCTTGATGTACTACCGAGGTAGGGCTTCGCCTAAGCACTACAACGATATGATCGAGGTGGAATTTGGTGGCAGGGGGCACCGCACACGGCTAAGGAACGATCTCAAGGATCAACTTGTGTGTCTAGAGGTGCCCCCTGCCCCCGTATATAAAGGTTGACAGGGGGAGGGCTGGCCGGCCAAGCTAGGGAGGCGCAGGAGGAGTCCTACTCCTACCGGGAGTAGGACTCCCCCCAAATCCTATTCCTAATAGGATTCCCAAGGAGAAAGAGAGGGAGAGAGGTGGCCGGCCACCTCTCCTAGTCCTAATAGGACTAGGAGAGGGGGGTGGCGCGCAGCCCACCTTGGGCTGCCCCTTTCACCTTTCCACTAAGGCCCAATAAGGCCCATTTGGTTCCCGAGGGGTTCCGGTAACCTCCCGGTACTCCGGTAAAATTCCTGATTTCACCCGGAACACTTCCGATGTCCAAACATAGGCTTCCAATATATCAATCTTTATGTCTCGACCATTTCAAGAGTCCTCGTCATGTCCGTGATCACATCCGGGACTCCGAACAACCTTCGGTACATCAAAATGCATAAACTCATAATAACTGTCATCGTAACGTTAAGCGTGCGGACCCTACGGTTCGAGAACAATGTAGACATGACCGAGACACATCTCCGGTCAATAACCAATAGCGGGACCTGGATGCCCATATTGGCTCCTACATATTCTACGAAGATCTTTATCGGTCAGACCGCATAACAACATACGTTGTTCCCTTTGTCATTGGTATGTTACTTGCCCGAGATTCGATCGTCGGTATCCAATACCTAGTTCAATCTCGTTACCGGCAAGTCTCTTTACTCGTTCTGTAATACATCATCCTGCAACTAACTCATTAGTTGTAATGCTTGCAAGGCTTGTATAATGTGTATTACCGAGAGGGCCCAGAGATACCTCTCCGACAATCGGAGTGACAAACCCTAATCTCGAAATACGCCAACCCAACATCTACCATCGGAGACACCTGTAGTACTCCTTTATAATCACCCAGTTACGTTGTGACGTTTGGTAGCACCCAAAGTGTTCCTCTGGCAAACGGGAGTTGCATAATCTCATAGTCATAGAAACATGTATAAGTCATGAAGAAAGCAATAGCAACATACTAAACGATCGGGTGCTAAGCTAATGGAATGGGTCATGTCAATCAGATCATTCAACTAATGATGTGACCTCGTTAATCAAGTAACAACTCTTTTGTCCATGGTTAGGAAACATAACCATCTTTGATTAACGAGCTAGTCAAGTAGAGGCATACTAGTGACACTCTGTTTGTCTATGTATTCACACATGTATTATGTTTCCGGTTAATACAATTCTAGCATGGATAATAAACATTTATCATGATATAAGGAAATAAATAATAACTTTATTATTGCCTCTAGGGCATATTTCCTTCAACAAGTGCCACCAAGGTACATCCTTGAGCGTTGGTCTTGGAACGCAGATGAAGCACTCTACCAGCATGGATCACAGCAAGTACTCGCAAAGCATGAAGATGGGCCCAACACAACTATTGAAATAGTTAGGCGTGTGGTGATGAAAAGGAGATTTGCCAACATAGCATATGAGGCTTGAAAATATGATGTGATGAGTAGAGCAGTTGAGAGGCACACAAACGCGCTTGAAAGAGAGTTGGAGTCAATCAAGAGGATAATGGAGGAGGAGGCACTACATCGATTCCCAAAGAAAAGCCAGACTGCTCCTACGTCAACAGGGCCATCAACAGACAACTTGGAGGTTGGTTCCGGTGCATCCAACACGCACGCGCACGTGCGGAACCCTCCAAGGACAGTCACTAAAGGGCGACCAAAACATATAAGGTACAAGTTAGCACTCGAGATCCAAGCAAAGCACAAGAAGCCTGCAAAGAAGACAGCGGCGGAAGCTTGGGCTACTTAGAAAAGTGAGACAGCTAGTAGGTTGTGTGTGTTGAAAATTTGCAGTGATTGGCCAAATGATAAACTGTAGCTGCGTCCGTGGCATTTTGGTGTAGTTTACCGTTAATATTAAAGACATTCGTTGTGGTACGGAAGAAAGACATAAAAGTTGCCACGTTGCTGCAAAAAATGTAGTTATTTGACTATGGCAAAGAATAACAGAAAGATGAGGTTGTGTGAAAAGTGGCACAACTAACGCGGTATGCGTTTGTAAAATTTGGAATTATTGTGCTTATCGTAAACTGTACGTGCGTCTGTGTCAATTAGGTGACTTTTAGCATTTCAAAAAATCAAAAAACATAGGTGCCATTGTGAGCAGACATGAGTAGTTGCCATGTTGCTTGAAAAAATGTATTAAAACCACATTGGAATAGAGGTCTGAGTTTTGAGGAAAAGGTGCCACTAAATTGGAACTATGATGAACGTAAAAAAATGAAGAGCTGGTTGCAAAAAATTGTTGCATCGAACAACTAATGTTTATTTGGCATTTTGAAGAAAGTGGACTGTTGTGACAACGGGCCTTTACGGAACAGAAATGTACAAAAAAAACTGACACCCTTATGACAAATTGTATTATCCGAAAGTGTTGTAGGAACAAAAACAAAATGTTAGCACAAGCGTGACAGGCTAGCACACTTCCGGAAAAGAGGTCTGACATTGAAGTTATATGTTGCAAATTACAACCACAAAAGGTTCACAACAGATAGATAATGGTCTTGTGCGGTTACAAGAACAACAGTGATAGTGAAAAAAGGAAACAAAGCAGAGGCGAGTACCTTACATTCATCCGAACATTGAATGTAAGTACATAGGTAAAAGACAATGGTGTTTTGTTATCTTCTACAGTCACTTGTATCTCTTGATAACAGCTTTGATGTCAGACTCCAACCAAGCCAGTGCATCATCCCGCTTATTGAAATCGACAGTCGTGAGCCAATTCCAGAGATAAATCTTCCTAAGCTCTGCGGTTATTTCTTTGTTCAAAGTTGGAACCTTCCTGCCTTCCCACTTTGCAAGATATTCGAGGGTGTAAACACCACAGTCTTAGCTGGTTTCAGTGAGAATTATGGAAACAAAGGGTAAAATAAAATAAATTAGAAGCTGGCATGCTAAAAGAAGCAGAAAATATGGTACTAGAAGATTATTATGGCATGGGTGCTAGTGCAAAAAATGATGGTGTGTGATGAGTAAATAAACATTTGGGTAAAGTGTGGTAGTCAAAAAAGTAGCATGGTGATATATTTGAAAATGACATGGTTGTGAGAATGGCAGCAGCAGAGTAGTAAAATGTTGGAGAACACAGTTAGACAATGAAGTTGTCATGTGATGTGGATGAGAAAAATGATAGTTTATATGTAGTATACTATTCATAGTAAGCACAGAAAAGGGGGGAAGTGACGTCGGATGGGGGTTTTGGGAGCATGTTGGAAAATGTTAGTGATGTTGGCAGAAATTGGCATGCCCCTAGGAATGAAGCCATGTCATCAATTGGGGGATGAAGTTGCCATGTAGTATGTATTGGAATTGGCATGTTATTGTAGTTGAAGGTGTAATGTAGTATGGGGTGAAGTTGCCATGGGCCTAAAACTGAAGCTGCCATGTAATATATAGTGTTGTTGCCATGTAATATGTAGTGAAGTTGCCATGTTCATCTAATTGATGTTGTCAGGTAGTAGGAACTGATAGTTGCCATGTTTGTACAACTAAACATGCCATCATACAATAGGGTTGACATGCGTGGAGACAAAGATGCCGTGGTTGACAAAGCATAGGTGCCTCCGACAAGAACAAGAAAATGGGGCAATATGACATGTAAACCTGCGGGAATTGCCCGTACACATGGAAAGACGAAAGAAGGGCAGAATCTTATGTGTTTCCCTGCTTTGTGGACTTTACATACTCAATAGGGAAATGTTTGATCTGGACATTCAAGACACTGTAGTGACGCGCCCAAGTTTCCTTCAAGTTGTTGATGAAAAACTCTGCGTGGGAACGAAGCGTCTCGTCATCTCCCGAACGGATTGAGTCGAGAACTTTGAAGCGTTGCTTCGCCAAGTTGATGCAAATTGTGTAGTAGTGACTGGTTTTATCGTGTGGGTCATCGGGAGTAAGCTGTTGAAACGTCGCGAACATCACCTGCACATTCCGCGGGGAAAAAGTGTCAAAGGTAAAAGAACCATAAGGGCTAGTTAACAAAATAGGGAGGTAATACTAAGAATAACAGCTGTGTGACAGTGGGTGAAGGGTCTAATGGGACGCAACATGTTGATCGTATGGTACAAGCAAAAAAAGCAGTGGTGCAAAAAGATTTCAACAACCGAAAAAAGGAAAGGGTACATACAAATTTCTTCATTGTGAGATTGAAGTCACCATGCTGGGCAAACACTTTGCGAACTTGTTTGTGAGAGAAGTCGCCATAAAAAATCCTCCTCGGGATGGTTGTGCTCATAATGATCTTATCGGGATGGATGTCGACGTGGCTGTTGATGAAGCCAATACCCGCAGAGATAACATTCTGGGATAGTCTCCCAATAGGCATCAGGGACTCAGCGAGATCATCCATGTGAACAAATGTCTCATGACAGTCGATGACCTTAGTTCTGTCCAAACATGAGCTGGAATAAATGAGCAAATAGAAAAATAAAAAGACTGGTACAGATGAAGAAAGGTCTGAACTAAAAAGGTTGGGGCAAGAAGTGGAGCATGAGAAGTAACTTACTCTCTGATTGCATTCATATGCTTACTGTTGGTTCGCGCATTTCCAAAACGCCTAATGATATCGTAAATTGCTTGCTGTTGCTTTGTGGCCTTTATTGGAGGTTCATAGTCCACTTTCGGGGGGGGGGGGGGGGTTGCACAACCCTTGCCTGCTGCACAGAACCTGGGGTGGCGCTGCTCTGCACATCAACAGAAGTGGTAGCGTGTGCAATAGGTGAGCTAGAAGGGGCTTTTGTCTGCATTTTTTTCCTGGGGAGCACATCCTGCTCCATCTTGCATGGCGCTTCATCTATTGATGATGATATCTCCACAGGTGATCCTGCATGTGGTAAACAAACTTGTTAGGAAGGCAATTTGTAAACAGCCATACAGTTAATCGACAAAATAGGGCAATGTACACATGGAGTACAATGTGTTGGAATTGCCAACAAAAGAAAAAAAGTGAGGTTGCCACCGCAAAAAGTGATATCTAGATAATACCTTGAACAATAGGCTCGGCAAATTTGACAAACTTTCTGCCATCAACAATTGGCCGCGCCATCATCTATTTCCGCTATGACGGGAATGCATAAGACACTGGAATAGCATCAACTGGCTCGATTGGCTGGCTCAAATCAATTCCGAGGCTGGACGGTGGTGGCGTGAAAGCCATAGGGTTCCTGAACTCGCGCTCATTCTGCTTCTCAATCACACCAAGAGACGCTGCCCACAGAGACATATCAACAAAGACGTCCTTGTCAACTGATCCGGCATCCTTAGGATTGGAAGTGGGGCGCAGAGTCGTGTCTGGAATATCGACGGGCACCTTCTTGGCTGTCCCTTTCACTGGATGGTCAACTCTTGGAGTGTAAGGGACCCCCATATCTAGTGGGACACGTGTGTGCTTGAGCGTTGGATTTGGATGAATATTTTCTTTCTAAGGGACTATCGGTTCCTGGACCGTTCCACCTCCAAGTACATTTGTCTGAACTAGATCGACAGTCTTGCCCTGGGGGCACGCGGGAACAAGGTTGAAGCAGACACATACCCTGTGCCCTAACGATGCACGTTGCCTGACTGATCAACTTTGTTCCGAGGGCTCTTCCTAGTACCGACTGTCTATTTTGCTGATTTCTTGTCAGCAATGTGTGGAGCAGCTTTGGTAGTAGTGTGCAGATGAGCGGTACGATCATGCAGGCCAGGCTGATGTGCTTGTTGCATGACTGTCGAACCCTTGTTTTGAACAGTAGTTGCGGCGGCCAAACTTGTGCAATCTTTACTTACTGGCCGAGGTTTCTCAGACGTACCAACAGTGGAGTTTGGCGCATTCACCTTAGGCTGGTGTGCTTGATGCGGAGGATCAGACACTACCGGGCTACCTTCGAGCCCCTGCCTCATGGATACCAATGTCGGCGCAACCTCAGCTGATCTTGGGGAGATCAATTCATCAGAGCCCCCTGATGCCACACCTTCATTGCCGGTCAACACGACATCAACAGATGACAACAACTTGGCTGGTGCATGAGAACTAGTGGCAGCAGGTGCTTTGACAAAATCCACATTGTCAGATGAAGCAAGCTTAGCATGCATGCACTGCAACGGGTCTTTTTTGGTAGGTGTAGCTGTATGACCAGACAGATTGCTTCTCTTCTTTAGCTTGCATGTAAGTAAGGTAGTAACAATAGAAAGGCTGTAAGTTGCCGTGCATGAAAGTCGTAAGTAAAATTTGACGTGGTGTAAAATGAAGGTTAAAGGGCTGGAAACAGAGGGGGAAAAGTTGGAAGTATCAAAGAAGCAGAAAAGTTGCCATGTGGTTAATGATTTGTAAGTATGAACGAAAATAAGGTGAAGAAGCAATAAAAAGTGCACATGTTGTAGATCAGTAGGTAGTAATGAAAAGCCATTTCTGTAGGGGTTCAAGTTACCACATGGCAGGTACCTAGAAAGTTGGCACATGTAGTAGAAGAAAATGTAGGGAAGTAAAGTTGCCACCTTTGCGGGTATGAGATCAAAAAGTGGGAGGTGACATAAGTGTGCAAGGTAAAAGGTTGCCATGTATGGACAACTAGAAGTTGCCATGTAATGTACGTAAAAGTAGACATACGAAAACGTAACACTTAAAATGTACGTACGTCGTAGTGCTAACCTTTTCACCGCACCCCTCATGTCCTCAAGAACAACTGGATCTCCCGTGTTGGAGGACGCGAAGCGAGGAGATGAACGTGTAGCCGTTTGAGCCTTGCCTGCATGAGCAGAAGATCTGGGAGGCTGTTGGGCAATTTTCTCTATGGTTACTCTTCCGCCAGCGGTTGCCTCCCTACAAGAAAAACAAAGAAGCATTAGTTGCCAAGTGGGAAGCGTGAAGCAAAAAAATAGGTATAATAAATAATAAATGATTTAAAATTGCAAGAAACAGTGGTGAACAGGAAAGTATACCTCTTTCTAGCAGCAACGGGGTCCAGCTTTGTCCTTTTAGAAGCAGCTTGAAGGTCCGCATCTTGTGCTTCCCTATCCCTTTTTGAGGCTTGAGTACCAGAATGACCACCCAACCCTTGTATAGTGGATGTCTCAGCACCTCCGCAATTGTGCTTAGGCGATGTGCCATGCTTATTGCCGTCCATTCTGTTATCACCATCATTATGAGTGTCATCTTGCGGGTCATCGTCGTTGTAGTCACTGCCGTCAACTGATAAGTCTTCATCGCTAGGGGGTACCTCTTGCGAATCGTTGTGGTCATATCTACCCCTAGACCCAGTTGGACGAGAAAGTGCCACCGTGAACAAAAGAATGAAACTGGTTGACAACTTCTTCTCTGTCACCAGCCGACATTGTAGTCCAGCCCCGTACAAGGTTGCCAAGGAGGTTGGTCATACCAGACGCAAACTGTCCAACGAGATTCTCGACGTTACTCCGCGCCTGCATTTGGGAGACACAAAAGAAAAAATGGAAGAGACCAAAAATGCTCAGCCAGGAGTATGAGTTATGTTGGAAAAATGGTGCATCAGAAAAGTTGTGTGGTACTAACAGTTAAAGGGCATGAATCATTTGTGTGACTATCCATCCATTTGCTGAAGTTGTAAGGGCCCCCAAAGATGCTGTAATCAACATTCTGTTCTCCCATAAGCTGAAAAAGAAGAAGAAAAGGTGGCAAGTTTGAAAACTCGGTAAAGAGATATATGTAAACTAGATTCATCGATGATATGTGAAAACTAAATTTGGCATGGTCAATTATGAAATTAACCATGACCCATAAACTACATTTACAAGGGTGAAATAATTTAATTTGCCATGATTAAGTATTAAAAAATTGTCATGTACAAGTTCTAAATTTAAAATGCAAAAATGTCACTTAATTAAATTTGCCATGTTTTAGTTATCGTTTGTCATGGCAATTAGCGTCTTAGCGAGCATTTTTAATGGCAAAAAATGTCGAAAAATGGTCGCAACCATTTGGTGGACGACGAGTTTGCCATGATCCAAGAGAAGTTTGTAAGTGTGCCTTGTTGAAGTGATCATTTTACGGGGCAATTGTAGAGATGTACAAAAACGTGGCAATGAAGCCATGTGACTTGACTTAAACTTACCATGGGGTACATGTGTAGTGAAATTATGATTTATGTAAAAAGTAAATTGCCAATGATAAGACAGAAAAGAATTGGGCCATGGTTCGTAAAGTATAGTGCGGGTAGAGGGACTAGCCTGTAGCTTGCCAAACGTTCCATCGGGCTTCCTATCCGCAACGAGAACAACCTTGATTGCAGCATCAGTCCAAGCACACATAGCAAATTTGTGAGGTGGAGGCAGTCCACCAACCGGGTTAAGATTGACAGTGCCGATGTCAAGCTTATCGACATACATGAGCTGAAAAGGAAGTGTGAGACATGCAGGTCTAGCCACTGGTATAGAAAAATGTTGTAATGTGTAGAATGAGTAAGAAAGCACTGTTGAGTATGGGGAGGGGGTGTGAATAAGAGTGTAAAAGTCAGATGGTTTGGCATGAAGTAAACTTGCCATCAGATGCAGCCGGCAACCTTTGTTGTACGCTTTGTTTGACAGTGAAGTGTGAATGAAACCAACTATGAAATTGCACCGGTTCATGTTGGCAACATTCCCTATCTGGTCCCGTGAGATAGAGGAAATGACAAAAGAACAAGGAAAAAAGCATAAGATGCAGCATTATGTTGGTGAAAAAAAGGAGATAATGATCTTGAAAGCTAACAAATAAATGAAGGATTAAGCAGGTAAGGTGCACCCGGGGTACATGGCAAAAATTTCATACTAAAACAGGGAAGCATCTGCTGTTGGGGCGTAACGATGTCATGGGAGCAAACGCATTTGAGATCAAGTACATAAGCAGCTTCCTCTTGAAACCATCGCCGCTTGTTTCGATCGAAGCAAGCATGTTCGCAAAAGCAGAGTTCACCGGGAGGGCTGTAAGCCCAGGGAACATTTCAGGAAAAATATGTGCTTGCATTTCCGTATCAATCTTGTATGGGACATCCATGCCGCCATTGGGGACACCAAGTGTATTGAAAACATATTCCTCATCTAATGGAATCCTACCACGTCCTGGTTTGACAAATTCCCTCTTGTCCGGATGGTATAACCTCGCAAACTAGTCGCACATGAGGTTATTCAAGTTAGTGCACTGAATGTTCATCAACGCCTGCATCCCCATTTCCTTTGCAGCTTCTTTCTGGGCATCATCAAAATCTTTATACAATCCCGTTAGGCGTTCATGTGATCCCCTATTGCGCGCGGCTTTCTGCTGTGGAACACATGTGCAAAATTTAAGTTAGAAAAGGTGATAATAGGGGCTTAGGGGTTGGTACCATCACAGACAAAAACATGTTTAACATGAAAGAGAGATAGAGTCATGTGTTTTGTACATACCTTCTTTGCATTGCGATTAGCACCACCCGCAACTTCAGCTCTGGGCGGCATGAAGTCATCATCATCGGGGTCAGGGGCGTTCCGAACCATGGTGCTGCCAAAAAATGACAATAGGAAATGGTAGTGCAAACTGAGTGGTAATAAAGTTGTCGTCCTAAAGTGTGAACTAAGTATGTATACTAGAAGCTGACAACTGGGAAATGTGAAGCAGAAATAAAAAGAATGTTGCCATGTGGCCGACGATCAAGTCACACTAACAGTGCGCCAGGTGGTCAGAAATGCCATGCAAAAAACTAGGACATGCACATATGTTAAGTAGGCAAAGTTGCCACCAAATGGAATATATCTACAAAAAACAACATAGATGGGTATGAGAGCACTGTGGTAAGTTGGATGGAACATGTGGTAAGTTGCCATCTACTAAGCTGCATTCAGTAGACAGAGAAAATGCCATCGGAAACATAGTTCGCACGATTCACTCCCTCTGAAAGTCAGACGTATATATGTAACAAAAGTGCAGTTACCAGTAGCATTGTCAAAAACTTGCCATCGGCATGAACGGGGTCAACACTAGGAATGAAGGAATCTCGCATCGCAGAGACACATGATAAAATGTACTTTGTGTATGTTGCAAAAGCAGCATCATCTGTCTGCATATAGTTAAAAAGGCACCTCTCTAGCAAGAAAACAGAGTGTACTATGTTCTAATGCAGATGAAATTGCAGAGTATAGAAGACAATGCATGCTGATGAACAACTTTGGACAAAAGTTGCCATCCTCTGCCTACTAGACAGTCAAACAAGTTGCCATATGGGGTCTACAAGTGAAGCTAATAAGTTGCCATCCGTGAAAAATATTAGATCCATATTTTACTCTAATCATGGAAACAAACCGCATGCGAGGTTCAAAATATGCACTGCACTAACATCAGATTTGTAGATGTAGGACTCCGCAAATCACTGTACTCTAGCATCAGATTCATGGACCTAGCTTAAGAACAAAAAAATCTGTCACTCTGCTCTAACATCGGATTTGGGGATCTAGCTTAAGAACACACCCAGATAACATGAGGAAACATCCATAGATGACACAAAAAAGTGTGTGCATTGCAAACTAACCTCACCGAGGAGACGGAAGCTTCGACGGTCCCTGGAGAGAAAATCTGCCGAGGAGTAGCTTCGGTGAGCAAGCGCTTGTACACCCAATCTCTGACGGAAATTCGTTGTCACCTAGCACGCAAGCTCCGCTGGTCGACTGGATAACTTCTTCCGGACGAAGCACCTGACTCGCCGGCGCAGTTCGCGGGCGCCCCCAAGAACAACGGCGGTCGGCTGAGATCCGTCGGCTTCATATCTCGCCGGAGAGAATGAAGTATGCGGGTGGTATTGAAACCACCCAGCAAACAGGCGGGGGAGAGGGGTGCAATGCAGATGGGAAATGCGAGCAACTGGACAAGCGGAAGGGGAAAAGGGGGCGCGTGGCGGCGGTTTCATCGTGGTGTACGGCAACTGCTCGGCGGAGTGGTGGGGAGGAGAAGTGGGGTGGGGGAGGGGAGTTCGGACCGACCAGTTGTTATCCCAAACGGTGGTGGCTGTCCTACATGGCAGCGGCTCGCGTCAAGATTCGTGCAAAATGAATGTGCGTCGATCATCACATTCGAACCGAGGGGCTGTGAACATGGATGCTCGGGAGTTATCGATACCATGAAGTTATTGTCTTATGGGGGAAGGGGACTCTTATAAATCAATTGCTCATGCTATGCCAATCTTCGAATCTCTGATGCTATTGCGGGGTATTGGTGGGGGTGATGAACAAGATAAGAGAGGATGCACTAGATGACATGGTGGAAACTTTGCTTGCCAAAACTGAGTGGTGGAATGAGCTTTAGGGACCTTCTGTGCTTTAACTTGGCTGTGTTGGCTAAATAGTGTTGGATGCTAATGGAGTACCCAGATTCCCCTTGTGCTACTGTTCTTAGAGCAAATCCAAACAACAGTTTATTAAAAGCAAAAAATGAAGAGTGGTGCATCATTTACCTAGCAAAGTATCATGTCAGGGTTATAAGCTTTCAAGAGGGGGTATATGTGGTGAGTAGGTGATGGAACTCAAATTGATATTTGGTGTGATAGTTGGATACCGAATCATCATGATCATCATGTTATTACTCCAAAAAGGTGTTAATTTGGTGCACAATGTTAATGATTTAATAAACCCAATTTTGAGTGAGTGGGATGAGGAGCTTGTGAGATATATATTTTGGCCAATTGAAACTCAAGAAATATTTTCAATCCCCGTAGCGGATAGTCAGGAAGATTTTGTGGCATGGCATAACTCAAGAACGAGAGTTTTTCTGTTAAATCAGTGTACTATGGAGAGTGGTCTCATAAGTTCAGAAATAACATTGTTCACCTGGAGGTTGCCGGTGGATTGACCAACCCTGAGGTTTGGGATGTAATTAGGAAAGCAAAGGTATCACCAAAAGTTAAAATTTTCAATTGGCGAGTGATGAAGGATTCAATACCATGTGCCGGAATTCTGGATAAAAGGCACGTTGGCGATTCCGGACAGTGTCCATTATGCCTATTGGGTTTTTGAGGATTCAAATCATATGATTTTTACATGTTAATGAGCTAAGAAAATTTGGAAAGAGTTGGGGCTGAAAGATGAACTGGAGAAGGCTTTAAGTATGGATCGTGCTGGGGCCATTGTGCTGGAGGAGTTGCTAAAAACGTCCATGCAGCGCCCTTGTCCCCAGAGATCAGTATTAGCAAGCTAGTTCTCAATACGACCTAGTTCATATGGTGGAAAAGATGACAATTAACACATGGTGAAAAGGTGCAACCTATCATGTAGGCTGTAATGTCTATTAATGCGCTTGAATTACACGAGGAGGATGAAGAAAACAATAGTTAATTCAAGGTGTGTTGGAAGAGACCACCTGAAGGCATATATATATGGTTAATATAGATCATTCTAGTTGCACCACTTATGTGTAGGACTTATCTCTTCTTATTCTAGTACTCGTATGAGTAGTTGGTTTACAATTGCTTATTGCTTGACGCAACCACACCACTTAACCATATCCAACCCATTCAGTATTTTTAGTCTTGATATCCTTGATAATGTTATTGCTGAGTCTGAATGACTCACGGATAATCCCACAACACCAGATGCAGGTACAGGTAAAGCGATGCTTTAACATGAGCATGATGTTTGTTCTATTTGGAGTTGAGTTCCTCTTCTTCGACGATGATCATAGGGTGGGTTCCCGGTTGGTAGCATGAAATTAGCAGGGTGGAAGTTGCTTTATTTATTTGGGGCCTCTTCAGGCCAATTGGCATCATATCCGTACCCAGATCCTGTCTTATTGTATGATGATCATTATGGATTGGTGGTTTATGATACTTATGTTGTTCTTTCCCCTATGTTGTGGCGAGTGTAAAGCCACTTAACACTTGTATTCTCATCTGTTCGTTTGATATTGTATTTGTTGTGATGTCCACCTTGTTACTGACATGTGACACTTGCGTGTATGATATTAATCATATGTTAGGGGCGTCTCCAATATGTGCTTCTATCCTTAGCGAGGATTGCAAAGTCTTTGCTCAGGCTCGGACCGCATGTTCGGCATTACATTCCAGCTCAGCTATACTTCATGATTGCATGATCCAAGCTGGCGCGTTTGATGAGCTAACATGTCAACTATGTCCAAGGGGACCAATATGGTAGCTCATGAGGTAGCTAAATCGGTTTCAATTAGATATCAATCTTGTACTTGGATCGATGAACCCCCTAGCTTCCTTTGGAATGAAGGAAATGCCCTAAAGCAATAATAAAGTTATTATTTATATTTCCTTATATCATGATAAATGTTTATTATTAATGCTAGAATTGTATTAACCAGAAACTTAGTGTAAATAGACAAACAGAGTGTCCCTAGTATGCCTCTACTAGACTAGCTCATTAATCAAAGATGGTTAAGTTTCCTGACCATAGACATGTGTTGTCATTTGATGAATGAGATCACATCATTAGAGAATGATGTGAAGGACAAGACCCATCCGTTAGCTTACCATAATGATCGTTTAGTTTTATTGCTATTGCTTTCTTCATGACTTATACATGTTCCTCTCACTATGAGATTATGCAACTCCCGAATACCGAAGGAACACCTTGTGTGCTATCAAACGTCACAACGTAACTGGGTGATTATAAAGATGCTCTACAGGTGTCTCCAATGGTGTTTGTTGAGTTGGCATAGATCAAGATTAGGATTTGTCACTCCGTGTATCGGAGAGGTATCTCTGGGCCCTCTCGGTAATGCACATCACTATGAGCCTTGAAAGCAATGCGACTAATGAGTTAGTTACAGGATGATGCATTACACAACGAGTAAAGAGACTTGCCGGTAACGAGATTGAAGTAGGTATGATGATGATGTCGCTTGAAGCTACATCGGTATTTCCCCAAAGAGGAAGGGATGATGCAGCACAGCGGCGGTAGGTATTTCCCTTAGATATGAAACCAAGTTTATCGAACCAGTAGGAGAACCAAGCAACACAACGTAAACAGCCCCTGCACACAAATAACAACCACTCGCAACCCGACGTGTTAAAGGGGTTGTCAATCCCTTTCGGGTATCGGTGCCAAAAACGGTGCACGGACGGGAGAGAGTTGCAATAGATTGAATAAATAGATTGCAAATAAAATAAAGTGCAGCAAGGTATTTTTGGGTTTTTGGATTAATAGATCTGAAAATAAAAGCAAATAAAAGTAGACCGCAAAGGCAAATATATGAGAAAGAAGACCCGGGGGCTGTAGGTTTCACTAGTGACTTCTCTCGAGAAAAATAGCAAAGCGATGGGTGAACAAATTACTGTTGGGCAATTGATAGAACCTCAAATAATTATGACGATATCCAAGCAATGATCATTATATAGGCATCACGTCCATGATTAGTAGACCGACTCCTGCCTGCATCTACTGCTATTACTCCACACATCGACCGCTATCCAGCATGCATCTAGTGTATTAAGTTCATGGAGAAACGGAGTAATGCAATAAGAACGATGACATGATGTAGACACGATCTATCTATGTAGAGCTAGAGCCCATCGTTTTATCCTTAGTAGCAACGATACATACGTGTCATCTCCCTTTCTGTCATTGGGATCAAGCACCGTAAGATCGAACCCACTACAAAGCACCTCTTCCCATTGCAAGATAAATAGATCAAGTTGGCCAAACAAAACCCAAATATCGAAGAAGAAATACAAGGCTATAAGAAATCATGCATAAAAGAGATCAAAGAAACTCGAATACTTTCATGGATATAAAAAGATAGATCTGATCATAAACTCAAAGTTCATCGATCCCAACAAGCACACCGCAAAAAGAGTTACATCATATGGATCCCCAAGAGACCATTGTATTGAGAATCAAGAGAGGGAGAGAGATATGAAGCCATCTAGCTACTAACTACGGGCCCAAAGGTCTACAAAGAACTACTCATGCGTCATTGATACGTCTCTGTCGTATCTACTTTTCCAAACACTTTTGCCCTTGTTTTGGAATCTAACCTGCATAATTTGAATGGAACTAACCCGGACTGACGTTGTTTTCAGCAGAATTGCCATGGTGTTATGTTTGTGCAGAAATAAAAGTTCTCGGAATGACCTAAAAATCAACGGAGAATTATTTTGGAATATATAAAAAATACTGGAAGAAAGATCCACGTCAGGGGGCCCACACCCTGTCCACGAGGGTGGGGGCGTGCCCCCTGCCTCGTGGGCCCCCTGATGCTCCACCGACCTCAACCTTGACTCCATATATTCACTTTCAAGGAGGAAAAAATCAGAGAGAAAGATTCATTGCGTTTTACGATACGGAGCCGCCGCCAAGCCCTAAACTCTCTCGGGGGGCGATCTGGAGTCCATTCGGGGCTCCGGAGAGGGGAATCTGTCGCCATCATCATCATCAACCTTCCTCCATCACCAATTTCATGATGCTCACCGCCGTGTGTGAGTAATTCCATCGTAGGCTTGCAAGACAGTGATGGGTTGGATGAGATTTATCATGTAATCGAGTTAGTTTTGTTAGGGTTTGACCCTGGTATCCACTATGTTCTGAGATTGATGTTGCTATGACTTTGCTATGCTTAATGCTTGTCACTAGGGTCTGAGTGCCATGATTACAGATCTGAACCTATTGTGTTTTCATCAATATATGAGATTTCTTGATCCTATCTTGCAAGTCTATAGTCACCTATTATGTGTTATGATCCGTTAACCCCGAAGTGAAAATAACCGGGATACTTACCGGTGATGACCGTAGTTTGAGGAGTTCATGTATTCACTATGTGTTAATGCTATGGTCTGGTACTCTATTAAAAGGAGGCCTTAATATCCCTTAGTTTCCATTAGGACCCCGCTGCCACGGGAGGGTAGGACAAAAGATGTCATGCACGTTCTTTTCCATAAGCATGTATGACTATATTCAGAATACATGCCTACATTACATTGATGAACTGGAGCTAGTTCAGTGTCACCCTAGGTTATGACTGTTACATCATCGATCACATCCGGCATAATTCTCTATCACCGATCCATTGCCTACGAGCTTTTCATATATTGTTCTTCGCTTATTTACTTTTCCACTGCTACTGTTACAATCACTACAAAACCCAAAAACATTACTTTTGCTACCGTTACCTTTTGCTATCGTTACCACTACTATCATATTACTTTGCTACTAAATACCTTGCTGCAGATATTAAGTTTCCAGGTGTGGTTGAATTGACAACTCAGCTTCTAATACTTGAGAATATTCTTTGGCTCCCCTTGTGTCGGATTGAATACTCTACCCTCGAAAACTGTTGTGATCCCCTATACTTATGGGTTATCAAGACTATTTTCTGGCGCCGTTGCCGGGGAGCATAGCTCTATTCTTTGAGTCACTTGGGATTTATATCTGCTTACCATTGTGAAGAACTTGAAAGATCCAAGAACCAAGATTTATCCCTCAACTACGAGGGGAGGTAAGGAACTGCCATCTAGCTCTGCACTTGATTCACCTTCTGTTTTGAGTAAGCTTGCGACACCTGCACCTGTTATTCATTCTGATATGTCGCATGTTATTGATGATGCCATTTCTGCTATGCGTGATACTTATGATGAAACTACTTCTATGCTTGATACTACTATGCCACTTGGTGAATTTCTTGATGAACAACTTGCTAGGGCTAGAGAGAATGAAATTATTGAAACTGATAATATTGATGAATGTGATGATAAAGATTCTCCCCCTAGATATGAAATGCCTGTTGTGCCTGAGGGTTATGTTATGGATGAAGAAACTGCTAGAGACTTTCTTGCCTGCAATGATAGAAGTGATCTTAAGAAACTATTAGCTAAGCTAAAATAAAAGTCTTTAAATGCTAGAATGAAATATGATCCTGCTTATGCTACCTCACCTATCTTTATTACTGATAAGGATTATAATTTCTCTGTCAATCCTGAGTTAATTACTTTGGTTGAATCTGATCCTTTCTATGGCTATGAATCTGAAACTGTTGTGGCACATCTTACTAAATTAAATGATATAGCCACCCTATTTACACATGATGAGAACACTCACTATTACTTTATCCTTAAGTTGTTTCCGTTCTCATTAAAGGGTGATGCTAAAACATGGTTTAATTCTCTTGATCCTGGTTGTGTGCGTAGTCTCCAGGATATGATTTATTACTTCTCTGCTAAATATTTCCCCGCTCATAAGAAACAAGCTTCTTTAACGGAAATATATAATTTTATGCAAATTGAAGAAGAGAGTCTCCCACAAGCTTGGGGGATGCTTCTCCAATTACTTAATGCTTTTCCTGATCATCCTCTCAAGAAAAATGAAATACTTGATATCTTTTATAATTGACTAACCGATGCTTCCAGAGATTACTTGGATAGTTGTGCTAGTTGTGTTTTCAGGGAAAGAACTGTTGATCAAGATGAATTGCTATTGAATAATATGTTGACTAATGAAAATAATTGGACACTTCCTGAACCAACTCCTAAGCCAACCCCGAAGAAAAGGAGTATTCTATTTCTCAGTCCCGAAGATATGAAAGAGGCAAAGAAATCTATAAAAGAAAAGGGTATTAAAGCTGAAGATGCTAATAATTTACCACCTATTGAAGAAATACATGGTCTTAATTCATCACCTGCTGAAGAAACACTCGGTCTTGATAACCAGACACAAGTAGTAAAGGTAAATTCTCTCCATAGATATGATAAAGCTGAAATCCCTCCCGCTAAGCTTGCTAGCCAATGTTTGGATGAATTTGATAACTTTATGGTTAAGGAAGAAGATTTTAATGCTTATGTTGGTAGACAATTGAAACAAAATGCTTATATGATTGAACATTTGAGTGATTATATGGCTAATGTTAAAGGTGAACTTAAACTTATTAGTAAACATGCTTCTATGGTTACCCCTCAAGTAGAACAAGTACTTAAAGCTCAGAATGATTTGCTCAATGAATTGAATAGTAAAAATAATGACTTTTCTATTAGAGTTGCAACTAGAGGAGGTAAAGTGACTCAGGAACCTTTGTATCCTGAGGGTCATCCTAAGAGAATTGAGCAAGATTCTCAGAGAATTAATATTGATGCACCTAGTCCTTCTAAAAGGAAGAAAAAGAAAAAAATGATAGGACTTTGCATGCTTCTAGTGAACCTATTATTGACACAGCTGAGAATCCCAATAATATTTCTATCTCCGATACTGAAACACAATTTGGTAATGAACATGAACCTAGTGATAATGTTAATGATGATGTTCATGTTGATGCTCAACCTAGCAATGTCAATGATGTAGAGATTGAACCTGCTGTTGATCTTGATAACCCAGAATCAAAGAATCAAAGTTATGATAAGAGAGACTTTGTTGCTAGGAAGCACGGTAAAGAAAGAGAACCATGGGTTCAGAAACCCATGCCTTTTCCTCCTAAACCATCCAAGAAAAAGGATGATGAGGATTTTGAGCGCTTTGCTGAAATGATTAGACCTATCTTTTTGCGTATGTGTTTGACTGATATGCTTAAAATGAATCCTTATGCTAAATATATGAAGGAAATTGTTACTAATAAAAGAAAGATATTGGAAGCTGAAATTTCCACCATGCTTGCTAATTATACTTTTAAGGGTGGAATACCAAAGAAACTTGGAGATCCAGGAGTACCAACTATACCATGCTCCATTAAAAGAAACTATGTTAAAACTGCTTTATGTGATCTTGGAGCCGGTGTTAGTGTTATGCCTCTCTCTTTTTATCGTAGACTTGATTTGAATAAGTTGACACCTACTGAATTATCTTTGCAAATGGCTGACAAATCAACTGCTATACCTGTCGGTATTTTTGAGGATGTGCCTGTTGTGGTTGCAAACGTTGCTATTTTAACGGACTTTGTTATTCTTGATATTCCCGAGGATGATAGTATGCCTATTATTCTTGGAAGAACCTTTTTTAATACTGCAGGGGCTATTATTGATTGCACCAAAGGAAATGTCACTTTTCATGTTAATGGTAATGAGCATACGGTACACTTTTCGAGGAAACAACCTCAAGTCCACAGTATTAATTCTATTGGAAAAATATCAACAGTCACTATTGGAGGTTTTGAATCTCCTATTCGTACTGTCAAGAAGAAATATGATATTCTTATTGTTGGGGATGTGCATATCCCCGTTGAGGTAACCTAGTGTTATTCGAAAATTCTCCGGTTTCATGTTATTCGAAATGAGTTTGTTAACAAGAACTGATCAACCTTGTTAGTGGATTCCTTTTGATGAGCATGAGATGGATGAATTTAGAAAACACAACTCTCTGAACCCTCTTTTTACTTTCTGTTATTTATATTAAATAAAGAAAAAAAAATAGTATTTTCGGTCTGTTTTCTAAATTATCCATGCAATAAAAAATACCCCGAAAATAAAAGTTCTCCAAATGCCCTGAAATTTAAATATGATTTTTTTTCTAGAATATTTGAGAATATCTGGCACTGAGAACACAACAGGGGGAGCAAGCACCTGGCCACGACGGTCCAGGGCGCGCCCACCCCCTAGACGCGCCCCCTGCCTCGTGGGCCCATGGTGGCTCCCCTCCACTTATTCCAGCTACCACACACTCCTTCTGTCTCCCAAAAAATCACCAACCAGCTCAAACCCGAGTTCTAGCTCATCTTGCTGCCATTTTCGATCTCCTTGCTCAAAGCTCCTTTCACAAAACTGCTTTGGGGGATTGTTCTTTGGTATGTGACTCCTCCAATGGTACAATTAGTTTTTGTTCTAGTGCTTTATTCATTGCAAAATTTTTCTGCTTAGGTGACCCTGTTCTTGAGCTTGCATGTCAAATTTATATGGTCAAAAGTAGTTTTAATGCATGATATAGCCTCTAGGCACTTGTAGGAGTAGTTGCTATCAATTTTGTTGTGTTTGGTTCACTTTTATTTTGTGTTGCTTAAAATTTCAAAAAAATTCAGAAAAAGATGAAGAGATTTTTGAGGGGCTCATCGAGCCGAAGCTCGAAGAATAAACAAAGTGAAGAGAACAAGAAGCCCAAGTATAATCTCCCTCGCACCGCAGAGGTTCGGCCGTGTGAATGGCCTTGTGATGATTTCTTGAGAGCAGCCATGATTTATGATGATTTCTATGAATTGGCTGAGAATGCAGGCCTCACCGCCTTCCTCCACAACCAACGCAAACAATATCTCTTACTCACCAATATCTTTGTGCAAAACTTTCATTTCCATGCTAGGAGCTCACCACCTATGGTGGAATTTTATTTATACGATGAGCATAAGGAGATGTCACTTCGTGATTTTTGTCGGGTTTGTTTGATCCCTTTTGAGGGCAGTGTAGAGGAACCACATCGTGACGATGTGGAAGGGTTTATTGATACAATTGTTGTAGGGGAAACAAGGAAGGTTTCCGATACAAGAATTACTAGCATACATTTTCCTGTTTTACGTTACTTTGCAATATTTGCTAGTAGATGCTTAATTGGTCGCGGAAACTGTGGCAACCTTAGTGCCGATGATATTGTTATTTTGTGCCATGCCTTGTTCCGTGATGACACATTTAGTATGGGCACTATTGTTGCAAAGCGGTTAAATCTTAACCGTACCAAGGGCCCCTTCCCTGGAGGAATATTCGCCTCGCGCCTTGCTGCACACTTTAACATACCTATCAGGCATTATGAGAAAGAAGAAAAGTTGCTGCCTCCTGTTTTTCTAGACTATAAGATTATGGTAGCACATGATTTTATCGTTAAGAATAAGGAAAGGATGCTTAAGTACAAGCTGATATTTGATAAAAATCACCCTGAGACTATTACTTTGCCTGCTCCTTCCTTGTTTGACTTATCTGCAGGCAAGTACCTTGTTCCGTCGGAGGCCATTCACGCCTACCGAAACTCCACACCAACTACAGAGCCAGAGCCGGAACCACAATTTGATCCTCACCGGCAGTCTGTTTATCAGTGGAATCCGGAGGAGATTGCCAACCAGTGGCACCAGGGGGATCCTTCTCAGTACGACCCCAACTATTACTTTGGATATCCGCCAGGCCAGCCATGGCCATAGACCAACTTAGGCCAAAAGCCTAAGCTTGGGGGAGCATGTATCTCTCAGCGACATTACATTCCTATTCACACACTCATGCTAGTTGTCGGTGCTGATATTTTTTCATTGTAATATTCATGCTAGTTTATTTCCCTTTTTATGATTTCTTCTTGTGTGTTTGATAAACCTTAAGAAAAAACAAAAAATTAGTTGTAGCTTTTAGTTAGTTTACTTTCCATACCTGTAGTAGTAGTAATTAAAAAGAAAACCCAAAAAGATTTCTTGTTCTTCTTTTGTTTGCTGGGAGCTTTCCCGTGTAACTAGTTTTATTACTTTTCTTGCTCTTTCGGGGTCGAGAGGAGAAGACCATAATGAAAATGTTGAGTGGCTCTCATATGCATTATTGTTGATCTAACAAAGAGCCCATATTACCTTGTCTTCTCCCTTGAATTGAGTGCTTGCAGATTCCAGCTTAGTCCAATGCACGTGCACTATTATTATTATCCACACTATCCGGTCGTGCAAGTGAAAGGAAATAATGATGATTATATGATGAACTTATTGAGATGAGAAAAGCTGGTATGAACTCGACCTCTCTTGTTTTTGTAAATACGATTAGTTCATCATTCCCGATTCAGCCTATTATGAATAAACATGTTTGTAATGACAATTAGAGATTATAGTTGCTTATGCCATGCTTAATTAGCTAGGAGCTTATAATAGTTTACCTTGCGTGCCAACATGCTATTAAAATGGTTGTGATGTGGTATGATAGGGTGGTATCCTCTTTTGAATGATTTGAGTGGCTTGACTTGGCACATGTTCATGCATGTAGTTGAAACAAAATCAACATACCCTCTACGATATTTATGTTCATGGTGCATTATATCCTACTCATGCTTGCATTCGGTGTTGATTAATTTTAATGCATGGTCATGACTGTTGTCGCTCTCTAGCTGGTCGCTTCCCAGTCTTTTTCTAGCCTTCACTTGTACTAAGCGGGAATACTGCTTGTGCATCCAATTCCATAAACCCCAAAGTTATTCCATATGAGTCCACCATACCTACCTATATACGGTATCTACCTGCCATTCCAAGTAAATTTGTATGTGCCAAACTCTAAACCTTCAAATAAACATTCTGTTTTGTATGCTCGAATAGCTCATATATCAACTAGGGTTGTCTGTATCTTCCATGCTAGGCGGGTTATTCTCAAGAGGAGTGGACTCCGCTCCTCACTCATGAGAAAATGGCTGGTCGATGGGATGCCCAGTCCCATGCTTTATGCAAAACAAATCAAAATAACTACAAACAAAGCTCCCCCAGGACTCTTGTTATTTGGAGGCACTCATTGTTTCGAGCAAGCCATGGATTGATGCTTGTTGGTGGAGGGGGAGTATAAACTTTACCATTCTGTTTGGGAACCGCCTATAATGTGTGTAGCATGGAAGATATCGAGATCTCTCGGTTGTTATGTTGACAATGAAAGTATACCGCCCAAAATATTATTCATATCTATTTCAAAACCGAGCCCTGGCACCTCTACAAATCCCTGCTTCTCTCTGCGAAGGGCCTATCTATTTACTTTTATGTTGAGTCATCATCCTCTTATTAAAAAGCACCAGTTGGAGAGCACCGCTATCATTTGCATCCATTCATGTTAGTTTACATTGAGTATGACTTGACTGGATCTCTTTTACCATGAATTGCAATGTCTAGTCAGTCCTTGATCTTTAAAGGTACTCTGCATTTATGTTTTGCGGTCTCAAAAAGGGCTAGCGAGATACCATCTTGTCATATCATATCATGATTATTTTGAGAAAGTGTTGTCATCCGAGATTTATTATTATTGCTCGCTAGTTGATTATGCCATTGATATGAGTAAACATGAGACCTAAATGTTATTGTGAATATGGTTAGTTCATAATCTTTGCTGAAAACTTGAATGCTGGCTTTACATATTTACAAAAACAAGAGCAAACAGAGTTTGTAAAAGTTTTTCTTTATCACTTTCAGTTTATCAACTGAATTGCTTGAGGACAAGCAAAGGTTTAAGCTTGGGGACTTGATACGTCTCCGTCGTATCTACTTTTCCAAACACTTTTGCCCTTGTTTTGGGCTCTAACTTGCATGATTTGAATGGAACTAACCCGAACTGAAGCTGTTTTCAGCAGAATTGCCATGGTGTTATTTTTGTGCAGAAATAAAAGTTCTCGGAATGACCTGAAAATCAACGGAGAATTATTTTGGAATATATAGAAAATACTAGAAGAAAGATCCACGTCAGGGAGCCCACACCCTGTCCACGAGGGGGGGGGGGGGGCGCACCCTACCCCCTGGGCGCGCCCCCTGCCTCATGGGTCCCTGATGCTCCACCGACCTCAACCTTGACTCCATATATTCACTTTCGGGGAGAAAAAAAATCAGAGAGAAAGATTCATCGCATTTTATGATATGGAGCCGCCGCCAAGCCCTATACTCTCTCGGGACGGCTGATCTGGAGTCCGTTCGAGGCTCCTGAGAGGGGAATCCGTCGATATCATCATCATCATCATCAACCTTACTCCATCACTAATTTCATGATGCTCACCCCCGTGTGTGTGTTATTCCATCGTAGGCTTGCTGGACGGTGATGGGTTGGATGAGATTTATCATGTAACCGGGTTAGTTTTGTTAGGGTTTGATCCCTAGTATCCACTATGTTCTGAAATTGATGTTGCTATGACTTTGCTATGCTTAATGCTTGTCACTAGGGTCCGAGTGTCATGATTTCAGATCTGAACCTATTATGTTTTCATCAATATATGAGATTTCTTTATCCTATTTTGCAAGTCTATAGTCACCTATTATGTGTTATGATCCGTTAACCCCGAAGTGACAATAACCGGGATACTTATCGGTGATGACCGTAGTTTGAGGAGTTCCTGTATTCACTATGTGTTAATGCTATGGTCCGGTACTCTATGAAAAGGAGGCCTTAATATCCCTTAGTTTCCATTAGGACCCCGCTGCCACGGGAGGGTAGGACAAAAGATGTCATGCAAGTTCTTTTCCATTAGCACGTATGACTATATTCAGAATACATGCCTACATTACATTGATGAACTGGACCTATTCTGTGTCACCCTAGGTTATGACTGTTACATGATCGATCGCATCCGGCATAATTCTCTATCACCGATCCATTGCCTACAAGCTTTTCATATATTGTTCTTCGCTTATTTACTTTTCTGCTACTACTGTTACAATCACTACAAAACCCAAAAAAAATTACTTTTGCTACCGTTACCACTACTATCATATTACTTTGCTACTAAACACCTTGCTGCAGATATTAAGTTTCCAGGTGTGGTTGAATTGACAACTCAGCTGCTAATACTTGAGAATATTCTTTGGCTCCCCTTGTGTCGAATCAATAAATTTGGGTTCAATACTCTACCCGCGAGAACTGTTGCGATCCCCTATACTTGTGGGTTATCAGTCATCGGAGAGGCACCAATGGAGGTGGTGAACCCCATCCGAGGTGGTGTCTAGATTGGATATGGTAGTTCTGGACTCTGCGGAAGCTGGATGGATATTTCATTGACTCCCCTAGGGTTCTGAGATTTTTGGGGTATTTATAGAGCAAAGAGGCGGTCCGGGGGGCACCCGAGGTGGGCACAACCCACCAGGGTGCGCCTGGGCCTCCTGGCGCGCCCTGGTGGGTTGTTCCCCCCTCGGGGCACCCCCAGGCGTAGCCAGGGCCCGTTGTATTCCTTTTGGCGCAGAAAAATTTTCCGTAAAGTTTCGTGGTATTTGGACTCCGTCTGATATTGATTTTTAGCGTTGTAAAAACACGGAAAAAACATGAACTGGCACTTGGCACTATGTCAATAGGTTAGTAACAAAAATGATATAAAATGACTATAAAATGATTATAAAACATCCAAGATTGATAATGTAATAGCATGGAACAATCAAAAATTACAGATACATTGGAGACGTATCAGATGATATCGACGATCAAATCTCAGCCAAGTAACATACCGATGACAAAGGGAACAACGTATGTTGTTATGCGATTTAAACGATAAAGATCTTCGTAGAATATGTAGGATCCAATATGAGCATCCAGGTTTCACTATTGGTTATTGATCGGAGATGTGTCTCGGTCATGTCTACATAGTTCTCGAACCCGTAGGGTCTGTATGCTTAACGTTCGATGACGATTTATATTATGAGTTATGTGATTTGATGACTGAAGCTTGTTCGGAGTCCCGGATGAGATCACGGACATGACGAGGAGTCTTGAAATGGTCAAGAGGTAAAGATCGATATATTGGAAGGTTGCATTCGGACACTGGAATGGTTTCAGGAAGTTTCGGATAAGTTTTGGAGTACTGGGGGTTACCGGAACCCCCCAAGAAGTTAATGGGCCTTAGTGGAAAGGAGAGGAGGACTGCATGGGAAGCTATGCCCCCCATAGCCAGTCCGAATTGGACTAGGAGGGGGCGGCGCCCCCCCTCTTTCCTTGTCCCCTCTTCCTCCTTCCTTCTCTCTCCCTCTTGGAAAAGGAAGGGGACTCCAACTAGGATTGGAATCCTAGTTGGACTCCCCTATGGCACGCGTCCCTCCTAGGCCGGCCTCCTCTTCCCCCTCCTTTATATATGTGGGCAGGGTGGCACCCCAAAGCACAGCAGACAATATCTTAGCTGTATGCGGTGCCCCCTCCATAGTTCAACACCTCGGTCATATCGTCGTAGTGCTTAGGTGAAACCCTGCACCGGTAACTTCATCACCACCATCGCCATGCCGTCGTGCTGATGGAACTCTCCCTCATCATCAACTGGATCAAGAGCTCGAGGGACGTCATCGTGCTAAACGTTTACTGAACACGGTGGTGTCATACGTTCGGTACTTGGATCGGTTGGATCGTGAAGACGTTCGACTACATCAACCGCATTACTGAACGCTTCCGCTTTCAGTCTACGAGGGTACATGGACACCCCCCCTCTTATTGCTATGCATCTCCTAGATAGATATCGCGTGATCATAGGAATTTTTTTGAAATACTGCGTTCCCCAACAGTGGTATCCGAGCCAGGTCTATGCATAGATTTTATATGCACGAGTAGAACACAAAGAGGTTGTGGGCGATAATAGTCATACTGCTTACCACCAACGTCTTACTTTGATTCGGCGGTATTGTTGGATGAAGCGGCCCGGGCCGACATTACATGACCTTGTTCATGAGACTAGTTCTACCAACGCGCTTCACGCACAGGTGGCTAGCAGGTGACTGTTTCTACAACTTTAGCTGAATCAAGTTTGACTACGGCCGGTCCTTGTTGAAGGTTAAAACAACACACTTGACAAAAAATCATTGTGGTTTTGATGCGTAGGTAAGAACAGTTCTTGCTAGAAGCCCGTAGTAGCCACATAAAACTTGCACCAACAAAGTAGAGGACATCTAACTTGTTTTTGCAGCGCATGTTGTTGTCAGATTTTGGGTTCCGGCAAAACCCTTAAGGTTCGAACACTGGGGTGCGCGCGAAGATCTCTCCCTTACCAACTCACGCCCCCAACCTCCCTCGCCACGATCTCAAAGGCTAGCTCGAGAACTTGCAACACAAGGGACACAAGATTTATACTGGTTCGGGCCACCGTTGTGGTGTAATACCCTACTCCAGTGTGGTGAGGTGGATTGCCTGTTGGGCTGATGATGAATAGTACAAGGGGAAGAACAGCTTCCTGAGGTGAGGTGTTCTTGTGCTTGGTGGATGCGAGGACAGGTTGGATCTAGTCCAAGTTGAGGTGGCTGAGGTTCTCCCTCCCTACTGTGGTGGCTAATGCTATTTATAGAGGCCATGGTCCTCTCCCCAAATATTGAGCGGGAAGGGAGCCAACAACGGCCAATTTGAAAGGGGACATGTAGTACAAGTTATCCTAACAAAAGCAGTCTTCGCCTGCCAAAGGCTCTGGTGGTGACGCCGTCTTGGGCTGCATGGTGACCTCCGTCCTGCCGTCCTGCTGGTCTTGGTCTCGTTGCATCGATATGGAAACCTTTGCTTGATGCCTCGGTACTCTTCATCTACGCTTGCCTCCTTAACACCAAAGAGGAAACAAGGACACTGTGAGTGCTGGCGTGTAGCGACCCGACCTCAGACGGTCAAGTCTCTGTGTTCAGTGTCATCCCTGGATTGGTAATCCTGACACACACAGTACTCGAAGGATTTATAACAGAGTAGCAATCACACACTTATTACATCGAATGTCTCAAAAGAGAACTTATTACAATAAATATGGCTTAAGGCCATTTAAAAATGATAACAGCAGAAGGCTTGGAAGAGAAAGTGAGTCCATCAACTCCAACGGCATAGCTGAGTGCATGACAAACGACCTACGGCATCTTACTCCTCGTCTGAAAAGTCTGCAACATGATATGTTGCAGCCCGAAAATAGGTCAGCACATGGAATATGCTGGCAATATAACACAGTAGAGCAATGAACAGATAAATGCTATCACTACATGCATATTTGGCTGGTGGAGGCTCTTTGGTTATGATGTTTCTGCGAAAAGCCAATTTTTCCCTACACCAAAGGAATATATTTTATTTAACTATCATGGTAGTTGAAACATTGAGAATGGTACCCCCATCTCAATCCCAATTAAAAGTAATAATCAACCCAACAGATTAATTTAGAGTGATGAGATCCATATGATAATCCAAGAACTAGATACTCAAGTTGTCCATAACCGGGGACACGGCTAACCATGATTAGTTTGTACACTCTGCATAGGTTTGTGCACTTTTCCCCACAAGGCTTGATCTCCTCCGTTGGATTTCTCGCACTATGTGGTATTTGAGAAACGGATGACCGAGACATAGTTTTTCAGAAGCATTAACTCTAACCCCGGGTAGACAGTACCAACCTACATCCCCTACATCTACTAGACTACCACTGGAAGAGGTCATGCAACTTACTCCACTATGCTAGAGCCCATAATAGCTTGTGGCTGGACACGGAAGTTGCTAGCATGAATAATCTTATGATCCCTTTGAGCCTGGGTGGAGGAGCATAGGAGGATCACACGGTATAACCCCGGGATCTCCTAGGACAACACTGGTATAACCCCAGGTGCCCAAAACCAACAATCCACCCAGATGTGTATTAAAGTTGCCACCTCAGAATTGAACCATTAATTGACAAACTCACATCTGTCCTGGATACACTCAAACCCAATCCACCTCTACTAGCATAGCATAGCGTTATAAGCATAACGTAGAAGTAACTCCCAAGGGTTTGATAATGAAACAGGTAATAGGTTCTGCCTCATCAACTACTTCCCAATACCCACATGTTAATCACATCCTAATCATGCAGTATTTGAGGATTGTAACTAATGCATAAAAACTGGGTATGAAAGTGTATGATCAATGTGTTACTTGCCTTGTTGACAATCTGCAAAACCTAGTGACTCGTAGTAGCACGCTTCGCACTCCGGGTGTTCTATCACAAACAAACAATAGCATACATAAGCAATCAAGCAAAGATGCACGGGTAAAACTCAAATAAGAAGATCTAACCAGAAAGTTCAACTGAAGAACTCCGGTTTGCAAAAAGAATCAAATCAAACGAAGCAACAAAACTCAAACTGCGAAACAAACAAGATCCGATTACTAATCTAGACTAAAGTCAAATTTTACGGTGTCAAAATCCTATTCAAGTTGGTTAAACAGAAAGAGGGCTTCGATACGAAGATCTAGGCGCTTGTTTCACCTGATTTGGATAAACGAGCGAAAAGATAAACTAAAACTAAGATCAGGGCATAAATCGTGATAAAAATAATCGCGGAAAAACCCTAGAAAAAGAAAAACTAATGAACAGGCTAACGAATGAACGTTCGCTGTCTGCGGCTAACGTACGAACAACATTCATTAAAACGAAAGTACGGACGAATGTCCGCTAAATAAATAAACCGACGGAAAACCGAACAAACCGATGTATATAAAAAACAAGATCTAGAAAAAACCAAATGATTTTTCTAAGAAAACCGACGAACGGTGGCGGCTACCTCCAGCGAGGTCGGCGGCGGCAGTGGGACGGCGGGGCAGCGGCGGGCGACGGGCGGTGCTAGGGTTCGATGGGGCGTCGACGGGAGGCGGGCGACGACACGGGACGGCGGGGCGGCGGCGCGCGGCACTAGCGGGGCGCGGCGCGGCTTGGGCTGTCGGGGTCGCGGGCCTCGGCTTTTAAAGCCAGCCAGCCCTGTAAGTCAGTTACCTTTTTTATATAAAATCCTGGCGCAGAAAAACCAACGAAAGAAATACTAAACGGACTCCAAAAATCCCAAAATAAATTTTCACGGTCCTTTAAAAATATTCCGGACAAAGTGAACATTTATTTGGGCCTCTAATCCAATTTTGAAAAACACGTATTTTTCCTAATTCAAATTAAATAGCGATAAAATCCAAATAAAACTCATTATTTGATTTTAGTATTTTTCCTCCAATATTTCATTTATTTTGGAGAAGTCATATTATCTCCTCTCATATATTTTTAATATGAAATATTTTCGGAGAGAAAAATTATTAAAACCAAAATGATCCTTGTTTCGATATTTGACAAAATTCAAATATGAAAACGGTGTAATCCCCAACTCTCTCTCCGTGGGTCGTTGAGTTGCTTAGAATTTCCAGGATCGCAACATGAAATGCAATAAAATATGATAGCTATGAATGACCTATGTATAACATTCCAAATTGGAAATTTGGGATGTTACAAACCTACCCCCCTTAAGATGAATCTCGCCCTCGAGATTCGGGTTGGCTAGAAAATAGGTGTGGGTGGTCCTTGTGTAGATCATCCTCTCTTTCCCAGGTGGCTTCGTCCTCGGTATGGTGGCTCCACTGAACTTTGCAAAACTTGATAACCTTGTTGCGAGTAACTCGGCTGGCAAACTCGAGAATTTTGACAGGTTTCTCCTCATATGTCAAATCACTATCCAACTGAATTGCTTCCAGGGGCACTGTATCTCTCAAAGGAATATCTGCCATCTCTACATGGCACTTCTTCAACTAGGAAATGTGAAACACATCATGAACTCCTGATAGTCCTGCAGGTAGCTCCAACTTGTAGGCAACCTCTCCCATGCCTTCCAAAACATGGTACGGTCCCACAAATCTCGGGGCTAAGTTTCCCTGAACTCCAAAATGTTTAACTCCTCGCAGGGGTGACACTCGCAGATATGCTCTGTCTCCGATTTCATAGGCTACCTCCTTGCGTTTCGAGTCTGCATAACTCTTCTGTTGGGACTGAGCTACCTTCAGTCTGTTTCGAATCAGCTTAGCCTTCTCTTTAGACTCTTTAATCAAATCCGGTCCAAATAACTGACGATCTCCAACTTCATCCCACATCAACAGTGTTCGACATCTTCTTCCATACAGGGCTTCGAACGGTGCCATCTTCAAACTGGCCTGGTAGTTGTTGTTGTATGAGAACTCCGCGTAGGGAAAATTATCATCCCAACTAGATCCATAGTCTAGCGCACAAGCCCTCAACATGTCCTCCAGAATTTGATTGACTCTCTCGGTATGTCCATCTGTCTGCGAATGAATAGTTGTACTGAACTCTAGCCTAGTACCCAAAGTCTGGTGTAGTTGATGCCAAAACTTTGAAGTAAACTGTGTTCCTATATCTGATACGATGGTCCTCGGAACTCCATACAAACATACGATCCTGGTCATGTGTATCTTGGCCAACTTTGCACTGGTATAGGTGGTTTTCACTGGGATAAAGTGAGCTACTTTGTCAAGCGATCCACTACTACCCAGATAGAATCATATCCCGGTCGGGTCCTAGGTAATCCGGCGATAAAATCCATGCCAAGCTTATCCCACTTCCATTCGGGTATCGACATAGGTTGCAGTAATCCTGCGGGCTTCTGATGTTCTGCCTTCACTCTCTGACATACATCACATACGGCTACATACTCAGCAATATCGTTCTTCATTCCAGTCCACCAGAAACGCTCCTTCAAATCCAAATACATCTTGGTGTTTCCAGGGTGTATCGAGTATGGCGAGTCATGGGCTTCCTGAAGTATCAACTTCCTGATCTCTGCATTGTTTGGCACATAAACACGGTCCTCGAACCACAAGGTGTCGTGCTCGTCCTCACGAAAACCTTTGGCTTTTACTTCACTCATCTTCTCCTTTATTTCAGCAATTTCTTTGTCATCCTTCTGAGCTTCTCTGATCTATTCCAACAATGTTGACTGAACCTCCAATGCTGCAACAAAACCTCCAGGAACTATCTCCAAATGAAGCCCCTTGAGACCTTCTGCTAACTCCTTTGGCAAACCTCCTGTTACTAAGGTATTGGCATAACTCTTCCGGCTTAAGGCGTCTGCTATGATATTGGCCTTGCCTGGATGATAGTGCAACTTCATATCGTAATCCTTTATGAACTCCAACCATCTCCTTTGCCTGAGATTTAACTCCTTCTGTGTGAAAATGTACTTCAAACTCTTGTGATCCGTGTACAAATCACAACGGTTTCCAATAAGAAAATGTCTCCAGGTCTTGAGCGCATGCAGTACGGCTGCTAACTCCAAATCATGCGTAGCATAATTTAACTCATGTGGTCGAAGTTGACATGAGGCATATGAAACAACCCTTCCGTCTTGCATAAGTACTCCTCCAAGTCCTAAGCGAGAGGAGTCACAATACACTTGGAAATCCTTGCGTATATCCGGCAGAATCGGCACTGGGGCTGTAGTCAAACGTTTCTTCAACTACTGGAAACTTGCTTCACATTCTTCAGTCCAATGGAATTTGGTGTCCTTCTTCAGCAATGTCATCATAGGCTTCGCAATCTTAGAGAAATTCTCGATAAATCTCCGATAGTATCCCGCGAGTCCAAGAAAACTGCGGATCTCTCCAACTGAGGTGGGTGCCAACAACTCGGTGACTGACTGAACCTTGGTAGGATCCACTGCTATACCTTCTCCTGATATAACATGTCCAAGAGATCCAACTTCCTTCAACCAAACCTCACATTTGTTGAACTTGGCATATAACTGATGTTCCCTGAGCTTCTCCAGAACTAAATACAAATGCTCCTTGTGTTGCTCTTCATTCTTAGAGTATACCAAGATATCATCAATGAACACCACGACAAACTTATCCAAGAACTCCATGAACACCTTGTTCATTATACTCATGAAATAGGCAGGGGCGTTAGTCAGTCCAAATGACATAATCGTATAGTCATATAACCCGTACCTTATGGTGAACGCTGTCTTTGGTATATCCTTTTCTCGAATCTTCAGTTGGTGATATCTTGATCGCAAATCGATCTTCGAAAACACTTTAGCTCCTTGCAGTTGGTCAAACAAATCATTGATCATCGACAGTGGGTACTTGTTCTTGATCGTCACTTCATTCAATGCACGATAATCAACAACCATTCTTAATGATCCATCCTTCTTCTCAACCAAGAGCACTGGTGCTCCCCATGGTGATGAACTTCGTCGGATGTAACCTTTCTCCAACAACTCCTTAATCTGCTTCTTGATCTCTTCCAGATCATTTGCGAGCATCCGGTACGGTCTCTTCGATATTGGTCCGGTGCCTGGCATTAACTCTATCAAAAACTCAATACCTCGATATGGAGGCATGCCTGGTAACTCCTCTGGAAATACATCGGGGTAATCCTTCACTACCAGCACTTCCTCCTGAACAACTCCCGAGAGAGAATTTACTTGAGTCCTCCTAGGCGCATGCCTAGATACATACTTGATCCTTTTACCCTCCGGGGTGGTGAGGAGAATTGATCTGCTAGCACAGTCAATGTTTCCTCCATACTTCGGTAAGAAATCCATTCCTAGTATCACATCCAATCCTTTTGACTCCAAAATTACTAGGTCTGAGGGGAAAACATGGCTACCAATGGTTAAGGGTATCCGATCGCACCATCGGCTGGCCATATTCTCTACACCGAGTGAGATCACTAGCAAGGGTGTCGTAAGGGCTAGGGTGGGTAACTTAAACTTGTCCACAAATCCGCTTGAAATGTATGAATGCGATGCGCCAGTATCAAAAAGAACGAGAGCGGTAAATGACTTAACCAAAAACTTACCGAGAACCGCATCTGGCTACTCTTCAACCTCCTCCACATTCACGTGGTTCACTTGTCCCCTGTTGAAAGGGTTGGGCTTCTTCCCAGCGCTTCCATTGCCATTTCCGTTCTTCAATTCCCGACAATCATTGGCGTAGTGCCCAGTCTTCCCGCACTTGAAACAGGTAATGTGACTTTGATCCTTCTTGGCGGGTGTGGCTGTGTTAGAGAGGTTCTGGTTACTGCCTGCTCCATTCCCGTTTCCATTCTTGGGGACGCTATGGTTATGCGAACTACCTCCATTGTGAGTGTGGCCTCCATGATTATGGGTCAATCCTCCCGAGTTCGGGGTGAAACGAGGCTTCTGCTGAGCCCCAGAATTGTACTTTCCTTGTCCATACTTCCTCTTGCGGCTCTCAATCTGCTGCTGCTTCCCTTCAATCATAAGATCCTTGTCTACCAGCTCCTGGTAGTTGTTAAATGTTTCCACCATCAACTGCATGCTCATCTCATCATTAAGCCCTTCCATAAACATCTCTTGCTTCATGGCATCTGTGGCCACATCATCAGGGGCATAATGAGATAGCTTGCTAAACTCATCTATGTACTGGACCACGGTACGATTTCCCTGGCGCAAGTTGTGAAACTTGCGTTTCTTCATGCTCATAGCTCCAGTTGAGACATGGGATATGCGGAAAGCTTGCTGAAACTGCTCCCAAGTAACATTGGTTATGGGAAAAGTGTTTGTGTAATTCTCCCACCATGCGGCTGCGGGTCCATCCAATTGGTGTGCGGCAAAATGCACCCTCTCAGCATCTGTGCAACTGGCAGTGGTTAGCTCCCTTCAAATCCTACGTAGCCAATCATCCGCAACTATGGGCTCGGTGCTACTGGAAAACACAGGCGGCTGTAACCTCAGAAAGCGGGCTAAGTTGTCAACTGGAGGTGGTGGCGGTGGGTTGTTGTTGTTGTTATTGTTTTTGTTGTTGTTGTTGTTGCCCTGATTCTGAACTAACAACTGCATCAAGGCATTCTGCTGCTGGATCGACTGAGTGAGCTCCGGTGGGAAAGCAAAACCAGGGTCATGTCTCGAAGGCATCTGATGGGTTTTAGAGGGGAGAGATTAGAATAGAATGAGGTCTAAGGAGAAAGCACTACCCATATGCACATGAGACAAACACAATCATATCATATCACTCAATCAATCAAGTGTGGGCATACAATCAATCTAACTATTGTTAGAGTGCTCGGACTATTCTATATACATGGGGAAACACTACTGATCATATGGTGGTCTACTAGAAATTTTAATCGGTGCAAGACTCCATGATATCTGCTCCAGCTTCGTCTTCATAATCATCATCACTATCGTCGGGGTCGGAGTCGGTGTCATCGATGATGATGTAGTCTTTAGAATGCATTTCCTTGGGTTCGTCATCTTCTCCTCCTAATACCATCTTGTAGCGACCCAGCCTCAGACGGTCAAGTCTCTGTGTTCAGTGTCATCCCTGGATCGATAATGCTGACACACACAATACTCAAAGGATTTATAACAAAGTAGCAATCACACACTTATTACATCGAATGTCTCAAAAGAGAACTTATTACAATAAATATGGCTTAAGGCCATCTAAAAATGATAACAGCGGAAGGCTTGGAAGATAAAGTGAGTCCATCAACTCCAACGGCATAGCTGAGTGCATGACAAACGACCTACGACATCTTACTCCTCATCTGAAAAGTATGCAACATGATATGTTGCAGCCCGAAAACGGGTCAGAACATGGAATATGCTGGCAATATAACACAGTAGAGCAATGAACAGATAAATGCTATCACTACAAGCATATTTGGCTGGTGGAGACTCTATGGTTATAATGTTTTTGCGACAAACCAATTTTTCCCTACAACAAAGGAGTATATTTTATTTAACTATCATGGTAGTTGAAACATTGAGAATGGTACCCCCATCTCAATCCCAATTAAAAGAAATAATCAACCCAACAGATTAATTTAGAGTGATGAGATCCATATGATAACCCAAGAACCAAATACTCAATTTGTCCATAACCGGGGACATGGCTAACCATGATTAGTTTGTACACTCTGTAGAGGTTTGTGCACTTTTCCCCACAAGACTTGAGGGAGTCCTGTATTAGGGGGTCTCCAGACAGCCGGACTATATCCTTTGGCCGGACTGTTGGACTATGAATATACAAGATTGAAGACTTCATCCCGTGTCTGGATGGGACTCTCCTTGGCGTGGAAGGCAAGCTTGGCAATACGGATATGTAGATCTCCTCCCTTGTAACCGACTTTGTGTAACCCTAGCCCCCTCCGGTGTCTATATAAACCGGAGGGTTTAGTCCGTAGGACAACAAACAATCATACCATAGGCTAGCTTCTAGGGTTTAGCCTCTACGATCTCGTGGTAGATCAACTCTTGTAATACTCATATCATCAAGATCAATCAAGCAGGACGTAGGGTATTACCTCCATCGAGAGGGCCCGAACCTGGGTAAACATCCTGTCCCCTGCCTCCTGTTACCATCCTGTCCCCCTACCCGAGATCCGCCGGTTTTGGCACCGACATTGGTGCTTTCATTGAGAGTTCCACTGTGTCATCACCATAAGGCTTGATGTCTCCTTCAATCATCGGTAACGATGCGGGCCAGGGTGAGGTTTTTCTCCCCGGGCAGATCTTCGTATTCGGCGGCTTCACACTGCGGGCCAACTCGTTTGGCCATCTGGAGCAGATCGAGAGCTATGCCCCGGGCCATCAGGTCAGTTTCAGAAACCTAAACTACACTTCTGACATCCGCGGAGACTTGACTTCGACGGATTCGAGCCCATGTCAGTGTTGGTTAACGTAGTAATTTCAAAAAAATTCCTACGCACACGCAAGATCATGGTGATGCACAGCAACGAGGGGGAGAGTGTTGTCTACGTACCAACGCAGACCGACTGCGGAAGCGATCACACAACGTAGAGGAAGTAGTCGTACGTCTTCTTCCTGATCCGACCGATCCAAGCACCGTTACTCCGGCACCTCCGAGTTCTTAGCACACGTTCAGCTCGATGACGATCCTCGGGCTCCGATCCAGCAAAGCGTCGAGGAATAGTTTCGTCAGCACGACGGCGTGGTGACGATCTTGATGTACTACCGACGCAGGGCTTCGCCTAAGCTCTACAACGATATGACCGAGGTGGAATTTGGTGGCAGGGGGCACCGCACACGGCTAATGAACGATCAACAATGATCAACTTGTGTGTCTTGGGGTGTCCCCTACCCCCGTATATAAAGGGGCAAAGGGGGAGAGGTGCGATCGGCCCCTTGGTGCGCCAGGAGGAGTCCTACTCCTACCGGGAGTAGGACTCCCCCCCTCCAATCCTATTCCAACTAGGATTCTCCAAAGAGAAGAGAGAAAGAGGGGGGCCGGCCCCTTCTCCTAGTCCTAATAGGACTAGGGAAGGGGGGAGGTGCGCAGCCCTTGTGGGCAGCCCTCTCACCTTTCCACTAAGGCCCATGTAGGCCCATTTGGCTCCCGGGGGGTTCCGGTAACCCTCCCGGTAATCCGGTAAAATCCCGATTTTACCCGGAACACTTCCGATGTCCAAACATAGGCTTCCAATATATCAATCTTTATGTCTCGACCATTTCGAGACTCCTCGTCATGTCCATGATCACATCCGGGACTCCGAACAACCTTCGGTACATCAAAATGCATAAACTCATAATAACTGTCATCGTAACGTTAAGCGTGCGGACCCTACGGTTCGAGAACAATGTAGACATGACTGAGACATGTCTCCGGTCAATAACCAATAGCGGGACCTGGATGCCCATATTGGCTCCTACATATTCTACGAAGATCTTTATCGGTCAGACCGCATAACAACATACGTTGTTCCCTTTGTCATCGGTATGTTACTTGTCCGAGATTCGATCGTCGGTATCCAATACCTAGTTCAATGTCGTTACTGGCAAGTCTCTTTACTCGTTCCGTAATACATCATCTCATAACTAACATCTTTAGTTATTATGCTTGCAAGGCTTATGTGATGTGTATTACCGAGAGGGCCCAGAGATACCTCTCCGACAATCGGAGTGACAAACCCTAATCTCGAAATACGCCAACCCAACATCTACCATTGGAGACACCTGTAGTACTCCTTTATAATCACCCAGTTACGTTGTGACGTTTGGTAGTACCCAAAGTGTTCCTCCGGTAAACGGGAGTTGCATAATCTCATAGTTATAGGAACATGTATAAGTCATGAAGAAACCAATAGCAACATACTAAACGACCGGGTGCTAAGCTAATGGAATGGGTCATGTCAATCAGATCATTCAACTAATGATGTGACCTCGTTAATCAAATAACAACTCTTTGTTCATGGTTAGGAAACATAACCATCTTTGATTAACAAGCTAGTCAAGTAGAGGCATACTAGTGACATTCTGTTGGTCTATGTATTCACACATGTATTATGTTTCCGGTTAATACAATTCTAGCATGAATAATAAACATTTATCATGATATAAGGAAATAAATAATAACTTTATTATTGCCTCTAGGGCATATTTCCTTCAGTCTCCCACTTGCACTAGAGTCAATAATCTAGATCACATCACCATGTGATTAACATCGATAGTTCACATCATCATGTGATTAACACCCATAGTTCACATCGCCATCTGACCAACACCCAAAGGGTTTACTAGATTCAGTAATCTAGTTCACATCGCTATGTGATTAATACCCAAAGAGTACTAAGGTGTGATCATGTTTTGCTTGTGAGAGAATCTTAGTCAACGGGTCTGCCACATTCAGATCCACATGTATTTTGCAAATTTCTATGTTAACAATGCTCTGTATGGAGCTACTCTAGCTAATTGCTCCCACTTTCAATATGTATCTAGACCGAGACTTAGAGTCATCTAGATTAGTGTCAAAACTTGCATCGGCGTAACCCTTTACGACGAACCTTTTTATCACGTCCATAATCGAGAAACATATCCTTATTTCACTAAGGATAATTCTGACCGCTGTCTAGTGATCTACTCCTAGATCACTATTGTACTCCCTTGCCAAATCAGTGCAGGGTATACAGCATGACATACTTTATAGAACCTATGGCCAAGGCATAGGGAATGACTTTCATTCTCTTTCTATCTTCTGCCGTGGTCGGGCTTTGAGTCTTACTCAACTTCACACCTTATAATACAGGCAAGAACTCTTTCTTTGACTGCTCCATTTTGAACTACTTCAAAATCTTGTCAAGGTATGTACTCATTGAAAAAACTTATCAAGCGTCTTGATCTATCTCTATAGATCTTGAAGTTCAATATGTAAGCAGCTTCACCGAAGTCTTTCTTTGAAAAACTCCTTTCAAACACTCCTTTATGCTTTACAGAATAATTCTACATTATTTCCGATCAACAATATGTCATTCACATATACTTATCAGAAATGTTGTAGTGCTCCCACTCACTTTCTTGTAAATACAGGCTTCACCGCAAGTCTGTATAAAACTATATGCTTTGATCAACTCATCAAAGCGTATATTCCAACTCCGAGATGCTTGCACCAGTCCACAGATGGATCGCTGGAGCTTGCACATTTTGTTAGCACCTTTCGGATTGACAAAACCTTTTGTTGCATCATATACAACTCTTCTTTAATAAATCCATTAAGGAATGCAGTTTTGTTTATCCATTTGCCAGATTTTATAAAATGCGGCAATTACTAACATGATTCGGACAGACTCAAGCATAGATACGAGTGAGAAGCTCTCATCGTAGTCAACACCTTGAACTTGTCGAAAACCTTTTGCGACAATTCTAGCTTTGTAGATAGTAACACTACTATCAGCGTCCGTCTTCCTCTTGAAGATCCATTTATTCTCAATTGCTTGCCGATCATCGGGCAAGTCAATCAAAGTCCAAACTTTGTTCTCATACATGGATCATATCTCAGATTTCATGGCCTCAAACCATTTCGCGGAATCTGGGCTCATCATCGCTTCCTCATAGTTCGTAGGTTCGTCATGGTCAAGTAACATGACCTCCAGAATAGGATTACTGTACCAATCTGGTGCGGATCTCACTCTGGTTTACCTACGAGATTCGGTAGTAACTTGATCTGAAGTTACATGATCATCATCATTAGCTTCCTCACTAATTGGTGTAGTAGTCACAAGAACAGATTTTTTTGTGATGAACTACTTTCCAATAAGGTAGAAGGTACAATTACCTTATCAAGTTTTCTACTTTCCTCCCACTCACTTCTTTCAAGAGAAACTCCTTCTCTAGAAAGGATCCATTATAAGCAACGAATGTCTTGCCTTAGGATCTGTGATAGAAGGTGTACCCAACAGTCTCCTTTGGGTATCCTATGAAGACATATTTCTCCGATTTGGGTTTGATCTTATCAGGATGAAACTTTTTCTCATAAGCATCGCAACCCCAAACTTCAAGAAACGACAACTTTGGTTTCTTGCCAAACCATAGTTCATAAGGCGTCGTCTCGACGGATATAGATGGTTCCCCTTTTTAACGTGAATGCAGCTGTCTCTAATGCATGACCCCAAAAACGATAGTGGTAAATCGGTAAGAAACATCATAGATTGCACTATATCCAATAAAGTACGGTTATGATGTTCGGACACACCATTATGCTGTGGTGTTCCAGGTGGCGTGAGTAGTGAAACTATTTCACATTGTTTTAACTGAAGTCCAAACTCGTAACTCAAATATTTGTCTCCGCGATCAGATCGTAGAAACTTTATTTTCATGTCACGATGATTTTCCACTTCACTCTGAAATTCTTTGAACTTTTCAAATGTTTCAGACTTATGTTTCATCAAGTAGATATACCCATATCTGCTGAAATCATCTGTGAAGTTTAGAAAATAACGATACTTGCCGTGAGCCTAAACACTCATCGGACCGCATACATCAGTATGTATTATTTCCAATAAGTCATTTGCTCGCTCCGGAGAACGGGGTCTTAGTCATCTTGCCCATAAGGCATGGTTCGCAAGCATCAAGTGATTCATAATCAAGTGATTCCAAAATCCCGTCAGCATGGAGTTTCTTCATGTGCTTTACACCAATATGACCTAAACGGTAGTGCCACAAATAAGTTGCACTATCATTATTAACTTTGCATCTTTTGGTTTCAATATTATGAATATGTGTATCACTAAGATCGAGATCCAATGAACTATTTTCATTGGGTGTGTAACCATATAAGGTTTTATTCATGTAAACAGAACAACAATTTATTCTTTTACTTAAATGAATAACCGTATTACAATAAACATGATCAAATCATATTCATGCTCAACGTAAACACCAAATAACACTTATTTAGGTTCAACACTAATCCCGAAAGTATAGGGAGTGTGCGATGATGATCATATCAATCTTGGAACCACTTCCAACACACATCGTCACTTCACCCTTAACTAGTCTCTGTTCATTCTGCAACTCCCGTTTCGAGTTACTACTCTTAGCAACTGAACTAGCATCAAATACTGAGGGGTTGCTATAAACACTAGTAAAGTACACATCAATAACATGTATATCAAATATACTTATGTTCACTTTGCCATCCTTCTTATCCGCCAATCACTTGGGGTAGTTCCGCTTCCAGTGACCAGTCCCTTTGCAGTAGAAGCACTTAGTCTCAGGCTTTAGGACCAGACTTGGGCTTCTTCACTTGAGCAGCAACTTGCTTGCTGTTCTTCTTGAAGTTCCCCTTTTTCCCTTTGCCCTTTTCTTGAAACTAGTGGTCTTGTCAACCATCAACACTTGATGCTCTTTCTTGATTTCTACCTTCATCGATTTCATCATCATGAAAAGCTCGGGATTCGTTTTCGTCATCCCTTGCATACTATAGTTCATCGCGAAGTTCTACTAACTTGGTGATGGTGACTAGAGAATTCTGTCAATCTCTATCTTATCTGGAAGATTAACTCCCACTTGATTCAAGCGATTGTAGTACTCAGACAATCTGGGCACATGCTCACTAGTTGAGCGATTCTCCTCCATCTTTTAGCTATAGAACTTGTTGGAGACTTCATATCTCTCAACTCGGGTATTTGCTTGAAATATTAACTTCAACTCCTGGAACATCTCATATGGTCCATGACGTTCAAAACGTCTTTGAAGTCCCGATTCTAAGCCATTAAGTATGGTGCACTAAACTATCAAGTAGTCATCATATTGAGCTAGCCAAACGTTCATAACGTCTGCATCTGCTCCTGCAATAGGTCTGTCACCTAGCGGTGCATCAAGGACATAATTTTTCTGTGCAGCAATGAGGATAAACCTCAGATCACGGATCCAATCCGCATCATTGCTACTAACATCTTTCAACACAATTTTCTCTAGGAACATATCAAAATAAACACAGGGTAGCAACAACGCGAGCTATTGATCTACAACATAATTTGCAAAATACTACCAGGACTAAGTTCATGATAAATTTAAGTTCAATTTAATCATATTACTTAAGAACTCCCACTTAGATAGACATCCCTCTAATCCTCTAAGTGATCACGTGATCCAAATCAACTAAACCATAACCGATCATCACGTGAGATGGAGTAGTTTTCAATGGTGAACATCATTATGTTGATCATATCTACTATATGATTCACACTCGACCTTTCGGTCTCCGTGTTCTGAGGCCATATCTGCATATGCTAGGCCCGTCAAGTTTAACCTGAGTATTCTGCGTGTGCAAAACTGGCTTGCACCCGTTGTAGATGGACGTAGAGCTTATCACACCCGATCATCACGTGGTGTCTGGGCACGACGAACTTTGGCAACGGTGCATACTCAGGGAGAACACTTCTTGATAATTTAGTGAGAGATCATCTTATAATGCTACCGTCAATCAAAGCAAGATAAGATGCATAAAAGGATAAACATCATATGCAATCAATATAAGTGATATGATATGGCCATCATCATCTTGTGCTTGTGATCTCCATCTCCGAAGCACCGTCATGATCACCATCGTCACCGGCACGACACCTTGATCTCCATCGTAGCATCGTTGTTGTCTCGCCAATCTTATGCCTCCATGACTATCACTACCGCTTAGTAATAAAGTAAAGCATTACATCGCGATTGCATTGCATACAATAAAGCGACAACCATATGGCTCCTGCCAGTTGCCGATAACTTGGTTACAAAACATGATCATCTCATACAATAAAATCAGCATCATGCCTTGACCATATCACATCACAACATGCCCTGCAAAAACAAGTTAGACGTCCTCTACTTTGTTGTTGCAAGTTTTACGTGGCTGCTACGGGCTTAAGTAAGAACTCATCTCACCTACGCATCAAAACCACAACGATAGTTTGTCAAATAGACTCCGTTTTAACCTTCTCAAGGACCGGGCGTAGCCACACTTGGTTCAACTAAAGTTGGAGAGACAGTCTTCCGCAAGCCATCTATGTGCAAAGCACGTCGAGGGAACCGGTCTCGCGTAAGAGTACGCGTAAGGTTGGTCCGGATCGTCTCGTCCAACAATACCGCCGAACCAAAGTATGACATGCTGGTAGGCAGTATGACTTGTATCGCCCACAACTCACTTGTGTTCTACTCGTGCAAATAACATCAAACCATAAAACCTAGGCTCGGATGCCACTGTTGGTTAACGTAGTAATTTCAAAAAATTTCCTACGCACACGCAAGATCATGGTGATGCACAGCAACGAGGGGGAGAGTGTTGTCTACGTACCAACGCAGACTGACTGCGGAAGCGATCACACAACATAGAGGAAGTAGTCGTACATCTTCTTCCCGATCCGACCGATCCAAGCACCGTTACTCCGGCACCTCCGAGTTCTTAGCACACGTTCAGCTTGATGACGATCCTCGAGCTCCGATCCAGCAAAGCGTCGAGGAAGAGTTTCGCCAGCACGACGGCGTGGTGACGATCTTGATGTACTACCGACGCAGGGCTTCGCCTAAGCTCTACAACGATATGACCGAGGTGGAATTTGGTCGCAGGGGGCACCGCACACGGCTAAGGAACGATCAACAATGATCAACTTGTGTGTCTTGGGGTGTCCCCTGCCCCCGTATATAAAGGGGCAAAGGGGGAGAGGTGCGGCCGGCCCCTTGGTGCGCCAGGAGGAGTCCTACTCCTACCAGGAGTAGGACTCCCCCCCTCCAATCCTATTCCAACTAGGATTCTCCAAAGAGAAGAGAGAAAGAGGGGGGCCGGCCCCTTCTCCTAGTCCTAATAGGACTAGGGAAGGGGGGGAGGTGCGCAGCCCTTGTGGGCAGCCCTCTCACCTTTCCACTAAGGCCCATGTAGGCCCATTTGGCTCCCGGGGGGTTCCGGTAACCCTCCCGGTAATCCGGTAAAATCCCGATTTTACCCGGAACACTTCCGATGTCCAAACATAGGCTTCCAATATATCAATCTTTATGTCTCGACCATTTCGAGACTCCTCGTCATGTCCGTGATCACATCCGGGACTCCGAACAACCTTCGGTACATCAAAATGCATAAACTCATAATAACTGTCATCGTAACGTTAAGCGTGCGGACCCTACGGTTCGAGAACAATGTAGACATGACCGAGACATGTCTCCGGTCAATAACCAATAGCGGGACCTGGATGCCCATATTGGCTCCTACATATTCTACGAAGATCTTTATCGGTCAGACCGCATAACAACATACGTTGTTCCCTTTGTCATCGGTATGTTACTTGTCCGAGATTCGATCGTCGGTATCCAATACCTAGTTCAATCTCGTTACTGGCAAGTCTCTTTACTCGTTCCGTAATACATCATCTCATAACTAACATCTTTAGTTATTATGCTTGCAAGGCTTATGTGATGTGTATTACCGAGAGGGCCCAGAGATACCTCTCCGACAATCGGAGTGACAAACCCTAATCTTGAAATACGCCAACCCAACATCTACCATTGGAGACACCTGTAGTACTCCTTTATAATCACCCAGTTACGTTGTGACGTTTGGTAGTACCCAAAGTGTTCCTCCGGTAAACGGGAGTTGCATAATCTCATAGTTATAGGAACATGTATAAGTCATGAAGAAAGCAATAGCAACATACTAAACGATCGGGTGCTAAGCTAATGGAATGGGTCATGTCAATCAGATCATTCAACTAATGATGTGACCTCGTTAATCAAATAACAACTCTTTGTTCATGGTTAGGAAACATAACCATCTTTGATTAACGAGCTAGTCAAGTAGAGGCATACTAGTGACATTCTGTTGGTCTATGTATTCACACATGTATTATGTTTCCGGTTAATACAATTCTAGCATGGATAATAAACATTTATCATGATATAAGGAAATAAATAATAACTTTATTATTGCCTCTAGGGCATATTTCCTTCAGTCAGGTGCACCGCACAATCACAACGAGCATGATGTAACTCTGCCGTCGGACAGTGTTCGGGAGATCGCATCTGCAACTACTCCGGCCCTCAATCCGGAGCAAATTGCGCCATCCGAGGACGGGTGGATAGACCCCGCCATGGAGGCCGCACTCTTAGTGGTGATAGAGCCGAATACTGACTTCATCCCTTATGAGAGCCGTGTTGCCGAACCACTGGATTTGTCTCCGGCCACGGACTCCGAGCCGCCCGCATCCGTGCCTATCGAATCTGATTGGCGCCGATCATGGAGTTCACCTCCGCGGATATATTTCAGCACTCACCTTTCGATGACGTGCTAATTTCATTAAGGTCTCTCTCCTTGTTAGGAGATCCTTGGCCGAACTATGTCCGGCTAGAATGGGATGCGGACGACGAAGAAATTCGCTGCCCACCCACCACCCACTTAGTAGCCTCTGTCGACAATTAACCGACATGCTCGATTTCGACTTCGCAAACATCGACGGATGAACGAAGATGTAGGAGAGGAACAGGAACTAGTGCCCACAGGGCACTGGACAACCACTTCATCACATGACATATACATGGTGGATACACCCAAAGAAGGCAATGGCGGTAAGACAACGGAGGATGGTCCCTCCAAGAAGCAACCGCGGCGCCGACGTCAGCGGCGCCGCTCTAAGTCCCGCCATAGCAAAAACAGCGATAACAGCGCAAGAGAAAATAACACTCCAGTCGACTCCAGAGGAAACGATGACCACATCGACCCAGCGGCGGAGCACGATGAAATTGCAAACGGCGAACATAGTATGGATCCGATGTCCAACACGGTGACGCCGAGGATAACCCTCATCAAACCCCCTCCGGGGAAGAAAACAGTCTGGATGAAGATGCACGCATCATCCCGGAAACGCACTTGGAACAAGAGAACCTCTGCAGAAGGCTTATTGCCTCGGCAAGGAGTCTGAAGAAGCTGAAGCAAACACTTAAGGCCGCACAAAATACGCTCAACAGCTGGTGGAACAAAGTGCCCAACAATGAAGAAAAGTATGGTGGAAATTACCACACAAAGAGCTATCCAAAGCGCAAGCTATTACCCGAATTCGATGATGAGGCCTTAGAGCCCATACAGCCAAAAAATAAAGCGGCCAACCGGCCGGATCAACCACCTTGTGACCGCGATAGAGCAGCTAACAAGGTCGCACATAAGTCAACACACGATCTACGTGAGGACTTGCGCCAAAAATCCAGTATGACCAGATCCATCTATGAATCTAGGAAGCGCGCTTCGGCACAAAATCAAAACTGAATACTACAACCATCCAAACGCCATGACACATCCAAATATAAGGGTGCCGCACAACCCCTATGTTTCACCGATGAGGTGCTGGACCATGAATTCCTAGAAGGATTCAAACCAGTGAACATAGAGGCGTACGACGGGACCACAGACAATAGGGTCTGGATTGAGAACTTTATCCTCCATATCCTCGGCCAAGAAAAACTGAGAACAATGGCAGCCCTGACAAGCCTCATGACCCACTTTTGCGCGGGTGAAGATAGCTGGTTAGCCCATAGTCGCACCAGCAACCCAAGCACATCTGAAGTCAGGGATGGCAATGGAAAACCAGGACGCAGTAAAAACAAGCGTTGAAATAAAGAAGACAACCCATATAATACGGCGGTCAACGCCGGATTCAGGGGCTCTCGACCAGGTCAGCAGAAAAAGCCTTCCAAAGGCAGCGGAGATGGACCGTCTAGCCTAAACAAGATTCTCGAAAAACTATGTCAGATTCATGGCACCCCCAATAAACCTGCAAATCACACCCACAGAGAATGCTGGGTCTTCAAGAAGGCCGGTAAGCTAAACGCCAAACACAAGGGGGGGAGACACCAAGCATAGACGAGGACGAACCTCGCCAGCAAAGCACTGGAGGACAGAAAAAATTCCCAGAAGAGGTTAAAACAGTAAACATGATCCACGTGACAAAGAGGAGAAGCAAACATGCACTCGGAAACACACGCGTTGTAGAGCCCGTCACCCCTAAGTTCAACCCCTGGTTGGCCTGCCCAATCACTTTTGATCGTGGGGATCACGCGACAAGCATCCGACATGAAGGATTGGCTGCCTTGGTGTTAGACCCAATAATAAACGGATAACATCTCACACGAGTCCTTATGGACGGCGGCAGTGGTCTAAATCTGATATATCCGGACAAAGTCCGCAAAATGGGGATAGACCCGACAAAAGTCAGCCGCGACAATACTACCTTCAAGGGAGTAATACCAGGCCAAGAGGCCCATTGCACGGGCTCTCTATTACTGGAGGTTGTATTCGGTTCTTTCAACAACTTCCGAAGCGAAAAGTTAACTTTCTACATTGCTCCATTCTGAAGTGGCTATCAAGCACTACTCGGAAGAGCGGCTTTCGCTCGTTTTAATGCAGTACCGCATTACGCTTCTCTCAAGCTTAAGATGCCTGGTCCATGTAGCACCATCACAGTTAGTGGAAATATTGAGCGTTCTCTACACGCGGAAGAACGTGCGGCGGCTTTAACAGCCGAGCACTAGACGGCCTCACCAACCAGAACAATTGACAGGTCGTCAAGACCACGGACACGGTTAGACGAGTCCGGTGCATCACTACATATACATGAGATTGGTTTAATGGTTAAATCCTCATAAACGGTACCAGGGGCTTCCCGCGTGTAATCAGGGCTAGTTCGGGTCAACTTCACTTATCTTGAATTTTAATGGCTTATTGATAAGAACCAATTTTCTGGCACGACAACTTTCACCTAAGTTCTTCTCTTCTACATATGACAATCGTGCTACACCCATCCAGGAAACGGCACAACGGAGACACAGGCGCAGACATGTAGCAGGGACCCGCTCAAAGGTTTCTTTTCAGATTAAGACCCTGGGTAAATCTTTTTTACTGTCTCTTGTTGTTCACATCCTCCAGATACTCAATACAACCGAGAAGGATGTTGACGTTATTGGCATGTGGCCACGTCAGGATATTGCACGTACCTGGACACTCGGGGTTTATTATTAAGGGCATTGTTCAGCCCGGCATATGTTATAAAGACCGAATACCTTAGGGAGTGTTCGGCGTCACGAGTTTGGCCTTATATGCATTAGCTCCGAATCATGTATTTGGTCAAATGTTGGGTTTGCCTGGCTCCCATGTTTCGGTACCATATGTTCCGCTATATCGGCTAAGGTAGCACTGGGAGAACTACTGCGATTGTGCCCTGGTTCACCCGGATGAGCACCTCAGTAGAGAAAGCCGAAAACTAACTATCATGATAAAGCGCGAGACTGGTCAACCACACGATGACTTAGCGGAATCTTCGGGATTCCTCCGCATTAACGAAGGGCCGTTCCCCGGTCATGTACGTACATGCCCCGTATCCGGACGAGCGCGGAGGTACCAGGGGCTATCTAGTAGTCCCTCCGTCAAAATCCTATGGCTAAGTGAAAGTGTTAAAGCAATATAGTCCGATTGCCTCGTTCGTTGCGCTACCACCTCCTTTATGGACCAAGACGTTGGATCAAGTGTGAATACGCGTTTTTTGCGAACACCCCCGCATTATATGCATGGGGGCTAAAGCCGATGACTACAAACTTTCAGGTTATATTCATATATACATAAAGGGCCGCACAGGAGGCATCATAATACTTTCAGGAAAAAGTATAAACACAGCCTTTATAATTCAATAAAACATTGTTTTTACAATGGGAATACATGTCACTAGAACATAATATTCTTCGAGCACTACGCCTCTATCGAACGAGCGCCTTCAAGGACTTCTTCAAAGTAGTGCTCGGTAGCTACTCGGCCCATGGCCGAACCATCTGTTGCAATAGTGGTGGCCTCCATCTCTGCCCAGTATGTCTTGACATGGGCAAGTGCCATCCTCGCACCCTCTATGCACGCCGACCTCTTCATAGCGTCGATGTGCGGCACAACACCAAGGAATTGTTGCACTAAACTAAAGTAACTATTCGGCCTTGGCCCTTCCGGCCACAGATGATCCACAATAGACCTCATGGCAAGTCCGAACAACCTATGGAGCTCGACCCACTCGGCCATTCGCTCATTCAACAGCAGCGGACGCACTGGAGCATGTAACTGTGACCAGAACAGCTTTTCCACTTCACGATCTTTTTGATCCTTGAAGTACTCGGCCGCATTAGCAGCACTTGCTGCCAAATCCACGTATGCGTCTGCAGAACTCCATATTTGATCAAGAAGGGCATACTTCGGATCTCCGAACTTAGTCCGCAACAAAAGGGCTTCCCAGCCGCGATATCTCCAGCTTGACACAGCTCCTCCTTCGTCGCTCTGATTTTGGAGCGGGTTTCCTTGGCTACTACCATGGCCTTCTCCAAGTCTGTTGCCTTCACTCGGCTTACTTTTTCAAGAAGCTGGTAACGGTCGGCGGCATCTTTCAACTCAACGGTCATCTTGGCCATTCTTTCCTTGCTCTGGCAATGCGCGACCTGTTCGGCCCTCAGCTCTTAACCGCCTTTAGAGCGACCGCATCACTATTTCTGGCTTGTTCCGTGACTCGGGCAAGTTCGGCCCGAACGGTCTCCATGGTGGCAGCTCCATCTACAGTCACAACATATTAAAGATACTAGCATCATGCTCCTCTTACTATGTGTTGATCACCGAAGAAATCACATACCCTATGCCTCGTCAAGCCTCTTGTTGACAAGCACGATGTCGGCATCTGCCGCATCAAGTTGCTGCTTTAGCTCGGCAAACTCATCAGTCCGGCTAGCCACCGGACCTTCAGCCACCTGCACATGAAGGCAATCTGATTATTACCTGGGACTATGATCCTCTGTTTGCCGCCGTTCTCGACGGCAACCAATGTCTCAGGGGCTACTATCTGCATAGGGCACACCTAACGTGTGCGGTACTGTCAAAAGCATACACTATTTCACGTACCTCAAAGCCTTTTAGCAGACTCATAAAAGCTTCATGCAACCCGCTTTCGGCAGATGAAATCCTTTCAATCACCGTACCCATTAGCGTACGATGCGCTTCTGAGATGGCCGCTTGCTCCGGAAGATCCTTCAGTACATCCGACCGCACACTGTACGATTTCAGACTCTTTCTGTTGCTCTCTTTAGGAGCCGAATACTGAGGACTTCGGGTGGCTAAAGGATTACCCTCTGGCCTTGGCGGACCAGGAGAAACCCTCCGCGATGACACTTTAGGGTCGCCCGCCTCATGAGGCGGGGTGGCAGGGGGAGGTGTTTCACTCTCCATCATCTCCGGAAGAAGATCCCCCGAAGACGAACTCTGTCGAGAAGGGCTATGATCCGAACTACAAGATATAAGCTTCGGTTATTATCTTTAGAAGTAAGGCAGGATATCTTCACTATTGAGTACTTTTTGTTTACTTATAGCTCGATCGAGGACTTATCCCCTTGCGGGCGCTATGCGGCAAGAGTACCCTCCGAGGCAGGACCCTCTGGCGAAGATTCCTTCCCCCGCTTGAAAACCTTTGTTTCCGGGTCTTCGGAGGTGGTCCTCTTTCTTCCTCAGGGAGAGGGAATGTCAGATTCTTCTCCCTGGTTATCCTCCTTCACGGAGGCGCTAATTCCCCGGTTTGGACAAATAGTGAGTGAGGCGCGCTTCCAGCCTCTTTATTCCCCCCCTTTATCTTCCTCTGAGGGCGCCTGATAAGGCACCAGCTCAAGCATTCTGTCTAGTACCGGATTGGTCGAGTATAACACCCTCGATGCGACTATATCTCCCACGTGTCGAGGCATGACTTAGAGGCATAATCGCATTGAAGGCATATGTCGCAAGTTAGGCAATCTTCACAAACATCCCATGTAAAATATATAATGAAAGGGGAGATAACATAGTTGGCTTACACTCGCCACGTCAATCAAGTACATAAATAACATTACACCATTCAAACACTCATGGCCCGACTACGGCGCCAAAATAAAAGACAACCCAACATGCGACACGGTCCCGATCACCCCAACTGGGCACCACTACTGATCATCAGGAAAAGAAACATAGTATTGCTGAGAGTCCTCGTCGAACTCCCACTTGAGCTCAAGCGCGCCATCTGGAGCCGTATCATCAGGCCCTGCATCTGGTGTAATAGTAATCTATGAGCCACAGGGACTCAGCAATCTCACACCCTCGCGATCAAGACTATTTAAGCTTAATAGGTAAGGCAAGGTAAATATATGTGGAGCTGCAGCAAGCGACTAGCATATATGGTGGCTAACCTATTCGCATAAGAGAGCGAGAAGAGAAGGCAAAGCGCGAACGCATAACTAAAGAGGGCAATCCTGCGGCAAATATTACTCCAACACCGTGTCCACTTCCCGGACTCCGCCGAGAAGAGGCCATCATGGTAACTCACACTGTTGATTCATTTTAATTAAGTTAAGGTTTGAGTTATCTACAACCGGACATTAACAAATTCCCATCTGCCCATAACCGCGGGCACGGCTTTCGAAAGTTCAAATCCCTGCAAGGGAGTCCCAACTTAGCCCATGACAAGCTCTCACGGTCAACGAAGGAATAGACCTCCTCCCGAGACGTTCCGATCAGACTCGGTACCTCGGTTCTTCAAGACACTTCGACAGGTTAAAACAAGACCAGCAACACCGCCCGAATGTGCCGACAAATCCCAATAGGAGCTGCACATATCTTGTTCTCAGGGCACACTCAGATGAGACTAGCTATGAGTAAAACCAACCCTCAAGTTTCCCTGAGGTGGCTCCGCAGGCAGCTCAGTCGGACCAACACTCAGAGGAGCACTGGCCCGGGGGGTTTAAATAAGATGACCCTCGGGCTCCGGAAACCCAAGGGAAAAAGAGGATAGGTGGCAAATGGTAAAACCAAGGTTGGGCATTGCTGGAAAAGCTATAATCAAGGCGAACTATCAAGGGGTTCCCATTATAACCCAACCGCGTAAGGGACGCAAAATCCGGGAACATAACACCGATATGACGGAAACTATGGCGGCAAGAGTGGAACAAAACACTAGGCGAGAGGCCAAGCCTTCCACCCTTTACCAAGTATATAGATGCATTAACATAACATGGCAATATAATGATATCCCAACAAGTAAATAAATGTTCCAACAAGGAACGGTCTCCAATCTTCACCTGCAACTAGCAATGCTATAAGAGGGGCTGAGCAAAGCGGTAACATAGCCAAACAACGGTTTGCTAGGACATGGTGGGTTAGAGGCTGAACATGGCAATTTGGGAGGCTTGAAAGCAAGTGGTAGGCATCATAGCATTGGCATAGCAAAAGAGCGAGCAAACTAGCATAGCAAACATAGTAGTGATTTCGAGGGTATGATCATCTTGCCTGCAAAGTTGTCAGAGTTGACTGGATCCTCGAAAGCAAACTCAACGGGCTCCTCATTAGCGAACTCGTCTCCCGGCTCTACCCAAACAAGACAAACAAGCAACAAGAACACAATCAACCACGTGCAAGGATCAAAGAATATGGTGCAATGATGATATGCTATGCGGGATGCGATGCGGGATGCATATGCAAGATGTGATAGGAAAGCATGAACCTGGCCTCAACTTGGAAAACCAAGTGTGCCCACTGGAAAGATGAGATGAAATCGCTTGAAAATGATATAAAGAACGCCAGAATCGGAGTTACAGTTTGGAAATGGCAAGCGGTTTAAATATGACCACGATCTGCGATTTACAGCAAGTAGCCATCTAAATGCAATGAGATGAACATGCTACAGCACTCAAACATGGCAACAAAATACATGGTAGGGATGCATTCAAGATTCTTAACAAAAGTCTAGCACTGAGCTACGGCCAATTCATCCATTAACAAGTTCAAACAATCATGGCAAAAATGAATATGGTAAACAAATCTCAGACTTAGTGAAATTAACACTTGTCTGGAATTTCAGATCAGGTAGCCCTCTTCGGAGCAACAAAACTACATGCTACAGGACCTGAACATGGCAAAGTAAAGCATGGCATGGAGCTACTCAAAGAGCTTAACAAAAGTCCCTTAGTGACCTTGAGCCAAAAGGGATCACAAAATACATTTGCAAGCATGTGAACATGGCAAAAACATAATCAGTTTTCAGACTTAGTGAAAACTGGGACATGCTGAAAACAGATATCAAGTAGGCATGTTTACGAGCTCGATGCACTCACTACGGACCAAGTAATGATAAGCTAAGCATACACCCATCAAGAATACACAAAATGTAAGCTAGACATGGCAAGAACAATAGCATAGCATGCACGGATCAACTATAACATCATCGGCAAAATTGCAAACAAGTTGACAATCTGCCTGGATTCACAAAGTAGCAAAAGTAGAGCTCGATTGACTCAAGCTAGGGTGCTCCATATATGCAAACAAATACATGGATGGATAGAGCACTACAAGATTAACAAAACATCCTTACTGATCATCCTCAAAAGAGGCACGGATCACTATGAAACAACATGAAAATATGGCATCATGAACTAAACAACTCAAGGACTTAGTGGAAATGCTAAGTCCCTGAAAACAGAATTACCAAGTGCCACACTTTGCAAGATTGTGCTACTCACCACACACATCACAAAAATACATGGGTTGCACCTCTGGAAAGATGACAAAACCCTTAACAAAACATATGTAGAGCATCAGGGCATATCATGCACACAATAATCATGGCAAAAATGACAAATGTCTAAAATGGAGTAGCAGATCTGACAATTAACTCAAGTAGCCCTCTTCTAACAGCATTCCGGGCATCAAGATGAACTCAAATGAAAATGATGCAATGGAATGAAATGATGTACTCTCTGAGACGAACAATTTGATATGCTATAAGCCCAAATCGGAGCTACAGATGAGGAGATATAGCATGATGAAGATGGGCACATGGATCTGAGATTTCGAGGACTTAGAAGAAAAACCACCTCGCGGAATTAGGGTTTAGTGTAGCTGGATCTAGATCGGGCACGCCTCCCGAGGATCGTCGGCCGGAAATCGCGGAGGTAGGCGGTGGCGGACCCGTGCTGGAGAAGAGCGGGGGCGGCGCCGGCGGGCTTCGGGCGCCGGAGAGGAAGGTCAAGCGGCGCGGGCGCGACACTCCTCGACGGCGGGCTCCCGCGGCAAGGGCGGCGAGGCATGGTACGGCGGGCGCGGCGGCCGGTGAGCTGGGCGGCGGAGGCGGCGGCTCGTCGGCGTCGGGGAAGAAAGGCGGCGTGCGGGCGGAGGATCGGCGCGGGGCGTGGCCCGGTGGCGGTGCGGAGAGGGCCGGCCGTGGGCTTCCGCGGGCCGCGGCGGCAGCGTGCGCCGGTTGCCACGTGGCAGGCGGCGGTTGGCGGGTGGCGGATCCGGACGCGTCCGGCTCCGTCCGGACGTGTCCGGCGGCGGCGGAGATCCGAAATTTTAGGGTTAGGACGGGGAAGGATCCCGATTTTCGAGGGGAGACCTATTTATAGAGGTATAGGGAGCTAGGAAGCTCCAAATGAGGCACGGTTTTCGGCCACGCGATCGTGATCGAACGCTCTAGATGATGGAGCAGGTCTTGGTGGGTTTTGGGCCAACTTGGAGAGGTGTTGGGCTGCAACACACACGAGGCCTTTTCGGTCCCTCGGTTAACCGTTGGAGCATCAAACGAAGTCCAAATGGTACGAAACTTGACAGGCGGTCTACCGGTAGTAAACCAAGGCCGCTTGGAAAGTCTCGGTCCAATCCAGAAATGTTTAATCCCCACACACAAAAGAAAGATAGAAATGACCACTGGAGGAGAACGAAGCGCCGGAATGCAAAACGGACAACGGGGAAAAATCTCGGATGCATGAGACGAACACGTATGCAAATGCAATGCACATGATGACATGATATGAGATGCATGACAACGATAACAACACACGGAGACAAAGACCCGAACCCGAGAAAATAAAATAACTTAAGGCCGGAAACGGCAAGAGTTGGAGTACAAATTGGGTAAATCATATCCGGGGTGTTACATCGAGCCTTCGGGAAGGGGGGCCGAACACCTGATCATCTTCGCCTTTGTTATCCAGTCCTGGTCAAGGAGCAACTTTTCAAAATGATGTTGTGATAAATAAAAAGACAGCGTGTTCGGCCATGGGATTACTTACTTGGGTATCAGGGCGATTAGAGCTCAGACTCGCATCCTCGGTGGTGTCCGGACACTTTATTTGGGGTCCGAAGAACAATTTGTACATCTCTTCGAGCGTCATGCCGAGGAAGTGCTGAATAGTTTGCAGTCCTTCTGGGTTGAACTCCCACATACGAAGGGGTCGGCGTTTTCAAGGCGGGACTCGACGGACTAGCATGATTTGCATTACCATGACCAGGCTAACATCTCTCTCAAGGAGATCTCAGATGCGACTCTGCAATATCGGCACATCATTTACTGGCCCCCAATTCAGCCCCTTGTTGATCCATGAAGTCAGTTGTGGTGGAGGGCGCGAGCGAATGGCTGGGGCGGCTACCCTCTTGGTACTCCAGGGAGCTGTGATGTAAAACCACTCCCGTTGCCATAAACTGGACACCGTTGGGAAGGAACCCTCTGGCCATGGAACATCATCGCTTTTGCTTATTGCGGCACCTCCACACTCTGCGTGACGCACCTCGATCATCTTCGGCTTCACATTGAAAGTCTTGAGCCATAGGCCGAAGTGTGGGGTAATGCGGAGGAAGGCCTCACACGCGACGATGAACAACGAGATGTGAAGGAGGGAATCCGGGACCAGATCATGGAAATCCAGCCCATAATAGAACATGAGCCCCCTAACAAAGGGATCCAGAGCGGGGCCTAGCCCTCGGAGGAAGTGAGAGACAAATACAACACTCTCTTTGGGTTCGGGAGTGGGGATGACCTGCCCTCGGGCAGGCCTGTGCGAGATTTCGGTGGTCAGATATCTGGCCTCTCTTAGCTTCTTGATGTCTTCCTCTGTGGTAGAGGAGAGCATGCACTGACCTTGAAGGTTGGATCCGGACATGGTTGAAGGTCCGAAGTGCCTGACCTAAGCCTTGGGTGTTGGAACTCGAGGCGGGGGAAGGATTCCATTGAGCACGAGAAGGAAAAAAGGACAGGCCTTGGCCTCTTTATAAAGAGGATGAATATCAAGCATCCTCCTTGTGGCCGTTTGGGACTTGCCTAAAATCGAGGAGTCATACCAATGGGCATGATTGGGTTACCCACGTCCGTATTGATGAGAATCCCGTAATAAGGGGGACACGATCTCTCCTTCGACAAGACGTGTCGAGAAAACCGCCTTGCGATATGTGTAGTGCTGGCTGAGAAAAACGGTTCGAATAATGACCGGGCCGTGACATGATGTCGTGCTGTTAAACGTGTCAACAAATTAGATTTGTGGAAATATTATTCTCTCTATGGTGGTATGTGGAACTTGTTTTGCAGAGCCGGACACTATCCTTGTGTTCAAAATCTTCTATGGAGTATTCGGAGGAGGAACCCGCCTTGCAAAGTCAAAGACAAATCTGCGCGCCTGACTCATCGTCAATGAAGCCTGGTTCAGGGGCTACTGATGGAGTCCTGGATTAGGGGGTCTCCGGACAGTCAGACTATATCCTTTGGTCGGACTGTTGGACTATGAAGATACAAGATTGAAGACTTCGTCCCGTGTCCGGATGGGACTCTCCTTGGCGTGGAAGGCAAGCTTGGCAATACAGATATGTAGATCTCCTCCCTTGTAACCGAGTTTGTGTAACCCTAGCCCCCTCCGGTGTCTATATAAACTGGAGGGTTTAGTCCGTAGGACAACAGACAATCATACCATAGGCTAGCTTCTAGGGTTTAGCCTCTATGATCTCGTGGTAGATCAACTCTTGTAATACTCATATCATCAAGATCAATCAAGCAGGACGTAGGGTCTTACCTCCATCGAGAGGGCCCGGACCTGGGTAAACATCGTGTACCCTGCCTGCTGTTACCATCCGCCTTAGACGCACAGTTCGGGACCCCCTACCCAAGATCCGCCGGTTTTGACACTAAGAAGACTCGATCTCCTCCGTTGGATTTCTCGAACTATATGGTGTTTGAGAAACGGATGATCGAGACACAGTTTTTCAGAAGCATTAACTCTAACCCCGGGTAGATAGTACCAACCTACATCCCCTACATCTGTTAGCCTACCACTGGAAGAGGGCATGCAACTTACTGCACTATGCTAGAGCCCATAATAGCTTGTGGCTGCACATGGAAGTTTCTAGCATGAATAATCTTATGATCCCTTTGAGCCTGGGTGGCGGACCATAGGAGGATCACATGGTATAACCCCGGGATCTCCTAGGACAACACTAGTATAACCCCAGGTGCCCAAAACCAACAATCCACCCAGATGTGTATTAAAGTTGCCACCTTAGAATTGAACCATTAATTAACAAACTCACATCTGTCGTGGATACACTCAAACCCAATCCACGTCTACTAGCATAGCATAGCGTTCTAAGCATAACGTAGAAGTAACTCCCAAGGGTTTGATAATGAAACAGGTAATAGGTTCTGCCTCATCAACTACTTCCCAATACTCACATATTAATCACATCCTAATCATGCAGTATTTGAGGATTGTAAATAATGCATAAAAACTGGGTATGAAAGAGTATGATCAATGTGTTACTTGCCTGGTCTCGATCGTCATGGCTCACGTCATTGGAACCTCGTGAGGTTTGCCTTGCCTTGATCTCTTCGCCCCTCGTGAGCCAGCCTGGTGAGGCCGCTCCTGAGGAGGTCTTGTGTCGTCCGCCTTGCGAGGCTTGGCCCCTTGCGAGGCTCTTGAATGCTTGTTGGTGAAGATGGGTCGTACAGGCCCGCTCGCAGAGCCACACCGTGGGCATCAGGCAGGCAAGTCTGGGGACCCCCATTCCCAGAATGCCGACAGTTGTGATGTAATATGGTCAAGACGTGATGAGATATAAATTGTTGTATAAGATGATCATGTTTTGTAAAAGTTATCGGCAACTAGCAGGAGCCTTATGGTTGTCGCTTTATTTTATGAATGCAATTGCCATGTAATTGCTTTTCTTTATCACTAAGCGATAGCGATAGTCGTAGAAGCAAAAGTTGGCGAGACGACAACGATGCTACGATGGAGATCAAGGTGTCAAGCCGGTGACGATGGAGATCATGACAGTGCTTTGGAGATGGAGATCAAAGGCACAAGATGATGATGGCCATATCATGTCAAATATTTTGATTGCATGTGATGTTTATCCTATATGCAACTTATTTTGCTTAGTTCGGCGGTAGCATTATAAGATGATCTGATGACCCACAAGTGTAGGGGGTCTATCGTAGCCTTTTCGATAAGTAAGAGTGTCGAACCCAACGAGGAGCAGAAGGAAATGATAAGCAGTTTGCAGTAAGGTATTCTCTGCAAGCACTGAAATTATCGGTAACAGATAGTTTTGTGATAAGGTAATGTGTAACGAGTAGCAAGTAATAAAAGTAAATAAGGTGCAGCAAGATGGCCCAATCCTTTTTGTAGCAAAGGACAAGCCTTGACAAACTCTTATATGAAGGAAAGCACTCCCAAGGACACATGGGAATTATCATCAAGCTAGTTTTCATCATGTTCATATGATTCACGTTCGATACTTTGATAATCTGATATGTGGGTGGACCGGTGCTTGGGTGCTGTCCTTACTAGGACAAGCATCCCACTTATGATTAACCCCTATTGCAAGCATCTGCAACTACGACAAAAGTATTAAGGTAAACCTAACCATAGCATGAAACATATGGATCCAAATCAACCCCTTATGAAGCAACGCATAAACTAGGGTTTAAGCTTCTGTCACTCTAGCAACCCATCATCTACTTATTACTTCCCAGTGCCTCCCTCTAGGCCCAAACAATGGTGAAGTGTCATGTAGTCGACGTTCACATGACACCACTAGAGGGATGACAACATACATCTGGTATGTCTCCAACATATCTATAATTTTTGATTGCTCCATGCTATATTATCTACTGTTTTGGACTTTATTGGGCTTTATTTTCCACTTTTATATTATTTTTGGGACTAACCTATTAAATGGAGGCCCAGCCCAGAATTGCTGTTTTTTTTCCTATTTCAGTGTTTCGAAGAAACGAAATATCAAACGGAGCCCAAACGGAATAAACCTTTCTGGAACGTGATTTTCTTCCCGAATATGACCCAGGAGACTTGGACCCTACGCCAAGGAAGTTTCGAGGTGGGCATGAGGTAGGGGGCGCGCCCTATACCCCCAGGCGCGCCCCCCACCCTCGTGGGGCCACCGAAGCTCCACCGACGTACTTCTTCCTCCTATATATACCTACCTACCCCCAAACGAATAGAGACGGAGCCAAAAGCCTAATTCCACCGTCGCAACTTTCTGTATCCACGAGATCCCATCTTAGGGCCTGTTCCGGAGCTCCACCAGAGAGGGCCGTCATCACGGAGGGCTTCTACATCACCATAGCCTCTCCGATGAAGTGTGAGTAGTTTACCTCAGAACTTAGGGTCCATAGTTATTAGCTAGATGGCTTCTTCTCTCTTTTTGGATCTCAATACAAAGTTCTCCCCCTCTTTTGTGGAGATCTATTCGACGTAATCTTCTTCTTTTTTGCGGTGTGTTTGTTGAGACCGATGAATTGTGGGTTTATTATCAAGTCTATCTATGAATAATATTTGAATCTGCTCTGAATTCTTTTATGTATGATTGGTTATCTTTGCAAGTCTCTTCGAATTATCAGTTTGGTTTGGCCCACTAGATTGGTTTTTCTTGCCATGGGAGAAGTGCTTAGCTTTGGGTTCGATCTTGCGGTGTCCTTTCCCAGTGACAAAAGGGGTAGCAAGGCACGTATTGCATCGTTGCCATCGAGGATAACAAGATGGGGTTTATTTCATATTGCATGAATTTATCTCTCTACATCATGTCATCTTGCTTAAAGCGTTACTCTGTTTTTAACTTAATACTCTATATGCATGCTGGATAGCGGTCGATGAGTGGAGTAATAGTAGTAGATGCAGAATCGTTTCGGTATACTTGTCACGGACGTGATGCCTATATACATGATCATGCCTAGATATTCTCATAACTATGCTCAATTCCGTCAATTGCTCAACAGTAATTTGTTCACCCACCGTAGAATACTTATGCTCTTGAGAGAAGCCACTAGTGAAACCTATGGCCCCCGGGTCTATTCTCATCATATCAATCTCCATCACTTTAATATTGCTTTGCTTTTTTACTTTGCCTTTTACTTTTCACTTTGCATCTCTATACCAAAAATACCAAAAATATTATATCTATCAAATCTCACTCTCGTAAGTGACCGTGAAGGGATTGACAACCCCTAATCGCGTTGGTTGCGAGTAGCTATCATTTTGTGCTGGTACGAGGGACTTGAGCGTGGCCTCCTACTGGATTGATACCTTGGTTCTCAAAAACCGAGGGAAATACTTATGCTACTCTGCTGCATCATCCTTTCCTCTTCGGGGAAATCCAACGCAAGCTCAAGAGGTAGCAACATCTCATCAAAATATCGAACGAATACCAAATTCACATGACTACTTATAGCAAGACTTCTCCCATGTCCTCAGGAACAAACGTAACTACTCACAAAGCATATTCATGTTCATAATCAGAGGGGTATTAATATGCATAATGGATCTGAACATATGATCTTCCACCAAGTAAATCAACTAGCATCAACTACAAGGAGTAATCAACACTACTAGCAACCCATAGGTACCAATCTGAGGTTTGGATACAAAGATTGGATACAAGAGATGAACTAGGGTTTGAGATGAGATGGTGTTGGTGAAGATCTTGATGGAGATTGACCCCCTCCCGATGAGAGGATCGTTGGTGATGATGATGGTGATGATTTCCCCCTCCCGAAGGGAAGTTTCCCCGGCAGAACAGCTCGGCCGGAGCCCTAGATTGGTTCCGCCAAGGTTCTGCCTTGTGGCGGCGGAGTTTCATCCCGTGAGCTTGCTTATGATTTTTTCTCGGACGAAAGATGTAACATCCCAAATTTTCAATTTGTAATGTTATACATAGATCATCATGCATATCATATTTTCTTGCATTTTGTCGATCCTGGAAATTTCACGCAACTCAAGGACCTTCGGAGAGAGTTGGAGATTTCGTCTTTTTCATATTTGAGTCCTCTCAAATTTCGAAAAGAGGATCATTGGTTTTGTCGGAGTTTTTTTGCCTTGTGTTTGGATAGGGAAAAATGTGCGTTTTCAAAATTGCATTTTAGGCCCGGAGAAAAGTTCATTTTGTTCGACTCATTTTTAGGAGTCGGGGAAAATTTACTTTATTAGTTTTGGAGTCCGCTAGATTTGTTTTTCTGTTTTTTTCCGAGCGCGGAACCGATTAAAAAAAAGAACCGCAGCGCCCCTGGGCCTTAGGCCCAGCCGGCCGGCCAGAGGCCAGCGCCTCGCGCGCGCGCACCCCAAGCGCAGGAGCCGCCGCCGCCGTTGCCTATAGGAAGTCCTAGTAGGACTTTGGTCCTACTTCCGTATATTCCTTTTCTTTTTCTAGATCTTTTCCTTTCCTCTTTTCTTTCCTAGTCCTACTCTTATTCCTTGACCCCTACCCCAAGTTTTCTCCTCCCCTCCCCAATATAAATACCCACACCCCCCTCTAAATCCTCATCAAACCAAAGCCCCAACACCCCAAGCACCACCGCGCCCTCACCCGCGCCACGCCGCCCTAGTGCCCCGCCGCCGCCGCACCTTGCCCACGCCGCGCCGCACCCCACACCTGCGCTGCCGCCGCCCCACGCCCACGCCGCCGGAGTTCCTCGTCGGAGACCTCGCCGGAGGTAGCCCCATGCCGTATCTTTTCTTTTCATCGGATCGTTTTCTTCAAATCGTTCCGATTCTTCTTTTCCGATTCATTTTTCTTCGCGAAACCGTTCCGGTTTTCTAGATCGGTTTTACGATCGGTTTTCTTCTCCGAAACCCTAGATCGGATCCGTTTCTTTTCCGATTTAGTTGCCCGAGATCGTTCGCCGGACCGTTCGTCCTAACGAATGTGATCACTGGATTATTCTTCTAGGTTGATGAACGTCCGTTCGTTCAACCGTTCTTCTTTTTCTTCTCGTCGGATTTATTCCGCAATCGCGATCTCAGATCTGATCTTCTTTCTAGTTTATCTTCTCGCTCATTTATCGGAATCAGGTGATTCAAGCGCCTGGAGTTTCTTTTCGAAACCGCCGTTCCGACTAATCAACTTTAACTAAGTTTTTGCTACGGTAAAATTTGACCTAGATTCAACTTGCTAGAACCGGGTTGTTTTCCGCCATTTGTTTTTGGTTTCTTTGTTCGGTTCTTTTTCTCTTTGCAACCGGAGTTCTTAAGTTGAACTTTCTGGTTCGTTCTCTTGTTCGAGTTTTACCTGTGCATTAGGTGAGTACTTATTGTATGCTTGTTGTTTGTCTGCGATAGATTACCCATATTGCGCCGCTTGTTACTTCGAATCTCTAGGACTCGCAGATCATCAGCAAGGCAAGTAACACTTTGATCATACCTTTTCTACAACCCAGTTTTATTGTATTAGATCCATCCTCACACATTGCATGATTAGGATCTAATTAAATTGTGGGATGGGAAGTAGATGAGGTAGTACCTATTACCTGTTACTATGAAACCTTTGGGAGTTACTTCTACGTTTGCTCATTATGCCATGCTATGCTAGTAGACGTGGATTGGGTGAGTGATATCCATGACAGATGTGAGATTGATAATTTTAATGGTTTATCTAAGGTGGCAACTTAAACACACATCTGGGTGGATTGAGGCACCTGATGTCTATCAGGACTTGCCTGTTTTCTTTTGGACCACCACCCAGGCTCAAAGGGATCATAAGATCTTTCATGCTAAATACTTACGTGTGCAGCCACAAGCCAATATGGGCTCTGGCATAGTTGACTAAGTCGTGCGAACTCTTACAGGGTAAACTAGCAGATGTAGGGGAAAGTAGGTGTACCGGTCTATCCTTCGTAAGGTGCTAGCGCTTCTGAAAGACTGTGTCTCGGTCATCCGTTTCTCAAACACCAGTAGTGCGAGAAATCCAACGGAGGCGATCGAGTCTTGTGGGGAAAAGTGCGCAAACCTCTGCAGAGTGTAACAAACTAATCATGATTAGCCGTGTCCCCGGTTATGGACAATCTTGAGTATCTAGTACTTGAATATCATGTGAATCTCATCATGTTACTTCTAATTAATATTGTTGGGTTTTAATTGTTCACTTTTAGTTGGGATTGAGGATGCTGTCAACCATTCTCAATGTTTAACAACCACCACGATAGTTAATAAATTTATTCGTTTGCAGTAGGGAAAATTTGGCTTTACGCAAAACAGTAACCATAGAGCTTTCCACCAGCCAAATATGCATATAGTGTAGCTGTTTCATTCCATTATTCTCTATGTGTTACTTTGCCAGCATATTCCATGTGCTGACCCGTTTCAGGCTGCAACGTTAATGTTGCAGACTTTTCAGACGACGATTAAGGTGCTTTTAGGTCGTGGTTCTATACTCAGTGATGCTGTTGGAGTTGATGGACCCATTTACCTTCCAAGTCTTCCGCTGTTATCGAAGTTAGATGGCCTTAAGCCATATTATTGTAATAAGTTCTCTTCGGAGACATCGATGTAATAAGTGTGTGATTGCCACTCTGCTATAAATCCTTCGAAGTACTGTGTGGTGTCAGCATTACTGATCCAGGGATGACACCGGAGCACAGAGATCAGACTGTTTGAGGTCTGGTCGCTACAGAGATGGTATCAGAGCACACGCTGACTGTAGGACACGACCACTAAGTTAAAGCCATAGATCACTGTTCTCTCCTCATTTTCTAACTCCTCACCTTTTCTACTCTTTAGGATGAAAGACGCGAAGATTAAGTACGCTCAACCGGATGAAGGCACACCTTTTGGATTTCACTTGAAGGAAGTCACCAAGTACCTAAATATTGGATTACCAAGCTTCACGGGAACCTTCAACGCCACTTTGCCTGAAGAGGAGCGCTGGAAGATTCAAGCTCACGTTCCGGGAAGGACATTCGCGCCAATCACGAAGCCCATAGATAGTGTTTTCAATGCACCAACTTGGAGTCTAGGAAGGAGCATGGTAGCCCATATCACCATAGGACGCATTGGAGAAGTTTATCAAGAAGACCTCAAGGACACTATCTACCAGATTTGCGGACGCCGAGATGAGCAATGGGAGTTAATCATCACCAAGAAGGATGGATCCATTGCAGCATTCATCCAGGAGTTAAACTAGCACATTCGACGCCACAAGAACCAGATGTGCAATGATATGATGGAGTTGAAGAATGCGAAGACAAGGATCATCGAGCTAGAAGGAGAACTGAAGGCTACACGCAAGGACTACATGGACGAGATCGTAGCTCTAGCAAGACACAACTGCGATCTTAAGCAAGAGATTGAAGAACTCAAGAGGAAGTTAGCATCCAAAGAGGAAGATGAGTACGTCGCATGCCCAGACAACTACATCATCATCGACGACACCGATTCGGATCCAAGTGAACCCAAATTTGAAGACGAAGCTGGAGCGGACATCATGGAGTCTTACGTCGGTTCAAATTTCTAGATGACCACCAAATATTAGTAGTATTTTCCCCCATGTAAACACTATAGTTCAAGAACTTTTGCGATAGTTAGATCGATTGTATGCCCTTGTTTGATTGAATGAAGTGATTTTGTGTGATTTTGCTCATGTGCATTGGGGTAGTGTTTTCTCTTTAGACCTCATTCTATTCTTATATCTCTTCTTTTCTAAACCCTCAGATGCCTCTGAGACGTGACAATGGATTCCCACCGGAGCTCACTCAGTTGATCCAACGGCAGAATCAGTTGATGCAGATGTTAGTTCAGAACCAGCAGAACAACAACAACGACAACAACAACCCACCACCACCACCACCACCTGTTGACCATTTAGCCCGTTTCCTTAGGCTAAATCCGCCGGTGTTCTCTAGTAGCATCGAGCCGATAGTAGCAGACGATTGGCTCTGCAAGATAGGAAGGGAGTTGACCACTGCAGGATGCACGGATGGTGAGAAAGTGAAGTTTGCCGCACATCAGCTTGAAGGACCCGCGGCAGCATGGTGGGAGAATTTCACAGCCACTTTCCTAGTTGACACTGTCACATGGGATCAGTTTCAGCAAGCTTTCCGCACTGCACATGTTTCAGCAGGAGCTATGGCGATGAAGAAGCATGAGTTCCGCAACTTACGCCAAGGAGGAAGGACAGTTGGCCAGTACGTTGACGACTTCAGCAAGCTAGCACGTTATGCCCCAGATGATGTTGCTACGGATGCGGCTAAGCAGGAGAAGTTTCTGGAAGGATTGAATGATGAGTTAAGAATGCAGTTGATGGTAGCAAGTTTCAGAAACTACCAGGAGTTGGTAGATCGTGCCATCATGATCGAAGGGAAGCAACAGCAGATTGAGAACCGCAAGAGGAAGTATGGACAGGGGAAGTACAACTCTGGAGCCTAGCAGAAGCCCCGTTTTACCCCTAAATCGGGATTTCAGTTTCAGCATACCCATGGAGGAAGTAGTTCGCACAACCACAATGGCCACAAGAATGGTAATGGGAATGGAGGAAGCAACGGCCAGAACCGGACCACCCCAACAACCCCATCCAAGAGAGACCTGAGCCAAGTCACCTGTTTCAAGTGTTCCAAGACCGGACATTATGCCAATGAATGTCCTGAAGGCCAGAATGGAAATGGCAATGGAAGCTTAGGGAAGAAGCCGAACCCTTTTAATAGGGGACAGGTGACCCACGTTAGCGTGGAGGAGGTTGAAGATCAGCCGGATGCAGTGATTGGTAAGTTTTTGGTTAAGTCATTTACCGCACTCGTTCTTTTCGATACTGGTGCATCGCATTCATACATATCAAGGGGATTTGTGGAAAAATATAGCCTGCCCACTAGGATTCTTAAAACACCTATGCTAGTAAGTTCGCCAGGAGCAGAATACATGGCCAGTCAAGGATGTTTTCAAGTGCCATTAAGTATAGGGAGGCATGTTTTCCCAACGGATTTGATTATTCTAGAATCTCAAGGATTGGATGTAATCCTCGGTATGGATTGGTTGTCGATGTATGGAGGAAACATCGATTGTGCTAGTAAGTCAATTTTGCTTACAACGCCAGAAGGAAGAAGGATCAAGTATGTATCCCGGCATGTGCCCAATAGGACACAAGTAAATTGCCTGACAGGAGTCGTGCAGGAAGAAGTACCAGTGGTAAAGGATTTTCCTGATGTATTTCTGGAAGAGTTGCCAGGCATGCCACTGGATAGAGACATTGAGTTTTTGATTGAGTTATTGCCAGGTACAGGCCCAATATCAAAGAGACCATACCGGGTGCCTGCAAAGGATTTGGTAGAAATTAAGAATTAGATTAAGGAGTTATTGGAGAAAGGTAACATACGCCCAAGTTCTTCGCCTTGGGGATCACCCGTACTTCTAGTGGAGAAGAAGGATGGATCATTAAGGATGGTTGTTGATTATCGTGGATTGAATGAAGTAACCATCAAGAACAAGTACCCACTGCCAATGATTAATGGTTTGTTTGATCGTTTGCAAGGAGCTAAAGTGTTTTCCAAGATCGAATTGCGATCAGGGTACCACCAGTTGAAGATTCGAGAGCAGGACATACCTAAGACAGCATTCACCACAAGATATGGATTGTATGAGTATACCGTTATGTCATTTGGATTGACTAACGCACCTGCCTATTTTATGAACCTGATGAACAAAGTGTTTATGGAGTTTTTGGATAAGTTCGTCGTAATGTTCATTGATGATATCCTGGTTTATTCGAAGAATGAAGAAGAGCATAAGGAACATTTGCGTTTGGTTTTGGAGAAACTAAGGAAACATCAGTTATATGCCAAATTTAGCAAATGTGAGTTTTGGTTGAAGGAAGTAGGATTCCTCGGACACGTTATATCTGGAGAAGGGATAGCAGTTGACCCCACAAATGTTGAGACCGTAACCGAATGGGAAGCACCAACGACAGTTGGAGAGATCCGGAGTTTTCTTGGACTCGCAGGATACTGCCGGAGATTCATTGAGAACTTTTCAAAGATTGCGAAGCCTATGACGGAGTTGTTGAAGAAGGATACCAAGTTCAATTGGACTGAGGAGTGTGAGGCTAGTTTCCAGGAGTTGAAGAAATGATTGGTTACCTCACCAGTGTTGATTTTGCCAGATCAGACCAAGGATTATGAGGTGTATTTGCGACGCTTCACATCGAGGACTTGGAGCAGTGCTTATGCAGGAAGGTAGAGTTGTTTCGTATGCTTCACGACAACTGAAACCTCATGAGTTGAATTATGCCACACATGATTTGGAGTTAGCAGCCGTAGTGCATGCATTGAAGACATGGAGACATTTCCTCATTGGAAATCATTGCAAGGTGTACACGGATCACAAGAGTTTGAAGTACATTTTCACGCAGAAGGAGTTGAATCTTAGACAAAGGAGATGGTTGGAGCTCATCAAGGATTATGATATGAGATTGCATTACCATCCCGGTAAAGCTAATGTAGTAGCTGACGCATTGAGCCGCAAGAGTCATGTCAATACGTTGATGACGGGAAGTATACCAAAGGAGTTAGCAGAAAACCTTCGTGAACTAAGTTTAGAGATAGTTCCGAAAGGCTATGTAGCAGCAATGGAGATTCAGTCAACATTGATGGATAAAATCAGAGAGGCTCAGAAATCTGACAAGGAGATTGCTCCTACAAAGGAGAAACTAAGCAAAGGAAAAGCAAAGGGATTTCGTGAGGATGAGCATGATACCCTATGGTTTGAGGACCGTGTTTATGTGCCAAATGACCCGAAGATCAGGAAGTTGATTTTGCAAGAGGCACATGATTCACCCTATTCGATTCACCCAGGAGATACCAAGATGTATTTGGATTTAAAGGAAACATTCTGGTGGACCGGAATGAAGAAGGATATTGCCGCTTATGTAGCAGTTTGTGACGTATGCCATAGAGTAAAGGCAGAACATGAGAAGCCAGCCGGATTGTTGCAACCATTGCCGATACCCGAATGGAAGTGAGATAAGATAGGAATGGATTTTATCACAGGACTACCCAGGACGAAGGCAGGATATGACTCGATATGGGTAGTAGTTGATCGTTTGACGAAGGTAGCACATTTCATTCTAGTTAAGACCACTTACACCAGTGCTAAGTTGGCAAAGATATACATGACTAGGATCATTTGTTTGCATGGAGTTCCAAGGAGTATTGTATCAGACAGAGGAACCCAATTTACCTCAAAGTTTTGGAATCAGTTGCATGAAACTTTGGGAACCAGGCTAGAGTTCAGCACCGCTTTTCATCCGCAGACAGATGGACAGACCGAGAGAGTCAATCAAATTTTGGAAGATATGCTGAGAGCTTGTGCACTAGATTATGGATCTAGTTGGGACGATAATTTGCCGTATGCGGAGTTTTCTTATAACAACAGCTACCAAACCAGTTTGAAGATGGCACCTTTCGAAGCTTTGTACGGAAGGAGGTGCAGGCACCATTGTCATGGGACGAAGTTGGAGACCGCCAATTATTTGGACCAGATTTGATTAAGGAGTCTGAACAGAAGGTGAAGTTGATTCGCAATAGGCTCAAGGTAGCCTAGTCCAGGCAAAAGAGCTACGCGGATTCAAAACTCAAGGAGACAGTTTACGAAATCGGAGACAGGGTGTATCTCCGAGTATCCCCACTTCAAGGAGTTAAGCGTTTTGGAGTTAAGGGAAAATTAGCACCGCGTTTCGTTGGACCGTATAAGATCTTGCAACGTATGGGAGAAGTCGCATATAAGTTGGAATTACTAGAGGGACTGTCAGGAGTTCATGATGTATTCCAAGTTTCCCAGCTGAAGAAGTGTCACGCCGAGATGGTGGAGGTACCGTTAAGAGATACAGTGCCGCTTGAAGCGATTCAGTTGAAGGACGACTTGACGTATGAGGAGAAACCGGTCAAGATTCTCGAGATTGCCAGCAGAGTTACTCGCAGCAAGGTTATCAAGTTTTGCAAAGTTCAGTGGAACCACCACTCAGAGGATGAAGCCACCTGGGAGAGAGAAGAAGATTTGCTCAAGGACCACCCTCACCTATTTTCTAGCCAACCCGAATCTCGAGGGCGAGATTCATCTTAAGGGGGGTAGGTTTGTAACATCCCAAATTTTCAATTTGGAATGTTATACATAGATCATCATGCATATCATATTTTCTTGCATTTTGTCGATCCTAGAAATTTCACACAACTCAAGGACCTTCGGAGAGAGTTGGAGATTTCGTCTTTTTCATATTTGAGTCCTCTCAAATTTCGAAAAGAGGATCATTGGTTTTGTCGGAGTTTTTTTGCCTTTTGTTTGGATAGGGAAAAATGCGCGTTTTCAAAATTGCATTTTAGGCCCGGAGAAAAGTTCATTTTGTTCGACTCATTTTTAGGAGTCGGGGAAAATTTACTTTATTAGTTTTGGAGTCAGGTAGATTTGTTTTCTGTTTTTTTTTCGAGCGCGGAACTGATTAAAAAAAAGAACCGCAGCGCCCCTGGGCCTTAGGCCCAGCCGGCCGGCCAGAGGCCAGCGCCTCGCGCGCGCCCCAGGCGCAGGAGCCGCCGCCGCCGTTGCCTATAGGAAGTCCTCGTAGGACTTTGGTCCTACTTTCGTATATTCCTTTTCTTTTTCTAGATCTTTTCCTTTCCTCTTTTCTTTCCTAGTCCTACTCTTATTCCTTGACCCCTACCCCAAGTTTTCTCCTCCCCTCCCCAATATAAATACCCACACCCCCCCTCTAAATCCTCATCAAACCAAAGCCCCAACACCCCAAGCACCACCGCGCCATCACCCGCGCCGCGCCGCCCTAGTGCCCCGCCGCCGCCGCACCTTGCCCACGCCGCGCCGCACCCCACACCCGCGCCGCCGCCGCCCCACGCCCACGCCGCCGGAGTTCCTCGCCGGAGACCTCGCCGGAGGTAGCCCCGCGCCGCATCTTTTCTTTTCATCGGATTGTTTTCTTCAAATCGTTCCGATTCTTCTTTTCCGATTCGTTTTTCTTCGCGAAACCGTTCCAGTTTTCTAGATCGGTTTTATGATCAGTTTTCTTCTCCGAAACCCTAGATCGGATCCGTTTCTTTTCCGATTTAGGTGCCCGAGATCGTTCGCCGAACCGTTCGTCCTAACGAACGTGATCACCGGATTATTCTTCTAGGTTGACGAACGTCCGTTCGTTCAACCGTTCTTCTTTTTCTTCTCGTCGGATTTATTCCGCAATCGCGATCTCAGATCCGATCTTCTTTCTAGTTTATCTTCTCGCTCCTTTATCGGAATCAGGTGATTCAAGCGCCTAGAGTTTCGTTTCGAAACCGCCGTTCCGACTAATCAACTTTAACTAAGTTTTTGCTACGGTAAAATTTGACCTAGATTCAACTTGCTAGAACCGAGTTGTTTTCCGCCGTTTGTTTTTGGTTTCTTTGTTCGGTTCTTTTTCTCTTTGCAACCGGAGTTCTTAAGTTGAACTTTTTGGTTCGTTCTCTTGTTCGAGTTTTACCTGTGCATTAGGTGAGTACTTATTGTATGCTTGTTGTTTGTCTGCGATAGATTACCCGGATTGCGCCGCTTGTTACTTCGAATCTCTAGGACTCGCGGATCATCAGCAAGGCAAGTAACACTTTGATCATTCCTTTTATACAACCCAGTTTTATTGCATTAGATCCATCCTCACACATTGCATGATTAGGATCTAATTAAATTGTGGGATGGGAAGTAGATGAGGTAGTACCTATTACCTGTTACTATGAAACCTTTGGGAGTTACTTCTACGTTTGCTCATTATGCCATGCTATGCTAGTAGACATGGATTGGGTGAGTGATATCCATGACAGATGTGAGATTGATAATTTTAATGGTTTATCTAAGGTGGCAACTAAAACACACATCTGGGTGGATTGAGGCACCTGATGTCTATCATGAATTGCCTGTTTTCTTTTGGACCGCCACCCAGGCTCAAAGGGATCATAAGATCTTTCATGCTAAATACTTACGTGTGCAGCCACAAGCCAATATGGGCTCTGGCATAGTTGACTAAGTCGTGTGAACTCTTACAGGGTAGACTAGCAGATGTAGGGGAAAGTAGGTGTACCGGTCTATCCATCGTAAGGTGCTAGCGCTTCTAAAAGACTGTGTCTCGGTCATCCGTTTCTCAAACACCAGTAGTGTGAGAAATCCAATGGAGGCGATCGAGTCTTGTGGGGAAAAGTGCGCAAACCTCTGCAGAGTGTAACAAACTAATCATGATTAGCCGTGTCCCCGGTTATGGACAATCTTGAGTATCTAGTACTTGAATATTATGTGAATCTCATCATGTTACTTCTAATTAATATTGTTGGGTTTTAATTGTTCACTTTTAATTGGGATTGAGGATGCTGTCAACCATTCTCAATGTTTAACAACCACCATGATAGTTAACAAATTTATTCGTTTGCAGTAGGGAAAATTGGCTTTACGCAAAACAGTAACCATAGAGCTTTCCACCAGCCAAATATGCATATAGTGTAGCTGTTTCATTCCATTATTTTCTATGTGTTACTTTGCCAGCATATTCCATGTGCTGACCCATTTCGGGCTGCAATGTTAATGTTGCAGACTTTTCAGACGACGATTAAGGTGCTTTTAGGTCGTGGTTCTATACTCAGTGATGCCGTTGGAGTTGATGGATCCATTTACCTTCCAAGTCTTCCGCTGTTATCGAAGTTAGATGGCCTTAAGCCATATTATTGTAATAAGTTCTCTTCGGAGACATCGATGTAATAATTGTGTGATTGCCACTCTGCTATAAATCCTTCGAAGTACTGTGTGGTGTCAGCATTACTGATCCAGGGATGACACCGGAGCACAGAGATCAGACTGTTTGAGGTCTGGTTGCTACAAAAGACCTCATATAGCAGAAGATGGGCATCAGAAGGCCACCAGGGGGCCCACGAGGCAAGGGGCGCGCCCAGGGGGTAGGGTGCGCCCACCACCCTCGTGGACGGTGGGTGGCCCCCCTCTGGAACTTCTTTCGCCCAATATTTTTTTATATATTCTGAAACGTGCTCCCATGAAGTTTCAGGACTTTTGGAGATGTGCAGAATAGGTCTCTAATATTTGCTCCCATTCTAGACCAAAATTCCAGCTGTCGGCATTTCCCCTCTTCATGTAAACCTTGTGAAATAAGAGAGAATAGGCATAAGTATTGTGACATAATGTGTAATAACAGCCCATAATGCAATAAATATCAATATAAAAGCATGATGCAAAATGGACGTATCATGATCCCTCACTAAAATTTCAAGAAACAAGTGTTCTCTCTGAGTATGCACCGTTGCTACAGTTCGTTGTGCCGAGACACCACGTGATGATCGGGTGTGATAAGCTCTACGTTCACATACAATGGGCGCAAGCCAGTTTTGCACATGCAGAATACTCGGGTTAAACTTGACGAGCCTAGCATATGCAGATATGGCCTCGGAACACTGAGACCGAAAGGTCGAACATGAATCATATAGTACATATGATCAACATAGTGATGTTCACCATTGAAAACTACTCCATCTCACGTGATGATCGGACATGGTTTAGTTGATATGGATCACGTGATCATTTAGATGACTCGAGCGATGTCTATCTAAGTGGGAGTTCTTAAGTAATATGATTAATTGAACTTAATTTATCATGAACTTAGTCCTGATAGTATTTGCATATCTATGGTGTAGATCAATAGCTCGCGTATAGCTCCCTTGTTTTATTTTTGATATTTTCCTAGAGAAAACTAAGTTGAAAGATGATAATAGAAATGATGGGGATTGGGTCCATGATTTGAGGATTATCATCATTGCAGCACAGAAGAATTATGTCGTTGATGCACCGCTAGGTGACACCAGTTGCAGGAGCAGATGCAGACGTTATGAACGTTTGACAAGCTCGGTATGATGAATACTTGATAGTTTAGTGCACCTGTTGGGGAATGTAGTAATTTCAAAAATTTCCCTATGCACACACAAGATCATGGTAATGCATAGCAACGAGAGGGGAGAGTGTGTCCACGTACCCTTGTAGACTGAATGCGAAAGCGTTAGCAGAACACAGTTGATGTAGTTGTACGTCTTCATGATACGACCGATCCAAGTACCGAACACACGGCACCTCCGAGTTCTGCACACATTCAACTCGATGACGTCCCGGGAGCTCCGATCCAGCAAAGCTTCACAGGAGAGTTTCGTCAGCACGACGGCGTGGTGACGGTGATGATGATGCTACCGACGCAGGGCTTCGCCTAAGCACCACTACGATATGATCGAGGTGGATTATGGTGGGGGGGCACCCGGCTAAGAGATCAATGATCAATTGTTGTGTCTATGGGGTGCCCCCTGCCCCCGTATATAAAGGAGCAAGGGGAGGAGGCGGCCGGACAGGGAGAGGCGCGCCAAGAGGGGGAGTCCTACTCCCACAAGGAGTAGGACTCCTCCCTTTCCTAGTAGGAGTAGGAGAGGGGGAAGGAAAGGGAGAGGAGGAGAAGGAAAGAGGGGCCTGGCCCCCCTTGCCCTAAACCAATTCGGTTTGGGCCTTGGGGGGCACACCCCACACTTGCCTTGCTGCCCTCTATTTCCACTAAGGCCCATGTAGGCCCATTAAGCCCCCCAGGGGGTTCCGGTAACCCCTCGGTACTCCGGTATATGTCCGAAACCTTCCGGAACCTTTCCGGTGTCCGAACATAGTCGTCCAATATATCGATCTTTACGCCTTGTCCATTTCGAGACTCCTCGTCATGTCTTTGATCATATCCGGGACTCCGAACTACCTTCGATACATCAAAACACAAAAACTCATAATACCGATCGTCACCGAACATTAAGCGTGTGGGCCCTACGGGTTCGAGAACTATGTAGACATGACCGAGACATGTCTTCGGTCAATAACCAATAGCAGAACCTGGATGTTCATATAGTCCCCCACATATTCTATGAAGATCTTTATCGGTCAAACCACATAACAACATACGTTGTTGCTTTTGTCATCGGTATGTTACTTACCCGAGATTCGATCATCAGTATCTCAATACCTAGTTCAATCTCGTTACCGACAAGTCTCTTTACTCGTTCCATAATACATCATCCTGCAACTAACTCATTAGTTACAATGTTTGCAAGGCTTATAGTGATGTGCATTACCGAGTGGGCCCAGAGATACCTCTCCGACAATCGGAGTGACAAATCCTAATCTCGAAATACGCCAACTCAACAAGTACCTTCGGAGACACCTGTAGAGAACCTTTATAATCACCCAGTTACGTTGTTTCGTTTGGTAGCACACAAAGTGTTCCTCCGGTAAACGGGAGTTGCATAATCTCATAGTCATAGGAACATGTATAAGTCATGAAGAAAGCAATAGCAACATACTAAACGATCAAGTGCTAAGCTAACGGAATGGGTCAAGTCAATCACATCATTCTCCTAATGATGTGATCCTGTTAATCAAATGACAACTCATGTCTATGGCTAGGAAACATAACCATCTTTGATCAATGAGCTAGTCAAGTAGAGGCATACTAGTGACACTCTGTTTGTCTATGTATTCACATATGTATCATGTTTCCGGGTAATACAATTCTAGCATGAATAATAAACATTTATCATGATATAAAGAAATAAATAATAACTTTATTATTGCCTCTAGGGCATATTTCCTTCAATCTCCCACTTGCACTAGAGTCAATAATCTAGATTACATAGTAATGATTCTAACACTCATGGAGCCTTGGTGTTGATCATGTTTTGCTTGTGGAAGAGGCTTAGTCAACGGGTCTGCAACATTCAGATCCGTATGTATCTTGCAAATCTCTATGTCTCCCACCTGGACTTGATCCCGGATGGAGTTGAAGCGTCTCTTGATGTTCTTGGTTCTCTTGTGAAATCGGGATTCCTTTGTTAAGGCAATCACACCAGTATTGTCACAAAAGATTTTCATTGGACCCAATGCACTAGGTATGACACCTAGATCGGATATGAACTCCTTCATCCAGACTCCTTCATTTGCTCCTTCCGAAGTAGCAATGTACTCCGCTTCACATGTAGACCCTGCCACGACGCTCTGTTTAGAACTGCTCCAACTGACAGCTCCACCGTTCAATATAAACACATGTCCGGTTTGCGATTTAGAATCGTCCGGATCGGTGTCAAAGCTTGCATTAAGGTAACCATTTACGATGAGCTCTTTGTCACCTCCATAAACGAGAAACATATCCATAGTCCTTTTCAGGTACTTCAGGATGTTCTTGACCGATGTCCAGTGATCCACTCCTGGATTACTTTGGTACCTCCCTGCTAAACTAATAGCAAGGCGCACATCAGGTCTAGTACACAACATTGCATACATGATAGAGACTATGGCTGAAGCATAGGGAACATATTTCATTTTCTCTCTATCTTCTGAAGTGGTTAGGCATTGAGTCTTACTTAACTTCACACCTTGTAATACAGGCAAGAACCCTTTCATTGCCTGGTCCATTTTGAACTTCTTCAAAACTTTGTCAAGGTATGTGCTTTGTGAAAGTCTAATTAAGCGTCTTGATCTTTCTCTATAGATCTTGATGCCCAATATGTAAGCAGCTTCACAGAGGTCCTTCATTGAAAACTCTTGTTCAAGTATCCTTTAATGCTATCCAGAAATTCTATATCATTTCCAATCAATAATGTGTCATCCACATATAATATTAGAAATTCTACAGAGCTCCCACTCACTTTCTTGTAAATACAGGCTTCTCCAAAAGTCTATATAAAACCATGCATATGCTTTGATCACACTATCAAAGCATTTATTCCAACTCCAAGAAGCTTGCACCAGTCCATAAATGGATTGCTGGAGCTTGCACATTTACTTAGTACCTTTTGGATCGATAAAACCTTCAAGTTGCATCATATACAACTCTTCTTCCAAAAATCCATTCAGGAATGCAGTCTTTACATCCATTTGCCCAATTTCATAGTCATAAAATGCGGCAATAGCTAACATGATTCGGACGGACTTAAGCATTGCTACGGTTGAGAAGGTCTCATCATAGTCAACTCCTTGAACTTGTCGAAAACCATTCGCAACAAGTCGGGCTTTGTAGACAGTAACATTACCATCAACGTCTGTCTTCTTCTTGAAGATCCATTTATTCTCGATGGCTTGCCGATCATCGAGAAAGTCAACCAAAGTCCACACTTTGTTCTCATACATGGATCCCATCTCAGATTTCATGGCCTCAAGAAATTTTGCAGAATCTAGGCTCATCATCGCTTCCTCATAGTTCGTAGGTTCATCATGGTCTAGCAACATGACCTCCAGAACAGGATTACCGTACCACTCTGGTGCGGATCTTACTCTGGTTGACCTACGAGGTTCGGTAGTAACTTGATCTAAAGTTTCATGATCATCATCATTAGCTTCCTCACTAATTGGTGTAGGTGTCACAGGAACCGGTTTCTGTGATGAACTACTTTCCAATAAGAGAGCAGGTACAGTTACCTCATCAAGTTCTAGTTTCCTCCCACTCACTTCTTTCGAGAGAAACTCCTTCTCTAGAAAGGATCCATTCTTAGCAACAAAAGTCTTGCCTTCGGATCTGTGATAGAAGGTGTACCCAACTATTTCTTTTGGGTATCCTATGAAGACACATTTCTCCGACTTGGGTTCGAGCTTATCAGGTTGAAGCTTTTTCACATAAGCATCGCAGCCCCAAACTTTAAGAAACGACAACTTTGGTTTCTTGCCAAACCATAGTTCATAAGGAGTCGTCTCAACGGATTTAGATGGTGCCCTATTTAACGTGAATGCAACCGTCTCTAAAGCATAACCCCAAAGCGATAGCGGTAAATCAGTAAGAGACATCATAGATCGCACCATATCTAGTATGGTACGATTACGATGTTCGGACACACCATTACGCTATGGTGTTCCGGGTGGCATGAGTTGCGAAACTATTCCGCATTGTTTTAAATGTAGACCAAACTCGTAACTCAAATATTCTCCTCCACAATCAGATCGTAGAAACTTTATTATCTTGTTACGATGATTTTCCACTTCACTCTGAAATTCTTTGAACTTTTCAAATGTTTCAGACTTATGTTTCATTAAGTAGATATACCCATATCTGCTCAAATCATCTGTGAAGGTGAGAAAATAACAATACCCGCCACGAGCCTCAATATTCATTGGACCACCTACATCAGTATGTATGATTTCCAACAAATCTGTTGCTCACTCCATTGTTCCAGAGAACGGCGTTTTAGTCATCTTGCCCATGAGGCATGGTTCGCAAGTACCAAGTGATTCCAAAAGTCCATCAGTATGGAGTTTCTTCATGCGCTTTACACCAATATGACACAAACGGCAGTGCCACAAATAAGTTGCACTATCATTATCAAATCTGCATCTTTTGGCTTCAACATTATGAATATGTGTGTCACTACTATCGAGATTTAACACAAATAGACCACTCTTCAAGGGTGCATGACCATAAAAGATATTACTCATATAAATAGAACAACCATTATTCTCAGATCTAAATGAATAACCGTCTCGCATCAAACAAGATCCAGATATAATGTTCATGCTCAATGCTGGCAACAAATAACAATTATTCAGGTCTAAAACTAATCCCAAAGGTAGATGTAGAGGTAGCGTGTCGACGGCGATCACATCGACTTGGGAACCTTTTCCCACGCGCATCGTCACCTCATCCTTAGCCAGTCTTCGCTTAATCCATAGTCCCTGTTTCGAGTTGCAAATATTAGCAACAGAACCAGTATCAAATACCCAGGTGCTACTGCGAGCTCTGGTAAGGAACACATCAATAACATGTATATCACATATACCTTTGTTCACCTTGCCATCCTTCTTATCTGCCAAATACTTGGGCATTTCCGCTTCTAGTGACCAGTCCCTTTGCAGTAGAAGCACTCAGTCTCAGGTTTAGGTCCAGATTTGGGTTTCTTCTCTTGAGTAGCAACTTACTTATCGTTCTTCTTGAAGTTCCCCTTCTTCTTCCCTTTACCTTTTTTCTTGAAACTGGTGGTTTTGTTAACCATCAACACTTGATGCTCCTTTTTGATTTCTACCTCCGCAGCCTTTAGCATCACGAAGAGCTCGGGAATTGTCTTATCCATCCCTTCCATATTATAGTTCATCATGAAGCTCTTGTAGCTTGGTGGCAGTGATTGAAGAATTCTGTCAATAACACTATCATCCGGAAGATTAACTCCTAGTTGAATCAAATGATTGCAGTACCCAGATATTCTGAGTATATGCTCACTGACAGAACTATTCTCTTCCATCTTGCAGCTGTAGAACTTATTGGAGACTTCATATCTCTCAATCCGGGAATTTTCTTGAAATATTAACTTCAACTCCTGGAACATCTCATATGGTCCATGACGTTCAAAACGTTGTTGAAGTCCTGGTTCTAAACCGTAAAGCATGGAACATTGAACTATCGAGTAGTCATCAACACGTGAGTGCCAGGCATTCACAATGTCTGCAGTTGCCGGCGCGGGTGGTACACCTAGCGGTGCTTCCAGGACATAATTCTTCTGTGCAGCAATGAGGATAATCCTCAAGTTACGGACCCAGTCCGTGTAATTGCTACCATCATCTTTCAACTTTTCTTTCTCAAGGAACGCATTAAAATTCAATGGAACAACAATACGGGCCATCTATCTACAATAACATAGACAAGCAAAATACTATCAGGTACTAAGTTCATGATAAATTTAAGTTCAATTAATCATATTACTTAAGAAATCCCACTTAGATAGACATCCCTCTAATCATCTAAGTGATCACGTGATCCATATCAACTAAACCATAACCGATCATCATGTGAAATGGAGTAGTTTTCAATGGTGAACATCACTATGTTGATCATGTCTACTATATGATTCACGCTCGACCTTTCAGTCTCAGTGTTCTGAGGCCATATCTGCATATGCGAGGCTCATCAAGTTTAAGCCGAGTATTCTACGTGTGTAAAACTGTCTTACACCTGTTGTAGATGAACGTTGAGCTTATCACACCCGATCATCACATGGTGTCTCGGCACGACGAACTTTGGCAACGGTGCATACTCAGGGAGAACACTTTTACCTTGAAATTTAGTGAGAGATCATCTTATAATGCTACCGTCAAACAAAGCAGAATAAGATGCATAAAGGATAAACATCGCATGCAATCAATATAAGTGATATGATATGGCCATCATCATCTTGTGCCTTTGATCTCCATCTCCAAAGCACCGTCATGATCACCATCGTCACCGGCGCGACACCTTGATCTCTATCGTAGCATCGTTGTTGTCTCGCCAACTATTGCTTCCATGACTATCGCTACTGCTTAGTGATAAAGTAAAGCAATTATAGGGAGATTACATTGCATAGAATAAAGCGACAACCATATGGCTCCTGCCAGTTGCCGATAACTCCGTTACAAAACATGATCATCTCATACAATAAATATAGCATCATGTCTTGACCATATAACATCACAACATGCCCTGCAAAAACAAGTTAGACGTCCTCTACTTTGTTGTTGCAAGTTTTATGTGGCTGCTACGGGCTGAGCAAGAACCATTCTTACCTACGCATCAAAACCACAATGGTAGTTTGTCCAGTTAGTGATGTTTTAACCTTTGCAAGGACCGAGCGTAGCCACACTTGGTTCAACTAAAGTTGGAGAAACTGACACCCGCCAGCCACCGGTTTGCAAAGCACGTCGGTAGAACCAGTCTCGCGTAAGCGTACGTGTAATGTCGGTCCGGGCCGCCTCATCCAACAATACCGCCGAACCAAAGTATGACATGCTGGTAAGCAGTATGACTTGTGTCGCCCACAACTCACTTGTGTTCTACTCGTGCATATAACATCTACGCAATAACCTGGCTCGGATGTTGGGGAACGTATTAATTTCCAAAATTTCCCTACGCACACACAGGATCATGGTGATGCATAGCAACGAGAGGGGAGAGTGTGTCCACGTACCCTCGTAGACTGAATGTGGAAGCGTTAGCACAACGCGGTTGATGTAGTCGTATGTCTTCACGATCCGACCGATCCAAGTACCGAACGCATGGCACCTCCGAGTTCTGCACACGTTCAACTCGATGACGTCCCACGAGCTCCGATCCAGCAAAGCTTCACAGGAGAGTTTCGTCATCACGACGGCGTGGTGATGGTGATGATGATGCTACCAACGCAGGGCTTCGCCTAAGCACCGCTACGATATGATCGAGGTGGATTCTGGTGGAGGGGGGCACCGCACATGGCTAAGAGATCAATGATCAATTGTTGTGTCTACGGGATGCCCCCTGCCCCCGTATATAAAGGAGCAAGAGGAGGAGGTGGCCGGCCAGGGAGAGGCGTGCCAAGAGGGGGAGTCCTACTCTCACTAGGAGTAGGACTCCTCCCTTTCCTAGTAGGACTAGGAGAGGGGGAAGGAAAGGGAGAGGAGGAGAAGGAAAGAGGGGGCCAGGCCCCCTTGCCCTAAACCAATTTGATTTGGGCCTTGGGGGCGCGCCCAACACTTCCCTTGCTGCCCTCTATTTCCACTAAGGCCCATTAAGCCCCCCGGGGGATTCCGGTAACCCCCCGGTACTCTAATATATGTCTGAAACCTTCTGGAACCTTTCCGGTGTCCGAACATAGTTGTCCAATATATCGATCTTTATGTCTCAACCATTTCGAGACTCCTCGCCATGTTCGTGGTCATATCCGGGACTCCGAACTACCTTAGGTACATCAAAACAGAAAAACTCATAATACTGATCGTCACCGAACTTTAAACGTGCGGACCCTACGGGTTCGAGAACTATGTAGACATGATCGAGACATGTCCCGGTCAATAACCAATAGTGGAACCTGGATGCTCATATTGGCTCCCACATATTCTACGAAGATCTTTATCGGTCAAATCGCATAACAACATACGTTGTTCCTTTTGTCATCGGTATGTTACTTGCCCGAGATTCGATCGTCGGTATCTCAATACCTAGTTCAATCTTGTTACCGGCAAGTCTCTTTACTCGTTCTGCAATACATCATCCCGCAACTAACGCATTAGTTACAATGCTTGCAAGGCTTATAGTGATGTGCATTACCGAGTGGGCCCGGAGATACCTCTCTGACAATCGGAGTGACAAATCCTAATCTCGAAATACGCCAACTCAACAAGTACCTTCAAAGACACCTGTAGAGCACCTTTATAATCACCCAGTTACGTTGTGACGTTTGGTAGCACACAAAGTGTTCCTCCGGTAAACGGGAGTTGCATAATCTCATAGTCATAGGAACATGTATAAGTCATGAAGAAAGCAATAACAACATACTAAAGATCAAGTGGTAAGCTAACGGAATGGGTCAAGTCAATCACATCATTCTCCTAATGATGTGATCCTGTTAATCAAATGACAACTCACGTCTATGGCTAGGAAACATAACCATCTTTGATCAACGAGCTAGTCAAGTAGATGCATACTAGTGACACTCTGTTTGTCTATGTATTCACACATGTGGCATGTTTCCGGTTAATACAATTCTAGCATGAATAATAAACATTTATCATGATATAAGGAACTAAATAATAATTTTATTATTGCCTCTAGGGCATATTTCCTTTAGCACCATGCTTTACAACTTAGAACTGGGACTTCAAAAATGTTCCAAGAGCCGAAGTTGGTATTTCAGACTCATGCCATTTCTCAAGGTATGAGACCTCTGACAAGTACTTTGCCTATAAGATGGAGGAGAATGGCTCAGCTAGTGAGCATGTTCTCAGAATGTCTGGGTAGTACAATCGCTTGAATGAAGTGGGAGTTAATCTTCCAAATAAGATAGTGATTGACATAGTTCTCTAGTCACTATCACCAAGCTACTAGAACTTCGTGATAAACTATAATATGAAAGGGATGACGAAAACAATTTTTGAGCTCTTTGCGATGCTGAAATCGGCGAAGGTAGAAATCAAGAAAAAGCATCAAGTGTTGGTGGTTGACAAGACCACTAGTTTCAAGAAAAGGGGCAACGGAAAAGAAAGGGAACTTCAAGAAGAATGACAAGCAAGTTGCCACTCCCGTGAATAAGCCCAAAGCTTAGACCTAAGCCTGAAACTAAGTGCTTCTACTGCAAAGGGAATGGTCACTAGAAGCGGAACTACCACAAATATTTGGTGGATAAGAAGGATGGCAAAGTGAAAGGTATATTTGATATACATATTATTGATGTGTACTTTACTAGTGTTCATAATAACCCCAGGGTATTTGGTACCGGTTCAGTTGCTAAGATTAGTAACTCAAAACAGGAGTTACAAAATGAACAGAGACTAGTCAAGGGCGAGGTGACGATGTGTGTTGGAAGTGATTCCAAGGTTGATAAGATCACCATTGCACACTCCCTCTACCTTTGGGATTAGTGTTGGACCTAAATAAAAGTTATTTGGTGTTTGCGTTTAGCATGAATATGATTGTTGTTCTGTTTAGATGAATAAAACCTTCTATGGTCATACACCCAATGTAAATAGTTTATTGAATCTTGATCGTAGTGATACACATATTCATAATATTTATGCCAAAAGATGCAAAGTTTATAATGATAGTGCAACATATTTGTGGCACAGCCGTTTAGGTCATATTGGTGTCAAGCACATGAAGAAACTCCATGCAGATGAACTTTTGGAATCATTTGATGCTTGCGAACCATGCTTCATGGGCAAGATGACTAAAACTCTGTTCTCCGAAACAATGGAGTGAACCACTGACTTATTGGAAATAATACATACTGATGTATGTTGTCCGATGAGTGTTGAGGCTCGCAGTGGGTATTGTTATTTTCTGACCTTCACAGATGATTTGAGCAGATATGGGTATATCTACTTAATGAAACATAAGTCTAAAACATTTGAAAAGTTCAAAGAATTTCAGAGTGAAGTGGAACATCATCATAACAAGAAAATAAAGTTTCTACGATCTAATCACAGAGGCGAATATTTGAGTTACGAGTTTGGTCTTCATTTGAAATAATGTGGAATAGTTTCACAACTCACGCCACCTGGAACACCACAGCGTAATGGTGTGTCCGAACATTGTAACCATACTTTATCATATATAGTGATATCTATGATGTCTCTTACCGATTTACCACTATCATTTTGGGGTTATGCATTAGAGACAACTACATTCACGTTTAATAGGGCACCATCTAAATCTGTTGAGACAACCATGGTTTGGCAAGAAACCAAAGCTGTCATTTCTTAAAGTTTGGGATTGCGATGCTTATGTGGAAAAATTTCAGCATGATAAGATCGAACCCAAATCAGAGAAGTGCGTCTTCATAGGATAGCCAAAAGAAACTATTGGGTGTACCTTCTATCACAGATCCGAAGGCAAGATCTTTGTTGCTAAGAATGGATCCTTTCTAGATAAGGAGTTTCTCTTGAAAGAAGTGAGCGGGAGGAAAGTAGAACTTGATGAGGTAATTGTACCTTCTCCCGAATTAGAAAGTATTTCATCACAGAAATCAGTTCCAGTGATGCCTACACCAATTAGTGAGGAAGTTAATGATGATGATCATGAAACTTCAGATCAAGTTACTACCGAACCTCGTAGATCAACCAGATTACGTTTAGCACCAAAGTGGTACGGTAATCCTGTTCTGGAAGTCATGTTACTGGACCATGACGAACGTACGAACTTCGAGGAAGCGATGATGAGCCCAAATTCCGCGAAATGGCTTGATACCATGAAATCTAAGATGGGATCCATGTATGAGAACAAAATATGGACTTTGGTTGACTTTCTCGATGTCGGCGAGCCATAGAGAATAAATGGATCTTCAAGAGGAAGATGGACGCTGATGGTAGTGTAACTATCTACAAAGCTCGACTTGTCGCAAAAGGTTTTCGACAAGTTCAAGGTGTTGACTACGATGAGATTTTTCTCACTCATAGCGATGCTTAAGTCTGTCCAAATCATGTTAGCAATTGCTATATTTTATGAAATCTGGCAAATGGATGTCAAAACTGCATTCCTTAATGGATTTCTTAAAGAAGAGTTGTATATGATGCAACCAAAAGGTTTTGTCAATCCTAAAGGTGCTACCAAAATGTGCAAGCTCCAGTGATCCATCTATGGACTGGTGCAAGCATCTCGGAATTGGAATATATGCTTTAATGAGTTGATCAAAGCACATAGTTTTATACAAACTTGCGGTGAAGCCTGTATTTACAAGAAAGTGAGTGGGAGCACTACAGCCTTTCTGATAAGTATATATGAATGACATATTGTTGATCGGAAATGATGTAGAATTTTCTGGAAAGCATAAAGGAGTGTTTGAAAGGAGTTTTTCAAAGGAAGACCTTGGTGAAGCTGCTTACATATTGAGCATCAAGATCTATAGAGATAGATCAAGACACTTGATAAGATTTTCAATGAGTACATACCTTGACAAGATTTTGAAGTAGTTCCAAATGGAACAGTCAAAGAAGGAGTTCTTGCCTGTGTTGCAAGGTGTGAAGTTGAGTAAGACTCAAAACCCGACCGCGGCAGAAAATAGAAAGAGAATGAAAGTCATTCCCTATGCCTGAGCCATAGGATCTATAAAGTATGCTAAGCTGTGTACCAAACCTATTGTGTACCTTCCCATGAGTTTGGCAAGGGGGTATGATAGTGATCCAGGAGTGGATCACTGGGCAGCGGTCAAAGTTATCCTTAGTTACTTAAGAGGACTAAGGAAATATTTCTTAGTTATGGAGGTAATAAAGAGTTCGTCATCAAAAGTTACGTCGATGCAAGCTTTTACACCGTTCCATATGAATCTGAGTCTCAATCTGGATACATATTGAAAGTGAGAGCAATTAGCTAGAGTAGCTCCATGCAGAGCATTATAGACATAGGAAATTTGCAAAATATATACGGCTCTGTATATAATAGACGCATTGACTAAACTTCTCTCACAAGCAAAACATGATCACACCTTAGTACTATTTGGGTGTTAATCACATAGCGATGTGAACTAGATTATTGACTCTAGTAAACCCTTTGGGTGCTGGTCACATGGCGATGTGAACTATGAGTGTTAATCACATAAAGATGTGAACTATTGGTGTTAATCACATGGTGATGTGAACTAGATTATTGAATCTAGTGCAAGTGGGAGACCGAAGGAAATATGCCCTCGAGGCAATAATAAAGTTGTTATTTATATTTCCTTATATCATGATAAATGTTTATTATTCATGCTTGATACGTCTCCAACATATCTATAATTTTTGATTGTTCCATGCTATTATATTATTTGTTTTGGATGTTTAATGGGCATTAATATACCTTTTTATATTATTTTTGGGACTAACCTATTAACTGAAAGCCCAGTGCAAATTGTTGTTTTTTGCCTATTTCAGTGTTTCGCAGAAAAGGAATATCAAACGGAATCCAAATGGAATGAAACCTTCGCGAGGATCTTTTTTGGAACAAACGTGATCCAGGAGACTTGGAGTGGACGTCAAGGAAGCAGCGAGGCAGCCATGAGGTAGGAGGGCGCGCCCAGGGGGCAGGCGTGCCCCACCCTCGTGGGCCCCTTGCAGCTCCACCGACCTATTTCTTTCGCCTATATATACTCTTATACCCTGAAACCTTCGGGGAGAGCAACGAAACACCTTTTCCACCGCCGCAACCTTCTGTACCCATGAGATCCCATCTTGGGGCCTTTTCCGGTGATCTGCCGGAGGGGGGTTCGATCATGGAGGATTCTACATCAACACCATAGCCTGTCCAATGATGTGTGAGTAGTTTACCACAGACCTTAGGGGTCCATAGTTATTAGGTAGATGGCTTCTTCTCTCTCTTTGGATCTCAATACAAAGTTCTCCTTGATCTTCTTGGAGATCTATTCGATGCAACTCTTTTTGCGGTGTGTTTATGAACTTGATTATCTATGAATATTATTTGATTCTTCTCTGAATTCTTATACGCATGATTTGATATCTTTGCAAGTCTCTTCGAATTATCAGTTTGGTTTGGCCTACTAGATTGATCTTTCTTGCAATGGGAAAAGTGCTTAGCTTTGGGTTCAATCTTGCGGTGCTCGATCCCAGTGACAGAAAGGGAAACGACACGTATTGTATTGTTGCCATCGAGGATAAAAAGATGGGGTTTATATCATATTGCTCGAGTTTATTCCTCTACATCATGTCATCTTGCCTAAAGCGTTACTCCGTTCTTATGAACTTAATACTCTAGATGCATGTTGGATAGCGGTCGATGTGTAGAGTAATAGTAGTAGATGCAGAATCATTTCGGTCTACTTGTCACGGACGTGATGCCTATATTCATGATCATTGCCTTATATATCATCATAACTATGCACTTTTCTATCAATTTCTCATCAGTAATTTGTTCACCCACCGTAATACATGTTATCTTGAGAGAAGCCACTAGTGAAACCTATGGCCCCCGGGTCTACTTTACATCATATAAGTTTCCAATCTATAACTCTAGTTTACTATTTATTTTGCAATCTTTACTTTCCAATCTATATTACAAAAATACCAAAAATATTTATCTTATTATCGCTATCAGATCTCACTTTCGTAAGTGACCGTGAAGGGATTGACAACCCCTTTATCGCGTTGGTTGCGAGGTTCTTGTTTTTTTGGGAAGGTACTAGGGGATTTGCGTGTAGTCTCCTTATAACACCCACGATGCGGCTATATCTCCCACGTGTCGAAGCACGACTTAGAGGCATAACCGCATTGTAAGAAATGTCGCAAGTGGGGTAATCTTCGCACAACCCATGTAATGAATAAGGAAAAAAGGTACATAGTTGGCTTACACTCGCCACGTCACACAATAGCATAAATATCATTACATTCATCCAGATACAATCAAGGTCCGACTACAGAACCAAAATAAAGAACAACCCCAAATGCAACAAAGTCCCCGATCGCCCCAACTGGGCACCACTACTGATCGTCTGGAAAGGAAACGTAGTATCGTCCTGAGTCCTCATTGAACTCCCACTTGAGCTCAGTCGAATCTCCTGGAGCAGTATCATCGGTCCCTGCATCTGGTTTTGGAAGTAATCTGTGAGTCACGGGGACTCAGCAATCTCACACCCTCGCGATCAAGACTATTTAAGCTTATAGGTAGGGTATAAGGTATGAGGTGGAGTTGCAGCAAGCACTAGCATATATGGTGGCTAACATACGCAAATGAGAGCAAGAAGAGAGAGGCAAGGCACGATCGACAAACTAAGATCAAGAAGTGATCCTAGAACAACCTACGGTCAAGCATAACACGAGACCGTGTCCTCTTCCCGGACTCCGCCGAAAAGAGACCATCACGGCCACACACTTTGTTGATTCATTTTAATTAAGTTAAGTTTCAGGTTTTCTACAACCAGACATTAACAAATTCCCATCTGCCCATAACCGCGGGCACGGCTTTCAAAAGTTCAAATCCCAACAGGGGTGTCCCAACTTAGCCCATCACAAGCTCTCACGGTCAACGAAGGATATTCCTTCTCCCAAGACAACCCGATCAGACTCGGAATCCCGATTACAAGACATCTCGACAATGGTAAAACTAAACCAGCAAAGCCGCCCGATGTGCTGACAAATCCCGATAGGAGTCGCACGTATCTCGTTCTCAGGGCACACCGGATAGGTCAAGCTACGAGTAAAACCAACCCTTGAGTTGCCCCGAGGTGGCCCCGCAAGATGCCCATTTCAGACCAACACTCAGAGGAGCACTGGCCCAGGGGGGTTTAAAATAAAGATGACCCTTGAGTCCGCGGAACCCAAGGGAAAAAGAGGCTAGGTGGCAAATGGTAAAACCAAGGTTGGGCATTGCTGGAGGAGTTTTATTCTAGGCGAACTGTCAAGGGGTTCCCATTATAACCGAACCATGTAAGGAACGCAAAATCAAGGAACATAACACCGGTATGATGGAAACTAGGGCGGCAAGAGTGGAACAAAACACCAGGCATAAAGCCGAGCCTTCCACCCTTTACCAAGTATATAGATGCATTAAAATAGACAAGATATAATAATGATATCCCAACAAATAAACATGGTCCAGCAAGGAACAAACTCCAATCTTCACCTGCAACTAACAAGGCTATAAGAGGGGCTGAGCAAAGCGGTAACATAGCCAAACAACGGTTTGCTAGGACAAGGTGGGTTAGAGGTTTGACATGGCAATATGGGAGGCTTGATAAGCAAGTGGTAGGTATCGAAGCATAGGCATAGCAAAAGAGCGAGCATCTAGCAAGCAAAGATAGAAGTGATTTCGAGGGTATGGTCATCTTGCCTGCAAAGTTCTCCGAGTTGACGTTAGCTTGATCCTCGTAAGCGTACTCAACTGGTTCCTCGATCATGTACTCGTCTCCCGGCTCTACCCAAAGAAATAACACAAGCAAAGGGAGACACAATTAACCACGTGCAATGCACAAGCAACATGATGCAAAACATGGCATGCTATGCAGGACGTGATATGCGATGCATATGCATGTTTCGGAAAGGAAAGATCGAACCTGGCCTCAACTTGGAAAACCAAGAGTGCCACTGGAAAGATGAGTTGATTTCGGTTGAAATCGATATAAAGATCACCGGAAATGGATGCACGGTTTGCAAATGGCAAGCAAAACAATAATGGCGCAAAGCTGCGATCAACAGCACGAGGCCATCTAAATGCATCAACAACAACAAGCTACTACACTCTAACATAACAACAAATCACATGGCAGTGATCCACTCAAGATGCTTGACAAAATATGAACACTGAGCTACGGCTAATTCACTCAATAGCAGGTTCAAACAAGCATGGCAAAAGTGCAAAAGATAACAGGTTACAGACTTAGTGAAAATAACATGTCAGGAATTTAACATCAGGAAGCAATGTTTAGAGCACGATATCAACATGCTACAGGAACATAACATGGCAAAGTAAAGCAAGGCATGAAGCTACTCAAAGCATACAACAAAAGTCCCTTACTGATCATAAGCCAAAAGGGATCAGAACATACAATGGCAACCATGTGAACATAGCAAGTTTCGTTAACAGATTCAGACTTAGCAGAAAACTGGAACATGGCAAAACAGATTCACGTAGGCATGTTTACGAGCTCGATGCACTCACCACAAGGAACTGCATGACAAAATAAGCATACACCCAGCAAGTAGACATGGCATGGAAGCTAAACATGGCAAGAACAACCTCATAGCATGCACGGATCAACTACAACAACCTCGGCAAAAATGCTTAACACGTAAACATTCTGCCAGGAACATTTTATAGCAAAAGTAGAGCTCGATTGAGTCAAGCTAGGGTGCTCCATAAATGCAAACAAAGGCATGGATGGATAGAGAACAACAATATATACAAAACATCCTTATTGATCATGCTCAAAAGAGGCATGGATCACTCTGTAGCAACATGGATACATGGCATAAAAATATTAACAAGACAAAGACTTAGAAGATTTCTAAGTCCCTGAAATAAGCAACATTACGAGGGCCACTTTGCATGCTTGTGCTAGTCACCACAGAGATCACAAAAATACATGGCATACACCCCTGTAAAGATGGCATGGCATACTTCAAAACACATGTAGGGCTCAAGATCATAGGAGGCACACATCAATCATGGCAAAAATGACAAAAGTCCAATTACTGATAAGAATCTGAAACTAACATTGCATAAGCCCTCTTGCAATAGCATTTTGGGCATCAAGATAAACTCAAATGAACATGGTGCAGTGGAATGAAATGAAGTGCTCATCGAGACGAACAATTTGATATACTACACACCCAAAACAGAGCCACGGATGATGAGTTATGACATGATGAAAATGCAAAAAAATACTGGAACTAGGGCAAAAGTCAACCCTCGAGATTTTCAGATCTGGATCGGCACAGACTCCAAGGTTCGCTAGAGTCGGCGCCGGAGATGGAGATGGTGGTGGCCGGAGCTGACAAGGACGCCAGGGAGCGGGATCCGGCCGGGGTCGACGAAGCCGGCGACGAGGCGGCGCCGGCGCGGTGGAGCGGGGCAGAGCGGCGACCCGGGCGGCGGAGGCAGCGATCGCCGGCGCGGTGGAGTGGCGGTCGCCGGCGTCGAGGCGGCGAGGCGGCGCCGGCGCGGGCGAGGGAGCCGGGCGGCGTGGGCGAGGAGGCCGGGCGGTGGGGCGCGCGGGCCGGGAGGGCTCTCCTTGGGCCCAAGCCGGCCGGCGGCGGCGGGCGGCGGCCAGGGACATGTGGCGGCTTGCTATTGGCGTGGGGTGGCGGCGCAGGCGTCTCCGGCCGAAACGGACACGTTCGGCGGCGAGAGGAGCAGATTTTTAGGGTTTGGGGAGGAAGAGATCCGGGATTTTCGGGGGGAGTAGCCTTTATATAGGTAGAGGGAGCTAGGAGGCTCCAAATTGAGCACGGTTTGCGGCCACGCGATCGTGATCGAATCACCTAGATGGTGGAGGGGGTTTAGGTGGGTTTTGGGCCACTTTGGAGAGGTGTTGGGCTGCAACACACACGAGGCCTTCTCGGCTCCTCGGTTAACCGTTGGAGTATCAAATGAAGTCCAAATGGCATGAAACTGAAGAAAATATGCCCTAGAGGCAATAATAAAGTTATTATTTATTTCCTTATATCATGATAAATGTTTATTATTCATGCTAGAATTGTATTAACCGGAAACATAATACATGTGTGAATACATAGACAAACAGAGTGTCACTAGTATGCCTCTACTTGACTAGCTCGTTAATCAAAGATGGTTATGTTTCCTAACCATGAACAAAGAGTTGTTATTTGATTAACGAGGTCACATCATTAGTTGAATGATCTGATTGACATGACCCATTCCATTAGCTTAGCACCCGATCGTTTAGTATGTTGCTATTGCATTCTTCATGACTTATACATGTTCCTATCACTATGAGATTATGCAACTCCCGTTTACCGGAGGAACACTTTGGGTACTACCAAACGTCACAACGTAACTGGGTGATTATAAAGGAGTACTACAGGTGTCTCCAATGGTAGATGTTGGGTTGGCGTATTTCGAGATTAGGGTTTGTCACTCCGATTGTCGGAGAGGTATCTCTGGGCCCTCTCGGTAATACACATCACACAAGCCTTGCAAGCATAATAACTAAGATGTTAGTTATGAGATGATGTATTACGGAAAGAGTAAAGAGACTTGCCAGTAACAAGATTGAACTAGGTATTGGATACCGACGATCGAATCTCGGGCAAGTAACATACCGATGACAAAGGGAACAAAGTATGTTGTTATGCGGTCTGACCGATAAAGATCTTCGTAGAATATGTAGGAGCCAATATGGGCATCCAGGTCCCGCTATTGGTTATTGACCGGAGACGTGTCTCGGTCATGTCTACATTGTTCTCGAACCGTAGGGTCCGCACGCTTAACGTTACGATGACAGTTATTATGAGTTTATGCATTTTGATCTACCGAAGGTTGTTCGGAGGCCCGGATGTGATCACGGACATGACGAGGAGTCTCGAAATGGTCGAGACGTAAAGATTGATATATTGGAAGGCTATGTTTGGACATCGGAAGTGTTCCGGGTGAAATCGGGATTTTACCGGAATACCGGGAGGGTTACCGGAACCCCCGGGAGGCAAATGGGCCTATTGGGCCTTAGTGGAAAAGTGAAAAGGGGCTGCCATAGAGGGCTGCGCACCTCCCCCCTTTCCTAGTCCTAATAGGACTAGGGAAGGTGGCCGGCCACCCCTTCTCTCTTTCCCCCTTGAGGATTCCTATTGGGAATAGGATTGGGGGGAGTCCTACTCCCGGTAGGAGTAGGACTCCTCCTGCGCCCCTCTCCCTTGGCCGGCCGAACCCCTCCCCTTGCTCCTTTATATACGGGGGCAGGGGGCACCCCATAGACACACAAGTTGATCATTGTTGATCGTTCCTTAGCCGTGTGCGGTGCCCCCTGCCACCAAATTCCACCTCGGTCATATCGTTGTAGAGCTTAGGCGAAGCCCTGCGTCGGTAGTACATCAAGATTGTCACCACGCCGTCGTGCTGACGGAACTCTTCCTCGACGCTTTGCTGGATCGGAGCCCGAGGATCGTCATCGAGCTGAACGTGTGCTAAGAACTCGGAGGTGCCGGAGTAACGGTGCTTGGATCGGTCGGATCGGGAAGAAGACGTACGACTACTTCCTCTACGTTGTGTGATCGCTTCCGCAGTAGGTCTGCGTTGGTACATAGACAACACTCTCCCCTCTCGTTGCTATGCATCACCATGATCTTGCATGTGCGTAGGAAAATTTTCGAAATTACTACGTTCCCCAACAGTGGCATCCAAGCCTAGGTTTTATGGTTTGATGTTATTTGCACGAGTAGAACACAAGTGAGTTGTGGGCGATACAAGTCATACTGCCTACCAGCATGTCATACTTTGGTTTGGCGGTATTGTTGGACGAGACGATCCGGACCAACCTTACGCGTACTCTTACACGAGACCAGTTCCCTCGACGTGCTTTGCACATAGATGGCTTGCGGAAGACTGTCTCTCCAACTTTAGTTGAACCGAGTGTGGCTACGCCCGGTCATTGAGAAGGTTAAAACGGAGTCTATTTGCCAAACTATCGTTGTGGTTTTGATGCATAGGTGAGATGAGTTCTTGCTTAAGCCCGTAGCAGCCACGTAAAACTTGCAACAACAAAGTAGAGGACGTCTAACTTGTTTTTGCAGGGCATGTTGTGATGTGATATGGTCAAGGCATGATGCTGATTTTATTGTATGAGATGATCATGTTTTGTAACCAAGTTATCGGCAACTGGCAGGAGCCATATGGTTGTCGCTTTATTGTATGCAATGCAATCGCGATGTAATGCTTTACTTTATTACTAAGCGGTAGTGATAGTCGTGGAAGCATAAGATTGGCGAGACGACAACGATGCTACGATGGAGATCAAGGTGTCGCGCCGGTAACGATGGTGATCATGACGGTGCTTCGAAGATGGAGATCACAAGCACAAGATGATGATGGCCATATCATATCACTTATATTGATTGCATGTGATGTTTATCCTTTTATGCATCTTATCTTGCTTTGATTGACGGTAGCATTATAAGATGATCTCTCACTAAATTATCAAGAAGTGTTCTCCCTGAGTATGCACCGTTGCCAAAGTTCGTCGTGCCCAGACACCACGTGATGATCGGGTGTGATAAGCTCTACGTCCATCTACAACGGGTGCAAGCCAGTTTTGCACACGCAGAATACTCAGGTTAAACTTGACGAGCCTGGCATATGCAGATATGGCCTCGGAACACAGAGACCGAAAGGTCGAGCGTGAATCATATAGTAGATATGATCAACATGACGATGTTCACCATTGAAAACTACTCCATCTCACGTGATGATCAGTTATGGTTTAGTTGATTTGGATCACATGATCACTTAGAGGATTAGAGGGATGTCTATCTAAGTGGGAGTTCTTAAGTAATATGATTAAATTGAACTTAAATTTATCATGAACTTAGTCCTGGTAGTATTTTGCAAATTATGCTGTAGATCAATAGCTCGCGTTGTTGCTTCCCTGTGTTTATTTTTGATATGTTCCTAGAGAAAATTGTGTTGAAAGATGTTAGTAGCAATGATGCGGATTGGATCCGTGATCTGAGGTTTATCCTCATTGCTGCACAGAAAAATTATGTCCTTGATGCACCGCTAGGTGACAGACCTATTGCAGGAGCAGATGCAGACGTTATGAACGTTTGGCTAGCTCAATATGATGACTACTTGATAGTTTAGTGCACCATACTTAATGGCTTAGAATCGGGACTTCAAAGACGTTTTGAACGTCATGGACCATATGAGATGTTCCAAGAGTTGAAGTTAATATTTCAAGCAAATACCCGAGTTGAGAGATATGAAGTCTCCAACAAGTTCTATAGCTAAAAGATGGAGGAGAATCGCTCAACTAGTGAGCATGTGCTCAGATTGTCTGGGTACTACAATCGCTTGAATCAAATGGGAGTTAATCTTCCAGATAAGATAGTGATTGACAAAATTCTCAAGTCACCATCACTAAGTTAGTAGAACTTCGTGATGAACTATAGTATGCAAGGGATGACGAAAACAAATCCCGAGCTTTTCATGATGATGAAATCGATGAAGGTAGAAATCAAGAAAGAGCATCAAGTGTTGATGGTTGACAAGATCACTAGTTTCAAGAAAAGGGCAAAGATAAAAAGGGGAACTTCAAGAAAAACAGCAAGCAAGTTGCTGCTCAAGTAAAGAAGCCCAAGTCTGGACCTAAGCCTAAGACTGAGTGCTTCTACTGCAAAGGGACTGGTCACTGGAAGCGGAACTACCCCAAGTGATTGGCGGATAAGAAGGATGGCAAAGTGAACAAAAGTATATTTGATATACATGTTATTGATGTGTGCTTTACTAGTGTTTATAGCAACCCTTCGGTATTTGATATTGGTTCAGTTGCTAAGAGTAGTAACTCGAAACAGGAGTTGCAGAATAAACAGAGACTAGTTAAGGGTGAAGTGATGATGTGTGTTGGAAGTGGTTCCAAGATTGATATGATCATCATCGCACACTCCCTATAATTTCGGGATTAGTGTTGAACCTAAATAAGTGTTATTTGGTGTTTGCATTGAGCATGAATATGATTTGATCATGTTTATTGTAATACGGTTATTCATTTAAGTAAGAGAATAAATTGTTGTTCTGTTTACATGAATAAAACCTTATATGGTTACACACCCAATGAAAATAGTTCGTTGGATCTCGATCGTAGTGATACACATAATCATAATATTGAAACCAAAAGATGCAAAGTTAATAATGATAGTGCAACTTATTTGTAGCACTGCCGTTTAGGTCATATTGGTGTAAAGCGCATGAAGAAACTCCATGCTGATGGGCTTTTGGAATCACTTGATTATGAATCAGTTGATGCTTGCGAACCATGCCTCATGGGCAAGATGACTAAGACTCTGTTCTTCGGAACAATGGAGCGAGCATCAGATTTGTTGGAAATCATACATACTGATGTATGTGGTCCGATGAATATTGAGACTCGCAACAAGTATCATTATTTTCTGATCTTCACAGATGATTTGAGCAGATATGAGTATATCTACTTGATGAAACATAACTCTGAAACATTTGAAAAGTTCAAAGAATTTCAGAGTGAAGTGAAAAATCATCGTAACAAGAAAATAAAGTTTCTACGATCTGATCGTAGAGAAGAGTATTTGAGTTACGAGTTTGGCCTTCAGTTAAAAACAATGAGAAATAGTTTCACTACTCACGCCACATGGAACACCATAGTGTAATGGTGTGTCCGAATGTCATAACCGTGCTTTATTAGATATGGTGCAATCTATGATGTCTCTTACCGATCTACCACTATCGTTTTGGGGTTATGCATTAGAGACAGTTGCATTCACGTTAAAAAAAGGGGCACCATCTATATCCGTCGAGACGACGCCTTATGAACTATGGTTTGGCAAGAAACCAAAGTTGTCGTTTCTTGAAGTTTGGGGTTGCGATGCTTATGAGAAAAAGTTTCATCCTGATAAGCTCAAACCCAAATCGGAGAAATATGTCTTCATAGGATACCCAAAGGAGACTGTTGGGTACACCTTCTATCACAGATCCTAAGGCAAGACATTCGTTGCTTATAATGGATCCTTTCTAGAGAAGGAGTTTCTCTTGAAAGAAGTAAGTGGGAGGAAAGTAGAAAACTTGATAAGGTAATTGTACCTTCTACCTTATTGGAAAGTAGTTCATCACAAAAATCTGTTCTTGTGACTACTACATCAATTAGTGAGGAAGCTAATGATAATGATCATGTAACTTCAGATCAAGTTGCTACCGAATCTCGTAGGTAAACCAGAGTGAGATCCGCACCAGAGTGGTACGGTAATCCTGTTCTGGGGGTCATATTACTTGACCATGACGAACCTACGAACTATGAGGAAGCGATGATGAGCCCAGATTCCTCAAAGTGGCTTGAGGCCATGAAATCTGAGATGGGATCCATGTATGAGAACAAAGTATGGACTTTGGTTGACTTGCCCGATGATCGGCAAGAAATTGAGAATAAATGGATCTTCAAGAAAAAGACTGACGATGATAGTAATGTTACTATCTACAAAGCTAGAATTGTCGCAAAAGGTTTTCGACAAGTTCAAAGTGTTGACTACGATGAGAATTTCTCACCCGTATCTATGCTTAAGTCTGTCCGAATCATGTTAGCAATTGCCGCATTTTATGAAATCTGGCAAATGGATAAACAAAACTGCATTCCTTAATGGATTTATTAAAGAAGAGTTGTATACGATGCAACCAGAAGGTTTTGTCAATCCTAAAGGTGCTAACAAAATATGCAAACTCCAGCGATCCATCTATGGACTGGTGCAAGCATCTCGGAGCCGGAATATATGCTTTGATAAGTTAATCAAAGGATATAGTTTTATACAGACTTGTGGTGAAGCCTGTATTTACAAGAAAGTGAGTGGGAGCACTACAGCATTTCTGATAAGTATATGTGAATGACATATTGTTGATCGGAAATAATGTAGAATTATTCTGTAAAGCATAAAGGAGTGTTTGAAAGGAGTTTTTCAAAGAAAGACTTCGGTGAAGCTGCTTACATATTGAGCTTTAAGATCTATAGAGATAGGTCAAGACGCTTGATAAGTTTTTTCAATGAATACATACCTTGACAAGATTTTGAAGTAGTTCAAAATGGAGCAGTCAAAGAAAGAGTTCTCGCCTGTATTACAAGGTGTGAAGTTGAGTAAGACTCAAAGCCCGACCACGGCAGAAGATAGAAAGAGAATGAAAGTCATTCCCTATGCCTTGGCCATAGGTTCTATAAAGTATGTCATGCTGTATACCAGATCTATTGTATACCCTGCACTGATTTAGCAAGGGAGTACAATAGTGATCTAGGTGTAGATCACTGGACAGCGGTCAGAATTATCCTTAGTGAAATAAGGATATGTTTCTCGATTATAGACGTGACAAAAGGTTCGTCGTAAAGGGTTACGCCGATGCAAGTTTTGACACTAATCTAGATGACTCTAAATCTCGGTCTAGATACATATTGAAAGTGGGAGCAATTAGCTAGAGTAGCTCCATGCAGAGCATTGTTGACATAGAAATTTACAAAATACATGTGGATCTGAATGTGGCAGACCCGTTGACTAAAGATTCTCTCACAAGCAAAACATGATCACACCTTAGTACTCTTTGGGTGTTAACCACATAGCGATGTGAACTAGATTACTGAATCTAGTAAACCCTTTGGGTATTGGTCGCATGGTGCGAAGTGAACTATGGGTGTTAATCACATGATGATGTGAACTATCGATGTTAATCACATGGTGATGTGATCTAGATTATTGACTCTAGTGCAAGTGGGAGACTGAAGGAAATATGCCCTAGAGGCAATAATAAAGTTATTATTTATTTCCTTATATCATGATAAATGTTTATTATTCATGCTAGAATTGTATTAACCGGAAACATAATACATGTGTGAATACATAGACATACGGAGTGTCACTAGTATGCCTCTACTTGACTAGCTCGTTAATCAAAGATGGTTATGTTTCCTAACCATGAACAAAGAGTTGTTATTTGATTAACGAGGTCACATCATTAGTTGAATGATCTGATTGACATGACCCATTCCATTAGCTTAGCACCCGATCGTTTAGTATGTTGCTATTGCATTCTTCATGACTTATACATGTTCCTATAACTATGAGATTATGCAACTCCCGTTTACCGGAGGAACACTTTGGGTACTACCAAACGTCACAACGTAACTAGGTGATTATAAAGGAGTACTACAGGTGTCTCCAATGGTAGATGTTGGGTTGGCGTATTTCGAGATTAGGGTTTGTCACTCCGATTGTCGGAGAGGTATCTCTGGGCCCTCTCGGTAATACACATCACACAAGCCTTGCAAGCATAATAACTAAGATGTTAGTTATGAGATGATGTATTACGGAACGAGTAAAGAAACTTGCCAGTAACGAGATTGAACTAGGTATTGGATACCGACGATCGAATCTCGGGCAAGTAACATACCGATGACAAAGGGAACAAAGTATGTTGTTATGCGGTCTGACCGATAAAGATCTTCGTAGAATATGTAGGAGCCAATATGGGCATCCAGGTCCCGCTATTGGTTATTGACCGGAGACGTGTCTCGGTCATGTCTACATTGTTCTCGAACCGTAGGGTCCGCACGCTTAACATTACGATGACAGTTATTATGAGTTTATGCATTTTGATGTACCGAAGGTTGTTCGGAGTCCCGGATGTGATCACGGACATGACGAGGAGTCTCGAAATGGTCGAGACGTAAAGATTGATATATTGAAAGGCTATGTTTGGACATCGGAAGTGTTCCGGGTGAAATCGGGATTTTACCGGAATACCGGGAGGGTTACCGGAACCCCCCGGGAGGCAAATGGGCCTATTGGGCCTTAGTGGAAAAGTGAAAAGGGGCTTCCATAGAGGGCTGCGCACCTCCCCCCTTTCCTAGTCCTAATAGGACTAGGGAAGGTGGCCGGCCACCCCTTCTCTCTTTCCCCCTTGAGGATTCCTATTAGGAATAGGATTGGGGGGGAGTCCTACTCCCGGTAGGAGTAGGACTCCTCCTGCGCCCCTCTCCCTTGGCCGGCCGAACCCCTCCCCTTGCTCCTTTATATACGGGGGCAGGGGCACCCCATAGACACACAAGTTGATCATTGTTGATCGTTCCTTAGCCGTGTGCGGTGCCCCCTGCCACCAAATTCCACCTCGGTCATATCGTTGTAGAGCTTAGGCGAAGCCCTGTGTCGGTAGTACATCAAGATCGTCACCACGCCGTCGTGCTGACGGAACTCTTCCTCGACGCTTTGCTGGATCGGAGCCCGAGGATCGCCATCGAGATGAACGTGTGCTAAGAACTCGGAGGTGCCGGAGTAACGGTGATTGGATCGGTCGGATCGGGAAGAAGACGTACGACTACTTCCTCTACGTTGTGTGATCGCTTCTGCAGTCGGTCTGCGTTGGTACGTAGACAACACTCTCCCCTCTCGTTGCTATGCATCACCATGATCTTGCATGTGCGTAGGAAAATTTTCGAAATTACTACGTTCCCCAACAGAAACTTGACAGGCGATCTACTGGTAGTAAACCAAGGCCGCTTGGCAAGTCTCAGTCCAATCCGAAAACGTTTAATACCCACACACGAAAAGAGGTAAAAGGGTACACCGGAGGACATAGGAGCGCCGGAATGCAAAATGGACAATGGGGAAAATGCTCGGATGCATGAGACGAACACGTATGCAAGTGCGATGCACATGATGACATGATAAGAGATGCATGAGAAAGACAAAAGCAACACGAAGACAAAAACCCAACAACGAGGAAATAACATAACTTAGTGCCGGAAATGGCAAGAGTTGGACAAATATGGCAGGTTACATACGGGTGTTACACTCCTACTAGATTGATACATTGGTTATCAAAAACTGAGGGAAATACTTACGCTACTTTGCTGCATCACCCTTTCCTCTTCAAGGGAAAACCAACGCATGCTCAAGAGGTAGCAAGAAGGATTTCTGGCGCCGTTGTCGGGGATATCTATGCCAAGTCAAGACATACCAAGTACCCATCACAAACTCTTATCCCTCGCATTACATTATTTGTCATTCCCTCTCGTTTTCCTCTCCCCCACTTCACCCTTGCCGTTCTATTTGCCTCTTTTTTGTTCGCCCTTTTTCTGTTTGTCTCTTTTTGCTTGCCTCTTGTGTGTCTGCTTGCCCTAATGACCTTGCCCAAAAATGTTGATCCTCACCTTAGAAGGTTGGAAGAAATTGGGAACAACGTTAGAAGCTTTATGTCTTTGCAATTTGAGCATAATAATTTCTTTAGAAACAAGCTTAAAGAACAAAAAGGTTTTATGAAGTACATGAATAAAGAGTTGGATGATATGTCTAAGGAATTTTATGGTTTGAAATCTCAGTTTGCCCATCTTGAAAATTTAGTAGGCCAAATTTCGGATAAGCAAGCCACCTTAGTTAATAAGATGGCCGCTAAACCGGAAGATCTAGAGGATAATAAAGATGAAGATCTAAAAGTGATTGGTGTGTCTCCTATTAAATCTTTGTTTGCCAATATGAATCTTGATAAAGATGGGACTGGAGATGAGTCAACTTTAGTTAGAAGTCATCCCAATGATTCAGAGTTTTTGGATCTTGATGCAAAAATAGGTAAAAGTGGGATTGAAGAGGTCAAAACTTTACATAGCAATGAACCCACTATTTTGGATTTCAAGGAATTTAATTATGATAATTGCTCTTTGATAGATTGTATTTCCTTGTTGAATCCGTGCTAAATTCTCCTCATGCTTATGATGAAAACAAAGCCTTCACTAAACATATCGTTGAAGCTTTAATGCAATCTTATGAAGAAAAACTTGAATTAGAAGTTTCTATCCCTAGAAAAATTTCTGATGAGTGGGAACCTACTATTAAAATAAAGATTAAAGATCATGAATGCTATGCTTTATGTGATTTAGGTGCTAGTGTTTCCACGAGTCCAAAAACTTTGTGTGATGTGCTAGGTTTCCGTGAATTTGATGATTGTTCTTTAAATTTGCATCTTGTGGATTCCACCATTAAGAAACTTATGGGAAGAATTAATGATGTACTTATTGTTGCAAATAGGAATTATGTGCCCATAGATTTTATTGTACTTGATATAGATTGCAATCCTACTTTTCCTATTATTCTTGGTAGACCTTTCCTTAGAACGATTAGTGCAATCATTGATATGAAAGAAGGAAATATTAGATTCCAATTTCCATTAAGGAAAGGCATGGAACACTTTCCTAGGAAGAAAATTAAATTACCTTATGAATCTATTATGACAGCCACTTATGGATTGCATACTAAAAAAGGCAATACTTAGATCTATTCTTGTTTTTATGCCTAGCTAGGGGCGTTAAACGATAGCGCTTGTTGGGAGGCAACCCAATTTTATTTTTGTTCCTTGCTTTTTGTTCCTGTTTAGTAATAAATAAATCATCTAGCCACTGTTATGATTGTGTTTTTTATATTTTAATTAGTGTTTGTGCCAAGTAAAGCCTTTAGGATCTTCATGGATGATTGTTATTTGATCTTGCTGAAAAAAACAGAAAGTATGCGCTCACGAGAATAATTTTCATTTTTAACCAAAGAGAGATAAAATACTGTTTCCAATTGCAGTTGATCAACATACAAATTATTTAGGTCTTCCTAATTTTGTAGAATTTTTGGAGTTACAGAAGTATTCGAAACCTACAGATTACTACAGACTGTTCTGTTTTTGACAGATTCTGTTTTTCGTGTGTTGTTTGCTTATTTTGATGAATCTATGGCTAGTATCGGGGGGTATGAACCATAGAGAAGTTGGAAAACAGTAGTTTTAACACCAATATAAATAAAGAATGAGTTCATTACAGTAACTTAAGTGGTGATTTGTTTTCTTATACTAACGTGTAACATCCCAAATTTTCAATTTGGAATGTTATACATAGATCATTCTTGCATATCATTTTTATTGCATTTAGTCTCGCGATCCTTGAAATCCTAAGCAACTCAAGGACCCTCGGAGAGAGTTGGGGATTTCCCCGGTTTTCAAATTTGATTTTATCAAATTCTGAAACGAGGATTTTGGTTTTAATTATTTTTCTCTCCGAAAATATTTCATATTAAAATATATGAGAGGGGATAATATGACTTCTCCAAAATAATTTAAATATTGGAGGAAAAATATTAAAATCAAATATTTGTTTCTATTTGGATTTTATTGCAATTTTGTTTGCATTAGAAAAAATGCATGTTTTCAAAATTGCATTTTAGGGCCAAGAAAATGTTCATCTCATTCTAAATATTTTATTTAGACGGTGAAATTTTGTTTTGGCATTTTTAGAATTTTTTTTTATTTTCTAGGATTTTTTTTTAGTTTCGGTGGAATTATTTTAAAAAAAGTGCGCGTGGCTAACTGGGCCGAAGCCCAGCCGCCGTCTCCCTCAGGAGACCGACGCCGCCACGCCGCCCCGGACCGGAGTCCGGCTAGGACTCCGCCCCGCTGCCCCTTTGCCCCCTCCCCAAGGCACCCCCTCCCCTTATATGTACCCCCCCCCCCCCCGGCCACCACCACCCGCCACTGCCGCCTCGTCCCGCCCGCAGCAGCCGCCGCCGCCTTGCCGTGCCGCGCCGCCGCCGCCTCGCCCCGCCGTCGCCGCCGTGTCTCGCCGGACCGACGAGGTAGTCGTCAGTTTTTTTAAAGAAAACCCTAGTTCGTTTTTTTCGGTTCCCCGGTTTTCCTGGTTTTTCTTTTTAGCGTATGTTCGTTCTAACGGACGGTTTTTGCTCGTTAGTTACAGATAATGAACGATCGTTTGTTAGCCTGTTCGTCAGTTTTCTTTTATCGGATTTTTCCACGGTTATTTCTGATCGCGATTTCTAATCCGATTTTCGTTCTAGTTTATCTTTTCGCTCGTTAGTCGGAATCAGGCGATTCAAGCACCTAGATCTTCGTCTCGATACCCTCTTTCCGCTTAACCAACTTGAACAAGCTTTTGCTACTGTAAAATTTGACCTAGGTCTAGATTAGTAACGAATCTTGTTTCTTTCGCCGTTTGAGTTTCGTTGCTCCGTTCGATTTGATTCTTTTTGCAAACCGGAGTTCTTAAGTTGAACCTTCTGGTTAGATCTTTTATTTGAGTTTTACCCGTGCTTCTCTGCCTGATTGCTTATGTATGCTATTGTTTGTTTGCGATAGAATCCCTAGAGTGCGAAGCGTGTTATTTGGAGTCTCTAGGTTATGCGGATCATCAGCAAGGCAAGTAACACTTTGTTCATATACCTTTATCACCCAGTTTTATGCATTAGTTCCAACCCTCAAACATTGCACGGTTAGGATGACATTAACATGTGGGTTGGGAAGTAGTTGATGAGGTAGAACCTATTGCCCTGTTACATTTAAACCCTTGGGAGTTACTTACGTGTTGCTTATATTGCTATGCTATGCTCGTAGACATGGTTTGGGTGAGTGAAATCCATGACAGATGTGAGATTGTTAATTAATGGTTCAACTTAAGGTGGCAACTTAAATACACATTTGGGTGGATTGAGGCACCTGGAGTACCCAATGTTGCCTGTATTTTTGGAAATCTCGGAGTACCCATCTGATCTTTCTATGGACCGCCACCCGGGCTCAAAGGGAACTGAGATGATTCATGCTAGAAACTTTCGTGTGCAGCCACAAGCTATTATGGGCTCTAGCATAGTTGAGTAAGTTACGTGAAGCTCTTGAAGAGGTGGATCAGCAGGTAGTGGGTTGTAGGTTTGGTATGGTCAGCCCGGAGTAGATAGTTAATGTTCCTGAAAGACCGTGTCTCAGTCATCCATTTCTCAAACACCATGTAGTGCGAGAAATTCAACGGAGGCGATCGAGTCTTATGGGCAAAATTGCACAAATCTCTACAGAGTGTACAAACTAATCATGGTTAGCCGTGTCCCCGGTTATGGACAATCTTGAGTGTCTAGTACTTGGAGTATCTTAAGTATCTCATCACTCTTAAATTAATATTGTTGGGTTGATAATTACTTTTAATTGGGTTTGAGTTGGAGGAACCTTCTCAATGATGTTTCAACTACCATGATAGTTAAATAAAATCTATTCCTTTGTTGTAGGGAAAAATTGGCTTTTCGCAAAAAAAACTATAACCATAGAGCTTTCCACCAGCCAAATATGCATGTAGTGATAGCATTATTCTGTTCTTTCTCTACTGTGTTACTTTGCCAGCATATTCCATGTGCTGACCCGTTTTCGGGCTGCAACGTATTATGTTGCAGACTTTTCAGACGAGGAGTAAGGTTCGTTAGGTCATTGCCGTGCAGCTCAGCTATGCCGTTGGAGTTGATGGACTCACTTTATCTTCCAAGCCTTCCACTGTTATCGTATTAGATGGCCTTAAGCCATATTTATTGTAATAAGTTCTCTTTGGAGACATTTGATGTAATAAGTGTGTGATTGCTACTCTGTTATAAATCCTCGAGTACTGTATGTGTCAACATTACCGATCCAGGGATGACACTGAAGCACGGAGACTTGACCGTTTGAGGTCGGGTCGCTACATAACGGAGCTGATGAGATTTTCTGTTGAGTTTTGTGTTGTGAAGTTTTCAAGATTTTGGGTAAAGATTTGATGGATTTTGAAACAAGGAGTGGCAAGAGCCTAAGCTTGGGGATGCCCAAGGTACCCCAAGGTAAAATCCAAGGACAACCAAAATCCTAAGCTTGGGGATGCCCCGGAAGGCATCCCCTCTTTCGTCTTCGTGTATCGGTAACTTTACTTGAGGCTATATTTTGATTCACCACATGATATGTGTTTTGCTTGGAGCGTCTTGTATGATTTGAGTCTTTGATTTTTAGTTTACAACAATCATCCTTGCTGTACACACCTTTTGGGAGAGACACACATGAATCGGAATTTATTAGAATACTCTATGTGCTTCAGTTATATCTTTTGAGCTAGATAATTTTGCTCTAGTACTTCACTTATATTTTTTAGAGCACGGTGGTGGTTTTATTTTGTAGAAATTATTGATCTCTCATGCTTCACTTATATTATTTTGAGAGTCTTTTATAACATCATGGTAATTTTCTTTGGCTTTAAAACTAGTCCTAATATGATAGGCATTCAAGATGGGTGTGATAAAAACTTTCATATAGAGTGCATTGAATACTATGATTCATGATAGATGTTTTGAGATATAAAGGTGGTAATGTTAGAGTCATGCTAGTTGGGTAATTGTGAAATTGAGAAATACTTGTGTTAAAGTTGGCAAGTCCCGTAGCATGCACATATGGTAAACGTTGTGTGACAAATTTGAAGCATGGGGTGTTCTTTGAGTGCTTTCCTTATGAGTGGCGGTCGGGGACGAGCGATGGTCTTTTCCTACCAATCTATCCCTCTAGGGGCATGCGTAGTAGTACTTTGCTTCGAGGGCTAATACACTTTTGCAATAAGTATATGAGTTCTTTATGACTAATGTGAGTCCATGGATCATACGCACTCTTACCTTTCCACAATTTGTAGCCTCTTCGGTACCGTGCATTGCCCTTTCTCACCTTGAGAGTTGGTGCAAACTTCGCCAGTGCATCCAAACCACGTGATACGATATGCTCTATCACACATAAGCATCCTTATATCTTCCTCAAAACATCCACCATACCTACCTATTATGGCATTTCCATAGCCATTCCAAGATATATTACCATGCAACTTTCCACCGTTCCGTTTATTATGACACGCTCCATCATTGTCATATTGCTTTGCATGATAATGTAGTTGACATCGTATTTGTGGCAAAGCCACTTTCATAATTCTTTCATACATGTCACTCTTGATTCATCGCATATCCCGGTACACCGCCGGAGGCATTCACATAGAGTCATATTTTTGTTCTAGTATCGAGTTGTAACATTGAGTTATGAGTAAATAAAAGTGTGATGGTCTTCATGATAGAGAGTTTCTTATTTTGTCACTTTCATATACTAGTGGGAATCTTTCATTATAGAACTTGGCTTGTATATTCCAATGATGGGCTTCCTCAAAATGCCCTAGGTCTTCATGAGCAAGCAAGTTAGATGCACACCCACTTAGTTTCTTTGGATGAGCTTTCATACACTTATAGCTCTAGTGCATCCGTTGCATGGCAATCCCTACACCTCGCATTGACATCAATTGATGGGCATATCCATAGCCTGTTGATTAGCCGCGTCAATGTGAGACTTTCTCTTTTTTATCTTCTCACGTAACCCCCAACATCATATACTATTCCACCTATAGTGCTATATCCATGGCTTGCGCTCATGTATCGCGTAAGGGTTGAAAAGGCTGAAGCGCATTAAAAAGTATGAACTGCTACCTCTTGAGCTTGCGTTGGATTTCCCCGAAGAGGAAAGGATGATGCAACAGAGTAGCGTAAGTATTTCCCTCAGTTTTTGAGAACCAAGGTATCAATCCAGTCGGAGGCCACGCTCAAGTCCCTCGTACCTGCACAAAACGATAGCTACTCGGAACCAACGCGATTAGGGGTTGTCAATCCCTTCACGGTCACTTACGAGAGTGAGATCTGATAGATATAATATTTTTGGTATTTTTGGTATAGAGATGCAAAGTGAAAAGTAAAAGGCAAAGTAAAAAAGCAAAGCAATATTAAAGTGATGGAGATGATATGATGAGAATAGACCCGGGGGCCATAGGTTTCACTAGTGGCTTCTCTCAAGAGCATAAGTATTCTACGGTGGGTGAACAAATTAATGTTGAGCAATTGACAGAATTGAGCATAGTTATGAGAATATCTAGGCATGATCATGTATATAGGCATCACGTCCGTGACAAGTAAACCGAAACGATTCTGCAGCTACTACTATTACTCCACTCATCGACCGCTATCCTGCATGCATCTAGAGTATTAAGTTAAAAACAGAGTAACGCTTTAAGCAAGATGACATGATGTAGAGAGATAAATTCATGCAATATGAAATAAACCCCATCTTGTTATCCTCGATGGAAACGATGCAATACGTGCCTTGCTACCCCTTCTGTCACTGGGAAAGGACACCGCAAGATCAAACCCAAAGCTAAGCACTTCTTCCACGGCAAGAAAAACCAATCTAGTAGGCCAAACCAAACTGATAATTCAAAGAGACTTGCAAAGATAACCAATCATACATCAAAGAATTCAGAGAAGATTCAAAATATTATTCATAGATAGACTTGATCATAAACCCACAATTCATCGGTATCAACAAACACACCGCAAAAAAGAAGAAGATTACATCGAATAGATCTCCACAAGAGAGCGGGAGAACTTTGTATTGAGATCCAAAAAGAGAGAAGAAGCCATCTAGCTAATAACTATGGACCCGAAGGTCTGAGGTAAACTACTCACACTTCATCGGAGAAGCTATGGTGATTGTCGGCGTTCTGGGAACGGGTGTCCCCAGACTTGCCTGCCTACGGCCTGCGGCGTGGCTCAAAGGAGGCCCAGCATGGCCCATCTTCATCAACGCAAGACTCAAGACCCTCGCGAGGGGCCAAGCCTCGCGGGGCGGATGACACGGCGCATCCTCAGGCACAGCCTCCTCAGGATGGCTCGCGAGGAGGCAGAGGAATCAAGGCGGGGTACCTCGCGAGGTGCCCATGACGCAAGCCATGACGATCGAGGGTGCCAGGCGGGCGCCAGCACGCGCAGCGTCCTTCTTTCCTCTTTGGTGCAAAGGGGGCAAGCGCAGCCGCGGAGTACCGAGGCGTCAGGCAAAGGTTGCCATTTCGGTGCAACGAGACCAAGACCAGGAGGACTACGAGACGGAGGTCACCATGGAGCCCAGCACGGTGTCACCACAGAGCCTTTCGCAGGCGAAGACCAACTTTAGTCAGGATAAGTGTACTAGATGTTCCCCTTCGAATTGGCCAATTGTTGGCGCCCTTCCCGCTCAATATTTGGGAAGAGGCCCAGGACCTTTGCCTATAAATAGGACCGGCCACCCACGTAGCAAGGGGTCGGCTCGATCTCAACTAGATGGTCGACAAGTGAGAGAAAAGCAGAGAGAGTGAGAGAGAGAGAGAAAAGCGTGGCTGAACTCCTCCTAGCGGTTCATCGCCCCAGCCAAGAACAGACCCTCGCGAGGCTGTTCTTCCCTGTATTGTTCACCATCATCAGCCCCAAGAGGCAATCCACCCACCACACACTGGAGTAGGGTATTACACCACAATGGTGGCCCGAACCAGTATAAACCTTGTGTCTCTCGTGCAGTTCTTTCAGTAGTTTAGATCTTTGTGAGACGGGGAGGTAGAGGGCGTGATCTCCGTGCGCACCCCAGTGTTTGAACCTTAAGGGTCTGCCGGAACCCGTGAATCCGACATTTGGTGCGCCGGGTAGGGGTGCGCCGGAATTTGCCTTCCTACCGCTCCGCCTCGCGTCGCATCGTCATCACCATGTCCAGCGACCAGGCGGGCAACCAAGGTCCATGGGCGTCGTGGCCCACCTGCGCGGAGCCGCCCGCCTCGGGCGACCCCGCGCCCCAGGCAGCTCGTGGTCCGCAGGGCGCCGCGGGCCGTGGGCGACGCGGACAGGTCTCTGCAACCCTCACACCACGGCAAGCACGGTCGGCGGCAAGGGCCTCCAATCACGCCGCAACCACGACGTCGTACACCCGGCGGGAGCAGGCGAATTCAAGGGTCGCGCTCACGGTGGCCCGGGAGCTAATGCGATGCAGACTGCTGGAGGGCGGCCACGACGTGCTGCTGGAGCGGGTGGCGGAGCTCCTAGGCTTCGCCGCCTCGGGGGCTCACCCCTTCTCCACCCAGCTCCCATCTCAAGCCCAGGGCGACCCGCGCGGGGGCTCCGCACACGCCTGCGGACTCCAAGGCTACTCCGACGCCAGCGAAGCTGTCAGCACCAGACCGGTGGCGGCGCTGCCCCCGCCCCCGGCCCGCGAAGAAGAAGGACTCGGTGTGACCCGCAGCCCCAGAGGGCGGCCGCGCTGCCACCCCGCAGTAGGCATGGCAGGTGGGACCGCGTGGCATGCGGGGCATCACGGCGTGGCATTCGGGATAACGGCGGCGACGGAGGAATACGTGCCCCTCAAGATGGACCAAGGACACCCTCACGAGAGTGGACAAGGCTCGCTCCTCGGCCCAAGCTGGGGGGACGAAGCAGTGGAAGCTGAGCCCTTCCAGGAGCCCAGGGACGAACCCACTGGCCACGCTGGAGGCAACGATTATCGGGCACCGCTAATTCTTCAGGGGCAGGTATACGCTAACCATGGATCACAGGAGGTGCAGGTCGCCGCGACAAGCAGCTGCCCCGCTCCCACAGTCTCCTACCCCTCGGGAGGAGGGCGCAGGGGACTGCAGGAGAGGGGCCGGGATCCTACATCACCACCGCGGTGTTCGGAGGAAGGCGTTCTCAGGAGGTAGGCCCTCTGCTGGGGAGGTGCCTCAGGGCCTGCCCCTAGCAGAGGACCCGTGGTCGTCGGGGGAACCGCTAGCGACCGCTCTACCCCATCGGGCGGCGTCCTGGGTTCCGGTCGTTGCTGATGGCACTAGAGTGTGGCGCAAGGCGGGGCCCTCGTCTGGCGATATGAAGCAAGGCCAGTACCTGTGAAGAAGGCCCAGTGCGTGTGAAGCTCGCCGCCCCGTGACACTCACACGTAATAATGAGTGGGGCTGTACACGCCCCGGAGTCTCAGGGGTGCCGGCCTCAGGCCCTGGGGCTCCCTCCCACGCCCAGTGGACAGCACTTAGCTCCGCGCTGGTGAGAAGATGTCCAAGACTAGATTAGGTGCCGGACGCGGCTTTTTGTCTGCTTTTCGTTGCCTTTCCCTTTGGCTGTAGCTTTCCCCTCGCTGGATTTAAGTTGGATTTGAATTTGAGATTTGCGTGTGTTCGGGGAAGGGGTGCTTATTCTCGCTCGAGCCGTTTCTCGCATTCTGGTTACCGCTTCGCCACAGCTGCCTCCCCTCGTGAGCCCCTCGCGAGTCCGGACAGGCCTGGCTCGTGCGCGACCTGAATTGCTGCTGTTGCTCCCTCTCGGGAGGATCTTCGGGTGCCTGCGGAGGTTGCCCCGTTCTGAAAAGGCCCAGAGCCTGTGAAGCAAGGCGAGTGCCTGTGAAGCTATCGCGTTCTGGAAAAGGCCCAGAGCCTGTGAAGCAAGGCGAGTGCCTGTGAAGCTCATTGCGTTAGGAAAAGGCCCAGAGCCTGTGAAGCAAGGCGAGTGCCTGTGAAGCTCATTGCATTAGGAAAAGGCCTGGAGCCTGTGAAGCAAGGCGAGTGCCTGTGAAGTCACTGTGTCAGGAAAAGGCCCGGAGCCTGTGAAGAAGGCGAATGCCTGTGAAGTCATTACGCTCAGGAGAAGGCCCAGAGACTGTGAAGAAGGCCAACGCCTGTGAAGTCTTTCATCAGCAACAATCTCACATCCTGAGGACCCAACTAGAGAGCACCCAAGGCGTCGCGCCCTCCTGCAGGCCGCCTCGGGGCCAGCATGGGGCAAAGGTAAACCAGCCCACCGTCAGGCACGCGCGCAATTTGACTACTACTGATATGATGGACACAAGTTTTTATATGAGGGGCTTCCCCTCCCAAAATGCTCTCACGATAGTCATGCCAAACACCTGAGTTCTATTCATGCAGGGTAAAAGACAGGAGAAGTACATGGTTAGTCTGACAAATCCCCCAACGCATCCTCGGGGGCGCCTCACGAGTTGTCGCTGGCATCACTGAATTCGCCCTCGTTGTTTGCGCCACCACCAGAGGCGTCGGGGCCATCCACCACACCGCCTTTGTCGGCAGCCACAACCACGTCGTCATCATCCGAAGTGAAGGCTCGGACGAGAGCATACACGTTGTTCTCCACCCAATCCGCCAGGTCGCCTCGGACGGCCTGGGGAACTGGGGCGATGGCGGCGTCAAAGTCGAAGTGGGGATCCATGTTCCGGAGATGGCTGAAGACACGGGAAAAAGCGCGCCCGAGCAGGGCGCGGCTCCTCTCCTCCACCAACCTGTCGGCCCTGACTGACCGAGCCTCCAGCTGCGTTACCATAGCGGTGAAGAACTGCAGGTTGCCGGCATAGTTAATCGTGTGCGGCTCGCCCACGGCTGCCTCACAGATGTTGCCCAAGGCTGCGTTAGCCCTCACCCTGAGCGTGGTGAGCATGGGGCCGTGCGCGTGCTCCAGGACTCGCCGCTGGCGTATTTTGTCGGCATTCTGACGCTCAACGGCCTCAGCCTCTTCCATACGCTCGCGAAGATGGAGCACCTCAGCCTGGGAGGCGGCCAGCTCCTTTTGCGCTGCCTCAAGGGCGGCCCGGGAGGCGTCGACTAGCCGCGTCGCCTCATCCCGTTGGGCCCTCAGGGCTGTGGTTCTGCCCTCGGCTTCGACCCGGATCATCCCCAGCTTCCCCTCGAACTCACGCTCGAGGCCTTGGCGCGCCGTCGTCACCCGACGGCAAACCTCCTCCAGGACACGCGCTTCCCGCGCAGCGACATCGTCTTCCGCCTGCGTCACTAGGCGCTCCCTCGTCTCCAGCCGCTCATACTCGCGAGTGTGTTCAGCGGCTTCCAGCATCAATGCTTCTTCGCGCCTCTGGAGCTCGGCTGGGTCGCCAGAGGCCACCCGCATCGACGCAAGGGCCAGCTCACGCAGCTCCACTTGCTCCTCTAGTGAGTGGCACCGGGCCAGGAGCTCGCGAGCCCGCTCCTCCGCTGCCTCCCGCCATCGGTCAGCTCTCCGGGCCTCCTCGGTGGCTTGGGATCGGGCCACTCGAGAGGCCTCCAGCGACGCCTTCGCCTCTTCATCGTCAAGATCGCGCTGATGACGCACGAGGGCAATGGCGGCCTCCAGCTCGCGCCTCCCTGTAGCCAGGCGCAGGCCCTCGGCCTCCAGGCGCGCGTCTTCGTCAGCGAGCTCCTCCCCAAGCAAGTTCACCGCGTCAGTCGCTCTTCGAAGGAACCCTTGGCGGCGGGCGAGGCGCTCCCTGGCGCGCTCAAGCACGTCCTCCACACCATCATCTACCCCAAGCAAGCGTCGGGGGCCGCGAATCATCGCTCCTCCTCCGGGCAGGGGGCTGGGGGCTGGCGCCCTCGCGACGGCCGAGCGCGTCGCACCAGAAGCCCGGCCTAGGGCCAGCCCGCCTCCAGATGAAGGGCGCAGGAGGCGCCCCAACCAGTCGCAATCCCCGATCAGACGAGAAGCCCACGGCAGACTGGCTATTCCCCGAGAGGGCCCACGAAGGAAAATCGCGGGGAATGAAGGGTCGCGGTGCACCTCGGGATGGTCCATCCCTTCAGACGCTCTCACCACAAGGGCAGAGCTGCTCGGAGCATTTGAGGACGGTAGAGGGGGCGAAGCCAAGGGAGACGGCACCTCTACAACTTCCGCGAGCTCGGATGGAAGAGGCCTGCGGAGCAAGGATCAGTGAAAGCAACAAGAGATTCAGGAGCCAGAGGGGAAGGAGACTTACTCGTCAGTGGCAGAGTACTTCCTGCGCTTCAGCACGCGGCAAGGGAAGTCGTCACCCAGGGCCTCCCTTTTCCTCCGGAGGGCCTCAAACTCCACACGGAAGCAGCCCAAGAGAAGATCGCAAGGACCAACCTGCGGCGAGGACGGAGCATCAGAGCGATCCGCGTTAGGGGCGCCTGCCTGGCGCGTGCCGCCCGTCGCCTCGCCAGAAGACGCGGCTGGGGTCTCCAAGGCCCCAGCCCCGGGCGTTGGGGCGGCTGCTTGCCACCTTCAGCCGCAGCAGTGCGGGTCCCAGGAGCCGTCCCCTCGCGAGCGTCACCCGGCGTTGCCGTCTCATTAGGAGCCCCCTCGGCCTCCGGCGCCTCCTGCCTCCCTGCTCCGCCACTTGAGGAGGAGCCGCCTTGGCCGGGTGGAAGGGCGGTCACCACCATGGGATTCTCGCGAGGTCCCTGGAGGCCGGCGGGGCGCAGTCCCCACTCATCAAAGACAGGCATCTGCTTCACGAAGTCGGCCCTGCTCTGGCAGAGATACAGCAAGGCCCCTCCCTGCCGGACGTTGTCGGGATTGAGGTCCCCGGCCAAGGTCAAGAGCGTCGACTTCAGCACCGCAGGAGCCAGGTCCTCCTCCTGGAGCCTCATGCTATCCTCGCGTCCATGGAAGGCCCACATCCGATGAGAGTGGCGTTGAAGGGGAGCAACACGGCATAACAGAAACTCCTTCACCACCTTAGGCGTTGTCACACCAAGCTTCCTCAGGAGCGTGAAGCGGCTCCAGACAAAGACGAGCCGGGGGCTCTTGAGCGTCTCCTGGCCCCAACCCAAATTGGGGACAGCAGGCGAGGCCGGCTCCAATAGCAGGGGGGTGGGCACCCCTGCGTCCACATACAACCACCGCTCGCGGAACCCAACCGCGGGCAGGGGGAGTTTGAAGTCAATCCCAGAGGCCTCGGTCTCAGGCTCGGCAGCAAAGCTCACGCATGCCCAGCGTTGGGAAGGGTCGACCAGGTGCAGCGAGAAGAAGTGGTGCAGCAAGGCAACCGAAGGGGGATGCCCACCATGGCTTCGCAAACGAAGGCGAAGACCAAAAGGAGGGTGATGGACTCAGAACTTAGATGCATCATGTGGATCTGATAATGGGAGAGCATAGCATTGAAGAAATCAGAGAAGGGGGGAACCAGACCCACCCACAAGGCATCGGTGAAACATGGGACCTCGGTTGCTATCATGTTGATGGAGAAGTGGGACGCAGGCCAGGCCGTCGTCCTCCCGCACTCATTGAAGACGGTGGCCAGGGCCAAGCTGTCCCTGCCCAGGCACTCCTGATTGAGTTCGGTCGACTGGCCGGTGGCGCGCAAGATGGAGACATGGGTTTCTCCCCTCTCTCCTTCCTCGTCCGGGCCATGGCGATGGGAAGGAGGGGGAAGATTCGAGATCGGATTGGAGGCGGGAGCCGGCGTGCGAAGGAAGGAAGAATAGGGGACGCTCTAGCAACAGGAAGGGGAGTGGCTGTGTGCAACTACAAGTCCGCCTGGCAAGGCGCAGAATAAGGGGGCGTGGGGGAACAGTGCCGCCCACGTCCCATCAACCGCCACGCGGCGCCCAAGGCCGCAGGTTGTTAGGGCCCACGGCGCTTCGCCCTTGCCCTTTCGCCTCTCAGCACGGCCAAGTCCATGCGCGTCTTGGGCCCGGGGGCTATTGTCGGCGTTCTGGGAACGGGGGTCCCCAGACTTGCCTGCCTGCGGCCTGCAGCGTGGCTCAAAGGAGGCCCAGCATGGCCCATCTTCATCAACGCAAGACTCAAGACCCTCGCGAGGGGCCAAGCCTCGCGGGGCGGACGACACGGCGCATCCTCAGGCGCAGCCTCCTCAGGCTGGCTCGCGAGGAGGCGGAGAAATCAAGGCGGGGTACCTCGCGAGGTGCCCATGACGCAAGCCATGACGATCGAGGGTGCCGGGCGGGCGCCAGCGCGCGCAGCGTCCTTCTTTCCTCTTTGGTGCAAAGGGGGCAAGCGCAGCCGCAGAGTACCGAGGCGTCAGGCAAAGGTTGCCATTTCGGTGCAACGAGACCAAGACCAGGAGGACTACGAGATGGAGGTCACCATGGAGCCCAGCACGGCGTCACCACAGAGCCTTTCGCAGGCGAAGACCAACTTTAGTCAGGATAAGTGTACTAGATGTTCCCCTTCGAATTGGCCAATTGTTGGCGCCCTTCCCGCTCAATATTTGGGAAGAGGCCCAGGGCCTTTGCCTATAAATAGGACCGGCCACCCACGTAGCAAGGGGTCGGCTCGATCTCAACTAGACGGTCGACAAGTGAGAGAAAAGCAGAGAGAGTGGGTGAGAGAGAGAGAGAGAAAAGGGTGGCTGAACTCCTCCTAGCGGTTCATCTCCCCAGCCAAGAACAGACCCTTGCGAGGCTGTTCTTCCCTGTATTGTTCATCATCATCAGCCCCAAGAGGCAATCCACCCACCACACACTGGAGTAGGGTATCACACCACAATGGTGGCCCGAACCAGTATAAACCTTGTGTCTCTCGTGCAGTTCTTTCAGTAGTTTAGATCTTTGTGAGACGGGGAGGTAGAGGGCGTGATCTCCGCGCGCACCCCAGAGTGTTCGAACCTTAAGGGTCTGCCGGAACCCGTGAATCCGACAGTGATGTAGAAGCCCTCCGTGATGACGGCCCTCTCCGGCGGAGCTCCGGAACAGGCCCCAAGATGGGATCTCGTGGATACAGAAAGTTGCGGCAGTGGAATTAGGTTTTTGGCTCCGTATCTATTTGTTTGGGGGTATGTAGGTATATATAGGAGGAAGAAGTACGTCGGTGGAGCTTCGGTGGGCCCACGAGGGTGGGGGCGCGCCTGGGGGTATAGGGCGCGCCCCCCTACCTCGTTCCCACCTCGAAGCTTCCTTGGCGTAGGGTCCAAGTCTCCTGGGTCATATTCGGGAAGAAAATCATGTTCCAGAAAGGTTTATTCCGTTTGGACTCCGTTTGATATTCCGTTTGTTCGAAACACTGAAATAGGCAAAAAACAGCAATTCTGGGCTGGGCCTCCGGTTAATAGGTTAGTCCCAAAAATAATATAAAAGTGGAAAATAAAGCCCAATATAGTCCAAAACAGTAGATAATATAGCATGGAGCAATCAAAAATTATAGATACGTTGGAGACGTATCAGGCATCCCCAAGCTTAATTCCTACTCGTCCTCGAGTAGGTAAATGATAAAAGAGAATTTTTGATGTGGAGTGCTACTTGGCATAATTTCAATGCAAATCTTCTTAATTGTGGTATGAATATTCAGATTAGGAAGATTCAAGACAAAAGTTCATATTGACATAGAGAATAATAATACTTCAAGCAAACCAACAAAGCAATTATGTTTTCTTAAAGTAACATGGCCAAAGAAAGTTCATCCCTACAAAATCATATAGTTTAGTCATGCTCCATTTTCGTCACACAAGAATGCTCTCATCATGCACAACCCCGATGACAAGCCAAGCAATTGTTTCATACCTTAATAATTTCAACTCATAAACTTTCACGCAATACATGAGCGTGAGCCATGGATATAGCACTATGGGTGGAATAGAATATAATGATGGGGGTTATGTGGAGAAGACAAAAAGGAGAAAGTCTCACATCAATGAGGCTCACTAGTACAAAAAGGGCCTATTGTCCCGGTTCGTAAGGGCCTTTTGTCCCGGTTCCTGAACCGGGACTAAAGGGTCCGTACTAAGGCCCTGTCCCTTTAGTCCCGGTTCAGTCCAGAACCGGGACAGATGGGCCTCCACGTGGCCTGTGCGCGGAGCCCAGACAGGAGGGCCTTTGGTCCCGGTTGGTGGCACCAACGGGGACCAATAGGCATCCACGCGTCAGCATTTCTGTGGCTGGGGTTTTTGTTTTTGTTTTTGAAAGGGGGGGTTTGGGGGTTTTCGGGGGTTAATTTAGGTGTTTCATATATTGTGTTAGCTAGCTATAATTAATAGAGAGAAGTGTACTCTCTTATGTCCGTGCTTGGTCGACGCTACATACTATACATACGTATAGAGAGGACTAGACATGCTAGCTAGCTAGTAAGCAAACGAAGGAAACAGAAGATCGTCATGAACATATATGCATACAGAGAGAAGTGATATCGACCACCTCTCCTTCTCCGAGAGATTGGTCAAACAACAAGTTCTCGTATATCTATCCGACACTACCGGCTACATATATACAATAATTATCTCTTACAAATATAATCTCCTAACATACGGACTCATGGTCCACATAGTATTCTCCGTCTTCAGCGATCACGTGGTCAAGAAAGAATGCTGCCAATTCCTCTTGAATTGCTCGCATGCGAGCTGGTGCTAGGAGTTCATCCCGCTTCCGAAACATCTAATTTGAAGAAGGGGGTCAATGCATATATATATGAATGAATGAAACTCAACACAAATGATGGTAATAAAATAAAATTGTGAATGTTGTTATTTACACACTTCATATTGTTCGTCAGAGTAGCCCCTCTCACAGGTCGTGTGGCGGATGGACTCGCAAACGTAGTATCCATAGAAATCATTCCCTTGTTCCTGCCACAATCACTTTACAAGAAATAGAGGTCAATCAAACTGATAAGCAAGAATGCCAAATGGTATTGATGAAACTAGCGCTTGAATCAATAGGAGATGCGCGGAACATGCTACTATAGTACTTACTTTCGGGTTTCTAAATTGCAGCTTCTTCGGGAGTCCCGGAGCTTTTTTGGTGAATTTTTTCCAAACCCTGCCAGACAAAGAAAACAATTACTTGATATATCAGGAAATGAACAAAGTTGCTGATATGGTGGATAATGATCGATTTAACTTACTTCTCGAGCATTTGAGTCATGTCCGCATAGTCCTGGGGATCTTTTCATCTTGAGTCTAAGACGGTTACTAGTCCCTGCTCAAGCTTAATCTCTAGGAGAATATAGTGGAAACTGCACACGCATGCATAACTCATCAATTACATTACTATAACCTTGACTAATATATAAGGGAAACCGAATATGCACAAAACAGTAACACTCACTTGAAGTTGTAAGGAAAGAGTATTATATCTTTGTTTTCATTTATTACCAACGATCGTAGCAAGTTGGCCTCGGTATCTGCGGCATGAAATTTAACCTGAGTTGCATCTATGATATTTGTGTTAATGAACCCAATATCATCGATTTGTCTTTTCTTCAATTCGACGATCTTCAATCTGCATAATATAGTGAGGATAACTATAAATACATGCAACGAAAGAGCTGAGCTATATGGAGAGACTTAATGACAAAAGTAGTACTACTTACAGACAGTAGCAGGTGACCGTTGCTTTATCGAGGGCCAATTGATTGAAAAACTAAAAGAACTCCTCAAATGGAACAGGCAACAGGTCAATTCCAATGAGGTCATGCTCCTTTTTAACTCTCACATACAAAGTACTCCTCCCCCCCCCCCCCGACTCTCTGCAGATTTTCAAGTACCAATCATGCAATCTTCGCATCATCGTTGATATAGATCTTTCATCTTTGACGAGAGGCTTCCCGTACTCGTATCTTTGTATCTGCACCTCCATGAAATCATAATGTACATCGTCGGGCCGGTAATCTCCAAGATTGCTATAACCGGGCACCATCCTCGGATCATTAGCGACGATGTCGCTAGGCACCTTGAGTGGGGGGCACGATTGCTTCGCTTGTTCGCCGAGCTGGGCAATTTGTTTCCCAGCTCGTCGTTCTTTCAGCCTTTGATCACTGACAGTACTTCCCGACCGCTCCGCTTCGGCAAATTCCTTTCCAATAATGCGCTCATAGTTTCCTTTCGGCGGAGACTTGGGTGGTTTTGTCAGGGCAGCCAGAGTGCGCTTCGCTTTCACCGGATCTACCTTCTCCTCCGGAGGTGGATGTTTCTTTGCTTTCACCCCTTCAAAGAAGTTCCTCACTTCTTCTCGCGCGATCTCGGCGTTCTCCTCCGGGGTCCTCTCATATGGTAACTTCTCTGGAGTTTTCAGAGAAGGACCGAATCTGTATGTCCTCCCGCCTCTAGCTGTACTGCTAGACGCCGGTAGAGCAGATGGAGCGGTTGTCTTCTTTACTTGCTTATGAGGCGGATGAGAAGTACTGCGACGCGCCGGAGCAGCCAGAGCGGCGGCAGGTCTCTTCCGCCCTTGCTGACGAGGCGGAGAAGGAGGAGGCTGGCTGCTCGGGCGCGCCGACGCAGGCGGAGAAGGAGGCGGAGTGCCGCCACGCGCCAGAGAAGGATCCGGCCGAGTGCCTTGATCGTCACTCGCCGTAGGAGGAGGCGGTGGAGGAGGTGGACTGCCCTAACTCGCCGGAGGAGGAGGAGGCGGCGGAGGCGTCCAGTTCGGAAGGTTGATGAGCTCCTTCCGCCATAGGCATGGGATCTTCAGAGCAGAACCCAGCCGAGTCTTCCCTTCACCGGTAGGGTGGTCAAGCTGGAGGTCCTCAAATCCCTCCGTTATTTCATCCACCATCATCCTAGCATATCCTTCTGGAATCGGCCGGTAGTGAAAAGTTGCGCCGGGTTCAGTAGGAAAAACAGAGCCAACAGCCGCCTTGACCTTCATATTAATCCATTGCATCATAAGGTGGCAATTTTGAGACTCCGTGATAGCATCCACGGGATAGCTGGCAGGAGCCGTCAAGACATGCTCCGGCTGATGCAGCTCGGTGGAAGCCACGCTGCTTCTCCGCTGAGATCACGGGGTAGCTTCGGGGGAAGCTTCGACAGTTCGTTTGCTGTGATTTGCTTCTCGTTCCTCTATCGCTTGTACCCTAGCATGCAGTGCCTGTAGTTGGGTCTACTCCACTTTCTTCCTCCTCTCGTGGCATTTGTAACCACCTACGTCCGGAAACCCAGCCTTCCACGGAATGGAGCTTGGCGTGCCTCGTGTCCGTCCAGGGTGCTCAGGATTCCTGAGGTCCATTGTGAGCTCGTCGTTCTCTCTGTATGGAACAAACGTCCCTTGTTGTGCTGCTTCGATATAGTGCTTAAGCCTCTTGACTGGTATTTCCATTTGCTCATCCGTCCAAATGCACTTCCCTGATACAGGGTCCAAGGTTCCGCCAGCCCCGAAGAACCAAGTCCGGCAACGGTCTGGCCAGTTAATTGTCTCTGGTTCGATCCCTTTATCAACCAGATCATTCTCAATCTTGGCCCACTTAGGTCGGGCTGTGAGGTAGCCACCTGACCCCGTGCGATGGTGATGCTTCTTCTTCGCAGCATTTTGCTTGTTTGTCGCCGACATCTTCTTACTCTTTTTCGATGTCTTGTGGGCCACAAATGCGGGCCAGTGATCTCTGATCTTCTCATATCTGCCCTTGAATTCTGGTGTCTCTTTATTTTCGACAAACTTATTCAGCTCTTTCTTCCACCTCCTGAATAGTTCTGCCATCCTCTTAAGAGCAAAAGACATGATTAATTGCTCTTTAACTGGCTTCTCCGGATCATCCTCTGGCGGTAGGGTGAAATTTGACTTCAGCTTAGTCCAAAGATCATTTTTCTGCATATCATTGACATAAGACACCTCAGGGTCTTCTGTAACTGGCTTTAACCATTGCTGGATGCTGATCGGGATCTTGTCCCTAACCAAAACCCCGCACTGAGCAACAAATGCGCTCTTTGTCCGGAGGGGTTCAATCGGTTGGCCGTCGGGCGCGATTGCTATGATCTCAAACTTTTCATCCGAGCTCAACTTTCTCTTCGGGCCTCGTCTCTTTACCGAAGTTGTGCTCGATCCGGAGGGCTAGAAAAAAGAACAAAGACTTAATTAATATGTGTACATACCAAAACAATGAATGCATCAATTAGCTAGTCAGCAAAATCTTGACTAATATATATACCTGGCCGGACTCGGTTCGGTCACCGGAGACGTCATCACGGTCTCCTTCTTGCACCGGCATTGTGTCACCGGAGCCGTCCTCACGGTCTCCTTCTTGCACCAGCATTAGGTCACCGAATCCATCATAATCATAGCCAGTTGCTTCCAGACCATCGGTGTCGTTGAGAAACAACGAGCAGACGGCATCACATCCTCGTGCGATTATGTCCCCCAACAACTCTTCTTGTACTTCGTCTCGGGCGGTGTCCATAGTTTCTACAAATATTTACAACATGGCAATTATTATTCAAACATGACAGATGGATATATTAGTGGCAAAGGTAGAACTAATATTAATTAGTGGCCTCGACGCTGCTTCTCTAGGGTTTGGGGTGGCCTCGACGCTGCTTCTCTAGGGTTTGGAGTGGCCTCGACAACGCTTCAAGGATAAAAAAAGAAGAGGAAGAAGAAAGAATAGAGGAGTTAGAACTCCTCTATTCTTTCTTCTCCTCTTTTTTTCTTCTTCTTCCTCTTTTTTTATCGGGAACGAGGGTCATCGAGGGTCGCCGAGTGGTAGAGGAAACCCTAAATAGCAAGTATCGTGGGTGTGAGATACATGTGGCCGTCGGTGTCGGACACTACATCCACGTCCCACAAGTGACGCGGGTCGACGCCTGCGTCACTTGTGGGACGTGGATGTACTGTTCGACACCGACGGTCACATGTATCTCACACCGACGATACTTGCTATTTAGGGTATATCAACCCCCCCCCCCTCGTGTTGAAGTTATCGGGAGGTGGTAAATATATCGACCCCCTCCCCTCGTCTTGAAGTTATCGGGAGGGGGTATATCGACCCCCCCCTCGTGTTGAAGTTATCGAGAGGGGGTATATCGACCCCCCCCCCTCGTGTTGAAGTTATCGGGAGGGGAATATCGATGATGACAGACCCGATAAAACATAAGAATACGAAGAAGAAAAAAAAGAGGAGAAGAAGAAAGGAATAGAGGAGAAGATCGAAGAAAAAAAAGAAAAAAAAAGAGGAGAACAAGAAAGGAATAGAGGAGAAGAAGAAAAAATTTCTATTTTTTCTTCTTCTCCTCTATTCCTTTCTTCTTCTCCTCTTCCTTTTCTTCCTCTCCTCTTCTTCTCCTCTTCCTTTTCTTCCTCTCCTCTTCTTCTCCTTTTTCCTCTTCTTATTTTCCTTTCTCCTCTCCTAAATATATAAAACTTTTCTAAAAATGAAACTAACCTAAAATGTACTAAATTAGAGAACATATATAGATAATCCTTTTCTAAATATTTAAATCTAACTTTTTCATATATGAACATATATACACAAAGAACATACAAACATATATACATTTTTATAAAAAAGCAAAATACAAACATATAGAACTAAATAAAACAGGGGGGCCGCACCAACGGAGGGGCAGGGCGACGGCGATGGGCGGGCCGGGGCGACAGCGACGGGCGGGGCGGGGCGATGGCGACGGGCGGGGCAGGGGTGACGGCGATGGGCGGGGAAGGGCGACGACGGTGGGCGGGCCGGGGGCGACTGCAGGGGCGGCGGGTGAGGGCATGGGCGACGGCGACGGCGCGGTCGGGGGCGACTACACGGGCGGCGGACGGCGTCGGGGCAGCCTGGCGGCGTCGATGAGTTCGGCGTCGTCGGGGGCAAATGATCAATAAGAAACTGAAATTTTCACAAGTCCTGGTTATATACCAAGAGCATTGGTCCCGGTTCATGGCACCAACCGGGACCAATGCCACCTTTAGTCCCGGTTGGTACCACCAACCGAGACCAAAGGCCTCTTTTCAGCAGCCCAAAGGGCGGGAAGCGGCGGCCTTTGGTCCCGGTTGGTGGCACCAACTGGGACTAAAGGGGGGCATTGGTCACAGTTTGTGCCACGAACCATGACCAATGCCCCCTTTAGTCCCGGTTGGTGCCACCAACCGGGACCAAAGGCCTGCGCCTGCCAAAGCCGCAGTGCGGTGGGATGTTTAGTCCCACCTCGCTAGCTGAGGAGTGGCCGCACCTGTTTATAAGCGCTGCCCCGCCCTCTCCATCGAACTCCTCAGAACTGCAGGCCTTTGGGCCTAATCTTATACCGTTATGCATGTGGGCCTGCTGGGCCTTCTGCGGGCCTGAATCTTGGCCCATGGATGGGCTTCTAGTCGTATTCAGGCCATGGTGGCCCAGTAGGTGGCAATTTTTTTACTATTTATTTTTTCATTTCTACTTAGAACTAAATACTTATAGTTTTTTAGTGATTTTTTTTTTCTTTTAGGTCACAAAAATTATAAACTTTCTGTTAGTGCCATTAGTTTTAAAATTTGAATAGTTTAAATTTGAATTTTTTAAAATTTGTGTGAATCACTAGTTTATGAATAACTTTACTATAAAAATTGATTTTTGAGTCATTCTTTTTCCTGCTATTTAATATTACTGTGTTTTATCATTATACTCAATTTGGTAATTTTAGTTAGTCATAACAAATATTATAGGCATTTTTTTCTTTTTTGCTATTTATTTTTTCATTTCTACTTAGAACAAAATACTTATAGTTTTTTAGTCATTTCTTTTTTCTTTTAGGTCATAAAAATTATAAACTTTCTGTTAGTGCCATTAGTTTTCAAATTTGAAGACACTTTTTTGTTTATTTTGCTTTTAGTGCCTATTTTTCCAGTTTTTTTGTTTTGTTTTCTGCATTATTTATTTTCTTTTGTTTTTTGCTTTATTTTTTAATTCTTTTTGCTTTTAGTTTTAGAAAAATTATAAACTTTCTGTTAGTGTCATTAGTTTTCAAATTTGAAAACACTTTTTTAGTTTTTTGTTTTCTTTGTTGCTTTATTTATTTTATTTTGGTTCTACTTACAACAATATACTTATTGTTGCTATTTTTATTTTTTTCAGTTTTTTGTTTTGTTTTCTGTATTATTTATTTTCTTTTGTTTTTTGTTTTATTTTTAATTCTTTTTTCTTTTAGGTCAGCAAAATTATAAACTTTCTGTTAGTGCCATTAGTTTTAGAAAAATTATAAACTTTCTGTTAGTGCCATTAGTTTTCAAATTTGAATAGTTAAATTTTGAATTCTTTGAAATTTGTGTGAATCACAAGTTTGTGATTAACTTTACTAAAAAAATGAACATAGATGCACCTATAGAGAAAATTCTACCTAAATTCATAGTTTTCAAATGAACTCTGAAAAAGTTGGCATAGCATACTCGTGTGTTACAAAGTTGGCATGGTATCATCATAACAGTTGCGGGAGAAAGTCTTCACTTTTTCTTCGCTTGTGTCATTTGCTTATTGCGCCGTAACCATGGATAATCTTCATCGTTTATCGGGATGCTTGGGTCAGCCTTGACATTGAAGGGAGGAATTTCATAAAAAATTTAATAATCTTCAGACATGTATGTCTTGCCCTCCACTCCCAGAATATCCCTTTTTTCCTGAAAGAACTATGTGGCGCTTTGGCTCATCGTATAATGTATTCGCTTCCTTATCTTTTCTTTTTCTCGGTTTGGTAGACATGTCCTTCACATAGATAACCTGTGCCACATCATTGGCTAGGACGAACGGTTCATCAGTGTACCCAAGATTTTTCAGATCCACTGTTGTCATTCCGTACTGTGGGTCTACCTGTACCCCGCCGCCTGACAGATTGACCCATTTGCACTTAAACAAAGGGACCTTAAAATCATGTCCGTAGTCAAGTTCCCATATGTCCACTATGTAACCATAATATGTGTCCTTCCCGCTCTCGGTTGCTGCATCAAAGCGGACACCACTGTTTTGGTTGGTGCTCTTTTGATCTTGGGCGATCGTGTAAAATGTATTCCTATTTATCTCGTATCCTTTGTAAGTCAATACAGTCAAAGATGGTCCCCTGGACAACAAGTACAGCTCATCACAAACAGTGTTGTCACCTCTGAGACGTATTTCCAACCAACTACTGAAAGTCCTGATGTGTTCACATGTAATCCAGTCGTCGCACTGCTCCGGGTGTTTGGAGCGCAGACTGTTCTTCTGTTCATCGACATACGGGGTCACCAAGGTAGAGTTCTGTAGAACTATGTAGTGTGCTTGAGACCAAGAATATCCGTCCCAGCATATTACTGAGTCACTTCCAAGAGTGCCTTTTCTAGTCAGTCTCCCCTCATACCGCGATTTAGGGAGACCTATCTTCTTAAGGCCAGGAATGAAGTCGACACAAAACCCGATAACATCCTCTATTTGATAGCCCATGGAGATGCTTCCTTCTGGCCTAGCGCGGTTACGAACATATTTCTTTAGGACTCCCATGAACCTCTCAAAGGGGAACATATTGTGTAGAAATATGGGCCCCAGGATGACAATCTCGTCGACTAGATGAACTAGGACGTGTGTCATGATATTGAAGAAGGATGGTGGGAACACCAGCTCGAAACTGACAAGACATTGCGCCACATCACTCCTTAGCCTTGGTACGATTTTTGGATCGATCACCTTCGGAGAGATTGCATTGAGGAATGCACATAGCTTCACAATGGCTAATCGGACGTTTTCCGGTAGAAGCCCCCTCAATGCAATCGGAAGCAGTTGCGTCATAATCACGTGGCAGTCAAGAGACTTTAGGTTCTGGAACTTTTTCTCTGGCATATTTATTATTCCCTTTATATTCGACGAGAAGCCAGTCATGACCTTCATACTGAGCAGGCATTCAAAGAAGATTTCTTTCTCTTCTTTCGTAAGAGCGTAGCTGGCAGGACCTCTATACTGCTTCCGAGGCATGCCGTCTTTTTCGTGCAAACGTTGCAGGTCCTCCCGTGCCTCAGGTGTATATTTTGTCTTCCTATACATGCCCAAGAAGCCTAGCAGGTTCACGCAAAGGTTCTTCGTCACGTGCATCACGTCGATTGAAGAGCGGACCTCTAGGTCTTTCCAGTAGGGTAGGTCCCAAAATATAGATTTCTTCTTCCACATGGGTGCGTGTCCCTCAGCGTCATTCAGAACAGCTAGTCCACCGGGACCCTTTCCAAAGATTACGTGTAAATCATTGACCATAGCAAGTACGTTATCACTGGTACGCATGGCGGGCTTCTTCCGGTGATCTGCCTCACCTTTGAAATGCTTGCCGTTCTTTCGACATTGATGGTTGGTCGGAAGAAATCGACGATGGCCCAGGTACACATTCTTCCTGCATTTGTCCAGGTATATACTTTCAGTGTCAACTAAACAGTGTGTGCGTGCGTGGTATCCTTTGTTTGTCTGTCCTAAAAGGTTATTGAGAGCGGGCCAATCGCTGATGGTCACGAACAGCAACGCCTTCAGGTTAAATTCCTCCTGTCTGTGCTCATCCCACATACGTACACCATTTCCATTCCACAGCTGTAAAAGTTCTTCAACTAATGGCCTTAGGCACACATCAATGTTGTTGTCGGGTTGCTTAGGGCCTTGGATGAGAACTGGCATCATAATGAACTTCCGCTTCATGCACATCCAAGGAGGAAGGTTATACATACATAGAGTCACGGGCCAGGTGCTGTGATTGCTGCTCTGCTCCCCGAAAGGATTAATGCCATCCGCGCTTAAAGCAAACCATACATTCCTTGGGTCCTTTGCAAACTCATCCCATTACTTTCTCTCGAGTTTTCTCCACTGCGACCCGTCAGCGGGTGCTCTCAACTTCCCGTCTTTCTTCCGGTCCTCACTGTGCCATCGCATCAACTTGGCATGCTCTTCGTTTCTGAACAGACGTTTCAACCGTGGTATTATAGGAGCATACCACATCACCTTCGCAGGAACTCTCTTCCTGGGGGGCTCGCCGTCAACATCACCAGGGTCATCTCGTCTGATCTTATACCGCAATGCACCGCATACCGGGCATGCGTTCAGATCCTTGTATGCACCGCGGTAGAGGATGCAGTCATTAGGGCATGCATGTATCTTCTCCACCTCCAATCCTAGAGGGCATACGAACTTCTTTGCTACGTATGTAATTTCGGGCAATTCGTTATCCTTTGGAAGCTTCTTCTTCAATATTTTCAGTAGCTTGTCAAATCCTTTGTCAGCCACAACATTATCTGCCTTCCACTGCAGCAATTCCAGTACGGTACCGAGCTTTGTGTTGCCATCTTCGCAATTGGGTTACAACCCTTTTTTGTGATCCTCTAACATGCGATCGAACTTCAGCTTCTCCTTTTGACTTTCGCAATGCGTCCTTGCATCGACAATGACCCGGCGGAGATCATCATCATCGGGCACATCGTCTGGTTCCTCTTGATCTTCAGCAGCTTCACCCGTTGCAACATCATTGGGCACATCGTCTGGTTCCTCTTGATCTTCAGCAATTTCACCCGTTGCAACATCATTGGGCACATCGTCTGGTTCCTCTTGATCTTCACCAGCTCCCCCCGTTGCAGCATCACCGTATTCAGGGGGCACATAGTTGTCATCGTACTCTTCTTCTTCACCATCTTCCATCATAACCCCTATTTCTCCGTGCCTCGTCCAAACATTATAGTGTGGCATGAAACCCTTGTAAAGCAGGTGGGAGTGAAGGATTTTCCGGTTAGAGTAAGACCTCGTATTCCCACATTCAGTGCATGGACAACACATAGAACCATTCTGCTTGTTTGCCTCAGCTGCATCGAGAAACTCATGCACGCCCTTAATGTACTCGGAGGTGTGACTGTCACCGTACATCCATTACCGGTTCATCCGCGTGCATTATATATAATTAAGTGTCCAAATTAATAGAAGTTCATCATCACATTAAAACCAAAGTACATACATAGTTCTCATCTAACAACATATAGCTCTCTAGAGCATCTAATTAATTAAACCATACATTGAAACTATGTAAAACATTTCAATGCGAAAACAAATGTGATCATAATCGCAACCAAGGTAACAATTGATCCAACGGCATAATGATACCAAGCCTTGGTATGAATGGCATATTTTCTAATCTTTCTAATCTTCAAGCGCATTGCATCCATCTTGATCTTGTGATCATCGACGACATCCGCAACATGCAACTCCAATATCACCTTCTCCTCCTCAATTTTTTTTATTTTTTCCTTCAACAAATTGTTTTCTTCTTCAACTAAATTTAACCTCTCGACAATAGAGTCGGTTGGAATTTCCGATTCACATACATCCTACAGAAATAAAATCTATGTCACGTTGGTCGGCATAATTTTCATGAACAATAAATGAACCAATAGTTATAAAGATAATATATATACCACATCCGAATCATAGACAGGACGAGGGCCGATGGGGGGGATAGCAAAACCATCGCACTATATAAGATGCAATAATAAAAGTAAGAAAATAATACAAGTATCTATGTAAACATACAAGTAAGAATATTTTTCCTTTCAGAAAGAAGATAAGAACAAGAGGCTCACCACGGTGGTGCCGGCGATGAGCTCGGCGCGGGTGATCGACGGTGGTGAAGACGGGGACGGGGCGTGACGGACCGCTGAACCTAGACAAATACTGAGGAAAATGGAGCTTGGAGGTCGAGCTTGGAGAGGAGAAAGCTTAAGTAGTGTGGCTCGGGCATTCCATCGAACACCTTGTGTGCATAGGAGGTAAGCTAGAGCACCACCAAGCCCTCTCCCCCCCCCCCCCGGCCAGGAAAAAAACAGAGCAGTGTGCCCTGCTCTTACGCGAGGGGGTATATATAGGCACCTCATTGGTCCCGGTTGGTGGCATGAACCGGGACTAAAGGGGAGCCTTTGGTCCCGGTTCAAGCCACCAACCGGGACCAATGGTGGTGGGCCAGGCATGAGGCCCATTGGTCCCGGTTCGTCCCACCAACCGGGACCAAAAGGTCCAGATGAACCAGGACCAATGGCCAACGTGGCCCGGCCGGCCCCCTGGGCTCACGAACCGGGTCCAATGCCCCCATTGGTCCCAGTTCTGGACTGAACCGGGACTAATGGGCTGACCCGGCCTTGATCGTTGCCCCCTTTTCTACTAGTGGCTAATCAATGTGCTATGGAGATGCCCATCGATTGATGTTAATGCAAGGAGTAGGGATTGCCATGCAACGGATGCACTAGAGCTATAAATGTATGAAAGCTCAACAAAAGAAACTAAGTGGGTGTGCATCCAATTTCCTTGCTCACGAAGACCTAGGGCACTTGAGGAGGCCCATTGTTGGAATATACAAGCCAAGTTCTATAATGAAAATTCCCACTAGTATATGAAAGTGATAACTCAAGAGACTCTCTATATGAAGAACATGGTGCTACTTTGAAGCACAAGTGTGGAAAAAAGGATAGTAGCATTGCCCCTTTTTATTTATTTTCTTTTTTTGGGGCCTTCTTTTTTTTTCTTTGGCCTTTCTCTTTTTTTGGGACAATGCTCTACTGGATGATGATCATCACACTTCTAGTTATTTACAACTCAATGATTATAACTCGATACTAAAATAAAGTATGACTCTATATGGATGCCTCCGGCGGTGTACCAGGATATGCAATGAATCAAGAGTGACAAGTATGAAAAAATTATGAACGGTGGCTTTGCCACAAATACTATGTCAACTACATGATCATGCTAAGCAATATGACAATGATGAATGTGTCATGATAAACTGGATGGTGGAAAGTTGCATGGCAATATATCTCGGAATGGCTATGGAAATGGCTATGGCAATATATCTCGGTGGCTGTTTTGAGGAAGATATAAGGAGGTTTATGTGTGAAAGAGCGTATCATATCACGGGGTTTGGATGCACCGGCGAAGTTTGCACCAACTCTCGACGTGAGAAAGGGCAATGCATGGTACCGTAGAGGCTAGCAATGATGGAAGGGTGAGAGTGCGTATAATCCATGGACTCAACATTAGTCATAAAGAACTCATATACTTATTGCAAAAATCTACAAGCCATCAAAAACCAAAGTATTACGCGCATGCTCCTAGGGGGATAGATTGGTAGGAAAAGACCATCGCTCGTCCCCGGCCGCCACTCATAAGGAGGACAATTAAATAACACCTCATGTTTCAAATTTGTTGCATAACGTTTACCATACGTGCATGCTACGGGACTTGCAAACTTTAACTCAAGCACTTCTCAAATTCACAATTACTCTACTAGCATGACTTTGATATTACTATCTCCATATCTCAAAACAATTATCAAGCATCCAACTTTTCTTAGTATTCAACACACTCAAAAGAAAGTTTCACAAATCTTGAATACCAAGCATGTTACTATTAAGAAAATTACCATGCTATTAAGACTCTCAAAATAATTTAAGTGAAGCATGAGAGATCAATAGTTTCTTTAAAACAAATCCACCACCGTGCTCTAAAAGATCTAAGTGAAGCACATAGAGCAAAATTATAACGCTCAAAAGATATAAGTGAAGCACATAGAGCAAAACTACTTAGCTCAAAAGATATAAGTGAAGCACATAGAGTATTCTATCAAATTCTAATTCATGTATGGATCTCTCAAAAGGCGTGTACAGCAAGGATGATTGTGGCACACTAACAACCAAAGACACAAATAATACAAGACGCTCCAAGCAAAACACATATCATGTTGGTGAATAAAAATATAGCTCCAAGTAAATTACCGATGGAAGTGGACGAAAGAGGGGATGCCTTCCGAGGCATCCCCAAGCTTTGACTTTTTGGTGTACTTGGATTATCTTGGGGTGCCAAGGGCATCCCCAAGCTTAGGCTCTTTCCACTCCTTGTTCCATAATATATCACAATAATTCACCCAAGACTTGAAAACTTCACAACACAAAACTCAATAGAAATCTCGTGAGCTCCGTTAGAGAAAGAAAACAAAAGACCACTTCAAGTTACTGTAATGAACTCATTATTTATTTATATTGGTGTTAAACCTAATGTATTCCAACTTCCCTATGGATTATAAACTATTTTACTAACCATAGATTCATCAAAATAAGCAAACAACACACGAAAAACAGAATCTGTCAAAAACAGAACAGTCTGTAGTAATCTGTAATTAACGCAAACTTCTGGAACTCCATAATATCTACCTAAATTGTAAGACCTAGAAAATTTGTTTATTGATCAGCAGCAATTGGAATCAGTATTTTATCACGTTCTGGTGATTTTTAACAATTCGGCCACTAAACACAAAGTTTCTAGAAATTACAGCAAGATCAAATAACTATCATCCAAGAAGATCCAATAGGTCTAACTTGGCACAAACACTAATTAAAACACAAAACCACATCCAAACAGAAGGTAGATGGGTTATTTATTCCCTAACAGAAGAAAAACACAAAAAACTAAAAATAAAATTGGGTTGCCTCCCAACAAGCGCTATCGTTTAACGCCCCTAGCTAGGCATAAAAGCAAGGATAGATCTAGGTATTGCCATCTCTGGTAGGCAATCCATAAGTGGCTCTCATGATAGTTTCATATGAGAATTTTATTTTATTTCTTGGAAAGTGTTCCATGCCCTTTTTTTAATGGAAATTGAAATCTAATATTCCCTTCCTTCATATCAATAATCGCACCAACCGTTCTAAGGAAAGGTCTACCAAGAATGATAGGGCAAGAAGGATTGCAATCTATATCAAGAACAATGAAATCTATGGGCACATAATTCCTATTTGCAACAATAGAACATCATTAATCCTTCCCATAGGTTTCTTAATAGTAGAATCCGCAAGATGCAAGTTTAGAGAGCAATCATCAAAATCGCGGAAATCTAGCAAATCACATAAAGTTTTGGGGATAGTGGAGACACTAGCACCCAAATCACACAAAGCATAAAACTCATGATCTTTAATTTTAATTTTAATAGTTGGTTATCACTCATCATAAAGTTTTCTAGGGATAGAAACTTTCAACTCAAGTTTTTCTTCATAAGATTGCATCAAGGCATCAACAATATGTTCGGTGAAGGCTTTCTTTTGACTATAAGCATGTGGAGAATTTAGCACGGATTGCAACAAGGAAATACAATCAATTAAAGAGCAACTTTCATAATTAAATTTCTTGAAATCCAATATAGTGGGTTTAGCAACATCTAGATTTTTATTTCTTTCAATCCCACTTTCATCAATTTCATCATAAAGATCTAAATACTCCGAATTTTTAGAACGCCTTCTAGGTAAAGGAAGATCATATTCAGTTTCATCAAGATTCATATTGCAAAACAAAGATTTGATAGGAGACACATCAATAACTTTTAGATCTTCATCTTGATTTTCATAGGAATTGGAAGAACGTGCTTTAATAAAGGCATCTTTGGAAGCACGCATCCTAGCGGTTCCTTCCTTGCACTCATCAATGGAAATTCTCATGGCTTTGAGAGACTCATTGATATCATGCTTAGGAGGAATAGATCTAAGCTTTAAAGAATCAACCTCAAGAGAAATTCTATCAATGTTCCTAGCCAAATCATCAACTTTAAGCAATTTCTCTTCAAGCAAAGCATTAAAATTCTTTTGTGAATTCATAAACTCTTTAACACTATTCTCAAATTCAGAGGGCATCTTATTATAATTTCCATAAGAGTTGTTGTAGGAATTCCCATAATTATTAGAAGGATTACTAGGATATGGCCTAGGATTAAAATTCCCTCTATAAGCGTTGTTACCAAAATTATTCCTACCAACAAAATTCACATCCATAGATTCATTGTTATTCTCAATCAAAGTAGACAAAGGCATATCATTAGGATCAGAAGGAACACTCCTAGTAGCAAATAATTTCATAAGTTCATCCATCTTTCCACTCAAAACATTGATTTCTTCTATCACATGCACTTTTTTATTAGAATATCTTTCAGTATGCCATTGAGAATAATTAACCATAATATTATCTATGAGTTTAGTAGCATCTCCTAAAGTGATTTCCATAAAAGTGCCTCCCGCGGCCGAATCTAAAAGATTTCTAGAAGCAAAATTCAATCCGGCATAAAAATTTTGTATAATCATCCACAAATTCAAACCATGAGTAGGGAAATTACGTATCATTAATTTCATTCTCTCCCAAGCTTGTGCAACATGTTCATGATCAAGTTGCTTAAAGTTCATAATATCGTTTCTAAGAGAGATGATCTTAGCGGGATGGAAATACTTAGAGATAAAAGCATCTTTGCACTTGTTCCAAGAATCAATACTATTTTTAGGCAAAGATGAAAACCAAGCTTTAGCACGATCTCTAAGCGAAAAAGGAAATAGCTTCAATTTAACGACATCATTATCGACATCTTTTTTCTTTTGCATATCACATAAATCAACGAAGCTATTCAGATGAGTAGCGGCATCTTCACTGGGAAGGCCGGCGAACTGATCTTTCATAACAAGATTCAACAAAGCAGTATTGATTTCACACGATTCAGTATTGGCAAGAGGAGAAATCGGAGTGCTAAGGAAATCATTATTATTGGTATTGGTGAAGTCACACAATTTGGTAGTATCTTGAGCCATCGCGACAAACAAGCAATCCAACACACGGGCAAACAAAAAGGCAAGCGAGAAAAAGGCAAACGGAGAAAGAGAAGGAGAAGGAGTTTGAGAAAGAGAGGGCGAATAAAACGGCAAGGGTGAAGTGGGGGAGAGGAAAACGAGAGGCAAATGGCAACTAATGTAATGCGAGAGATAGGGATTGTGATGGGTACTTGGTATGTTGACTTTTTGCGTAGACTCCCCAGCAACGGCGCCAGAAATTCTTCTTGCTACCTCTTGAGCTTGCGTTGGATTTCCCCGAAGAGGAAAGGATGATGCAGTAGAGTAGCGTAAGTATTTCCCTCAGTTTTTGAGAACCAAGGTATCAATCCAGTAGGAGGCCACGCTCAAGTCCCTCGTACCTGCACAAAACGATAGCTACTCTCAACCAACACGATTAGGGGTTGTCAATCCCTTCACGGTCACTTACGAGAGTGAGATCTGATAGATATAATATTTCTGGTATTTTTGGTATAGAGATGCAAAGTGAGAAGTAAAAGGCAAAGTAAAAAAAGCAAAGCAATATTAAAGTGATGGAGATTGATATGATGAGAATAGACCCGGGGGCCGTAGGTTTCACTAGTGGCTTCTCTCAAGAGCATAACTATTCTACGATGGGTGAACAAATTACTGTTGAGCAATTGACAGAATTGAGCATAGTTATGAGAATATCTAGGCATGATCATGTATATAGGCATCACGTCCGTGACAAGTAGACCGAAATGATTCTGCATCTACTACTATTACTCCACTCATTGACCGCTATCCAGCATGCATCTAGAGTATTAAGTTAAAAACAGAGTAACGCTTTAAGCAAGATGACATGATGTAGAGAGATAAATTCATGCAATATGAAATAAACCCCATCTTGTTATCCTCGATGGCAACGATGCAATACGTGCCTTGCTGCCCCTTCTTTCACTGGGAAAGGACACCGCAAGATCAAAACCAAAGCTAAGCACTTCTCACATGGCAAGAAAAACCAATCTAGTAGGCCAAACCAAACTGATAATTCGAAGAGACTTGCAAAGATAATCAATCATACATAAAAGAATTCAGAGAAGATTCAAATATTATTCATAGATAGACTTGATCATAAACCCACAATTCATCCGTCTCAACAAACACACCACAAAAAAGAAGAAGATTACATCGAATAGATCTCCACAAGAGAGGGGGAGAACTTTGTATTGAGATCCAAAAAGAGAGAAGAAGCCATCTAGCTAATAACTATGGACCCGAAGGTCTGAGGTAAACTACTCACACTTCATCGGAGAGGCTATGGTGATGTAGAAGCCCTCCGTGATGACGGCCCTCTCCGGCGGAGCTCCGGAACAGGCCCCAAGATGGGATCTCGTGGATACAGAAAGTTGCGGCGGTGGAATTAGGTTTTTGACTCCGTATCTGTTCGTTTGGGGGTACGTAGGTATATATAGGAGGAAGAAGTACGTCGGTGGAGCTTTGGTGGGCCCACGAGGGTGGGGACGCGCCTGGGGGTATAGGGCGCGCCCCCTACCTCGTGCCCACCTCGAAACTTCCTTGGCATAGGGTCCAAGTCTCCTGGGTCATATTCGGGAAGAAAATCACATTCCAAAAAGGTTTATTCCGTTTGGACTCCGTTTGATATTCCGTTTCTTCGAAACACTGAAATAGGCAAAAAACAGCAATTCTGGGTTGGGCCTCCGGTTAATAGGTTAGTCCCAAAAATAATATAAAAGTGGAAAATAAAGCCCAATATAGTCCAAAACAGTAGATAATATAGCATGGGGCAATCCAAAATTATAGATATGTTGGAGACGTATCATGAACCAATTGCTCGGCTTGTCATCGGGGTTATGCATGAGGGGAGCATTCTGTGTGACAAAAATGAAGCATGGCCAAACTATATGATTTTGTAGGGATAAGCTTTCTTTGGCTATGTTATTTTGATAAGACATAATTGCTTGGTTAGTATGCTTGAAGTATTACTATTTTTATGTCAATATTAAACTTTTATCTTGAATCCTTTGGATCTGAACATTCATGCCACAATAAAGAGAATTATATTGCAAATTATGTTAGGGAGCATTCCACATGAAAATTTCTGTTTTTATCATTTACCTACTCAAGGACGAGCAGGTATTAAGCTTGGGGATGCTTGATACGTCTCCAACGTATCTATAATTTTTGATTGTTCCATGCTATTATATTATCTGTTTTGGATGTTTAATGGGCTTTAATATACTTTTTTATATTATTTTTGGTACTAACCTATTAATCGAAAGCCCGGTGCAAATTGTTGTTTTTTTGCCTATTTCAGTGTTTCGCGGAAAAGGAATATCAAACGGAATCCAAACGGAATGAAACCTTCGCGGGGATCTTTTTTGGAGCAAACATGATCCACGAGACTTGGAGTGGACATCAAGGAAGCAGCGATTTCCTCTACATCATGTCATCTTGCCTAAAGCGTTACTCCATTCTTATGAACTTAATACTCTAGATGCATGCTGGATAGCGGTCGATGTGTGGAGTAATAGTAGTAGATGCAAAATCATTTCGGTCTACTTGTCACGGACGTGATGCCTATATTCATGATCATTGCCTTAGATATCATCATAACTATGCGCTTTTCTATCAATTGCTCGGCAGTAATTTGTTCACCCACCGTAATACATGCTATCTTGAGAGAAGCCACTAGTGAAACCTATGGCCCCGGGTCTACTTTACATCATATGAGTTTCCAATCTACAATTCTAGTTTACTATTTATTTTGCAATCTTTATTTTTCCAATCTATATCACAAAAATACCAAAAATATTTATCTTATTATCTCTATCAGATCTCACTTTCGTAAGTGACCGTGAAGGGATTGACAACCCCTTTATCGCGTTGGTTGCGAGGTTCTTGTCTGTTTGTGAAGGTACTAGGGGATTTGTGTGTAGTCTCCTACTGGATTGATACCTTGGTTCTCAAAAACTGAGGGAAATACTTACGCTACTTTGCTACATCACCCTTTCCTCTTCAAGGTAAAACCAACGCATGTTCAAGAGGTAGCAATGCTATAATTGTATTAACCGGAAACTTAGTACATGTGTGGATACATAGACAAACAGAGTGTCCCTAGTATGCCTCTACTAGACTAGCTCGTTAATCAAAGATGGTTAAGTTTCCTGACGATAGACATGTGTTGTCATTTGATGAACGGGATCACATCATTAGAGAATGATGTGATGGACAAGACCCATCCATTAGTTTAGCATAATGATCGTTTAGTTTTATTGCTATTTCTTTCTTCATGACTTATACATGTTCCTCTGACTATGAAATTATGCAACTCCCAAATACCGGAGGAACACCTTGTGTGCTATCAAACGTCACAACGTAAATGGGTGATTATAAAGATGCTCTACAGGTGTCTCCTATGGTGTTTATTGAGTTGGCATAGATCAAGGTTAGGATCTGTCACTCCGTGTATCGGAGAGGTATCTCTGGGCCCTCTCGGTAATGCACATCACTATGAGCCTTGCAAGCAATGTGACTAATGAGTTAGTTATGGCATGATGCATTACGGAACGAGTAAAGAGTCTTGCCAGTAACGAGATTGAACTAGGTATGATGATACCGACAATCGAATCTCGGGCAAGTAACATACCGATGACAAAGGGAACAACGTATGTTGTTATGCGGTTTAACTGATAAAGATCTTCATAGAATATGTAGGAGCCAATATGAGCATCCAGGTTCCGCTATTGGTTATTGACCGGAGATGTGTCTCGATCATGTATACATAGTTCTCGAACCCGTAGGGTCCACACGCTTAACGTTTGATGACGATATGTATTGTGAGTTATGTGATTTGATGTACCCGAAGGTTGTTCGGAATCCTGGATGTGATCAAGGACATGACAAGGAGTCTCGAAATGGTCGAGATATGAAGATTTATATATTGGAAGGTTATGTTTGGATGCCGGAAAGGTTTCGGATAGGTTTGGGCATTTTCTGGAGTACCGGGGGAGTTACTGGAACCCCCGGGAGGGTTAATGGGCCTTCATGGGCTTTAGTGGAAGAGAGAGGAGGCGGCCAAGAGGAGGGGCGCGCCCCCAAGCACAATCCGAATTGGGGAGGGAGGCCGCCCCCCTTTCCTTCTTCTCCTCTTCCCTTCCTTCCCCCTCCTAGTTGGACTAGGAAAGGGGGGAACCGAATGTAATTTGTATTATGAATTATGTGATTTGATGACCGAAGCTTGTTCAGAGTCCCGGATGAGATCACGGACATGACGAGGAGTCTCGAAATGGTCGATAGGTAAATATTGATATATTGGAAGGTTGCATTCGGACACCGGAATGGTTTCAGGAAGTTTCGAATAAGTTTCGGAGTACCGGGTGTTACCGAAACCCCCCGGGAAGTTAATGGGCCTTCATGGGCCTTAGTGGAAAGGAGAGGAGGGCTGCAATGGAGCCCCCCACCCCATAGCCAGTCTGAATTGGACTAGGAGGGGGCGGCGCCCCTCCTCTTTCATTCTCCCCTCTTCCTCCTTCCCTCTCTCTCCCTCTTGGAAAAAGAAGGGGACTCCCCTATGGCGTGCGCCCCTCCTAGGCCGGCCTCCTCTCCCCCTCCTTTATATACGTGGGCAAGGGGCACCCCAAAGCACAACAAACAATCTCTTAGCCGTGTGCGTGCCCCCCCCCCCTCCACGGTTCAACACCTCGGCCATATCGTCGTAGTGCTTAGGTGAAGCCCTGCGCCGGTAACTTCATCATCACCATTGCCATGTCGTTGTTCTGACGGAACTCTCCCTCGTCCTCAACTGGATCAAGAGCTCGAGGGACGTCATCGTGCTGAACGTGTGCTGAACAGGGAGGTGCCGTATGTTTGGCACTTGGATCGGTTGGATCGTGAAGACGTTCGACTACATCAACTGTGTTACTAAACGCTTCCGCTTTCAGTCTACGAGGGTACGTGGACACACTCTCACCCCTCCTTGCTATGCATCTCCTAGATAGATCTTGCGTGATCGTAGAATTTTTTTTGAAATACTGTGTTCCCCAACATGAAATCCTCTCATAAACGATGTAACTTTGATTGGGAATGAATAAATGAGCCAAATGGCTTACCTTGCAAAACAGAAAGACATGTCTACATGAAAGATGAAAATTGCGCCAAAGAATGTGCCTTCCTATTTAGCCTTCACCGCCCGTGGTCGAAAATGACTAACTGGAATGAAGCTTTCGTCCCGACAATCTCCTTCAAGATAGATACATAACTAGTGATCCTATTTCAAGAGTTCAAGTGATTAATCACCTCAAGGCAGTCTAATATAATAAGAACCTATGATGCATGAAGATCAATAAGAAAAGAGAGATCTTCGACCACAGCTGCTTCCAAAATAGCAAGGGTAATCATACCTTCCAGCATCATGGCCGATCCCCCTTGGTGTTTCTCATCACAACATACAACTGTTGTTGCACCTCCTTGCCCATGCTTAGCTAGCCCACCACCAACATGTATCTTGAGCATTCCCAGATCCGTAGGAGTCCAATTGCAGTCATCATCGCACTAGAAGCCAATCTCGGTGTATTAACACTGCCACCCAACGGTTTTGAATCTGCCTCGGATATGTCAGCCATTAACCGATCATAAAAGAATGAGTTGACAAGGGATATTGAAATTCATATTCCTGAATCGCTCATATCCTTGCCCTCCAAATGTCCCAAAGAATTGCCATTTTGCTTTAGTATACTTGTCATGGTCTAATTTGTTGCTCAACTCGAATAGCCACAACTTGCATCTTGTGTTTCATCGATCCTAATTGACACATAAAGTTCCTGATCCGAGATAGCCCAAACACATTCATATTGCACTCTTAAAGAGAATGTCCTAAGTCTACCGCCGCCCAGGAAGTGCAAGATGTCATCTCTGCAATAACCCAAGGTAGCTAGTGCCCTAATTAGAAACTGATTGTAGTTTTTGTCACCATTGCATCATAAGCATTGCGTAAGCATCATGTGGCATTTCACTAAATATTAATTTGGGTATTTTATTAAACCTCGAGCTCTATTATATTTCTTCTTTATTAAATGGTGAATGAGTAAAACTCTCCTTCCTTTTGGTATTCTATCCCAAGACTCATCTCCACAGTTTGCATCTGGTCTTTATGTGATATTTGGGATCTACCCAAATTATTTTATAATATTGGCCCTCTGTTATCACTCACTCGCAGTTCAAACCAATTTATTCAATTAAATGGATTTGTTTTCTATACCTACTAATAAAGCAAGGTGCGTTTCTCCGATTTTTTCATCCGTTCATCGCCAAAAAAATATTTTTTTGTATATCCGAGATGGTACTAAACTTTCTATGTCCGTCTATTAACAAAAGGAAAAACAACTTGTGAAGAATTTCGTACATGGGCCGCGCGCACTATAGCCCGTAAAATCAACCTATTTATTCCTGCCAATGTAGCAACAAAAAATCCTATTTCCCGCACAACGCGGTAAATATTTCGGGTACGCACAAGGCGCCCAAAACTCAGCGGCCCATTTATGCTTGTGTTTTGTTTTCCACTTTTCTTTTTCTGTTTCATTCTCTTTTTGTTTCCTATTTCTATTTTATTTTTCCCATTCTAAGTCTATTTGTTTACTTTTTTCTGAAATTCAAAATTTTCAAAAAAAATAATTTCATTTTTATTCAAAAATTCATAAAAAGTTAAGAATTGCATAATGTGTTCCTATTCTAAAAAAATGTTTGGATTTTTTTTGGTGTGCCAATTTTTTTTCAAAATTCTAAAAATATTCCCATTTTTTTAAAATGATTGTATTTTTAAAAAAATTAATATTTCGTAAAATGCATTTTAAAAATGTTCCAAATTCGAAAAATATTTTTGTTTTCGTGAAATGTTCAAAAATTGAAAATAATGTGTGCATTAAAGAAAAAAATTACTAAAACTCTTCTGAATCTTCAAAACATGTTCCTATTTTTAAAAATTGTTCACAACTTAAAAATGTTTGTAGGTTTTATAAAAGGTTCATGTTTTTAAGAAATGTTTGTGAATTTCAGGAAATGTTCCATTGAAATTTTTATTCTTGCTTTGTCTAAAAATCTATGGAATTTTCAAAAAACAATTGTTCATAAATTGGAAAATGTTCACGTTGCCAAGTATATTTTACAGTACATAGTTATCAGTTTTTGAAAAGTTCAAAAAAATAAATAAAAATGTTTCGGCCATTGGTTAACAGGACGCGTTTGTTTGAGTGGCTAGAGACGTGTGGTCTGGTCTTTGAGGTCGTGAGTTCGATCACTCCCATACTGGGCCTGCTCTGCATCCGGCACATCGAGCTAACTCGGCTTGTTCAAAATAAAGGACACCATAAATTATTGACTTCCATGTGCCAATAAAAGAGAATATGCCGGTAATTATAATTGAAAGAAATTGTGGGCACGTTGTAACACCCTTGATGCGACTATATCTCCCACGTGTCGAGGCACGACTTAGAGGCATAATCGCATTGAAGGCAAAGTCGCAAGTGAGGTAATCTTCACACAACCCATGTAATACAATAGGGGAAAAAGTAACATAGTTGGCTTACAATCGCCACTTCACACAATTACATGAATAAAGCATTACATCAATCAAATACACTCAGGGTCCGACTACGGAACCAAAATAAAAGAAGAACCCCAGATGCAACAAAGGCCCCCGATCGACCCCAACTGGGCTCCACTACTGATCAACTAGAACGAAACAACACAAATGAACAAGGTCTTCAATGAGCTCCTCCTGAGCTGGGTTGCGTCATCTGCACGGTAACCTCGGCACCTGCAAGCTGGTTTTGGAAGTAATCTGTGAGCCACAGGGACTCAGCAATCTCGCACCCTCGCGATCAAGACTATTTAAGCTTATGGGTAAGGTAAAGGTATGAGGTGGAGCTGCAGCAAGCGACTAGCATATATGGTCGCTAACATACGCAAATGAGAGCGAGAAGAGAAGGCAAAGCACGGTCGACAAAATATGATCAAGAAGTGATCCTGGACTACCTACGTCAAGCATAACTCCAACAACCGTGTTCACTTCCAGGACTCCGTCGGAAAGAGACCATCACGGTTACACACGCGGTTGATTCATTTTAATTAAGGTCAACTTCAGGTTTTCTACAACCGGACATTATCAAATTCCCATCTGCCTATAACCGCGGGCACGGCTTTCGAAAGATCAATCCCTGCAGGGGTGTCTCAACTTAGCCCATAACAAGCTCTCACGGTCAACGAAGGAATAGACCTCCACCCGAGACATTCCGATCTGGCTCGGTATCCCAGTACAACAAGACATTTTGATAGGGTAAAACTGAACCAGCAACACCGCCCGAATGTGCCGACAAATCCCGATAGGAGCTGCACATATCTCTTTCTCAGGGCACACTCAGATTGTCCAAACTTCCGGTAGGCCAGCCCAGAGTTGCCCCTGGTAGCCACCGGCGGCTGACGTTTCGGACCAACACTCAGAGGAGCACTGGCCCGGGGGGGTAAAAATAATGATGACCCTTGAGTCTGCAGAACCCAAGGGAAAGAAAAGGCTAGGTGGCAAATGGTAAAACCAATGTTGGGCATTGCTGGAGAAGCTTTACTTAAGGCGAACTGTCAAGGGGTTCCCATTATAGCCCAACCGCGTAAGGGACGCAAAATCCGGGAACATAACACCGATATGACGGAAACTAGGGCGGCAAGAGTGGAACAAAACACCAGGCATAAGGCCGAGCCTTCCACCCTTTACCAAGTATATAGATGCATTAATTAAATAAGATATATAGTGATATCCCAACAAGTAAATAAATGTTCCAATAAGGAACGATCTCCATGTTCCAACAAGGAACAAACTTCAATCTTCACCTGCAACTAACAACGCTATAAGAGGGGCTGAGCAAAGCGGTAACATAGCCAATCAACGGTTTGCTAGGACATAGGAGGGTTAGGGGCTGAACATGGCAATTTGGGAGGCTGACAAGCAAGTGGTAGGCATCGTAGCAATGGCATAGCAAAAGAGCGAGCAAACTAGCATAGCAAAGATAGTAGTGATTTCGAGGGTATGATCATCTTGCCTGAAATCCCGCAAGGAAGAAGAACGAGTCCATGAAGAAGACAAACGGACGTAGTCGAACGAATCCTCACAACACGACGTTATCGGAACCAACCCGAAGAAGCAATCACCGGAAAAGAAGCACACAGCATAGTAAACAACCACGACATCAACATGGCATGATGCACAAACGAGAATGATGCATGTCCGGTTTAAAGAGGGCATGGCATGGCAAAATGCACAAACAATTCTACAAATTAAGTGGAGCACAATATGCAACGGAGTTGCATATTGAAGAAAACACCACATGACTTATTTAGTTCAATCTTGTTTATGTACCCAACAATATTAAATGTTGATTAACATGACAAGAGGTGAAGCAAATGAAAACTACCTATCTAGTCAAGTTTAAATGAGGCCGGAAACAACGAAGAACAATTCCGGAAAATCCCCATAGCATAATTTAAGGTTTGGTCCTGATCTGTCCTAAACACAATTTTAGAGTTGTTTAACATGCAAGATGAGGCCACCACGTTAAACTAGGCAAAATTCTACCCCATTTACATATAAAGTTTATTTAATTCAGAGCTACGGTTATTTAGTTATGAATTAAACCGTTTTAGCATGGCATAGGGGAAAATTTAATCAAACACCATTTTAAACATATTAAACATGGATGAAATTTGGATATTATTAATCTAGATGAAATTCTAGTCAAGTTTCATATATAAATTATTTACATCCGATGCACGGTTAATTATTTATTAAATGCATGAACTAGGAGGACTAATCTGCAATTCTGGCAATCTCTGGATAATAAACAAATTTGCTGAACAGGAAAAAACGTGCATTGGGCCGAATCTGAACAGTGCACTAGGCAGCCCAACAAGAGGAATGGAAAAAAAACAAGGTGGGGCGGGTGGCGGCTCACCCAGTGGGCTGCGGCCCGGCTGGAGGAGAGGGAGGCAGGCCGCGGTGCTGGGCTTCGGACGGCGCGCTGGGCCTGGCGCTCTGCGGCCGCGGATCTGGGCCGAAGACGGGGGGGCGGCACGCTCGGCCTGGGAGGCCACGCGGGGAGGAGGCCGGCTGGGTCTTGCATCTGGGCCAGCGAAGAAGTCAACGGAGGCGCTCGGCGTCCTCCCCCGATCCCGCCTGGATCAGGGCAAGGCGGCGGCTGAAGCACAACGCCGGCGAGGGTACGGCGCCGGGAAGCGGGGACGGCTGCGCCCGGTCCAGCGGAGGAAGACGGGAGCTCGGCTCCATGGATCCATGGCGGCGAGGGTTGGCGAAGCACGCAAAGCCGCGAGGAACGGAGGCCGGCGAGGGAACGGGCTCCGGCGAGGCACGGATGGCCGGCGGGAGTCTCTGGCGCGGCGGCGTGGCTCCACGGCTTGGGGGAAGACGGGCGCGAGGCGGCGGCTGGGATTGGCCCGGAGAGACGCGGGAGCGGGCCGGATCTGGGCCGGCGGGTGGCGCGGCGAAGTGGGCGCAGGGGAGGCTGAGGTGGCGGCGGCCTATTGGGGAAGGGAGGCGGCGCAGGAGACGTGGCGCGCTCTCATTGGGCAGAGTGAGGTGGCGCGCGGGGCGGACATGTCCGGCGCGCCGCGGACGCGTCCGGATGCGCGGTGGGGAAGAAGGCTAGGGTTTGATCCGGGATTTCGGAGAGAAGGCTATATTTATAGGTAGAGGGAGCTAGGAAGCTCCAAATGAGGTGCGGTTTGCGGCCACGCGATCGTGATCGAACGACCGAGACGATGGAACAGAGTTAGGTGGGTTTTGGGCCACTTTGGAAGGGTGTTGGGCTGCAACACACACGAGGCCTTCTCGGTCCCTCGGTTAACCGTTGGAGTATCAAACGAAGTCCAAATGACCCGAAACTTGACAGGCGGTCTACCGGTAGTAAACCAAGGCCGCTTGGCAAGTCTCGGTCCAATCCGGAAATGTTTAACCCCCACACACAAGAGGAAGGTAGAAATGACCACCGGAGGAGAACGAAGCGTCGGAATGCAAAACGGACAACGGGGAAAATGCTCGGATGCCTGAGACGAACACGTATGCAAATGAAATGCGCATGATGACATGATATGCAATGCATGACACACAAGCAATGCCAAGGCAACACCGGTAAATAACTGAACGACACCTGGCACATCGGTCTCGGGGCGTTACAACACTCCACCACTACGAGAGGATCTTGTCCCGAGATCTAGAATGGCACCGGGGAAACAACGGAAGAAAGAAAGAGAAGAGGTAAACTAAGTTGCTTCTTTGACAAACGAGTGAAACCACGAACCTTGAAGAGGTTGAACAGATACGAGAAAAGAATAGAACGAAGGAGAACAAAGTCGAAAACACTCCGTTAGAAAAGAGGGACAAGAACATTGCGAAAACAAAACCTTGAGGTTGAAGGGAAGATATATATTGAAAACACTCTGGTTAAGGAAGGGGATCAAGGAAGACCAAATTCGGGCAGCACTCCGGTTGAAAAGAAAAGGAATTGAATAAGGTCTTGATAAGATGAGAAGATACTTGATGAAATCACAACACACTGCCACCGGAACTATTAAATGAATGGAACAAGGGGTAAGAAGATCTCAGACAGCACTCCGGTTGAGAAGGAAGTCAAAATTTGATAAGATGAGAGAGCTCAAATGAAAACACGACACTTCGGTTGAGAAAGGGATGCCAGACTTGATAAGGCGAAAAGAACTTGAGCAGAATGGCACCACACTCCGGTTAAGCAAGATATGGAAGGAATAAGAGTGACATCATTTGGGCAGCACTCCGTCTGTAAATGGAAGGAATTGAACAAGACAAGATGAGAGGATACTTGACAAGAGGACACAACACTCCAATTAAAAGGATAGGCACGACAAGAACATGATCCTAATAAAACAAGAATATGGGTTGAAGAGAGCAACATCACCATGCCTCCGGAACAAAAGAATAGAAGATAGATAATTGAGGTAGGGGAATGGAGAAGAAAATGCCAACTTCTGCCACCAAAAAGGCTTGAGAAGGCATTCTTAGGAGAAGGTTGAACGGAGTTGTTGGAAAAACCACCAACGAAAAGAATAGGTTGATATGGTCTTATGGAATACACCTCAAATTATGAGGTGACAACCTGCCACTCACGGGAAGAAGAATTGGATTGATAAGACAAAGAGACGAGAAACTTATTTCACCGGGAGGATAAATGAAGAACTTGGATTATTATAAGCACCATAAATAACAACAATCCTCAGGGAAAGTTTTTTAGGTGAAAAATAACCCAAGATAACTCCAATGACGAGATTGATGGATTTAAAATACCTCATTTTTAACAACATGTGAATCGTGAAACATGAACTCACATTATCAAGACTGACGTAATACCACCTTCAATGATAAGATAGCAAGAATTGCACTCCGGATTACAATATGAAGAAAGCTTGAGCTCCTTAGAAAAGAATCTCAATTAAAAAGTTGGAGAAGGAATTAAATCCTTGATGGACCATCATGTAGAGCCTCCATGAAGAACTCCGGTAATAAAAAGATTGATCCAAAATAATTGAATGATGTAAAGAATAAGATTTAAGCCTCGCAATGATTTAGATAGAGAACTCCGTGATAATATAATTGAAAGAGGTTAGAACTCCGGGAAAGAAAGATGAGCACTTGAACCCAAGAATTTAATCATCGAGAACAAACTCCGGTAAACAAAAGGATGAACAAGCGGAAGGAAAAGAAGTTGAAGACATAAAGCGTGTCGAACCAATAATGTGATATGATGCACCTCCGGAATAAGGAATTAAATCACTTGGATGGAACAAGAGTAAGAATTATGTTATGCTCGTCCTTCATCAATTAAATTGATGACAAACCATGGATTTGGCACACTACTTATTCTCGTAGAAAGGATTAAGAGAGATATAGCGCAAACTTAAGAAGGTATTTCGACGAACCACCGGTAGAATTGAAAACAAAGAATAAATAGATAAGATAAGGAAGAGAAATCTTGAATGAACCACCGTAAGAATTGAAATGAACGAAGAAAAGATAAAGGAACACCAGGAAGAAGAAGCAAATGAAAGAAGGAGCTTGAGAGAATTTAGATACATGAGAACGAAGAGATCACGACCCGATTAAAGATCACTTGAGAGAAACACCGGTAAAATTGGAGAATGATAACTGAAAGCTGAGAATTAATAAATCTTAGATGATGGGCTCCGGATGAACAAACTGAAAAGGCTCCTGAATTACTCCGGATGGGTGAAAAGAATGTCTCACAATCGCAAATAATTATGAGAGCATGGCAACAAGCTAGAATCACGGCTTGAAGAGAATGGAGCAAGATATGGGGGTAAAAATCTTCTTTGGTCTTCAAATGATGAGAAAGACGACGAGAAACACCACCTTGAATTATTGAGGCACTCCGGGATGAAGAATGGAAAATTTGAGCCCAACGATGAAAAGAATTTGAAAGATCTTGGAGAAATACATCTGACTAATGAAAAACTTCATTCTTACGTCAAACTTTAGAAAAGAATTTGAAAAGCTCCGGAAAAATAAGAAGAGTCAGGTAAGATCCTGGGAAAAGACCTGTGGGTTAGGGCCCACTCAAAAGAAACACCGCTCAAATGATTAAAAAAAAGGGTTGCACCGGTTGAATTAAAAGGCTTGAAAGAGATAACATCCTCGAAAGAGCTTGAACGAATGTAGAGTGGAAACACGAATCTTCGAGATACCTTGAGCACTCCAGAATAAATGAATAGCGAGAAGTGAATCATTATGAGGTGCACCGTCAAAAGAGAAAAAACGATAGAAGTACAGAAAAGAATATGATCAAAAACTTGATTTAAATCCACCGGAGAAGAAAAAGAACGAAGAACGATGAACTTGAGGTTCCGTAAGCATCTTCATGACAATCACCGGATACGAACATGAAGGAAAAGAATGAAGAGAATCCCATCGATAAAATGATACTTGATTGAGAAACCTGAGTCCTTGAAGAAAAAGGGTGGGTGGGCGGGAAAACAAATGCAACCTGAGATGGATGAAACGAACACCGTTGAGAAGAAGTGATAATTGATCTTGTGAATGTTGACAAGATTGGATCCACTTGAAGAGAAACACGCCGGTTAAAAGGATTGACAAAACAATCTTGATGATCAAGATGGATTGGTATTCACATCGGAGTATGAGAACACCATTTAGGAAAAGGTATGGAATCAACATTTGACTTTGAAGCAACTCGAATACCACAACTCAAAACAAAACAAAGGATTGGCTTGCAGAATAAGCCAGAACAAACATATGATCGAAATTTCGTCCGAAGTTTTCGTGGTGGGACCTACACGGGCTCGATCGTACAGCACCATCATGTACAAGGCAGTGCACATGACATACGAAGCGTCCCCGAGTCAGCATAGCCAAGGACTCTTTAAGACACAACGAGACCACTGTAAAATCGACCGTGAATAGGCGAACCACTAGACGTCGAACCCCAATTTCATATCACACATCTGTTGGAAGGATATCCTAAGAGCTACTTGAATTCCCACCTATGAAACTCCCGAAATTTTTCTGGTTATGCAATCAGGTGTTGAGGATACAGGGGAAGCATAATATCTCACCCAAACTAGCAATACCTACATCCAGCTGTATCCATCCTTCAACACATAACCAAGAAACCTTCGGAAACCATCTACCTCAACCTTCGAAAATCATCCGTTATACAAGTTATGGCAATACTCCCGAACTCCCGCCCCAGTACTGGGTGGCGTCGAGGTTATCTCACCAACGAACTGCATAAAAGAGATTTTCGATGTCGACGAACATATCTCAAGTATACCAGAATTGCAACGATAAAATTATGATGACAACACCTCAGAGCTCAACTCCCCGGGACACTTCCACTAAACCCCTGACAGGAGGCACCAAGACAGTATTCTCATCATAAGCCATCGGAACAAATCCAAGATACTCGCGTGATCCTAAAATATTTTTTAGTGAAATTTGAGAAGAGAAGAGTCAAAACTCTACGTCAGGATGCCTTACCAGAGCGATGAAGGGACTGGGAAGTAAAAAGAATTCCTAAACTCTCCGATATATAATTCCTAATGACTCAAAACATTTTTCTAGACACAACTCGGCCGCTAAAAACGATCAAGCAATGGGGGCTCCTAAGGTTGGGGAAGGCTCTGATTACCAACTTGTAACACCCTCGATGCGACTATATCTCCCACGTGTCGAGGCACGACTTAGAGGCATAATCGCATTGAAGGCAAAGTCGCAAGTGAGGTAATCTTCACACAACCCATGTAATACAATAGGGGAAAAAGTAACATAGTTGGCTTACAATCGCCACTTCACACAATTACATGAATAAAGCATTACATCAATCAAATACACTCAGGGTCCGACTACGGAACCAAAATAAAAGAAGAACCCCAGATGCAACAAAGGCCCCTGATCGACCCCAACTGGGCTCCACTACTGATCAACTAGAACGAAACAACACAAATGAACAAGGTCTTCAATGAGCTCCTCCTGAGCTGGGTTGCGTCATCTGCACGGTAACCTCGGCACCTGCAAGCTGGTTTTGGAAGTAATCTGTGAGCCACAGGGACTCAGCAATCTCGCACCCTCGCGATCAAGACTATTTAAGCTTATGGGTAAGGTAAAGGTATGAGGTGGAGCTGCAGCAAGCGACTAGCATATATGGTGGCTAACATACGCAAATGAGAGCGAGAAGAGAAGGCAAAGCACGGTCGACAAAATATGATCAAGAAGTGATCCTGGACTACCTACGTCAAGCATAACTCCAACAACCGTGTTTACTTCCCGGACTCCGCCGGAAAGAGACCATCACGGTTACACACGCGGTTGATTCATTTTAATTAAGGTCAACTTCAGGTTTTCTACAACCGGACACTATCAAATTCCCATCTGCCTATAACCGCGGGCACGGCTTTCGAAAGATCAATCCCTGCAGGGGTGTCCCAACTTAGCCCATAACAAGCTCTCACGGTCAACGAAGGAATAGACCTCCACCCGAGACATTCCGACCAGACTCGGTATCCCAGTACAACAAGACATTTTGATAGGGTAAAACTAAACCAGCAACACCGTCCGAATGTGCCGACAAATCCCGATAGGAGCTGCACATATCTCTTTCTCAGGGCACACTCAGATTGTCCAAACTTCCGGTAGGCCAGCCCAGAGTTGCCCCTGGTAGCCACCGGCGGCTGACGTTTCGGACCAACACTCAGAGGAGCACTGGCCCGGGGGGGTAAAAATAATGATGACCCTTGAGTCTGCAGAACCCAAGGGAAAGAAAAGGCTAGGTGGCAAATGGTAAAACCAATGTTGGGCATTGCTGGAGAAGCTTTACTTAAGGCGAACTGTCAAGGGGTTCCCATTATAGCCCAACCGCTTAAGGGACGCAAAATCCGGGAACATAACACCGATATGACGGAAACTAGGGCGGCAAGAGTGGAACAAAACACCAGGCATAAGGCCGAGCCTTCCACCCTTTACCAAGTATATAGATGCATTAATTAAATAAGATATATAGTGATATCCCAACAAGTAAATAAATGTTCCAATAAGGAACGATCTCCATGTTCCAACAAGGAACAAACTTCAATCTTCACCTGCAACTAACAACGCTATAAGAGGGGCTGAGCAAAGCGGTAACATAGCCAATCAACGGTTTGCTAGGACATAGGAGGGTTAGGGGCTGAACATGGCAATTTGGGAGGCTGACAAGCAAGTGGTAGGCATCGTAGCAATGGCATAGCAAAAGAGCGAGCAAACTAGCATAGCAAAGATAGTAGTGATTTCGAGGGTATGATCATCTTGCCTGAAATCCCGCAAGGAAGAAGAACGAGTCCATGAAGAAGACAAACGGACGTAGTCGAACGAATCCTCACAACACGACGTTATCGGAACCAACCCGAAGAAGCAATCACCGGAAAAGAAGCACACAGCATAGTAAACAACCACGACATCAACATGGCATGATGCACAAACGAGAATGATGCATGTCCGGTTTAAAGAGGGCATGGCATGGCAAAATGCACAAACAATTCTACAAATTAAGTGAGTTGCATATTGAAGAAAACACCACATGACTTATTTAGTTCAATCTTGTTTATGTATCCAACAATATTAAATGTTGATTAACATGACAAGAGGTGAAGCAAATGAAAACTACCTATCTAGTCAAGTTTAAATGAGGCCGGAAACAACGAAGAACAATTCCGGAAAATCCCCATAGCATAATTTAAGGTTTGGTCCTGATCTGTCCTAAACACAATTTTAGAGTTGTTTAACATGCAAAATGAGGCCACCACGTTAAACTAGGCAAAATTCTACCCCATTTACATATAAAGTTTATTTAATTCGGAGCTACGGTTATTTAGTTATGAATTAAACCGTTTTAGCATGGCATAGGGGAAAATTTAATCAAACACCATTTTAGACATATTAAACATGGATGAAATTTGGATATTATTAATCTAGATGAAATTCTAGTCAAGTTTCATATATAAATTATTTACATCCGATGCACGGTTAATTATTTATTAAATGCATGAACTAGGAGGACTAATCTGCAATTCTGGCAATCTCTGGATAATAAACAAATTCGCTGAACAGGAAAAAACGTGCATCGGGCCGAATCTGAACAGTGCACTAGGCAGCCCAACAAGAGGAATGGAAAAAAAACAAGGTGGGGCGGGTGGCGGCTCACCCAGTGGGCTGCGGCCCGGCTGGAGGAGAGGGAGGCAGGCCGCGGTGCTGGGCTTCAGACGGCGCGCTGGGCCTGGCGCTCTGCGGCCGCGGATCTGGGCCGAAGACGGGGGGCGGCACGCTCGGCCTGGGAGGCCACGCGGGGAGGAGGCCGGCTGGGTCTCGCATCTGGGCCAGCGAAGAAGTCAACGGAGGCGCTCGGCGTCCTCCCCCGATCCCGCCTGGATCAGGGCAAGGCGGCGGCTAAAGCACAACGCCGGTGAGGGTACGGCGCCGGGAAGCGGGGATGGCTGCGCCCGGTCCAGCGGAGGAAGACGGGAGCTCGGCTCCATGGATCCATGGCGGTGAGGGTTGGCGAAGCACGCGAAGCCGCGAGGAACGGAGGCCGGCGAGGGAACGGGCTCCGGCGAGGCACGGATGGCCGGCGGGAGTCTCTGGCGCGGCGGCGCGGCTCCACGGCGTGGGGGAAGACGGACGCGAGGCGGCGGCTGGGACTGGCCCGGAGAGACGCGGGAGCGGGCCGGATCTGGGCCGGCGGGTGGCGCGGCGAAGTGGGCGCAGGGGAGGCTGAGGTGGCGGCGGCCTATTGGGGAAGGGAGGCGGCGCAAGAGACGTGGCGCGCTCTCATTGGGCAGAGTGAGGTGGCGCGCGGGGCGGACATGTCCGGCGCGCCGCGGACGCGTCCGGATGCGCGGTGGGGAAGAAGGCTAGGGTTTGATCCGGGATTTCGGAGAGAAGGCTATATTTATGGGTAGAGGGAGCTAGGAAGCTCCAAATGAGGTGCGGTTTGCGGCCACGCGATCGTGATCAAACGACCGAGACGATGGAACAGAGTTAGGTGGGTTTTGGGCCACTTTGGAAGGGTGTTGGGCTGCAACACACACGAGGCCTTCTCGGTCCCTCGGTTAACCGTTGGAGTATCAAACGAAGTCCAAATGACCCGAAACTTGACAGGCGGTCTACCGGTAGTAAACCAAGGCCGCTTGGCAAGTCTCGGTCCAATCCGGAAATGTTTAACCCCCACACACAAGAGGAAGGTAGAAATGACCACCGGAGGAGAACGAAGCGTCAGAATGCAAAACGGACAACGGGGAAAATGCTCGGATGCCTGAGACGAACACGTATGCAAATGAAATGCGCATGATGACATGATATGCAATGCATGACACGCAAGCAATGACAAGGCAACACCGGCAAATAACTGAACGACACCTGGCACATCGGTCTCGGGGCGTTACACACGTGCCGATACAAGAGAATACCGATATGTGGGGGTCTTGATCCGTTCTTATAATGAGCTAGAGACATGCAATTTTATTATCCCGTTGCAAAGCATGGGCATATGTGCTAGTCTAAATAAAATTAAATGTGCTCCAAATGGGTTGATTATTTTTATGTGGTCGTGTCATAGTCTAAAGAGGCCATATTAAAATTCCAAGTCACTGGTGTTAGCTTCATGCCCCAATTATTAATTATTGTCGCTATAGTCGTTAAAGCAATAAATTGCTTCCTTAATAGAATTGCCCATTGGGCCGTCTCAACACTATTCACAACACAACCAACGGCCGACATAGCCTCCATTTATAAAAGGAAACCCTCTCCTTCCATTTATGGGAAAATTCTAGCCTCTCCCCAAAACCCTAATTTTTGAAGAGAGACCCCAACCCTAGAACTAGCCATCGGTCATAGATCGGTGCCACCAGATCCGATGACCTGCCCTGCCCTAGCCCGTCAAACCCCTACCTGCCCCCGCCACCATTAGATCTGGAGCCCAGGGGTCTATCACCGTCCAGCCCACACAACGTCATCTCCACCAGGAGCTCCGACCCGCCACATTCTATTATATTTTTCAACGTGGCCACCAACATTCCACTATACCATTTTGACATTATGCTCCTTCTACCATTTGTAATATCGGGATATCCGCTATACCAATGCCGATTGTGGGAGGTAAGATGTGGAGTGTAGCCAACCTTCCACCAGCGCATTTGTATCAAATTGGTTGGTTAGGGTGCAAATTTGTAAACATAAATCCCGAAGGCAGAGAGGCAGGGTAGAGACTACCGAGTTGGGGTAGATGGTTGTTGCCCACCGTGGAGAACAGAGAACTGAACTTAGTTTGTATGGTTTTAGGTTGCTCGATCAACTATTCCAAGTTATGTTGGGGCACCACTTGACCCTAATCGAGATATACCTCGGGGGATCCAATGAATTGACGCCCTATTGCTTCTATTGCAAATAGAAAGGAGGCAGCAATGGTTCCAAATCCAGGGCGCTCGTCGACAATTCCGTTGCCCCCTTTCCAATCTGATCGCCATCTTGCTGTCGCAGGGGTGGGGGGCTCCGATTCTCGTTCAAGTGTGTGCTTTAGTCCTAGGGTTTCTAGTTCTTTTTAGTTTCCTTCATCGGTGTCATGGTGCGGGAGATGACAATGCTGCTCATAAGAATAATGGTCTCCCAACCCGTGCTCCTGCTCGTCAGATGTGTTACTGGCGCCGGGGAGAGGCTTGTGGAGTCCAAGCTATTGGAGCAGCTTTGATCCAGCGTTGCGTATGGGCGTGGTGGCGGGGATGGGTTTCTCTTGGAGTGCTGTAATGATGACTAATTGTGGATATGCAGGAGACGGTGGAGGATCCGTCTGCCTGTAGAAGGACGGGTTGGCGTTGGCTTCGGATTCAACAGCGAAGAGGCTTGAAGGGCTCCTTCAACCTATGTTCCTTATCAGGCTAGATCCAGTCTCCGGGATTGGTGGCTATCGCGACTCGTTAATGCCTGCTTGTTAGGGGTTTCTTGAGCTCCAAGATGTGGACCATCTTCTAGTGCTCTTCTTCTCCGGCGATGACAAAGGTTGTGGGTGCTTGGTAGAGGACGATATGCAGCAGTACAACTGCTTGCATCCTCCTTATTTTTTGTTGCTTGGATGTGTATCACCTCTATATTGTTACTACTCCCTCCGATCCATATTAAAAGTATTATGAATACAAGTAATGTATGTCTACGGCCAAACATCTTCAAGGAGAGAGAGACTTTAAGCCGTAGGTAAATTACATTGCATCCAATAACTTTAGATCGATCTTTTTATGATTCTTTTGGAGTACATTAGGGCGTACCATAAAGGCAGAAGACAAGTACTGTACAAGAGAATGCAACTTGATGCAAAACAAGAGTATGGTTTAAACTCCACACCCACACTAATCAAGAGATTAGCCACCCGCAACTGTTACATGTAAATATAATGTTGCCCTAAACCATATATCTTTTTTTTCTTTACTATTAAAGGAGAATCAAACATGCGAATCAATTTGTGGTTGAGTTGGTTAGGTGGACAGTGGTATCCCCAACCCACCAAAGTTCAAATCCTGGTGCTCGCATTATTCCTGGTTTATTTCAGGATTTCCGACGATGCGCTTTCAGTGAAGGAGACGTTCCCGTCGACGACGAGGCGCCTACGGTGACTTCGTAAATCTCAAGATGATATGCCGGCTCAGTCTCTCGGAGGTGCTCATAGGGATAGGATGTGCGTGTGTGCGTTCATAGGGATGAATGTATGCGCGTGTATATAAGCACTTGTGTCTGTACTGATGCTCAAAAAAGGAGAATCAAACGTCGTGATGGTTCAACCTCCTCGTTACCACCACCTCGTGCGATCGCTACTTCCTCGCCTGAACTCGTGTGAGAAAAAAAAAACTCTACGCAAGCCCACATCACCGAACCTCGCTCCCCGCCCCCCTAGGGGTCCCCCTTCCCGGAGTCAGCAAGGTTCTGTTGTCGCCTGATGCTAAATTTGTCCTCCTCAACTCTCTGCTGGCTGATTGATTCGCGAATTTGCAATTTTATTCCGGCTTGATCGTGTTGCAATGATGCGGCTGAACAATGCCCCATGGATTTTGTGATTTTGCATTGCCTTGTATTTTTTGCTTATTCCTGATGTATGATCGTGTTGTAGTGATGGGGCTGGACATTGCTCGCTACTAAGTGCAGCCTTGCGTGCTTCACGATTAAGCTTGATAATCCTGCCAAATTTAACAATTTCTGCTATGCGATATCTATTGCCTTATTAATTAGTGAAGAGGAATCCAGAGTCATGTCATGTGAAATTATCTTTAAGGAGATAACATCCAACGAGTTAAATTATCTTGAACATCCACGTTGTGGAACAGGAATCCAGAGTCATGTCATGTGAAATTATCTTTAAGGGGATAACATCCAGCGAGTTAAATTATCTTGAACGTCCACGTTGTGGAACTAATTTTTTTGCAAGGTTCCAATTCCAGTAACTTGATCACAACAGGAATCATAAGAACTTATTTTTGCTTGATTCCGGATCTTTCTTGGAAATAAGCTATTTTTTCTGCCATCATTTGCTTCACCTTGAGCATAGTTATTCAGGTTGTTTATCTATAGCAGAACTGTGTGCTGCTAGGGAAAATGGTATTTTTAATCCATGGGAACAATACCTGGCCGATGAAGTTGAAAAGAAGGTTCTATGCTCTTTGTGTACCTAGCCGATGAAGTTGAAAAGAAGGTTCTATGCTCTTTGTGTTATTTATACTTATATACTAGGCTGTGAATATTAGGCTTGAGTATGCTGGATAAACATTTCAGGCTATGTCAGAGAAGCTAGACCATTTAGAGCTTGATTTGCAGTCAAAATACAAGGTTTACCTTTAGTCTTGGTGGCGGCGTCGATTTGGAATTCTTACTGATTTGAGAACAAAAAATATGATTTATAATTGTAATAGCAATTGGAAGAGCTCCAAGGACTGTATGATTCTCAGAAAGTGTTAAGTGCAGACTTAAGCGAAAAGCTTCAGACATTGCAGGTACACATGTTTTCTTGTCATACGCTTGTCGAATGACTGAATGATCATTTGTATTCTTTTTTCATTCTTTTCCAGAAAAAGATACAGGAAACTGAATGCGCCCTAGCAGTCCTTGAAGAGAAGTATATGCAGGCAAGCAATATAATAAAAGAGAAGAGGTATATGATAGAAAGTCTTCTTAAAACAGGTTAGAGTAAAAGGGAACTTCTAAGTTTCTGTTACTGAATATTGATATGTTGGCTTAGTGTGATCCTTGTGAGTTGGAATACTGTCTATTTATTAAGCATGATCATGTTATATGCTTAAGAATTCATTCATGTATAGTATTATCATGTGCAAAGGCACTGTTTCTTTTACCTTACTATCTGATTTGTCCGTTTGCATGTCTCCATGGGAAGAAGTGCTAAGATACTTATAGTATACATATACAAAGGTCAACACTGTGAGCTGGGCACACATTGCATCTCCTTACACTATACACTGTCCGTGTTCACAACTCTTCATTTCACTAGATCTGAAATGCAATATGTGTCAGACTCTCATGCCTATATATTATTTTTGTTTTCTGTTGGGCCAGTCCATTTGAAGAATCCTAATGGCCATCAGGGTTATGAATTTCTTTGGTGGAAATGATAATGTGGTTTCAAAATTTGGATATAACAAGAGGTGATCGAGTGTGAGAGGATATATAGCTCAGACTTGAAATGGTTTCTTAAGTAACGAAGTCGTGATCTGTGAGTTTTCTTTTGCTACTACCAAACAACCACCTATCTACCTACAGGTTATACTACAGTGAGAAGGATCAAAAGGGCTGCCTTTACATTCTATGCTTAGGAAATGATTTCAAACTTCCGATTCCGCAGAACATGAGAAGGGAAACAAGGCTGCACTTTGTTCATATGCTAGAATTCATCTACATGCCATTATGGAGAATCTTTCAGGGAGCTATACATTGAAGTGTGATTTTAGACCGGAGATTATATAAGTGATGCAATGTATATAAAGATGCATGATATCTGTATTCAAGCGGCACGTTGATTCATGAAGATATTTTCAATCATTTGTACGAGTAAGGAATTAGATGCTATGCACTTGATGTGAAATTAGGTTAGAATTTTTTTTATGATTTATGTAATATGTGTCTGTAAAAGATGTTGATTCATGACGAATGACATTTTCAATTATTTATACGAGTAAGGAATTAGATACTATGCACCAGATATGAATTTCGGTTATAATTTGTTATGAATTCTACAATGTGCGTTAGTCCATGATGAACCAGGGCCGAGCACAACGCGAAGGAGCCACATGGAGATCGCGGTTAATTGGTGAGACATCGACTTCAGCTGGACGGAGTCATCCAGTATGGTGTATGGAGGAGATGACCACGCGATGTGGACCTGAGCCTCCGTCCTGCTAGGCTGCTACTAACCACGAGGTCGATCCGGCTGCACCCGGGCTGGGGCGATGAATGAGACCGGGGAATGCTATTCTTCTGACCTTCCCCATTGGTTGCAGGTATGCTCCTGTTGGGTTAGTCTGATTAAGAGTTACGGCTAGAGATGGTTCCCGTAGATATGTGCGCTTGTGTTTTTTCTCATGTAATTTATACTGTCTTTTTTCACCACTGCATGGGTGATGTAATACTGCGTTTGAGGAAAATTTGCATCACTTCTCTCCTATTTTGATTTGTGGGTCTACTCCATTAACTAACATTGATGCTACATTTCCCTCTCTTTTTTCTAATTTGAAGTGTGGCTGTCCATAACGGTTGATTACTTAATTACTGGCTCTGCACTCTGAATTTTATGTCAGAGATGAATGTCACCCGACTGACTTAGCATGCAGCACATTCTTTTTAGTTGAGGAAACAACCAATGATTCTGTATTGCATGCTAAAAATTCAGATTACAACAAATTCATAATCCAATTTTTTTAATTGAGGTCAAAGTTTTGGTCCATGCCTTGTTTTGAGGATTATAATGGTGTATTTATGTTTTGAGTACTAGCACACATGCCCGTGCTTTGCAACGGGATAATAAAATTGCATGCCTCTAGCTCATTATAAGAATGGATCAAGACCCCCACATATCCGTATTCTCTTGTATCGGCACGTGCCCACAATTTCTTTCAATTATAATTACCAGCATATTCTCTTTTATTGGCACATGGAAGTCAATAAGTTATGGTGTCCTTTATTTTGAACAAGCCGACTTAGCTCGATGTGCCGGATGCAGAGCAGGCCCAGTATGGGAGTGATCGAACTCACGACCTCAAAGACCAGACCACACGTCTCTAGCCACTCAAACAAACGCGTCCTGTTAACCAATGGTCGAAATATTTTTTTTTGAACTTTTCATAAACGGATAACTATGTACTGCAAAATATACTTGGCAACGTGAACATTTTCCAATTTACGAACAATTATTTTTTTGAAAATTCCATAGATTTTTGGACAAAGCAAGAACAAAAATTTGAATGGAACATTTCCTGAAATTCACAAACATTTCTTAAAAACATGAACCTTTTATAAAACCTACGAACATTTTTAAGTTGTGAACAATTTTTAAAAATAGGAACATGTTTTGAAGATTCAGAAGAGTTTTAGTAAATTTTTTCTTTGATGCACACATTATTTTCAATTTTTGAACATATCGCGAAAACAAAAATATTTTTCGAATTTGGAACATTTTTAAAATGCATTTTACTAAATATTTTTTAAAAAAAATACAGTCATTTTTAAAAAATGGGAATATTTTTAGAATTTTGAAAAAAAAAATTGGCACACCAAAAAAAATCCAAAGATTTTTTTAGAATAGGAACACATTTATGCAATTCGTAACTTTTTATGAATTTTTGAATAAAAATGAAATTATTATTTTTTTTGAAAATTTTGAATTTCAGAAAAAAAAAGTAAACAAATAGACTTAGAATGGGAAAAATAAAATAGGAATAGGAAACAAAAAGAGAATGAAAAAGAAAAAGAAAAGTGGAAAACAAAACACAAGCATAAATGGGCCGCTGAGTTTTGGGCGCCCTGTGCGTACCCGAAACTATTTACAGCGTTGTGCGGGAAATAGGATTTTTTGTTGCTACATTGGTAGGAATAAATGGGCTAACTTTACGGGCTATAGTGCGCGCGGCCCATGTACGAAAGTCTGCACAAGTTATTTTTCCTTTGTTAATAGACAAACATAGAAAGTTTAGTACCATCTCGGATATACAAAAATAATAATTTTTTGATGATGGACGGATGAAAAAATCAGAGAAATGCACCTTGTTTTATTAGTCTTTATCTTTATCTTTATCTTTACCTACTAATAAATCAACTACTGCTTCTGGTCGTCTGTCGTCGCGCGCGATTTTGCATAAAAGCCCCTATGTTTCTGAGAAATCAACCCACCGTCCTATTTTAACTGGTCGATCGAAAAAACATTTCGTTCTTACAAAAAGATCCCTACATTCGTTATTATTTTACACGCGGTGCTACTTTGAGTGCTAAACAAAGAAAAACACGCAGGCACAAGCACGGGCTCTCGTCCTCGCGTACGAGTACTGCTGTGCCGCCGCCGCCGCCGCCATGCGCGGCAGCGCGGCCGATCTTTTTCTCCGACCATCCGCCACCTTCCCATCAGCCTCCAATCTTCTCGGGCGACACCCCAAACTTCCTTCGCTACTCGCCCCGTGCGTCGCGCAGTGCGGGATTCGTCGTCGACCCGCCCTCCACAGTTCCATTGCATCCCCTTCTCCAGCGTTATCTCCAGCCACTGCTGACTCTAGCCACCGCCCTCCCATCCTCCTCTCCTGCAAGATCGAGGTAACCCGGGAAGGGACAGCAAGACGACACTGTGGGGAGTCAGATCCAGGAGAGGCAAGATAAGGATGGCAGCGACACGGGGGCATAGTGCAGCATATGTACAGATGGGTTGAGCACTCACTGCATTGGTCCATGATCATGCATACTGTTTTCATACAACGGTACTTGCAAGGTATGAACAAATCTGTGTGCATCAATCTACCTTCAAGTGGAGAGGATTGATTTTTTCTGCAATTGTTCAAATTGGAAGTAAAAAATCAACTCTGCATGCTTACTCCCGAATCTTACCTTCAGCACCTGATTAACAAAATACGAGTCTCTGATGTGGGAAATTTGATCTGAATCTTGACAAAAACGAACTCAAAATGATTAGGAGGGACTACCTATGCATTACGAGTGTATTAGGAAGGGAATCTGTGCCATGCAAGTTAGTGCCAATGGGAAGGCGATCTCTAAGGAAAAAGTAGCTCACTTATCATCGATAGAAGACACTGAAAAGTAGTTCACAAATAAGTGATGGACGGGTCTCAATTATTTTCAGGAGGCCATCATGTTGACAAGAAAGCTGCTGCTCACCCTATTTTTACAACCAGAAAAATGCAATTCTGCAAGAAAGTAAATGTAGGAAATTTTAGGGTGCATCTATACAGGAAACATGTGTGTAACAACAGTTTGATTTGGAAGTTAGAAGCAATGAAAGTTGTAAAACCAAAACAGCATTGGTTAGGGTTCTTAAGAGCCTAGCCTTTTCCTACATAAAAGTATGATCTGAACTAAAGAAATATGTTTAGTTTGTGGGTTGGAAATACCACATATAAGCTTCGTCCATGTGAATTGGCACACTGTTTGGAACAAAATGAAACTTAGCAGTACAGTTTGGTAGTTAATGTACTCCTTACCTCAACATTCTGATAATTTGTAATGATGATACTTGGCATTGGTCATGCAAGATCACTTGGAAATTGGTGGCTTGGTTCTGTTGTACTTCAAAATTTGTGCCACTTCTGTTTATTTTACAGTTTTTTATTTACTGAGATTTGCAAAACAAAAGTAGCATAACTGAATTTCTGTTTGTGTCGTTTACAACAGAAACATAGTCTGATACGACAACTTCTGAATCAAAGACCCAGAAGGAAACAATTGACTTAAGGAGTTGGAATGAGTTGATCACATTTGCATGTCTTTGCAACGGGGGTAGTATACATTGTTTGAACCCAAAACAAATGCCTGAGTTAGATAGCAAAACTCATTTCCTGTTACTTACCTTGGAACATAATGGCAGCCCTTACACAAAAGTAAGTTGGGGGCACATACGGTGCACTAGCTGATAGAGTTTACCTTGTTGTCTAGGTATTCATCATGTTTATTTCGTCGCATTAGTTTCGGTCATGCATTTAGTCTAAGCTGCGGCAGGTTGTGTACGTCAAGTAGTGATCACGTACATGGTGCAAAGCTGGATAGAGTGAGTTAGTTAGTTGAGTCAGCATCAGCTGATCAGTAGCATGCACGTCGTGTAGTTTGCATGGATATGGTTGTTAGCAACATGCGCGTACAGCTCCGTGGAGTCAGAGCGGCCGAGTCTGGCGGCAGATCAGCGTGGAGCTAGAAGCGGACGCATTCAGTTGAGACGTGCGTCAAGTGTGCCGTTGTGAGCAAGCTCAAGTCTGTTGAAAACTTGGATCTGACTCAAGCATGTACATGTAAGAATAATCGGATCAAGCAGCTGGCTTGGCCGTCGGGTGTGCATGCAACGTAGTGGGGTTAGTGGGTGCGTGTGTGATGTGTAGTCTGGCTACTTAAACGCATGTATCCGGTTCATTTGTGTTGAGAAGAAACAGAGAAAAGGCACAAGTGTGTGCGGTGCCATAAAACTCCCTGTGTGCTCTTCTTCTACCTCAAGCTCTTGTGTGTGTCCTTTCTTCTTCCTCCTCGGGCTGCTCCAACATTTGGTATCAGAGCCATGGTGACTGAAGGTTCGCGCACTCCGTCGTCGGGTCGCCGCCGTGTCTTGGCCTCGCCGGTGATGCGCCGAGGCCGGAGCCCGACGCGGCGTGGCTGCCGTGAGGTGGTGGTGCAGCAGGAGGTCGTCCACCTGGCCAGCAGCACCATTGTCTACCCGCCGCTGACGACGACGAACTACTTCGAGTGGTCGCTGATCATGAAGGTGAACATGGAGGCCCAATGCGTGTGGGACGCCATCGAGGGAGGCGGGAGCTTCAGCCAGGACAGGGCGGCGCTTGCGGCAATTCTGCGAGCCGTGCCGGAGGAGATGCACTCCACACTTGCCGTGAAGGCAACGACAAAGGAGGCATGGGATGCCATCAAGATTATGCGGGTCGGCGATGCCCGCGTCCGTGAGGCCAAGGCGCAGACTCTCCTCAAGGAGTTTGATGTCGTCCGCATGAGGAGCGGCGAGACCCTCGATGAGCTCGCCATGCGCATGAACGGGATCGCCAACAAGCTGCGCACGCTCGGCGAGAACCTCGACGAAGTGAAGGTCGTGAAGAAGCTTCTCCGCATCGTGCCGTCCAAGTATACCCAGGTAGCCATTGCCATTGAACAACTTCTTGATCTTAAAACCATGTCCACGGAAGAGCTTGTGGGAAGGCTCAAAACGGCGGAGGACCGGAGCGACTTGGACGAGGGCACCAGCAACTACGACCAGGGTGGTGGGAGTCGCCTGCTCCTCACGGGGGAGGAGTGGCTTGCTCGCAACCGCAGTGGTGTCAGCAAGAAGGGCAACTTTGACATACGCAAGGTGCGCTGCTACAACTGTCAAGAGTACGGGCATTACTCCAAAGACTGCACCGAGCCAAGGAAGCAGCGGGCGCTTCTTGCTGGCGCGACGGCCGACGACGAGCCGGGGCTGCTTTGAAGATCGACATGGAGGTGTTCGAATAAACGACAACAAGGTTAAGGGGGTGATTGATAGAGTTTACCTTGTTGTCTAGGTATTCATCATGTTTATTTCGTCGCATTAGTTTCGGTCATGCATTTAGTCTAAGTTGCGGCAGGTTGTGTACGTCAAGTAGTGATCACGTACATGGTGCAAAGCTGAATAGAGTGAGTTAGTTAGTTGAGTTAGCATCAGCTGATCAGTAGCATGCACGTCGTGTAGTTTGCATGGATATGGTTGTTAGCAACATGCGCATACAGCTCCGTAGAGTCAGAGCGGCCGAGTCCGGCGGCAGATCAGCGTGGAGCTAGAAGCGGACGCATTCAGTTGAGACGTGCGTCAAGTGTGCCGTTGTGAGCAAGCTCAAGTCTGTTGAAAACTTGGATCTGACTCAAGCATGTACATGCAAGAATAATCGGATCAAGCAGCTGGCTTGGCCGTCGCGTGTGCATGCAACGTAGTGGGGTTAGTGGGTGCGTGTGTGATGTGTAGTCTGGCTACTTAAACGCATGTATCCGGTTCATTTGTGTTGAGAAGAAACAGAGAAAAGGCACAAGTGTGTGCGGTGCCATAAAACTCCCTGTGTGCTCTTCTTCTACCTCAAGCTCTTGTGTGTGTCCTTTCTTCTTCCTCCTCGGGCTGCTCCAACACTAGCCACATAACTAATTTTAATATGAGTCCCTCTCTTATCATGCATCCATTGATTCGTGTAACATTTTTACCGGATAGATGCAGGAATCCGGATTTTGTAGACTATGGTAAAGTGTGTTTTATCGAGTTAGTGTATCTTATACATTAAACACTATTTCCCGACAGTAAGCATTCAAGCTCTCTTTCATATGTTTCTTCACCCTACTGTGGCTGCATAATAGCCTTTTGATACAGGAACACATTGAAAAAGATACCGAACATTGTTCCTAACCAGTGGAAAAAATTAGTGTGCCTATTTCATCTCACGTGTCTTCCTTACATCTATATGTGTGTATTCTGTGTTCCTTTTCTGTAGTGATCTTAATCCCTTTTGTTTCCATCCAGAATTGTTACATTTTAGTTTATCCTGCCATTTTGCTAGCTAGAGACACAAAGATCTTTGATGGAGCAAGTCATATGGAAAATATATAATTTTGTTGTTGTTGTTAGGTGGCGATCATTCATTGGATTGTTTCTTACTGATAATGACATGCTAACTCATCTTATATTTCTGTTTCAAGTAACTACATCTACATACTAGCATACATGTTATTTAAAAACAAGGGGTTTGCCAAGATATAACAGATATCTGAGTAATTTTATCTACTCTACTTAGTCTTTTGATTAAAACATGAATATTTTCCTCAGAAACATATTTTTTCATAGTCACCAGACACAATGAAGAAACTTCAACTCGATGGAAAATGCAAGAGAGAGAAGGATAGGAACTCATCTGTGTAACATATGGTCACATTCATCATGTGGATAAGCCAGTTGAAGCGGCAACTCATGTTCTTGCTTTTCAGCATTTAAAGTTGGCTCTTGTGTGTCGTTAAGACCCAGGTTGTGACTAGGGTGTAAAAATGCAGAATTTCTATTATTGGTTTACTGAAAGCCTCCCGATGCTCTGCGGTACAACACTCAATATACATGATTACTACTGAATCGGCAGCAATAGCAGCAGCAGATAATAATAATGCTAGGAGTATGGTGCACTACAGCAGATCAATCGTCAACAAAGATCAAAACACAGTTTCAGGGCAATGATAATTGCAGCATGCTAAGCATATACTGTATTAAATTACAATATGAGTGTAATTTGCCACTTCACCTTGTGCACCTTGTGGCCTTCAGCAGCCAGGTTCTCCTCTACTGAATGTGCCTCTGGTGAGATAGTAATACTCTCCTGTGCCTGCACACCTTCAGCTCCATAGCTCCCACCAATTGCAGCTGTTGTGTAGTAGTCTGATGCCATTATCCTGTCCACTTTAGCCCTCATCGCACCATCTACAGCCAAAAGCCACATGTGTCAGTCAACAATCACTTCCAATCAAACAAGATAACATATCTACTATATCAGTAACACTCACAAGTAAAAGAGGAGCCAGGGTAGATCGGCTCATCGGCGCGGGCGAGCCATAAGCGGGCACGCTGGCCACAGGCCTGGAGCGCGTCACGGACTCGCGATAGGACACGCTCACTGCGGAAGCAGGGAGAGCGGCATGCATGGAGGCGCTTGAGCTCGCCGATGATGGCGGTGAAGCTGGGCTTGGAGCGCATAACCTCCTTCTGCTCCTGGTTAAGCCTCTGGCCGAGGCGGCCGCCTCATCCATCTACGTGATGCGGTTCTTCTTCTTGCGCACATACTGCAAGAGGTCACGGCCATGGCGACCGTGCGCCGCCAAGGTCGACGACCACAGCCAGGGCAGCATGGGACCAAAGCCAGGATGTGGCGCTCGCCGCTCGGGGCAGTGCATAGACGACGCCGGGGAGACCATGCTGAGGCGTGGGACGGTGGGAGTGTCGAATCCACTTGGTAGAGGAGGTAGTGTGGGCTGAGATGTGCATGAGGGGTGCTGGAAAGCGACGGTTCTCACTATCGGCGGCTGGAATCGACAGGCGGCCGTGAGGTGGAGAAGGGGATCGAGGACAACTTCAGTGAGAGAGTTCGGGAGGGAGGAGAAAGCACAGACAACCTGTTTGGTAAACACTTGGGTAAGGGCATGGGAGTTTGCACAAGAGTGTTTATGAAGGGATTAGGTATGGAAAGTAGATTTTTACTCTCATTCTCTTATTTGGCATATGATGGGAATTGGCGTGGGATAAAACTCTCCTCACGAATTAACAGGGTACCACCTGGGAAAAAATCGGTAGGAATTGGCTTTCCCAACTCCCAGTCCCCTTCCCACTTAAACTCCCATTCCCTCTAATCAAACAGTGAATTTTTAATCTCCTTACCCCTCAACTCCCATTCCCCATCTCTAATTCCCCCGAACCAAACAAGGGGCCGTCCGGCGCGTGGCACTGTGAGCTGGCAGGGGCGGCTAGGCCGACCGGCCCCAATAAGGTAGAAAAAGAGCCTGTTTATTACTCCATGCTACTTTATCTATATTCTTTTACCCCTTAAAAAAATCTATATCTTGTTTTTGCCAAAATACTTGACTTTATCTATATCTATTATATTGTATACTTACTAATAATACAATGTTCACTTAGAGGTGGATAGCAAGGCTGTGGCGATGATGCTCAAAGGTTGGCAGGGTTAGAAAATCCAGAAAATAATGTGGCTAACATAGCACGATAAGGTGTTCAGGACCCATCGGATTGTATTCTTGAAATTGTATCAGACAAGTTTCCTAATGCTTTTTTTTTTAAGAAATGAAGTGGCTTATTGATCCTAAAAATGAAGTGCACCTCTCGAGGAAGCCGCTGATCGATCAGGCTCTGCTCCTTAGCATGTCCAATTGGCCGCAGGTCGTGTCCTGAAATGCTGAGGTACATTGAAATACATACTGCTTTCGGCGCTGGACAAAATCACTGTTGTTGAAATTCTAATGCAAGGCCTGCTTCTTGCTGCGCAGGGGATTTTGCTATGTCCATGTTGAGTTGTCGATGAAGCTAAGAATGTTAATGAAAAAAATTAATAGACTTTGTTTTAAACAAGAAACGTGGGGAGCCAAAACACTATTTTAGTACAATATTTTTAACATAAAAAAATATCCAAATAGATCACTTCCGTTGAATGTGAATGTTCATCCACACGAAGAAGCCCAAAAATATAATAGTTGTTGCAAAGGTATGCTATCTCTCTCCGAATTTTGTTAGCGGTATTGGCTAAACTTTATCAAGTTTCTAATTTCTTTTAAGGATGAGTTCCTAAAAAAATCTTAGAAGAAAATATGTTGATGTAGATAAAGAAATATTCTATAAGATTAGCATGTCCTATTTCAATAATTTTGGATCTTAAAAAAATTGACTAAAATTTGCATGAACAACGAATGTATTTTTGCATATATTATTTTAAATAAACTTGAAAATAAACTATTTTCCCTGTTGCAATGCACCGGTATTTGTGCTAGTAGATATAGAATAGATATAGATATAGATATAAATATAGATATAAATATAGATATAGAATATATATAGATATAGATATAGATAAATATAGATATAGATATGTAAATTCGATACCCTGTGACAACGCACGGGCAATCAACTAGTATCACTCAGCGAACGGGAAAAGGCCACCACTTCACAAGTTATCAGGCGAGACAACATTATACGTACCGTACTTACTCCATCGACACTGGGACACGGGGGATACAAATCACCAACAAGTCAGACCGCCGGCGCGTGGTGATGCCGGCCGCCTCGGTCATGTCCATCTCCTCGGGGGCCATCCCCTCCGGCAGCTCCCAGTCGAAGTGGAACAGCAGCGCCGCCAGCGCGAGCTCGACGTGGGCCAGACCGAACGACATGCCGGGGCACATCCTCCTGCCGGCGCCGAACGGCACGAACTCAAAGTCCGTTCCCTTGAAGTCCCTGCCGTCCATGCCACCTTGTTCCTGGAACCTCTCCGGTATGAACTCCTCCGGCGCATCCCAGTGCGCCGGGTCCCTGCCGATTGCCCACGCGTTCACGAGCACCATCGCGCCCTGGGGCACGTCGAACCCGAGCACTTTGCACGGGCTGCGGCACTCATGCGGCAGGAGTAGCGGCGCCGCGGGGTGCAGCCGGAGCGTCTCCTTGATGACGAGCTGCAGGTAGTGCAGGTTTGTCAGGCCATCCTCCGTCACCTTGTCATGGCCGGCGAACTCTCTCCGGACCTCTTCTTGCGCCTTCTGCATCACCGTCGGGTTACGCATCAGCTCGGCCATCGCCCACTGGATCATCGTGGACGAGGTCTCGCTGCCAGCAGCAAACATGTCCTGCAAATGAAGCAAAGTAGTAAGTAAACATTATGCCCTCGCTCATGTGATGTCTGATGTGGAGGTTTTGGTCCTTCATCAGCTCTTGTTGATTGGTAAAGAGAGCTTACAATGATGACGGTTTTGATGTTCAAGGTGGTGAGGGGATACTGGGAGTCCATGTCCTTCTGGAGCCTCAGCAGCACGTCAAGTAAGTCCTCGTCGTGTTCCTCGATGCCGGTAGCGGCGGCGTCTCTGTTCTCGCGCTCCTCGATGATAGTGTCGATGAAACCGAGCATGGCGCCACGGCGACGTTCGATCTGTCCGGGCACGCGGCTGAGGCGCATCGCGAGACGCGACGACGGGAAAATGTCCGGCAGGCTCATCCCAGGGATGACCTTGAGCCCCTCCTCCAGCAGCCTCAGGAACGTGTCGCGGTTCGGCGTCCGGCTGCCGATGATGGCACGCACCGAGGAGTCCGCGACGAACGTCGCTATCCGCTCGGACAGGTTCACCGGCCTCGCCGGCGACGCCTCCGACGCGACGGAGCGGAGGAGGTGGCCGATCTCGTCCTCGCGGATGGGGCGGAAGGAGTGGACGCGGCGGGTGCTGAGGAGCTCGACGGTGCAGATCTTACGGAGCTGGCGCCACGCGTCGCCGTAGGGCGAGAAGAGGAGGCCCTCGGCGCCCTCCATGATGCGGCGCTGCATGGGCCCGATGGGCCGCGTGGCGAAGGTGACGTCGTGGGTCTTCATGATCTCCCGCGCCGCGTCCGGGGAGGAGGCGACCACCACGGGGACCTCGCCGAAGCGGAGCAGCATGAGCGGGCCGTGGCGCCGCGCGAGGTCCCGCATGGCGCGGTGCGGGAGCGCGCCGGCGAGGTGGTGCAGGTGGCCGATCACCGGCAGCGCCCAGGGCGACGGGGGCGGCCGCCGGCCGGAGCCGGGCCTCCCGCGGGACACCGCCAAGTAGAGGAGCGGGACTATGGCTAGGACGGGAAGGAGGAGCAGGTAGAACGGGAGCTCGGCGGCCATGGCGAGTGCCACAATGGTCGACTTGGAGGTCGATTGGTGAAGGGGGCGCACGAACAGTAGATAGAGAAAGAGAGAGGGGCTTGTGTGTGTCGTGTGAAGTTTGAAGTGAGGCTTGCATGTTGGGACGCCGTGTGCTTTATAGATGAGGTGGGAGCGACTAAACGTAGACCTTTGGCTTTTTCCCATTCTTGCGTCGCACGTCGCGGCGGACGTGAGGTGTTCTGTTGGGTCTGTGGTGCTGGTGTTGGTGTTGGTTTTGCCCACTGCGTGGGTTGCACTGCACTGCACTGCACGGCGGCATTAGGGAGGGGAGGGTTTTTACTCTATGCGCGTCCGGTCAGACCCGGCGGCATGCAGTCGACCTCTGCTGACCAGTCCGAAATTGAAGGTTTCCTCGGGAGTTCTTCTGAGAGATATCCAAAGGTAGAGGATCAAACAGGAAGAAGATGGGAAACAGAGGAACATGTGCGCGTAATATGTTACCAACCAATCAAAGTAGAGGATCGAATAGGAAGAAGATGGGAAACAGAGGAGCATGTGAGATACGTAGTTTTTCTTTCTCTTTTTGAGAAATAACCATACATATTTTATTCGACAAACATAATACATACGAGGTCACAACCACATGGGACATACTCCTTCCGTTTCTAAATATAAGTCTTCTTAGAGATTTCAATGTGGATTACTAGAGAGTAAATTTTTGCACCAAAGATCCTGCAACCAATAAAACTACAATTTCGCGAGTGGAGAACCTTGTGCTTTGCTAAATCGTCTCCCGCCATCGGCCTTCGGCATTGCCAGAGGAAAAGGAGAACAACCACCATACCCAGATCCGACGGAGCACCATCGCATACAACGATGCTTTTAAAATCGATGAACTGGACCGTAGCAAGCGATGAGACCGACGTTTTGTGGCACGTCGGTCGGGGTTCTTCCCCACGTCAACTAGATCATGGTGTCATCATCTTTATCCAAGGTTGAAGAAGAGGAACGTCGCCGTCTACCGCCATCCACACGCCCCGCTGCAAGACACAACTATAGCAATCAATGCCAACGCCACCCAGAAGAGTGCCGACGGCCGACCACTAGACATATGGGGAGCGGTTTTTGAAGGCTAGAAATGAAACGGTCCGGTGAGATAGTTTCTTGCCGAGGAAGAAGATGTGGTACATGAGGAGCAGATGAGATTCAAATTGCACACACATCACATGCCCCTCCCTCTCGAAGGTGCACATTTCACCAACCCAGCTTGTGGGTCCCACACTTACATGTCACTTGGGCGACATAACTTGAGTCCAATCCATTTCTTGGCAATACAGGTGTGACACTCCCCTCATCTTCCGAGAGAGCCCGTTTGCTTGTTCCCCGCTCAAATCTTTTGTACTTGCTTCTTGCCAAATTGTTGCGGCAGGAGAACGTCGTCAGAGTGCAGGGCCAAACCTAATATTTCGGAGCCCGAAGCAAAACTAAAACTCAAGGCCTCTTAATATTACTAGGAGTAGGTGGTTTGCACGCACAAGACTTTATGACCACGCCTCAGTATTTCATTCATGAGTAAATTTTCAAAATAATTCTTTTCATTTTTGAAGGATGTATTCTACAATACCAAACAGACAAAATAGGAAGTATACAATATATAATTTCAGAAGAGCACAAAACCCATGAATATGCAATGATATGAGTGAATACAAATGCAATCACATTGGACTAATTGTAAGAGCTCTAAATTCAAATAAATGTGTAAAAATAGTCCTGTAGATATTCCTACAAAAATATTTCAAATAAATCTAAGAAGCCTTCGGCTAAAAAAAACAAAATGTACAATAAAGAGTCAGTTACACTGGTGATGATAGAACTTGGCGCAAAAGACCAACTTTGGTGCTAGAAGTTGTGGTGTGCATCGAAATGGTGCAAAAACTTGACTTTGACATACAAATACAGTGCTTATCTCATTTGTAAACGAAATCGGCAATGACTAGACGCGTGGGCCTACTGTCAGCAACTGGACAGGGAGAAGGGGGCGTGTGGCCTGGGTTTTCCAAAAACACCCTCAAATTATTATTTTTCACAAAAAAAGCCCATGTTCACGTGGGAAACGAACACCACAGAAGCAAGCCAGCTAGCCACTAAACCCACAACATTCATTTGTCTTGTATGGATAATAAAATCATATCTACTAGTCACGGCGGATGTGGAGCACAAAAGGGCTGCAGATAGTGCAGCCCATTCTGTACCTGTTTGATTTTTAAATTTATTTGTAGAAAGTATGTAAATTATAATTTCAGATTCCCTAAAAAATGTAAATTATAATCTCAGTATTTAAATAATAACATTCGAATATTTTTACACATATTTTACATAAAAACAAAATAACTTACTTTTACAAATTGTTCACGTAATATTTAAAAATATGAATATATTTAAAATAATATTTATGAATTATATAAGTTCTTTTATAATTTCAAATAATAAAAATATTTCTAAAATTAAAATTCAAAAAAAAATATTAGTTATACAAACATTTCAATAATTCTATGCAAGTTTGTATACTTCAATATTAGCATAATTTAAAATATTCATAATTTCAAATTTAAACTGTTTGTATGAATATCCATTTTGTATAATTTAAATATAATCCATGAGTGTATAATATTTATGTATTCATTAAAAGTTTCTATTCAATGAACATTTAAAATTTTATTAATTGTCCGTATTAAGTAAATATTTTTTATATAATACAAATTTATACCAACTGTAGTTTGTACATATAATATTTATATCACACAAATATTTGAACATAGTTTTTATTAATTATTTTTTACAAATAAATTTTAGAAACGAGGAGCACTTTCTGTAGTCCATTTAATTTCCAGATGTTTCCCTAAAACAAATTAATTTCCACATGTGCTGTGGTAAAATACATATAAAATTGTTATCCATGATAAACAAACAAAGGTGATGTTTGTTGTGGCTAGCCAGATTTTGTGCTAGTTGTAGGTCGTGGGTTCAATTCTTAGTAGGCACGCTTTACCTTTAGTTTTCGCTCTCTTTTGATAGGCGGGACCCGGGGACCCCCTGGTCATAGAGTTCAAAAAAACGAAATGTCACCTCTCCTAGTTAACATGGTTCTTTGTCAAAAATATATATTTCAAGTGTGTTTTTTTAACAATCAGGCCGCTGAAGGAAATATGCCCTAGAGGCAATAATAAAGTTATTATTTCCTTACATCGTGGTAAATGTTTATTATTCATGCTAGAATTGTATTAACCGGAAACATAATACATGTGTGAATACATAGACAAACAGAGTGTCACTATTATGCCTTTACTTGACTAGCTCGTTAATCAAAGATGGTTATGTTTCCTAACCATGAACAAGGTGTTGTTATTTGATTAACGAGGTCACATCATTAGTTGAATGATCTGATTGACATGACCCATTTCATTAGCTTAGCACACGATCGTTTAGTATGTTGCTATTGCTTTCTTCATGACTTATACATGTTACTATGACTATGAGATTATGCAACTCCCGTTTCCCGGAGGAACACTTTGTGTGCTACCAAACGTCACAACGTAACTGGGTGATTATAAAGGAGCTCTACAGGTGTCTCCAAAGGTAGATGTTGGGTTGGCGTATTTCGAGATTAGGATTTGTCACTCCGATTGTCGGAGAGGTATCTCTGGGCCCTCTCGGTAATGCACATCACATAAGCCTTGCAAGCATTGCAGCCAATGAGTTAGTTGCGGGATGATGTATTACGGAACGAGTAAAGAGACTTGCCGGTAACGAGATTGAACTAGGTATTGGATACCGACGATCGAATCTCGGGCAAGTAACATACCGATGACAAAGGGAACAACGTATGTTGTTATGCGGTCTGACCGATAAAGATCTTCGTAGAATATGTAGGAGCTAATATGGGCATCCAGGTCCCACTATTGGTTATTGACTGGAGACGTGTCTCAGTCATGTCTACATTGTTCTCGAACCGTAGGGTCCGCACGCTTAACGTTACGATGACAATTATTATGAGTTTATGCATTTTGATGTACTGAAGTTAGTTCGGAGTCCCGGATGTGATCACGGACATGACGAGGAGTCTCGAAATGGTCGAGACATAAAGATTGATATATTGGAAGCCTATATTTGGACATCGGAAGTGTTCCGGGTGAAATCGGGATTTTATCGGAGTACCGGGAGGTTACCGGAACCCCCCGGGAGCCATATGGGCCTTAATGGGCTTTAGTGGAAAGGAGAAAGGGGCAGCCCAAGGTGGCCGCGCGCCTCCCCCCTCCCCTAGTCCTATTAGGACTAGGAGAGGTGGTCGGCCCCCCTCTCTCTCTTTCCCCCTCGGGGAATCCTAGTCCAACTAGGATTGGGGGGGAGTCCTACTCCCGGTAGGAGTAGGACTCCTCCTGCGCCCTCCTCCTGGCCGGCGGCCCCCTCCCCCTTGGCTCCTTTATATACGGAGGCAGGGGGCACCCCTAGACACACAAGTTGATCATTGAGATCGTTCCTTAGCCGTGTGCGGTGCCCCCTGCCACCATATTCCACCTCGATCATATTGTAGCAGTGCTTAGGCGAAGCCCTGCGACGGCAGAACATCAAGATCGTCACCACGCTGTCGTGCTGACGGAACTCCTCCCCGACGCTTTGCTGGATCAGAGCCCGGGGATCGTCATCGAGCTGTACGTGTGCTAAGAACTCGGAGGTGCCGGAGTAACGGTGCTTGGATCGGTTGGATCGGGAAGACGTACGACTACTTCCTCTACGTTGCGTCAACGCTTCCGCTATTGATCTACAAGGGTACGTAGATCACACTCTCCCCTCTCGTTGCTATGCATCACCATGATCTTGCGTGTGCGTACGAAATTTTTTGAAATTACTACGTTCCCCAACAGTGGCATCCGAGCCTGGGTTTTATGGTTTGATGTTATATGCACGAGTAGAACACAAGTGAGTTGTGGGCGATACAAGTCATACTGCCTACCAGCATGTCATACTTTGGTTCGGCGGTATTGTTGGACGAGACGACCCGGACCAACATTACGCGTACGCTTACGCGAGACCGGTTCCCCCGACGTGCTTTGCACACAGGTGGCTTGTGGGCGACTGTCTCTCCAACTTTAGTTGAACCGAGTGTGGCTACGCCCGGTCCTTGCGAAGGTTAAAACGGAGTCTATTTGACAAACTATCGTTGTGGTTTTGATGCGTAGGTGAGATTGGTTCTTGCTTAAACCCATAGCAGCCACGTAAAACTTGCAACAATAAAGTAGAGGACGTCTAACTTGTTTTTGTAGGGCATGTTGTGATGTGATATGGTCAAGACATGATGCTAAATTTTATTGTATGAGATGATCATGTTTTGTAACCGAGTTATCGGCAACTGGCAGGAGCCATATGGTTGTCACTTTATTGTATGCAATGCAATCGCGATGTAATGCTTTACTTTATCACTAAGCGGTAGCGATAGTCGTGGGAGCATAAGATTGGCGAGACGACAACGATGCTATGATGGAGATCAAGGTGTCGCGCCGGTGACGATGGTGATCATGACGGTGCTTCGGAGATGGAGATCACAAGCACAAGATGATGATGGCCATATCATATCACTTATATTGATTGCATGTGATGTTTATCTTTTATGCATCTTATCTTGCTTTGATTGACGGTAGCATTATAAGAAGATCTCTCACTAAATTATCAAGAAGTGTTCTCCCTGAGTATGCACCGTTGCCAAAGTTCGTCGTGCCCATACACCACGTGATGATCGGGTGTGATAAGCTCTACGTCCATCTACAACGGGTGCAAGCCAGTTTTTGCACACGCAGAATACTCAGGTTAAACTTGACGAGCCTAGCATATGCAGATATGGCCTCGGAACATAGAGACCGAAAGGTCGAGCGTGAATCATATAGTAGATATGATCAACATAACGATGTTCACCATTGAAAACTACTCCATCTCACGTGATGATCGGTTATGGTTTAGTTGATTTGGATCACGTGATCACTTAGAAGATTAGAGGGATATCTATCTAAGTGGGAGTTCTTAAGTAATTTGATTAATTGAACTTAAACTTATCATGAACTTAGTACCTGATAGTATCTTGCTTGTTTATGTTGATTGTAGATAGATGGCTCGTGCTGTTGTTCCGTTGAATTTTAATGCGTTCCTTGAGAAAGCAAAGTTGAAAGATGATGGTAGCAATTACACGGACTGGGTCCGTAACTTGAGGATTATCCTCATTGCTGCTCAGAAGAATTACGTCCTGGAAGCACCGTTGGGTGCCAGGCCTGCTGCTGGAGCAACACCAGATGTTATGAACGTCTGGCAGAGCAAAGCTGATGACTACTCGATAGTTCAGTGTGCCATGCTTTACGGCTTAGAATCGGGACTTCAATGACGTTTTGAACGTCATGGAGCATATGAGATGTTCCAGGAGTTGAAGTTAATATTTTAAGCAAATGCCCGGATTGAGAGATATGAAGTCTCCAATAAGTTCTATAGCTGCAAGATGGAGGAGAATAGTTCTGTGAGTGAGCATATACTCAAAATGTCTGGGTATAATAATCACTTGATTCAAATGGGAGTTAATCTTCCAGATGATTGCGTCATTGACAGAATTCTCCAATCACTGCCACCAAGCTACAAGAGCTTCGTGATGAACTATAATATGCAAGGGATGAACAAGACTATTCCCGAGCTCTTCGCAATGCTGAAAGCTGCGGAGGTAGAAATCAAGAAGGAGCATCAAGTGTTGATGGTTAATAAGACCACTAGTTTCAAGAAAAAGGGCAAAGGGAAGAAGAAGGGGAACTTCAAGAAGAACGGCAAAACAAGTTGCTGCTCAGGAGAAGAAACCCAAGTCTGGACCTAAGCCTGAAACTGAGTGCTTCTACTGCAAGCAGACTGGTCACTGGAAGCGGAACTGCCCCAAGTATTTAGCGGATAAGAAGGATGGCAAGGTGAACAAAGGTATATGTGATATACATGTTATTGATGTGTACCTTACTAGAGCTCGCAGTAGCACCTGGGTATTTGATACTGGTTCTGTTGCTAATATTTGCAACTCGAAACAGGGACTATGGATTAAGCGAACACTGGCGAAGGACGAGGTGACGATGCGCGTGGGAAACGGTTCCAAAGTCGATGTGATCGCGGTCGGCACGCTACCTCTACATCTACCTTCGGGATTAATATTAGACCTAAATAATTGTTATTTGGTGCCAGCGTTGAGCATGAACATTATATCTGGATCTTGTTTGATGCGAAACGGTTATTCATTTAAATCAGAGAATAATGGTTGTTCTATTTATATGAGTAATATCTTTTATGGTCATGCACCTTTGAAGAGTGATCTATTTTTGATGAATCTCGATAGTAGTAACACACATATTCATAATATTGAAGCCAAAAGATGCAGAGTTGATAATGATAGTGCAACTTATTTGTGGCACTGCCGTTTAGGTCATATCGGTATAAAGCGCATGAAGAAACTCCATACTGATGGACTTTTGGAACCACTTGATTATGAATCACTTGGTACTTGCAAACCGTGCCTCATGGGCAAGATGACTAAAACACCGTTCTCCGGTACTATGGAGAGAGCAACAGATTTGTTGGAAATCATACATACCGATGTATGTGGTCCGATGAATATTGAGGCTCATGGCGGATAACGTTATTTTCTCAATTTCACAGATGATTTAAGCAGATATGGGTATATCTACTTAATGAAACATAAGTCTGAAACATTTGAAAAGTTCAAAGAATTTCAGAGTGAAGTTGAAAATCATCGTAACAAGAAAATAAAGTTTCTACGATCTGATCGTGGAGGAGAATATTTGAGTTACGAGTTTGGTGTACATTTGAAAAATTATGGAATAGTTTCGCAACTCATGCCACCCGGAACACCACAGCGTAATGGCGTGTCCGAACGTCGTAATCGTACTTTACTAGATATGGTGCGATCTATGATGTCTCTTACTGATTTACCGCTATCATTTTGGGGTTATGCTTTAGAGACGGCCGCATTCATGTTAAATAGGACACCATCAAAATCCGTTGAGACGACGCCTTATGAACTATGGTTTGGCAAGAAACCAAAGTTGTCGTTTCTTAAAGTTTGGGGCTGCGATGCTTATGTGAAAAAGCTTCAACCTGATAAGCTCGAACCCAAATCAGAGAAATGTGTCTTCATAGGATACCCAAAGGAGACTGTTGGGTACACCTTCTATCACAGATCCGAAGGCAAGACATTCGTTGCTAAGAATGGATCATTTCTAGAGAAGGAGTTTCTCTCGAAAGAAGTGAGTGGGAGGAAAATAGAACTTGACGAGGTAACTGTACCTACTCCCTTATTGGAAAATAGTACATCACAGAAAACTATTTCTACGACACCTATACCAATTAGTGAGGAAGCTAATGATGATGATCATGAAACTTCAGGACAAGATACTACTGAACCTCGTAGGTCAACCAGAGTGAGATCCGCACCAGAGTGGTACGATAATCCTGTTCTGGAAATCATGCTGCTAGATCATGATGAACCTACGAACTATGAAGAAGCGATGGTGAGCCCAGATTCCGCAAAGTGGCTTGAAGCCATGAAATCTGAGATGGGATCCATGTATGAGAACAAAGTATGAACTTTGGTTGACTTGCCCGTTGATCGGCAAGCAATTGAGAATAAATGAATCTTCAAGAAGAAGACTGACGCTGATGGTAATGTTACTGTCTACAAAGCTCGACTTGTCGCAAAAGGTTTTCGACAAGTTCAAGGGGTTGACTACGATGAGACCTTCTCACCTGTAGCGATGCTTAAGTCTGTCCGAATCATGTTAGCAATTGCCGCATTTTATGATTATGAAATTTGGCAGATGGATGTCAAAACTGCATTCCTGAATGGATTTCTGGAAGAAGAGTTGTATATGATGCAACTGGAAGGTTTTGTCGATCCAAAGGGAGCTAACAAAGTGTGCAAGCTCCAGCGATCCATTTATGGACTGGTGCAAGCATCTCGGAGTTGGAATAAACGCTTTGATAGTGTGATCAAAGCATTTGGTTTTATACAGACTTTCGGTGAAGCCTGTATTTACAAGAAAGTGAGTGGGAGCTCTGTAGCATTTCTGATATTATATGTGGATGACATATTGCTGATTGGAAATGATATAGAATTTCTGGATAGCTTAAAGGGATACTTGAATAAGAGTTTTTCAATGAAAGACCTCGGTGAAGTTGCTTACATATTAGGCATAAAGATCTATAGAGATAGATCAAGACGCTTAATTGGACTTTCACAAAGCACATACCTTGACAAGATTTTGAAGAAGTTCAAAATTGATCAAGCAAAGAAAGGGTTCTTGCCCGTGTTACAAGGTATCAAGTTGAGTCAGACTCAATGCCCGACCACTACAGAAGATAGAGAGAAAATGAAAGATGTTCCCTATGCTTCAGCCATAGGCTCTATCATGTATGCAATGCTGTGTACCAGACCTGATGTGTGCCTTGCTATAAGTTTAGCAGGGAGGTACCAAAGTAATCCAGGAGTGGATCACTGGACAGCGGTCAAGAACATCCTGAAATACCTGAAAAGGACTAAGGATATGTTTCTCATATATGGAGGTGACAAAGAGCTCACCGTAAAAGGTTACGTTGATGCAAGCTTTGACACTGATCCGGACGATTCTAAATCGCAAACCGGATACGTGTTTATATTAAACGGTGGAGCTGTCAGTTGGTGCAGTTCTAAACAAAGCGTCGTAGCGGGATCTACATGTGAAGCGGAGTACATAGCTGCTTCGGAAGCAGCGAACGAAGGAGTCTGGATGAAGGAGTTCATATCCGATCTAGGTGTCATACCTAGTGCATCAGGTCCAATGAAAATCTTTTGTGACAATACTGGTGCAATTGCCTTGGCAAAGGAATCCAGATTTCACAAGAGGACCGAGCACATCAAGAGACGCTTCAATTCCATCCGGGATCTAGTCCAGGTGGGAGACATAGAGATTTGCAAGATACATACGGATCTGAATGTTGCAGACCTGTTGACTAAGCCTCTTCCATGAGTAAAACATGATCAGCACCAAAGCTCCATGGGTGTTAGAATCATTACTGTGTAATCTAGATTATTGACTCTAGTGCAAGTGGGAGACTGAAGGAAATATGCCCTAGAGGCAATAATAAAGTTATTATTTCCTTACATCATGATAAATGTTTATTATTCATGCTAGAATTGTATTAACCGGAAACATAATACATGTGTGAATACATAGACAAATAGAGTGTCACTAGTATGCCTCTACTTGACTAGCTCGTTAATCAAAGATGGTTATGTTTCCTAACCATGAACAAGGTGTTGTTATTTGATTAACGAGGTCACATCATTAGTTGAATGATCTGATTGACATGACCCATTTCATTAGCTTAGCACACGATCGTTTAGTATGTTGCTATTGCTTTCTTCATGACTTATACATGTTCCTATGACTATGAGATTATGCAACTCCCGTTTCCCGGAGGAACACTTTGTGTGCTACCAAACGTCACAACGTAACTGGGTGCTTATAAAGGAGCTCTACAGGTGTCTCCAAAGGTAGATGTTGGGTTGGCGTATTTCGAGATTAGGATTTGTCACTCCGATTGTCGGAGAGGTATCTCTGGGCCCTCTCGGTAATGCACATCACATAAGCCTTGCAAGCATTGCAGCCAATGAGTTAGTTGCGGGATGATGTATTACGGAACGAGTAAAGAGACTTGCCGGTAACGAGATTGAACTAGGTATTGGATACCGACGATCGAATCTCGGGCAAGTAACATACCGATGACAAAGGGAACAACGTATGTTGTTATGCGGTCTGACTGATAAAGATCTTCGTAGAATATGTAGGAGCTAATATGGGCATCCAGGTCCCACTATTGGTTATTGACCGGAGACGTGTCTCGGTCATGTCTACATTGTTCTCGAACCGTAGGGTCCGCACGCTTAACGTTACGATGACAATTATTATGAGTTTATGCATTTTGATGTACCGAAGTTAGTTCGGAGTCCCGGATGTGATCACGGACATGACGAGGAGTCTCGAAATGGTCGAGACATAAAGATTGATATATTGGAAGCCTATATTTGGACATCGGAAGTGTTCCGGGTGAAATCGGGATTTTACCGGAGTACCGGGAGGTTACCGGAACCCCCCGGGAGCCATATGGGCCTTAATGGGCTTTAGTGGAAAGGAGAAAGGGGCAGCCCAAGGTGGCCGCGCGCCTCCCCCCTCCCCTAGTCCTATTAGGACTAGGAGAGGTGGCCGGCCCCCCTCTCTCTCTTTCCCCCTCGGGGAATCCTAGTCCAACTAGGATTGGGGGGGGAGTCCTACTCCCGGTAGGAGTAGGACTCCTCATGCGCCCTCCTCCTGGCCGGCGGCCCCCTCCCCCTTGGCTCCTTTATATACGGAGGCAGGGGCACCTCTAGACACACAAGTTGATCATTGAGATCATTCCTTAGCCGTGTGCGGTGCCCCCTGCCACCATATTCCACCTCGATCATATTGTAGCAGTGCTTAGGCGAAGCCCTGCGACGGTAGAACATCAAGATCGTCACCACGCCGTCGTGCTGACGGAACTCCTCCCCGACGCTTTGCTGGATCGAAGCCCGGGGATCGTCATCGAGCTGTACGTGTGCTAAGAACTCGGAGGTGCCGGAGTAACGGTGCTTGGATCGGTCGGATCGGGAAGACATACGACTACTTCCTCTACGTTGTGTCAACGCTTCCGCTGTTGATCTACAAGGGTACGTAGATCACACTCTCCCCTCTCGTTGCTATGCATCACCATGATCTTGCGTGTGCGTAGGAAATTTTTTGAAATTACTACGTTCCTCCAATAGCCACATGCCCCTTCTCTCCGGCCTAGCGGTTGACAACGGGCCCCGCATGCCTAGTCAGCATCGATTCCGCATAGAAATGAGATAAGCACTGTATTTGCATGTCAAAGCCAAGTTTTTGCACCACTTTAATGTACACCACAACTTTTAGCATTAAAGTGACCATTTGCGCCAAGTTCTAGCACCATCAGTGTAATTGACTCTGCAATAAACTTAAAGCCAATAATCATTAATTATTTCTAACATAAATGGTAGAATTCATAAGTGCAATGGCAACACTTTGAAATTGTTGAGTTTCATAATGGTAATATTTTATACCTCTGATTGGCGTCGGTCGAACCCGATGCTCGGCGATGCTGCAATGTAGGGTAGACTGGCAGTAAGGTCTCTGTGCCGCATTCATAAACTAAAAGCCATGTAGGCATCCGACAACCATGGCCTACACAAAACTGTCTCTCTCGTCCTGCTCAAACCGCTACTCCGCTCTCCGCATCACATTCCTACCGGTCTAGAGCGGTCGTGACCGGGCACTAGTGTGTAACGCCCTCGATGCGGCTATATCTCACACGTGTCGAAGCACGACTTAGAGGCATAACCGCATTGAAAGCAATGTCGCAAGTGAGGTAATCTTCACACAACCCATGTAATACATAAGGGAAAGAGATACATAGTTGCCTTACAATCGCAACTTCACACAATTACATGAGTAAAGCATTACAACATCCAAATACAATCAAGGTCCGACTACGGAACCAAAATAAAAGAAGAACCCCAAAAGCGACAAGGTCCCCGATCGACCCCAACTAGGCTCCACTACTGATCAATTAGAACGAAACAACACAAAGGACAAGATCTTCATCGAGCTCCTCCTGAGCTTGGTTGCGTCATCTGCACGGTATCATCGGCACCTGCAAACTGGTTTTGGAAGTATCTGTGAGTCACGGGGACTCAGCAATCTCACACCCTCGCGATCAAGACTATTTAAGCTTATGGGTAAGGTGAAGGTATGAGGTGGAGCTGCAGCAAGCGACTAGCATATATGGTGGCTAACATACGCAAATGAGAGCGAGAAGAGAAGGCAAAGCACGGTCGAGAAACTATGATCAAGAAGTGATCCTAGAACAACCTACGTCAAGCATAACTCCAACACCGTGTTCACTTCCCGGACTCCGCCGGAAAGAGACCATCACGGTTACACACGCGGTTGATGTATTTTAATTAAGGTCAACTTCAGGTTTTCTACAACCGGACATTAACAAATTTCCATCTACCCATAACCGCGGGCACGACTTTCGAAAGTTCAAAACCCTGCAGGGGTGTCCCAACTTAGCCCATAATAAGCTCTCACGGTCAACGAAGGATATTCCTTCTAGCAGGAAGACCTGATCAGGCTCGGAATCCCGGTTACAAGACATTTCGACAATGGTAAAACAAGACCAGCAAAGCCACCCAGATGTGCCGACAAATCCCGATAGGAGCTGCACATATCTCGTTCTCAGGGCACACCGGATGAGCAAGACGTCGGGTAAGCCAGCCCAGAGTTGCCCCTGGTAGCCTCGGACATCGCTCAGTTGGACCAACACTTAGAGAAGCACTGGCCCAGGGGGTTAAAATAAGATGACCCTTGAGTCTGCAGAACCCAAGGGAAAGAAAAGGCTAGGTAGCAAATGGTAAAACCAAAGTTGGGCATTGCTGGAGGAGTTTTATTCAAGGCGAACTGTCAAGGGGTTCCCATTATAACCCAACCGCGTAAGGAACACAAAATCCGGGAACATAACACCGATATGACGGAAATTAGGGCGGCAAGGGTGGAACAAAACACCAGGCATAAGGCCGAGCCTTCCACCCTTTACCAAGTATATAGATGCATTAATTAAATAAGAAATATTGTGATATCCCAACAAGTAAACATGTTCCAACAAGGAACAACATCTCCATGTTCCAACAAGGAACAAACGTCAATCTTCACATGCAACTAGCAACGCTATAAGAGGGGCTGAGCAACGTGGTAACATAGCCAAACAACGGTTTGCTAGGACAAGGTGGGTTAGAGGCTTGACATGGCAATATGGGAGGCATGATAAGCAAGTGGTAGGTATCGCAGCATAGGCATAGCAATAGAGTGAGCAACTAGCAAGCAAAGATACAAGTGATTTCGAGGGTATGGTCATCTTGCCTGAAATCCCGCAAGGAAGAAGAACGAGTCCATGAAGAAGACAAACGGACGTAGACGAACGGTTCCTCACAACGCGACGTTATCGGAACCAACCCGAAGAAGCAACACCGGAAAGAAGCAAACAACATAGTAAACAACCACCACATAAACATGGCATGATGCACAACCAAGTATGATGCATGTCCGGTTTAAATGTTCATGGCATGACAAAGTGCACAAGCAATTCTACATATTAAGTGGAGCTCAATATGTAACGAGTTGCATATTGACGAAACACCACATAAATTATTTAGTTCTCTCTCGGTTAGGTACTCAACAATATTAAATGTTGTTTAAACATGGCAAGAGGTGATACATAACAAAACTATACCATCTAAACAATTTAAATGGGGCCGGATATAGCAAACAACAAATCCGGTAAATCCCCATATGCATATATTAGGTTTGGAACTGTTCTGCCCTAAACACAATTTTAGAGTTATTAAACATGCAAAGCAAGGTCACCATGTTAAACTAGGCATTTTTCTACCCCATTTACATATAAAGATTATTTAATTCCGAGCTACGGTTAATTAGTTATGGATTAAATCATTTTAACATGGCATATGAGCAAATTTAACCAAACAGCATTTTAAACATTGCAAACATGCATGAAAGTGGCATATTACGAAACTAGATGAAAAACTAAGCATATTTTCTATATGAAGTTTTTACGTGTGATGCATGGTTGTTGAGTTATTAAATGCATGAAGTGCAAGGGTTTTTCTGTAAAACTGCAGTTCTCTGGATAATTGGACAAATCACAGCACCAGGAAAAAAACATATACGGGCCGAATCTGCTAGCCCAACAGCGGGGAAAAGGAAAAAAACAACATGAGGCGCTGGGGCTTCTCACCCATGGGCTTCGGCCCAGATCTGGAAGGCAAAGGCAGGCCGGTGCTGGGCCTCGGAGCGCTGCGGCTGGATCCTGGGCCGCGCAAGCGAGGCAGCGGCTCGGGCGGAGTCAACGGGCGCGCAGCGGCGCAGCACCGCGATGCAGAGGATGCAGGCACGCGCTCGTCTCCATGGCTCGAACAGAAGGAGAGGCCGCGCTGCTCCTGCGGCTGACGACGAGGGGATGGCGGCGCTCGCGGGGTCCGGTGAGGACACGGATTGAGGCGGAGCAGGAACTTGCGGCTGGGGTCATGCTCGTACGTTCGACAAGGGAAGCAACGGCAGCAGCAAGTGCGGTTGACGTCAACGGGAGGTTCAGGACGCAGCAGGCGGCGGGATCCGGCCAGGAAGGGCCGTGCCTGGAGGAAGAGGCGGATCCAGCCGGATCTGAGGCGGGGAAGGACGCTGACGGCGTCTTGGTCCACGGCGGCGGCGTCCTGGTACTGCTCACCGGAGCAGCGTTGACGAGGAGGAAAGGCCTCGGGTGGACTTGAGGCAGCGACGGGACTTGATTCCTGCAGAGACATGGGAGAGGGAGGGAGCACGCTGTGAGAAAGAGGCAAGGGAAGAAGAAGAACGAGGGAAGGAGGCAGCTCTCTCGATCCCTTCGGGGATCAAAGCAGGAGGAGGGGTGCTCGCTGGTTGGACCGGGATGGATCGCAGCGGAACCAGGTGATGGTTGGGTGGATCGGAAAACAGAGAAGAAATAGTGTGGTGGCGGCGGCTAGGAGGATCCCTAGGGATTAGGGATTGGTCCGATGATTGCACTGATATTTATAGTAAATGGGCGTGGGTAGGGCTATCTCGTCCCTCCGATCGTAATCGGACGGTCTCGGATAAAATAGTTAGGGAGTCCAAATAAGAAAACGGAGACGTTTTGTAGATGTTTGGGGATGATCTGAGTCCAATGATGGCAACTATCCGGGTCGGGTCCGGGACAGTTTTCGGACGTGCGCGAGGAGGGGCTGCGGGCTGACGAGAGAGGTAAGATTGGGCCTGGCGGTAGGTAGTGAGCTGTGTAGACGGTCTCGAGCTGAGAGAAGAGAAGAGAGGGAGGCCCGGCGACTGTTTCCGGAGACCGAAAACGTCCGACGTTAGATCGGCTATATTGCCGCTATAGTTTAACGGTTGGGCTATCAAACGAACTCCGAATACGATGAAACTCAACAAGTGGTCTATCTACACTATAATAAGACCGCACGCCAACTTTCATCCCATTCCGAGAACATTTTTCGGCCACTTATAAAATAATATTTCAGACATGCCACGGGCGCGTGCAAGTGTGACTGGGCTCAGATCGGACAACAAAGAGAACTCGGAGAACCCGGACGAATGCAAGTTTTAAAACATGATAATGCAATGCACATGATGACATAATAAGATGCAACATACAAGTAAATGACATGTCAACAACAGCGAATAACCGAAAGACATCTGCCACAACGGTCTCGGGGTGTTACATAGTGCTTGTCGGTCGAATGATGCAACATTCACAACAGTGTTGTGTTCGAGGCGCTAGCTTTGGCCAGCCATTCACGCCATCTCAATGCTGGCTCAGAGCGACGCTATAGGGTGGGGCGACGGGACGGATTCTTACTACATTGAAGTCGGTTTATTAGTGTGGGAACCGAACGACGGAACGAACACCTCCAGTGCATGGCAAGCAGTGGTTTCAACTGCATTAGTTATGGGAATTAAGGCAGCACTAATCACATAATTAACGGTTTTTTGTTGGATTTTGATTGGCTATTTTTCACGGGCGAAATTGTTACTTGGGGCGAACGAGATGCATATGCATAGTGACTTGTATTATTAGATTATACTATAATTTTCCTTGAGCACTGCTATGCACATGATACTTGGCAGACGACATGTGCACGAGAACACATCTGCTCCATCCATTCCATGCCAACAGCCGGCAGCAGACCCTTAGATGCTCATCGTGCATTGGTCGTGCACTTGTCCGTCGTCTGCACAACAATTCCGATTTTCCTTAGGTGCGCCTATGCACTTGGACGGGGGAGTAGCATAAATGAACATGGATTAAATTGTCAAAAAATAAATGAACAGCGATTAGCACTGATTTCTCTGAGCCAATGAATGTTTTGCTAAACAATAGTGTAAGATGCAACGCAATTTGCACAAGAAAACAACGAGGCAATCAATACATTACACACGTTCGACGAGAACTGTTCTCCCAATCCATCTAAAATAACATTATTCCCCATTATTTTCACTTATCTTAGCAAAGTGTTTCCAGCAATCTTCTCATCTTTGGTCAAACGTAGCCATCCAACAGCAAGCCAGCTAGGACCCTCATCTCCTAAAAAACAAAAGCAAAAACAAAAACCGGGGCCCCAGCCACAACCCATGGCCCACCGTCAGCCACAGGGCCGCAGCCAACCACCCCGGCCCATCACCCGCCGCGTCACCTCACCACCCCCGGTTTAATCCCGACCGTTGGGTCCGTCACCGCATTGGTTCAAAACCCGTCAATCGGACGCCGCCGCGTGGGCGACGCGCCCCGGCGGGTCACCGCCGCGGGTGAGCGGACCGTGCCTCGGCTGCTTTGCGTGCGCTAGTGGGGGAGCGGTGCGCGTCGAGGGAGCCGACAACGCCCCGAGAGCGAGAACTCCTGTGCTGCCCATCCCCCCCCCCCCCCCCCCCCCCTCCACTGAGTCTCCTGTGCTGCCCCCGCTGACCTGCGGCCACCGACGGCGAGTGGAGGTTCCCGCCGCGACCGCCTTGCCGCGGGCTCTCCTGCGGCGCCGCGTCAGGGCTCACGCGGGCTGGTGCTGATTTGGGAGAGATTCGGGGCGGGCCGGAGCCGGCGCGGCCTCTGGGGATGGGGTGGCTTTCCTGCTGCAAGCGGTCCAACGGGTGAGTGGCAACGGGGGCCTTTATAGCTTACTAAGTAGAAGTGTAATTTCCGTGCCGTTTTGTGGAAGCTTGGGTCGTCGGTTGGGTACAAGGGTGGGGGTTTTATCTGCTGCTGGTTTGTGTGGGAGGTTGAATTGGAGCCATTAGCTTACAAATTCTCCCTTTATCAGATTATTATGTGTTTTTGGTTAGCTTGACTAGCAATTGATTTTGAATCTGGGGAAATACTGAGGTTGGGGTTCCTAAATCTGTGAGCTTCATTTCTGATTTGCTCATAAATTAGTACAAAAAAATTACTGTTGTTATCGGGAATATTGCTGTTAATTTGCAGCTGTCAGCTAACGAGCTGTAGATAGAATGGAGTGCAGATTTTTATGCATAAGTAATTTGTTCAAAAAAAGATTGCTGTGAAGGAAATTGTTCAGATTTTCTAGGGGGAATAGTTGGATAGAGTGCTAACATTGCGGCCTTACCTAGTGTACTCAACAAGTACTTGAATCTGCTCAACAAGTTCTAATAATCTGTTCTTAGGGCCCAACCCGGCAGGAAGAAGAAGAAGAAGGACACGACATGGCGCATCTTCTCACTAAAGGAGCTTCAGTTGGCGACCAACAATTTCAACTATGATAACAAGCTTGGTGAAGGTGGATTCGGTAGTGTCTACTGGGGCCAGCTCTGGGACGGATCACAGGTGCAGTCCCCCTCTTAAAAAAATAAGAAATGCAAGATGCCGCAACTTGTGTTATGCTATGTGCACACTGATTTGTTGTATCTGTTGTTTCTAGTGTCTTTTATTATTACTGCTACGAACAGGACAATGAAGTGGAGTCCCGCGGTTGTTGGTGCTTGTGATTTAGCTGAATTTAGTTTCACCTCCTAATTTATTTCTGGTCTCTAGTGCCATTTGAAATTTAAAATGGTTGTAGTTTTCAGAGCCCGTGAATATTCTTTGAGAGTGAACAGCAATCCAAACTGGACCCACACTCTTTGAAAGTGCAAAGAACGAACTTTCTGGTCTGGTGGAAAACTGACTTTCTCTCGCCTTCATCTATTGGTTTACTTTTCAAGTCAGAAAAAACTGTTGGTTTACTTTTTTATGCATTCACTTTACCAAGGATATAGCCTTAGCTTTGTGGTAGATGTCTCATGATCACAAGCTAGATAGGACCATAATTTTTAAGTGTGAATACAGCCGAGGAGGTATAGAAAATTAGAAAGCATATATGGCCTGGGTAGATGCAATCATGCTGCCTTGACAAAGCCAGACAATCTCTATATGTTTGTTCTGAGTATCTGCTTGTACTCCCTCCGGTCCTTTTTACACTCTGCACATTGGATCTGCCGAAAGTCAAACTTTGCTAAGTTTGACCAAATTTATATTAGAAATTATTAGCATCTATAATATCTAATAAATATAATATGAAAATATATTCCAAGATGAGTCTAATGATATTGGTGTTGTTATGTGAATGTCTATAATTTTTTATATAAACTTGGTCAAAGTTGGATGAGATTGACTTCGGATAAACCTAATATGCAGAGTAAAAAGGACTGGAGGGAGTACTAGGTGTAGAAATGTAAATGACATCTTGGTAGTCTCATATGGATATATTTAAATGAAAGATGAGGCAAGAGGTTGACTTGGGATGAACTTAATAAGTAAAGAATTAAGGAAAGTTTGATCAAAATGCCACGTCTTAGTTTCCTTCCTGATAAACGATGCCCCATCATGTGTCACTGACAGGTGGCCCTGGACCCCAAATGTCGTGACACATGCTATGATCACTGAACGGAGTAGAGTGGGGCCATATATCTACCTGCTAGTTTGTGGCGCAGTGGCATAAGTGCATAACTAAAAACTACTAGACGCCCACAACTTGGTAGCTTGTGTTTTTCTTGAATCCTATGAGCATATTAAAGGGAGATGAAACAGAATACCTAAATACTCCCTTCGTCCCAAAATAAGTGTCTCAACCTTAGTACTCCCTCTGTTCACTTTTATAAGACGTTTTAGACAGCAGGAATTGAACTGTTTTGGGTGTTGTCTTAAATGTCTAAACGGTCTTACAAAAGTGAACGGAGGGAGTACAACTTTGTATTTATTCCATGTAAAGTTAGTACGAAGTTGAGACACTTATTTTGGGACGGAGGGAGTAGAAGTTTATCTTCAGAAGTTGTTTATAAATGACAGTGTGTTAGAACTGCTCAACTTAATCTCCTTTGCAGATATTGTTTTACTTACTTGGATATTGTAACCAATGAGCAATTTTTTGTAAGATAGTGTTGCTGTTGCCTAGCTTTTTATGTTTGTTATCGACTTTATTATGGCTGTTACATTTCATGAGAAGTTTGTAGTTGTTTTATTTCGCTGGAAGTTTTAAGTTGTTACGTTTCAGTTGAAGTGCCATGTGGTGACTATCAGAGTATGCACCTTGTATTTATACCATGTAAAGTCAAGAAATTGCATTTTAATTCCTCCCCACCCGCACATCAACTGTTTATTCCATGTAACAGATTGCGGTGAAAAGGCTCAAGAGTTGGAGCAACAAGGCTGAAAAGGAGTTTGCTGTCGAGGTCGAGGTTTTGGCACGAGTGCGGCATAAGAGCCTCTTGAGCTTACGTGGATATTGCGCTGAAGGCCAGGAGCGTCTGATAGTCTACGACTATATGCAGAACCTGAGCTTGCACTCTCACCTGCACGGACAGCATGCAGCTGAATGCCATCTTGGTTGGGAGCGAAGAATGAACATCGCCATTGATTCGGCTGAGGGCATCGCGTAAGCCTCTCAACATCACTTTATAATATTCATTCATCATAATGCAGCAGTCTAATAACATTTAAATACCTCTGCACCTTGTAGTTATCTTCATCACCATGCGATCCCACATATCATCCATAGAGACGTCAAGGCGAGCAACGTTCTCTTGGATGCGAATTTCCAAGCGCGGGTCGCCGATTTCGGGTTTGCGAAACTCATACCAGATGGTGCGACCCATGTCACTACAAAGGTGAAAGGTACTCTCGGTTACCTCGCGCCGGAGTATGCGATGCTTGGCAAGGCAAAAGAGAGCTGCGATGTCTACAGCTTCGGAGTGCTCCTGCTGGAGCTTGCCAGCGGAAAGAAGCCGGTCGAGAAGATAAACCCTACGACGAAGCTCACCATCACCGAGTGGGCGCTTCCACTCGCCCGTGAGCAGAAGTTCAAGGAGATGGCTGACCCAAAGCTGGGGGATAGCTTTGCCGAGGCCGAGGTGAAGCGGATGGTGCTCGTCGGGCTTGCTTGCACTCAGACCAAGCCAGAACAGAGGCCGGTGATGTCCGAGATTGTGGAGATGCTCAAGGGGGAATCTGCCGAGAAGTTCTCCATCTTGGAGAATGACGATCTGTTCAAGCCTCAACAGACGACCAGCTCCGTCCAGGGCACCTCTGGCCCCTGCAGCTCGGACGCCATCACCGAAGAGAAGGAATCGAAAGAGGATACGATCGAGGAGGCGACTGATTCGAGCGAGACGGTTCCCTCAGCTAGGTAGTGTGATGCACAAAGGTGTGTATATCCCTTCCTGGGATGTGTGATTTGTGTATGTCTGTGCGTATGGTTGTTTCTTGTTGGCAAGTTACTTGGGCCCTTCACCAGTCTAGAGATGTACTTGTGGTTCCGTGTATTGTTGATTTCTTTTGGCAATGGTTGTGATGTGGCTTGTAAGACTCTTATTGGACTGGTTCCGACAATAACAAGCTGTTCATGAGATCCTGTACTCACTCAATTTAACTCATCAATTGTCTAGTGTGCAAAACCTACGGTTAGCGACTTACACTTGCACTGTTCGAAGTAATTGCAAGAGGCAAATGACAAGTAGTAGAATCGTTGTTCTCACTGATGATGGGATTACACATATATATAGCCCTTGAAGGGGTACGTCCGAAGGGACACGAGACAACCGCCTCAATTAGGAAAAGCAGGGATTAATAGGATTAATTAAATCCTAACACTCCCCCTAATCCATGCTTGTTAGCGTAAGTATCATCATCTTGAGAAGCTCCTTCAAAAACCCTGTGAGAAAAATATGAGGAGATAGGTGTTTGATATGTTGCTAAAACTCCTTCAAACCCAGTGGGAAAATAAGAAGAAAATGATACAACATATAATGATCATTATCTCTTTTAACTCAATACGAGAAAAACTCATAGAGTTTAGAGGATAATAAATATGTCATATATACTTTCTCAAAACCCCGGTGGGGAAAACAGGAAGTATGACATATGATCTCATGTTGATATTACCTCATTAAAAACCTTTATGAGAACCTGTAAAGTAAACTCATGAAGGGAAAAAGAGTATAATATGATGCATTGAACAGGAACAATTCAGGAAGATACTCCCCCTGATTCTTGCAAAATTTGAAACCGTCACATACCAAAACATAGAAGTTGGTAGAGGCCCGTTGAACAAATCAGTCGCATTGATTTGACTTGCAAGATATGCAATATAGTGATATTGCTTATTATGTAACCTGTTTGCATCTGAGCAACACAAGAAACATTATCGTTGAGATAATGGTTGGTGGATGTAGCCATGAGGTCTGTTTCGAAGACTCTTCATTAGAGGGCTACCACATCTAGTAGGAACACTAAACTTGTCTATGATCTGACATAGTGGGGATCTGATCGATGTATCCAATAATATTGGTGTTCAGATTTCTCCAAAACTGAAAAACCAGGACAAGATGTTTCATGCCTTGGAGATATCGAAAGACATTCTTAAGTACCAATCAATTGTGTTTGGTCGGTCCAATGGCATATGGAACGTTGAGTCCCAATATATCATTTCCATCATCTCTTGGTCTAAATAGATCTCTCTCTACGTCTAGAGAATGAACTACCATGAGAGTTATGGATTGATAATATTTGTCCACAATGAATTTCTCCAATATATCTTGGATATAGACAACATAGTATACCATAATGTATGAATGAAGGTGCTCAAGTTGTAGTAACGAGCAGTGTTTTGGTTTACTCAAATCCTTCATTTAAGCTCCGTCATTAAATGATTACATGTGTCGTCATTGCAAACATACAAACATGCATAATCATCTTTGCAGGAGTAATCCTTTTGTATAAGGAACTCACTACGTCGGTTGTACCATATGTACCGACCACAATAAGTCGTATGGTGACTTACTAGTTTTACACAATGTATGTTGCATTTTGTATTTCGATTCAGAATTGAGATTCCATCGGAAATCAATCATATATGTCCGAATCTAGTGATCCACATGGATATGTAATCACTACATCTATCAACTGCAGAGATAAATGATTTTGTACTGCCAATGATATAAGTTATCGGAAAGAGATTTCACCTCTGGAGAATAGTTGGGTATCTGCGTGAACCCTTGTGCTACAATACTTGCTCTTTGTTTCACCACCTTATTGTTCTCAATTCTGTTTCCAGAAAAAAAAACTGATGTAGGTATTGCTTATGAATACCTTTCCATTATTGAGCAAGATCATTTCTACCTAGATTATACCCTTTGCTTGAGTTCAGTCCGAGTGTTGTTCACACTTTGCCATGGCCATGGTCTTTGGATCTGAATCATTTGAAAGGTTTTTGCAATCTAGTTGAGAAATGTATGTCGACAATTGTAGACTTTTGGTTATATGATTCTCCAGGATCTATATATCAATATATAGTTGATGGAAATATCGTTACCCATGGTGACTGCTCGCGATTTCCTGTTGGGGAACGTAGTAATTTCGAAAATTTTCCTACGCACACGCAAGATCATGGTGATGCATAGCAACGAGGGGAGAGTCTAATCTACGTACCCTTGTAGATCGCAACAGAAGCGTTGACACAACGTAGAGGAAGTAGTCGTACGTCTTCTTCCCGATCCGACCGATCCAAGCACCGTTACTCCGGCACCTCCGAGTTCTTAGCACACGTTCAGCTCGATGACGTTCCTCGGGCTCCGATCCAGCAAAGCGTCGAGGAAGAGTTCCGTCAGCACGACGGCGTGGTGACGATCTTGATGTACTACCGACGCAGGGCTTCGCCTAAGTACTGCAACGGTATGATCGAGGTGGAATTTGGTGGCAGGGGGCACCGCACACGGCTAAGGAACGATCTCAAGGATCAACTTGTGTGTCTTGGGGTGTCCCCTGCCCCCGTATATAAAGGTTGGAGGGAGGGGGGCTGGCCGGCCAAAGAGAGGGAGGCGCAGGAGGAGTCCTACTCCTACCGGGAGTAGGACTTCCCCCTCCAATCCTAGTCCAACTAGGAATCCTTTAAAGGGGAGAGAAAGAGAGGTGGCCGGCCCCTCTCCTAGTCCTAATAGGACTAGGGAGAGGGGGGGAGGCGCAGCCCTATGTGGGCTGCCCTCTCTTCTTTCCACTAAGGCCCATGTTGACCCATTTGGCTCTCGGGGGGTTCCGGTAACCCTCCCGGTAATCCGGTAAAATCCCGATTTCACCCGGAACACTTCCGATGTCCAAACATAGGCTTCCAATATATCAATCTTTACGTCTCGACCATTTCGAGACTCCTCGTCATGTCCGTGATCTCATCCGGGACTCCGAACATCCTTCGGTACATCAAAATGCATAAACTCATAATAACTGTCATCGTAACGTTAAGCGTGCGGACCCTACGGTTCGAGAACAATGTAGACATGACCGAGACACGTCTCCGGTCAATAACTAATAGCGGGACCTGGATGCCCATATTGGCTCCTACATATTCTATGAAGATCTTTATCGGTCAGACCGCATAACAACATACGTTGTTCCCTTTGTCATCGGTATGTTACTTGCCCGAGATTCGATCGTCGGTATCCAATACCTAGTTCAATCTCGTTACTGGCAAGTCTCTTTACTCGTTCCGTAATACATCATCTCGCAACTAACTTCTTAATTGCAATGCTTGCAAGGCTTATGTGATGTGCATTACCGAAAGGGCCCAGAGATACCTCTCTGACAATCGGAGTGACAAATCCTATTCTCGAAATACGCCAACCCAACATCTACCTTTGGAGACACCTGTAATGCTCCTTTATAATCACCCAGTTACGTTGTGACGTTTGGTAGCACCCAAAGTGTTACTCTGGCAAACGGGAGTTGCATAATCTCATAGTCATAGGAACATGTATAAGTCATGAAGAAAGCAATAGCAACATACTAAACGATCGGGTGCTAAGCTAATGGAATGGGTCATGTCAATCAGATCATTCAACTAATGATGTGACCTCGTTAATCAAATAACAACTCTTTGTTCATGGTTAGGAAACATAACCATCTTTGATTAACGAGCTAGTCAAGTAGAGGCATACTAGTGACACTCTGTTGGTCTATGTATTCACACATGTATTATGTTTCCGGTTAATACAATTCTAGCATGAATAATAAACATTTATCATGATATAAGGAAATAAATAATAACTTTATTATTGCCTCTAGGGCATATTTCCTTCAGTCTCCCACTTACACTAGAGTCAATAATCTAGATTACACAGTAATGATTCTAACACCCATGGAGCCTTGGTGCTGATCATGTTTTGCTCGTGGAAGAGGCTTAGTCAACGGGTCTGCAACATTCAGATCCGTATGTATCTTGCAAATCTCTATGTCTCCCACCTGGACTAAATCCCGGATGGAGTTGAAGCGTCTCTTGATGTGTTTGGTTCTTTTGTGAAATCTGGATTCCTTTGCCAAGGCAATTGCACCAGTATTGTCACAGAAGATTTTCATTGGACCCGATGCACTAGGTATGACACCTAGATCGGATATGAACTCCTTCATCCAGACTCCTTCGTTCGCTGCTTCCGAAGCAGCTATGTACTCCGCTTCACATGTAGATCCCGCTACGACGCTTTGTTTAGAACTGCACCAACTGACAGCTCCACCGTTTAATATAAACACGTATCCGGTTTGCGATTTAGAATCGTCCGGATCAGTGTCAAAGCTTGCATCAACGTAACCTCTTACGGTGAGCTCTTTGTCACCTCCATATACGAGAAACATATCCTTAGTCCTTTTTAGGTATTTCAGGATGTTCTTGACCGCTGTCCAGTGATCCACTCCTGGATTACTTTGGTACCTCCCTGCTAAACTTATAGCAAGGCACACATCAGGTCTGGTACACAGCATTGCATACATGATAGAGCCTATGGCTGAAGCATAGGGAACATCTTTCATTTTCTCTCTATCTTCTGCTTTGGTCGGGCATTGAGTCTGACTCAACTTCACACCTTGTAACACAGGCAAGAACCCTTTCTTTGCTTGATCCATTTTAAACTTCTTCAAAATCTTGTCAAGGTATGTGCTTTGTGAAAGTCCAATTAAGCGTTTTGATCTATCTCTATAGATCTTTATGCCTAATATGTAAGCAGCTTCCCCGAGGTCTTTCATCAAAAAACTTTATTCAAGTATCCCTTTATGCTATCCAGAAATTCTATATCATTTCCAATCAGTAATATGTCATCCACATATAATATCAGAAATGCTACAGAGCTCCCACTCACTTTCTTGTAAATACAGGCTTCTCCAAAAGTCTGTATAAACCCAAATGCTTTGATCACACTATCAAAGCGTTTATTACAACTCCGAGATGCTTGCACCAGTCCATAAATGGATCGCTGGAGTTTGCACACTTTGTTAGCTCCCTTTGGATCGATAAAACCTTCCGGTTGCATCATATACAACTCTTCTTCCAGAAATCCATTCAGGAATGCAGTTTTTACATCCATTTGCCAAATTTCATAATCATAAAATGCGGCAATTGCTAACATGATTCTGACAGACTTAAGCATCGCTACGGGTGAGAAAGTCTCATCGTAGTCAACTCCTTGAACTTGTCGAAAACCTTTTGCGACAAGTCGAGCTTTATAGACAGTAACATTACCATCAGCGTCAGTCTTTTTCTTAAAGATCCATTTATTCTCAATTGCTTGCCGATCATCGGGCAAGTCAACCAAAGTCCATACTTTGTTCTCATACATGGATCCCATCTCAGATTTCATGGCTTCAAGCCACTTTGCGGAATCTGGGCTCACCATCGCTTCTTCATAGTTCGTAGGTTCATCATGATCTAGTAGCATGACTTCCAGAACAGGATTACCGTACCACTCTGGTGTGGATCTTACTCTGGTTGATCTACGAGGTACAATAGTATCTTGATCTAAAGTTTCATGATCATCATCATTAACTTCCTCTCTTATTGGTGTAAGTCTCACAGAAACAGTTTTCTGTGATGTACTATTTCCCAATAACGGAGTAGGTACAGTTACCTCGTCAAGTTCTACTTTCCTCCCACTCACTTCTTTCGAGAGAAACTCCTTCTCAAGAAAGTTTCCGAATTTAGCAACAAAAGTCTTGCCTTCGGATCTGTGATAGAAGGTGTATCCAATAGTTTCCTTTGGATATCCTATGAAGACACATTTCTCCGATTTGGGTTCGAGCTTATCAGGTTGAAGCTTTTTCACATAAGCATCGCAGCCCCAAACTTTAAGAAACGACAACTTTGGTTTCTTGCCAAACCACAATTCATATGGCGTCGTCTCAACGGATTTAGATGGTGCCCTATTTAACGTGAATGCGGCCGTCTCTAAAGCATAACCCCAAAACGATAGCGGTAAATCAGTAAGAGACATCATAGATCGCACCATATCTAGTAAAGTATGATTACGACGTTCGGACACACCATTACGTTGTGGTGTTCCGGGTGGCGTGAGTTGCGAAACTATTCCACAATTTTTCAAATGTACACCAAACTCGTAACTCAAATATTCTCCTCCACGATCAGATCGTAGAAACCTTATTTTCTTGTTACGATGATTTTCAACTTCACTCTGAAATTCCTTGAACTTTTCAAATGTTTCAGACTTATGTTTCATTAAGTAGATATACCCATATCTGCTTAAATCATCTGTGAAAGTGAGAAAATAACGATATCCTCCACGAGCCTCAATATTCATCGGACCACATACATCGGTATGTATGATTTCCAACAAATCTGTTGCTCTCTCCATAGTACCGGAGAACGGTGTTTTAGTCATCTTGCCTATGAGGCACGGTTCGCAAGTACCAAGTGATTCATAATCAAGTGGTTCCAAAAGCCCATCAGTATGGAGTTTCTTCATTCGCTTTACACCGATATGACCTAAACGGCAGTGCCACAAATAAGTTGCATTATCATTATCAACTCTGCATCTTTTGGCTTCAACATTATGAATATGTGTATCACTACTATCGAGATTCAATAAGAATAGACCACTTTTCAAGGGTGCATGACCATAAAAGATATTACTCATATAAATAGAACAACCATTATTCTCTGATTTAAATGAATAACCGTCTCGCATCAAACAAGATCCAGATATAATGTTCATGCTCAACGCTGGCACCAAATAACAATTATTTAGGTCTAATATTAATCCCGAAGGTAGATGTAGAGGTAGCGTGCCGACCGCGATCACATCGACTTTGGAACCGTTTCCCACGCGCATCGTCACCTCGTCCTTTGCTAGTGTCCGCTTATTCTGTAGTCCCTGTTTCGAGTTGCAAATATTAGCAACAGAACCAGTATCAAATACCCAGGTGCTACTGCGAGCATTAGTAAGGTACACATCAATAACATGTATATTACATATACCTTTGTTCACCTTGCCATCCTTCTTATCCGCCAAATACTTGGGGCAGTTCCGTTTCCAGTGACCAGTCTGCTTGCAGTAGAAGCACTCAGTTTCAGGCTTAGGTCCAGACTTGGGTTTCTTCCCTTGAGCAGCAACTTGCTTGCCGTTCTTCTTGAAGTTCCCCTTCTTCTTCCCTTTGCCCTTTTTCTTGAAACTAGTGGTTTTGTTAACCATCAACACTTGATGCTCCTTCTTGATTTCTACCTCCGCAGCTTTCAGCATTGCGAAGAGCTCGGGAATTGTCTTGTTCATCCCTTGCATATTATAGTTCATCACAAAGCTCTTGTAGCTTGGTGGCAGTGATTGGAGAATTCTGTCAATGACGCAATCATCCGGAAGTGTAACTCCCAATTGAATCAAGTGATTATTATACCCAGACATTTTGAGTATATGCTCACTGACAGAACTGTTCTCCTCCATCTTGCAGCTATAGAACTTATTGGAGACTTCATATCTCTCAATCCGGGCATTTGCTTGAAATATTAACTTCAACTCCTGGAACATCTCATATGCTCCATGACGTTCAAAACGTCGTTGAAGTCCCGGTTCTAAGCCGTAAAGCATGGCACACTGAACTATTGAGTAGTCATCAGCTTTGCTCTGCCAGACGTTCATAACTTCTGGTGTTGCTCTTGCAGCAGGCCTGGCACTCAGCGGTGCTTCCAGGACGTAATTCTTCTGTGCAGCAATGAGGATAATCCTCAGGTTACGGACCCAGTCCGTGTAATTGCTACCATCATCTTTCAACTTTGCTTTCTCAAGGAACGCATTAAAATTCAACGGAACAACAGCACGAGCCATCTATCTACAATCAACATAAACAAGCAAGATACTATCAGATACTAAGTTCATGATAATTTTTAAGTTCAGTTAATCAAATTTACTTAAGAACTCCCACTTAGATAGACATCCCTCTAATCCTCTAAGTGATCACGTGATCCAAATCAACTAAACCATAACCGATCATCACGTGAGATGGAGTAGTTTTCAATGGTGAACATCAATATGTTGATCATATCTACTATATGATTCACGCTCGACCTTTCGGTCTCCGTGTTCCGAGGCCATATCTGTATATGCTTGGCTCGTCAAGTATAACCTGAGTATTCCGCGTGTGCAACTGTTTTGCACCCATTGTATTTGAACGTAGAGCCTATCACACCCGATCATCACGTGGTGTCTCAGCACGAAGAACTTTTGCAACGGTGCATACTCAGGGAGAACACTTCTTGATAATTTAGTGAGAGATCATCTTATAATGCTACCGTCAATCAAAGCAAGATAAGATGCATAAAAGGATAAACATCACATGCAATCAATATAAGTGATATGATATGGCCATCATCATCTTGTGCTTTGTGATCTCCATCTCCGAAGCACCGTCATGATCACCATCGTCACCGGCGCGACACCTTGATCTCCATCGTAGCATCGTTGTCGTCTCGCCAATCTTATGCCTCCACGACTATCACTACCGCTTAGCAATAAAGTAAAGCATTACATCGTGATTGCATTGCATACAATAAAGCGACAACCATATGGCTCCTGCCAGTTGCCGATAACTCGGTTACAAAACATGATCATCTCATACAATAAAATCAGCATCATGCCTTGACCATATCACATCATAACATGCCCTGCAAAAACAAGTTAGACGTCCTCTACTTTGTTGTTGCAAGTTTTACGTGGCTGCTACGGGCTTAAGTAAGAACTCATCTCACCTACGCATCAAAACCACAACGATAGTTCGTCAAATAGACTCCGTTTTAACCTTCTCAAGGACCGGGCGTAGTCACACTTGGTTCAACTAAAGTTGGAGAGACAGTCTTCCGCAAGCCATCTATGTGCAAAGCACGTCGAGGGAACCGGTCTCGCGTAAGAGTACGCGTAAGGTTGGTCCGGATCGTCTCGTCCAACAATACCACCGAACCAAAGTATGACATGCTGGTAGGCCGTATGACTTGTATCGCCCACAACTCACTTGTGTTCTACTCGTGCAAATAACATCAAACCATAAAACCTAGGCTCGGATGCCACTGTTGGGGAACGTAGTAATTTCGAAAATTTTCCTACGCACACGCAAGATCATGGTGATGCATAGCAACGAGGGGAGAGTCTAATCTACGTACCCTTGTAGATCGCAACGGAAGCGTTGACACAACGTAGAGGAAGTAGTCGTACGTCTTCTTCCCGATCCGACCGATCCAAGCACCGTTACTCCGGCACCTCCGAGTTCTTAGCACACGTTCAGCTCGATGACGTTCCTCGGGCTCCGATCCAGCAAAGCGTCGAGGAAGAGTTCCGTCAGCACGACGGCGTGGTGACGATCTTGATGTACTACCGACGCAGGGCTTCGCCTAAGTACTGCAACGGTATGATCAAGGTGGAATTTGGTGGCAGGGGGCACCGCACACGGCTAAGGAACGATCTCAAGGATCAACTTGTGTGTCTTGGGGTGTCCCCTGCCCCCGTATATAAAGGTTGGAAGGAGGGGGGCTGGCCGGCCAAAGAGAGGGAGGCGCAGGAGGAGTCCTACTCCTACCGGGAGTAGGACTTCCCCCTCCAATCCTAGTCCAACTAGGAATCCTTTAAAGGGGAGAGAAAGAGAGGTGGCCGGCCCCTCTCCTAGTCCTAATAGGACTAGGGAGAGGGGGGAGGCGCAGCCCTATGTGGGCTGCCCTCTCTTCTTTCCACTAAGGCCCATGTTGGCCCATTTGGCTCTCGGGGGGTTCCGGTAACCCTCCCGGTAATCCGGTAAAATCCCGATTTCACCCGGAACACTTCCGATGTCCAAACATAGGCTTCCAATATATCAATCTTTACGTCTCAACCATTTCGAGACTCCTCGTCATGTCCGTGATCTCATCCGGGACTCCAAACATCCTTCGGTACATCAAAATGCATAAACTCATAATAACTGTCATCGTAACGTTAAGCATGCGGACCCTACGGTTCGAGAACAATGTAGACATGACCGAGACACGTCTCCGGTCAATAACCAATAGCGGGACCTGGATGCCCATATTGGCTCCTACATATTCTACGAAGATCTTTATCGGTCAGACCGCATAACAACATACGTTGTTCCCTTTGTCATCGGTATGTTACTTGCCCGAGATTCGATCGTCGGTATCCAATACCTAGTTCAATCTCGTTACTGGCAAGTCTCTTTACTCGTTCCGTAATACATCATCTCGCAACTAACTTCTTAATTGCAATGCTTGCAAGGCTTATGTGATGTGCATTACCGAGAGGGCCCAGAGATACCTCTCCGACAATCAGAGTGACAAATCCTATTCTCGAAATACGCCAACCCAACATCTACCTTTGGAGACACCTGTAATGCTCCTTTATAATCACCCAGTTGCGTTGTGACGTTTGGTAGCACCCAAAGTGTTCCTCTGGCAAACGGGAGTTGCATAATCTCATAGTCATAGGAACATGTATAAGTCATGAAGAAAGCAATAGCAACATACTAAACGATCGGGTGCTAAGCTAATGGAATGGGTCATGTCAATCAGATCATTCAACTAATGATGTGACCTCATTAATCAAATAACAACTCTTTGTTCATGGTTAGGAAACATAACCATCTTTGATTAACGAGCTAGTCAAGTAGAGGCATACTAGTGACACTCTGTTGGTCTATGTATTCACACATGTATTATGTTTCCGGTTAATACAATTCTAGCATGAATAATAAACATTTATCATGATATAAGGAAATAAATAATAACTTTATTATTGCCTCTAGGGCATATTTCCTTCATTTCCCAATGCGATCGAGTCGGGTATTCCGATGTCCTGGTCATTGTGTGCACTATGACCTGGGTTGGTGGAGGTTTCCCGTCCACTGGGTGTATACCACCCAATAGGTGTCTGTCAACGTGAAGTTGACTTGCATTTACTGATTCACAGGCCTTGATATCCTTACTTGCGGGAAGCTGAATCCTGATGTACTTCTGCCATACATCTCCCCTTGTTGCTATGAACAGGGAGTGGAGTGAATTTTGTTGGTGCCATCACTCTTTCAGGCATATTTTTGCAGGATTATAGGATTGTGTGACACCTTTATAGTCAGTAAATGAATCTGGCAGGTTATTTGCAATGTGATGCAAATCTTCTGAACACATGGTTCAGATCTTTGAGTATGTGGATTTGAGGCAAAAAATGTGTTGAACATTCCACTAATTTCCTGGCATTCTTTATGGTAGTTGAAATCTCCCCCTAATGCCTGGAAATGTTCCTCATTGAATCAGCATACTGGCCTTGAATAACTCCCCATGTGAGGGGCTTGAGGTATTGACAGAAATACAGTTATTCCTCACATAGATCCCAACTATATGTTGAGGGGCCAATGATGTATGCCGGGTGGTGATATCGGTATGCAACCGAATTACCGCAGATAGGAAATACTTGGTAGATATCCACATATCAAAGATAGTGGGGAATAATATTATGCAGTTCTGTCATGAGCGTGTAAAACTGCATGACTCCAACGTAAAGTTGGTAAGTTGCAATTCCAAAGTAAAGATAATGCAATGAGCTTAACTCTTTGGATAGGATTCTACCAAACCATTTTGAGTCTAGACATTAGGACAAATTGCTAAATTTCAATCCAAAAGCCATAGAGATGGCCCTCAAGGAGAATTCTGCAATGTTATCCATTCAATTTGCTTGAAATCGATGTCAGGATAATGGCCAATGGTTTCGTGTGAATAAAGCACACACTTAAGACCATCATGTAGATATGTCTTTTAGAACCATGGATACCTGAATAGTCTACTCAATGGCTGGGAAGAGCCACTTACCTCAACTTGATGCATTCAAGGAGTCTGAGTGGTTCAGCGTAGACTTTAAGGTGTGCGAGCCTTAAAATTAGCTTTCCTGTGTCACTTGTAGTGCACATAAAATCCAAATGTTATTAGAATTTAGCATCATAACAATCATAAACCAGTGGAATTGTTGATAGCTTCAGTTTCAACCCAATGTCAATGATGACCAAAGCAGGAATGCCAAGTTTGTCATGCAAAAGACACTCTGGAAAACTATCTCGTACGTAACATGTGCTACGAGTTTTGTAGTATGTGTAGTGCAATGCCAATGATACATAGAGAATGTGCTTGCCATATCCGTTGCATATGGTAAAGAGAAGATATTCCTCTTTGTTGTCATCATAAGTTTCGCTATGGAAACTATTTTGACGGATACCTCTATAGTTTAGTAGGGTACGAGCTAAATCCGGAAGCAATAAAGCATCCTGACGATACTCGAGTACCCACAGGGATAGTAAATATGACTCGAGTTGAGCCAACAAATACCTCATCGCGTCTAGCGATTTTAAAATATCTCCTTTCTCTCAATGAGAGTGGAAACATTGGACTTCCCTGAGTATAGAGTGTGTGTGGTGCATATGTCCACAAGGCACATATCATTTTTCATCAGATTGACTCCCGTAGAAATGTATATATAGACATGAAGATTCTCAATATGAAAATCATTGTCGGATATATAGAATGCATACAAATGTATGTGTATCAAAGTGCTGATACAATATATTGTGATATACAATATATGATGACAACAATACTTATGTTCTTATTAGAACATCGTAAATTGACATAAACTATGTTGACCACTCAGGAGATTGAGAGACTAGAAGAAGTCTCCAAACATGTCGGTTGAGGCATATTCAACCATCACGTTCTCCGTACTCATAGGGTCCCATCACAGCTGGTGTTGTCGGATTGAAAGTTGAAGTAAGATTCAAACCTTTGCCCTTGAGGTTCATTGTATCCCAGGAATTGCTGATACAGAATAACCAGATGCTGAGATCTAAATCTAATGCCTTATAATGTATAAGACAACATTTTTCTGTTAGCGGTGTGATCCTGACCAGAAGTGAATCCTGGATTGCACACATTATCCCACGAGACACAAGAGTGATCATGATGTCCATGGCCCAGATAGGGCAGTGGTGGCCATTGAGGACGAATGCCTCAAACTCTATAGCCATATGTTACCTCTATGGGTAAACCAGGGATAATTAATTTACAACCAGTAAATTAAAGACCATCATGGTTGATGTTATAATGAACTTAGCAAAATCAATGGGTATTTCAAGAAGTTATCTTGAAACCATTAGTGTGAATCTCAAATTGCTAAATATGACACCTTGAAGATAATCTCCAAAATGGAGTAGATCTCGCAGCACTAGAGAGTATAATCTCATGGAATCAGTAGATACTCACTCGTAATGCCTTATGTCATGACTTAGTAAAATGTGTGGGAGAGCATTTTGTAAAGCAATCATAATGTCAAAATGACAATATATAGGCTTTAACAGTAGTCATTGATAATCTGCGAAGGCAGTAGATCTATATGACTACCTTGTGATCCCAATACATCAATTTGAAGAAATCACTTTGAATTTTGCATTCTTGTTTGCAAGAAATTAAAAATCTCAATTGCAAATAGACGTATTAATCTCGACATGTAGCGAACATGGAGATACATACATTCCGAAATACATCGTACTCAACAGAAATACACCACTATTATAATGAATAGTAATGATGTTGCAAACTTGATGTTCAAGTGAAAAACTTGAATTGTATATACCTCAAATTAAATGAGATGATCTTGTATCAAGTTGCAAGACAATTCAGCTGGGTGAATTAATATTTTGCGAGAGAAGAAAATCTCAATCGCTATGAGATTGTTTTGCGAGAGAAGAAAATCTCAATCGCAAATTAATATTGTTGTGCGAGAAAACTTAATCTCAATCACAAAACAATATTGTTATACTAATAAGACATGTTATAGGGATTGCTAAAAAGCAAACACATCGAACATGCCACATATAATATCCACATATTTTCTGGAAGTTTAAACTCAACAGAAAATACAGTAATTAACAGTGTTCACAGGACGAATTTGCAAATTCCCAAAAATAGAAGGGCATTGTGCAAAATTAGCCTGGACCACTGTTTTGGCCTGTTCTGCGAATTCCTGCAACTGCAGAGACTGTGATGCAAAACAGACAAAGCGATAAGGTTCCATATCCCTTGTCTCTCTCGCGTCGTTCCCCACGGAAGCAACCGCCGCTGCCGCTATGGCTCGCTGCCGGCCATGCCGCCGCTTGGGAGGTTCCTCGCCGGTGGAGGAGACCACCGCATGTTCGTAGAGTACGCGGGCGCCGGGTCCGTGTTCCGGCCGTGGCGAGCCGGCGGAGGTCGGGGAAGATGCTGCGGGCAAGGCCAAGACGCCACGCTGCCGCTGCGCTCTTGCACCGCGCTGGGCGGATCAGTGGCTCGAAGCACCAGTTGTGCGTGGCGAGGCCAAGGCCAAGGCCAAGCCGCATCAGTAGGGGAGCAAGCGTGTAGCATGTCCCCGTCGTGCATCAAGGCTGCAGTATAAGCCGTGTGCAGCGAAAAGGGCGTCCCGTGGCCAAGCAAAGGGCCGATAGCCGTGGCCGCGCCCGCGCCGCAAAGAGCACTGTCGGTCCTTGGGCCGCCGCGTGCTCTCCGTGTAGGGAGCCGCGACAGTGGGCGCCGCCGTCGAGGTCCACAGAGCGGCATGCGCCAGTGCGACCCGAGAGTCACCTCTGCTCGCGCTCGAGCGTTGGGCCACGCCGGAGCCGAGGGCTGTGGCCCGAGAACGCCGCTGCACACGCGGGCTACTCCATATAACATCGCCTTGTCGAGTCGAATTGGAATTCACGAGAAGATAGACCGAGGGCTGTGCCTGATGGATGCAACGGCCGCATCATTCCGCGCAAGGTAAATAGAAAACAATTGTACCTTCTTCCCTTTGCATTGTTGGGTTTGTTAATTTGCCTTCAATCCTTGAATCGATGGAAATCCATTGGTTCTGCCCTGATCTGGCAGCAATCGATCCATCTCCATGTGCACATGCTCGTATAGAGTGATTTGCATATGCAGATAACACAACCATTCATTAGATCTTGTATTTGATGGTAGGAAGGCAAAATCAAATGGATAGTCTCCTGATCCGGTTTTCCATTTTACAGATGATGCATGTCAAAAGCCGTGAGAGGCCGGTGGACAGATCTGTAGGGCTGCGTTCCCGATCTGGTTGTCATCGCTGCCGCTGCAGAGATGTTGCCGTCGGCGCCGGCCACCGGGCGAGTCGCTCAGGGAAGAGCGTGCTGATAACGTGTTCGAAGTAATTGCAAGAGGCAAATGACAAGTAGTAGAATCGTTGTTCTCATTGATGATGGGATTACACATATATATAGCCCTTGAAGGGTGCGTCCAAGTAGTAGAATCGTTGTTCTCATTGATGATGGGATTACACATATATATAATCCTTGAAGGGTACGTCCGAAGGGACACGAGACAACCGCCTTAATTAGGAAAAGCAGGAATTAATAGGATTAATTAAATCCTAACATGCACAAAAGACATTTTCACTCAAGCAGATTTTACCATGATTGTCATGATTTCTTCATGGTCAATGGGAAACAAAATTTGTCCAAACACACATGGAGAACATATTTTCACATAGAGTTTGCCATAGGCTACAGATAGTATCTCTGAACATAATATATGTTGAACCTCTATGTTATACTCCCTCCGTTCCGCGATATAAAGTGTCTTAACTTTTTCAAAAGTCAAATTTGTGCCTGTTTTACCAAGTTTTTAGAAAATACATTAATGTCTATAGTATCAAACTTGTATCACTAGATCCATCCTGAAATGTTTTTTTATATTTTATTTATTTTGTATCAGGAATGTTGATATTTTATTCCAGAATCCTAGTCAAACATACATATGTTGTGACTTTCACGGATTTATGCACCTTATATTCTGGAATGAGGGAGTATTATTCTTGATAAATATAAGAGTCTGAAACATGCTACAGACAAAATCTCTGAATTGACAAATTTAATACAAAGAAGAAAAATGCAAGACAGTAGTGCAAAATTAATTATAATAACAACGCATGCAGGGAAACATAAAATCTCATTCCCAAAGGAATATGAACTGGCAAACACATAAAACACATGCTTCACAGTAATGTGGACCATGGAGAGGTGTTGAACAATACTATGCGCATTCAGCTCACAGGTGATACATTATCCGTACATAACTATAGCTCAAAGGTCAAAAAACATGCAACACCTACAGAGCATAGGATTTCTAACGAGGATGGACATTATACATCATCACACCCATGTGGCGTTGCAAATCACAAGCATATATGACTCGTTCTCATCAAACACATAAAAACAATTGATATCTCAACCTGTCAACCATATCAGTCTTCCAGACGAGCCTCAACACAGAATTCAGAAACTGCCTCAGACTGCCACACTCAACTCGTGAAATTAGGTTTATTAAAGAGACGCATAGCATTAGGATTCTTCAAAACTGCATTGGATCTTGGCACCTGGTTTTTCCTGCGACTCAGGAATTCGAGGGCCTTTTTAATGTGCTCCGTTGACCGAACATCTTTCAGCAGAATTGTTTCAGGTCTGATAAACATTAGCAACCATTAGAATAACAGTTTAAAAGAATATCATACGAGAAGACAGGACCATGAAAATTACCCAGTAGTTGCAGTTTTCAATCTTTTCTTCTTCTTTTGGACCTTTTGGTTTACATTTTCTTCCTCAGAATCTGATGAGAAGGTTTGCCTGAAAAAAAATATGAAGACAGGGTAAGCAATAATGTCCAAAAAGATTAAAAAGGATTTAAATGTATGGCAGTTTGAAGGCGGTAAACATACTTCTCACGTGCCGCAAGCATTTCAATTACGCTCTTGGGAAGTGTCCCAGGCATAGCATGTGTCTCCTCATCCACTGTATCTTTATCTTCTACTTTCAGAGGCTTCTTTTTATTCGGTTTTGAGGATGTTTTCCGTTGGGCCCAGCGTTTCCTCCGGTCTTTCTCCTCCTGGGTTGCTCTACAGGATTACACATTGTCAGGTCAGAGAGGGTACCATCAGCAGGAAAAGTGACATCAATATGCGACTAACATAAGTCAACAGTATATATAAATAGTCAGTTTGGATGGATGTTCCCAAAAAGACAGAACCAACATGCGTTTGCCAACAGATTACAAGAAATGGGGGTAAGCCTATTTGCAACTACAGATTTGCCACTGAAAATGCACTACTCATGTGTCAATGACACGAGGGTCCAAGAAGAGATCATGGTAAATGTGTAAGCCCAAAATGCAACGGTGACATGTGTTCAGTAGGCAGGACTAGAAATTGAAAATTTTGAGGTAGTATGCACAGAAAGCTCTACGTTTAGGGTGAAAGGGGTGGTGATGTACCACATTTCCCACAAAGCCGCAACCCGTGAGGAATTACCCTGTTATAGAGCAAGGGCATGAAAAGTATTCATCCCTGCAGCCAACCCCAGGAAGGGTAATACCGCCCTGGTGTTGGGGATACCTCCCCCATCAACAATCCCCTGCCCACAAGTATATGTTCTTATATATGCCCAAGTTGCCACATCTGCAAGTCTAGAGCATGAGCATTTGGTCTCTACCCTTACAATTTCTGCATAACCTTATACAGTTTATTTATTTAGTACTCCACCATCTTTTTGTGGACCAATAGAACTGTGTGTTTATACTGAATCATATAATAAACACATAAAATGAACTCAACATCACTGAACTTTAGGTATTTATACTGGGAAATGCTACCCCAAAATCCCTAGTGGGGATGGGGGACAGCAGAAAAGGTGCCACAATAGCTAAATGTGCATATGAATGGTAGGCAATCATCCATCATGACGAATGACCTGTGATCATCCCGCTGCTGAAGCAGTATAAACCGATACAGACAAGAAAATCACTTATATTAGACTAATCTAGCATGCCATGTTTTTGGCTTCAGGATTTTTTTTATGAGACCCGCAAAATCTACAACGGAAAATCGTAAATTACATGGCGTGAGAGCAACAGAACAAATCATGATGAGTTTAACTTCTCAAAGTCATCTCCACGTGTCTACTCAAACAGTATCAAAAGTGCAAGACACAAACCTGACAGCGCTGTCCTTCTCTACTTTGCTGATTTCTTCATGTTTCTCCACACCCTACAAGGCATCAACAGCAGGAAAGAACACTCAGCATCATGTTAACATAATCCGACAGGAACTAGATTAAAGAATGGAGGAAGCTAGATGAAAAAACACCACCGAGACTATGGAAGTTCGCTTGATCCTGACAATGAGCACAAGTCTTCCTATATGGGTCTCCCCGCTGCTCATGATTTTGTGCTTCTTTATGTAAAGCTTGCATCCCCAGCAGTGTTGGGTTCTAAGTACGTGTCGTCCACTCTTGGCCGATTAGAGCTTTTGTTGATTTAAATCCAGGCTCATTTCGAACCTTTATGTCTATATAAATTATAAAAACAAAAAATTCCGGTTCCCCGGGCGTAGTAATCGGCCTTGGTGGCTCGTGGAAGTACAGGTACTCCTAGCTAGGCCGAACACTTCACATTTGCTGCTACCGGAAAGTACACACGCGCAGCACGCGGACTCCTCGCACACTCCTACGTCACCTAGTCTTTACTAGCGCGAGCTCTCTTCTCACAGGACCGGAGGGAATAGCCAAGGAACGTACCTGGACGGCGGTGAGCTCCTCGGGGGCGCTGTCGGAGTCGCTTCCGCTATCCATTTATGAGCTGAGACGTCCCCGGTGGGAGCTCCTCTCTGTTGTGGTCGCCTCCGTCTCCGCCGCCGCCGCCGCCGTGGGAGTGGATACTTGCGAGGGTTTGAAGCGGGTGCGGACGAGAAGGGAACAGCCGTAGCTGGAGGAAGGAAAGCCGGGCTTTTCTCCTTTATTAATTCCCCTCTCTGGGCCGCCCGCCTGGGCCTGTTGGGCTTATTTCTTTTTTAGAAGTCCCGTTGGGCTTATATCCTAATGCGATCGGGTTGGAAGTGGATTCGGACACCAGATTCCTCTACAAATTCGAAGGCACAACTCCCTAAAAAACAAAGGAAAGGGCAAAGGAAACGGAGGGCGCACGGCTAGAGGCCAAAACAGTCGGACGCGGCCGGAGCAGCATGGCGGCATTGATGGGCGTGGAGGAGCGCGCCGAGACGCTGCGGAGCACCGCCGAGGAGCTCGTCGGCGAGGACGAGCTGCTCCCGCTGCTTCACGGCAACCCCAGCCCGGTCTGCCTCGACAGCTTCGAGCCCTCCGTCTCCGGCCGCGTGCACATCTGGCAGGTCAATGATAATTCTCCGACTCTCAACTTCCCGACCAACTTGCACGGCATGTTCTTGCAGTAAATTCCTTATATACGATTTTTTGTACGTATGACTGAGACACATACTCCCCTTCTTCTCTTCTTTTTGTTTCTCATCAGGGGGTTGGGAAGGTGATCAATGTGAACAAGATGGTCAGGGCCGGATGCAGAGTGAAGATCCTCATAGCCGACCAGCGGACCGGACTGAAGGACTTGAGCGAGATCAGGGCCGCCGGTCGCCGCGCGATCGAGGTCTGGAAAGCCCTGGGCATGAGCTCGGACGGGGTGGAGTTCCTCTGGTGCTCCGAGGAGACGAGCAGGCGCGCGCACGAGTACTGGCCGCTCGTGATGGGGATCTCCCGGAACCACAGCGTCAGATGGTTAGCGAGGTAAGTATTTGGGTATTTGGTCATCTTCATCGCGTGTATGTAGCTCTAAGTTTCAAGTTGGTGTTTCTCCTTCTTCACTTCAAATGTGTCGAATATGCATCTGATGGTTGCGCCGTTTTGCTTTAGCTTGCATGCGGATCCGGACAATGTGGCGGGTAACCAGCTCTTGGAGCCCATCATGAAGTGCGCTGACACGCTCTTCCTCGAGGTTTGTGTGTCGCCCGCCTTGCCATATCTATTTAGAGATAGTACACTTTTTTGTCAGCTCAAAAAAGAGATATTACACTTTTTGTACATGTTTTCTACTGTGGGGTTATGCATGAGCTTTTCCATTGTAGCTTTCATTAACTTCTATACATGGATTCGGGTCAAAAAACTACTACTATACATGGAGGAATTCTGGAATTGTCGGGAAAAAAAACTACTTCATGGAGGAAGAAATAGAAAAAACTAAAACGTAAACCAACCCCTAATTTTCAGACAACAGGTGGAAACATAAATTTGGCAAACTGAAAGATATCATTGAAATTGTTCGTTTGGTAGCGATCTGACTTTATTAATTAAGAGTATCTCCAACAGTAGCCAAAAAATTTAATGCCCTAAAACTTGTTTTTGATGAGGAGAGAGAAGGTTTTTGGGCACCAGAAAAGTTTCTGCAACAGCTCTAAAATTGATTTTTTTTTCGAAAAGAAGGATGACCCCTGGCCTCTGCATTAGGGTGATGCATACAACCATTTTATTCATTATTCACACAGCCCTAAAATTGTTGCACTAAAATCCAACCTTCTTCTCTACTCCACAACTGCATACATATTGAAACGAACCATGACATGACAATTAATATCACAAGACACATAGTGAACAATATATCAAATTCAAGTTCAAATCCATTCATTCAAATTCAAGTTCAAAGTTAAGCCTACAACTGGAAGCATTGTGCATCACAAACACAAACAAAAGTGCATGGAACATGAATGTATAGAGTTATCAAATGCCATTGTCGCCATTGTCATCACTAGTGCTTCCGTTCTCTCCATTGCATCATTGGCACCATTGCCACTCATGAATCCTCCCATATGCCTCCTTCCATGGCACCAAATTTCTTACATGCTTCACACAATAACTTGTCTTCTTTGGTAGTGTAGTTGCCATTTCTCCCCTTTGGAGTTGTATCAATAAAGTCCTCCTCTTCCATGTCAAGAAGGTGCTCTTCTTATGTTTCGTATCCATGAGATACAAAATCTTGAGATGCAACACAAGTGTATTGCAAAAAAGTTTCATCATCTACAGTTATACAATTTGAAGAAAATACACATCACATCACATCATTGTCAGGGGTGAAAACGCTTGTTCTAGCCTTTGCTGGCCAAACTTGGCAGCGACGTACTTGCATCGTTATCTTGTTGAACACGTTATCTCCATGAAAACGGTGGCATGAGGGTGTTTAGGCCTTTTTGAAGGCGTCGTTGTGGAAGAACTCGACTTACTCCTAGGTGTTGCATTCATATCTTGTAATGGTTAATGGTTATTATGCCGTAGTTGCTTTTGTTGTACTTTTGCCATCGGTGACTTTAGCCTCTTTTCCTTGCAACGACTTTAATAAAAATTGTTGTGTGCATCAATAGATGCAGAGGTCGGGGGTTCCAAACTCCCTTTTGACCCAAAAAAACACATCACAAATTGCATACATAATGCAATGAAAAAAGGGAAAAGGGAACAGATAAAAAGGCACATTAAGTCGTCCACAATCACAATCGACCAGTAGAATATCCGTGTGGCGACCCCGTGATGCACACCTACGGCCACACGTTGTCCCCCAAAAGCGATCCTCCTCCATTGCTCATGTAAGTATGTCTCATGCTTTTGCACCGGAGTAGGAACTTTTCTTGGAGTTGGAGATGGCTATTCTAGGAGGTTCACTTCCTTTTCATGCGACTAAGCTTCAGTTTAAATAGACAAAATTATGAGTCAACTAGCAAAGTGTCCATACTACGCCATGGGATCACGGGAACATAAGGTCGAATTTGGTTTATTCAATATATAATCTTTGTGTGCTAGCTTTGATGAGTTTTGGCAGTTGGCAAATGTGGTAGGCGGACATTAGGAGATTAGTGAACGAACGACCACTAAGTCCAATCTTTATAAGTAGGAAAGATAATTTGATCTATCCCTCTGACGTCACTTAATATGACTCATAATCCTTCAACTGGACTTTTCATTTTCCAGACATTTCCCTAGACAACTTGTTTGGTTGAAGGTTACTATTAGAGAGGGAATGGGAATCTAGATTACCTGGAAGGCGCGAGTGCTTCGTATAGGATTTGTTTCAAGTCCTTCTTGATTCTAACGCTCAGATCACTACTACTCGCTCCGATCAATATTATTTGTCACTTAAACAAACGTATCTAGACGTATTTTAATACTAGATATATCCATTTGAGCGACAAATAATACGGATCGGAGAGAGTACTATTTTTTACTACTTAGATTTTAATCGCCACAAGTATAAATTGATATAGACATCTGGATCCACAAAAATGGATGGCTCAAGACGAATTGGGGATACCATAAAAGCCGTCATGGTGTGTAGAATCTTGATAGTTATCAAAATATATTTTCTTTTTGTAGGCAGACATATGCCAGATGGGCATGGATCAAAGAGAGGTGAGTATGATGGCCAGAGGATACTGCGAGCACATTGGAAGGGCAAATAAACCAATATTTCTGTTGCATCGTATCCTATATAGTTTTTCGTGAGAATGATATTATTGACAGATTTATTAATGTATATGTCTATGTGGTGTGAGATATTAGCTTGGTTTGTCAGAATGTGTTTCTCCTTGACGCTAATTATAGATGTGCTTCCTGGTTTAAAGAAGGACAGCAGAGAATGTCAGAGAAGGATCCACTGTCAGCTATTTTTATGGAAGACACTGAGGTTTTTCTCACAAAACTCATCTTTACTTCCTCCCAGCATTGCTATACTGAGCTCTTGATTAGTGGAAACATCCATGCCTAATGTTATGGTGTGCATTTTTTCTTCTTCCGTGGTGACAATAATTTCATGGCCAACTTGTTTATTGCAGTCTGAGGTTACGAAAAAGATAAGGAAGGCTTTCTGCCCTCCCAAGATTACTCAAGGAAACCCATGCTTGGAGTACGTAGAGCATATCGTTCTCCCTTGGTTTAGAGAGTTCGAGGTGGTCCCACCTGATGGCGGTAACAGGTAATAGTAATTTTTTTCCCCAAGGACAACCAAAATATTTCCCTAAGAAAAACACTAGCAGAATATTGTATTGCTGCAAGTCTGCAACTGATAAAAGAGCTCTTGCAAACGTCTGCCTACCGTAATATCTGTCAAGAAAGAATACAATGATATGTCACGATTTTGATAGCTGTGTTCAAGTATAACATCTGTTTGTTTGCTCTTAAGCCGGACCTACCTAGGAATCGAAGAACTCCGCGAGGATTACGGCAGTGGCACTCTACATCCCCGTGATCTGAAACCTGCTCTTGCAAAAGCAATAAACCAGATATTGCAGGTAAGAGGCACCTCCCGGTTAATGTTTCTTTTGTAGTAGAACAGGGGGTAAAGACGTAAAGTGGACTTGTTTGACAGTCATGTTCAGTTTATTCCATGCTTTTACTTTTATTCGAAAATACTTCTATACTTCCTTAAAGATCTTAACAGTGCCTTATGTAAACAGCTTGTACGTGATCACTTCGAGAAAAATTGCGAAGCCAAAGGTCCGTGTGACGATGTAAAGGTACATGCCCCTTAAGACTCACTTGCATGAATGCTCACAATCATTTTGGTTGTCATCCGACAGAACTTCCATCCTCATGCATCATGCCTCCAAGGCCAATAAGCATTTTATTGTCAGTTTTAAAAAATAAGCATTTTATCTGATTTTCACGAACTCATTTCAGGTTTTAGTTGAATTGAGTTCTTGAATCATGCATTTTAGTAGCATTTGCTTGCTCTTTTGAGTATAATAGTGGTTACTCAAATCGAATTGCAATTTTTGTATTGTATACATCATGGCAAACATTGACAAATGTGCGACGAATTAACTTGGAACAATTGCTGTTTTGCAGTGAGAGGAGCAACCAAGATAACCAAGAACTTATGCGTGTTCTGGACACAATCATTTCTAGAGCCATGTGTACTTCAAACTATTGCAATCAAGATAACCAAGAACTACAGACATATTTTGGAAGAAACCGTTTTAGAAACTATGTATGGGTTTTTTCCAAGGAATTTTGTGTACTTTGAGCTACTCCCTCTATCAAAATATAAGACGTTTTTGGGTCTAAATCTTGACCAAGAAAGGTTTTATATTTTGATACAGATGGAGGATTTTCCATTACTGTGTCTGAATGACACTGAACACTTGCACAGCTTCAAGTGGCTATCCAACTAAAAGCATTCTTTGGTGTATTCTTTAGATAAATCAGCATTTCTGCAAGAGCATGCTATGTTGACTGTATGTCCTTTGCTTTCAAGCATTGGTGTTCTAGTGTTAGTGCATCACATCTTTCAGATGAATTCAGAAGTCGGCAAACATGGTAGTGCTGAAGAAACATGTACTCCCTCTGTAAAGAAATATAAGATCATTTAAACCACTAAGATCATTTAGACCACTACTTTAGTGATCTAAATGATCTTATATTTCTTTACAGAGGTATGAAATAGGGAATGAGTAACAATTCAGCTTCAGTATGTCAAAATCCTAGCATGCCAAAGAGGTAAAAGGGGGATTAAAATCAGCTAACTAACACTGTAACTTTGAGGAAGAGTAAACAGACCATAAACATGCAATGCAACTCCCCAGATTGTAATAGTGCCCGTACTAGACACACCACTAGTGTGATCTTGACTCACATGGCCGAAGTTGGGTTTATGACTTCAACCCAAGTTTGCCCATAGATAGTTATGCATGATCAATCTGGATACACTCTTACTCAAGTAGATTTAACAAGGAACATCAAATTGGTACCCAAGAAGGCAATACATAAGCTCATATATCTAAGTTCTCTGCTACTTCAACCCACATACTTAGGAGAAATACCTCAAATCAGAGAAGCAGCAGATGGGAATACTAATGCTAGTGGAAGAAGAACACTGGCCAGTCTTCACAAGGCACGCTCCAGCAACCTAAAGATAACCCAGAGGCTTGAACTGGCCAGAGCTGTCTCGCATTTCAAAATAGGTTGGCATATAGCAGAGGCAGAGGAAAGGGTCATCACATGAGAAGTCGGATCCTCTCGAGAGGCTCCATGCAGTAGGAAATTTGCTGAAGGTGAGTTGCAATTTATGGCCTCCACTGGCCCATTTGGCACCCTCCAGAGCTTTCATCTTCATAGCGATCTGTAGAGGCACATCATACCTTCCAAACTTCAACTCAACCACCATCCGCTCCAGCACCTTTGCATTCTCGGCAATGAACATGAGAAAGGCAAACTCATTCTGATGCCCATGGTACTCACGGAAAACAATACTTTTGAGGCGCGATCGGACGCACTCAATCATACCATTCTCCTGCCAGAACTTGAGACGGAGATTGCCAGCGGGTTCATGAGTTTCCCCAGACTGCAAAAAGATATTGACGCATAGTTGAGCTTTATGTGATGACATATAATACAGGAGTGATGTGCTGCTATCCCATGATGATCAGGCAATTGAGAAATTAATGAATGATAGGAAAAGGTTGGTTTTACCTCGATAAGAAGATTCTCGACGTTCGGAAAGCACATGAGGAAGCTACGCAGCATCTTGACTTCATTGTGGATTCCAAAACGTAGACTCAATGCTAACATCTGGACACTGGGGACAATCGTGCTTGGGCTCACCTGTGTACTAGCCTGTAACGCACCAAATGAACATAAAACTGATCACACATCATTCGAATTTGCTGATCGATAGGCAGACACGCTTATAGACAGTTGTTTCATGCATACATCACTAAAACAAACAAATGGAACTCAGAGATGGGCTGGCAAAGAGATAGTGATGCACCTTGATGGTGGTGTTGCCAATCTCCAGCACCTGCCCTCCTGGCCGTAGGTATCCCAGCAAACGCAGCTGTGGAGCATGGCCAATCTTGACTCTAGCACTTGTTCTGCTCCTGGCCATGCTAGAGTTGCCGCGGCTTGAGGTGTGCCAGATGAAGAGACGCTCAAGGAGCGGGGCGTCCACCACGGCGACCTCCTGCACGTTGGACACGCAGAATTGCGCGCACCGTAGGTTCTGACTGGCAAGACGAGCGTGCAGTTCGGTCTGGTTTCCAACGACCGCGAGGATCTCCAGCACGGGGCTCGCGGCGAGCACGAAGTCGAGATCCTTGTCCGCCATGATGACGCACCCGAGGACGAGCTCACGCAGATTCGGGAAAGCAGCGCCGCGCGGGAGGCTGGCGGTGTCCGGAAACAGCCAGGCGCCGAGGTAGAGGCGGGTGAGAGAGGCGCAGCTGAAGAGCGCGACTGGGAGGCACACGCCACGGGGGAGGGGCCACGGGCGGTTGATGAGGACGAGCTCGCTGACGCCCTTGGTGGCGAGGAGCTGGACCCAGCGCGCGAGCACGCCGCGGTCGGCGCGTTCCAGGAAGCTGCAGGTGAGGCTGACGAAGGTGAAGTTCCCCGGGTGCGCCTCGAGAGCTGCGGAGACGGCGCCGGTGACGGCGCGAGAGACGGCCCCGGCGCACGCCGCGGGGAGGAGGTGGGTGTCGACGAGGACGAGTGGGGTGGAGCGCCAAAGGTGGCGCCAGCGCGAGGAGAGCACGGCGGTGCGCGCGCCGTCCTTGGCGGGGAGGCGGGAGACGACGCGGCGGAGGAGATCGTCGGGGAGAAGGCTGAAGCGGTCGACGCCGTCGCCGTCGCCGTCATCCGCGGTGGTGCAGGAGAGGGAGGCGGCGGTGGAGACGGGGGACTTGAGGAGGAAGGAATAGATGAATTTGAGCACCATGTTTTTGTAGGGGTCCAGCGTCTCCGGATCCAGCCCATGCCGCATGTCCATGGGAACGCCGAGCTCCTCCGTGCCGGGGAAGTCGGTTCGGAGGAGTTGCGGGTAGCACCAGGGCGTCTGCCTAGCCATGGTGGCCGCCGCGCAACGCACTGCCGTCAAGGAGGAGTAGGAGGAGGAGGGTTTGGGGGTTTGGGGCTTCAGGCCGGCATTTGGGGTATTTTTTCCGAGGAGGAAGAGTTGCTCCGGAGAGGAGTGAGTGACCGTATGGAAACAACTCTTTTTTTTAATAACACAATACACGCAAGCACTCATGTATGCGCGCATACACTCGTCCTTATGAATACACACACATCCTACCTCTATAAGCACCTTCGAAAGACTGAGCCGGCGTATCATCTTGAGATTTTACGAAGTCATCGTAGGCGTCTCGTAGTCGAGGGGAACGTCTCCTCCCACTGAACGCGTGTCGCGAAAATACTGAAATAAATCCAGAATAACTGCGAGCACCAGGATTTGAACTCTGATGGGCTGGAGATACCACTGTCCATCTAACCATCCAACCACAAGTTGGTTCACGTGTGAAAGCAACTCTACCTCTAACACAAAACTGGTTGAAAGGGACGTGCTAGCTTTTTATATTTTTGAGGGGTACGAGTCGTGCTAGCTGTGCCGGTTGCGTAGCACGCATGCACGACAAGGGCTAAACAGGCCATGCCGGGCATGCGGCATGTCAGGGCTGTTGGGAAACGTTGCATGAAAAACAAAAAGGATTCTACGCACACGCAAGATCTATCCATGAAGATGCATGACAACGGAAGGGGAGAGTGTGTCTACGTACCCTGATAGACCGTAAGCGGAAGCATTTATCAACGCGGTTGATGTAGTCGTACACCTTCACGATCCGCCCGATCAAGTACCGAACGTACGACACCTTCGCGTTCAGCACATGTTCAGCTCGATGACATCCTCACCTTCTTGATCCAGCAAACGGGCGAAGTAGTAGATGAGTTCCGGCATCACGACAACAAGATAACGGTGATGATGCAACTATCTCCGCAGGGCTTCACCAAGCACTATGAAAATATGACAGAGGACAAACTAGAGGGATAGGGGTGCTACACACGGCTAGGAAATCGTGATGTGTGTTGCCCCTCTCCCTTCTCTCATATATAGGGGCGAAGGGGGAGAGGAGGCAGCCCCTAGGGCACCCCAAGTGGCCGGCGGTTGCCCTAGGGCGCCTGCCCTGGCCGAATCCCCCTTCCATATTTATGTATGGGGGGAGGGAGGAAAGAGGGGTTGTCTGCCTTTGAGACGCCTCCCCCTTCCTCCCCTCCCTCTTTGGTGCATGGGCAAGGGATGGAGGGGCGCACCAACCCCCTTGTGGGCTGGTGTGCTTCCCCCTTTAGTCCACAAGTCCCACCGCTTGCCGGTGGCCTTCCGGTACCCCTTCCGGCACCCCGATAAAATACCCAGTACTTTCGAAACTTTTTCGGTGACCAAGTACTATCGTTCTATATATCAATCTTTACCTCCGGACCATTCCGGAGCTCCTCGTCATGTTTGTGATCTCATCTGGGACTTCGAAAAACATTCGGTCTTCAACTCACATAACTCATACAATACTATATCGTCAATGAACGTTAAGCATGCGGACCCTACGGGTTCGAGAACTATGTAGACATGACCGAGACACCTCTCCGGTCAATAACCAATAGTGGAACCTGTATGCCCATATTAGTTCCTACATATTCTACGAAGTTTATCGGTCGAACCTTATGACAACATATGTAATTCCCTTTGTCTATCGGTATGTTACTTGCCCGAGATTCGATCGTCGGTATCTTCATACCTAGTTCAATCTCGTTACTGGCAAGTATATTTACTCGTTTCGTAATACATTATCTCCTAACTAACTCCTTAGTCACTTTGCTTGCAAGCTTCTTGTGATGTGTATTACCGAGAGGGACCGAAAATATCTCTCTGATACACAGAGTGACAAATCCTAATCTCAATCCATGCCAACTCAAAAAACACCTTCGGAGATACTTGTAGAGCATCTTTATGATCACCCAGTTACGTTGTGACGTTTGATAGCACACATGGTATTCCTCCGGTATCTGTGAGTTGCATGATGTCATAGTCGAAGGAATATGTATTTGACATTAAGAAAGTAATAGCAATAAACTGAATGATCATATGCTAAGCTAACAGATGGGTCTTGTCCATCACATCATTCTCCTAATGATGTGATCCCGTTATCAAATGACAACTCATGTCTATGGTCAGGAAACCTTAACCATCTTTTGATCAACGAGCTAGTCTAGTAGAGGCTCACTAGGGACACGGTATTTGTTTATGTATCCACACATGTATTTAAGTTTTGGTCAATATAATTCTAGCATGAATAATAAACCTTTATCATGATTAAGGAAATATAATAATAACTATTTTTTTATTGCCGGGCATATTTCCATCAGTCTCCCACTTTCACTAGACTTAATAATATAGTTCACATCGCCATGTGTTTAACACCCATAGTTCACATCGTGATGTGACCAACACCCAAAGAGTTTACTAGAGTCAATAATCTAGTTCACATCGCCATGTGATTAACATCCAAAGAGTACTAAGGTGTGATCATGTTTTGATTGTGAGAGAAGTTTAGTCAATGGGTCTGTCACATTCAGATCAGTATGTATTTTGCAAATTTCTATGTCTACATGCTTTGCATGGATCTACTCTACCTAATTGCTCCAAATTTCAATATGTATCCAGACTGAGACTTAGAGTCACCTGAATCGGTGTCAAAGCTTGCATCGACGCAACTCTCTACGACAAACTCTTTATCACCTCCATAACCTAGAAATATTTCCTCAGTTCTCTTAGGTCACTAAGGATAATTTTGACCGTTGTCCAGTGATCTACTCCTGAATCACTATTGTACCCCCTTGCCAAACTCATGGCAAGGTACACAATAGGTCTGGTACATGTTGGGGAACGTATCATGCAATTTCAAAATTTTCCTACGATCACGCAAGATCTATCTAGGAGATGCATAGCAACGAGAGGGGGAGAGTGTGCCCACGTACCCTCATAGACCAAAAGCGGAAGCGTTAGTTTAACGCAGTTGATGTAGTCGAGCGTCTTCTCGATTCAACCGATCAAGTACCGACGTACGGCACCTCCGAGTTCTACACACGTTCAGCTCGATGACGTCCCTCGAACTCTTGATCCAACAAAGTGTCGAGGGAGAGTTTCGCCAACACAACGACGTGATGACGGTGATGGTGAAATGATCGACGCAGGGCTCCGCTTAAGCACTACGACAATATGACCGAAGGAGTAAATGGTGGAGGGGGGCGCCGCACACGGCTTGGAACAATTGATGTGTGTTAGAGGCACCCCCCGCCCCCGTATATAAAGGAGGGAGAGGGGAGGAGGCTGGCCTAGGGGTGCCCTGATACGTCTCCGTCGTATCTATAATTTTTGATTGTTCCATGCCAATATTCTACAACTTTTATATACTTTTGGCAACTTTTTATACTATTTTTGGGACTAACATATTGATCCAGTGCCCAGTGCCAGTTCCTGTTTGTTGCATGTTTTTTGTTTCGCAGAAAATCCATATCAAATGGAGTCCAAACGGAATAAAAACTGACGAAGATTTTTTTGGAATATATGTGAATTTTGGGAAGTAAAATCAACGCGAGACGATGCTCGAGGGGCCCACGAGGCAGGGGGCAGGCGCGCCCCTGACCCTCGTGGCCACCCCGTAAGGCGGTTGATGCCCTTCTTTCGCCACAAGAAAGCTAATATCCGGATAGAGATCGTGTTAAAATTTCAGCCCAATCGGAGTTACAGATCTCCGGGAATATAAGAAACGGTGAAAGGGTAGAATCTAAGAACACAGAAACAGAGAGAGACAAAGAGACAGATCCAATCTCGGAGGGACTCTCGCCCCTCCCATGCCATGGAGGCCATGGACTAGAGGGGAAACCCTTCTCCCATCTAGGGAGGAGGTCAAGGAAGAAGAAGAAGGAGGGGGGCTCTCTCCCCCTAGCTTCCGGGGGCCATCATCATCACCGCAATCTTCACCAACAACTTCACCTCCATCATCACCAACTCTTCCCCCCTCTATGCAGCAGTGTAACCTCTCTCTTACCCGCTGTAATCTCTACTTAAACATGGTGCTCAATGCTATATATTATTTCCCAATGATGTATGGCTATCCTATGATGTTTGAGTAGATCCGTTTTGTCCTATGGGCTATTTGATGATCAAGATTGGTTTGAGTTGCATGTTTTATTATTGGTGATGTCCTATGGTGCTCTCCGTGTCGCATAAGCGTGAGGGATCTGTTGGAAATATGCCCTAGGGGCAATAATAAAAGGATTATTATTATATTTCCTTGTTCATGATAATTGTCTTTTATTCATGCTATAATTGTGTTATCAGGAAATCGTAATACATGTGTGAATACATAGACACCAACATGTCCCTAGTAAGCCTCTAGTTGACTAGCTCGTTGATCAACAGATAGTCATGGTTTCCTGACTATGGACATTGGATGTCATTGATAACGGGATCACATCATTAGGAGAATGATGTGATGGACAAGACCCAATCCTAAACACAGCACAAGATCGTATAGTTCGTTTGCTAGAGTTTTTCCAATGTCAAGTATCTTTTCCTTAGACCATGAGATCGTGTAACTCCCGGATACCGTAGGAGTGCTTTGGGTGTACCAAACATCACAACGTAACTGGGTGACTATAAAGGTATACTACGGGTATCTCCGAAAGTGTCTGTTGGGTTGACACGGATCAAGACTGGGATTTGTCACTCCGTATGACGGAGAGGTATCTCTGGGCCCACTCAGTAATGCATCATCATAATGAGCTCAATGTGACCAATTGTCTGGTCACGGGATCATGCATTATGGTACGAGTACAGTGACTTACCGGTAACGAGATTGAACGAGGTATTGGGATACCTACGATGGAATCTCGGGCAAGTAACGTACCGATTGACAAAGGGAATTGTATACGTGGTTGCTTGAATCCTCGACATCGTGGTTCATCCGATGAGATCATTGAGGAGCATGTGGGAGCCAACATGGGTATCCAGATCCCGCTGTTGGTTATTGACCGGAGAGCCATCTCGGTCATGTCTACATGTCTCCCGAACCCGTAGGGTCTACACACTTAAGGTTCGGTGACGCTAGGGTTGTAGAGATATGAATATGCAGTAACCCAAAAGTTGTTCGGAGTCCCGTATGAGATCCAGGACATCATGAGGAGTTCCGGAATGGTCCGGAGGTGAAGAATTATATATAGGAAGTGCAGTTTCGGCCATCGGGAGAGTTTCGAGGGTCACCGGTATTGTACCGGGACCACCGGAAGGGTCCCGGGGGTCCACCGGGTGGGGCCACCCATCCCGGAGGGCCCCATGGGCTGAAGTGGGGAGGGGAACCAGCCCATAGTGGGCTGGTGCGCCCCCTTGGCCCACCCCCTGCGCTAGGGTTGGAAACCCTAGGGTGGGAGCGGGGGCGCCCCACTTGCCTTGGGGGCCACTCCATCCTTGGCCGCCGCCCCCTAGGAGATCCCATCTCCTAGGGCCCCCTCCCCTTGGGGAGCCTATATAAAGGGGGGGAGGGAGGGGCAGCCGCACCCTTGACTCTTGACGCCTCCCTCTCCCCTGCTACACCTCTCCCTCTCGCAGTAGAACGGCGAAGCCCTGCTGCAGTGACCCCTGCATCCACCACCACACCATCGTGCTGCTGGATCTTCATCGACCTCTCCTTCTCCCTTGCTAGATCAAGAAGGAGGAGACGTCACGCTGACCGTATGTGTGTTGAACGCGGAGGTGCCGTCCGTTCGGCGCTAGGATCTCCGGTGATTTGGATCACGTCGAGTACGACTCCCCATAGGAAAATTTTTGTTTTCTGCAACGTTCCCCAACAGTGGCATCATGAGCTAGGTCTATGCATAGTTCTCTTTGCACGAGTAGAACACAATTCGTTGTGGGCGTAGATGTTGTCAACTTTCTTGTCGCTACTAGTCTTATTTTGCTTCAGCAGTATTGTGGGATGAAGCGGCCCGGACCAACCTTACACGTACGCTTACGTGAGACCGGTTCCACCGACTGACATGCACTACTTGCATAAGGTGGCTGGCGGGTGTCTGTCTCTCCCACTTTAGTTGGAGCGGATTTGATGAAAAGGGTCCTTATGAAGGGTAAATAGAAGTTGACAAATCACGTTGTGGCTTTCACGTAGGTAAGAAAAGGTTCTTGCTAGAACCCTATTGCAGCCACATAAAACTTGCAACAACAATTAGAGGACGTCTAACTTGTTTTTGCAGCAAGTGTTCTGTGATGTGATATAGCCAAAGTTGTGATGAATGATATATATGTGATGTATGAGATCATGTTCTTGTAATAGGAATCACGACTTGCATGTCGCTGAGTATGACAACCGGCAGGGGCCATAGGAGTTGTCTTTATTTTTTGTATGACCTATGTGTCATTGAGAAACGCCATGTAAATTACTTTACTTTATTGCTAAACATGTTAGCCATAGTAGTAGAAGTAATAGTTGGCGAGCAACTTCATGGAGACACGATGATGGAGATCATGGTGTCATGCCGGTGACAAGATGATCATGGAGCCCCAAGATGGAGATCAAAGGAGCTATGTGATATTGGCCATATCATGTCACTATTATTATTTGATTGCATGTGATGATTATCATGTTTTTACATCTTGTTTACTTAGAACGACGGTAGTAAATAAGATGATCCCTCATAATAATTTCAAGAAAGTGTTGCCCCTAACTGTGCACCATTGCGACAGTTCATTGTTTTGAAGCACCACGTGATGATCGGGTGTGATAGATTCCAACGTTCACATACAACGGGTGTAAGACAGATTTACACATGCAAGCACTTGGGTTGACTTGATGAGCCTAGCATGTACAGACATGGCCACGGAACACAGAAGGCCAAAAGGTCGAGCATGAGTCGTATAGAAGATACGATTAACATGAAGATGTTCATCGATGTTGGCTAGTCCATCTCACGTGATGATCGGACACGACCTAATTAACTCGGATCATGTTATACTTAGATGACTGGAGGGATGTCTATCTGAGTGGGAGTTCATTGAATAATTTGATTATATGAACTTAATTATCATGAACTTAGTCTAAAATATTTACAATATGTCTTGTAGATCAAATGGCCAACGTTGTCCTCAACTTCAACGCGTTCCTAGAGAAAACCAAGCTGAAAGACGATGGTAGCAACTATACGGACTGGGTCCGGAACCTGAGGATCATCCTCATAGCTGCCAAGAAAGATTATGTCCTACAAGCACCACTAGGTGAAGCACCTGTTCTCCCTGCAGAACAAGACGTTATGAACGCTTGGCAGACACGTTCCGATGATTACTCCCTCGTTCAGTGCGGCATGCTTTACAGCTTAGAGCCGGGGCTCCAAAAGCGTTTTGAGAGACACGGAGCATATGAGATGTTCGAAGAGCTGAAAATGGTTTTTAAAGCTCATGCCCGGGTCGAGAGATATGAAGTCTCCGACAAGTTCTTCAGCTGTAAGATGGAGGAAAATAGTTCTGTCAGTGAGCACATACTCACTATGTCTGGGTTACATAACCGCTTGACTCAGCTGGGAGTTAATCTCCCGGATGACGCGGTCATTGACAGAATTCTTCGGTCGCTTCCACCGAGCTACAAGAGCTTTGTGATGAACTTCAATATGCAAGGAATGGAAAACACCATTCCTGAAGTATTTGCAATGCTGAAATCAGCAGAGGTAGAAGTCAAAAAGGAACATCAAGTGTTGATGGTGAATAAAACCACTAAGTTCAGGAAAGGCAAGGGTAAGAAAAACTTCAAGAAGGATGGCAAGGGAGTTTCCGCGCTCGGCAAGCAAGCTGCCGGGAAGAAGCCAAAGAATGGACCCAAGCCCGAGACTGAGTGCTTTTATTGCAAGGAAAGTGGTCATTGGAAGCGGAACTGCCCCAAATACTTAGCGGACAAGAAGGCCGGCAAAACGAAGGTATATGTGATATACATGTAATTGATGTGTACCTTACCAGTACTCGTAGTAGCTCCTGGGTATTTGATACCGGTGCAGTTGCTCACATTTGTAACTCAAAGCAGGAGCTGCGGAATAAGCGGAGACTGGCGAAGGACGAGGTGACGATGCGCGTCGGGAATGGTTCCAAGGTCGATGTGATCGCCGTCGGCACGCTACCTCTACATTTACCTACGGGATTAGTTTTGAACCTCAATAATTGTTATTTAGTGCCAAGTTTGAGCATGAACATTGTATCAGGATCTCGTTTAATACGAGATGGCTACTCATTTAAATCCGAGAATAATGGTTGTTCTATTTATATGAGAGATATGTTTTATGGTCATGCTCCGATGGTGAATGGTTTATTCTTAATGAATCTCGAGCGTAATGCTACACATATTCATAGTGTGAGTACCAACAGATGTAAGGTTGATAATGATAGTCCCACATACTTGTGGCACTGCCGCCTTGGTCACATAGGTGTCAAACGCATGAAGAAGCTCCATGCAGATGGACTTTTAGAGTTTCTTGATTACGAATCATTTGACACATGAGAACCATGCCTCATGGGTAAAATGACCAAGACTCCGTTCTCAGGAACAATGGAGCGAGCAACCAACTTATTGGAAATCATACATACTGATGTGTGTGGTCCAATGAGTGTTGAGACTCGCGGTAGCTATCATTATGTTCTCACCCTCACTGATTACTTGAGTAGATATGGGTATGTCTACTTAATGAAACACAAGTCTGAGACCTTTGAAAGGTTCAAGGAATTTCAGAGTGAGGTTGAGAATCAACGTGACAGGAAAATCAAGTTCCTGCGATCAGATCGTGGAGGAGAATACTTGAGTCACGAATTTGGCACACACTTCAGAAAATGTGGAATAGTTTCACAACTCACGCCGCCTAGAACACCTCAGCGTAATGGTGTGTCCGAACGTCGTAATCGCACTCTATTAGATATGGTGCGATCTATGATGTCTCTTAGCGATTTACCGCTATCATTTTGGGGCTATGCTTTAGAAACTGCCGCATTCACTTTAAATAGGGCTCCGTCGAAATCCGTTGAGACGACACCATATGAATTATGGTTTGGGAAGAAACCTAAGCTGTCGTTTCTAAAAGTTTGGGAATGCGATGCTTATGTCAAGAAACTTCAACCTGAAAAGCTCGAACCCAAGTCGGAAAAATGCGTCTTCATAGGATACCCTAAAGAAACTATTGGGTATACCTTCTACCTCAGATCCGAAGGCAAGATCTTTGTTGCCAAGAATGGATCCTTTCTAGAGAAAGAGTTTCTCTCGAAAGAATAAGTGGGAGGAAAGTAGAACTAGATGAAGTATTACCTCTTGAACCGGAAAGTGGCGCGACTCAAGAAAATGTTCCTGAGGTGCCTGCACCGACTAGAGAGGAAGTTAATGATGATGATCATGAAACTTCAGATCAAGTTGCTACTGAACTTCGTAGGTCCACAAGGACACATTCCGCACCAGAGTGGTACGGCAACCCTGTCTTGGAAATCATGTTGTTAGACAACGGTGAATCTTCGAACTATGAAGAAGCGATGGCGGGCCCGGATTCCGACAAATGGCTGGAAGCCATGAAATCCGAGATAGGATCCATGTATGAAAATGAAGTATGGACTTTGACTGACTTACCCGATGATCGGCGAGCCATAAAAAATAAATGGATCTTTAAGAAGAAGATAGACGCGGATGGTAATGTGACCATCTATAAAGCTCGACTTGTCGCTAAGGGTTAACGACAAGTTCAAGGGGTTGACTACGATGAGACTTTCTCACCTGTAGCGAAGCTGAAGTCCGTCCGAATCATGTTAGCAATTGCCGCATTCTATGATTATGAAATATGGCAAATGGACGTCAAAACGGCATTCCTTAATGGTTTCCTTAAGGAAGAATTGTATATGATGCAGCCAGAAGGTTTTGTCGATCCTAAGAATGCTGACAAAGTGTGCAAGCTCCAACGCTCGATTTATGGGCTGGTGCAAGCATCTCGGAGTTGGAACATTCGCTTTGATGAGATGATCAAAGCGTTTGGGTTTATGCAGACTTATGGAGAAGCCTGCGTTTACAAGAAAGTGAGTGGGAGCTCTGTGGCATTTCTCTTATTATATGTAGATGACATACTTTTGATGGGAAATGATATAGAGCTTTTGGACAGCATTAAGGCCTACTTGAATAAGAGTTTTTCAATGAAGGACCTTGGAGAAGCTGCATATATATTAGGCATCAAGATCTATAGAGATAGATCAAGGCGCCTCATAGGTCTTTCACAAAGCACATACCTTGACAAGATATTGAAGAAGTTCAATATGGATCAGTCTAAGAAGGGGTTCTTGCCTGTGTTGCAAGGTGTGAAATTGAGCTCAGCTCAATGTCCGACCACAGCAGAAGATATAGAAGAGATGAGTGTCATCCCCTATGCCTCAGCCATAGGTTCTATTATTTATGCCATGCTGTGTACCAGACCTGATGTAAACCTTGCCGTAAGTTTGGTAGGTAGGTACCAAAGTAATCCCGGCAAAGAACACTGGACAGCGGTCAAGAATATCCTGAAGTACCTGAAAAGGACTAAGGAAATGTTTCTCGTTTATGGAGGTGACGAAGAGCTCGTCGTAAAGGGTTACGTTGACGCTAGCTTCGACACAGATCTGGATGACTCTAAGTCACAAACCGGATACGTGTATATTTTGAATGGTGGGGCAGTAAGCTGGTGCAGTTGCAAGCAGAGCGCCGTGGGGGATCTACATGTGAAGCGGAATACATGGCAGCCTCGGAGGCAGCGCATGAAGCAATTTGGGTGAAGGAGTTCATCACCGACCTAGGAGTCATACCCAATGCGTCGGGGCCGATCAAACTCTTCTGTGACAACACTAGAGCTATTGCACTTGCCAAGGAGCCTAGGTTTCACAAGAAGACCAGGCACATCAAGCGTCGCTTCAACTCCATTCGTGAAAATGTTCAAGATGGAGACATAGATATTTGTAAAGTACATATGGACCTGAATGTAGCAGATCCGTTGACTAAACCTCTCCCTAGAGCAAAACATGATCAACACCAAAATTCCATGGGTGTTCGATTCATCACAATGTAACTAGATTATTGACTCTAGTGCAAGTGGGAGACTGTTGGAAATATGCCCTAGAGGCAATAATAAAAGGATTATTATTATATTGCCTTGTTCATGATAATTGTCTTTTATTCATGCTATAATTGTGTTATCAGGAAATCATAATACATGTGTGAATACATAGACACCAACATGTCCCTAGTAAGCCTCTAGTTGACTAGCTCGTTGATCAACAGATAGTCATGGTTTCCTGACTATGGACATTGGATGTCATTGATAACGGGATCACATCATTAGGAGAATGATGTGATGGACAAGACCCAATCCTAAACACAGCACAAGATCGTATAGTTCGTTTGCTAGAGTTTTTCCAATGTCAAGTATCTTTTCCTTAGACCATGAGATCGTGTAACTCCCGGATACCGTAGGAGTGCTTTGGGTGTACCAAACATCACAACGTAACTGGGTGACTATAAAGGTATACTACGGGTATCTCCGAAAGTGTCTGTTGGGTTGACACGGATCAAGACTGGGATTTGTCACTCCGTATGACGGAGAGGTATCTCTGGGCCCACTCAGTAATGCATCATCATAATGAGCTCAATGTGACCAATTGTCTGGTCACGGGATCATGCATTATGGTACGAGTACAGTGACTTACCGGTAACGAGATTGAACGAGGTATTGGGATACCTACGATGGAATCTCGGGCAAGTAACGTACCGATTGACAAAGGGAATTGTATACGTGGTTGCTTGAATCCTCGACATCGTGGTTCATCCGATGAGATCATTGAGGAGCATGTGGGAGCCAACATGGGTATCCAGATCCCGCTGTTGGTTATTGACCGGAGAGCCATCTCGGTCATGTCTACATGTCTCCCGAACCCGTAGGGTCTACACACTTAAGGTTCGGTGACGCTAGGGTTGTAGAGATATGAATATGCAGTAACCCAAAAGTTGTTCGGAGTCCCGTATGAGATCCAGGACATCATGAGGAGTTCCGGAATGGTCCGGAGGTGAAGAATTATATATAGGAAGTGCAGTTTCGGCCATCGGGAGAGTTTCGAGGGTCACCGGTATTGTACCGGGACCACCGGAAGGGTCCCGGGGGTCCACCGGGTGGGGCCACCCATCCCGGAGGGCCCCATGGGCTGAAGTGGGGAGGGGAACCAGCCCATAGTGGGCTGGTGCGCCCCCTTGGCCCACCCCCTGCGCTAGGGTTGGAAACCCTAGGGTGGGAGCGGGGGCGCCCCACTTGCCTTGGGGGCCACTCCATCCTTGGCCGCCGCCCCCTAGGAGATCCCATCTCCTAGGGCCCCCTCCCCTTGGGGAGCCTATATAAAGGGGGGGAGGGAGGGGCAGCCGCACCCTTGACTCTTGACGCCTCCCTCTCCCCTGCTACACCTCTCCCTCTCGCAGTAGAACGGCGAAGCCCTGCTGCAGTGACCCCTGCATCCACCACCACGTCGTCGTGCTGCTGTATCTTCATCAACCTCTCCTTCTCCCTTGCTAGATCAAGAAGGAGGAGACGTCACGCTGACCGTACGTGTGTTGAACGCGGAGGTGCCGTTCGTTCGGCGCTAGGATCTCCGGTGATTTGGATCACGTCGAGTACGACTCCCTTATCCCCGTTCTTTGAACGCTTCCGCTCGCGATCTACAAAGGTACGTAGATGCATATGATCACTCGTTGCTAGATGAACTCATAGATGGATCTTGGTGAAACCGTAGGAAAAATTTTGTTTTCTGCAACGTTCCCCAACAGGATCCCCATTGTAGGGTGTTGCAATACGTTCATGATTTGCTTATAGTGGGTTGCGTGAGTGACTGAAACACAAACCCGAGTAAGGGGGTTGTTGCGTATGGGATAAATAGGACTTGATGCTTTAATGCTATGGTTGGGTTTTACCTTAATGATCTTTAGTAGTTGCGGATGCTTGCTAGAGTTCCAATCATAAGTGCATATAATTCAAGTAGAGAAAGTATGTTAGCTTATGCCCCTCCCGCATATAAAATTGCAATAATGATTACCTGCCTAGTTATCGATTGCCTAGGGACAAATAACTTTCTCGTAACAAAAAGCTCTTTACTAAAACTAACTTAGTTGTGTCCTTATCTAAACAGCCTCTACTTTTTATTTACATGCTCTTTATTATCTTGCAAACCTATCCAAAAACACCTACATAATACTTCTAATTTCATACTTGTTCTAGGTAAAGTGAACATCAAGCGTGCGTAGAGTTGTATCGGTGGTCGATAGAGCTTGAGGGAATATTTGTTCTGCCTTTAGCTCCTCGTTGGGTTCGACACTCTTACTTATCGAAAACTGTTGCGATCCCCTATACTTGTGGGTTATCAAGACCTTTTTATGGCGCCGTTGCCGGGGAGCAATAGCGTGGGGTGAATATTCTCGTGTGTGCTTGTTTGCTTTATCACTAAGTAATTTTTATTTGCTGTTCTTAGTTGTTTTCTATCTTTAGTTATGGGTAGGAAACGCAAAATACTAAAAAAATTAGTTGTACCTACTAAACCAATGGTTGAAGAACCACTCAAAATCTATCACACTGTTGAAACTTATTACTTGGATCATCTTCGATCCCTATGTGCTCGTGCCGAAACCCCAACTAGCTTAGTTGAGGGAAAATCCTTAGATGAGCATGCTTGTTATGTGCGACACCGAATATCTGAAAAAGGGAAACTTTTACTAGGTCAAATTCATCGTTTGCAATGCTATGCTTGGAATTAATGTGAAATATATGATTTTACTTGTTGTTCTGAAAACCCTAAGAAACACCTTCCCTATCAATGTGACTCTAGTGATAATGGAATTGTATCTTCGTATGCTAAGGGTGTTTATAATTACTATGATGTTCAACAAATTGAAGAATTTGTTGCTTTTAAGGGTGCTTATGAAATTGCTTTTTTGATTGAAAAGTATGATGCTACTCTTTACAAATCTGAAAATTTTGACATACTTAAATATTGCTATGATAATTATGCTTCTAATGCCTATGTTGAACCATATATTTAGGACTACTCCGCTGTCCAAGAAGAGACTAATATTTTGTAGGAGTCTATGGAAGAAGAAATTGATGAAACTGTGAGCTCGGTGGATAAAAAGGATGATGAGTAGAGTGAAGAACAAAAGGAGGAAGAGCGGATTAGCTACCCCTTCCCACCTTCTAATGAGAATAACTCTTCAACTCATACATTGTTTAATTTCCCTTCGTGCTTATCGAAGGATGAATGCTATGATGACTGTCATGATCCCATTGATTCTCTTGAAATATCCCTTTTTGATGATGCTTGCTATGCTTGTGGCCAAGATGCCAATATGAATTATGCTTATGGAGATGAACTTGCTATAGTTCCTTATGTTAAACATGAAATTGTTGCTATTGCACCCACGCATGATAGTCCTATTATCTTTTTGAATTCTCTCGACTACACTATATCGGAGAAGTTTGCCCTTATTAAGGATTATATTGATGGGTTGCTTTTTACTACTACACATGATGATTTTGATGAATATAATATGCATGTGCTCGCTGCTCCTACTTGCAATTATTATGAGAGAGGAACTACATCTCCGCCTCTTTATGTTTCCAATACAACAAAATTGCAAGAAACTGTTTATACTATGCATTGGCCTTTACTATGTGTGCATGAATTATTCTTTTATGACATGCCGATGCATAGGAAGAGAGTTAGACTTCGTAGTTACATGATATATGTTGCTTTGTGCTCAGTACTAATTACAAATCATTGTTAATTAAAATTGGCTTTGATATACCTTGGGATCCGGGTGGATTCATTACTTGAGCACTATATGCCTAGCTTAATGGCTTTAAAGAAAGCGCTGCCAGGGAGACAACCCGGAAGTTTTAGAGAGTCATTTATTTCTTTTGATGCTTTTATATAGTTTAAAAACAATAAAAATAAAGAGGGGAACCCAAAACTTTTTCAAAAAGAAAAGTGAAAGTGAGAAAGACAAGCATTATTGAAGTGGGAGAGCTCCTTGAACTTTGTTCATGCTCATGGCAACTTTGTGAATCTTGATTACAGAAAATTTTCAACAAAAATAATTATCACCTTTTACAATTCCATTGTATTATAAAATTAATGTGCTAAGGTTTGCCTTTAGGACGTTTACATTTGCTTGATGGTCTGTACGGTGTAGGACAGAAACTTTGGCTGTAGTGCGCGATTTTACATTTCTAACTGGAACGTCAAATGGTTCTGATTCTATTTGCACTGTCTTTCTATACAAATTTTTTATTTTTACTAATTTTGTTAGAATTTTTCAAGTATTAGAAGTATGATGAATGTTCAGATTATTAAAGACTGTTCTGTTTTAGATAGATTCTGTTTTTGATGCATAGTTTACTTGTTTTGATGAAACTATCGATTTGTATCAGTGGATTAAGCCATGTAAAAGCTATATTACAGTAGACACAATTCAAAAACAAAATATGAATTGGTTTGCAATAGTACTTAGAGTAGTGATTTGCTTTATTATACTAACGGATCTTACCGAGTTTTCTGTTGAAGTTTTATGTGGATGAAGTATTCGATGATCGAGAAGGTCTCGATGTGAGAAGAAGGAAGAGAGGCAAGAGCTCAAGCTTGGGGATGCCCGAGGCACCCCAAATAAATATTCAAGGAGACTCAAGTGTCTAATCTTGGGGATGCCCCGGAAGGCATCCCCTCTTTCTTCAACAAGTATCAGTATGTTTTCGGATTCGTTTCGTTCATGCGATATGTGCAAATCTTGGAGCGTTTTTTGCATTTTTCTTTTATGCATCATGCTGGTATGGGATAGTCCTTGGTTGATTTATAGAATGCTCTTTGCACTTCACTTATATCTTTTGAGTATGGCTTTATAGAATGCTTCATGTGCTTCACTTATATCATTTGAAGTTTGGATTGCCTGTTTCTCTTTACATAGAAAACCGCCATTTGTAGAATGCTCTTTTGCTTCACTTATATTTGTTAGAGCGCGGGCATATCTTTTGTAGAAAGAATTAAACTCTCTTACTTCACTTATATCTATTTAAAGAGATGACAGGAACCGGTCATTCACATGGTTAGTAATAAAATCCTACATAAAACTTGTAGATCACTGAATATGATATGTTTGATTCCTTGCAATAGTTTTGCGATATAAAGATGGTGATATTAGAGTCATGCTAGTGGGTAGTTGTGGATTGTAGAAATACTTGTGTTGAGGTTTGTGATTCCCGTAGCATGCACGTATGGTGAACCGTTATGTAACGAAGTCGGAGCATGATTTATTTATTGATTGTCTTCCTTATGAGTGGCGGTCGGGGACGAGCGATGGTCTCTTCCTACCAATCTATTCCCGTAGGAGCATGCGCGTAGTATTTTGTTTCGATGACTAATAGATTTTTGCAATAAGTATGCGAGTTTTTTATGACTAATATTGAGTCCATGGATTATACGCACTCTCACCCTTCCACCATTGCTAGCTTCTCTAGTATCGCGCAACTTTTGCCGGTACCATAAACCCACCATATACCTTCCTCAAAACAGCCACCATACCTACCTATCATGGAATTTCCATAGCCATTCCGAGATATATTGCCATGCAACTTCTATCATCATCATATACATGACTTGAGCATTTATTGTCATATTGCTTTGCATGATCGTAAGATAGTGATGTGGGCATACATACGTCTACAAATATTACACGGCACAATTTTCAAAGTTCTTGAAGGCATCTGCAACATAAATATGATGATGTTGAAGATTGCATAGCCCATGCAAGTGCACACACACACGCATCAGAAAGGAGCAAAGGTGCTTGGAGAGATGAGGGCCATCCATGTTGCATGCTACATGCACAAGTCTTTTAAAATACAAAAGAAGAGAAGAAGGATTAGACTTGATGGACCAGAGAAGCTACGTGCACACCAGCCCATCTCATTGATTAAAGAAGGAATTAGTCCTAGAAGGCCTAATATCCGGTCAAACATATGGGCCGGCTCCTAGTGAACTTTTCCTTCGACCCGTAGCAGTCCACGCTGGACACGTCGACGCGCAGCGCCACAGTTAGGCGGCGGCCGCGTATAATAAATACTTAGTATAGATTAGGGTTTAGATTCGGGTTTTGTTTAGAGAAGTTTAGCTATATTGCTACTTTTATTTGTCTTCGCTCGTAGCGGCTAGTGCGACCGTCAAGACATCCTATCGGAACCCCATCCTGTGAGATTAATCCCATCTAGCATATTCGCAATTTTGAGATTGCTTGGCTATTATTTTCTTGCATGTTCTTCAATTTGCTTGCAGGAAAAATCCTTCGTGGATAGGTTGATCGCGCTGTTGGTTCGGTCGATAACGCTGTGGAGTTGGTTCAGCGATTGCCATGGATATCAGTCGTGTACGGTTCTTCCTGTACGGTTGGTAGCCGGATCGTGAGGGTCAAGTCCCACCCAAAATCATAGTTATCTTCCTCTCATCGAAAGATCGAGTCCCCAGTGCATATCAAGTGGTATCAGAGCTCAGGTTCATCGGTGAGAGATTTACAGTTTTCTTAGATTAGATTGATTTTAGTCCTACAACCCATAAAAAGCCAAAAAAAATTAGATTAGTTTATCTGCTGCACCTATCTTTTTAGCCTCTAGCAATTTTTGCATCTAGTATTTGTGTAGTTGAATTTTTGGTTGCATTCATTCTGTTATTAGTGCTGGTTTAGATTAGTTTGGGAGCAAATCATCTACTAGATCGCACTTGTTTTTGTCTATTACGTCTCCATCATATCGCTTCATCCGCCCGTCGCGTATCACTTTTTCTCGGTCGTCCATTGTCTTCCTGTTGCATCCCGAGTCTCCAAATCACACGTTTGTTTAGATTTGTTTTTGTGTCATGTGTATCTTTGGTTCCTTGCCGTGTTGGACTTCAAGCTCTGTGGCTTCACGTGGTACCATCCATCTTCGCAGTAGCAGCCACGCTTCATCCCAGAGGCTGAGACACACGTCCAGCCGTGTGCCACTGTTTCATCTGCCATCCTGCGCCGCTATTTCATCTGTCATCCACCACCGCTGTATCTACTGTGTGAGTTGCTTGTACTCTTGCACGTACACGTATTCCATTATAATTTCTATAATCGCCAGTAGTACGTGACCGGTCGCTTGTAGTAGCTTGATTCTGTGGCATATTTTATCTTCTGTGCGCAACTTCGTGCGTATATTTGTTGGTAACGGCCTGATAAAAAAAAGGAAAACAAGACAAAGAAAAAACAGAAAAAAAGAAAGAAAAAGAAAAAACAGATTAAATAAATCAGGCCGGCTAACATCTCTTTTGAACTGCTCTGATTGCTACTCGGGATATTATTTTTGCTGCTACTTGATCGCCACTCCATCCATCATCTATTTTCGAGCTTTGACATACAATGCATTTATATTTCATTTATATCCAGCTTTTAAAGCTAATCATATTTTGATCGATTTTCACTCGTTTGATTCAGTATCTGGGCTTAGATTGTTTTGTCTCTTACTAGTCGACTGCTAGCACTAGTTAGGTGTAACACCCTCGATGCGACTATATCTCCCACGTGTCGAGGCACGACTTAGAGGCATAATCGCATTGAAGGCATATGTCACATCGAGGGTGTTACAAGTTGGTATCAGAGCCGACCCTCGCGGTTACACGGATGGTTGCGGACAGATGCGTGGTCATGTTGTTCATGACGTTTGTGACCCGTCGTGGCACCCGGCATGGCACATGTACCAGACTGGAAGCACAGATGTTTGTGCCAAGAGGGAACGTTCCTATGGCCCAACGAGGACGTCGGTTCCTCTGAGTGGGGGTGTATGTGATGGCCTGGCTTATTAGGGATGATAGACTACTCATATCAATAAGGAATTCCTTCTTTTCCGGTAGCCCATTCGAACAGAACTCCAAAGTTAAGCGTGCTCAGCTTGGAGTAGTGTCAGGATGGGTGACCGACCGGGAAGTTGCTCCCGGGTGCGCATGAGTGAGGACAAAGTGCGCAGAAAAGACTAGTATTGATCTGTGGGGACAGTCTAGATCCCACCAGGAGTAACGACCACCGGCGGGTGTGTCCGGGGCGTTACATTAGGAGTTTGAGCAATTATTCAACTTGCATTGCTTTTTGCTAAGTTGTGCCACTGATATTGTGAGTTGAGAAACCTTTGCCAAGCTACACTTTTTCTATCAATAAGTACAGGTTCCGGCTCTACTGATTCCTGGTTATCGCTCCATCCAATCTTTATCGGTAGTTTGAAGCCAACACCAACGAGCCGATCACCACCTGTTGCATTGGTAAGAACAAGTAAGAATTTGATACTAAGCTTGAGTGTGAGCGATTTTTCTCCACCACGTCCTACTAGTTGATAGGGATTATACACTGTGTGTTTTTCTCTTTCGCTAACAATGGCACAGGATCAACCCACACTTGAGGGCCTCACCGCGGATGTGAAAGTCACCAGCGAGCGTCTCGCCCAACTTGAGGGTGCTCAGATTGTGGCTGAAGAGAGGCTCAAGGCCATTGAGGATGCACAAGGTGTTGCCAACACACAATTACAGGACATCTTGTTACGTTTGGACGAGCTGCGGACTACACCCCCCGTCAACAATAACGATGTTCCTCACAATTCCACGGGTGTTGCCGCTACTTCGCAAGCTCGACGTGTGCCCATGGGTCATCCACAGCACCCCGCTACTGCCACCGATGCTGCCACCATAAACCAGCACCCACAAATTCCTCCTCGCGTCCACGAGCGACATGGGGACAACTACGAGGATTATTCTGGTGACACCGAAGACGACCAAATGGTCAACCACCACAATGACCGTGCTCATCGACAACTGCGTTTCAACCATCAAGGTATGGCACGAGGTCCACACAGGTATGATGTTCGAGATTACGACCACTCTAGTGCTAAAATTAAATTTACTATGCCTGCTTCCAATGGTAAATATAATCCAGACGTTTATCTAGATTGGGAACTTTCAGTTGAACAAAAATTTGCATGTCATGATATTCCAGAGAACCAAAGAGTTAGGGCTGCCACTAGTGAATTTACAAACTTTGCTTCCATGTGGTGGAGTGAATATTGTCGTATTAATGCAAATAATATACCTACTACTTGGGACGCTTTAAAACGAGCTATGCGACAACGTTATGTTCCTTCATATTATGCTCGTGATAAACTAAATGATTGCAACGTTTAAAACAAGGTAGCAGTTCTGTAGAGGATTATTATCAAGAATTGCAAACTGGTTTAGTGCGATGTGATTTAGTTGAAACCGAAGATGCTATGATGGCTCGATTTTTAGGTGGTTTGAATCGTGATATTCAGGATATATTGGACTATAAGGAGTACAATTATATTACTCGTTTGTTTCATTTTGCTTGTAAAGCTAAAAGGGAAGTATAAGGACGACACAACAAGGGACGAGGTAACTTTTCTGCAAGTCGCCGCTCATCATGGACACCCTCTCCTACTGTTCCGTCCACTACTGAGTCAACACCACCTATCTTGCACAATGGTGCACACTCATCAAGTTCAAAATCAGCTCCACAATCATTCGAGGGTTCGAAAGCAATTTCTGTAGCACCCACCACTTCGTTTGGACGCACAAGGGACATGAAGTGTCATATATGCAAAGGTGGCGGGCACTTGATGAAGGACTGTCCAAATAAACGAACATTCATTGTGCGGGAAGATGGTGAGTACTCTTCTGCTAGTGATTTGGATGAAGATACACGTGCTATGCTTGCCACTAATAATGCAGGTGACTCTAAGGAGCATGACACGGATGAGATACATATTAATGCTGAGATGGCAGATCAGTACCCAAGCCTTGTAACCATGTGAGTATTTAGTGCCCAGGTGGGGCATACTGAGATGCCTCAATGTCATAATCTTTTTCAAACTAAGTTTGTTGTCAAAGGGCATTCTGTTCGTGTGATCATTGATGGTGGAAACTGCAATAATTTGGCGAGTATAGAGATGGTAGAGAAGCTTTCCCTCACCACTACGAGACACCCCATCCATATTACATCTAATGGTTCAACGACTGTGGTAAGTTGAAGGTAACGCGTCGTGTGAGAGTCCATTTTACACTTGGTTCGTACCATGATTTTGTTGACTATGATGTCGCTTCTATGCAAGCTTGTTCTTTATTGTTAGGTCGACCTTGGCAATATGATAATACTGTCACCCATCATGGTAGAACAAATTCGTATACTCTCATGTTTGAAGGAAAAACCATTAACTTGCTTCCCATGACCCCCCGTGAAATAATAAATGATGAGAAGGCTAAATCATCGGATCGTACTAACTACACTATGCTTGCCATCAATTCTGAAAATTTTCCATTCAATGTCCCAACTTGTGCTCTGGATATACCGTGTGCCCAAATAGTTAATTTGCATCCACATCATTCATATATAGACTGTGTGTGGGATAAAATTTGTCATGATATTCATAATGGCGTTATTACAAAATTATCACACCCTAATGCGCTAACGCCTTTGCAACGGTCTATATGTGTTGCATCTATTTTTGCTTTGCTCTATAATGTGTTCCAGATAAATAAAAGCCGAGGACGGCTTTGTTTTCAAGAAAGGGGGGATGATGTGGGCATAAATACGTCTACAAATATTACACGACACAATTTTCAGAGTTCTTAAAGGCATCTGCAACATAAATATGAAGATGTTGAAGATTGCATGGCCCATGCAAGTGCACACAGACACGCATCAGAAAGGAGCAAAGGTGCTTGGAGAGATGAGGGCCATCCATGTTGCATGCTACATGCACAAGTCTTTTAAAATACAAAAGAAGAGAAGAAGGATTAGACTTGATGGACCAGAGAAGCTACGTGCACACCAGCCCATCTCATTGATTAAAGAAGGAATTAGTCCTAGAAGGCCTAATATCCGGTCAAACATATGGGCCGGCTCCTAGTGAACTTTTCCTTCAACCCGTAGCAGTCCACACTGGACACGTCGACGCGCAGCGCCACAGTTAGGCGGCGGCCGCGTATAATAAATACTTAGTATAGATTAGGGTTTAGATTCGGGTTTTGTTTAGAGAAGTTTAGCTATATTGCTACTTTTATTTGTCTTCGCTCGTAGCGGCTAGTGCGACCGTCAAGACATCCTATCGGAACCCCATCTTGTGAGATTAATCCCATCTAGCATATTCGCAATTTTGAGATTGCTTGGCTATTATTTTCTTGCATGTTCTTCGATTTGCTTGCAGGAAAAATCCTTCGTGGATAGGTCGATCGCGCTGTTGGCTTGGTCGATAACGCCGTGAAGTTGGTTCAGCGATTGCCGTGGATATCAGTCGTGTACGGTTCTCCCTGTACGGTTGGTAGCCGGATCGTGAGGGTCAAGTCCCACCCAAAATCGTAGTTATCTTCCTTTCATCGAAAGATTGGGTACCCAGTGCATATCAGATAGCTAGTATGATGTTTTCATGGCTTGTCCGTTTTTTGATGTCATTGCTACACTAGATCATTGCACATCCCGGTACACCGCCGGGGGCATTCATATAGAGTCATATCTTTGTTCTAGATATCGAGTTGTAATATTGAGTTGTAAGTAAATAAAAGTGTGATGATCACCATTATTAGAACATTGCCCCAGTGAGGAAAGGATGATGGAGACTCTGATTCCCCCACAAGTCGGGATGAGACTCCGGACGGAAAAAAGAAAAAGAAAAAGAAAAAAAGAGAAAGGCCAAAAAAAGAGAAGGCCCAAAAAAATGAGAAAAAGAGAGAAGGGGCAATGTTACTATCCTTTTACCACACTTGTGCTTCAAAGTAGCACCATGTTCTTCATATAGAGAGTCTCTTGAGTTATCACTTTCATATACTAGTGGGAATTTTCATTATAGAACCTGGCTTGTATATTCCGATGATGGGATTCCTCAAATGCCCGAGGTCTTCATGAGCAAGCAAGTTGGATGCACACCCACTTAATTTTCAGTCTGAGCTTTCATACACTTATAGCTCTTAGTGCATCCGTTGCATGGCAATCCCTACTCACTCACATTGATATATATTGATGGGCATCTCCATAGCCCGTTGATACGCCTAGTTGATGTGAGACTATCTTCTCCTTTTTGTCTTCTCCACAACCACCATTCTATTCCACCTATAGTGCTATATCCATGGCTCACGCTCATGTATTGCGTGGGGGTTGAAAATGCTAAATCGCGTTAAAAAGTATGAACCAATTGCTCGGCTTGTCATCGAGGTTGTGCATGATGTGAATATTTTGTGTGGTGAAGATGGAGCATAGCCAGACTATATGATTTTGTAGGGATAGCTTTCTTTGGCCTTGTTATTTTGAAAAGACATGATTGCTTTATTAGTGGGCTTGAAGTAGTATTGTTTTTATGTCAAATGATAGACTATTGCTTTGAATCACTCGTGTCATAATATTCAAGCCATGATTAGATATGTGATCAAGATTATGCTAGGTAGCATTTCACGTCAAAAATTATCTTTTTTATCATTTACCTACTCAAGGACGAGCAGGAATTAAGCTTGGGGATGCTTATATGTCTCCGTCATATCTATAATTTTTGATTGTTCCATGCCAATATTCTACAACTTTCATATACTTTTGGCAACTTTTTATACTATTTTTGGGACTAACATATTGATCCAGTGCCCATTGCCAGTTCTTGTTTGTTGCATGTTTTTTGTTTCGTAGAAAATCCATATCAAACAGAGTCCAAACGGAATAAAAACTGACAGAGATTTTTTTGGAATATATGTGAATTTTGGGAAGTAAAATCAACGCAAGACGATGCTCGAGGGGCCCACGAGGCAGGGGGGCGCGCCCCTGACCCTCGTGGCCACCCCGTAAGGCGGTTGATGCCCTTCTTTCTCCGCAAGAAAGCTAATATCCGAATAGAGACCATGTTAAAATTTCAGCCCAATCGGAGTTACAGATCTCCGGGAATATAAGAAACGGTGAAAGGGTAGAATCTGAGAACGCAGAAACAGAGAGAGACAGAGAGACAGATCCAATCTCGGAGGGGCTCTCGCCCCTCCCATGCCATGGAGGCCATGGACCAGAGGGGAAACCCTTCTCCCATCTAGGGAGGAGGTCAAGGAAGAATAAGAAGAAGGAGGGGGATCTCTCCCCTAGCTTCCGGTGGCACCGGAGTGCCACTGGGGGCCATCATCATCACCGCAATCTTCACCAACAACTTCACCGCCATCATCATCAACTCTTCCCCCCTCTATGCAGCGGTGTAACCTCTCTCTTACCCGTTGTAATCTCTACTTAAACATGGTGCTCAACGCTATATATTATTTCCCAATGATGTATGGCTACCCTATGATGTTTGAGAAGATCCGTTTTGTCCTATGGGCTATTTGATGATCAAGATTGGTTTGAGTTGCATGTTTTATTATTGGTGCTGTCCTGTGGTGCTCTCCGTATCGCGCAAGCGTGAGGGATCCCCGCTGTAGGGTGTTGCAATATGTTCATGATTCGCTTATAGTGGGTTGCGTGAGTGACTGAAACACAAACCCGAGTAAGGGGGTTGTTGCGTATGGGATAAAGAGGACTTGATGCTTTAATGCTATGGTTGGGTTTTACCTTAATGATCTTTAGTAGTTGCGGATGCTTGCTAGAGTTACAATCATAAGTTCATATGATCCAAGTAGAGAAAGTATGTTAGCTTATGCCTCTCCCTCATATAAACTTGCAATAATGGTTACCTGCCTAGTTATCGATTGCCTAGGGACAAATAACTTTCTCGTAACAAAAAGCTCTCTACTAAAGCTAACTTAGTTGTGTCCTTATATAAACAGCCCCTACTTTTTATTTACATGCTCTTTATTATCTTGCAAACCTATCCAAAAACACCTACATAATACTTCTAGTTTCATACTTGTTCTAGGTAAAGCGAACATCAAGCGTGCGTAGAGTTGTATCGGTGGTCGATAGAACTTGAGGGAATATTTGTTATGCCTTTAGCTCCTCGTTGGGTTCGACACTCTTACTTATCGAAAACTGTTGCGATCCCCTATACTTGTGGGTTATCACGCCCCAAGTGGGAGGAGTCCCACTTGGGCTCCTAGTCCAATCTGGCCCCCTTCCTTTTATCGGAGGGGGAAAGGGGTAAGGAGAGGGAGAAGGAGAAGGAGAAGGAAAGGGGGGCACCGCCCCCTCCCCTAGTCCAATTTGGACTCCTCCCTTGGGGGGCGCCACCCTTGTGGGCTGGCTTACCTCCCTCCTATGGACCATGTGGCCCATATCTTCCCCTCGGGGGGTTCCGGTAACCCCCCGGTACTCCGATACGTACCCGATACATTCCGAAACACTTCCGGTGTTTGAATACGTTCGTCCAATATATCAATCTTTACCTCTCGGCCATTTCGAGACTCCTCGTCATGTCCGTGATCTCATCCGGGACTCCGAACAATCTTTGGTCACCAAAACACATAACTCATAATACAAATCATCATCGAATGTTAAGCGTGCGGACCCTACGGGTTCGAGAACTATGTAGACTGATGTCTACTACGCGACTTTATTCTTGAAGACACGTGTTGGGCCTCCAAGCGCGGATTTTTGTAGGACAGTAGCAATTTTTCCCTCAAGTGGATGACCTAAGGTTTATCAATCCGTGAGAGGTGTAGGATGAAGATGGCCTCTCTCAAACGACCCTGCAACCAAATACAAGAAAGCTCTTGTGTCCCCAACACACCCAATATACAATGGCAAATTGTATAGGTGCACTAGTTCGGCAAAGAGATGGTGATAAAAGCGTAATATTGATGGTAGAATTATATTTTTATAATATGAATAAATAAAAACAACAAGGTAGCAAATAGTAAACAAGCACAAAATGGTATTGCAATGCTTAAAAATGAGGCCCAGGGTCCGTACTTTCACTAGTGCAACCTCTCAACAATGCTAACATAGTTGGATCATATGATTATCCCTCAAAGTGCAATAAAGAATCACTCCTGAGTTCCTATTAGCGGAGAACAAAAGATAGAAATTATTTGTAGGGTACGAAACCACCTCAAAGCTATTCTTTCCGTTTGATCTATTCAAGAGTTCGTACTAAAATAACACAAAGATATTCTTTTCGTTCGATCTATCCTAGAGTTCATACTAAAATAACACCAAAGCAAATTCATATTCATAATACTCAATGCAACACAAAGAACTACAAGGAGACCCCAAAGTTTCTATCGAAGAAAAGATAATAAAAACATGCATCAACCCCTATGCATAGATTACCCCAATATCACCGCGAGGATCCGTGAGTTGAATGCCAAAACACATATCAAGTGGATCAATATGATACCCCATTATCAGCTCAAGTATTCATACCGCAAGACATACATCATGTGTTCTCATATCTGAATATTCAATACGACAAGACAAAACTTCAAAGGGTGAAGATTCAATTCATCACAACAAGAGTATAGAGGGGAGAAACACCATATGATCCGACTATATTAACAAAGCCCATGATATAGATCACGAGAGAGAGAGAGAGAGATTGAACACATAGCTACTGGTACAAACCCTCAGCCCCGAGGGTGGACTACTCCCTCCTCATCATGGTGCCCACCGGGATGATGAAGATGACCACCGGAGATGATTCCCCCCTCCGGCAGGGTGCCGAAACGGGTCTAGATTGGTTTTCGATGGCTACGGAGCCTTGCGGCGGCGGAACTTCTGATCTAGGTTAACCCAGAGGGGTTTTAGAATATTTGGGAATTTATAATGCAAAGAAGGGGTACGGGAGGCCACCGAGGTGGGCACAACCCACCTGGGTTCCAGGGGGCCCTGGCGCGCCCTGGTGGGTTGTGCCCCCTCGGGGCACCCCCCAGGTGCTGCTCCGGCCCATCGGGAGTCTTCTGGTCCATAAAAAATTCACAAAAAGTTTCACGGTGTTTGGACTCCGTTTAATATTGATTTTCTGCGATGTAAAAAACAAGCAAAAAAGAGCAACGAGCACTGGGCACTGGGTCAATAGGTTAGTCCCAAAAAATGATATAAAGTTTCTATAAAATGATTGTAAAACATCCAAGAATGATAATATATTGGCATGAATACTTCATAAATTATAGATACGTTGGAGACGTCAGCATCCCCAAGCTTAATTCCTACTCGTCCTCGAGTAGGTAAATGATGAAAGAAATAATTTATGAAGTGTGAATGCTAGCAAGATGCACAAGTTTGATCAATGATAATTTCAATCACTTTTCCTAGCATCATAACAACAATTCTTTCTTATAAAACTTCTCATGTTATAGTGGCAACCCATTCACATGTTAAGGTTCAAACAATGAATTCTCTTGAAACCCAACAACCTATGTTCTCAGTCACTAAGCAATTGCAATTCAACTTATTCAACAGCGTTTAAGTAAGAGCTCCACATACTCAATCATCATATAGTCTTCTATGATTTCTAACACTCACCTTGTACACATGAGCAAAATGTTTCAACCGGACACAGAGAATAGGGGCTTATTGTTTTGCCCCCCAACGTATTCACCTCAAGGGTGATGTCAACAATAATAACTCATGCTACCCATATACAACTGGATATATGTGCCTAGATCTTTCCTCACCACATGATGCTTGCCAAAAGAGAAAAATAAAAAGGAATAGAGAGAAAAACTTTGACTCTTTGCATAAAAGTAAATACATAAAAGTAAAAGATAGGCCCTTCGCAGAGGGAAGCAGAGGTTGCCATGCGCTTATTTGTTTGTATGCTCAACCCCTTAGTGCAAAAGAACGTCACGTTGTGTTGCCCCTTATGATGGCAACCTTTATTATGTAGCCTACCGCTTTTATTCTTTGCCATCACAAGTTCGTACAATGCTCAATTTTCTCTTACACTAAATGATCTCACACTTTTAGAAGCAATTTGCCTTATTGCACCGATGGCAACTTACTTGAAGGATCTTGCTCAATCCTTAGGTAGGTATGGTGGACTCTTGAAAATAAGATTTGGGTTTAAGGGTTTTTGGATGCACAAGTAGTATCAATACTTGGTACGGAATTTTTGGCTAGCAAAGATGGGGGGCAAGCACCACATGTTGAAGGATCTATGACAATATAACTTCTATATGAATATGAACAAACATAAACCATTACATTGTCTTCCTTGTCCAACGTCAACAATTTTGACATATAATATTTTGATGGGGTCTCACAATCACAAAATATTTCCATGATAGTGTATTTGCATGTGAATGTTCTCTTCTTTATACTAATTATTCGTGAATTGCTTGTGTGACCAATATTGTGATTGTCAAGCCTCAAAAGATTTCACCTTCTAAACCCAATGTGAAGCTACCACTAGGCATGATATGATTTCAACTTCATGACATTCAATTTATTTACTCATAGGATATAAGTGAAGTTCAAGAGTAAATGACAAGCCACTCCAAAAAGATATAAGTGAAGATCATGAGCATAATATTTCTTTCTCTCAAATTAATTTAAGTGAAGCAAGAGAGAATGTAACGCCCACGATGCGGCTATATCTCCAACGTGTCAAGGCATGACTTAGAGGCATAACCGCATGGTGGTTTTCTCGCAAGAGGGGTAATCTTCACACAATCCCATGTACTGAATAAGAAAGGGATAAAGAGTAGGCTTACAATCGCCACTTCACACAAATAACAAGTTAAACATACATCATCCGGAGTACAATTAAGGTCCGCTATGGTACCAAAATAAAGGAAGACAACCCCAAATGCTAGATCCCCGATCGTCCCAACTGGGCTCCACTACTGATCATCAGGAAACAAAACATAGTAACGACCAAGGTCCTCGTCAAACTCCCACTTGAGTTCGGTAGCATCACCTGTAGTGGTATCATCGGCACCTGCAACTGTTTGGAAGTATCCGTGAGTCACGAGGACTCAGCAATCTCACACCCGCGAGATCAAGACTATTTAAGCTTATGGGTAGGATAAGGTAGTGAGGTGGAGCTGCAACAAGCGATAAGAAAATATGGTGGCTAACATACGCAAATAAGAGTAAGATGAGAAGCTACGCAATGGTCGTGAAGCTAAAAGTGATCAAGAAGTCGATCCTAAAACTACTTACGTTCAAGCATAACACAAGACAATGTACACTTCCCGGACTCCACCGAAAAGAGACCATCACGACTACACACACGGTTGATTCATTTTAATTAAGTCAAGTGTCAAGTTCTCTAGAACCGCATATTAACAAATTCCCATCTGCCACATAACCGCGGGCATGACTCTCGAAAGTTTATAGCCCGCAGGGGTGTCCCAACTTATCCCATCACAAGCTCTCACGGTCAACGAAGGATATTCCTTCTCCCGAAAAGACCCGATCAGTCTCGGAATCCCGGTTACAAGACATTTCGACAATGGTAAAACAAGACCAGCAAAGCCACCCGATGTGCCGACAAGTCCTGATAGGAGTCGCACGTATCTCGTTCTCAAGGCACACCGGATGGGCCAGACGTCGGGTTGGCATAGACCCTGGTTGCCCAGGGGGCGCCAGACATCGCCCAGGTTGGACCAACACTCGGAGGAGCACTGGCCCGGGGTTTTAAAATAAAGATGACCCTTGAGTCTACAGAACCCAAGGGAAAAAGGCTTAGGTAGCAAATGTTAAAACCAAGGTTGGGCCTTGCTGGAGGAGTTTTATTCAAGGCAAACTTTCAAGGGGGTCCCATAACCCCAACCGCGTAAGGAACGCAAAATCAAGGAACATAACACCGGTATGAAGAAAACTAGGGCGGCAAGAATGGAACAAAACACCAGGCATAAGGCAGAGCCTTCCACCCTTTACCAAGTATATAGATGCATTAATTAAAATAAGAGATATTGTGATATCCCAACATATCCATGTTCCAACATGGAACAAACTTCAACTTCACCTGCAACTAGCAACGCTATAAGAGGGGCTGAGCAAAAGCGGTAACATAGCCAAACAACGGTTTGCTAGGAAGGTGGGTTAGAGGCTTGACATGGCAATATGGGAGGCATGATATAACAAGTGGTAGGTAGCGCGACATAGCGATAGAACGAACAACTAGCAAGCAAAGATAGAAGTGATATCAAGGGTATGGTCATCTTGCCTGCAATGTTCTCAGAGTTGTCGAAAGCTTGATCCTCGTTAGCGTACTCAACAGGTCCCTCGTTCACGTACTCGTCTCCTGGCTCTACCCAAAGCAATAACACAAGCAACAGAACAACAATCAATCACGGTGCAATGCACAAGCAACATGATGCAATGCATGGCATGATATGCGAGATATGATGTGCAATGCATATGCGTGCTCCAGAAGGGAAAGAATGATCAAAGCATCAACTTATCAAAACAAGTATGCTGCTGGAAAGATGAGGTGATTTCGGTCGAAATCGATATAAGGATCACCGGAAACGGATGCACGGTTTGCAAATGACAAGCAATACAAGGATGACGCAAATATGCGATTAACAGCATGATAGCACTTAGAATGCGATAAGAAACTAAGCTAATGCACTCCAACATAGCAACAAAACATATGGCAGTGATGTACAAGAGATGCTTGACAAAACATGAACACTGAGCTACGACTAAATCACACTAGAACATGTTCAAACAAGCATGGCAAAAGTGCAAAAGATATCAGATTCACAGACTTAGTGAAAATACTAGCATGTCAAAAACAACATCAGGAAGCAATGATTAGAGCAAGCAAACAACATGCTATAGAAACATATCATGGCAAACAAAGGCATGAAGTGTTTCTAATAAATGCATAGAACAAAACTCCCTTACTGAGCACGAGCCAAAAAGGCGCAGAAGATATGATGGCACCCATATAAACATAACAAGTTTTATAAACAGATTTAGACTTGGTGGAATTTCAGGACATGGCGGAAACAGATTCATGATAGCAACTTTGCAAGCTCATGCCACTCACCACAATGCATTACATGAAAACACAAGCATACGAACAGTAATAAGACATGTTCATTAAGCTAAACATGGCAATAGCAAGTTCATAGGATGCATGGATCACTAGCAAAACACATGGCAATACTAATTAACATGTTAACAATCTGCCAGGAACAATATTTAACAAAAGTAGAGCATGGTAATGACAAGCTAGAGTACTCCATGATTGCAATAAGAGGCACGAATGGATAGAGCGTAACCACATATACAAAACATCCTTACGGAAGTATCTCAAAATGTGCATGGATCTCATGGCAGCAACAAGTTTACATGGCATTAAAATAACATCAGGAAAAGGACTTAGCAAAATACTAAGTGCCTGAAAACAGTAACATCACGGAGCCTACTTTGCATGCTTGTGCTAGTCACCACATAGATCACAAAAACACAATACTTTCACCCCTTTAAATATGGCATGATGTAGTTCAAAACACATGTAGACGTCATGCTCATAGGATGCACACAAAAAATGCAACAAAGATGACAAATCATCAAGTTCTATTAAGAACCAGCAGTTAACATTTTATAGCACTCTTGAAACGATGATAATGGCATTAATATGGACAGTAACATGCATGCAAATGACACTAACATGAAGACCTTAATGAGACGAACATTTTGACATATCATATGTATGATTTGAAGTCACGACCACCGAGATATGACATGATGAAGATGACATAAAAATAATAGGGATTTCGGGACTTAGGTGATTTTTACCCTCCGAAATTCCAGATCGCGGATTGAGGATGGTCGGTGCGAGCTCGCCGGAGTTGCGGCGACGGTGGCCGGAGTCGGGTCGGAGGAGGGCGGCGCGAAGGCGGCGGCGGTCACCGGCGGGCGGAGGACAGCGAAGGAGGCACGCGGCCTCGGGAGGCGCGGCCCCGCGGCGGTGGCGGCGGTGGTCGGCGACACCGGAGCCGGCAGGAGGTGGCGGAGGCTTGCGATGCTGGCGAGGGTCTCGAGCGGCGGCGCGAAGGATTCGGGTGGCGCGGGTGCTAGGGTTTCACGCGAGGCGGCGTTGGGCCGGGCGGGACCGCCTCGGGCTCGCTGGGACGCGGTGGCGGGGACGGCCGGGCGGACACATGGCGCGTTGTGAGTGGCTGTGCGATGGTGGCGGACGCGTCCGACGGATGCGGACGTGTCCGGTGACGCGAGGTGGAAGGAGACTAAGGTTTGGACCCGAAATTTTGAAGGGATCACATATTTATAGGTAGAGGGAGCTAGGAGAGTCCAAATAAGGTGCGGTTTTCGCCCACACGATCATGATCCAACGACGGAGAACATGGAGATGGTTTAGATGGGTTATTGGGATGTTTTGAAGGGGTGTTGGGCTGCAACACAAAAGAGGCTTTTGCGGTTACCCGGTTAACCGTTGGGGCATCAAACAACCTCCAAATGGAACAAAATTTGACAGGCGGTCTACCGGTGATGTAGCAAGGCCACTTGACAAATCTCGACCCATTCCGAGAACTTTTTTCTCCCGCTCACGAAACGAGATTAGAGGGGAGCACCGGGTGCATGTGGGAGTGTCGGATTGCGAAACGGACAAAGAGGAAAATGCTCGGATGCATGAGACGAACACGAATGCAAATGTGATGCACATGATGACATGATAGGAAATGCATGACATGAACAAAATGCAAAAGGAAGACAAAAGCCCAACCACGAAGGAAATCTCATATCACATAGCCGAAAATGGCAAGAGTCGGAGTTACAAATATGGAAAGTTACATCCGTGGTGTTACAGAGAATTTCTTCAAAAATACGAAAGCACACCATGCTCAAAAAGATATAAGTGAAGCACTAGAGCAATTCCACAAAAAAGAGCTTCTTTGACGGGGTGTGAATGCCGCTTACTTAGCCTCCCTGGCAATTATTTGAGGACTCTATTTTATTTAAAAACTTTCAGATATAAGTATTTTATTAAAACAGCAAGCAAAATAAAATAAAATGACATTCCAACAATAGCACAACTCATGTGGGGAAGCAAAAACTTAGGCTCAACCGATACTAACTGATAATTGTTGAAGAGGAAAGGTGGGATGCCTACTGGGGCATCCCCAAGCTTAGATGCTTGACTTCTTGAAATATTATCTTGGGGTGCCTTGGGCATCCCCAATCTTGAGCTTTTGTGTATCCTTAATTCTTCTCATATCACGGTTTTCCTAAATCTCAAAAGCTTCATCCACATGAAACTCAACAAGGACTCGTGAGATAAGTTAGTATAAACCAATGAAAAAACCTTATCATTCTCTACTGTAGAAAATCACTAAAATTATTATTCAATGTTGCATACTAAATGTCTCTGCATATTTAATACTCCTATCCTCAAATAGAATCATTAAACAAGCAAACAATGCAAACGTAACAACAATCTGCCAAAATAGTACATTCTGTAAAGAATGCAAGAGTATCAATACTTCTTAAACTCCAAAAATTATGAAAATTTTAAAAACTGTACAAAATTTATCAGAGATCATTTTGCAAAAAGTTTCAACATTTTATCACATTCTGACTTCTCTAGGAAATTTTTGCAGCAGCGGTAAACTTTCTGTTTTCAAACAGCAACATGTATACTTGCAAAATAAGCATGACAAAGGCTATCATTGCCACTTTTATTGAAATAAAGGATGCAAAACATTATTATAAATAACATCAAACAAATCCTAACAAAATAAAATGACGCTCCAAGCAAAACACATATAATGTGATGAATGAAAACATAGCTCCAAGTGAGGTTACTGATAATGTTGAAGACGAAAGTGGGGATGCCTTCCGGGGCATCCCCAAGCTTAGTTGCTTGGATCTTCCTTGAATATTTCATTGGGGGTGCCTTGGGCTTCCCCAGGCTTAGGTTCTTGTAACTCCTTATTCTCCTCATATCGATATTTCACCCAAAACTTGAAAACTTCAATCACACAAAACTTAACGGAACATTGTGAGATAGGTCAGTATGATAAAGAGCAAACTATTTTACTTTTGGTACTGTCAAAGACAAGATTCATAATTATTTCCACACAATTCCTACTGTTGCATATCATTTCCACAATTTATATTTAGCAATATAAGCCATAGAAACTAGGAAACAAGCAAACTATGCATTGAAAACAGAATCTGCCAAAAACAGAATAGTCTGTAATGATCTATACTCCAACCATACTTCTGTTACTCCACAAATTCTGAAAAATTAGGAAAACCTGGGAAATTTATCTATTAATCTTGTGCAAAAAGAATCAGAATTTTATCATGCTTCTGTTGAAAATGAGAATTGTTTTCCTGAGCACAAAAGTTTCTGTTTTTCAGCAAGATCAAATCAACTATCACCGTAGGCCATCCCAAAGGTCTTACTTGGCACTTTATTGAAATGAAAGCAATAAAATATGATTAATACCATAGCCTAATCATGTGAACACACAAAAACAGTAGGTAAAAGTGTTGGGTTGTTGACGGAATCCTGGACTAAGGGGTCCTCGGACGTTCGGCCTGTTGTCTATGGGCCGGACTGATGGGCTGTGAAGATACGAAGACCGAAGACTACACCCGTGTCCGGATATGACTCTCCTTGGCGTGGAAGGCAAGCTTGGCGAACAACTATGAAGATTTCATATTATGTAACCGACTCTATGTAACCCTAGATCCCCCCGGTGTCTATATAAACCGGAGGACTTAGTCCGGATAGGGGACACTCAATACCATAGTCATACATGCTAGACTTCTAGGGTTTAGCCATTACGATCTCGTGGTAGATCAAATCTTGTAACACTCATATTCATCAAGATCAATCAAGCAGGAAGTAGGGTATTACCTCCATAGAGAGGTCCCGAACCTGGGTAAACATCGTGTCCCTTGTCTCCTGTTACCATCGACCTTAGACGCACAGTTCGGGACCCCCTACCCGAGATCCGCCAGTTTTGACACCGACACTGGTGCTTTCATTGAGAGTTCCTCTGTGCTGTCGCTGAAAGGTTTGATGGCCCCTTCATTCGTCAATAATGGCGCTGTCTGCGGAGAAACTTTCCTCCCCGGACAGATCTTCGTGTTCGGCGGCTTCGCATTGCGGGCCAACTCGTTTGGCCATACGGAGAAGATCAAAAGCTACGCCCCTGGCCATCAGGTCAGATTCGGGAGCTTGAACTACGTCACGGCCATCCGTGGAGACTTGATCTTCACCGGATTCGATACCGCGGTAGCCGCTCCCGATCACCCCGATGATCATGACTTAAATCTGTCATCGGGCCGCATCCAGGAGATCGCTCCTATAACTACTCTGGCCCTAGAGCCGGAGCAGGCCGTGCCATCCAGAGACGGGAGTATTAACCCCACCATGGAGGCCGCAGATTCCACAGTGTTGGAGCCGCACATGGACCTGGTCTCACTCGATGCCTATGCCACCGAAACACCAGACTCGTCCCCGACTGTAGGTTTCGAACCACGTGAGCCCGCGGACGCCGAGCTTGATAGTTTATCGATCTTTGAATTTGGCACCGCAGACATCTTCCAGCACTCACCTCTGGGCGATGTGCTAAACTTGTTAAAAAGTCTATCCTTAGCGGAGGACTCTCCGCCGAACTATATCCAGCTCGAACTAGGGGCTGACGATGGAGAATTTCACTTCCCACCCGCCACCCACTTTATAGCCACGGTCAAGGATTTGACCGACGAAATTGATTATGACTCCGAGGACATCGACGACACGGATGACGATGCCGGAGAGGAAGAAGACCAGAACCCGCCATTCACCGGACGCTGGACGGCCACTTCCTCGCATGATGTATACATGGTGGATGCACCAAAGGAAAACAGCGGAAACGACAAGGAAGACCCAGTTGAGGATAAACCTTACGAAACATAGTCCAAGCGCCGGCGTCAGTGATGCTGCTCTAAGTCACACCGCAGTAAAGATAGCAACACCGACACAGGAGAAGATGACACTCCAGAAGGTGCCGAAGACAACGAAGACCCCGTCGACACAACAAACGAACAAGATGAACGGGAAGATGCGCAGGTCAGCCCTGTTAAATAGGCCACGCACAAAGATTCGGAGGATGATAGTTACCTTCCGCTCTCCGAGGATGAGGTGAGCCTTGGCACCGAGGATTTCATCGTTCCTGAGGAACCTCTTGAGCAGGAGCGCTTCAAGCGCCAGTTAATAGCCACTGCAAGGAGCCTGAAAAAGAAGTAGCGGCAGCTTCAAGCTGACCAGGATCTGCTCAATGGTAAATGGACCGATGTCCTAGCAGCCGAAGAATACGACCTCAAGCGCCCAATCAAAAGCTACCCAAAGCGTAAATTGCTACCTCAGTTCGACGAGGAGGCGTTGGAGTATATACCACCATTGTACAATGCGGCTGACCAACCACCGCGTGGCCGGGACAAAATGGCAACCCATGCCGAACACCAGCCCGCCCCGCCTCGTCACTCAGGCAAAGGTAAATTCGCCCACGGCCATACATATGACCTCTAGCAGAACTTGAACAATAAAGCAGGACCTACTAGATCAATCTACGGATCGCGAGGACGTACCTCGACATGCCACAACGGCCACCTATTCGGACATGACAAACCCAGCCATGTGCAGGCCGAACACCGCAGACAGACTCCATCAGAACTGCATCATGATACGACCCGATACAGAGGCCCCACACACCCTCATTGCTTCACCGATGAGGTCCTAGATCACGAATTCCCCAAAGGATTCAAGCCCATGAACATAGAATCATACGATGGGACCACGGACCCCATGGTGTGGATCAAAGACTTCATTCTCCACATCCATATGGCACGCGGAGATGACCTCCACACCATCAAATACCTCCCTCTAAAACTCAAGGGGCCAGCTCGGCATTGGCTAAACAGTCTACCTGAAAATTCCATTGGCAGTTGGGAGGACTTGGAAGAGGCTTTCCTCGATAACTTCCAAGGTACATATGTTCGACCTCCGGACACTGATGACTTAAGTCATATAGTCCAGCAGCCCGGAGAGTCCGCCAGGAAATTCTGGACAAGGTTCCTAACTAAGAAAAACCAAATCGTTGACTGTCCGGATGCTGAAGCTCTAGCAGCTTTCAAACATAGCATCCGCGATGAATGGCTTGCTCGCCACCTCGGCCAAGAAAAGCCAAAATCCATGGCGGCCCTCACGGCACTAATGACTCGCTTTTGTGCAGGTGAGGACAGTTGGTTGGCTCGTAGCAAAAACAATGCAAGCGACGCCGACACCCCTGAAGTTACAAAAAACAAAGACAAGTCTCGATGCAATAGATACAAGCGCCGAAACAGCGGTGACAACACCAAGAATACGGCGGTCAACGCCGGATTCAGTGGCTCTAAGTCCGGTCAGCGGAAGAAGCCGTTCCAAAGGAACAATTTGGGCCCATCCAGCTTGGACCACATACTTGATCGTCCATGCCAGATTCACGGCACCCTCGACAATCCTCCTAATCATGCAAATAGAGAGTGCTGGGTTTTCAAACATGCCGGCAAATTAAACGCCGAGAACAGGGAAAAAGGATGGCAAAGCGAGGACAACGACGAAGAGCCACGACATCCAAACACAGGGGGATAGAAGAAGTTTCCCCCCAGGTCAACACGGTGAACATGGTATTGAAAGTGAGTTATATCGACTAGAGGGGGGGGGTGAATTGGCGATTTTTATGAATTCTTCACTGAGGAATTTGAAGGTGAGGAAATTCCTTAGCGAAGAACTACTAGCAGCGGAATAAGTACTCAAAATAAACATAACAAAACACAAGCATAGTCATCATGATGAAATGAAGACAGGCACAGACTATAGAAAGCGTAAGCACATGATAACACAGGATGAAGACAAACCGACTGAAGAAATTGAACTGAGGAAATTGCGGAAGTCTTCAGTCAAAGTCTTCAAACACAGATATGAGGAAATGAAAGAGTTGAGGAAATAGAACCAGTGAGCTTGGTGAAGACAATGATTTGGTAGACCAGTTCCAACTGTTGTCTCAGTTGTACATATGGTTGGAGCGGCTAGGTGTTTAAACCTGAGGACACACAGTCCTCACTGTATTCTCCTTGAGCTAAGGTCACACAGACCTCGCCCAATCACTCGTGGTAAGTCTTCAGGTGACTTCCGAACCTTCACAAACTTGGTCACTCGGCGATCCACAATTCCTCTTGGATGCTCTAGACCTTGACGCCTAACCGTCTAGAAGAAGCAGAGTCTTCAAAGGTAACAAGCGTCGGATCCACGCAGGATCAATCTCTTCAGTGATGCTCAATCACTTAGGGTTTGTATGTGTTTGGGTTTGATTTTTCCTCACTTGATGATTTTCGCTCAAAGTCCTCAGAGGATGGGATGCTCTCAAATGACAAGTGTCAGTTTCTCTTGGAGCAGCCAACCAGCCAGTGGTTGTAGGGGGCGGCTATTTATAGCCTAGGGAGCAGCCCGACATGATAAGACATAAATGCCCTTCATTTATTTGACCGTTAGGTGGGTAGATATTTTGGGACAGCTGGCGCATAGCACAGCAACAGGCGGAATTTTGAGTACCAAAATCCTCAGGGCTATCATGTTCCTCTCTATGTAGGCAATCCGCACTGGTGAATTCCTAACTCCTCAGTCAGGACAAATTCCTCAGAGACCAGAAGAACTTCGTCTCTGTCACTGAAGAATATGACTGAACTGTATGAGATTTCCAATGGCTTCACTCGAAGGGATTGGTAGGTGTATGATTTTGAGTTGAGCATCACATGGAAAATTTTCCTTAGTATTTCCTCGACCCCCTTTAACAGTACGGTGTTTCCTAAGACTCAAGAAAGAGAAAATGAAACTACAAAAACAAAAGTCTTCACGCTTCATGTTCCTCAAATGAATACCAAGTCTTCAAGGTCACACCAATTTCTTCACTTTCAGAGTCTTCAGAAAGTCTTCAGAAATTCAAAGTCTTCAGTCGAAGAACTTCATTTTTAGGGGTCGACTTTCTCTGTAAATATCAAACTCCTCATAGACTTATAGACATGTGTACACTCACAAACGCATTAGTCCCTTAACCTATAAGTCTTCAATACACCAAAATCACTAAGGGGCACTAGATGCACTTACAATCTCCCCCTTTTTGGTGATTGATGACAATATAGGTTAAGTTTTCAACGGGGATAAACATATGAAGTGTAAATACTGATATTGAGGAATTTGATTGCAAGATATAGAAGAACCCCCCTGAAGATGTGCATAGTGAGGAATTTGCATTTGAAGCAATGCACACTTGAAGAGTTGAATCATGGAGATCTCCCCCTATATCTTGTAATTCATACACGCATTTGACATATCATAATGAAGAATTTGGAATGCATGATGAAATATGGTGACTGATGTAATTCAGCATGCATGCATTAACATATATGAGAAATAAGCATGCAGAAAAACACATCAAAAGTATCAAAGCACCATCGAGTTTAAGTTTACAACTCGATCCAATAAAGTTTCAGAAGAACGAGAGTTGTAACTTAGCAAAAAAACACCCATATAGACAGACCCGCTTGAAGACTAACTCAAAATTCTCCCCCTTTGTCATCGAATGACCAAAAGGATCGAAAATGAGGACTAACGCCCCTGAAGAATATCAAGTTGATGAAGGAGCGCCAGCGTTGTTGGGGTCGTTTGTCGTGGAAGGGCCTGCTGCAGTGTCGTCCAAGTCTTCATGCTCGTCGGTGTCGCGCGATGAAGAATAGGAGCTGGACACCAAAGGAGGAACCTTGACCTTCTTGTATTTCTTCGGTGGAGGTGCAGACCAGTCAAAATCTTCCTTGAGACCCATTTTCTTGAGATCTTCTTCACCATACATATGTGACAGAATGGCCCAGGTGCGACCGAAAACTTCATGGAGGTAGTAATGGTTTTTCTTCACTGCATTGTGTGTAGCAGTCATGTTGTGAAGAAATGAACCAAACTGACGCTTAACCCATTTATGGTTTCGATCCACCTTCTGGTGAAGACTAAGCAGAAGCTCACGACCAGTCATCACACGAGGAGCAGTGGCTTGGGGAGTAGACTTGGGTGCATTGGCAACAGAGTCATGTGTGGCAGAGTCATCATTGGTGGAATAAGATGCAGCTTTGCGAAACTGACCATCCAATGGACGAATGCCTTCATTAATGACAGCAAGAGCCTTGCCCTTTTCATCAGTTGAAGCTGCTTGAGGACTTCAATCGGGGGAAGATGCTAAGGTGATTTCGAAACTCAGCCTTGTAGTTGAGTGAAGACCTTGTCTTGAGGAATCTCATAACCCAAGGTGCATAAGGTTTCAGCTCAAACGGAGAAAGTGCAACATTCTCCAGAGTCCTCATGAAGAAATCGTGATAGTTGATAGGAATGCTATGCATGATGTTGAATAGCAGATTCTTCATGATGCCAACTATTTCCTCATCAGATGAGTCGTGGCCTTTGATGGGACTCATTGTCCTCGTCAGAATGCGATAGACAGTCCGAGGCACATATAGTAATTCCTTCACGAGGAATTTGGTTCGTGGGGCCTGACCTGGCTTCAAAGGCTTCATCCGAACTTGCATGTAGTGATTTGTAAGCTCGGGTTCATTGTAGATGCAACAAGCAGCTTCAAGGGGAGGACTGAGTGGTAAAGCACGAAGCAATTCGGTAGATGGTGTCGTGTAGTGAGTGTTTTCAGACATCCAGTCCAGCACCCATGAATTCACATCTTCAGAATCTCATGTGATGTGCAAGGTCGCATAGAATTGAAGAATGAGTTCTTCATTCCAATCACAGATGTCAGTGCAGAAATTTAACAGTCCAGCATCGTGAAGAACACTGAGGACTAGCGCGAAGCATGGCAGAGATTCCATATCTACGTGAGGAATGTGCTCATGGTAGAAGATTTTGTCTTTATTGAACAACACTTAGGAATAGAAATTAGCCTGGCTGGCAGTCCAGAAACGCCTTTTCCTAATGCGAGCATAGTCATAGGGGTTGTAGTCTATGAAGAATACGTGCTCGCCGAGGAAATCATCAACCTTGAATTTTTGCTTCCTGGAGAATGGATCCTTTGGCTTGGGTAGAGGAGTGTCAGTGAGTTGCATCACAACCTCAGGAATCGCAATCTCAGGTTCTTCAGGCTGAGGAATTTCTGGTTCCTCTTTAGTGGCAGTCTGCGTCTTCAGATGTTCAGTAGCAGTAGTTTTTTCAGCACTAGTGGCTGGAATTTCTTCACGTACAGACGAAGTGGGGTGAGTTTCTTTAGAGCCCATTTGAACAGTTTGTGCAGGGGACTGAGGTATTTGTTGTAAAGATGTGAAGAGTGGAGAGTTGGGATGCTGACTTTCCCAAAAGTCATCATTCATCACTGGTGTGGTGCAACCAATGTCCAGATCTTCATCTTCCATTTCTTCAATGCCAGCCTCTTCAGCTGTGAACTAAGGCATAGGCGAGGAAACAACTGGTGTTGAAGGGATTTGATCCCCTTCAATTTCTTCATCCATATGCTCTAACGAAGCAGCAGAATGATTTTCTTCATCAGATCCACTAGGGATTACATATTCTTCATCAAAAGGAACAAGGTCCTTTGATGGCATGGTTGAGATCGGAACAACATCAATGGGATTTGCGAACGAACTTGTCATAGACTTCATTTTCTTTGGAGCTGAAGAATCTGAAGTAGCTGATGCTTTCCTTTTCTTCACAGCTGCATGCTCTGTAGCCTTGGTCTTCTTCACATCTGATGTAGATGGAATGGTCGGAGTTGGTGTATGCGCAGGAGGAGCAGAGAAATCTGGTTGATTTTCTTTAGGCACAACTGATGCAGTTGCCCTGACTTCTTCATTTTCTTCAGGTGCATCACTAGTGGATGCACTGGCAATTTCTTCAGCGCCTGGAATGCAGTCATCAGCCCTGGAACTCACATTTTCTTCAGCATCCTAAAAGTCACCAGCGGTGCTGGCATGTTCTTTAGTTGGCTGAGCAGATGCTTCAGCCTGAGGAATTTCCTGTTGCGATGGAGCTACAACATTTGAGGTGAACTTCTCAGTCATTTTAACAAACCTGACCTTGGCTCCTTGCCAATCAGCATAGTAGGCTTTGAAGTCATCGCTGAGGGTTTTGATTTCAGACTGGATTTTTACAAGTTCATCAGTTGTCATAGTGACAACGTTGTTCTTCAGAAATTTATCCTTCTTATATTGCGCTTTCTTGATCTGCCTGGCCTTCTCATATTTCCATTTTTCTTCTTGGATGAAATGGGTCAGCATGTGACTTTGGCTAGGAGTCAACTTGAAATCAGGCATAGGAGTGTTTGGGTCCTTGTGCCAGAGATCAATATAGTCGATGATCAACCTTGGATCCAAAAGCAGTGGCACATTTGCGCCTTTGGCTCTAGCGGCCCTGACTTGCCTATCTCTGATGATCTCAGCAAGTTCTTCATCATCAGCTTCATCTTCTTCAGACAACACTTGGAAGGCGACCTGCTTCTTCTGAGGACTAGGGCGAGGACCTCGTCCAGTAGTGGCCTTTGTCTTCAGCAAAGAGGGTCCCGTTGAAGAATTGGGTGCAGCTGAGGAACTAGCTGAAGCTCCTGAGGCAATAGAGATGCATGTAGTCCTTTGGCACATGGCAAGATGCACATGTGCAGAGGACTTTGTCGGAGCAGCTGAGGACTTTGGAGGAGCTGCTGGGGACTTTTGAGGAGCTGAGGATTTTGGAGGAGCAGGAGCAGCATGAGGAATTGGCCTTGAGGGCACTGAAGGTGAAGCACTTGGCTTACGTGCAGGCTTCTTTGCCATAGATTTCTTCGGCTTGACAGAGGCCTCAGTGGCAGCAGCAGCAACAGAGTCTTCATTGAATTTCCTCACTGCTTCTTTTGCTTGTTTGGCCAACTTGGCCTGGCGCTTGGCCCATTCTTCAGGAAAGTCCTCGCCGCGCTTGACGCTGGTGGGATCCGCTTCTTGGCCAGGTGCCAATGGAGGTCTTGAGCATGGAGGGGTAACAGCAAATTTCTTCATGTATTTGGGAGTAACATATCTGTATTCCCTCCACTCTCTAGCCCATCTCCTCTCTATCTTCCGAATGCGCACCTTGCGCTGATTTTTATCTTCCTCAGGAGGTGTGCAGTACCCAACATAGATGTCATCAGGGATTTCAAACACTGTGTTGACCTCTGGCTTCTTTCCTCCTTTCTGTGGCTTCTTACCGTTAGCCATTTTCTTCAGTTGAGGAATTTGAACAATCGAATTCTATGAAGAAGTATGCAATTTTCCTTCAAGGAACGCTGCAAATGAGTTAAGTTGATGAGAACCTAGTGATTCAGCAGCGGACATGAGTACCTGTGAACAGAGTATAGTTGCGAGGAATTTGGAGAGGTCATTTGCGTTCTCAGAAGGTTTTGTAAAAAGAACAAGTTTGAGGAATTTGACCAGACGAGTCTTGAATAATTTCACTGAGCATTCTTAGTCTTAGGTTCCAGAGTTGTACAGATCAGAAATCCACACAATTGAGGAATCTTGAAGAGAAATTTGCAGCTTAGAGAAATGAATCAAGAACAGATGACATGTGAGGTGTTTAGTGTGTGAAGATTTGAAGAAAAACACCTTTGAAGATTTTGTAGATAATCATTTGAATCATAGAGGGCAGTAAAAGTATCTTTTAATTACCCTGAACGAAGAACACGACGAACTGTGAGGTGGAGAAGTGAAGTCGTCCGTGCAGATCTTCCACGCCCTAACTCGGCGGAGGAAGACGGCTACGGCGACGGCGGAGTGAAGATTTCCACGGCCGGCGCGAGTACGGCGGCGACGAGGTCGAGGCAGTGAAGCTCTTCCTCACCGGCAATGATGAAGTAGCGGCGGCGCTAGGGTTTGAGAAGCTCGAGCTGGAGAAGGAGGCCGAGCGGAGTAAAGGAAGTGAGGAAGGGGAGAGGGGGTATTTATAGCCACGGTGAAAAACTGTTCGCCCAAAGAATTTGCACGAACATGCCCCTGACCCTTCTCATTCGCATGACATGTGTCAACCACGTACTGAGAAGTGGAGATCGTGGGTGAATAGATAAGTATATCGTAGGATACGGAATGGTTTGAGCGGCAAAGCCGAAAATTTGGATACGATAAGTTTTAACGTTCCGTTCGCAAATTCTTCAGCTGACAAGGACACAGTGAAGATTTTGAACGAGTTTGAAATAGAATGCACATGAAGAATTTGTGAATAGATTGGGTTGAGTTTAGCATAGAGGGGGAAGGGTCCGATCACATTCACTTAGCAGAAAAACTAACTTGAAGAATTAGCAATAAGTGAATGCTGTAGAGGACATAAACTCATACATATATATATATATATATATATATATATATATAGCCAAAGAATAAAAACAACGGAAATAGTGAAGACAATGCAAAGTTGAAGAATTTGAACAACTGAGGAATTTCGAGAAACTGAGGAAAAACTCAAATTGAAGATTTTCAACTTTGGTGGTGACATGACCCACCGTATACGAATGATGATTTCAGACACCGCGTACAATTGTCGTAGGGTTCTGAGAATCACATTCTTCATTAATTTCTTCACACTTAGAGTGTTATTCTTCATTGATTGAAGACAAACGTTTCTTCATGTGTTGCACATCTAAGTCATCAATTTTACATAAGTATTAGGATGAGTGTCCTTTTCAGAGAACATTCAAAGATTCTAGGATATTTAGCTCACACCGCAACTTGCTAAATCTCTTCTCATCCAAGGGCTTTGTGAAGATATCGGCTAGCTGTTCTTCAGTCTTCACATGCTCAATAGAAATGTCACCCTTCAACACATGATCAGGAAGAAAATGATGACGAATCTGAATGTGCTTTGTCTTCAAGTGCCGAACTAGGTTGTGAGCAATCTTGATGGCACTCTCATTGTCACAGAAGAGAGGCACATTCTTCATGTTGACGCCGTAGTCCTTGAGAGTTTGCTTCATCCATAGCAATTGAGCACACCAAGAACCAGCGGCAATGTACTCAGCTTCAGAAGTAGATAGTGATATGTAGTTCTGTTTCTTCGAGGACCAACAGACCAAAGATCGTCCGAGGAAATGACATGTACCAGATGTTGACTTGTGGTCCACACGATCACCAACATAGTCAGAGTCAGAATATCCGATGAGATCAAAAGCCGAGCCCTTGGGGTACCATAATCCAAGTGTTGGTGTGTGAGCTAGATATCAAAGAATATGCTTCATAGCCTTATGGTGTGATTCCTTCGGTGTAGCTTGAAATCGGGCACACATGCAAACACTAAGCATTATATCTGGCCTAGATGCACATAAGTACAATAAAGAACCAATCATGGAGCGGTATACCTTATGATCGAAGTCGATACCATTTTCATCAGTGCACAGATGGCCATTTGTGGGCATAGGAATTTTGACGCCTTTGCAATCTTGCATGCTGAATTTCCTCAGTACATCCTTGAGGTATTTCTCCTGAGATATGAATATGCCATTGCGTTGTTGATGAATTTCAAGACCTAAGAAGAATTTCAATTCTCCCATCATAGACATTTGATATTCTTCACTCATCATATAGGCAAATTCATCACTATAACGCTGGTCAGTACTGTCAAAGATAATATCATCAACATATATTTGGCACACAAATAATTCATCATAAGATTTAGTGAAAAGAGTAGGGTCGAGTGAACCTGGTTTGAAGCCTTTCTTCATAAGGAATTCCTTCAAAGTATCATACCACGCTTGTGGGGCCTGCTTGAGGCCATAGAGGGCCTTATTGAGTCTGAAGACTTTGTCAGGATTCTTTGGATCTTCAAAACCTAGGGGTTGAGCAACATATACTTCTTCCTCAAGCTTACCATTGAGGAATGCACTTTTCACATCCATTTGATATAGAGTGATATCATGATGGCTAGCATAAGCAAGTAATATGCGAATAGCCTCAAGTCTAGCAACAGGTGCAAAAGTTTCATTGAAATCAATTCCTTCAACCTATGTGTAGCCTTGAGTTACAAGCCGTGCATTATTCCTTACCACAAGGCCATTTTCGTCTTGCTTGTTGCGATAGATCCACTTTGTGCCAATGATATTGTGCTTGCGAGGATCTAGACGTTTGACCAGTTCCCAGACGTTGTTGAGCTCAAACTGATGTAATTCTTCTTGCATGGCCTGAATCCACTCAGGCTCCAGAAATGCTTCATCTACCTTAGTGGGCTCTGTGATAGAGACAAAAGCATAGTGCCCACAAAAGTTAGATAAATGTGAAGCTTTTGAGCGTGTGAGAGGACCTGGTGCTTTAATGTCATTGATGATCTTTTCAACTTGCACTTCTTTTGCAATGCGAGGATGAGCTGGTTGTCGTTGATGAATTTGATCAACATTTTCTTCAGCACCATTTTCTTCAGGTGCATTAGCTCAATGTTCTTCATGTCCTGGAATGAATTCTTCAGCAGATTCTTCAGTAGGAATGGCATCCTCAGTAGCCTTGAACTTGATAGTTTCCTCAGGTGCTGGTTCATCTATCACAGTAGGTAGGTGCTCTATGTGCGAGCCATTAGTTTCATCAAACCGCACATCTACAGTTTCAACAACCTTGTGAAGAATGTTGTTGAAGACTCTGTAGGTGTGTGAGTCCTTTTCGTAACCAAGCATAAAACCTTCATGTGCTTTCGGTGCAAATTTTGAGTTGCGATGAGGATCTCTAATCCAACATTTAGCACCGAAGACTTTGAAATAACTTACATTGGGTTTCTTATCAGTGAGGAGTTCATAGGCATGATGATGTTCATATGAGGACTTTGATCCATATGAGGAATTTGGTCCATGTGAGGAATTTGATCTGGGGTTCCTATTCTTCACAGGTGGCGTCATGATGACATTCACCTGAAGATTTTCAAGGCATCTTTTGGGAACCCAGATTTTCTTCATCGGGGAGCCGTTCCTGCAGTTAGTGCCAACATATCTAGCAAATACTTCACCATTCTGATTTTTGAATAGCTTATAGTTGGAGTCAATTGACTCATCATCAGAACGAGGAGATTCACATGCAAATCCAGATAAGTTAGATGGATCAACTGGAGGTCCCTTTGCAGCAACCCATGTAGTTTTGGGGTACTGCTCAGGCTTCCAATATGTACCATCAGCATTGAGTTTCCTCTCAAAGGCAAGACCCTCTTTCCTAGGGTTCCTGTTGAGGATCTGCTTTTTAAGCACATCACAAAGAGCCTGATGCCCTTTGAGGCTTTTGTACATGTCTATCATGTACAATTCCTTTAGCCCTGCATCTTCAGTGATACTAGCAGTGTCCTCAGATGAGGAATTAGTGATAGCAGAGGCAGATGAAGAATTTGAAACATTAACAACATTTGAACATTCAGGTGAAGAATTAGCAGATTCACATTCAATGCACTTCAAGCACTGAGGAACAAATTCTTCCTGAGAAGCGCTGATTTGTTGAGCAAGTAATGAATCACGCTCCTTCTGAAGATCTTCATAACTCACTCTTAGCTTCTCAAGGTCTTGCTTTCTTTGAAGAAATTCGTAAGAAAGCTTCTCATGATCAGATAAGAGAGTGCTATGATGATCTTGAAGGGTGTCATACTTAGTATGAGGTCTCTAAAGACTTTCAGCCAAAGCTTTTAACTGATCCATTTCTTCACCCAACATATCATCACTCTTATTTAGCATGTATTGAACTTTTTCCAAAGCTCTTTGTTGTTTAGTGGCAAGGGTAGCAACTTTGACATAGCTGGGTCCAAATTCATTACCAGATTCATCATCACTAGACTCGGATAGGTAGCATTCAGTTACCTTAGCATCTTTTGCCATAAGGCATGATGCAGAAGATGATGATTCTGGTTCGAATGTCATCGCTTTGAGAGATTCCTTGAAGTCCTCAAACCAAGGATCATGACAGGTTCGATGACCTTCATAGACCTCAGAGAGCCGGTCCCAGATAAGCTTCGCATGATCGAGATGCATGATATTCCTGAACTAATTTTGAGACAGACAGGAGCAGATGACGTCCTTCTTCGTGAGGTTGAGAAGAGTGTACTTGCGAATGTCATCTGCTTCCGCCATCTTGCACAGATCGGTCAGACCAATCTCAGTGACGGTCCACAGCTCGCTGTTCATCGCCATGAGGTGCTTCTTCATCATGGCCTTCCACTTGGGATACTCGTGACCGTCAAAGATGGGGCATGTCACTTTCTTCATACCTGCGGTCGACATAACTAAACTCCAGGCGGTTAAACAAAAATCACACAGAACAACGGAGTACCTTGCTCTGATACCAATTGAAAGTGCGTTATATCGACTAGAGGGGGGTGCATAGGCGATTTTTATGAATTCTTCACTGAGGAATTTGAAGGTGAGGAAATTCCTCAGCGAAGAACTACTAGTAGCGAAATAAGTACTCAAAAGTAAACATAACAGAACACAAGCATAGTCATCATGATGAAATGAAGACATGCACAGAGTACAGAAAGCGTAAGCACATGATAATACAGGATGAAGACAAACTGACTGAAGAAATTGAACTGAGGAAATTAAGAAAGTCTTTAGTCAAAGTCTTCAAACATAGATATGAGGAAATGAAAGAGTTGAGGAAATAGAACCAGTGAGCTTGGTGAAGACAATGATTTGGTAGACCAGTTCCAACTGCTGTCTCAGTTGTACATATGGTTGGAGCAGCTAGGTATTTAAACCTGAGGACACATAGTCCCGGACACATAGTCCTCACCATATTCTCCTTGAGCTAAGGTCACACAGACCTCGCCCAATCACTCGTGGTAAGTCTTCAGGTGACTTCCGAACCTTCACAAACTTGGTCACTCGGCGACCCACAATTCCTCTTGGATGCTCTAGACCTTGACGCCTAACCGTCTGGAAGAAGCACAGTCTTCAAAGGTAACAAGCGCCGGATCCACGCAGGATCAATCTCTTCAGTGATGCTCAATCACTTGGGGTTTGTAGGTGTTTGGGTTTGGGTTTTCCTCACTTGATGATTTTCGCTCAAAGTCCTCGGAGGATAGGATGCTCTCAAATGACAAGTGTCAGTTTCTCTCGGAGCAGCCAACCAGCCAGTGGTTGTAGGGGCGGCTATTTATAGCCTAGGGAACAGCCCGACATGATAAGACATAAATTCCCTTCAATGATATGACTGTTAGGTGGGTAGATATTTTGGGACAGCTGGCGCATAGCACAGCAACGGTCGGAATTTTGAGTACCAAAATCCTCAGGGCTATCATGTTCCTCACTGTGTAGGCAATCTGCACTGGCGAATTCCTAACTCCTCAGTCAGGACAAATTCCTCAGAGACCAGAAGAACTTTGTCTCTCTCACTGAAGAATATGACTGAACTATATGAGATTTCCAATGGCTTCACTCGAAGGGATTGGTAGGTGTAGGATTTTGAGTTGAGCATCACATGGAAATTTTTTCTTAGTATTTCCTCGACCCCCTTTAACAGTACGGTGTTTCCTAAGACTCAAGAAAGAGAAAATGGAACTACAAAAACAAAAGTCTTCACGCTTCATGTTCCTCAAATGAATACCAAGTCTTCAAGGTCACACCAATTTCTTCACTTTCAGAGTCTTCAGAAAGTCTTCAGAAATTCAAAGTTTTCAGTCGAAGAACTTCATTTTTAGGGGTCGACTTTCTCTGTAAATATCAAACTCCTCATAGACTTATAGAGCTGTGTACACTCACAAACGCATTAGTCCCTTAACCTATAAGTCTTCAATACACCACTAAGGGGCAGTAGATGCATTTACAGATATATGCCACGCACATCCCCAAGAAGGAGCGCAAGCGTGCGCCTAGGGACGTCTACGCGATAGAGCCTGTCGCCCCAAAATTCAATCCATGGTCATCGTGTCCGATCACTTTCGATCACCGGGACCACCCGACTAGTATCCGTCATGGTGGCTCAGCCGCACTAGTGTTAGACCCAATAATTGATGGGTTTCACCTGACTCGCGTCCTTATGGACAGTGGTAGCAGCCTAAATCTGCTCTATCAGGATACAGCGCGAAAAATGGGCATTAACCCATCAAGGATCAAGCCTACAAGGACTACCTTTAAAGGAGTCATACCAGGTGTAGAGGCCTGATGTACGTGCTCAATCACATTATAGGTTGTCTTCGGATCTCCTACCAACTTTCGAAGCGAGGAGTTAATCTTCGATATCATCCCATTCCGCAGCGGCTATCATGCACTCCTCGGACGAACTGTGTTTGCTCGATTCAACGCAGTGCCACACTATGCTTATCTCAAGCTCAAAATGCCCGGTCCACGCGGCGTCATAATAGTCAATGGCAATACGGAACGCTCTCTCCGTACAGAAGAGCACATAGCTGCCCTAGCAGCAGAAGTACAAAGTGGCCTTCTCAAGCAAGCCCTTCATTCGGTTGACGAGCCCGCGGACATCCTTAAGAGGGTCCGAACTACTCCGCAGCAGGAGAGCTCGGCTCGTCAGGAGCTCGACTAGCAATCCAGCCTCCGTCTCAGTCCCGATCAAGTAGTGCCATTCGTGCCGTGCATACATAACTACGCACTTAAAATTCCATGGGCATTGACGGAGGCACAGATAACTTGTGATCCATGGCACGGATCAACCGACATTGGATACACACATACTTTCACTTTTACTTGTTTTCCTTCCAGGTCTCAATCCCACAGACCCCATGAGGGGGTCTGGTCATCGGTCCTCTTGTAGGATAAATACACCAAGACGGCGAGAAGCACGGACATATGGGGAACTTTTTAGGTGATTCCATTAAAGATAACTCTACCTGTTTTCCAGGACCCATATGCAGCTCTCCCCTGGTTTCAGCATGTTAAATAACCTATTGCTTATTGCACTATTTGTATCAATGCGCCTTGACGTACTAATTACATTACAATGAAATCAGTTTGTAGCTGAAGCTTTAGGACCCCAGCTTTTTACCTTTTCGTCTTTTCTGTTTTCTTTCTCTCTTTTCTTTTTCAGATTCCCCATGGATAACCCCATCAGGTAGCACCCGTACACTTTGGTACATTTTACGTTTGCCAGGGGCTCTATAGCACCTTACACTACGGCAACAAAAGTCCGAACACTTTCTATAAGTATAGTTCGGCACCCCGAATTTAGCATTATATGCATTGGCTCCGAATCATGTCTTTGGTCAATAGTTGGGTTGCCCGGCTCCTGTGCTTGCTACCCTACGTCCCGCTACATCGACTAGGGTAGTAAAGGGAGAACTACTGTGATTGTGTCCTGGTCTGAACCGGATGAGCACCTCAGTAGAGAAAGCCGAAAACTGACTGTCATGATGCGACGAGAGCTGGTCAGCTGTTCGGAGGTCTCAAATCGTTGGAGATTTTTTCCGCATTTTTGCGAAGGATCGGTACTTGCCAATCAGATGCTGACAGCACTCTGGTTCGTATACCAGGGGTTGCGCCTATATTTTATTATAAAACTCCTATGGCTAAGTGAGGGCGTTCAAGCCGCATAGTCTGGTTGCCTGGTTCGTTCCGCTAAACAACTCCTTCAAGGACCATATATTTGGATCAAGATTGTTTAGATTCCATCTCAAACACCTCCGTACTACCTACGCGAGGGCTGAAGCCAACGACTGGTTAACCCTCAGATTTCATACAACACGGCCGCACAGGAGGAAACAATCAAAACATAATAAAATTATATATTACAAGTGAAAGTGCGTTATATCGACTAGAGGGGGGGGGGGTGAATAGGCGATTTTTATGAAAGTCTTCAAAACGTGGAAGTTATGAAGACAAACAGTAGAGATATGCCTATTACTATGCAGCGGAAGTTGGATTACACTAGGCAAGCCATGGTCAAGTATTCAATAGAGCGAAAGCACAATGACAAATAGCTGCAGTGTAATAAGGATCAGGTAGGAAGATCTTATGAAGCCAAATAGATCATACAGTCATGTTGTGAAGACAAAAGATAGAGCAAGCATGCAATGTCATCACAATGAGTAACAGTAAGTAAAAGGAAGTGAAGATGAAACCAGTGACTCGTTGAAGACAATGATTTGTTGGACCAGTTCCAGTTGCTGTGACAACTATACGTCTGGTTAGGGCGGCTAGGTATTTAAACCAAAGGACACACAGTCCCGGACACCCAGTCCTGAACACGCAGCTCAGGACACCCAGTCCTCACTGTATTCCCCTTGAGCTAAGGTCACACAGACCTCGCCCAATCACTCTGGTAAGTCTTCAAGGTAGACTCCCAAACCTTCACAGACTTCGTTCACCGGCAATCCACAATGTCTCTTGGATGCTCAGAACGCGACGCCTAACCGGCTGGAGGATGCACAGTCCTCAAGTGTAATAAGTCTTCAGATCACTCAGACAAGAAGACTTAAGTGATGCCCAATTCTCTCTGGCTCTGGGTGGTTAGGGCTTTTCTCCTCGCTAGGAATTTTCTCTCAAAGGCTTCGAGGTGGGTTGCTCTCAAACGACAAAAGCCGTGCATTGAAATCTGAGCAGCCAACCGTTTATGGTTGTAGGGGGTGGACTATTTATAGCCACTGGGCAACCCGACCTGATTTGTCCGAAATGACCCTGGGTCACTAAGGAACTGACACGTGTTCCAACGGTCAGATTTTGAACTCACACAGCAACTTTACTTGGGCTACAAGTAAAGCTGACTTATCCGACTCTGGACAAGATTTGCTCTCATAGTCTTCACTCGAAGATATAGGTTTTGAATTAGGCATCACTTCAGTCGTTCTGACTGGTTCTCTTGGACCCCACTTAACAGTACGGTGGTTCCTATGACTCAACACAAATGAAAGAGAACTATGAAAGATCTAAGTCTTCGAGTTCCATAGGCTTCACGTGGTGTCTTCTCTTGTCATAGTCTTCAATGTGAATATCTTCATATACCACCATTGACTTCAATGTCTTCGTACATTTTTAGGGGTCATCTCTGGTAGTAAAACCGAATCAATGAGGGACTTCTACCTGTGTTATCCTGCAATTCTCACAAACACATTAGTCCCTCAACTAGGTTTGTCGTCAATACTCCAAAACCAACTAGGGGTGGCACTAGATGCACTTACAATCTCCCCCTTTTTGGTGATTGATGACAAACTAGTTGAAGTTTTCAACGGAGAATATAATCTGTGAAATTGTAAAGGATACGGAATTGTCTTCATAAGTTGCAAGGGCTCCCCCTGAAGATGTGCATATAAGTAATTTGCTGTTGGAATGCAAATGCACATGGCAGGTTGTACTTGTGGAGATCCACTTCAACTTATGATGATAATTCACTATGCATGTGAGAGTATGTGAAGATAATGACATGCATAATGAAAAATGGATGTCTGCAGAATGATCTAAGTGCGGAATTTATCATCGCACATGCGGAATTTATCTTCACAAAACAAGGTGGCAAACAAGTAGCAGACGACCATCGAGTTTAAGTGTTACAACTCAAAGAACCAAATGTAGCAAAACGAGAGTTGTAAGCACGAAGCAAAATATAGCAAAATATTAAAGCACCCGCCCATATGGACCCGCTTGAAGACTATCAACATCATATGCTTCTCCCCCTTTTGTCAGTGAGGACCAAAAATGTTTGAAGACATAGAGTTTTCTAGTCGTTCCCCTGAGCGGCAGGGTCGTTGGTGGTGTTTGGCGGTGCTGAAGAGCTTGGTGCAGAGTCGACGCGTGCTGAAGGAGGTGGCGGTGATGTAGCATCGTCTTCATCTTCTATAATTCTGGCAGTCACTGTGGCAGCAGATGAAGAGAACTCAGAGTCTTCAAGGGATGGAGTTCCTCGCAGCACAACCCTTCGAGGAGGTGTGGAGTCAAACTTGAATCGCTCTGTGAAGCCATCCTCTTGAAGATCAGCTTCAGAACACATCGTCATGAGTCCTTTCCATGTGCGGCGACAGGTTTCGTGTGCAACGAAAGCATTCTTGGTGGCAAGATTTCGAATGCGATTTACATCCACCAAGAGGCTTTTCATCTGACACTTCAGCCAGTCATGATGCCTATCCTGTTTTTGATGAAGGGCCACAAGAAGCTCTCGGTCAGTGAGAACACGAGCGCGCTTCTTGGGTCTTGGAGCAGTTGTGCTGTCAGTGGCTTTAGTGGAAGTAGGGCGTGGTGCACGTGTGGTGCCAGCCAACGGATACACCCGAGAGACTGCTTCAATTCCTTCAATGTGTTGAGTGAAGCTCTGGTGTTCTGCATTTTGAAGACTCAAAGGTTGCTTGGCAGGCTCAGGATATATGGTTTCAGCAGAGGTATCCACATCTGGCAAGAAGATCCGATGGTTGCGGGCTGAGGGCTGATACAAGATTGCAGAGTGAAGTTTGATCAGCCTCATTACCCAAGGGGCATAGAACTTCAAGCCAAACAAATCTGAGCCTGATGCAACAAGTTGGCGTATGAAGAAGTCCTGCGCATTGAAGCATTTGCCATGAAGGATATAAAATATCAGAGTCTTCATTGCACCCTCAATCTTGGCATTTGGAGAGTGCCCTTTGATAGGCCAGAGAGTCCACCTGATGATGTGATAGATGGTTCTGGGCAGGTACTCAAGGTCTTCAATGAAGAACTCTGTGGGATAAGGAGCATCGTGGGGCAATGGCTTCATCATGGAGAGCATCTGACTCATATTCAGTTCAGGCCTCTGGAATATGCTCTCAAGAGCTTCAGTGTGTAGTTGACAGCCTTCCTCGAAGAATTCGCCAGGAGTGGGCAGGCCGGTGAGCTCAATGATATCAAATGCATTGGCTTCGTGATGAACATTGCCGGTCATCCACTCCAGGACCCAAGTCTTCGGATCTCTGTTGTATCCTTTGATGTGGAGGGTGGCATAGTATTGTAGCAGAAGCTCTTCATTCCAGTGCTCTTCATCAGTCACAAACTGCAGCAGACCCACTTGCTTGAAGCAATCCAACGCTTCTTCCAGACAGGGAAGACCAGCAATAGCTTCAACATCAATGCGCTTGTGCGGGAAGATGCGACCTTGGTTGTACAGGATGCATGAATAGTAGCTGCGCTGAGGATAGCTCCAGAACCTATCTGATGAAATCCTTTCCCATGAATAGGGATTCTTGGAGCTATTGAAGAACGTATTATCTGCCCTAAAGCTAGTGATGTTAAAGGAGCCAGGAGCTGATGCAGGACCTGGGAACCTTGGCAGTCTTGGGACTGGCTTCTAGACCTGAGGCCTGTGCTCAACATGGTAATCAAATTGGGGACCGGCAGCAGACTTAGGAACAGAAGTATCAGGGTCAGTGGCTTCACTGTCTTCTGATGCTTTCGGTGGGGAGGGCTCCACATTAGCTTCAATGTTAGTTGTGGCAGCCTCAATATTTTCAGCCTCCACTGGACTAGCTGGAGGGTCAGGCACAGGCACGTTCTTCTGGAGAACTGCTTCTTGGTGGAGCGGGGAAGTGGGATCTTGTGGTGCTTCTTCATCTTCTTCGGCTGATGCAGCCGGAATGTCGTCAGCAGAGTCTTGAGGCCTTGGACCTTTGCGAAGCCTGCGAAATGCAGACGACGCCTGTGGAGTTGGAGTGGGCTGGACCTCAGATTCTTCTTCCACTTGTGGGCGATCCGCCCATGACGCATCCTGTGCAATTGGCGTCAGAGGACGACCAATGCTGATGAGTTCGTTGTTTTCACGCTGAGGAATGACTGCATCATCTTGTACATTGTCATGATGACCAATGTCTTCAGCAGCGATGGGGTCGGCTGCTAGAATGTCTTCAGCTTCAGGAGCCTCTGTGGGAGCAGGCTCATGAACTGTCAGTTGACGTTCTGCGTCAGGATAGACCACAGAAAGGGGTTCAACCATCAAGGGCTCTGTTGGAGCAGCCCAAGCTTTCTTGATCTTTCGCTTTTTATGGGTGGGGGCAGAAGGAGGGGCTTCAGAGTGTTTCCTCTTTATGGCTTCAGCCTCTGCAGTTCGTGTCTTCTTGAGCTCTGAAGCGGTTGACCGGCTCTTTGGCTTCAAGCCAGTCATTGCAGTTGGGAAGACAATCGGAACTGCTTCCTGCCTTGGTGCATCTGGTTCAGCTGTAGCAAGCTTCTTCTTCTTCTTCTTCACGGCCATCCTGGGGTCGATGCCAGGACGCCCAAGTGCCTTGCGCTTCTCAGCCTCATTGTAGGCTTGCACACATCTGTCAGCCAGAGTCTTCATCCGCTCATGCGAACCCTGAGCTTCGGTGCGTTTCTTCAGGAAGTTTTCCTTGAGCTCGTGCATCATGATCTTGAAGTTCTTCACTTCTTGCACGCTGAGCTTGGCCATATTCTTCTTGAACAGAGCCTTTTCATAGTCAATCTTCTGCTTCAGCTCAACAACACGCTGGGCGATGGCTAGTTCTGAAGCAATGGCGCCATGGAAGGCGACACTGAGGCCAATGGGTAGCTGCAGATCTTCAAAGCTGATGTTTAGCGTGTCAAACCACTCGTCAATGAAGTTGTGGATGATGGCGACATCAAAGAGAGGCAGATTATTGAAGATTTCTGCTTCTTCTTTGCTCTTGATGAGTTGCTCAAGAGCTTCATCTGCAAGGTCTTCATCGCTTGATAGATCAATGGCATCGTTGCGCAGAATAGCAGCAGCTGTGAGCTCTTGGCCGCTGTGTGGCTGAGGCATCTTGCTCTTCTAGGGCTTGGAGATGCGGGATACGTCTTCAGACTGCACACTGACTTCAGGAGGTGCAGTTGCCAATGGTTTCTCCCTTGAGATTTTTGGTGAAGGGGCTGCCGGCTTTGAAGCTTTTGGCTTCTTCATCTGCTTTGGCTTCGGCACTGCAGGCGCTTCTTCTGATTCAGAGTCAGCTGGAGGGTCATTCACGACAGTCCCTTGAACTAAGATGCGGGTGATGAGGCCCTCAAGGTTGGCATACGGACCGATGACATTCGGTTCTGCCTCGCGTGTGCCATCTGCCCTTGGTGCGAAGGGACCAGGGTTGAAGTCTAACCCCAACTTCTTCTTGTTCTGCTTCGTTGAGTTCTGGGCAAACTGGAAGTTGCGCTTGAACAGATTGTCGTCACGACACCAGAGTAGTGACGACGGATGTGCTTCAGCAGGCTGTGGTCCTCGGACCATGCATGGGTAGAAGCCTTGAGCAATGGCTTCATCTCTGGACCTGGGTATAAGATTCTTGTATAGGATGTCTCCCCATGTTCTCCTGACGGCGTTTTTCTCAGCATACTCCTGGGTGACGAAGCGGTATTGGAACCATTGTTCTGCCCAATAGCGTCGAATCCATTGGATTCGGGTCTTGCGCTGACCATAATTCTCTTCAGGATCTGTTTTATACATTTCTGCCAGTTCATCAGGCAGATCTTTGGATGTTCCGCCACGACGCTGTCTGCCCCCCTTTCTTGCTGCTGTCTCTGAAGCCATAAACCTTAACTTGAAAGGCTTCAAGACGTTCAAAGACTTCAAAGGCTTTCTCTTGCTGGACCAACAGGAACTGGCTTCAGGAGAATTTATGTGATGCTGTAAGAATTCTGCAAATGAATGCAGACTATGAGAACCAAAGGATTCTCCCACGGACATGTACCTGTGATAGCATTAAGGTGCGAGGGAAGGGGAAGAGGTCATATGCATTCTCAGAAGATTTTGAAGATTAATCAGTTTAGAAGACATTGACCTCATCGTGTGAAGACATTCACTCATAGATAAGAAGTTGGTTCCAGATTTGTACGAACCCACAGATCAGTACAAGTGAGGAATCTAACTACTTCATGAAGCACAAGTGAATATACTAGGCATGTTATGAGATGCAGATTGAGGGAGATCTAACTTGTGTGAATAGAAACTTCTTATGGTAGAAAGTGACAGAACCATAGGATCAAAAGGGGCTGTAAAAAGAAGTTTTATTTACCACACTTGGAACTGCTAGATGGAGTGGGAGATGAGGCCGAGCAGTTCAATCTTCCATGCCCTAGCTTGGCGACGGAAGACACCTACGGCGATGGCGGAGAGGACGATGTCCGCGATCGGCGTGAAGACGGCGTCGGAGAGGTTGCGGCAGCGAAGCGCTTCGTCGCCGATGTCGTCGAGGGCTAGCAGTGGCGCTAGGGTTCGTGCGAGGGAGGAAGAAGGAGATAATGACCGCGGTGAGTGTGTATTTATAGTTACAGGGGCGGCACTGCGCTATTACACAGGTGCCCCTGGCGATTCGCATCTGAACAACACGTGTCCATCATGCGGAATCTCGGGGGCAGTTCCACATCCCACGCACGCCTGGATTGTCGGGTGGTCGTTCCTACTTCTCCGGATTTCTTGTGGATGAATGAGCATTGAAAACGGTTTTAAAGGTTGTCTCTGTGTCTTCTGCTGACAAGGACGCAGAGAAGACATTCGACAGTTTCAATAGAATGCATATGACTTGGAGAGATAGAATTTGAGATAGAAAGCATAGAGAGATCAGGGTCCGATCACATTCACTTAGTTCAAAAGATTCAAAACAAGAAGACATAGCTATAAGTGAATGCTGTAGAGGACAGAACACTAGTATATATATATATATATATCTATATAATCCACGTAGTGAAGATAATCATGAAGACATGTTGAGATTGAAGCCAAACCAAATGTGAATACATTGCAAGGTAACGCCATGAGTGAAACACTTCAAAATAGAACGTTTGGTGGTGGCGTTACCCACCGTATAGGAAGTATTAGACCCAGACACGGCACACAATTATCGTGGCGCTCCGAAGTCAATTTCCACATTAATGTATTCACACTTAGAATGTATGTCTTCATTGATTGAAGATATACGTTACTTCGTGTGTTGCACATCTAAGTCATCAATATGCATAAGTGTTAGGATGTGTGCCTGATCACAGGACATTTGAGGATTCCAAGATATTTAGCTCACACCGTAACTTGCAAAATCTCTTCTCATCCAAGGGCTTGGTGAAGATATCTGTCAATTGCTCTTCAGTGTTGACGTGTATGATATCAATATCTTCCTTCACAACATGATCTCTGAGAAAGTGATGACGAATTTCTATGTGCTTTGTCTTCGAGTGTTGAACTGGGTTGTTGGCAATCTTGATGGCGCTTTCATTGTCGCAGTAAAGTGGCACTTGTTTCAGATGAATGCCATAGTCCTTGAGAGTTTGCTTCATCCACAGAAGCTGAGCGCAGCAAGATCCAGCAGCAATGTATTCAGATTCAGCAGTGGAGAGGGATACACAGTTGTGCTTCTTTGAAGACCAACATACAAGTGATCGTCCCAGAAAGTGACATGTGCCTGATGTAGACTTCCGACCAACCTTGTCACCAGCATAATGAGCATCCGAGAATCCAACCAGATCAAACTCTGAGCCCTTTGGATACCATAACCCTAGAGTTGGGGTGTGAGCCAAATATCAAAGAATTCGCTTCACAGCTAAGTGATGCGACTCCTTTGGTGCCGCTTGAAATCGAGCACACATGCAAACACTAAGCATAATATCTGGCCTAGATGCACATAAATAAAGCAAAGAACCAATCATGGAGCGGTATACCTTTTGATAAAACTCTTTACCATTGTCGTCAGGACCCAGATGATGTTTGGCTGGCATTGGTGTTGTGAAGCCTTTGCAGTCTTGCATACCGAACTTCTTTAGGCAATCTTTGAGATACTTCTCTTGAGATATGAAGATGCCATTGCGTTGTTGCCGTATTTGAAGACCGAGGAAGAACTTCAGCTCCCCCATCATAGACATCTGATATTGCTCTTGCATCATATATCCAAACTCCTCAGTGTAGTTCTGATTGGTGCAACCGAAAATAATGTCATCCACATATATTTGGCACACAAACAGTTCACCATCATATGTCTTTGTGAAGAGAGTGGGATCTAGGGAACCAGGTATGAAGACTTTGCTCTTCAGGAAGTATTTGAGTGTGTCATACCAGGCCCGAGGGGCTTGTTTGAGGCCATACAGTGCCTTATTGAGCTTGTATACCATGTCAGGATGTTTTGGATCTTCAAACCCAGGTGGTTGTGCAACATACACTTCTTCTTCAATCTTTCCATTGAGAAAGGCACTCTTCACATCCATTTGATATAAAAGTATGTTATGATGATTTGCATAGGCCAGCAGTATACGTATGGCTTCAAGTCTAGCCACAGGAGCAATTGTTTCATCGAAGTCAATGCCTTCCACTTGAGTATATCCTTGAGCAACCAGGCGAGCTTTGTTTCTGACAATTTGACCATGCTCATCTTGCTTGTTGCGGTATATCCATTTGGTGCCTATTATATTGTGCTTCCGTGGATCAGGATGCTTAACCAGTTCCCATACATTGTTCAGCTCAAACTGTTGAAGCTCTTCTTGCATAGCTTGAATCCATTCAGGTTCCATAAAGGCTTCTTCAATTTTCTTGGGTTCTGAAATTGAGATGAATGCGAAGTGCCCACAGAAATTTGCCAGTTGAGTTGCCCTTGAACGAGTGAGTGGACCAGGTGCATTGATGCTGCCAATTATTCTGTCAATCTGCACTTCATTGGCAACACGAGGATGTATAGGGCGAAGACTTTGCTCTTGCTGATCTGTGTTGTCGTTGGGAGGAATGTCTTCAGGCTGAGCATTGTCTTCATGTGGATCAGGTGCTGAGATGATAAGTTCTTCTTCAGGATGAGCTTCAGAAGGTATAATCTCTCCAGTTCCCATAAGCTTGATTGATTCACTAGCTGGAACTTCATCTAGCACATTTGGCAGTTGCTCTCTTTGTGAACCATTGGTCTCATCGAACCGCACATCCACTGTTTCAACCACTTTGTAGTGAAAGAGATTGAAGATTCTGTAGGAGTGTGAATCCTTTCCATATCCAAGCATAAAACCCTCATGTGCTTTTGGTGCAAACTTTGAGGTGTGGTGTGGGTCCTTGATCCAGCATCTTGCGCCAAATACTCTGAAGTAACTGACATTTGGCTTCTTGCCAGTTAGGAGTTCATAAGATGTCTTGTTCAGAAGCTTGTGAAGATAAATGCGGTTGATTGTATGGCATGCAGTGTCAATGGCTTCAGGCCGGAATTTTCTTGGAGTCTTGTATTCATCTAGCATCGTTCTGGCCATCTCAATGAGTGTTCTGTTCTTGCGTTCGACAACGCCATTCTACTGTGGCGTGTACGGAGCTGAGAATTCATGTGTGATGCCAAAAGTATCAATATATGTATCAAGGCCAGTGTTCTTGAATTCAGTTCCATTGTCACTTCCGATGTGCTTTATCTTGGCGCCATAATTGTTCATAGCTCGATTGGCGAAGCGTCTGAAGACATCATGCACTTCAGTCTTGTAAAGGATTATGTGCACCCAAGTATATTTAGAGTAATCATCAACAATGACAAAGCCATAGAGGCAAGCAGTAGTGGAAAAAGTTGAGTAGTGAGTGGGACCAAAAAGATCCATGTGAAGCAGTTCGAAGGGTCGAGTAGTGGTCATGATTGTCTTCGAGGGATGTTTTGCCCTCGTCATCTTCCCTGCTTCACAGGCACCGCATAAGTGATCTTTGTTGAACTTGACGCCCTCGATGCCTATGACATGCTTCTTCTTTGCAAGGGTGTGGAGGTTCCTCATGCCAGCGTGTCCAAGCCTCCGATGCCAAAGCCAGCATTCTGAAGCCTTTGCCAGAAGGCATACTGCAAGCTATGGCCCTGCTGAGAAATCTACCACATACAAATCATCTTTCCGATACCCTTCAAACACTAGAGACTTGTCAGATTCCATTAGTACCAGGCAACGATATTTTCCAAATATTACGACCATGTTCAAATCGCAAAGCATTGAGACAGACATTAAGTTGAAGCCAAGGGATTCAACAAGCATGACTTTATCCATGTGTTGATCCTTTGAGATTGCAACTCTACCTAGACCCAATACCTTACTTTTACCAGTGTTAGCAAATGTGATGTGGCTCTTGTCGGATGGACGTAAGGTTGAGTCCATAAGATGGCTTCTTTTGCCAGTCATGTGATTTTACACCCACTGTCAATAATCCATTCTGAAGACGCTAGTGTCGTACCCTACAGTGCAGTTAGGGGGATAGGCTTCACGCAGAGAATTGTGAAGCAAAAACATTTGACGAACCAGTGGGTTATGAAAACTTAGATCCAGATTAGGACTAATAGGGAGAGTAGCATATGATTCAGGAACGAAGAACATAGTGATGCCATTCGGGCATTTGATCTTGCGCCCTGCAAGATTTTTAAGGTCCCTAGCAATAGCGTCAGAAGATTTTGGTTTTCTGCTGGAGACCTTTCCCTGCAAAAGAGAGTTAAGCTTTCTTAACCACCCACATCTTCAAGGGTGGCTTAGAAGCAATAAGTCTAAGTGCAGCATCTGAGAATTTTGGCTTTGGAGCCCTAGCAAACAGTCTAGCAGGCGGACAATAGTACTCATAAGAATAGGCAGAATAGTTCTTGGTCATATGAACATGACGGTTTGATGAACCGCTCTCATATTCATATGCCTGAGTATGGTTTCCCTGCAAAGCATTTGCCTTAGTGCGACTCAGGTGAGTCCTCTGTCTGCATGAAGCCTTTGGACCGTATGAATCCTTTGGTCTGAGATTTGTCTTCTTCATGTGAGGTGTCATGAATACATTCATAGGAAGAGTTTCCAAACACCTTTTGGGAACCCAGATCTTCTTCATAGGCAGTCCATTCCTGCAGTTAGTACCAATGTACCTGGCAAACACTTCACCATTCTGATTCTTAAACAGTTTATAGTTTGCATCAAAGGATTCATCAATGATAATGGGGTTAGCACAAGTGAAGCCAGATAGATTGGATGGATCTGCTGAAGGTTCCTTTGCAGCAACCCATGTGGTTTTGGGGTACTGCTCAGGTTTCCAGTAAGAGCCATCTGCATTTATTTTCCTTACGAACCCAACACCCTCTTTCCTAGGGTTTCGGTTCAGAATCTCCTTCTTGAGGACATCACATAATGTCTGATGCCCTTTAAGACTTTTGTACATCCCTATTTCAAGCAATGTCTTCAACCTAGCATTCTCATCAGCAATAGCGGTGGTATCCTCGTCAGAGGGGTTAGTTACCACATCAACAGTTGAAGATATTGCAACAGAAGTAGCAGTGGAACATTCAGCAACAGAAGTAGCATTATCACGCTCAATGCATTTAAGACATGGTGGTTCAAATCCTTCCTGAGCGGAACTGATCTGTTCGGCGCGAGGTGACTCGTTTTCTTTTTGAAGATCTTCATGAGCCACTCTCAATTTCTCAAGATCTTGCTTCCTTTGAAGATAATCATAGGAAAGCTTTTCATGAGTTGTTGAGAGCGTTTCATGACGACTTTCAAGTTCCTCATACTTAACGTGAAGATTTTTTTATGTCTTCAATTAAGGATTCAGATCGAGTCATTTCAGCACCCAGCAGATCATCGCTTTTAACTAACAGTTTTTGAATATGTTCCATAGCTTTCTGTTGTTTAATGACAAGGGAGGCTAGTTTTGCATAGCTCGGTCCAAATTCATCATCACTGGATTCAGATAGATAGCATTCAGTTACCTTAGCACCTTTTGCCATAAGACATGATGCAGAAGACGATGATTCTAGTTCGAATGTCATCGCTTTGAGAGATTCCTTAAAGTCCTCAAACCAAGGATCATGACGAGTTCGATGACCTTCATAGACTTCAGAGAGACGGTCCCAGATAAGCTTCGCATGATCGAGATGCATGATATTCCTGAACTGATTTTGAGACAGAAATGAGCAGATGACGTCCTTTGCCGTATGGTTGAGAAGAGTGTACTTGCGAATGTCATCAGCTTCCGCCATCTTGCACAGATCAGTCAGACCAATCTCAATGACGGTCCACAGCTCGCTGTTCATCGCCATGAGGCGCTTCTTCATCATGGCCTTCCACTTGGGATACTCGTGACCGTCAAAGATGGGGCAACACACAGTCTTCATTCCTGTGGTCGACATAACTAAAACTCCAGGTGGTTAAACCGAATCACACAGAACAAGGGAGCACCAGGCTCTGATACCAATTGAAAGTGCGTTATATCGACTAGAGGGGGGGTGAATAGGCGATTTTTATGAAAGTCTTCAAAACGTGGAAGTTATGAAGACAAACAGTAGAGATATGCCTATTACTATGCAGCGGAAGTTAGATTACACTAGGCAAGCCATGGTCAAGTATTCAATAGAGTGAAAGCACAATGACAAATAGCTGCAGTGTAATAAGGATCAGGTAGGAAGATCTTATGAAGCCAAATAGATCATACAGTCATGTTGTGAAGACAAAAGATAGAGCAAGCATGCAATGACTTCACAATGAGTAACAGTAAGTAAAAGGAAGTGAAGATGAAACCAGTGACTCGTTGAAGACAATGATTTGTTGGACCAGTTCCAGTTGCTGTGACAACTGTACGTCTGGTTAGGGCGGCTAGGTATTTAAACCAAATGACACATAGTCCCGGACACCCAGTCCTCACCGTATTCCCTTGAGCTAAGGTCACACAGACCTCGCCCAATCACTCTGGTAAGTCTTCAAGGTAGACTCCCAAACCTTCACAGACTTCATTCACTGGCAATCCACAATGTCTCTTGGATGCTCAGAACGCGATGCCTAACCGGCTGGAGGATGCACAGTCCTCAAGTGTAATAAGTCTTCAGATCACTCAGACAAGAAGACTTAAGTGATGCCCAATTCTCTCTGGCTCTGGGTGGTTAGGGCTTTTCTCCTCGCTAGGAATTTTCTCTCAAAGGCTTCGAGGTGGGTTGCTCTCAAATGACAAAAGCCGTGCACTGAAATCTGAGCAGCCAACCGTTTATGGTTGTAGGGGGTGGATTATTTATAGCCACTGGGCAACCCGACCTGATTTGTCCGAAATGACCCTGGGTCACTAAGGAACTGACACGTGTTCCAACGGTCAGATTTCGAACTCACACGGCAACTTTACTTGGGCTACAAGTAAAGCTTACTTATCCGACTCTGGACAAGATTTGCTCTCATAGTCTTCACTCGAAGATATAGGTTTTGAATTAGGCATCACTTCAGTCGTTTTGACTGGTTCTCTTGGACCCCACTTAACAGTACGGTGGTTCCTATGACTCAACACAAATGAAAGAGAACTATGAAAGATCTAAGTCTTCGAGTTCCATAGGCTTCACGTGGTGTCTTCTCTTGTCATAGTCTTCAATGTGAATATCTTCATATAGCACCATTGACTTCAATGTCTTCGTACATTTTTAGGGGTCATCTCTGGTAGTAAAACCGAATCAATGAGGGACTTCTACCTGTGTTATCCTGCAATTCTCACAAACACATTAGTCCCTCAACTAGGTTTGTCGTCAATACTCCAAAACCAACTAGGGGTGGCACTAGATGCACTTACAACAAGGCGGATTTGTTCATACAAGGCAAAACATGGATGTATTCACTCGAAAATAACGTCCTGCCTGCACTGCATTGCTACAAGTCGAGATCCCTCCAGGACATCCGCAAAATATTACTCGGGTGTGTGGTGCTCCTTGCCCTCCGGCGGCCCCCTGGCCACCTCGACGACATCCATCTTCGCCCACCACATCTTGCAACGAGCGAAGGCCATGCGGGCACCCTCGATGCAGACTGATCGCTTGACGATGTCTAGCCACGGACAAGCCTCCACCACCCGCTTCACAAGGCCGAAATAGCGACTAGGTATAGCCTCGGTCGGCCACAATCAGATTATTAAACCCTTCAGGGCCAGTTCGGCCACCCTGTGCAGCTCGACCAACTGTTTCAGTTGATCGGCAAAAGCCACTGGATGTTCTGGTACAACATACTACGATCAGAACAGCTTCTCCGAAGAATCTCCTTCCCTGGGTCGGAAGAACTCCGCAACATCGGATACACTGCGTGATAGATCCACAAAAGACCCTGGGCAACTCCGAATCCGTGTTAGTAAAAGGTACTCCCTCTCCACATACTTGCTTTGCATGTTAAATGCCTTACCCGCTGCGATCTTCTTCGCCTCCTGGATCTCCTGGAGAGCATCCCAGGCCTCATTCTGTGCGGCCTCTGAGCTCTGACGAGCCTTGGTAAGTTCGGCCTCTCAAGCCGATGCCTCGTGCTCCAAGGCTTCACACTTGCTCACCACGTCTTGGAGCTCCTGCTGGACCTCCCCGACCTGGGCCTTGAGTTTCTTATGGGCGGCTTGCTGTTGGACAGCCTTCCCCTCGGCTTCAGCCAGGGCCTTTCTCAGGGCCTCTACCTCGGTCGTCGCTACTGCACAAATCATGGATTTTTGGTCATTGCATACAATTTTCTTCTTTTCAAATATATAGCAGGTTATTGCTTACCTTGTTTCTCCTGGAGCTGCCTCTTCACTTGGCCCAGCTCCTCCTTGGCCTCCGCCAGTTTTTGCTTCAGTCCAGAAACCTCGGCAGTATGCGAGGCCACGGCCAGCAACAACGCCTGCATTTCAGAAAAATTAAGTTAGTTTCCTGTTAAAAAGAGATTGATCCCTTGTCCGGCTTTTTCTTTCCAAATACCGGACAGTGTATTAGGGGCTACTGGTCTACACTAGGATTTTCTCCTTGTTTGGCGTCTCTTACCTCAAAACCTGTCAGCAAGCTGCTGCAGGCTTCTGTTAATCCGCTCTTGGCGGGCTGAACCTTTTCAATCACCACGCCCATAAGGGCACGGTGCTCATCCATAATGGAAGCGCCTCGTAGCGCTTCCAGCACGTTATCCGGTGCCCCTGGTTGGATAGGGGCCACCGGTGGAACATGCATCCCCCTTCTTTCGAAGGAGGGTGCGTGCTGGATTTTGGGGCCACCTCGGTCTCCGGAATTGAGTCCGGTTGAGGGCCGAACTGTGTACGGCCCTCCCCACCAATCTCATTGGGGATTGATTCCTCTTGGTGTCCGGCGACGGGGGTTTCGCCTTCGGGCACCTCCTGAGCCTCTCCCCCGCCGGAGACAGTCCTTCGGGACAGCACCTCCGCATCCTCCTTGGTCTTGGGGGAGTGTGCGTCCGGTAGGGATTCGCTGGCCATCGCCTTGGAATCTAGCGAGCCTCTTGACGAGGATCGTTGGGAGCTGTTGTGGGCCGGACTACAGTAACATTTTCCAATCATTTCAATACAATGAGGAGGAGAAACTTTATGGGTGGATAAGATATTAGTACTTATGAAGCGGCCTGAGGCTTAGCGCGGGGGCGTCTCTCCGGACTGTCATCAACGTCCCATGCAGAGTTACCCACTGGGGAGCCCTTCCCCTTTTTGGGCACCTCCGCTCAGAGTCGTGGAGGCCGCCCTCTTCTTCCTCCCCCCGTCGGGGGAGAGTCGCTCTCCTCCTCCTCCTCATCCGCGTCGTCTTCGGCGGCGGGGGAATGGGCCTTGTCTTCTGACGCCACGTCCGAAGTGCCCTTGCGGCGGGGGCCACCGGACCCCCTTGGCCTTTCCTGTGGCCTTCTTATCTGGTGCCTTGTAAGGCGCCGGCTCCAGCATCTTCGCTAAACACGAAGCGACTGGCTCTTTGGCTAGGGGAGCCAGACACCAAATCTTATTCGCCTTCTTCAACCAGTACTGAAAAGCAATGGTAATGAAAGCATTAGATATCACCCTTGAAATAAGCAAGTAAGGGATGTGTTGAAAATAACGTACCTTGTTGGGGAGGTGATTTATGTCATGGCCACAATCCGAATCGGTGGCCGGCGGTATCTCGTTGCCCTTGAAAAGCAACTTCCAGGCATCTTCATGAGTCATTTAGAAGAGCCTCACCAAGGTATGGTGTTTCTTTGGGTTGAAGTCCCATAGAGGACTGCTTCGGCTCTGGCAGGGGAGGATTCGACGCACCGGCATCACTTGGATTATGTCGACGAGCTTGATATCCCTATCGATCATGCTTTGGATGCGCGTTTGCAGCGCAATCAGCTCGTCCGACGAAGACTAGTTTGGGCTCTTCTCGACCCAGGAGGTGAGCCACACGGGAGTGCGGGAGTTGAATTTGGCAACTGCGGCCCATGTGGCATCGCGGGGTTCGGTGATGTAGAACCATAGCTTCTGCCATTCCTTGACAAATTCCATGAATGTGCCTTTTGGCCAAGAAACATTGGTGAGCTTGCTCACCATTGAGCCCCCGCACTCTGCGTGCTGTCCGTCCACCACCTTGGGCTTCACGTTGAAGGTTTTGAGCCATAACCCGAAGTGGGGGTGGATGCGGAGGAAAGCCTCGCACACGACGATGAATGCCAAGATGTTGAGGAAGGAGTTCGGGGATAGATCGTGGAAATCTATCCTGTAGTAGAACATTATCCCGCGGACAAAGGGATGGAGTGGAAACCCTAGTCCGCGGAGGAAGTGGGGGATGAACACTACCCTCTCGTTGGGCTTCGATGTGGGGATGATTTGTCCCCGGGCTGGAAGACGGTGGGCGATTTCCTTTGCCAGGTACCCGGCCGCCCGAAGCTCGGCACGTCCTCCTCCGGATCCGGACATGGTTGGGTGCTTTCTCGAGACAAGGGGAATGAGAACTTGGGCGCTGGAGCTCAAGGACGGAGAAGCAGGAGGAAAGCGTGGGGGAAGAAAGAGGAATCTTATCTCCTTATAAGGGCGGTGAATATCGAACGCCCCCCATTCGCCTTAAAATTCGCCTGCTCCCAAGGCTGTGTAAACGACACGGTTGGGTTACCCATGCCCGTATTGATGAGAATCCCGTGATAAGGTGACACGATCTCTGCTTTGACAAGACGTGCCAATGACAACCGCGTCTCGAAACATGGGGCGAAAAATGGTTTGAAATTATGACCGGACAGGCGTGACGTCACATTACCAAAGTTGTCAGCGGATGGGACTCGTGTGTTATTATATTCTCTCTACAGTTGTGTGCGGTGTGTGTTACAGGTCTGGGCACAATCAATTTGTTTGAAGACTATTCGGGAGTTCGGAAGGAGGAACCCGCCTTGCAATGCCGAAGACAGCACTACACGCCGGATACCTTGTCATTGAAGCCTGGTTCAGGGGCTATTGAGGTAGTCCTGGACTAAGGGGTCCTCGGACGCCCGGCCTGTTGTCTATGGGCCAGACTGATGGGTTGTGAAGATACGAAGACTGAAGACTACACCCGTGTCCGGATAGGACTCTCCTTGGCGTGGAAGGCAAGCTTGGCGAACAACTATGAAGATTTCATATTATGTAACCGACTCTATGTAACCCTAGATCCCCGACACACCCAATACAACGACAAAATGTATAGGTGCACTAGTTCGGCGAAGAGATGGTGATAAAAGCTTAATATTTATGGTAGAATTATATTTTTATAATCTGAATAAATAAAAACAGCAAGGTAGCAAATAGTAAACGGGCACAAAAACGGTATGGCAATGCTTAAAAATGAGGCCTAGGGTCCGTACTTTCACTAGTGCAACCTCTCAACAGTGCTAACATAGTTGGATCATATGATTATCCCTCAAAGTGCAATAAAGAATCACTCCCGAGTTCCAATTAGAGGAGAACAAAATATAGAAATTGTTTGTAGGGTACGAAACCACCTCAAAAGCTATTCTTTCCGTTCGATCTATTCAAGAGTTCATACTAAACCAACACAAAGCTATTCTTTCCGTTCGATCTATCCTAGAGTTCATACTAAAATAACACCAAAGCAAATTCATATTCATAATACTCAATTCAACACAAAGAACTACAAGGAGACCCCAAAGTTTCTATTGGAGAAAAGATAATAAAAACATGCATCAACCCCTATGCATAGATTACCCCAATATCACCACGGGAATCCGTGAGTTGAATGCCAAAACACATATCAAGTGAATCAATATGATACCCCATTATCAGCTCAAGTATTCATACCGCAAGACATACATCATGTGTTCTCATATCTGAATATTCAATCCGATAAGACAAAACTTCGAAGGGTAAAGATTCAATTCATCACAACAAGAGTATAGAGGGGAGAAACATCATATGATCCGACTATATTAACAAAGCCCATGATATAGATCACGAGAGAGAGAGAGAGATTAAACACATAGCTACTGGTACAAACCCTTAGCCCCGAGGGTGGACTACTCCCTCCTCATCGTGGTGGCCGCCGGGATGATGAAGATGGCCACCGGAGATGATTCCCCCTCCAGCAGGGTGCCGGAACGGGTCTAGATTGGTTTTCGGTGGCTACGAAGCCTTGTGGCAGCGGAACTTTTGATCTAGGTTAACCCCGAGGTGTTTTGGAATATTTGGGAATTTATAGTGCAAAGAAGGAAGGGGTACGGTATACCACCGGGGTGGGCACAACCCACCTGGGTGCGCCAGGGGGCCTTGGCACACCCTGGTGGGTTATGCCCCCCTCGGGGCACCCCCATGTGCTGCTCTGGCCCATCGGGAGTCTTCTGGTCCATAAAAAATCCACAAAAAGTTTCACGGTGTTTGGACTCCGTTTAATATTGATTTTCTGCAATGTAAAAAACAAGCAAGACACAATAACTGGCACTGGGCACTGGGTCAATAGGTTAGTCCAAAAAAATAATATAAAGTTGCTATAAAATGATTATAAAACATCCAAGAATGATAATATATTGGCATGAATACTTCATAAATTATAGATACGTTGGAGGCGTATCATAGACATGATCAAGACACCTCTCTGGTCAATAACCAATAGCGGAACCTGGATGCTCATATTGGTTCCTACATATTCTACAAAGATCTTTATCGGTGAAATTGTAATGACAACATACATGTTGGGGAACGTAGCATGAAATTTCAAAAAAAATCCTACGATCACGCAAGATCTATCTAGGAGATGCATAGCAACGAGACGGGGAGAGTGTGTCCACGTACCCTCGTAGACCGAAAGCGGAAGCGTTAGGTTAACACGGTTGATGTAGTCAAACGTCTTCGCGATCCAACCAATCCAAGCACCAAACTTATGGCACCTCCATGTTCAGCACACGTTCAGCTCAATGACATCCCTCGAGCTCTTGATCCAGTAGAGGGTCTAGGGAGAGTTTCGACAGCACGATGGCGTGGTGACAGTGATGGTGATGTGATCTGCGTAGGGCTTCGTCTAAGCACTACGACGCTATGACCGGAGAAGTAAACTGTGGAGGGGGGCACCGCACACGGCTAAGGGATTTCCTGATGTGCTTTGGGTCACCCCTGCCCCCGTATATAAAGGAGGATGGGAGGAGGCCGGTCACAAGGGGCGCGCCAAGGAGATTTGAGTCCTACTAGGACTCTAGTCCTAGTAGGATTCGCCCCCTTTTTTCCTTCTAACGGAGGGGGGAAAGGGGAAGGAGAGGGAGTAGGAGAAGGAAAGGGGGTGGCGCCCCCTTCCCTAAACCAATTCGGCCTCCTCCCTTGTGGGGGGCGCACCAGCCCATTGTGGGCTGGTTAGCCTCCCGCCTATGGCCCATATGGCCCATATCTTGCACCGGGGGTTCCGGTAAGCCCTAAGTACTTCGGTATGTACCCAATACACTCCGGAACCCTTCCGATGTCCGAATACTACCTTTCAATATATCAATCTTTACCTCCTGACCATTTCGAGACTCCTCGTCATGTCCGTGATCTCATACGGAACTCCGAACAAACTTCGGTCACCAAAACACATAATTGATAAATACAAATCATCATCGAACGTTAAGCGTGCGGACCCTACGGGTTCGAGAACTATGTAGACATGACCAAGACACCTCTCCGGTCAGTAACCAATAGTGGAACCTGGATGCTCATATTGGTTCCCACATATTCTATGAATATCTTTATCGGTCAAACCGTTATGACAACATACGTTATTCCCTTTGTCATCGGTATGTTACTTGCCCGAGATTCGATCGTCGGTATCTCCATACCTAGTTCAATCTCGTTACCGGCAAGTCTCTTTACTCGTTCTGTAATGCATCATCCCACAACTAACTCATTAGTCACATTGCTTGCAAGGCTTATTATGATGTGCATTACCGAGAGGGCCCAGAGATACCTCTCCGATACTCGGAGTGACAAATCCTAATCTCGATCTATGCCAACCCAACAAACACCTTCGAAGATGCCTGTAGAGCATCTTTATAATCACCCAGTTACGTTGTGACGTTTGATAGCACACAAGGTGTTCCTCCGGTATTGGGAGTTGCATAATGTCGTAGTCAAAGGAATATGTATAAGTCATGAAGAAAGCAATAGCAATAAAACTTAACGGTCATTATGCTAAGCTAACAGATGGGTCTTGTCCATCACATCATTCTCCTAATGACGTGATCCTGTTCATCAAATGACAACACATGTCTATGGTTATGAAACTTAACCATCTTTGATTAATGACCTAGTCTAATAGAGGCTTACTAGGGACACTGTGTTTTGTTTATGTATCCACACACGTATCAAGTTTTGGGTTAATACAATTCTAGCATGAATAATAAACATTTATCATAATATAAGGAAATATAAATAGCAACTTTATTATTTCCTCTAGGGCGTATTTCCTTCAGTCTCCCACTTGCACCAGAGTCAATAATCTAGTTCGCGTCGCTATGTGATTTAACAACAATAGTTCACATCACCATGTGACCAACACCCAAAGGGTTTACTAGAGTTAATAATCTAGTTCACATCGCCATGTGTGATTAACACCCAAAGAGTACTAAGGTGTGATCATGTTTTGCTTGTGAGAGAAGTTTAGTCTACGGGTCTGCCACATTCAGATCCATATGTATTTTGCAAATTTGTATGTCTACAATGCTCTGCATGGAGCTACTCTAGCTAATTGCTCGCACTTTTAATATGTATCTAGATTGAGACTCAGAGTCATCCACAACAGTGTTAAATCTTGCATTGATGTAACTCTTTACAATGAACTCTTTATCACCTCCATAACCGAGAAATATTTTCTTAGTCCTCTAAGGATAATTTTGACTGCTGTCCAGTCATTAGTACAATGAGGTGCTATACAAACAACTTTTAACGCCTTTCCACGATGGCATTTGGAACCGTCGCCTAGTGAGTGTGGGCGATAGGGGGGTCCTTCCCACATGACCCAGAAACCATCAGGGAGATGCCCTTCTGGCACACACACGCTCGGCAAAATAAGGTCGTGTGCGACCGGCGAGCTAAAAAAATTACAATTATACAGGCGAATTTTTTTCCGGTCGCAAGTACATCCCACACAGTCAGTCCCCGCTAAACGTTTTCGTTCGTATGTACATCCCACACAGTCGCTCCAAGGAAAACGTTTCCATTCATAGGTACATCACACACAATTTTCCCATTAAATCGTTTGCCTTATTGAATGTATCACACATGGTCCGTAGAAGAAACTGTATGGCAAAGGCTGTCCATCACCCACAGTTTTTATGTGGTAAATGCTTGTGCAAGGTGGACTAGCGCAAACAGTTTTTAATAGAAAGTCATGTGTGATTGTTCAGTGATCCAACACGGTTTATTCCGAGAAATTGTGTGTGTTTCCTGAGGTCATCGCCCACGGTATTTTTTCAATAACCATTTGCAATAGTAAAACCCAATTAGCAGGCTAATTCGCCATTAGTAGGCTAATTTCCCTATTATTAATAATCTATTTATTAATCTAATTAACATTCATATTAAGCACATAATATATTTCATTTCCATATTAAGGAAGCAGAATTTCATAATTGAAATACATTAGAGTAGAACATGATATAGCTTCAACACTCAGCTACCCCATTACACAACTGCACCAACACCAAGTTTCACATGAAACATGTAGAACCTTTTGAAATTAGCATCATAGACGGTATATAGACAGATGCATCTCATCTGGAAAACTGCTGAAGCAGAAGGCGAATATTGAGCCTTCATTCATGTTGAAGGTCCTTGCAACTTTAGGCCAGTGCCTGTGGATGATTGACCGTCCGTCCTTCGTCCTCTTCAGGAACACTTCAATATTGAACTGTGGGTGTTGTATTAAATCCTTCCTCGCCTCCTGACCATAGAGGTGGTTTGAGAGGTAATCATCAGTGAACTACTTTGGAAAGGCCTGACAACAAGGATGTGCATAAATATCTTCTCTATATTGGAAATGGGGCAAAGGAATAAAAAAGGCAAGGTATAATAGTTAGTACCATCCTTTAGTGAACTGATGTCTTCTTCATTGTGCAGACAAATATCTTGTTGTTTTTTGTCGCTAATTTCTTTATCCTAACAATCTTTATGAATTTCTTGACTTGACTGATTTCCATGGACAACTCATTTTCCCATATGCAAAAAGGGTCGAACAATGGGTCAAAACCTCTGACAGCACAACCTACATGTGCAAGACCAAATTGTTAAAAACTTAAATATTAGAATGGTTCCTGCAATTGCACAATAATGTGCTATTAGACAACAGACCATGCACGTTCTAACCTCAATTGTAAACCTCAGTGCTTCCCATTGTTTCCCTGCAACACATATAAGGTAGTTAGTCATCAGGTTAAGTAAGGGTTCGCATGCTATCAGTAAAATATGCTGATGAAAAATAAGCACATTGCAGATTCATCAGATTAATTCAAGCCACATGGAAAACTAACAAGTAATAAAAGTAACAAGGTGCAGCAAGGTGGCCCAATACTTTTTGTAGCAAAGGATAAGCCTGGACAAACTCTTATATAAAGGAAAACGCTCCCGAGGACACATGGGAATTATCGTCAAGCTAGTTTTCATCATGCTCATATGATTCATGTTCGTTACTTTGATAATTTGATATGTGGGTGGACCGGTGCTTGGGTACTGCCCTTACTTGGACAAGCATCCCACTTATGATTAACCCCTCTTGCAAGCATCCGCAACTACAAAATAAGTATTAAGGTAAACCTAACCATAGCATGAAACATATGGATCCAAATCAGTCCCTTATGAAGCAACGCATAAACTAGGGTTTAAGCTTCTGTCACTCTAGCAACCCATCATATACTTATTACTTCCCAATCACTATTGCATGATGCTACTAACGCAACACTACGATCAGAGACCCTTCGAGAAACTGTGTGCGATGCAATAATCGCAAACGGTGCTGTATGAAAACCGTCAGAAATGTATAAAACGTTTGCGATGACGGATGCATCAAACACGGTTTAGGTTTTAGTTGCGTGTGCAATGAAGTGCATCCGGTTCAGTTCAATTAACTATTTGCGATGAGGAGGAACAAAAGAAACGGGCGGCCAGATGAAGGCGTGTGCGATATACAGCATACGGTTCTGGGATGAACTGTGTGTGATTAGGTAACACAAAAGAAATGGTCAGCCCGATCAAGGTGTGTGCGATGTACAACATACGGTTCACTTGGATGAGCTGTTTGTGATTAGGCAAGAGAACATAAATGGTTCAATATAACAAGATGTGTGTGATACGCGACAAATAGGTCTGTAATCAGAAATGTATGCAAAGACCGATAATAACGCACACAATTGCTTCTAATAAGACGTGTGTGATATGCTCTGTCTACACAACATCTATTGGCCATTGTGGATCTCATTCCTATCATCAAGGATGTGAAGATGCATTCCTATCAGCAAGGACTAGCTGTTCCACCAGTAGCTCATGTAAGAAAACTATCAAGTTAAGTGTGCTTAGGCTGGAGCAGCCATCGGATGGGTGACTGGATGGGAAGTTGTGTCGATGTAAAGTTAGGTGATGGGATGGGTCATTTCGGTCAAATGACCGAAATGCCCCATTCCCTCAGCTAATTTAACCTCGAGGTCCTTGTTTTTTATTTTTTTATTTTTTAACACATGCTAAAGAAGGTCTACCGCATTACTTTTTGTTAATGTGCGATACGTGACCTACAGTTGATGCATCCGACCTATTTGTGATGGAATAGGCCGTGTGTGTTGTGGGTAAACGCTTGCTAGTATTCAACTATTTGGGATTGATGAATTCATCACCGACGGGTTCCCTAGTGTGGTCCGTGTTCATCTGATCATCATCTACTTCCTGTGCTAGCTCGATGCTAAGTTTCCATTAATTGATGGCGTTTTATGAACACACCACCGTTTCCCGCCATTTCCTCACCTGTTTCCCACCACCCTGCTATATTACGCATAGGGGGGCCGCGACGCACGGAGGCAACAAGCGTAGCACATCCACATTTTCCAAGCATGCCAACCCACCAAAGAACCGCCTCTACCATCAACCTCGTCGACGAGGAAAACGAGCAGGTGCCACGGCCCGTTGAGGCCGAGGCGCTCCCCGGCAACGCGATGGGCGACGCCGTGATGCGCGTCATTGCCAGGGTTGAGCAGACCATTGGCGCATGGTGCTTGTGCGCCACGGATGAAGATAGGCATGTCAGCGCCGACAGGCTGTAGCTCGCCGCACAACATGATCGATGGCGCGTGATATGTTTCCATCGTATCTACTTTTCCAAACACCTTTTCCCTTGTTTTGGACTCTAACTTGCATGAATTGAATGGAACTAACCCGGACTGACGCTGTTTTCAGCAGAGTTGCCATGGTGTTACTTTTGTGCAGAAATAAAAGTTCTCGGAATGACCTGAAAACAAATGGAGAATTATTTTGGAATATATAAAAAATATTGGAAGAAAGATCCATGTCAGGGGCCCACACCCTGTCCACGAGGGTGGGGGCACGCCCTACCCACTGGGCGCGCCCCCTGCCTCGTGGCCCCCCTGATGCTCCACCGACCTCAACCTTGACTCCATATCTTCACTTTCGGGGAGAAAAAATCAGGGAGAAGGATTCATCGCGTTTTACGATACGGAGCCGCCGCCAAGCCCTAAACTCTCTTGGGAGGGCTGATCTGGAGTCCGTTCGGGGCTCCGGAGAGGGGAATCCGTCGCCATCGTCATCATCAACCTTCCTCCATCACCAATTTCATGATGCTCACCGCCGTGCGTGAGTAATTCCATCGTAGGCTTGCTGGACGGTGATGGGTTGGATGAGATTTATCATGTAATCTAGTTAGTTTAGTTAGGGTTTGGTCCCTAGTATCCACTATGTTCTGAGATTGATGTTGCTATGACTTTGCTATGCTTAATGCTTGTCACTAGGGCCCGAGTGCCATGATTTCAGATCTGAACCTATTATGTTTTCATCAATATATGAGAGTTCTTGATCCTATTATGTGTTATGATCCGTTAACCCTGAAGTGACAATAATTGGGATACTTACCGGTGATGACCGTAGTTTGAGGAGTTCATGTATTCACTATGTGTTAATGCTTTGGTCCGATACTCTATTAAAAGGAGGCCTTAATATCCCTTAGTTTCCAATAGGACCCCGCTGCCACGGGAGGGCAGGACAAAAGATGTCATGCAAGTTATTTTCCATAAGCACGTATGACTATATTCGGAATACATGTCTACATTACACTGATGAACTGGAGCTAGTTCTGTGTCACCCTAGGTTATGACTGTTACATGATCGATCGCATCCGGCATAAGTCTCCATCACCGATCCAATGCCTATGAGCTTTTCCATATATTGTTCTTCGCTTATTTACTTTTCTGCTGCTACTGTTACAATCACTACAAAACCCCAAAATATTACTTTTGCTACCATTACCTTTTGCCACCGTTACCACTACTATCATATTACTTTGCTACTAAACACTTTGCTGCAGATATTAAGTTTCCAGGTGTGGTTGAATTGACAACTAAGCTGCTAATACTTGAGAATATTCTTTGGCTCCCCTTGTGTCGAATCAATAAATTTGGGTTGAATACTCTACCCTCGAAAAATGTTGCGATCCCCTATACTTGTGGGTTATCAAGAACATTTTCTGGCGCCGTTGCCGAGGAGCATAGCTCTATTCTTTGAGTCACTTGGGATTTATATCTGCTTATCACTATGAAGAACTTGAAATATCAAAGAACCAAAATCTATCCCTCAACTATGAGGGGAGGTAAGGAACTTCCATCTAGCTCTGCACTTGATTCATCTTCTGTTATGAGTAAACTTATGACACCTACACATGCTATTGATTCTGATAGGTCGCATGTTATTGATGATGCCACTTCTGCTTTGCATGATACTTATGACGATACTAATTCTATGCTTGATACTACTATGCCACTAGGTGAATTTCTTGATGAACTTGCTAGGGCTAGAGAGAATGAAATTATTGAAAATGATAATATTGATGAAAGTGATGATGAAGATTCTCCCCCTAGATATGAATTGCCTGTTGTTCCTGAGTGTTATGTTATGGATGAAGAAACTACTAGAGACTTTCTTGCCTGCAATGATAGAAGTGATCTTAAGAAACTATTAGCTAAGCTGAAAGAAAAATCTCTAAATGATAGAATGAAATATGATCCTGCTTATGCTACTTCACCTACCTTTATTACTGATAAGGATTATAATTTCTCTGTTGATCATGAGTTAATTACTTTGGTTGAATCTGATCCTTTCTATGGCTATGAATCTGAAACTGTTGTGGCACATCTTACTAAATTAAATGATATAGCTACCCTGTTCACTAATGATGAGAAAACTCGCTACTATTATATCCTTAAATTATTTTCGTTCTCATTAAAGGGTGATGCTAAGATATGGTTTAATTCTCTTGATCCTGGTTGTGGGCGTAGTCCCCAGGATATGATTTATTACTTCTCTGCTAAATATTTTCCCACTCATAAGAAACAAGCTACTTTAAGGGAAATATATAATTTTGTGCAAATTGAAGAAGAGAGTCTCCCACAAGCTTGGGGAGGCTTCTCCAATTACTTAATTCTTTTATAATGGACTAACCGATGCTTCCAGAGATTACCTGGATAGTTGTGCTGGTTGTGTTTTCAGGGAAAGAACTATTGATCAAGTTGAAATTCTATTGAATAATATGTTGACTAATGAAAATAATTGGACACTTCCTGAACCAACTCCTAAGCCAACTCCGAAGAAAAGGGGTATTCTATTTCTCAGTCCTGAAGATATGCAAGAGGCAAAGAAATCGATGAAAGAAAAAGGTATAAAAGCTGAAGATGTTACGAATTTACCGCCTGTTGAAGAAATACATGGTCTTAATTCATCACCTATTGAAGAAACACACGGTCTCGATAACCCGACACAAGGGCTGTTATTGATTGCACCAAAGGAAATGTCACTTTTCATGTTAATGGTAATGAGCATACGGTACACTTTCCGAGGAAACAACCTCAAGTCCACAGTATCAATTCTATTGGAAAAATTTCAACAATTAGTATTGGAGGTTTTGAATTTCCTCTTCCTATTGTCAAGAAGAAATATGATATTCTTATTGTTGGGGACATGCATATCCCCGTTGAGGTAATCTAGTGTTATTCGAAAATTCTCCGGCTTCATGTTATTCGAAATGAGTTTGTTAACAAGACCCGATCAACCTTGTTAGTGGATTCCTTTTGATGAGCATGAGATGGATGAATTTAGAAAACACAACTCTCTGTACCCTCTTTTTACTTTCTGTTATTTATATTAAATAAAGCAAAAATAGTGTTTTTTCTGTCTGTTTTCTGAATTATCCATGCAATAAAAAATACCCCGAAAATAAAAGTTCTCCAAATGCCCTGAAAATTAAATATGATTTTTTCTAGAATATTTGAGAATATTTGGCACTGAAAACACAGCAGGGGGAGCAGCCACGTGCCCACGGGGGTGGAGGGTGCGCCCCCCTGCCTCATGGACCCCACATGGGTCCCCTCCACTTATTCCAGCTACCACACACTCCTTCCTCCCCAAAAAATCATCAACCAACTCAAACACGAGTTCAAGCTCATCTTGCTGCCATTTTCGATCTCCTAGCTCAAAGCTCCATTCACAAAACTGCTTTGGGGGATTGTTCCTTGGTATGTGACTCCTCCAATGGTCCAATTAGTTTTTGTTCTAGTGCTTTATTCATTGCAAATTTTTGCTGCTTAGATGACCCTGTTCTTGAGCTTGCATGTCAAATTTATATGGTCAAAAGTAGTTTTAATGCATGATATTGCCTCTAGGTACTTGTAGGAGTAGTTGCTATCAATTTTGTTGAGTTTGGTTCACTTTTATTTTGAAGTTACTAAAAATTTCAGAAATTTTCAGAAAAAGATGAAGAGATTTTTGAGGGGCTCATCGAGCCGAAGCTCGAAGGATAAACAAAGTGAAGAGAACAAGAAGCCCAAGTATAATCTCCCTCGCACCACGGAGGTTCGGCCATGTGAATGGCCTTGTGATGATTTCTTGAGAGCAGCCGGGATTTATGATGATTTCTATGAATTGGCTGAGAATGCAGGCCTCACCGCCTTCCTCCACGACCAACGTGAACAGTATCTCTTACTCACCAATATCTTTGTGCAAAACTTTCATTTCCATGCTAGGAGCTCACCACCTATGGTGAAATTTTATTTATGTGATGAGCATAAGGAGATGTCACTTCGTGATTTTTGTCGGGTTTGTTTGATACCTTTTGAGGGCAGCATAGAGGAATCACATCATGATGATGTGGAAGGGTTTATTGATACAATTTCTGTAGGGGAAACGAGGAAGGTTTCCGATGCAAGAATTACTAGCATATATTTTCCTGTTTTACGTTACTTTGCAATATTTGCTAGTAGATGCTTAATTGGTCGCGGAAACTGTGGCAACCTTAGTGCCCCTAATATTGTTATTTTGTGCCATGCCTTGTTCCGTGATGACACATTTAGTATGGGCGCTATTGTTGCAAAGCGGTTAAATCTTAACCGTACTAAGGTCCCCATCTTGGGGGGTATCTTTGCCTCGCGCCTCGCTGCACATTTTAACATACCTATTAGGCATTATGAGAAGGAAGAGAAGTTGTTGCCTCCTGCTTTTCTAGACTATAAGAGTATGGTCGCACATGATTTTATCATTAAGAATAAGGAAAAGATGCTTAAGTACAAGCTGATATTTGATAAAAATCACCCTGAGACTATTACCTTGCCTACTCCTTCTTTGTTTGACTTATCTGCCGGAAAGTACCTTGTTCCGCCGGAGGCCATTCGCGCCTACCAAAACCCCACACCAGCTACAGAGCCAGAGCCGGAACCACAATTTGATCCTCATCGGCAGTCTGTTTATCAGTGGAATCTGGAAGAGATCGCCAACCAGTGGCACCAGGGGGATTCTTCTCAGTACGACCCCAACTATTACTTTGGATATCCGCCAGGCCAACCGTGGCCATAGACCAACTTAGGCCAAAAGCCTAAGCTTGGGGGAGTACGTATCTCTCACCGACATTACATTCATGCTAGTTGTCGGTGCTCATACTTTTTCATTGTATCATCCATGCTAGTTTACTTCCCTTTTTATGCTTTCTTCTTGTGTGTTTGATAAACCTTAAGAAAAACAAAAAAAATCAGTTGTAGCTTTTAGTTAGTTTACTTTCCATGCTTGTAGTAGTAGTAATTAAAAACAAAACCCAAAAGGATTTCTCATTCTTCTTTTGCATGTTGGGGGCTTTCCCGTGTAAATAGTTTTGTTTATTTTCTTTGGGGGTCGAGAGGACAAGACCATAATGAAAATGTTGAGTGGCGCTTATATGCATTATTGTTGATCTAACAAAGAGCCCATATTACCTTGTCTTCTCTCTTGAATTGAATGCTTGCAGATTCTAGCTTAGTCCAATGCACGTGCACTATTATTATTATCCACACTATTCGGTCGTGCAAGTGAAAGGCAATAATGATGATTATATGATGAACTTATTGAGATGAGAAAAGCTGGTATGAACTCGACCTCTCTTGTTTTTGTAAATATGATTAGTTCATCGTTCCTGATTCAGCCTATTATGAAAGAAACATATTTGCAATGACAATTAGAGATTGTAGTTGCTTATGCCATGCTTAATTAGTAGGAGCTTATAATGGTTTACCTTGTGTGCCAACATGCTATTTAAATGGTTGTGATGTGGTATGATAGGGTGGTATCCTCTTTTGAATGATTCGAGTGGCTTGACTTGGCACATGTTCACACATGTAGTTGAAACAAAATCAACATAGCCTCTACGATATTTATGTTCATGGTGAATTATATCCTACTCATGCTTGCATTTAGTGTTGATTAATTTTAACGCATGTTCATGACTGTTGTCGCTCTCTAGCTGGTCGCTTCCCAGTCTTTTTCTAACCTTCACTTGTACTAAGCGGGAATACTGCTTGTGCATCCAATTCCCTAAACCCCAAAGTTGTTCCACATGAGTCCACCATATCTACCAATATACGGTATCTACCTATCGTTCCAAGTAAATTTGTATGTGCCAAACTCTAAACCTTCAAATAAACATTCTGTTTTGTATGCTCGAATAGCTCATGTATTAACTAGGGCTGTTTGTATCTTCCATGCTAGGCGGGTTATTCTCAAGAGGAGTGGACTCCACTCCTCACTCACGAGAAAATGGCTGGTCAACGGGATGCCCAGTCTCATGCTTTATGCAAATCAAATCAAAATAACTGCAAACAAAACTCCCCCGGGACTCTTGTTAGTTGGAGGCACTCGTTGTTTCGAGCAAGCCATGGATTGATGCTTGTTGGTGGAGGGGGAGTATAAACTTTACCATTCTGTTTGGGAACCGCCTATAATATGTGTAGCATGGAAATATATCGAGATCTCTCGGTTGTTATGTTGACAATGAAAGTATACCGCTGTAACATCCCAATTTTTCAATTTGGAATGTTATACACTAGATCATCATTGCATAATCATATTTTTATTGCATTTAGGTTGATCCTAGAAATTGTACGCAACTCAAGGACCCTTGGAGAGAGTTGGGGATTTCGTTATTTACATATTTGAGTTTACTCAAATTTTGAAAATAGGATCATTTGATTTTATTTATTTTATCTTCAATTATTTCTATTACAAAAAATATGAGAGAGGGAATAAAATGACTTTCCCAAAATATAGAAATATTGAGGATTTAATGAAAAAATCAAATAAGATTTCATTTGGTTTTATTTGCTATTTTATTTGAATTTAGGAAAAATGCGCGTTTTCAAAATTGCATTTAGGCCCCAAATAAATGTTCATCCTGTGCGGCTTGATTTTTAGAAGCCGGGGAAATTTTATTTCGGGATTTTTGGAGTCCGTTTAGTATTTCTTTTTTTTCCGAGCGTAATTATTTAAAAAAAAGGTCCAAACCGACTTTGGGCCGTAACCGGCCAGGACTCCGCCTGGCCGGGGCTTTAAATAGCTGCGCCCCGGGCCACCCAGCCCCAGCCCAGCCCAGCCGCGCCCCGCCCCAAACCCTAGCCGCCGCGTCCTGTAGCCGCCGCCACCGCCTGCTGCCGCCGCCGCCGCCCCGCCGTCGCCGGAGTTCACCGCCGACGAGGTCAAGCCACCGGTTTTTTTAGAGAACCGTTAGGTTTTCACCGTTTTTCTTTCGGTTTTTTTAGATTCGGTTTTTTAGATAGATTGGTTTTTTTCTCGGTTTAGTTATTTAGCGAGCGTTCGCTCGTTCGTTCGTTTTAATGAATGCGTTCATCGTTTAGATCCAGATAACAAACGTTCGTTCGTTAATCTGTTCATCGTTTTTCTTTTTCTCGGATTAAATCCATGATTTTTTTGATCGCGATTCCTGATCCGATTTTCGTTCTAGTATAACTTTTCGCTCGTTTATCGGAATCAGGCGATTCAAGCGCTTGGTGTTTCGTCTCGAAACCCTCTTTCCGTTTAATCAACTCAAACAAGTTTTTTCCACCGTAAAAAATTGCCCTAGATCCAGATTAGTAAACGAAGCTTATTTCTTTTGCCGTTTGTCTTTCATTGCTTCGTTCGATTTGATTGTCTTTGCCAACTGGAGTTCTTAAGTTGAACTTTCTGGTTAGATCTCTTATTCGAGTTTTACCCGTGCATTAGTTGAGTACTTATTGTATGCTTGTTTGTTTGCGATAGAGTACCCGGAGTGTGCCGCTTGCTACTTCGAATCGCTAGGTTTTGCAGATCATCAGCAAGGCAAGTAACACTTTGATCATACCTCCTACTATCCAGTTTTTTATTGCATTAGAGCAATCCTCACACATTGCATGATTAGGATCTAATGAAATTGTGGGTTCTGGGAACTAGTTGAGGTAGTACCTATTACCTGTTTATTATCAAACCTTTGGGAGTTACTTCTACGTTTGCTTATTATGCCATGCCATGCTAGTAGACATGGATTGGGTGAGTGTATCCATGACAGATGTGAGATTGTTAAATTAATGGTTTAACTAAGGTGGCAACTTAAATACACATCTGGGTGGATTGAGGCACCTGGGTATTCCAGCGATTGCCTGTTTTTCTTTTGGACCGCCACCCAGGCTCAAAGGGATCATGAGATTATTCATGCTAGAAACTTCCGTGTGCAGCCACAAGCTACTATGGGCTCTAGCATAGTTGATTAAGTCGTGCGAACTCTTACAGTGGTAGACTAGCAGATGTAGGGGAAAGTAGGTCTAACGGTTTACCCGATCGTAAGGTGCTAGCGCTTCTGAAAGACTATGTCTCGGTCATCCGTTTCTCAAACACCATGTAGTGTAAGAATCCCAACGGAGGAGATCGAGTCTTGTGGGGAAAAGTGGGCAAACCTCTGCGGAGTGTATAAACTAATCATGGTTAGCCATGTTCCCGGTTATGGACATCTTGAGTATCTAGTACTTGGATTATCATGTGAATCTCATCATGTTACTCTAAATTAATTTTGTTGGGTTTTTAATGTTGATGCTTAATTGGGATTGAGAATGGTGTCAACCATTCTCAATGTTTAACAACTACCATGATAGTTAAATAAAATTTATTCCTTTGCAGTAGGGAAAAATTGGCTTTTCGCAAAACTGTAACCATAGAGCTTTCCACCAGCCAAATATGCATATAATATAGCCTATTACTTTCATTACATCTCTATGTGTTACATTGCCAGCATATTCCATGTGCTGACCCGTTTCGGGCTGCAACATTCATGTTGCAGACTTTTCAGATGATGATTAAGATGCTTTTAGGTCATGGTTCTATACTCAGTGATGCCGTTGGAGTTGATGGACTCACTTATCTTCCAAGCCTTTCACTGTTATCGTTATTAGATGGCCTTAAGCCATATTTATTGTAATAAGTTCTCTTTTGAGACACTCGATGTAATAAGTGTGTGATTGCTACTCTGTTATAAATCCTTCAAATACTGTGTGGTGTCAGCATTACTGATCCAGGGATGACACCTGAGCACAGAGGTTGGACCGTTTGAGGTCTGGTCTCTACAAGATAGTATCAGAGCACACACTGACTGTAGGGCACGACCACGAAGCTAAACCCCTAGATCACTACTCACTCTCTTCTCATTCTGACTTCTCATCTTTTCTACTCTTTTAGGATGGCGGACGCAATGAACAAGTTCACGCAACCGGATGAAGATACACCCTTTGGACGTCACTTGAAGGAAGTCACTAGATACCTAAACATAGGAGTACCAAGCTTCACCGAAACCTACAACGCCACTTTATCGGAAGAAGAGCGATGGATGATACAAGTTCAAGTTCCAAGAAGGACGTTCATGCCAGTCACTGAGCCCATAGAGTTTTCTTTTGATGCGCCAACCTGGAGTCTAGGAAAGAGCATGGCAGCTCGCATCGCCATGGGACGCATTGGAGAAGTTTACCGCAATGATCTCAAGGATACTATCTACCAGATTTGTGGGCGCCGAGATGAGCACTGGGAGATGATCAGCACCAGGAAGGATAGATCAGTTGCAGCTTTTATCCAGGAGTTAAACCAGCACATTCGACGTCAGGAGAACCAGATGTGCGCCGACATGATAGATCTGAAGAAGGCGAGGACAAGAATCAAGGAACTAGAGGAAGAACTCAAGGCCACACGTGAAGATTATGAAGAGGAAATCGAAGTATTAGTGGAGAAGAATGATGATCTGATCAAGAAGATCGGAATATTTATGGGAGGCCCTACACTAGTAGAAGAAGACGAAGAACCCAAGGAGATTCGCCCGGAAGACTACATCATCATCGACGACACCGACTCGGATCCAGATGATAGCGATGATGACTATGTTGATGAAGCTGGAGCAGATATCATGGAGTCTGCAACCGAAGAATATTTCTAGTAGACCACCCCATCAGTAGTAGTAGTCCACCATGTAAATATAGTAGTCCGAGCACTTTTGCGATAGTTAGATCGATTGTATGCCCTTGTTTGATTGAATGAAGTGAATTGTTTGCTTTTGCCTCATGTGCATATGGGTAGTGTTTTCTCTCTAGACCCCTCTCTATTCTTAAACCTCATCTTTTCTAAACCCTCAGATGCCTCCGAGACGTGACCCCAGATTTACCTTCCCACCGGAGCTCACTCAGTTGATCTAGCAGCAGAACACATTGATGCAGATACTAGTCCAGAATCAGAATCAAGGTGGCAACAACAACCCACCACCACCACCACCACATGTTGATCACTTAGCCCATTTTCTTAGGCTGAATCCGTCGGTGTTTTCCAGTAGCACCGAGCCGATAGTAGCAGATGATTGGCTCCGCAAGACAGCAAGGGAGTTGACCACGGCAGGATGCACAGATGCGGAAAAGGTGAAGTTTGCCGCACATCAGCTTGAAGGACCCGCAACATCATGGTGGGAGAATTTCACAGCCACTTTCCCTGTCGACACTGTCACATGGGACCAGTTTCAGCAGGCTTTCCATACTGCCCATGTTTCAGCAGGAGCTATGGCCATGAAGAAGCAAGAGTTTCACAACTTGCGCCAAGGAGGACGGATAGTTGGCCAGTATGTGGAGGACTTTAGTAAGTTAGCACGTTATGCTCCAGATGACGTTGCTATGGATGCAGCTAAGCAGGAGAAGTTTTTGGAAGGACTGAATGATGAGTTGAGCATGCAGTTGATGGTAGCAACCTTCAACAACTACCAGGAGTTCGTAGATCGTGCTCTTATGATTGAAGGGAAGCAACAGCAGATTGAGAACCGCAAGAGAAAGTATGGACAAGGGAAGTACAATTCAGGAGCTCAGCAGAAGCCACGTTTTACCCGTAGACCGGGAGGACATTTTCAGCATACCCATGGAGGAGGTAGCTCGCACAATCACAATGGCCCCAAGGATGGTAATGGGAATGGAGGAAGCAACGGCCAGAACCGCACCAACCCATCAACCCCAGCCAAGAGAGACCTGAGCCAAGTCACTTGCTTTAAGTGCCAGAAGACCGGACATTATGCAAATGAATGTCCTGAATCATAGAATGGAAATGGCAATGGAAGCTCTGGGAAGAAGCCGAACCCTTTCAACAGGGGACAGGTGAACCACGTTAACGTGGAGGAGGTTGAAGAGCAACAGGATGCAGTAATCAGTAAGTTTTTGGTTAAGTCATTTACTGCACTCGTTCTTTTTGATACTGGTGCATCGCATTCATACATATCAAGGAGATTTGTGGATAAGTATAATCTGCCCACCAAAGTTCTTAGAACACCTATGTTAGTAAGCTCACCAGGAGCGGAGTATATGGCTAGCCAAGGATGTTTTCAAGTGCCATTGAGTATAGGTAGGCATGTGTTTCCCTCGGATTTGATCATTTTGGAATCACAAGGTTTGGATGTAATTCTGGGTATGGATTGGTTGTCGATGTATGGAGGAAACGATTGCGCCAATAAGTCAATTTTGCTTACCACCCCAGAAGGGAGAAGGAACAAGTATGTATCCCGGCATGTGCCGAAGAGGACTCAAGTAAATTGTTTAACAGGAGTTGTGCAGGAGGAGGTACCAGTAGTGAAGGATTTCCCTGATGTATTTCCAGAGGAGTTGCCGGGCATGCCACCGGATAGAGATATTGAATTTTTGATTGGGGTTTTGCCAGGCACAGGGCCAATATCTAAGAGACCATATAGGATGCCTGCAAAGGATTTGGTGGAGATTAAGAAGCAGATTATGGAGTTACTAGATAAAGGTTATATTCGCCCAAGTTCTTCACCTTGGGGATCGCCAGTACTTCTAGTGGAGAAGAAGGATGGATTGTTAAGGATGGTTGTTGATTATCGAGGATTGAATGAAGTAACTATCAAGAACAAGTACCCACTACCGATGATCAATGATCTGTTTGATCGATTGCAAGGAGCTAAGGTATTTTCCAAGATCGACCTGTGATCAGGATACCATCAGTTGAAGATTCAAGAACAGGATATACCTAAGACGGCTTTTACCACCAGGTATGGGCTGTACGAGTATACCGTTATGTCATTTGGTCTGACTAACGCACCTGCATATTTTATGAACATGATGAAGAAGGTGTTTATGGAGTTTCTGGATAAATTTGTCGTAGTGTTCATCGATGATATCCTGGTATACTCGAAGAACGAAGAGGAGCATAAGGAGCATTTGCGTTTGGTACTTGGTAAGCTCAGAGAACATCAATTATATGCCAAGTTTAGCAAATGCGAGTTTTGGTTGAAGGAAGTTGGATTTCTCGGACATGTTATATCCGGAGAAGGTATAGCAGTAGATCCTACTAAAGTTGACACTATGACAAATTGGGAAGCCCCAACAATAGTTGGAGAAATCCGGAGTTTTCTTGGACTCGCAGGATACTACCGGAGATTTATTGAAAATTTCTCGAAGATTGCAAAGCCTATGATAGAGTTGTTGAAGAAGGATACCAAGTTCATATGGACTAAGGAATGTGAAGCCAATTTCCAGGAGTTGAAGAAACGTTTGGTTACATCACCCGTGTTGATTTTGCCAGATCAGACCAAGGATTATGAGGTGTATTGCGACGCTTCACGTCGCGGACTTGGAGCAGTGCTTATGCAGGAAGGAAGAGTTGTTTCATATGCCTCACGACAGCTTAAGCCTCATGAGTTGAATTATGGTACGCATGATTTGGAGTTAGCAGCCGTAGTGCATGCATTGAAGACCTGGAGACACTTTCTCATTGGAAATCATTGTGAGGTATACACGGATCACAAGAGTTTGAAGTATATTTTCACGCAGAAGGAGTTGAATCTCAGGCAAAGGAGATGGTTGGAGCTCATCAAGGATTATGATATGAGATTGCATTATCACCCCGGAAAGGCTAACGTAGTAGCCGATGCGCTGAGTCGTAAAAGTCATGTCAACACCCTAATGACAAGAGATTTACTAAGGGAGTTAGCCGAAAATCTTCGTGAGCTAAGTTTAGAGATAGTCCCGAGAGGCTATGTAGCAGCATTGGAGATTCAGTCTACTTTGATGGATAAGATCAGAGAAGCTCAAAGGACTGATAAGGAGATCGCTTCTATTAAGGAGAAAATGAGCAAGGGAAAAGCTAAAGGATTTCGTGAGGATGAGCACGATACCTTATGGTTTGAAGACCGTGTTTATGTGCCTAATGATCCGGAGATCAGGAAATTGATTCTACAAGAGGCCCATGACTCACCATATTCGATTCACCCAGGAAATACCAAGATGTATTTGGATTTGAAGGATATTTTCTGGTGGAGCGGAATGAAGAAGGATATTGCGGAGTATGTAGAAGTTTGTGATGTATGTCAGAGAGTAAAGGTAGAGCATCAAAAGCCAGCAGGATTGCTACAGCCATTGCTGATACCCGAATGGAAGTGGGATAAGTTAGGCATGGATTTTATTACGTGTTTACCCAGAACTCATTCAGGCTATGACTCGATTTGGGTTGTAGTCGATCGTTTGACAAAGGTAGCTCATTTCATCCCAGTGAAGACTATCTATACCAGTGCAAAGTTGGCCAACATATACATGACCAGGATCGTATGTCTGCATGGAGTTCCCAGGAGCATGGTATTAGATAGAGGAACCCAATTTACCTCAAAGTTCTGGAATCAGTTGCATGAAACTTTGGGTACCAGGCTGGAGTTTAGTATAGCTTTCCATCCGTAGACAGATGGACAGACCGAGAGAGTAAATCAGATTTTGGAGGATATGCTGAGAGCTTGTGCGCTAGATTACGGATCTAGTTGGGACGAGAATTTGCCATATGCGGAGTTCTCTTACAACAAGAGTTATCAATCCAGTTTGAAGATGGCCCCTTTCGAAGCCTTGTACAAAAGGAGGTGCAGGACCCCATTGTCGTGGGATGAAGTTGGAGACCGCCAGTTATTCGGACTGGATCTGATTAAAGAGTCTGAACAGAAAGTGAAATTGATTCGCGATAGGCTCAAGGTAGCCCAGTCCAAGCAGAAGAGCTATGCAGATTCTAAACGCAAGGAGACAGTTTACGAAGTCGGAGACCGAGTTTATCTTTGAGTATCTCCACTTCGAGGAGTTAAGCGCTTTGGAGTTAAGGGAAAGTTAGCGCCACGTTTTGTAGGACCATACAAAGTTTTGAAGCGTATGGGAGAAGTAGCCTACAAGTTGGAATTACCCGAAGGATTGTTAGGAGTTCACGATGTGTTCCACGTTTCCCAGTTGAAGAAGTGCCACACAGAGATGGCTGATATACCGCTGAGAGACACAGTGCCGCTGGAAGCGATTCAGTTGGACAGTGATTTGACCTATGAGGAGAAACCAGTCAAGATTTTAGAATATGCCAGTCGAGTCACCCGCAGCATGGTTATAAAGTTTTGCAAAGTTCAGTGGAGCCACCACACGGAGGATGAAGCCACCTGGGAGCGAGAGGAAGATTTACTGAAGGACCACCCTCACCTATTTTCTAGCCAACCCGAATCTCGAGGGCGAGATTCATCTTAAGGGGGGGTAGGTTCGTAACATCCCAAATTTTCAATTTGGAATGTTATACACTAGATCATCATTGCATAATCATATTTTTATTGCATTTCGATTGATCCTAGAAATTCTACGCAACTCAAGGACCCTCGGAGAGAGTTGGGGATTTCGTTATTTTCATATTTGAGTTTACTCAAATTTTGAAAATAGGATCATCTGATTTTATTTAATTTATCTTCAGTTATTTCTATTACAAAAAATATGAGAGAGGGAATAAAATGACTTTCCCAAAATATAGAAATATTGAGGATTTAATAAAAAATCAAATAAGATTTTATTTGGTTTTATTTTCTATTTTATTTGAATTTAGGAAAAATGCATGTTTTTCAAAATTGCATTTAGGCCCCAAATAAATGTTCATCCTGTGAGGCTTGATTTTAGAAGCCGGGGAAAATTTATTTCGGGATTTTTGGTGTCCGTTTAGTCTTTCTTTCGTATTTTTCGAGCGTAATTATTTTTTTAAAAAGGGTCTGAACCGACTTTGGGGATTTAAATAGCCGCGCCCCGGGCCGCCCCAGCCCCAGCCCAGCCACGCAGTGCCCCGCCCCAAACCCTAGCTGCCGCCGCCTCGCCACCGCCGCCGCCTCGCCGCCGCCGCCGCTAGATTTCACCGCCGACAAGGTCGAGCCACCGGTTTTTTAGAGAACCGTTAGGTTTTCACCGGTTTTTTCCGTTTTTTTAGATTCGATTTTTTAGATAGATCAGTTTTTTCTCGGTTTAGTTATTTAGCGAGCGTTCGCTCGTTCGTTCGTTTTAACGAACGCGTTCATCGTTTAGATCCAGATAATGAACGTTCGTTCGTCAATCTGTTTGTTGTTTTTTTTCTTGGATTAAATCCGCGATTTTTCTGATCGCGATTCCTGATCCGATTTTCGTTCTAGTATAACTTTTCACTCGTTTATCGAAATCAGGCGATTCAAGAGCCTGGAGTTTCGTCTCGAAACCCAATTTCTGTTTAATCAACTCAAACAAGTGTTTGCCACTGTAAAAAAAATGCCCTAGATCCAGATTAGTAAACGAAGCTTGTTTCTTTTGCCGTTTGTCTTTCGTTGCTTTGTTCGATTTGATTCTCTTTGCCAACCAGAGTTCTTAAGTTGAACTTTCTGGTTAGATCTCTTATTCGAGTTTTACCCATGCATTACTTGAGTACTTATTGTATGCTTGTTTGTTTGCAATAGAATACCCGGAGTGTGCCGCTTGCTACTTCAAATCGCTAGGTTTTGCGGATCATCAGCAAGGCAAGTAACACTTTGACCATACCTCCTACTACCCAGTTTTTTATTGCATTAGATCAATCCTCACACATTGCATGATTAGGATCTAATTAAATTGTGGGTTCTGGGAACTAGTTGAGGTAGTACCTATTACCTGTTTATTATCAAACCTTTGGGAGTTACTTCTACGTTTGCTTATTATGCCATGCTATCGTAGTAGACGTGGATTGGGTGAGTGTATCCATGACAGATGTGAGATTGTTAAATTAGTGGTTTAACTAAGGTGGGAACTTAAATACACATCTGGGTGGATTGAGGCACCTGGGTATTCCAGCGATTGCCTGTTTTCTTTTGGACCGCCACCCAAGCTCAAAGGGATCATTAGATTATTCTTGCTAGAAAGTTTCGTGTGCAGCCACAAGCTACTATGGGCTCTAGCATAGTTGATTAAGTCGTGCAAACTCTTAAAGTGGTAGACTAGCAGATGTAGGGGAAAGTAGGTGTAACGGTCTACCCGGTCGTAAGGTGCTAGCGCTTCTGAAAGACTATGTCTCGGTCATCCGTTTCTCAAACACCATGTAGTGCGAGAATCCCAACGGAGGAGATCGAGTCTTGTGGGGAAAAGTGCGCAAACCTCTGCAGAGTGTATAACCTAATCATGGTTAGTCGTGTCCCCGGTTATGGACATCTTGAGTATCTAGTACTTGGATTATCATGTGAATCTCATCATGTTACTCTAAATTAATTTTGTTGGGTTTTTAATGTTGATGCTTAATTGGGATTGAGAATGGTGTCAACCATTCTCAATGTTTAACAACTACCATGATAGTTAAATAAAATTTATTCCTTTGCAGTAGGGAAAATTGGCTTTTCGCAAAACTGTAACCATAGAGCTTTCCACCAGCCAAATATGCATATAGTATAGCCTATTACTTTCATTGCATCTCTATGTGTTACATTGCCAGCATATTCCATGTGCTGACCCGTTTCGGGCTGCAACGTTCATGTTGCAGACTTTTCAGACGACAATTAAGATACTTTTAGGTCGTGGTTATATACTCAGTGATGCCGTTGGAGTTGATGGACTCACTTATCTTCCAAGCCTTCCGCTATTATCGTTATTAGATGGCCTTAAGCCATATTTATTGTAATAAGTTCTCTTTTGAGGCACTCGATGTAATAAGTGTGTGATTGCTACTCTGTTATAAATCCTTCAAGTACTATATGGTGTTAGCATTACTGATGCAGTGATGACACCTGAGCACAGAGGTTGGACCGTTTGAGGTCTGGTCGCTACAACCGCTCAAAATATTATTCATATCTATTTCAAAACCGAGCTCTAGCACCTCTACAAATCCCTGCTTCCCTCTGCGAAGGGCCTATCCATTTACTTTTATGTTGAGTCAACATCCTATTATTAAAAAGCACTAGTTGGAGAGCACCGCTGTCATTTGCATCCATCACTGTTAGTTTACATTGAGTATGACTTGACTGGATCTCTTTTACCATGAATTACAATGTCTAGTTAGCCCTTGATATTTAAAGGTGCTCTGCATTTATGTTTTGCAATCTCAGAAAGGGCTAGCGAGATACCATCTTGTTATATCATATAATGATTGTTTTGAGAAAGTGTTGTCATCCGAGATTTATTATTATTGCTCGCTAGTTGATTATGCCATTGATATGAGTAAACATGAGACCTAAATGTTATTGCGAATGTGGTTAGTTCATAATCTTTGCTGAAAACCTGAATACTGGCTTTACATATTTACAACAACAAGAGAAAATAGAGTTTGTAAAAGTTTTTCTTTATCACTTTCAGTTTATCAACTAAATTGGTTGAGGACAAGCAAAGGTTTAAGCTTGGGGGAGTTGATACATTTCCGTCGTATCTACTTTTCCAAACACTTTTGCCCTTGTTTTGGACTCTAACTTGCAAGATTTGAATGGAACTATCCCGGACTGACGCTGTTTTCAGCAGAATTGCCATGGTGTTATTTTTGTGCAGAAATAAAAGTACTCGGAATGACTTGAAAATCAATGGAGAATTATTTTGGAATATATAAAAAATACTATAAGAAAGATCCACGTCAGGGGGCCACACCCTGTCCACGAGGGTGAGGGTGCGCCCTACCCCCTGGGCGCGCCCCCTACCTCGTGGCCCCCCTGATGCTCCACCGACCTCAACCTTGACTCCATATATTCACTTTCGGGGAGAAAAAAATCAGGGAGAAGTATTCATCATGTTTTACAATACGGAGCCACCGCCAAGCCCTAAACTCTCTCGGGAGGGCTGATCTGGAGTCTGTTCGGGGCTCTGGAGAGGGGAATCCGTCGCCATCGTCATCATCAACCTTCCTCCATCACAAATTTCATGATGCTCACCGTCGTGCGTGAGTAATTCCATCGTAGGCTTGCTGAACGGTGATGGGTTAGATGAGATTTATCATGTAATCGAGTTAGTTTTGTTAGGGTTTGATCCCTAGTATCCACTATGTTCTGAGATTGATGTTGCTATGACTTTGCTATGCTTAATGCTTGTCACTAGGGCCCGAGTGCCATGATTTCAGATCTGGACCTATTATGTTTTCATCAATATATGAGATTTCTTGATCCTATCTTGCAAGTCTATAGTCACCTATTATGTGTTATGATCCGTTAACCCCGAAGTGACAATAATCGGGATACTTACCGGTGATGACCATACTTTGAGGAGTTCATGTATTCACTATGTGTTAATGCTTTGGTCCGGTACTCTATTAAAAGGAGGCCTTAATATCCCTTAGTTTCCAATTGGACCCCGCTGCCACGGGAGGGTAGGACAAAAGATGTCATGCAAGTTCTTTTCCATAAGCACGTATGACTATATTCGGAATACATGCCTATATTACATTGATGAACTGGAGCTAGTTCTGTGTCACCCTACGTTATGACTGTTACATGATCAATCGCATCCGGCATAATTCTCCATCACCGATCCAATGCCTACGAGCTTTTCCATATATTTTTCTTCGCTTATTTACTTTTCCGTTGCTACTATTACAATCACTACAAAACCCAAAAATATTACTTTTTCTACCGTTACCTTTTGCCACCGTTACCACTACTATCATATTACTTTGCTACTAAACACTTTGCTGCAGATATTAAGTTTCCAGGTGTGGTTTAATTGAAAACTCAGCTGCTAATACTTGATAATATTCTTTGGCTCCCCTTGTGTCAAATCAATAAATTTGGGTTGAATACTCTACCCTCGAAAACGGTTGCTATCCCCTATACTTGTGGGTTATCAGCGTGCCGTGGAGCAAGCTAGGAGCGTCCGCGCTGATAGGCTGCGGCTCATGATACGGCTCCGACGTATCTATAATTTTTGATTGCTCCATGCTATTATATTATCTATTTTGGATGTCAATGGGCTTTATTTTACACTTTTATATCATTTCTGGGACTAACCTACTAACCGGAGGCCCAGCCCAAATTGCTGTTTTTTGCCTATTTTAGGGATTTGAAGAAAAGAAATATCAAACGGAGTCCAAAGGGAATGAAACCTTCGGGATCGTGATTTTCTCAACAAACGTGATCCCGTAGACTTGGAGTGGGCGTTAAGAAACAACGGAGGAAGCCACGAGGCAGGGGGCGCGCCCTCCACCCTCGTGGGCCCTCCGTTGCTCCACCGACGTACTTCTTCTCCTATATATATCTACATACCCCCCAAACATCCAGGAGCACCATGAAAACCTAATTGCACCACCGCAACCTTCTGTACCAGAGAGATCCCATCTCGGGGCCTTTTCCGGAGCTCCGCCGGAGGGGGCATTGATCACGGAGGGCCTCTACATCAACTCCATGGCCTCTCCGATGATGTGTGAGTAGTTTACTTCAAACCTACAGGTCCATATTTATTAGCTAGATGGCTTCTTCTCTCTCTTTGGATCTCAATACAAAGTTCTCCTCGATCTTCTTGGAGACCTATTCGATGTAATCTTGTTTTGTGGTGTGTTTGTCGAGATCCGATGAATTGTGGGTTCATGATCCAGATTATCTATGAACAATATTTGATTCTCCTCTGAATTCTTTTATGTATGATTGGTTTATATTTGCAAGTCTCTTCAAATTATCAGTTTGGTTTGGCCTACTAGATTGATCCTTCTTGCAATGGGAGAAGTGCTTAGCTTTGGGTTCAATCTTGCGGTGTCCTTTCCCAGTGACAGGAGGGGCAGCAAGGCACATACTGTATTGTTGCCATCGAGGATAAAAAGATGGGGTTTATATCATATTGCATGAGTTTATCCCTCTACATCATGTCATCTTCCTTAAAGCATTACTCTGTTCTTATGAACTTAATACTCTAGATGCATGCTGGATAGCGGTCGATGTGTGGAGTAATAGTAGTAAATGCAGAATCGTTTCGGTCTACTTGTCTCGGACGTGATGCCTATATACATGATCATACCTAGATATTCTCATAACTATGCTCAATTCTATCAATTGCTCGACAGTAATTCGTTTACCCACTGTAATACTTATGCTCTTAAGAGAAGCCACTAGTGAAACCTATGGCCCCCGGGTCTATCTTTCATCATATTAATCTTCCAACACTTAGTTATTTCCTTTGCCATTTATTTTACTTTGCATCTTTATTTCTCTTTAGCATAAAAATACCAAAAATATTATCTTATCATATCTATCAGATCTCACTCTCGTAAGTGACCGTGAAGGGCTTGACAACCCCTTTATCGCGTTGGTTGCGAGGTTCTTATTTGTTTGTGTAGGTGTGTGGGACTTGAGCGTGATCTCCTACTGGATTGATACCTTGGTTCTCAAAAACTGAGGGAAATACTTACGCTACTTTGCTGCATCACCCTTTCCTCTTCATGGGAAAACCAACGCAGTGCTCAAGAGGTAGCAAGAAGGATTTCTGGCGCCGTTGCCAGGGAGATTCGCGCCAAGTCAAGTCAAGATTTGACTCCCAACAATGAGTCATTTCTGGTGCCATTGCCAAGTCAAAACATACCAAGTACCCATCACAAACTCTTATCCCTCGCATTACATTATTTGCCATTTGCCTCTCGTTTTCCTCTCCCCCACTTCACCCTTGTTGTTTTTATTTGCCCTCTCTTTTCCGTTTGTCGCTTTCTTGCTTGGCTTGTCGTTTTGGCTAGTCCTCTATCTTCTCAGTTGTCTCGCGAGAATGAAGTTCTTAATTTTAAACAAAGGGAGGGAGAAAATCTAAAAGATGCTTGGTATAGAATTTGCAATGCTCAAAATAGATCTATCAGGAAGCAATCTACTTCCGTTCTTCTCCGCAATTTTTATGTATGCACTACTCCTTGGTACAGATATATTTTTGATACCATTACCGGAGGGAATTTCTTGGGTATCCATACTTTTTATTCTTATAACGCTATGATAGATTTGTTTGGCTCACCACCTCTTTTGGTTAATGGAACTATGTTAAGTTTGGAACATGTGATGCAAAGGCTTGAAATTATTGAGAATAAAGTTGCTACAGTAGAATTGATTGAGAATTTGGATAAAAAGATCCACAACCAAATTACCCAATATGGATCTAAGGTGGGAGTTACTCTAGAAAATTTTAAGGAAAAAGAACCCATAGTTAATGAAAGAATAGATCAAGATTCTACTAGAATCGATAAACTTGAGGGAATTATCATGAACTTGGGATCCGCCTTTTCTTCTGTTAAAAATACTCCAAATCCTCCTACTAAAATTGCCAAGCTTGTTTATGCTCCTAAAAATAAGGGTGAATCCTCTAGTAAGGAAACTACGGATTTAAAATCAATAAGTGTTCATCCCAATATTTTTGCTAACATTAAGGAACTGTTTGCTACAAATGATTTTCTTGATTTTGTGCCTAGGAGTTTGATAATTAATAAAAAGAAAGAAACTCCTAAGAGTTATAGGTGTCTCATTGAAGAATTGCCTACCAAAGATGGCAATACCTAAATCTATCTTCGCTTTTATGCCTAGCTAGGGGCGTTAAAAGATAGCGCTTGTTGGGAGGCAACCCAATTTTATTTTTATTCCTTGCTTTTTGATCATTTTTAGTAATAAATAATTTATCTGCCTCTGTTTTGTTTGTGTTTTTTGTGTTTAAGTGTTTGTGCCAAGTAGAACCGTTGGGAAGACTTGGGGAAACTCTTTTTGATCTTGCTATAAAAAACAGAAACTTTAGCGCTCACGAGAATCTCTGCCATTTTTATTTGGAAGGTGATATTTATTTAATTCTTTTTGAAGATGATTAATAGATAAATTCCTCACGTCCAGCAATTTATTTTAGAATTTTTGGGGTTCCATAAGTTGCGTTAGCTACAGATTACTACAGACTTTTCTGTTTTTGATAGTTTCTGCTTGTGTTGTTTGCTTATTTTGATGAATCTATGGCTAGTAAAAGAGTTTATAAACCATAGAGAAGCTGGAATGCAGTAGGTTTAACACTAATATAAATCAAGAATGAGTTCATTACAGTACCTTGAAGTGGTGTTTTGTTTTCTTTCGCTAACGGAGCTCACGAGATTTTCTATTTTAAGTTTTGTATTGTGAAGTTTTCATGTTTTGGGTAAAGATTTGATGGATTATGGAACAAAGAGTGGCAAGAGACTAAGCTTGGGGATGCCCATGGAACCCCAAGGTAAAATTCAAGGACACCAAAAAGCCTAATCTTGGGGATGCCCCGGAAGGCATCCCCTCTTTCGTCTTCATCTATCGATAACTTTACTTGGAGCTATATTTTTATTCACCACATGATATATGTTTTGCTTGGAGCGTCTTGTATGATTTGAGTCTTTGCTTTTTAGTTTACCACAGTCATCGTTGCTGTACACACCTTTTGAGAGAGACTCACATGATTTGAAATTTATTAGAATACTCTATGTTCTTCACTTATACCTTTTGAGCTATATAGTTTTTGCTCTAGTGCTTCACTTATATCTTTTAGAGCATGGTGGTGGATTTTTTTATAGAAACTAGTGTTCTCTCATGCTTCACTTATATTATTTTGAGAGTCCTTTAGAACAATATGGAAATTTGCTTTTAGGAATAATATAAAAACTTTCATAGAAGTGCATTGAATATTATGAGAAGTTTGATACTTGATAATTGTTTTGAGATATGGAGATGGTGATATTAGAGTCATGCTAGTTGAGTAGTTGTGAATTTGAGAAATACTTGTGTTGAAGTTTGTGATTCCCGTAGCATGCACGTATGGTGAACCGTTATGTGATGAAGTCAGAGCATGATTTATTTATTGATTGTCTTCCTTATGAGTGGCGGTCGGGGACGAGCGATGGTCTTTTACTACCAATCTATCCCCCTGGGAGCATGGGTGTAATACTTTGTTTCGATAACTAATAGATTTTTGCAATAAGTATGTGAGTTCTTTATGACTAATGTTGAGTCCATGGATTATACGCACTCTCACCCTTCCACCATTGCTAGCCTCTCTAGTATCACGCAACTTTTGCCGGTACCATAAACCCACCATATACCTTCCTCAAAAGAGCCACCATACCTACCTATTATGGCATTTCCATAGCCATTCCGAGATATATTGCCATGCAACTTTCCACCGTTCCGTTATTATGACACGCTTCATCATTGTCATATTGCTTGCATGATCATGTAGTTGACAACGTATTTGTGGCAAAGCCACCGTTCATAATTCTTCATACATGTCACTCATGCATCATTGCACATCCCGGTACACCGCCGGAGGCATTCACATAGAGTCATATTTTGTTCTAAGTATTGAGTTGTAATTCTTGAAGTTGTAAGTAAATAAAGTGTGATGATCATCATTATTAGAGCATTATCCCAAGTGAGGAAAGGATGATGGAGACTATGATTCTCCCACAAGTAGGGATGAGACTCCAGACGAAAAAAAGAAAGAAAAGAGGCCAAAAAAAGAAAAATAAAGAAGGCCCAAATAAAAAAAGAGAAAAAGAGAGAAGGGACAATGCTACTATCCTTTTTCCACACTTGTGCTTCAAACTAGCAACATGTTCTTCATATAGAGAGTCTCCTATGATATCACTTTCATATACTAGTGGGAATTTTTCATTATAAACTTGGCTTTTATATTCCAATGATGGGCTTCCTCAAAATGCCCTAGGTCTTCGTGAGCAAGCAAGTTGGATGCACACCCACTTAGTTTCTTTTGTTGAGCTTTCATATACTTATAGATCTAGTGCATCCATTGCATGGCAATCCCTACTCACTCACATTGATATCTATTGATGGGCATCTCCATAGCCCGTTGATACGCCTAGTTGATGTGAGACTATCTTCTCCTTTTTTTGTCTTCTCCACAACCACCATTCTATTCCACCATAGTGCTATATCCATGGCTCACGCTCATATATTGCGTGAAGATTGAAAAAATTTGAGAACATCAAAAGTATGAAACAATTGCTTGGCTTGTCATCGGGGTTGTGCATGATTTAAATATTTTGTGTGGTGAAGATAGAGCATAGCCAGACTATATGATTTTGTAGGGATAACTTTCTTTGGCCATTTTATTTTGAGAAGACATAATTGCTTAGTTAGTATGCTTGAAGTATTATTATTTTTATGTCAATATTAAACTTTTATCTTGAATCTTTCAGATCTGAACATTCATGCCACAATAAAGAAAAATTACATTGAGAAATATGTTAGAAAGCATTCCACATCAAAAATTCTTCTTTTATCATTTACCTACTCGAGGACGAGAACGAATTAAGCTTGGGGATGCTTGATACGTCTCCAACGTATCTATAAGTTTTGATTGCTCCATGCTATTATATTATCTATTTTGGATGTAAATGGGCTTTATTTTACACTTTTATATCATTTTTGGGACTAACCTACTAACCGGAGGCCCAGCCCAAATTGCTGTTTTTTTTCTATTTTAGGGTTTCTAAGAAAAGGATTATCAAACGGAGTCCAAATGGAATGAAACCTTCGGGAACGTGATTTTCTCAATAAACATGATCCAGGAGACTTGGAGTGGGCGTCAAGAAACAACGGAGGAAGCCACGAGGCAGGGGGCGTGCCCTGCACCCTCGTGGGCCCTCTGTTGCTCCACCGGCGTACTTCTTCCTCCTATATATATCTACGTACCCCCCAAATATCCAGGAGCACCACGAAAACCTAATTCCACCGCCGCAGCCTTCTGTACCCGAGAGATCCCATCTCGGGGCCTTTTCCAGAGCTCCGCCAGAGGGGGCCTTGATCATGGAGGGCCTCTACATCAACTCCATGGCCTCTCCGGTGATGTGTGAGTAGTTTACTTCAGACCTACGGGTCCATAGTTATTAGCTAGATGGCTTCTTCTCTCTCTTTGGATCTCAATACAAAGTTCTCCTCGATCTTCTTGGAGATCTATTTGATGTAATCTCCTTTTGCGGTGTGTTTGTTGAGATCCGATGAATTGTGGGTTTATGATCCAGATTATCTATGAACAATATTTGATTCTCCTCTGAATTCTTTTATGCATGATTGGTTTATCTTTGCAAGTCTCTTTGAATTATCAGTTTGGTTTGGCCTACTAGATTGATCTTTCTTGCAATGGGAGAAGTGCTTAGCTTTGGGTTCAATCTTGCGGTGTCCTTTCCCAGTGACAGGAGGGGCAGCAAGGCACGTATTGTATTGTTGCCATCGAGGATAAAAATATGGGGTTTATATCATATTGCATGAGTTTATCCCTCTACATCATGTCATCTTCCTTAAAGCATTACTCTGTTCTTATGAACTTAATACTCTAGATGCATGCTGGATAGCGTCGATGTGTGGAGTAATAGTAGTAGATGCAGAATCGTTTCGGTCTACTTGTCTCGGACGTGATGCCTATATACATGATCATACCTAGATATTCTCATAACTATGCTCAGTTCTATCAATTGCTCGACAGTAATTCGTTTACCCACCGTAATACTTATGCTCTTGAGAGAAGCCACTAGTGAAACCTATGGCCCCCGGGTCTATCTTTCATCATATTAATCTCCCAACACTTAGTTATTTCCTTTTTTGTTTATTTTACTTTGCATCTTTATTTCTCTTTATTAGAAAAATACCAAAAATATTATCTTATCATATCTATCAGATCTCACTCTAGTAAGTGACCTTGAAGGGCTTGACAACCCCTTTATCGCGTTGGTTGCGAGGTTCTTATTTGTTTGTGTAGGTGCGTGGGACTTGAGCTTGATCTCCTACTGGATTGATACCTTGGTTCTCAAAAACTAAGGGAAATACTTACGCTACTTTGCTGCATCACCCTTTCCTCTTCAAGGGAAAACCAACGCGGTGCTCAAGAGGTAGCAGCTCACCGCACGGCGAGACCGTTGGAGCGTTGTAGAGCGAGAGGCGCATCGCACCGCACAACAAGAGCGGATCAAGCGGCGCTTGCCTACTGTCGACACGGTGTCGCAGCTGGGTACACGTCCCGTCAGTACTCCCATTCCTCGCCAGGAGTGGGCAGAGGCCCTCAGCGGCATACTTGCACCAGAGGCCGGCCGCGCCATACTTGCACCGGACGCCCGCCGCGCCGTTCGCATGGGTGCCGCCGTTCGCCTTGTCTGCGGCCCGCTGGATGCCAACGCGCTGGTCCATAGGTTCAACCGCCTCCTTGGCCCAGGTGTCCACCTAGGCGTAGTAGAGAAACATGGTTGTCGCATCCTCGAGCTGGTGATCTCCGATGAAATAGCCAACTTGGAGCTCGAGATCATGCTTCAGATGTACCACAAGCATGTCGACCACTTGGACGAATGCCTGCATGAGTTCAGGCAGAGCCAAGAGCTACCCTAGGCAGGGGCTGCTGGTCATGGTCTCATGGACGCGTTTTATTTTGAAAAGTCGTTTCGACATGGATAGCTATGTATTCACATCAATCATAGTATTGCTCTGTTTCAATGTGTGTACTCTATTTTCCATTCTTATATGTTCTGTTTCAATGTGTGTATATACGCTTTCCATTCTGTATATGTGGATGATAACAACTAGATTCAAATTAGTATACAAAAACAGATAGAAAATGGAATTCATAATATATATATATAAACACTATTCTGATCACGGGATCAGAATAATATTTTGATCACAACCTGAATTGCCTGAGTAACGCGCCTGAACTTCTCTCTGTACGAACCCGACCTTCGGGCTATCTTCGCAACCGTGCCTTCTACCGCGAGTTTTTCTGGTTAGTCGTGTTCCATGTGATGTAAGTGTAATCTTTAAACGTTTTTAGCAACTAAATACTCGTTTTAGATAGGAATCTCGCTCATAGGCGGATTTTGCACTCGGGTCGTGAAGAACTCGTGTTTTTTGCGATTTTACTGCCTGAGTTGTTCGACCTGAACTTCCCCCTGTGCTAGGTTGAACTTCCCGCAACATTGCCCAAATAGAGCTTGCTATATACCGTTGGAAAGCTATGGACACGAGTATCATGACCCAAGTTAATTTTTTTGCAAAATGTAAGTGGTTTAAGAGCAGTTTTGAAAACCGTTTTTTCTTCACACAAAAAACGTGAATCGTAATTTCAATCGCATTTCTAAACCGTTTATCAGAATGAGGTAAGTAATATGGCGTTGGAAATCTGCTGCAAAACCGCTCCTTCCATATGTTAAAAGTTTTCTCTAATTCCCTACGGTTAAAGAGTAATTTGAAAAAACGTAAAATTTCACAAACCAAACAGCTGTGTCCGTATTTTTGATGTCATTTCTAAACGACTAATCCAATTGAGGCAAATGATATGGCGTTGGAAAGCTTATGAAAATGCACTACTTTTTATGTTAAATGTTGTTTCTAATTTTGAACGGTTTAAGAGTAATTTAGAAAATGGTACAAGTCCTACCGAGTTCGTATTTTCAAGCTAATTTTTTAACCGTATGTCCGAATGCAGCAAATGATATGGCGTTGGAAAGCTTGAACAAATGCGAAACTTTTTTGTATGTATTGTTTCTCCCAATTGTTTACGGTTTTATGTCAGTTTTGAAAATGGTTAAAAACGTATTTTTGCCGTAATTTCTACAAACTTTATCGGAATGGGGCAAATAATATACCGCTGAAAAACTACGGAAAATGTGAAACTTTTTCATGTTGATGGTTTTCTCTGAATTCTGACCGTTTTCATGTAATTTCGAAAATGACGAGATCATTCGTTCTGCCTTTATCACGAAACAGATTCTTCGAAAATGCACCGTGTGAAGAACCTGAACTTCTCGTCGCGCGTACCTGAACTTCACTCTGTTTTCGACGTGCTTTTTTTGCTCGCAGATCTCCATCCACTACTTGTAGCTCTCCATCCACTCCCCGGAATTCAACGAGTGATATACCGATGGAAAGCTACTGTAAACGCGCAACTTTCCCATGTTGATCATTTTTTCATACTCGCGACGGTTTTAAATGATTTTCATGTGAAATTCATTTAGTGTAGTAGTTGAACTTCCTGTTGTTTTCACGTTGAACTTCTGTGACGTATTTTCGTTTGTAATTTCTCATCCATTTCGTCGGTGTTGCACAAATGATATTCCTTTTATACAAAGTTCTCTCACAATATTTTTTTTAACTTTCTCCGACCAAGGACTTGAACTTATAGCAACAAAAAAATTGAACCTTGCCTTTATTTCATTTTTCTCATATTAATCTTTTAGTTTTCCATTCTTATATTTCTTGCCTGAAATGCATTCCGTGTATTAGTTGAACTTCCCGTTGTTTTCATGTTGAACTTCTGTCACGTATTTTTGTTCAACCTCTCTCACAAGAATTTTTGAACTTCTGAGGGAGAGCACTTGAACTTCTAGCAACAAAACTTTTAGCCTTTTTCCTTTTCATTCTTTTTTCATTGTGTATTTCAAACGTGAACTTCTGGTAGCTATCAATCAGAACTTTTCTCAGTTGCGTGAAAATATCTGAGATTTTTATAGATATTGAACCGTTCTACCTTTTCTATTTTTGAACTTCATTGTGTATTTTTTAGAAATGTAATAAACATTGTACAACTTCTTGGTTTTTTCAAACTGAATTTCTTGATTTATTCTTTAGTAACGAGGAAAATCAAGGTTCTTTAAATTGAACTTCTCTATTTTTGTAATTTGGACTTCTTGACTTACTTATTTTAGTGATGGAAAAAATCATAATTTTGTCATCAATATTGAACCTCTGTGTTTCTCAAAATTGAACTTCTAGTGTTTATTTATTTAGAAATGGTGATAATTCTTCTTTATTGAATTTTGAACTACTCTATTATTTTAAACTTGAACTTCTTGCCTTTTATTTTTTTGAACTTCCTGTTTCTTCCTTTAATAACGAGCAAAATCTGAATCTTGTATGAAAATCGAACTGCTCCTTTTTTTTTAATTCGGACTTCTTGGTTTTTCTTTTAGTAACGGAAAAAACCCTAGTTTTTTAATAAACATCAAACCGCTTTGTTTTTAAAATCTGAACTTCTAGGTTTTCTAAAATGGAGAAAATCCATTTTTATAAGTTTGTTTTGAGATGCTTTGTTTTTTTAATTTGACCTTCTTTTAGGTGTTGTAACAAACATTGAATTTCTTCGCCTTTAAGATTTGAACCTCTAAGCTTTTTCCTGAAAGAGGGAATTCTAGTTTTTTTTATAATTTTCGAAATGAACATTTTTTTATTGATGAAGAGATGCACATGGAAATTGGAAGTAGGAGGAAGGGTAGCACAATGTTTCCGTCTTTTGTAGTACTGGATATATAAAAAATGTAGTAGTCTTTGTAGTAGTGGATATATAAAAAATGTAGCATAGTAGGCATTTTATTTTTGACCACCACAAAGAACGTGCATGTATCACTGAAAGTTTGTCAGCATGGCAACCTTAGAATACACATGTTTTGTAGCGCTAGGGCATCCCTACTAATAGGTTCATAAAAACATTAGTCTGCTGAAAACATCAACATTGCTCTACTAGTTTTGAATACACAATTTTGTTCAATCAACTCATTGGCCTGCTGAATATATGCAAATTGACCTGCTGAAAATATACACATTGGCCGGCTGAAATGGTGGTTGGAAAAATCTAACTGAAGTGCTGCCCAGGCCGGACGGAGATAAGAAGCAGGCGTGCACGATGCCGCATGGAATGGCGGCAGGGATTGGGGGAGGTGGCTCCCGGTGATGTGTCTCCCAGGTTTTTGTGTGCTGGGAGTGCACACCCGGCACCTTACCACGCGGGTGGATGCATGGGGGCGTCCATGGCGGAGCACGTTCAATGGCAGCAGCGGAGACGACCACAGACTCGGCGTGGTGGCATGCAGGAGCATGAACGGCGGCGCTCGTCACAGGCCTGTCTCTTTGGAGGGATCCAGGGGGCAATATGGTTTGAGGCTAAGGGAGGCCATCTCAATAGTACACAGGATGTAAGATCGCATACCCATGATTTGCATCCCAAAAACAACACAAAGATCACACACCCCGTTGCTGAACTCTGACATTCTTTCTGCACCTTATGTGACCTTCTCCCTGCCGTTATGCTGACCTTCTCCCTTCCTTTGTGGTGACCTTCTTCCTCCACAAAGGAACAAAAGAAATCAAGTTCTTTCACCTAATGAACAAAATTTTCTTCAATCAGTAACTAAAAATGGGGTAACGAAAAATATGCACAATCATTTTTACAAATATTGCCAAAGGTTGGAGGTAGCTTGAGACCATAGTAGGGATGAGAAGCCCGTCATCTAACTTCTTTTTAGGCATCAGCAAAATGACAGAGCAAAATAACACAGTATGCAATCAAAATTATCTTATCAAAGAAGAAAGATATGGGCCTCGTCCGGTTTGCTGCAACAGTGGGATTCGCAGGGGGGCTGAGGCATTGAACGTCTTGCTGCTGCATCGTTGAACGGCCGAAGGTGGTGGTGGCGAACGACCTGAGTGCTGCGGCGCTCGATGCGGTGGTGGCAAGATGCAGGGGCGGCGCTCGATGGGACGCAGCCAGGAGAAGGACGACGCATCGACAGAATGGATCGTCCATGGGGGAGGAGGCTCACCGGCCGTGGGGGAGAGGAGGCACGATGTGCATGGGAAAGGAACACCGGTGATGGGGGACGAGGTGCGCCACTGTTGAGGGAGGAGGCCCGCCGGTCGGGAGGGAGGATGGGAGAAGGTTGGCCGGCCGGGAGGGGGTGGGTTGGGGCGGGGAAGGTGGGCCAGTGCCCTGGGCGAGGAGGCACGCGGCGGCGAGATCCAGGGAGGGCGGCGGTGGCGGCGAGATGCAGGGCGGCGGCGCGTTGTAGGGTGATGGCGCGGGGGCGGCTAGAAGCAGGAGGCGGCGGGAGGCGATCTGGGGAGGGAGAGAGGCGCGCCGGGGTCGGGGAGACGGCGGCGAGAGGCGCTGGATCGAGGGGAAGGAGGCGATGTCGTGGTGGATCACAGGGGATCGGGGGAGAGGTTAGGGACGAGCGGTCGTGGGGTAGGAATTTTTTTTCGCAGCGGGTTGGGGAGTTCGGGAACCACCCGATCGCTATATAGGGCTCCGTGATCCAAATAACTATTCTGATCCCATGATCAGAATAGTGCTACTCTATATATATTAATTGTTCATTAGATCATCACAGAATATATATATATATATATATATATATATAATATCATCACATATACGTGATGATACTTAACTACTAGGTACAATGCATAAAATTTAAACGATCAATACTAAAACTAATAATCCCTCCTGGGGCCAGTATTCCGGCAGCCCCACGCCAGGAGCTCCATGGTGCGCATCGTCTTCCCAGTGCGGAGGCAGTACTCCGACTCCTCCACCTCACAGTTCTTAACGTACTGATCTGCCTCTTGCCGGCGGACACGCGCGACCGATTTTGCCATTTTGTTGGGCGCTCACCGGAGCTCCTCATCGGTGGCACGCTGGAGCTTATCGGCCTACCTCCACGTAGCGACGACGCGCCTAGCGCCTATGACCTTCCTCGCGAAGTACCCGTCTTTGTACACCTCCTCGGCATGACGACGCGCCCGCCCCCAAAGCTCCGCCGCCTCCTTTTTCCAAGCGGCATCACGGGCTTCACAGGCCACCTGGTACCTGGCTTCCTCCTCTGCCATCTCCTTCTTGAACACCACTTGCCTGGCTTTCTCAGCCGACGGCAGCGACTTCCATAGACAAAGATTGTACTGGCCCAAAACCAATCCAAAGTTGGGGGTCCGGCGCAACCTCATCAGGCGGCGCGTAGGGGTCCTCGTCGCTGCTAATCGAGTGAGCGTCCTTGGGGGGGGGGCAGCGACTCCTCGTCGGCGCGTGGGCAGACCGGCGGTACCATGGCAGATATTTGAGAGAGAGAGAGAGGGCGAGCGAGGGGAGGATATAGATGAGAATGTAGGCGGGACGACGTGATCAAGGTAGTATTTATTGGCGGCCTGAATATAGATCGACGGGGACAGTACAAACGCCGCAATTTATGAGTACGGTAGTTCGAATTACACACGATTCCCGCAGCAAAATCCGTGTGTGAACATAATAGCCAAAATCCTTGTGTGAACATAATAGTTGACGGTTTCCAATGCAGAACCGTGTCTGATTAATGATCTCTGCCATTCACCTACCAAACCTCGAGCTGCGAGATAGACTGCCAATCATGTGGGGGCGGTTTTCTTGCCAGATCTTTACATTTTCTTTTTTGAACACCAGATATTTACATCGTCTAATGATTTTTTAACTCGCACGCAAGTACACAAAAATATGATTTTTCAAACAGTTTTGGTTAGGCATTGCATGTAGATGTAGTTCAAATTTGAATTATGGTCATTAAATGGTTAGAAGATCACCTAAATGTCTTTAGAAGGTCAAATGGCCCCTGAAAATTTCCAAATTTTCACATGACAGTTGTATTAGTGCATGTTAAACATAGGAAAAAATTTCAAGGCCGTAAGAGGAAGCTATCTCCCGTCCGTCAGCAAACATGCATTGTTCCCTCTCAGAACCACGAACCTTCTAGTGCGTTGCTCCGGTTTGTGAGGGTGTGTGTCCAAACTTTCGTCAAACAGGCCAATTGTTTTACCACATCATCTTGGTGGCATGACATTAAATCACGCAAGGTTTCATGTTTTTCTGATCATTTTTAATTTTTTGGAATTAAAATGCCATGGCATGCACTCCATGCATGTGCCCATGCCTTGACACCACTATGTTTGAATTTTCCTTATAATTTACTGCACATGTAATTAATTCGCACACAAGTACACAAAAATATGATTTTTTTCCAACCATTTTGGTTAGGCATTGCATGTAGATGGAGTTCAAATTTGAATTAAGATCATTAAATTGTTAGAAAATCACTTAAATGTCTTTAAAAGGTCTAATGACCCCTAGAATTTTCCAAAACTTCACATTACAGTTGTACTAGTGCATGTTAGACGTAGGAAAAATTTGAAGGTCGTAAGAAGAAGCTATCTCCTGTTCGTCATCAAACATGCATTGTTCCCTCTTGGAACCACGAACCTTCTAGCGAGTTGCTCAAGTTTGTGAGGGGTGTGTGTCGAAACTTTCATCAAACATGCCAATTTCTTTACCACATCAGCTTGGTGGCGTGACATTACTCAACCAAGGTTTCATGTGTTTCTGATTATTTTTGGAATTAAAATGCCATGCTACTCCATGCATATGTATTCATGCATATGTGTCCATGTCGTGATACAAATATGTTTGAAAATTCATTCTAGTTTACTACACATGGAATTAACTCGCACACAAGTACACAAATATGATTTTTCAAACCAATTTGGTTAGGCGGTTCATGTAGATGTAGTTCAAATTTGAATTACAGTCATTAAATGGCTAGAAAATAACTTAAATGTCTTTAAAAGGTCAAATGACCCCTAGAATTTTCAAAAATTTCACATTACAGTTGTAGTAGTGAACATTAGACGTAGAAAAATTTGAGGGCCGTAAGAGGAAGCTGTCTCCCGTTCGTCATCAACCATGCATTGTTCCCTCTTGGAACCATGAACCTTCTAGCGAGTTGCTCCGGTTTGTGAGGGGTGTGTGTCGAAACTTTCGTCAAGCATGCCAATTTCTTTACCACATCATCTTGGTGGATGACATTAAATCAAGTAAGGTTTCGTGTTTTTCTGATCATTTTTTAATTTTTTGAAATTAAAATGCCATGGCATGCACTCCATGCATGTGCCCATGCCTTGACACCAATATATTTGAAAATTCCTTCTAACTTACTGCACATGGAGTTAACTCGTGCACAAGTACACAAAAATATGATTTTTCAAACCGTTATGGTTAGGCGTTGCATGTAGATGTAGTTCAAAATTGAATTACGGTCATTAAATGATTAGAAAATCACTTAAATGTCTTTAAAAGGTCAAATGACCCCTAAAATTTACCAAATTTCCACATGACAGTTGTATTAGTGCACGTTAAGCGTAGGAAAAACTTTGAAGGCAGTAAGAGGAAGCTATCTCCCGTTTGTCATCAAACATGCATTGTTCCCTCTCGGAACCATGAACCTTCTAGCGAGTTGCTCCGGTTTGTGAGGGGCGTGTGTCCAAAAGTTCATCAAACATGCCAATTTCTTTACCACATCATCTTGGTGCCATGACATTCCATCAACCAAGGTTTCATGTGTTTTTGATTATTTTTCTATTTTTTTGAATTAAAATGCCATGTCACTCAATGCATGCGTATGCATGTGTCCATGTCGTGAGACCAATATGTTTGAAAATTCTTTCTAATTTACTGCACATGGAATTAACTCGCACACAAGTACACATATATGATTTTTCTAACTGTTTTGGTTAGGTGTTGCATGTATATGTAGTTCAAATTTGAATTATGGTCATTAAATGATTAGAAAATCACTTAAATGTCTTTAAAAGGTCAAATGACCCCTAGAATTTTCCAAAATTTCACATTACAGTTGTAGTAGTGCACGTAAGACGTAGGAAAAACTTGAAGGTCGTAAGAGGAAACTATCTCCCGTTCGTCATTAAACATGGATTGTTCTGTCTCGAAACCACGAACGTTCGAGCGAGTTGCTCCGGTTTGTGTGGGGTGTGTGTCGAAACTTTCATCAAACATGCTAATTTCTTTACCACATCATCTTGGTGGCATGACATTACATCAACCAAGGTTTCATGTGTTTCTGATTATTTTGGAATTAAAATGCCATGCCACTCCATGCATATGTATTCATGCATATGTGTCCATGTTGTGATACAAATATGTTTGAAAATTCCTTCTAGTCTACTACACATGGAATTAACTCGCACACAAGTACACAAATATGATTTTTCAAACCATTTTGGTTAGGCGTTGCATGTAGATGTAGTTCAAATTTGAATTACGGTCATTAAATGGCTAGAAAATCACTTAAATGTCTTTAAAAGGTCAAATGACCCCTAGAATTTTCAAAAAAATCACATTACAGTTGTAGTAGTGCACGTTAGACGTAGAAAAAAATGGAGGGCCATAGGAGGAAGCTATCTCCTGTTCGTCATCAAACATGCATTGTTCCCTCTTGGAACCACGAACCTTTTAGCGAGTTGCTCTAGTTTGTGAGGGGTGTGTGTTGAAACTTTCGTCAAACATGCCAATTTCTTTACCACATCAACTTGGTGGATGACATTAAATCAAACAAGGTTTCTTGTTTTTCTGATCATTTTTTAATATTTAAAAATTAAAATGCCATGGCATGGACTCCATGCATGTGCCCATGCCTTGACACCAATATTAGTGCATGTTAAACGTAGAAAAAAATTTCAAGGTCGTAAGAGGAAGCTACCTCCCGTTCGTCATCAAATATGCAATGTTCCCTTTCAGAACCACGAACGTTCTAGCGAGTTGCTCCGGTTTGTGAGGGACGTAACGTTCGTCAAACATGCCAATTTCTTTACCACATCATCTTGGTGCCATGACATTACATCAACCATGGTTTCATGTATTTTTGATCATTTTTCTATTTTTTGAATTAAAATGCCATGTCACTCAATGCATGTGTATGCATGTGTCCATGTCGTGAGACCAATATGTTTGAAAATTCTTTCTAATTTACTGCACATGGAATTAAGTCGCACACAAGTACACATATATGATTTTTCAAACCGTTTTGATTAGGCGTTGCATGTAGATGTAGTTCAAATTTGAATTACGGTCATTAAATGGTTAGAAAATCACTTAAATGTCTTTAAAAGGTCAAATGACGCCTAGAATTTTCCAGAAATTCACATTACAGTTGTACTAGTGCATGTTAGACGTAGGAAAAATTTGAAGGTCGTAAGAGGAAGCTATCTCCCGTTCGTCATCAAACATGCATTGCTCCCTCTCAGAACCACGAACCTTCTAGCGAGTTGCTCCGGTTCGTGAGGGGTGTGTGTCGAAACGTTCATCAAACATGCCAATTTATTTACCACATCATCTTGGTGGCATCACATTACATCAACCAAGGTTTCATGTGTTTCTAATTATTTTTGGAATTAAAATGACATGCCACTCCATGCATATGTATTCATGCATATGTGTCCATGTCGTGATACAAATATGTTTGAAAATTCCTTCTAGTTTACTACACATTGAATTAACTCGCACACAGGTACACAAATATGATTTTTCAAACCATTTTGGTTAGGCATTGCATGTAGATGTAGTTCAAATTTGAATTATGGTCATTAAATGCCTAGAAAATCACTTAAATGTCTTTAAATGGTCAAATGACCCCTAGAATTTTGAAAAAAATTCACATTACAGTTGTAGTAGTGCACGTTAGACGTAGAAAAAATGGAGGGTCGTAAGAGGAAGCTATCTCCCGTTCGTCATCAAACTTGCATTGTTCCCTCTTGGAACCACGAACCTTCTAGCGAGTTGCTCCGGTTTGTGAGGGGTGTGTGTCGAAACTTTCGTCAAACATGCCAATTTCTTTACCACATCATCTTGGTGGATGACATTAAATCAAGCAAGGTTTCATGTTTTTCTGATCATTTTTTAATTTTTTGAAATTAAAATGCCATGGCATGCACTCCACGCATGTGCCCATGCCTTGACACCAATATGTTTGAAAATTCATTCTAATTTACTACACATATGATTAACTCGCTCACAAGTACACAAAAATATGATTTTTCAAACCTTTATGGTTAGGCGTTGCATGTAGATGTAGTTCAAATTTGAATTACGGTCATTAAATGGTTAGAAAATCACATAATGTCTTTAAAAGGTCAAATGACCCCTAAAATTTACCAAATTTTCAAATGACAGTTGTATTAGTGCACGTTAAATGTAGGAAAAAATTTGAAGGCCGTAAAAAGAAGCTATCTCCTGTTCGTCATCAAACATGCATTTTCCCCTCTCGGAACCACGAACCTTCTAGTGAGTTGCTCCAGTTTGTGAGGGGCGTGTGTCCAAACGTTCGTCAAACATGCCAATTTTTTTTACCACATCATCTTGGTGCCATGACAATACATCAACCAAGGTTTCATGTGGTTCTCATCATTTTTCTATTTTTTGAATTAAAATGCCATGTCACTCAATGCATGCGTATGCATGTGTCCATGTCGTGAGACCACTATGTTTGAAAATTCTTTCTAATTTATTGCACATGGAATTAACTCGCATGTAAGTACACATATATGATTTTTCAAACCGTTTTGGTTAGGTGTTGCATGTAGATGTAGTTCAAATTTGAATTACGGTCATTAAATGGTTAGAAAATCACTTAAATGTCTTTAAAAGGTTAAATGACCCCTAGAGTTTTCAAAATTTTCACATTACAGTTGTAGTAGTGCACGTTAGACGTAGGAAAATTTTGAGGGCCGTAAGAGGAAGTTATCTCCCATTCGTCATCAAACATGCATTGTTCCCTCTTGGAACCACGAACCTTCTAGCGAGTTGCTCCGGTTTGTGAGGGGTGTGTGTTGAAACTTTCAGCAAACATGCCAATTTCTTTACCACATCATCTTGGTGGATGACATTAAATCAAGTAAGGTTTCGTGTTTTTCTGATCATTTTTTAATTTTTTGAAATTAAAATGCCATGGCATGCACTCCATGCATGTGCCCATGCCTTGACACCAATATATTTGAAAATTCCTTCTAACTTACTACACATGGAGTTAACTCGTGCACAAGTACACAAAAATATGATTTTTCAAACCGTTATGGTTAGGCGTTGCATGTAGATGTAGTTCAAAATTGAATTACGGTCATTAAATGATTAGAAAATCACTTAAATGTCTTTAAAAGGTCAAATGACCCCTAAAATTTACCAAATTTCCACATGACAGTTGTATTAGTGCACGTTAAGCGTAGGAAAAACTTTGAAGGCAGTAAGAGGAAGCTATCTCCCGTTCGTCATCAAACATGCATTGTTCCCTCTCGGAACCATGAACCTTCTAGCGAGTTGCTCCGGTTTGTGAGGGGCGTGTGTCCAAAAGTTCATCAAACATGCCAATTTCTTTACCACATCATCTTGGTGCCATGACATTACATCAACCAAGGTTTCATGTGTTTTTGATTATTTTTCTATTTTTTTGAATTAAAATGCCATGTCACTCAATGCATGCGTATGCATGTGTCCATGTCGTGAGACCAATATGTTTGAAAATTCTTTCTAATTTACTGCACATGGAATTAACTCGCACACAAGTACACATATATGATTTTTCTAACTGTTTTGGTTAGGTGTTGCATGTATATGTAGTTCAAATTTGAATTATGGTCATTAAATGATTAGAAAATCACTTAAATGTCTTTAAAAGGTCAAATGACCCCTAGAATTTTCCAAAATTTCACATTACAGTTGTAGTAGTGCACGTAAGACGTAGGAAAAACTTGAAGGTCGTAAGAGGAAACTATCTCCCGTTCGTCATTAAACATGGATTGTTCTGTCTCGAAACCACGAACGTTCGAGCGAGTTGCTCCGGTTTGTGTGGGGTGTGTGTCGAAACTTTCATCAAACATGCTAATTTCTTTACCACATCATCTTGGTGGCATGACATTACATCAACCAAGGTTTCATGTGTTTCTGATTATTTTGGAATTAAAATGCCATGCCACTCCATGCATATGTATTCATGCATATGTGTCCATGTTGTGATACAAATATGTTTGAAAATTCCTTCTAGTCTACTACACATGGAATTAACTCGCACACAAGTACACAAATATGATTTTTCAAACCATTTTGGTTAGGCGTTGCATGTAGATGTAGTTCAAATTTGAATTACGGTCATTAAATGGCTAGAAAATCACTTAAATGTCTTTAAAAGGTCAAATGACCCCTAGAATTTTCAAAAAAATCACATTACAGTTGTAGTAGTGCACGTTAGACGTAGAAAAAAATGGAGGGCCATAGGAGGAAGCTATCTCCTGTTCGTCATCAAACATGCATTGTTCCCTCTTGGAACCACGAACCTTTTAGCGAGTTGCTCTAGTTTGTGAGGGGTGTGTGTTGAAACTTTCGTCAAACATGCCAATTTCTTTACCACATCAACTTGGTGGATGACATTAAATCAAACAAGGTTTCTTGTTTTTCTGATCATTTTTTAATATTTAAAAATTAAAATGCCATGGCATGGACTCCATGCATGTGCCCATGCCTTGACACCAATATTAGTGCATGTTAAACGTAGAAAAAAATTTCAAGGTCGTAAGAGGAAGCTACCTCCCGTTCGTCATCAAATATGCAATGTTCCCTTTCAGAACCACGAACGTTCTAGCGAGTTGCTCCGGTTTGTGAGGGACGTAACGTTCGTCAAACATGCCAATTTCTTTACCACATCATCTTGGTGCCATGACATTACATCAACCATGGTTTCATGTATTTTTGATCATTTTTCTATTTTTTGAATTAAAATGCCATGTCACTCAATGCATGTGTATGCATGTGTCCATGTCGTGAGACCAATATGTTTGAAAATTCTTTCTAATTTACTGCACATGGAATTAAGTCGCACACAAGTACACATATATGATTTTTCAAACCGTTTTGATTAGGCGTTGCATGTAGATGTAGTTCAAATTTGAATTACGGTCATTAAATGGTTAGAAAATCACTTAAATGTCTTTAAAAGGTCAAATGACGCCTAGAATTTTCCAGAAATTCACATTACAGTTGTACTAGTGCATGTTAGACGTAGGAAAAATTTGAAGGTCGTAAGAGGAAGCTATCTCCCGTTCGTCATCAAACATGCATTGCTCCCTCTCAGAACCACGAACCTTCTAGCGAGTTGCTCCGGTTCGTGAGGGGTGTGTGTCGAAACGTTCATCAAACATGCCAATTTATTTACCACATCATCTTGGTGGCATCACATTACATCAACCAAGGTTTCATGTGTTTCTAATTATTTTTGGAATTAAAATGACATGCCACTCCATGCATATGTATTCATGCATATGTGTCCATGTCGTGATACAAATATGTTTGAAAATTCCTTCTAGTTTACTACACATTGAATTAACTCGCACACAGGTACACAAATATGATTTTTCAAACCATTTTGGTTAGGCATTGCATGTAGATGTAGTTCAAATTTGAATTATGGTCATTAAATGCCTAGAAAATCACTTAAATGTCTTTAAATGGTCAAATGACCCCTAGAATTTTGAAAAAAATTCACATTACAGTTGTAGTAGTGCACGTTAGACGTAGAAAAAATGGAGGGTCGTAAGAGGAAGCTATCTCCCGTTCGTCATCAAACTTGCATTGTTCCCTCTTGGAACCACGAACCTTCTAGCGAGTTGCTCCGGTTTGTGAGGGGTGTGTGTCGAAACTTTCGTCAAACATGCCAATTTCTTTACCACATCATCTTGGTGGATGACATTAAATCAAGCAAGGTTTCATGTTTTTCTGATCATTTTTTAATTTTTTGAAATTAAAATGCCATGGCATGCACTCCACGCATGTGCCCATGCCTTGACACCAATATGTTTGAAAATTCATTCTAATTTACTACACATATGATTAACTCGCTCACAAGTACACAAAAATATGATTTTTCAAACCTTTATGGTTAGGCGTTGCATGTAGATGTAGTTCAAATTTGAATTACGGTCATTAAATGGTTAGAAAATCACATAATGTCTTTAAAAGGTCAAATGACCCCTAAAATTTACCAAATTTTCAAATGACAGTTGTATTAGTGCATGTTAAATGTAGGAAAAAATTTGAAGGCCGCAAAAAGAAGCTATCTCCTGTTCGTCATCAAACATGCATTTTCCCCTCTCGGAACCACGAACCTTCTAGTGAGTTGCTCCAGTTTGTGAGGGGCGTGTGTCCAAACGTTCGTCAAACATGCCAATTTTTTTTACCACATCATCTTGGTGCCATGACAATACATCAACCAAGGTTTCATGTGGTTCTCATCATTTTTCTATTTTTTGAATTAAAATGCCATGTCACTCAATGCATGCGTATGCATGTGTCCATGTCGTGAGACCACTATGTTTGAAAATTCTTTCTAATTTATTGCACATGGAATTAACTCGCATGTAAGTACACATATATGATTTTTCAAACCGTTTTGGTTAGGTGTTGCATGTAGATGTAGTTCAAATTTGAATTACGGTCATTAAATGGTTAGAAAATCACTTAAATGTCTTTAAAAGGTTAAATGACCCCTAGAGTTTTCAAAATTTTCACATTACAGTTGTAGTAGTGCACGTTAGACGTAGGAAAATTTTGAGGGCCGTAAGAGGAAGTTATCTCCCATTCGTCATCAAACATGCATTGTTCCCTCTTGGAACCACGAACCTTCTAGCGAGTTGCTCTGGTTTGTGAGGGGTGTGTGTTGAAACTTTCAGCAAACATGCCAATTTCTTTACCACATCATCTTGGTGGCATGACATTACATCAACCAAGGTTTCATGTGTTTCTGACTTTTTTTGGAATTAAAATGCCATGCCACTCCATGCATATGTGTCCATGTCGTGATACAAATATGTTTGAAAATTCCTTATAGTTTACTACACATGGAATTAACTCGCACACAAGTACACAAATATAATTTTCAAACCATTTTGGTTAGGTGTTGCATGTAGATGTAATTCAAATTTGAATTACGGTCATTACAAGGCTAGAAAATCAATTAAATGTCTTTAAAGAGTCAAATGACCCCTAGAATTTTCAATAATTTCACATTACAGTTGTAGTAGTGCATGTTAGACATAGAAAAAAATTGAGGGCCATAAGAGGAAGCTATCTCCCATTCGTCATCAAACATGCATTGTTCCCTCTTGGAACCACGAACCTTCTAGCGAGTTGCTCCGGTTTGTGAGGGGTGTGTCTTGAAACTTTCGTCAAATGTGCCAATTTCTTTACCACATCATCTTGATGGATGACATTAAATCAAGCAAGGTTTCATGTTTTTCTGATCATTATTTGATTTTTTGAAATTGAAATGCCATGGCATGCACTCCATGCATGTGCCCATGCCTTGACACCAATATGTTTGAAAATTTCTTCTAATTTACTGCACATGGAATTAATCCGCGCACAAGTACACAAAAATATGATTTTTTAAACCGTAATGGTTAGGCATTGCATGTAGATGTAGTTCAAATTTGAATTACGGTCATTAAGTGGTTAGAAAATCACTTAAATGTCTTTAAAAGGTCAAATGACCCGTAAAATTTACCAAAATTTCACATGACAGTTGTATTAGTGCATGTTAAACGTAGGAAAAAATTTGAAGGCCATAAGAGGAAGCTATCTCCCGTTCGTCAGCAAACATGCATTGTTGCCTCTCGGAATCCCGAACCTTCTAGTGAGTTGCTCCGGTTTGTGAGGGGCTAGTGTCCAAACGTTCGTCAAACATGCCAATTTCTTTACCACATCATCTTAGTGCCATGACATTACATCAACCAAGGTTTCATGTGTTTCTGATCATTTTTCTATTTTTTTGAATTAAAATGCCATGTCACTCAATGCATGCGTATGCATGTGTCCATGTCGTGAGACCAATATGTTTGAAAATTCTTTCTAATTTACTGCACATGGAATTAACTCGCACACAAGTACACATATATCATTTTTCAAACCATTTTGGTTAGGTGTTGCATGTAGATGTAGTTCAAATTTGAATTATAGTCATTAAATAGTTAGAAAATCACTTAAATGTTTTTAAAAGGTCAATTGACCCCTAGAATTTTCCAAAATTTCACATTACAGTTGTAGTAATGCATGTTAGACGTAATAAAAAAATTGAAGGTCGTAAGAGGAAGCTATCTCCCGTTCGTCATCAAACATGCATTGTTCCCTCTCAGAACCACAAACCTTCTAGCGAGTTGCTCCGATTTGTGAGGGGGGTGTGTCGAAACTTTCATCAAACATGCCAATTTCTATACCACATCATCTTGGTGGCATGACATTACATCAACCTAGGTTTCATGTGCTTTTGATTTTTTTGGAATTAAAATGCCATGCCACTCCATGCATATGTGTCCTTGTCGTGATACAAATATGTTTGAAAATTCCTTCTAGTTTACTACACATGGAATTAACTCGCACACAAGTACACAAATATGATTTTTCAAACCATTTTGGTCAGGCGTTGCATGTAGATGTAGTTCAAATTTGAATTACCGTCATTAAGTGGCTAGAAAATCATTTAAATGTCTTTAAAAGGTCAAATGACCCCTAGAATTTTTAAAAATTTCACATTACAGTTGTAGTAGTGCACGTTAGATGTAGAAAAAAAAATTTGAAGGCCGTAAGAGGAAGCTATCTCCCGTTCGTCATCAAACATGCATTGTTCCCTGTCGGAACCATGAGCCTTCTAGTGAGTTGCTCCGGTTTGTGAGGGGTGTGTGTCCAAACTTTGGTCAAACATGTCAATTTTTTTACCACATCATCTTGGTGGCATGACATTACATCAACCAAGGTTTCATGTGTTTCTGTTTTTTCATTTTTTGGAATTAAAATTCCATGTCACTCCATGCTTAATTGTGTCATAGACGTTAGACCAATATGTTTGAAAATTCCTTCCAATTTACCGCACATGGAATTAAATTGCAAACAAGTACATGAAATATTAGTTTTCAAACCGTTATGGTTAGCTGTTGGATGTACATGTAGTTCAAATTTCAATTACGGTCATTAAATGGCTAGAAAATCACTTAAATGTCTTAGAAGGTCAAATGACCCCTGAAATTTTCCAAAATTTGACATGACAGTTGTATTAGTACTACAAAATTTCTCGTTCATTTAAAACACCATCCGTTGGCAGTTTATTCCAAATTCGTCTTTCACAGCTAACAAAAAATATCTACGACATCACACACAGTTGTTTTCTAGGAACCGTTTGCAATGAAAATATCTGGGTCTATTTAAGTCTCCCTCCTTAAGCTTCGCCGACTCGTCTGCTCTAGTGCCGGCAACCCCCGAATCCATGAATCTCGATCCCCATTCCCTCACCCCCTTCTTGCAAAGATGACGCCGTGGAAACGCTTCGTGAAGGCCCGTACGATGGCCGCGTCCCCCCTCCCCCCCCCCGAGTGCCGCCGCCTGCGCCAAGAGCGCGGCCACCTACGCCGAGAGTGCCGCCGCATCCGCATTGAGCGCGGCCGCTTCCGCCGAGAGGGCGTCCGCGGCAGCCGACAGGGCAGCTGCAGCAGCCGAGATGGCTGCAGCTGTTGCTGTGACGGCGGCTGCAAATGTCGAGAGCGCTCGAGCTGTCGTCCGTGCCGCTGATGTCGCCCTGGCCCGGGCCGAGGCCATCCACGGCAAGATCAAGGATGCACATGCCAAGATATTCCAGGCCACCTCGGACTCCAGCATGCAACCCATGTCTGAAAAGGCGGCGGTGGCCATGGAGCACCTGCTTCCTCATGAGGTCGCCAAGCGGGAACTGGAGATGTAGGAGGCGGCGGAGATCGAGGAGCACCGGGAGGAGGAGTTGCGCGTGGCCGAGGGCGAGGTAGAGAAGAGTCTGGACGTCAAGGAATCGACGGTGGAGTACCAACACGAGCTCTGGCGCAGCCACTACTATGAGTACTACAACCTTGAGGGCGGCGCCGAGGACGAGGACAAGGACGCGATCAACTTTAGCAGGGGTACGCGGAGTCCACCAACAGCGGCATGTCGCCAGGACAAGTCATCAATGTCTTGTAGCGACCCGACCTTAGACGGTTAAGTCTCTGTGCTTCAGTGTCATCCCTGGATCGGTAATGCTGACACACACAGTACTCGGAAGGATTTATAACAGAGTAGCAATCACACACTTATTACATCGAATGTCTCAAGAGAGAACTTATTACAATAATATGGCTTAAGGCCATCTAATACAATAACAACGGAAGGCTTGGAAGATAAGGTGAGTCCATCAACTCCAACGGCATAGCTGAGCTGCACGGCAATGACCTAACGAACCTTACTCCTCGTCTGAAAAGTCTGCAACATAATACATTGCAGCCCAAAAACGGGTCAGCACATGGAATATACTGGCAACATAACACAATAGAGCAAGAACAAAATAATGCTATCACTATATGCATATATGGCTGGTGGAAAGCTCTATGGTTTATTTTGCGAAAAGCCAATTTTTCCCTACAACAAAGGAATATATTTTAAATTTTACTATCATGGTAGTTGAAACATCATTGAGAAGGTTCCTCCAACTCAACCCCAATTAAAGTAATTAACAACCCAACAATACTAATTAAACATGATGGGATACATGTGATAAACCAAGTACTAGATACTCAAGAATTGTCCATAACCGGGGACACGGCTAACCATGATTAGATTGTACACTCTGCAGAGGTTTGCGCACTTTTCCCCACAAGACTCGATCTCCTCTGTTGGATTTCTCGCACTACAGGGTGTTTGAGAAACGGATGACCGAGACGCAGTCTTTCAGAAACATTAACTCTCTACTCCGGACAGACCATACCAAACCTACATCCCACTACCTGCTGATCTGCCTCTTCAAGAGCTTCACATAACTTAGTCAGCTATGCTAGAGCCCATAATAGCTTGCGTCTGCACACGGAAGTTTCTAGCATGAATCATCTCAGTTCCCTTTGAGCCTGGGTGGCGGTCCATAGGAAGATCACACGGGTACTCCGGGATTTCCAAAAAATACAGGCAACACTGGGTACTCCATGTGCCTCAATCCACCCAGTTGTTTGATTAAGTTACCACCTTAAGTTGAACCATTAATTTAACAATCTCACATCTGTCATGGATTTCACTCAAACCCAAACCACGTCTACGAGCATATCATAGCATAGTAATATAAGCAACACGTAGAGTAACTCCCAAGGTTTTTAATGTAACAGGGCAATAGGTTCTACGTCATCAACTACTTCCCAACCCACAAGTTAATGACATCCTAATCAGTGCAATGTTTGAGGATTGGAACTAATGCATAAAAACTGGGTTATAAAGGGGTATGATCAAAGTGTTACTTGCCTTGCTGACGATCTGCGAAACCTAGGGACTCGTAGTAGCACGCTTTGCACTCTAGGTGTTCTATCGCTAGCAAACAATAGCATACATAAGTAACAAGCAATGATGCACAAGCAAAACTCAAGCAAAAGAGGTTGACCAGAAGTTTCAACTTAAGAACTCTGGTTCGCAAAAAGAATCAAATCAAATGGAGCAACGGAACTCAAACGGCGAAAGAAAGAAAGCTTCGTTTACTAATCTGAAACTAGGTCAAATTTTACAGTAGAGAAAACTTGTTTGAGTTGGTTAAACGGAAAGAGGGTTTCGAGATGAAACTCAAGGCGCTTGAATCTCCTGATTCCGACTAACGAGTGAAAAGATAAACAGAAACTAAGATCGGATCACAAATCACGATCAAAGAAAATCGCGGAATAAATCCGATAAAAGAAAAGTGACGAACAGACTAACGAACGAGCGTTTGTTGGCTGTTTCTAATGGGCGAAGAACCATTCGGTAAAACGATCATTCGGACGAACGTCCGCCAAATAGAAGAACCGAGAAAAACCGACAAATCCTAAAAAAATGGATCTAGGGTTCAAAAAAACCGGTCGGTCTTTAAAAAAATTGGCGGCGGGGCGTGGCGGCTACCTCCGGTGAGAGGTCCGGTGGGGCGGCGGCATAGGGGGTGGCGGCGCGGGCGGCGGTGGTGTGGTGGGGTGTTGGGGGCGGGGGTGGCGGCGTATATAAGGGCGGGGCGGGGCGGCTTGGAGGAGGGGGCAAGACGCGGCGGCGGAGAGGAGTCCGGCTCGGACTCCTAGTCCGAGTCGGCGGCGGCGGCGCTCGCGGGGAAGGCGGCGGCGGCGGCCTGGCGTTGCGCCTGGAGCGGCGGCCTGGCGTGGCTGGGCCTTAGGCCCAGTCGGCGCGGGAACCTCTTTTAAAAAAAAATAATTTCTCCGACCGAAATAAATCCTAAAAGAAATAAATAAAAATCTAAAAATGCCAAAATAAATTTTCACCGTCTAAATAAAATATTTAGAACGAGATGAATATTTTCTTGGCCCTAAAATGCAATTTTGAAAACGTGCAATTTTTCTAATACAAACAAAATTGCAATAAAATCCAAACTGAACAAATATTTGATTTTAATATTTTTCCTCCAATATTTCATTTATTTTGGAGAAGTCATATTATCTCCTCTCTTGTATTTTAATATGAAATATTTTCGACAAGAAAAATAATTAAAACCAAAATCCTCGTTTCCAAGATTTGATAAAGATCAAATTTGAAAACCGGGAAATCCCCAACTCTCTCCGAGGGTCCTTGAGTTGCTTAGGATTTCGAGGATCGCGAGACGAAATGCGAATAAAATATGATATGCATGGATGACTATGTATAACATTCCAAATTAAAAATTTGGGATGTTACACGTCTCATCTCACACCGGCGATGCATAGGCCGGCGCGACAGCAGATTTTTAATTATGCGTACTTAGGATTTGTTTTTAATGTTGGTCTTTTGTTAGAGCCATGTTTAGGTCAACTGGCTCTGTGTAATTACTAAAATTGCTCGATTCAGTAAGTGTGGTGTGTCTGCTGTATGCTCTTTTGTGTGCGCAAATTTGCAAGCCATGTTAAATTATCCAATGACGTATCCGGGGAAATTTCTAGCAAAATTTGAATTACCAAACTCATCTCATGCGCGTAAAGCAAAAGAATCATTTGCGATGCACACAATCATTCAAAGTGAATGGTCCGGCGGCACCGCGCGCAAAGTTTCCCTTTTCTCCCCGACCACAAGTCACATTTCCCCTGTTTCCTCCTTCTGTAACGCCCCGGATGTGACTTTCCATATTTGTAACTCCGACTCTTGCCTTTTCCGGAGATGCAATATGATTTTCCCTTCGTGGTTGGGTTTTGTCTTCGTTTTGCATTTTGTTCATGTCATGCATTTCATATCATGTCATCATGTGCATCACATTTGCATACGTGTTCGTCTCATGCATCCGAGCATTTTTCCTCGTTGTCCGTTTTGCAATCCGACACTCCTATGTCCCCCAGCGTCCCCTTTTGTTTCTTTTCGTGAGCGGGTGTTAAACTTTCCCAGAATGGACCGAGATTTGCCAAGCGGCCTTGGTACACCACCGGTAGACCGCCTGTCAAGTTTCGTGCCATTTGGAGTCCGTTTGATACTCCAACGGTTAACCGGGGTACCGTAAAGGCCTCATGTGTGTTAAAGCCCAACACCCCTCCAAAGTGGCCCAATAACCCATCCAAACCTATCCCATGTCCTCCGCCGTTGGATCACGATCGCGTGGCCGAAAAGTACACCTCATTTGGACACTCCCATCTTCTTCTAGGTATAAATATGTGCACCCCGTCCAATTTTGGGTCCAAATTGTAGCCCCCTCTCCCCTCTCCACGCCGGACGTGTCCGTCCGCGCCGAACAAAACCCGCCGCCGCCATTCGGCCAATCGGCGAGCGCCACGTGGTAGTGCCACATGGCAGCGCCATGTGGCAGTGCCACCGCCCCCGCGCCGCCGACCCGTCTAGCCCGTGGCCGGCCCCCACGAGGCCCATCCGCCGTCCGCGCCACCTCGCCGCCCCCTCGCCGCGCCACCGCGCCTCGCCACTGCACCTTTCCACCGCCGCAAGCTCCAGTGAGCCCGTCCACCGCCCGGTCCCTCTCCTCCTTCTACTTCCTCTCCTCCTCCCTCACCCGAGTTCCCTCTCTGGCCCAGGTGCTTCGGCCACCGTGGGACGAACTCTGGCCGCCGTCCCCTCCATCTCCGGCAAGATCCAGGTCAACCTCGTCATCCGCGCCGCCCCAGATCCAGATCCGAAAAACCCTAAGGTGGACCCCGAAATATCTTCTAAGTCCTCAAAATCTGCATTTTGAAGCCCTGTTCAACATGCCATAACTCCTCATCCGTAGGTCCGTTTTGCATGCATGATATATCAAAATGTTCATCATGATGTGCTCTTCATTTTGATCCATTGTGCCATGCTTGTTTGAGTCCATCTTGGTGCCCAAATAGTTGATGCAAGAGTGCTATAAAATGTTAGATGATGATTCTTAGCAGAGTATGAGCATTTGTCATTTTTGCTACATTTGTTGTGTGCAGCATATGGGCATGAGCTCTACATGTGTTTTGGGCTATGCCATGCAATATTTACGGGGGTGTATGCAATGTATTTTTGTGATCAATGTGGTGACTAGCACAAGCATGCAAAGTAGCTCTCGTGATGCTGTTGATTTCAGGGACTTTGAATTTTACAAAGTCATTGCTTTGTTGTTATTTTTATGCCATGTATTCATGTTGCTACAGTGTGATCCGTGCTTGTTTTGAGTATCTTCAGTAAGGATGATTTTGACATATGGTTATGCTCTATCCATCCATGCCCCTGTCTGCAATTATGGAGTGCCCTAGCATGTTTAAATCTTGCTCTACTTTTGCTATAAAATGTTCCTGGCAGATTGTTTACGTGTTAATCAATTTTGCCAAGGATGTTGTAGCTGATCCATGCATGCCATGAGCTTGTTCTTGATTTGATTAGCTTCATGATCATGTCTTCTTGCTGGTAGTATGCTTAGTTTGTCATGCAAGGCTTTGTGATGAGTGAATCGAGATCGCAAATAGGCCTTCATAATTCTGTTTATGCCATGCCCAGTTTTCTGCTAAGTCTGAATCTGTTAACGAAACTTGCTATGTTTACATGGGTGCCATAATATCTTCTGTGCCTTTTTGGCTCATGCTCAGTAAGGGACTTTTGTTATATGCTTTGAGTAGATTCATTCCATCCGTTTGGTTGCTATGTTATGTTCCTGTAGAATGTTGTTTGCTTGCTCTAAACATTGCTTTCTGATGTTAATTCCTGGCATGTTAGTATTTTCACTAAGTCTGTGATGCTGATATCTTTTGCACTTTTGCCATGCTTGTTTGAACCTGCTCTTGTGTGATTTAGCCGTAGCTCATTGTTCATCTTTTATCAAGCATCTTGAGTGGATCACTGCCATGTGCTTTGTTGTTATGTTGGAGTGCAGTAGCTTAGTTTCTTGTTGCACTCTAGATGGCATCGTGCTGTTAATCGCAGAATTGTGCCATTCTTGTTTTGCTTGCCATTTGCAAACCGTGCATCCGATTCCGGTGATCTTTATATCGATTTCGACCGAAATCATCTGATCTTTCCAGCGGCACACTTGGTTTTCCAAGTTGAGGCCTGGTTCAATCCTTTCCTTCCGGAGCATGCATATGCATTGCATATCACATCTCGCATATCATGCCATGTTTTGCATCATGTTGCTTGCACATTGCACCATGATTGATTGTTGGTCTTTTGCTTGTGTGCTTGCCTTGGGTAGAGCCGGGAGACGAGTACGTGATCGAGGAACCCGTTGAGTATGATTACGAGGATCAAGCTTTCGTCAACTCGGAGAACTTTGCAGGCAAGATGACCATACCCTCGAAATCACTTCTATCTTTGCTTGCTAGTTGTTCGCTCTATTGCTATGTGCGATACCTACCACTTGCTATATCATGCGTCCCATATTGCCATGACAGGCCTCTAACCCACCTTTCCTAGCAAACTGTTGTTTGGCTATGTTACCGCTTTGCTCAGCCCCTCTTATAGCGTTGCTAGTTGCAGGTGAAGTTGGAGTTTGTTCCTTGTTGGAACATGATTATTGTTGGGATATCATTATTATATCTTGTTTACTTTAACGCACCTATATACTTGGTAAAGGGTGGAAGGCTCGGCCTTATGCCTAGTGTTTTGTTCCACTCTTGCCGCCCTAGTTTCCGTCATACCGGTGTTATGTTCCTTGATTTTGCGTTCCTTACGTGGTTGGGTGTTATGGGAACCCCTTGACAGTTCGCCTTGAATAAAACTCCTCCAGCAAGGCCCAACCTTGGTTTTACCATTTGCCACCTAAGCCTTTTTCCCTTGGGTTTCGCGGACTCAAGGGTCATCCTTATTTTAAACCCCCGGGCCAGTGCTTCTCTAAGTGTTGCTCCAACCTGAGCAATGTCCGGCACCCCCTGGGAAAACAGGGTCTATGCCAACCCGACGTCTGGCTCATCCGGTGTGCCCTGAGAACGAGATATGTGCAGCTCCTATCGGGATTTGTCGGCACATTCGGGCGACTTTGCTGGTCTTGTTTTACCATTGTCGAAATGTCTTGTAACCGGGATTCCGAGTCTGATCGGGTCTTCCTGGGAGAAGGAATATCCTTCATTGACCGTGAGAGCTTGTGATGGGCTAAGTTGGGACACCCCTGCAGGGATTTGAACTGTCAAAAGCTGTCGGGGATATACCCCGCGGTATGACCCGGCCGGAATCATGACCCGGCCGGGCTTGGCGACTCACCAGAGACTTGGCTGTAGCTTGGCGACTCACTGGCGATCCGCCCGGACATGGCGGTTTACATGCAACCTGCCGGGACATTATGACTCACTTGAGACCCGGCGGGCGGATCAGATGGACTACAAAGCCCAAGGCCCAGCGGGCCGGCTTATACTCTGGTGGGCCGGCTCATTAGGAAAGGGATGATGAATATTTCCTTTACGAGGAAGCAAGACCCGGACTTGTATTCAACTTGTGAGAAAGGATAGACTAGTCCTAGTCCTACTAGGACTCCACATGTAACTCGCCCCTTCAACATATATAAGGAGGGGCAGGGCTCCCCATAGAGGAACAGAAAATAATCTCTAGGGCTAGACACAGAGCCGGCTTACCGGCGAGTCCCTCATGATCATAATGAGACCTAGCCACAAACAACAAGTAGGTTTATTACCAGATGATGTTTCCCGGGGCACGAAGCTGTCTAAACCCTTGTCTTGTGTTGCATCTCTCGATTCCGCTCAACCCCTCTCAAGCTACCACATAGATGCGTTGGCCTCGCAACTAAGTCCTCACACTAAGGACATCTGTCGTGACAATTCCACGACAGTTGGCACCCACCATGGGGCTCGAACCCAAGACCACAAGGTTAAGAGCCGTGCCCGCGGTTATGGGCAGATGGGAATTTGTTAATATCCGGTTGTAGAAAACTTGAAACTTAACTTAATTAAAATGAATCAACCGCGTGTGTAGCTGTGATGGTCTCTTTTCGGCGGAGTCTGGGAAGAGAACACGGTCTCGTGTTATGCTTGAACGTAAGTAGTTTCAGGATCACTTCTTGATCACTTCTAGTTCATGACTGTGCATTTGCTTATCTTCTCGCTCTCATTTGGTTAGCCACCATATATGCTAGTGCTTGCTGCAGCTCTACCTCACTACCTTTTCCTACCCATAAGCTTAAATAGTCTTGACCGCGAGGGTGTGAGATTGTTGAGTCCCCATGACTCACAGATTACTTCTAAAAATAGATGTAGGTGCTGATGATGCCAGTGCAGGGGACACGATAGAACTCAAGTGGGAGTTCGACGAGGATTCAGGACGTTACTATGTTTCCTTTCCAGACGATCAGTACAGGAGTCCAGTTGGGGCGATCGGGGATCTAGCATTTGGGGTTGTCTTTCTTTATTTGGTTCCGTAGTTGGACCTTGATTGTATTCTTGATGCTGTAATGCTATATTTATGTATTGTGTGAAGTGGCGATTGTAAGCCAACTCTTTATCCCTTTCTTATTCAGTACATGGGATGTGTAAAGATTACCCCTCTTGTGACATGCCTACCATGCGGTTATGCCTCTAAGTCGTGCTCCGACACGTGGGAGATATAGCCGCATCGTGGGTGTTTCACCTTCCTTCCTTCCTTGCTAAGGTATAGCCGCTTCCTCGCTCTCGCCGTCTCGCATCCTACCACCAAGGTCGCCATGGTCTTCTTCAAAGACATCTCCAGCGGTTCCTCCTCCGGCGACTACTCCTTCACCACCCGGGTATGCCTCTCTTCTCTCTCTCGGGCTACGACTTGGAATGAAGGATTTTTACCCGGACGTTGATTTGAGTCGTTTCTTCCTCTTGTAGCTCCCTAAGACCATCAGTGGCAACGAATGGAGCGGGGTGGCTGAAGATCTATCTGCTTGTTGTCACCATCAATCTCCATGCGTGAAGCTAGTTGCGTTTGATTCTGTGGACAGTGGGAGGAAGTTTCTGGCATGTGCAGAGAAAGTTAGACCCTCTTTTGTTGCTACAAATCATTTGTTAGATGTGATTCAGACAATGTCACGGTCCCAACCCATTCATACCACACCTTCAACCAAACGCATCCTAAGACAGTGTCACAACTTGTACCTAGTATCTTAAATTGTTGCCATCTCATCAGCGGTGCCATTAGAAAATTATTTGCCATCGCTTCAGCAGTTTGTGCAGCCAACTTTGGTCCACACATCCGAGCAGCCAAGCAGTAAAATACTAAATCTTTATGGCACGAAGGAACTGGGCATCGGAGCAACTACGTGCTCCGGAGTCCGGGTCCCTGATTTTTTTTCCGCTGCATCGGCTCGGCAGTGCAGGGCACCGGTCCGAGATGTAGGAACAGTTGTCTTTACCCCAGTTTTGGCATACATAGTGGACGGCCTTAGTGCTATTAGTTCTATATTACTAAATTTGTGCATGTACACACCTGTTAGTATCAATTTGTTGTCATCCAAACACTGTCGCTTTGCTGTTGCAGTTATATTTACCTTCCTCATAAAATGTTCAATTTGTTATTTATTGTACATGAGTAAGAACTTGTAGCATCGTTGTAGTTAATTATAGCTTCTTATGTCCCAGAATTTGGTTGTTGTCTCAGTACCAATTATTTCATTTGCACATTGATCTTTTTGAGAAGATATGTCATAATTAACATGTTTCTTCAAATTTTCAAAATAAGCATTGGTGATTTTCTATGTTGCTATAAACCCATTTCCCCTACAATTGTTACTGATCTAGTTTTAAATATTATAGGATGAATGTAAGTGTTCTTACTTGGAGTGGGTTGATCAAGAGTGGCCATAATCTTTGAAGATGTGCCTAACAAAGCTCTGGAGCATGTATGACGAAGAGAACAAACATAGGCTTCGAGGAAGTCTTGTCAACGCTGAAGCATATTTCAAGATATGGGATAAAAAGTTGAAGGTGGAGAATGAGCTCAGATTTTTTAAATCAGACTTTGCTAAGATGGTGTTGGTGAAGGAGGAGGCACTTTCCCAGTTGGCCTGCGCAAAACGGGTTCTTACTGAACTGAAAGCAGAGGTGGATAAGACGAGCCTAGATGATCTCGATTAGGGAAATGAATATATTGTTCTTATGAAGTTGAACTAACTATATGTTGTATTGTGTTGTTTTCATGTAGCTACCGTACTGTGATGTTATAATATATTTATGTGCCTGATATGAAATTGGCAAACAGCTGTTCGATATGAAATGTGAATTTGCGTAATACTGGAGTTATTAATTGCAAACTAATAGACCTACTAAATGTGTCATGGATCTTTGCAAACGGTTCTAGCAGTAAAAGCGCTTGAAATGGATAGCCCAATGCCACACAGTTTTCTTCATCAAATCATGTGTGATATAGTAGATAAAAGCAAACAGTTAACAAAGGAAGACCATGTGTGATAGTTACACCTTTCAGACACGAGCCTACACATAAAACTGTGTGGGATGTACGTCCGAACGGAAACGTTTTCCCTGGATTGACTGTGTGGGATGTACATAAGAACGGAAACGTATTCCTTGGATTGACTGTGTGTGATATACATACGAATGGAAATGTTTTTCTGGGATTCACCATGTGGGATGCACATACCCATGGAAATTATTTTCTTGGATTACCGTGTGGGATGTACATACCTACGGAAATGATTTTCTCGGATTACCGTGTGGGATGTACATACCTACGGAAATGATTTTCTTGGATTGCCGTGTGGGATGTACATACCTACGGAAATGATTGGGTTTCGATGCCTTGCCCGATCACACACGGCCCTAGCCTGGGTCCCAGGAGGGCCTATCCCCGACGATTTCTGGGTCGTGTGGGAAGGACACCCTATCGCACACACTCACTTGGCGACGGTTCCAAATGTCGTCGCGGAAAGGGGTTAAAACCAGTGAATGCCTTCCCCTAGGCCCAAACAATAGTGAAGTGTCATGTAGTCGACGTTCACATGACACCACTAGAGGAGAGACAACATACATCTCATCAAAATATCAAATGAATACCAAATTCACATGACTAATTATAGCAAGACTTCTCCCATGTCCTCAGGAACAACGGTAACTACTCACAAAACATATTCATGTTCATAATCAGAGGGGTATTAATATGCATAAAGGATATGAATATATGATCTTCCATCGAATAAACCAACTAGCATCAACTACAAAGAGTAATCAAGACTACTAGCAACCCACATGTACTAATCCGAGGTTCTGAGACAAAGATTGGATACAAGAGATGAACTAGGGTTTGAGAGGAGATGGTGCTAGCGAAGATGTTGATGGAGATTGAACTCCTCCCAATGAGAGGATTGATGGTGATGACGATGGTGATGATTTCCTCCTTCCGAAGGGATGTTTCCCCGGCAGAACATCTCTGCCGGAGCCCTATATTGGTTCCGCCAAGGTTCCGCCTCGAGACGGCGGTGCTTCGTCCCGAAAGCTTCCTTCTGCTTTTTTCCAGGGCGAAAGACTTCACATAGCAAAAGATGAGCACCGGAGGCCTACCAGGGGGCCCACGAGGTAGGGGGCATGCCCAGGGGGTAGGGCGCGCCCCCACCCTCGTGGATGGTGGGTGGCCCCCCTCTGGTGCTTTCTTCACCCAATATTTTTTATATATTCCAAAACTAACTTTCATGGAGTTTCAAGACTTTTGGAGTTGTGCAGAATAGGTCTCTAATATTTGCTCCTTTTCCAGCCTAGAATTCCAGCTGCCGGCATTCTCCCTCTTCGTGTAAACCTTGTAAAATAAGAGAGAATAGGCATAAGTATTGTGACATAATGTGTAATAACAGCCCATAATGCAGTAAATATCGATATAAAAGCATGATGCAAAATGGACATATCAAAAACCCATTTATCCAGACCAAGCATGATTAGGAACTAGGAAATATAGCACTTGTATATGTTTCTGATGTATTAAGTGCAGCCAAATTTGATTTATTCCTCAGATGCACAACAATACAAAATTCTACCCACGATAATTGGACATCGCATTGCAGAATTGAACCAAGCAATTAGCTAAACACCACAACAAATTAACCAAACATTAACTGAGCAACACATTGCACAATATAACATACTCCTAATCAAAGATTAGACAGTTAACCAAACCAAGCATGCTTAACAACTTGGAAATATAGCAATTGTATTTTTTTCTCATGTATTTACTATAGCCAAATTATATTTATTCCTCACATGGTATACAATCACAGAATGCACCCACAACAATTGAACATCGCATTGCAGAAATGAACCAAACAGCCAACCGCGTTGCGTCGTCGACGCGCGAGGCATCGACGGTGGCCTCGATGGCGAGGTGCTCCTCCAAGATCTGGGGGGCGACATGAATGGCAGCCATCGCGACCTCATCCGCGCGTGCAGCCGCGATTGGCTTCTCCGCTGGCAAATGGTCCTTGGGATCCTGGCTATATTGCGCGCACCATGGCTTAGGGCGGCTCTTATTTGGAGGAGGGGTCGGTGATTTGGGTGGAAGGTGTCGCGCCGGTGGTCGGGGCATGAGGGATGTGGAAGGAGAAGGAGGATGGGGGTCGGGTGTGGATTACCTTCCTAGATAGGCAAGGCCGAGAAGCGTGGAGGAGGGTCGCCGGCGAGGAGGAGGCGCTGCAAACAAGGTGTGAAGGTTTCAACTTGGAAAGGAAGGCGGAAACAGGGGAAATGTGATTTTTGGTAAGTGGAGGGTGCGGGGAGGTATATATTTCCGCGAAAGCCGAAAATTTCGAATCGCTTCAGTAAAAAAACTGGCGTGCAAAGTGTCATCAGACACGGTCCCTTCTTCAGAACTGTGTACGATATGTGAACATCACAAACAATTCAGATAGCTTAACCCATGTATGTTGAGTTTGAACGTCAAAAATTCTGGTTCGAATTTCCCTGGTTACAGTGGCCATCCATGTCATTGCATAATTTGGGTACACAAAGGAGACTATAGCACGCCCACACTTCTTAATCAAGAAAGTTCAACAATTAAACAGAGCTAGCTGACCTAAACATTACTCTAACAAATTAAATACCGGTGCTCTTAATTAAACAAAACAAAGAGTACTACTATGGTTGGTGCTCGTCGATCTCTGCTGCCGCTTCCATGTCTAGCTCGCGCCCGACGGTCTCCTGGGGGAGGGGCTCCATGGCATCAATTGCACCATACTCGGCAAGCATCTCGCCATTCGTGTCCTCCATATATTTGGAATAGGCCGCCATGAGCTGGGCATGGGCGGCCGTGATCTGGGCTCTGGCGGGATCCATCGTGGCAACGTATGCCGCGCAGGAACGGACGACTGCTCGAACTCTCTTGTCGGTTGCCAACTCTTCGGTCATGGGTTGCCGACCATTGTCGGAGAAGCTTCATTCGATTTGTGCGGTGACCACCACGAGCTGGGCGTGGACAGCCTCGACATGGTAGTGGGCAGCCTCCATCTGGGCTAAGGCCGCCGCTGCGGAACAGACAGCTGCTGTGCCGCTCTCGCCAGTTGCTGCTGTCGCCGCCTGAGAAGCAACAGCGGTCATTTGGGCTTCCTTGGCCGCCCGGACGCAGACTGTGGTCGCCCTCACGAAGCTTGTTAGCACGCGCCTAGTGGCTGCGACCGCGCTCTCACCAGAGTGGGCCGCTGAAGTTGCCCTCACGACGTGGGTCCACGTCCCCATCTTTCACTGGCGACGAATGAACAGTGAAATGATATTTGGGGAGTGAGCTAGTGTGCTTGACACGCCAGCTGTGGACTGTAGCCAACGCACCTTCTCACGTAAGCCATAGGCATACTATACACCGAAGGTGCTCCAAGATATTTTGTGCTGCATCTCACACGGTCGGTGAGAATAAATTGTGTGCGATCTACTTGATTTATCATCTTGATTTGAATTACGTAATGGTGTCACAGCTGCAAAGGATGGTGTTTGAATTGCTAGAACTTTTATCTGGAGTGAACATGCAACTATAGGTGTGTCATCAAAAAAATTGGAATTATTCAGGGTTCGTTTGGACGTTTTTATACATTAACTTGGTTTTGTAGGCATTTCAGGTGCATAATTCAAATTTGAACTACCTGCACATGCTCCAGTGCATATAAACGGGTTGCAAAATAAAATCGGTGTCCTTGGTTGCATGCTTAGGTCCCATGGAAGAAATGGGAATGAATGTCACAGACCTTGCCACCGCCACTCGGCCGCAAACGTTGAGATGCCTGGTTTTTAAATTCTAGCAAATCCAAAACTCGTTTGAAATTCATGAAACTTGGCATGCTATCATGGAGCGGCATCAACATGTCGTGGTGAAAATTTTGTCCCATTTGGGGCAGGTTTGGGTATAAGCTTCTCACAAACCAGAGCTTCTCACAACAAGCGTGATGGTTTCGGTAGGGAACGTGCCACCTTTGGGGACGAAACGATATCTATTGCCTCTTATTGCTTTCAAAAAAATCGAGTGTCAACATAGAACAACAGGAGTGTTGTGTTTAATTTTGGAATCTTTTGGGGTTCATTTGGACATTTTTATACATTAACTGGGTTTTCTAGGCATTTTATGTGCATAATTCAAATTTGAACTACATGCACATTCTCCAATACATATAAACTGGTTGAAAAATCAAATATGTGTCCTTGGTTGCATGCTTAGGTCCCAAGCAAGAAATGGGAATGAATTTTAAACACCCTGCCACCGTCACTCAGCCGCAAACATTGAGATACCTGGTTTTTAAATTCTAGTAAATCCAAAACTCGTCTGAAATTCACGAAACTTGGCATGCTATCATGGAGCGGCATCAACATGCCGTGGTAAAAATTTTGTCCCATTTGGGGCAGGTTTGGGTATAAGTTTCTCACAAACCGGAGATTCTCACAACAGGCGTGATGGTTTCGGTAGGGAACATGCCACCTTTGGGGACGAAACGATATTCGTTGCCTCTTATTGATTTCAAATTTTTTTCTAGTGTCAACATAGAACAACAGGAGTGTTGTGTTTAATTTTGGAATTTTTTGGGGTTCATTTGGACATTTTTATACATTAACTGGGGTTTCCAGGCATTTTATGTGCATAGTTCAAATTTGAACTACATGCACACTCTCCAGTGCATATAAACTGGTTGAAAAATCAAATATGTGTCATTGGTTGCATGCTTAGCTCCCATGCAAGAAATGGGAATGAATTTCAAACAACCTGCCACCGTCACTCGGCCGCAAACATTGAGATACCTGGTTTTTAAATTTTAGTAAATCTAAAACTCATCTGAAATTCATGAAACTTGGCATGCTATCATGGAGCGACATCAACATGCCGTGGTAAAAAAATTGTCCCATTTGGGGCAGGTTTGGGTATAAGCTTCTCACAAACCAGAGCTTCTCATAACAAGGGTGATGGTTTCGGTAGGGAACGTGCCACCTTTGGGAACGAAATGATATCCGTTGCCTCTTATTGCTTTCAAAAAATTTCTAGTGTCAACATAGAACAACAAGAGTGTTGTGTTTAATTTTGGAATTTTTTGGTGTTCATTTAGACATTTTTATACATTCACTGAAATTTCGAGGCATTTTATGCGCATAATTCGAATTTGAATTACATGCACAAGCTCTAGTGCATATAAACTGGTTGAAAAATCAAACTTTTGTCCTTGGTTGCATGCTTAGGTCCCATGCAAGAAATGGGAATAATTTCAAACACCCTGCCACCGTCACTAGGCCGCAAACATTGAGATACCAGGTTTTAAAATTCTAGTAAATCGAAAACTCGTCTGAAATTCATGAAACTTGGCATGCTATCATGGAGCGGCATCAACATGTCGTGGTAAATTTTTTGTCCCATTTGGGGTAGGTTTGGGTATAAGCTTCTCACAAACCAGAGCTTCTCACAACAAGCATGATGGTTTCAGTAGACAACGTGCCACCTTTGGGGACGAAATGATATCCGTTGCCTCTTATTGCTTTCAAATTTTTTCAAGTGTCAACATAGAACAACAGGAGTGTTGTGTTTAATTTTGGAATTTTTCAGGTTTGTTTGGGCATTTTTATACATTAACTGAAATTTATAGGCATTTTATACGCATAATTCAAATTTTAACTACATGCACAAGCTCCAGTGCATATAAACTGGTTGAAAATTCAAATCTATGTCCTTGGTTGCATGCTTAGGTCCCATGCAAGAAATGTGAATGAATTTCAAACACCCTGCCACCGTCACTCGGCCGCAAGCATTGAGATACATGGTTTTTAAATTCTAGTAAATCCAAAACTCGTCTAAAATTCATGAAACTTGGCATGCTATCATGGAGCGGCATCAACATGCCGTGGTAAAATTTTTGTCCTATTTGGGGCAGGTTTGGGTATAAGCTTCTCACAAACCAGAGCTTCTCACAACAAGCGTGATGGTTTCGGTAGGGAACGTGCCACCTTTGGGGACGAAACGATATCCGTTGCTTCTTATTGCTTTCAAAAAATTTCTAGTGTCAACATATAACAACAGGAGTGTTGTGTTTAATTTTGAAATTTTTCGGGATTCGTTTGGACATTTTTATACATTAACTAGGTTTTCTAGGCATTTCATGTGCATAATTCAAATTTGAACTACATGCACAAGCTCCAGTGCATATAAATTGGTTGAAAAATCAAATCTGTGTCCTTCGAGGCATGCTTAGGTCCCATGCAAGAAATGGGAATGAATTTCAAACACCAGGGCACCGTTGATTGCCGGTAAAATGTTGAGATACTTTATTTTTAAATTCTAGTAATTCCAAAACTCGTATGAAATTCATGAAACTTGGCATGCTATAATGGAATAGCACCCGACATGTTGTGGTATTTTTCGTGTCCATTTTGAGAGAAGGCAAACTCGAATAACAGCCAACAAAAGGCATTTTGAAACAAATAGCTGCCACTGTAATATTCCAAACGTTTTGTATAATTTAAATGTGTGTGTTCTGTTAACCATTCACGTGACACCATGCCTCACTCTTTTAATGGTTAGGAGGTGCCGTGCGGACAGGTGCTTGAGTGCTTGCCTAAACGGAAGACGTGCAAGTTGTACTCCAATGCGGAGGCTCGCCGGGAAGCATGCAAGCTGTACGCCGCACATGCTCACTAGGAAGCGAGCCCTTTGACTTCCATGGCCGCCTGCCTTGCTCGCATCCTCTACATTAGTTGCAAATGTTTTATTTAGAACACCTGTATGCAAACTGACAGCTTCCCCAGGAAGCCAAGAGAAAATGTGCCGAGCAGGATTTCTGCAGCTCTTGATCACAAACGTTTTAGATAGAACACCTGTATGCAAAGTGAGAGCTATGGTCTTCCCACTTAAGTCGATGGAAAATCCGCAGCACAGGATTTGTGCATCCCTTCAACACAAACGGTTGTTTTCGATGACCCGTGTGCAACCACGTACAAACAATTTGGTAAGATTTTCATCTGTCATATTGGGTAGGTTGCCATTTGTCAAACTAGAAAGATTGACATTTGTTTATCTAGTAACATTGCCATTTGTAAATCCTTGTAACACTGCGATTTGTCAAAATATGCAGCTAGAAATCACTAGCACTATCTAATTTTTGCAACTAAAATCTAGTAATTAAGCATAGATTTCATTCATAGATTAAGCAATCGTTCTTAATTTATACAAACTTTTCAACTCGACTGCTGAACCGACCAAACGTTTCCCCAATTGTTGCCAACCACATACTAAAATAGCTAGTTCAACTATATATACTAACTAATTTTAAGTACATTGTATACTTCGACCACACATCTATAGTCAGATGAACTGAACAAAATAGCCCATAAATACTAATACTACCATGGAGGGGCTTTGTGCTACTTCCGGTAGCCTCTCCTCTGCCGAGCGTGCTTAGTAAGAGGCAGATGAGGAGGAGGAGGAGCCTACCGACGAGATGGAGAAATGCAATATGGTGCCTGCTGCTGCTGCACGTTCAGCGACGCTCGCCAGCTCGAACGCCCACTGCCGCTCCAGACAATACCTCTTGGAGCGGCTGGACTGCTCATAGATCTCCTAATTCCTCACCTCTATGTTGGCGTGTGCTGCGGCCATGACTACGGTAAGGCTCTTTGCATGCTCGACGAGGCGCTCCACCTCCTCCCGGAGGAACTCGATGTAGCGTGCAAGGTCGCTGACGCACGTGCGAGCCTCCACCTCCGCCTCCCTCCTTCGGGCGGCGGTGGCGGTGCGGGATGATCCCTGCGGTCGATGGTGGGCTGGCGACCACGGCGGCCGACGGTGGGGTGGCGGCCACGACCACCACCTCCCACCTTCGGGCCGCGGTGGCGGAGCGGGTGATGGCCACGGTAGCCGGTAGTGGGGTGGCGGCCATGAAGGCCACCTCCCGCCTTCGGGCCGCAGCGGCGGAGCGGGAGATGGCCCTGGCTTTCGACGGTGGTGTGGCAGCAACAACGGCTGGCAACAACTCCGACGGGCAGTGGCGGTGGAGTGTGTGGTGGGTGTTCCTACCACACCCAACAGGGACGCCACACGCACTACACTACGCCGGGGACTGTGTCGCTGCCGCGGTGTAGCCTCCCAGCTGGAGCTGTCCTCTGATGACGGCGGAGTGGCTGAGCGACGACAATGGACCAGTACCATTGGCAATTGTGGGAGAAGCACACGAGATAAGCTATAGGGAGGGAGGGGAAAATGCGACGCAGGACTCACCGGCCATGAGGGTTTTTATAGCAGGACGGTAAGCATTGGGATTTTGGGGGATTTCACCGAGTCGGACGGGAAGCTTGCGCACGAACCTGCAAGGTTGCGCGGGAACGAGCTCATCAACGATTCATTGATGCCACTTCGAGCCACCATTTGATCAAAAGAATGCCCCCCCCCCGCGCGTGCTGCGCAAGCTTGCGCTGTAAGCCGTCTGCGACAGCGGGGTTACAAGACGTCTGAGAGGAGGACGAAAGGACACGTACACATACGGTTAATAGAAAAAACATTTACGATTTAATTACCTACTATACACCCGTCCTTGTTTATAAGTAGGATTTAACTAATAAAATCTGAATGCATGTCGCCAAAGATTATATCATTGGAGTCGTATTTGAACATAGTTTCCAGCTATACAATTTTTGTAACATGCATTAACACTTTTTTTGTTAAATTTAAGGTTATATACCAGCAAGCGTTTGCCCACAACACACACACCTTATTCCATCACAAACAGCTCGGATGGATCAACTGTATGCCACGTATCGCACACGCAACTCTAATCTGATTCGTGCTTGATGTCTCCGACATCGCTCGCATAGTTTGTCTTATTTGCCATGTGTCACTCTGTCGGCCTCTGATCGCGTCCCTTGGCAAGCTCTGCTCGCCGTTAGGCGCCGCGGTGCACTCTGCTCGCGTCCGTTGGCGCTCGGCTTGTGGACAGCTTTTCCTTGCATGTTCAACTACTATATGCATATATATATACATACATAAACACTATTCCGATCACAGGATCAGAATAATATTCTGATCACAGGATCAGAATAATATTCTGATCACAACCTGAACTGCCTGAGTAACGCGCCTGAACTTCCCTGTGTACTAATCTGACCTTCTGGCTATCTTCGCAACCGTGGCTTCCCCTGCGAGTTTTTCTGATCATTCATGTTGTTTGTCATGTAAGTGTAATGTGGACACATTTTTTAGAGTCTAAATGATTGTTTTGATTTGGATTCTAGCACGTTGGCGGATTTGCTCTCGGGGTCGTGATGAACTTGTTTCTGTTACAAGTTTAATGCATGTTTTGGATGTTGTCGAAGTTCTAGAACGATGGGGATTAGGTTTTAGTACGAGTTTGGAGCACAAATTCTTTGTTATTTCAAACAAATTTGAAATCGCCCGTGTTCTTCATCCGCCCGAGATGCAACCCGCGCTTCTATTGATTTCTCGTTTTCTTTAAAGTTTGCTGCCTGATTTGCGTACTTTAGTGAAATTCGAGGCTTACTAATCCGTAAATTTTAATTGGGAGGGTCCTTACAGTTTTATTTCTAGCGATTTTATGTTGGCACTCCTGCGGGTTTCTGCACGTGTTATTTTAGCGGTTTTGAAATTTGCCCTCTGGTCCTTTCAGTTGTCGAAAGGTAGTTGCTAGATCATTTCCAAGGGGTGCGGACGTGTTGCAATCTTGTGGAGATGATTTTATGCTTCGGACGAATTCGTTTGTTCATTATTTCTAGATCTTCTAATGGTCGTTGTACAAGCTGGACTTCTGCGTTTTCATACCTGAACTTCTTCTTTTCCTTTGTTGGATCCTGTCGGGGCTGGGGCGGCTCGGGATCGGGATCGGGGGAGGATCAGGTGGATCCTGTTGGGTCTGTCCGGGTTTCTGTGCTGGACTTCTGTGTTGTCATACCTGAACTTCTTCTTTTTTCTTTCGCTGCAAGATAATGCAGCAAGTCCTTTGTATCAGAAACCCTTACTAGATTTTCTTCTGCAATTTTTGTTGTAGCTAGTGTGTAAGCGTGGAGCTGGACCACAGGAATATGCATCCTCTTTTTCCCTTAGTCTATGTTTTGGTATAGTTTTTTTATCATCCACTTATCTTTGGTAAGATCTGGACTTCTCTTTTTTTATTAATGGTTGAACTTCTAGTTTTCCAGATTACATTCCACATTTGCAAGGCGAAGGCGCATGGTGCTCTATATTTTCTTTGTTTGGTTTCCTTTCGTATTTTTAATTCTTCAGATGTTCCTTTTTATACTTTTGTCTCGTGAGCAATCACGGGATTAGCCCAAGTATGCATGCACTTTTTCCAGATCATGTAAGGGTCGTTTGTAGAAGCTGGACTTCTATGTTCTTTATACGTGAACTTCTGCTTTTTCCTTCTTTGTAAAGTAATAAAGAAATTCCTCTGTATTTCCTTCTTTTTTATGTTACTTTTCATTCTTTGCATTGGTTTGGATTTTTTTTGACTTAGTCCCGTGAACAGCCATGTAATTGGGCGATGGATATGCGTATTTTTTTATTTTTTCTAGTATGTTATTTGTACTTATAATAGTTGTTGTTCTTCACTGAATAACTATCCTGGACTTCAGTGTGATAATCGTTTTTAACATGTTAAATTTGAGGTTGTTATTTTTTGGATTTAAATATTTTGTAGATATTGAAATCGGCATTGCGCATATTGACCAATGCGGTAGCGCGAGGCCGAGCAGGGGGGGAGGGGGTCGGGACCCCCCTCCCCTCACCCTGCGAGGCCGAGACAGGAACGAGCCGGAGCAGGCGAGTCCGTCACATCCGTGACCCCACTATCTATCTTAGGGTTTTCAGGGTTTAGGGTGCGTGCGGTGGGGAGGAAACAGAATAACCACATTGCGTCCTGTCAAATCCTAGCGCGCAGCAATGCGGTAGCGCGAGGCCGAGCAGGGGGGTCGGGACCCCTCCCCTCCCCCCTGCGAGGCCGAGACAGGAACGAGCCGGAGCAAGCGACGACACGGCGTGCCGCGTCGTCGCATGCGGAGGCAAGTCCGTCACATCCGTGACCCCACTATCTACCTTAGGGTTTTTAGGGTTTAGGGTGCATGCGGTGGGGGTGGAAACAGAATAACTGCATTGCGTCCTGTCAAATCCTAGCACGCAGCAATGCGGTAGCGCGAGGCCGAGCAGGGGGGAGGGGGGGTCGGGACCCCCCTCCCCTCCCCCTGCGAGGCCGAGATAGGAACGAGCCGGAGCAGGCGACGACGCGGCATGCCCCGTCGTCGCATGCGGAGGCGAGTCCGTCACATCCGTGACCCCACTATCTATCTTAGGGTTTTTAGGGTTTAGGGTTATTATGGTTTAGGGTTAGATATGAACTTCATCTGTTTTTGTACTTGATCTTCTTCTTTTTGTTTCTTAGGGTTTATTTATTCTTATGCCATTACTTCTTTTATTAGAGTACTTGAACTTCTGTTCTTTATTTTTTGAACCTCTTTCTGTTGTTTTTTAGGTGCATATTTATGTATGTATTTTTCTTCCTTTGGTAGTGCATTTGCCATCTATTTTTGGTTTTAAGGATATCAACAGTGCTATTCTGTGAAGTTATCTCATTATAATAGATGCATTCAAATGGTGCATTCATTTATCTATAGATGTATTTACTTTTTTAGCTGTTGGGGGGGGGGGGTAAAACTGTAAATTCAGTGGCGCTGCAATTCCCACGACAGATCGGCATTAAGTGAGCATCTCCCTCACCACCACCTGTCAGAAAACCCGTCTCCTCCTGTCGCTCGCTCTCTTCCCCCTCTTCGTCGCTCCGCTGCCTTCCTCGGCTCCAACTCCCCTCGATTTCTCCGCCCCTGTCCCCTGCCCTCGTGCTGGAGTAACCGGCGCATGCCCCCGCTCCTATTTCTCCCCCATGCCCCGCTCTCCCTCGCCCAACCCGCTCTATTCTGCTCTGAAGCGAGGGCGGCAACTGCCTGCGCGGTTGCAAGGTGCGCGTGGCGTCGTGGGGAGTGGAAGAACCGCCGCGGATTCATGTGTGCAGGGGTTGTTTCGAGAGGTACAAATGCTCCCCCCCGCCCCCCTAATGCTTGCTTTTATTTTCGCCAGATCTGTCGAGTCCGCCTCCTATGTGCTCTCGCATCCGCCTCCTACCCCCTTCTTCTGATGGTTTGATGGGAGATTAGGTAGGGTTCTTGTGCGTGTGGTGGGTGGATTCCATTCCCCCGTGGTCAGATTTGTCTATGAGATGCTTGTGTCTGCTATTTCTCCATTCAGAGTTGATTGGATTTCATTTCCCCTTTGGTGATTTCAGCATTTAGATGCATGTGAGAGAGGGTGTGGTGTGATGGTTCATGCTGAATCTGATGTATCTAATTGTCTTAGTATTGTTGATTTCGAAGTCTAGATTGTGTGTGTCACATGCTAGTTAGTTTCTGGATTCTTTCTTTGTTTGTGCTTGCCTATATGTGCCACTGTTCATGTTTTCATACTTGTTGATATTATTTAGTTGTTTCATCCTAGGGTTTCATTTAGTTGTTTTTTGTATTTGTTGTATGATTTTCTACCTGCTAACTATATGCATTATATCCCCTATTTTTAGTAGGTTGTTTTAGGGTTTTGAGTTTCATTCGTCAAGGGGGTTGTGTTGTCATGGCTTCCAAACCTTCTCCAGGTATCTTAATGTAGTTGGATCTTGTATTTTAAAGCAGTATTCTTATATATGTCTGCCCATATCTTCACTGAGTTTTCTCGTTGGACTGCCATTCTTATTAGTGTGAGTTAGTAGTGTTGCTTACTTTTTAGTTGATGATTTGCAGGTGAAACTATGTCCCCAAGTGTTGTTGGACTTCCCAAATGATTCATATTTATAGTGTATATCTTTGTTTTTTTATCTGTTATCATGCTCATGGTATTGATATTTAGTTTGGCTGTGAAATACTATTTGTGGTCATGCTACATATTTTTATGTGCTATTTTCTTGGGTCACATAGTTGAACTTCTGGTTTTAATTATTGTTTGTTCATAATGAAATTTGGTTGAACTTCTGTTATGCACATTTTGTGTTTACTACTTTGTTATATATCGTTGAACTTCTGGACATTCATGTTATATGTAGTAGCCCCTCTGAGTGTAGATTGTTGTTATAGTTAGTGTGTAGATTTTAGTTTGTTTGTTGTGTTTACTGCTTTGTTAGGTATTGTTGAACTTCTTGTTGTTGGACATTTTTGTCAAAGTAGAAGTCCCTTTGGTGTAGGATTGTGCATTAGAACTCAGCTGCCTTTCTACTTGCATTTTTTGTAGTTGGTGATGAGTTGAATAGTTCAGAGGTTAATACTGATGCTCCAATATCTAATGCGGCTAAATCACCCATTATCCCTTTGACTTTGATTGCCGAGGTTGCTTCGAGCCTTGAGAATGTTTCAAGCCTCGAGGATCTTGCTTCTGCAGCTCTTGCTTCACCTAGTATGTGAAACCCCTTTTCTTTTCATTTTAAAGTTTCCAGCCATGTTTTTTTAGCTTGTTCATGTCGTTTGTTTTTTTGTTCATCACTTTTTTTTATTTTTTGCTTCAATTTTTTGTGTTCTCTGCAGATGTGTCCACAGAGGAGGAAGCTGTGAACACCATCAACGATGTTTTATCTGAGTTGGGTTTATCAGAAAACCCTGCTGCAGCTGAGAAGGGGGCTCCCTCAGTCAAAGGTTGTGATTCCGTTCCGGATCCTTTGTGCTCTCTTTAGATGTCAGAGACGCAGTTGCAGTCTGTTGATGGCACTGAACCTGTCACGCAACCCGAGGATGTGCCTTTGCAGCTTCTCCTGGAGGACCAACGTAAGAAGAAGAAGCGAGAAGATTTTGACAAGAAGAGGGCGGCCTGCCTTGAGAAAGGTTCTGATGTTCCTAGATCTGTTCATGCGGCTGAGCTCATTGTTGAGGAAGACGTGCCGTGTCGCAGTGATGGCACGGTTGTCCCTGTTAAGAAGAAAATTAAGAAGACTGCTGCGAGGAAGCTAGTAGTTGGTGAAGTTACTCCTCAAAGGAGCCCACGTGTTTCAAGGCTTGTAGAAGTTGTCGAAGATGTAGGGCTAGGCGTTGGTGGTACGCCACGCCGTAGTCCTCATGTGCTTGCCACTGCCGCGCCTGCACCTTCTCCGCTCGGTGCTGGTGCATCTGGTAAGGGGAAGAAATGCGACGTGAAGCGCAAGGTTCCACCTGCAAAGGTCAACAAGGGTGTGAAGAAGCGTTCTCGTGTTAATCCAGAGGACAAGGATGATGCTGATTTCAATGCTGATGATGAGGACGACGACGATGATGATGCTGCCGCTAATCAGGTATGAATGTCTCATGTTTACTGTTTTTTAAGCATTTGTCGCTATTTCTTTAGTTTTATTGTTTTTAGCACTGCCTTGGCGTACATAGGTGACCTTCTGCTCCATATCAATATAGACGAATAAATTAGCCGACGTGCTTTGCTTTTATGGTATTTCTTCCTTTGTGTGCATAGTTGGACTTCTGGGTATATACATGAAGAAGTAAGCTTAACTTGTTGGTATACATGTTTTGATTACTGCCTTAGTGTACATGTTTGAACTTCTGCTTTTTAAATTTCCAACATTTTTGAAAGTGTGTTAACTTGTGGTCATACATGGTTGTACTGCCTATGTAGACATGGTTGGACTTCTGAGATACATTGTTTGATTACTGCCTTAGTGTACATGTTTGAACTTCTGCTTTTTAAATTTCCAACATTTTTAAAGCATGTTAACTTGTGGTCATACATGGTTGTACTGCCTATGTAGACATGGTTGGACTTCTGAGATGTAGTGCGTATATATAGGCATTAGTGGAATTTTGGTGACGGTTGTGTGTCTCATTGTTCTGCCTTTTTTCCTGGTCAATGTATTTTTTTTCAGTATCAGCTTGTGCAGCGGCCTGAGAGGAGGAAGAGAGGAGGCAAAGCGCCCGAAGAAGGTGGCCAAGGAGGAGGTGAGGCGAAACGTTTTAACAAGACGGTTCGCTGCTCACTAGGAGAGGTCAAGACGTGTGCGAAAATGCTACAAGATAGGCACAAGACGAGGGTTATCAAGGATGGTTTTGGTTGTGTGTTTGACTTGAAGGTTGATTCCAACATTTCTCGTCCTTTGATGGGCAACATCTACACGAGGATTGACCCTTCAACCATGATTTTGGACATGGGTGAGGTGAACAAGGTTATACGTATTACAAGTGATGCTATTCACCATCTCTTTGGGTTCCCTCAAGGTAATCGTACCCCCCCTAGGCCCTCGAATGATGGTTTCGATGATGCTGTTATGAGGTTGAAGGGCAAGCTTGGGTATGCTAGGAGTGACGACATCAAGACAAAGGATTTGCGGAATATCCTCGCTGAACTTGTGAAGGATGAGACGAAGGATGATCTTGCTCTGCAGGTGTTTTACCTTATTGTTTTCATGAAGGTGGTTATCCCTGGAACGTCTACACGAGTGTCCAGGGAGGCAGCAATGGCCGAGAACCTTGTGTTTGAGGATATGGCAGACATGGACTACTGCCAGTTGGTTGTTGAAGATATTCAGAGTGCTGTTGTTAGGTATCAGCAAGGTACTAGCAGAGGAAAAGCTGTCACAGGCTGTGCCATCGCGCCGCTTCTTATGTATCTAGACTGCCTTATCATTGGCAAGACGCCTAATATTGACTTGAGGACCCCTCCCATCAATTTCATGGATTAGGCCAAGCTTCTTGAGCTTGCTGCGGCTGACTTGGTCACGAAAGGTGATGATGACCCAGCCAACTGGGTGTTTGGGAGACTGCCTGTGAGTGTTTCTATGCATTATTCTTTCCTTGAACTTCTGGTATTGTCTTGTATATTTTTTGTTCCCATGTTCCTTCATTTGTTTTCTGATGCATTGACTTTTGTTTTTGTATGCAGTGGAAGACACAGGCCGAGGTTGTGTTCTTTAGGGTTATCGAACGTCCTGTTCTAACTATGCCTCGTTCTGCCGGCCTAGGGAGTGGAAGTTCCCCAAGATTTGAATTCTCCCGAGATGTTAATACTGGTGCCCCCCTGTAGATCCAGGAGGTTCTTTTGCCCGTGTGAGTGCTGCAGGTGGCATTTCTTGCGAGGATTTGTTTGAAGCTGCCAATGTTTCTCTGGTTAGGATTGACAGTCTTCTTGAAACTGTTTGTGGGGAGTTGGCTCGTGTTCCTTCGACTGCTGAGCGTCTTAGTCGCGTTGATGGGATTCTTCCTCCCGGACACGGGTTTGATGCTGAGTCTTCGAAGGAGGTCTTATGTATTGAAGCTGAATTTCTTGAAGAGCTTCGTGAGAGCACTTCCCACCTCCAGACTAGCGTTGGGCTATTCAAGGAAATGTAGGATGCTCGTTGCAATCCTTTTGAAGATGAGGCAAGTGTTGTTGTGAGACAGATTCAGAGGCAGGATTCTGTTCATTCAGGTCATGAAGGAGGCCATGTGGAGCATACCAAAGAGGTTTGCACTAATGTTCAATGTTAAATGTTAGCTTTCAGTTAGTACTGTTTGTGGTCATAGGCGAGCGTTGTTGATTTGATGTGTCGTAAACTATTTCTTTTTAGCACTAGTGTTCCTAGGTGACCTTATCTGTTTATTGAACCTGAACTTCAACTGCTACAACACCTGAACTTCCATGACTGGCCCTTTTTTGTTCCCTTTTGTATCTTAGAGTAGTTTGATATCTGACCTGCTATGTTTACTGTATTTGGACTTCCATTATGTGTTAGTTGTGATAGCTGACCTTCTCTGATTGTGCAATCTGAACTTTTGCTGATTAGGTATTTGTTTTCTAAATGATTTTTTTAATTTTTTAGGCTGTTGATGATGATGCTAAGGTTGAGGAGGATGTTTTACCTGCGCATGAAGCTGCTCCTGTGCATGAGGCTTCCCCTGTGCATGAACCTGCTCCGGCTAGTGGCGTAATAGTTGATGAGGTTCATGGCAGTGAAAATGAGGTACCATTTTTCTTGTCCATTTCTCTTGTTGCCCCTGAGATGGACTTGCTGCTCCTGTGCATGAGGTTCAGTCAGCCCTTTGTAATGACTTTCTGTTTCTTTTTGCAGCAGCAGAATGATGATGTTAGTGTTCCTCCAGAGAAGGTTGTAGACATGTCCGTCTCAGGCACCGGCTGCTCCGACGGGGTGGTCCTGACTGAACCTCGGTCGTCCATTGTCGCCGAGGTTTCAAATGCTGAGCAGGGCAAGACAACTGGAGACATCATTTTGGAGAAAGATGCTGTTGAGTCTGCTGTTGAAACTGGTGGTAGTGCTGCTGCAAGCCCGGAGAAGTCTCCTGTAGCAAAGCCATCAGTTGATGTTAATGCTGTACAGGCACAACCAAAAGTTTTTCTTGTTTCAGATTCTCCAGCTGCTCCAGCTGCTGCTGGTGTCCTTCCTTATGACACTGCAACGTCTGCTGGAGATGACGATGAAGATACCGAAAGCGATAGCTATGGAGAGGAGGTTGATCATTCTAGTGCTGCCACTGGTCTAGGCAAGGATCCATGAAGAGAGGAGCATGCTTCTCTCTTTTTCCCCATTCCCTTCCCTCTTTGTTGTTTGGTTTAGTCCATGATATCCCCTGTGAACTGCCTGTGTGGTCTAAGTTGAACTTCTGGTTTTGTTGTTTGTCGTGTGGGTTGTAAAGAATGTTAAGTGAACCTGTTGTCTATGTGGGTGGAGGTTTGTAATGCATGGGTTGTGAATTTTTGTGCTTGAATGTTGGTCTTAATTGAAAATGTCATGAATCTATGTGCTTTGAGTGTTGCTGTTAATTGCTATTTTTTTAGTGAGCAGATAGTGACCTTGTTGTCGTGCGAAAGAAGGTTGATGACTTTTATTACAGTGTACCTAGGCTTAGGAACGACCGTTCCAAGAGGTGAGTGCAGCTGCTCAACATTTACATCATCCATGTACCCCCTGTGAACTGCCTGTGGTTTCATACCTGAACTTCTCAACTCTATGTACCTGAACTTCTTGTTTTTTTTGCTTCTCTGGCGCTGAACTTCTGGCCTCTTTTGTACTGTACTGCCTGTTGTGATATAGCTAAACTTCTGTGCTAACATGTGTTATGAACTTCCTGAGTTCCTGCTTCTTAACTTGTTTTACTTTCTATTCACTTGTTTTAGATCAATGATTATGTTCCAAAACAAGGAGTGTGAAGCTTCTGTTCAAGAAGTCGCAATATCTTTTCGTCCTCGCGGAATGCTTACATCTAATGTCGCTGAGTGTGCACTCTATTATCTACGTGCGAAGTACCAGGGATCGGATAAACTCATCCTGCCGTATTGGGTTTGTGTAAGTCAGCCATACAGTGATTTCTTTTCTGTTTTGTTCCATACCATTTTAGTTAAAACTTGTTCATCTCATTTTTGTATTTTTTCAAATGTTGGTGTTGTCTGCATTATTTTAGGACAAGATTTTCAAAGGTCATTTTGATTCCCGTGTGAGGAAGTACTTCATGGCGAGTGGTCCAGATAGCATGGATGCACATGATTCGGTATGCAATATCTTGTTCTTTGCCTCTGTATTAGTTTTGCAGTGCGATCCACTGTGTTAATATTTGTTTTATTTTTCTTTTGTACCGCTCTGATATTAATTCTCATCTTTTAATGATTCGTGTGTTTATGATGCTTCAGGTTGTTTTCCCTACTTTTGACCCGCCTGAGCTTCCCGCTTCCATGGGTGGTGTCGGTCATTGGGTGTCGGTGTTCCTTGACCTGAAGAATTCAAGGTTCCAGCTTCTCGATTCCTATTATGGACAAAAAGATGAATGTGCAATACGCCTGTTTCGACAGATGACCGACAACATCAAGAGGCTTTGGAAGGATGCGAACAACGACAGGGAGACACCCTTCAGTCCTATTAGCATCGACAATTCCCTCTGGATTGGATTGATGTCCCCCAGCAGCAAAACAAGTATGAGTTCGACTTTTTCTCTTTATCACATCTGTTTAACTGTAGTTGTACTTAAGCTGCGACATGTTTAATTCATTGGCTTTCTTTTTCTGTCCTAACACTATTTCTTTTACTTCGTTTGATGGCAGTATCGACTGCGGATTCTTCATGCTTACGAATGTTAATTCGTATCATGACGAGGTTCTTGCAAATTATTCCCATGAGAATGTTGGGGATATCAGGAAGACGTGGCTGTACTCAATCGCTTCTTCTAACCTGTTTGAGACAGACTTCCAAGCTCTGTTTGGCTACTACACATGTAAGTATTTTGGAACTTGTACTGCTTACCTGCACTGCATCTTTTATTCTACCTGAACTTCATATTTTTCTCTGAACTTGGACTTCTGCTTGAGGTCTGGCTGGGCTGCTGGTTTCGGAAGGAGAGGAGCATTTTCTTTGTACATGAACTTCATTTCTATCTTTTTTTAATTTTGCTTGTGTGTTTTGTTTTGCTTAAATGGACATGAGCATTTTCTTTTATAATTGAACTTCAGAGATGATGCCTTTCTATGGTTTTGTTAGCTGTAGTTGAATGATTTACAGTTCATCGGTTTATCTTGAACTGTGCCTCCGGTTGTGCCTGAACTTCATTTAGTTTTTTACTGCAACTAATTTTTTTAGGTCAGCTTGAGTAGTAACCATGTCATCTTTATTAGTTGGACTGCACATTGTGATGTTCCTGAACTTCAGTTGTATTTAATGGTGATGTTTTCTCTTCCTTTTTTCTTTGACAGTGGAACTATTTGGAGCTGACCGATTACCACTACTCATTCCTCGGGTCACAGGAATACCAGCCTAGGGAGGAACCGATGAGTACAGCTTCAAAAGGAGATGATAGACCTTGGACCCTTATTCCTTCCAAGTTGGGGAAGCAGGCTGGTGGTATTCGTGGTACTCCAAAAAACCCTTGCTACAGGAAGGCTGATGCAGTCGAAGCAGCCGAAGCAGAAGTGATTTCGTCCGATGATGATTTTGAGAAGATTGCTTACCCGAAGAATGCTAAATGTGTTGCTGGTACTGTTGCTGGTAGAGGTGGGAAGAATGTTGTGATCACCAGGAGGAAACCGGCAGTTGAGTCTGGGAACATAACTTCCTCCAAGAGAGCATCAAGATTGCCTTTGAAGTGGCGTTCTCCTGTCGCTCCCCTGAAAAAATATAGTTACCCTCATCTATCCGAGGCCCGGAAGTTGAAACAGTATGTGTTGAGTAAAGACGGTCTGGAGAAGTATTCTGAGTGAGTTACCCTCATCTGTCGCTCCCTTGCCTTGGAGTTGTAGTGTCTGAACTTCTGTTGTTGTATTGTCTGAACTGCCGTTGTTGTAGTATCTGAACTTCTGTTTTATTCTCCTCTTGCCTTTTGAGTTATAGTGTCTGAACTTCTGTTTGTTGTTGTATCTGAACTTCTAATATTTTTTTACCATCCTTTTGTATTCTGCAGGACAAGCTACTGCATGTTTACCATCCCTGCGAATGTGATTGACCTCACAGGACATGTCCTTTATACGCTTTTCTGTGAATGGCAGCAGATGGAAGGAGACATAATGGATTATCTCATAAATTTGTTGAAGGATAAGCTGGAGACCTCTGAGATATTCACTAGTGCTGACAGGGTTGTACTTAGTCCCTACTTCATACAGGTTTTAGTTCTTTGCACCCCTATCTCCTTCTTTTTGCCTTAGTTTTGTTGTAGTAGCATTTGGGAGGTGTTTTAGTTGTGTTTTTGTGAATGCACAGTACTGCCTGGAGTATAATTTCTTCGGTGCAACAGTTGCAAAGTTTGATGCAAAAAAATTTGCTGGTCTCCTCCCAATGTTCGTTCACAAGGAAGAAGACCTTCTTAACGCAAAGATGGTTAGGTTTTCATAGCTCTTGCTTTTTTTAATTTCATGTGCATCCTTTTGCTGAGTTTGTCAAGAATTTTTTGTTCATGCCGGTTCTTCAATACATATGCTTTTATAGTTTGTGTTCACCGGTCCTTTCATTCTTGGCAGGTTTTCTTGATTCTATTCAAGCCAATTGGCATAATGGCGCACTACAGTGTGTATGTGTTGAATAGATATCGTGGGAGCATTGACATCCTTGATTCACTTTCTTACGATAATATGCAAACGTCGCGATCGAGTTTCCACGGGGACTACCAAAATATTGTGAGTGTTTCTTAGCCTGAACCTCCTTTCACATTCTCTTGTTTGACACGAAGTTTATTATGCCTTGTGTTGACAAAATATGTTGCTGTCTCTGTTTTGGTAATACTGCTTGAACTGACTGTCATTTAGAAGTTGAACTTCTGCTATTTTGTTTAGGTGGATCTTATGCAAGTGTCGCTTTTTTATGTACCTGAACTTAACTATTTTGGTTAACATGTTTTTGACTTCATCTAATTTTGTTATTTCCGGCAGATGAAGAGATTTGTTGGGTTGCTCGAGGAGGTGTACGGCAAGGCTGCTTACAAGGCGAGCAAGCAGCCTAACTGGGTGACTATTGCAAAGAGGCTGACTTTCATCGATGTTCCGAAGCAGAAGAGTAATGATTGTGGTTTCTTTGTCGTGAAGTTCTGCTCTTCGTATGATGGCGATGAGATTGTTGAAGATTTTGGTGATGTGGAAGTATGTTCTGTCTTTGTTCTTGTCTCATCATCTTTTGATTATTCTTGTGTGTTTTTGCTGAGACGCTCCTGCTGTGGTTTTAGATATCCGTTACTAAACCATCATTTTCACCTTTCTTTTGTTTGTAGGCTGCTGCAGATGACTGGAAGGCTGAGTTCATGCACACTCTGATTTCTAGCGAGAAGAACGAAGTCGTGCGTTTAGAGCTCCCTAAAGAGATCCAGTCCTTTGGCCCGTGAATTCGAAGCATTAGTTTCATCTATAGATTTGATTTCGTACAGATTTTTAGGTTTGATAATGATTGGAACAATTCCGTAAAGATTTGGTTGTAAGAATGTTTTAGTGATTTGTGTATCTATAGGTGCAGCACTATTACTTATGATAGTGTGGACAACTGCATTTGGTGTGAAGAATGATTTGGCTTTGTGAATTTCAATGTACTGCGTCGTTTTTCAGTATCCATGTGTTGAATGTTTTTGCCCCAACAGATGTACCCGAACTTCTGCCTCGGTTTTGGTTTAATTGCTTGATTTTTTTTGTGTTGTTTATTTTCGGGCTCCCAACATATGATTGTAGACTTGAACTTCTGCTTTGAGATGTGGCTGGGCTGCTGGTTTCAGATGGAGAAGATATTTTGTGTTGTGTAATGTATTGGTAATGTTCAACCCAACCAATATGTTTGCTTTTGCGTAGAATCTATATTTGTTTTTTGTGTTTTTTTCAAGTGCGAACGTATTTCATATGTAAATCTGTGCAGAAATATTGTTGACGTTTCTTTATCTTTGGTCGGCATTGTACATGAACTTCTGCACGTATCCAAGCAGAACTTCACATTTTAACGCGTTGTCTTAGGCTTGCTAACCTTAGTTTATGCGGTGAAACTTTATTTTTTAAGCATATTTTTCCTACATCGATTTTATATACCAGAACTTCTTCTATAAGCTGACCTGAACTTCAATACTATATGATTATTTGCTGGTTGCACTTTTATGGAATACAACACGAGCACCTCCTGCCATAATATACCAGGACTTCTGCAGTAAGCTTACTTGAACTTCACAGTATATGTTTTTCATGTTTGTTCTTTCTTGCACTTTCATGCAATACATCACCGGCACATCACTTCATCCCATAACATACCAGGACTTCTGTAGTAATATTACTTGAACTTCACAGTGTATGTTTTTCATTTTATTACTGCTTGCTCTTTCATGCAGTACATCATCAGCACATCACTTCATCTCATAACATACCAGGACTTCTGCAGTAATACTACGTGAACTTCACAGTGTATGTTACCAGGACTTCTTTGAAAGTTCAACAATAAAAGGGGATGACATAATATTCTGGACATTGACATGACATAAGTTTGCATTGTGTTAATTGACCTATTCTAACTGTTCATCAGCCTTGCGCTCCTCCTAGGCTTTGGTTGTATAGGTTTTTGCTTGACATGTACCTCTTCCTCTTCATCGTCCTCTTCCTCTTCCTCTTCATCATCCTCTTCCTCTTTCTCTTCATTGTTCTCTTCCTCTTCGTCTTCCTCTTCTTCGACGGTGTCTTCGTCTTCGTCTTCCTCTTCCACCTCTTTCTTGTTGTTGGCTCTGGGTTTTGCTTTATGTTTCTTCTCTGGCTTTTTGCTTGTCTTTTCAGCATCTGCTCGCTTCGGGCATGTTCTTGCATTATGTGGTTCATACTCCTTGCATATGCTACAAAGTCTGGTGCTTGCTTTCTGTGGGTGTGGTCCCTTCTTTTGTTCCATAACTTTGGGTTGCTGTTTTTGAGATTTGGGTTGCTTGACCTCCTTGGCATTGTTTCTTTCCAAGAGTGTTGGACATGTCAGCTTGTTGTGTCCCGCAACCTGGTTGCACACACTACATTTCCTGTGTCCAAATGGCACTACATTCTCATCGAGCACCACGACTCTTCCTGCAGGTGGTGCCTTTATTTGCGCTCTCTTGTCACTTTTCTTTGCTGCAGTAATTTTCTTCCTACCCTTTGTTTCAGAATACAGCGGCAGTTTCATCGTCTCTTGATGTCGCTGCTCCATTGATTGGCCATCACCCTGCTTGCATTGGTTGGCTTCAGCGGCGGCGTTGAGCATTTCAGCTGCATAATAGTGAAGGTCATCTTCAATTTCAGCGTCCTCTTCAGCCATCTTTTCGTCAGCATCCGCTTGATTTGCTGAATGTATTGCATCAAGCTCTTCCACGAGCCTCTTGAGAACATAGTAGGCTCTGTCATACTACTGGTCACATCTCATTGCTTTCTTGTTAACCATCAAATTCAGCTGCAGCAAGATGTCTTGCTTCGATAGCCTTGAGCTACCATCCGATGCGGTTGTGTTGTAGTCCCTTGTATCAAAGGTTGGCTGTGATTTTGCAGTCTTTGTGTACCGTTTGAGGATATAATTGTTTGGAAATTTGTCAGGCTTCAGGTAGTCCAGTATGTTCATGATGTGAAGGCAGAACAGGCCTGCATTTTGCGATGAATGTAGAATACATAGTTTGTGAGCCAGCAATGAGTTTCATAAATTTTAATATGATACTACTAGTCTAGCTATTTAATGAGTTTGTTTTCCCGCTCACCTGTGTGTGTCTAGATCTTGCATTCACACTCGTATATTTCATTGTCTGGGTCAGCTACAACCTGGAATTCATGCTTTGACCAGGAAAATCTTTCTTCATCATCATGGCCAGGCTTGTTGTCGTAGTACACAAGGTACTTAGTGGACTCTGCTGTACACTTTGCACGAAATTGCGTGGCCTTTCTCATCCTATTCCTCATCTCGGTGTACACAACTCTCGTGTACTTGATAGACATGTCTTCCTCGTAGCCGTAAGTTGTCTTTGTCACATGATTGGTCTGCACATGTCAAAAAGTAAGATATTAGTCAAAGCAGAATCATGGGTTTCATTTTTTAAAATTCAAAGTGCACATGTTGAAGGTAAACATAACATGATGGTGGTGTTTTGTACTTGTCATCATACCATGCTGGTCATTGTTTGCTCGTTCTCCTTCTGCATCCGAGTTTGTATGCAAGCATTGACCCGCCTAGCAAACTTGTGTAGGTTCTGGGTCCCCTTGACAAACCCTTTCTTTAGCACGTGGTTCATGCTCTCGCTTCGTTGTGTGGAAGTCATTCTAGCACAGAAAATGTTCTTGTAATATGCTGAAATCCACATCTTCCTATCACTCGAGAGCTGCATCATCATCTGGTCGTTCTCCAGGTGGTACTTGTGCATGAGTTCAGCCCAGGCATCTTCAAACTCCGTTGGCATCAGCGGCCAGCTCAATATAGTTGTGAACTCATCTTTGAATGTTTTATACTTTTTGTACAGCAACGCGAGGTATTCCCTGTACTTCTTCAATATGTGCCAACGGCATAGCTTGTGGACGGTGTTTGGAAATGATTGTGGTATAGCTTTCGCCATCGATGGGCACTGGTCTGATCGAATTAAAAAAAATGAAACTTGATTCTTTTTGGTACTGATGGTGAACTTATGTTGCACAAGTAATTGAACTTCGCATCTAGTAGTATGGCTATCTAAGAATGTCACATGTATTTTTTTCTTACAGCAGTGTTGCTGAACTTCTGTGGTACCAGTGCTTGAACTTCACAGTTAGTAGTATGACAAACTAGTAGTGTCACACTCAAAAATTTTCTTACAGCAGTGTTGTTGAACTTCTGTGGTAGCAGTGATTGAACTTCACATAAATAACTATGTTTTTCTGAACATGCTACATATTTTTATCTAACAGCTTCATCCTTGAACTTCTATGATTCATGTACTTGAACTTCACATTCATAAATAATTTTTTTTCTAAACATGTGATAGATAATTTTGCTTTCTTGTATTGCTAGTTGGACTTCTGTGCTAACAGTGGTTGAACTGCATTTTTTTTACATATTTTTCAGAAAAAACAAATGTACCCAACCAACAGAGACCCATAGACTGAAAAGATGATGAAACTTGAGGAGTTTTTTTTGAACTCACCTGTTAGAATGCAAGTTGGGTGCTTGTTGTTCATGCACCGTAGAAATGTATCGAACAGCCACTTGAATGACTTTGCATCTTCGTCTCTTATCAGGGCAATGGCAAATATCGTTGACTGCAAGTGATGGTTTGTTCCAACAAACACTCCCAGGGGCATATGAAATCTGTTGGTCTTGTAAGTCGTGTCGAATGTTACGCAATCGCCGAAGTCTTGATAGGCTCCTCGGCAGCTTGCATTGGACCAGAAAATGTTTTTAATTGACTTGTCCTTGTCCACTTGGATGTCATAGAAGAACTCATCATTTATTGCCTTCATGTCTTTGAAGAATGAAACAAGTTTTAATACATCATCCAAATCATCTTTCCTTGTATTCATGGCTTTCCTACAAATCACACGCCAACATGCATTTGTTATTTTTGCTATCAAAGGGGTTGTGAGCTAGGATGCTATTTTACATTGCAGCATGTGGGTGTTTGAATACTTACTGGTTTAGTAGGTCTCGTCCGGTCATGCTTAGGAAGTAGCTTCCATCTTCATTTTTAGATAGCATGGACATGATTGTTGTGTGCTTGACATCATGGTACTGCAGGAGCTTTACATACTCCAGAATAGTGGGGTCATAATTCTTGTGTGAGTGCAAGAATACCAGCATGTCATCAGTTTGCATGAGCTGGTGATTATGATTGTACTCAATGTCCACTGCCACGCATGTGTCATCCTCCTGCACCTTCACCCTCATTCTTGCATTGCAGCCTGTCCTCTGCGATGTTTTGTTTTGCTTCCTGTTGGCCTCTGAAACCGAAGATGTGTGTATCCCTTGGAAGGCGCAAACAAAATACTTGTGGTTGTCATTTCCACTCGTCTTCCTGATTCCAAAACCAGCGTGCCTAGCGTATCTGTTATAAAATTCCCTTGCTTTCTCTACATCTTTGAATCGCATCTTTAGTCTTGGTATTAGATAATCCGACAGATCCGTCGTCTGCAAAAAAGAAAAAAATAATCCAAACAGCACGTTAAAATGCAGTTTATGAACTTGTTATTCTGGAGGGAGCAGAAAATGTGCAGATAATACAAGATGCATATATAAATATTTTTTATTTCACTTACGTGCGTGTATGATCGCAACTCCGCCGGTGTCGGCTGCTGTCCCTCTAGGATGGGGCATGGCGGAGTAATCATAGCAGGATGCAGCAGTGGATCACGAGGAGGAAGGAGGGCTGAAGATGGCCTCTCTCTTGGTTGCGTCCTTTTTGCTAGAGGTGGTTGTGGAGGTATTGCGATCCTGGTCTTGGTTTGCTCTTTTGTTTTGTGAAGCAATCCATCTACCTTATGCCCCATAGAATTCTGACTTGTAGCAGCAGCAGGATCAAACGGTGGTAGTGTGCAGATCACTGTCCTCCTTGTGTGTGTTGCTGTTGGATTTGTCCTGGGATCCGGTTTAGTTGCTTCGCTTTGGCATTGATGAGGCACACCAGGATAACCTCCAGAGTTACACGCAGGACTTGAGCTAACCCCCTCCTCCATCGGCGTGCTTGGGAGCCTGCTTGTGGATACAAAGAATCCACGGGGGATTTCTGGCGTCACCCAATTAGGTGGAGGCGCAAACCTGTGCGGATAGGGCTGTGACCCAGCATCTTGGAAGTATACGTGTGTTTCGGGTGTCATCCATTTTTGGTCTGGAGCAGGTTGGTAATGTTGTTGGTGCGTTTGAGGCGTGACCCATTGAGGGGGTGGTGCAACGCGTACAGGCTTTGGATTGTGTACTTGCTGCTGGGAACTTCTAAGCTTCTTCATGCGTCTATCGTCTTCCTGACATAAAAGAAAAAAATGTGTATTAGCACACAAGTTATATCTGCATATATCTTTGTAACTGAACTTAGCATTATTCACAGCCTGAACTTCTCATATATAAAGTGGTGAGAGCTATCACACTATGCACTGAGCTGAGCATCTGCCGATGCCTTTGTACCTGAACTGAGCACCCTTCACATAATTAACTTCACATCCTGTTTTTTAATTCTACAATATTTTATTACTTATATGCACCTGAACTGGGCACTGTCCACAACTTGAACTTCCTGTTTTGTAAAGGGGAAATACTGTCTACAGTTTAAAAAACCTGAACCTTCATGCGTTTGAATGGATGGACTGCTAGTGCATACCAACCTGACCTTCATGTCATATCACGTGCATGTTTTATTTTCCTTCCATTTTTTTGCACAGAACCAAAGACATACCAACCTGAACTCTAGCACACTTACTAGTTGAACTTCACATGTGAATGTGAATGCAGGCAGATTTTATAGTGATTGTAGCCTGGACTGAGGCTCACACACTACCAGAACTTAACATGGTTGTAAGCAGGCAGATTTTTACAATGTTGTTTTGTAGCCTGGACTGAGGCTCACACACCACCTGAACTTCACATAGCTGTAGACAAATAACAAACGAAGGAAGGAAGAAGTTCAACCATACCCTGGCTAGAAGTCCATCCAATCTTTTTCCAGCAGCTGATAGGCCACCTTGAGAAAAAATCGTCGTGGAGGTAGTAGAGGAATTCCATGGCAATCCATGTCTTGCAGGGGGCGCGAAGTTCATCTGCACAAAGCAAGAAGGTCAGAGAAGGCAAGATTGAAGAAGAAGGAAAAATTGGGAGGAAGTTAATGTACTTTCGCCGCTGAATTTGAGGGCGCAGCCGATGCCGCCTCCGTGGAGGAGTTGCTCCGTTGGTCGCGCCGCTCGCCGTTGCTTGCATCGGGGCCGTCATCTGGTCTGCCAAGGCTTCGGGCGGTGACGATGGGACGAGGATGCGGCTTCCTGAAGTCCATGGCGGCTTCGCCGCGTCCAGGCGACGCTGGCTCCCTCGCACCGGCGTCCATCATCGCTTGCTCGCCCGCGCCGGTGGCCGACCAGGAGTTGGGGAAGGAAGGGAGGCGGCGGATCCGGCCAGCCAGGAGTTGGGGAAGGAAGGGAGGCGGCGGATCCAACCGGCCAAGAGTTGGGTAAGGAAGGGAGGAAGCGGATCCGGCCGACCAGGAGTTGGGGAAGGAAGGGAGGCGGCGGATCCGGCCGGCCAGGAGTTGGGGCAGGAAGGGAGGCGGCGGATCCGGCGGGGGAGGTCGGGGGATCGAGGGGAGGAGGGGGGCTGGGGCGGCTCGGGATCGGGATCGTGATCAGGTGGATCTTGTCGGGGGGCCTCGGGATCCTGTGGATCCTGTCGGGCCGGCGACAGTTCGGAAGTTTGGGAGGGCCCTGTCGGGCCCTATATAGGGCTGCTGTGATCCAAATAGTTGTTCTAATCCTAGGATTAGAATAGTGCCACTCTCTCTCTCTCTCTATATATATATATATATATGTGGTTGCTTATCGTTGAGCCGACCACGGAGCTCTCTGCTTGCGTCCCTCCACGCGCGCTCTGCCAGCGGTTGGGTGTGCGCACGATCACGTCAGGGGGCCCATATGCATGCGGTTGTACCGCGCACGTTGCCATGCGATGTAGTTACGTGCGGCATGATGGAGCTACGCACTGCAAATTAGAACTACCATCAGGGCCTGCCGATATTCCTGGCCGTCCGGCTTCCCCTTTAATTCCCGCGACCATTATAACCTTAGTCTTTTCAACCTTTCGATCATGACCCACAACACAACAAGCACACCCATGACGATACATCGAGAGGGGATCTCTAGTGGCGCTCCAATGGAGTTCGGCGAGCATAGAGTGGAGACCCAAGCGAGGGAGACAGATCTCTTGGTGGTGTACACCATCGACCTGGACGTGGTGGACGACTACATCAACAGCATTGAGCAGTTGCTTGCTCGAGACAAGTACAAGGTGGTCGGCATCGACCTCCAGTACACTGCCGGTCGTCCCGACGTAGATTAGAAGGTTGCCGTCACCCAGTTGTGCATGCGCCATCATATCTTCATCTACCACTATTGCATGGCCACAGAGCCTTGCGACCGTTTCAACAGGTTTGTTAACAACACCAACTACAAGTTTGCCACGGTGGAAACCACCGACGATGTAAACGCGCTCAGTGTTACGGGCTTGGCCTGCAAGAACCTTGTCAAAATCCGTGACCACTACAGGGTCTGGGGCAGCACGAAGGGCTCTGATACGTCCATTTTGCATCATGCTTTTATATCAATATTTATTGCATTATGGACTGTTATTTCACTTTATGTCACAATACTTATGGCTATTCTCTCTTATTTTACAAGGTTTACATAAGGAGGGAGAATGCTGGTAGCTGGAATTCTGGGCTGGAAAAGGAGCAAATATTATAGACCTATTCTGCGCAACTCTAAAAGTCCTGAAACTCCACGGAACATCTTAAAATAAATAAAGAAAAATCCTCGCCAAACAAGAAGGCCAGGGGGCCCACACCCTGCTCACGAGGGTGGGGGGCGCCCCCCTAGGGCGCGCCCCCCTACCTCGTGGGCCCCCTGGTGGCTCTCTGACGCCCATATTCTCCTATATGCAGTCTTTTGATGAGAAAAAAATAGGAAGAAACTTTTCAGGACGAGACTCCGCCGCCACGAGGCGGAACCTTGGCGGATCCAATCTAGAGCTCCAGCAGAGCTGTTCTGCCGGGGAAACTTCCCTCCAGGAGGGGGAAATCATCACCATCGTCATCACCAATGCTCCTCTCATCGGGAGAGGGCAATCTCCATCAACATCTTCACCAGCACCATCTCATCTCCAAACCATAGTTCATCTCTTGTATCCAATTCTTGTCTCAAAGTCCAGGATTGGTGCTAGTAGGTTGCTAGTAGTGTTGATTACTCCTTGTAGTTGATGCTAGTTGGTTTATTTGGTGGAAGATCATATGTTCAGATCTTATATGCATATTATTACCCCTTTGATTATGAACATGAATATGCTTTGTGAGCAATTACATTTGTTCCTGAGGACAAGGGAGAAGTCTTGCTACTAGTAGTCATGTGAATTTGGTATTCGTTTGATATTTTGATAAGATGTATGTTGTCTAGCCTCTAGTGGTGTTATGTGAACGTCGACTACATAACACTTCACCATTATTTGGGCCTAGAGGAAGGCATTGGGAAGTAATAAGTAGATGATGGGTTGCTAGAGTGACAGAAGCTTAAACCCTAGTTTATGCGTTGCTTCGTAAGGGGCTGATTTGGATCCACATGTTTCATGCTATGGTTAGGTTTACCTTAATACTTTTGTTGTAGTTGCGGATGCTTGCAATAGAGGTTAATCATAAGTGGGATGCTTGTTCAAGTAAGAACAGCACCCAAGCACCGGTCCACCCACATATCAAATTATTAAAGTACCGAACGCAAATCATATGAACGTGATGAAAACTAGCTCGACGATATTCCCATGTGTCCTCGGGAGCGCTTTTCCTATTATAAGAGTTTGTTCCGGCTTGTCCTTTGCTACAAAAAGGATTGGGCCACCTTGCTGCACTTATTTACTTTTGTTACTTGTTGCTCGTTACAATTTATCTTATCACAAAACTATCTGTTACCACTTATTTCAGTACTTGCAGAGAATACCTTGCTGAAAACCGCTTATCATTTCCTTCTGCTCCTCGTTGGGTTCGACACTCTTACTTATCGAAAGGACTACGATAGATTCCCTATACTTGTGGGTCATCAAGACTCTTTTCTGGCGCCGTTGCGGGGGAGTGTAGCGCCTTTGGTAGGTGGAATTTGGAAAGGAAAAATTTATATAGTGTGCTTAAATTTACTGTCACTTGTTGCTATGGAAAGAAATTCTCTAAGGGGCTTGTTCGGGGTATCTTCACCCCATCCAGTAGAGCAAAGAGTTGCTCCTCAACCTACTGAACCTATTGAAAATGAAACTCCTTTTGAATTTCCTTCGGGTATGATGGAAAAACGGCTAGCTAACCCTTTTACAGGATATGGAACAAAGCATCCTGATGAGCACTTAATATATGTGGATGAAGTTTGTGGATTATTTAAGCTTGCAGGTATACCCGATGATGTTGCTAAGAAGAAGGTCTTCCCTTTATCTTTGAAGGGAGACGCATTGATATGGTATAGGCTATGTGATGATATGAGATCATGGGACTATAAAAGATTGAAATTGGAATTTCATCAAAAGTATTACCCTATGCATCTTGTTCATCGTGATCGCAATTATATATATAATTTCTGGCCTCGCAAAGGAGAAAGCATCGCTCAAGCTTGGGGGAGGCTTAAATCAATGTTATATTCATGCCCCAATCATGAGCTTTCGAGAGAAATAATTATGCAAAGTTTTTATGCTCGGCTTTCTCATAATAATCAAACCATGCTCGATACTTCTTGTGCTGGCTCTTTTATGATGAAGACTATTGAATTCAGATGGAATTTATTGGATAGAATTAAATGCAACTATGAAGATTGGGACCTCGACGAAGGTAAGGAGTCAGGTATGACACCTAAGTTTGACTGTGTTAAATCTTTTATGGATACCGATATTTTCCGTATGTTTAGCACTAAATATGGACTTGACCCTGAGATAGTAGGTTCTTTCTGTGAATATTTTGCTACTTATGTTGATCTTCCTAAGGAGAAGTGGTTTAAATATCATCCTCCCATAGAAGGAAAAGTAGCTGCACCTATTAAAGTTGAAGAAAAGACTGTCACTTATAATGATCCTATTGTTCCTACTTCTTGTGTTGAGAAACCACCTTTCCCTGTTAGAATAAAGGATCATGCTAAAGCTTCAATTGTTGTTCGTAAAAGCGATATTAGAACTTATACACCTCCTGAGCAAGTTAAAGTAGAACCTAATATTGCTATTGTTAAAGATATCTTGTCTGATAATATTGATGGGCATGTTATTTATTTCTATGATGAAACTGCTAGAATTGCTAAACCTTGTGCTAAAGATAAACATAGACCTGTGGTAGGTATGCCTGTTATTTCTGTTAAAATAGGAGATCATTATTATCATGGCTTATGTGATATGGGTGCTAGTGCTAGTGCAATACCTATTGACTTATATAATGAAATTAAGAATGAAATTGCACCTGCTGAGTTAGAAGGTATTGATGTCACAATTAAACTTGCCAATAGAGATACTATTTCACCAATTGGAATTGTTAGAGATGTTGAATTCTTGTGTGGGAAAACTAAATATCCTGCTGGCTTTCTTGTTCTTACTTCTCCGCAAGATAGCTTTTGTCCAATTATCTTTGGTAGACCCTTCTTGAACACTGTTAATGCTAGGATAGATTGCGAAAAGAATGTTGTTACTATTGGCTTAGGTGATATGGTTCATGAGTTTAATTTCTCTAAATTTAGTAAACAACATCGTGAGGAAGAATTACCTAGTAAGGATGAAATTATTGGTCTTGCTTCTATTGCCGTACCTCCTAGTGATCCTTTAGAACACTATTTGCTAGACCATGAAAATGATATGTTCATGAATGAAATAAGGGAAATAGATGAAGTGTTCTTTAAACAGGAACCTATTCTGCAACACAATTTGCCTGTTGAAATTTTAGGGGATCCTCCTCCACCCAAGGGTGATCCCGTGTTTGAGCTTAAACCATTGCCTGATAATCTTAAATATGCTTATCTTGATGAAAATAAGATATATCCTGTTATTATTAGTGCTAACCTTACAGAGCATGAAGAAGAAAGATTATTGAACACTCTGAAGAAGCATCGTGCTGCTATTGGATATACTCTTGATGATCTTAAGGGCATTAGTCCCACTCTATGTCAACATAAAATAAATTTGGAAGCAGATGCCAAACCAGTTCGTGATCCTCAACGATGTTTGAATCCTAAAATGAAAGAAGTGGTAAGAAAATAAATACTAAAGCTTCTGGAGGCAGGTATAATCTATCCCGTTGCTGATAGTGAGTGGGTAAGTCCTGTCCATTGTGTCCCTAAGAAGGGAGGTATTACTGTTGTTCCCAATGATAAAGATGAATTGATTCCACAAAGAATTATCACAGGTTATAGGATGGTAATTGATTTCCGCAAATTAAATAAAGCTACTAAGAAAGATCATTACCCCTTACCTTTTATTGATCAAATGCTAGAAAGATTATGCAAACATACACACTATTGCTTTCTAGATGGTTATTATGGTTTCTCTCAAATACCTGTGTCGGCTAGAGATCAATCAAAGACTACTTTTACATGCCCTTTTGGTACTTTTTCTTATAGACGTATGCCTTTTGGTTTATGTAATGCACCTGCTACCTTTCAAAGATGCATGATGGCTATATTCTCTGACTTTTGTGAAAAGATTTGTGAGGTTTTCATGGACGACTTTTCCGTCTATGGTTCCTCTTTTGATGATTGCTTGAGAAATCTTGATCGAGTTTTGTAGAGATGTGAAGAAACTAATCTTGTCTTGAATTGGGAAAAGTGCCACTTTATGGTTAATGAAGGTATTGTCTTGGGGCATAAAGTTTCTGAAAGAGGTATTGAAGTTGACAAAGCCAAGGTTGATGCTATTGAAAAGATGCCATGTCCCAAGGACATCAAAGGTATAAGAAGTTTCCTTGGTCATGCTGGATTTTATAGGAGGTTCATTAAGGACTTCTCAAAAATTTCTCGGCCTCTGACTAATTTATTGCAAAAAGATATGCCATTTGTCTTTGATGATGATTGTGTGGAAGCGTTTGAAACACTGAAGAAAGCATTAGTCTCTGCACCTGTTGTTCAACCACCCGATTGGAATTTACACTTTGAAATTATGTGTGATGCTAGTGATTATGCTGTAGGTGCTGTTCTAGGGCAAAGAGTTGATGAGAAATTAAATGTTATTCATTATGCTAGTAACACTCTAGACAATGCTCAAAGAAATTATGTTACTACTAAAAAAGAGCTTTTAGCAGTTGTATTTGCTTGTGATAAGTTCAGACCTTATATTGTTGATTCTAAAGTAACTATTCACACTGATCATGCTGCTATTAAATACCTTATGGAAAAGAAAGATGCTAAACCTAGACTTATTAGATGGGTTCTCTTGCTACAAGAATTTTATTTGCATATTGTTGATAGAAAGGGAGCTGAGAACCCCGTTGCAGACAACTTGTCTAGGTTAGAGAATGTTCTTGATGACCCACTACCTATTAATGGTAGCTTCCCTGATGAACAATTAAATGTTATAAGTACTTCTCATAGTACTCCTTGGTATGCGGATTATGCTAATTATATTATTGCTAAATTTATACCACCTAGCTTCACATACTAGCAAAAGAAAAAGTTTTTCTATGATCTAAGACATTACTTTTGGGATGACCCACATCTTTATAAAGAAGGAGTAGATGGTGTTATTAGACGTTGTGTACCTGAGCATGAACAGGAACATATCCTACGCAAGTGTCATTCCGAGGCTTATGGAGGACACCACGCTGGAGATAGAACTGCACATAATGTATTGCAATCTGGTTTTTATTGGCCTACTCTCTTCAAGGATGCCGGTAAGTTTGTCTTGTCTTGTGATGAATGCTAAAGAATTGGTAATATTAGTAGACGTCAATAAATGCCTATGAATTATTCTCTTGTTATTGAACCGTTTGATGTTTGGGGCTTTGATTATATGGGACCTTTTCCGGCCTCTAATGGATACACACATATTTTAGTTGTTGTTGATTACGTTACTAAGTGGGTAGAAGCTATTCCAACTAGTAGTGCTGATCATAACACTTCTATTAAAATGCTTAAGGAAGTTATTTTCCTGAGGTTTGGAGTCCCTATATATTTAATGACTGATGGTGGTTCACACTTTATTCATGGTGCTTTCCGTAAAATGCTTGCTAAATATGATGTTAATCATAGAATTGCATCTCCTTATCACCCTCAGTCTAGTGGTCAAGTAGAGTTGAGCAATAGAGAGCTCAAATTAATTTTGCAAAAGACTGTTAATAGGTCTAGAAAGAATTGGTCTAAGAAACTTGATGACGCATTATGGGCTTATAGAACTGCATACAAAAATCCTATGGGTATGTCTCCGTATAAAATGGTTTATGGAAAAGCATGCCACTTACCTCTCGAACTAGAACATAAGGCATATTGGGCTATTAAAGAGCTCAACTATGATTTTAAACTTGCCGGTGAGAAGAGGTTATCTGATATTAGCTCACTTGATGAATGGAGAACCCAAGCTTATGAAAATGCCAAGTTGTTTAAAGAAAAAGTTAAAAGATGGCATGACAAAAGGATACAAAAGCGTGAGTTTAATGTAGGTGATTATGTATTACTATACAACTCACGTTTAAGATTTTTTGCAGGAAAACTTCTCTCTAAATGGGAAGGCCCCTATGTTATCGAAGAGGTCTATCGTTCCGGTGCCATAAAAATCAACAACTTCGAGGGCACAAATCCGAAGGTGGTAAACGGTCAAAGAATCAAACATTATATCTCAGGTAATCCCATAAATGTTGAAACCAATATTATTGAAACCGTAATCTCGGAGGAATACATAAGGGACACTTTCCGGAATGTTTCAGACTCCGAAAAGGAATAGGTATGTGGTACGGTAAGTAAACCGACTCCAAAACAACTTTTAAGGCAATATTTCTCCGTTTTGGAATATTTAGAAAAATAGAAAAATAAGTAGCAGTCCGGGAAGGACACGAGGGTGGTGGGCGCGCCCTACCCCTCTGGGCGCGCCCCCTACCTCGTGAGCACCTCGTGTGCCTCCCGGACTCCGTTTTCTTGCACGTTACATATTTTGGTCGGTAAAAATTCATTATATAACCTCCGGAAAGTTTTGACTCTTGTATCACGCAAACCTCCTCTATTCTTGTTTCGAGCTGTTTTCTGTCAGGGTTATCCAAGCTAGGCATCATGACATCTCCCTCCTCCAACAATGGTGACAACGATGCTTGGCTAATGAAGATAGATCTGAAGAGGGAAGAACCCACGAGGGTCAACAAGGATGAAATGATCAAGAAGGCCATGGAGGATCAAGCTCCGGCAGCAAAAGACATCCTTCAACTTGATCATAACCTTCTTACCCCAACTGAGATCGAAGATTTCAAGATGATTGAGTTAGCTCGTATACAAAACAAGTATCTCACACAAGAAAATATTTTGTTGAAGGAGCATATTGTCGCACTCAAGGGCATTATTCGCAAGATGGAGGACCTCTTACACTCGATGTGCGATTATCCGTCACCTCCACCTTCTTCACCAACCAAGGAGATATAATCACATGGGTATGGGCACTCCCCTTGGCAACTGCCAAGCTTGGGGGAGGTGCCCCAGTATCGTATCACAATCACAACTCCTATCTTTATCGTTTTTCTTAGTTCGATCCTATTAGTAGTATCTTGATCTAGTAGAATAAAGTTTATGGCATGATCTAGTTTTGAGTTTTGCTTTATGATCTCTCTTTGTAATCGAGTCCGTAAGCTATATATAATAAAGATTAGTGTTGAGTCAAGGGCTTGATTATTTTGCCATGATCTTGGGTGAATAAAAGAAAAGAGAAAAAGAAACAAAAAGTTCATATTGATCTTATTGAGAGTAATGACTTCATATAGAAAGAGTATGATGATTAAAAGTTGTTGGGAGTTGGCAGACATAGCTTTGGCCATTGTTGCAATTAATAGGAAGTAATAAGGAAAGAGAGGTTTTCACATATAGATATATTATCATTGACATCTTTTATGATTGGGAGCACTCATTAAAATATGACATGCTAAAGGGTTGATGTTGGACAAGGAAGACAACGTAATGAGTTATGTCTTTCTTATATCTGAGATAAAGTATGTTGTCATGGATCCTCTAACTTTTTGAGCTTGCGTTTCCCCCTCATGCTAGCCAAATTCTCAGCACCAAGTAGAAATACTACTTGTGCGTCCAAATACCCTTAAACCAGTTTTGCCATGAGAGTCCACCATATGTACCTATGGATTGAGTAAGATCCTTCAAGTAAGTTGTCATCGGTGCAAAGCAATAAAAATTGCTCTAAATATGTATGATTGATTGGCGTGGGAGAAATAAGCTTTATACGATCTTGTGATGTGGAAGTACTAAAAGCGACGGACTACATAATAAAGGTTCATATCACAAGGGGCAATATAAATTGACGTTCTTTCGCATTGAGATTTTATGCATCCAACCATAAAAGCGCATGGTAACCTCTGCTTCCCTCTGCGAAGGGCCTATCCTTTATTATTATCTTCTACCTTATGCAAGAGTCATGGTGATCTTCACCTTTCCTTTTTCATTTTATCCTTTGGCAAGCTCAGCATGTTTGAAAGAACATGATATATATATATATATAATTGGATTTAGGGGAGCATGAACCATTATTGTTGACATTACCCTTGAGGTAAAAGGTTGTGGGGCAAAACTATAAGCCCCTATCTTTCTCTGTCTCCGATTAAAACTCCATAACCACAAGTATTGCGTGAGTGTTAGCAATTATGGAGGACTAAATGATAGTTGAGTATGTGGACTTGCTTTTAAGCTCTGACATAGACTCTTTCCGATGTTATGATAAATTGCAATTGCTTCAATGACTGAGATTATAGTTTGTCGGAGCCCAATAAGGTTTATGATTTATACTTTTGCATTGTGAATAGATCATCGCTTGAGCATAAGTAATCATATGACAAAATCTATATATTTTGCTATTATGAGAATAATCATGATGCCTTCATGTCCGTATTATATTTTTATCGACGCCTCTACCTCTAAACATGAGGACATATTTATTGTTATCGGCTTTTTGCTTGAGGACAAGCGAGGTCTAAGCTTGGGGGAGTTGATACGTCCATTTTGCATCATGCTTTTATATCGATATTTATTGCATTATGGACTGTTATTTCACTTTATGTAAAAATACTTATGGCTATTCTCTCTTATTTTACAAGGTTTACATCAGGAGGGAGAATGCCGGCAGCTGGAATTCTGGGCTGGAAAAGGAGCAAATATTACAGACCTATTCTGCGCAACTCCAAAAGTCCTGAAACTCCACGGAACATCTTAAAATAAATAAAGAAAAATCCTCGCCAAAGATGAAGGCCAGGGGGCCCACACCCTGCTCATGAGGGTGGGGGGCGCCCCCCTAGGGCGCGCTCCCTACCTCATGGGCCCCTTGGTGGCTCTCCAACGCCCATCTTCTCCTATATGAAGTCTTTCGATGAGAAAAAAATAGGAAGGAACTTTTCGGGATGAGACTCCGCCGCCACGAGGCAGAACCTTGGCGGATCCAATCTAGAGCTCCGGCAGAGCTGTTCTGCCGGGGAAACTTCCCTTCGGGAGGGAGAAATCATCACCATCTTCATCACCAACGCTCCTCTCATTGGGAGAGGTCAATCTCCATAAACATCTTCACCAGCACCATCTCATCTCCAAACCCTAGTTCATCTCTTGTATCCAATTCTTGTCTCAAAGTCCGGGATTGGTGCTAGTAGGTTGCTAGTAGTGTTGATTACTCCTTGTAGTTGATGCTAGTTGGTTTATTTGGTGGAAGATCATATGTTCAGATCCTATATGCATATTATTACCCCTCTGATTATGAACATGAATATGCTTTGTGAGTAATTACGTTTGTTCCTGAGGACAAGGGAGAAGTCTTGCTATTAGTAGTCATGTGAATTTGGTATTCGTTTGATATTTTGATAAGATGTATGTTGTCTAGCCTCTAGTGGTGTTATGTGAACATCGACTACATAACACTTCACCATTATTTGGGCCTAGAGGAAGGCATTGGGAAGTAATAAGTAGATGATGGGTTGCTAGAGTGACAGAAGCTTAAACCCTAGTTTATGCGTTGCTTCGTAAGGGGCTGATTTGGATCCACATGTTTCATGCTATGGTTAGGTTTACCTTAATACTTTTGTTGTAGTTGCGGATTCTTGCAATAGAGATTAATCATAAGTGGGATGCTTGTTCAAGTAAGAACAGCACCCAAGCACCGGTCCACCCACATATCAAATTATCAAAGTACCGAACGCGAATCATATGAAGGTGATGAAAACTAGCTTGAGGATATTCCCATGTGTCCTCGGGAGCACTTTTCCTATTATAAGAGTTTTTTCCGGCTTGTCCTTTGCTACAAAAAGGATTGGGCCACCTTGCTACACTTATTTACTTTTGTTACTTGTTGCTTGTTACAATTTATCTTATCACAAAACTATCTGTTACCACTTATTTCAGTACTTGCAGAGAATACCTTGCTGAAAACCGCTTATCATTTCCTTCTGCTCCTCGTTGGGTTCGACACTCTTACTTATAGAAAGGACTACGATAGATCCCCTATACTTGTGGGTCATCAGACTCCCTAGTCGAACTTGCCTAGGCCATCATCGACCCTACTACGAAAAGATGAAGCAGGATGCCCAGAGAACAAGTCCCCTATCCTGGCACAAGGCCTGGATGCGGCAACTGGATGAAGCTCACCCCAGGTTCGCGGCTAAGAGCATGTACACATGCTACGAGATGCACAGGCGGATCGTTGACATGAGGAAGTGCCTCGTTACCCAAATCGACGAGGCCGGATCGAGCCACAAGCAGGGCAAGCGTCACAAGAAGTAGATGATGATCAGATGATCGTTTATGCTAGTTAATCATGCATGTAATATATAGTTTACTTTATTGGTGTGTGGAAATGTCATGTGTGTAGTAGCCACCTATGTAATTATGCATGTAATAGTTTACTTTGGTGTGTGCAAATGTCATGGTTGTAGTAGCTACCTATGTAAGTGGATGTTTAATTTGGTTATGCAACCATGTCCTTATAAGTGTGTGTGTGTGTGTGTGTGTGTGTGTGTGTGTGTGTATGTGTGTGTTGTGCTGTATGCAATCCCATCGCATAACACACATGTCTTATTAGCAGCAAGCGTCTATGTTATTATCGGTCTTCCCACACATTTCTAATTACATACCTGTTTTCCGCGTATCACACACATCTTGTTATATTGAACCGTTTTTGTTCTCTTATCTCAACACAAACAGTTCATCCGAGTGAACCACATGTCGTATATCGCACACACCTTCATCTGGCTGACCATTTCTTTTGTGTTGCCTAATCACAAATAGTTCATCTGAGTGAACCATTTGCTGTATATCGCACACACTTCATCTGGCTGCCCATTTCTTTTTTTCCTCCTCATCGCAAACAGTTAATTGAGCTGAACCGTATGTCCTGCATTGCACACACAACTAAAATCTGAACCGTGTTTGATGCATCCTCCATCGCAAATGTTTTGCACCTTTTTGATGGTTTTTTACACCACCATTTGTGATTATGGCATCGCACACAGTTTCGTCGAAGGGTCTCTAATCGTAGTGTCGTGTTAGCAGCATCCTGCAGTAGTGAGTGATCTACTCCTGGATCACTATTGTACCCCTTTGCCAAACTCATGGCAAGGTACACAATAGGTCTGGTATACAGCATGGCATACTTTATAGAACCTATGGCTGAGGCATAGGGAATGACTTTCATTCTCTATCTATCTTCTGCCGTGGTCGGGTTTTGAGTCTTACTCAACTTCATTGGCTGATCCATTTCGAACTCCTTCAAAATCTTATCAAGGTTTGTACACATCGAAAGTCTTATCAAGCGTTTTGATCTATCTTTATAGATCATGATGCCCAATATGTAAGTAGCTTCACCGAGGTCTTTCTTTGAAAAAATCCTTTTCAAACACTCCTTTATGCTTTCCAGAAAAATTCTACATCATTTCCGATCAACAATATGTCATTCACATATACCTATCAGAAAGGTTGTAGTGCTCCCACTCACTTTCCTGTAAATACATGCTTCACCATAAGTCTGTATAAAACTATATGCTTTGATCAACTCATCAAAGCATATATTCCAACTCCGAGATGCTTGCACCAGTCCATAGATGGATCACTGGAGCTTGCACACTTTGTTAGCACCTTTAGGATTGAAAAAACCTTTTGGTTGCATCATATACAACTCTTATTTAATAAATCCATTAAGGAATACAGTTTTGACATCCATTTGCCAGATTTCATAAAATGTAGCAATTGCTAACATGATTCGGACAGACTTTAAGCATCGACACGAGTGAGAAAATCTCATCTTAGTCAACACCTTGAACTTGTCGAAAACCTTTTGCGACAATTTGAGCTTTGTAGATAGTAACACTACTATCAGTGTCTGTCTTCCTCTTGAAGATCCATTTATTCTCAATGGCTCGCTGATCATCGGGCAAGTCAATCAAAGTCCATACTTTGTTCTCATACATGGATCCCATCTCAGATTTCATGGCCTTAAGCCATTTTGCGAAATTTGGGCTCATCATCGCTTCCTCATAGTTCATAGGTTCGTCATGGTCTAGTAACATGACTTCCAGAACAGGATTACCGTACCACTCTGATGTCTACTACACAACCTTCTTCTTGTAGACGTTGTTGGGCCTCCAAGTGCAGAGGTTTGTAGGATAGTAGCAAATTTCCCTCAAGTGGATGACCTAAGGTTTATCAATCTGTGGGAGGCGTAGGATGAAGATGGTCTCTCTCAAACAACCCTGCAACCAAATAGCAAAGAGTCTTTTGTGTCCCCAACACACCCAATACAATGGTAAATTGTATAGGTGCACTAGTTCGGCAAAGAGATGGTGATACAAGTTCAATATGGATGGTAGATATAGGTTTTTGTAATCTAAAAATATAAAAACAGCAAGGTAGCAAGTGGTAAAAGTGAGCGTAAACGGTATTGCAATTCTAGGAAACAAGGCCTAAGGTTCATACTTTCACTAGTGCAAGTTCTCTCAACAAGGATAACATAATTAGATCATATAACAATGCCTCAACATGCAACAAAGAGTCACTCCAAAGTCACTATTAGCGGAGAACAAACGAAGAGATTTTTGTAGGGCATGAAACCACCTCAAAGTTATCCTTTATGATCGATGAATTCAAGAGTCCATAGTAAAATAACACGAAGCTATTCTTTCCGTTCGATCTATCCTAGAGTTCGTACTAGAATAACACCTTAGGACACAAATCAACCAAAACCCTAATGTCACCTACATACTACAATGTCACCTCAAGTATCCGTGGATATGATTATACGATATGCATCACACAATCTCAGATTCATCTATTCAACCAACACAAAGAACTTCAAAGAGTGCCCCAAAGTTTCTACCGGAGAGTCAAGACGAAAACGTGAGCCAACCCCTATGCATAAGTTCATAAGGTCACGGAACTCGCAAGTTGATCACCAAAACATACATCAAGTGGATCACGTGAATATCCCATCGTCACCACAAATAAGCACATGCAAGACATACATCAAGTGTTCTCAAATCCTTAAAGACTCGATCCGATAAGATAACTTCAAAGGGAAAACTCAATCCATTACAAGAGAATAGAGGGGGGGGGGGACATCATAAGATCTAACCATAATAGCAAAGCTCGCGATGCATCAAGATCGTGCCGAATCAAGAACACGAGAGAGAGAGAGAGAGATCAAACACATAGCTACTAGTACATGCTACCTCTTGAGCATGCGTTGGTTTTCCCTTGAAGAGGAAAGGGTGATGCAACAAATTAGCGTAAGTACTTCCCTCAATTTTTGAGAACCAATGTATCAATCTAGTACGAGACTACACGCAAGTCGCCTAGTACCTGCACAAACAATCAAGAACCTTGCAACCAACGCGATAAAGGGGTTGTCAATCCCTTCACGGCCACTTGCAAAAGCGAGATCTGATAAAGATAATAAGATAAATATTTTTGGTATTTTTGTTGTATAGATTGGAAAATAAAGATTGCAAAATAAATAGTAAACTAGAACTATAGATCGGAAACTTATATGATGTAAAGTAGACTCAGGGGCCATAGGTTTCACTAGTGGTTTCTCTCATGAAAACATATATTACGGTGGGTGAACAAATTACTGCCGAGCAATTGATAGAAAAGCGCATAGTTATGATGATATCTAGGGCAATGATCATGAATATAGGCATCACGTCCATGTCAAGTAGACCGAAACGATTCTGCATCTACTACTATTACTTCACACATCGACCGCTATCCAGCATGCATCTAGAGTATTATGTTCATAAGAACGGAGTAACACATTAGGCAAGATGACATAATGTAGAGGGATAAACTCAAGCAATATGATATAAACCCCATCTTTTTATCCTCGATGGCAACAATACAATACGTGCCTTGCTGCCCCTGCTGTCACTGGGAAAGGACACCGCAAGATTGAACCCAAAGCTAAGCACTTCTCCCATTGCAAGAAAGATCAATCTATTAGGCCAAACTAAACCGATAATTCAGAGAGACTTGCAAAGATATCAAATCATGCGTATAAGAATTCAGAGAAGAACCAAATAATATTCATAGATAATCAAACTCATAAACCCACAATTCATCGGATCTCGGCAAACACACCATAAAAGAGTATTACGTCGAATAGATCTCCAAGAACATCGAGGAGAACTTTGTATTGAGAACCAAAGAGAGAGAAGAAGCCATCTAGCTAATAACTATGGACCTGAAGGTCTGTGGTAAACTACTCACACATCATCGGAGAGGCTATGGTGTTGATGTAGAAGCCCTCTGTGATCGAATCTCCCTTTGGCAGATCACCGGAAAATGCCCCAAGATGGGATCTCATGGGTACAGAAGGTTGCTGCAGTGGAAAAGTGGTTTCGTGGCTCCCTTGATATTTTTAGGGTACATGGGTTATATATAGGCGAAAGAAGTATGTCGGTGGAGCTTCGTGGGGCCCACGAGGGTGGGGGCGCGCCCCACTACCTCGTGGAAGCTTCATGGATTTCCAGACTTGTACTCCAAGTCTCCTAGGTTGCGTTTGTTCCAAGAAAGATCCTCGCGAAGGTTTCGTTCCGTTTGATATTCCTTTTCTGCGAAACACTGAAATAGGCAAAAAAATAACAATTTGCACTTCTATTTATTCACAACTCAAAAATTACAACTCAAAACTTGCTTGGTCACGAAGACCTAGGACATTTTGAGGAAGCCCATTGTTGGAATATACAAGCCAAGTTCTATAGTGAAAATTCACACTAGTATATGAAAATGACAAAATAAGAGGCTCTCTATCATGAAGATCATGGTGCTACTTTGAAGCAAAAGTGTGGAAAAAGGATAGTAACATTGCCCCTTCTCTCTTTTTCTCTCATTTTTTTGGGCCTTCTCTTTTTTCCCCACGGGAAAATGCTCTAATAATGATGATCATCACACTTCTATTTATTTACAACTCAAAAAGTATAACTCGATACTAGAACAAAATATGACTCTATATGAATGCCTCCGGCGGTGTACCGGGATGTGCAATGATTCAAGAGTGACATGCATAAAAATTATGGGCGGTGGCTTTGCCACAAATACGATGTCAACTACATGATCATGCAAGGCAATATGACAATGATGGAGCTTGTCATAAAAAATGGAACGGTGGAAAGTTGCATGGCAATATATCTCGGAATGGCTATGGAAATGCCATAATAGGTAGGTATGGTAGATGTTTTGAGGAAGATATAAGGAGGTTTATGTGTGAAAGAGTGTATCATATCACGGGGTTCAGATGCACCGGCGAAGTTTGCACCAACTCTCGAGGTGAGAAAGGGCAATGCACGGTACCGAAGAGGCTAGCAATGATGGACGAGTGAGAGTGCGTATAATCCATGGACTCAACATTAGTTATAAAGAACTCACATACTTATTGCAAAAATCTACAAGTCATCAAAACCAATCACTATGCGCATGCTCCTAGGGGGATAAATTGGTAGGAAAAGACCATCGATCGTCCCCGACTGCCACTCATAAGGAAGGCACTCAAAGAACACCTCGTGTTTCAAATTTGTCACACAACGGTTACCATACGTGCATGCTACGGGACTTGCAAACCTCAACACAAGTATTTATCAATTTCAAAATTACTTAACTAGCATGACTCTAATATCACCATCTTCATATCTCAAAACAATCATCAAGTATCAAACTTCTCATAGTATTCAATGCACTCTATATGGAAGTTTTTATTATACCCATCTTGGATGCCTATCATATTAGGACTAATTTTATAGCCAAAGCAAATTACCATGCTGTTCTAAAAGACTCTCAAAATAATATAAGTGAAGCATGAGAGATCAATAATTTCTATAAAATAAAACCACCACGGTGCTCTAAAAAGATATAAGTGAAGCACTAGAGCAAAATTTATCTAGCTCAAAAGATATAAGTGAAGCACATATAGTATTCTAATAAATTCCGATTCATATGTGTCTCTACCAAAATGTGTGTGCAACAAGGATGATTGTGCTAAACTAAAAATCAAAGACTCAAATCATACAAGACGCGCCAAGCAAAACACATATCATGTGGTGAATAAAAAATATAGCCTCAAGTAAAGTTACTGATAGACAAGACGAAAGAGGGGATGCCTTCCGGGGCATCCCCAAGCTTAGGCTTTTGGTTGTCCTTGAATTTTACCTTGGGGCACCTTGGGCATCCCCAATCTTAGGCTCTTTCCACTCCTTATTCCAAAATCCATCAAATCTTTACCCAAAAACTTGAAAACTTCACAACACATAACTTAAACAGAAAATCTCATGAGCTCCGTTAGTATAAGAAAATAAATCACCACTTTAAGGTACTGTAATGAACTCATTCTTTATTTATATTGGTGTTAAACCTACTTTATTCCAACTTCTCTATGGTTCATACCCCCCGATACTAGCCATAGATTCATCAAAATAAGCAAACAACACATGAAAAACAGAATCTGTTAAAAGCATAACAGTCTGTAGCAATCTGGATGTTTCGAATACTTCTGTAACTCCAAAAATTATGAAAAATTAGGAAGACCTAAATAATTTGTATTTTGATCTACTGCAGTTATATTTGGTATTTTATCGCTCTCTGGTAAAAAATTAAAATTATTCTCATGAGCACATACTTTCTGTTTTTTCAGCAAGATCAAACAACAATCACCCAAGAAGATCCTAAAGGCTTTACTTGGCACAAACACTAACTAAAACATAAAAAACGCAATCATAACAGAGGATAGATGAATTATTTATTACTAAACAGGAACAAAAAGCAAGGAACAAAAATAAAATTGGGTTGCCTCCCAACAAGCGCTATCGTTTAACGCCCCTAGCTAGGCATAAAAGCAAGAATAGATCTAAGTATTGTCATCTTTGGTATGCAATCCATAAGTGGACCTCATAATAGATTCATAAGGTAATTTAATTTTCTTTTTAGGAAAGTGTTCCACACCTTTCCTTAACGGAAATTGGAATCTAATATTTCCTTCTTTCATGTCAATAATTGCACCAATCGTTCTAGGGAAAGGTTTAACAATAATAATTGGACATGTAGGATTGCAATCTATATCAAGAACAATGGAATCTACGGGCACATAATTCCTATTTGCAACAATAAGAACATCATTAATTCTTCCCATAGGTTTCTTAATGGTGGAATCGACAAGGTGCAAATTTAAAGAACAATCATCAAATTCACGGAAACCTAACACATCACACAAAGTTTTTGGAATCGTGGAAACACTAGCACCCAAATCACATAAAGCATAGCATTCATGATCTTTGATCTTAATTTTAATGGTAGGTTCCCACTCATAAAGTTTTCTAGGGATAGAAACTTCTAGTTCAAGCTTTTCTTCATAAGATTGCATTAAAGCATCAACGATATGTTTAGTAAAAGCCATATTTTGATCATAAGCACGAGGAGAATTTAACATGGATTGCAACAAGGAAATAAAATCTATCAAAGATAAATTATCATAATTAAATTCCTTGAAATCCACAAATAGTGGGTTCGTTGCTATGTAAAGTTTTGACCTCTTCAATCCCACTTTTATTAATTCTAGCATCAAAATCTAAAAACTCTGAATCATTGGGACGCCTTTTAACTGAAGTTGACTCATATCCAATCCCATATTTATCAAGTATTCATAATGGAAAGCAAAGATTTAATAGGAGAGACATCAATCACTTTTAGATCTTCATCATTATTATCATGAAAACTAGAAGAACACGCTTTCACAAAGCAATCTTTTTAGCACGCATCCTAGCGGTTCTTTCTATGCACTCATCAATGGAAATTCTCATGGCTTTGAGAGACTCATTGATGTCATGCTTAGGTGGAATAGATCTAAGTTTCAAAGAATCAACATCAAGAGAAATTCTATCCATGTTCCTAGCCAACTCATCAATCTTAAGCAATTTTTCTTCAATCAAAGCATTTAAATTCTTTTGCGAATTCATAAATTCTTTAACACTAGTCTAAAAATCAGAGGGCATCTTATTAAAATTTCCATAAGAGTTGTTGTACGAATTACCATAATTATTACAGGAATTACTAGGAAACGGCCTAGAATTAAAATTTCCTCTATACGCGTTGTTACCAAAATTGTTCCTACCAACAAAATTCACATCCATAGATTCATTATTATTCTCAATCAAAATGGACAAAGAAATATCATTAGGATCAGAATAAACACCCTTATTAGCAAACTATTTCATAAGTTCACCCATCTTTCCACTCAAAACATTAATCTCTGCAATAGCATGAACGTTTTTACTAGTGGATTTTCGGTGTGCCATTGAGAATAATTAACCATAATATTGTCTAGGAGTTTAGTAGCTTCTCCTAAAGTGATTTCCATAAAAGTGCCTCCCGCGGCCGAATGTAAAAGATTTCTAGAAGAAAAATTCAATCTAGCATAAAAATTCTATATAATCATCCATAAATTCAAACCATCTGTAGGGCAATTATGTATCATTAATTTCATCCTCTCCCAGACTTGTGCAACATGCTCATGATCAAGTTGCATAAATTCATAATATCGTTTCTAAAAGAGATGATCTTAGCGGGAGGAAAATACTTAGAGATAAAAGCATCTTTGCACTTATTCCATGAATCAATACTATTTTTAGGCAAAGAAGAAAAACAAGTTTTAGCATGATCTCTAAGTGAAGACTGAAATAGTTTAAATTTAACAATATCATTATCCACATATTTCTTCTTTTGCATATCGCAAAAATCAACAAAGTTGTTTAGATGGGTAGCGGCATCTTCACTAGGAAGGCCGGAAAATTGATCTTTCGTGACAAGATTCAACAAAGCACTATTAATTTCACAAGATTCAACATCAGTAATTGGAGCAATCGGAGTGCTAAAAAATCATTGTTGTTGGTATTGGAAAAGTCACATAATTTAGTATTATCTTGAGCCATCATCAGAAACAATCAATCCAACACACAAGCAAACAAGAAGCAAGCGAAAAGAGTCGAACAAAAAAGGGCGAATAAAACGACAAAGGTGAAGTGGGGGAGAGGAAAACGAGCGTCGAATGACAAATAATGTAATGCGAGGGAGAAGAGTTTGTGATGGGTACTTGGTATGTCTTGACTTGAGCGTAGATCTCCCCGGCAACGGCGTCAGAAATCCTTCTTGCTACCTCTTGAGCATGTGTTGGTTTTCCCTTGAAGAGAAAAGGGTGATGCATCAAAGTAGCGTAAGTATTTCCCTCAGTTTTTGAGAACCAAGGTATCAATCCAGTAGGAGACTACACGCAAGTCTCCAGGTACCTACACAAACAATCAAGAACCTTGCAACCAACGTGATAAAGGGGTTGTCAATCCCTTCACGGCCACTTGCAAAAGTGAGATCTGATAAAGATAAAAATATAAATATTTTTGGTATTTTTTTTTGTACAGATTGGAAAATAAAGATTGCAAAAATATATAGTAAACTAGAACTACAAACCCAAAACTTATATGATGTAAAGTAGACCTAGGGGCCATAGGTTTCACTAGTGGCTTCTCTCATGATAACATATATTATGGTGGGTGAACAAATTACTGTTGAGCAATTGATAGAAAAGTGCATAGTAATGATGATATCTAGGGCAATGATCATGAATATAGGCATCATGTCCGTGTCAAGTAGACCGAAACGATTATGCATCTACTACTATTACTCCACACATCGACCGCTATCCAGCATGCATCTAGAGTATTAAGTTCATAAGAAGGAGTAACACATTAGGCAAGATGACATGATGTAGAGGGATAAACTCAAGCAATATGATATAAAACCCATCTTTTTATCCTCGATGGCAACAATACAATACGTGCCTTGCTGCCCCTGTTGTCACTGTTAAAGGACACCGAGAGATTGAACCCAAAGATAAGCACTTCTCCCATTACAAGAAAGATCAATCTAGTAGGCCAAACTAAACCAATAATTCAAAGAGACTTGCAAAGATATCAAATCATGCATAAAGAATTCAGAGAAGAACCAAATAATATTCATAGATAATCAAACTCATAAACCCATAATTCATCGGATCTCGGCAAACACACCGCAAAATTGTATTACATCGAATAGATCTCCAAGAACATCAAGGAGAACTTTGTATTGAAAACCAAAGAGAGAGAAGAAGCCATCTAGCTAATAACTATGGACCCGAAGGTCTGTGGTAAACTACTCACACGGAGAGGCTATGGTGTTGATGTAGAAGCCCTCTGTGATCAAATCTCCCTCCGGTAGATCGCCGAAAAAGGCCCCAAGATGGGATCTCACGGTACATAAGGTTGCGACGGTGGAGAAGTGGTTTCGTGGCTCCTTGGGTGTTTTTAGGGTACATGGGTATATATAGGCGAAAGAAGTACGTCGGTAGAGCTCCATGGGCCCACGAGGGTGGGGGACGCGCCCCTGCCTCGTGGAAGCTTCGCGGACTTCCAGACTTGTACTCCAACTCTCCTGGGTTGCATTTGTTCCAAGAAAGATCCTCGTGAAAATTTCGTTCCGTTTGATATTCATTTTCCGTGAAACACTAAAATAGGCATAAAACAGCAATTTGCACTGGGCCTTTGGTTAATAGGTTAGTCCCAAAAATCTTTCGCTAGTAATAAAGCACGAATTGACTTTGTCGGGTTCACCGCCACAATACGCTTCTTCCCGTGAATTATGCTTTCACAGATGTTTTTTTATATTTATAAATTAACCGATGTGTTACTAACGAAACAGTTTGGAACGACATCACACGTTATTTTTCAGGTCGTCCTCACACGTAATCTTCTATTGGGCTGAAGTGCGCATTATTACTATTGGGCCTACCGTAGCCCAACCAAAGAGAGGGGAAGACTCGCCCTTGAGGACCTGATGTTTCATCGCTTGTAGTTGAAAAATTGCTGCCCCTCTCTCTCAAACCTAAAAAAACAAAATATGTGATCTCAATAAAAAAACAAAATATGTCGCCCCTCTCTCGCACGAGAAAATGAGACACACCGACGCGAGGGTTCCCCGACGTTGTGCCCCATCCCTCTACTCCAGGCAACCCTCGGTTGCCAGTTCGCTAGAGCACGATGGCAACAAATGAATGCCCTGGTCGTGTGCGACGGATGCAGTTCTCACGCACAAGCTAGGGTTGGAGCCGCCGGCTCTTTGTCCTGCCTGCCGGCAGCGAGTCTTCCCGTCCCGCACTGCCGCCTCCCCATTATCACAGGTACCTCCACCCCTTCCTCTTTCCCCTCTTCTCTCCTCTCCCTTCTCCCTCCTCCATCTTTGTTCCCTTCCCCCTCCCACCACAATTATCTGTTCATGTTGTTGGCACCTGAAGAAATTGGTGGCATGGTGAAGCCCCTGAGCAAAAGTTGCAGGAGTCTTTGAAGGAGTTGGAGAAGTCTCTAGCGATGCAAGTTCGACTTAAACCTGAGTCCGGATCCAATTTCGTTGTCACAAGCACATATTCCATGAATTTTTCATTAGATTCAGTGGACAGGTAATGTCCTCAATGACACTTGCACACCCTAAACCCTAAAAGAAACAACTAGATGCCTTGGGTAATTTTGGCTGCATCCGCCTTGGTTAGTTGGTTTACATGTGAATTCACACATTTAAAGGGCATGTGATGATTAACTTTATAAGTATTTATCCACGTTCTAAAGGAATTAAATAGGATGCAGTAGTGCAGACATTCAAAGGAGGTGATAAGTGCACATATGCTTTATGTTACTTATATGCACAGAGCAGCATATCAATATAGAAGTGTCATTCAGACAGAGCTCTTTGAATATAATAAGACAAAAGATCAGTTGCCTGATTTTTTATAAGAAGATCCTTCTATATGTTGAGTTACATGATTTTTAATTTGATCATCTTCTTTGAACAATTTTTGTGCTGACTATGATATTTCTTTTGATTTGTGGGTTCATCTGGGTCATCCTTAATTTACTCCTCACATAATAACTGTGAAACCTAATGAGGTACTTCTGAAAAATGCTCCCTCCTCTCTGATGTCTATTTGGTTACACAATTTTATGCTTGTGTGGTTTAGTTGTTCCTAATTGCTTTCGAACATTGTTATTTGTGTGATAAGCATTGAGTAGATTGCCTGCAGCAAGATAACTTGAGTTTTTTGACTTAAGTAAACGATACGTAAATAGCTCTAAGTTAACATAATGTTTGTCTTATCTTTATCTTGCAGCAAATTGATAGCTACATCATCGTTAAGTGATAGCCCTTGTACATTTTGAAACAACCAGAGTTTACATCAATATATTACTTTGAGGCAAAGTGCAGTTCTCATATATTTCATAATAGCATATAGATCCAAACAGAAGTTTATTTGCTACAACATGATTATGTTGCTTCCTTTTCTTCCGAGATATGTACATGTTCTCTCAACAAAAATGTATAAGGAAAAGTATTATCTCCAAAATAATCAAGGTTAAGCCAATTGTTGGATTTGGCCCATTTGATAATGCTACTGTAGAAACAGATCTCCCTACACATCTAGCGTACAGGTAAACAATTAAAGAAAAACATCGCAGGAAGTTGAGATTGAAAGCCTGTACATGTTGGCTTTAGCTTCATATGAACATTCTTTTGATGGTTCTTGCAACAGAACGAAATAAAACAAGATTACTTAAATCCGCAGGCAGGAGGATAAAATTGTTGTTGGGACTCTGGTGAAAGCTGCATTGGAGAAGAGTACATGCAAAAAATAAACAATCATGATGCACTGTAAGTCCTCTCGCTGATTTCTGAACAATAAACAATGATGATGCTCTCTTCACTGCAGATATTCTAAAATTAAGGGAGTCACAATTCTTGACTGGATCATATGGGTATGCTATATTAAAAATGTACGAGGTGGTGTAGGAGGAGTTGAAAAAAATGCAGCTCAAAGTGAGTGCAAGTGCATAATGTCCTAGAATTATTTTCGGCGAAAGTTAGTATCTTCTCAATATGTAACAGGACTGTAAATTTTGAGAAGTGGGAAATCAAAATCAATACCTTTCTTATAATTTAGGAGGGGCTCATGTGGAATTATTGTTTTTCTTCAGCTCATGGGATGCCCAGATTGTGGGCAAGATTAAGGCCTACGAGCCCCTTTGTACCATGCTATATTGCTCTTGAGGTTTACTATTCATTTGGGCTAATGATATATGATCATGGAATTAAAGAGGTGGAACACACCGGCCATGTATTACTAGCAAATGACATCGGCATCATGTATTGGCGATTTGTTAGTCAAGCATACTAACAAGTAGTGTCAAGATTTGTTTTTCATTCTCTATACTTTATTAGTTCATGAAGGTAAATGCTTTGTATGGGTGGTAAAGGAATCTTGGAGGTAATTTACATATAGTCTAGTTGACCAATCATTGGATAGAAAAGTAGGCGGAGGCAATGTTGGCACCTATGCGGTGCCTCGTTGGGCCTTCTCGATCGCGCTTGGTGTCCTCTGGACCGCATTCACATAGTGAACATGAAGCGGATCCTCCGCAGGATCATATGCAATTGTGTATGCTATTGTCATGTCGATGAGCATTCTACATTACGATCAAATCTATTTTTCCCATTGCAACACATGGGTAATTTTCCTAGTAATATAAAAGTTCATATTAAAGCCCATTAAACATCCAAAACAGATAATATAATAGCATGGAACAATCAAAAATTATAGATACGTTGGAGACATATCAGTACATACCCTCAGCCCCGAGGGTGAACTACTCCCTCCTCATCATGGAGAGTGCTGGGATGATCAAGATGGCCACCGGTGATGGATCCCCCCTCCAGCAGGGTGCCGGAACAGGGTCCCGATTGGTTTTTGGTGGCTTGCGGCGGAACTCCTGATCTAGGTTTCTTTTCAAGGATTTCTGTATTTATAGGAATTTTTGGCGTTGGTATCACGTCAGGGGGGGGGGGTCTTCGAGTCATCCACGAGATAGGGGGGCAAGCCAAGGGGGTAGGGCGCGCCCTCCACCCTCGTGGATGTCTCTGGACTCTTTTGGCCCAACTCTTTTACTTTGGGGGCTTCTTTTGGTCCATAAAAAATCATCAAAAATTGGCACGTCAATTGGACTCCGTTTTTTATTCCTTTTCTGTAGAACTCAAAAACAAGGAAAAACATAAACTGGCACTGGGCTTTAGGTTAATAGGTTAGTCCCAAAAATCATATAAAATAGCATATAAATGCATATAAAACATCCAAGATGGATAATATAATAGCATGGAACAATCAAAAATTATAGATACGTTGGAGACATATCACACTCTGGTGCGGACTGTACTCTGGTTGACCTATGAGGTTCGGTAGTAACCTGATCTGAAGTTTCATGACCATCATCATTAGCTTCCTCGCTATTTGGTGTAGGAATCAATGGAACTGATTTCTGTGATGAACTACTTTCCAATTCGGGAGAAGGTACAATTACATCATCAAGTTCTACTTTCCTCCCACTCACTTCTTTTGAGAGAAACTCCTTCTCTAGAAAGGATCCATTCTTAGAAACGAATATCTTGCCTTCGGATCTGTGATAGAAGGTGTACTTAACAGTCTCCTTTGGGTATCCTATGAAGACACATTTCTCCGATTTGGCTTTGAGCTTATCAGGTTGAAGCTTTTTCACATAAGCATGGTAGCCCCAAACTTTAAGAAACAACAGCTTAGGTTTCTTGCTAAACCACAGTTCATATGGTGTCATCTCAACGGATTTAGATGGTGCCCAATTTAACGTGAATGCAGCTGTCTCTAATGCATAACCCCCAAAACGATACCGGTAAATCGGTAAGAGACATCATAGATCGCACCATATCTAATAAAGTATGGTTACGACGTTCGGACACACCATTACGCTGTGGTGTTCCAGGTGGCGTGAGTTGTGAAACTATTCCACACTATTTTAAATGAAGGCCAAAACTCGTAACTCAAATATTCACCTCTGCGATCAGATTGCAGAAGCTTTATTTTCTTGTTACGATGATGCTCCACTTCATTCTAAAATTCTTTGAACTTTTCAAAATGATTCAAACTTGTTTTTCATTAAGTAGATATACCTATATCTGCTCAAATCAACTATGAAGATTAGAAAATAACGATACCCGCCACGAGCTTCAACACTCATCGGACCACATACACCGATATGTATTATTTCCAATAAGTCAGTGGCTCGCTCCATTGTTCCAGAGAACAGAGTCTTAGTCATCTTGCCCATGAGGCACAGTTCGCAAGCATCAAGTGATTCCAAAAGTCCATCAACATGGAGTTTCTTCATGCGCTTTACACCAATATGACCTAAACAGCAGTGCCACAAATAAGTTGCATTACCATTATTAACGTTGCATCTTTTAGCTTCAATATTATGAATATGTGTATCACTACAATCAAGATTCAACAAAAATAGACCACTCATCAAGGGTGCATGACCATAAAAGATATTACTCATATAAATAGAACAACCATTATTCTCTAATTTAAATGAATAACCGTCTCGCATCAAACAAGATCCACATATAATGTTCATGAACAACGCTGGCACCAAATAACAATTATTCAAGTCTAAAACTAATCCCGAAGGTACAGGGAGTATGCGGTGGTGATCTTATCAACCTTGGAATCACTTCCAACACACATCGTTGCCTCGCCCTCAACTAGTCTCTGTTCATTTTGTAACTCCTGTTTTGAGTTACTAATCTTAGCAACTGAACCGGTATCAAATATCTTGGGTTAGTATGAACACTAGTAAAGTACACATCAATAACATGTATATGAAATACTTGGGGCAGCTCCGCTTCCAGTGACCAGTCCCTTTGCAGTAGAAGCACTCAATTTCAGGCTTAGGTCCAGACTTGGGCTTCTTCCTGGGAGTAGCAACTTGCTTGCTATTCTTCTTGAAGTTCCCCTTCTTCCCTTTTCCCTTTTTCTTGAAACTAGTGGTCTTGTTAACCATCAAAACTTGATGCTCCTTTTTGATTTCTACCTCCGCAGCCCTTAGCATTGCAAAGAGCTCAGGAATTGTCTTCTCCATCCCTTGCATATTATAGTTCATCACAAAGTTCCAGTAACTTGGTGATAGTGACTAGAGAACTTTGTCAATCACTATCTTATTTGGAAGATTAACTCCCACTTGTTTCAAGTGATTGTAGTACTCAGACATTCTGAGCACATGCTCACTGGTTGAGCTATTCTCCTCCATCTTGTAGGCAAAGTACTTGTGAGAGGTCTCATATCGCTCGACTTGGGCATGAGTCTGATACCAATTTCAGCTCTTGGAACATCTTATATGCTCCGTGGCGTTCAAAACATTTTTGAAGTCCTGATTCTAAGCCGTAAAACATGGCGCACTAAACTATCAAGTATTGATCATAGCGAGCTTGCCAAACGTTCATAACGTCTGCATCTGCTCCTGCAAAAGGTCCGTCACCTAGTGATACGTCTCCAACGTATCTATAATTTTTGATTGCTCCATACTATTATATATTCTGTTTTGGATGTTTAATGGGCTTATTTATACACTTCTATATTATTTTTGGGACTAACCTATTAACCGGAGGCCCAGCGCAAATTGTTGTTGTTTTTGCCTATTTCAGTGTTTCGCAGAAAAAGAATATCAAACGGAGTCCAAACGGAATGAAACCTTCGGGGTCGTGATTTTTGGAAAAAACGTGATCCAGAGGACTTCGAGTGGATGTCAAGCAACCAACGAGGCGGCCACGAGGCAGGGGGCGCGCCCTCCACCCTCGTGGGCCCCTCATGGCTCCATCGATCTACTTCTTCCTCCTATATATATTGACATACCCCAAAAACATCCAGGAGCACCACGAAACCCTATTTCCACCGCCACAACCTTCTATACCCAAGAGATCCCATCTTGGGGCCTTTTTCGGAGCTCCGCCGGAGGGAGCATTGATCACGGAGGGCCTCTACATCAACTCCATGGCCCTTCCGATGATGTGTGAGTAGTTTACCTCAGACCTTCAGGTCCATAGTTATTAGCTAGATGGCTTCTTCTCTATCTTTGGATCTCAATACAAAGTTCTCCTCGATTCTCTTGGAGATCTATTCGATGTAATCTTCTATTGCGGTGTGTTTGTCGAGATCCGATGAATTGTGGGTTTATGATCAAGTTTATCTATGAACAGTATTTGAATGTTCTCTGAATTCTTTTATGTATGATTGGTTATCTTTGCAAGTCTCTTCGAATTATCAGTTTGGTTTGGCCTACTAGATGGATCATTCTTGCAATGGGAGAAGTGCTTAGCTTTGGGTTCAATCTTGCGGTGCTCGATCCCAGTGACAGAAAGGGAAACGACACGTATTGTATTGTTGCCATCGAGGATAAAAAGATGGGGTTTATATCATATTGCATGAGTTTATCCCTCTACATCACGTCATCCCTCTATATTTATCCTTTTATCTTTATCAGATCTCACTTTTGCAAGTGGCCGTAAAGAGATTGACAACCCCTTTATTGTGTTGGTTGCGAGGTTCTTATTTGTTTGTGTAGGTACGAGGTGACTCGCGCGTGGTCTCCTACTGGATTGATACCTTGGTTCTCAAAAACTAAGGGAAATACTTACGCTGCTTTGTTGCATCACCCTTTCCTCTTTAAGGGAAAACCAACGCATGCTGAAGAGGTAGCACCTAGCGGTGCATCAGTGTAGCGACTCGACCCGAATGGATCAAGTCTACGGTGCTCCGGTGTCATCCCTGGATCAGTAATGCTGACACCACACAGTACTTCGAAGGATTTATAGCAAAGTGGCAATCACACACTTATTACATCGATGTCTCAAAAGAGAACTTATTACAATAATATGGCTTAAGGCCATCTAATATCGATAACAGCGGAAGACTTGGAAGATAAATGGGTCCATCAACTCCAATGGCATCACTGAGTATAGAACCACGACCTAAAAGCACCTTAATCGTCGTCTGAAAAGTCTGCAACATGAAAGTTGCAGCCCGAAAACGGGTCAGCACATGGAATATGCTGGCAATGTAACACATAGAGAGTGATGGAATGAAACAGCTATACTATATGCATATTTGGCTGGTGGAAAGCTCTATGGTTACTGTTTTGCGTAAAGCCAGTTTTTCCCTACTGCAAAGGAGTAAATTTAGTTAACTATCGTGGTGGTTGTTAAACATTGAGAATGGTTGACAGCATTCTCAATCCCAATTAAAAGTAATCATTAAAAACCCAACAATATTAATTAGTATTAACGTGATGAGATTCACATGATATTCAAGTACTAGATACTCAAGATGTCCATAACCGGGGACACGGCTAATCATGATTAGTTTATTACACTCTGTAGAGGTTTGCGCACTTTTCCCAACAAGACTCGATCGCCTCCGTTGGATTTCTCGCACTACTGGTGTTTGAGAAACAGATGACCGAGACACAGTCTTTCAGAAGCGCTAGCACCTTATGATGGATAGACCAGTACACCTACTTTCCCCTACATCTGCTAGTCTACCCTGTAAGAGTTCGCACGACTTAGTCAACTGTGCCAGAGCCCATAATGGCTTGTGGCTGCACACGTAAGTTTCTAGCATGAAAGATCTTATGATCCCTTTGAGCCTGGGTGGCGGTCCAAAATAAAACAGGTAAGTCCTGATAGACATCAGGTGCCTCAATCCACCCAGATGTGTATTTAAGTTGCCACCTTAGATAAACCATTAAAATTATCAATCTCACATCTGTCATGGATATCACTCACCCAATCCACGTCTACTAGCATAGCATGGCATAATAAGCAAACGTAGAAGTAACTCCCAAAGGTTTTATAATAAACAGGTAATAGGTACTACCTCATCTACTTCCCATCCCACAATTTAATTAGATCCTAACCATGCAATGTGTGAGGATGGATCTAATGCAATAAAACTGGGTTGTAGAAAAGGTATGATCAAAGTGTTACTTGCCTTGCTGATGATCCGCGAGTCCTAGAGATTCGAAGTAACAGGCGGCACAATCCGGGTAATCTATCACAGACAAACAACAAGCATACAATAAGTACTCATCTAATGCACAGGTAAAACTCGAACAAGAGATCGAACCAGAAAGTTCAATTTAAGAACTCCGGTTGCAAAGAGAGAAAGAACCAAACAAAGAAACCAAAAACAAACGGCGGAAGAAAACAACTCGGTTCTAGCAAGTTGAAACTAGGTCAAATTTTACCGTAGGAAAAACTGGTTTAAGTTGATTAGTCGGAACGGCGGTTTCGAAACGAAACTCCAGGCGCTTGAATCACCTGATTCCGATAAACGAGCGAGAAGATAGACTAGAAAGAAGATCGGATCTGAGATCGCGATCGCGGAATAAATCCGACGAAAAGAAAAAGAAGAACGGTTAAACGAATGGGCATTTGTTAACCTAGAATAATCCGGTGATCACGTTCGTTAGGACGAACGGTCCGGCGAACGGTCTCTAGGCAACTAAATCGGAAAAGAAAACGAATCCGATCTAGGGTTTCGGAAAAGAGATCGAAACGAAAAACCGATCTAGAAAACGAATCGGAAGAGAAGAAAAGAATCGGAAAGAGGAGAAAAAGAACGGAACGATTTAGAAGAAAATCGAACCAAGGGGAGAAAAAGAGACGCAGGGCAACCTCGGCAAGGTCTCCGGCGGGGGCTCCAGCGGCGGCAAGCAAGGGCGGCGGCGGCGCTAGGGCAAGGCGGCGGCGGCGGCGATGACGCAGGGCGCGGGCGCGGCGGCTCTAGGCGCGGCGCAGCTTGGGGGCGCGGGGTGAGGGGCTTGGGGTTTGGTGTGGGTTTAGAGGGGGGTGAGTATTTATATAGGTGAGGGGGAGGGTTTTGCTTGGGGGAGGGGGCAAGAAATAAGAGAAGGAGAGGGAGATTGGAGTTGGAGTCCTAGAAGGACTCTAGGGCGGCGGCGGCTCCCTGCGCTGGTGCGCGGCGCGCGAGGCCTGGCCTTGGCCGGCTGGCTTGGGCCTTGGCCCAGGCGCGCTGGCATTTTTTATTTTTTTAAACGGTTACGCGCGCAGAAAAACAAAAGAAAAGAGAACTAAACGAACTCCAAAAACTTCTAAAGTAAATTTTCCCCGACTCCTAAAAATGAGTCGAACAAAATGAACTTTTCTCGGGACCTAGAATGCAAATTTTGAAAACGCGCATTTTTCCCTATCCAAATAAAAGGCAAATGAAACTCCGACAAATCCAATGATCCTCTTTTCAAAATTTGAGAAAACTCAAATATGAAAATGACGAAATCTCCAACTCTCTCCGAGGGTCCCTGAGTTGCGTGAAATTTCTAGGATCGACAAAATGCAAGAAAATATGATATGCATGATGATCTAGTGTATAACATTCCAAATTGAAAATTTGGGATGTTACAAACCTACCCCCCTTAAGATGAATCTCGCCCTCGAGATTCGGGTTGGCTAGAAAATAGGTGAGGGTGTTCCTTGAGCAAATCTTCTTCTCTCTCCCAGGTGGCTTCATCCTCTGAGTGGTGGTTCCACTGAACTTTGCAAAACTTGATAACCTTGCTGTGGGTAACTCTGCTGGCAAACTCGAGAATCTTGACTGGTTTCTCTTCGTACGTTAGGTCGTCCTTCAACTGAATCGCTTCCAATGGCACTGTATCTCTTAACGGTACCTCCGCCATCTCGGCGTGACATTTCTTCAGCTGAGAAACATGGAATACATCATGAACTCCTGACAGTCCCTCTGGTAATTCCAACTTATAAGCGACTTCTCCCATACGTTGCAAGATCTTATATGATCCAACAAAATGCGGTGCTAATTTTCCCTTAACTCCAAAGCGTTTAACTCCTCGTAGTGGGGATACTCGGAGATACACTCTGTCTCCAGTTGTGTAAACTGTCTCCTTGCGTTTAGAATCTGCATAGCTCTTCTGCCTGGACTGGGCTACCTTGAGCCTATCGCGAATCAACTTAACTTTCCGTTCAGACTCCTTAATCAAATCTGGTCCAAAGAATTGACGGTCTCCAACTTCGTCCCATGACAATGGTGTCCTGCACCTCCTTCCGTATAAAGCTTCGAAAGGTGCCATCTTCAAACTGGTTTGATAACTGTTGTTATAAGAAAATTCCGCATATGGCAAGTTATCGTCCCAACTAGATCCATAATCTAGTGCACAAGCTCTCATCATATCTTCCAAAATCTGATTGACTCTCTCGGTCTGTCCATCTGTCTGCGGATGAAAAGCGGTGCTAAATTCTAGCCTGGTTCCCAAAGTTTCATGCAACTGATTCCAAAACTTTGAGGTAAATTGGGTTCCTCTGTCTGATACAATACTCCTCGGAACTCAATGCAAACAAATGATCCTAGTCATGTATATCTTTGCCAACTTAGCACTGGTGTAAGTGGTCTTAACTGGAATGAAATGTGCTACCTTCGTCAAACGATCAACTACTACCCATATCGAATCACATCCTGCCTTCGTCCTGGGTAGTCCTGTGATAAAATCCATGCCTATCTTATCCCACTTCCATTCGGGTATCGGCAATGGTTGCAACAATCCGGCTGGCTTCTGATGCTCTGCCTTCACTCCGTGACATACATCACAAACTGCTACATATGCTGCAATATCCTTCTTCATTCCGGCCAATCAGAATGTTTCCTTCAAATCCAAATACATCTTGGTATTTCCTGGGTGTATCGAATATGGTGAATAATGTGCCTCTTGTAGAATCAACTTCCTGATCTCCGGGTCATTTGGCACATAAACACGGTCCTCAAACCATAGGGTATCGTGCTCATCCTCACGAAACCCCTTTGCTTTTCCTTTGCTTAATTTCTCCTTTATAGAAGCAATTTCCTTGTCAGATTTCTGAGCTTCTCTGATTTTATCCATCAATGTTGACTGAATCTCCAATGCTGCTACATAGCCTTTCAGAACTATCTCTAAACTTAGTTCACGAAGATTTTTTGCTAACTCCTTGGGTATTTCTTTCGTCATTAACATATTGACATGGCTCTTACGGCTCAATGCGTCAGCTACTACATTAGCTTTACCGGGATGGTAATGCAATCTCATATCATAATCCTTGATGAGCTCCAACCATCTCCTTTGTCTGAGGTTCAACTCCTTCTGCGTGAAAATGTACTTCAAACTCTTGTGGTCCGTGTACACCTCACAATGATTTCCAATGAGGAAATTTCTCCATGTCTTCAATGCATGCACTACGGCTGCTAACTCCAAGTCATGCGTGGCGTAATTCAACTCATGAGGTTTCAGTTGTCGTGAAGCATACGAAACAACTCTCCCTTCCTGCATAAGCACTGCTCCAAGTCCTCGACGTGAAGCGTCGCAATATACCTCATAATCCTTGGTCTGATCTGGCAAAATCAATACTGGTGAGGTAACCAAACGTTTCTTCAACTCCTGGAAACTAGCCTCACACTCCTCAGTCCAATTGAACTTGGTATCCTTCTTCAACAACTCCGTCATAGGCTTCGCAATCTTTGAAAAGTTCTCAATGAATCTTCGGTAGTATCTTGCGAGTCCAAGAAAACTCCGGATCTCTCCAACTGTCGTTGGTGCTTCCCATTTGGTTACGGTCTCAACCTTTGCAGGGTCAACTGCTATCCCTTCTCCGGATATAACGTGTCCGAGGAATCCTACTTCCTTCAACCAAAACTCACATTTGCTAAATTTGGCATATAATTGATGTTCCCTTAGTTTCTCCAAAACCAAACGCAAATGTGCCTTATGCTCTTCTTCATTCTTTGAATAAACCAGGATATCATCAATGAACACTATGGCGAACTTATCCAAAAACTCCATAAACACTTTGTTCATCAGGTTCATAAAATAGGCAGGTGCGTTAGTCAATCCAAATGACATAGCGGTATACTCATACAGTCCATATCTTGTGGTGAATGCTGTCTTAGGTATGTCCTGCTCTCGAATCTTCAACTGGTGGTACCCTGATCGCAAATCGATCTTGGAAAACACTTTAGCTCCTTGCAAACGATCGAACAGATCATTTATCATTGGCAGTGGGTACTTGTTCTTGATGGTTACTTCATTCAATCCACGGTAATCAACAACCATCCGTAATGATCCATCCTTCTTCTCCACTAGAAGTACGGGTGATCCCCAAGGCGAAGAACTTGGCCGTATGTAACCTTTCTCCAATAACTCCTTAATCTGATTCTTAATTTCTACCAAATCCTTTGCTGGCATCCGGTACGGTCTCTTTGATATTGGGCCTGTACCTGGCAATAACTCGATCAAAAACTCAATGTCTCTATCCGGTGGCATTGCCTGGCAACTCTTCAGGAAATACATCAGGAAAATCCTTTACCACCGGTACTTCCTCCTGCACTAGTCCTGTTAGGAAATTTACTTGGGTCCTATTTGGCACATGCCGGGATACATACTTGATCCTTCTTCCTTCTGGCGTTGTAAGCAAAATTGTCTTACTGGCACAATCGATGTTTCCTCCATACTTCGATAGCCAATCCATACCAAGAATTACATCCAAACCTTGGGATTCCAGAATAATCAAATCTGTTGGGAAAACATGCCTTCCTATGCTTAATGGCACTTGAAAACATCCTTGACTGGCCATGTGCTCTGCTCCTGGCGAACTTACTAGCATAGGTGTTTTAAGAATCCTAGTGGGCAGGCTATACTTTTCACACAAATCCCCTTGATATGTATGAATGTGATGCACCAGTATCGAAAAGAACGAGTGCGGTAAATGACTTAACCAAAAACTTACCGATTACTGCATCAGGCTAGTCTTCAACTTCCTCCATGTTAACGTGGTTCACCTGTCCCCTATTGAAAGGGTTCAGCTTCTTCCCTGAGCTTCCATTGCCATTTCCATTCTGGCCTTCAGGACATTCATTGGCATAATGTCCGGTTTTGGAACACTTGAAACAGGTGACTTGACTTAGGTCTCTCTTGGATGGTGTTGATGGGGTGGTCCGGTTCTGGCCGTTGCTTCCTCCATCCCCATTACCATTCTTGTGGCCATTGTGGTTGTGCGAACTACCTCCTCCACGGTTATGCTGAAACTAAATCCCAATTTAGGGGTAAAACGGGGCTTCTGCTGGGCTCTAGAGTTATACTTCCCCTGTCCATACTTCCTCTTGCGGTTCTCAATCTGCTGTTGCTTCCCTTCAATCATGATGGCACGATCTACCAACTCCTGGTAGTTGTTGAAACTTGCTACCATCAACTGCATACTCAACTCATCATTCAATCCTTCCAGAAACTTCTCCTACTTGGTTGCATCCGTAGCAACGTCATCTGGGCATAACGTGCTAACTTGCTGAAGTCGTCAACATACTGGCCAACTGTCCTTCCTCCTTGGCGCAAGTTGCCAAACTCACGCTTCTTCATGGCCATAGCTCCTACTGAAACGTGTGCAGTGCGGAAAGCTTGCTGGAACTGATCCCATGTGACAGTGTCAACTGGGAAGGTGGCTGTGAAATTCTCCCACCATGCTGCCACGGGTCCTTCTAACTGATGTGCTGCAAACTTCACTTTCTCACCATCCATGCATCCTGCAGTGGTCAACTCCCTTCCTATCTTGCGGAGCCAATCGTCTGCTACTATCGGCTCGATGCTACTAGAAAACACCGACGGATTCAGCCTAAGGAAACGGGCTAAGTGGTTAACAGGGGGTGGTGGTGGTGGTGGGTTGTTGTTATTGTTCTGCTGGTTCTGAACTAACATCTGCATCAATTGATTCTGCTGCTGGATCAACTGAGTGAGTTCCGGTGGAAATCCATTGTCACGTCTCGGAGGCATCTGAGGGTTTAGAAAAGACGAGATATAAGAATAGAAAGAGGTCTAAAGAGAAAACACTACCCCAATGCACATGAGCAAATTCACACAAAATCACTTCATTCAATTCAAACAAGGGCATACAATCGATCTAGCTATCGCAATAGTGCTCGAACTCTAGTGTTTACATGGGGGGAATACTACTAATATTTGGTGGTCATCTAGAAATTTGAACCGGTGGAAGACTCCATGATGTCCGCTCCAGCTTCGTCTTCAAAGTTGGGTTCACTTGGATCCGAATCGGTGTCGTCGATGATGATGTAATTGTCCGGACATGCGACGTACATGTCTTCCTTCCTGGATGCTAACTCCCTCTTGAGTTCTTCAATCTCTTGTTTAAGATCGACGTTGTGTCTTGCTAGAGCTACGATCTCATCCATGTAGTCTTTGCGTGTAGCCTTCAGTTCTCCTTCTAGCTCGATGATCCTTGTCTTCGCATTCTTCAACTCTATCATATCATTACACATGTGGTTCTCGTGGCGTCGAATGTGCTGATTTAACTCCTGGATGAAAGCTGCAATGGATCTATCCTTCTTGGTGGTGACTAACTCCCATTGTTCATCTCGGCGTCCGCAAATCTGGTAGATAGTGTCCTTGAGGTCTTCTTGATAAACTTCTCCAATGCGTCCTATGGTGATATGGGCTTTCATGCTCTTTCCTAGACTCCAAGTTGGTGCATTGAAAACACTATCTATGGGCTTCGTGATTGGTGCGAATGTCCTTCCCGGAACGTGAGCTTGAATCTTCCAGCGCTCCTCTTCAGGCAGAGTGGCGTTGAAGGTTCCCATGAAACTTGGTAATCCAATGTTTAGGTACTTGGTGACTTCCTTCAAGTGAAATCCAAAAGGTGTGCCTTCATCCGGTTGAGCGTACTTAATCTTCGCGTCCTTCATCCTAAAGAGTAGAAAAGATGAGGTGTTAGAAAATGAGGAGAGAATAGTGATCTATGGTTTTAACTTAGTGGTCGTGTCCTATAGTCAGCGTGTGCTCTGATACCATCTCTGTAGCGACCCGACCCGAATGGATCAAGTCTACTGTGCTCTGGTGTCATCCCTAGATCAGTAATGCTGACACCACACAGTACTTCGAAGGATTTATAGCAGAGTGGCAATCACACACTTATTACATCGATGTCTCAAAAGAGAACTTATTACAATAATATGGCTTAAGGCCATCTAATATCGATAACAGCGAAAGACTTGGAAGATAAATGGGTCCATCAACTCCAACGGCATCACTGAGTATAGAACCATGACCTAAAATCACCTTAATCGTCGTCTGAAAAGTCTGCAACATGAAAGTTGCAGCCCGAAAACGGGTCAGCACATGGAATATGCTGGCAATGTAACACATATAGAGTGATGGAATGAAACAGCTATACTATATGCATATTTGGCTGGTGGAAAGCTCTATGGTTACTGTTTTGCGTAAAGCCAGTTTTTCCCTACTGCAAAGGAATAAATTTATTTAACTATCATGGTGGTTGTTAAACATTGAGAATGGTTGACAGCATTCTCAATCCCAATTAAAAGTAATCATTAAAAACCCAACAATATTAATTAGAAGTAACGTGATGAGATTCACATGATATTCAAGTACTAGATACTCAAGATGTCCATAACCGGGGACACGGCTAATCATGATTAGTTTATTACACTCTGCAGAGGTTTGCGCACTTTTCCCCACAAGACTCGATCGCCTCCGTTGGATTTCTCGCACTACTGGTGTTTGAGAAACGGATGACCGAGACACAGTCTTTCAGAAGTGCTAGCACCTTACGATGGATAGACCGGTACACCTACTTTCCCCTACATCTGCTAGTCTACCCTATAAGAGTTTGCACGACTTAGTCAACTATGCCAGAGCCCATAATGGCTTGTGGCTGCACACGTAAGTTTCTAGCATGAAAGATCTTATGATCCCTTTGAGCCTGGGTGGCGGTCCAAAATAAAACAGGCAAGTCCTGATAGACATCAGGTGCCTCAATCCACCCAGATGTGTATTTAAGTTGCCACCTTAGATAAACCATTAAAATTATCAATCTCACATCTGTCGTGGATATCACTCACCCAATCCACGTCTACTAGCATAGCATGGCATAATAAGCAAACGTAGAAGTAACTCCCAACGGTTTCATAATAAACAGGTAATAGGTACTACCTCATCTACTTCCCATCCCACAATTTAATTAGATCCTAATCATGCAATGTGTGAGGATGGATCTAATGCAATAAAACTGGGTTGTAGAAAAGGTATGATCAAAGTGTTACTTGCCTTGCTGATGATCCGCGAGTCCTAGAGATTCGAAGTAACAGGCGGCGCAATCCGGGTAATCTATCGCAGACAAACAACAAGCATACAATAAGTAATCATCTAATGCACAGGTAAAACTTGAACAAGAGATCGAACCAGAAAGTTCAATTTAAGAACTCCGGTTGCAAAGAGAGAAAGAACCGAACAAAGAAACCAAAAACAAACGGCGGAAGAAATCAACTCAGTTCTAGCAAGTTGAAACTAGGTCAAATTTTACCGTAACAAAAACTGGTTTAAGTTGATTAGTTGGAACGGCGGTTTCAAAACGAAACTCCAGGCGCTTGAATCACCTGATTCCGATAAACGAGCGAGAAGATAGACTAGAAAGAAGATCGGATCTGAGATCGCGATCGCGGAATAAATCCGACAAAAAGAAAAAGAAGAACGGTTAAACGAATGGGTGTTCGTTAACCTAGAATAATCCGGTGATCACGTTCGTTAGGACGAACGGTCCGGTGAACGGTCTCTAGCCAACTAAATCGGAAAAGAAAACGAATCCGATCTACGGTTTCGGAAAAGAGATCGAAACGAAAAACCGATCTAGAAAACGAATCAGAAGGGAAGAAAAGAATCGGAAAGAGGAGAAAAAGAACCAGAACGATTTAGAAGAAAATCGAACCAAGGGGAGAAAAAGAGACGCGGGGCAACCTCGGCGAGGTCTCCGGCGGGGGCTCCAGCGGCGGCGAGCAAGGGCGGCGGCGGCGCTAGGGCAAGGCGGCGGCGGCGGCGGTGATGCAGGGCGCGGGCGGCGGCGGCTCTAGGCGTGGCGCGGCTTGGGGGCGCGGGGTGAGGGGCTTGGGGTTTGGTGTGGGTTTAGAGGGGGGGTGAGTATTTATATAGGTGAGGGGGAGGGTTTTCCTTGGGGGAGGGGGCAAGAAATAAGAGAAGGAGAGGGAGATTGGAGTTGGAGTCCTAGAAGGACTCTAGGGAGGCGGCGGCTCCCTGCGCTGGCGCGCGGCGCGCGAGGCCTGGCCTTGGCCGGCCGGCTTGGGCCTTGGCCCTTGCGCGCTAGAATTTTTTTAAACGGTTACGCGCGCAGAAAAACAAAAGAAAAGAGAACTAAACGAACTCCAAAACTTCTAAAGTAAATTTTCCCCGACTCCTAAAAATGAGTCGAACAAAATGAACTTTTCTCGGGTCCTAGAATGCAAATTTTGAAAACGCGCATTTTTCCCTATCCAAATAAAAGGCAAATGAAACTCCGACAAATCGAATGATCCTCTTTTCAAAATTTGAGAAAACTTAAATATGAAAATTTGAAATCTCCAACTCTCTCCAAGGGTCCTTGAGTTGCGTGAAATTTCTAGGATCGACAAAATGCAAGAAAATATGATATGCATGATGATCTAGTGTATAACATTCCAAATTGATAATTTGGGATGTTACAATCAGGGACATAATACTTCTATGCAGCAATGAGGATAATCCTCAGATCACGGATCCAGTCTGCATCATTGCTACTATCATCTTTCAACTTATTTTTCCTCTAGGAACATATCAAAAATAAATGGGGAGCTATAACGCGAGCTATTGATCTACAACATAATTTGCAAATACTATCAGGACTAAGTTCATGATAAATTAAAGTTCAATTAATAATATTACTTAAGAACTCCCACTTAGATAGACATCCCTCTAGTCATCTAAATGATCACGTGATCCATATCAACTAAACCATGTCTGATCATCACGTGAGATGGAGTAGTTTTCAATGGTGAACATCTCTATGTTGATCATATCTACTATATGATTCACGTTCGACCTTTCGGTCTCAGTGTTCCGAGGCCATATCTGCATATGCTACGCTCGTCAATTTTAACCCGAGTATTCCGCGTGTGCAAAACTGCCTTGCACCCGTTGTATGTGAACGTAGAGCTTATCACACCCGATCTTCACATGGTGTCTCACCACGATGAACTTTCGCAACCGTGCATACTCAGGGAGAACACTTATACCTTGAAATTTAGTGAGGGGTCATCTTATAGTGCTACCGCCATACTAGCAAAATAAGATGCATAAAAGATAAACATCACATGCAATCAAAATATGTGACATGATATGGCCATCATCATCTTGTCCCTTTGATCTCCATCTCCATCTCCAAAGCACCCTCATGATCTCTACCGTCACTGGCTTAACACCTTGATCTCCATCATAGCATCGTTGTCGTCTCGCCAACTATTGCTTCTATGACTGTCGCTACCACTTAGTGATAAAGTAAAGCAATTACATGGCGATTGCATTTCATACAATAAAGCAACAACCATAAGGCTCCTGCCAGTTGTCGATAACTTTTACAAAACATGATCATCTCATACAACTATTTATATCTCATCACGTCTTGACCATATCACATCACAACATGCCCTGCAAAAGCAAGTTATACATCCTCTACTTTGTTGTTGCAAGGTTTATGTGGCTGCTACAGGCTTCTAGCAGGAACCGTTCTTACCTATGCATCAAAACCACAAAGATTTTTCGTCAAGTGTGATGTTTTAACCGTCAACAAGGACCGGCTATAGTCAAACTCGATTCAACTAAAATTGGAGAAACAGACACCCGCTAGCCACCTGTGTGCAAAGCACATCGGTAGAACTGGTCTCATGAACGTGGTCATGTAATGTTGGTCCGGGCCGCTCCATCCAACAATACCGCTGAATCAAAGTAAGATGTTGGTGGTAAGCAGTATGACTATTATCGCCCACAACTCTTTGTATTCTACTTGTGCATATCATCTATGCATAGACCTGGCTCTGATACCACTGTTGGGGAACATAGCATGCAATTTCAAAAAAATTCCTACGATCACGCAAGATCTATCTAGGAGATGCATAGCAACGAGACAGGAGAGTGTGTCCATGTACCCTCGTAGACTGAAAGCGGAAGCGTTAGGTTAACGTGGTTGATATAGTCGAACGTCTTCACGATCCAACCGATCCAAGTACCAAACGTACGACGCCTCCGTGTTCATCACACGTTCAGCTCGATGACGTCCCTCGAGCTCTTGATCCTATAGAGGGTTGAGGGAGAGTTCCCATAGCACGACAGCGTGGTGACGATGATGGTGTTGTGATCCGCGTAGGGCTTCGCCTAAGCACTATGACCGGAGGAGTAAACTGCGGAGGGGCACCGCACACGGCTAAGAGATTTCTTGATGTGCTTTGGGGTGCCCCCTGCCTCCGTATATAAAGGAGGAGGGGAGGAGGCCGGCCACAAGGGCCACGCCAAGGAGAGGGGAGTCCTACTAGGACTCAACTCCTAGTAGGATTCGGCCCCCCTTTTTTCCTTCTACCGGAGGGGGAAAAGGGGAAGGAGAGGGAGTAGGACAAGGAGAGGGGGTGGCACCACCTTCCCTAAACCAATTCGGCCTCCTCCCTTGTGGGGGGCACACCAGCCCCTTGTGGGCTGGTTTGCCTCCCTCCCATGGCCCATATGGCCCATATCTTCCACCGGGGGGTTCCGGTAACCCCTCCGGTACTCCGGTATGTACCCGATACACTCTGGAACCCTTACGGTGTCCGAATACTACCTTCCAATACATCAATCTTTACCTCCCGGCCACTTTAAGACTCCTCGCCATGTCCGTGATCTCATCCAGGACTCCGAACAAACTTCGGTCACCAAAACACATTACTCATAAATACAAATCGTCATCGAACGTTAAGCATGCGGACCCTACGGGTTCGAGAACTATGTAGACATGACCGAGACACCTCTCCGGTCAATAACCAGTAGCGGAACCTAGATGCTCATATTGGTTCCCACATATTCTATGAAGATCTTTATCGGTCAACCCGTTATGACAACATACTTTATTCCCTTTGTCATTGATATGTTACTAGCCTGAGATTCAATCGTCGGTATCTCCATACCTAGTTCAATCTTGTTACTGGCAAGTCTCTTTACTCATTCCGTAATGAATCATCCCGCAACTAACTCATTAGTAACATTGCTTGCAAGGCTTATTATGATGTGCATTACCGAGAGGGCCCAGAGATACCTCTCCGATACTGGGAGTGACAAATCCTAATCTCGATTGAGGGAGTCCTGGATTAGGGGGTGTCCGGATGGCCGGACTATACCTTCAGCCGGACTCCTGGACTATGAAGATACAAGATTGAAGACTTCGTCCCGTGTCCGGAAGGGACTTTCCTTGGCGTGGAAGGCAAGCTTGGCGATACGGATATGTAGATCTCCTACCATTGTAACCGACTTTGTGTAACCCTAACCCTCTCCAGTGTCTATATAGACCAGAGGGTTTTAGTCCGTAGGACAACATACAGAAGAACAATCATACCATAGGCTAGCTTCTAGGGTTTAGCCTCTCCGATATCGTGGTAGATCTACTCTTGTACTACCCATATCATCAATATTAATCAAGCCGGACGTAGGGTTTTACCTCCATCAAGAGGGCCCGAACCTGGTTAAAACTTCGTGTCCCTTGCCTCATGTTACCATCCGGCCTAGACGCATAGTTCGGGACCCCCTACCCGAGATCCGCCAGTTTTGACACCGATAGGTGCATCTCCGAAGAGGAAGGGCGGAACCTCCTGGCTGAAATTCATGCCGGACTCGGCGGTCATCACGCTGCAGCTCGGTCCCTTGTAAGCAAGGCCTTCCATACAGGCTTTTATTGGCCGACGGCCCGGGCAGACACCCAGGACTTAGTCCAACGATGCGTCGGTTGCCAGCTCTTTGCAAACCAAAGCCATATGCCACCCACCGCCCTCCAAACCATCCCCATCACTTGGCCCTTCGTGGTCTGGGGGCTTGACATGGTTGGATGCCTTAAAGGCGGAACCACAAGCAAAAATACGTACTGGTCATGGTGGATAAGTTCACCAAATGGATAGAAGCCAAGCCTGTTAAGACGGCCGAATCCGGACCGGTGATAGACTTTATATCCGGGGTAGGACATTGTTACGGCGTCCCCCACAGCATCATCACTGATAATGGCACGAACTTTACGGCCGACGAGGTAAAACTCTAGTGCAAAAACATGGGCATCAAGCTCGATTATGCTTCTGTCTATTACCCACAAACTAATGGCCAGGTCGAACGTGCAAATGGTCTTATCATGAGCGGCATCAAACCCAGATTAGTGCGGTCCCTCAAGGAATCTAACATGCACTGGGTAGAGGAGCTCGACTCCGTACTATGGGGGTTGCGGACCACGCCGAATCGCACCACCGGATACACACCATTCTTTATGGTGTACGGCGCAGAGGCAGTTTTGCCTTGCAACATAATTCATGACTCACCTCGAGTGTGCATGTACGAAGAAAGAGAAGCCGAGCTCAATCGGCAGGACAGTTTGGACGCATTGGAGGAGGAGCGTGATGTGGCAAAAGCCCGTTCCGCATTCTATCAAAACCAGGCTCGAAGATACCAAAGCAGAGAAGTACGGGCCAAAAATTACAACGTTGGCGAATTAGTTCTACGCCTGTCGGACAAGAAAAAGGACAAACTCAAGCCCAAGTGGGAAGGTCCCTTCATAATTGACCAAGTCCTGACTGGTGGGGCGTACCGCCTGCGATATGCATCGGATAACCGACTCGAGCCGAACCCATGGAACGCAGCCCGTCTCCGAAGATTCTATGCCTAGCGCTGGACTCTGTGTTCATCTCCTTCCTCTGTCCATTTTTTATATACTGTCTGTCTTACATTTCTCTCCTCCTCCCCTTCCTTTCCCTTATAGCCTTTAAAGGCTCATCAAATGACGTGCTATTCGCACTCGTTAAACCTGGGGGCTTCTTTTAACAGAAGCTTATTTATACGGGCTTCATGCCCAACACATGTGTTACACTTCTGCATGTACCTTTTATTTCACCATTATATGCATCGATATGACTTAAGTTTTGGCCAAGCTGGGTTGCCTGGCTCTTGTGCTTACCCCTACATTCCCGATTATTCGGCTAGGCGGTAAAGGGAGCACCTCTGCGATTGTTACTGCCGGATCATCCGGATGTGTACCTCAGACTGGGTGAAGCCGAAAGCTAGCGTTCTTAAGGGAATATTCGGTCGGTGACCTAAAATATGATCTTTTCACTTATTTATTTATGCGCCCAGATGCTTTTTCCCGCGTCTTTTTCACAGAATGGGCATGCACTTTAGGGCATGCCTCCCAGGGAAAGGAACCCCTAATGGAACTATTCTCCCTGGAAGATGTTTCTTACTAACCATGTAATATAACATAACTAGTCGGGCACTTGTCTGTTCACACACTAATGACCCCTACGCCTGGTCTCCATGCATTCCCCCGATTCTTATATAACCGCATGGGAATTCGGACACACTCCGGACCGTCAGGTCCCCAGGCTGAAGCGAAAAGGTCGGCCATGACAAACAATCTACAATCCGGCTAGAAGGCATTGTAAATGTCAATTAAATTACATAGTCATTCTGACTGATTGTATTCCTCTTCTATACCATCTAACAGGCTATCTATTTACAGTCCTGCTGGGAATACTTTGCGGCCAATTCTACTTTGCCGTATACTAAGCTTACAGGGATCTCCTTCCCATCGGGCCCCACAGGACCGACCTCGGCCATGCGGTTGGGGTCAGCCTTTGTGTACCGCGTCTTCACCATAGCCCAGGCCTCCATAGCGCCTTGACAGCAGGCCGATATCTTCCACAATCGGAAGCACCGCCGTGCTCCCTTTAGCTTCTCCGCAAGCTCTCCAAGACCTTCGGTAATGGAGATGGATGGCCACAAGGCCTTGGCGACGCCTTGCATCGCCTGCCAAACTCGCTCGAGCAGTTGCGAGAGCTCGGGAAGAAGGTCACCCATAGAACCGGGCATCTCCTCTGCAGGACGACCTGTTAGCACACCTACAGACATTACTTTGTTAGTCGACTTCCCCGCCGAACTTTTTTTCAAAGGTTCATTCAAGCACTTAATAAATATGCCGCGCCGAAGCCGCTGATTCTCCTTAACGAAGTCTGACAGCTGGGCACGAACATCTTTCAGGTCGATGCCCAGCTTGGTGTTGGCATCTTGGAGATCGTTCTTCTCTCGCCTCACCTTTGTCAGCACCTTCTCACCAGCCTTCAGCTGGCGTAGGAGATGTTGCCTTTCTGGATTCAATTCGGCGCCATCTGCAATTTCATTTGTCAGATTTGCACCCATGTCGTGCTTCGCAAAATACTTATCTTTCGAAGTGTATATTACCAGAGGGGGTCTCCTTGGGCTCCCCTGCCGCGGCTAGTGCGGCCTCAAGTTGGGCTTTGCACTCTTCCAGCTCCTGGGACAGTAGGGAATTATTTTCTGTAAGAACCTACATAACAAATGATCCTTAAATCAGTTATTCTAACTGTTTCAAGTCTCGGGGGCTACTGGTATATATATATATATAATTACCAAAATTTTCTTACCCGTATGTCTTTTACATATTGCTCCATGGCTCTGGCTAGACCATTTTGAGCGGCACGGAGGTACGCATCTCCCGAATTGACTAATGCCTCTTGGGAGAAACAAGTGTCGCGAAGAATTGTCCGGCGACGCCTGTGGTTCATGGCACTCTCCACCTCAGAGTTGGTGGCAGACAACCTGTCCACATCCTCCGTCGGAGGAGCGTCTGGTGTGCGCCTTGTGTTCGCCTCCGCCTCCGGACCAGGCTTTGGAGCCTGGCTGGTGGAGGCGCGATTGGCAGCCTCTCCGGATATAGTCCGGCGAGGTCTCTTTGTCCTGAAGAGAGCGCGAGTGTTAATATGCCTTGAAGGTATAACGCCTGGGATAAGGGGGCGCGCCATACCTTTGCGCTGACGCCTCGGTCCGGACTGCACCTCTTTTCTGCCCACGGGGCCCTGCGGCCCCTCATTGGCTTGTCGCTGCAGGTTCGGCCTCCCGTCTCAAAAACCTCCCCTGCAAAGCTCGATTGTAATCAGGAAACTGAAAACACGAGAGGGCGGACCCCTATTCGGGGTACTGGGACTTCGATCTCAGTTACCTGGGAGGCTAGGATTAGCCCTGGGTAATCGCCATAATGGCCACCAAGGCATTGTCCTTGCTCAATTGATGGAACACTCCATCAATCAGCTCCACAGATAAGTCCGGATCCTCTTGAGAGGCCGGGTTGAGGGACCATCCTGGGTCCTCGGGTTGTGGAGGAGGGCTGTTTATTTCTTTAACAGCCTGGCGCAGTTCCTGCGTTGAAGTCATTAGACTGAATATTTAACAATGGGAATATAAAATGGATGGGCAAGTAAATGTGACCACTTACCCAGCTTGGGGGATTGTACATAGAAAATCCACCCTGTGGGTTGACGCGGAGAAATTCTTCCTCTTCTCCCTTGTACAAAGCGGACAAGGTCTTTGTTAGAGCCGCAGCCGAATCCAGTCCCTTACGGCCGTAACGGGTAGCGTCATCCTCCTCGTTGAAGTCCCACATGGGGTGGCCTCTATACTATAGCGGCTGCACCCCTCGCATGATGCATGCGGCCATGACCCCGATCATGGTCAGTCCGGAATGAGCTAACAATCTTATCCGGCCCATCAGGTAAAGGACATCCTTGTCACTTTCCCTCTAGGGGCTCCGTGGACGCCAACTTAGGCGCTTCTTTAGTGGAACACTGTCGAACTCAGGGAGGCCGATCCGGACAGGATCCGGCAGCGGGACGTCCTCTATGTAAAACCATTCCGAAGGCCAGTCCTCGGACGCCTTCTTTGGGGTTTCGGATAGATATCCGGTCCCGGCGATGCGCCACACTTCGGCTCTGCCCACTTGATAGGCGGCTCTGATGAACACTCACGAAGGGGAGAAGGTGTGGTTTGGATCTAAATCCTCGTCCCCTTAAATAGGCGGCTCATTTACGCGGCTAGGGGTGTGGATGTAAAAACACTCAGACTTTTCATATTCATTTGACACGTGGGAGACGGCCATTATTGGGCGTAGAATCCAAGGAGCGCAACATTTACAAGAAACCGGACTTTATTCAACAGGTACACGGAATTTGGAGGAGAACCCGCCTTGCAATGCCGAAGACAATCTGCGCGCCGGACTCATTGTCATTGAAGCCTGGTTCGGGGGCTACCGAGGGAGTCCTGGATTAGGGGGTGTCCGGATGGCCGGACTATACCTTCAGCCGGACTCCTGGACTATGAAGATACAACATTGAAGACTTCGTCCCGTGTCCGGAAGGGACTTTCCTTGGCGTGGAAGGCAAGCTTGGTGATACGGATATGTAGATCTCCTACCATTGTAACCGAATTTGTGTAACCCTAACCCTCTCCGGTGTCTATATAAACCGGAGGGTTTTAGTCCGTAGGACAACATACAGAACAACAATCAGACCATTGGCTAGCTTCTAGGGTTTAGCCTCTCCTATCTCGTGGTAGATCTACTCTTGTACTACCCATATCATCAATATTAATCAAGCAGGACGTAGGGTTTTACCTCCATCAAGAGGGCCCGAACCTGGGTAAAACTTCGTGTCCCTTGCCTCCTGTTACTATCCGGCCTAGACGCACAGTTCGGGACCCCCTACCCGAGATCCGCCAGTTTTGACACCAACATTGATCTATGCCAACCCAACAAACACCTTTGGAGACATCTGTAGAGCATCTTTATAATCACCCAGTTACGTTGTGACGTTTGATAGCACACAAGGTGTTCCTCCGGTATTCGGGAGTTGCATAATCTCATAGTCAAAGGAATATGTATAAGTTATGAAGAAAGCAATAGCAATAAAACTCAACGATCATTATGCTAAGCTAACGGATGGGTCTTTTCCATCACATCACTCTCCTAATGTTGTGATCATGTTCATCAAATGACAACACATGCCTATGGTTAGGAAACTTAACCATATTTTATTAATGAGCTAGTCTAGTAGAGGCATACGAGGGACACTCTATTTTGTCTATGTATCCACACATGTATCAAGTTTCTGGTTAATACAATTCTAGCATTAATAATAAACATTTATCATGATATAAGGAAATATAAATAACAACTTTATTATTCCCTCTAGGGCATATTTCCTTCAATATGTCATTCCCTTTGTCATCGGTATGTTACTTGCCCGGGATTCGATCATCGGTATCTTCATACCTAGTTCAATCTCGTTACCAGAAAGTCTCTTTACTCGTTCCGTAATGCATCATCCCATAACTAAGTCATTAGTCACATTTCTTGCAAGGCTTATCATGATGTGCATTATCGAGAGGGCCTAGAGATACCTCTCCGATACTCGGAGTGACAAATCCTAATCTCGATCTATGCCATCTCAACAAACACCTTCGGAGATACCTGTAGAGCATCTTTATAATCACCCAGTCACATTGTGATGTTTGATAGCACACATGGTATACCTTTGATATTCGGGAGTTGCATAATCTCATAGTCAAAGGAATATGTATAAGTCATGAAGAAAGCAATAGCAATACAACTTAACGATCATTATGCTAAGATAACGGATGGGTCTTGTCCATCACATCATTCTCCTAATGATGTGATCCCGTTCATCAAATGACAACACATGTCCATGGTTAGGAAACTTAACCATCTTTGATTAATGAGCTAGTCTAGTAGAGGCATACTAGGGACACTGTGTTTTTTCTATGTATTCACATATGTATCAAGTTTTTGGTTAATACAATTCTAGCTTGAATAATAAACATTTATCATGATATAAGGAAATATAAATAACAACTTTATTATTGCCTCTAGGGCATATTTCCTTCAGTCTCCCACTTGCACTAGAGTCAATAATCTAGATTACATTGTAATGGTTCTAAAACCCATGGAGTCTTGGTGTTGATCATGTTTTGCTTGTGTAAGAGGCTTAGTCAATGGGTCTGCCACATTCAGATCTGTATGTATTTTGCAAATCTCCATGTCTCCCTCCTTGACTTGATCACGGATGGAATTGAAGCATCTCTTGATGTGTTTGGTTCTCTTGTGAAATCTGGATTCCTTCGCTAAGGCAATTGCTCCAATATTGTCACAAAAGATTTTCATTGGACTCGATGCACTAGGTATTACACATAGATCGGATATGAACTCCTTCATCCAGACTCCTTCATTCGCTGCTTCCAAAGCAGCTATGTACTCTGCTTCACATGTAGATCCCGCCACGACGCTTTGCTTGGAACTGCACCAACTGATAGCTCCACCACTTGATATAAATACGTATCCGGTTTGTGACTTAGAGTCATCCAGAGCAGTGTCAAAACTAGCATCGACGTAACCATTTACGACGAGCTCCTTGTCACCTCCATAAACGAGAAACATATCCTTAGTCCTTTTCAGGTATTTCAGGATGTTCTTGACCGCTGTCCAGTGATCCACTGCTAGATTACTTTGGTACCTCCCTGATAAACTTATAGCAAGGCACACATCAGGTCTGGTACACAACATTGCATACATGATAGAACCTATGGCTAAGGCATAGGGAATGACTTTTATTTTCTCTCTATCTTCTGCCATGGTCGGGCATTGATTTTGGCTCAACTTCACACCTTGTAAGACAGGAAAGAACCCTTTCTTTGACTGATCCATTTTGAACTTTTCAAAACTTTATCAAGGTATGTGCTTTGTGAAAGTCCAGTTAAGCATCTTGATCTATCTCTATAGATCTTGATGCCCGATATATAAGCAGCTTCACCGAGGTCTTTCATTGACAAATTCTTATTCAAGTATCCTTTTATGCTATCCAGAAATTCTATATCATTTCCAATCAATAATATGTCATCCACATATAATATTAGAAATGCTACAGAGCTCCCACTCACTTTCTTTTAAATACAGGCTTCTCCGGAAGTCTGTATAAAACCATATGCTTTGATCACACTATCAAAGCATATATTCAAACTCTGAGATGCTTGTACCAGTCCATAAATGGATCGCTGGAGCTTGCACACTTTGTTAGAACCTTTAGGATCGACAAAACCTTCTGGTTGCATCCTATACAACTCTTCTTTAAGAAATCCATTAAGGAATGCGGTTTTGACGTCCAGTTGCCAGATTTCATAATCATAAAATGCGGCCATTGCTAACATGATTCAGATAGACTTAAGCATCACTACGGGTGAGAAGGTCTCATCGCAGTCAACTCCTTGAACTTGTTGAAAACCTTTCGCAACAAGTCGAGCTTTGTAGACAGTAACATTACCATCAGCGTCAATCTTCTTCTTGAAGCTCCATTTATTCTCTATGGCTTGCCGATTGATGTCTACTACACAACGTTCTTCTTGTAGACGTTGTTGGGCCTCCAAATGCAGAGGTTTGTAGGACAGTAGCAAATTTCCCTCAAGTGGATGACCTAAGGTTTATCAATCCATAAGAGGCGTAGGATGAAGATGGTCTCTCTCAAGCAACCCTGCAACCAAATAACAAAGAGTCTCTTGTGTCCCCAACACACCCAATACAATGGTAAATTGTATAGGTGCACTAGTTCGGCGAAGAGATGGTGATACAAGTGGTATATGGATAGTAGATACAGGTATTTGTAATCTGAAATTATAAAAACAGCAAGGTAACTAATGATAAAAGTGAGCGTAAACTGTATTGCAATGATAGTAAACAAGGCCTAGGGTTCATACTTTCGCTAGTGTAAATTCCCTCAACAATACTAACATAATTGGATCATAAAACTATCCCTCAACATGCAACAAAGAGTCACTCCAAAGTCACTAATAGCGGAGAACGAACGAAGAGATTATGGTAGGGTATGAAACCACCTCAAAGTTATTCTTTCCAATCAATCCGTTGGGCTATTCCTATAGGTGTCACAAACAGCCCTAGAGTTCGTACTAGAATAACACCTTAAGACACACACATCAACCAAAACCCTAATGTCACCTAGATACTCCAATGTCACCTCAAGTATTCGTGGGTATGATTATACGATATGCATCACACAATCTCAATTCATGTACTCAACCAACACAAAGGACCTCAAAGAGTGCCCCAAAGTTCCTACCGGAGAATCACGACGAAAACGTGTGCCAAGCCCTATGCATAGGTTCCCAATGTCACGAAACCCGCAAGTTGATCACCAAGACATACATCAAGTGTTCTCAAGTCTTTAAAGATTCAATCCGATAAGATAACTCCAAAGGGGAAAACTCAATTCATTACAAGAGAGAAGAGGGGGGAAGAAACATCATAGGATCCAAATATAATAGCAAAGCTCGCGATACATCAAGATCGTATCATCTCAAGAACACGAGAGAGAGAGAGAGATAAAACACATAGCTACTGGTACATACCCTCAGCCTCGAGGGAGAACTACTCCCTACTCGTCATGGAGAGCGCCGGGATGATGAAGATGGCCGCCGGTGAGGGATCCCCCCCCCCTCCGGCAGGGTGCCGAAACAGGGTCCCGATTGACTTTTGGTGGCTACGGAGGCTTCTGGCGGCGGAACTCCCGATCTAATCTCTGTTCTGGAAGTTTTACGATACGTGGGTATATATGGGTGCAAGGGGTACTGAGGGAGTCATGGATAAAGGGGTGTTTGGATAGCCGGACTATACCTTCAGCCGGACTCCTGGACTATGAAGATACAAGATTGAAGACTCCGTCCCGTGTCCGGAAGGGACTTTCCATGGCGTGGAAGGCAAGCTTGGCGATACGGATATGTAGATATCCTACCATTGTAACCGACTTTGTGTAACCCTAACCCTCTCCGGTGTCTATATAAACCAGAGGGTTTTAGTCCGTAGGACAACATACACAACAACAATCATACCATAGGCTAGCTTCTAGGGTTTAGCCTCTCTGATCTCGTGGTAGATCTACTCTTGTACTACCCATATCATTAATATTAATCAAGCAGGACGTAGGGTTTTACCTCCATCGAGAGGGCCCGAACCTGGGTAAAACTTCGTGTCCCTTGCCTCCTGTTACCATCCGGCCTAGACGCACAGTTCGGGACCCCCTACCCGAGATCCGCCGGTTTTGACACCGACATTGGTGCTTTCATTGAGAGTTCCTCTGTGTCGTCACCATTAGGAAGGATGCCTCGCCCCGTCTTTAAAGACGGCACTGTTGCTAAGGGAGCTTTGGCTGTCGGCCAAACCCTCCGGCTAGGTGGTTTTCTTATGACCGCCTATTCGGCTTCTGCGCCGACGATGACCTCTCGAGCCATCGAAAACAATCTTCATGTCAGCTCGGAACTCGCCGAGCAGTTAGATCCAATGGAGCACTCCTCCATAAACGAGCTCTTGTATTGCTTCGCCGCCCTGGGAGTTGCTACGGATTACGACCAGATTGGGCCTAAACCCGATCCGAGAGAGATTAACTCTCCCCAAGTCACCCATCACGTTGCCATGGTAGAGGGACAGTGCGGTGACCCTTCATCTATCTTAAGGACTCGCTACGTCCGGATTCCCGATCCCTCCAAGCCGGATACCCATGGAGGGGAGGATATCACTCAAGACCTGAATTTAGAGTCAGGCGACGGGCTGGATTCATTGGGCAACATCCAGGAATCCAAAATTTTGAGTTCGGAAATTCCTTGGCCTCTGAGCCTCGGATGGGGTGAGGCTTCGGATTTAATTCCACCCACCCACCCCAACATAAGCGATCTATCCAAAATCAGGCAAGAACCCGATGAAACAGTACATCATTACTGGGCCAGATTCCTCCTGGTTAAGAACAGGCTAAGGGACTGCCACGTGGAAGACGCAATCTCAATCTTCTGCAATAATTGCACGGACAAGGGAATACTCAACGCCATAAGTCGCCGTGATATTACACGCTTCGCTGACTTGGCGTCCATTGTACGAAAGTACTGTGTGATGGAAAGCGCCTGGAAAACCGAAATAAAATTTTGGGACAATCCGGCCCTGAATACAAACCCAGTCCGAAATAAAAGGGTGCATCATCACCAGACACCCGGGTCAAGCACTAAAAAGCAAAAACCCTCTACAGGGCATGGAACCGTACTAGAAGGATGGCTTAATGGACCCTGTAAAATTCACAGTATAGAGGACGCCACACCAACTCACAGCCTTAGAGCATGTTGGATACTCCGGCAGGTGGCCAAAATTGGCGAAAATATCCTAATTCCGGAGACCACAGAAAGCCACCCCAGAGACACCAATACGGTATTAACAGTCTTCGAGACTTTCGCATCAAATAATATGCGAAAAAGGACACTCCGCAGCCTTGCCGAAGTCTACCAAGTAGCACCAATAAACCCATGGAGTGACACGGCTATTACCTTTAACGCCAGTGATGAACCTAAATTCCGAACAGCCCGAGCACCAGCCGCATTGGTCCTCAGTCCAATAGTGGACGGCTTTCGTCTTACCAAGGTACTCATGGACGGCGGTAGCGGATTGAACCTCATTTATGAGGAAACCCTTTAAAAAATGGAAATAGACTGGAACCGCATTGAGCGAAGCAGCACAACCTTTAGAGGAATAATCCCCAGTCGGGAAGCGCGCTGTACAGGAAAAATCACACTAGATGTGGTGTTCGGCATGCCGGATAATTACAGGTCCGAAGAGATCATGTTCCATGTGGCTCCGTTCAGTAGCGGTTATCACGCTCTGCTAGGGCGGGAAGCATTTACAATCTTCCAAGCAATACCCCATTACAGGTACATGCAGCTCAAGATGCCCAGGCCTAACGGGATCATCACTCTCGCTAGTGATCCGGACATAGCACTCCGCACCGAAAACAAGACAGCCACACTGGCCCTCGAGGCACTATCCGAAGCCCTAGCGGCTGAGGAACTGACTGCACTGCGCTCTACGGTAAATAGGGACGACGTGGTACTCGACAAAAGATCCAAGGCCACCTCCTTTAAACCGGCGGACGAAATAGTCAAATTCCAAGTCCATCCAATGGACCCCAATAAAACAGCTTCCATCGGGGCACAGTTAAACCCTGATGTAGACGCCACACTACGAGAGTTCCTACGAGAGAACTGGGACATTTTCGCCTCGCACCCTTCAGACATGCCAGGAATCCCACGCAGGCTGGCCAAGCACAGCTTAAATATCCAAACAGGATTCAAACCTGTCAAACAGGCTCTTCGGCGTTTTTCTGAACCTAAGAGACATGCCATGGGAGAGGAGCTAGCAAAGCTATTGGATGCCAGATTCATTAGAGATATAAAACATCCGGACTGGCTAGCAAACCTGGTGATGGTACCAAAGAAGGACAAATCCTGGCGCATGTGTGTTGATTTTAAAGACCTTAACAAGGCTACAATGGTTGGACCCCTTAAAGGCGGAACCCACAAGCAAAAATACTTACTGGTCATGGTGGATAAATTCACCAAATGGATAGAAGCCAAGCCGGTCAAGACGGCTGAATCTGGACCGGTGATAGACTTTATATCCGGGGTTGTACACCGTTACGGCGTCCCCCACAGCATCATCACAGATAACGGCACGAACTTTACGGCCGACGAGGCAAAACTCTGGTGCAAAAACAAGGGCATCAAGCTTGATTATGCTTCCGTCTATCACCCACAAACTAACGGCCAGGTCAAACGTGCAAATGGTCTTATCATGAGCGGCATCAAACCCAGATTAGTGTGGTCCCTCAAGGAATCTAACACGCACTGGGTAGAGGAGCTCGATTCCGTACTCTGGGGGCTGCGGACCACGCCGAATCGCACCACTGGATACACACAATTCTTTATGGTGTACGGCGCAGAGGCAGTTTTGCCTTGCGACATAATTCATGACTCACCTCGAGTGCGCATGTACGAAGAAAGAGAAGCCGAGCTCGATCGGCAGGATAGCTTGGACGCATCGGAGGAGGAGCGTGACTTGGCAAAAGCCCGTTCCGCATTCTATCAACAGCAGGCTCGAAGATACTGAAGCAGAGAAGTACGGGCCAAAAATTACAACGTTGGCGAATTAGTTCTACGACTACCGGACAAGAAAAAGGACAAACTCAAGCCCAAGTGGGAAGGTCCCTTCATAATTGACCAAGTCCTGACTGGTGGAGCGTACCGCGTGCGGGATGCATCGGATAACCAACTCGAGCCGAACCCATGGAACGCAGCCCGTCTCCAAAGATTCTATGCCTAGCGCCGGACTCTGTGTTCATCTCCTTCCTCTGTCCATTTTTATATACTTTATGTCTTACATTCCTCTTCTCTCTCTCTCTCTCTCTTATAGCCTTTAAAGGCTCATAAAGTGACGCGCTATCTGCGCTCATTAAACCTGGGGGCTTCTTTAAACAGAAGCTTATTTATACGGGCTTCATGCCCAACACATGTGTCACACTTCCGCATGTACCTTTTATTCACCATTATATGCATCGATATGACTTAAGTTTTGGCCAAGCTGGGTTGCCTGGCTCCTGTGCTTACCCCTACATTCCCGATTGTTCGGCTAGGTGGTAAAGGGAGCACCTCTGCAATTGTTACTGCCGGGTCAGCCGGACGTGTACCTCAGACTGGGTGAAGCTGAAAGCTAGCGTTCTGAAGGGAATATTCGGTCGGTGAACTAAAGATGATCTTTTTTATTTTATTTATCTATACTCCCCCAGATGTTTTTCCTGCGTTTCTTTTCGCAGCATGGACATGCACCTTAGGGCATGCCTCCCAGGGAAAGGAACCCCTAATGGAACTATTCTCCCTGGAAGATGTTTCTTACTAACCATGTAATATAACATAACTAGTCGGGCACTTGTCTGTTCACGCACAAATGACCCCTACGCCTGGTTTCCATGCATTCCCCGGTTCCTATATAACTGCATGGGAATTCAGACACACTCCAGACCGTCAGGTCCCGAGGCTGAAGCGAAAAGGTCGGCCATGACAAATGATCTACAATCCGGCTAGAAGGCATTATAAATGTAAATTAAATTACATAGTTATTTTGACTGATTGTATTCCTCTTCAATACCATCTAATAGGCTGTCTAATTTACAATCCTGCTGGGAATACTTTGCGGCCAACTCTACTTGGTCGTATACTAAGCTTACAGGGATCTCCTTCCCATCGGGCCCTACAGGACCGACCTCGGCCATGTGGTTGGGGTCAGCCTTTGTGTACTGCGTCTTCACCATGGCCAAGGCCTCCCTAGCGCCTTGACGGCAGGCCGATATCTTCCACAATCGGAAGCACCGCCGTGCTGTGACACCCCAAAATTTTGACCTTGTTTTAATAAATTAAAATTTTGCCATGAAATTAAAACTTTTATTTTCTGGGCTCCCTTTTGATTTTTTGAACCATTTTCTCCCTTCTTATTATGGAGTTTTTCCCCAAAGAGAAAACTTTTCAAGTATATTATTGGACTTGTTTAACCTCTCAAGAAAAACTTTTATTTTATCAGTAGAACTAATTACATAATTAATTTGCTTGATCTTTATTTTCTTGAAATATGGGTTTTCAAGGTTATATGGCCATATTTGAACTACAACCATTTGATAAATTCACTTAAAATTCCAACCAAAATTTGGAGATGTCATGTGATGTTTTTAAATCACTTTTATGCAAAAATATCTTTTATTCATGAAATATTTTGAGCTCTACACCTAATTTTCTTCTCTGGTCCAGAGTGCAATTTTGCACTACAACCCATTTAAATATTTCCTTCTAGCCTCCACCAATATTATGGGATGTCAGTGGTAGCATGCAATTCAACTTCATGCAAAAAACTAATGTTGTTCTTTGAAAATTTGGAGTGAATCAACCTCTTTTCCATTCTGGTCCAGCCTTGTGATTTCTACTGCAACCCTATTTAATTTTGCTCAAGTGACCTTGTGCTTTCTCCTACTTGTAGTCAACCCTTGTCGTGGGTGACTGATCCCACGGACACCTATGGGACCACGGCGGATCGGGGCCCCTTTCGGTTCGGCAGGGGGGGCGGAGAGTGCACGAAGAGCAGATCGAGGCGAACGCACGAACGACGTGATCAGTTTACCCAGGTTCGGGCCGCACGGATGCGTAAAACCCTACTCCTGCTTTGATTTGTATTGGTGTTCTTGCTCGGGAGCGATGAATGCTACAGTACACTTGGATGGCTAGCGAGACCGAGCGTGAGAATGACCGTCCCCCGTTTCCTGTTGCGCATGGGCCTCCTTTTATATGTCAAAGGGGTCACCGACAGGTGGCAACAGAGATGAGGGTAAAAAGCTAAAAGAGGTGGTGGTTGGTGCCACCGCTTACTACAGTTGTATCATACCTAACCCTGACGGCAGGGGACAAAGGCATTAAATGCCTGTCTGCGTCGCCTAGACGGTGCGGAAAGGGACCATTAGGGGCGCCACTGTTTGCCACGATGGCTACCTTGTCAGCGCCTGCTTGCCACCGCATGCCCCTGGCTGCACAACCTCCCGCCATGTACGCCAGGAACGGTCCCAGAGCGACACGTTGGTGGGTGAGCTGGAGCGCGGGCTGCGGAGTAGTAGCTTGCCGCGGCAAGCGCCTTGCTGCGGATGTTGCCTTGTCGCGTCCGGGAGCTTGTCGCTCACCGGGTCTTGCCGGGACGCGCAGCGCGTCGCAGCAAGCTTCTCGAGATGCCTTGGTTGGCCTCCCCGGCAAGCTCCTCTTGCCGGGGTCTTGTCTCCTTCCCGGCAAGCTCCTCTTGCCGGGGTCTTGTCTCCTTCCCTGCAAGCTCCTCTTGCCGGGGTCTTGTCTTGCTCTTGGATACTTTGTCCTTGAATGGCTCCAAAGGAACCACGGAGGACCTTGGCGGTCGCCCGGCAAGCCTTGCCGCGGGGTGCTGCGACTGCCCGTGCACAAGTTCGGGATACTAAGGTACCCCTACTTTAGTACACCGACAGGAGCCCCCGAGCCTGGGCCATACACGGTGCCGAGCGCTGTTGGGCCAGGCCCAAAACAGTGCACGTGCACGCGCGGCCTAGGTTACGCCATAACTCACTCCGCATCCACCGCGCCCTCCCCGCACGGCACGCGTAAAACGCAGCATCGTGGGAGAGATCGTGGGCGGTTTTCGAGGTGTCCAATCCCCACGATCACGAGGTGGGGAGAGGTCGGCTCATCCGTCGCCTCGGTTCTGCACGCCTGCCACGCGGCTCCCACGCACTTGGGGTCGCGGACGGTGGAGGCGGGAAACTGGGCCATCGCGGGTCGAGGCAGCTGGTCGGCCCCAGCTCCCTGCTCTTCCCGTGTCTTGATTCGCTGAGCGGGGTGGTCGAGCCCCCACCTCGCTCCTTTATAAAGAGCGGGAGGGGAGGACGGAAGCCTGCATTCTCTCATCTCCTCCTTCCTTCAGCTTCTGCTCCCCTTTCTCTCATTCGCCATGGAGAAAGGGAACCCTGGTCCTTCATCGGTGGCCGCGAGGGTCGCCGCCAGACAGCGCATCCCTCCCTCTCCTGCACCCGTGGTGGCAGAGCCAGCCGTAAGGGGAAGAGGGAGGGGGCGAGGTCGTGGACGAGGTCGAGGCGCTCGGGGAAGAGGTGGACAGGGCGGCGCGCCGGCTTCGCCTCCGCCGGCGGTTCCTCTTCCCACAGGGGTCCATATTGGGGACGACCCTTGCGAGTTCTTCGTCAGGCTGCGCCGGGCGCCTCGTCGTCGACTCCGACTCCCAGCTCCGTTTGCGAGCGCGATGGAGTTGGACCCGCCCGAGACACTGAGACTGCACATGAGGGGCTGTGGGATCAGCGGCACGCGAGTCCGCGTTGAATTCCCAGCCCCTAATGTGATGTATCTTGGTCGAGGGTGGAAGACGTTCGCCCGTATCAACAGCCTGACGGGGGGGGGGGGGGGGGGGGGCTCACCCTCCATTTTAAGTTAATGGAGGGCGATCTCCTCTCCGTCAAGGTCTTCGGGTGCTTCGGCACTCGGGCAAAGTGCTGCGTGGACAGCTCCTCCGATAGCGAAGGCTCCTCCTCGAGCGAGAGTGACAAGGAGGGGAGCGACAACGACGATGAGGGTAGTGGGCGGCAGGATGACGGGTCCGACTAGGTGTCGGGCGCTGCTCCGTGCGGCACCGGCGACCCCATCATCCGTGTCGCCGGCTCCTTGAACTCCCCGGGGTCGTCTCCTTGGGCGGCTGGCGTAGGGAGGCTGCGGAAGAGGAAGAGGGCTGGCGGCAAGGCCGTCGAGTCGGAGTACGAGGGCGTGGTGCCCTCGACAGCGTGCTGACGTCCCGCCGCCTCGTCTTCGAGCCCCGCTTCCGGCGCCGCCATCACCGTCCAGCCTTCGGACGGCTCCCGGGATGTTCTCTTGGTGTCTTCTGGCACCCGTAGCTCGCCTAGGCGCCCCTTTTGCCCTTCTCGCCTCCTTGACCTACCTCCTGAAGAGAGGGACAAGAAAAGGATTACGGGCATCTTATCTTCTTAATTTGTAAGCCTTCGGGCCTTAGTTGCATTTAAAATTTGTAATCCTCTCTTTCATGTTTTTCATCCCCTATGGACTGTACCTGAGTGGAATGTTTTTCTAATGAAAAGGGGATGCTTGCCGGGTCATTTGTCTCGCGGGTAGAACCCACGCCAAGGAGCAAATCCTTGGTATCTTTCAGATAGACACTTCTTCTCCCGGCAACAGGCCATGCCGTCCTCCCACGTCGCTCGACCTTTCTCACGCTTTTGACGGAGGCAGGGATGAGGCGGGTGCAGCCCCTCGTTTCATCCCTTTGCTGCCGCGACTACGACCAAACTTGGCCCCAGGAACGAGCCCCAGGGCCTAGAGTTAAGGGAGCACGGTAGTTTTCAGGAAGAAACGAGGTTTCGTATTCCCCAGTCCATAAGAGAATGCATGATGAGGGATGAAAGACTTATCTGAGATTGTAGCCCCCGGCAATTCTGGCTTGCCGTGGGTGAATCTTGGTACTTGCAGCCCCCGGTAACACTGGCTTGCCGGGGTCCAGATGCCGGTACGTCCTTCTCCTCCCTTTAGTCCTTAAGCGGTCCGGCAAGGATATGCGAGCCCTGCGAACCAAGGGAAACGAAAGAAAGGCAAAGAGACGCACACTCGACCTCTAAGCTAGGGGTTAGCTGCTGTTAAGCACTATCAACCCTAACCAAGGACGAGACCCGATCTAGCATGCATGCTATAACTCAGGGCGCCAGCACTTCATTTACTTGTGCTTAGGGTCTGTGCCTGGCTTTGTACAAAGGATTACATGCAACAGCGGCAAGACTTGTACAAAAGGGTGGTTGCCGGACAGGGTCCGACAACCGCGGCTTACGGGTAAAACTTACGAAGATGCTCGATGTTCCAGGAGTTGCTCACCGGAATGGCATCTTCGGTCTCAAGGCGGACAGCGCCAGGCCTAGTGACTCGTTTCACCCGGTAAGGGCCTTCCCACTTCGGCGTCAACTTGTTGGAATTCTTGGCGGACTGAACGCGCCGAAGAACAAGGTCGCCTTCCTCGAGACTTCTGGCATTAACTTTGCGGCTATGATAGCGGCGCAAAGCTTGCTGGTAGCGAGCGGCTCGCACAGCAGCCTGAAGACGGTCTTCCTCAAGGAGCAGCGCGTCGTCTTGCCGCAGCTGCTCTTGCTCAAGCTCATCGTAAGCGAGCACTCGAGGCGACCCGTATACGAGTTCTGTGGGGATAACTGCCTCCGCTCCATAGACTAGAGCGAAGGGTGTCTGGCCAGTGGCTCGATTTGGCGTCGTCCTGATCGACCAAAGAACCACCGGCAGCTCCTCGATCCAGTTCCTTCCGCACTTGCGCAGCCTGTCGAAAGTTCTGGTCTTGAGCCCGCGCAGCACTTCAGCATTTGCCCTCTCCGCTTGACCGTTGCTTCTCGGGTGAGCAACAGAAGCGAAGCAGACCTTGGCGCCAAGATCTTGGACGTACTGCATGAAGGTGCGGCTCGTAAATTGTGTACCGTTGTCGGTAATTATCCTGTTAGGGATTCCGAAATGGCAAACAATCGACCTGAAGAACTTGACTGCTGACTGTGCTGTCACCTTCCTCACTGGTTCCACTTCCGGCCACTTTGTGAACTTGTCGATTGCAACGTACAAGTACTCAAAGCCCCCGACAGCTCGGGGAAAGGGGCCGAGGATATCGAGCCCCCAGACCGAAAATGGCCAGGATAAAGGGATCATCTGGAGAGCTTGAGTTGGCTGGTGTATCTGCTTGGAATGGAACTGGCACGCTTCACACTTGGTTACTTGTGCAGTTGCATCCTAGAGGGCCGTCGGCCAGAAGAAGCCTTGCCGGAATGCTTTTCCGACAAGAGCTCTTGCGCCAATGTGGTGACCACATATGCCTCCATGTATCTCTGCCAACAGCTTTTTTCCATCTTCCCGGGGAATACACTTCAATTTCACACCGTTGAGTCTTCTTCTGCATAGTGTGTTATTGACAAACTGGTACATACTAGACTGTCGGGCTACTCTTTCCGCTTCTTCTTGTTCTTCGGGAAGCTCTCCTGTCTGAAGGAAACGGACAATCTGTTGCGCCCATGTTGGAGCCTGTGGCTCGACAACAAGGACTAAAGGCAATTCTGCTGCTGCAGGAACATCTGCTTCCACGGCATGAACCTGCGGCTCTGCCGGAGCTTGATGTTCCCCGGCAAGCTTGCCGGAGCAAAACTTGTTGGGAGTGTCTGCTTCAACGGAACAAACCTTGGGGCTTGCTGGAGCAGACTGCTCCTCAGCACTGTTGGTGTTGATCTTGGGGACTTTCTTGGCGGCGGCTTCGGGAAGCTCTGCCAGAAAATAGTCGCCAGAAACCAACTTCCTCTTCTTGGTCTGTCCAGTTGGTGGTGTTACGGACGGCTGAGTCAGCTTGAGCACAAAAATTCCTGGTTCCACAGGCAATTTAAGTGCAGCGCACTTTGACAGGCCATCGGCAATGTCATTCTGAGCTCTTGGGACGTGCTCCATCTGCAGGCCGTCAAAGTGCTCTTCTAGCTTTCTCACTTCGTCGATGTAAGCTTCCATTAAAGGACTCTGGTAATTCTTGTTCACTTGGCGGACGACAAGCTGCGAGTCACCCCTGACAATAAGCTTCTTGATCCCAAGTTCTGCCGCGATCCTGAGACCGGCAAGCAAACCTTCATACTCTGCAGTATTGTTTGTCGCTTGCTCCTTGGGAAAGTGCATCTGGACTATGTACTTGAGGTGCTCTCCGGTGGGTGCGATAAGCAACACACCCGCGCCGGCGCCTTGCAGCGAGAAGGCACTGTCAAAGTACATGAGCCACTCTTTGTTTGCTTCCTTGACGGGGATGCTCATCTCTGGGGTTTCTTCATCTAGCGTTGGCGTCCACTCTGCTATGAATTCTGCCAATGCTCTGCTTTGGATTGTTGATGTACTCTCAAATTTGAGGCCAAAACTTGACAGTTCCAGTGCCCACTCGACAATCCAGCCTGTTGCTTCTGGGTTTTGCAATATCCTCTTCAGCGGAAAGCGAGTGACAACCGTGATTTCATGTGCTTGGAAGTAATGGCGCAGCTTTCTCGAGGCCATGAGAAGGCTGAAAAGCAACTTCTGCACACCAGAGTACCTTGACCTAGCCCCCTGTAAAAGGGAACTGACAAAGTAAACCGGGCGCTGCACCATCTTCTTCTTCTGTATCTCCTCTTGCATCTGCGCAGATCCTTGCTTGTCGGGGCCAGAGCTTGTCGGGGAAGCCCCCTGCTTGTCGCTGGATGTGCTTGCCGCGGTTGCTGGCTCGTCATCTGCCTCCCTCTCCGCTACTAATGCAGCACTAACCACTTGATTGGTTGCCGCTATGTACAGCAGCAACTTCTCTTGTGGTTTAGGTGCGACAAGTGTTGGAGTGGAGGACAGGTATCTCTTCAAGTCTTGCAGCGCAGCCTCCGCTTTCGGAGTCCATTTCATTGGACCTGCCTTTTTCAAAATTTTGAAAAACGGCAGGGCGCGCTCAGCTGACCGAGAGATAAACCTCCTGAGAGCAGCCACGCAGCCGGCAAGCTTCCGTACATCCTTGACGCGCTTTGGTGCTTCGATCTGCTCAATGGCCTTGATCTTGTCGGGGTTGGCTTCAATCCCCCGCTGAGACACAAAGAACCCGATAAGCTTGCCAGAGGGGACTCCAAACACACACTTCTCGGGGTTGAGCTTGAGGTTGATCTTGCGCAGATTTGCAAAGGTCTCGTCTAAATCTTGGATCAGAGTCGCCCTGTCCTTGCTTTTGACCACTATATCATCCATGTAAGCTTCTACATTTCTGTGTATCTGTGGCTTCAAAGCGACATGGACTACTCTGGCAAATGTTGAACCAGCATTCTTTAATCCGAAAGGCATCCGTACGAAACAGTACGTGCCACATGGAGTAATGAATGCGGTTTTCTCCTCATCCTCTTCTGCCATGAAGATCTGATGATATCCTGAATATGCGTCAAGAAATGAAAGCAAATCACATCCGGTTGTGGAGTCGACAATTTGGTCAATGCGCGGCAAGGGAAATGGATCTTTGGGACAAGCTTTATTAACATCCGTAAAGTCAATACAAAGCCTCCACTTCCCGCTAGCCTTGCGCACTACAACAGGATTGGCCAACCACGTGGGATGGAGTACTCCTCTGACAAGGCCTGCTGCTTCCAACTTCTTGATCTCTTCTGCTATGAATTCTTGGCGCTCCACTGCCTGTTTTCTGACCTTCTGCTTGACGGGTCGTGCATGAGGACAAACGGCAAGATGGTGCTCAATTACTTCCCTGGGAACACCGGGGATATCAAACGGTTGCCATGCAAACACGTCGACATTCGCCCGCAGGAAAGTAACGAGCGCGCTTTCCTATTTAGGGTCAAGCGTGGCACTGATGGTGAAGGTACCACCAGTGCCGTCCTCCTTGGCGGACACCTTCTTGGTATGTGGTGGAGCTGCCATAGCCTTCTTACACTTGCCGGTGGAGCTCGATGGTGCGTCCTCAATGGCAGCGCAGCACTCCGAAGAGGTGCGCTTGCCGGAGTGGGCATCAGAGCTCTTGCCGGACTTGGTCTTCTTCTTCCCCCTGGAGCTTCAGCGGCAAGTGCCTTGCGGTCTGTCGCGGCAGCTGCTTCCCGGTAGATCTTGTCGGCGCAGATAAGGGCATCCTTCTTGTCGCCAGGGACAGAGATGACGCTTATTGGGCCTGGCATCTTGAGCATGTTGTATGCATAGTGGGAGGCTGCCATGAACTTGGCGAGTGCTGGACGGCCAAGTATCCCATTGTAAGGCAATGGGAAATCAGCTACGTCAAAAGTGACCCTCTCCGTTCTGAAATTTAGCTCGCTGCCAAATGTCACCGGCAACGTGACCTTCCCTTTCGGCTTGCTCCTTCCCGGGTTAATTCCTTGGAATGTACCGGTTTCTTCGAGCTCGCTGTCCGGGATCTGGAGTTTCTGGAGCACAGCGGAGGAGATCAGATTTAAGCCAGCCCCGCCGTCAACTAGCATCTTAGTAACTTTGAGGTTGCGGATTGTTGGCGAAACCAACAACGGCAAGCACCCGACCGCAGTTGTGCGATCAGGGTGGTCCTCAATGTCAAAGATGATAGGCGTGCTGGACCATTTCAGAAGCTTGCGCGATTCCACAGGTGGCTCTGCCGCATTAACTTCCCGCAGCCACTGTTTGAGCTGGTGGTGGGAAGTATGCAGAGAAGCACCGCCGTCTACACACAAAACTTCTGTAGCTTTCTGAAACTCCTGCTCACTGTTCTCAACATCATCCATGTCTTCATCTTCGTCTTCGTCTTCATCCTTGTCGCGGCCACGGGGAGGTCTGTCTCCTTGCCGCTGTTTGGCCTTGCCGCGGCGTCCTCCCTGGCCAGCGCGCTTCTTGCCGGCCTCTCCACCGCCTCCTTGGGCTCTCTCCTTGTCGCGCCGCTCGTACTCAGCTTTCTGTTGCTGGACAAGCTGCTCGACCTTCTTCCAGCTCTGGAGATCATGGCCCTTGGTGCGGTGGATCTTGCATTACTGCTTGTCGGAGCCGTCCTGCTTGTCGGCGGCCGCCACAGCTTGGCAGTTGGTGCATGCGGCAACCTCCTTGCCGGAGCTGCCAACTTTGGCTTGCTTGGCGCCACCGTCATTGCCGGATTGCTCAACGACTAGTACCTCCTTGTCGTTCTTCTTCCTGTTGCGCCTCCGGTTTTTCTTTGCCGGGGCGGCATCCTCACTGTCAGATCCCCCCTGCTCCAGTATTCTCTCCAGGGAGTTTCCTCCCTTCTTCAGCGCGTGCACACTTGTCAGCCAGGGCGTACAGCTCGCTGATGTCTCTGATCCTGCTCATCGCCATCTCCTCCCGCATCCTGCAGTGACGCATGTTTTGATGGAACGCGCTGATAACCACGGCAGGGTGGATGTCTGGGATGTTGCGCTGTACACGGCTGAATCTCTGGATATACTTGCGCAGGGGCTCTCCTTCTTTCTGGGCGAGCAGGTGGAGATCACTCTCTTGGCCATGGGGTTTGTGGCCGCCTGTAAAGGCGCCGACAAATTGATGGCACAAGTCCGCCCAAGAGGATATGGAGTTGTCCGGCAAGTGCATGAGCCAGGATCTGACTTCCGGCTTGAGCACGAGCGGGAAGTAGTTGGCAAGGACCTTTTCGTCTCGCCCCCCGGTAGCTTGCACCGCAATGGTGTAGATGCTAAGGAACTCTGACGGGTGCGACTTGCCGTCATACTTCTCCGGCACGTCTGTCTTGAAATGTTTCTGGCTGGGCCACTGGACTTGCCGCAGCTCACGGGTGAACGCAGGGCAACCTACCGCGTATGGCAAGTTGCCTGGTTTTCCGGGCGCATGCATGTCAACAGAAGGCCCAGCGCGCAGGTCTGATTGACGCCGCGCTTCTCTTTGCCGCTCGATGCGGGTACGAGCGTCTTCTTGCTGTCTCTCATGAAGAACTTGGCGCTGATCGCGACGAGCTCACGGATCTGATGATGCGGTGGAATCACTGTCGAGGTGGGTCCGGCGAGTCGGCGATCTTGGCCTTCGGGGCGGAGGGTGCACAGTGGTTGCACCCTCGCCGGTCTTGTCGCCACCGACTCGCGCCTGGCTGACTTGCCGCGGCAGCGATGCGCTCGGCTGCCGTGGGTTGTCACCATTGGCGAAGCCGATGAGGCTCTGGATAGTGGCCCTCCAGTCATCGATCTTCTCTGGCATTGGAGGGTAATCTAGGAGCAGTTGGGCCCGTGCCAACGCTTCTGCCGGAGTGGCGGGCGGCAGCGGTGAACGGTGCGAGGAGCGAGATATGCTCGGACTTCTAACTACGTTAGAAGGAGCAGCATCTCGTCCAAGCGATCGTGCCACGCTCGCGCCAGCATGTTGGCGTGCGTGCTGGTCTTGAGCACTCCGGGATCCGCCAGCTTGATCTCGACCCAGCAAACGTATGGTACCGTGAGTACCATGACGTTGCTGGTCCCGTGCCTCTTGGGACGGGCGCGGAGCGTGTACGGACGCCGAGGTCTTGGAGTGCGCTCGGTCGTTGTAGGAGCCGACCGCGCCGCCGACGTGCAGCGTAGTCTTGTCCTTGGACCTGGCAGCACCATGAGTCCCTCCGTCGGCGCCCGCTCTTCCGCTGGCGCCTACTCCACCAGCCATTCGCTCCGGCGATGGTGGGCTCGGCGCAGACGGAGCAGCTACCTCCGAAGCCTTCTTCTTCGGCGGCATGTCGATGAAGAGGATGAAGATCTGGCTCGTGCGAACGCCGGATCAGGTTCACACAGCCTCGACGCACCCCCTACCTGGCGCGCCAAAGATGTCGGGGGTGACTGATCCCACGGACACCTATGGGACCACGGCGGACCGGGGCCCCTTTCGGTTCGGCGGGGGGGCGGAGAGTGCACGAAGAGCAGATCGAGGCGAACGCACGAACGACGCGATCAGTTTACCCAGGTTCGGGCCACACGGATGCGTAAAACCCTACTCCTGCTTTGATTTGTATTGGTGTTCTTGCTCGGGAGCGATGAATGCTACAGTACACTTGGATGGCTAGCGAGACCGAGCGTGAGAATGATCGTCCCCCGTTTCCTGTTGCGCATGGGCCTCCTTTTATATGTCAAAGGGGTCACCGACAGGTGGAAACAGAGATGAGGGTAAAAAGGTAAAAGAGGTGGTGGTTGGCGCCACCGCTTACTACAGTTGTATCATACCTAACCCTAACGGTAGGGGACAAAGGCATTAAATGCCTATCTGCGTCGCCTAGACGGTGCGGAAAGGGACCGTCAGGGGCGCCACCGTTTGCCACGATGGCTACCTTGTCAGCGCCTGCTTGCCACCGCATGCCCCTGGCTGCACAGCCTCCCGCCACGTACGCCAGGAACGGTCCTAGAGCGACACGTTGGTGGGTGAGCTGGAGCGCGGGCTGTGGAGTAGTAGCTTGCCGCGGCAAGCGCCTTGCCGCGGATGTCGCGTTGTCGCGTCCGGGAGCTTGTCGCTCACCGGGTCTTGCCGGGACGCGCAGCGCGTCGCAGCAAGCTTCTCGAGATGCCTTGGTTGGCCTCCCCGGCAAGCTCCTCTTGCCGGGGTCTTGTCTCCTTCCCGGCAAGCTCCTCTTGCCGGGGTCTTGTCTCCTTCCCGGCAAGCTCCTCTTGCCGGGGTCTTGTCTTGCTCTTGGATACTTTGTCCTTGAATGGCTCCAAAGGAACCACGGAGGACCTTGGCGGTCACCTGGCAAGCCTTGCCGCGGGGTGCTGCGACTGCCCGTGCACAAGTTCGGGATACTAAGGTACCCCTACTTTAGTACACCGACAACCCTACCAAACCCCTAAGTCCAGGAGCATGCACCCATTGGATTATTTTTGGTTCATGAAGTAATGCCTTTTACCTCCTATCCAGAATTGTAGTTTTGAAAAACTTGCACTATAAAGTTTCTGCATTTGGCAAACTAACCTCACCACCCTCTTATGCATCTAAAGAGACCCCACTCTGGAAGTTTTGGCCACTCCAAGTACTGCCTAGATGCCTCTGGCATTTTGTTAAACACCCTGTGGGCATGAACAGATTTGGCATGATTGTAAGTTTGTGTTATGAACTTGATCTTCTGACCAGACCAGCATGTCCCATAGTTTTGCCCTAGACTATAACCCCACCCTGCTAACTCCCTTGTGGTTTAGAGCCCACTAGCATGCATTAGCATTTCGTCGAGCACGTTCCGTGCGTGCTCTGGGTGCGAGCAGAGCACGCGTTTTGCACGTGCCGCGCCGAGCCAACGCGTCGCGCCCCTGGTTTGCCCTCACTGCAGAGCCGCGCCACGCGCTCCCCTTCTCACCGCAACACGCCAAGCCGCCCCTCGCCACATCCCCGGCAAGCCAGGCGCTAGCCGCCATGCCGCCGACAGCCTCTGCACTGGTCGGCGCCGCCCGAGCCACTCCCGCCCGCCAGCTCGCCCCTGGAGCAGTGCCCGCTCGTCCGCTAGCTCCTGCCGCCATCCCCAGCCCCACCACATTGCCCTGCAAGCTACAGAGCATCGGTCGCCGGCAGCCTTATCCACCGCCGCGGAACCGACCTCGTCGCGCTATAAAAGGAGGCCCCCGAGCTCATCCGAGCACTCAGGCGACCTTAGGCCACCCCCATGGCACCCCCACAGCCAGCAATCGCCGGGAGGAAGCCGTCTTCCCCAACTCTGGCCGGTTCGGCCGCCGCCTTGTCCCAGCTCCGTTCACTTCAACCAGAGCCCCACCCGTCCGTCCAACGCCACCAACAGACTCCACTCCATCTTGCAGAGCCGCCCAGACCCCCAGCTGCGACGGAGAGCCACCGGAGCCACAAATCCACTTCGCTCCCGAAGCCACCGGTTGCCGTGAAGCTCGTCGACGGCGATTCCCTCCATCTCCGACGACCTTACAACCACCGGAAGGACCACCCTCGATCCGCGGATCCATCCCCACCCTCAGCTCCCCGCAAGGACTCGCCGTTCGCCGGCGACCCTCGCCGGAGTTCTGCCCCGCTCGGGCAGAGAGAAAGGAGGGGAGGGAAGACCACTCAAACCTGACCAGTGGGCCAGGCGGGCCCACTGTCAGTGACCCACGCGCGGTCCACGCTGGATAAGTGGAAACGTATTTCCAGAATACGCTTTTGACGTTTACGTATCTATTCGAAACGTTTTTCTTTTTCTGTTTAATTTTTAAAAACAGATTTTGACCACAACTTTGACTGCCTATAACTTTTAAAATAAAACTCCAAATGAGTTGATTCTTTTTCCTACCTTCCTCAAATTTTGTCTAGTTTATTTTAAGATTTATTTCAAAAAAATTCAGACAACTTTTTGGTACTGTTTTTGAAACTATATATTGATTCAAAAATATTTTGAATAGGATTTTTGGAGAGAGGATAAAGCCTTCAAAAGTTTTGGAGTGCACCCTACCTTTCCACACCATGAAGGCAAGCATTCTGAACCCCGGAATAATATTTTTGGTGTGTTAGTTGACACGTTTATAACACCACCTTATTACGGAGAACTTGTTATTTCATGTGATATGATCATTTGCATGGATGCATATTAGTGATTTCCTTGCTGTTGGGAATGAATATACTTGTGACGGTAATCATCCTCATGTGCCTTGCATGCATGCCGGAAAGAAATCTGGGAAAGCCTCTGCCTTGGGTAGGCATGAGCTTGTCGCCGGTCTCCGTCGGGACGGTTATGTCCGGTATGGCATAGTAAGGTATAATGAGTGTTGATTTTGTTCGTTGAAATATAATTGTTATACATGTCATGCAGGGAATTTATAAACCTCCTGAGTCGACCGTAGATCGAGTCTTGTTCCAGTAACCCCCATACTTGCTATGTACTACAACTTGCCCCTACAACAAGTAGGGTACGGTTCAGTAAGTCGTCAACCCCTTTCAAGAACACACCGTACAGAGAGGCCATGGTGGAAGATATCGGTTGTAGCCGGTAGGCAGGCCACCTGGTCTGGGGGCATGGGTGTTTCCGGTTGGGACCGAGAGGGGAGGCCACCCCTTAGAGCGCGCGATATAAATTTGATCCCATGCTACGTGAGGTTGTAGCCTCCCCACTTAGAGTTTTGCTTAACAAGTGTCGTGGGTGGTTCCAGACACCGGTGAGTTAAGCTGGTGTGTGCAAGTTAGGTGTGTTTTCAACTAAAAGGCCGTAGACGGAATTAGTTCCGATGAACTAAAGAAATATGTTACTCGTGGGTAAAGAGTACACCCTCTGCAGAGATTAAACCTATTCGAATAGCCATGTCCATGGTTAAGGATTACAGTCTGGGATGGGTCAAGGGTTGGTCTTAGTGTCGGTCTTCGGAGGAGAAATTGTTAAACCCAAACCTGGATTGTGACTTGTGACTTGTGAAGATTATGATTATTACTATTATGGACTAACCCATTGTACCAATGAGTATCCCTGGGACGGTTCTACCTCCTCGATATTCACTGTGATTATTTATTTTATAAGCCCTTTATGTGGTGTCGCTAAGACGCCCGACTGTGGCATTGCTTGTTATTTATTTATTTTATAAGCCCTTTATGTGGTGTCGCTGAGACGCCCGACAGTGGAATTGCTTGTTATTTATTTATTTTCTAACCCTTTATGTGGTGTCGCTGAGACGCCCGACTGTGGCATTGCTTGTTATTTATTTATTTTATAAGCCCTTTATGTGGTGTCGCTAAGACGCCCGACTGTGGCATTGCTTGTTATTTATTTATTTTATAAGCCCTTTATGTGGTGTCGCTGAGACGCCCGACTGTGGCATTGCTTGTTATTTATCCACTCTATAAGCCCTTTATGTGGTGTCGCTGAGACGCCCGACTGTGGCATTGCCTGTTATTTATGTTCTTTCAAGCCCTTTATGTGGTGTCGCACAGACGCCCGACTGAGGCATTTTATTTCTACTCCATTATTATTTATTCATGTTGCATATAAATAACCTGCCTGCATGCATAAAAGATGTTTATTTATGACTGACGATGTGATCATAGAATATTTTAGTGTATGGTTATCAATTATATTATCCCAGCGTTCATAATGTTTGCGAGTACATTCAACGTACTCACTGGCTTGTCCCTGGCTATTGTCTTGGCCAGATTCCTGCATGGAGAGGAGCGTTGCGATGACAACCCCAGAAAACTAAGCAACGGTGATAGCAGCCTCACGAAGATAGGAGTTGACCTGGTCAGCTGTTCCTGTGGGAATTGGAGTCTCATAGACAGTGTCTCACAAACCGCTTCCGCCATCGACCACTAGGAACCAATTTTTGTACTCACAGGCCCGAATGGTCTTGTACTACCTATATTGTATGTTTGCTTGGAATTTCTGTATCAAGTTGGTGCCTCATCAGCTAACAGTAATCCTGGGGCTGGTGAGCACAACGGCCATTTTCTGGAAATCAATACCCGGAAAACCGGTCGTGACAGCCTTGGTATCAGAGCCAGGCTGGCCATTGGCTAATCCTATCTTAGCTAGGTCAATAAATTTAGGCAAACCAACCCACCAAACCATAACCAAACCCCAACCAAGCTTCTCGTGTAAGACAGCCACACAGTGACCCGACACCTTTTGGCAGTCGGTGCCCAACCTATTAACCTAGCCTGTCGACCACGCACCAGTGACCAGAACCCAAGGTGTCTCATTCACAAGCGTGCGAAGGAAGACTCCGTCCCCTTTTTCCTATAAAAAGGGCACGCTAGCCTCAACCCAGCACAGCACAGCCGCTACCCCAAACCGAGGCACAATGCCTGGCCCCGTCGTACACAATGAGACCACAGCAACCAACCTTGGAGGCTTTGTGACCATACTCACAAACCTCACCCGTCGCGCTTATGCGCTAGAAGAGCCCCCAGAATATGTTGTGTACCAAGGACCCATGAGCAGTGAGAGCCGACAATTCTGGGCCACTGTACACATCTACGGTAGGGGTCTAGCGCCCGAGCGCCCCTACAGGTTCACCGGAAGAACAACTTCCTTTGAGCCACAAGCCATCCAACTAGCTGCTTGAGAGGCTATAGTTCATCTCCGGCACTTGTCGCCCAGAGTTAACTGTCGCTCGTTCCACTACTACCCCAGACGTGAAGGGTATGGTAGACCACCCCAAGTTGCCAACGGAGATCACGAGACGGATCCTGCATTGTTGCACCTAGTGCGCTATGTAGGTGCACTAGAGGAACTGTTCGATCAAATCACCATTGATCTAATCGCAGCTCGTGGAGAGCTGGTTCGTCGAGCCCCGGCGAGAGAAGAGAACGAGCCCAACGCCGACAACCCAGTCGTGCTATGTGGACACCCGATCGAGTCCCTAAGGTCTGCCCCAGCCGTCGGCCAAGGTGCTTTGATGACCCCAGAAGTGCTTCATCGCCTCTTGGGAGCACACTCCAATGGGGTTGTGGCCAACAATCCCTGAGATGGTCATCATCGCTACCCCGAGCTTGCAGCCGCTCAACCCCCTCCAGCTAATCCCGATAGTGAGACCCGAGGAGAAGCCTCGACATCCACAAGGCACGCCCGCTTGGATATAAACGAGGTAGACTAAGTCACTCGAGTAGTGTCGAGTCCCAGTGTATCCTCACTTTATAATCGTGTGACCTTGTGAATAAACGCCGCCTGTCGTTGTGCCTCTGTAGCCTTACATGGATATGCCAGCATGCAGTATAAATTTCTATCCCAGGCACAGATACCCAAAATCACCCCGTCGACCCCCCACAGTGATACATCACTTTAGTGAGATGTATGTATCCGTGGCTTGACCCCGACCCTTGCAGCAGAGCTAGCAATTTCATTACCTTTCACCACGGTAAAACGACCCAGCTCCAGGGCTATAAAAAGGCCACCGCGTGACCTTGCCAAGCACCCCTCATCTTGTGCACCATCCTCACAACCATTTCTTGCCATGCCGAGCCCTAGTATTTATCTGAGAACCCCAGATGCAACCCCGGGTAGTTTTGTCAAGATATTGTGGGATTTTACCCGCAGTACCATGGGCGCTACCCAGCCACCCCAGTACGAGCTGTTCAAATCGAGAATCACCCAGTCCACCTCGAGATATTGGGCAGCAGTACACATCCCTCCCGTAAACTCAAACCAAGACCCAACGGAGGTCTCCTTCGTGGGGAAATCTATGCCAACCCCACATATGGCCATAGAAGCTGTTGCATACGAAGCGCTTGCTTGCCTTCGATTCGCGGTACCCTATGCCAGCGAACGAGGGTATTATTACTTTTCGAGCCGTGCAGCACCCGGAGAAGTAACATCTTTTCCCGGTGGATGAATTGAGAGAGACCCAGTACTGGCCAACCTTGTCCAGTATGTCATCGCTCAAGAGCGTTTGACCCAGCGAGTAATGGGTTATCTCCAGAGCCTCGCTGATTTAGATCCTCAGATCGCCATCGGTAGAACTCTGAGGCCCGACCAAGAGAGATGCATACATCGACTGGTCAATCCACTTTCCTCGATAGAAGAAGAGTGCGTCCCAGTACCAGAGACGTTTTCTCGGGACCCCGTCCAGTTACCGTTTCCATTTTAGACGTCGTTGCTGTGTTCATTATTGCAACATTTATTTATGTGTGTGACTTATGCCTGATACCCAGAGTTTGTACGACGAGTCAATTATTTGGCTTCTACTAATGTGTGTAGTTTTTGTTGTGGTTTATGCTCCTTTAAATTAACCGATTTCCCTCGCGAAAAATTCCGGAGTAAGATTTCTTTTCCCGGAGCTGCTGCATCGTATGTCTTCTCACGGCATGGGATTTTTTTCACGCAGCACCACGGCAGCAGACTCACAACCACAATCACTCGAACACACACACTGCAACTGTGTTGCATCTAATTGAGCACTTCCCGACAACAGTTAGCACCCGACACACCCCACCTACTCCTCGTGATCACCGCCACCGCAGAGAGCCAACACACGAGCGGCAGCATCACGACGATCATCGAGGATCATCGCGCACAGGAGCACGGAGAGCCCCAGCAGTGTCGCCAGCCCTCCGCATACCAGGATCGCGAACCAATCCGGCATCACCTCCGCCATTAGAGCCTCGTCTCGAGCTTCTGGAAACAGAAATGGGGGAAGAAGGAGGAGGAGAAACAAGGCCAGGTGTGAGGAAGAAGAGAAGAGCACCTCGACCGTTTTATAGCTCGAGCTCGGTGTACGGTGGGCGAAGTCCACCAACGCCGCTCGTCACCCGATCGCCGGTGTTCGGAGACGAATCCGCGAGCAGTGCCGACAGCACGCTAGCCCGCGAGGTGAGTGCACGCTGCCCCGGCAGCTAGCACGCCGCGCACTACCGCGGTACGGCCTAGATGCCCTACGCACTAAACGTCGCCGGTGGAGAAAGCGTGGGAAAGCGCGCAGGAGAGAGGGAGAAGAAAGAGCCAGAGGAAGAAGAAGAGACTAACAGTGGACCCCGGGTCCACCTGTCAGCCAGAGAGAGCACTGTGCTCTCGGGTACGACCAGCGTATTATAAAATTTAGGATTTATTCTAAATTTACTGCGTCCGACATAGAAATCGCTTGTTTTTCCCCAAAACTGTGGAGTTTTCCACGCAGCGCCAGTGTCCCGCACAATATTTTTGCACCACTTATTGCCCTCTCACTGTTGCCACATTTTTATTGCATATAAATTTTCTTAAAACAGCTTTTAACAAATCTCGAGGACGAGATTTTTCTTAAGGGGGGTAGTGTTGTGACACCCCAAAATTTTGACCTTGTTTTAATAAATTAAAATTTTGCCAGGAAATTAAAACTTTTATTTTCTGGGCTCCCTTTTGATTTTTTGAACCATTTTCTCCCTTGTTATTATGGAGTTTTTCCCCGAAGAGAAAACTTTTCAAGTATGTTATTGGACTTGTTTAACCTCTCAAGAAAAACTTTTCTTTTATCAGTAGAACTAATTACATAATTAATTTGCTTGATCTTTATTTCTTGAAATATGGTTTTTCAAGGTTATATGGCCATATTTGAACTACAACCATTTGATAAATTCACTTAAAATTCCAACCAAAATTTGGAGATGTCATGTGATGTTTTTAAATCACTTTTATGCAAAAATATCTTTTATTCATGAAATATTTTGAGCTCTACACCCAATTTTCTTCTCTGGTCCAGAGTGCAATTTTGCACTACAACCCATTTAAACATTTCCTTCTAGCTTCCACCAATATTATGGGATGTCAGTGGTAGCATGCAATTCAACTTCATGCAAAAACCTAATGTTGTTCTTTGAAAATTTGGAGTGAATCAACCTCTTTTCCATTCTGGTCCAGCCTTGTGATTTCTACTGCAACCCTATTTATTTTTGCTCCAGTGAACTTGTGCTTTCTCCTACTTGTAGTCAACCCTACCAAACCCCTAAGTCCAGGAGCATGCACCCATTGGATTATTTTTGGTTCATGAAGTAATGCCTTTTACCTCCTGTCCAGAATTGTAGTTTCGAAAAACTTGCACTAACAAGTTTCTGCATTTGGCAAACTAACCTCACCACCCTCTTATGCATCTAAAGAGACCCCACTCTGGAAGTTTTGGCCACTCCAAGTACTGCCTAGATGCCTCTGGCATTTTGTTAAACACCCTGTGGGCATGAACAGATTTGGCACGATTGTAAGTTTGTGTTATGATATTGATCTTCTAACCAGACCAGCATGTCCCATAGTTTTGCCCCAGACAATAACCCCACCCTGCTAACTCCCTTGTGGTTTAGAGCCCACTAGCATGCATTAGCATTTCGTCGAGCATGTTCTGTGCGTGCTCTGGGCGCGAGCAGAGCACGCGTTTTGCACGTGCCGCGCCAACCCAACGCGTCACGCCCCTGGTTTGCCCTCACTATAGAGCCGCGCCACGCGCTCCCCTTCTCACCGCAACACGCCAAGCCGCCCCTCGCCACGTCTCCGGCAAGCCAGGAGCTAGCCGCCACTACCGCCGACAGCCTCTGCATTGGTCGGCGCCGCTCGAGCCACTCCCGCCCGCCAGCTCGCCCCTGGAGCAGTGCCCGCTCGTCCGCTAGCTCCTGCCGCCATCCCCAGCCCCGCCACGTTGCCCTGCAAGCTACAGAGCGTCGGTCGCCGGCAGCCTTATCCACTGCCGCGGAACCGACCTTGTCGCGCTATAAAAGGAGGCCACCGAGCTCATCCGAGCACTCAGGCAACCTCAGGCCACCCCCATGGCACCCCCACGGCCAGCAATCGCCGGGAGGAAGCCGTCTTCCCCAACTCCGGTCGGTTCGTCCGCTGCCTCATCCCAGCTCCGTTCACCGCAACCAAAGCCCCACCCGTCCGTCCAACGCCACCAACAGACTCCACTCCATCTTGCGGAGCCACCCAGACCCCCAGCTGCGACGGAGAGCCACCGGAGCCACAAATCCACTTTGCTCCCGAAGCCACCGGCCGTCGTGAAGCTCGCCGACGGTGATTCCCTCCATCTCCGATGACCTTACAACCACCTGAAGGACCACCTCGATCCGCGGATCCATCCCCGCCCTCAGCTCCCCGCAAGGACTCGACGTTCACCGGCGACCCTCGCCGGAGTTCCGCCCCGCTCGGGCAGAGAGAAAGAAGGGAGGGAAGACCAGTCAAACCTGACCAGTGGGCCAGGCGGGCCCACTGTCAGTGACCCACGCGCAGTCCATGCTGGATAAGTGGAAACATATTTCCAGAATACACTTTCGACGTGTACGTATCTATTCGAAACGTTTTTCTTTTTATGTTTAATTTTTAAAAACAGATTTTGACCACAACTTTGACTGCCTATAACTTTTAAAATAAAACTCCAAATGAGTTGATTCTTTTTCCTACCTTCCTCAAATTTTGTCTAGTTTATTTTAAGATTTATTTCAAAAAAATTCAGACAACTTTTTGGTACTGTTTTTGAAACTATATATTGATTCAAAAATATTTTGAATAGGATTTTTGGAGAGAGGAGAAAGCCTCAAAAGTTTTGGAGTGCACCCTGCCTTTCCACACCATGAAGGCAAGCATTCTGAACCCCGGAATAATATTTTTGGTGTGTTAGTTGACACGTTTATAACACCACCTTATTTCGGAGAACTTGTTATTTCATGTGATATGATCATTTGCATGGATGCATATTAGTGATCTCCTTGCTGTTGGGAATGAATATACTTGTGATGGTAATCATCCTCATGTGCCTTGCATGCATGCCGGAAAGAAATCCGGGAAAGCCTCTGCCTTGGGTAGGCATGAGCTTGTCGCCGGTCTCCGTCGGGACGGTTATGTCTCGTATGGCATAGTAAGGTATAATGAGTGTTGATTTTGTTGGTTGAAATATAATTGTTATACATGTCATGCAGGGAATTTATAAACCTCCTGAGTCGAGCATAGATGGAGTCTTGTTCCAGTAACTCCCATACTTGCTATGTACTACCACTTGCCCCTACAACAAGTAGGGTACAGTTCAGTAAGTCGTCAACCCCTTTCAAGCACACACCGTACAAAGAGGCCATGGTGGAAGATACCGGTTGTAGCCGGTAGGCAGGCCACCTAGTCCGGGGGCATGGGTGTTTCCGGTTGGGACCGAGAGGGGAGGCCACCCCTTAGAGCGCTCGATATAAATTTGATCCCATGCTACGCGAGGTTGTAGCCTCCCCACTTAGAGTTTTGCTTAACAAGTGTCGTGGGTGATTCCAGACACCGGTGAGTTAAGCTGGTGTGTGCAAGTTAGGTGTGTTTTCAACTAAAAGGCCGTAGAAGGAATTAGTTCCGATGAACTAAAGAAATCCGTTACTCGTGGGTAAAGAGTACACCCTCTGCAGAGATTAAACCTATTCGAATAGCCATGTCCATGGTTAAGGATTACAGTTTGGGATGGGTCAAGGGTTGGTCTTAGTGTCGGTCTTCGGAGGAGAAATTGTTAAACCCGAACCTGGATTGTGACTTGTGACTTGTGAAGATTATGATTATTACTATTATGGACTAACCCATTGTACCAATGAGTATCTCTGGGACGGTTCTACCTCCTCGATATTCATTGTGATTATTTATTTTATAAGCCCTTTATGTGGTGTCGCTAAGACGCCCGACTGTGGCATTGCTTGTTATTTATTTATTTTATAAGCCCTTTATGTGGTGTCGCTGAGACGCCCGACTATGGCATTGCTTGTTATTTATTTATTTATTTTATAAGCCCTTTATGTGGTGTTGCTGAGACGCCCGACTGTGGCATTGCTTGTTATTTATTTATTTTATAAGCCCTTTATGTGGTGTCGCTGAGACGCCCGACTATGGCATTGCTTGTTATTTATTTATTTATTTTATAAGCCCTTTATGTGCTGTCGTTGAGACGCCCGACTGTGGCATTGCTTGTTATTTATTCACTCTATAAGCCCTTTATGTGGTGTCGCTGAGACGCCCGACTGTGGCATTGCCTGGTATTTATTTTCTTTCAAGCCCTTTATGTGGTGTCGCACAGACGCCCGACTGAGGCATTTTATTTCTACTCCATTATTATTTATTCATGTTGCATATAAATAACCTGCCTGCATGCATAAAAGATGTTTATTTATGACTGGCGATGTGATCATAGAATATTTCAGTGTATGGTTATCAATTATATTATCCCAGCGTTCATAATGTTTGCGAGTACATTCAACGTACTCACTGGCTTGTCCCTGGCTATTGTCTTGGCCAGATTCCTGCATGGAGAGGAGCGTTGCGATGACAGCCCCAGAAAACTAAGCAACGGTGATAGCAGCCTCGCGAAGATAGGAGTTGACCTGGTCAGTTGTTCCTGTGGGAATTGGAGTCTCATAGACACTGATGTCTCACAAACCGCTTCCGCCATCGACCACTAGGAACCAATTGTTGTACTCATAGGCCCGAATGATCTTGTACTACCTATATTGTATTTTTGCTTGGAATTTCTGTATCAAGTTGGTGCCTCATCAGCTAACAGTAATCCTGGGGCTGGTGAGAACAACGGCCATTTTCTGGAAATCAATACCCGGAAAACCGGTCGTGACACGTGATCCCTTTAGCTTCTCCGCCAGCTCTCCAAGACCTTCGGGCATGGAGACGGATGGCCACAGGGCCGGGGCAACACCTTGCATCGCCTACCGAACTCGATCGAGCAGTTGCGAGAGCTCGGGAAGAAGGTCACCCGTAGAACCGGGCATCTCCTTTGTAGGGCGACCTGTTAGCACACCTACAGACATTACTCTGTTAGTCGACTTCACCGCCGAACTTTCTTTCAAAGGTTCATTTAAGCACTTAATAAATATGCCGCGCCGAAGCCACTAATTCTCCTTCACGGAGTCTGACAGCTGGGCATGAACATCTTTCAGCTCGACGCCCAGCTTGGTGTTGGCATCTTGGAGATTGTTCTTCTCCTGCCTCACCTTTGTCAGCACCTTCTCAGCAGCCTTTAGCTGGCGTAGGAGGTGTTGCCTTTCCGGATTCAACACCATTCGCACCCATGCCGTGCTTCACAAAATACTTATCTTTCGAAGTGTATATTACCAGAGGGGGTCTCCTTGGGCTCCCCTGCTGCGGCTAGTGCGGCCTCAGCTTGGGCTTTGCACTCTTCCAGCTCCTTGGACAGTAGGGAATTCTTTTCTGTAAGAACCTGCATAACAAATGATCCTTAAATCAGTTATTCTAACTGTTTCAAGTCTCGGGGGCTACTGGTATATATATATATATATATAATTACCAAAATTTTCTTACCCGTATGTCTTTTACATATTGCTCTGTGGCTCTGGCTAGACCATTTTGAGCGGCACGGAGGTACGCATCTCCTGAGTTGAAGGCATCTAACGCCCCTTGGGAGAAACAAGCGTCACGAAGAATTGTCCGGCGACACCTGTGGTTCATGGCACTCTCCACCTCGGAGTTGGTGGCAGACAACCCGTACACATCCTCCACCGAAGGAGCGTCTGGCGCGCGCCTTGCGTTCGCCTCCGCCTCCGGACCAAGCTTTGGAACCTGGCTGGTGGAGGCGTGATTGGCAGCCTCTCCAGATATAGTCCGACGAGGTTTCTTTTTCCTGAAGAGAGCACGAGTGTCAATGTGCCTCGAAGGTATAACACCTGGGATAAGGGGGGCGCCATACCTTTGCGCTGACGCCTCGGTCCGGACTGCACTTCTTTTCTGCCCACGGGGCCCTGCGGCCCCTCGTTGGCTTGTGGCCGCAGGTTCAGCCTTCCGCTTCAAAAACCTCCCCTGCAAAGTTCGGTTGTAATCAGGAAACTGAAAACACGAGAGGGCGGACACCTATTCGGGGTACTGGGACTTCGATCTTAGTTACCTGGGAGGCCGGGATTAGCCCTGGGTAATCGGCCGTAATGGCCACCAAGGCGTTGTCCTTGCTCAATTGATGGAACACTCCATCAATCAGCCCCACAGATATGTTCGGATCCTCTTGAGAGGCCAGGTCGAGGGACCGTCCTGGGTCCTCGGGTTGTGGAGGAGGGCTGCTTATTTCCTTAACAGCCCGGCACAGTTCCTGCATTGAAGTCGTCAGACTGAATATTTAACAATGGGAATACAAAATGGATGGGCAAGTAAATGTGACCGCTTACCCAGCTTGGGGGATTGTGCATAGAGAATCCACCCTGTGGGTTGACGCGGAGAAATTCCTCCTCTTCTCCCTTATACAAAGTGGACAAGATCTTTAGTAGAGCGGCAGCTGAATCTGGCCCCTTACGGTCGTAGCGGGTGGCGTCGTCCTCCCCGTTGAAGTCCCACATGGGGTGGCTTCTATACTGAAGCGGCTGCACCCCCCGCATGATGCATTCGGCCATAACCCCGGTCATGGTTAGTCCGGAATGGGCTAACAATCTTATTCGGCCCATCAGGTAAATGATGTCCCTATCACTTTCCCTCTGAGGGCTCCGTGGACGCCAGCTTAGGCGCTTCTTTAAGGGAGCACTGTCGAATTCAGGGAGGCTGATCCGGATAGGATCCGGCAGCGGGACGTCTTCTATATAAAACCATTCCAAAGGCCAGTCTTCGGACGCCTTCTTTGGAGTTCCGGATAGATATCTGGTCCCGGCGATGCGCCACACTTCGGCTCCGCCCACTTGATACATTGACCCCTCCTTAGAGCGGGGCACAAGGCAGAACAACCTTTTCCATAGCCCGAAATGAGCCTCGATACCCAAAAACAGCTCGCAGAGGGCTACGAAGCCCGTGATATGCAATACGGAGGCAGGCGTGAGATTGTGTAGCTAGAGGCCGTAGAACTCCAGCAGCCCCCAGAGAAATGGATGGATTGGAAACCCGAGCCCCCTTACTAAATAAGGGACGAGGCATACCCTCTCTCCTTTGGAGGGATTAGGGGCACTCTCCGCTTGCTTTCCGCCGTTATAGACGACAAGACCGGCTCGAATCGGGATCATATAGGCCAGGGGGAGAAATCCCTTGGTCTGGAGCGTCACTAGCTCGCTATGCGGGACGGAGCATCTCTCCCAATATCCAGGCTGAGGGCTGGAAGGGCGAAAGGAGGAGTTGCGATGGCTGGCCATGGTGGAATGGACCTTTGTCGGATGCGCTCTGATGAACACTCGCGAAGGGGGGAAGATGTGGTTTGGATCTAAATCCTCGTCCCCTTGAATAGGGCAGCTCATTTACGCGGCTAGGGGTGTGAATGTAAAAACACTCAGACTTTTCATATTCGTTTGACACGTGGGAAGCGGCCATTATTGGGCGTAGAAGCCAAGGAGCGCAACATCTACAAGAAACCGGACTTTATTCAACAGGTACACGGAATTTGGGGGAGAACCCGCCTTGCAATGCCGAAGACAATCTGCGCGCCGGACTCATCGTCATTGAAGCCTGGTTCGGGGGCTACTGAGGGATTCCTAGATAAGGGGGAGTTCGGATAGCTGGATATACCTTCAGCCGGACTCCTGGACTATGAAGATACAAGATTGAAGACTCCGTCCCATGTCCGGAAGGGACTTTCCTTGGCGTGGAAGGCAAGCTTGGCGATACGGATATGTAGATCTCCTACCATTGTAACCGACTTTGTGTAACCCTAACCCTCTCCGGTGTCTATATAAACCGGAGGGTTTTAGTCCGTAGGACAACATACACAACAACAATCATACCGTAGGCTAGCTTCTAGGGTTTAGCCTCTCTGATCTCATGGTAGATCTACTCTTGTACTACCCATATCATCAATATTAATCAAGCAGGACGTAGGGTTTTACCTCCATCGAGAGGGCCTGAACCTGGGTAAAACTTCGTGTCCCTTGCCTCCTGTTACCATCCGGCCTAGACGCACAGTTCGGGACCCCCTACCCGAGATCCGCCGGTTTTGACACCGCCAGGTACGTCGGTGGAGCTTCGGGTGCCTCACGAGGCAGGGGGCGCGCCATAGGGGGGCGCACCATGAATATTGCCCAAAACAGTAGATAATATAGCATGGAGCAATCAAAAATTATAGATACGTTGGAGACGTATCAAGCATCCCCGAGCTTAATTCATGCTCGTCCTTGAGTAGGTAAATGATAAAAAAGATAATTTTTGATGTGGAATTCTAGTTGGCATAATTTCAATGTAATTCTTCTAAATTGTGGCATGAATATTCAGATCCATAAGAATGAAGACAAAAGTTCATATTGACATAAAAATGATAATACTTCAAGCATACTAACTAAGCAATTATGTCTTCTCAAAATAACATGGCCAAAGAAAGTTCATCCCTACAAAATCATATAGTTTAGTCATGTTTCATTTTCGTCACACAAGAATGCTCTCATCATGCACAACCCCGATGACAAGCCAAGCAATTGTTTCATACCTTAATAATCTCAAACTCATAAACTTTCACGCAATACATGAGTGCGAGCCATGCACATAGCACTATGGGTGGAATAGAATATAATGAGGGAGGTTATGTGGAGAAGACAAAAAAGGAGAAAGTCTCACATCAACGAGGCTAATCAATGGGCTATGGAGATGCCCAGCGATTGACGTTAATGCAAGGAGTAGGGATTGCCATGCAACGGATGCACTAGAGCTATAAATGTATGAAAGCTCAACAAAAGAAACTAGTGGGTGTGCATCCAACTTGCTTGCTCACGAAGACCTAGGGCACTTGAGGAGGCCCATTGTTGGAATATACAAGCCAAGTTCTATAATGAAAATTCCCACTAGTATATGAAAGTGATAACATATGAGACTCTCTATATGAAGAACATGGTGCTACTTTGAAGCATAATATACGAGACTCGCTATATCATGGTGCTACTTTGAAGCACAAGTGTGGAAAAAAGGATAGTAGCATTGCCCCTTTTATATTTTTTATATTTTTTATTTGGCCTTTCTCTTTTTTTTGGCCTTTATTTTTTTTGGACTTTTTTTTATTTGGCCTTTCTCTTTTTGGGGGGGACAATGCTCTATTGAATGATGATCATCACACTTTTATTTACTTACAACTCAAGAATTACAACTCGATACTTAGAACAAGACATGACTCTATATGAATGCCTCCGACTATGTACCGGGATGTGAAATGATGCATGAGTGACATGTATGAAAGAATTATGAACGGTGGCTTTGCCACAAATACGATGTCAACTACATGATCATGCGAAGCAATATGACAATGATGATGTGTGTCATAATAAACGGAACGGTGGAAAGTTGCATGGCAATATATCTCGGAATGGCTATGGAAATGCCATAATAGGTAGGTATGGTGGTTGTTTTGAGGAAGATATAAGGAGGTTTATGTGTGACAGAGCGTATCATATCACGGGGTTTGGATGCACCGGCGAAGTTTGCACCAACTCTCAATGTGAGAAAGGGCAATGCACGGTCCCGAAGAGGCTAGCAAGGATGGAAGGGTGAGAGTGCGTATAATCCATGGACTCAACATTAGTCATAAAGAACTCACATACTTATTGCAAAAATCTACAAGTCATCAAAACCTTGGTACTATGCGCATGCTCCTAGGGGGGTAGATTCGTAGGAAAAGACCATCGCTCGTCCCCGACCGCCACTCATAAGGAGGACAATCAAATAACAACTCATGTTTCAAATTTGTTACATAATGTTTACCATACGTGCATGCTACGGGATTTGCAAACTTCAACACAAGCATTTCTCAATTTCACAACTACTCAACTAGCACGACTTTGATATTATTACCTCCATATCTCAAAACAATCATCAAGTATCAAACTTCTCTTAGTATTCAACACACTCATAAGAGAATTTTATTATTCTTGAATACCTAGCATATTAGGATTTTAAGAAAATTACCATGCTATTTAAGACTCTAAAAATAGTATAAGTGAAGCATGAGAGTTCATCTATTTCTTCAAAATAAAACTACCACCATGCTCTAAAAGATATAAGTGAAGCACTTAGAGCAAACAACAAACTACTCCAAAGGATATAAGTGAAGATCAATGAGTAGTTGAATAATTATGCAACTATGTGAAGACTCTCTAATATTTAATAATTTCAGATCTTGGTATTTTATTCAAACAGAAAGCAAAGCAAAATAAAATGACATTCTAAGAATGGAAAACATCATGTGAAGAAGCAAAAACTTAGGATCAACCGATACTAACAGATAATTGTTGAAGAAGAAAGGTGGGATGCCAACCGGGGCATCCCCAAGCTTAGACACTTGAGACTTCTTGAAATATTATCTTGGGGTGCCTTGGACATCCCCAAGCTTGAGCTTTTGTGTCTCCTTAATTCCTCTCATATCACGGTCTCCCTAAATCTCAAAAGCTTCATCCACACAAAACTCAACAAGGACTCGTGAGATAAGTTAGTATAAACCATTGCCAAAACCTTATCATACTCTACTGTAGAAAATCACTAAAATTATTATTCAACATTGCATACTAAATGCCTCTGCATATTTAATAGTCCTATCCTCAAATAGCATCATTAAAGAAGCAAACATATGCAAACATTGCAAACATAACAGCAATCTTCCTAAACAGGATAGTCTGTAAACAATGCTGCAACATCCATACTTCCCTAGCTCCAAAAATTATGAAAGAAAATTCCCACTGTAGTAAATTTATCAGAGCTTAATATGCAAAAGGTTTCAACATTTTATCACATTCTGACTTTTCTAGGGAATTATTGCAACAACAGTAAACTTTTTGTTTTCAAACAGCAACATGTATACTTGTAACCTAGGCATGGTAAAGGCTATCAATGCCATTTTTATTGAAATAAAAGATGCAAAACATTATTCTAAATAATAGAAAGCAAACCCTAGCAAAATAAATTGACGCCCCAAGCAAAACACATATCATCTGGTGAATAAAAATATAGCTCCAAGTAAAGTTACCGATGAACGAAGACGAAGAGGGGATGCCTTCCGGGGCATCCCCAAGCTTAGGCTCTTGGCTATCCTTGAATATTACCTTGGGGTGCCTCGGGCATCCCCAATCTTAGGATCTTGCCACTCCTTATTCCATAGTCCATCGAATCCTCACCCAAAACTTGAAAACTTCACAACACAAAACTTAATAGAAAACTCGTAAGCTCCGTTAGTATAAGAAAACAAAAGACCACTTCAAGGTACTGTAATGAACTCATTCTTTATTTATATTGGTGTTAAACCTACTGTACTCCAACTTCTCTATGGTTTATAAACTATTTTACTAGCCATAGATTCATCAAAATAAGTAAACAACACATGAAAAACAGAATCTGTCAAAAACAGAACAGTCTGTAGTAATCTGGATCAAACCTATACTTCTGGAACTCATAAAATTCTCAAATAAATTTCTGGACCTGAGGAATTTATCTATTAATCATCTGCAAAAATAATTAACTAAACAAGCATAACTTCAAAACTTTAAGCACATAGAGAGGAAACTTCATATTATTGCAATTCCTACAAGCATATGTTCCTCCCTCATAATAAATTTCAGTAGCATCATGAATGAATTCAACAATATAACCAGCACCTAAAGCATTCTTTTTCATGATCTACAAGCATAGAAAATTTACTACTCTCCACATAAGAAAAATTCTTCTCATGAATAATAGTGGGAGCAAACTCAACAAAATAACTATCATGTGATTGAAAATTAAGATCGAGATGACAAGTTTCATGGTTATCATTATTCTTCAAAGCATACATGTCATGACAATAATCATCATAGATAGGAGGCATGCTTTCATCATAATAAATTTGCTCATCAAAACTTGGGGGACAAAAAATATCATCTTCATCAAACATAGCTTCCCCAAGCTTGTGGATTTGCATATCATTAGCATCATGGATATTCAAGGAATTCATACTAACAACATTGCAATCATGCTCATCATTCAAATATTTAGTGCCAAACATTTTATAGATTTCTTATTCTAGCACTTCAGCACAATTTTCCTTTCCATCATACTCACGAAAGATATTAAAAATATGAAGCGTATGAGGCAAACTTAATTCCATTTTTTTGTAATTTTTTTAATAGACTAAACTAGTGATAAAACAAGAAACTAAAAGACTCGATTGCAAGATCTAAAGATATACCTTCAAGCACTAACCTCCCCGGCAACGGCGCCAGAAAAGAGCTTGATGTCTACTACACAACCTTCTTCTTGTAGACGTTGTTGGGCCTCCAAGTGCAGAGGTTTGTAGGACAGTAGCAAATTTCCCTCAAGTGGATGACCTAAGGTTTATCAATCCGTAGGAGGCGTAGGATGAAGATGGTCTCTCTCAAGCAACCCTGCAACCAAATAACAAAGAGTCTCTTGTGTCCCCAACACACCCAATACAATGGTAAATTGTATAGGTGCACTAGTTCGGCGAAGAGATGGTGATACAAGTGGTATATGGATAGTAGATAAAGGTATTTGTAATCTGAAATTATAAAAACAGCAAGGTAACTAATGATAAAAGTGAGCGTAAACTGTATTGAAATGATAGTAAACAAGGCCTAGGGTTCATACTTTCGCTAGTGTAAGTTCCCTCAACAATACTAACATAATTGGATCATAAAACTATCCCTCAACATGCAACAAAGAGTCACTCCAAAGTCACTAATAGCGGAGAACGAATGAATAGATTATGGTAGGGTACGAAACCACCTCAAAGTTATTCTTTCCAATCAATCCGTTGGGCTATTCCTATAGGTGTCACAAACAGCCCTAGAGTTCGTACTAGAATAACACCTTAAGACACACATAAACCAAAACCCTAATGTCACCTAGATACTCCAATGTCACCTCAAGTATCCATGGGTATGATTATACAATATGCATCACACAATCTCACTTCATCTACTCAACCAACACAAAGGACCTCAAAGAGTGCCCCAAAGTTCCTACCGGAGAATCGCGACGAAAACGTGTGCCAACCCCTATGCATAGGTTCCCAATGTCACGAAACCTGCAAGTTGATCACCAAGACATACATCAAGTGTTCTCAAGTCTTTAAAGACTCAATCCGATAAGATAACTCCAGAGGGGAAAACTCAATTCATTACAAGAGAGAAGAGGGGGGAAGAAACATCATAGGATCCAAATATAATAGCAAAGCTCGTGATACATCAAGATCGTATCATCTCAAGAACACGAGAGAGAGAGAGAGAGATCAAACACATAGCTACTGGTACATACCCTCAGCCTTGAGGGAGAATTACTCCCTCCTCGTCATGGAGAGTGCCGGGATGATGAAGATTGCCGCCGGTGAGGGATCCCCCCCTCCGGCAGGGTGCCGGAACAGGGTCCCGATTGACTTTTGGTGGCTACAGAGGCTTCTGGCGGCAGAACTCCCGATCTAACCTCTGTTCTGGAAGTTTTACGATACGTGGGTATATATGGGTGCAAGGGGTACGTTGGTGGAGCTTCGGGAGCCCCACGAGGCAGGGGGCGTGCCCCCCACCCTCGTGGGCAGCTCCCGTATCTTCTGGCGTGGGGTCCAAGTCCATCAAGTGTGTTTCCTTCCAAAAATAATTTCTCCAGTTGATTTCGTTCTGTTTCGACTCCGTCTGATATTCCTTTTCTTTGAAACACTGAAATAGGCATAAAACATCAAATCTGGGCTGGGCCTTCGGTTAATAGGTCAGTCCCAAAAATAATATAAAAGTGGATAATAAAGCCCAGTATTGCCCAAAACAGTAGATCATATAGCATGGAGTAATCAAAAATTATAGATACGTTGGAGACGTATCACCAATCATCGGGCAAGTCAACCAAAGTACATACTTTGTTCTCATACATGGATCCCATCTCAGATTTCATGGTCTCAAGCCATTTTGCAGAATCTGGGCTCATCACCGCTTCCTCATAGTTCATAGGTTCGTCATGGTCTAGTAACATGACTTCCAGAATAGGATTACCATACCACTCTAGTGCAAAACGCACTCTGGTTGACCTACCAGATTCGGTAGTAACTTGATCTGAAGTTTCATGATCATCATCATTAACTTCCTCACTAGTTGATGTAGGCATCACAAGAACATTTTTCTGTGATGAGCTACTTTCAAATTAAAGAGGAGGTACAATTACCTCATCAAGTTCTACTTTCCTCCCACTCACTTCTTTCGAGAGAAACTCCTTCTCTAGAAAGGATCCATTCTTAGCAACAAATATCTTGCCTTCGAGATCTGTGATAGAAGGTGTACCCAACAATTTCTTTTGGGTATCCTATGAAGACACACTTTCCCTATTTGGATTCAAGCTTATCAGGCTGAAGCTTTTTCACATAAGCATCGCAACCCCCAACTTTAAGAAATGCCAGCTTAGGTTTCATGCCAAACCACAGTTCATACAATGTCATCTCAACGAAATTAGATGGTGCCCTATTTAACGCGAATGCAGCTATCTCTAATGCATAACCCCAAAACGATAGTGTTAAATTGGTAAGAGACATCATAGATCACACCATATCTAATAAAGTACGGTTACGACGTTCGGACACACCATTACGCTATGGTGTTCCAGGTGGCGTGAGTTATGAAACTATTCCACATTGTTTTAAATGAAGGCCAAACTCGTACCTCAAATATTCGCCTCCGGATCAGATCGTAGAAACTTTATTTTCTTGTTACGATGATTCTCCACTTCACCCAGAAATTCTTTGAACTTTTAAAATGTTTCAGACTTGTGTTTCATTAAGTAGATATACCCATATCTGCTCAAATCATCTATGAAGGTCAGAAAATAACGATATTTCCGGAGAACGGAGTTTTATTCATCTTTCCCATGAGGCATGGTTCGCAAGCATCAAATGATTCATAATCAAGTGATTCCAAAAGTCCATCTGCATGGAGTTTCTTCATGCGCTTTACACCAATATGACCTAAATGGCAGTGCCACAAGTATGTTGCACTATCATTATCAACTTTGCATCTTTTGACATCAATATGAATATGCGTATCACCACAATCGAGATTCAACAAAAATAAACCACTCTTCAAGGGTGCATGACCATAAAAGATATTACTCATATAAATAGAACAACCATTATTCTCTGATTTAAATGAATAACCGTCTCGCATCAAACAAGATCTAGATATAATGTTCATGCTCAAAGCTGGCACCAAATAACAATTATTCAAGTCTAAAACTAATCCCGAAGGTAGATGTAGAGGTAGCATGCTAACGGCGATAACATCGACCATGGAACCATTCCCGACGCGCATCGTCACCTCGTCCTTAGCAAATCTTCATTTAATCCATAGCCCCTGTTTCAAGTTGCGAATATGAGCAACAGAACCAGTATCAAATACCCAGGCGCTACTACGAGCATTAGTAAGGTACACATCAATAACATGTATATCAAATATACCTTTGTTCACTTTGCCATCCTTCTTATCCGCCAAATACTTGGGGCAGTTCCACTTCCAGTGACCAGTCCTTTTCTATTAGAAGAACTCAGTTTCAGGCTTGGGTCCAGACTTGGGCTTCTTCCCAGGAGTGAAAACTTGCTTGACATTCTTCTTGAAGTTCCCCTTCTTTCCCTTGCACTTTTTCTTAAAACTAGTGGTCTTGTTAACCATCAACACTTGATGCTCCTTCTTGATTTCTACCTCCGCAACTTTAAGCATAGCAAAGAGCTCGGGAATCGTCTTATCCATCCCTTGCATATTATAGTTCATCATGAAGCCTTCTAGCTTGGTGGAAGTGATTATCATCCGGAAATTAACTCCCAGCTGAGTCAAGTGGTTATGGTATCCAAACATTCTGAGTATGTGTTCACTAACAAAACTGTTCTCCTCCATCTTGTAGCTATAGAACTTGTTGGAGACTTCATATCTCTTAACCTAGGCATTTGCTTGAAATATTAACTTCAACTCCTGGAACATCTCATATGGTCCATGACGTTCAAAACGTCTTTGAAGTCCCAATTCTAAGCTATAAAGCATGGCACACTGAACTATCAAGTTGTCATCAGATCGAGCTTGCTAGACGTTCATAACATCAGCATCTGCTCCTGCAGCAGGCCTTTCACCTAGCGGTGCATCAAGGACATAATTCTTCTGTGTAGCAATGAAGATAATCCTCAAGTTATGGACCCAGTCCGTGTAGTTGCTACCATCATCTTTCGACTTAGCTTTCTCTTGGAATGCATTAAAATTCAAGGGAACGGTAGCACAGGCCATTGATCTACAACATAGATATGCAGAAACTATCAGGACTAAGTTCATGATAAATTAAGTTCAATTAATCATATTACTTAAGAACTCCCACTTAGATAGGCATCCCTCGAGTCATCTAAATGATCACGTGATCCATATCAACTAAACCATGTCTGATCATCACGTGAGATGGAGTAGTTTTCAACGGTGAACATCTCTATGTTGATCATATCTATTATATGATTCACGTTCGACCTTTCGGTCTCCAGTGTTCTGAAGCCATGTCTGTACATGCTAGGCTCGTCAAGTTTAACCGGAGTATTCCGCTCGTGCAAAACTATCTTGCACCCGTTGTATGTGAACGTACGGCTTATCACACCCAATCATCACGTGGTGTCTCGGCACGACGAACTGTCGCAACGGTGTATACTTAGGGAGAACACTTATACCCTAAAATTTTAGTGAGGGATCATCTCATAATGCTACCACCGTACTAAGCAAAATAAGATGCATAAAAGATAAACATCACATGCAATCAAAATATGTGACATGATATGGCCATCATCATCTTGTGCCTTTGATCTCCAACTCCAAAGCACTGTCATGATCTCCATCATCACCGGCTTGACACCTTGATCTCCATCGAAGCGTCGTGGTCGTCTCGCGAACTATTGCTTCTACAACTATCGTTAACGCATAGTGATAAAGTAAAGCAATTACATGGCGTTTGCATTTCATACAGTAAAGCCACAACCATAAGGCTCCTGCTAGTTGCCGATAACTTTTACAAAACATGATCATCTCATACAATAACGTATATCACATCATGTTTTGACCATATCACATCACAACATGCCCTGCAACAACAAGTTACTCATCCTCTAATTTGTTGTTGAAAGTTTTATGTGGCTGCTACGGGCTTCTAGTAAGAACCGTTCTTACCTACGCATCAAAACCACAATGATGTTTCGTCAAGTTTGCTATTTTAACCTTCAACAAGGACTGGCCGTAGTCAAATTCGATTCAACTAAAGTTGGAGAAACAGACACCCGCTAGCCAGCTTTATGCAAAACAAGTTGCATGTCTGTCGGTGGAACCAGTCTCATGAATGTGGTCATGTAAGGTTGGTCCGGGCCGCTTCATCCAACAATACCACCGAATCAACATAAGACGTTGGTGGTAAGTGATGTCTACTATGCAACTTTATTCTTGCAGACACGTGTTGGGCCTCCAAGCGCAGAGTTTTGTAGGACAGTAGCAATTTTCCCTCAAGTGGATGACCTATGGTTTATCAATCCGTGGGAGGCGTAGGATGAAGATGGTCTCTCTCGAACAAACCTGCAATCAAATACAAGAAATCTCTTGTGTCCCCAACACACCCAATTCAATGAAGAGACATTGTTAAAACTATAATATTGATGGTAGAAATATATTTTTATAATCTGAATAAATAAAAACAACAATGTAGCAAATAATAAACGGGCACAAAAACGGTATTGTAATGCTTGAAAATGAGGCCTAGGGGTCGTACTTTCGCTAGTGCAATCTCTCAACAGTGCTAATATAATTGGATCATATAACCACCCCTCAAAGTGCGATGAAGAAACACTCAAAAGTTTCTAACTAGCAGAGATCATAAGAAGAAATCATTTGTGGGGTAGGAAACCACCTCGAAGCTATTCTTTCCGATCAATCTATCCAAGAGTTCATCCTAAAATAACACCAAATAATTTCAGATTCATAATACTCAATCCAACACAAAGAACTTCAAAGAGTGCCCCAAGATTTCTACCGGGGAAACAAAAGACGAGAATGTGCATCAATCCCTATGCATAGATTACCCCAATGTCACTGCGGGAATCCGCGAGTTGAGTGCCAAAACACATATCAAGTGAATCAATATGATACCCCGTTGTCACCACGACTATTCATATGCAAGACATATATCAAGTGCTCTCAAATCCATAAAAATATTCAATCCGATAACAACGAAATCTCAAAGGGAAAAACTCAATTCATCACAACAAGATAGAGAGGGGGAAACACTGTACGATCCGACTATATTAACAAAGCCCGTGATACATCAAGATCGTGACATCTCAAGAACACGAGAGAGAGAGAGAGAGAATAAACACATAGCTATTGGTCCAAACCCTCAGCCCTGAGGGTGGACTACTCCCTCCTCATTGTGGTGGCCGCCGGGATGATGAAGATGGCCACTGGTGATGATTTCCCCCTTCGACAGAGTGCCAGAACAGGGTCTAGATTGGTTTTCGGTAGCTACAGAGGCCTGAGGTGGCGGAACTTCTGATCTAGGTTAACCCTGAGGGTTTCGGAATATTTGTGAATTTATAGGGTAAAGAGGTGGTGCGGGAGGCCGCCGAGGTGGGCACAACCCACCTGGGCGCGCCTGGGCCCCCAGGCATGCCCTGGTGGGTTGTTCACCCCTCGGGGCACCCCCCAGGTGCTGCTCTGGCCCATCCTGGGTGTTTTGGTCCATAAAAAATCTCCAAAAAGTTTCGTGGTGTTTGGACTCCGTTTGATATTGATTTCCTGTGATGTAAAAAACAAGCAAAAAACAGCATCTGGCACTGGGCACTGGGTCAATAGGTTAGTCCCAAAAAATGGTATAAATTTGCTATAAAATGATTGTAAAACATCCAAGAATGATAAAATAACAACATGAATACTTAATAAATTATAGATACGTTGGAGACGTATCAACATCCTCAAGCTTAATTCCTACTCGTCCTCGAGTAGGTAAATGATAAAAGAAATAATTTATGAAGTGTGAATGCTAGCAAAGTGCACAAGTTTGATCAATGACAATTGCAATAAGTTTTCCTAGCATCATAACAACAATTCTTTCTTATAAAACTTCTCATGTTATAGTAGCAACCAATTCACATGTTAAGGTCCAAACAATGAACTCTCTTGAAACTCAACAACCTATGTTCTCAGTCACCAAGCAATTGTAATTCAACTTATTCAACAGAGTTTAAGTAAGAGATCCACATACTCAACCATCATATAGTCTTCTATGATTGTTAACACTCACCGCATACACATGACAAAACGTTTCAACCAGACACATAGAAAGATAGGGGCTTATAATTTTGCCTCCCAACGTATTCACATCAAGGGTGATCTCAACAATAATAACTCATGCTACCCATATACAACTGGATATATGTGCCTAGATCACTCCTCACCACATGATGCTTGCCAAAAGATAAAAATAAAAAGGAACACAGAGAAGAACTTTGACTCTTTGCATAAAAGTAAATACATAAAAGTAAAAGATAGGCCCTTCGCAGAGGGAAGCAGAGGTTTGATACGTCTCCAATGTATATATAATTTTTTATTGCTCCATGCTATATTATCTACTGTTTTGGACTATATTGGGCTTTATTTTCCACTTTTATATTATTTTTGGGACTAACCTATTAACCAGAGGCCCAGCCCAGAATTGCTGTTTTTTTGCCTATTTCTGTGTTTCGGAGAAACAGAATATCAAACGCAGTCCAAACGGAATGAAACCTTCGGAAACGTGATTTTCTCATCAGATAAGATCCAGGAGACTTGGACCCTTCGTCAAGAAAGCCACGAGGTGGCCATGAGGGTGGACGGCGCCCCCCCTAGCGCGTGCCCCCCTGCCTCGTGGGCCCCTCGAAGCTCCATCGACGTACTTCTTCCTCCTATATATACCTACGTACCCCCAAACGATCGGTGACGGAGCCAAAAACCTAATTCCACCGCCGCAACTTTATGTATCCATGAGATCCCATCTTGGGGCCTGTTACGGAGCTCCGCCGGAAGGGGCATCGATCACGAAGGGCTTCTACATCATCATCCAAGCCCCTCCAATGAAGTGTGAGTAGTTTACTTTAGACCTACGGGTCCATAGTTAGTAGCTAGATGGTTTCTTCTCTCTTTTTGGATCTCAATACAATGTTCTCCCCCTCTCTTGTGGAGATCTATTCGATGTAATCTTCTTTTTGCGGTGTGTTTGTTGAGACCGATGAATTGTGGGTTTATGATCAAGTCTATCTATGAATAATATTTGAATCTTCTCTGAATTCTTTTATGTATGATTGGTTATCTTTGCAAGTCTCTTCGAATTATCAGTTTGGTTTGGCCTACTAGATTGGTTGTTCTTGCCATGGGAGAAGTGCTTAGCTTTGGGTTCGATCTTACGGTGTCCTTTCCCAGTGACAGAAGGGGCAGCAAGGCACGTATTGTATTGTTGCCATCGAGGATAACAAGATGGGGTTTTTATCATATTGCATGAAACTATCCCTCTACATCATGTCATCTTGCTTAAGGCATTACTCTGTTTTTAACTTAATACTCTAGATGCATGCTGGATAGCGGTCGATGAGTGGAGTAATAGTAGTAGATGCAGGCAGGAGTCGGTCTACTTGTCTCGTACGTGATGCCTATATACATGATCATACCTAGATATTCTCATAACTATGCTCAATTCTGTCAATTTCTCAACAGTAATTTGTTCACCCACCGTAGAATACTTATGCTCTTGAGAGAAGCCACTAGTGAAACCTATGGCCCCCGGGTCTCTTTCTCATCATATTAATCTCCATCACTTTATTATTGCTTTGCTTTTACTTTTTACTTTGCATCTCTATACCAAAAATATTATTTATCATCTCTATCATATCTTACTTTTGTAAGTGACCGTGAAGGGATTGACAACCCCTAAGCGCGTTGGTTGCGTTGATCTATCGTTTTGTGTAGGTATGAGGGACTCGCGCGTAGCCTCATACTGGATTGATACCTTGGTTCTCAAAAACTGAGGGAAATACTTATGCTACTTTGTTGCATATCCTCTCCTCTTTGGGGAAATCCAACACAGTGCTCAGGAGGTAGCAAGAAGAATTTCTAGCGCCGTTGCCGGGGAGGTCTACGCAAAAGTCAATATACCAAGTACCCATCACAATCCCTATCTCCCGCATTACATTATTTGCCATTTGCCTCTCGTTTTCCTCTCCCCCACTTCACCCTTGCCGTTTTATTCGCCCCTCTCTCTATCCTCCCTCTCTTTCTCTATTTGCCTCTTTTGCCCGTTTGCTTTTTGTTTTCTTGTGTGTTAGTTTGTTTGCTTGTCGTCATGGCTAGTCCCTTATCTTCTCCGTTGACCCCTGAGTTCGAAATCTTTCACTTTAAACAAAGGTTAGGAGGAAACCTAAAAGATGCCTGGTTGAGAATAATGGAATCTCATCGTAATTGTACCTCTGAAATAAATCTAAGAATTTTGCTTCGCAATTTTTATGTTGGATTAAATATGTCTCATAGACAACTCTTGGATTGCGTTGCCAAAGGCAATTTTATTGAAATAGATCCCCATATTGCACTTGAAATTATAGAAGGTATAGTGGGAACACTACCTCAACAAAAGGGGCCTCATCCTACTCTGGAAGAGACACAAGTTTTTGAAAAAAATTGTGAAGTTACTAAAATCTTGCAGAAATCTCTTGAACCTCTTAAGAACATTAGTGGAAATATTCACCTCATGAATATGTTGATTACCCTTTGACATAAGCGGTTGGATTCCTTAGATCTAAAAATTTCAGAATATGAAGGGAAACATAAAGAACCTCCCGGATTCGAGCTTGATTCCGCTAAAAAGTTGAAAACCAAAGATGTCAATACCTAGATCTATTCTTGCTTGTTATGCCTGGCTAGGGGCGTTAAACGATAGCGCTTGTTGGGAGGCAACCCAATTTTATTTTTATTCCTTGATTTTTGCTCCTGTTTAGTAATAAATAATTTATTTAGCCTCTGTTTTGGTTGTGTTTTTTGTGTTTAGTTAGCGTTTGTGCCAAGTAGAACCGTTGGGAAGACTTGGGGAAAGTCTTGTTGAACTTGCTGTAAAAAACAGAAACTTTAGCGCTCACGAGAACTGCTTTCATTTTTATTTGGAAAATGATATTTATTTAATTCTTTTTTCAGATGATGAATAGATAAATTACTCACGTCCAGCAATTTATTTTAGAATTTTTGGGGTTCCAGATCTTGCGCTAGCTACAGATTACTACAGACTGTTCTGTTTTGACAGATTCTGTTTTTCGTGTGTTGTTTGCTTATTTTGATGAATCTATGGCTAGTAAAATAGTTTATAATCCATAGAGAAGTTGGAATAGAGTAGGTTTAACACCAATATATATATAGAATGATTTCATTACAGTACCTTTAAGTGGTCTTTTGTTTTCTTTCGCTAACGGAGCTCATGAGTTTTCTACTTTAAGTTTTGTGAAGTTTTCAAGTTTTGGGTAAAGATTTGAAGGATTATGGAACAAGGAGTGGCAAGAACCTAATCTTGGGTATGCCCATGGCACCCCCAATATAATATAAGGACACCTAAAATCCAAATCTTGGGGAAGCCCTGGAAGGCATCCCCTCTTTCGTCTACTTCTATCGGTAACTTTACTTGGAGCTATATTTTTATTCACCACATGATATGTGTTTTTCTTGGAGCGTCTTTTATGATTTGAGTCTTTGCTTCTTAGTTTACCACAATCATCCTTGATGTACACACCTTTTGAGAGAGCCATACATGATTTGGAATTTGACAGAATACTCTATGTGCTTCACTTATATCTTTTGAGCTTTATAGTTTTGCTCTAGTGCTTCACTTATATCTTTTAGAGCACTGTGGTGGATTTGTTTTATAGAAACTATTGATCTCTCATGCTTCACTTAGATTATTTTGAGAGTCTTAATAGCATGGTAATTTTCTTAAAATCCTAATATGCTTGGTATGCAAGATTAATAATAAAACTTTCTTATGAGTGTGTTGAATACTAAGAAAAGTTTGATGCTTGATGATTGTTTTGAGATATGGAGGTAATAATATCAAAGTCATGCTAGTTGAGTAGTTGTGAAATTGAGAAATACTTGTGTTGAGGTTTGCAAGCCCCGTAGCATGCACGTATGGTAAACGTTATGCAACAAATTTGAAACATGAGGTGTTATTTGATTGTCCTCCTTATGAGTGGCGGTCGGGACGAGCGATGGTCTTTTCCTACCAATCTATCCCCCTAGGAGCATGCGCACAGTGCCGAGGTTTTTGATGACTTGTAGATCTTTGCAATAAGTATGTGAGTTCTTTATGACTAATGTTGAGTCCATGGATTATACGCACTCTCACCCTTCCATCCTTGCTAGCCTCTCCGGTACCGTGCATTGCCCTTTCTCACATTGAGAGTTGGCGCAAACTTCGCCGGTGCATCCAAACCCCGTGATATGATAAGCTCTTTCACACATAAACCTCCTTATATCTTCCTCAAAACAGCCACCATATCTACCTATTATGGCATTTCATAGCCATTCCAAGATATATTGCCATGCAACTTTCCATCATCCCGTTCATCATGACACATTCATCATTGTCATATTGCTTAGCATGATCATGTAGTTGACATAGTATTTGTGGCAAAGCCACTGTTCATAATTCTTTCATACATGTCACTCTTGGTTCATTGCATATCCCGGTACACTGCCGGAGGCATTCATATAGAGTCATCTTTGTTCTAGTATCGAGTTGTAATCATTGAGTTGTAAATAAATAGAAGTGTGATGATCATCGTTATTAGAGCATTGTCCCAAGTGAGGAATAAAAAAAGAAAAAGAAAGGCCATAAAAAAAGAGAAGGCCCAAAAAAATAGAAAGGCCATACAAAAAGAAAAGGCCCAAAAAATGAGAGAAAAAGAGATAAGGGACAATGTTACTATCCTTTTACCACACTTGTGCTTCAAAGTAGCACCATGATCTTCATGATAGAGAGTCTCTCATTATGTCACTTTCATATACTAGTGGGAATTTTTCATTATAGAACTTGGCTTGTATATTCCAATGATGGGCTTCCTCAAAATGCCCTAGGTCTTCGTGAGCAAGCGAGTTGGATGCACACCCACTTAGTTTCTTTTGTAGGGATGAACTTTCTTTGGCCATGTTATTTTGAGAAGACATAATTGCTTAGTTAGTATGCTTGAAGTATTATCATTTTTATGTCAATATGAACTTTTGTCTTGAATCTTTCGGATCTGAATATTCATACCACAATTAAGAAGAATTACACTAAAATTATCCTAAGTAGCACTCCGCATCAAAAATTCTGTTTTTATCATTTACCTACTCGAGGACGAGCAGGAATTAAGCTTGGGGATGCTTGATACGTCTCCAACGTATCTATAATTTTTGATTGCTCCATGCTATATTATCTACTATTTTGGACTATATTGGGCTTTATTTTCCACTTTTATATTATTTTTGGGACTAACCTATTAACCGGAGGCCCAGCCCAGAATTGCTGCTTTTTGCCTATTTCAGTGTTTCGGAGAAAGATAATATCAAACAGAGTCCAAACGGAATGAAACCTTCGGAAACGTGATTTTCTCATCAGATAAGATCCAGGAGACTTGGACCCTCCGTCAAGAAAGCCACGAGGCGGACACGAGGGTGGAGGGCGCCCCCCTAGGGCGCGCCCCCTGCCTCGTGGGCCCCTCGAAGCTCCACCGACGTACTTCTTCCTCCTATTTATACCTACGTACCCCCAAATGATCGGGGACGGAGACAAAAACCTAATTCCACCGCCACAACTTTCTGTATCCACGAGATCCCATCTTGGGGCCTGTTCCGGAGCTCCGCCGGAAGGGGCATCGATCACGGAGGGCTTCTACATCATCATCCAAGCCCCTCCGATGAAGTGTGAGTAGTTTACTTCAGACCTACGGGTCCATAGTTAGTAGCTAGAAGGCTTCTTCTCTCTTTTTGGATCTCAATACAATGTTCTCCCCCTCTCTTGTGGAGATCTATTCGATGTAATCTTCTTTTTGCGGTGTGTTTGTTGAGACCGATGAATTGTGGGTTTATGATCAAGTCTATCTATGAATAATATTTGAATCTTCTCTGAATTCTTTTATGTATGATTGGTTATCTTTGCAAGTCTCTTTGAATTATTAGTTTGGTTTGGCCTACTAGATTGGTTGTTCTTGCCATGGGAGAAGTGCTTAGCTTTGGGTTCGATCTTGCGGTGTCCTTTCCTAGTGACAGAAGGGGCAGCAAGGCACGTATTGTATTGTTGCCATCGAGGATAACAAGATGGGGGTTTTATCATATTGCATGAAACTATCCCTCTACATCATGTCATCTTGCTTAAGGCGTTACTCTGTTTTTAACTTAATACTCTAGATGCATGCTGGATAGCGGTCGATGAGTGGAGTAATAGTAGTAGATGCAGGCAGGAGTAGGTCTACTTGTCTCGGACGTGATGCCTATATACATGATCATACCTAGATATTCTCATAACTATGCTCAATTCTGTCAATTGCTCAACAGTAATTTGTTCACCCACCGTAGAATACTTATGCTCTTGAGAGAAGCCACTAGTGAAACCTATGGCCCCCGGGTCTCTTTCTCATCATATTAATCTCCATCACTTTATTATTGCTTTGCTTTTACTTTTTACTTTGCATCTCTATACCAAAAATACCAAAAATATTATTTATCATCTCTATCAGATCTCACTTTCGTAAGTGATCGTGAAGGGATTGACAACCCCTAAGCGCGTTGGTTGCGTTGAGCTATCGTTTTTGTGTAGGTATGAGGGACTCGCGCGTAGCCTCCTACTAGATTGATACAGTGGTTCTCAAAAACTGAGGGAAATACTTACGCTACTTTGCTGCATCATCCTCTCCTCTTTGGGGAAATCCAACACAGTGCTCAAGAGGTAGCAAGGTTGCCATGCGCTTATTTGTTTGTATGCTCAACCCCTTAGTGCAAAAGAACATCACGTTATATTTCCCCTTATGATAGCAACCTTTATTATGTAGTCCATCGCTTTATTCTTTGCCATCACAAGTTCGCACAACACTCAATTTTCTCTTACACTAAATGATCTAATATTTTTAGAAGCAATTTTTATTGCCTTATTGCACCGATGACAACTTACTTGAAGGATCTTGCTCAATCCTTAGGTAGGTATGGTGGACTCTTGAAAATAAGATTTGGGTTTAAGGGTTTTTGGATGCACAAGTAGTATCTCTATTTGGTGCGGAATTTTTGGCTAGCAAAGATGGGGGGCAAGCACCACATGTTGAAGGTTCTATGACAATATAACTTCTATGTGAATATGAACACACATAAACCATTACGTTGTATTCCTTGTCCGACGTCAATAATTTTGGCATATAATATTTTGATGGGGGCTCACAATCACAAAAGATGTCCATGATAGTGTATTTGCATGTGAAAGTTCTCTTCTTTATACTAATTATTTGTGAATTGCTTGTATGACCAATATTGTGATTGTCAAGCTTCAAAAGATTTCACTTTCTAAACCCAATGTGAGGCTACCACTAGGTATTATATGATTTAAACTTCATGACATTCAATTTATTCAACAATTTACTCATAGGATATAAGTGAATCACAAGTGTGATTCCATTGAAAAGAGCGTCGTTGACGGGATGTGAATGTCGCTTACTTAGCCTCGCTCGGAATTATTTGAGGACTCTATTTTATTTGAAAACTTTAAGATCTAAGTAATTTATTAAAACAGCAAGCAAAAACAAAATAAAATGCAATTTCAAGAATACCACAACTCATGTGAAGAAGCAAACACTTAGGCTCAACCGATAATTGTTGATGAAGAAAGGTGTGATGCCTACCGGGGCATCCCCAAGCTTAGATGCTTGATATTTCTTGAAATATTATCTTAGGATGCCTTGATCATCCCCAAGCTTGAGTTTTTTTGTCTCCTTAATCCATTTTATATCACGGTTTCCCTAAATCTCAAAAACATCATCCACACAAAACTCAACAAGAACTCGTGAGATAAATTAGTATAAACCAATGCAAAAACCTTATCATTCTCTACTGTATAAAATCACTAAAATTATTATTCAACATTGCATACTAAATGCCTCTGCATATTTAATACTCCTATCCACAAATAGAATCATTAAACAAGCAAACATATGCAAACAATGCAAACATAACAGCAATCTGCCAAAACAGCACAGTCTGTAAAGAATGCAAGAGTATCAATACTTCCCTAACTACAGAAGTTATGAAAAAAATACCACACTGTAGAAAATTTATCAGAGCTCAATTTGCAAAAAGTTTCAACATTTTATCACATTCTGACTTTTCTAGGGAATTTTTGCAACAGCAGTAAACTTTCTGTTTTCAAACAGCAACATGTAGGCTTGCAAAATGAGCATAGTAAAGGCTATCATTGCCACTTTTATTGAAATAAAAGATGCAAAACATTATTATAAATAACAGAAAGCAAATACTAACAAAATAAATTGACGCTCCAAGTGAAACTCATATCATGTGACGAATGAAAACATAGCTCCAAGTGAGGTTACCGATAATGTTGGAGATGAAAGAGGGGATGCCTTCCGGGGCATCCCCAAGCTTAGTTGCTTGGATCTTCCTTAGATATTAACTTGGGATACCTTGGGAATCCCCAAGCTTATGGTCTTGTCACTCCTTATTCTCCTCATATCGACATCTCACCCAAAACTTGAAAACTTCAATCACACAAAACTTAACGGAACTTCGTGAGATAGGTTACTATGATAAAGAGCAGAACATTTCACTTTGGTACTGTCAAAGGCAAGATTCATAATTGTTTACACACAATACCTACTGTATAATATCATTTCCACAATTTTTATTGAGCAATATAAACCATAGAAACTAGAAAACAAGCAAACTATGCATTGAAAACAGAATCTGTCAAAAACAGAATAGTCTGTAGTAATCTGTACTCCAACCATATTTATGCTGCTCCAAAAATTATGAAAATTTACGACAACCTGGTAAATTTGTCTATTAATCATATGTAAAAATAATAAGTATTTTATCACGCTTCTGTTAAAAATGAGAATTGTTTTCCTGAGCACAAAAGTTTCTGTTTTTCAGCAAGATAAAATCAACTATCACCGTAAGCCATCCCAAAGGTCTTACTTGGCACTTTATTGAAACAAAAGAAATAAAACATGATTACTACAGTAGCCTAATCATATGAACACACAAAAACAGTAGGTAAAACTGTTGAGTTGTCTCCCAACAAGTGCTTTTCTTTAATGCATTTTAAGTTAGGCATGATGAGTTCAATGATGCTCGCAAAAAAGATAAGAATTGGAACACAAAGAGAGCATCATGAAGAACATGGCAAGCACATTTAAGTCTAACCCACTTTCTATGCATAGGGATTTTGTGATCAAACTATTTACGGGAACAAGAATCAACTAGCATAGGAAGGCAAAACAAGCACAACTTCAAGATTTTGAACACATAGAGAGGAAACTTGATATTATTGCAGTTCCTACAAGCACAAGTTCCTCCCTCATAATAATTTTCAGTAGCATCATGAAGAAATTAAAAAATATAACCATCACATAAAGCATTCCTTCATTGACACAAAAGCATATAAAACTTATTAATATCCACATAAGCAATTTTTTTCTCATCAATAGTAGTGGGAGCAAACTCAACAAAATAACTATCATGAGAGTGAAAATTAAAATCATGATGACAAGTTTCATGGTTATCATTATTCTTTATAGCATACATGTCATCACCATAATCATCATAGATAGCAACTTTGTTATCATAGTCAATTGAAGCCTCATCCAAAATGATGGATTCATCACTAAATAAAGTCACGACATCTCCAAATCCACTTTCGTCATTATAATCATCATAAATAGGAGGCATGCAATCATTATAACAAATTTGCACATGAAATCTTGGGGGACTAAAAATATCATCTTAATCAAACATAGCATCCCCAAGCTTATGTCTTTGCATATCATTAGCATCATGGATATTCAAAGAATTCATACTAACAACATTGCAATCATGCTCATCATTTATACCAAACATTCTATTTAATTCTTCTTCTATCAATTGAGCACAATTTTCCTTTCCATCATTTTCAAGAAAGGTATTATAAAGATGATCAATAATATGATGCAACCTCAATTCCATTTGTTTATGTAGTTTTATTTGACAAACCAAACTAGTGATAAAACACGAAACTAAATTATTCAATTGCAAGATCTAAAGATATACCTTCAAGCACTCACCTCCCCGGCAATGTGTAGCGACCCGATCCCAATGGACCGAAGTCTCTGTGCTTAAGTGTCATCCCTGGATCGGTATTGCTGACACACATAGTACTCGAGGATTTATAACAAAGTTCAGTCACACAATTTTACATCGAGAGTCTCATAAAGAGAACTTATTACAATAATATGGCTGAAGGCCATCTAAACAAAATAACTATGGAAGCTTCGAAGGTAAATGAGTTCATCCAACTCCATGACAAAACTGAGTGCACGACAACGACCTATCGCACCTTACTCTTCGTCTGAAAATTTTGCAACATGAGACGTTGCAGCTGTGTAGGTCAGCACATGGAATATGCTGGCAAGATCACACTATAGAGGAATGTTGAAATAATAGCTATCACTACATGCATATTTGGCTGGTGGAGGCTCTAAGTTTAACATTTGCATAAAGCTAGTTTTTCCCTACAACAAAGGAATATATTTTATTTAACTACCAAGTTTCTGCCATTATGTAGAAGGTTCCCCGAACTCAATCCCAAAATTACCATGTAATAATATTAATAACCCAACAAATTCATTAAGTAAAGTGATGAGATCAATCAATAATTCAAATACCAGATACTCAAGATGTCCATAACCGGGGACACTGCTAACCATGATTAGTTTATACACTCTGCAGAGGTTTGTGAAATTTTCCCCACAAGACCCGACCACCTCCATGATCGGAAGATCGAGACACAGTCTTTCCGAAGCATTAACTCTTCACTCTGGGTAGACGATTACACCTACTTTCCCCTACATCTGCTAGCCTACTACTGAAAGAGGTCACACAACTTACTCAACTATGCCAGAGCCCATAATGTCTTGTGGCTACACATGGAAGTTTCTAGGATGAATAATATTATGATTCCTTTGGGCCTGGGTGGCATTCCATAGGATGATCACACGGGTACTCCGGGATATCCTAGGACAACACTAGATTCTCCAGGTGCCCGCAACCAATCCGACCAGATGTGTATTAAAGTATCCACCTTAAGTTTCCCTTAGTTATTATCTCTCACAACTTGCATGATTCTCACATACCAATCCCCGTCTACGAGCATGGCTAAGCAATATGAGCATAACGTATATCTCGGGGTGATCAAAGGTAATAGGTTCCTACCTCATGAACTACATAGCAATAACCACATGTTCCCAATACTACTCATGCAATCTTTGAGGGTTGACACTAATGCATAAAAACTGGGTAATAAAGGGGTATGATCAAAGTGTAACTTGCCTTGCTGACGATCGGTAAACCCTAGAGATTCATAGTAGAAAGCTTCGCACTATGGAAAAATCTATCGTAGGAAAACAATAGCATACAAAAGCACTCAAATCATAAGATGCAATGGTAAAACCAAATAAAAAGATCTTAATAGAAAGTCCAAGTGAAGAGCTTTGATTTGCAAAAAGAATTAATCAAATCAGAGATATGAAACTCAAGTTACGATCAAAAGAAGTTCAATTCAAATCTGTTTGAAACCAAATTACAAACTTTCTGAACAGAGGGGAACATAACGAAGAATTTGGCGTTGGTTTCATTGGATTTGGGTAAAGGAGAAAAAAGTTGTGAGGATTTAAAGATCAGGGACTAATCTGCAAAGAAAATAATTACATATGGGTCCCTAGCCGAAAATAAACAGAAAAGAAAAAATCTATCGGACAAACGTCCGCTACGAAAACTTAAACGAAAACGTTCGCTGAAACTAACTAAACAGAAAATGTTCGCTACTTTATTCTTGCAGACACGTGTTGGTCCTCCAAGCGCAGAGTTATGTAGGATAGTAGCAATTTTCCCTCAAGTGAATGACCTAAGATTTATCAATCCGTGGAAGGCATAGGATGAAGATGGCCTCTCTCAAACAACCCGGCAATCAAATACAAGAAATCTCTTGTGTCCCCAACACACCCAATACAATGGAAAATTGTATAGGTGCACTAGTTCGACAAAGAGAAGGTGATAAATTGTAATATTGATGGCAGAAATATATTTTTATAAGCTGAATAAATAAAAACAGCAAGGTAGGAGATAGTAAACTGGCATAAAAACGGTATTCCAATGCTTGAAAATGAGGCCTAGGGTCTGTACTTTCGCTAGTGCAATCTCTCAACAGTGCTAATATAATTGGATCATATAACTACCCCTCAAAGTGCAATGAAGAAACACTCCAAAGTTCCTAACTAGCGGAGATCTTAAGAAGAAATCATTTGTAGGGTACGAAACCACCTCGAAGCTATTCTTTCCGATCGATCTATCCAAGAGTTCGTACTAAAATAACACCAAATAATTTCAGATTCATAATACTCAACCCAAAACAAAGAACTTCAAAGAGTGCCCCAAGATTTCTACCAGAGAAACAGAAGACGAGAATGTGCATCAACCCCTACGCATAGATTACCCCAATGTCACCACGGGAATCCGCGAATTGAATGCCAAAACACATATCAAGTGAATCAATATGATACCCCATTGTCACCACGAGTATTCATATGCAATGCAACACATATATCAAGTGCTCTCAAATCCATAAAAATATTCAATCCGATAACAACAAAATCTCAAAGGGAAAAACTCAATTCATCACAACAAGATAGAGAGGGGAAAACACCATATGATCCGACTATATTAACAAAGCCCGCAGTACAGCAAGATCGTGACATCTCAAGGACACGATAGAGAGAGAGATTAAATACATAGCTACTGGTACAAACCCTCAGCCCCGAGGGTGGACTACTCCCTCCTCATCATGGTGGCCGCCGGGATGATGAAGATGGCCACCCGTGATGATTTCCCCCTCCGGCAGAGTGCCGAAACAAGGTCTAGATTGGTTTTCGGTGGCTACAGAGGCCTGCGGTGGCGGAACTTCAGGTGGGTTGTGCCCACCTCAGGTGCCCCCCGGACCGCCTCTTTGCTCTATAAATACCCCCAAAATCCTAGAACCTTAGGGGAGTCGATGAAATATTCATCCAGCCGCCGCAGAGTTCACAACCACCAGATCCAATCTAGACACCATCTCGGATGGGGTTCACCACCTCCATTGGTACCTCTTCGATGATGCGTGAGTAGTTCTTTGTAGACCTTCGGGTCCGTAGTTAGTAGCTAGATGGCTTCATCTCTCTCTCTCTCTCTTGATTCATAATACAATGGTCTCTTGGAGATCCATATGATGTAACTCTTTTGCGATGTGTTTGTTGGGATCCGATGAACTTTGAGTTTATGATCAGATCTATCTTTTTATATCCATGAAAGTTATTTGAGTTTCTTTGATATCTTATATGCATGATTGCTTATAGCCTCGTATTTCTTCTCTGATATTTGGGTTCTGTTTGGCCAACTTGATCTATTTATCTTGCAATGGAAAGAGGTGCTTTGTAGAGGGTTCGATCTTACGATGCTTGATCCCAGTGACAGAAAGGGAAATGACACGTATGTATTGTTGCTACTAAGGATAAAACGATGGGGTCTATCTCTACATAGATAGATCTTGTCTACATCATGCCATCGTTCTTATTGCATTACTCCATTTCTCCATGAACATAATACACTAGATGCATGCTGGATAGCGGTTGATGTGTGGAGTAATAGTAGTAGATGCAGGCAGGAGTCGGTCTACTAATCTTGGATGTGATGCCTATATAATGATCATTGCCTGGATATCGTCATAATTATTTGAAGTTCTCTCAATTGCCCAACAGTAATTTGTTTACCCACCATTTGCTATTTTTCTCGAGAGAAGTCACTAGTGAAACCTACGGCCCCCGGGTCTTCTTTCTCATATATTTGCCTTTGTGATCTATTTTTATTTGCTTTTATTTTTAGATCTACTAAACCAAAAACCCAAAAATACCTTGCTACAATTTATTTTATTTGGCGCCGATAGAGGAGATGATACCGAGGTATCGTCCCGAAGGGCGCCTGAAGGCGGTGCCTCCGTCACTCGAGGTTCCGGGATCGAGACTGGCGTCCCCGAACCGTCCGGTTTACAGCCGGAGACGGTTCTGGAGGCAACCAAGCGGGTTCCTTCACTGGAATGCCGTACTCCGACGGTGGTTTCCGAAGACCCAGGAGCGCCGGAAATGCTGACGGACATGCTACGACAAGCGTCCATTTCAGAAGAGCGTCGTTCCTTGATGGTTACGGTGGTCGAAAGGGTTCTATCCGCGAAGAGTGGATTGAACGAGGCCTTCACGAGCCTTCTAAGAGGTTTTGAGGTTTGTGATGTAGCTTTGACAATTGACTTTCATTGACAGAATGCACCTGTTGTATATGCAGTAGCCCCTGAGACTCGGATTGTCTTCCGAAGGGAGCGATCGGAGGATCAAAGAGATGTGCTCAGGCATTAACCTTGGTTTGATTTGAAATACACGCAGCTTCCCCTCCTGTGGCTGTCCATAATACGGAAGTGGCCGAACTGCAGCAAAAGCTGGATATTGCGGAGGATGACGTTGCATTGATCAACGGGCGTCTTGACGACTCGCAAGGTATGTATTTCAAGTGTTCTTTACACCAGTGTGCTTGACGCGGGAAAGAGCTTTATATGAAATGTGCATGAAATGCAGATGGTGCTGCCGCCATGGAGGCTCTTCGGGCGGAGCTAATCCGGGCCAAGGAGCGGGCCCAGTTTAGTGATGCTGCTGCTGAAGGAGCATCTGTTGAACTGAAGGCCGAACAAGTTGCGCGATGCCAGGGCGGGGAGAAGATATCCAAGATGACACTCGCTTTGGAGAATGCTACTGGCCACTGCGAATTTCTTGAGAAAGAGAATAAAGCCCTAACGGCTGAACTGGACAAGGACCGACAGGAGGCGAGAGAAGCGCAATCAGAGTCCAGAGCACTCCGTGAGGAGGTTCGGCAGGCGAAAGAGATATTGGCTGGAAAGCCTTTTCTGCTGCAGACTAAGTTCGGTGACCCGGACTATGCTCAGCTGAACCAAGTGTGGAGTTCTTCGGACGAGTATTTGGACTTGCCGAAGAGTTCTTCCGATGCAGCACGGTATTACCAAGCGCAAGCTGGATATGCAACGGAGAAGCTTTTTTGTCACAGTTTGGTGTGTCAAAGCGCCCGCTGCTACTCAATGAAGAGATGTCCCAATGGGCCGAACTTCATAGGGTATCTGGCACTGCCATGAAGGATGTTATAGTCCGGCTATGGCCGACCGAGCCTACGCCGAATAGCTATTTTGGTTTGGTGCAGAAGCTTGTCGATGTAGTGCCGCGCATCGATGTTGTGAAGCGATCGGCATGCATTGAAGGTGCACGGATGGCCCTTCCCCAAGTCAAGACATTCTGGGGGAAGAAGGCCATTGATGTCGCGATGAAGGGTCCGCCCAAAGACGAGGACCGTCTGCAACCAGAGCATTATTTTGAAGACGTCCTGGAGGCCGCCCGCTTGATTGAGGGCCAATGCTCAAAGAACATAATGTTCGAGTGAAGTGTATGATGATTGTAAAAGACAACTTTATAGTTAATCTATTTATGTTTTGCTCAAAAAGCTTGAATTCCTCCTGTGTGGTTGTTTTACTATAATCTGAAAGTTTTCCAGTCGTCGGCTTCAGCCCCCTCGTAGGAAGTATGGGGGTGTTCGCAAAAGCATTTAATCACTCTCTATCCAACGTCTTGGTCCATGAAGGAGGTGATAATGCGGCGAACCAGGCAATAGGACTATAAGGCGTTAATACTTTCACGTAACCATAGGAGTTTTATGGTGGGGCTACGACATAGCCCCTGGTGTGTATGCGGCGTGTAGTGCCTTACATATCTGATCTGAAAAAGATCCCTCGTATTACATGAAGAATCGCTAAAGATTCCAATAAGTCGTCAAGTGGTTGACCAGCTCTCGCTGCATCATGACAGTCAGTTTTTGGCTTTCTCTACTGAGGTGCTCATCCGGTCTAGGCCAGGGCACAATCGCAGTAGTTCTCCCTTTACTACCCTAGCCGATAGAGCGGAACGTATGGTAGCAAACACAGGAGCAAGGCAACCCAACTATTGACCCAAGACAATGATTCAGAGCTGATGCATATAAGGCCAACTTGCGACGCTGAAGTACGCTATAGAGCTGTTTGGACTTTTACTGGCAACTCGTTCGTTCCAATGCCGAGCATCTGGCAGGGTGTGCCGAGGTGCATCTGCAAAGCAGTCATTGAGGCCGTACTTTATTGTTGAAAGGGTATGAGAGTTTGGCTCGGGTGAGGCTTACTGAGAATGGAGTGATGTGTCAATGATAAATTTATGTATGTATGTATATATATATATATATATATAAAAGAGAAACCACGGACCCGGCTATTTGACATGCTCGTTGCCAGGATCAGAGGAAAAGAGGCATAGTTATGGTTGGTATGATTAGCTGGCCTATCAGGGTGACCGTGAATCTGACAAGGTCAGTCAAATATCCTGTCAAGGGTGGATGGTCCATCCTGGTTTGCCTTTAGTGGCTTGTTCCGTTGACCGGGCTTCGGATTGTGAAATCCGGCATTCACCGCTGTGTCGCGTATGTTGTTATGTTCGGTTCGTCGTGGCCTGCCGTTGCCATCTTGGATTTCAGAAGTGCCCGGGCTGCTGGCATTGTTGCTTTTATGAGCAAGCCCATTGTCTTCTCCCATGCAGAAGCGGTTCATTAGAGCAATGAGGTCTGTCATGGATTTGGGTCCTTCCTGGCCAAGGTGACACGCGAGCCATTCATCTCGGACGCTGTGTTTGAAGGCCGTGAGGGCTTCTGCGTCCGGATAGTCGACAATTTGGTTCTTTTTGACTAAGAACCTGGTCCAGAGCTCCCTAGCTGACTCGCCGGGCTCCTGGATAATGTGACTTAAGTCATCGGCGCATAATGGCTGGACATATGTTCCCTGGAAGTTGTCTCGGAAGGCGTCATCCAAATCTTCCCAGTTGCCAATAGAATTTTCTGGAAAACTGTTTATCCAGTACGGAGCTGGCCCTTTTAAGCTTGAGAGGTAGGTATTTAATGGCATGGAGGTCGTCTCCGCGGGCCATGTGAATATGGAGGAGGTAATCCTCGATCCATACCGCGAGGTCTGTTGTCCCATCATATGATTCGATGTTAATGGGTTTAAACCCGTTTGGAAATTCATGTTCCATTACTTCGTCCGTGAAGCAGAGGGGGTGTGCGGCTCGTTTATGTTGGGCCACACTATTAAGTACCTCCGGCGGGCTCCGTTTACGGTGCTCGGACCGGGCATGGTCAACTCTGTAGTGTCCGGATAGGCGACCATCATCGTCAGTCGGGGTATATCTTTGTGATCTTTACATCAATCTTGTGTGTCCTACTCTACCCTCCGTGCCGGATGGGTTGGTATGGTGCTCTGCTTGGGCTGCTGCTTTGTCTGGACCGAACTATGATCGCCCCGCCACATTATTTGATGGTGGTATGGGATCCATCGCCCTTCCATTGTATTGATGGAGCCACCTACTATTGGAGTGGCTTTTGTATGGGCCGCTAAGGCCGTATTCTTCGGCAGCCAAGACCTCGGTCCATCTATCATTCAGCAAGTCTTGGCTTGCTTGAAGTTGCAGCTGCTTCTTTCTTAAGCTCCTTGAAGTGGCTGTAAGCCGGCGTTTGAAGCGCTCCTGCTCGAGAGGTTCCTTTGGCATGGTAAAATCCTCGTTGCCGAGGATCTCCTCCTCCTCGGAGAGGGGGAGATAGTTGTTGTCCTCTGAGTCCCCACGTGTGGCCTATTCGTCAGGGATGTCTTGCCCGTCTTCCTGTTCCTCCTGCTCGGATTCTACTCCAATAGGGTCTTTGTTGTCCGGAGTATCGTCTTCTCTGGTGCTGGCAGTGTCTTCTCTTGGGCGATGAGGCCCAGGGCACTGATGTTCGGGCTGTGTACTAGGCGGTTTATCCTCGACCGGACTCTCCTTCTCATTGTCAAGAGCGCCGTAAGGTGTGTCTATCATACACACGTCATACCAGGAAATGGATGTCCCGTATCTGGCGGGTAGTAAGTTCTGGCCTTGCCCCTCATCGTCGTCCATACCGTCGATGCCTTCGGCACGGGGATCAGGTGTGTTGGTTACATCTTCAACAGTGGGTATGGAGTGGGTGGCGGGTGGGAAGCAAAATTCTCCGTTGTCCGCCGTAAGTTCGAACCAAACATAGTTCGGAGATGGGTCGCCCGCCAGGGATAGATTTTTTAGCGAATTTAGTATGTCGCCCATGGGCGGGTGTTGGAAGACATCTGCGGCGCTGAGCTTGAAGATTGATAACCGATCGAGTTCGGCGTACGCAGGCTCGCAGGGTTTGGAGCTAGACATCGGAGGCGAGTCCGGGGTTCCGTTGATGCAGATACCATACGAAGTGGAATCCGCGTGTGGCTCCGGCACCGTGGAATTGGTGGACCCCGTGATGGAGTTGAGATTCCCATCTTTGGATGACTTGAACTGCTGTGGATTTGAGGTCGGAGCTGCTACAGGAGCTGTCTCCTGGATGTAGCCTGATGACAGGTTTCAGCCATGTTCATCGGGGCGATGGGGAGCGGTTGTCGCGGTCTCGAATCCGTCGAAGATCAAGTCTCCACGGATGTCCGCAACATAATTCAAGCTCCCGAATCTGACCTGATGGCCAGGGGCGTAGCTGTCGATCTCCTCCAGATGGCCAAGCGAGTTGGCCCACAGTATGAAGCCACCGAATATGAAGATCTGTCCGGGGAGGAAGGTTTCTCCCTGGACAATGTCATTACTGACGATTGAAGGGGCCATCAAGCCCTTTGCTAACGGCACAGTGGAACTCTCAATGAAAGCACCAATGTCAGTGTCAAAACCGGCGGATCTCGGGTAGGGGGTCCTGAACTGTGCGTCTAGGATCGATGGTAACAGGAGACGGGGGACACAATGTTTACCCAGGTTCGGGCCCTCTCTATGGAGGTAGAACCCTACGTCCTGCTTGATTGATATGGATGAATACGAGTGTTACAAGAGTGGATCTACCACGAGATCGTAATGGCTAAACCCTAGAAGTCTAGCCTATGTGGGTATGGTAATGAGTATATGTGATGTCCGTTCTGGACTATCCCCTTCGGTTTATATAGACACCGAGGGGATTTATGGTTTACACGGAGTCGGTTACATGAGAAGGAATCTTCGGTCGCCAAGCTTGTCTTCCACGCCAAGTAGAGTCCAATCCGGACACAGTGCAATCTTCGACTTTCATATCTTCACAGCCCATCAGTCCGGCCCATAGATAGCAGGTCGGACGCCTGAGGACCCCTTAGTCCAGGACTCCCTCAATGCCTATATAATGATCATTGCCTGGATATCATCATAATTATTTGAAGTTCTATCAATTGCCCAACAGTAATTTGTTTACCCACCATTTGCTATTTTTCTCGAGAGAAGCCACTAGTGAAACCTATGGCCATCAGGTCTTCTTTCTCATATATTTGCCTTTGCGATCTATTTTTATTTGCTTTTATTTTTATATCTACTAAACCAAAGACCCAAAAATACCTTGCTGCAATTTATTTTATTTGGCGTTCGATCTATCAATATTTACAACTTTCTCCCGTCAATGCACCAATTTCTGGCACCGTTACCCGAAAGGGAATGACAACCCCTTTAACACATCGGGTTGCTAGTATTTGTTATTTGTGTGCAGGGGTTGTTTATGTTGTGTTGCTTCATTCTCCTACTGGTTTGATAACCTTGGTTTCATATCTCAAGGAAATACCTACCGCCACTGTGCTGCATCATCCCTTCCTCTTTGGGGAAATACCGACGTAGCTTCAAGCGACATCAAAAGGAATTTCTAGCGCCATTGCCGGGGAGGATCTTCAACATATACCAGGTTCCTAATCACAAATCTCATCTCCTTGCAATTTATATTATTTGCCATTTTCCTCTCCCCCACTTCACAAAAATTTGCTATTTTATTCGCCTCTCTTTTTCCGTTCGCTGTTTTCTTGCCAAATCGGTTTTGAGTGCAATCTTGTTGTGTAGTCATCATGACTGAAGAGAACACCAAGTTATGTGATTTCTCAAATACCAACAACAATGATTTTATTGGCACTCCGCTTGCTCCTCCCGTCACTAGTGAGGAGACTTGTGATATTAATACTGCTTTGCTGAATCTTGTTATGAAAGACCAATTTTCCGGTGCTCCTAATGAGGATGTCGCGTCCCATATTAATACCTTCGTGGAATTATGCGATATGCAAAATAAAAAATATGTGGACAATGATGTGGTCAAGATGAAATTATTTTTGTTTTCTTTGCGTGATTCTGCAAAAAAATTGGTTCTCTTCTTTGCCTCCCAATAGTATCGATTCTTGGAATAAGTGCAAGATGCTTTTATCACTAAGTATTTTCCTCCCGCAAAAATTATTTCCCTTAGAACCTAGATCACGAATTTCAAGCAACATGAACATGAGCATGTTGCACAATCTTGGGAAAGGATGAAAATGATGCTAAGGAATTGCCCAACTCATGGGTTAAATCTTTGGATGATCATACAAAAATTTTATGCGGGGTTGAATTTCGTTTCTCGTAATCTTTTAGATTCCGTGTAGGTGGTTCTTTTATGGAAATTACTTTGGGTGAAGCCACCCAATTTCTTGATAATATTATGGCAAATTATTCGCAATGGCATACCGAAAGGGCTCCTACTAGTAAAAAAGTTACTTCGGTTGAAGAAATTTCTTCTTTGAGTGAAAAAGTTGATGCTCTTGTGAAATTGCTTGCTAGTAGAAGTGATCCGATTGGTCTTAATGATATGCATTTGTCTACTTTGATTGAGCAAAATAGTGATGTGATATGTCTCCGTCGTATCTATAATTTTTGATTGTTCCATGCCAATATTATTCAACTTTCATATACTTTTTGGCAACTTTTTATACTATTTTTGGGACTAACATATTGATCCAGTGCCCAGTGCCAGTTCCTGTTTGTTGCATGTTTTTTGTTTCGCAGAATATCCATATCAAACGGAGTCCAAACGGAATAAAAACTGATGGAGATTTTTTTTGGAATATATATGATTTTTGGGAAGAAGAATCCACGCGAGACGATGCTCGAGGGGCCCACGAGGTAGGGGGGCGCACCCCTGACCCTCGTGGCCACCCCGTAAGGTGGTTGGTGCCCTTCTTTCACCGCAAGAAATCTTATTTCCGGATAGAGATCGTGTCAAAATTTCAGCCCGATCGGAGTTACGGATCTCCGGGAATATAACAAACGGTGAAAGGGAAGAATCTGAGAACGCAGAAACAGAGAGAGACAGAGAGACAGATCCAATCTCGGAGGGGCTCTCGCCCCTCCCGTGCCATGGAGGCCATGGACCAGAGGGGAAACCCTTCTCCCATCTAGGGAGGAGGTCAAGGAAGAAGAAGAAGGAGGGGGGCTCTCTCCCCCTCGCTTCCAGTGGCACCGGAGTGCCACCGGGGGCCATCATCATCACCGCAATCTTCACCAACACCTCCGCCATCTTCAGCAACATCTCCATCACCTTCCCCCCTCTATCTACAGTGGTCCACTCTCCCGCAACCCGCTGTACCCTCTACTTGAACATGGTGCTTTATGCTTCATATTATTATCCAATGATGTGTTGCCATCCTATGATGTCTGAGTAGATTTTCGTTGTCCTATCGGTGGTTGATGAATTGCTATGATTGATTTAATTTGCTTGTGGTTATGTTGCTGTCCTTTGGTGCCCATCATATGATTGCGCGTGTGGATCACACCATAGGGTTAGTTGTATGTTGATATGACTATGTATTGGAGGGCAAGAGTGACAGAAGCTTCAACCTAGCATAGAAATTGATGCATACGGGATTGAAGGGGGACCAATATATCTTAATGCTACGGTTGGGTTTTACCTTAATGAACATTAGCAGTTGCGGATGCTTGCTAATAGTTCCAATCATAAGTGCATAGAATTCCAAGTCAGGGATGACATGCTAGCAGTGGCCTCTCCCACATAATACTTGCTATCGGTCTAGTAAAGTAGTCAATTGCTTAGGGGAAATTTCCCAACTCCTACCACCACTTTTCCACACTCGCTATATTTACTTTAGTTGCTTCTTTACCTTAACAGCCCCTAGTTTTATTTTCGTGCTCTTTACTTTCTTGCAAGCCTTTCCGAAAACACCTACAAAGTACTTCTAGCTTCATACTTGTTCTAGGTAAAGCGAACGTCAAGCGTGCGTAGAGTTGTATCGGTGGTCGATAGAACTTGAGGGAATATTTGTTCTACCTTTAGCTCCTCGCTGGGTTCGACAATCTTACTTATCAAAAACTATTGCGATCCCCTATACTTGTGGGTTATCATGATGCCATAGATGTGAATTTTATCTCTCGAAATAATTTCAAAAACAATGCTTATAGAGGTAATTTTAATCCTAGGCCTTTTCCTAGTAATTCCTCTAATAATTATGGTAATTCCTATGGAAATCAATCTTATAATAATAATGGGAACACCTTTGATCTTGAGAATAATATTAAAGAATTTATCAACACTCAAAAAGTTTACAACATCCCATTGAAGAAAAGTTGAGTAAGATTGATGATTTGTCTAGAAGTGTTGATAGAATTGCTCATGATGTGAAAAATCTCAAGATGAAATTTTTTGTACCTAAAGTGAATGAATCAATTAAAGCCCTTTATATTTCTATGGATGAAAGTAAGGAAAGAACCGCTATGCTTAGAGCTAAAATAGAATTATTAGAAAAAGCATTTTCTAGTGATTTCTATCGCAAAAGTGATGCACATCTTAAAATAATTGGTGTTTCTTCTATTGATTCTTTGTTTATTAAAGTTAAGATTGATGAAAAAGGGACTGGAGAAGAGTCAACTTTAGGTAGAAGGCGTCCCAATATTTCAGAGGGTGACAATCTTGTTGAGAAAATTGATGAAAGTGGGTTTGAAGAGGTCAAAACTTTAACTAGTGATGTGCCCACTCTTTTGGATTACAAAGACTTTAACTATGATAGTTGCTCTTTGATTGATTGTATTTCTTTGTTGCAATCCATGATAAATTCACCCCATGCTTATGAATAAAATAAAGCTTTTACTAAACATATTATTGATGCTATGATGAAAGATCTTGAAGAAAAATTGGAATTAAAAGTTTCAATTCCTAGAAAATTGCATGATGAATGGGAACCTACTATCAAAGTCCAGATTAAAAATTATGAGTGTTTTTCTTTGTGTGACTTGGGTGCTAGTGTTTCTACAATTCCGAAATCTTTATGTGATATGCTTGGTCTTACTAATCTTGAATAATGTTCTTTGGATTTGCACTTGGCGGATTCTACTATTAAAAATCCTATGGGAACAATTAATGATGTTCTTATTCTTACAAATAGGAATTATGTTCCCATAGATTTTATAGTTCTTGATATTGATTGCAATCCGTTTTGTCCAATTATTCTTGGTAGACCATTTTTACGCACTATCGGTGCCGTGATTGATATGAAAGAAGGCAATATTAAGTTCCAATTTCCTTTGAGGAAGGGTATGGAACACTTTCCTAGAACTAGAATTAAGCCACCTTATGAATCAATCATCAGGGCATCTTATGGATCTTGAACCAAAGATGACAAAACTTAGATCCTGATGTCTACTACACAGCCTTCTTCTTGTAGACGTTGTTGGGCCTCCAAGTGCAGAGGTTTGTAGGACAGTAGCAAATTTCCCTCAAGTGGATGACCTAAGGTTTATCAATCTGTGGGAGGCATAGGATGAAGATGGTCTCTCTCAAACAACCCTGCAACCAAATAGCAAAGAGTCTCTTGTGTCCCCAACACACCCAATACAATGGTAAATTGTATAGGTGCACTAGTTCCACGAAGAGATGGTGATACAGGTGCAATATGGATGGTAGATATAGGTTTTTGTAATCTGAAAATATAAAAATAGCAAGGTAACTAATGATAAAAGTGAGCGAAAACAATATTGCAATGCTAAGAAACAAGGCCTAGGGTTCATACTTTCACTAGCGCTAGTTCTCTCAACAATAATAACATAATTGGATCATATAACTATCCTTCAACATGCAACAAAGAGTCACTCCAAAGTCACTAATATCGAAGAACAAACGAAGAGATTATTGTAGGGTACGAAACCACCTCAAAGTTATCCTTTCTGGTCGATCTATTCAAGAGTCCGTAATAAAATAAGACGAGGCTATTCTTTTCGTTCAATCTATCCTAGAGTTTGTACTAGAATAACACCTTAAGACACAAATCAACCAAAACCCTAATGTCACCTAGGTACTCCAATGTCACCTCAAGTATCCGTGGGTATGATTATATGATATGTATCACACAATCTCAGATTCGTCTATTCAACCAACACAAAGAACTTCAAAGGGTGCCCCAAAGTTTCTACCGAAGAGTCAAGACGAAAACATGTGCCAACCCCTATGCAAAAGTTCATGAGGTCACGGAACTCACAAGTTGATCACCAAAACATACATCAAGTGGATCACGCGATATCCCATTATCACCACAGATAACCACATGCAAGACATACATCGAGTGTTCTCAAATCCTTGAAGATTCAATCCGATAAGATAACTTCAAAGGGAAAACTCAATCCATTACAAGAGAGTAGAGGGGGGGAGACATCATAAGATCCAACTATAATAGCAAAGCTCATGATACATCAAGATCGTTTCAAATCAAGAACACAAGAGATAGAGAGAGAGAGAGATCGAACACATAGCTACTGGTACATACCCTCAGCCCCGAGGGTGAACTACTCCCTCCTCATCATGGAGAGCGCCAGGATGATTAAGATGGCCACCGGAGAGGGATTCCCCCCCTCCGGCAGGGTGCCGAAATGGGTCTAGATTGGTTTTCAGTGGCTACAGAGGCTTGCGGCGGCGGAACTCCCGATCTAGGTTATTTTCTGGAGGTTTCTGTATATATAAGAGGTGTTGGCATCGGGGACAAGTCAGGGGGGTCTCCGAGGTGGCCACGAGGTAGGGGCGCGCCCAGGGGGTAGGGCACGCCCCCCACCCTCATGGTGTCCTCGGGACTCTTCTGGCCCATCTCTGGTACTCCATGGGCTTCTTCTGGTCCAAAAATGATCTCCGTGAAATTTCAGGTCAATTGGACTCCGTTTGATTTTCCGTTTCTGTGTACTCAAAAATAAGGAAAAACATAAAGTGGCACTGGGCTCTAGGTTAATAGGTTAGTCCCAAAAATCATATAAATTAGCATATAAAACATCCTAGATGGATAATATAATAGCATGGAACAATCAAAATTTATAGATACATTGGAGACGTATCAGATCCTTGCTTTATGCCTAGCTAAGGGCATAAAACTATAGCGCTTGTTGGGAGGCAACCCAACGAATAAATTTTATTTTTTGCTTTTTGCTTCCTGTTCTTGATTGTTAGCACAATTATGCTACTATTGTGATTGTGTCTTTTTATGTTTTAATTCGTGTTTGTGCCAAGTAAAGCCTTTAGGATCTTCTTGGGTGAAAGTTGTTTGATCTTGCTGACAAAGCAGAAAATTTTACGCTCACGAAATTAATTTTCAAATTTTACCAGAGAGCGATAAAATACTGATTCTACTTGCAGTATATCAATATACAAATTGATCAGGTCTTCCTAATTTTCAGAATTTGTGGAGTTACATAAGTATTCGAAATAGTCAGATTGCTACAGATTGTTCTGTTTTGACAGATTCTATTTTCTTTGTGTTGTGTCCTTATTTTGATGGCTCTATGGTTTTCTTTGATGAGTTTTTGCCATAGAAAAGTTGGAATACAGTAGATATAATACAAAAACAAAATATGAATTGGTTTGATACATCACTTATAGTAGTGATTTATTATTCTTATACTAACGGATCTCACGAAGGTTTTGTTGAGTTTTGTGTGATTGAAGTTTTCAAGTTTTGGGTTATCTTATGATGGATGAAGGAAGGATGGAAGAGCCTAAGCTTGGGGATGCCCTGGCATCCCAAGCTATTATCCAAAAATGAGCAACCAACTAAGCTTGGGGATGCCCCCGAGTGGCATCCTCGCTTTCTTCTAACGACCATCGGTATTTTACTCGAATCTATATTTTTATTCGTCACATGATATGTGTTTTGCTTGGAACGTCTTGTATGATATGAGTCTTTGCTTGTTTTATTTTGTGTTTTAAGTCATCAATCCTTGCTGGACACACCTATTTGAGATAGCCAAAATTATGTCATGACTTGTTAGAATTGCTCTCTATGCTTCACTTTAATTTTTATGAGCTATGGACTTGCTCTAGTGCTTCACTTATATCTTTTTGAGCACGGTGTGCTTTAGTATTTTTGAAGAAATGCTCTCTTGCTTCACATATATTTATTTGAGAGTTAGTAAATTTTTCAAGAAATTATCTCATGCTTCACTTAAATTAATTTGAGAGAAAGAAAATTTATTATGCTCATGATCTTCAATTATATTTGTTGGAGCTTGTCAAAAGCAATACTTGAAAATTAGTCCCAAAGTGATAGATATCCAAGAAGGATATAATAAAAACTTTCATGAAGATCATTGGAAAAAATAAACTTGATTCTTAGTACCAGTTTTGAGATATGGTGATGTGATATGTGAGTTATGTTGGTGAGTAATTATGCTTTAGTAAGAATATTGGTATTAAGGTTTGTGATTCCCTATGCAAGTACGAAAGTCAATAGTCATGCAATGAATTATATCCTACTTATGGTGCATTATTCAGTGTTAATTATGCTTAATGCTTGCTTATGAGATTATCTGTTTCTTAGTTGGTCGCTTCCCAATCTTTTGCTAGCCTTCATTTTGCACTAAGTATGATCACTACTTGTGCATACAAAAACCTTTAACCTAGTTTTGCCACATGAGTCCACTATATCTACCTATATGCGGTATTCTTTTGCCGTTCTAAGCAAATTTGTGTGTGCCATCTCAAATCTTCAAAATAAACTTCTCTTTTGTGTGTCTGTTTCGCTCGCGGAGCGGTGATGGGTGGCTAATATTTTCCATGCTAGATGTGTTATTCTCAAGATGGGTGTTTATTCACTTGTCATTGCACGAGAGTAAGGCAAAGGTATTAGGGATGCCCAGTCTCGAAATGCAAAAAAATTTGAATTTACTTTATGTTATCAAATAATAAATTCCTTGGAAAGTGTTGGTATGGAGGGCAACCATGGATACGGCTAGCCATGGAAAGTGAAAGTATGGTGGAAAAAGGAATAAACTTTATTTTCTGTTTGGGAACCGCCTATGATATATCTATGCATGGAAAGTATTGGGAACTCTAAGTCGTTTTCATTGGTGGGATGGATACACCTCCCAAAATGTTTTTAATTATCTCTAAGTTTTTCGCTTTGAGCTCTAGCACCTCTACAAATCCCTACTTCCCTTTGCGAAGGGCCTTTCTTTTGCTTTATGAAACTTTTATTTTTGAGTCTCCATCTTCTCTTATAAAATCACCAACTAGGAGGCAATATGATCGTACATAAGTATTGGGTGTAGCTAATATTCGACTGTGTTTCATGAATGGATCAATGTTTGAGCATGATGGGCTAGTGATAACTTATTTTAGCGTTGATATTTTGAAAGACATGGTTGCTTGTTGATATGCTTGAGTATCTAACTTATCATGTCAAAACTAGACTATTGATTTGAACAACTACAAGTCCAATTGTCCATGCTATAAATAAAACAATATGATAAGACATGTTAGGCAGCATTCCACATCAAATATTCTGTTTTTATCACTTACCTAGTCCAGGACGAGTAGGAGTTAAGCTTGGGGATGCTGATACGTCTCCAACGTATCTATCATTTTTTGATACTAACCTATTAACATACTGCCAAGTGTCAGTTCCTGTTTTTCCGTGTTTTTTACATCGCAGAAAATCAATATCAGACGGAGTCCAAATGCCACGAAATTGTACAGAGAATTTTTATGGGCCAAAAGGAACATAACGGGCCCTGGATGTGCCTGGGGGGTGCCCCGAGGGGGCCACAACCCACCAGGGCACGCCAGGAGGCCCAGGCACGCCCTGGTGGGTTGTGCCCACCTCGGGTGTCCGCCGGACCGCCTCTTTGCTCTATAAATACCCCAAAAATCCCAAAACCCTGGGGGAGTCAACGAAATATTCATCCACCTGCCACAGAGTCCAGAACCACTAGATACAATCTAGACACCATCTCGGATGGGGTTCACCACCTCCATTGGTGCCTCTCCGATGATGTGTGAGTAGTTCTTTGTAGACCTTCGGGTCCGTAGTTAGTAGCTAGATGGCTTCATCTCTCTCTCTCTCTCTCTCTCTCTCTCTCTCTTGATTCTCAATACAATGGTCTCTTGGAGATCCATATGATGTAACTCTTTTGCGTGTGTTTGTTGGGATCCGATGAACTTTGAGTTTATGATCAGATCTATCTTTTTATATCCATGAAAGTTATTTGAGTTTCTTTGATCTCTTATATGCATGATTGCTTATAGCCTCGTATTTCTTCTCCGATATTTTGGTTTTGGTTGGCCAACTTGATCTATTTATCTTGCAATGGGAAGAGGTGCTTTGTAGTGGGTTCTATCTTACGGTGCTTGATCCCAGTGACAGAAAGGGAAATGACATGTATGTATCGTTGCTACTAAGGATAAAACATGGGGTCTATCACTACATAGATAGATCTTGTCTACATCATGTCATCGTTCTTATTGCATTACTCCATTTCTCCATGAACTTAATACACTAGATGCATGCTGGATAGCGGTCGATGTGTGGAGTAATAGTAGTAGATGCAAGCAGGAGTCGGTCTACTAATCTTGGATGTGATGCCTATATAATGATCATTGCCTGGATATCGTCAAAATTATTTGAAGTTCTCTCAATTGCCCAACAGTAATTTGTTTACCCACCATTTGCTATTTTTCTTGAGAGAAGCCACTAGTGAAACCTACGGCCCCCAGGTCTTCTTTCTCATATATTTGCCTTTGTGATCTATTTTTATTTGCTTTTATTTTTAGATCTACTAAACCAAAAACCCAAAAATACCTTGCTGCAATTTATTTTATTTGGCGTTCGATCTATAAATATTTACAACTTTCCCCCATCAACGCACCAATTTCTGGCACCATTACCCGAAAGGGATTGATAACCCCTTTAACACGTCAGGTTGCAAGTATTTGTTATTTGTGTGCAGGGGCTGTTTACGTTGTGTTGTTTGGTTCTCCTACTAGTTTGATAACCTTGGTTTCATATCTGAGGGAAATATCTACCGCCGTTGTGCTGCATCATCCCTTCCTATTTGGGGAAATATCGACGTAGCTTCAAGCGACATCACTGGTGTGTCTGTCTTCTGACCCTCTCTAATGTTATTTTTTGTTGCAAAGACTCTGATGATGCTCAATGGACATGGGTATAATATCTTAACTGTATGCGACACAAGTGTGCTGTGAATCACCACGCCTATGCAAGCGCGAGCAAAGGTGGAGGTACTGGCTCAACCGTGTGCGATGCAAGTGCGTTGTAAAATCACCACGACCGCGTAAGCGCGAGCAACGGGTGGAGGTACTGGCTTAACCGTGTGCGATGCAAGTGCACTGTAAAACCACCACCTGTGCAAGCTAAAGGCGAGTAAGTTTATTTTGAAATTAGGACGAACCGTGTGTGATAGACTAGCTAGCTAGAAATATAAAAACAAACTACCCGCCTTGAGCATTGCAAAAATCGGCAGTTCCACGCCATTTTTCCTTATTATCATACACGCATATTGTTATTGGACCGTGCGCGATCTTGGGCACTCCCACCCCGCATCAATTCCTTTAACCAAATTTTAGTAGTCGTCGTACTTCAACCGTCGCCCACACTCCTCCAGCACCGACCTTATAGTAAAATTGCAGTAGCCGAGGCATTTGAACCGTCGCCCTCCCTCATCCACCACCATCTCCACCCACCATTACTAAAAAATTAGTAGCCGCGGCGTATCCTCAAACACCAACCCCCCTCCACAGTCCCCCACTTGCCCCTCCCCCCTCGAACCCTAGCTCACGGCCGCCGCCAGCGCTGCCGCCAACCCCTGCCGGTCTGCCCATTCCTCCTAGCTTAGATAATAAAGTTTAGGTTACACAGTGATTCCCATACCATCGCCCCACTCCCCTGAGTTTTTAGATGAGGCCTGCGGTGTCCCTCCCCGCTAGATCCACATCCCCTGCTCCAGAATGTCGCAGCCTAAGCTCGACCACGTATCCCCGGGAGCCCGAGGAGCATTCAGCCAAGAAGAGGTTTATCATGGCCTCTCCGGTGAACGCTGGCGAGGTGGCCGTCGTTCGCCCCAACCTGTCGATCCCGGAGCAACACGTCGCCACGGAAGCCGGCGAAGACGTTGACTATGTTGCCATGCCGAAGGCTTCATGTCAGTGGGCTAGCGTATTATTGTATCTCGGGAAAGCTGGCTATGACATCAAGCTCGTCCACATTGACGACTTCACGTGGGCCGTGTCACAGGTTAAGTGGTCCATCCCCAACCCCTCTGGTTCAACCACCGTCGATCTCTTCGACGGCCCTGCCGCTGATCTCCTCCACCAAGCGGTCAAGGATTTGCAAGCTTTATACGCCATCGAGCCTATTTTGTCATTTCTGAAGGACACATTCTACGGCGGCAGCTTGGGATTCTCAATTGCCAAGTCAAATCTCATCAACCATGACCACGACCACGAGGAGGGCACCCACGAAGGTTCTTCCAAGGTGAAATGGCCCATCTGTGACATCAGAGAGCGCACCATGGGTTTGTGCTCTTCCAACTGGAAGGATCCCGTCCATGAAATGTGAGGCAACATTCTATCAACAAATCTTACCTTTTCTAGCTTGCCAACCCGTACCCTTTGTTGTAGTAGCATTTGCCGTGCGGCGCTTTAACTGTGCCGTATTTAATTATTTTAGTTATGCAAAAATGTACTGTTCAATAGGGCTATGTGATGTTTAAGTATGAATTGTCCACTTCAGTTTCACGAATGGCTATATTTGGTTGTTTATAGTGAGTAGATGCCTTGTTTATCTGTATTTTGTTGTTAGGTTGGTTGGAGTGAGCATTTTTCCAGTTATCGAGCAAATGCCTTGTTTATATGTATTTGGTTCTTAGTTTGGTTGCAGCGAGCATTTGTCCAGTTATTAAGCAGATGCCTTGTTTATCTGTATTTGGTTGTTAGGTTGCTTTTTTAGCATTTGTCCAGTTATCAAGAAGATGACTTGTTTATCTGTATTTGGTTTTTAGTTGCTTTTTTTAGAATTTGTCCAGTTATCAAGCAGATGCCTTGTTTATCTGTATCTGCTTGTTAGGTTGGTTGCAGTGAGCATTTCTCTAGTTTTCAAGCATATGCCATGTTTATCTGTATTTGCTTGTTAGGTTGGTTATAGTGAGACTCTGTACAGTTTACAATGGATATATTTGGTTGTTATACTGGTCATTTATAGCTTGTTTATTTTAGTCATTCACAATGTGTTGTTCATTATGTGCAAGTCGAAACTGTGTCGCTCGACTACATCAATACCAGTTTGAACGGCTATATTTGGTTCCAGTTATTCCTGGTGTAGTTAACACATGCCCTTTATTTTAGTTTTACACATTTATCCAGTGTGATGTTTTAGCATTACCTGCGTTCTATTCATTTTCAACAATACCAGTTTGAATTGCAATATTTGATGGCTGTTAAGCCTGTTGTTGGTAACATTGCCTTCCATTTTATATCTGCTTTAACAGCATGCTGAAACCAACACATTCAAGCTATCATTTGGAGATGATGTTGTTTACCTTTGCTATATTTGTTTGATGTTAAGGTTGTTGTACTTATCATGCCTTTCCACTACTTATGCAGGACAACAACGGGAGTGGCCACCATTTTGTGCCAAGGTTAGCTTCATCCCTCGGCTTGTACTTCCCCCGTCATTCCATAATGTAGTGCATATAGATCCAGGCCTGGACGCTTGTTAGTTTCTAATATTGACTTGTTCCTTGTAGGTATATATGCCCTTGGCAAGGATCCACGCATCGACCCTTTTTGCGTATGGGGCAATGAGATATTCATGAACAAGCATCAAGTGAGGAAACTGATAAGGATTATTAGGAAAAACATACGAATGGTGGCAAGCAAATTATTTGTTTATGCTCTATCCAACACAACAGTGAGTTGTAGGATGGTAACTACAAACTCTGCAACCTTCTCTTTTTACTGCCCAGGATGAGTTGTTAGACAACAATATCTGAATCTTTTTTGTTCCCAGTGGTTCCCGAAGTAGTTCACTCAAGATTACCTCGCAAAGTACATGATTGGTGGACACGCAATGAATGTTCAAGTATTTCATCCAGACTACAATGAGCATCGAGAAGTCATAATGAAGACAGTCAAGGATGGATGGGCAGCCATCACAAGGGGTTGGCCTAGAGTCGTGCGCGCATTACGCATGGCGGAGGGCACAATGTGCGCATTCCACTTCACCTTCTCCAACAACTAGAATGTCTTTTGCCTCTCTCTTTACAGTCTTTAGTCAGTAGTACGCGTCGGTGCCATACAAACGGTTATTAACCCCTTTCCGCGGTGGCATTTAGAACCGTCGCCAAGTGAGTGTGGGCGACAGGGGGTCCTTCCCACACAACCCAGAAATCGTCAGGCATAGGCCCTCCTGGGACACAGGCTGGGGCCGTGTGCGATCGGGCGAGGCATCGAAACCCAATCATTTCCGTAGGTATGTACATCCCACAGGGTGAATCCCAGAAAAACATTTCCGTAGGTATGTACATCCCACACGGTGAATCCTAGAAAAACATTTCCTTAGGTATGTACATCCCACAAGGTGAATCCCAGAAAAACATTTCCGTAGGTATGTACATCCCACACGGTGAATCCCAGAAAAACATTTCCGTAGGTATGTATATCACACACAGTCAATCCAAGGAATATGTTTCCGTTCTTATGTACATCCCACACAGTTTTATGTGTAGGCTCGTGTGTGAAAGGTGTAACTATCACACATGGTCTGTCTTGGTTAACTATTTTCTTTTATCAACTACATCACACACGATTTGATGAAGAAAAATGTGTGGCATTGGGCTATCCATCGCAAATGCTTCTACTGCTAAAACTGTTTGCAAAGATCCATGACACATTTAGCAGGTTTATTAGTTTACAATTAATAATTCTAGTATTATGCAAATTCACATTTCATATCGAACAGTTGTTTGCCAATTTCATATCAGGCACATAAATATATTATAACATCATAGTATGATAGCTACATGAAAATAGCACAGTACAACATATAGCTAGTCCAACTTCATAAGAACAATATATTATTTCCCTAATCGAGATCAGCCAGGCTCGTCTTATCCACCTCTGCTTTCAGTTCAGTAAGAACCTGTTTTGCACTGGCCAACTGGGAAAGTGCCTCCTCCTTTGCCAACACCATCTTAGCAAAGTCTGATTTAAAAAATCTGAGCTCATTCTCCACCTTCCTCTTTTTATCCCGCATCTTCAAATATTCTTCAGCGTTGACAATAGTTTCTCTAAGCCTATGTTTGTTCTCTTCCTCATACATGCTCCGAAGCTTCGCTAGGCACATCTTCAAAGACTGTGGCCACTATTGATCAACCCACTCCAAGTAAGAACACTTTCGTTCATCCTATAATATTTAAAACTAGATCAGTAACAATTGTAGGGGAAATGGGTTTATAGCAACATAGAAAATCACCAATGCTTATTTTGAAAAACTAAAGAAACATGTTAATTATGACATATCTTCTCAAAAAGATCAATGTGCAAATGAATTAATTACTACTAAGACAACAAACAAATTCTGGAACATCAGAAGCTATAATTAACTACAACAATGCTGCAAGTTCTTACTCATGTACAATAAATAACAAATTGAACCTTTATGAGGAAGGTAAATATAACTACAATAGCATAGCGACAGTGTTTGGATGACAACAAATCGATACTAACAGGTGTGTACATGCACAAATTTAGTAACATAGAACTAATAGCACTAAGGTTGTCCACTATGTATGCCAAAACTAGGGTAAAGACAACTATTGCTACATCTCGCACTGGTGCCCTGCATTGGCGAGCCGATGCATCGGAAAAAAATCAGGGACCTGGACTCCGGAGCACGTAGTTGATCCGGCCCAGTTCCTTCGTGCAATAAAGATTTAGTATTTTACTGCTTGGCTGCTCGGATGTGTGGACCAAAGTTGGCTCCACAAACTACTGAAGCGGTGGCAAATAATTTTCTAATGGCACCGCTAATGAGATGGCAATAATTTAAGATACTAGGTACAAACTGTGACACTGTCTTAGGATGCGTTTGGTTGAAGGTATGATCTGAATGGGTTGGGACCGTGACAATGGCTGAATCACATCTAACAAATGATTTGTAACAATGAAAGAGGGTCTAACCTTCTCTGCACATGCCAGAAACTTCCTCCCACTGTCCATAGATTCAAACGCAACTAGCTTCACGCATGGAGATTGATGGTGACAACGAGCAGATAGATCTTCAGCCACCCCGCTCCATTCGTTGCCACTGATGGTCCTAGGGAGCTACAAGAGGAAGAAATGACTCAAATCGACTGCTGTGTAAAAATCCTTCATTCCAAGTCATAGCCCGAGAGAGAGAAGAGAAGCATACCCGGGTGGTGAAGGAGTCGTCGCCAGAGGAGGAACCGCTGGAGAGGTCTTTGAAGAAGACCATGGCGACCCCGGCAGTAGGATGCGAGAAATTTGCGCGCGGTGCTGCCAGACCATTCACTTTGAATGATTGTGTGCATCGCAAATGATTCTTCTGCTTTACGCGCATGGGATGAGTTTGATAATTCAAATTTTGGTGGAAATTTCCTCGGGTACGTCATTGCATAATTTAACATCGCTTGCTAATTTGGGCACACAAAAGAGCGTACAGCAGACATACCACACTTACTAAATCAAGCAATTTTAGTAAATCAAACAGAGCCAGTTGACCTAAACATTGCTCTAACAAAAGACCAGCATTAAACACAAAGCCTATGTACGCATAATTTTGAAAAATCCGCCGCTGCGCCAGCCTATGCATCGCCGGTATGAGATGAGACGTCGATGACTTGTCCTGGCGACATGCCGCCATTGGTGGACTCCGCGCCCCCTACTGAAGTCGACCGCGTCCTCGTCCTCGGCGCCGCCCTCAAGGTTGTAGTACTCGTAGTAGTGCCTGTGCTAGAGCTCGCGTTGGTACTCCACCGCCGATTCCTCGAAGGACAGACTCTTCTCTACCACGACCTCAGCCACGCGCAACTCCTCCCAACGCTCCTCGAGCTCCACCGCCTCCCGCATCTCTAGCTCCCGCTCGGCGACCTCATGAGGAAGCAGGTGCTCCATGGCCACTGCCACCTTTTTGGACGTGGGTTGCATGCTGGAGTCCAATGTGGCCTGGAATATCTTGGCGGGTGCATCCTCGATCTTGGCGTGGATGGCCTCGACCCAGGCTAGGACGACAGCTCGAGTGCTCTCGGTGTTTGCAGCCGCCATCGCAGCAGCTGTTGTAGCCGTCTCGGCTGCTGTAGCTGCCCTCTCAGCGAAAGCGGATGCGCTCAATGCAGATGCGGTGGCACTGTCGGCGTAGGCGGCCACACTCTCGGCGCAGGCGGCGGCGCTCGGAGGGGCGACGCGGCCATCGTACGGGCCTTCAGGAAGCGTTTCCACGTCGTCATCTTTGCAAGAAGGAGGTGCGGCAATGAGGATCGGGATTCGTTGATTCGGGGTTGCCGACACTGGAGCAGGCGAGCCGGCGAAGCTTAAGGAGGGAGACTTAAATAGACCCAGATATTTTCATCGCAAAAGGTTCCTAAAAACAACTGTGTGTGATGTTGAAGACATTTTTTATTAGCTGTCATGTCAAATTTTAGAAAATTCCAGTGGTCATTTGACCTTTTTAGACATTTAAGTGATTTTCTAGACATTTAATGACCATAATTGAAATTTCAACTACATGTACATGCAACAACTAACCATAACGGTTTGAAAACTCATATTTTGTGTACTTGTGTGCGATTTAATTCCATGTGCAGTAAATTGGAAAGAATTTTCAAACATATTGGTCTACGGCTATGACACAATTAAGCATGGAGTGACATGACATTTTAATTCCAAAAAATTGGCATGTTTGACAAAAGTTTGGCCACACACCCCTCACAAACCGGAGCAACTCACTAGAAGGCTCATGGTTCCGAGAGGGAACAATGCATGTCCCATTTGGGGCAGGTTTGGGGATATGCTTCTCACAAACCAGAGCTTCTCACAACAAGCCTGATGGTTTCGGTAGGGAATGTCCCACCTTTGGGGACGAAACTATATCCATTGCCTCTTATTGCTTTCAAAAATTTTCTCGTGTCAACATAGAACAACATGAGTGTTGTGTCAATTTTTGGGATTTTTCAGGGTTCATTTGGACATTTTTATGCATTAATTGAGTTTTCAATGCATTTATGTGCATAATTCAAATTTGAACTACATGAACATGCTCTAATGCATATAAATTGGTTGAAAATTCAAATTTGTGCCCTTGGTTGCATGCTTAGGTCCCATGCAAGAAATGGAAAATAAATGTCAAATACCCTGCCACGGTCACTCAGCTGCAAACATTGAGATACCTGGTTTTTAAATTCTACTAAATCCAAAGCTCGTCTGAAATTCATGAAACTTGGCATGCTATCATGGAGCAGCATCAACATGCCATGGTAAATTTTTTGTCCCATTTGGGGCAGGTTTGGGGATATGCTTCTCACAAACAGAGCTTCTCACAACAAGCCTGATGGTTTCGATAGGGAACATCCCACCTTTGGGTACGAAATGATATCCATTGCCTCTTATTGCTTTCAAAAAATCTCTCGTGTCAACATAGAACAACAGGAGTGTTGTGTCATTTTTTGGGATTTTTTGGGGTTCGTTTGGACATTTTTATGCATTAATTGAGTTTTCAATGCATTTACATGCATAATTCAAATTTGAACTACATGCACATGCTCCAATGCATATAAATTTGTTGAAAATTCAAATTTGTGCCCTTGGTTGCATGCTTAGGTCCCATGCAAGAAATGGGAATGAATGTCAAACACCCTACCACGATCACTCAGCCGCAAACATTGAGATACCTGGTTTTTAAATTCAAGTAAATCCAAAGCTCGTCTGAAATTCATGAAACTTGGCATGCTATCATGGAGCGGCATCAACATGTCGTGGTAATTTTTTTGTCCCATTTGGGGCAGGTTTGGGGATATGCTTCACACAAACCAGAGCTTCTCACAACAAGCATGATGGTTTCGGTAGGGAACGTCCCACCTTTGGGGACGAGACGATATCCATTGCCTCTTATTGCTTTCAAATTTTTTTCTCGTGTCAACATAGAATAACAGGAGTGTTGTGTCAATTTTTGGGAACTTTCGGGGTTCGTTTGGACATTTTTATGCATTAATTGAGTTTTCAATGCATTTATTTGCATAATTCAAATTTGAACTACATGCACATGCTCTAATGCATATAAATTGGTTGCAAAAACAAATTTGTGCCATTGGTTGCATGCTTAGGTCCCATGCAAGAAATGGGAAATGAATGGCAAATACCCTGGCACGGTCACTCGACCGCAAACATTGAGATACATGGTTTTTAAATTCTACTAAATCCAAAGCTCGTTTGAAATTCATGAAACTTGGCATGCTATCATGGAGCAGCATCAACATGTCGTCGTAAATTTTTTGTCCCATTTGGGGCATGTTAGGGGATATGCTTCTCACAAACCAGAGCTTGTCACAACAAGCCTGATGGTTTCGTTAGGGAATGTCCCACCTTTGGGGATGAAACGATATCTATTGCCTCTTATTGCTTTGAAAAAAATTCTCGTGTCAACATAGAACAACAGGAGTGTTGTGTCAATTTTTGTGATTTTTCGGGGTTCGTTTGGACATTTTTATGCATTAATTGAGTTTTCAATGCATTTATGTGCACAATTCAAATTTGAACTACATGCACATGCTCAAATGCATATAAATTGGTTAAAAATTCAAATTTGTGCCCTTGGTTGCATGCTTAGGTCCCATGCAAGAAATGAGAATGAATGTCAAACACCCTACCATGGTCACTCGGCCGCAAACATTGAGATACCTAGTTTTTAAATTCTAGTAAATCCAAAGCTCGCCTGAAATTCATGAAACTTAGCATTTGGGGTAGTCTTCTTTTATTTTGGTTCCGTAGTCGGACCTTGATTGTATCTGGATGATGTAATGCTTTATTCATGTATTGTGTGAAGTGGCGATTGTAAGCCAACTATGTATCTTTTTCCCTTCTGTATTACATGGGTTGTGTGAAGATTACCTCACTTGCGACATTGCTTTCAATGCGGTTATGCCTCTAAGTCATGCTTCGACACGTGGGAGATATAGCCGCATCGAGGGTGTTGTAGTCAGCGAGGTCGCGCAAGCTCATCTACATGCCAGCGCCCATGCCCGTGCGCGCTCCCCCACCCACCGTGGCGCTGGGCCCCGTGCATTTGGTTGCACCCGCCGCGCCCGTGCCCCTGCTCGTGCGCGCCCCTCCACGCACCGCGGCGCCGATCCCCATGTGTTTGGCTGCACCCGCCATGCCCGTGCATGTGCGCGCGCCCCCCTCAGCGGATGGGATGCTGCCGGCGACCGCTACCTCTCAGCGGCGCCAGTTGCCGTCCTCCCGCGCCCCGCCCATCGATCGCATGATGACATGATGTTTGATTTACACGTGAAGAACATTTTATGCTCCCTTGAAGACTTCAACAACGGCGTCCCGGAGGACGACAACAACGTCGCCGCACGTCGCCTCCGCCGTCGCCGGAAATAGTTTTTTGGGGTTTAATACCGTATCTCGAATTCTCGATCATATGAATGTAAAACTGCAGTGTGACTGAATGAAAGATATGGTTTGAATGAACTTGCGTTTTCTCTCTCTTAATGTATAGACTTATCAAACGATTTTTTTGAAAAAAAAGGTCAATGGTATTTACATATAAAACACTCATCACAAACATTTTAGTTAGAACACCCGTATGCAAACCGACAGCTTCCTCGGGAAGCCAAGGGAAAATGTGACGAGCAGGATTTCTGCAGCTCTTGATCGCAAATGTTTTAGATAGAACACCCGTATGTAAAGTGAGAGCTATGGTCTTCCCCCGTAGTGCAGGATTTGTGCATCCCTTCAATGCAAACAGTTGTTTTGCATGACCCGTGTGCAACCACGTAGAAACAATTGGGTAAGATTTGCATCTGTCATTTTGGGTATGTTGCCATTTATCAAACTGGAAAGATTGACATTTGTTTATCTAGTAACATTGCCATTTGTAAACCTTGTAACACTGCGATATGTCAAAATATGCAGCTAAAAATCACTAGCACTATCTAATTTTTGCAACTAAAATCACTAGCACTGTTCATATGGACACCACTAGCAGGCATGAGTTGATGGACGCATACACAAATGTACCATTGATTACATACAACAAGTCGTTAACCCACAACAACAACAAGGATACACGTTGGATTATAGATCATTTCCAACAAAACATTCTAGTAAGTAAAGTTTTTCTCACACAACAAATGACAAAGCGATGAAATGAACTTCAACTCAACCACTCGTCGGCGTTGGAAATGCTTGCTCTGAACCAGAAGTGATTCTCTGGGAAGGAACAGCTACTGTCAATCTCGGGACCAACGCATGACTGATCATCCAGGCTGAAGCAGCCTATGTCAGGACCCATAATGGGATGGTAGGGAAGCATACACTACAAAAAAGACACATCCGTGACATTTTGGGCCAAACGAAAAAATTTCTGTCATACTTATGACACTTCTATGACGATAATTGTGACAAAACCCGGTATCATCATAGATGTGGTGGGCTCCTACTTCTATGAAAAAAATCATGACAGAAAATGGGATTTCTGTCCTGGGTGGGCTGGAGACGCAGCTGCATGACATTCTTTGGGTCATCCATGATGGAAAAAACCGTGGTAGAAGCGAGGGCGAGGAAAATATCGGGTTGTTCCCAGTTACGGTGGGTGGTCGGGGTCGAGCGATGCACGTAGGTTTGCGCGTTTCTCTCGTACACGCACGCGTGTGGGTGCGAGGCGTTGGGCTCTAACTGAACCCGAGCGATTGCACTGCAGGCTACGCGTTACTGAACCCGAGCGATCGATCGATGGCTATTAACTGAACCCGATCGAGCGATTCCTTCGCTACTGCTGCTAACTGAAGCCAATCGATGCTGCCTTTGGATGAACAGTGAGCGTTGCTGGCGGGTTTGGATGAACAGTTCCCGGCGGTGGCGGATGAACATGACCCCGTGGTGTTGCCTCTGGATGAATAGGACCCCGATTGATCGAGACGGTTGGGGCTGGATGAACAGGACCCCGTGGAGGGCTGGATGAACAGGACGACTGAGGGAGTCCTGGATTAGGGGGTATCTGGACAGCCGAATTATATCCTTTGGCTGGACTGTTGGACTATGAAGATACAAGATTGAAGACTTCGTCCCGTGTCCGGATGGGACTCTCCTTGGCGTGGAAGGCAAGCTTGGCAATACGGATATATAGATCTCCTTCCTTGTAACCGACTCTATGTAACCCTATCCCCCTCCGGTGTCTATATAAACCGGAGGGTTTAGTCCGTAGGACCAAGAACAACAATCGTACCATAGGCTAGCTTCTAGGGTTTAGCCTCTTCGATCTCGTGGTAGATCAACTCTTGTACTACTCATATTATCAAGAACAATCAAGCAGGACGTAGGGTATTACCTCCATCAAGAGGGCCCGAACCTGGGTAAACATTGTGTCCCCGGCCTCCTGTTACCATCCGCCTTAGACGCACAGTTCGGGAGCCCCTACCCGAGATCTGCCGGTTTTGACACCGACATTGGTACTTTCATGGAGAGTTCCTCTGTGTCATCATCGTTAGGCTTGATGGCTCCTTCGATCATTGATGGCGATGCAGTCCAAGGTGAGACTTTTCTCCCCGGACAGATCTTTGTATTTGGCGGCTTCGCACTGCGGGCCAACTCGCTTGGCCATCTGGAGCAGATCGAGAGTTACGCCCCTGGCCACCAGGTCATGTTTGGAAGCTTAAACTACATGGCCGACATCTGTAGAGACTTGATCTTCGACGGATTCGAGCCCCTGCCGAGTGCGCCGCACGGTCACGATGAGCATGATTTAGCTCTACCATCAGACAGTGTTCAGGAGACCGCACCGGGAACCGCTCCGACCCTCAATTCGGAGCCAATTGCGCCATCCATGGACGGGTGGATAGACCCCGCCATGGAGGCCGCATTCTCAGCGGTGATCGAGCCAAGTATCGACCTTACCCTTCACGAGAGCCGTGACGCCAAACTGCCGGATTCTTCCCCGGCCACGGACTCTGAACCGCCTGCGCCCGTGCCTATCGAATCCGACTGGGCGCCGATCATGGAGTTCACCTTCGCGGATATCTTTCAGCACTCGCCCTTCGGTGACATACTGAACTCATTAAGGTCTCTCTCCTTGTCAGGAGAGTCCTGGCCGAACTATGTCCGGCAGGATTCGGATGCGTATGGCGAAGAAATTTGCCGCCTACCCACCACCCACTTAGTAGCCATTGTCGACGATTTGACCGACATGCTCGACTTCGACTTCGAAGACATCGACGGTATGGACGACGATGCAGGAGACGAACAGGAACCACTGCCCACAGGGCACTGGATAGCCACCTCATCATATGATATATACATGGTGGACACACCCAAAGAAGGCAATGGCGACGGGACAGCAGAGGATGACCCCTCCAAGAAGCAACCCAAGCGCCGACGACAACGGCACCGCTCTAAGTCTCGCCAAAGCAAAAGCGGTTATACCAGCACAGGAGATAATAGCACTCCGGACAGTGCCGAAGATGACGACAATCCCCTCCAGCAAGATTTAGAGCAGGAGGATGGAGAAGCCAGCCCTCCAGAGAGAGCGGCAGATGGAGAGGCGGAGGATGATAATTACATGCCTCCCTCTGAAGACGAGGCAAGCCTCGACAATGACGAATTTGTCGTGCCTGAGGATCCCATCGAGCAAGAGCGCTTCAAGCGCCGGCTTATAGCCATGGCAAATAGCCTTAAGAAAAAGCAACAGCAGCTTCAAGCTGATTAAGATTTGCTAGCTGACAGGTGGACTGAAGTCCTTGCGGCCGAGGAATATGAACTCGAACGCCCCTCCAAGAGTTACCCAAAGTGCATGTTGCTACCCCAACTAGAGGAGGAAGCATTAAAACCTACATCTCCAGCATATGATGCGGCTGATCGGCCACCTCGTGGCCACGACAGAGAGGCATTTCAGCCAAAAGCTCAGCCCGCACCCCGACGCCACTCAAATAAAAATGTCAAGGCACAGGGAAACACGCTAGACCTCGGAGACGTACTGGAGGACAAAGAAAAACACGCAAGATCAATCTATGGATCACGAGGGCGCGTCACTACGCGAGACGATAACCGTCACGCCGGATACACTAAAAGTAAATCCAGTCGGGCCGAACACAGCGGACAAGACTCATTTGAGCTGCGTCGCGACATAGCCCAGTACAGAGGCGCCGCACACCCCCTATGCTTCACAGACGAAGTAATGGATCACCAAATCCCATAGGGTTTCAAACTCGGAAATATCGAATCATACGACGGTACAACATGTCCTGTGGTATGGATCGAGGACTTCCTCCAGCACATCCACATGGCACGCGGTGACGATCTACACGCCATCAAATACCTCCCACTCAAGCTCAAAGGACCAGCTCGGCATTGGCTCAACAGCATGCCAGCAGAATCTATTGGCTGTTGGGAAGATCTGGAAGCCGCATTCCTCAACAACTTCCAGGGCACTTATGTGCGACCACCAGATGCCGATGACTTGAGCCACATAATTCAGCAGCCAGAGGAATCGGCCAGGCAATTCTGGACACGGTTCCTGACAAAGAAAAATCAAATCGTCGACTATTCGGATGCAGAGGCCCTAGCAGCTTTTAAGCACAACATCCGCGACGAGTGGCTTTCTCGGCACCTTGGCCAGGAAATGCTGAAATCTATGGCAGCCCTCACGACACTCATGACCCGCTTTTGCGCAGGAGAGGGCAGCTGGCTGGCTCGCAGCAATAATATATCAAAGAACCATGGTACTTCGGATACCAAGGATAGCAATGGCAGGTCACATCGCAACAAACACAAGCGCCGCATCAACAGCGACAATACCGAGGATATGACAATGAATGCCGGATTCAGAGGCTCTAAACCTGGTCAGCGGAAAAAGCCATTCAAAAGAAGCACTCCGGGCCCGTCCAGTTTGGACCATATACTCGATCGCTCGTGTCAAATACATGGCACCCCCGACAAGCCAGCCAACCACACCAACAAGAATGTTGGGTGTTCAAGCAGGCCAGCAAGTTAAATGCCAAAAACAAAGATAAGGGGTTACATAGCGATGATGAGGAGGAGTCCCGGCCGCCGAACACCGGAGGACAGAAAAGGTTCCCCCCACAAGTGCGGACGGTGAACATGATATACGCAACCCACATCCCCAAGAGGGAGCGGAAGCGTGCGCTAAGGGACGTATATGCGTTGGAGCCAGTCACCCCAAAGTTCAACCCATGGTCCTCCTGTCCGATCACCTTCGATCGCAGGGACCACCCCACTAGTATCCATCATGGCGGATTCGCCGCACTGGTCCTAGACCCAATCATCGACGGATTTCACCTCCCTCGAGTCCTTATGGACGGCGGCAGTAGCCTGAACCAGCTTTATCAGGACACAGTGCGCAAAATGGGTATAGACTCCTCAAGGATCAAACCCACAAAAACGACCTTCAAAGGCGCCATACCAGGTGTAGAGGCCCATTGCACAGGCTCAGTCACACTGGAAGTGGTCTTCGGATCCCCGGATAACTTCCGAAGCGAGGAGTTAATCTTCGATATAGTCCCGTTCCGCAGTGGCTATCACACACTGCTTGGGCGAACCGCATTTGCGAGATTCAATGCGGTACTGCATTATGCATACCTCAAGCTCAAGATGCCAGGACCTCGGGGGGTCATCACAGTCAACGGAAACACAGAGCGCTCTCTCCACACGGAGGAGCACACTGTGGCCCTCGCAGCAGAAGCACAAAGCAGCTTCTTCAGGCAATCCACCAGTTCGGCGATTAAACACCCGGACACCGTCAAGCGCGCCCGAAGTAATCTGCAACAAGACCGACTGGCATGTTTCGAGCTCACATAGCAATGCGGGCCCCACCCCAGTCCCAGCCAAACGGCAAAATCCGCGCCACGCGTACATAATTACGCATTGAAAATACCATGGGCATAGGTGGAGGGGCACGACTACGGCACGCCCCAAAACGTGGCTCAACCGCACTAGGGGCTTCCCGCTTTGTTATTTTTTCTCTCTTTCAGGACTTTACTCTCTGGAAACCCCGTCCAGCAGTACGATTCCTGGACACACGATACAACAACCAAGGAGGCAGAAAGCTACGTCGCACCATGGAATTCCTAGGTGGTCACTAATAACGAATGAAATACCTGCTTTAAATACCATTCCTCAGCTTGCCCTTGGAGGGGACATGTCAAATAGTCCTACTTTTTTCTTATCGCACTACTTGTATCATTCTACTTCGACGCACCTTTTTGAATAAACAATGCATAGCACTAGACTATTACCGCATTCTCTATTCTTTTATATATATATATATGTTCATTCATGACATTCAGCACCCGTACACTCTGTACGGCCAATACGCCAGGGGCTTAAGCGTACCCCATAATACGGCGTGAGAAGTTCGAACACTTTTGACAGTGCGACACCCCGAACTTATAGCATTATATGCATCAGCTCCGAATCATGTCTTGGGTCAATAGTTGGGTTTGCCTGGCTCCCATGTTTTGGTACCTTACGTCCCGCTATATCGGCTAAGGTAGCGCTGGGAGAAGTACTGCGATTGTGCCCCGATTCATCTGGGCAAGCACCTCAGTAGAGAAAGCTAAAACTGACTGTCATGATAAGGCAAGAGTTGGTCGCTGTTCGAGAGGTCTCGAGTCCCTAAAGACTTATGCCGCTTAGGGCGAGGAGTCGGCTTTGTCCGGCTTAGGCGTGTATAGCGCCCCAAATTCGGCCTTCCGAATACTAGGGGCTTCGCCAAAATTTAAAAATGTAGACTTCTATGGCTAAGTGAGGGTGATAAAGCATTATAGTCCGATTGCCTTGTTTGTTGCGCTGAGCACCTCCCTCGAAGGACCCAACAATGGGAAAAAGAGTGCTCAGATTTATCCCGAACACCCCAACACTCATGGCATGGGGGCAGAAGCCGACGACTGGCCATCTCTCAGATTTGATAAACAGCCGCACAAAAGGTAATATTTTAAATTCAAACAAGCGTTGCATATCGCACATGAACAAGTTTTCATAATACAGGATCACACGAGCAAGTTCATTCAAAAATTACATCCTTCGCACACTCGTCCGCACAAGACGGGCACCCTTCAGGACACCCTCATAATACATTTCAGGGTGGCGATGCTCCTTGCCCTACGGCGCTCCCTCCTTCACCAGCTTCTCGGCGTCCATCTTGGCCCAGTGCACCTTCGCACGGGCAAAAGCCCGACGTGCACCTTCGATGCAGATGGACCGCTTTATGACTTCTAGCCATGGGCAGGCATCCACAAGCTGCCTCACCAGGCTGAAGTAGCTGTTGGGAAGGGAGTCGCGAGGCCACATCCGGACTATAAGGCCCCTCATGGCCTGTTCGGCCGCCTTGTGAAGCCCGACCAGTTGCTTCAGCTGGTCGCTCACAGGCATCGGGTGTTCGGTCCCAGTATACTGAGACCAGAACAACTTCTCCGTCGAGCTTCCCTCCTTGGCCTGGTAGTACTTTGCGGCATCTGACACACTGCGGGGCAAATCTGCGAATGCTCCTGGAGAGCTCCGAACTCGGGTAAGTAACAAGTAATTTACTTTCACATGCTTGCTTTGCATAATGAATGCCTTACCCGCCACTATCTTCCTCATCGCCTCAATTTCCTGGAGGGCCTTTTAGGCTTCAGCCTTGGCACGCTTTGTGCTCTCGAGGGCCGCGGCAAGCTCGGACTCTCGCGTCTTCGAGTCAAGCTCCAAAGTCTCGTGCTTCTTCACGAGAGCCTAGAGCTCTTGCTGCACCTCGCCCACCCGTGCCTCCTGTTTCTCCCGCTCGGTGCGCTCCTTGTCCGCTTTGTTTTCGGCCTCAGACAGCGCTTGCTTCAGGGTCTCCACTTCGGTCGTGGCCCCTGGCACATCCATGGTGATCCTATCTTTTTGCAACCACATCTTTTTTTTGTATATATAGACAAGGTATTACTTACCTTTGTTCTCCACGAGCTACCTCTTGGTAACGCCGAGCTCTTTCTTGGACCGCTCGAGGTTCTGCTTCAGTGCGGCGACCTCCGCAGTCAGTGCGGCAGAGGTCAGCAGCGAAGCTTGCATATGCATACAGTACTTATATTAGACTCCTGCAGATATTATTTGATCCTCTATTCGGCTTTTCTTTGTGAACACCAAACAGAGCATCAGGGGATACTGTCTATGCAGTAATATTTTCCTATATTTTAAATACTTACCTCAAAGCCTGTTAGAAGGCTGGCACAGGCTTCAGTCAGTCCGCTCTTGGCGGACTGAACCTTCTTGATCACCGCACTCATAATAGTGCGGTGCTCTTCGTTGATGGAAGCACCGCAAAGCGCTCCCAGCAGGTTGTCCAGTGCCTCTGGATGGACAGAGGTCACCGGCACGGGCGGCTTGCCCCTCTTGGAAGGGGGGCCGCCTACCGGAGTCCGGAACCACCGGAGGTTCCGGCGCGGTGTTCGGCTGAGGGCCGAACTTGGAACCCTTGGGAGTCTTGCTCCCTTTGCGCCTGGAGTCCGGAAGGTCGCCTTGAGGCGCCTCCAGGACTATCTCCCCCCGGCTTGGTGCCCCTTGAGACAATACCTCGACATTGTCTGTAGGGCGAGGAGAGGAGGCGGTTGGAAGTGACTCACTATTTATATCTGACGAGTACAAGGAACTGCCCGACGAGGATACGTCGATACGGGCTCGGGGCGGACTGCATGATCATATTCGGCGTTAGGGAAAGCAGTGCAATAAAAGTATGCTATGAGTTACTCTGGTATCTGAATACTTACGACTTCGCCAGCGGCTTGGCCCTGAGTAATCACTCGTCTTCGCTATCGGCGGCGGTGGTGGAACAGTCCGAAAGGAGAGTCCTTCCCTTCTTGGACCCTTCGGCCTCCCCGGTTGGGGCGGCCTTCCTTTTCTTGTCTCCCCCGGCTGGAGGGGGAGAATCTTCATCTTCCTCCTCGTTTTCACGGGAGGAGTGCGTCTCAGAGTTATCGGACGATGAGTCCGATACCACCTGGCGCCGGGAACTCTTTCGGGTTCCCGTGGCCTTCTTCTTGATCTTCTTCTCCGGCACCTCATAAGGAGCCGGGGTCTGCATCTCCGTCAGGAGAGCGTCTGCAGGGTCTTCGGGCAGAGGGGTCGGGCAGTCAATCTGCTCCGATGTCTCCACCCAGTCCTATCAAAGGCATGGGAGCTCAGATCCCGCACATGGTTAAACTATGGAAAATAAATACCCTACAAGATGTACAGAACTTATCGGATTCGCAGGGTGCGTCGCGCGTAGCCTGCGGTCCTCGGTAAGGGGAGGGGGGACCTTGGCACCCTTGAACAGCACCTTCCAGACGTCCTTATGTGTCGTGTCGAAGAACTCGCGTAGAGTCTGGTGCTGGGCCAGGTCAAACTCCCATAAGTTGAAAGCCCGTTGTTGACACGGGAGGATCTGGCAGAAGAGCATGACCTGGACTATGTTGACAAGCTTGAGTTTCTTGCCTATCATGTTCCGGATACACTTCTGGAGTCCGTCCAGCTCCACCGACGAGCCCCAGGACAGGCCCTTCTCCTTCCAGGAAGTAAGCCGAGTGGGGATTCCGGATCGAAACTCGGGGGCCGCCACCCAGTTGGTGTCGCGCGCCTCGGTGATGTAGAACCACCCCGATTGCCACCCCTTTATGGTATCCACGTAGGAGCCCTCGAGCCATGTAACGTTGGGCATTTTGCCCACCATGGCTCCGCCGCATTCCGCTTGTTGGCCGCCTACTAACTTCGGTTTGACATTGAAGGTCTTCAGCCACAGGCCGAAGTGGGGCCGGATGCGGAGGAAAGCCTCGCACACGATGATGAATGCCGAGATGTTGAGGATGAAATTCGGGGCCAGATCATGTAAGTCCAGCCCATAATAGAACATAAGGCCGTGGACGAATGGATGGAGGGGAAACCCCAGTCCACGGACGAAGTGGGTGAGGAAAACCACCCTTTCGTAAGATTCCGGGGTAGGGACGATTTGCCTCGCGGCTGGCAGCCGGTGCGCGATATCCGTGGCTATGTATCCGTCCCCACATAGCTTTTTGATGTCTTCCTCCGTGATGGAGGAGACCATCGACTTGCCTCCCGCTCCGGACATGTTTGGAGAGAGTTGAGGAGAAGGATGTGGACTTGGGCGCTGGAGCTCGAGTGCGCGAGAATGGATGAGCAAGGAGGAAGAAGGCGTGGGAATAAAACGGTGAACCCTTATCCCTTTATAAGGGCGGACGAAAACTATGCGCCCCCACCAGCCTGGTAAAACTCGCTTATCCCCCAAGCACCGTAATTGATGGCGCGGTTGGGTTACCCACGTCCGTATTGATGGGAATCCCGTAATAAGGGGACACGATACCTGCTTCGACAAGACGTGCCAAGGAAACCGCCTCGTGAAACACGCAGAGTTTGGTTGGGAAAGATGATTTGAATGGTGACCTGGCCGTGGTGTGATGTCACACTGCGAAACACATCGGAAGATTAGATTTGTGGAAATATTATTCTCTCTACGGTTGTATGTGGAACTTGTTTTGCAGAGCCGGACACGATCCTCGTGTTCAAAATCTTCTATGAAGTATTCGGAGGAGGAACCCGCCTTGCAATGCCAAAGACAATCTGCGCGCCGGACTCATCGTCATTGAAGCCTGGTTCAGGGGCTACTGAGGGAGTCCTGGATTAGGGGGTATCCGGACAACCGGATTATATCCTTTGGCCAGACTGTTGGACTATGAAGATACAAGATTGAAGACTTCGTCCCGTGTCCGGATGGGACTCTCCTTGGTGTGGAAGGTAAGCTTGGCAATACGGATATATAGATCTCCTTCCTTGTAACCGACTATGTGTAACCCTAGCCCCCTCCGGTGTCTATATAAACCGGAGGGTTTAGTCCGTAGGACCAAGAACAACAATCGTACCATAGGCTAGCTTCTAGGGTTTAGCCTCTTCGATCTCGTGGTAGATCAACTCTTGTACTACTCATATTATCAAGAACAATCAAGAAGGACGTAAGGTATTACCTCCATCAAGAGGGCCCGAACCTGGGTAAACATTGTGTCCCCGGCCTCCTGTTACCATCCGCCTTAGACGCACAGTTCGGGACCCCCTACCCGAGATCTGTTAGTTTTGACACCGACAACGACCCCGTGGAGGGCTGGATGAATAGTAGACGATGGAGGACTGGATAAATAGTAGCCCGTGGAGGGGTGGTTGAACAGGAGCCCGTGGAGAGGGCTGGTTGAACAGTAGCCGGTGGAGTAGCGCGCGGTGGAGGCTGGATGAACAGGAGCCCATGGATGAACAGTCGCAGGTGGAGGCTGGAGGAGGTTGACGGTGGATGAATAGTACCCGTGGAGGCTGGAGGGGGTCAACGGTGGAGATGAAGAGTATCCCGTGGAGCCCCGTTTTGCGGTACGCCACACCCCTCCCAATGAACAGGACCCCCGTTTCGACCGTAGTGCTCCAACACAAGTCCGTTTCCTCCATTTTACGATACGCCAGACCCCTCCCGATGAACAGGATCCTGTTTCGAACGCGGTCGGTCGAACACAAGGCCGTTTTCTCCGTTGTGTTGTACGCCAGGCCTCGTTTCCATCGACTGTTCCATCCAATCCGGTTGGCTCCCATGCGTTTCATTGCCTCCCGATGAACACGACGCATTCCGTTGCCTCCCCATGAACATGACGACGACGCAGTTTCTCCGTTCCGACCCAGCCATGTACATGAGCCCTGGCCATACGTATGCGCGAGTAGGCATTGGAGACCTTGCTCGTATGTACGTATGTGGCCGTATTTTCTTTCTTGCACCCTGGCCGATGTACGTACGTGTACATGCTACGTGCGCGCCTCTACTACGACACGTGCGCGTCTACATCGACCAGTATGTACGTACACGTTCACGACCAGAATGACAATGCTACGTATGCTTCGACCAGGTGTGTCCCGACTGTCAGGCACTTCCTTGCGTGCGAAGATGTAGCTGGTGGGTCCCAGCAGTCAGGTGGGCGAATCATTTTTTTATCCGGACGCACTTCCTTGCGTGAGAAGATGTAGCTGGTGGGTCCCAGCTGTCAGGGGGGAAACGTTTTTTTTCGTGAAATACGGTGGCCCGTCCGGTGGGTCCCTGCTGTCAAGTAGAGGAATAATTATTTTGCGCGTAATAAGGAGGCACTTCCTTGCGGCTGTCGTGGACCCAACTGTCATCCTCTCAACGTACAGTACTCTTCCGATGGAAGTCGTTCCTTGACCACGTTGACCACGTCGCGCCGAGAGCATCAGGGCGGTGGATGACGGCGAGGCCTAGGAAGGGGACGACGCGGAGCCGGGGAAGACCCGGCAGTGGATGCCCACGCGGAGAGGAGTACGAGGGTTCACTGGTTCGGCTACGGTGTGAGGCTGCCATTGCCATAGAATAACATGGGGTGTGTGTGAGTAGAGGGATGCCTTGGCCAGAGGTGGGAGCAGTAGGGGCGGTGAGGCGCGGCAGCACAGCCGGTCACAGGAGGCAGAACCAGGCGGTCCCGCCGATGCTGGATTTGACGGCTGGAGCAAGAAGATCAGAGATTGAAGAAACACGACGGCCGTTGGATTGACATCCAACGGTTACGTTTGCTAGAATCGTTTGTTGACGTATATAATAACTAAAAAAATCTTGCATACGCGTCAACTTAATAGGCCCACAAGTCAGACCATTCCCTCTTTTTTAATAATTTATATATAGCTCATTGCAACTTCTTATGCAATTTATTGCAGTCCATTTTTTTGGTTGGCCAAGGTCAATTTCGCATATTTTTGTGGGTTCCAAACTATTTTTAATTCCGAAATGTCGAGCCAGATTTAAAGTACTTTGAAGATATATTTAAATTAGGTTAATGCCCAGTGAAATAGGAATCTGAAAATGTGAAAAAATTCAGAAATTATAAAGTAATTGCCAATTTGTCATCTGTTTTTATATTTACAACCCATTTCATATTACTTTCAAGATTTGCAGGCATCTTGAAAGAGTTGCAGCCCATCAGGGCGTAGAATAATAAGTAGGCCTGGATTGGGTATTCTTCAGAAAAAATAAACTGGGCTCATTTTCACAAAGAAAAAATAGCTGGGCTGGTCACGTGGTGAACATAAAATATAAGCCTGGGCTAGATGGGCCACAGCCTAGTTCAAACCATGCTCCATCTCAACAATAACAAAAAAATGCTGCTCGAGCAGCTACGTCCCAGGTGTCAGCCGATCTTGTGCTGTTCTCTTGTCTATTGGCTACATACGCTCACAATGTCGTGAGTCCCAGATGTCAGGAAAACACTAGGAGGAAGCATTTTATTTTTCCATACGTTGACATGGTGGGCCCCTACTATCATTCTCTCCACGTACTTCTGTTGATTCCTGTTGTTTGTTGACCATGTTGACAGCGCGAGAGGGCGGCGCCGATGCAAGCGCACCAAAGCACGCGAAGGACGGCGGCGAGGCCTCGGACGTAGGCGTTAATGACTTAGGAGACGGTGGGGCGGCGATGCGTGCGTTGAGGTGCAGCCAGCCATGGGAGGCGGAAGCAGGCGGCCCCATCGGCGCTGGTTTGGTTTTGGCGGCTGGAGGAAGACATGACTGAAGAAACACGACAGACTGTAAAAGCAGCAGGAGTACTTAACAACCTTAACAGAAACCAGCAGGGGCACTTAACAACCATAGCTGAAAGCAGTATGAGTACTTATACAGGTTCAACCGTACAAAGCACGCCTTGAACAGTGCTACTTTGCCTATAGTTAACCAAGGGTGAGGCTGCCAAGCCCTAGGACAAGGCCTAGGCGCCACCCCGCGCATCCACAACCTTCTGAAAGCGGCTTCATCTCGCAATGTGGTCAATAAACAAGATATTCGCTTTAGAGCCATGGAAAAGCAGGAACATAATCTTCTGTCCTATTCTCCAAGATGGACGGGCCTTCATTATTTGAGACCACCCATGAATAAGTATCTTTTCACCTCCAAGGGGAATGGAGTAGGTCGACATAAACATCATGTTGTGACCAAGCGCAAGTCTGATCCGACCATGGTCAGGCATCTGTATAAGAACAATAGAACTGGGCAGTTTCTGTTTCAAGAAGATCACATGTGTAAAACTGTGTATAAGCAATAGTTTATGAACAACATATATAACAGAAAACAGCTCATGCCATAAGTTTCTCGACACAGTTGGACCTGTTCAATGAGTGCAACAGTGGCACACATATCCCACATGGCCTTCCACCATTGAAACGCCCCACAAGGACCTCAAGATGATCAATAAAGTGTAGCAACTTGTGGATGTCGTCCCAGTCAACTTCAGTGCCATTAGTAATAGCCGAGTTGTTACAGAATAACAAACGAGCAGCCTCCTTAACTCTGAAAAACCTACACGTGCCACCAATTATAAGAAAATATTAGTTAGAAGTAGCATCTTCATGAGAGATTCGTTGCTACTTCTAAAGTTAAATTGTGATTAGTTAGACAGAATAGGTGGATTAAGAAGTAATCGAGGCAACAAGCAAGAACCAGATACAAAACTAACATGGATGAACAATTGGAACGACGTAGGGGTGGAAGATCGCAGTGAAGATGAGACCAGGTTCTGCTATTTCCATCAACATTCGTGCGCCAACTTTCAGTCCGTAACACTTGAGAAAGTTTATCCAAGTTCGTACATAAAAAAATCAGCGATCTTCTTGGTTCATGAACCCAACTCGAAACTTATATCCATGGTTTGTCTTCACTGTGACCATTCAACTAGTGTATTCAGTTATGGCAAGGCCGAGCATCTTGAGTACATGTGTTCTGGCAGAGCAAATAATGCACTGCAGGAAAAATAATATGAGAACACAATGTATTCCCTATCCAAATCTAGAAATAACTTCCTCCTTCACGTCAGTGTTGACCATCGTACTGGTAGTACCTTTTATCCAAATATAGCAATCCAAATTTCCAAATTAGTCAACATCATGTTCAAAAAAACCCACCCTCCAGGATAGAAAAGAGGATTCTAGGAACATACTGTGCGTGTTTTAAAATCCTGTGTTAGGATGAGAAGGAAAAAGTGTGGCGTCTTGCCGAGGCAGAAACCTGTAGGGTCCTCGCACTTTGGGCACTGCAAATGAAACACACTAGATTCAGTAGGAAGAAAATGCATCAACGGCGGCGGCTGCCATCCTAGGATTACCCGCGACCAAGGGACTTGGATTTATCGGGGGTGGATGAAGAATTCGTACCTGGTTCTCCATGAGAAAACCATATGCAATCTCAGAGAGGGGGTTTTCTCTAAACAGCAGATGAGGGAGAAGGGGATTCAAACCCAGTGAAATATTGCCGCTTCGTCCATCCAGCTTACTGCTAAAGCTGGAAACGAGGGGGGGGTTGTGATTTGATGGCTCATTGGGCATTACTGCGACGCTACGACCGGGGTGTGTCTACCGTGCAGTTGTGCACTCTAATTGGTGCATATGGCATGTGGACCCCGTTGCCGGATGTCCCACATATCAACGAAAGGAAGTAGAAAGACATGAGTAACTAGTTACACATAAATATATTTTTGACAGGGAGATACTCCCTCTGTAAACAAATATACAAATCTTTTATATCAGAACTTTATACATAAGAAAAATCAAGGGGAATATATATAACATATATAATTATAAAAAACAGAGTTGTTTTTAACACAGTATAGACGAGTTGGTGATGATGGTGTGCCTGCCATCCTGCAATATAGGCCGTCCGATTTATATCTGACGGATAGGAAGGAAACTATGGAAATTTTGCAAAAAGGTACCCACACACCTCTCCACATTTGCAAATAAGGCCTTCCCTCATTCATCCTTTTCTATCACAAGATAAAATACTCATACAAATGCATCTTGATGTTACGTGCAACGCACGGGCATTATGGGGGTTCAACTGAGAATATAATACTCAGACAGGCTCACGGTTCTGGACTTTGGGCCGCAGGCCCACCCTGCATGTTTGGGGGGCCATGTGTTCTACCTCAGCGCTTTTCATATTGCAAGCGATCGGTATGGTGCTGGTTTTAGATGTTGTCGCAGGGCGAATACACAAAATTGAATAAAGCACGGCAGATGTTGGAATGCAATCGAACGATAGTTCCTAACCAGCAATGAGAGTTGCAATTCTATCAACAATATACCATGTGATAAATAATACTGTTGTATTACTTATACACACAGGACACCTGTTTGACCATGCCAGATTATTACATCAAAATCTCTTGGAGGATAGATCAGTTCGACAGTTGCGTGCTGCTACTGAAGAATTTCAAAGTTGATTTGGACCAGCTCTCCTTGCCGAGAAAGTTCGATTTTGAGATCATCCCCTACCGCAAGATATGATTTAGATTTGAACCTTGACCATCCTTTAGCATCAATCCTCATGCGACCATCCTTTGTACTTACGGTATATTGAGCAGGTTCATTCACACCAAGGCTGCGCATGGTAAGAGAAACTTGGCCGTTGTCGCCCGGATTGTTGAACGAATCCCTCGTTGCTCTAGGAATTCTCTGTTTGCAAACAAGAAGACATACCCAAACAGTTAGATCAACACAGTGAATCATGCAAAACAACATGGAAAGAAAAAAGAATGAAGCACTTGGGCGGCCAATGCTTACCAAGAAGGTGGACATGTAGGTTTTTGTAAGGACTTTGGTATATGAAGTGCGAACTACAACCCAGTCTGTTGCCGGTGCAACTGCTCGTTCGATTGCCGCTGCACGGGCCAGAGCAGATGCAAGTGCAAGTGTTGGTGTAGGTGCCGAAGCCGCTGCTGCTGCCGGAGATGGTGCTCCTTGTAGAGCTAGTGCAGTGTCGGAGCAGGTGTCGGTGTCGACGCCCGATCCTCCGGTAGATCAGCCTAATCTGCTAACGCGGTCGGTGCCCAATCCTTAGCTGGATCAGACTGAGCTGTTGTCGCTGTCAGTGCTAGAGCATCTGTCGGTGCTTGATCCGTTGCTAAAGGTGGTACCGATGTGCGACACAGCAGCGATCGTGTCTGGTCTGCTATGATCAGCTTTCTAACTTGACTAGGCTCCGTGACCGTGATCCAGTTTTTTTCTTCATTTCTTTTAAACGCGAGAAGGACTAATTGTGGCATTTTGTTAAACCAAACTGCAGTTCATCATAGGGATTCAGCTTGTACTCAGACAACAGACTGATCCAATTTTTTCAGTAATATAAGTGATGGACAGTGCCTTCGTTACTGACACGACATAAGAAATGGAACCTGCAAAAATAGCCATATCATAGAGCAAACCAAACGGTTTATTCTGTGATGAATGTCACATGGAAAACATGCATCGTAAAATTGCAGGAAAAGAAAGAAAACATGACATTAAATCAATAAGATTTAGACAGTAAATCAATAATATTTACTTGATGTGACACGAGTGAATCCTTACCAAGAAATCACTATGTTGAAGTACTAAATAGAAGATTGATCGTCCAACTACAGGTGGCATGCAGGGGCCCCGCCTACTCCCACAAGCAGGACAGTCCAAAGGTCGTGACAAATCGTATACCATAATTGGACTGTCCTGCTTGTGGGTGCGATAAACCCTGCAGTGCATACATATATTGGAGTGTAACCATAATTAATAAACCGTCCTCACAAAATGATGATATGGATACTTCAAAATATACAGACTGAATTGAGTGGATAGACATTAACATAGACCATTCTCAGGACTGACCACACACCAAAAGCGGCAGTACTAATAAACAATACATGGTTCACAAACACAAATCAAGTACTGAACAATAGTACTTACTACAGACAAGCAAAGTTGCACTAATTAAACTCTACAGACTATTTCTTGCCAGCGACCTACGGGATGAACCCCGCATAACTGACTAGGCCATGGACTTCGTGAGAGATGTCTACATGCACCATCACCATCTCGTCAACCTTGGAGAACCTAACAGAGTGGTCTTTCCACTCATAATCATGATGATGAAGATAGGCAGGATCAGATTTGTTGGGAAGCTTTACAAGAACCACACCCTTCATAATCGAAGGCACAACCAGGAAATTGTTGTGGTCAAGTATAGCCTCGAGAACACGCCTGACAACAATGCTACAGGAAAACACTAGTTCAGGATACATGACGACAAGGACACAACAGATGGATAGTTTAGCAGTAGAACTCATCCTTAGGTCTTCCAGTTCACATGGCATGACTTTGAGAACTTCATCTCCACTGCGGACCTGGTTCTAATTCAAACAGAAACCATATTTTATTACTACCTCCGTTCAGAAATATAAGATGATTTTCGATATTATACTCCATATATGGCTACATATATGCACAGAAATGAGTGAACAAAGACACTAGAACATGTCTTCAAAGGCATGAGAGCAGAGGGATTACTTGCAATATCCATAACACAAGTTACTGAGGCAAATATACCCTCTTCAAAGGTAGCATTGATGTTCATAAATTACTCCCTCCATCCCAAAATTCTTGTCTTAGATTTGTCTAGATACGGATGCATCAAGTCACATTTTAGTATTAGATACATCTGTATCTAGAAAAATATAAGACAAGAAATTTGGGACAGAGGGAGTAGTTGAAAGTAATCTATAAGAAATCCGTGTCAACCTCTCGCATGTTTTGGTCAAAAGAGGAATTTAGAACCGTCATTTGGCACACAAAAATCACATGCAAGATCACCCAGAAAGTTGTACTACTAGTACTAGTACTGCGTGCCAGATGAAAAAACATGATCAATATCAAGAAAAAGATCGTCAAGAAGAGATATTACCTGGACTTGCTTAATGAGGGATCCCGGAGAGGGGGGCTTTGACAGGGCGATGGCTATAAGCTTGTGTGCGGTAGTCTTTGTGGGGTGCTTGCACTTCTTTGTACCATGAACCTCGACGGTTTTGGCCAGAGCCACAGACATCAGTTCGGCCGGTGCTCCAGCGTCCATCAAGAAACTGTCAAATAGAAATAAAAGAAAAGAAACCATAATCACAAACCCAAAAGAAGAATAGAGAGGGAGTTATATGATCAGTCTCGGGGTTGCAAGACCGGGCCTTGGCCAGAATCAACACCATTGATGCGCTCATCTTTCCTTCTTTGGGAGAGAAGAACAATGGCAGAAGCAAGTCGGGGTTTTCTTGAAGAAATGAGGAACAAGATGAGGGAGAAGCGAGTTGGGTAGAGAGGAAGCTGAGAGAGAAGAGTGAAATGATGGTTGCTTTGTCCATCCAACTTACTGCTGGAAAGGAGGGGGTTTTGTGATTTGACGGATCATTGGGCATTACTTCGGCACTTCGATCGGGGTAGTCTACCGTCACTCTACTACGGAGTAATTTAGTGCATGGCTGGTGGACCCCGATGCTGGCTGTCCCACACATCGGCGAAAGTGAGTAATTTAGTGCATGGCTGGAGGAGGATCCACACGGTAGAGCGTGTCCACAATTTTTCTGGAAAAAAATGATTACAACAAGCGTTTCCACTCTTATGATGGAGGAGTGCAAAACACGACAACCACTTGAACATACACAGTGCTCCTACTACTAGGCATGTGCAGTGGTTCATACGTCAATACTACACAATCTTGTTGCTAGTGTAGTAAGATATGACGACAACAAATGATGTTGTGCGCATGTCAACTATATGAACAGCAATGTAGTAACATAGTACCGCTTTTTCAACTGTCCGGTCAAGAATGAACGGTGAGATCAATGTTAACAGAAATAGGTCTACAGCGCACGGAGAGTACGATGCTATAGTACTCCACGAAACATGAACCATATGAAGCACGAATAGTGTTAGGCAGGGTGTATGAAGGGTGCACGGCATGGGAGCAAAAGTTCCCTTCTTGACCCACTTTTGGGTGTTTGGCAGAGTGCATGAAGGGTGCATAAGTCCACACTAGTAGGTTAACACAAATACACGAAGAGGAAACAACTATATTGAGATGAGAATGCAACCAAACACGCCCACACGCTTTGTGCTACAGTGACTGACCTGCATCGTCTGAGTTTGATCCAACGGTCATGTTGCGCCGAGACATGGACATGCCCATGCAGAGGGCGCCTAAACACCACCGAAGTCCCTCTGCTTCTCGAGGCACATGACATTGGTGATGCAGGGGGCGAAACGGCTCAAAGGCGATGCAATCTACGGGAAGGCGGAGGGAGCCAGCCGAGGAGCGGGGAATCTTTTGGTTTTCACCATGGTAAAACACCAGGCGACGACTTCTCACATCAGGGAGCAGTTTTTACATGCGGAGTCATCATGACTAATTGCTGCCACGCCTGCTCCCATCAATCAAAAAATTAAAAATCCTGCCACGCCTGCTCCCGTCAATCAAAAAATTAAAACTCCTGCCGCACCCAAACACCAGAGAAATGCCATGGTGGATATTTAAATTTACCTGCCAGCATGTAGATAAAAAAGGGTGAAAAAACAAATGTGGCAGCGTCCTAGCTAATCGGTCGAACTAGCCCAACTAGCTAGCCACAGTGCTTCACTGATGTACTCGGCGGGAAAGGTGGTCTTTCGTGATTTGACGACACATTTACTTGCTTCGGCGAAAACGCGCGGTAGGCGTCCCACATCAGGAAGAATATATATGCGTGCACCACCCGGGAAGACCCCGAAACCGCGCGGTAGGGTGTGACATGTCTTGGCACGGAGGAAAATGTGCGTGTAAAAATATACTGTATTAGACGTAGTACCTATGGTTCGACCTCGGGACCCAGCCAGTCGGTCGAAAACACCCTACTAGCCACACAGCTTCATCATTCTAACGTGGCACAGAGGATAGGTGTGGTTAGCTCCGTCTCGATCAGCCACAACGTCTCTTGTTCTAGGCGATTCTTCTATTTTCCAAGCTTTTTTTAGTTGTAATAACACCATGGCAAGCTAGCGCCGCTCTTCGTGTGTGCCCGTGCCAAGGTTAGACGATGGAGAGAAGAGAGAGATCGCTGACCTGGGACCCACCAGTAAGTGAGTCAATGGTCATGCACGTGTTGACGAGGCACTCCCTCTACTCTACTCAGCGTAATACTGTATAAAATCAAGTTATGGGACAAAGCCAACAACCGTTGTTGTTCCAGGCTATCGACTTACGCTTTGTAGTCCAGGTTGCCAGTTCGAATCTTGTCTTTCAGATTTGTTAGTTTTAGGTCCAAATTTGATTAATGACAAGTGGGACCCCATGTATTGTTCTGATATTTCAGTGTAGGATGTTTTTTTGAACAAACACTTTGCGTGGTTAGACAAGTAACGGCACAAGTTACACGTATTTTGCAAGTTTATGAACAAAAATGACAGCGGCATAGAATATCACATCCACCCCACAGCTTAGATGCTATGGTGATACGAGTTTTTACACCGTTGGAAGTGAGATCCAATGGCTTGGGAGTAGTCTTTGTAATTATGCGTGATTTCCAAACTCTCCAAAGGTTTTGTTGCAAATAAAACATTCAGGCCTCATGTGTGCTGCTGCATCTTTGATCCAACGGCTCCTCGTTGCTCATATTAGGTGCTCCCCATAGCTTAATTACCCACTACGGTGATATGAGCATCTAGGTCATATGATCAGTGATCGATGGCACATGCATAGTACTTGTATTTTCTGCGCAATTCCCAAACTCTCTCAGCCGTATATTGCAAAAACATTCAAACCTCCTATTGTGGGCCGTTAGATCTCTGTGAACTCGTATCACCATAGAATCTACGATGCGGGAACACCTCATATTCTCCTGTGCGACAAGACATAAGGTGCTCTCGCAGCTTGGATGCTACGGTGATACGAGCTTCGAGGTCGTTTGATCTGAGATCCAATGTCATATGAGCAGTCTTTGTGCTTATAAGCAGTGGCCGAACTCTTTGGGGGCTTTTCTATAAAAAACCATTCGAACCATCAAGGAGGTGTTGGATCACAAATCCAACGGCTCTGAAGAGCTTGTATCACCAAAGCATCTAAGGTGAGGTAGCACATGATATTCTTACATACATGAGAATATGATGTCCTCCTTCATCGTAGATGCTACGGTGATACGAGCTTCGAGGTCGTTGGATATGGGATCCAAGGGCATCTGAGTAGTTTTTGTACAAATTGTGTGCAATTCTCAAACTCATCAAGGTTTCTTGTAAAAATATTAAGACATCATGTGAGTTGCTATATCTCAGATCTACAAGCTCCAAGCAACTCGTATCGGCATATAGCATCTAAGGTATGGGGGCACATGATATTCTCCCGGGGAGGAAGGGGTGGGGTGCACAACCGATCGGTGGTTGGGAGGGTGGGGACAAATATAATCTAAACAACCCTAAACAGAGCTTCACAATTTTATCTGAGGTCGAGGGGTTGACCCCCGACAATCATAGCTTCGCCTAATTAAACACAACATTTTCATGTACTATAGTACTAGACTTAATATTCATGTTTCAGTTTCATACTCATTTTAAATATTGAATTGAGGACCATGCATGTCTTATATTTTACTCCCTTCGTTCCTAAATATTAGTCTTTTTAGAGATTTCAAATGGACTGGCACATACAGATGTATATAGACATATTTTAGAGTGTAGATTCACTCATTTTGCTCCGTATGTAGTCACTTGTTGAAATATCTAAAAGACTAATATTTAGGAACAGAAGGAGTATTTTTGAATTCGTGTCATACATGCATGGTTTGGAAAATAGATGCACTATACTTATTGGATTGTTGTTGTGTTCGTGTGTGTGCGTGTGTGTGTGTGGTCATATGCTTGATGCATACAAAGTTTTCTCACCTCCATATTGTTCATCTTTTAAATTTGAATTTGCATTGAAAAACTTACTAGGGGTACCACGAAATGTGAAATCCACGTTGAGATCACTATATCACAAACTCACACTAATTAAACAACTCGTCATAAATCAATTACCATGTTAAGATTAGTATTTGCAAGGAAAATACGGGCATTGTAATACACATAGATTCGTTCGGCAATTTAAAAGGTTCCTTTCGTATTCTCGAATGGTAGGACCCAACGGCGTACCAGCCAGACCATGGCTCGTGTTTATCCTAAAAAAATAAATAAAATAAAAAATTGGGCTCGTGTCCTTCTGGTGGCGTGCGTGGTATGCACATTAGGCAACCCCAACCAGTCGAGCCTCCGCGTTTCGAGTCGAAATATCTGGCAACCAGAATTCCAACCCTAGGAAATTCCCCTCATGTCCCCGATCCATAATGACTACCGATGAACAACGGAGGGATGCTTTAGTAACTAGACAACGTTACCTACCATGCCGAGCACGGTTCAATTCCCTCAGTCGCCGCTCGCCAAGGTCACCCATCAACTGCATTGCCTAGTACTACTACTACACCACCAGGATGAGCACAAAATTGAGCCCGTTTGTTCATGCCTAGTACTTGAGTTAACATATCAGGCAATGCACTGGTACGGAGGGATTATCCTTTTACTCTGCATATATAACTTGTCTGAAGTCTAACTAAGCAAAATGTTTGACCAAATCATTTCTTAAGAAATACAACAGGACAAATGTATGGCTTGAAAATTTATTGCATCATGCAGGTTATGATATTGTTTTAAATCCTGGATCTTAAATTTCAGAAAATCCAAAAGTGGCACATAAATTCTTGAAACTGAGCATGGTCATGTGATATGGCACAAATATTACTTCATAATTTTGTTTCAATTTGAGACAAGCTGCTTATGACAAGTTGCACAAATGAAGAGCCAAAGTATTTTGGAACAAAGACCTATCATGTTAAGGCGAATGCTTCCACTATTGAAATGGTGGGCGTTTACATGATGCCATGAGTCCCGCTTCTCATCGGCAGGTGCCGTCCGAGCAAGAGTGTGAGTCGACGGGAGGCGTGCGAGCAGACCGATGCGCTGGCTGACAGGGAGGCGTGCGAGCAGACCGGTGTGTAGGCTGACAGGGAGGCGTGCGAGCAGACCGGTGTGTAGGCTGACAGGGAGGCGTGCGAGCAGACCGGTGTGTAGGCTCACCGGGAAGCGAACCCTTTGACCAGGCTCCGCCGCCCACCTTCGTCCCACCTGCTCCCACTTTTAATGTCGCCAGTGCCGCATTTTAAAATCAACCCCGCACTACCCGGTATCACTACAATCTTCTCTCTTCCTCTCCGATTCTCCTGTCGTCTACCTCCAACCAGCCTGAACTAAACATACGCCAGGCCGCATCACGATGGTCTGCCCTTAGTCTTCCAGTTTCTTGAGGAAGACACCCAGCCGAAGTCACAAGAACATAAGGCGCTTTGGGACGAGCTTGAACTGGCCTTGCAGGAAGACGCCACGCCTGTCCCCGCTCCGGTTCCGGCTCCCGTCGCCCCGACTGCGCCAACGCCCATACCCGTGGCATTGATGGGCTCGGAGCCGCACATTGTCGTCGAACTTGATGCCACAGGGTTCCATGAGGTCCCCGCCGACTTTCACGCACCCGTGCACCTACCAGCGCATGCGCCTGCACGTGCACTGATGCACACGCCCGTGCTGATGCCCGTGCACCTGCCAGTGCATGCGCCTGCGCGTGCACTGATGTGCATGCCCGTGCTGGTGCCCGTGCACACAAATGTCTCCGCCGCGCTGTTGACAGCGCCTGTCCCCGCGCGGGTGCCAGTGCCCCCCTCAACAGCATGGATGGCCATTGTCGACCGCTTCCTTGCACCAACGCCAGTCGCCTCCTCCCGCCAGTTGACTCGCTCCGAAGTTCAGAACATTTTGGCCTTCCTTTAAGCTAGGCCAACGTCTAGGAGTACGCCAACAATGGTGCAAGGCGCCGCTGTCGCCGTCGGTCAGTGGCCCGACGACACACAGAGCACGGCAGAGGAGCCGCTTCCCACCGCAAGACGCCCCTGCCGCCGCGTAATCTAAATTTGCCATGAAAAACATTCGGATTGCCATGCTTAAAATCCGAATGTTTATCATTTCCGTTTATTTTAGATCGATCGTCGTATAATTTAAAGTCGGAGTTAGACTGAACGAAATCTATGGTTTGATCGATTGAATGTTCTGCTAGAGCCATATCAAATTAAATATAAAATATCATCAAGCCACATGTATTCCTTGTCATCCAATGAGCTAGACTGCTTCCATGTCGAGCGCTCAACACGTTTAGCGTGCAGTTAATTTCATGCCAAAAATAGTGCTAATCACATAACAGCACGCAAATAATATCCTACTTAATATCCGCATGCACTTAATATACTTCCAAATTAAAGTGCATTGCACGTACACACTGACTAGTGCTGCTAGTATGTGAAACTGGTGCCGTAACTTGTGAACGCGTCCAGATATGGTCAGCGGGAACATCGCTCGCGAGTTCTTTGTGTTTGCCCGTGTGTCTAAACACAGAAGGGGAGGAGAGAGAGAGAGAGAGAGAGAGAGAGAGAGAGAGAGAGAGAGAGCGAGAGCACACATGGAACCCACCAGTAAGTGAAGGCGAATAGTACTAAAAATAATATTACATGTTATCCATTAAATAGTCTGTGGTAATATAAAAACATTATGTGAACAAAGGGAGGTACAACAAACATTGTTGTTCTACGTATGTTGCCTATTGACGTGCGGCTTGAATGCCCTGGTCGCATGTTCGATCATCGTCCTTTATTTTTTAATTTGTATATGGGTCCAAATTTGTTTCATGACATGTGGGCCCCTCGGTGTGTAGTTTGTAGCACTTTAATTTGTGGGTCGAAATTTGTTCCATTCCAAGTGGACTATCGGTGTGTAGTTTTGTAGCTTATTTGTAATAATTAAAGAGAACAATAGAGTTTTTTGCAATAATACCATGGTGCGACGTTGAAGGCGAGAAAGGACATGCGAGAGAGTGATGACCGAGCCAGAGAGAAATCAACTAGGGGAGTTGCCGGGGTTGCAACGGTGTTTGGAGTAGTTGTGGGCCGAATGCTACGAAAATATAATCTAAACCGACCGGAATAAATGCCTACACAAATTAATCCAAGGTTGGAGTGCCCCTCGCAATGTAAATAGCTCCGGCTTTGCGAGGGATAGAGAGGTAGCTTCAATGTGTGGAAGATACGGCGTGAGAAAGCAAGGTCAATCGAGAGACATATAGATAGAGAGACAAAGTGAGTGTGGTCCGACATTCATTGAACAGATATATATGCTCTGGAGAGATATTGTCCGATTGAGCTTTTGGCAAGGGTGAGGGCTGTAAGATAGAGCTTGAGAGATGATCTAGTCACAGACATGTAGATATATTTTGTGCGTGGGAGGAAGCAAGGTCAATTGATCACATAGGGTCGTCGTGCGATCGAAAGAGTGAGACGGGTTGGAGAGAGTGACCTAGATAGACAATGTGCGTGAGAGAGTATACAATGTGAATGGGTCGAATTGGGCTCAAACATGGTGATATAGCATTTTTGTCCGAGAAAGAGCAAGGTCAATCGAGACATACAAAGAGAGAGAGAGAGAGGGAGGGAGAGAGAGATTGAGTGAGCGTGGCCCGCCATGAGGTCAAAAGAGTGGGGGCGGCTTGGATGGACTGACCTAGATAGACAATCTGCGTGAGAGAGTATAGAGTGTGTCGATCGAGGCCCGAACAAGGAGATATATCATTTGTGTGTGAAAGAAAACGAGGTTAAACGAGACTCAGATAAAGAGAGCGAGATTGAGCGAGTGTGGCCGCCGTGCGGAAGAAAGAGTGAGACAGTCTCGAGGGAGTGACCTAGATACACAACGTGCGTGCATGCGCACGAGAGGTTGGGGGGCTATATAGGCAATGCATGTATTTAGCGCGAGAGGGTGAGAGGGAGAGAGAGAGAGCTCGGCATGGGGTGCAATGGCGGGTGTGTGAGGTAAATACATTTGGTAACAGAGTGGAAAAGGGGTTGTGTAGCTGAGAGAGTTAGAGATTGAAACATGGAGAGAAAGAATGAATGTGTGTTGGAAACCGATAGCTTCCTAAGGTGGTTAGGAGAGGAAGATTGACCGATACAGGAAGTATGTAGCGTGTGTGCGCGGGGGGGGGGGGGGGGCTAAAAACAACATTTGAATGTAGATAGTACGAGCCTTAATATCAATGTTTCAATTCGGTGTACATTGTAAGATTTGAACTGAGGACCATGCATATGGGTAATTATTTCGAATTCGTGCCATACTAGGTTTCAAAAGGTTGACATTGACTCGATTTGTTGTGCTATTTTGTAGGTCATATGTTTGAATCCATCCAAAAGTTTTCTCACTACCATGGTGTTCATCATATACATATGAATTTGTATTAAAAAAAGTAGCATGGATACAGTGAAATGCGAAATCCATGTTAGAATTGGAGATCTCTATGTGACACACACTCTAATTCAAATAACTAATTATGTGACACACTCCAATCCACGTTAGCGTGGATATCGTGGATACCATTTTGTTTTTTCAAATAACTCCTCATTAATTAATTTATAGTATCTCGTTTCGAATGACTAACTATTTGCAAGGAAAACACGGGCATGGTAATATATACAGATTCATTTGCAAATGAAAGAAGATTCATTTGCATTCCCAAATCTCCTCTCAAATGTAGGCGCACTAGGCATACCATAGTCGTGTCGTGGTGGTCGCGTGTGTTGTACGGTGGCTTAGCACCCAGCCACCCACCCGGACGATGCTTCGATGCCTTAAGGCGCCTACCTTTGTCTCTATGACATGTGGGCCCAACAGGTGGCTGGCCCACATGTCAGTGACCCAAAGGCAGGTGCCTTTAAGGCACCGAAGCTGCGTCCCACCCACCCCCTCCCCCCTCCCCCAAAAAGGACAACAACAAAATAAGTTCGCGCTTCCACGTTTCGGATTGAAATATCTGGTGGCCCCAATTCCAGCCTTGCAAAATCTCCCTTCTCCACCGTCCCCTTCCGCGCCCAGATTGCTCAAATCCCTAATTTTCCACCAACCCAAGCAAAGTTCGAATCGCTCCTCGTCTCGTCTCTTTCCCCACCTCTATGCCGGACGACGACGATGAAGACGACGGTCGCGCTTCACCACCGCACCGGAGCTACCTCATCTACGCCCTCGCCCACCGCACCGGGTGGTCCACCGACAACGTCGGCCACCGCAACCGACGTGCCTCACAGACACCGACTTCCACCGCATCAGGTGCACTTCACCGACGCCGTCTCCCAGCTCATCGGGGCTACTTCACCGAGCACATCGTCGCACCTCCGCCCCCTGATACGCCTCCAACGTATCTATAATTTTTGATTGCTCCATGCTATATTATCTACTGTTTTGGACATTATTGGGCTTTATTATCCACTTTTGTATTATTTTTGGGACTAACCTATTAACCGGAGGCCCAGCCCAGAAGTGTTGTTTTTTGCCTATTTCAGGGTTTCGATGAAAAGGAATGTCAAACAGAGTCCAAACGGAATGAGACCTTAGGGAACGTGATTTTCTCACCGAACATGATCTAGAGGACTTGGACCCTACGTCAAGAAACAAGGAAGGAGGCCACGAGGTAGGGGCGCGCCTACCCCCCCCCCCCCTAGGCGCTCCCTCCACCCTCGTGGACCCCCTGTTGCTCCACTGACATACTCCTTCCTCCTATATATACCTACGTACCCACAAACGACCAGATACGGAGCCAAAACCCTAATTCCACCGCCGCAACTTTCTGTATCCATGAGATACCATCTTGGGGCCTGTTCCGGAGCTCCGCCGGAGGGGGTATCCATCACGGAGGGCTTCTACATCAACATCATAGCCCCTCTGATGAAGTGTGAGTAGTTCACCTCAGACCTACGGGTCCACAGTTATTAGCTAGATGGCTTCTTCTCTCTTTTTGGATCTCAATAAAATGTTCTCCCCCTCTCTTGTGGAGAACTATTCGATGTAATCTTCTTTTTGCGGTGTGTTTGTTGAGACCGATGAATTGTGGGTTTATGATCAAGTCTATCTATGAACAATATTTGAATCTTCTCTGAATTCTTTTGTGTATGATTGGTTATCTTTGCAAGTCTCTTCGAATTATCAGTTTGGTTTGGCCTACTAGATTGATCTTTCTTGCAATGGGAGAAGCGCTTAGCTTTGGGTTCAATCTTGCGGTGTCCTTTCCCAGTGACAGCAGGGGCAGCAAGGCACGTATTGTATTGTTGCCATCGAGGATAACAAGATGGGGTTTTCATCATATTGCATGAGTTTATCCCTCTACATCATGTCATCTTGCTTAAGGCGTTACTCTGTTTTCATGAACTTAATACTCTAGATGCATGCTGGATAGCGGTCGATGAGTGGAGTAATAGTAGTAGATGCAGGCAGGAGTCGGTCTACTTGTCTCAGACGTGATGCCTATATACATGATCATACCTAGATATTCTCATAACTATGCTCAATTCTGTCAATTGCTCAACAGTAATTTGTTCACCCACCGTAGAATACCTATGCTCTTGAGAGAAGCCACTAGTGAAACCTATGGCCCCCGGGTCTATCTTCATCACATTAATCTTCCAATACTTAGTTATTTCCTTTGATTTTACTTTGCTTTTATTTTACTTTGCATCTTTATCATAAAAATACCAAAAATATTATCTTATCATATCTATCAGATCTCACTCTCATAAGTGGCCGTGTAGGGATTGACAACCCCTTATCACGTTGGTTGCGAGGGTTTATTTGTTTTGTGCAGGTACGAGGGACTCGCGCGTAGCCTCCTACTGGATTGATACCTTGGTTCTCAAAAACTGAGGGAAATACTTACGCTACTTTGCTGCATCATCCCTTCCTCTTCGGGGAAAACCAATGCAGTGCTCAAGAGGTAGCACCCCCGAGGCCGCTGGGGCTTCACCAACGGTCTCGTCCAATGCATCGTAGCGCTCCACTGCCACTCAAGATCTGCATCCGTGGGCGGCCAGCCAGTGCATCACCCTCAATGGCTCTGAAGTGACCCGCACTCTAGCTACGCGAGCATGCCCAAACGTCGGCCCGAACTAGGTATCCACACATCACTCCCTTGTGCATTGTTCCGACGATGTTTGGATATCCTTTCACTGCTCTCTTAGCTTACACGCATATGCAACTCCGACTTTAACTCTTATTTCTTCTAGAGATATCATCTGAAACAAGCAAATCCATTTTTTAGCGAAGCATGACGGCGCTACAGGATTTGGTACACATCCTGCACACCCGTATAACCTTGTAAGTATCTGTCCTCTGGTACAACAGCAAGGTCGATTCCTCTTATTTGATAAACCATTCGCCATGTCAAAAATGCAGAGGGGGATGCAAGGAGCACAAGGCTTGCACATCCAAGCAAGTGGTAACATGGACTTGTACATGGAACATCCCAAGCGCAAGCAGAGCTGCAGTGAGCCTGTACAACGAGCTAGCATAAGTCCTTGCATTTCATTTAATTTGTACTGGCATTCGTGTATGATTTGTGTGCAGTGGAAGATCCATGAATTCAAGTTACCAGGGGCGAACATTTAACTTAAAAAATACGAAGGCACTTGCACTCCGGAAATCAACATAGCTTGAGAAATGTGAAGCTACATGCACTTTGAAAACCAGCTAATGATCCAAAGTAGTTCAGATTATAAACACTAAATGATGCAAGCACCAAAAAACACAAAATGCAACATGGTGTACAAGGACTACAAACATGGTCTATACCTGCTTGAATTATTCGTTCTCTGGCTGAAATATCGAAGTGTAATTGCACCTATAACCAGTGCGCAAACAGCATATCAATATATCTATCATGCACAAGTATGCCAATAGTTTCAAACAACAGATTAGAAAAGTATTTATGCTATGTTGTCATGATACAAGGACTTCTGGTAGATGGCCTCGATGTTTCCTCAAGCCATGAAAATGCACTATAATTTGCTTGTCATCAATGCCTGCAAATCTCTATGTCTCCCTCAACATAGCAGATCATCATTAGACACTAAATACTTCAATGGGAGCTTGCAAAATGCTTGCATTAGATCCCTCATTAGACACTATATGTTCATCACCAGGAGCATGTAAAATGTTTGCATCAAATCCTTCATTAGCAGTCTGTTCATTAGGCACTTCGGGCTCAAGAACAACATGAGCTTGGATGTTTGCACCGGAAACTTGATTAGATACATCAGATTCAGTCAGTTCAGTATTGATTGGGGGAGTTATAAAATAAGTAGAAATTGGTTTCATTTTCTCATAGATTCCCTACATACAAACAGTTTTATAACACCGTCAGGTTTAACTATTGGCCAGAAATTGAAGAGTTGAATTAGGTATAATCAGGGATGTGATGTACCTGCTCGTTGCGCATGCTACTCTTGCAAGCTGCGACTGTCCGTTTGCACAAGCTCGATGCCATGCCCGTGCTGCCGCCGCTACCTCCCACGCAGGCTACACCCAGGGTTGGATCTTCATCTTCTTGTCCTTCCGTTCGCTTGAAGCCCAGCGATCGCCCTCCAACGAGGGCGTGAGGAAGTGTTGTGTCGGTCTGTCCAGTGGTGGATAGGTTAGGAGCAAACCAGACTAGAGGCTGGAGCGAATGAATTGGGATTTTTCCTGCTGTCGATCGATATGGGAGGCGCTCATTTGGGCCACAAGCCTGCTATAGGGTCTGCCTTGCACTTATGTTATTGGCCCATCCAAATTGAAACATTTTTCTTCATTTTTTTACATTGCCTGCTCGTGCGTTGGGACAAACAAAACTAGCCTGGGCCAACCTGGACGACTCAAACTAGGTGCACACTTTCCAGCCACCTGAGGCAGCCGCCCATACCAGCCCCTGTGGTGGTGTCGCCCCTTTTTGCGTGTATGATTGGGGTAGTGAAAAATATTCCAGTGGCACTTTTGATTTCCCCACAGAATGGTTGAATTGCTTGTTTCTATGAACTGAGTTCGCCAATAATGTGAAGGATACCAGTCTTTTCATCCTATTGTAGATTGCTTAGATCTCGATATGCCAAAAGTAATCGCATGAAATATACAGTAAAAGCCAGTCTGATGTGTGTGGCTACAACTAGTCTGACTACACGTCCTCATATAACATATCAAGGATGCACCATCTTACCAGATTAACCATTCGACTTACCAATGCAGTGTGGGAAGAAAGAAGTATTGGGACTGCGTATCCAAGCAATTGATGCCATGGACTCCTTCATACAACCTTGTAAGCAAAAAAGAAGTTGCAGTGTGCCTGTATAAAGAACTAGCATACGTTCAGTTACCTGCTTCTCGGAATTTTAGTTAGCCACTTATTGCAAAATTGTTCAATTACGTTGCTTGGCTTAATTTAGTTTGCTACTGATTACATAATGCCATAGCCTGTTAATCCTATTATAGACTGCGCCTATCTATGTGTTTGATACTTACTGTTAAGAATTACCTATTTTCCTGAACTTAAATAGCTACTTGTTTGTTTAACTACTTTGCTGCTGCAACAACGGGTTACAATGATGTTAATAACTACTTTTCAGCATCCAATTGAAACTCTTTAATTCCTTGTTTGTTTAACCGGTTTGCTGTTATAACTCCCAGTTGAGATGTTTTGCTAACTTCAACTTTTCTGAATCTAATCAAAACTTTAATGGCAAAACAGGTTAGCCCAAGATCAAAGAGCGAGGTACCCATGGATGTTGTATCATCCCACAATAGTGGCACCGGCCCAATCGTGCATTATGAATTGCCAACTGTTGATGCTCTAGAGGCTAAACTAGTGGTAGAAAGAGATTCTGCTTCTGCACTTAGAGATGAAGTTGACATGTTGAGGAAGCAAACAACACAATCACAAGCAGTACTCAAGACAACCATTAAATATTTGGTGGATTTCAAAACGAAGCAAGTTGAGACTGACCACATTGTTAAGGTCTTGAAGGAAAAAAGGAAATTAAATTCCCACTTGGTAAATCATAGGTGAAATGTTCTTTCCATCGTTGAATAACCTTTGTGTTGTTTGTTCATGTAATCAATCAAACCATTTATTTTAGAGATCATGTAATAATTGTTTTTTGTTTTTTGTTTTTCTGGTTTATAATTTTATTTTGGCACAAGTCTGTATTAATTGATAAGACTCAGAGACATTTCATTTTGATTGCTGTGCCAGACATACAAATATGCCAATCGGGCTGAATGTGCATTCAACAATAATAGTAGTATAGATGGACCATAAGTGGCACGCATCAGAAAGGGCCAAGATGTTGTAGTAGCTTGGCTAAAATAGGATGCTGTTGTAGCAAAAAAAAGTACAACGGCCTGGCTTATGTATATAGTTGATATTATTGATCCATATACTCTATAAGTGTTTATATGTCTATTAGTTCTGTACATTCTTGGATGATTGACTCGGTATTTGAATCTTGATACATCGCTTGTGTACATATCTAAATGGGAGTACACATTATGTTGCGTGTGACATTTGAGTTGGACATGAAGTGTTCCAAATATTCGAATTCACCTTAAACTGGATTCTAGCTTCTGAATTTGAGTATCGGCATTTGTAAACCACCTTCATATATGACAGTGGAATACATCTTTGTCGTCCTTTTAAAGATATATAAAAACACATAGAATGATTTATAAAGATTCGTATAGGAATACAAAATGGATTTGAATTTAATTGCCAGGGTAAACATGGATGCTTATTGTCCCAAAATTCGAAAGAAGCAGCAAAATGTCCACTCCCATGTCGGCTGCCCGAAGCCAAGTGTTTGGGAGATGGAAATTACTGTCTACCCATTACACGGACAATCCATCGGCCCGATTTCCACTGCTCTAAATAGGGGGTAGGTTAGTAACTTCAATTAGACGTGACACGACCGCCTCTGAGCCCATTCCGACACGGTGAGTGCCAAACATGGGTGGAAAAACACATTTGATTCAAGCTCGTCCGAAAGACCTCTGTTTCTCCCTCCATTTCCCCATTCATACATGGTGGGCGACAAAACAAACTCGACTCGACCGAAATCGATGTAGGCAAATATTTTCAATAGGGGCAGGTTTGTAACTTCACTCAGACGTGACACAACCGCCCTACCTGTCAGCCACGTTCATACACCGTGGACGCCAACCATGGGCGCCAACCACCCTCTCCTCGACCGAAATTGCTCTAGGCAAATATTGGCGAGATGCGAGATTATCGTCGTATCCCCAAACGACGAGACGTCCAAATTTTAAACAGGGGCTAAGTTTGTAACTTTCCCATATTTCAGACAGGCGCGTCCCAAAAACATGGTTCCCCGTACCACTCCCTCCATTTTCCCATTCATACACCGTCCGCGCTAGAACACCATCCCCATACCAGCCTCCGTCCACCACCCTATCCATCGCCTCCATCCTCCACCCCATCCATCGCCGCCGTCCTCCACCACATCCATCGCCACCGTCCTCCACCATGCCGGAGCGCATACCAAGACCGCGTCGTCCACTGCTAGAGATGGGCGTTTCTCATCCATGGCGATGGACCAAGAGCCTTGCATCACGTCCTCTCGCTTCATCGGTGCCACCGTCCTCTTTGTCGGGGCCGCTCACACGACCTTCTCTTCCACCGCAATGGGACTTATCCCCCGATGCACCCGTCTACCGTCGCAGATCTGCTTCAACGCCACCGACAGCCATCGCACCCCCGATGCCTACACGGCGATGCAAGAGAGATGATACTTCATATCTCCTCAACCTTTTGATCTCAACCAGAAAATAGATATTAACTTGGTTACTCTACTTTCTTTTCGGCTCTTAAAATTTAGTTCTTAGTTCAAAGCAAACAATGGCTGCTAAATATCATTTCTCCGGTTTGCACCTTCAAATCTGCCATGGCACAGTCATAATACGGTTTAATTGATCATGTTGGTTCCGTGGTGGTTTCTTTAATAGAAATTAGAGGGGAAACCCTCTTTTGCTAAAAAAAATATGCTTAGAGTTTCCCCCTTTTATGATCACTATAAGATCAGAATACGTGCTTCGTGTCATAATAGCACTGCTCCATCCATCAAGCTAAACAAGCTTAGTTGTTCAAATATGAATCTGATGTTATTAAAATAGAGTCGTTTAATTGGTCAGCTAAATGTTCCTAAATTAGTTTCAAAAATGCATGTTCGCCGCTCGGGTGTGTATCTCTACAGGGTGCCCACGGTGGGCCGGCCCACCCTGGGATTTTGGGTCGTCCTAGGCCCCGATTCCCCTCTGTTCTGTTGCGCGCTTCCGATCTCTACTCGCCCCCAACCGCCTGCCTCGCCGGCGACTTGCCATCCCCGGACGGCATGACTCTAGGAGGATTTTGGACGGTCTCATACCGCGGTTACAATTCTGCATATTTGTCCTAGTAAGCTCACATGTAAATGGTTGATTCACTACATCTATGCTTGCCTTGTCATATTTGTTGTCAATATTCTTTTAGAGTGTCATTTCCATCTTTTACATAGGCTTCCATCTTTTACATGGAATATAATCTGCCTACTTGCTTTGTGTCGCACTACCAACACTCCACCCTTGAAGCTAAACATTATGCCACTCATAATTCCTTAGTTTATTTGTTCAAATACGAATTTGATATGATTCTAATGTTCCTACTTCAGTTTTGAAATGTGTGTCTGCCTGTTATAGAGAAATAAGAGGTTTGTTTTTCTGTGTGTGGTCTGTTTAGCACGGTTGGGGGGGTGAACTTTGCATATGCAGGGGTTTATAGGGAGACACTCTTCGAGTTGAATCCGCAATGCATTCCATAGATAATATGACTACTTTTTATGTTTTCATGAATCTCAAATACTGAACAGCATCATAATGATTATGAGCTTGCGCACCTGAAAAGAATAAAGCAGAACAATGCCATGGCTGTCAGACTTGGCAGTAAGGGACTGAAATCAAGTCTGGATGCAATGCAATGCAAACGCTCTCCACCTACAGATTCATGCCAAGAATATGATCCTAATAGTGATTCTGAGCTAGAGGGAGACCTAAGTCAATGTAGCTCCCTAGTGGAGGAGTCAGAGGCAGATGCCCTATCTTATTCACCCATCAAGGTGCTTGCTCAAACTTTCCAAGGTTATATTGGTTGCACATATCTTGCAACTAATGCTTTGCATTGCTTCTACTTTGTTGCACTGCCATTAGCTTAGTTTACACATTGTGTATGTGAATACGCCCTGCCTATCCATTTTCAGTACATATTCCATCTGTCATCATACCATATTTATCCATTCAAATGTTGTTCTTGTGTATCAGACATTCAAAAGGAAGAGGGCGATTGCTGATCGCGGAGGAGCACGAGCAAAGTATTTGGAAAAGGTAGTGACACCTGATAAATCAAATAGCCCATTAGGTGTAGTTGTAATATCACCTGACCCACAAAACACGGACCCAACTCTAGTAGACTCTAGCCCTACTACACTGGTCATTTCTGATGCCCCAACTTAGCAGACCCCAGCTGCAGCAAACAGTATGTTTATGCCAGTTGACATAGCACCAGCTCTACGACGCAAAACCCCCATTCCAGCAAAGAGTACACCAAATCCAGTTGCCAAATCCCTTTTCGAACCAGAGAGAACCCCAACTGTAGCAAATAGGACCCCTGTTCCATTTCTTCACAGTTTAGAAGACGAAGCTTATATTGTTGTCAGGAACTTTGTGCGCATCTTTCCTTCATGGAAAGATTATACTGCAGACACAGAACAATTTCTAGTCTTCCTCCATAACTTACACGTAAGTAATGTACTAATGTTATTCATGGTCATTACTGCATATGTTTCTGCTGACAAAAGACACAAGATTTCATTCTTTTAAATAGGCGAGGACCAAACTGGATTGTGAAGACGAGCACGGGTTGGTTGCGCTTTTCAAGCACTCGTTGATGAAGTATCGTTCCTACCTGAGGCAAGCGCACTTCGATGGCAAGCCTCTAAACAAAATTTCTGTAAAGTCTCTGGTGCTACATTTATCCGACGGTGACTGGAATAATCTTGTTACACATTGGTCTCGGCTGCAGCGTAAGGTACTGTCTATGATATCACATCACAATTTGAACTACATTTCTGCATTTGCCTTAACGCCTCACTTGTACGAAAACTGTTAGCAGAAGAACATTCATTCTCAAGGGACCATAGAATCTCGCAACTATACTGCACACTGCATTGCTCTTGTGAGTACCTCTTGCCCTGTATGACCATACTTACTTTCATAGTTGTTTGATTATGTAGCATCACTGCACATGTTAGCCTCGTTATCGTCCGTTTGGTGGACATTATAAGATCCGTATGGGCTCTTACATAAATTTAGAATCAACCCAATGCTTTTGAAGAGGTTTAGCTCTGCAGTCCTCTTGTAAGGACTGAACACCGTCTACTGTACTTACATTAATAGCTACTCCCTCCGTCCCATAATATAAGAATGTTTTGTACAGTACACCGGTGTTCAAAACACTCTTGTATTATGGGAAGAGGGATTGGTTCATTGTGTAGCATTCTGCGTCTTATCTCCCTCGCCCACCATTTACTAAAAAGATCAGATCTATATTTAATCTTACCAAAAAGTAGAATACACAGACAATGCTAGTGCAGAAGTGTAGCCCATTGCTCTTGTCAGTACATTTTGTCCTGTAACGCTTGTACTTCCAGGGATTGGTAGTTGATTATGTAGCATCAATCTGCATCTTATCTTCATTATCCTTTATCCCGTCCAGTATTATCATATCTATAATTACTCTCTACAAAATGTAGAGTACAGCCAATGCTTATGAAGAAGATTCTATGCTGAAATTCTTGAGTTATCCTTCCCTTGACATGGAGAAGGGCATTATAAAGCCGGTGTTAACTGTTAATGTAAGTCAGTCCTTCTAAAGCCTTTATCCTCAACTGCTGTTTAATTTTCTCATACTTCCTATCATTTATTGTTGTTTAGTTTGTTGTTTCTACCAAAATGCATGTTCGCAAGAACCGCAAGTTCTAAGTTTTACTTGTAAAACCAAATTCCTTATTCATACCATGCACATTACTCAATACTCCCTATATGTATGCTTGTTTTTGTGGATCTATAATCCAGTGTGTGGTGAAGCAACCCACGTTTGCACCTTGTCATCTCCTATTTTATCTTACTAATGTGGTTGATGATATGAACAACATGCCATGCATGCACATTAACCAAAATAGATACAATGATTTTCTTTGCCCTTCATATATGCTTGTTATGTTGACATGGTAATCCAGTAGTGTGGTGAAGCTCCCCGCATTATGAACAATGCCAAATTATGCTATTGATATTTTGAACTTACTCTTTATTTTCTAATTTGAAATTGGATGGAATTGACAGCACAGTTATCATCTTTGTTTATACACGTGCAAAACATGTCATCTCTCTGCTTTGTTTCAGGGTGATATGCCTGATGGCATGCACAAGTCTGCTGAAGGTTGTGAGACAAACTCAACATGTATTGCAGCAAAGAAGGCAAAACATCTTGAAGATAGCGAGACAACCCCAAAGTCTTGTCTTGATGCAGTGTTCAAGTTACTTGAGACTAGCAGTCAGGCAAGCTCACAGAATTTGTTGTCTGAATCAGTTCGACTTCTTCAGTCCCAAGTTCTAGCAGAAAGGCATTCTGCAACTCAACTTCGACTTGAAGTCCTATCTCTAAGAAAGATTGCGGAGAACACCAATAAGAACCTCATCGCTAAACAGCTACACCTGGAAGCTATGACCGACATGCTAGGCCGGTCTCACAGCCTTGCTCAGCAGCTTGCGCAGCAGTTCCCGCGCAAGGCTAACCTTTCTTGAACTATCTTGGAAGTGGTCTCGGTTCAGTATTATTTTGTTACGTTGCAATGGTGCCCAGTTTTTGTAATCTGCTTCTTCGTTGCGCTTTATGATCACTGGTGGCGAACTTCGATGCCCAGTGGATGTAATATACCATAAATCCTTTATTGTATAGTGTAGGTTTATTCTTAGTTACTATGCTGTAATTTCTTTATTGTATAGAGTAGGTTTGTTCTTAATTCCTACTAGTTACTGCCATCATTCACTATCTAAAAAAATCAGATGTAGTTGACCGGGCTGAAACATTCGCCTCTAATGGGCCTGGTTTTTAGTGGGCCACAATTGGGTCGGCCTGCATCTTTCTTGGGCCCGAATGATTGGGGCCTTCACACTTTGCGCGAGGCCCACAACTTACACCGGCCTATATTTTAGTTGGGCCTTTTGTGGACCCAGCGCTTCGTTTGGCCCATATAGCGTTGGGCCATTAACAGGCTGAATATTGTACTGTCCTGTTATGGCCCAGATGAAACCATGGGCCTTTAGCAGGCCGAAATGCATGTTGGGCCTCAATTTTCACTAGTCGTCGACGAGCCTTCAACAGGCTGAAATGTAGACCGGGCCTTTTTGGGCCCAGTTATATCACAGGCAGTTACCAGGCCGAAACATATCTCGGGCCTTAGTTGGCCCACTGATATCATGGGCCTTTAAGAGGCTGAAAGCTTAGTACAGACATCAATGGGCCGAATTATGCGGCATGCCTTTAACAGGCCCAAAGTCACGTTGGGCTTAACTGTTGCCACCTTTATCACGGGCCGTTAATGGGCCCGATGTCCCATCGAACCATATATGGCCCATGGGCAGCACGGGACATTCCCATGCCGAAAGTCACACCGGGCTGAAATGGGCCCATGTCTACATCAGGCCTCTAACAGGCCGAAAGTCACTGGGTTGTAATTGGGCCCAAATATTCGGCGAACAATTAACGGGCCAGATCTAGCTTCGGGCCATAAATGGGTCCAAATATTCGGCGAACAATTAACGGGCCAGATCTGGCTTCGGGCCGTAAATGGGCCTTTATTAAGCAGGCCGTTATTGGGCCGGCGCCACTAGTACCTGAGTAAGTACTACGGGCCTTTGACTCGGCCGGCCTTTTTAACCTATATGGGCCTCTGTTGGGCCCAGCCACGTGTCTACGTATCATAGGCATGTCTCCTCCAATGGACGGGCGACATCTGGCCCACTGACGAGCTGATAGGTATTCCATCCGGCCAATCAGAATTTTACACGTGGAAATTTGCCATTGGTCCCGGCTGTTAACGGGTTATCGGATCCAAAACGGACCCGATAGCTTAACGGTGTTCCGTTATGGTGGATGCCACGTGTCGGTCACCCTTGACGAAAGCACTTCTGTGACGCGCGATTTATCGTCATGGAAGTGGACACTTCCGTGATGATAATTTTGGTAATGTCATGGAACACTGCTACGACAGCACAGGTATGACTATCTTGATTCTGTCATAAAATCGTCATGGATGTACATGCATGACAAAAAAGCGACCTATTGTGACAAACACGTATCATCACGGAAGTGTATTTTTTTGTAGTGATAGCAATGTCCGAGGTATAGATACGGTTGCTTCTCATAAATGGTAGTAACGTTGTGTCAACAGCAGCTGGATCGCCTTCCACCATCATTGGATAGTTTTGTATAAAGAAGAGCGAGTTTCCTCCAAGACTTCCAATACTGAACCAGGGAGAAGGTGTTGGCGCTAGTACACTAGTATCCATCCCGAATACCCTGCAACGGATGTTGGAATAGGTCCGGAGAGTGCGACCATGCGAGACAACACCTGCTTCCTTAGTAACATCAGCAGTGCCTTGTATATAGAGAAGAAGAGGCGATCCATCGGAATAAGTTGCTAGGCGCCACTGAGTATATGGGTCCTGCTTGTCCTCATGCTCATGATCATCAGCATCGTCATCTCCCCCTTGGTTATAAAATTTTTCAAGTATAGGTGGTGGAATGTTCACAGGACCTTGGAAACACAAGAAGGTTAATTAGTAAAGGGAAACTAGCTAACCCGCATGCATGTGGATGAAACAATTACAATTATGGTGGAAGACAAACGTACCGAAAGCATCAGGATTCCATGCAAAAACAGTGCCACGAGTGGTGGCAGCAAACACAAGACCCTCGTATTGAATTGCATCACAGTACTCATCCGTGTACAGAAATTGATTTTTGAGCAATATCCATCGAGGCATGGAAGTAAGGATGGCAACAAGCTTGTCGAAGATAGCAACAACTTCATAGTTCGTGTAATCCCAAGAGCGTTTGGGAACTCGACAAATTGCTATCTTCCGTAGATGACAGTCACCATGATCGTATTTGAACTCACGTAGAATACCGGTGTACTCAACTTCTGGGCAGTTTGAGATTTTTGGAAGTGGAACCCGGTGACGAGTGTACACATTCACAAGTTCCCACTCGCAGTTGTACCCAACATAAACAACCCAATCTCCATTTGCGCCTGCCCAAGCCTTGCCCTCAAGTGATGGGATCTTAACATCACACGTATCATTATCAAGCGGCATCAACTTGCACAAGGCGAGGCTTCCGTTGTCCCCGTGCTAGTCAGTAGGGTCACGACGAAGAAGATAGGGGAGATCAAACCGCTCCTGGACCCTTGGGTTGCTTGTAATGATGTTATTAGTTGAGTCGAGAATGGTCTTGAACGAACCTGCCATGCTAGGCGAGGTGATGGCGTCTCATCGATCAATGAGTTCCTCCACCACGTCATCTTTCAGATCGGGGCAAGAATAATGGGGTCGTTTCCGGCCTGTCCCTCCATGGAGAAGATGATCGAACAATGGCAGAAGGAAGGGTGAAGACAAATGAAGGGAGGAAGAGCGTGCGACAACAGTTCAAATCAAGAGGGAAAGGCGAAGAGGCGGTGGACGGTTGCCACGATACAAGAAGAGCTAGTGGGGAGTGAATGGTTGCCACAGAGGTCACACACTAACGACAAGGCCGAGTGAACCGCATGCCGTATATCGCACATACCTTGATCTGGCTGACCATTTCTTTTGTGTTGCCTAATCACAAACAGTTCATCCGAGTGAACCGTATGTTGTACATCACACACACCTTCATATGACTGACCATTTCTTTTGTGTTGCCTAATCACAAGCAGTTCATCCAAGTGAACCGTATGCTGTACATCGCACACACCTTCATCTGGTTGCACGTTTCTTTTGTGTTGCCTAATCACAAATAGTTCATCCGAATGAACCGTATGATGTACATCACACACACCTTCATCTGACTGCCCATTTCTTTTGTGTTGCCTAATCACAAACAGTTCATCCGAGTGAACTGTATGTTGTATATCGCACACACCCTCATCTAGCTGCCCCTTTCTTTTCTTCCTCCTCATCGCAAGCAGTTAATTGAACTGAACCGTATGCCCTGCACCGCACACGCAACTAAAATCCGAACCGTGTTTGATGCATCCGTCATCGCAAACATTTTGCACCTTTTTGACGATTTTTTACACCACCGTTTGCGATTATTGCATCGCACACAGTTCCATCGAAGGGTCTCTGATCGTAGTGTCGCTTTAGCATCATCCTGCAGTAGTGAGTACAATTGTGGTTCCTCATTGTTTACTTGGTGCTTCTGTAGTTTTCCAGTATATGTACTTGTGCATCGAATTATGCATTCGTGGTTGAACCTATATTTGTAATAAACATGATTGGATATGAAATAAGTGATTGCCTACTTTCAAATTCAAAACATGTGATTTTTAAATTAGGGATTACACTGCACACGGTTTGCGAAAGCGAAACGTCTGCGATAGACGTGGAGATCAGAAACGTTTCTAGGATCCACTACGTGTGCGATCAATCTCCACTGCACACATGACATCCTCTTGAAAACTGTTTGCGTTAGGCCACCTTGCGCAAAGGTTTACCACATAAAAACTGTGTGTGATGGATAGCCTTTGCCACACAGTTTCTTCTACGCACCGTGTGCGATGCATTCAATAATACAAACGATAAAATTGTTAATATCGTGTGCAATAGCAACGCTATCACAAACGATTTAATGGGAAAAATTGTGTGTGATGTCCATGTGAACGGAAATGTTTTCCTTGGAGTGATTGTGTGGGATGTACATACGAACGGAAACATTTAGCGGGGACTGACTGTGTGGGATGTACTTGCGACCGGAAACAATTTCACCTGTATAATTGTATTTTTAGCTCTACTATACGTATTTCCGTATTTGAGCACTCGCCGGTCACACACGACCTTATTTTGCCGAGCATGTGTGCCAGAAGGGCATATCCCCGACGGTTTCTGGGTCGTGTGGGAATGGCCCCCCTATCGCCATCACTCACTAGGAGACGGTTCCAAATGCTGTCGCGAAAAGGGGTTTAAAACCGTTTGTATAGCACCGACGTGTACTAGTGTGAGAGAGAGAGAGACTATCTTGACATTGCATGTGGTGCTATGGTACAAATCCTTTCCTTTTATTTTCTCATTAGTATTTTTAATCATTTCTATCTTTTAAATCATACTATTATTTAAAAAAAATTGAATTCATGAAGCCAAGAGCTTTAGAATAAGGCCAAATTTGGATGCATTTCAAACATATTTTAATTTTACCATTTCAAATGACTAAAATCAGGTTTCTGAAACAAGCAAAATATGTTTTTTAAAATAATTGGAATTAGTTTTTTCATTGAGTGAAATCAATTTTGAAATATGTTTTCTCAACTGTGTGAAGTTTTTTTTCTCAACCGTGTGAAATTATTTTCTTTAGCTGAGTGGAATTTGTTTTCCATATGGATGACACATATTTCGGTGTGAAATACTTTAAATATAGTGAAATGTGATTTCTAAAATGAGTGAAATCTAACTTTTGTAAACGGGTGTAATGTGTTTTCTGAATCTAGTGAAATATGAAATTGACTGAAAGGATTTCTGAAACTAGTAAAATAGGTTTTTTGAAATAATTGAAATTAGTGTTTTTCATTGAGTGAAATCAATTTTGAAATATGTTTTCTCAACTGGGTGAAGTATGTTTTCTCGACCGAGTGAAATTATTTTATTTAGATGAGTGAAATTTGTTTTCCATACACATGACACATATTTTGATGTGAAATATGTTAAATATAGTGAAATGTGATTTCTAAAATGAGTGAAATCTATCTTTTGTAAATGGGTGTAATGTGTTTTCGGAATCTAGTGAAATGTAAAACTGACTGAAAGGTTTTCTGAAACTAGAAATGTGAAACAGACTAAAATGCATTTTCTGAATGAGTGAAACGGTTAAATTCAAACTAGCCAAAGTGTATCCAAAATTGATCTTGTTTTGAAGGTCTTGTCGCCTTGAATTAAAAAATATAAAAGTTTTGAAATTGGATATTTAGTTCAAAAGTTATCAACCTTTTAAAACCTCACATGGAAAACAAAGTGCATTTTAGTGTCTGCATGTAGCCGTGGTGCACCTGTTTGCTCTCAAAGGTGCTGATGTGGCCCTCGTTCAGTGAAGTATATCTGTTTATATAAGATTTGTTTTTTTAGAAATGGAGGAGGACCCCTAGCCTCTGCATCTGGATGATGCATGCAGCCATTTTATTAATTATTCACACAAGACCTTATAAAGTCATACAACAATAAGACTAAAGACACCGTCTATGTAACATCTGTCGCTACTCCTATCTAATTGATAAAGGGATGCTGATAGTCTGGGCCTAATACCGAACAGACCTCGCAGTCAAACCTACCATCTAAGACCTGAGGTTCCCACCAGGACACCTGCCGGGTATGGGGCACCTACCAGTCTGGTGCACCCTTAACCAGGACGCCTGCCGGGTATGAGGCCGCCGCAGCCACCTGCCACCAATCCATCTTCAGTGTTGTACTGCTGCATCAACCTTGTCCGCTCTAACTGCCGTCGACGTCACCACGACGCCAGATAGCGCCACCTCCCTGCGCGAGTTCATCTCCGCGCATCGGACTCCGAATCTCCACAGCGCCACGCCGCCAAGATCCGTCGCCATCAATGTATAAAATGAAATGCCACTCCACCAAAGAAGCTGTCCTCCGTTCCCCGAACCCGTGTGTACATCCATGAATGACGCCCCCAAGGGGGAAACGACACCAAAGCGCTGCCATCATCCGATCAACTGATTTAGGGTTTTCCCCGGAGGTAGCAGAGAGTGACCTTGAACTTCTCCACGGCGATGCCTTCAAGAAGGGAACGACACAGACAGCGCCGCCACCGCCAGCCTTTGCAGTAGTCAAAAGCAAGTTTTCACTCAGATTTGTTCGAAAAAACTTCATCTCTCGTGCACGGGCCACCGCGTCCTGCGACGTCCCCGGGAGCGTGATCCCAAGATCCGCCGCCACCGGCGCCGCCAGAAGGACCCACCACCCGACCGTCATTCCTGAAGGGGACGACGCCACCACCGTGCTCGGATCCGGCATCACGCCAACGCCTTCGGCCACCCCATAATCAGATCGGTGAAGGAGGATAGCCAACGCGAGCGCCCACCACCGCTTAGGACCGCCGGACGGCGCCCGAGCCCGACCACCCGAAGGATAACCGATCTGGGGCGGGAAACCCCAGATCCGCCGCCGCTAGCCCCCGCAGCGCCGCCGGGATCCCATCGGGCCGCCGCCCGAGCGCGCCAACTCCGCCTCCATGTTGTACGCCCAGGGACGCCGATGCATCAGGCCCGCCGTCCACCGTCCGCCGGGTGAGCTTCGCACGCCGGCCTCCTTCGGCGGCGGCGGGGAAGACGGGGAGGAGGGAGGTCGAGGGCAGCGTCGGTTGGGGCGCCCGAGTCGCCCCCTGGAGGCGACTATATATAAGATTTGTATTGCTATAAAAAACAAAAATAAAGCATGATAGGGTCTCCAGCCAGATCAATCTCAAAGCAACAATTAACGGTGGACGCTCCACCGGCGGTACCTCCCGCTACCGGTAAAAAACCTTTTTCGAGCATATACCTACGTCGAACTCACCTCAGCTTCACTTGCGACGAGGCGCAACCACGCCAGGTAAAATAAATTACTCCTCCTCCTAGTACCAAGGTGAAGCAGAGCAGAGCAACGGCTCCAGCCCACAGGTGAACCAGGGGTATGTTTCGTGGACGGAGAAGATAGCAGCGGTAGGGGCGGGACAGGTGAGGAGTTGGGAGACCGGCGGCCCATCATGTGGGCGCCGTCGCGAGGGCTGGGCAGCGGCCGCCGTGCCGGGCTCCGGCGCATCGCGGATTACATCGGCGACGACCACACCAACGCGTCCGACAACGAGTCGTTCATCACGTCGCACAGCGACGAGCTCCTCGCGTCGACGTCGGCCGCGGGCGGTGCCGGCAGCGGCGTCGGAATGCTGCCGGCGTTTCTCGCGGACCAGAGCGACCTCGTGGAGGTCATGCTGGAGCTGGACGAGGAGTCCATGGTGGTGCGCAGCGTGACGCCTACCGCGGGGCCGGCGGCGCTGGCCGGGGCCGGGGCGCACACGCCGGGGAGCGGGCGCAACCTGAGCCGGAGCTCGTCGACCTCGTCCAAGATACGCAGGACGTTCGCGTGGCTGCGGTCGCCGGCGGCGGCGCCCGAGCAGCCGCGGGAGGCGGCGATGGCGTCCCGAGAGCGGCGCCGCGTGCAGGCCAGGCTGGACCGCTCGCTGTCCGGCGCGAGGCGCGCGCTGAAGGGCCTCCAGTTCATCAGCCGCGCCACGGGCTCCGCCGAGGCCACCGCGCTCTGGGGCGCCGTCGAGGAGCGCTTCGACGCCCTCTCCCGCGACGGCCTCCTCGCCCGCGACGACTTCGGCGACTGCATCGGTACGCCGTGCATGCATGCCACTTCGGTTCACGGCATGATCGCGAGTCGGCACTGGTGATGAACCATTGACGGTCGGTTTCAGGGATGGTGGACTCGAAGGAGTTCGCGGTGGGCATCTTCGACGCGCTGGCGCGGCGGCGGCGGCAGAACCTCCAGCGGGTGACCAAGGAGGAGCTCCACGACTTCTGGCTCCAAATCTCCGACCAGAGCTTCGACGCGCGGCTGCAGATCTTCTTCGACATGTACGTACGGCCCAGCCGGCCACCTAACGATCACGTCGTTCCCCTGTTCGCTCCGACCCGCGCCGGTGGCTCACGCATTTCCTGCTGCCATTGCCAAAACAAATTTCTTTCAGGGTGGACACCAACGTCGACGGGAGGATCACGAGGGAGGAAGTGCAGGAGGTGCCGCCTTGATCCACTAAAACGAATCTGCTCCTTATTACTGTACCACTAGTAGTTTAAACCACCGAACGGTAACAAGTTTGGAAGATTCCATCGTGCTGAACTGCTGATGCCTCATGCTTTGTTACTGCCGACATATTACTGCTTGGTTGCCCAGTAATGAGATTTGATTACCATTTGTTAATCACTGCTTGATTCCGGCAGCTGATCGTCCTGAGCGCGTCGGCGAACAAGCTCTCCAAGCTCAAGGAGCAGGCCGAGGAGTACGCGCTGCTCATCATGGAGGAGCTCGACCCGGAGGGCCTCGGCTACATAGAGGTACCGCACCCGTACAAACACGGTAGCACTATTTTCTAGGTATTGTATTTGACATGGCACGTGGGCGCATGCAGCTGTGGCAGCTGGAGGCGCTGCTCCTGCAGCGCGACGCCTACACGAGCTACAGCCGGCCGCTCAGCAGCGGCAGCGGCAGCGGCAGCGCGGCGCAGTGGAGCCAGGACATCGCCGACGGGGGCGTGCAGGAGAAGCCGGCGGCGACGGCGGCGCCAGGACGGGGCGGGTGGCGGCGGTGGAGCCCGCGGCGCGCGGCGGGGAGGGCGCGCGTGGCGGCGGAGGAGAACTGGCGGCGCGCGTGGGTGCTCGCGCTGTGGGTTGCGGCGATGGCGGCGCTGTTCGCGTGGAGGTTCGCGCAGTACCGCCGGTCCGTCGCGTTCGAGGTGATGGGGTACTGCCTGCCGACGGCCAAGGGCGCCGCCGAGACGCTCAAGCTCAACATGGCGCTGGTGCTCCTCCCCGTCTGCCGCATCACGCTCACGCGGCTCCGCTCCTCCTGGGCGCGCTTCGTCGTCCCGTTCGACGACTGCATCGCTTTCCACAAGGTGATAGCCATGGCGATCGCGGCGGGGATCTGCCTGCACGCGGGGAACCATCTGGCGTGCGACTTCCCGCGGCTGATCGCGTCGAGCCCGGGGGAGTACCGGCCGCTGGCCGGCTTCTTCGGGGAGGAGAGGCCGACGTACAGGAGCCTGCTGTCCGGCGTGGTGGGAGTCACCGGGGTGGTGATGGTGGTGCTGATGGCCGTGTCCTTCACCCTGGCGGCCCGGCCGCTGCGGAGGGCGCCCACCCGGACCCGGCTGCCGTCCCCGCTGGGCCACCTCGCCGGGTTCAACGCATTCTGGTACTCCCACCACCTGCTCGTCGTCGTCTACCTCCTGCTGCTCGTGCATGGCTGGTTCATCTTCCTCGTCACCAAGTGGTACCAGAGGACGGTACGTAATTACGTACTTACCACCACTAGTTCCTTCACCTTTCTGTACACTTTTTGTTTATCTTCACTGCATTGTTACTGCATGTCGCGGTCTGTTTTTAGTTGTTGGTTAGTGACTGCGGCGTGTACTTATTTTACCTAATTTTATTTCATGACGCTGACACCTGTCTGATTTGGGCCTTCCAAAAGAAAAGCACCGCGATTGCACGGGCACTAGGGTCGTCGTCTTGGCTGTTAAGCTGATGGGCACCGGGCACCACGGAAAAGGAAAGACAATGTAGTTCAAACGTTTCGCCCATGATATTCTTGAGATCCAAGCCACCCGCACCGGCAACTTATTTCCTTTACGTGCTTTGGATACACACATATACTTAATAATCTAATCTATAAAGAAGAATGCAGTTTGCATCGTGCATATGGTACAGCTGAGAACATTAATGTCCACTTATAAAAAATAGAACCATGTCCATCCAATATAGGTAGAGCAGTGAGTTATGCAGAATCTGTATACGTAAACGAGTTGTTTGTGAAGTGATTAGACATCATGCGCACTGCACACGACGCGTACGTGAGGTTCCCTAGTCCCTACTCACAGAATCCCGTGCTTGGCGCGGTACGGGCGACCGCGACAGGATCGCCCTGCCGCTGCACACGGGCGACACCATGTCGGGTTGGTGGCGCGTTTTTGTCAGGAACCCTCAAGCATATCCGCATGCCATTAACGCACGTTCGCATCGGGCACGGGCAGACGCCATCACGCCGCTGTCTCGTCCTGCTCCTGTGCCCGTGCGCCGATGATGACGAGACGAATCAACCAGAATTCAATCGCGTGTGCTCCACCACCGTACCATCAGCACTCACCATGCTGCTTATCTCAGATACAATGGACCTCTGATACATACAGTAGAACTGTGATCTTCTACACTTGGACCTGCCTGTCAAGTGATTTATCCGGTGCTAACATTGTGATCTTTGTGGTGAACTGCAGACGTGGATGTACATAGCCGTGCCGTTCGCGCTTCACGTCGGCGAACGAACGCTGCGGGCGCTGCGTTCCAAGGCCTACGCGGCCAAGATCCTCAAGGTAAGGTAACCGGGAATCTGAAACCAAAGTTCAGTGTCTGAACGCCAAACATTAATATTAATCAGAACTCCGCGTAGATAAAATAAAGAATAAATAGAAAGAGCATAATTTGCATTATCCAAAGTGCGCTGATTAGGTCTTGTGATCCATTTCTGCCCTGCCATGCCAAATCAAATGGAAGCACTAAGAATGATACGAAATAGCTATGAAATGTTTTTTTCTTTCAGGATTATTGTTTTGGAATTTCTATAATTACTATTTTTATATAAATCAGGATATTGTCATGTGGATGGGAGTGGCAGGATAAGGTCATGGGGGTAGGTGCATATTGTTGGATGTTTATGTGGCTTTCAACATTTATTCAAGGTCATGGGGGTAGGTCCATATTGAACATTTGAAATCACTTCAGATCAAATAAACTTCTTCACCATTTATAAGCAGAAACTGAGTAACTGGCCGAGGAAGAAAATAAGGATAAACATCCAAGGATGGCGTACATTGTTAACTTTTCCTTACCAGCGTGAAGTAATGAAACTAGGCGAACACATGCTCATGTTCTTACTTAATTTGATGGTGCCCTCAGGTGTGCCTTCTACCAGGAAATGTGCTGACCATAACGATGTCAAAGCCCTGCGGATTCAGATACAGAAGTGGACAATATGTTTTCCTTCAATGCCCAACAATTTCTCCGTTTGAATGGTTTGTCACCTACTCTACTCATTCTGTCAACAGACAACATTGGTCTCGGATTGTACTGCTGTATTGAGCTAATCCCCATTGTTCAGGCACCCCTTTTCCATCACTTCAGCCCCTGGAGATGACTACATCAGTGTTCATATCCAGACCAGGGGGGACTGGACACAAGAGCTCGAGCACATCTTCGTGGAGAACTACTTCTCGCCATGCCTGCCCAGCAGAGCTTCATTTGGCGAGCTAGGCATGCCAGAACAGAAGAGGTTAATAATACTGCATCTCCTTGTCAATGTCATGCCTGCTCCACTGGCAGTTCCTTCTTTGACTACCTGAAATTGAGCAATGTCTCGTCTCGTCTCGTCTCTGCTGCAGCCCTCCGAGGTTGCTTGTCGATGGCCCGTATGGCGCTCCGGCGCAGGATTTCAAGAACTATGACGTCTTGCTTCTGGTCGGCCTCGGGATCGGCGCGACGCCTTTCATAAGCATTCTAAGGGATCTGCTCAACAACATTAAGCTGGCTGATGAGCTGATGGTACGGTCTGATGAGCCCAACAACATCGTTCAGTGCCAATGACCCTAAACCCTAAACCTTTTGTATCTTTTTAGGACCTATCAATGGAGACCAGCAGGTCTGAGGACAGCAGCAACACCTTCAGCGTGTCGACGGCGAGCAGCAACAAGAGGAGAGCGTATCGGATAAGCCGCGCGCATTTCTACTGGGTTACAAGGGAGCCCGGATCGTTCGAGTGGTTCAAGAGCGTGATGGATGAGGTTGCTGAAATGGACAAGAAGGTGATGGCCTTTCAACCTTCCTTTCCTTCTGTGCCGCTGCTCATCTTGCGATGTTGGTAACTGATGATGTTGTTCTCATGGCCACAACCAGGGTGTCATAGAGCTGCACAACTATCTCACAAGCGTGTACGAGGAGCGCGACGCAAGGACGACTCTGCTCTCGATGGTGCAAGCCCTCAACCATGCCAAGAACGGTATAGACATAGTATCAGGCACCAGGGTAAAACACTTCACACATAAGCATATGATAAATTTATGTATGCATATTGCATATTGAAAAAAAAACTCATTACCAAAATTAAGCAAAAATGAGGGCTCAGCCAAAGAAGTGGAAAATCTGCTGAGGTTGACGGAAATTGAAAATGTGTTATGTACTCATGACAGGTCAGGACACATTTTGCAAGACCTAACTGGAGGGAAGAGTTCACAAGAATCTCTGCCAAGCACCCCGGTTCGACAGTTGGTAATGTTCTTCTCCAATTTGTTGGTATTTTTCCCCTCCAGGGATGGCCAAATAGGCATCTAAAAGTACCCAGCGTTGAGCTTTTATCAATTGCATCATTTTGATCACTGAGGGTGTGTTTGGTAGCATGTATGGACCTAGCCTAGTTGTTCTCATGTCATACATGCTGAGTGTAGACATGCTGAGTCCATGCAGTTACTGTTGTTTGGCAGTGATGTATGCGTTGAGACATGCTGAGCTGAGATTTTGTTTGGTAGCCTGCATGTGTTTAGACATGCTGAACAATTTCGAATTCTGAATATATTTTTTGAATGATGAACAAAATCGAAAAAATCTCAACACAGATTTAAACATATTTTGAAAATTTAAATAAAATTTGATATTCTAAACTTTTTTGGAAAATTAAAATAAATTTTGAAATTCTTTTTTTAATTTGAACATATTTGAAATTATGAGTTTTTTTGAAAATTTAAACAAAATTTGAAAAATTTATAAAAAAAATGAAATTCTATTTTTTTCAAAATTCAAACAAATTTTGATTTCCTTTTGAAATTCCGAACATTTATGATTTTTTTAGAAAAATTGAAATTTCAAATATTTATTGAAAATTCGAACAAAATTTGAAATTATGATTTTTTTGAAAATTTAAACAAATTTTGAAATTCTGATTCTTTTTGAAAAAATAAACATATCTGGACGTGGTCTGGTCGGTGGGGACGAGTGTCAGGGCCAGCATAGCTGCCCCGATGCACCCTGTCTGGGGTGCATGAGATGAGCATGGCTGAGGGCACTTTTATGCATCAGATGAGCATAGCTCAGATGAGCCCATGCACCCTACCAAACAAGCAAAAGTGGGTCGGCTTGGGAACTTTTGCCCTCATGCACCCTCCATGCACCCTACCAAACACACCCTGAAGTTATTCGTGCATGCATGCAGGGGTCTTTTACTGTGGCAAGCCCACACTAGCTAAGGAGCTGAAGAAACTGTCACTTGAGATGAGCCGCAAGACGACGACTCGCTTCCATTTCCATAAGGAGTATTTCTAATAGAATAGAATAGAATACAAACACAACTGATGACCATAGTAACAACTATTGATTACAAAAATTCAATTTTTTTGGAAGAAACCTTGCCCTCTTCGCCATTTGTAAATGTACATAGTATAAAGTAGAAGGCAGTTAGAAGCATTTTTATTAACAATATGAGAGGGAATACTATTATGTTTGATATGCACATATAGTTTATAGCTACTTGTAAAAATATATCAAATGTTAAGCATACAAGAGACTGAGGGCACCATCTTCCTTGGGTCAGCAGATGCTTGGCTTGGATCATCATTGCTTTTTTTTTATTTGTACCCTCTACCAAGGCATAGCGTTGGTCTTGTATGGCTTTGCTCTTTACCGGTGTAATAGTGTGTGTCTGTGTGTTACTGTTAATTGTGTGCATCCTAACTGTGCAGAAGTCGGATATGTGCTTATTGTGTTTATGTCCCCTTAATTAGGGAGCTCTTTTACGGTACCCCTAAATGAATGTGAGCCATCCATCCATCTTAATCTGACAGCTAATCTTACATGGTACTCCAATAAAGATCATAGGGAGTACTATCTCAAAAAAATATGGAGTCCCTTGATGTTAGGGGTAATACCGTAATCATGGGTGATTTATTTATTTCTCAATCATATATCAATTTATTACAAAAATACTAAATAGAATGAGATTCCTATTTAATATGAACTTGATTGTAAGGGTGTGAACGCAGACTTTAAACAAAAATTTGTCATGAACCCTAATCCCAAATCAATATCATTCGCAAAAAGCAAAATCTCAAAATCGAGATGATGATCATGTGTGGCGGGGCATGCTGATCACAGGGTCATCACCACTGAGGGGATTAGGATTAGGCCACATCAGTTCGCAATCCAAGTTATGCACCCGTGATGTGTATATCAATGGCCGCCGCTGGTAGTTGCGCCTACGCGAATTGGTCGGGGGATGACTCCACTGTGGGACACTGGCGCATCATGGATGCGTGAGGAGGAGTGCAGTCCTCCTACGGCGCCATAGTTCAATTAATCTGCAATTAACAGAAATTCATGGATGGCTACAAGACGAAGTCTCCAGCCGCTACCACGATGGGAAACAAATAGTGCGATCGCTGCGGGCTGATGCGGTTGATTCGGTTGGAATAGAAGTCAAAAGAACAAGACAAAAGTTCTAAAATACCCTTGTAGATGGATGGTTGGATTTATCCAGCACTCCCTCCTCTCCCTAGGGAGTACCAGGGTATTGTAAAAACTCTCTAAGAGAAGAAGGGGACGAGGAGATGCCGGAATGCACACAGGAGAAGGTTTGTGAAGACCCCGGAATTTCCAGGCTCCACCCCCACAACTTCTGGGCCAATGCGGCCGCCTGACCATGCAAACTCTCTGAACAGCCTGGAACCTCCCCGAAACTCCCCATCCTCCCCCAAACTTTCAGCCAGCCCCAGAACTTCTGGCTCTGACTACTCCGGCACGTGCAAACTCTCTGAATAACCTGAAACCACCACGGAACCAGCCCTGGAACATCCGTCCCCTAGAACTTTTGAGCAATCCTAGAACTTTGGGCTTGCCCGCGCATAGTGAGAGAGGCCACGAGCTCATGTAACTTTCCCCACTCACTTAGCCCTTGGTGGCTAGACTATATAAGCCATACTCCGCTCCAGATCTTAGGTTAGTGAAGTTTAGACTATTTTTGGGAGGGCTTTGCTCATCTACCATTCCATTGGAGATCAAGGCCTCCTTCAGAGAAGATCCAACTTGGATTCAAGATCACCATCTCTATTAGAGATTTGGGGAGACTATCTATCAATTCCTCTTGGATTTGGAGAAGAAGTCACCCTATCTACTTTTCCCTTTGTTGTTGTTGAATGCTTGATAAGCGGAAAAAGGTCCAAAAAGGCCACCTCCTGGATGGAGAGGCCGAGAGGGGGAGGCCGATATACTTCATCGGGAACTGGTCACGGGGCATGTCATCTCACGAGCGAGCAAGGAGATGTGCTCCCGGAACAACCGACCGAAGTTGCGGAGCACTTAGCTAGATTTGTGTGAAGACCGGAAGCGGACCCAAAGATCCAGAGCAGAGCCCTGATGGTGGTGATGTCATGCTCATTCGGGTGGCAAAAAGATGACGACATCGCCGGCATACAACCATATGCTAGAGGCCACATGTCGAGGGGTCAGCCGCTGGAGCAGACCTCGCTGAACTGCCGTCTAAATGAGCGAGTTGAGGACATTGACGACGAGGGTGAAGATCATCGGATAGAGGGGGGTTCCCTGCCAAAGGCCACATGGGTGCATAATGGGTGGCCCAGGAACCCCCATTAATGAACACATGCATGGAGCCGGTGAGAGGAGAATGGAGATCCACTCCGTCCACCGCTGTCCGAAGCCAAGATGCCGCAACAGCTCTAACAAGAATGGCCAAGCGATTGGGTCGAATGCCCTGGTGATGTCAAGCTTGAGAAGCATGCGGTGAACTTTGAGGTTTTGGAATAGGAGCGTCGTTTGTTGCACGAGCAAAAGTTGTTGTGGATGCTACAACCGACAATGAAGGCGCTTTGGTTGGTGGATACCATCGTTGCTAACCTAGGAGCCAATCGGAGTGAAAATGGCTTTCACAAACAGATTAGCTAGGAGGTGGATCAGGCTTATTGCGCAATAGTCAAAAAGTGACTCCCCATCTGGTTTCCTGGGGAGGAAGGTGATGAGGGCTTCGTTCAACTTGTGGAAGCCACGACCGTTGAGTGAGTAAAGCTTCCCAAGGATATCGCAAATGCTATGCTTGATGACCTCCCAAGCGCTTCAAAGGAACTAAGAAGTGAACCCATCCGGCTCGGGCGCCTTACCGGATGGCAAACTCTTGACAGCGACCCGGATCCCCTTCTCGATAAATGGTCTCTCGAGGCCAGATAGGTCAAATTGCCCAGCGTGGATCTCACCAAGGTGAGTGTGAAAGCACGCTCCTCAACGATGCCTAGAATCTCTACTATTAAAGGGGGATCGAACGTCGTGATGGTTCTACCTCCCTCGTACATCCCCACTCTAACAAAGATCGCACGGAAAAACCCACGTTCGAGTATAGCGAGAAAAAAAACAACTCGCACGATCTCCACCTCCTCCCCGACCTTCCCGTTTGCATCGCAGTTCTCTCTCCTCAAACACGATCCATCCGCGCCCCTTCTCCCGTGACCACCCAGCACCTCCGATGGACGCCGCACTCCGGCGACCGCCTGGCAATTTCCATGCCCGCAAGGTAGGCATGGTCGGGACCGGCACCGCATCGTGGAGGCAGCGACGAAGGTCTAGGAGGGGAGGCACGAGAGCTGTGGCGGTGGAGGCGGCGGGCCGGCGACGGAGGTCGAGGAGGAGGAGGGGTGCTCGGGGAAGTGTGCAGGGTGCTTGCCAGAATACCTACGCCGCCGATGGGCACCGCCACTCTCCCCGACGGGTTCAACTTCGTCGTCTACTCCAGCCGCACCACCGCTACCGCGCTCTACCGAGTCACGGCAGGGGAGCTGGCGGTGGAGACTAGGGAGGGACGAGTGCAACACTAATTCCACTGCGGATGCCACGCCGTCCGTCCTCGACGACTCATTCAAGCACGTAGACCACGTCAAGCAGTTCAAGCTCGACTGGGGAACCACCATCTGGCTCGTCTCGGACACTATCCAATTTGTACGTGCTTGCCATTGTCTCGAATTCTCACACCCAGATGGATTTGTACTAGGACAACGACTCACACTCGGAGGAGGGCCTTCAGGAGGACCTCGAACAGGTCCACTTCTCCTGTATCATCACCAACGCCGACATGGGCGCTGCTCTCGCACATGCCTCCTCCTACCTCGCTGCCGGTACGCAATTTTGGCTTTCTGAATTTCTTCAGCGACATTAAACATATGGTTAAACGTGTGACTTTGGTTCTAGCTAGCTTGATCATCTGTCATGTGTGATGATGCACAACTCCCAATGGAGTGGCTCTACCTGTCTATATGCTTTCCGGAAGTTAATTTTGTAGGCACCCCTAATTTCTTGCTTAATGTGCTCAATTAGTTTTTGTTGTATGTTGCTTTTGATGGATGGATCAACTTTTAACTTGGATTGACTTTTGTATGAACTCAAGGTGTACTTGTCAGCTACTACCTTGAAACTTGTCATCCTTAATTTTTTTTCCTGAAGAATTATAACTGCATATTAACTTTGAGTCTGCCTCCTGTATCATTGGTGCTAACCCGGACGATGTTGTTGCACAGGTTTGCTACCACCTCGCTGCCCCTAGTACAACAATGACGACTTGACGAGGGCAACTGATGGGCGATGGCTGGACGAATTAAGAGACGGAGGATGAGGACGGCCTGCCCCTCATCAATCATACCATGAATTACTACTGGTTAATGTCAGTAAAATTCAGGATGATGTCTTTTACTATCTCTTGCCTGGCACAACACATGTGCGCAAGTCCTCTCTACTGTAGCTGAATATTTGCATTCCCTACTTGGTTAACGTTATTTCCCCTTTCTAACTTTTCTTTCAACTTAATTGATTAATTGTCATGGTAATTCATTTATCTTTGTTTTTTTCCATGAGTAGAGCAACTTCCTTGTGGATGACAAAAGAAATCAGTCCGCAAAATATTTTAAATTCATTCTTTATATCTGATGCAAGGAAGCCTGCTTTCACTTGTGCAACCTGCTACTAAGAAGTTTCACTTTTTTACTAATGCACATCTATTGGTAATGATGAAACGATATCAGTTTGCTTTAGGTTGGTTATTATACATGCGCATGCTCTACTATGTTAGATTTAGGAGAAAGAGTTATTTTATTCACCCACCTATCTCTTATTTTTTTGGTAATGCTGAAATGTTTTTTCATCGTCCGATCTAGGAGTACTTTGCTGCAGTTGTGCTCTTGTTACTTTGTTTGCAGTTCAGCGAGACTGAAATTATCATGTTAAACATGAGTCATTGTAGTAAGTTGTTGCGACACAGAACTGGGAGCTCCCCTAGCAGAACAAAACTGAAAATGGTCCCATCCTCCTATCCATGCTTATCTTAAATACTCCGCCTAAATTTGTTTCTTACCTATATCTGTCCATGGTTACTATTTGAAAAATGTGCTTTAGCTACTGCAATGGCATAAAGGCTCATCCGAGTCACTGCCAAATGGTCGTTTTTCCAAATTCTTTCTCTGATGTTCAAATAGAGGAGTTATGATAGCTATGGTTTGATGTGTATTTTAACGCTGTAGCTTACTAGCTTTCCACTTTTGTGTACGATTTCGTTCAACTCGTTTAGCTTGACTATAAATGAAAGTGGATAAAAGATACACATCAGTTTGTCAAAATGCACATTGGTTATCTTATGAATGAATATATCTATCACCAGAGCACAAGCAAATATCTTTCTTTGTTCATGAAGCAAACTCATATTATATTTATCACATTTCAATATTGGAGCAATGGTCGACTTGGATAAATGGTTACTGTAGTCTACACCTGTCCTTAGCACTTGCATTTAGTGTGCTTCCAAATTTTTCGATCACAAAAAACGAGCTTACATTGTGGTTTTAGAGATAGGGAAAAACAATATACATTTGGACTGAGTGTAGTTTGCTTTACAATTCCATAGTTTTTCATATGCTAAATCATTCCTCACCGTATCTTGGTAAACTATGCTTGAATAGGTCAATCGCAGTTGGCACGCGAGAGCCTCACCTTTCAACCGAGAATGTCAATAGTGACATAGCCTGAGACCATGGTGAGTGTAGATTCTGTACACCCTGCATCTTGATGGAAAGGTGAATGAGGTTCGGTGTTATTATGTACACATGATCTGCTAAGCCTGTTTTGTTAGCATGTGCATTCTTTTTAGTTTTGTAAATTTTGTTTTGAATGCCGTTTTGGTGCAAGGAAATTTTCAAATATCTATTGCTTGTTCATAGCCCTGTGGATGGTGCATGATGCAAATGTTATTTGGTTGTGTACTTCGCTATGTGGAATTGACGAGGATGAATGAATGGGGTTTTGGGATATAAATCTGTGTTTGATGCAATATGCATTTACATGAAACCTGTGGATCTAGCAGATCATGTTGATATATGCACATTATTACAGGTGAGTCTATAAACCGGTTGAATTGGTGGGCAGGCATGATAGACAGTGAGGGGTGGACAAAGAGGCAAGATGTGCCTGAGGAGAAGGAAGGTAATATCGTCAAAAAATAAGTAAAAAACAGGGGAGAATTAGGACACGAATTTGATACTGTATAGGGTTTTAGTACCATGCCGCGACGGACTGAGTTTCTTGGCTCCATCGCCACCATGATAACGTAAATATGCTAAGCCTATTTTATTAGCATGTGTGTTATTTTAACTTTTTTAAATTTACTAGGAGTGCAATTTTGGTGCAAGAAAGTCTGCAAATGTTTATATTGGTGAATACCTAGATTATAGTTGATTTACAACATTTTCACTTCGTATTGCATTTTTCTCTCCTTCCACTCTTAGATAACAGATATCATCCTAGCGAGGATTGTGATGATGTGTTAGTACATTTGTTTCCAAGGCTCTACTCTTTCTATCTGGCTTATTCTCTCAGTGTCTTGCTTCTTTTGTTTTGGTTACGGATATTTTTGTTTGCACATCAGTTAATAGAAAATCAAAAGTAATGAAGTTACTAATGTATGCCTACTTTCAAGTTTGCTTTCATAAGTACACAATGAAAGACCTTTTTTCTTTCTATTTTGACATAAATTACTAGCTGTTCCAAGTGTGCTTTGAAAAATACTGCACCCAGCCTAGCATGTAGGCTCCATGAATTTGGTATTTAGTTTTACAAAACATAGTGCCAATATGGATTTGCGAATACACTGACCTAACAACTTTCAACTATATCTATTCCAAGTCGCAACTAAGATTTCTTTAAAGTATACTGAAATGCCCCTTGTGCTAGATTTTCTATAATCGGTGGAGGTGAGGACTTGATGCGGCCGAGATTTACTTTACGACATTAGTTCCAATGCGTTTGTAGGATTAGTAGTGTGGTTGTTTTTGTCTTTCCTTCAGTCCAACAACTTGTGTTGTGCCTTTCGTAGGTGATTTTTGATTGATTTTTTTAATTAATTAGGAAATCTTTCTTGCCCCTTTCAAGGTGCTATATGACCAAATCTTAATATTATATACATTTTAAATTACATGCATGTTCAATCAATATTTGTATGCCTAATTTCATTGTCGCGTGGCAACGCACGGGCATTCAACTAGTGTCAATAAAGTGCCGGTGCGCCGCCTTGGCCATGCCTATGTAAATCACAAGGATGCAATTCTTCGATAAGAAGTGTTTCCCAATAGCATATGGATGTTAACCCTTTACCCTAATATTCCGTTCCTAATCAAAATAGTCCCTAATAATTTTTCATGTGTTATAAACTCATTTTCTTAAAGTCAAGGTTGTCCCTAACAATTTCCATGTGTTATGTAAACTCATTTTTTTTAAGGCAACCAAAGTGTACCTTAATTTTTCATGTGTTATAAACTCATAAATTTGGAACAGAAAGAAAAAAGGTAGTAAGACGAGTGAACGGAGAAGAAAAGCTGTAGAACAGTAGAAGGCAAACGAGTAAACGACACAGCTCTCTCTCACGCTTCTCGCGTGGTCGACGTTGCAGTCCACACGCGGCTGGGCGCGCCGGTTCAACCACCTCATCTCCCGCACTCCCTCTGCCTCGTATCTCCTCGCCTTCCTCCGCACCCCGCAGGCGCATTGCCAGCCGTCCGATCGCGCCCGGGCCGCGGTGGTTCCCTCTCCCCATGTTCCGCGGCCATGCGCCTCTCCATCGGCTCCCCATCCCCGTCGCCGCCGCCGGCGGTGGCCGCCGCTCTCCGCAGCACACCCCCGTCGTGCCGTACCGCCAGTCATGTGAGCGCCCGCTGATCTTTTCTGCCTTTTCTCATATCGCTGTTTCGTGGTACCACGCTGCTCACTGTTACATGGACTGCTTGCGTTCGTGTTTTCCCGATTCCGTGCCCGTCCACATGTGTTTGAAGTAGAAGGATACCAGATTCGGTGTCCTAATTCATGTTCTGCTAGTACTAGTACTTTTTTTTTAAACTTTTCTGGAATTGGTTCAATTGTGATAAATTCAGTAAACTGCGATCAAATTTCATCAGTTATGATACTTCACCTTATGTAGCAGTGAGTTTCTGAAGTTCAGTGTACTGTCCTTCAGTTCTTCCATTTACAAAACAAATTTTTACGTGCTTAGTTTGAGGAAAGGATATTCCTCAGATTGCTTCACTAGGTTGTGACCATTTCCTTATCCTAATATCCTACTTATGCATTGTTTCCTGCAACTCTCTCAGGTTATGTTCAGGCAGAAGCTGAGTTTCATGGAGGCATTTCAGACTCAGCATCTGAAATATGCTCCTCGTTTGATCAAATCAGTCGTAAAAGGTATTAGATCAAATATAACTGATGGTGATAATGGAACGACTGAGCCAGCTAGAGAGTTGCTGGAGCGGCTATTTGCGAGGACACAAAGTTTAGACACTGGTGCTTCTCATGATAGTGAACTGAGCGTGAGCATTGAGGTCCTGAAGTCTGAATTCGAGGGTGCCTTGTCTATCCTCGGAAACAAAGAGAGGGATCTTCGCAGCGCAGAGAAGAGGGTTTCCGATGATCGGATAAGGTTGAGCAAGACAAAGCAGGACCTTGATCAGAGAGAGGAAGCGATCCGCAAAGCTTATGTAAGGCAACAAGGAATAGAGAAAGCACTGAAAAAGGCAAGTAGAGATCTGGCGTTGCGAGTGAAGCAGATCAGTAATCTCAAGCTTCTGGTTGAGGGGCAAGACAGGACTATTGCCAGGTCACAAGCTTTGCTTTCTCAGAAGGTAACTGAAGTGGAAAATCTCAAACGAGATATGTTCAAGAAGAACGAGGAAGCAGACCTGATGCGTTCAGAGATCAGGTCCAAAGAACAGCTGCTTCTTACAGCTAATCAAGCTATTGCGCAGCAAGAAGCAACAGTTAGGGAGCTGCAGAGTGAAATTAAAAGAAAGACAATGGATATCGCCAGATCAAATGAATCGAGGAAAACTAATGAAGAGAAACTGAAAGTTGCTGAACAGGAACTTGAGAAGCAGAGTTTAGGATGGTTAGCAGCACAACAAGAGTTAAAGGAACTTGCACAACTGGCATTCAAAGATACAGATGATATCAAGGGTATTATCACTGACTTCAAACGTGTGAGGTCTCTGCTAGATGCTGTACGCTCTGAATTGATCTCTTCAAAAGATGCTTTCGCTTCCTCTCGCAGACAAATAGAAGATCAAGCGGTTCAGTTGCAGGAACAAGTACAGGAACTCGAGGACCAAAGGGTATTACTGATGTCTTACACCCATGATTTGGAGGCTGCTCAACTGGAGATTCAAGGGAAGACACAGGAGCTCAATTATGCACAGTCTCGTTGTCATGAACTTGAATCACAGTTACTTAAGGAAATGGAGAAGGTCGAGTCTCTAGAAGCCGAATTAACGAAAGAAAAACAGAGCTTAGAACATAGAACTGAAGAAGTAGGCTTTCTTCAGAAGGAGCTTGTTCAGAAAGAAAATGAGTGCACCAAATCACAAGAACTTGTTAAAGTAAAAGAGTTTGAGCTGTTAGAAGCCAGACAGGAAGTCCAAGATATGAAGTTAAAGGTAGAGTCTATTCAATTGGCTGTTCAAGAAAAGGATTCAGAGCTTTCTGATACACAGAGCAGACTAACTGAAGTCAGCAGTGAAATTGTTGAGCTTCAGCAGTTGCTAAATAGCAAGAAGGATCAACTGGTTCAGGCTAGAACTGAATTACATGATAAAGAACAACATATAGAAACACTGGAGAGTGAGTTGGATAGCATACGGCTCAGATGCTCGCAAGCTGAATCCATGGTTCAAAGGATGGCTGAGCTCACTGGCGATCTTGCTAGTTCCCTAAAAGCCGGAGAAATGGACATCTATACATTACTGGATGATGAAATTTCAAGCACAAGTACAGCCCTCGAGTCCAATTTACATAAGCATAATCAACTGGAGGCTGACATAGAGATGTTAAGAGAATGCTTGGGGCATAAGGACATGGAGTTGAGAGCTGCTCATGAAGCACTTGATGCCAAAGATCAAGAGCTGAATGCAGTACTTAAAAAATGGGATGTGAAGGAGAGGGAACTACGTGAGTTGGAAGAGTTACCGGATCCCAGTGCCACAAATGAACTTGCTGTTTTTTCCAGTGAGACAACAGAGGGCGGCATTGTAGGAGAGATGGAGCTGCCAGAGCTTCAAATTGATGCTGCGGAGGTCGAAGCACTTGCTGCTACGACTGCATTGAGGAAGCTTGCGGATATGACTAAGGATTTCTTCAAACACGTCAAAGCTGATTCTGGTATTAACTTGGTTGCATCAGAGAGTCAAAAAATCATTAAATGTGATCCTAAAATGGAAGTACACAAGAAGACGGATGTGATTCTTGAAGCTGAAAAAGAAATAGTTAGGCTCTTCTCATTGACAAAACAGATTGTCACTGATGACATAATAAACGATGTTGAGGAATGATAGCTTCAAACTAAAGCATATAGTCTTCCAATTCTATCAAGGTAGATCTTCCAAGATAGCTTCAGAGTAGAGATATACCAGATAGATCGTTCGAACATTTATGGACAGCGATGTCGCCCAGAAGGATGAGATCTTCTCTGGTTGATTTCACAAACTGCCATTTTGAAAAAGGGTAACATGTTGAGCAGAAGCTGGTCATCTGATCCTTTGTGCTCTTTTTGTAATGTGCCTCAAACTATTCCTCAGATCTTTGTTCAATGTGTTCCCCCCTAAATATACATGGGATGTTACTGATATGGCAATCGGTGCTGGTTTTCGTCATGCCAAAACTACTACTGATATTGTGGTGAATATTTCCATGTGCAGCAAAGTTGGTGCAGCGGTGTTTTACTGTTTCATTGCAACTTCAAATAATTTCAAATCCCAAAGCTACTAAAGTAGATGGCTATCAAGTACTCTCTCTTCTTTCTTCAAAAAAAGTTAAATACTCTTGTCTTTCCACTTGCTTTCGAAAACTCCGTAGTTCAAATTTACACGGGATGCTTGAGCATCAAACTGTTAGAAACAAATGGGCCTAGCCCACGTACAGTGTCTGAAATTTCAAATAGACGCCCATAAACAAAATGGCAAGTGGTGGTGCTAAAGTTTAGAGGAAGTGTTTCACCACTTTATATAGGGTGTTCTTTTTTTTTACGAGAAATTTCCAATCTATTCAGCTTTAATCATGACAGTACAACAAACACCAGAAATAATAAAAATTACATCCAGATTCGTAAACCATCTAGCGATGACTACAACCACTGAAGCGAATCGAAGGCGCGCCGCCGCCATCGTCCCTCCCTCGCAGGAGCCCTGGCACAACTTGTAGACAGTCGGAAGTCGTCGTGTTAAGGCCTCATAGGACCAACGCACCAGAACAACAACCGCCGCCGACGAAGACAAGTTTAGATCGAAATGATCCAACCTCCACACTAAATGATGTGTTGAAAGAGAAATAGAAGATCACATGCGCGCTTGCCTTGCCTCGCCTGGCCGGGCACGATTTTCTTTTTTATCTTGGCAGACAAGTTAATTATTTCTTGTCCGGTAAGTATATGACTTAGAAACCAAGTTGATTTGAGATCGTGATCGTGACACGATACCGCTTCTGGTCCTATTATGGTCCTATTATATATACCGCTACCAGCCGCGGCCAAAGACACAACGAAAACATCTAGGGTTTTGCCACATCTTGCAACTTACGGCACCATAGTAGTCTATTCCATCCCGAACGCCGGCGTGCATCGGCGTGCGCGAGAGGAGGTCCCCGGAAGCATTCGTCCTTGCGATTCTTCACCGCGAGAGAACAAATTAGGTTTTTGGGAGTGCTCTGCGTGACTGCTCAAGTTCGTCATCACAGATCGTCTTCTGCCCAAGTCGTGCAGCGCTACTCATCGTCATCTACAACATCGTTAGCAAAAGATCTTCGTTAACATCGTCATCAACAACATCGCTCCCACAGTAGCTAACGAATAGTGCGTCCATTGTAATCTGTTCATATCTCTATTTGTAGTTGTTGTTACATATGTGATTGATGCCGTGCATGTTATCCAGTTTGTCTAGTATGCTAGATTATTGCATGCTATTTTTTGTACTATTCATGAATTATTTACTGGAATTAATAATGGATTTGCCTAATATTTCAACACAACCATGTATAAGCTAAGAAACTTGAGGCTTAGAGTTTAACTATGAATCATCGAACCAAATATTTAAATCCATGCTGAAGAAAATCAAGGTCTTGGTCGTTCTAGCACGCATATAATTGGTTAACAAAAAAGTACGTCGTCATCTTTTCGGAGACTGTTGATGTTGATAAATGTGACTCAAAAATGAAAACAGACAAGAAGATGGTGATCAGATGTTGTTGCCCACTTGGAAGAAGATCGCCATCACCCTTTGGGTGTGCCCCATGCTGCCACCTCGACAAGGCGGCAGCGACAACAGGGTTGATCAAAACCACTGATTGTGCGCCGAACAAGGGTGAGGCTCCTGTCAGGCTGTCACCGCCTCAGGGACAGGACCGGGGTACAGGGAAAGAGGGAGCTGGCGGAAGGTTGGTGGTGGTACCTCACAACTCTAGCCTGGCCTCCCTCTTAATTTTTCAGTCCTTCCCTCCTCTGTCCATCTCTAGCACTTTAAAGGTTATTATGGACGGTTATTATTTAGGAACCAAAATATTCTATGAGTTATAGTCGATATTTTTTTACGATCTCTTTACATGAACAAATTCTACCCGCCATCTTCAAAATGCATCCATTCATAAACATTCCAGGATAGTTTGAAGGTGTGAAAGTTGCAGGTTCAAGTGTAAAATTATCGATTTCGAAAAGAAAGATAACTATCGGCATCATCATCGATTGATGCACACAACCATATATGACTTCCCTACTTATAAAGATTGGAGTTGATAGTCTTCTCGCATCACCCACCTGAATCCCCCTCCTTTCGTCTTCTTGCATCACTCAATCACCTACTCATGTTGTCTCTCATCACTAATCTCATTCATGTCAACTGCCAAAACCCAACTAAGGTAGCCTACAAGGTTTTTTGAGTAAAGTAAATTACATCGTGTTTCCTTTGGTTTTGCGATCGTAGCACAAGCAACTTGCTAATAAGTAGTGTAAAATAATGCTTAGCATAGACGCCGAAAACTTCGTCTTGCGAAAAAGAAAAGAAAAACCCAAGGTCATCAACATTATTGGACCTACCTCATGGTAAAATCTCCCCACAAACCTACCACCAACTCCATAACTATGTTTTATAATTCAACAATGAGCGACACGTGTTAGAACAAAGGAGCAAACTCCAAGACAACGCGTTCAACAAAGAATTGATGCTCAAATGCCTATGTTAGTTGATTCAACCAAAGTCAAACCTAGTGCTATGATTCCCTAAGTAGAATTTTGAGTCAACACTTGCAATAAGGATACAAAGCACATGCGATGATGTTGCCTGATCTAGCTAGATGGCTAAATCATAGATTTTCAGCCCGAAAAATACAACCTCGATGTCGCAACTAGGTCATACAACTCTAAACCGTCTCACTTGCACCGAACTTGTCACCCGAACAAGAATTCAACGAAAGAGGAGACATCACCCTGTTGCTTTCGGCCAACAAGTTCTTCCTTGTGATGCCCATCTTCCCCAACGAAGCAGAAGACATCACCGCCGCACCCCCGTTTGGTAGATGGATGGCGTGCGCCATAACAACATGTAGCAGTATCCGTGTAAGTGCATCTAGTGCCACCCCTAGTTGGTTTTGGAGTATTGACGACAAACCTAGCTGAGGGACTAATGTGTTTGTGAGAATTGCAGGATAACACAGGTAGAAGTCCCTCATTGATTCGGTTTAGCTACCAGAGATGACCCCCAAAAATGTACGAAGACATTGAAGACAATGGTGGTTCATGAAGACATTCATGTCGAAGACAACGACATGTGAAGATTCCTCATGAAGCCTATGGAACTCGAAGACTTAGATCCTTCGTAGTTTTACTTTATTCATGTTGTGTCATAGGAACCACCGTACTGTTAAGTGGGGTCCAAGAGAACCAGTCAGGATGACTGAAATGATGCCTAATTCAAATCCTATGCCTTCGAGTGAAGACAATGAGAGAAAATCTTGTCTATAGTCAGACAAGTCAGCTTTACTTGCAGCCCAAGTAAAGTTGCCGTGTGAGTTCAAAACCCGACCGTTAGTACACGTGTCAGTTCCTTAGTGACCCAGGGTCATTTCGGACAAATCAGGTCAGGGTTGCCAAGTGGCTATAAATAGTCCACCCCCACAACCATAAACGGGTGGCTGCTCAGATTTCAGTGCACGGCTTTTGTCGTTTGAGAGCAACCCACCTCGAAGCCTTTGAGAGAAAATCCTTAGTGAGGAGAAAAGCCCTAACCACCCAGAGCCAGAGTAATTGGGCATCACTTAAGTCTTCTTGTCTGAGTGATCTGAAGACTTATTACACTTGAGGACTGTGCATCCTCCAGACGGTTAGGCGTCGTGTTCTGCGCATCCAAGAGGAATTGTGGATTGCCGGTGAACGAAGTCTGTGAAGGTTTGGGAGTCTACCTTGAAGACTTACCAGAGTGATTGGGCGGGGTTTGTGTGACCTTAGCTCAAGGAGAACACGGTGAGGACTGGGTGTCCTGAGCTGCGTGTTCAGGACTGGGTGTCCGGGACTGTGTGTCCTTTGGTTTAAATACCTAGCCGCTCCAACCAGATGTACAGTTGTCACAGCAACTGGAACTGGTCCAACATATCATTGTCTTCAATGTGTCACTGGTTTCATCTTCACCTCCCTTTACTTACCAGTACACATTGTGAAGCTATTGCATGCTTGCTTTATCTTCTGTCTTCACAACTTGACTGTATGATCTGTTTGGCTTCATAACTTCTTCCAACCTGATCCTCATTACACTGTAGCTATTTTTCACTGTGCTTTCACTATATTGTATACTTGACCATGGCTTGTGTTGTGTAATCTACCTTCCAATGCATAGTGATAGGCTTGTTCACTCTGTTTGTCTTCATAACTTCCACGTTTTGAAGACTTTCATAAAAATCGCCTATTCACCCCCTCTAGTCGATATAACGCACTTTCAATTGGTATCAGAGCAAGGTGCTCCCTTGTCTGTGTGATTCGGTTTAACCACCTGGAGTTTTAGCTATGTCGACTGCAGGGATAATTAAAGTCTTCGCTGCATGCCCCGTCTTCGATGGAACTGAATATCCCTACTGGAAGAATAAGATGCGCATGCATCTTGAAGCCATTGACGTCGACCTATGGTATGTCGTCGAAAACGGCGTTCCCAAGGCTGGAGAAGGTGTCACTGCGGCTGATGTCAAGAAGTTCACTCAACTGGACTCCACTGCCAAGAATATTATCTGTGGTCATCTGACCAAGGGACAGTACGGCCGTGTGAGTGCCTTGAAGACATCCAAGCTGGTCTGGGACTGGCTCTCCAAGGTCAATGAAGGCATCTCAACCCAGAGAGATCAGAGAATCAGTGTTCTTCGCAATCTCTTCAACCGCTTCAAGCGAAATGACAATGAGAATGTCCAGCACACATTTGACCGGCTCACTGACATCACAAATGAGCTTCAAGCCCTTGGCGCCACTGAGATCACCAAACATGAAATCGTCAAGACGCTGCTAAGATCACTTGACAGTTCATTTGACATCCTAGCCCTGATGATTCAAGAACGTCCAGACTTCAAGACACTCAATCCGTCTGACATACTTGAGAGGCTCAACACACATGAGTTTCAGCTTTCTGAGAAAAGAGATATCTACGGCCCAAACTATGGGCGAACTCGTGCCTTGAAGGCAAAAGTTGTGTCCTCATCTGAAGAAGAATCTGACAGCAGTTCTGATGATCCTGAAGACATTGGAAGGGAACTTGCAATGCTAGTGAAGAAGTTCCAGAAATTCACCAAGAAGAAAGGCTTCAGAAAGTCTTCACGATCAAGCTCAAGGAATGATGAAGCCTCTGCGCATGACTACAAGAGGAAAACTTGTCACAAGTGCAAGAAAACTGGACACTTCATCTCTGAGTGTCCACAGTGGGACAATGAGAACAGAAAGAAGAAGAAGAGCAAGGAATATGACTCTGACGATAAGAAGACGAAGAAATACTCAAAGTCTTCGTCCAAGTCTTCCTCAAAGTCTTCATCACACAAGAAGAGTTCATCTGGCAAGGCTCGTGCGTTTGTTGGCAAGGAAATGGATTCAGAGGAGGAGTCTGCTTCTGAGGAGGCAGAGGTGGAGTCTGAGGAGGAGTCTGATTCAGGCATTGCGAGTCTGGCTACAGCCTATGTCGCCAAGTCCATCTTCAACACTGAAGACAATGACTCCATCACCATCACCGATGCAAATGACAAGGACGAATCTACTCCTACCTACTGCTTCATGGCACGTGGTGCCAAGGTAAACTCACGCACTACTCACTATCAAACATCTAGTGACGATGACTCTGATTGTGATTCAAAACCCAGTTACAAAACACTTGCTAAAATTGCAACTGAACAACAAAAGGCCATGGAACATATTCAAAAACTGTTAGACATAAGCGATGATCTGTTGGGTGCTGAAATGACTCGTTCTGAATCCTTAATTGAAGACATAAAAAATCTTCATGTTAAGTATCAGGAACTCGAAGATTGTCTTGAGACTCTCTCGACTACTCATGAAAAGCTTTCCTATGATTATCTTCAAAAAAAGCAAGATCTTGAGAAGTTGAGAGCGGATCATGAAGATCTTCAAAAGGAAAACGAGTCACTTCAAGCCGAACAGATCAGTTCTGCTCAGGAAGGATTTGAACCACCATGCCTTAAATGCATTGAACGTGATAATGCTATTTCTGTTGCTGAATGTTCCACTGCTACTGCTGTTGCAATATCTTCAACTGTTGAAGTGGTAACTAACCCCTCTGCTGAGGATACCACTGCTATTGCTGATGAAAATGCTAGGTTGAAGACATTGCTTGAAACAAGGATGTACAAAAGTCTCAAAGGACATCAGACATTATGTGATGTCCTCAAGAAGCAGATTCTGAACCGAAACCCTAGGAAAGAGGGTGTTGGGTTCATGAGGAAAATTAATGCAGATGGCTCTTACTGGAAACCTGAGCAGTACCCCAAAACCACATGGGTTGCTGCAAAGGAATCCTCAGCAGATCCATCCAATCTATCTGGCTTCACTTGTGCTAATCCAATTATCATTGATGAATCCTTTGATGCAAACTATAAACTGTTTAGGAATCAGAATGGTGAAGTATTTGCCAGGTACATTGGTACTAACTGCAGGAATGGACCGCCTATGAAGAAGATCTGGGTTCCAAAAACGTGTCTTGAGAATCTTCCTATGAATGTCCTCATGACTCCTCACATGAAGAAGACAAACCTCAGACCAAAGGCTTCATATGGTCCAAAGGCTTCATACAGGCAGAGGACTCATCTGAGTCGCACTAACACAAATGTTTTGCAGGGAAACCATGCTCAGCCATATGAGAGCGGTTCTTCAAACCATCATTCTCATATGACCAAAAACTATTCTGCCTATTCTTATGAGTACTATTGCCCACCTGCTAGACTGTTTGCTAGGGCTTCAAAGCCAAAATTCTCAGATGCTGCACTTAGACTTATTGCTTCTAAGCCACCCTTGAAGATGTGGGTGGTTAAGAAAGCTTAACTCTCTTTTGCAGGGAAAGGTCTCCAGCACAAAACCAAAATCTTCTGATGCTATTGCCGGGGACCTCAAAAATCTTGTGGGGCGCAAGATCAAATGCCCGAATGGCATCACTATGTATTTCATACCTGAATCACATGCTACTCTCCCTACTTGTCCTAACCTGGATCTAAGTTTTCATAATCCACTGGTTCGTCAAATGTTTTTGCTTCACAACACTCTTCGTGAAGCCTATCCCCCTAACTGCACTGTAGGGTACGACACCAGTGACTTCAGAGTCTTCAGAATGGATTATTGACAGTGGGTGTACAAATCACATGACTGACAAGAGGAGTCTCTTTATGGACTCAACCTTACGTCCATCTGACAAGAGCCACATCACATTCGCTGACACTGGTAAAAGTAAGGTACTGGGTCTAGGTAGAGTTGCAATCTCAAAGGATCAACACATGGATAAAGTTATGTTTGTTGAATCCCTTGGCTTCAACTTAATGTCTGTCTCAATGCTTTGCGATTTAAACATGATTGTAATCTTCGGAAAATATCGTTGTCTGGTACTAATGGAATCTGACAAGTCTCTAGTGTTTGAAGGGTATCGTAAAGATGATTTGTACGTGGTAGATTTCTCAGCAGGGCCACAGCTTGCAGTTTGTCTTCTCGCAAAGGCTTCAGAATGCTGGCTTTGGCATCGAAGACTTGGGCATGCTGGCATGAGGAACCTCCACACCCTTGCGAAGAAGAAGCATGTCATAGGCATCGAGGGCGTCAAGTTCAAGAAAGATCACTTATGCGGTGCCTGTGAAGCTGGGAAGATGACAAGGGCAAAACATCCTTCGAAGACAATCATGACCACTACTCAACCCTTCGAACTGCTTCACATGGATCTCTTCGGTCCCACTCACTACTCAACTTTCTCCACTACTGCCTGCCTCTATGGCTTCGTCATTGTTGATGATTACTCTAGATATACTTGGGTGCACATAATCCTTTACAAGACTGAAGTGCAGGATGTCTTCAGACGCTTCGCAAATCGGGCAATGAACAATTATGGCGCCAAGATAAAGCACATCAGAAGTGACAATGGCACAGAATTCAAGAACACCGGCCTTGACACATATCTTGATACATTGGGCATCACTCATGAATTCTCAGCTCCATACACGCCACAACAGAATGGCATCGTCGAACGCAAGAACAGAACACTCATTGAGATGGCCAGAACAATGCTAGATGAGTACAAGACACCAAGAAAGTTCTGGACTGAAGCCATTGACACTGCATGCCATACTATCAACCGTGTATATCTTCACAAGCTGCTGAACAAGACATCTTATGAACTTCTGACTGGCAAGAAGCCAAATGTAAGTTACTTCAGAGTATTTGGATCAAGATGCTGGATCAAGGACCCTCACCACACCTCAAAATTTGCTCCAAAAGCACATGAGGGCTTCATGCTTGGATATGGAAAGGATTCGCACTCCTACAGAGTCTTCAATCTCTTTCACTACAAAGTGGTTGAAACAGTGGATGTGCGGTTCGATGAGACCAATGGGTCATAAAGAGAGCAACTACCAGATGTGCTAGATGAAGTTCCAGCCAGTGAATCAATCAAGCTAATGGGAACTGGAGAAATTATACCTTCTGAAGCTCGTCCTGAAGAAGAACTTATCATCTCAGCACCTGATCCACATGAAGACAATGCTCAGCCAGAAGACATTCCTCCCCATGACAACGTAGATCAGCAAGAGCAAAGTCTTCGACCCCTACATCCTCGTGTTGCCAATGAAGTGCAAATTGACAGAATAATTGATAGCATCAATGCACCTGGTCCACTGACTCGTTCAAGGGCAACTCAACTGGCAAACTTTTGCGGACACTTCGCATTCGTTTCAATCACAGAACCCAAGAAAATTGATGAAGCCTTTATGGAACCTAAATGGATTCAAGCTATGCAAGAAGAGCTTCAACAATTTGAGCTGAACAATGTATGGGAGTTGGTTAAGCGTCCTGATCCACAGAAGCATAACATAATAGGCACCAAATGGATATACCGCAACAAGCAAGATGAGCATGGCCAAGTCGTTAGAAACAAGGCTCGTCTCATTGCTCAAGGATATACTCAAGTGGAAGGCATTGACTTCGATGAAACATTTGCTCCTGTTGCCAGACTTGAAGCCATCCGTATACTGCTGGCCTATGCAAATCATCACAACATAATCCTGTATCAAATGGATGTAAAAAGTGCCTTCCTCAATGGCAAAATTGAAGAAGAAGTGTATGTTGCACAACCACCTGGGTTTGAAGATCCAAAACATCCTGACATGGTGTACAAGCTCAAAAAGGCACTATATGGCCTCAAACAAGACCCTCGGGCCTGGTATGATACGCTCAAATACTTCCTGAAGAGCAAAGGCTTCATACCTGGTTCCCTGGATCCCACTCTCTTCACAAAGACATATGATGGTGAACTGTTTGTGTGCCAAATATACGTGGATGACATTATCTTCGGCTGCACCAATCAGAAGTACAGTGAGGAGTTCGGATATATGATGCAAGAGCAATATCAGATGTCTATGATGGGGGAGCTGAAATTCTTCCTCGGTCTTCAGATACGGCAACAACGCAATGGCATCTTTATATCTCAAGAGAAATATCTCAAAGACTGCCTGAAGAAGTTCGGTATGCAAGACTGCAAAGGCTTCACAACACCAATGCCAGCCAAACATCATCTGGGTCCTGACAACAATGGTAAAGAGTTCGATCAAAAGGTATACCGCTCCATGATTGGTTCTTTGCTTTATTTATGTGCATCTAGGCCAGATATTATGCTTAGTGTTTGCATGTGTGCTCGATTTCAAGCGGCACCAAAGGAGTCGCATCACTTAGCAGTGAAGCGAATTCTTCGATATTTGGCTCACACACCAACTCTAGGGTTATGGTATCCAAAGGGCTCAGAGTTTGATCTGGTTGGATTTTCGGACGCTGATTACGCCGGTGACAAGGTTGATCGGAAGTCCACATCAGGCACATGTCACTTTCTGGGCCGATCACTTGTCTGTTGGTCTTCAAAGAAGCAGAACTGTGTATCTCTCTCCACTGCTGAATCTGAATACATTGCTGCTGGATCCTGCTGCGCTCAGCTTCTATGGATGAAGCAAACTCTCAAGGATTATGGCATTCATCTGAAGCAAGTGCCACTTTACTGCGACAACGAAAGCGCCATCAAGATCGCCAACAACCCAGTTCAGCACTCGAAGACAAAGCACATTGAAATTCGTCATCATTTTCTCAGAGATCATGTTGCAAAGGAAGACATTGATATCATACACGTCAACACTGAAGAGCAATTGACAGATATCTTCACCAAGCCCTTGGATGAGAAGAGATTTTGCAAGTTACGGTGTGAGCTAAATATCTTGGAATCCTCAAATGTCCTGTGATCAGGCACACATCCTAACACTTATGCATGATGATGACTTAGATGTGCAACACACAAAGTAACGTATATCTTCAATCAATGAAGACATACATTCTAAGTGTGAATACATTAACGTGGAATTTGACCTCGGAGCGCCACGATAATTGTGCGCCGTGTCTAGGTCCAATACTTCCTATACGGTGGGTAGCGCCACCACCAAAATTTTTCTGCTTGAAGTGTTTCACTCATGGCATTACATTTGTTATGTCTTCACATTTGGTTTGGCTTCAATCTCAACATGTCTTCATGATTATCTTCACTATGTTGATTATATATGTACTGGTGTTCTGTCCTCTACAACATTCACTTATAGCTATGTCGTCTTGTTTGAATCTTTTGAACTAAGTGAATGTGATCGGACCCTAACCTCTCCATGCTTCCTACCTCAAACTCTATCTCTCCAAGTCATATGCACTCTATTGAAACTGTCGAATGTCTTCACTGCATCCTTGTCAGAAGAAGACACAGAGACAAACTTTAAAACAGCTTTCAATGTTTTTCCATCAACTAGAATTCCGGAGAAGTAGGAACGACTCCCGACAAACCAGGCATGCGTGGGGTGAAACTGCCCCCACAATTCCGCATGCTGGCCACGTACTGATCAGATGCGAATCGCCAGGGGCACCTGAGTAATAGCGCAGTGCCGCCCATATCTCTATAAATACACGTTTCACTGCAGTCATTATCTCTTCTTCCACCCTCGCACAAACCCTAGCGCCACCGCTAACTCTCAACGACGCCGGCGGCGAAGTGCTTCACTGCCGCGACCTCTCCGACGCCGTTCTCACGCCAACAGCGGACATCAGTCTCTCCGCCGTCGCCCTAGGTGTCTTCCGTCGCCAAGTTAGGGCACGGAGGATCGAACTGCTCGGCCTCACCTCTCATCTCGTCTAGCAGTTCCAAGTCTGGTAAATAACAAGTCCTTTTACATCCTCTTTTGATCCTATGGCTCCATCACTTTCTGCCAAAAGAGGTTTCTACTCACACAAGTTTAATCCCTCTCATCTGTATCTCATAACTTGCCTAGTATATTCACTTGTTCTTCATGAAGTAGTTGATTCCTCACTTGTACTGATCTATGGGTTCGTACAAATCTGGAACCAACTTCTTTTCTATAAAGTGAATGTCTTCGCATGATGAGGTCAATATCTTCTAAACTGATTTATCTTCAAAATCTTCTGAGAATGCATATGACCTCTTCCCCTTCCCTCGCACCTTAATGCTGTCACAGGTACATGTCCGTGGGAGAATCTTTTGGTTCTCATAGTCTGCATTCATTTGCAGAGTTCCTACAGCGTCACATCAATTCACCCGAAGCAAGTTCCTGTTGGTCAAGCAAAAGGAAGCCTTTGAAGCCTTTGAATCCTTTGAAGACTTTGAATCTCTTGAAGCCTGTCAAGTTAAGCTTCATGGCAACCGAAAAACAATCTAGGAAGGGAGGCAGACAGAGACGGGGTGACACATCTAAAGATCTGCCTGATGATTTGGCAGAAATGTACCAAACTGATCCTGAAGAAAGTTATGGTCAGCGAAAGACACGAATCCAATGGATTCGAAGATATTGGGCAGAGCAGTGGTTCCATTACCGCTTCGTCACCAAGGAATATGCAGAGAAGTACGCCCTCAAGAGGCCATGGGGAGATGCCTTGTACAAAAATCTCGTACCCCGAACCAGAGACGAAGCCATTGCTCAAGGCTTCTTTCCATGCATGGTCAGGGGACAACAGCCAGCTGACGCACATCCGTCATCCCTTCTCTGGTGTCGCGATGACACTCTGTTCAAGCGCAACTTCCAATTTGCCCAGAACTCTGCGAAGCAAAACAAGAAGGAGTTTGGGTTGGACTTCAACCCTGGTCCCTCCAAACCAAGGGCAGATGGCTCACGCGACGCAAATCCCAATGTCATCGGGCCGTTTGCCAATCTTGAAGGCCTCATCACTCGCATTATAGTCCAAGGGACTGCCGTGAACGACCCTCCAGCAGACACTGAGTCTGATGACGCTCCTGCTGCCCCGGAGGCGAAGCAGATGAAGAAGAAGCCAAAAGCTTCCAAGCCAGCCGCTTCTCCCAAGATCTCCAGAGCGAAGCCATTGGCCACTGCACCTCCTGAAGCAAGTGTGCAGTCTGAAGACTTATCAAGAGTCTCCAAGCCTCAAGACGCCAAGAAGCCACAGCCACACACTAGCAAAGAACTCACTGCCGCTGCCGTTCTGCGCTGCGAGGCCATTGATCTGTCTAGTGACGACGATCTTGCCGATGACGCTCTTGAGCAGCTGATCAAGAGCAAGGTGGAGGCTGAAATCTTCAACAATCTGCCTCTGTTCGATGCAGCGATCATCCACAACTTCATGGATGAGTGGTTTGACACACCCAACATAAGCTTCGATGATCTGCAGCTGCCCATTGGCCTCAGCGTAGCCTTTCAAGGAGCTATTGCTTCAGAACTCGCAATTGCCCAGCGCATAGTGGAACTAAAGCAGAAGATAGACTTTGAAAAGGCTCAGTTCAAGCAGAACATGGCCACGCTCAGCGTCCAAGAAGTCAAAGACTTCAAAGTCATGCTGCACGAGTTGAAGGAAAACTTTATGCAGAAACGTGCAGAGGCTCAGGGTTCACGCGAGCGCATGAAGAATTTGGCTGATCTCTGTGTGCAGGCCTACAATGAGGCCGAGAAGCGAAAGGCACTTGGGCGTCCCGGCATCGACCCCAGGATGGCCGCCGAGAAAAAGAAGAAGCCCACTGTGGCTGAACAAGAGGCCCCACAACAAGAAGCTGTTCCGATTGTCTTCCCCACTGCCAAGCCTGGCTCGAAGCCAAAGCACCGCTCAACCGCTTCAGAGCAAAAGAAGACAAGGACAGCCGAAGCTAAAGCAAGGAAGAGGAAACACCCTGAAGCCTCTCCTTCAGACCCCACCATCAAGAAGCGCAAGACCAAGAAGTCTCGGGCTGCTCCCACAGAGCCCTTGATAGTCGAACCCCTTTCCGTTCGCTTTCCTCATGAAGATCGTCAGATGACCGTGCATGAGCCTGCTCTCACAGAGGCTCCGCATGCTGAAGACATTCCAGCAGCCGACCCCAACGCTGCTGAAGACATTGGTCTCCAAGACAATGTGCAAGGTGATGCAGTCCTTCCTCAGCTCGAAACAAGCGAAATGATCAGCATTGGTCGTCCCTTGACGCCAATCACCCAAGATGCATCATGGGCAGATCGCCCGCAGGAGGAAGAGGATGAGCCCCAGCACACTGCAACTCCACCGGCGTCGCCTGCATTCCGTAGGCTTCGCAAAGGACCAAGGGCTCAGACTGCTGACGACATTCCGGCTGCATCAGCCGAAGAACATGCAGAAGAGCACGAAGAACCTCAAGCTCAATCTTCCCCACACCAACAAGAAGAAGTTCTCAAGGAGGCTGACACCACTGCGGCTGCCACACATAATACTGAAGCATTTGTGGAGCCCGACCAACCAACAGCTTCAAGAGATACTGAAGCTACTGCCTCTGACCCTTCTATGCCTGAGTCTGCTGCCGGTCCACAGTTCAACTATCATGTTGCGCACAGGCCTCAGGTACAGAAGCCAATCCCACGACTGCCAAGGTTCCCAGGTCCAGCCACTGCTCCTGGCTCCTTCAATGTCAATAGCTTCAGGGCAGATAACACCTTCTTCAACCGCTCCAAGAACCCTTACTCAAGGGAAAAGATTGTGTCAGATAGGTTCTGGAGCTACCCACAGCGCAGCTACTACTCCTGCGTCCTCTACAACCAGAGCCGCATCTTTCCACACCAGCGCCTTGAAGTTGAAGCTTTTACTGGTCTGCCTGGTCTGGAAGAAGCCCTGGACTGCTTCAAGCAAGTTGGCATGCTGCCGTTTGTCACGGATGAAGAGCACTGGAACGAAGAGCTTCTGCTCCAGTTCTATGCCACATTGCACATCAAGGGCTACAACAGAGATCCGAAGACTTGGGTCCTGGAGTGGATGACCGGCAACGTCCATCATGAAGCCAATGCATTTGATATCATTGAGCTCACCGGCCTACCCACTCCAGGCGAACTCTTCGAAGAAGGCTGCCAACTCCATGCTGACGCAGTTGAGAGCATATTTCAGCGACCTGAGCCAAATATGAGTCAGATGCTCTCAATGATGAAGCCGTTGCCTTCTGACGCACCTTACCCAACAGAGTTCTTCGTTGAAGACTTAGAGTACCTGCCTAGAACTATCTATCACATCATCAGGCGGACTCTATGGCCCATTAAGGGGCACTCTCGATATGCCAAAGTTGAAGGTGCCATGAAGACTCTCATCTTCTGCATCCTGCATGGCAAATGCTTCAATGCCCAGGATCTCTTCATACGTCAACTTGCAGCGTCTGGCTCAGATCTCTTTGGTCTGAAGATTTATGCTCCATGGGTTATGAGACTCATCAAGCTCCACTCTGCCATATCCTATCAACCCTCAGCCTGCAACCACAGAATCTTCTTACCTGATGTGGACACCTCTGCTGAAGCTATTTATCCTGAGCCTGCCAAACAGCCACTAAGTCTTCAGAATGCAGAACACCAAAGCTTCACTCAACATGATGAAGGTGTTGAAGCCATTTCCAGAGTCTATCCAATGGCTGGCACCACACGTGCCCCTGCATCCACTGAAGCCACTGACAGCGAAGCTGCAGAGAGACCCAAGAAACGCGCTCGTACACTCACTGATCGTGAACTTCTTGTGGCTCTGCACCAAAAGCAAGATAGGCATCATGACTGGCTCAAGAGGCAGATGCGCAGTATCATGCAAGACGTCAATCGCATCAGGAATCTGGCCACCAAGAACGCCTTCGTCGCACATGAAACCTGTCGCCGCACTTGGAAAGGCCTCACAATGATGTGCACTGAAGCCGAACTGCAAGAGGACGGCTTCAAAGAGAGATTCAAGTTTGACTCCACACCCCCCAGACGAGCTGTGTTGCGTGGGACTCCGTCTCTTGAAGAATCCGAGTTCTCTTCCTCTGCTGCCACAGTGACGGGAAAAATCATTGAGGAAGAAGACGACGCTACATCACCACCACCTTCTTCGGCGCGCGTCGTCACTGCACCAAGCTCGCCAGCTCCACCAAACGCCTCCACCGACCCTGCTGCGCCTGGGAACGCATAGAAAACTCTATGTCTTCAAACCTTTTTGGTCATCACTGACAAAAGGGGGAGAAGCATATGATGTTTATAGTCTTCAAGCGGGTCAATAATAAGGGCGGGTGCTTTATTATATTTTGCTTCGTGCTTACAACTCTCGTTTTGCTACATTTGGTTCTTTGAGTTGTAACACTTAAACTTGATGGTCGTCTGCTACTATGTTTGCCACTGTGTTTTTGCGAAGATAAATTCCGCATGTACGACGATAATTTCCGCACTCTTATCATTTCGCAGACGTCCATTTTTCATTATGCATATCATTATCTTCATATATCTTTACGTGCATGATGGATTGTCATCATAAGTTGAAGTGGATTCCCACAAATACAACCTGCTATGTGCATTTGCGTTCCAGAAGCAAATCACTTATATGCACATCTTCAGGGGGAGCCCTTGCAGCTTATGAAGACAATTCCTTTACAATTTCACAAATTATATTCCCCGTTGAAAACTTCAACTAGTTTGTCATCAATCACCAAAAAGGGGGAGATTGTAAGTGCATCTAGTGCCACCCCTAGTTGGTTTTGGAGTATTGACGACAAACCTAGCTGAGGGACTAATGTGTTTGTGAGAATTGCAGGATAACACAGGTAGAAGTCCCTCATTGATTCGGTTTAGCTACCAGAGATGACCCCCAAAAATGTACGAAGACATTGAAGACAATGGTGGTTCATGAAGACATTCATGTCGAAGACAACGACATGTGAAGACTCCCCATGAAGCCTATGGAACTCGAAGACTTAGATCCTTCGTAGTTTTACTTTATTCATGTTGTGTCATAGGAACCACTGTACTGTTAAGTGGGGTCCAAGAGAACCAGTCAGGATGACTGAAGTGATGCCTAATTCAAATCCTATGTCTTCGAGTGAAGACAATGAGAGAAAATCTTGTCTAGAGTCAGACAAGTCAGCTTTACTTGCAGCCCAAGTAAAGTTGCCGTGTGAGTTCAAAACCCGACCGTTAGTACACGTGTCAGTTCCTTAGTGACCCAGGGTCATTTCGGACAAATCAGGTCAGGGTTGCCAAGTGGCTATAAATAGTCCACCCCCACAACCATAAACGGGTGGCTGCTCAGATTTCAGTGCACGGCTTTTGTCGTTTGAGAGCAACCCACCTCGAAGCCTTTAAGAGAAAATCCTTAGTGAGGAGAAAAGCCCTAACCACCCAGAGCCAGAGTAATTGGGCATCACTTAAGTCTTCTTGTCTGAGTGATCTGAAGACTTATTACACTTGAGGACTGTGCATCCTCCAGACGGTTAGGCGTCGCGTTCTGCGCATCCAAGAGGAATTGTGGATTGCCGGTGAACGAAGTCTGTGAAGGTTTGGGAGTCTACCTTGAAGACTTACCAGAGTGATTGGGCGGGGTCTGTGTGACCTTAGCTCAAGGAGAACACGGTGAGGACTGGGTGTCCTGAGCTGCGTGTTCAGGACTGGGTGTCCGGGACTGTGTGTCCTTTGGTTTAAATACCTAGCCGCTCCAACCAGATGTACAGTTGTCACAGCAACTGGAACTGGTCCAACATATCATTGTCTTCAACATGTCACTGGTTTCATCTTCACCTCCCTTTACTTACCAGTACACATTGTGAAGCTATTGCATGCTTGCTTTATCTTCTGTCTTCACAACTTGACTGTATGATCTGTTTGGCTTCATAACTTCTTCCAACCTGATCCTCATTACACTGAAGCTATTTGTCACTGTGCTTTCACTATATTGTATACTTGACCATGGCTTGTGTTGTGTAATCTACCTTCCGCTGCATAGTGATAGGCTTGTTCACTCTGTTTGTCTTCATAACTTCCACGTTTTGAAGACTTTCATAAAAATCGCCTATTCACCCCCCTCTAGTCGATATAACGCACTTTCAATCCGCCACCACGTGTGTCATGCCCAATGGCGCATGTGAGTGGAAGAACCACGATGCCGCATGCCACACCACCTCACTGTGATCACCATTGTTGTTCGCCTCCATGACATGCTGTCACGACCTGATGATGACATGACTACCTTGAATGCAACCAAAAAATATTACACACATGTATATTTTTAAGGTGGTTTCTAATAAAAATTATGCAATAATTTATTTATGTTCTCCGGTGTCGGCGTTCTGAGAACGGAGGTCCCCAGACTTGCCTGCCTGCGGCCTGCGGCGTGGCTCAAGTAGGGGCCCAGCGTGGCCCATCTTCATCAGCTCAAGCTCAAGACCCTCGCGAGGGTCCAAGCCTCGCGGGGCGGACGACAGGAAGCTTCCTCAAGAGCGGCCTCATCAGGCAGGCTCGCGAGGAGGCGGAGAGATCAATGCAAGGGTACCTCGCGAGGATCCCATGACGCAAACCATGACGATCGAGGCCAGGCGGGCGCCAGCCTGCGCAGAGTCCTTGTTTCCCCTTTGGTGCAAAGGGGGCAAGCACAGGCCAAGGCATCAGGAAAAGGTTACCATTCCGGTGCAACGAGACCAAGACCAGCCGAACGGCCGGACGGAGGTCATCGTGGAGCCCAAGACGGCGTCATCACCAGTGCTTTTGGCAGCCGAAGACCACCTTTAGTCAGGATAACTTATACTAGATGTTCCCCTTCAAAATGGCCAATTGTTGGCGCCCTTCCCGCTCAATTATTCGGAGAGAGGCCCAGGGCCTCTATAAATAGAGCTAGCCACCACAGAGTAGAGGCATTGAATTGAGAGGGAGAAGAACAGTGAGAAACCCAGTAGAGACTAAGTAGAACACACCGCACCAGCTCAAGAACACCCCTTGTGAGGCTGTTCTTCCCCTGTACTGTCCATCATCAGCCCAAGAGGCAATCCACCACACCACACATTGGAGTAGGGTATTACACCACAACGGTGGCTCGAACCAGTATAAACCTCATGTCTCTTGCATTGTTCATCATTTTCATCTTAGTTCGCACGAGAGGATCAGAAATAGATCGGTAGGGGAGAGATCTCCTCGCGCACCCCAGTGTTCGAACCTCAAGGGTCTGCCAGAACCCGAGATCCGACATTTGGCGCGCCAGGTAGGGGTGTGCCGGAATCTTTCTTCCGCTGTTCGCGTGTAATTTTCTGTCGTGTCCATGGCTGACGCTCGTCGGGCTCGCGCCGAGCGCCGGGCTGCTCGCGCCACTCGCGTCGCCCAGACGGCGCCCGTCGGCGGCCCCCCTCATCGTTCCCCGTCGCCCGCCGCCAACGCCGCCACTGGCCCGGCGGGGAACGAGCAACAGGCCTCGTCCCAGCATCCTTCGGTGCGACGGGATGGCCGCACCGCCACCCCGCCGCTGACTCCAGCTGGCTCGTCCTCCCACGCCCGTCGCGCACCCATGGATGCGCACGCCTCACTGCTCTTGGCGCGGGAGCTCCTGCACTATCGCCCCGTCAACGACCTCTACGAGGACTGGCTCACCCACATCACCGAGCTCGTCAGTGCCGCAGGGGGCTTCCCCTTGCGGTCCCTCTCGCTGCCTCGCCCTCCGTCCCGCGCAGGGAGCGAGGATCAGGAGGCGCCTCCGCCTCCTCCTCCCCAGGAAGGTGCCTTGGCTCCAAGGCGCGCATCCCCAGGATGGGACCCTCCACGTCCGATGCCTGCGCAGCAAGAAGGGAGCTGCCAAGAGATCCCACGTCCCCGGGAAGGTGCTCGCGCGCTCCCAGCGCCGGCGCACCAAGATCGCGCCCCAGCGCCTCCATGACAAGACCCCGCGCTGCTCCCAGTGGCGGCGCATGGTGACCCGCAAGAACGAGTCCAGCACCAGCAAAGGGCGCCGGTGGCCATGGCGGGCTGCCTCGCCTTCACCCCCGAGCTGCGTCTCAGGAGTGCCTATGGCCTTCGGCCGTAGGACGCTACGAGGGACCACCTCATAGCTATGTTCGCATGCCCTTCGGCCTGCCGAGCGCGATCGCCGCACATCAGTGCCTGTTGAGGAGCTTTCTGGAGGCTCAGGAGATCAGGCATCACGCGGTCCTAGCGGAGGTGGCGATGGTCCCCGAAGACCTGCACTTGCCACCGGAGCCTCCCGAGGCCCTTGGGCCTGGGGCTCATGAGGGCCGATGTCTTCACCGCGCATCGCTCACTTCCTCAGCATCACTTCATCTTCAACAGCACCAGGTGACATCTTTCAGAGTTCTACCTTCAGCTGGGAGCGCCCACAGGGCTGCACCATTCTCAGGCCGCGTGGGTCCGTCCCCGCGACATGTATCCATTTTGTTTATGCTCTTTACTTACCTTGTTGGGGGCGCCCTTCGGGCTGCATCATCCCCACGCCGCTCGGGCCCGACCCAACGGCAGTTGCTTTTCCAGCATTTACCTTAGGATGAAGTTGTTCTTCCACATTTAATCTGATTCCCATAATTATCACCTACTGCTTGTCGTCATGCAAAGCGATTGCACGTTAAAAGGGGGGGCCTGAGCATCGTGACTCATGGGATCTTACTGGCTCTCCAGCCCTCACCCCTGGCCTTGACCCACAGCATCGCGACCTGTCATACCAGCGGCGGCTGAGCTCGCTCGAGGGCCGGGACCTGAGGACGTAGAGCATTTGCATTCTAACAACCCTGCAGGAACACACCAATTGATAAAGGCCCAGAGCCAAGCGCAACCCGCCTTGAGGTAGGGCCTCGTGAGTCCCGCGCTGGCTCATGGGTGCCCAGATACACCTCTCCTAGCCCTATCGTGCCGGCCATGTGTCAGGGCGAGGCTGTACACACCCCAGGGGCTCCTCCTGGAGGGGAGCCCCCTCCCACGCACCAGTGGAAGCACCATGCTCCGCGCTGGCTGACGACACTGCCGAGGAGCGGCTATGCCCGTACACATACAGAAGCGCTATGCTCCGCGCTGGTGATAAACAACTGAGGGTGGCCCACGGCCGTACCAACCTCAGGGAGCCCAAAGCTCAGTGTCCGGCACCATCGCAACACCTCCCCTCGGGAGTGCCGCACGAGGGGGCTGGACACGGGGGCTACGCCCGGGCCTCGCCCGAGCGCACGCCACCCAGCCAGGTCCCTTGGACCTGGTCATCGCGCGCCACTCCCCGGGCGGAGCCAAGGTACGAAACCCGTTTGAGCGTCAAGGGGGACTCCTGAGCATCGCGACTCAGGAGCCTAACTTGCCACGTGGCCCCTCACTCCTTAGTCCCGTCCTTGGTTTCCGGTCGGGGCTAACACTGGGTGAGGTATGCGCGGGGCCGGGCCCTGCCGACGTAGAGCGTAAACAAGTAGGAGAGGAAAATGCAAATTCCAGAAAATTCAAAGAAAATATTACAAGCCATAAGATTGTTCCACAACGCCAAACACAAGTTTAAACGCCTCCGCGAGGCATGGTGCGTGTTGCAGGAATAAAAACATGACAGAAGCCGCGCAAGGATCACTCTCCAGCGGCGCCGCCTCCTGAGGCCGCGGAGCTGGCGGCGCCGCGCCCGGGCAGGATGCTGAAGGAGCGGAACTTCCCCAGCAAAACCTCGGCTCGGCCTTTCACGGCCTCAACGGCAGCAGTGGCATGGTCGCCGCTCACGGGCTCTAGCAGGCTATCGAAGTCGACGTTGGGGTCGCGCAGGTAGACATGGCTGAGGACACGCGTCAGCGCCGCAGAAGACAGGGCATGCGCCTCGGCCTCGACCGTGGGGCCAAGGCCGTCTGCGACGTCCTCAAGCGCATCAACCAGGAAGGGGAGCAGCTTGGCGGGGCCGTCCTCCGCACCAGCCAACGGCTCCTCCAGGCCGCTCTCATACAGCGTCTTCAGTATGCCACGAGCCTTCTTCTCCAGCTTCGCAAAGGCCACCCGGTCCTCCGTCAGGACCTCTCTGCCTTCAGTGACTGCTCCAGCGTCTCCAGTCGGCTGTGGCGGTCATCGAGCTTGGCGCCCCGGTCCTTGATGGCGGCCTCCCGAGCCTTCATCTCCTTCTCTCTCTCCTGGCGGCCATGGGCCTCCTTGGCGAGCTCGTCGCAGGCCCTGCAGCTCGGCCTCAAGCGTCTTGCAGCGGCCTTGGGCAGTTGCAATGTCGCCCAGGGCAGCATCGCGAGAGGCCTTGGCTTGGTTAGCGGCCCGCCTCTCCTCGTCGGAGGACGACACAGCCTGGCTCAACACCGCTCGGACGGAGGCAGCAGAATGGGCCCAGCCAGAAGCTAGCTCCAGGCGCCCGGCCGCCAGGCGAGGGTCCGCGCTCAGAAGATCCTCCCGTAGCTGGCTCAGTTCGCTGGCGACCTAGTCCAGGACGGCGGCAGAGGAAGCAGAAGAAGCGGGAACTGGCGGAGCGGGCGAAGAAGACGGCGGCGTGATCACGGTTTGGCGAGAAGGAACGCCCTGGGCCTTGGCCGCCCCGACTGCAGCATCGGGCGCAGTCGACTCCAGAGTCAGCAAGGCCACGGGGGCTGGCTCCTCGCCGAGGCGTCCCAGTCGTCCTCGCGAGAGCGATCGGACCAGAGAGACGCGAGCCGCGCCGTCTTCCTCCCCAGCGGACGAAGGCATCGCCCCGGCAGAAGGACTCGCCCCAAGCGGGGCCGCAGAAACCCCTCTCAACCTCTTCGCCGCAGGCACCGACCTAACAAGAAAGCATGGATGTCAAGCCCCGGCGGCAGAAATCAAGCAAAGCAGGAATCGGGCACTTACTGGTCGTCGCTCACTGACACAAGTAACCTTCGGCCGAACTTGAAGCCCGAGAGCCTGCGGCTCGGGTCAGCCTCGGAAGGCTCGGAAGTAGAAGCCATGTCGGGAGGGCTGGGGCTGGTTTCAGACCGCCCAGGGGTCAGAACCGGCCCTGGTGGAACCAGCCCCGACCTGCCCTTCCTTCTGACCAAGGGACAGTCCTCCCCTCCTCGCCCGGCGCCAGCATCGTCATCATCCGGCATGGAGCGGAGGGCCCGAGACCTGGGCCGAGGGAAGGACTCCCCCGACTCTTCATCAGTCGCCTCGAAGACAGACTCTTCCTCCTCCGCTTCTTCTTCCTCCTCACTCTCGCTGGAGCTGCCAGAGGACACGTTCACCATCGCCAGCGCCGCAAGATCTTCGGGAGCTGCCGCGGGCACCAGCCCCTCACCGTTGAAGGTGGGCATGGCGTTCACCACCTGCTCCCAGTCGTCACGAAGGAACAGGGGGACGGGGGCGCCCATCGGGCTCGCCACGTCTCCCCCAACCAAGGAATGGAGGGCCGCGAGCAGAACCTCGTTGGTCAGGGCCTCGGAGCTCAGGCGCAGGGCGGCATCTACTCCTCCAAGCCTCCACAGTGGGAGCGAGTGCTCCTGGAGCGGAGCCACCAGGTGCTCCAAGAACTCCCTCAGGAGCGTGGCCCCGGTCAGCTTCGCCGCCTCCAAGAACTCCCTCAGGAGCCAGCCTGCGCAGAGTCCTTGTTTTCCCTTTGGTGCAAAGGGGGCAAGCACATGCCAAGGCATCAGGCAAAGGTTATCATTCCGGTGCAACGAGACCAAGACCAGCCGGACGGCCGGACGGAGGTCACCGTGGAGCCCAAGACGGCGTCATCACCGGTGCTTTTGGCAGCCGAAGACCACCTTTGGTCAGGATAACTTGTACTAGATGTTCCCCTTCAAAATGGCCAATTGTTGGCGTCCTTCCCGCTCAATTATTCGGGGAGAGGCCCAGGGCCTCTATAAATAGAGCTAGCCACCACAGAGTAGAGGCATCGAATTGAGAGGGAGAAGAACAGTGAGAAACCCAGTAGAGACTAAGTAGAACACACCGCACCAGCTCAAGAACACCCCTCGTGAGGCTGTTCTTCCCCTGTACTGTCCATCATCAGCCCAAGAGGCAATCCACCACACCACACACTGGAGTAGGGTATTACACCACAACGGTGGCCCGAACCAGTATAAACCTCGTGTCTCTTGCGTTGTTCATCATTTTCATCTTAGTTCGCACGAGAGGATTAGACGTAGATCGGTAGGGGAAAGATCTCCGCGCGCACCCCCGTGTTCGAACCTCAAGGGTCTGCCGGAACCCGAGATCCGACATCCGGAACAAAAATATTTCACCTATTTTTATTTCATGCCTAATTGCAGAATTACCAGACCCTTGTACAAACCACGTGTGAAGATAAAGAAAATAAAATAACTAGGTTTGTTCAAGAAATCCTCTCACATTACTTTTGGCTTAAGCAGCCCCCCCCCACACACACACACACGTTTTGAACTCAGATTCGGACTTGCACAGACCTACCTGACTTCAAATACTTACAACTTTTGCATCCGGATTCTGAACTGAGTGAATCTTTTTCTTTTGGAAAGCTTACCTCCTGTACTTCCCAACCTAATTAGATTCACCATCAAATTCCTTGCAGGAGCAGAGATAAAGAAAAAACGGTGTGATGCTACTTCAAAATCCAAGTCAAAAGATGATGTGTCTTCTCCACTTGGGCACATGTGCCTTGTACGACTTATGGTTAGGTTTTGACTGTCTTTGGACGTTCTTCCACCCTCTTGGCAGCCATCCCTTAGTTGTATAAGAGTAGATCAATCTCATAGCAATTTCTTTGGGTTTTGTTTAGTTAACAGTTAGTCATCACTGTAACTTTGTGTACTTCGCTTGTGTCCAACGACCATGCCAAGACTATTTTTGGAACCCCACTTGCATCAATACTTTATCTATATCTACAATATTCAGATTGTTTTTTTTATCATACTCTTGCTTGTTCTTCGGTTGTTTGCAGTAATAGACCTTTGTGATAGGGCTGATCATGCTTCTAGTATCGTCAGTAACCTCCAAAAGATTGGTTTAGCGATTGCTAAGGTACAATATGATCACTTGTTTGTAGTCGAGTCGTCAAAGCCTTTCTTCACCAAAGCGATTGACACCTTTGCCCTACCACAACACGACAAGCCACACCGCAAAGCACTGACTGACCTCCATGCCATATCCAATTGTGGCCGTCCTCAATCCATCATTGTAACCCTCGCTGCTGCTAGCCATGGATGAGGACCAACTCCCGCACCATGAAACTAGAGGAGATAGGGAAGAAATCTTCCCCGCCACGTACTGAAATTAAGCTCCTCGATCGTGGCATGTCGGCACTGCTTGTGCAGCTATGGCTACGAGTCTTCCAATCCTAGTGTGTTCATGTCTTAGGACAAGGATTGATCTTGCTAGCTGCGAGGGAGAGATTAAAGCAAGGGACTACCATCGGTAGGCGCATCCCGGCGCTCCGATGCAGCCTGCTGGAGGAAGAAAAAGAAGGGGTTGGGTTGGAGAAGGAAGAGAGGTGCCAAACCATGGATTTCAATCCAATGACCGGGATTGTTCGCAAAAAAAAAAAAAAATCCAATGACCGGGACATAATCGACTTAGAAAAAAAAATCACGGCCCAGACAAAATCGACTTACAATGAATTTTTGTAAAGCAACTTACATAATCGGTTCCATGAAATATGCCTCATGCTTATTTTATTCAAGTAACGACAAACGGGCAGTACATTGGACAAACTCGTCACCGTTGACGATGCAAAGCAACTATGCATCACATGTTTATTATGCAGAGGCTAGGGGTAAACCCTCCTTTTCGAAAGAGAATCTACACCTTTATACGAACAGTTGGACGCAGGTAAAGATCATTCTTCCTTCGGATGGTGATGCCCATCTCCTCAGTCATGTCTAGCTCGCTCGGGGCCATCCCGTCCGGGAGCTCCCAGTCGAAGTGGTAGAGCAGCACGGCGAGCACGATCTCAATGCTGGCCAGTCCGAACGCCAAGCCAGGGCAGAGCCTGCGGCCAGCACCGAACGGTATGAACTCGAAGTCCGTCCCCTTGAGGTCGACGGTGGAGTTCTCGAACCGCTCCGGCTTGAACTCCTCCGGGTCGTCCCAGAACTTGGGGTCCCTGCCGATCGCCCATGCATTCACGAACACGACGAAACCTTTGGGCACGTCGTACCCCATGATCTTGCACGTCTCGTTGCACTCCCTTGGAACGAGCAATGGCAGCGCCGGGTGCAGCCTCAGGGTCTCCTTGACGACGAGCTTCAGGTAGGTCATGTCGGCCAGGTCGGCCTCGGTCACGGTAGGCTTCCCGCCGAGTTTGTCGCGCAGCTCGGCCTGTGCTTTCTGCATCACTCTCGGGTTCCTCATCAGCTCTGACATCGCCCACTGGAGTGCATCTGCTGACGTCTCGGTCCCGGCGCCAAAGAGATCCTGTAAGGTGCGCAAGTGTTGTTTAAGGATCAATTACTAGTCTGTTAATTAGTTCGTGAACAGAGTGAATAAATGGGATAGTGCATTAAGCACGGGTAAAATCACTTACTATCGTGACAGCCTTGATGTTGCCAATGGTGAGAGGCACCTCGAGGTCACCTTCCTCGTGTATCCTCATGAGCTCGTCCATCAGGTCCTCCTCCTCTTCCGTCACGGCGTTCCTGGTCGACGGTGCAGCCATGGCCTCCTTTCGCTTCTGTCGCTGCCGGTAGGCGCTCTCCACCAGCTCGTAGGTCGTAAGGTAGCCCGCGTGGCCGCGCCGCCTCGTGCCACCGAAGGCGCGCACGAGCCACGATGACGGGAACCACTCGGCCATGGTGAAACCCGATGCGATCTTGATGATGTCTGCCAACACCACCAGGAACTCGTCCCTCCTCTCGAACCTCTCGCCGATCATGGTGCGCATCGTCGAGTCCGCGATGACCCAAAAGATCTGCTCGCAGAGGTTCACGGTTTCTCCCGGCGGCGTGGAGGCGATGGCGGCGACGAGGCGGCCGGCCTCCTCCTCCCGCACGCGGTGGAACGAGTGGACGCGCCGGACGCTGAGCAGCTTCACGATGGAGATCTTGCGGAGCTGCCGCCACAGGGCGCCGTACGGCGCGAAGAAGATCCCCTTCCCCATGGGGCGCAGCTTCTGTATGGTGGGTGGATACGGCCGCCAGGCGAACTTCATGTCGTGCACCTTCATGATCTCGCGGGCGGCGTCCGCGGACGAGACGAACACGGCCGGGAGCTCCCCGAGCTGGAGGTACATGAGCGGCGCCTCCAGCTCGCGCGCGATGTCGGCCACGGCGCGGTGCGCGATCGGGCTGCGGAGGAGGTGGTGCAGGTTGTGGATGAACGGCAGCGACGACGGGCTTGGCGGCAGCTTCAGCGCCGGCGCCGCCGTCGTGGCGCCACGCTTCTTAAGAAGCTTGAGGAGGAGGAGGGCCAGGAAGGCGCAGAGCCAGCACACGAGTTGCTGCATGGCCATGGTTGGTGCGTTAAGGTGATGGAGCTAGCCAGCGATCTGATCTGCTAATTATATGGCCATTTCCCGTAGGAGCGGAGCACGAAATAACCATCAAGGTTGGAAGCAGCTGGTTCCAACCAAACTCCACTACACTAGTGCCAAAGGTTGTTAGTTGGCAGCTTGGCGCCGGTGAAGGTCGTTCCAAACCGAGCTCATGCAAGGCGAGGCTGATTATGTCTGGACTCTGGAGCAGTAATGTTAGTTTTCAGGTATGTACATGGCCAGGTTACGTGCTTCTTGATGGTGTGAAGTTGTGCACTAGCTGTAAAGTTTCAGTGCAGATGGGATGCGTGGAATGGAAGCGTAGGCAAGCAGGGGCGCGTGCATGTTCATATACGGACGAACAAGCCAACAAGGTACAGGAGAACGGGCAGTTAGCGCATGCATGCACATTTTTTTTCCCACATAGACGCATGTGCTCATATACGTGGAGCACACTCGCCCCTATAGACACACATGTACACCATATTCCGATGAGGCCAAATCGTTCGGGATAAACGGACAGAGCAGGCCTTCCAATGTGCGTCCGCAAACGGACCGTCGTCCGTTTTCTGTCCGCTTTCGACCCATTTCGGGCCCAAGTTTGGGCCGAGTTTGCGGCCGAAGAGACACGCGCGGACGGCGCGTGGCGCCTGCTCATGTCCTCCCCTGGCCCGCCCGTCGGGGAGACAAACCCCCCTTTTTTCTACCCCCCCGCTCCAGCCGCACCCCCGCCACTCTCGTCCCTCGCCGCCGCTGCCATTGCCGCTGTGCAGCTCGGCCGCGCGCTCGCCCCAACCCTTGTCGCAGCCCCCGTTCCCTCGACGCCCTGAGCTACCCAACCACGACCACCTGATTTGCACTCCCGACGGTCGAATTTGGAGCGGATCCGGCCGGACTTTAGCTCACCCGGTGCGGGAAGCCGCGCTGTGCCATGGACTGGCCGGGCATCGGACCAGAAGGCCCCGGCAAGGCCGCAAGGCCGCATACAAGTACTGACTCCGCCTCTAGCCGCTCGGATCTACACCGTCGGCGGTTCGCCGGCAGATACACGAACGGCCGTCGGCCGGGCTCGTTGCTGGCCCAAAAGCTCGTCCTCGCACCGTTGCCACTCATTAAGTGCGACGACTGCCGAAAGAAAGTCTTGCGCCACGTGTCTACAACACCGGAACATTTCGGATGGGTGTACATCAAGTTCTCAACCGATGGGGTATGTGCTACTTAGCTTCGGTTGTGCTTTCGGATTTCACTAGTTGAGCTAACTTAATTTTTTATTGTGTAGAATGGATGCAATTTTTGGTATTGAGAAGAAGAATAGATCGATATATTGATAGACCACAATTTAGTAGGTGTTCGGCACTTTTAGCTAGAATAAAGGCTAGAGATAAGATTAGTGCACTTGTTGCTAGAATAGAGACTATACATGAGACTAGATGCGAGGAAGCAAAGTCTACTTCTTTAGACTCAAATAAGAAAGAAGCACACAAGATCGAGCCTTCGCAGATCAACAACGAATGCATCGAGAAGGCACTAATTCAACTTACAGGAGCAGTTATCGTAGTTGGATATCTTCTAAAAGGTTTTTTGTGATTCTTGTTTTCTTTGGTCTTACTATTCTAGTCAAAATTTGGTGATGTGCTTGCTACCTCTTGAGCACTGCGTTGGTTTTTCCTTGAAGAGGAAAGGTGTTGGGTAACGTTGCAGAAAACAAAAATTTTCCTACTCGTTTCACCAAGATCCATCTATGAGTTCATCTAGCAACGAGTCATCGGATGCATCTACATACCTTTGTAGATCGCGAGCGGAAGCGTTCAAAGAACGGGGATGATGTAGTCGAACACGACGTGATCCAAATCATCGATGACCAAGCGCCGAACGGACGACACCTCCGCGTTCAACACACGTACGGGACGGGAGACGTCTCCTCCTTCTTGATCCAGCAAGGGGGAAGGAGAGGTTGATGAAGATCCAGCAGCACGGCGGCGTGGTGGTGGATGCAGGGCGTCACAGTAGCAGGGCTTCGCCTGTACTACGAGAGAGAGACGTAACGGGGAGAGAGGGAGGCGCCAGGGGCTGGTGTATGAAGTCCCTCCTCTCCCCCACTATATATAGGAGGGCCAAGGGGGGTTGGTGCGCCAGCCTAGGAGATCCAATCTCCTAGGTGCGGCAGCCAAGGGGAGGTTTCCCTCCCCCCCAAGGCACCCACAGGTGCCTTCCACCATTGGGACTCTTCCCTTATATGGAACCCTAGGCGCATGGGCTTTTGGGGCTGGTGCCCTTGGCCCATCTAGGCCAAGGCGCACCCCCTACAGCCCATGCGCTCCCCCGGGACAGGTGGCCCCACCCGGTGGGCCCCTGGGACCCCTCCGGTGGTCCCGGTACAATACCGATAACCCCGAAACTTGTCCCGATGGCCGAAACAGCACTTCATATATATAATTCTTTACCTCCGGACCATTCCGGAACTCCTCGTGACGTCCGGGATCTCATCCGGGACTCCGAACAACATTCGGGTTACTGCATATACATATCTTCACAACCCTAGCGTTACCGAACCTTAAGTGTGTAGACCCTACGGGTTCGGGAGACAAGCAGACATGACCGAGATGACTCTCCGGTCAATAACCAACAGCGGGATCTGGATACCCATGTTGGCTCCCACATGCTCCACGATGATCTCATCGGATGAACCACGATGTCGAGGATTCAATCAACCCCGTATGCAATTCCCTTTGTCAATCGATATGTTACTTGCCCGAGATTCGATCGTCGGTATCCCAATACCTCGTTCAATCTCGTTACCGGCAAGTCACTTTACTCGTACCGTAATGCATGATCTCGTGACCAGACACTTGGTCACTTTGAGCTCAATATGATGATGCATTACCGAGTGGGCCCAGTGATACCTCTCCGTCATACGGAGTGACAAATCCCAGTCTTGATCCGTGTCAACCCAACAGACACTTTCGGAGATACCCGTAGTATACCTTTATAGTCACCCAGTTACGTTGTGACGTTTGGTATACGCAAAGCACTCCTACGGTATCCGGGAGTTACACGATCTCATGGTCTAAGGAAAAGATACTTGACATTGGAAAACTCTAGCAAACGAACTATACGATCTTTATGCTATGTTTTAGGATTGGGTCTTGTCCATCACATCATTCTCCTAATGATGTGATCTCGTTATCAATGACATCCAATGTCCATAGTCAGGAAACCATGACTATCTATTAATCAACGAGCTAGTCAACTAGAGGCTTACTAGGGACATGTTGGTGTCTGTTATTCACACATGTATTACGATTTCCGGATAACACAATTACAGCATGAATAAAGACAATTATCATGAACAAGGAAATATAATAATAATGCTTTTATTATTGCCTCTAGGGCATATTTCCAACAGTCTCCCACTTGCACTAGAGTCAATAATCTAGTTACATTGTGATGAATCGAACACCCATGGAATTCTGGTGTTGATCATGTTTTGCTCTAGGGAGAGGTTTAGTCAATGGATCTGCTACATTCAGGTCCGTATGTACTTTACAAATATCTATGTCTCCATCTTGAACATTTTCACGAATGGAGTTGAAGCGACGCTTGATGTGCCTTGTCTTCTTGTGAAACCTGGGCTCCTTGGCAAGTGCAATAGCTCCAGTGTTGTCACAAAAGAGCTTGATCGGCCCCGACGCATTGGGTATGACTCCGAGGTCGGTGATGAACTCCTTCACCCAAATTGCTTCATGTGCTGCCTCCGAGGCTTCCATGTATTCTGCTTCACATGTAGATCCCGCCACGACGCTCTGCTTGCAACTGCACTAGCTTACTGCCCCACCATTCAAAATATACACGTATCCGGTTTGTGACTTTGAGTCATCCAGATCTGTGTCGAAGCTAGCGTCGACGTAACCCTTTACGACGAGCTCTTCGTCACCTCCATAAACGAGAAACATTTCCTTAGTCCTTTTCAGGTACTTCAGGATATTCTTGACCGCTGTCCAGTGTTCCTTGCCGGGATTACTTTGGTACCTTCCTACCAAACTTACGGCAAGGTTTACATCAGGTCTGGTACACAGCATGGCATACATAATAGAACCTATGGCTGAGGCATAGGGGATGACACTCATCTCTTCTATATCTTCTGCCGTGGTCGGACATTGAGCCAAGCTCAATTTCACACCTTGCAGCACAGGCAAGAACCCCTTCTTAGACTGATCCATATTGAACTTCTTCAATATCTTATCAAGGTATGTGCTTTGTGAAAGACCTATGGGGCGTCTCGATCTATCCCTATAGATCTTGATGCCTAATATATAAGCAGCTTCTCCAAGGTACTTCATTGAAAAACTCTTATTCAAGTAGGCCTTAATGCTGTCCAAGAGTTCTATATCATTTCCCATCAAAAGTATGTCATCTACATATAGTATGAGAAATGCTACAGAGCTCCCACTCACTTTCTTGTAAATGCAGGCTTCTCCATAAGTCTGCGTAAACCCAAACGCTTTGATCATCTCATCAAAGCGAATGTTCCAACTCCGAGATGCTTGCACCAGCCCATAAATCGAGTGTTGGAGCTTGCACACCTTGTCAGCATTCTTAGGATCGACAAAACCTTCCGGTTGCATCATATACAATTCTTCCTTAAGGAAACCATTACGGAATGCCGTTTTGACGTCCATTTGCCATATTTCATAATCGTAAAACGCGGCAATTGCTAACATGATTCGGATGGACTTTAGCTTCGCTACCGGTGAGAAAGTCTCATCGTAGTCAACCCCTTGAACTTGTCGATAACCCTTAGCGACAAGCCGAGCTTTATAGATGGTCACATTACCATCCGCGTCTGTCTTCTTCTTAAAGATCCATTTATTTTCTATGGCTCGCCGTTCAACGGGCAAGTCAGTCAAAGTCCATACTTCGTTTTCATACATGGATCCTATCTCGGATTTCATGGCTTCTAGCCATTTGTCGGAATCCGGGCCCGCCATCGCTTCTTCATAGTTCGAAGGTTCACCGTTGTCTAACAACATGATTTCCAAGACAGGGTTGCCGTACCACTCTGGTGCGGAACGTGTCCTTGTGGACCTTCGAAGTTCAGTAGCAACTTGATCTGAAGTTTCATGATCATCATCATTAACTTCCTCTCTAATCGGTGCAGGCACCTCAGGAACATTTTCTTGAGTTGCGCCATTTTCCAGTTCAAGAGGTAACACTTCATCAAGTTCTACTTTCCTCCCACTCACTTCTTTCGAGAGAAACTCCTTCTCTAGAAAGGATCCATTCCTGGCAACAAAGATCTTGCCTTCGGATCTGAGGTAGAAGGTATACCCAACAGTTTCTTTAGGGTATCCTATGAAGACGCATTTTTCCGACTTGGGTTCGAGATTTTCAGGTTGAAGTTTCTTGACATAAGCATCGCATCCCCAAACTTTCAGAAACGACAACTTAGGTTTCTTCCCAAACCATAATTCAAACGGTGTCGTCTCAACGGATTTCGACGGAGCCCTATTTAAAGTGAATGCAGCAGTCTCTAAAGCATAGCCCCAAAAAGATAGCGGTAGATCGGTAAGAGACATCATAGACCACACCATATCTAACAGAGTGCGATTACGACGTTCGGACACACCATTACGCTGAGGTGTTCCAGGCGGCGTGAGTTGTGAAACTATTCCACATTTTCTTAAGTGTGTGCCAAATTCATGACTCAAGTATTCTCCTCCACGATCTGATCGTAGAAACTTGATTTTCTTGTCACGTTGATTCTCAACCTCATTCTGAAATTCCTTGAACTTTTCAAAGGTTTCAGACTTGTGTTTCATTAAGTAGACATACCCATATCTACTCAAGTCATCAGTGAGGGTGAGAACATAACGATAGCCACCACGAGCCTCAACACTCATTGGACCGCACACATCAGTATGTATGATTTCCAATAAGTTGGTTGCTCGCTCCATTGTTCCTGAGAACGGAGTCTTGGTCATTTTACCCATAAGGCATGGTTCGCACGTGTCAAATGATTCATAATCAAGAGACTCTAAAAGTCCATCTGCATGGAGCTTCTTCATGCGTTTGACACCTATGTGACCAAGGCGGCAGTGCCACAAGTATGTGGGACTATCATTATCAACCTTACATCTTTTGGTACTCACACTATGAACATGTGTAGCATTACGTTCGAGATTCATAAAGAATAAACCATTCACCATAGGAGCATGACCATAAAACATATCTCTCATATAAATAGAACAACCATTATTCTCGGATTTAAATGAGTAGCCATCTCGAATTAAACGAGATCCCGATACAATGTTCATGCTCAAAGCTGGTACTAAATAACAATTATTGAGGTTTAAAACTAATCCCGTAGGTAAATGAAGAGGTAGCGTGCCGACAGCGATCACATCGACTTTGGAACCATTCCCGACGTGCATCGTCACCTCGTCCTTCGCCAGTCTCCGCTTATTCCGTAGTTCCTGCTGTGAGTTACAAATGTGAGCAACTGCACCGGTATCAAATACCCAAGAGCTACTACGATTACTGGTAATGTACACATCAATTACATGTATATCACATATACCTTTTGTTTTGCCGGCCTTCTTGTGTGCTAAGTATTTGGGGCAGTTCCGCTTCCAGTGACCGTTTCCCTTGCAATAAAAGCACTCAGTCTCGGGCTTGGGTCCATTCCTTGGCTTCTTCCCAGCAGCTTGCTTGCCGGGCGCGGCAACTTCCTTGCCGTCCTTCTTGAAGTTCTTTTAACCCTTGCCTTTCTTGAACTTAGTGGTTTTATTGACCATCAACACTTGATGTTCCTTTTTGACTTCTACCTCCGCTGATTTCAGCATTGAAAACAACCCAGGAATGGTCTTTTGCATCCCCTGCATGTTGAAGTTCATCACAAATCTCTTGTAGCTTGGTGGAAGCGACTGGAGGATTCTGTCAATGACCGCATCATCCGGGAGATTAACTCCCAGCTGAGTCAAGCGGTTATGTAACCCAGACATAGTGAGTATGTGCTCACTGACAGAACTATTTTCCTCCATCTTACAGCTGAAGAACTTGTTGGAGACCTCATATCTCTCGACCCGGGCATGAGCTTGGAAAACCATTTTCAGCTCTTCGAACATCTCATATGCTCCATGTCTCTCAAAACGTTTTTGGAGCCCCGGCTCTAAACTGTAAAGCATGCCGCACTGAACGAGGGAGTAGTCATCAACACGTGTCTGCCAAGCGTTCATAACGTCTTGGTTCTGTGGGACGGGAGCTTCACCTAGCGGTGCTTGTAGGACATAATCTTTCTTGGCAGCTATGAGGATGATCCTCAGGTTCCGGACCCAGTCCGTGTAGTTGCTGCCATCGTCTTTCAGCTTGGTTTTCTCTAGGAACGCGTTGAAGTTGAGGACTACGTTGGCCATTTGATCTACAAGACATATTGTAAAAATTTTAGACTAAGTTCATGATAATTAAGTTCATCTAATCAAATTATTAATGAACTCCCACTTAGATTAGACATCCCTCTAGTCATCTAAGTATTACATGATCCGAGTTAACTAGGCCGTGTCCGATCATCACGTGAGACAGACTAGTCAACGTCGGTGAACATCTTCATGTTGATCGTATCTTCTATACGACTCATGCTCGAACTTTCGGTCTTCTGTGTTCCGAGGCCATGTCTATACACATGCTAGGCTCGTCAAGTTAACCCTGAGTGTTTTGCATGTGTAAAACTGTCTTACACCCGTTGTATGTGAACGTAAGGATCTATCACACCCGATCATCACGTGGTGCTTCGAAATGACGAACTTTAGCAACGGTGCACAGTTAGGGGAGAACACTTCTTGAAATTGTTATGAGGGATCATCTTATTTACTACCGTCGTTCTAAGTAAACAAGATGCATAAACATGATAAACATCACATGCAATCAAATAATAAAGGTGACATGATATGGCCAATATCAAATAGCTCCTTTGATCTCCATCTTGGGGCTCCATGATCATCTTGTCACCAGCTTGACACCATGATCTCCATCATCATGATCTCCATCATCGTGTCTCCATGAAGTTGCTTGCCAACTATTACTTCTACTACTATGGCTAACGCGTTTAGCAATAAAGTAAAGTAATTTACATGGCGTTTCTCAATGACACGCAGGTCATATAAAAGAATAAAGACAACTCCTATGGCTCCTGCTGGTTGTCATACTCATCGACATGCAAGTCGTGATTCCTATTACAATAGCATGAACATCTCATACATCACATATAGATAATTCATCATTCATCACAACTTTGGCCATATCATATCACAAAGCACTTGCTGCAAAAACAAGTTAGACGTCCTCTAATTGTTGTTGCAAGTTTTACGTGGCTGAATTAGGGTTCTAGCAAGAACGTCTTCTTACCTACGTGAAAGCCACAACGTGATTTGTCAACTTCTATTTACCCTTCATAAGGACCCTGTTCATCGAATCTGCTCCAACTAAAGTGGGAGAGACAGACACCCGCCAGCCACCTTATGCAACTAGTGCATGTTAGTCGGTGGAACCGGTCTCACGTAAGCGTACGTGTAAGGTTGGTCCGGGCCGCTTCATCCCACAATACCGCTGAAGCAAGAAAAGACTAGTAACGACAAGAAAGTTGACAAATCTACGCCCACAACAAATTGTGTTCTACTCGCGCAAGAAGAACTACGCATAGACCTAGCTCATGATGCCACTGTTGGGTAACGTTGCAGAAAACAAAAATTTTCCTACTCGTTTCACCAAGATCCATCTATGAGTTCATCTAGCAACGAGTCATCGGATGCATCTACATACCTTTGTAGATCGCGAGCGGAAGCGTTCAAAGAACGGGGATGATGTAGTCGAACACGACGTGATCCAAATCACCGATGACCAAGCGCCGAACGGACGGCACCTCCGCGTTCAACACACGTACGGGACGGGAGACGTCTCCTCCTTCTTGATCCAGCAAGGGGGAAGGAGAGGTTGATGAAGATCCAGCAGCACGACGGCGTGGTGGTGGATGCAGGGCGTCACAGTAGCAGGGCTTCGCCTGTACTACGAGAAAGAGACGTAACGGGGAGAGAGGGAGGCGCCAGGGGCTGGTGTATGAAGTCCCTCCTCTCCCCCACTATATATAGGAGGGCCAAGGGGGATTGGTGCGCCAGCCTAGGAGATCCAATCTCCTAGGTGCGGCAGCCAAGGGGAGGTTTCCCTCCCCCCCAAGGCACCCAGAGGTGCCTTCCACCATTGGGACTCTTCCCTTATGTGGAACCCTAGGCGCATGGGCTTTTGGGGCTGGTTCCCTTGGCCCATCTAGGCCGAGGCGCACCCCCCTACAGCCCATGCGGCCCCCCCGGACAGGTGGCCCCACCCGGTGAGCCCCCGGGACCCCTCCGGTGGTCCCGGTACAATACCGATAACCCCGAAACTTGTCCCGATGGCCGAAATAGCACTTCCTATATATAATTCTTTACCTCCGGACCATTCCGGAACTCCTTGTGACATCCGGGATCTCATCCGGGACTCCGAACAACATTCGGGTTACTGCATATACATATCTTCACAACCCTAGCGTTACCGAACCTTAAGTGTGTAGACCCTACGGGTTCGGGAGACAAGCAGACATGACCGAGATGACTCTCCGGTCAATAACCAACAGCGGGATCTGGATACCCATGTTGGCTCCCACATGCTCCACGATGATCTCATCGGATGAACCACGATGTCGAGGATTCAATCAACCCCGTATGCAATTCCCTTTGTCAATCGATATGTTACTTGCCCGAGATTCGATCGTCGGTATCCCAATACCTCGTTCAATCTCGTTACCGGCAAGTCACTTTACTCGTACCGTAATGCATGATCTCATGACCAGACACTTGGTCACTTTGAGCTCAATATGATGATGCATTACCGAGTGGGCCCAGTGATACCTCTCCGTCATACGGAGTGACAAATCCCAGTCTTGATCCGTGTCAACCCAACAGACACTTTTGGAGATACCCGTAGTATACCTTTATAGTCACCCAGTTACGTTGTGACGTTTGGTATACCCAAAGCACTCCTACGGTATCTGGGAGTTACACGATCTCATGGTCTAAGGAAAAGATACTTGACATTGGAAAAACTCTAGCAAACGAACTATACGATCTTTATGCTATGTTTTAGGATTGGGTCTTGTCCATCACATCATTCTCCTAATGATGTGATCTCGTTATCAATGACATCCAATGTCCATAGTCAGGAAACCATGACTATCTATTCATCAACGAGCTAGTCAACTAGAGGCTTACTAGGGACATGTTGGTGTCTGTTATTCACACATGTATTACGATTTCCGGATAACACAATTATAGCATGAATAAAGACAATTATCATGAACAAGGAAATATAATAATAATGCTTTTATTATTGCCTCTAGGGCATATTTCCAACAAAAGGGTGATGCAATAAAGCAGCGTAAGTATTTCCCTCAGTTTTTGAGAACCAAGGTATCAATCCAGTAAGAGACCACGCGCGATTCACCTCGTACCTACACAAACAAATAAGAACCTCGCAACCAACGCGATAAAGGGGTTGTCAATCCCTTCACGACCACTTGCAAGAGTGAGATCTGATAGAGATAATAATAATAATATAAATATTTTTGGTATTTTTATGGTATAGATTGAAAGTAAAGATTGCAAAATAAAATAGATTGGAAACTTGTATGATGGAAAATAGACCCGGGGGCCATATGTTTCACTAGTGGCTTCTCTCAAGATAGCATAAGTATTACGGTGCGTGAACAAATTACTATCGAGCAATTGACAGAAAAGTGAGTAATTATGAAAATATCTAGGTATGATTATGTATATAGGCATCACGTCCGTGACAAGTAGACCGACTCCTGCCTGCATCTACTACTATTAATCCACACATCGGCCGCTATCCAGCATGCATCTAGAGTATTAAGTTCATAAGAACAGAGTAACGCCTTAAGCAAGACGACATGATGTAGAGGGATAAACTCATGCAATATGATGTAAACCCCATCTTTTTATCCTCGATGGCAACAATACAATACATGTCGTTTCCCTTTCTGTCACTGGGATCGAGCACTGCAAGATTGAACCCAAAGCTAAGCACTTCTCCCATTGCAAGAAAGATCAATCTAGTAGGCCAAACCAAACTGATAATTCGAAGAGACTTGCAAAGATAAACCAATCATACATAAAAGAATTCAGAGAAGATTCAAATATTGTTCATAGATAAACTTGATCATAAACCCACAATTCATTGGATCTCGACAGACACACCACAAAAAGAGTTACATCGAATAGATCTCCAAGAAAAATCAAGGAGAACTTTGTATTGAGATCCAAAGAGAGATAAGAAGCCATCTAGCTAATAACTATGGACCCGCAGGTTTGAGGTAAACTACTCACACATCATCGGAGGGGCCATGGAGTTGATGTAGAGGCCCTTCGTGATCAATGCCCCCTCCGGCGGAGCTCCGGAAAAGGCTCCAAGATGGGATCTCTTGGGTACAGAAGGTTGCGATGGTGGAAATAGGGTTTCGTGGTGCTCCTGGATGTTCGCGGGGCATATGAATATATATAGGAGGAAGAAGTAGGTCGGTGGAGCAACAAGGGGCCCACGAGGGTGGAGGGCGTGCCCAGGAGGGTAGTCGCGCCCCCTTGCCTCGTGGCCACCTCGATTGTTTCTTGACGTCCACTCCAAGTCCCCTGGATCACGTTTGTTCCAAAAATCACGCCCCGAAGGTTTCATTCCGTTTGGACTCCGTTTGATATTCCTTTTCTACGAAACACTGAAATAGGCAAAAAACATCAATTTGGGCTGGGCCTCCGGTTAATAGGTTAGTCTCAAAAATAATATAAAAGTGTAAAATAAAGCCCATTAACATGCAAAACAGATAATATAATAGCATGGAACAATCAAAAATTATAGATACGTTGGAGACATATCAAGCATCCCCAAGCTTAATTCCTGCTCGTCCTTGAGTAGGTAAATGATAAAAACAGAATTTTTGATGTGGAATGCTTCCTAACATATTTCTCAATGTAATTTTATTTATTGTGGCATGAATGTTCAGATCCGAAAGATTCAAGATAAAAGTTTAATATTGACATAAAAATAATAATACTTCAAGCATACTAACTAAGCAATCATGTCTTCTCAAAATAACATGGCCAAAGAAAGTTCATCCCTACAAAATCATATAGTTTGGTCATGCTCCATTTTCGTCACACAGGAATGCTCTCATCATGCACAACCCCGATGACAAGCCAAGCAATTGTTTCATACTTTAGTAATCTCAAACTTTTTTCAACTTTCACGCAATACATGAGCGTGAGCCATGGATATAGCACTATGTTTGAAATAGAATATAATGAAGGGGTTATGTGGAGAAGACAAAAAAGAAGAAAGTCTCACATTGACGCAGCTAATCAATGGGCTAGGGAGATGCCCATCAATTGATGTCAATGCAAGGAGTAGGGATTGCCATGCAACGGATGCACTAGAGCTATAAATGTATGAAAGCTCAACAAAAGAAACTAAGTGGGTGTGCATCCAACTTGCTTGCTCACGAAGACCTAGGGCACTTGAGGAGGCCCATTGTTGCAATATACAAGCCAAGTTCTATAATGAAAAATTCCCACTAGTATATGAAAATGACAAAACAAGAGACTCTCTATCATAAAGATCATGGTGCTACTTTGAAGCACAAGTGTGGAAAAAAGGATAGTAGCATTGCCCCTTTTTATTTTATTTTTAATTTTGGGGCCATTTTTGGCCTTTCTCTTTTTCTTCTTTTGGGACAATGCTCTATTAATGATGATCATCACACTTCTATTTATTTACAACTCAATGATTACAACTCGATACTAGAACAAGATATGACTCTATATGAATGCCTCCGGCGGTGTACCGGGATGTGCAATGACTTATGAGTGACATGTATGAAAGAATTATGAACGGTGGCTTTGCCACAAATACGATGCCAACTACATGATCATGCAAGGCAATATGACAATAATGACGCGTGTCATAATAAACGGAACAGTGGAAAGTTGCATGGAAATATATCTCAGGATGGCTATGGAAATGCCATAATAGGTAGGTATGATGGCTGTTTTGAGGAAGATATAAGGAGGTCTATGTGTGATAGAGCGTATCGTATCACGGGGTTTGGATGCACCGGCGAAGTTCGCACCAACTCTCAAGGTGAGAGAGGGCAATGCACGGTACCGAAGAGGCTAGCAATGATGGAAGGGTGAGAGTGCGTATAATCCATGGAATCAACATTAGTCATAAAGAACTCACATACTTATTGAAAAAATCTACAAGTCAATCCATGGAATCAACATTAGTCATAAAGAACTCACATACTTATTTAAAAAAATCTACAAGTCATCAAAAACCAAGTATTACGCGCATGCTCCTATGGGGATAGATTGGTAGGAAAAGACCATCGCTCGTCCCCGACCGCCACTCATAAGGAAGACAATCAAATAACACCTCATGTTTCAAATTTGTTACACAACGTTTACCATACGTGCATGCTACGGGACTTGCAAACTTCAATACAAGTATTTCTCAAATTCACAACTACTCAACTAGCACAACTTTAATATCACTATCTCCATATCTCAAAACAATCATCAAGTATCAAACTTCTCTTAGTATTCAATGCACTTATATGAAAGTTTTTTATTATTCCCAAAAGCAAATTACCATGCTGTTCTAAAGGACTCTTAAAATAATATAAGTGAAGCATGAGAGATCAATTTCTATAAAATGAAACCACCACCGTGCTCTAAAAGATATAAGTGAAGCACTAGAGCAAAAAAACTATATTGCTCAAAAGATATAAGTGAAGCACATAGAGTATTCTAATAAATTCCGATTCATGTGTGTCTCTCTCAAAAGGTGTGCACAGCAAGGATGATTGTGGTAAACTAAAAAGAAAAGACTCAAATCATTCAAGACGCTCCAAGCAAAATACATATCATGTGGCGAATAAAAATATAGCTCCAAGTAAAGTTACCGATAGACAAAGACAAAAGAGGGGATGCTTTCCGGGGCATCCCCAAGCTTTGGCTTTTTGGTGTCCTTGGATTTTACCTTGGGGTGCCTTGGGCATCCCCAAGCTTAGGCTCTTGCCACTCCTTGTTCCATAATCCGTCAAATCTTTACCCAAAACTTGAAAACTTCACAACACAAAACTTAACAGAAAATCCAGTGAGCTCCGTTAGCGAAAGAAAACAAAACACCACTTCAAGGTACTGCAATGAACTCATTATTTATTTATATTGGTGTTAAACCTACTGTATTCCAACTTCTCTATGGTTTATAAACTCTATTACTCTCCATAGATTCATCAAAATAAGCAAACAACACACGAAAAACAGAATGTGTCAAAAACAGAACAGTCTGTAGTAATCTGTAACTAACGCAAACTTCTGGAACCCCAAAAATTCTAAAATAAATTGCTGGACATGAGGAATTTATATATTAATCATCTGCAAAAATAATTAACTAAATAGCACTCTGCAAAAAACATGGCAGCAATTCTCGTGAGCGCTAAAGTTTCTGTTTTTTACAGCAAGATCAAAAAGACTTTCCCCAAGTCTTCCCAACGGTTCTACTTGGCACAAACACTAATTAAACAAAAAAAACACAACCTTAATAGAGGCTAGATAAATTATTTATTACTAAACAGGAGAAAAAAACAAGGAATAAAAATAAAATTGGGTTGCCTCCCAACAAGCGGTATCGTTTAACGCCCCTACCTAGGCATAAAAGCAATGATAGATATAGGTTTTGCCATGATAATGATAAGGTAAATCGCGAAAAATCATCTCATACTCCCTATGTTAAGCAGCAAGTTTTCTTTGTGGCAAGCAAAGTAATCAAAAGGGCTAAATTTAATGGGACAAAAGTCCCCAAGATCAAGCTCTGGAGGTATTGGTTCCTCCTTTGGCCCCTCATATTGCACAACCAATTCATCATTATAAGCATTCTTTTGGCAAAAAGTCATGAGTCTTTGTTCAAGGGAAAAACCCAACCCATTGTTCTGGATGGAAAATTATCATTAAATTTAGAGATCCTATCAACAAGAACATCGGTAGGAACCTTTTTTCTAAGGTTTTCATTAAAAGCAACATGATCTAAGGATCGTAAACGCATAATGTCTTCTTGATAAAAAGGGATTGCTTCTATGGGAGGACGGCCAGCATCCACCCTATAATGCGCAAAAATTTCATTGGCTTCTTTTATTATAAATCTAAACTCATGAGCTAAAAAGATGGTTGCTGCTTGCTTAACAGAAGAATGCTCAATATTAGAAAATTCTAGGAAAATCCTTTGTATGGAAGGATGCATATGTAAAAATTGTCTTTCAAGTTCAACTATGAGCAAAGATATAGCATCCGCGAGACTACTAGTTTTATGAAGGATAGCTCTGCTCATGGTGGGCAAAGCACCGGCACAAGTAAAGAAATCTTGAATAACTCCCTTCCCAATAATATTACCGCTACCAATCCGAAACTTTTTAGTGTGTAAAATAGTAGGATTTTCAAGAGGATCATCAATAGCATCAAAGTTTTCCATATTATTATTCTTATCAACGATAACCTCCCCAGTTTCAGACATGATGGCAATAAATTGCAAAAATAACGAGCAAACAGAAGGCAGGAAGGAAAAAGAGACGAACGGAAAAGAGAGGGCGAAAGGAAAAGAGGGCGAATAAAACGGCAAGGATGAAGTGGGGGAGAGGAAAACGAGAGGCAAATGGCAAATAATATAATGCAAAGGATAAGAGTTGTGATGGGTACTTGGTATGTCTTGACTTGGCGTAGATTTCCCGGGCAACGGCGCCAGAAATCCTTCTTGGTACCTCTTGAGCACTGCGTTGGTTTTCCCTTGAAGAGGAAAGGGTGATGCAGTAAAGCAGCGTAAGTATTTCCCTCAGTTTTTGAGAACCAAGGTATCAATCCAGTAGGAGACCACGCGCGAGTCACCTCGTACCTACACAAACAAATAAGAACCTCGCAACCAATGCGATAAAGGGGTTGTCAATACCTTCACGACCACTAGCAAGAGTGAGATCTGATAGAGATAATAATAATAAGATAATTATTTTTGGTATTTTTATGATATAGATTGAAATTAAAGATTGCAAAATAAAATAGTTTGGAAACTTGTATGATGGAAAATAGACCCGGGGCCATAGGTTTCACTAGTGGATTCTCTCAAGATAGCATATGTATTACGGTGGATGAACAAATTATTGTTGAGCAATTGATAGAAAAGCGAATAATTATGAGAATATCTAGGTATGATCATGTATATAGGCATCACGTCTGTGACAAGTTGACCGACTCCTGCCTGCATCTACTACTATTACTCCACACATCGACCGCTATCCAGCATGCATCTAGAGTATTAAGTTCATAAGAACAGAGTAACGCCTTAAGCAAGATGACATGATGTAGAGGGATAAACTCATGCAATATGATGTAAACCCCATCTTTTTATCCTCGATGGCAACAATACAATATGTGTCGTTTCCCTTTCTGTCACTGGGATCGAGCACTGCAAGATTGAACCCAAAGCTAAGCACTTCTCCCATTGCAAGAAAGATCAATCTAGTAGGCCAAACCAAACTGATAATTCGAAGAGACTTGCAAAGATAAACCAATCATACATAAAAGAATTCAGAGAAGATTCAAATATTGTTCATAGATAAACTTGATCATAAACCCACAATTCATCGGATCTCGACAAACACACCACAAAAAGAGTTACATTGAATAGATCTCCAAGAAGATCGAGGAGAACTTTGTATTGAGATCCAAAGAGAGAGAAGAAGCCATCTAGCTAATAACTATGGACCCGAAGGTCTGAGATAAACTACTCACACATCATCAGAGGGGCCATGGAGTTGATGTAGAGGCCCTCCATGATCAATGCCCCCTCCGGCGGAGCTCCAAAAAAGGCCCCAAGATGGGATCTCTTGGGTACAGAAGGTTGCGGCGGTGGAAATATGATTTCGTGGTGCTCCTGGATGTTCTCGGGGCATATGAATATATATAGGAGGAAGAAGTAGGTCGGTGGAGCAACGAGGGGCCCACGAGGGTGGAGGGCGCGCCCAGGGGGTAGGCGCGCCCCCTGCCTCGTGGCCACCTTGATTGTTTCTTGACGTCCACTCCAAGTCCCCTGGATCACGTTTGTTCCAAAAATCACACTCCCGAAGGTTTCATTCCGTTTGATATTCTTTTTCTACGAAACACTGAAATAGGCAAAAAACACAGAAATTTGGGCCGGGCGTCCGGTTAATAGGTTAGTCCCAAAAATAATATAAAAGTGTAAAATAAAGCCCATTAACATCGAAAACAGATAATATAATAGCATGGAACAATCAAAAATTATAGATACGTTGGAGACGTATCGGTGCTTCCACGTATAGAAAATCAATAATGAAAATAAAAGATATGTGTTTGCAAAAATAAAATGCACGCGGACGGGATGCGGCTGAAATGCGGCTGTGCGTTGGGCGCACGGCCTGCGCATCCACAAATCTAGGCGGACACGACTCCATTGCCACCCCCAAAGGGACCAAAAGCGGACGAAACGGGCGTCTGTTTGGGGTCGCACGTTGGAGTTGGCCTGAGCACCTCCGAGAGACTAGGATGGCATATCGTCTTGAGATTTTACGAAGTCACCATAGGCGCCTCGTAGTTGACGGAAATGTCTCCTCTCACTAAATGCGCATCGCCGGAAATCCTAAAATAAATTTAGGATAAATGCAAGTACCGACATTTGAACCCTGGTGGGCTAGTGATATCACTGTCCATCTAACCATCCAACCGCAGGTTCGTTCGCCACATACATGTACAGTTGATAAGACGGTCTTATCTTAATTATGCTAAGTAAATCTTTTTGTTTGCGGGGCACGTGTAATAGAACTATATTTTTCACGAAATACAGATGTAGACGTTCATACAAACGTAAATACACTCACCCATTTGAACGCACACACGTACACCATATTCCTATGAGCACTCTCGGGAGACTGAGCCGACATACTACAGGCGCCTCCGTATTACACAAATGTCTTCCCCCACTGAACGAACATCACTAGAACAGGAAAGGCTACTGGTGGTGTCCCGAAATCGTCATTAATGGTGCACTCAGCACACTGTCGGTGTCAAAACCGGCGGATCTCGGGTAGGGGGTCCCGAACTGTGCGTCTAGGATCGATGCTAACAGGAGACAGGGGACACGATGTTTACCCAGGTTTGGACCCTCTCTATGGAGGTAATACCCTACGTCCTGCTTGATTGATATTGATGAATATGAGTGTTACAAGAGTTGATCTACCACAAGATCGTGATGGCTAAACCCTAGAAGCCTAGCCTATATGACTATGATAATGACTCTATCCTTTTCGGACTAACCCCTCCAGTTTATATAGACACCGAGGGGATCTAGGGTTTACATAGAGTCGGTTACATAAGAAGGAATCTTCATAGTCGGTCGCCAAGCTTGCCTTCCACGCCAAGGAGAGTCCAATCCGGACATGGGTACAGTCTTCGGCCTTCATGTCTTCACAGCCCATCAGTCTGGCCCATGGATAACAGGCTGGACGCCCGAGGACCCCTTAGTACAGGACTCCCTCAGTAGCCCCTGAACCTGGCTTCAATGACGAGGAGTCCGGCGCGCAGATTGTCTTCGACATTGCAAGGCGGGTTCTCTTCTATCCGAACTTCAAGATAGTCTTCGGATGTGATGATAGTATTCGGACCTGTCACACATACCATACATAACCATAGAGAGAATATATTTTCACACGAGTCTAATTTGCTGACAGTTTTTACAACATGACATTATGTCTGTCCGGTCATAATTTCAAACCGTTTTTCGTCTGCCGCTCCATGTTTCAAGACGCGGTTGCTATCGACACGTCTTGTCAAAGCGAAGATCGTGTCGCCTTATTACGGGATTCTCATCAATACGGGCGTGGGTGACCCAACCGTGCCATTTGCACACCCCTTGGGAATAGGCGAGTTTAAGGTGAATGGGGAGACGCTTGATATTAATGGCCTTTATAAGGGGATAAGGATTCCCTTCCTTCACCCACACCTCAGCTCCTCCTCAGTCCTTCCGTCCCTGAGCTCCAGCGCCCAAGCTTTTAGCTTTTCCCTCAACCAAGAAAGCACTCCAAAAATGTCCGGATCCGGAGCTGGGGGTAAGTGGATGGCCTCCTCCGTCAAGAAGAAGGATATCAAGGCACTCCGAGAGGCCAGATATCTGGCCAAGGAGATCGCTCACCGACTCCCGGATAAGGGACAGATCGTCCCTACTCCAGAGCCCCACAAGAGGGTTGTGTTTCTCACACATTTCATCCGCGGGCCGGGCTTCCCTCTTCACTCCTTTGTCCGTGGACTAATGTTTTACTACGGGCTGGACTTTCATGACCCAGCCCCCAACTTCATCCTCAACATCACGACATTCATTGTTGTGTGCGAGGCCTTCCTCCGCATCTCGCCTCATTTCGGCCTATGGTTGAAGACCTTCAACGTGAAGCCGAAGGTGGTGAGCGGCTAAAAAGCAAAGTGCGGAGGCGCCATGGTGGGCAAGACGCCTAATGTTACCTGGACCGTAGGCTCATTCGCGGAGACGGTGAAAGGGTGGAAATTGGGGTGGTTCTATATCACCGAGCCGCGCGACGCCAACTGGGTGGCGGCCCCCGAATTCAGATCTGGATTCCCGATGCGGCTCACTTCCTGGCAAGAGAGGGGCCTAACCTGGGGTCCCTCGGACGAGCTGACTGGGCTCCAGACGTGTGTCCAGAACATGATAGATTGGAAGATCAAACTCGTCAACGTGGTCCAGGTCATGCTTATTCGTCGGGTCCTTCCGTGCCAACGCCGAACTTGCTATCTGTGGGAGTACGATCCAGCCAAGCATCAGACGCTACTAGAGCTCTTCGGCACGACACAGAAGAAATCTGGAAAGTGCTCTTCAAGGCCGGCGAGACGCCACCGCCCACGACCGAAGATCGCGGGCTTAGCTTAAAACGCCAGGCTAACCCGACAAGTTTTAATGTTTTCAAGGCGTACCCTTTACTAGCATATTTTGAGAAAAAGCCTAAGCTTTCCTACCCGTGTTTTCAGGCCTGGATCAAGATAGCGGAGGGGATTAACTGTCCGACTCCGCTGCCCGAAGACCAAGAATTCTCATTACTGACGGAAATGCTTTTTCCAGCACCTTATGAGGTGCCAGAGAAGACGGCTAAGAAAGCGGCCAAACGGGCCAAGAAGGGCCCTCGCCAAAAAGGCGTTCCGGACATGATGTCCGAAGACGAGACTTCCCCTTCGTCCGCTGATGATGATGATGAAGAGGAAGAAGACAGCGACTCTCCACCTGAGGTGGAGAGGAAGAAGAGAGAGGTCCCCACAAATACGGAGGCGAAAGCGCCTAAGAGGGTTAGAGGCTCCCACGCGGATAACTCCGTGTGGGATGTTGACAGCAGTCCAGAGCGACCTCGCCGGACCAAGCCTCGGGCCGCCTCGTAAGTACTAGGATCCGAAAACGTATGGCCTTCCCGGTTTGTAATATTGATATACCCTAAACCTTGTTATTGCAGTCCAGCACGCGATGGCTCCCCGCGATCCTCATCAGAGGGATCGCTAGACTCAAAGGAGATGGCTAGCATGTCTCCGCCACCTGCTCATTCCGTCTCTCCCAAGGGTGACAATGAGGTGGTGTCGCAAAAGACCTTCCCCAGGGGGGTGGCTTCCGGAGATCGTCGGGGTGGCGCCCCAGGACGATTCCTCAATTGCCGGACGCATGGGGGAAAAAGCCCCTACGGGGACTGGTGACGGGGGCCGGGTTCCCTTCGAACCTAAGCCGGATACCATTCCGGAGATCTATGCGGCTCCGGAGTCCAGCGAATGGCATGCCCCGAAAGGAGGGAATGTGCCTATTCCGCCGGTGGCCTCTATCCAACTAGAGGCACCGGATAACCTGCTGGAGGTTCTAAGAGGCGCCTTTATTGTGGATGCACACCGCGCCCTTATGGGCACGGTAATAGAGAAGGTCCAGTTCGTGAAAAGTGGACTGACCGAAGCCTGCACTAGCCTTCTATCAGGCTTTGAGGTAAGTAATGCGTTCGTAGGAAGAATATCACAGTATACACAGTAGCCCCTGATGCTCTGTTTGGTGTTCGGAAAGAAAAAGCCGAACAGAGGATCAAGAAGAAATATCGCAGGAGTCTAACATAAGTTGTCTTTGTGAATAAGCAGGTGTCGCTACAGGCTGCTACTGCTCATGCTGCAGAGGTCTCCAGACTGAAGCGGAAACTGGAGCGGGCCGAGGAAGAGCTCGGCCTCGTAAAGAAGCAGCTAGAGGATAGCCAAGGTATGTACTGACTTGCTGGTACCTTTTAAGAAAAAATGAATAGTCCATCCAGACTAAGTTGTCATGAACTTTATTAGGGGCCACGACCGAGGTGGTAGGCCTCAAGAAGGTGTTGGCCGAGGCCGAGGACAAAGCGGCCAAGGAACGTGCTGCGCGCGAGAATCATGAGGCCCATGTCGGCGAGGCGCAGCAACAGCTCCAGGGCGCGATCGAGAGATTTGAGTCCTTGGAGCGCGATTGTAAGGCGCAAGAGCCGAACTGGCGAAGGCCCGCCGGAGCGCACAGGATGCACGAGCCGAAGCCCAAAATGCCCTCCAGGAAATTCAGGCGGCCAAGGAGATTGCGAAGGGTAATTGTTTCACCATGCAAAGCAAGTATGTAGAAGAAACGTTCCTTGTACTTATCCGAATTTGGGTTTTCCAGGGGCGTTTACGGATCTGCCGCGCAGTATATCTAATGCTGCCGAGCATTATAGAGCCAAATAAGGGATGTCTATGGAGAAGCTATTCTGGTCCCAATATCTTGGACCCGAATATCCGTTGTCCTTTAGCGACCAGCTAAAGCAGTTGGTCGAGCTGCACAGGTCGGCAGAGCTAGCCATGAAGGACCTGATAGTCCGGCTGTGGCCTGCCGAGCCTATACCTAGCAGCTATTTCGGACTTGTTAAGCGGCTTGTAAATGCCTGTCCGCGGCTCGAAACCGTGAAGCGGTTGGTCTGCATGGAAGGTGCGCGTATGGCCTTTGCTCGCGTCAAGACGCATTGGGCAAAGCTGGATGCCAAGAAGCCGATGATCGAGGGGCCGCCAGAGGGCAAGGAGCATTGTCGACCCGAGCTCTATTTTGATGGCGTCCTGGAGGGGTCCCGCCTTGTGGCGGAGAAATGTTCGAAGGATATCATATTCCCATGAGAACATTTGTATTGTCCTGTCCTGTAATATGGAACAATGATGTTATGTATTATAATGCTTGTGATTTACATTTTACCTCCTGTGCGGCCATTTATGAAATCTGAGGGTTGACCAGTCGTCGGCTTCTACCCCCATGTAGATAGTACAGGGGTGTTCGGGATAAATCTAAACACTCTTTACTCCACATTCTGGTCCTTAAAGGAGGTGTTTAGCGCAACGAACAAGGCAATCGGACTATGTGGCCTTTACCGCCCTCACTTAGCCATAGGAGTTTGACAATTAAAAAAGTTGGCGAAGCCCCTGGTGTTCTGAAGGCTGAACTAGGGGCATTATACACGCCTAATCGGAGGGACCGATTCTTCACAAGAAGCGGAAAAAATCTCTAACGATTTGGAATCTCTCGAACAGCTGACCGACTCTCACCGCATCATGACAGTCAGTTTTTGGCTTTCTCTACCGAGGTGCTCGTCCGGAAGAACCGGGACACAATCGCAGTAGTTGTCCCTTTACTACCCTAGCCGATATAGTGGAACGTGAGGTAGTAAGCACAGGAGCCGGGCAACCGAACTATTGGCCAAAGACATGATACGGAGCCGATGCATATAATGCTATTGTAAGTGCATCTAGTTCCCCTTAGTGATTTTGGTGTATTGAAGACTTATAGGTTAAGGGACTGATGCGTTTGTGAGTGTACACGGGTCTATAAGTCTATGAGGAGTTTGATATTTATAGAGAAAGTCGACCCCTAAAAATGAAGTTCTTCGATTGAATACTTTGGATTTCTGAAGACTTTCTGAACACTTTGAAAGTGAAGAAATTGGTGTAATCCTGAAGACTTGGTATTCATTCGAGGAACATGGAGCATGAAGACTTTTGTTTTCGGAGTTTCATTTTCTCTTTCTTGAGTCATAGGAAACACCGTACTATTAAAGGGGGTCGAGGAAATACTAAGGAAAAATTTGCATGTGATGCTCAACTCAAATCCTACACCTACCAATCCCTTCGAGTGAAGCCATTGGAAATCTCATACAGTTCAGTCATATTCTTCAGTGACAGAGATGAAGTTCTTTTGGTCTCTGAGGAATTTGTTCTGACTGAGGAGTTAGGAATTCACCAGTGTGGATTGCCTACGCAGTGAGGAACATGATAGCCATGAGGAATTTGATATTCAAAATTCCGACCGTTGCTATGCTATGCGCCAGCTGTCCCAAAATATCTACCCACCTAATGGTCATATTAATGAAGGGCATTTATGCCTTATCATGTCGGGCTGCTCCCTAGGCTATAAATAGCTTCCCCTACAACCACTAGCTGGTTGGCTACTCCGAGAGAAACTAACACTTGTCATTCGAGAGCATCCCATCCTCCGAGGACTTGAGTGAAGATCATCAAGTGAGGAAACCCCAAACCCGAACACCTACAAACCCAAAGTGATTGAGAATCACTGAAGAGATTGATCTTGCGTGGATCCGATGCTTGTTACCTTTGAAGACCGTGCATCTTCCAGACTGTTAGGCGTCATGGTCTAGAGCATCCAAGAGGGAATTGTGGATCGCCGAGTGACCAAGTTGTGAAGGTTTGGAAGTCACTTGAAGACTTACCACGAGTGATTGGGCGAGGTCTGTGTGACCTTAGCTCAAGGGGAATATGGTGAGGACTGAGTGTCCTGAGCTGCGTGTTCAGGACTGGGTGTCCGGGACTGTGTGTCCTCAGGTTTAAATACCTAGCAGCCCTAACTAGACGTACAACTATCACAACAGTTGGAACTGGTCTACCAAATCATTGTCTTCACCAAGCTACCTGGTTCCATTTCCTCAACCCTTCCATTTCCTCATTTCCGTGTTGTGTTCTTGTTCATATGTGTTTGAAGACTTTGACTGAAGACTTTCTCTATTTCCTCAGTTCAATTTCTTCAGTCTGTTTGTCTTATCTTGTGTTATCTTGTGTTTATGCTTTCTGTACTCTGTGCTTGTTTTCCATTTCATCATGAAGACCATGCTCATGGTTTGTTATGTTTACTTCTGAGTACTTATTCTGCTGCAAGTAGTTCTTCACTCAGGAATTTCCTCACCCGCAAATTCCTCAGTGAAGAATTCATAAAAATCGCCTATTCACCCCCCTCTAGTCGATATAACGCACTTTCAATTGGTATCAGAGCAAGGTACTCCCTTGTTTTGTGTGATTTTGGTTTAACCACCTGGAGTTTTAGTTATGTCGACCGCAGGTATGATCAAGGTTTCTGCTGGGTGTCCTACCTTCGATGGGATGAACTACCCATACTGGAAGAATAAGATGCACATGCATCTTTAGGCAATTGATAACAATCTCTGGTACATTGTGGAGAATGGTGTTCGCTCTGTCACTCCCACCATCAACGCCGCTGATGTGAAGAGATTCAAGAAACTCGACTCTCAAGCGAAGAATATCATATGTGGCCATCTGAGCAAAGGGCAGTATGGCAGAGTGAGTGCTTTAGAGACATCTAAGCTTATCTGAGACAGGTTGTCCAAGGTCAATGAGGGAGTCTCAACACAGCGTGACTCTCGAGTTGACGTTCTTCAAAATCTCTTCAACCGCTTCAAAAGACTCAACAATGAAAATGTTCAGCAAACCTTCGATCGCCTCACTGACATCTCAAATGAGCTTCAAGCACTTGGTGCCGCTGATATCACCGACCATGAGGTGGTGAAGAAATTGCTGAGATCGCTTGATTCCTCATTTGATACCTTGGCATTGATGATACAAGAGCGTGGAGACTATAAGTCACTTGACCCCGCTGATATCCTCGGGAGACTAAACACTCATGAGTTCCAGCTTGTTGAGAAGAGAGATCTCTATGGACCAAGTTATGGTAGATCACGGGCTCTGAAGGCCAAGGCAGTATCCGAATCAGATGGTGAAGATTCTGACAGCAGCCTTGGTGATCCTGAAGAACTAAGCCAGGAGCTAGCAATGCTTGTGAGGAAGTTCCAAAAGTTCTCAAGACGTGGTCATTTTGGTAAATCCTCAAGAGGAGGTGACTTGAGATCAGATTCCTCATCCCATGATTACAAGAAGAGACTCTGCCATAAATGCAAAAAACCTGGAAACTACATTCAAGATTGTCCTCAGTGGGAAAAGGAATCGAAGAAGAAGAATAAGTACAAGGATCACAGTTCTGATGATTCAAAGAAGAAGAAGAAATCTTCAAAGTCCTCGTCATCATGACCCTCAAGGTCCTCATCTCACAAGAAGAGCAGCTCCAAGAAGGCTCAAGCATTAATTGGCAAGGAAATGGACTTTGAGGCTGAATCTGAGGAAAATGAGGAAGAGGAGGAATCTGAGGAGTCAGACTCTGGTGTGGCGAGCCTAGCCCCCGCAACTGTGTCCGTCAGCAAGTCCATCTTCAACTCTGAAGAAATGGACCTCCCCAACACTACTGATGACGACGACGAGGACTACGCTCCCACCTTTTGCTTCATGGCAAAAGGCTCAAAGGTACTCAAATATCCCTTCTCTGAATCTAATGAGGATGAATCTGATGAAAACCTCAAACCCAGCTATTCTAAACTTGCTAAGATTGCTGTGAAACTGCAAAAGGCTCTTGAAAAGGTTCAAAATATGCTAGATAAAGGCGATGATATGTTGGGCGAGGAAATGGATCGCACTAAAATCTTGACTGAAAATCTTCAAAGACTTCAGTCCAAGTTTGACAATCTTCAAGGTCATCATAACACTCTCCTATCTGATCATGAGAAGCTTTCTTATGAATTTCTTCAAAGAAAGCAAGATCTTGAGCAGTTAAGAGTGAGTTATGAAGATCTTCATGAAAGTGCCAGTTATCGACTAGAGGGGAGGGGTGAATAGGCGATTTTTGTGAAAGTCTTCAAAACATGGGAGTTTCGAAGACAAACGATAGAAATGAACCTATAACCATGCAGCGGAAGGTAGACTACACTAGACAAGCCATAGTCAAGTATTCAATGAAGTGAGAGCATGAAGACTAATAGCAGCCAGACAGTACGGATCAGGATGGAAGATAGTATGAAACCAATCTGAACAAACAGTCACACAGTGAAGACAAATGGACAATGCAAACAGGCAATGACTTCACAAGGACCAACTGTAAATAAAGAGATGGGAAGGATAGAACCAGTGGCTTGTGGAAGACAATGATTTGTTGGACCAATTCCAGTTGCTGCGACAACTGTACGTATGGTTAGGGAGGCTGAGGTTTAATTCAGAAGACCGTGTCTTCACCTTATTCCCCTTGAGCTAAGGACACCCAGTCCTCGCCCAATCACTCTGGTAAGTCTTCAAGGTAGACTTCCAAACCTTCACAAACTTCGTTCACCGACGATCCACAATGACTCTTGGATGCTCAGAACGCGATGCCTAACCGGCTGGAGGATTTACAGTCCTCAAGTGTAACAAGTCTTCAGATCACACAGACAGGAAGACTTCAGTGATGCCTAACACTCTTTGGCTCTTGGTGTTTAGGGCTTTGTCCTCGCAAGGATTTCTCTCTCAAAGGCTTCGAGGTGGGTTGCTCTCAAACGACAAAAGCCGTGCACTAACTTTGAGCAGCCACCAATTTATGGTGTAGGGGGTGGGCTATTTATAGCCACTAGGCAACCCAACCTGATTTGTCCGAAATGACCCTGGGTCACTAAGGAACTGACACGTGTTCCAACGGTCAGATTTCAAACACACGCGACAACTTTACTTGGGCTACAAGTAAAGCTGACTCATCCAGCTCTGGATAAGATTTGCTCTCATTGTCTTCGCTCGAAGACATAGGATTTTGGTTAAGCATCACTTCAGTCACTCTGACTTTGTTCACTGGGACCCCACTTAACAGTACAGTGGTTCCTATGACTCAACAAAGAAGAAAAGGAAACAACGAAACAACTAAGTCTTCGCGCTCCATAGTCTTCACGCGATGTCTTCTCTTGTCATAGTCTTCAATGTGAATATCTTCACATACCACCTTTGTCTTCAATGTCTTCATACATTTTTAGGGGTCATCTCCGGTAGGTAAACCGAATCAATGAGGGACTACTACCTGTGTTATCCTGCAATTCTCACAAACACATTAGTCCCTCAACTAGGTTTGTCGTCAATACTCCAAAACCAACTAGGGGTGGCACTAGATGCACTTACAATCTCCCCCTTTTTGGTGATTGATGACAAACTAGTTGAAGTTTTCAACGGGGATAAAAGTATGTGAAATTGTAAAGGATTTAGGTATTGTCTTCGTAAGTAGCAGAAAGCTCCCCCTGAAGATGTGCATATAAGTATTTTTCTTTTGAATGCAAATGCACATGGCAGGTTGTACTTGCGGAGCTCCTCTTCTACTTATGAAGACAATTTATCATGCATGAAAGGATATAACGAAGATAATGACATGCATAATGAAAAATGGACGTCTGCAAAATGACTTCGTGTGAAATTTATTGTCACACATGCAGAATTTATCATCGCATCACATAGTGTCGAAAAGGTAGCAGACAACCATCAAGCTTAAGTGTTACAACTCAAAACGAACCAAATGTATCAAAAGCGAGAGTTGTAAGCACTTGGCAAATGTAGCAAAAGTATAGCAACCACCCATATGGACCCGCTTGAAGACTATCAACTCATATGCTTCTCTCCCTTTTGTTAGTAATGACCAAAAAGGTTTGAAGACATAGAGCTTCCTACTCGTTCCCATGTGGAGTAGGCGATGAAGCAGGGTCGTCATTGAGGTTTGGTGGTGCAGACGAACTTGGTGCAGTGTCGATACGCGCCCAAGTTGGAGGTGGTGAGGTAGCATCATGTTGATCATCTAGGACTCTGGCATTAACTGTTGCAGCTGAGGAAGAATAGTCAGAGTCTTCAAGTGAGGGAGTCCAACGCAAGTGAGCATTCCTCGGAGGAGTTGAGTCAAACTTGAATCTCTCTGTGAAGCCATTGTCTTGAAGATCAGCTTCAGCACTGAGTAACGTCAAACTCTTCCAAGACCTCCGACAGGTTCATGTGTAGCAAAGGCATTCTTGGTGGCAAGATTTCCAATGCGATTGACGTCCACCAAGAGGCTTTGAATCTGACGCTTAAGCCAGTCGTGATGCTTATCCTGTTTCTGATGTAGAGCGACGAGAAGCTCTCGATCATTGAGAACATGAGATCGCTTCCGAGGCCTTTGGGCGATGGTACTTGGAGTGGCTTCAGTTTGGGTGCGAGGGGCACGTGTATTGCCAGCCAAGGGATACACAGGAGAAACGGCCTGAACTCCTTCAATGGGCTGGGTGAAGCTTTGATGATCGACATTGTGAAGATAAATTGGCTCCTTTGCAGGCTCTGGGTAAATGGCTTCGACAGACAGATCAACCTCTGGCAAGAATATAAGGTGATTGCGCGCATACGGCTGATAGTTGATAGCAGAGTGAAGCTTGATGAGGCGCATTACCCATGGAGCATAGAACTTCAGACCAAAGATATCGGAGCCAGATGCATCCAATTGCCTGATGAAGAAGTCTTGAGCATTGAAGTTGATGCCATTGAAGATATAGAAAACCAATGTCTTCATTGCTCCTTCAAGCTTCGCTGTAGGAGAATGTCCTTTGACCGGCCAGAGAGTTCGCCTGATAATATGATAAATAGTGCGGGGCAGATACTCTAGGTCTTCAACAAAGAACTCCTTAGGATAGTCAGCGTCTTGTGGCAGTGGCTTCATCATGCTCAGCATTTGGCTCTGGCTTCTGGAAGATGCTTTCCAATGCATTCTGGTGTAGCTGATAACCTGGTTCATAATGTTCGCCAGGAGTGGGCAGGGCAGTAAGCTCAATGATGTCTTGGGCTTTAGCTTCATGGTGTACATCGCCTGTCATCCACTCAAGGATCCAAGTCTTCGGATCCCTGTTGTAGCCGCGAATGTGAAGGGTAGCATAGAATTGTAGCAGATGCTCTTCATTCCAATGTTCTTTGGCAGTCACAAACTGTAGAAGGCCAGCATCTCTGAAGTAGTCAAGGGCTTCTTCTAGGCAGGGCAGGCTAGCCATGGCTTCGCTGTCTAGACACATATGAGGGAAAATGCGCCCTGATTGTATAAGATGCAGGAATAGTAGCTGCGCTGCTGATAACTCCAGAATCGATCTGAGGAGATTCTTGGCCTTGTGTAGGGGTTCTTGGCACTGTCAAAGAATGTGTTGTGTGCCTTGAAGCCATTCAGATTAAACGATCCTGGTGAAGTTGCAGTACCTGGAAACCTTGGTAGCCTTGGCTTTGGCTTCTGGACCTAAGGCCTGTGCTCCACATGATAGTCAAATTGCAGACCGGCAGCAGGTGGAGGAACCAGAATGGGCCAGCGGACGGTGGTAAGTTGGCCTTGATAGAATGCTTGCTCAAGGGTGTGTGGCCATGGAGGCGGTACAGGAGTAGTGGCATTGACTTCTGGCTACAGATTGGCTTCAGGTGTAATCACTTTTGTCACCACATTAGCTTCAGGCGCCACAGTAGCTTCAACCATGACAACGTCATTGGCGTTAGTGTTGGTGTTAGTGGCAGCCTCAGAGTTTTCAACCTCCACTCGAGTAGCTGGAGGGTTGGATACGTTCTCCTCGAGAACAACTTCAGGGTTGGACGGGGGTGTAGCAACACGTTCTTCTTCTCTTGGTTCTTCTTGTTCATCGGCTGATGTAGCCGGAATATCTTCAGCCGCTTTGGCTTCAGACTCAGGGATGTTCGCAGTAGGAGAGGCTTCAGGGAAGACTTGGCATGAAACAGATTGGCGCTCTTCTCCTTCTGGAACACTTGACAAAGTGACCTATAGCCTTGGTCCTTTGCGAAGCCTTTGGAGAGGGAGTTGGCTGGGCCACAAAGTCATCATCTTCAAGCACCGAAGTGGTGACTTGAGGTGGGGGAGTACTTGGGGATTCTTCTTGACGGGGGGAGTCTTGTGGGTGATCAGCCCATGAGTCATCCTGAGCAATTGGTGTCAATGGACGACCAATGTTGATGAGTTCGCTGTTCATGAGAACAGGCAATGATACCACATTGTGTTCGATCTGAGGAAGGACTTCATCATCTTCGACATTGTCTTGATGACCAATGTCTTCAGCTGCGGTGGGGTCAATAGCTGGAATGTCTTCAACTTCTGGAGCCTCTATGGAAGCAGGCTCATGAACTATCAACTAGCGCTCACAATGTTCAGATGCAGGACGAGCCACTGAGATTGGCTCGACAACAAGGGGCTCTGTGGGAGCAACCCGATCTTTCTTCTTTGTCTTTCTCTTCTTCATTGGTGGAGCATCATCAGTGGTGGCCTTGGTCTTGTGCTTTCGGGCTTCGGCTTCAGCTGGCCTAGTTTTCTTGAGCTTCGAAGCCACTGTGGGGACCTTATACTTCGAGCCTGTCATACTTGCCGGGAAGACAATGCGAGGTTCTTCCTGCCTTGATGCTTCTGGTTGGGCCACAATAGGCTTCTTCTTCTTCTTGGCAGCCATTCTGGGGTTGATGCCTGGTCGCCCCAAAGCCTTGCGCTTTTCAGCTTCATTGTAGCCTTGAACACATTTGGCAGCGAGATTCTTCATGCGCTCATGAGAACCTTTTGCTTCTTCACGTTTCTTGTGGAATGCCTCCATGAGCTCATGCAACATGACCTTGAAGTTTTGGACGTCTTCCACGTTGAGCTTGGCCATGTGCTTCTTGAACTAAGCCTTTTCATAATCAATCTTGTGCTTCAACTCAACAATTTTCTGTGCAAGAGCCAGCTCAGGAGCAATGGCTCCATGGAAAGAGACGCTGAGGCCAATTGGGAGCTGAAGATCATCAAAACTGAGGTATGGGCTGTCAAACCACTCATCAATGAACTTGTACAGGATCTCCACATCAAAGAGGGGAAGCTCATTGAAGATTTCCGCCTCTTGCTTGCTCTTTATAAGCAGCTCAAGAGCATCATTGCCAAGATCGTCGTCGCTAGACAGATCAATGGCTTCGTTCTCGTTCCTTAGAACGGCAGCAGGGGTCAATGCTTAACCGGTTGGTTGCATGGGCTTCTTCATCTTGTCAGACTTGGAGATGCGAGAGATATCTTCAGACTGCACATTGGCTTCAGGAGGTGGAGTGGCCAGAGGCTTCGCCTGCGAGACCTTTGGTGCGGAGGAGGGCTTTGAAGCCTTTGGTTTCTTTTGCTTCACAGGCTTCGGTGGTGTAGGTGCTTCGTCAGAATCAGCGTCATTTGCAGAGTGATCCACGACTGTCCCTTGAACCTAAATGTGAGTGAGGAGACCTTCAAGGTTGTAGAAGGGCCCAACAATATTGGGTTCAGCATCACGTGTGCCGTCGGCACGAGGAGCAGAGGGACCGGGGTTGAAGTCTAACCCTAGTGACTTCTTGTTCTCTTTGGCAGAAGTTTTGGCAAACTGGAAGTTGTGCTTAAAGAGATTGTCTTCACGACACCATAACAGAGAGGATGGGTCGGCATTAGCAGGCTGAGGTCCACGAATCATGCAGGGGTAGAAGCCTTGAGCAATAGCTTCGGACTTCGACTTGGGCTGAAGACCTTTGTATATAATATCTCCCAGGGGCCCTTGATGGCATTCTTTTCAGCATATTCGTTAGTGAAAAATCTGCACTTGAACCATTCCTCTACCCAATGTCTTCGAATCCATTGGATTCGGTTCTTGCGTTCTCCATAGGTCTCTTCTGGATCTGACTTGTATAACTCATAGAGATCCGGTGGCAGGTCCTTAGCAGTGTTTTCACGGCGCTATCTGCCGCCCTTCCTGACTGATTTTTCTGTTGCCATGAAGTTCCGACTGAAAGGCTTCAGAACATGCAAAGGCTTCCTTCTGCTGGTCAAACAAGAATTAGCTTCAGGAGAATTGATGTGATGTTGTAAGAACTCTGCAAATGAATGCAGACTATGAGAACCAAGGGATTCTCCCACGGACATGTACCTGTGACAGCATTAGAGATGCGAGGGAAGGGGAAGAGGTCATATGCATTCACAGAAGATTTTGAAGATAAACCAGTTTAGAAGACATTGACCTCATAGTGCGGAGACATTCACTCATATGTAGAGAGTTGGTTCCAGACTTGTACGAATCCACGAATAAGTACAAGTGAGGAATCTAACTACTTTGTGAAGCATAAGTGAACATACTAGGCATGTTATGAGATGCGGAATAGGATAGATCCAACTTTGTAGGGACAAAAACCACTTGTGGTTGAAAAGGATGAATCTATCGGATCAAAAAGGACTGTAAAAAGAGTTTTTATTTACCACTCGAGGAACTGCTAGACGGAGTAGGAGATGAGGCCGAGCAGTTCGATCTTCCATGCCCTAACTTGGCGACGGAGGACACCTACGGCGACGGCGGAGAAGACGATGTCCACGACCGGCATGAGGACGACGTCGGTGAGGTCACGACAGCTAAGCACTTCGTCACCGGCGTCGTCGAGGGCTAGCAGTGGCGCTAGGGTTTGTGCGAGAAAGAGAAGTGGAAGAAGAGATAATGACTGGGGTGTGGCGTGTATTTATAAGGACAGGGACGACACAACGTTATTACGCAGGTGCCCCTGGCGGTTCACATCTGAAGGACACGTGGCAATCATGCAACACATTGGAGGTTGTTCCACATTCCCAGGCATGCCTGGATTGTCGGGTGGTCGTTCCCGCTTCTCCGGGTTTCAGGCAAAAAGCATTGAGCATTTAAAATCAGATTTAATGTTTGTCTCTGTATCTTCTGCTGACAAGGACGCAGGGAAGACATTCGACAGTTTCAATAGAATGCATATGATTTGGATAGATAGATTTGAGACGGGAGCATAGAAAGGTTAGGGTCTGATCACATTCACTTAGTTCAAAAGATTCAAACGAGAAGACATAGCTATAAGTGAATGCTGTAGAGGACAGAACGCAAATATATGAATATATCCGAATAAGACCAAATCAATATAGTGAAGATAAACATGAAGTCATGTTGATATTGAAGACAAACCAAATGCGAAGACTTTGCAAATGTAACGCCAACAGAAAACACTCCAAACAAAAGTTTGGTGGTGGCGTTACCCACTGTATAGGAAGTATTAGACCCAGACACGACACACAATTATTGTGGCACTCCGAAGTCAAATTCCACGTTAATGTATTCACACTTAGAGTGTAAGTCTTCATTAGTTGAAGATATACGTTACTTCGTGTGTTGCACATCTAAGTCATCAACATGCATAAGTGTTAGGATGTGTGCATGATCATAGGACATTTGAGGATTCCAAGATATTTAACTCACACCGCAACTTGCAAAACCTTTTCTCATCCAAGGGCTTTGTGAAGATATCTGCTAGTTGCTCTTCAGTGTTGACGTGAATGATATCAATATCTTCCTTCATGACATGATCTCTGAGAAAGTGATGACGGATCTGAATGTGCTTTGTCTTCGAGTGCTGAATTGGGTTGTTGGCAATCTTGATGGGGCTTTCATTGTCGCGGTAGAGTGGCACTTGCTTCAGATGAATACCATAGTCTTTGAGTGTTTGCTTCATCCATAGAAGTTGAGCGCAGCAAGATCCAGTAGCAATGTATTTAGATTCAGCAGTGGAGAGAGATACACAGTTCTGCTTCTTTGAAGACCAACACACAAGTGATCGTCCCAGAAAGTGACATGTGCCTGATGTAGACTTGCGATCCACCTTGCCACCAGCATAATCAGCATCCAAGAATCCAACTAGATCAAACTCTGAGCCCTTTGGATACCATAATCCTAGTGTTGGGGTGTAAGCCAAATATCAAAGAATCCGCTTCACAGCTAAGTGATGCGATTCCTTTGGTGCCGCTTGGAATCGGGCACACATGCAAACACTAAGCATGATATCTGGCCTAGATGCACATAAATAAAGCAAAGAACCAATCATGGAGCGGTATACCTTTTGATCGAACTCTTTACCATTGGCGTCAGGACCCAGCTGACTTTTGGTTGGCATTGGTGTCGCATAACCTTTGCAGTCTTGCATTCCAAACTTCTTCAAGCAATCTTTGAGGTATTTCTCTTGAGATATGAAGATGCCGTTGTGTTGCTGCCGTATTTGAAGACCAAGGAAGAACTTCAGCTCACCCATCATGGACATCTGATATTGCTCTTGCATCATGTGTCCAAACTCATCACTGTATTTTTGATTAGTGCAGCCAAAGATAATGTCATCCACATATATTTGGCACACAAACAGTTCACCATCATATGTCTTCGTGAAGAGTGTGGGATCCAGGGAACCAGGTTTGAAGCCTTTGCTCTTCAGGAAGTCTTTGAGTGTGTCATACCAAGCACAAGGGGCTTGTTTGAGGCCATACAGTGCCTTGTTGAGCTTGTAAACCATGTCAGGATGTTTTGGATCTTCAAAACCAGGCGGTTGTGCAACATACACTTCTTCTTCAATCTTGCCATTGAGAAAGGCACTCTTCACATCCATTTGATATAGAAGGATGTTATGATGATTTGCATAGGCTAGCAGTATGCGTATAGCTTCAAGGCTAGCCACAGGAGCAAATGTTTCATCGAAGTCAATTCCTTCAACTTGAGTGTATCCTTGAGCAACGAGACGAGCCTTGTTTCTGACTACTTGACCATGCTTATCTTGCTTGTTGCGATATATCCATTTAGTGCCTATGATATTGTGTTTACGAGGATCAGGACGCTTGACCAGTTCCCATACATTATTCAGCTCGAACTGTTGAAGCTCTTCTTGCATAGCTTGAATCCATCCAGGTTCCATGAAGGCTTCATCAACTTTCTTGGGTTCAGATATTGAGACGAATGCAAAGTGCCCATAGAAATTTGCTAGTTGTGTTGCCCTTGAATGAGTGAGTGGACCAGGAGCATTGATGCTATCAATTATCTTCTTAATCTGTACTTCATTTGCAATACGAGGATGAACTGGACAAAGATTTTGCTCTTCCTGATCATTGTCATTGTTTGAAGGATTGTCTTCAGGCTGAGCATTGTCTTCAGGTTGATTAGGTGCAGAAATGATAAGTTCCTCTTCAGGCTGTACTTCATACGGTATGATTTCTCCAGTTCCCATAAGCTAGATGGATTCACTTGGTGGAATTTCATCTAGCACATTTGGCAGGTGCTCTCTTTGCGAGCCGTTAGTCTCATCGAACCGCACATCCACAGTTTCAACCACTTTATAGTGAAAGAGGTTGAAGACTTTGTAGGAGTGCGAATCCTTTTCGTAACCAAGCGTAAAACCTTCATGTGCTTTCGGTGCAAATTTTGAAGTGTGATGTGGATCCTTGATCCAGCACCTAGCACCAAATACTCTGAAGTAACTGACATTTGGCTTCTTACTAGTGAGGACTTCATAGGATGTTTTCTTTAGAAGCTTGTGAAGATAAACACGGTTGATGACATGGCATGCAGTATCAATAGCTTCATGCTAGAACTTTCTTGGTGTCTTGTATTCATCAAGCATCGTCCGAGCCATCTCAATGAGTGTTCTGTTCTTGCGTTCCATGATGCCATTTTGCTACGGCGTGTAAGGAGCTGAGAACTCATGAGTGATGCCCAATGTATCAAGATAAGTGTCGAGGCTGGTGTTCTTGAATTCAGTGCCATTGTCACTTCTGATGTGCTTGATCTTGACGCCATAGTTGTTCATGGCTCGATTGGCGAAGCGTCTGAAGACATCCTGCACTTCAGTCTTGTAGAGGATTATATGTACCCATGTATATCTTGAATAATCATCAACAATGACGAAGCCATAGAGACAAGCACTAGTAGTAAGGGTAGAGTAGTGAGTAGGGCCGAAGAGGTCCATGTGTAGCAGTTCGAAGGGTTGAGTCGTTGTCATGATTGTCTTCGAGGGATGCTTGGCCCTTGTCATCTTTCCAGCTTCGCAGGCACCGCATAAGTGATCCTTCTTAAACTTGATGCCCTTGATGCCTATGACGTGCTTCTTCTTCGCAAGAGTATGCAAATTCCTCATGCCAGCATGCCCTAGCCTCCAATGCCAGAGCCAGCACTCTGAAGCTTTTGCAAGAAGACATACGGCAAGCTGTGGTCCTGTTGAGAAATCTACCATGTACAAATCATCTTTCTGATACCCTTCAAAGATTAGAGACTTGTCAGATTCCATTAGAACAAGGCAACACTATTTTCCAAATATCACAATCATGTTCAAATCGCAAAGCATTGAGACAGGCATTAAGTTGAAACCAAGGGATTCAACAAGCATCACTTTATCCATGTGCTGATCCTTTGAGATTGCAACTCTACCTAGACCCAATACCTTGCTTTTACCAGTATCAGCAAATGTGATGTGACTTTTGTCAGATGGACGTAAGGTTGAGTCCATGAGAAGATTTCGTTTGCCAGTCATGTGATTAGTACATCCACTATCAATAATCCATTCTGAAGCAGCTGATGTCATACCCTATAGTGCAGTTAGGGGGATAGGCTTCACGAAGAGCATTGTGAAGCATAAAAATTTGACGAGCAAGTGGATTATGAAAGCTTAGATCAAGGTTAGGACTGATAGGACAAATAGCAAGCGACTCAGGAACAAAATACATAATAAGACCATTTGGGCATTTGATCTTGCGCCCTACAAGATGTTTTAGGTCCCCAGCAATAGCTTCAGATGCATTTAATTTTCGGCTGGAGACCTTTCCCTGCAAAAGAGAGTTAAGCTTTCTTAGCCACCCACATCTTCAAGGGTGGCTTCGAAGCAATAAGTCTAAGTGCAGCATCTGAGAACTTTGGCTTTGAAGCCCTAGCAAATAGTTTTTGCAGGAGGTGAATAATACTCATAGGAATAAGCAGAGTAGTTCTTGGTCTTATGAACATGGCGGTTTGATGAAACACGCTCATATTCATAGGCCTGGGTATGATTTCCCTGCAAAACATTTGTGTTAGTGCGACTCAGGTGAGTCCTCTGTCTGTATAAAGCCTTTGGACCATATGAGGCATGTGGTCTGGGGTTTGTCTTCTTCCCTTGTGGTGTCATGACGACATTCATAGGAAGATTCTCCAAACACCTTTTGGGCACCCAGACTTTCTTCATAGGTGGCCCATTCCTGCAGTTAGTACCAATTTACCTGGCAAACACTTCACCATTCTAATTCTTAAACAGTTTATAGTTTGCATCAAAGGATTCATCAATGACAATAGGATTAGCACAAGTGAAGCCAGATAGGGTGGATGGATCCACTAAAGGTTCCTTTGCAGCAACCCATGTGGGTTTGGGGTACTGCTCAGGCTTCTAGTAAGAGCCATCAACATTCATTTTCCTTTTGAACCCAACACCCTCTTTCCTAGGGTTTCGGTTCAGAATCTGCCTTTTGAGGACATCACATAGTGCCTAATGCCCTTTGAGACTTTTGTACATCCCTGTTTCAAGCAATGTCTTCAACCTAGCATTTTTCATCAGGAATAGCAGTGACATCCTCAGCAGAGGGGTTAGTTACCACATCAACAGTTGAAGATATTGCAACAGTAGCAGCAATAGAACATTCAGCAACAGAAGTAGCGTTATCACGCTCAAGGCATTTAATACATGGTGGTTCAAATCCTTCCTGAGCGGGACTGATCTGTTTAGCGTGAAGTGACTCGTTTTCCTTTTGAAGATCTTCATGAACCACTCTCAATTTCTCAAGTTCTTGCTTCCTTTGAAGATAATCATAGGAAAGCTTTTCATGAGTTGTTGAGAGCGTTTCATGGCGACTTTCAAGTTCCTCATACTTAACATGAAGATTTTTTATGTCTTCAATTAAGGACTGAGATCGAGTCATTTCAGTGTCCAACAGGTCATCGCTTTTGTCTAACAGTTTTTGAATATGTTCCATAGCTTTCTGTTGTTCAGTTGCAATTTTAGCAAGTGTTTTGTAGCTGGGTTTGGAACCACAATCAGAGTCATCTTCACTGGATGTTTGATAGTGAGCATTGCGTGAGTTTACCTTGGCACCGCGTGCCATGAAGTAATAGGTGGGAGCGGAGTTGTCCTTGTCATTAGCATCGGTGTTGGTGACGAAGTCATTGTCTTCAGTGTTGAAGATGGACTTGGCAATGTAGGCTGTAGCCAGACTTGCAATGCCAGAATCGGACTCCTCCTTAGACTCCACCTCCGCCTCCTCAGAAGCAGACTCCTCCTCCGAATCCATTTCCTTGCCAACAAACGCACGAGCCTTGCCAGATGAGCTCTTCTTGTGTGATCAAGACTTTGAGGAAGACTTGGAAGAAGGCTTTGAGTATTTCTTCTTCTTCTTGTCGTCAGAATCATATTACTTGCTCTTCTTCTTGTTGTTGTTCTCATTGTCCCACTGCCAACACTTAGAGATGTAGTGACCAGGTTTCTTGCACTTGTGGCATGTTCTCTTCTTGTAGTCATGAGTTGAAGCTTCATCATTCCTTGAGTTGGATCATGAAGACTTTCCGAAGCCTTTCTTCTTGGTGAATTTCTGGAACTTCTTCACAAGCATAGCAAGTTCCTTTCCAATGTCTTCAGGATCATCAGAACTGCAGTCAGATTCTTCTTCAGATGAGGAAATAACTTTTGCCTTCTAGGCACGAGTTCGGCCATAGTTGGGACCGTAGATATCTCTTTTCTCAGAAAGCTGAAACTCATGTGTGTTGAGCCTTTCAAGTATGTCAGACGGATCGAGTGTCTTAAAGTCAGGGCGTTCTTGAATCATCAGGGCTAGGGTCTCAAACAAGCTATCAAGTGATCTCAGGAGTGTCTTGACGATTTCATGCTTGGTGATCTCAGTAGCGCCGAGAGCTTGAAGGTCATTTGTGATGTCAGTGAGGCGATCAAACATGAGCTGAACATTCTCACTGCTGTTTCTCTTGAAGCGGTTGGAGAGGTTGCGAAGGACACCGATCCTTTGATCTCTCTGGGTTGAGACGCCTTCGTTGACCTTGGAGAGACAGTCCCAGACTAGCTTTGATGTTTCCAGAGCACTCACACGGCCATACTACCCTTTGGTCAGATGACCACAGATGATGTTCTTGGCAGTGGAATCCAGTTGAACGAACTTCTTGACATCAGCAGCGGTGACACCTTCACCAGCCTTGGGAACGCCATTCTTGATGACATACCAGAGGTCGACATCATGGCTTCAAGATGCATGCACATCTTGTTCTTCCAGTAGGGATATTTAGTTCCATCAAAGACGAGGCACGCAGCGGAGACTTTGATTATGCTTGCAGTCGACATAGCTAAAACTCCAGGTGGTTAAACCGAATCACACAGAACAAGGGAGTACCTTGCTCTGATATCAATTGAAAGTGCTAGTTATCGACTAGAGGGGGGGTGAATAGGCGATTTTTATGAAAGTCTTCAAAACATGGTAGTTTCAAAGACAAACGATAGAAATGAACCTATAACCATGCAGCGGAAGGTAGACTACACTAGACAAGCCATAGTCAAGTATTCAATGAAGTGAGAGCATGAAGACTAATAGCAGCTAGGTAGTACAGATCAGGATGGAAGATAGTATGAAACCAATCTGAACAAACAGTCACACAGTGAAGACAAATGGACAATGCAAACATGCAATGACTTCACAAGGACCAACTGTAAATAAAGAGATGGGAAGCATAGAACCAGTGGCTTGTTGAAGACAATGATTTGTTGGACCAGTTCCAATTGCTGTGACAACTGTATGTCTGGTTAGGGAGGCTGAGATTTAACTCAGAAGACCGTGTCTTCACCTTATTCCCCTTGAGCTAAGGACACCCTGTCCTCGCCCAATCACTATGGTAAGTCTTCAAGGTAGACTTCCAAACCTTCACAGACTTCGTTCACCGGCGATCCACAATGACTCTTGGATGCTCAGAATGCGACGCCTAACCGGCTGGAGGATTCACATTCGTCAAGTGTAACAAGTCTTCAAATCACACAGATAGGAAGACTTCAGTGATGCCTAACACTCTTTAGCTCTGTGTGTTTAGGGCTTTGTCCTCGCAAGGATTTCTCTCTCAAAGGCTTCGAGGTGGGTTGCTCTCAAACGACAAAAGCCGTGCACTAACTTTGAGCAGCCACCAATTTATGGTGTAGGGGGTGGGCTATTTATAGCCACTAGGCAACCCAACCTGATTTGTCCGAAATGACCCTGGGTCATTAAGGAACTGACACGTGTTCCAATGGTCAGATTTCAAACACACGCGACAACTTTACTTGGGCTACGAGTAAAGCTGACTCATCCAGCTCTGGATAAGATTTGCTCTCATTGTCTTCGCTCGAAGACATATGATTTTGGTTAAGCATCACTTCAGTCACTCTGACTTTGTTCACTGGGACCCCACTTAACAGTATTGTGGTTCCTATGACTCAACAAAGAAGAAAAGGAAACAACAAAACAACTAAGTCTTCACGCTCCATAGTCTTAACGCGATGTCTTCTCTTGTCATAGTCTTCAATGTGAATATCTTCACATACCACCTTTGTCTTCATTGTCTTTATACATTTTTAGGGGTCAACTCCGGTAGGTAAACCGAATCAATGAGGGACTACTACCTGTGTTATCCTGCAATTCTCACAAACACAGTAGTCCCTCAACCAGGTTTGTCGTCAATACTCCAAAACCAACTAGGGGTGGCACTAGATGCACTTACACTTCAGAAGGAGCGTGATTCATTACTTGCTCAACAGATCAGCGCTACTCAGGATGAATTTGTTCCTCCATGTTTGAAGTGCATTGAACGTGAAACTGCTAATTCTTCACCTGAATGCTCAAATACTTCCATTGCTGCAAATTCTTCAACTGCCTCTGCTATCACTAGTTCCTCATCTGAGGACATTGCTAGTATCACTGATGATGCAGGGCTGAAGGAATTGTATATGCCAGGCATGTACAAAAGCCTCAAAGGGCATCAGGCTCTTTGTGATGTGCTTAAAAAGCAGATCCTCAACGGGAACCCTAGGAAAGAGGGTATCACCTTTGAGAGGAAACTCAATGCTGATGGGACCTACTGGAAACCTGAGCATTATACCAAAACCTCATGGGTTGCTGCAAAGGGACCTTCAGTGGATCCATCTACCTTATCTGGCTTTACATGTGAATCTTCATATTCTTTTGATGAGTCATTTGACTCCAATTATAAACTGTTCAAAACACAGAATGGTGAAGTATTTGCTAGATATGTTGGCACTAACTGCAGGAACGGTCCTCCTATGAAGAAAATCTGGGTTCCCAAAAGATGCCTTGAAAATCTTCAGGTGAATGTCATCATGACACCACTTGTAAAGAATAGGAACCCCAGATCAAATTCTTCATATGGACCAAATTCTTCATATGGATCCAAGTTCTCATATGGACCAAACTCCTCACATGGATCAAAGTCCTCATATGAGCATCATCGTGCTAACCCGTATGTTTCGCAGGGAAGATCTCATGATTATGGATATGTGCATTATTCTTCAAATCATTATGTTCATAAGTCCTCGAAGAATTTCTCTGCTTACTCTTATGCTTACTCTAACCCCTCTTATGTGAAACGAAGTGGATTGGCATCTATGCCACCCTTCTCTTATGGAGCTCGTAGAATGATGAACTCTTTGCCACCCCTTCAGATGTGGGTGCTGAAGAAAAAGAACTAACCTCTTATGCAGGGTCAGGTCTCCAGACGAACTTAATCGTCTGAAGAATTTGCTGGAGACCTGAATATGCTTGAAAGGACGCAAGCTATTCATGAAGAAATGAATTTTCATTTCTCACATCCTCATACTGCTTTATCTGTTCTATTGCTTGATGAAATTTATACCATATTCTTCACTGCTGAAGTATATGAGTTCGCAAGTTGCACTAATTCATCTGCAGGATGATCAACCCAAAGCCACTGAGTGGGTCCTTGATAGTGGATGTACAAATCACATGACTGGTGACATGAGCTTATTGATGGACACTGCTTTATCTCCATCACATCTGAAGCATATCACCTACACTGACAAAGGCAAAAGCAAGGTATTGGGTCTAGGTAAGGTTGCAATCTCAAAGGATCAACACATGGACAAAGTCATGCTTGTCGAGTCCTTAGGATTCAACCTCATGTCTGTCTCAATGCTTTGTGATCTTGATATGGTTGTTGTCTTTGGCAAGTATCATTGTGTTGTGATCATGGAAGCTGACAATTCCGAAGTCTTCGAAGGCTTCAGGAGAGGAGATTTGTATATTGTTGATTTCTCTACAGGACCACAACCTGCTATATGTCTACTTGCAAAAGCTTCAGAAGGTTGGCTATGGCATCGACGACTTGGTCATGCTGGCATGAGGAATTTGCACACGCTCGCGAAGAAGAAGCATGCCATTGGCATTGAAAATTTCAAATTCCTCAAGGATCACTTATGCGGAGTCTGTGAAGCTGGAAAGATGACCAAGGCCAAGCATCCAGCAAAGACTATCATGACTACTACTCGACCATTTGAATTACTTCACATGGATATCTTTGGCCCTACTCACTATGCCACATTTACTAATGCTGCATCTTTATATGGATTTGTCATTGTTGATGATTATTCTTGATATACATGGGTCCATTTTATCACTTACAAAACTGAAGTGCAGGAAGTCTTCAAACGATTTTCCTCGAGGGCTTCAACAAACTTTGGTGTGAAGATCAAGCACATCAGAAGTGATAATGGAACTAAGTTCAAGAACACTGGCCTTGATGGCTATCTTGATGAACTTGGTATTACTCATGAGTTATCCGCTCCTTATACTCCTCAGCAAAATGGCGTTGTGGAGCGCAAGAACTGGACTCTTGTTGAGATGGCCCGCACTATGCTTGATGAGTACAAGACGCCTCCTCGCTTCTGGCCTGAGGCAATTGATACTGCGTGCCACATCATCAACAGGGTATATCTTCACAAATTCTTCAAGAAGACAGCATATGAACTTCTCACTAACAAGAAACCCAACGTGAGTTATTTCAAAGTCTTTAGTGCTAAATGTTGGATTAGAGATCCTCATCACAGTTCTAAATTTGCACCGAAAGCACATGAAGGTTTTATGCTCGGTTATGGTAAGGACTCGCACACCTACAGACTCTTCAACACCTATCATCACAAGGTTGTTGAAACTGTAGATGTGCGGTTCGATGAGACTAATGGCTCACAAAGAGAGCACCTACCTCCAGTGACAGATGAAATACCTCCTGAGGAATCTATTAAGTTCAAGGCTACTGAGGATGTCATTCCTACTGAAGAATCTGCTGAAGAAGTCATTCCAGACCATGAAGAACGTCATGTTGATGCACCTGAAGAAAATGGTGCCGAAGAAAATACTAATCAAATTCCTCAACGACAACCCGCTCACCCTCGCGTTGCAAATGAAGTGCAAATTGAGAAAATCATCAGCAACATCAACATTCCAGGTCCTCTCACACGCTCAAGAGCTTCACATTTATCTAACTTTTGTGGGCACTTTGCTTTCGTCTCTATCACAGAGCCCACTAAGGTAGATGAAGCATTTCTGGAGCCTGAGTGGATTCAAGCTATGCAAGAGGAATTACATCAATTCGAGCTCAACAACATCTGGGAACTGGTCAAATGTCCAGATCCTCGCAAGCACAATATAATCGGCACAAAGTGGATCTACCGTAACAAGCAAGATGAAAATGGCCTTGTGGTGAGGAATAAGGCACGACTTGTAGCTCAAGGCTACACATAGGTTGAAGGAATTGATTTCGATGAAACTTTTGCACATGTTGCTAGACTTGAAGCTATTCGCATATTACTTGCTTATGGTAACCATCATGATATCATCTTATATCAAATGGATGTGAAAAGTGCATTCCTCAATGGTAAGCTTGAGGAAGAAGTATATGTTGCTCAACCCCCAGGTTTTGAAGATCCAAAGCATCCTGACAAAGTCTTCAGACTCAATAAGGCCCTCTATGGCCTCAAGCAGGCCCCACGGGCGTGGTATGATACCTTGAAGGAATTCCTCATGAAGAAAGGCTTCAAACCCGGTTCACTTGACCCAACACTTTTCACTAAATCTTATGATGGTGAACTCTTTGTGTGCCAAATTTATGTAGATGACATCATTTTTGGCTGTACTGACCAATGTTACAGTGATGAATTTGCCTATATGATGAGTGAAGAATATCAAATGTCTATGATGGGAGAATTGAAATTCTTCTTAGGTCTTCAGATTCGTCAACAGCGAAATGACATATTCATATCTCAGGAGAAATACCTCAAGATTGCAAAGGAGTCAAAATCCCTATGCCCACAAATGGCCATCTATGCACTGATGAAAATGGTACTGACTTCGATCAAAAGGTATACCACTCCATGATTGGTTCTTTATTGTACCTATGTGCATCTAGGCCAGATATTGTGCTTAGTGTTTGCATGTGTGCCTGATTTCAAGCTACACCAAAGGAATCACAACATAAGGCTGTGAAGCATATTCTTCGATATCTAGCTCACACACCAACACTTCGATTATGGTACCCCAAGGGCTCGGCTTTTGATCTCATTGGATATTTAGACTCTGACTATGCTGGTGATCATGTGGACAGCAAGTCAACATTTCGCACATGCCACTTCCTCGGACGATCCTTGGTCTGTTGGTCCTCGAAGAAACAGAACTGCGTATCACTGTCTACTGCTGAAGCTAAGTACATTGCTACTGGTTCTTGTTGTGCTCAACTACTATGGATGAAGAAAACTCTCAAGGACTACGGCGTCAACGTGAAGAATGTGCCACTCTACTGTGACAATGAGAGTGCCATCAAGATTGCAAATAACCTAGTTTAATGATAACCCACAAGTATTGGGGATCGCAATAGCTTTCGAGGATAGAGTATTCAACCCAAATTTATTGATTCGACACAAGGGGAGCCAAAGAATATTCTCAAGTATTAGTAGCTGAGTTGTCAATTCAACCACACCTGGGAACTTAGTATCTGCAGCAAAGTGTTTAGTAGCAAAGTAATATGATAGTGATGGTAACGGTAACAAAAGAGTAACTAAAGCAAACTAATCTTTTTGGAATTTTGTAGTGGTTGTAACAATAGCAACGGGAAAGTAAATAAGCGTAAACCAATATATGGAAAGCTCGTAGGCATCGGATCAATGATGGATAATTATGCCGGATGCGATTCATCATGTAACATTCATAACATAGGGTGACACAGAACTAGCTCCAATTCGTCAATGTAATGTAGGCATGTATTCCGAATGTAGTCATACGTGCTTATGGAAAAGAACTTGCATGACATCTTTTGTCCTACCCTCCTGTGGCAGCGGGGTCCTAATGGAAACTAAGGGATATTAGGGCCTCCTTTTAATAGATAACCGAAACAAAGCATTAGCACATAGTGAATACATGAACTCCTCAAACTACGGTCATCACCGGCAAGTATACCGATTATTGTCACTTCGGGGTTAACGGATCATAACACATAATAGGTGACTATAGACTTCCAAGATAGGATCAAGAACTCTCATATATTGATGAAAACATAATAGGTTCAGATCTGAAATCATGGCACTCGGGCCCTAGTGACAAGCATTAAGCATAGCAAAGTCGTAGAAACATCAATCTCAGAACATAGTGGATACTAGGGATCAAACCCTAACAAAACTAACTCGATTACATGATAAATCTCATCCACCCCATCACCGTCTAGCAAGCCTACGATGGAATTACTCACGCACGGCGGTGAGCATCATGAAATTGGTGATGGAGGATGGTTGATGATGACGACGACGACGAATCCCCCTCTCCAGAGCCCCGAACGGACTCCCGATCAGCCCTCCCGAGAGGTTTTAGGGCTTGGCGGCGGCTATCGTAAAACGCGATGAAATCTTCTCTCTATTGTTTTCTCCCCGAAAGCAGATATATAGAGTTGGAGTTGGAGTCGGGAGGTCTCCAGGGGGCCCACGAGGTAGGGGGCGCGCCCTAGGGGGGCGCCCCCACCCTCGTGAACAGGGTGTGGGCCCCCTGTTCTTCATCTTTGGCAAGGATTTTTTATTATTTATGGTAAGATATTCCATGGAGTTTCAGGTCATTCTGAGAACTTTTGTTTTCTGCACATAAAACAACATCATGGCAGTTCTGCTGAAAACAGCGTCAGTCCGGGTTAGTTCCATTCAAATCATACAATTTATAGTCCAAAACAAAGGGCAAAAGTGTTTGGAAAAGTAGATACGACGGAGATGTATCAACTCCCCCAAGCTTAAACCCTTGCTTGTCCTCAAGCAATTCAGTTGACAAACTGAAAGAAATAAAGAAAAACTTTTACAAACTCTGTTTGCTCTTGTTGTTGGAAATATGTCAAGCTAGCATTCAAGTTTTCAGCAAAGATTATAACTAACCACATTTGCAATAATTCTCAGGTCTCATGATTACCCATATCAATAGCATAATCAACTAGCAAGCCATAATAATAAATCTTGGATGACAACACTTTCTCAAAACAATCATAATATGATATAACAAGATGGTATCTCGCTAGCCCTTTCTGAGACAGCAAAACATAAATGCGGAGCACCTTTAAAGATCAAGGACTGACTAGACATTGTAATTCATGGTAAAAGAGATCCAATCATAGTCACACCCAATATAAATTAACAGTAATGAATGCAAATGACAGCGGTGCTCTCCAACTGGTGCTTTTTAATAAGAGGATGATGACTCAGCATAAAAGTAAATAGATAGGCCCTTCGCAAAGGGAAGCAGGGATTTGTAGAGGTGCCAGAGCTCGGTTTTGAAATAGAGGTGAATAATATTTTGAGCGGTATACTTTCATTGTCAACATAACAACCAGGAGATGATGATATCTTCCATGCTACACACATTATAGGCGGTTCCCAAACAGAATGGTAAAGTTTATAATCCCCTCCACCAACAAACATAAATCCATGGCTTGCTCGAAACAACGAGTGCCTCCAACATACATCAGGTCCCAGGGGGAGTTTTGTTTTGCAATTATTTTTGATTTAGTTTGCATAAAGCATGGGACTGGGCATCCCGGTGACCAGCCATTTTCTCGTGAGTGAGGAGCGGAGTCCACTCCTCTTGAGAATAACCCGCCTAGCATGGAAGATACAGGCAGCCCTAGTTGATACATGAACTATTCGAGCATACAAAACAGGATGATTATTTGAAGTTTTAGAGTTTGGCACATACAAATTTACTTGGAATGGCAGGTAGATACCGCATATAGGAAGGTATAGTGGGCTCATCTGGAATAACTTTGGGGTTTAAGGGATTGGATGCACAAGCAGTATTCCCGCTTAGTACAGGTGAAGGCTAGCAAAAGACTGGGAAGCGGCCAACTAGAGAGCGACAACAGCCATGTACATGCATTAAAATTAATAAACATTGGATGCAAGCATGAGTAGGATATAATCCACCATGAACATAAATATCGTGAAGGCTATGTTGATTTGTTTCAACTACATGAGTGAACATGTGCCAAGTCAAGTCACTTAAATCATTCAAAGGAGGATACCACCCCATCATACCACATCATAACCATCTCAATAGCATGTTGGCACGCAAGGTAAAGCATTATAACTCATAGCTAATCAAGCATGGCACAAGCAACTATGATCTCTAATTGTCATTGCAAACATGTTTATTCATAACAAGCTGAATCAAGAACGATGAACTCATCATATTTGCAAAAACAAAAGAGGTCGAGTTCGTACCAGCTTTTCTCATCTCAGTCAGTCCATCATATATCATCATAATTGCCTTTCACTTGCACGACCGAACAATGTGAATAATAATAATAGTGCATGTGCATTGGACTAAGCTGGAATCTGTGAGCATTTAATAAACAGGAGAAGACAAAGCAATATGGGCTCTTGGTTAAATCAATAATAAAGCATATAAGAGCCACTTCAACAATTTAATTATGGTCTTCTCCTATCGACCCCCAAAGAAAGAAAAGAAATAAAACTATTTACACGGGAAAGCTCCCAACAAGCAAAAGAAGAACATGAAATATTTTTGGGTTTTCTTTTTAATTACTACTACAAGCATGGAAAGTAAATTAATTAAAAGCTACAAATAATTTTTTGGTTTTTCTTAAGGTTTATCAAACACACAAGAAGAAAGCATAAAAGGAAATAAACTAGCATGGATGATACAATGAAAAAGTATGAGCACTGACATCTAGCAATGAGTGTGTGTGAACATAAATGTAATGTCGGTGAGAAATACATACTCCCTCAAGCTTAGGCTTTTGGCATAAGTTGGTCTATGGCCACAGCTGGCCTGGATGATATCCATAATAATAGTTGTTGGGGTCGTACTGTGATGCAGCGGCTATCGCCTCCTGAGCTGTAGTGTGGCGACGAGCGGCCTCCGCTCTCCTCTCGTACTCATCTGCCTCCTCTCTGGTAATAGTATATCCTCCTCTTGCCTGATAATCAAAGAAAGCAGGAGTAGGGAGAGTAATACATACAACACGGCGTCTGTCAAAGATTAGTCGGTACTGGAGAGGTGATTCGTTCCTCTCGACAAAATGGTGAGAAACCATAGAATCAAAATCTAAATAAGCAGGAGGCAACTCCATGTCTCCTTCACGAACGTCTATCTCAAAGAAATTTAGCTAAGTGGGTTGCATAAATTCCTCCAAAGAAATCTCCATTATATCTATTATGATGCAACCTACGAGGTACAATGGCTCCCATATGATAAGATTGGTCTCCTGACACAACACTCCTGCGAATGCTAAGGTCAGGGACACACATGTGACATGCTTCATCCTTAGCATTTATGCACCTACCTATGAAGAGAGCAAAATAATGTATAGCAGGAAAGTGAATCCTCCCTATGGTTGCTTGCGTTATATCTCTAGATTCCCCTACAGTTATACTAGCAAGAAGGTTTCTAAATTCAGATTTAGGGGGATCCCTAACACTACCCCATTGTGGAAGTTTGCAAGCAAAAGTGAAATCCTCTAAGTCCATGGTATAAGATTTGTCATAAAGATCAAACTTGACTAAAGGAGAATTACGCGAAGATGAATACTCAAACCTCCTCACAAAAGAGCTTGTGAGATCATGATACTGGGGCATTTGTCTGCCTCAAAGTCCTCAAGACCGGCATTACGCAAATATGCGTTAAATTCTTATTTAATTCCCGCTCGATCCATAAAATTTTCAGAAGGCCACTCACAAGGACGCACCGGAGTGTCTCTTGGTGGCTCTTCGTCAGCATCACGCATTGCAAGCCTGGGTCCTTGCTTCTTTGAAGAACCACCTTGGAACATTTTCCTAAGCATATTTCTTCCTCTGAAAAATTCTGAAATTTTTTAGTAACTTGAAAATAAAAGTAAACCAAACTCAATAATATTGATAGCAACTACTCCTACAAGTGCCTAGGGCCTATATCATGCATCAAAACTACTTTTGACCATATAAATTTGACATGTAAGCTCAAGAACAGGGTCACCTAAGCAGCAAAAAATTGCAATGAATAAAGCACTAGAACAAAAACTAATTGGACCAATGGAGGAGTCGTCACATACCAAGGAACAATCTCCCCAAGCAGTTTTGTGAGAGGTGCTTTGAGCAAGGAGATCGAAAATTACAGCAAAGAGGGCTAGAACTCGTGCTTGAGTTGGTTTTTCGTGTTTGTGGGAGGAAGAAGAAGAGGATGGGTGCATGAATAAGTGGAGGAGAGCCACCATGGGCCCACGAGGCAGGGGGCGCGCCCTAGAGGGGTGGGCGCGCCCTCCACCCTCGTGGCAAGGTGGTTGGCCCCTTGGTGTGATTTTTGCACCATAAATCCTCAAATATTCCTGAAAAAATCATATTAAATTGGCATGTCATTCTGAGGACTTTTATTTTTGGGACATTTTTATATTGCACGGATAAATCAGGAAACAGACAGAAAAATATTTATTTTTATTTTATTTAATATAATTAACAGAAAGTAAAACTGGGTACAGAAGGTTGTGCTTCTAGTTTCATCCATCTCAGACTCGTCAAAAGGAATCCACTAACAAGGTTGATCAAGTCTTGTTAACAAACTCATTCCGATTAACATGAAACAGGAGAAATTTCGAATAACACTAGGTTACCTCAATGGGGATATGCACATCCCCAATAATAAGTATATCATATTTCTTCTTGACAGTAGGAAGAGGAAATTCAAAACCTCCAAATATAATCGATGGAATTTTTCCGATAGAACTGATACTATGAACTTGAGGTTGTTTCCTCGGAAAGTGTACCGTATGCTCATTACCATTAACATGAAAAGTGACATTGCCTTTAGTGCAATCAATAACAGCCCCTGCAGTATTCAAAAAAGGTCTTCCAAGAATAACAGACATACTATCGTCCTCGGGAATATCAAGAATAACAAAGTCTGTTAAAATTGTAACGTTTGCAACCACAACAGGCACATCCTCACAAATACCGACATGTATAGCAGTTGATTTATCCGCCATTTGCAAAGATATTTCAGTAGGTGTCAACTTATTCAAGTCAAGTCTACGATATAAAGAGAGAGACATAACACTAACACCGGCTCCAAGATCACATAAAGCAGTTTTTACATAATTTCTTTTAATAGAGCATGGTATAGTAGGTACTCCTGGATCTCCAAGTTTCTTAGGTATTCCACCCTTAAAAGTATAATTAGCAAGCATGGTGGAAATTCCAGCTTCTGGTATCTTTCTTTTATTTGTAATAATATCTTTCATATACTTAGCATAAGGATTTGTTTTGAGCATATCGGTTAATCGCATACACAAAAATATAGGTCTAATCATTTCAGCAAAGCGCTCAAAATCCTCATCATCCTTCTTCTTGGATGGTTTGGGAGGAAAAGGCATGTGTTTCTGAACCCAAGGCTCTCTTTCTTTATCATGTTTCCTAGCAACAAAGTCTTTCTTATCATAACGTTGATTCTTTGATTGTGGGTTATTAGCAGGTTCAATTTCTACATCATTACCATTACTAGATTGAGCATCATCATGAACATCATCATTAACATTTTCATTAGGTTCTTGTTCATTGCCAGATTGTGTTTCGGCATCAGACATAGATATACCATTTGGATTATCAGGTGGTTTAGCAATAGGTTCACTAGAAGTTTGCACAGTTCTGTTATTTTTCTTTTTCTTCTTTTTAGAAGAACTAGGTGCATCTAAATTATTTCTCTAAGAATCTTGCTCAATTCTCTTAGGGTGGCCTTCACGATACAAAGGTTCCTAAGTCATTCTACCAGTTCTAGTAGCCACTTTAACAGCATAATTATTTTCCTTACTATTCATCTCATTGAGCAAATCCTTTTGAGCTTTAAGTACTTGTTCTACTTGAGTGGTAACCATGGAAGCATGTTTACTAATAATTTTAAGTTCACCTTTGACATTAGCCATATAATCACCCAAGTGTCCAAACATATTTGAATTGTCTACCAAAATAAGCATTAAAGTCTTCTTGCTTAGCCATAAATTTATCAAACTCATCTAAGCATGGGCTAGCAATTTTAGTAAATGGGATTACAGCTTTATCATATCTATAGAGAGAATTTACCTTTACTACCTGTGTCGGGTTATCGAGGTCTGGAGGTTCTTCAATTATTAAAGGATTAAGATCATATGTTTCTTCAATAGGCGGTAAATTAAGACCATGTATTTCTTCAATAGGAGGTAAATTCTTAACATCTTCAGCTTTAATACCTTTTTCTTTCATAGATTTCTTTGCCTCTTGCATGTCTTCAGGACTGAGAAATAGAACAACTCTCTTCTTCATAGTTGGTTTTGGAATAGGATCATTAATTGGAGCAGGAGCTGGCTCCAGAGGTGCCCAATTATTTTCATTTGTCAACATATTATTCAATAAGATTTCAGCTTCATCTGATGTTCTTTCCCTGAAAAGAGAACCAGCACAACTATCCAGGTAATCTCTGGAAGCATCGGTTAGTCCATTATAAAAGATATCAAGTATTTAATTTTTCTTAAGCGGATGATCAGGCAAAGCATTAAGTAACTTGAGAAGCCTCCCCCAAGCTTGTGGGAGACTCTCTTCTTTAATTTGCACAAAGTTGTATATTTCCTTTAAAGAAGCTTGTTTCTTATGAGCAGGGAAATATTTAGCAGAGAAGTAGTAAATCATATCCTGGGGACTACGCACACAACCAGGATCAAGAGAATTAAACCATATCTTAGCATCACCCTTTAATGAGAACGGAAATATTTTAAGGATATAAAAGTAGCGAGATCTCTCATCATTAGTGAACAGGGTAGCTATATCATTTAATTTAGTAAGATGTGCTACAACAGTTTCAGATTCATAGCCATGAAAAGGATCAGATTCAACCAAAGTAATTATATCAGGATCAACAGAGAATTCATAATCCTTATCAGTAACAAAGATAGGTGAAGTAGCAATAGCAGGGTCAGGTTTCATCCTACCATTTAGAGATTGCTTATTCCATTTAGCTAATAACCTTTTGAGTTCATATCTATCTTTGCAAGCTAAAATAGCTAAAGAAGCTTCTTGATCAAATAAATAACCCTCAGGAATAACAAGTGATTCTTCTTCATCATCACTTTCATCATCATAATCAGATTCAATATTTTCAATCTCTCTAGCCCTAGCAAGTCGTTCCTCGAGAAAATCACTAAGTGGCATAGTAGTATTAGGCATAGAGGTAGTTTCATCATAAGTATCATGTATAGCAGAAGTAGCATCATCAATAACATGTGACATATCAGAACGAATAGCAGAAGCAGGTTTAGGTGTCGCAAGCTTACTCATAACAGAAGGTGAATCAAGTGTAGAGCTAGATGGCAGTTCCTTACCTCCCCTCGTAGTTGAGGGACAAATGGTTGTCATAGCGTCTTTCAAGTTCTTTATAGTGTCCAGCAGATATAAATCCCAAGTGACTCAAAGAATAGAGCTATGCTCCCCGGCAACGATGCCAAAAATTAGTCTTGATAACCCACAAGTATAGGGGAACACAACAGCTTTCGAGGCTAGAGTATTCAACCCAAATTTATTGATTCGACAAAGGGGAGCCAAAGAATATTCTCAAGTATTAGCAGCTGAGTTGTCAATTCAACCACACCTGGAAACTTAGTATCTGCAGCAAAGTGTTTAGTAGTAAAGTAATATGATAGTGATGGTAACGGTAACAAAAGAGTAACGAAATCAAAGTAATGTTTTTGGTATTTTGTAGTGGTTGTAGCAATAGCAACGGGAAAGTAAATAAGCGTAAACCAATATATGGAAAGCTCATAGGCATCAGATCAATGATGGATAATTATGCCTGATGCGGTTCATCATGTAACATTCATAACATAGGGTGACACAGAACTAGCTCCAATTCGTCAATGTAATGTAGGCATGTATTCTGAATGTAGTCATACGTGCTTATGGAAAAGAACTTGCATGACATCTTTTGTCCTACCCTCCTGTGGCAGCGGGGTCCTAATGGAAACTAAGGGATATTAAGGCCTCCTTTTAATAGATAACCGGAACAAAGCATTAGCACATAGTGAATACATGAACTCCTCAAACTACGGTCATCACCGGTAAGTATCCCGATTATTGTCACTTCGGGTTTAACGAATCATAACACATAATAGGTGACTATAGACTTCCAAGATAGGATCAAGAACTCTCATATATTGATGAAAACATAATAGGTTCAGATCTGAAATCATGGCACTCGGGCCCTAGTGACAAGCATTAAGCATAGCAAAGTTGTAGCACATCAATCTCAGAACATAGTGGATACTAGGGATCAAACCCTAACAAAACTAACTCGGTTACATGATAAATCTCATCCAACCCATCACTGTCCAGCAAGCCTATGATGGAATTACTCACGCACGGCGGTGAGCATCATGAAATTGGTGATGGAGGATAGTTGATGATGACGACGACAATGAATCCCCCTCTTCGGAGCCCCGAACGGACTCCAGATCAGCCCTCCCGAGAGGTTTTAGGGCTTGGCGGCGGCTCCGTATCGTAAAACGCAATGAAATCTTCTCTCTATTTTTTTCTCCCCGAAAGCAGATATATAGAGTTGGAGTTGGAGTCGGGAGGTCTCCAGGGTGCCCACGTGGTAGGGGGCGCTCCCTAGGGGGGGGCGCCCCCACCCTCGTGAACATGGTGTGGGCCCCCTGATCTTCATCTTTGGCGAGGATTTTTTATTATTTATTGTAAGATATTCCGTGGAGTTTCAGGTCATTTCGAGAACTATTGTTTTCTGCACATAAAACAACATCATGGCAGTTCTGCTGAAAACAGCGTCAGTCCGGGTTAGTTCCATTCAAATCATACAAGTTATAGTCCAAAACAAGGGCAAAAGTGTTTGGAAAAGTTGATACGACGGAGACGTATCATTCAACACTTTTCGTGGAATTGTCACGACAGATGTTCTAGTGTGAGGACTTAGTCGTGAGGTCAACGCATCTTTGTAGTAGCTTGAGAGGGGTTGAGCGGAATCGAGAGACACAACACAAGACAAGGATTTAGACAGCTTCAGGCCCCGGGAAACATCATCCAGAATAGCCCTACATGTTGTTTGTGGCTAGATCTTATTATGCTCATGAGAGAGTCGCCGCATAAGCCGGCTCCTCCTTTGTGTCTAGCCCTAGCGATTATTTCTTGCTTGTCCCCCTTTTGGGGAGCCCTGCCCTTCCTTATATAAGTTGAAGGGGCGGGTTACATGACTAGTCTTAGTAGGATTGCGATTACTCTATTACAAGTGGAATCCTAGTCTTGCTTCCTTTGTAGGAGAATATTCCTTATGTCTTCCTCTTAAGCCGGCCCACCATCACATGAACCGGCCTTCTGGGCCTTGGGCCTTGTCATCTATATGACCCACCGTTGGGGTCATCAGTAAGTCACCAAATACTCGCCGGGTCTCTGTGAGCCGCCAAGTCCGGCCAGGTCATACTTCCGGCCGTGTCATACCATGGGGTATATCCCCGACATTAGCCCCCAGTTTAATTTGGATTTATCCATGTTAAACTGATCCTGCAAATCAAGACCAACTTTAATAGATTACATGCCGGGTCAAAGGTTCTTCTAAGCCGGCATTTGATCATCGTTAAGTCCTTGTCATTTCCTCGTTGATATGTACATGGCCATGATCTCATAGCAAATCTTATTTAGCAGATATGTTTCAACTTTGTCAATGCAAAAAAATTAGATACTTCTTTTGAAAAGTCCGGGTCAATAGGCCAGCTTCAGAGTCAATTTGCTGACATTGGTCTCTTGTAGAGAAATATTGTGAAGAATAATCCACTTGAGTTGGTTTCCAAAGCGTCGGCTTAAGAAATATTCGTCTTTGAAATACTCATTTGATATTCAGCCGGTTTGAAGATGTAGAACTTGCCGGTTTAATATTACCAAAATTGTCGGTTTGTAAATATTGATGGCACCGAGTCATAATTGTTGCCGACGCTGGGTCATAATTATTGATGACGCCGGGCTATGATTGTTGCAGACACCGGGTCATAATGATTGGTGACGCGGGTCAATCTAATTTTCTCAAAACTAAGAATTCAAAAGTACTTCTCCTTATATCCATGTTACCTATAGCCCCCAAGTGTCGGGTTGTCATGCTTGCATCAACCTGGGACTTGTAATTGTCTTATGCTCACAAAAACTTCAACCGGTGTAGCCTCCAAGGGCCGGGTCATTATGCAATAATGAGCAGGGACTTTGTAGATGTAGAATTGAGCAGCAACATGTAGCCCCCAAGGGCCAGCTCAGTAAGATAATATTGAGCTAGGACTTTATATATATTTCCTTGAAAACAATACCATATGCTGTAATCCTCTCCATGGGGCTCGAACCCACGTCCATAAGGTTAAGAGCTTTGTACTCTTCCAACTGAGTAGTGGACCTTTCAACATAATGGATTTAAACTTGTGTACCTTGAATTGTTGATAGGAGCAATTGGTAGCCCCCAAGGGCCGGCTCATTACAATATGATGAGTCGGGTCTTCAATAAGGCCAGTAAAAATGACTTTGCATTAGCCCCCAAGTGCCATGGTGCATGCTGGCAATGACATGGGACTTGCATATTTGATGTAATCTCAACTTGAATAATGTAGCCCCCAAGTGCAGGGTCGTAAGCCTGCAGCGACTCGGGACTATTCCTTCTATTGTAGAATAAATTATATTCATTGATAAAATAATATCCATTGCGCTGAAGCGACTTTGAAAACCTCAGTTGTAATATTGGTTATTGATAACCATAATAAAAATCCAGCCATGTTGGCCATTAAAGATTTGAATAATATAACCCAGTTTGAAAAACCGGTTCCTGTGATATTGAATCGTACTGCCGGTTTAGGATACCTATGCAGTAAGGGTGATAACCCAATCTTTAGAAGCCAAAAACTTCAAAATGTTTATGATTGTCATATATGGCTACTGTAGGATCGGAAGTATGTCTAGAGGGGGGTGATTAGACTACTTGACCAACTAAAAGCTTAGCCTTTTCCCAATTTTAGTTCTTGGTAGATTTTAGCTATCTTAGAGCAAGTCAAGCAATCATCACACAATTCAAGCAAGCATGCAAAGAGTTTATTGGCAGTGGAAAGTAAAGCATGCAACTTGCAAGAATGTAAAGGGAAGGGTTTGGAGGATTCAAACGCAATTGGAGACACGGATGTTTTCCCGTGGTTCGGATAGGTGGTGCTATCCTACATCCACGTTGATGGAGACTTCAACCCACGGAGGGTAATGGTTGCGCGAGTCCACGGAGGGCTCCACCCATGAAGGGTCCACGAAGAAGCAACCTTGTCTATTCCACCATGGCCATCGCCCACGAAGGACTTGCCTCACTAGCGGTAGATCTTCACGAAGTAGGCGATCTCCTTGCCCTTACAAACTCCTTGGTTCAATTCCACAATCTTGTCGGAGGCTCCCAAGTGACACCTAGCCAATCTAGGAGACACCACTCTCCAAGAAGTAACAAATGGTGTGTTGATGATGAACTCCTTGCTCTTGTGCTTCAAATGATAGTCTCCCCAACACTCAACTCTCTCTCATAGGATTTGGATCTGATGGAAAGAAGATTTGAGTGGAAAGCAACTTGGGGAAGGCTAGAGATCAAGATTCATATGGTAGGAATGGAATATCTTGGTCTCAACACATGAGTAGGTGGTTCTTCCTCAGAACATATGAGTAGGAATGGTGTATGTGTTCTGATGGCTCTCTCTTTGAATGAAGAGGAGGTGGAGGGGTATTTATAGCCTCCACACAAAATCCAACCGTTACACACAGTCTACCAATCTCCGTGGGACCGAATCAGAAAACTCGGTCTGACCGAAATAGTAAACCTAGTGACCGTTAGGAATTTCGGTGGGACTGAGATGCAATTCGGTAGGACCGATTCGGTTAGGGTTTGGGCATAACGTAATCTCGGTGAGACCGATCGCAAAAACTCGGTGAGACCGAGTCCCGCAATTAGCTAACCAGAGAGTTGGTCAGGCAAACTCGGTGGGACCGACTTGCTCTTTCGGTGAGACCGAAAAGTTACAAGAAGGAAACAGAGAGTTTGCATTGCATTCTCGGTGGGACCGATTCGCTCTTTCGGTGAGACCGAAAAGTTACGAAAGGGAAACAGAGAGTTTGCAACCCCATCTCGGTGTGACCGAGATCCTTATCGGTAGGACCGAATTGCTAGGGTTTGGCAGTGGCAAATGACAAGTGAAACTCGGTGGCGCCGGATTGACAGAATCGGTATGACCGAGTTTGGCTTAGGGTTTAGGTCATTTGTGGATATGGAAAGGTGGTTGAGGATTTTGGAGCATATCACTAAGCACATAAAGCAAGAGGCTCATTAAGCAACACCTCATCCCTCCTTGATAGTATTGGCTTTTCCTAAAGACTCAATGTGATCTTGGATCACTAAAATATAAAATGAAGAGTCTTGAACTTTTGAGCTTGAGCCAATTCTTTATCCTTAGCATTTTGAGGGTTCCACTTTCACATCCACGCCATGCCAATCATTGAGCTTTCCTGAAATAATCATCTTGGAATAGCATTAGCTCAATGAGCTATATGTTGTTATGAATTACCAAAACCACCTAGGGATAGTTGCACTTTCAATCTCCCCCTTTTTGGTAATTGATGACAACATATAGATCAAAGCTTCGACAAATAATAATAATCATGAAATACATCGTCGCTTTGAGAAGTATGTGATAAGTAAGAGCTCCCCCTAAATTTGTGCATATTTTAAAATTTGCTTTGGACTGCAAATGCACAAGGAGTTAGAATCATGGTTTACTCTTCCATGTCACATACATCTTGGTGGAGCGCTAAAAAAATGATAAGATTGAAATACATGCACTCATCACCAAGAATAGTGAATGATCACAGACAATAGATAGAATGATAACATTTAGAAAGCATTAAGTTACCATTAAGTGTAGCTTATGATCAAACACTTGATCATCGATGTCTCATGAATAATGACATAGTATCACACACGCAAGCAAACAAAGTTCAAAAAACCAACAAATAAAAACAAGAGAGAATAAAAGCAACAAGCAACACTCTCTCTCGAAGCCTATGATCTATACATTTTCTCCCCCTTTGGCAACAAGTTACCAAAAAGTTCCTAGAGAATGCATAGTGCTAAGTCGACGCTCAGGCTTGATCTTTAGGTGGTGGTGGAGTCCGGAGCACGCCAAGGACGAAGCCTTCAGTAGATGTGCTAGGAGTTGAGGCTGTGGTGGATGCTGGAGCTGGTGGAACGGAGGCTGTAGCTGGTGCAGACGTTGTAGCTCTAGTGTCAGCAACTGGCAGTGCAGACGCCCTCGGACCTCGTGGCACCCTGGCAAAAGCATCAGTTGTGGTTCTGCCTCTTCTCTCATTCATGTCGTCCTGGAGCTGCTCCACGGCAGTCCGTATCTCAGTCACTTTGATGTCCAGGTCATAGAACCTCTGTTCCATGATCCTCTCTAGGCTCGCCTGGTTCTGAGTCAGGGTAGCTATACTCTGCTCAATCCGCAGGGTGGACGCTATCAGGTAACCGAGCTGCTCTTGTTTGGTCTTCCAGAAGTAATCAGATGCCTCCGCTTGAGTAGGCATCCTGGCAGCTTTCTCCTTCTTCGCCTTCTCCTTCTGAGCTTGTGCATGGGCAGATGAGGGTTCATTCTCAGTCATAACCACTTGGTTATCCTCAAAATCTGGACGGATGGGCAGGTGTTCCTTATCCAATAAATATACGCCCGTGCCCATCTTGGAGTTGATGAGCTCCTGAATCTATGGGGCATACCCACAACTCCTCTTCTGGTCTTCAGCTGTCCTCTTGATTGTTTCCACAATGAGACTCATGACCTTGAATTTCTGAGGCACGTCAAAGACATGAAGCAAGTTGATCGCGTGACCTCTGATCATCTTGTGATCTCCAGATTTGGGCAGAAGGGTGTGCCTAAGGATCCAGTTGATCGTAGGCAATCCTGAGAGCAGATAGTGCACTGAGCCAAACTTGAACGTGTCGAGCGCTTCATTCGGGATCTCCTTGTACATGTTGGACATGGAGTTGTGATCCATCTTTTTCTTGGCATAAATGTCCAAGTCATCAGCTTGCTCCTCTAGGGCATTGATCAACTTCGCCCATTCTTCAACAGTGGATTGGTACCTTGTACCCTCTGACATCCATGTGATCCTGCCATCTGGATAAAAGTGTGTTGTGGAGTAGAATTGCATGATCAGCTCCTCGTTCCACTTTGTGAGCTTCTGCCCAACAAAGTCTGCAACTCCACGCGCACTAAAGCTGTCAAATACACCGGGGTAGTACTCTTCATTGTCCTTGATGTAGGTCCAGTCGACCCATCTCATGTCACAAACGATTGGCTTCTTGTCAAGCAAAACAGTCTCATAGAAATCTTGCTGCTCCTTGGTATGAAATCTGTAATCCACGGCAGTCCTTCTCCTAGAAGCATACGGATCTGCTTCTCTCCATTTCCTCAGCCCTGAATCTCTCCTGAGCTTCATATCCTCAGCCACAGTATGAGCATCGTTGTGGTCTGGGATCTTGGGCTTGAGCTTCCTAAGGACACTCTCTTCCTCTTCTTCGATAGCTTCAGGCACTGGGGCCTTGTTCTTTTCCGCAGCTGGGATGCTTCGTGTGTTTCTCTTTGGTGCACTCTTAGGCTTAGATGCAGCCTTAGGTGCTTCCTTGGGCTTGGATGCAGCTGTTCCTGACCTTATAGCATCTCCCATGAGTTTGGCTGCCTTGGGTGCTGGTGCAGCAACCTCTTCTTCTTCTTCCTCCTCATCTACCATGATGGAGGCCTTCCCAAGCACTCTGGCTACAGTCTTCTTCACCCTCTCTTTCCTCATCTTGCCTTGGCCACCTGCTTCCTCTTCAGATTCCAGGACAAGCTTCATGGTTTCTTCAGTTGCAGCCTTCCTAGGTTTGGAAGTGGGAACTCTTGCCTTAGACATGGGCTGCCTGCCTGCTGGCCTTTTGATTTTCAGCCCTGGCTTTGTGCCTTGAGCTGGTTCATCTCTCTTTGATGTGGCCTCTTCCTCTGCCACATAGTCTTCATCCTCAGAATCAGACGTTCTCTTCTTCCTTTGACGTGTGGCAGCCTTAGGCAGATTGCTGGGGGTTCTCCTGCTGCCATCGTCAGAAGAACTTGAGGGGCTAGTGCCCTCACTCATCACAACTTGCTGCTCAGACACATTCTGGCTGTCACTTTGATCAGACCTGTTGCAAACTAACTGCTGACCTTGTGAATAGATTATGGATAAGATAGAGTGGATGAGCATCACAAAAAGCAGAGATTTTTGCAAAAGATTAATTCAAAAACTTAGTTTTAGTTTTCCGCAGAAAGCATCTCGGATCTACCGATTTTCAAACTCGGTGACACCGAAGCAGTTTTGGCACCAGAACTGGTGAACTCGGTCAGACCGAGTCACAGTTCGGTGGCACCGAGACTGCTAGGGTTTCACAGAATTCCAAAATCGGTCGCACCGATAAGTTATTCTTGGTCAGACCGAGTTTCACTTGTGCAATGGCAAAAGCCAGATCGGTGGGACCGAGTTTTTCAACTCGGTGGGTCCGAGATGGTTTCGGCGGAAACCTAACCCTAAAATTTTCGAATTAAACCTAATCTACGAGTTCATTGACTGGATAGGAGTGTTTCAATCGTGGCAAGAATCATGATGATCACAATGTGCTAGGGATCGGAGTGGAGAATAGCACAAAGATCGAGTCCATACCCTAGTTCGGCAGAGACTCGCTACGGCGGCAACGGCGGGGCAGAATTCCGTTGACGGCAGCGGAGACCAGCGACTGGAGGCTGCTGGCGGCGAGAAGATGATCCGGAGACCACGAAGGCAGAGCAGGCTATCGCGCGGGCGAAGAGGTTTTGGAGAAATTTCCAAAATTTTGCCCGTCACTATATATAGCCCGACCCTGTCGGTGTGACCGAGTGGAACAACTCGGTGGCACCGAGATGCAAAACTATGTGCAGTTATTGCAACTCGGTGTGACCGAAAAGTTCAAATCGGTTGCACCGAGATGGAAAACCTAGATCAACTTAATGAACTCGGTAGGACCGAAAATGGAGTATCGGTCAGACCAAGATTCATAAAGAGGTTTTGGAAGTTTAAGTCTATGACGAATCGGGGACTCCGAGCACTCCTCACACAGAGTGGTTCGAATCTGACTTGATCAAGTTTTGTGATGCAGCATGAATAGAGTTTGAGACGAGAAAAGCATAGATAGCTAGAGGAGATTCTTAGGCATTCTTGTCCATCCACTTGGCAAAAGAAGAAAGCCAAACAATCAAAACAACAAGTGGATGTCCTTGAATGAGTGAAATATGCAACCAACATGCTCACACAATAAGATGGCAAATGAAATATGTGGCAAAGCATGCACAACCAATTCTAGCATCTATCAAGCAATTTGCGATGACTAGGTCATCTATATATGAGTATATTGACTTAGGAGTCAAGTGAGAACACTTGATCATAGGTCATACTCATCGTTTAAGCTCAAGTGGGGTTACCACTTTTACATAAAGCATTGTTGTATTCACATCTTTAGAGTTGCTTTAGCTCAAGTCTTAGAGTAAAGCTCCCCCTAGATGTGATATCCCCCTTAAGAGGGATGAACTAACCTTGGGTTTTGTCGATGATGACTTCATGTAGATGTTGAAGATGTGGATGCTCAATGTTGATGTAGATCACTTGGAGCTATCCATTTGAGTGAATTGCACTTTCAATACCTACATGGGTTAGTCCCACAAGGAACAAACAAGGATATCCATAGACATAGAGTGATGCACACACAAGATGATGTCCATGAAAACTTTCGGTTACCTTGTCCCTTGTCTTACCAACAAGAGGGTTTGTGACTCCTTGAACTAGTGCAAGATGTGGAAGTTGATTGCACTTGTTCTTGCCAAAATGATAAGAGTGAAGTATGTTGGCGGTGTCACCCTCAAGAACTCTCTAGTTCTTCTTCTTTTGGATCCACACCATCTTGATGGGAATCCTTGGAGTTGTAGTCGTACTTGATGTAGTGGAACTTGAAGTAGTCTTGGGAATCCACTTGACTAAGGTCTTAGGAGCTTCTTCAAATGCATCAATCTCCTCTTGAAGCTTGTCCTTGCCTTTTTGCTTGTAGTCTTGTGGTGGAAGATCATCTTGAGCTTGTGTTCCCTTGAAGGAAGTATCATACTTCTCTTGTTGAGGAATAAACTTTGTCTTGGGGTATTGATCTTCTTCCCATTCAACTCCATTGGCATTGAACTTTCGTTCAAAACCAACACCTTGATTCTTCCGGTGCATTCCTTGCTTGCGCACAATTTCCTCGAATTGCTTACTTCCGGCAAGGCTCTTGTAAACACCTTTCTCTATAATTCCCTTCAATAAGCTATTTTCTTGCTCAAGTGTAACTTGGCTAAGAGAATTATTAGTGGAATCAAGAGAACTACTAGAAGCAACAATATTGGATTTAGCATGATCATTGTTACCACTAGAGGAAGAATCTTTCTTATTCTTGTTACTAGTCTTGACTTGAGGCATGTAGGTGGATAAAAGTAAATGCTTGGCAATGTCAGAAGAAATTTTCTTGCGGAGATCATCATTGATTGCTTTTAAGAACTCATGCTCTTGCTCAAGATTAAGCTTTTCAAAGCGTAGTTTCTCATGAGCTCTTAAAAGTTCTTGATGATCTTCGAAGATAGTTTCATGGGCTAACTTAAGAGTGTTTAGTTCTTTAGTTAGAGCCTCAATCTTCTCCTTATCATTGTCATTCGTTTTAGCATGATTAATTGATATTTCACCATAATATTCTTCACTAGAGTTGTCAACAAGCAAATCATCATCACCTAACAAGTCATCTTCATCACTATTAAAGTCAACATACTCGGGGTGTGTTACCTTAGGACCTTTGGCCATGAAGCATCTTCCAATTCCTTCATTTGGTGAGTCAAATATGTCGTAGGAGTTGGTTGACACAAGTGCTAGACCGGCAACACCTTCATCTTGAGTATCTTCGGAGTCGGAGTCATAACTTCTCTCGGAGTGGCTGTCGGAGTCGGAGCCGGATACCCATTCACCAACATGAGCTTGATGTCTTCGTTTTGTATAGCTCCTTGATGATTTTTCCTTCCTTTCCGAATCCTTGCTTCTCCGTGAGTATCTTCGTTCATAACGATCATCTCTACTCCTTCTCTCTCTTGGTGGAGATTCTTTGCTTCTTATTTTTGGAGAATCTTCTCTTCTCTTGTAGGGAGCCGTACACTCATTGGAATAGTGTCCGGGTCTTCCACAATAATAGCAGTTTCGCTCTCGACTAGAAGATCTTTTGTCATTGTAGGACCTTGACTTGAAGCTTCTATCTTTGTTTCTACTCTTGTAGAACTTGTTGAAGTTCTTCACCATTAAGCTCAATTCTTCATTGAAGTTTTGTTTCTCACTTGATGATGTGGGGACTTCACATGACGCTTTGTAGGCACCACTTGATTTATTGTGAAGTTCCTCTTTATCCTTGAGTGACATCTCATGAGCAACAATCCTTCCAATTACTTCCGTTGGCTTGAGATCTTTGTAGTTGGGCATCATTTGGATTAATGTGCACACGGTATCATATTTCCCATCCAAGACTCTTAGGATCTTCTTGATGATGAATCTATCGGTCATCTCTTCACTTCCTAAGCCGGCAATCTCATTTGTGATGAGAGCAAGCCTAGAGTACATTTCAGCGACACCTTCACCATCCTTCATCTTGAACTTGTCAAGTTGACTTTGGAGCACATCCAACTTGGATTCCTTGACGGAGTCGGTACCTTCGTGCATATCAATCAAAGTATCCCAAATTTCCTTTGCATTCTCAAGGCGGCTGATTTTGTTGAATTCTTCGGGGCACAATCCGTTGAAGAGAATATCACAAGCTTGAGCATTGTATTGCAACATCTTCAACTCATCCGCGGTAGCTTCACGGTTTGGTTCTCTCCCATCAAAGAACTCACCTTGCAAACCAACACAAACAATAGCCCATACGGCGGGGTTATGTCCAAGAATATGCATTTTCATTTTATGCTTCCAACTAGCAAAATTAGTGCCATCAAAGTAAGGACCTCTACGGTGATAATTTCCCTTGCTAGACGCCATACTCTCCTAGGTTGTGAAACCAAGGCTATGACCACCAAAAGCTATGGAGATCAAGTCAAATGGAGACCAAAGCTCTGATACCACTTGTAGGATCGAAAGTATGTCTAGAGGGGGGGTGATTAGACTACTTGACCAACTAAAAGCTTAGCCTTTTCCCAATTTTAGTTCTTGGCATATTTTAGCTATCTTAGAGCAAGTCAAGCAATCATCACACAATTCAAGCAAGCATGCAAAGAGTTTATTGGCAGCGGAAAGTAAAGCATGCAACTTGCAAGAATGTAAAGGGAAGGGTTTGGAGGATTCAAACGCAATTGGAGACACGGATGTTTTCCCGTGGTTCGGATAGGTGGTGCTATCCTACATCCACGTTGATGGAGACTTCAACCCACGGAGGGTAATGGTTGCGCGAGTCCACGGAGGGCTCCACCCACGAAGGGTCCACGAAGAAGCAACCTTGTCTATTCCACCATGGCCATCGCCCATGAAGGACTTGCCTCACTAGCGGTAGATCTTCACGAAGTAGGCGATCTCCTTGCCCTTACAAACTCCTTGGTTCAACTCCACAATCTTGTCGGAGGCTCCCAAGTGACACCTAGCCAATCTAGGAGACACCACTCTCCAAGAAGTAACAAATGGTGTGTTGATGATGAACTCCTTGCTCTTGTGCTTCAAATGATAGTCTCCCCAACACTCAACTCTCTCTCATAGGATTTGGATCTGATGGAAAGAAGATTTGAGTGGAAAGCAACTTGGGGAAGGCTAGAGATCAAGATTCATATGGTAGGAATGGAATATCTTGGTCTCAACACATGAGTAGGTGGTTCTTCCTCAGAACATATGAGTAGGAATGGTGTATGTGTTCTGATGGCTCTCTCTTTGAATGAAGAGGAGGTGGAGGGGTATTTATAGCCTCCACACAAAATCCAACCATTACACACAATCTACCAATCTCGGTGGGACCGAATCAGAAAACTCGGTCTGACCGAAATAGTAAACCTAGTGACCGTTAGGAATTTCGGTGGGACTGAGATGCAATTCGGTAGGACCGATTCGGTTAGGGTTTGGGCAAAACGTAATCTCGGTGAGACCGATCGCACAAACTCGGTGAGACCGAGTTCCGCAATTAGCTAACCAGAGAGTTGGTCAGGCAAACTCGGTGGGACCGACTTGCTCTTTCGGTGAGACCGAAAAGTTACAAGAAGGAAACAGAGAGTTTGCATTGCATTCTCGGTGGGACCGATTCGCTCTTTCGGTGAGACCGAAAAGTTACGAAAGGGAAACAGAGAGTTTGCAACCCCATCTCGGTGTGACCGAGATCCTTATCGGTAGGACCGAATTGCTAGGGTTTGGCAGTGGCAAATGACAAGTGAAACTCGGTGGCGCCGGATTGACAGAATCGGTATGACCGAGTTTGGCTTAGGGTTTAGGTCATTTGTGGATATGGAAAGGTGGTTGAGGATTTTGGAGCATATCACTAAGCACATAAAGCAAGAGGCTCATTAAGCAACACCTCATCCCTCCTTGATAGTATTGGCTTTTCCTAAAGACTCAATGTGATCTTGGATCACTAAAATATAAAATGAAGAGTCTTGAACTTTTGAGCTTGAGCCAATTCTTTATCCTTAGCATTTTGAGGGTTCCACTTTCACATCCACGCCATGCCAATCATTGAGCTTTCCTGAAATAATCATCTTGGAATAGCATTAGCTCAATGAGCTATATGTTGTTATGAATTACCAAAACCACCTAGGGATAGTTGCACTTTCAGCGACTTATCATCAAAAGTCAAGCTGGGTTAATTGAAACCACATATATGCTTCAGATATGAACAAAAAGTCTCAAGACAAACCCAAAAGACTGTTTTAAAAAAACTTAAGCAAAATAGAAAGAAGAAATTTGAGGCTTCTAATTCGAATATGATCAGTAAACCAGACCAAAGGGGTTAAGCTAGGATTCGAATACGATCATGTAGCCCCCAATGGCTTTGGCGTTGCGCCGATCAAGAGGGTACCGACAGCTATGTTCTCTTTGATTCGAATACGACCTATGTTTGAACAGGAAGCCCCCAAATGACCTTGAGAGGTTTTTAACGACCCTGATTCGAATACGATCCAAGTCATACCCAAAAGGGGTTAAGCTATGATTCGAATACGATCAAGAATCCCCCTAGTGAGTTTGGCATTGCGCCGATCAAGAGGGTACCGACAGCTATGTTCTCTTTGGTTCGAATACGACCTATGTTTGAATAGGAAGACCCCAAATGACCTGTAACTTTGGCTATGAGCCGGATCAAATGGTAATCATATCTTAGCTCAATAAGCCAAAAGCCCCCAAGTGATATATTTCTGAGCTGTGCTCGCCGGGTGCCTATGTTTGAGTTGTGCGGTGCAACAAACTCTCTTTGGCCCCTGTAATTTTTTCTGAAAACTCGAACTTGCGAGAAATGAATTCTTTTTACACCGGAATTTCAAACCGGATATTGAGAGCTTCAAAGCTTTGTGGGAGACAGGTTTACCTTGAGCCGGATTTTAAACCGAAGCATCATTGTGAGCCGGAAATTTTCTGACGGCCTATAAATTTTTACCAATATGGCGGTAGCCTCCGGGACCGGGTTATCTTCCCTCCAATGACCCGGAGCTCTTGAATTCACTGAAACCGGTCAATTCTGCCGAGTCATGTCATTGTAGCCCCCGAGTCTTAAGACAACTCGAGGAGTTGGCTTGAGACTCCCCATATTTGACCGTGATATAAACCGGTATGAGTCTTTCAACAGCTCAGTGATATAAAAATCCCTTTTGTAGTAGACAACCTGTCCTCCATTGGAAAACTTGCAAGCCAGCGTAGTTGCTCCTTTAAAGAAAACAATATGTAAAATAAAAATATACTGAATGGATTTCACCTGATATGTGAGGCCAGTAAATATCCACCATGGGGTTGATGATCACCATGGTGAAGCTGAAATCAATCATGGCCGAGTCGACCGCGACAGCAGGCAGATGAACCGGCCGCGGCAATGTAAGCCGGCGCGGACGGGCGTGTTGATGTAGACCGGGCCGCGGGGGTGGCGGCGCGCACATATGTCCTTCAGCATCATGGCATAGACAAGCGCTAGTGCAAAAGATAATATTGGCGCACGCCCCTTTACGACACCCTTATAATGATCCTGCGAACAAAAAATACCACATACTAGAGTGATTGTTTTCAAACGAATTAATATGCTGATAAAATATAGAAAGATATCACCTGATGTTCTGTTGGGTGAACGCCATATTTCAGCAATTATAGACTTGTAGTTTCATTTCTCTGTTTGATGTGACACCCATAGTAATAATATATGCATATACTAGTAGTGCACTAGTACATAGTTGGTCTTTTTGCTGCATTCTCCAATCCATAATGTCAAAGGGTCTTGTATATTTCATATTCCACTGATAATCCAGCAGACAAATTCAACTAGCTCCTCGTACTCGTCCAATCCATGATGTCATGCTTAGCAGGTTACATGGCAGTATTGTTGTAGTTGACCAATGAGACTTGGACTGGATAGAGGCTGTCGTATCAAGCATCACACCTTCTCTGAAGATCACGCAGTCTGAACTTCCTGGGCATCAAGCATCTTCCCTTGAGATATTTTTTTGCAGAATGTTCTTTCACAAAAATGGCGATGGTGCCTTCCACGAGTTAGAGCCGTAAAAAGAAAAAACTGCACTGGCAGAGCAATCCGGTAATCACTCTTGGGGGTCTGCTTTGCTTGGCACGCTGGTAAGGCCGCGGGGGCGGTTTGAGGCCCGACGGCGGAGCGATGCCCTGGCGACTTAACAATGACGGCATGAGGCAGTGGCAGAGGTAGCCCAACGCGGCTCCGGCGGTCCAACGCGGAGGTGTAGCGTGAACTTGGCTTCGCAAATGACCATAGTGTCGATTAATCTTCTCTCAATGACTTCTCCATCATCTCATCCATCTCAACAATAATCTTGTTTTGAGGCCATAGCCACGCACAGTAGAAATCAAGGGCAGGGCTGACGGATCAGCTACAGAGGCTCTCGGCGGTTTAGCGACTTAAAACAGCCGGAGGCGCGGCGACTTGACCCGGCGGTGGCGGCGGCTGGCTTAAGACGTGGTGTGCCGGCGACCACCGCAGAGGCGACTGACGACCGGGCGGTTCAGCACGCCGAAGGCGAGGCGGAGCCGCGAAACAAAACGGCTCAATGCGTCAGAGGTGAGGCGGAGCTGCGGCGAGGAGGGAACGCGGGCGGCTCAACAGCTGCTCACGGGTAGCGGCTCACTGGCGGCGCCGCAGCAGCTCGAAGACGGCACGAGATAGCAGGGCAGCCCGTTGATGGAAACGAGGGCCACGACCACGGCTCGATGTTTCGGTGGTCAACTGTAAGGGCACGGTATTGGGGGGGTCTATGACAGGGGTGGGTCAAACAGCCTCCCGGACTCTGGAACCGAGAACTGCTTGAGGTGATGGTGGTGAGCAACGAGACGAGCCGGAGACTGGCGTGTCAGGTGGGCCATCAAACGCCACACATGATGGACTCTCGCGAAAAAGTCTTCTTGTCGTATTTCCTATTTCCGTCTCCAGTAGATTTGACTGACGTACTGAGCTCTTGCCTGCGTCTGAGCGCGGCCGGTCATTAAAGAAAAAATAGCAGCCGGTCCCGTTTGATGCAAAGGGCTTCACGTGAGTAGCAATCCGAACAGGGCAATGCTTCTTTAATTAACACATGCCATGGCCTGGTGGCTTTCATTACCAGGATTCTACCATCAGGTCGTTGGTTCGACTCCCACAGGGCTGCTCTTTATTTAATTAACACAGCCTTACTCCTGTGCTTATCTAGATTTTATAACTTCTCTGGTGTCGATTCTTCCCATGAGTGGAGAAGATATTCCTTTCAATCGCTGCTTGCTCTTCTTTTTAAATCGGACGCCGTTAGTACAACCAGCACTCTGATTGCTTGATTTAATTGCGTGATGTGACGGGAAAATATACTGTCACCTGTATGCGCACTTGATACCGGTAGCTGTCGGTATTACTTTTTGTTTGATCTCAGAGAACAGTAACAACTTTAATCTTCTCGCGACTTACTCTGTGCAGGGAACAACATCATAAAATGTGGCGATTTGACCAACTTAGCTTGCTCTTGACCCTATGCATTTATATGTAGACAAAGAAAACGCGTAGTAACAGTCGGACACGGCCGCCGCTCAAATAGAATAAGCAGCAGGAATTTTGGATTGTCTTTGACTCGGCGACTTGCGGCGCCGCGCGGCCATAAACCCTAAGTGTGTGTTTGATAGCCTGTACGGAGGATGCATGAGCCTGAAAGTTCCCTATTCGACCCACTTTTCGTTGTTTGGTAGAGTGCATGAGCTCACTTGGGCTATGCTCATCTGATGCAAAAAAGGCCCTCAGTCATGCCCATCTCATGCACCCCAGATAGGGTGCATGGAGGCAGCCATGCTCGCCCCGACCTTCGTCTGATGCAAAATTTCAAAAAATGTTCAGAATTTCAAAATATGTTTAAATTTTAAAAAAAGTAGGAATTTCAAAATTTGTTTTAATTTTTTAAAACTTGAGAATTTCAAAATTTGTTTAAATTTTCAAAAAATATTTAAAATTTCAAAAACTATTAATAATATCAAAATATATTTAAATTTTCAAAAAATATTTAAATTATTAAAAAATATTTATAATATCAAGTTTTGTTTAAATTTTCAAAAAAAATTCAAAATTTCAAAAAAAATTAGAATTTCAAAATACGTTTAAATTTTCAAAAATGTTCAGAATTTCATTTTTTTAATGTTCAAAATATGTTTAAATTAAAAAAATCAGAATTTCAAAATTTATTTAAATTTTCAAAAAATGTTCAAAATTTGTTTAAATTTTGTTCACCATTCAAAAAAATTATTCAGAATTCAAAATTGTTCAGCATGTCTAAACACATGCAGGCTGCCAAACAAAGTCTCAGCTTAGCATGTCTTAGTGCATACACCGCTGCCAAACAACAGCAAATGCATGGACTCAGCATGTCTACACTCAGCATGTATTAGAGGAGAACAACTAGGCTAGGTCCATACATGCTACCAAACACACCCTAACTCGTCCAATCGAACCTTGTACAGGCCGTTCCAACTGCCTATTGATGATATAGATCCTTCTGCGCTGGCTCTTTCTTTTTATCCGGCTCATCACGAGTTTCTCGATTCCTAAAGAGATCCCTCCAAGAACTCAACACCACCGTGCGTGAGCCCCACGATGGGCGCCAACTGTCATGGAATTGTCACGGCAGATGTCCTAGTGTGAGGACTTCGTCATGAGGTCAACGCATCTTTGTAGTAGCTTGAGAGGGGTTGAGCAGAATCGAGAGACGCAACACAAGACAAGAATTTAGACAGCTTCGGGCCCCGGGAAACATCATCCGGAATAGCCCTACATGATATTTGTGGCTAGGTCTTATTATGCTCATGAGAGAGTTGCCGCATAAGCCGCCCCCCCTTTGTGTCTAGCCCTAGCGATTGTTTCTTGCTTGTCCCCCTTTTGGGGAGCCCTGCCCCTCCTTATATAAGTTGAAGGGGCGGGTTACATGACTAGTCTTAGTAGGATTGTGATTACTCTATTACAAGTGGAATCCTAGTCTTGCTTCCTTTGTAGGAGAGTATTCCTTATGTCTTCCTCTTAAGCCGGCCCACCATCACATGAACCGGCCTTCTGGGCCTTGGGCCTTGTCATCTATATGACCCGCCGTTGGGGTCATCAGTAAGTCACCAAATACTCGTCGGGTCTTTGTGAGCCACCAAGTCCGGCCGGGTCATACCGTGGGGTATATCCCCGACAGCACTCGAAGACAAAGCACATTCAGATTCGTCATCATTTTCTTCATGATCATGTGTTGAAGGGAGACATTTCTATTGAGCATGTGAAGACTGAAGAACAACTAGCCGATATCTTCACTAAGCCCTTGGATGAGAAGAGATTTAGCAAGTTGCGGTGTGAGCTAAATATCCTAGAATCTTCGTGAAGGAAATATGCCCTAGAGGCAATAATAAAGTTATTATTTATTTCCTTATATCATGATAAAAGTTTATTATTCATGCTAGAATTGTATTAACCGGAAACATAATACATGTGTGAATACATAGACAAACAGAGTGTCACTAGTATGCCTCTACTTGACTAGCTCGTTAATCAAAGATGGTTATGTTTCCTAACCATTGACAAAGAGTTGTTATTTGATTAACAGGATCACATCATTAGTTGAATGATCTGATTGACATGACCCATTCCATTAGCTTAGCATCCGATCATTTAGTATGTTGCTATTGCTTTCTTCATGACTTATACATGTTCTTATGACTATGAGATTATGTAACTCCCGTGTGCCGGAGGAACACTTTGTGTGCTACCAAACGTCACAACGTAACTGGGTGATTATAAAGGTGCTCTACAGGTGTCTCCAAAGGTACATGTTGGGTTGACGTATTTCGAGAATAGGATTTGTCACTCTGATCGTCGGAGAGGTATCTCTGGGCCCTCTCGATAATGCACATCACTTAAGCCTTGCAAGCAATGCAACTAATGAGTTAGTTGCGAGATGATGTATTACAGAACGAGTAAAGAGACTTGCCGGTAACGAGATTGAACTAGGTATTGGATACTGACGATCAAATCTCGGGCAAGTAACATACCGATGACAAAGGGAACAACGTATGTTGTTATGCGATCTGACCGATAAAGATCTTCGTAGAATATGTAGGAGCCAGTATGGGCATCCAGGTCCCGCTATTGGTTATTGACCGGAGACATGTCTCGGTCATGTCTACATTGTTCTCGAACCCGTAGGGTCCGCACGCTTAAGGTTTCGATGACAGTTATATTATAAGTTTATACGTTTTGATGTACCGAAGGTTGTTCGGAGTCTCGGATGTGATCACGGACATGACGAGGAGTCTTGAAATGGTCGAGACATAAATATTGATATATTGAACGGCTATATTCGGACACCGGAAGTGTTCCGGGTGATTTCGGAGAAAACAGGAAAGCCGGAGGGTTACCGAAACCCCCCAGGAGAAGTAATGGGCCATATGGGCCTTAGTGGAGAGAGAGGGGCCGCCAAAGGTGGGCCGCGCGCCTCCTCCCCCCTGGTCTGAATTGGACTAGGAGAGGGGGGGCGCCCCCCCCTTTCCTTCTCCCTCCCCACTTTCCCCCTCCTAGTAGGAGTCCTACTCCTACTAGGAGGAGGACTCCTCCTTGGCGCGCCATAGGGGCCGGCCGGCCTCCTCCTCTCTTGAACCTTTATATACGGAGGCAGGGGCACCCCAGAGACACACAAGTTGATCCACGTGATCATATTCTTAGCCGTGTGCGGCGCCCCCTGCCACCATAGTCCTCGATAATATTGTAGCAGTGCTTAGGCAAAGCCCTGCGACAGTAGTACATCAAAATCATCACCACGCCGTCGTGTTGACGGAACTCTTCCCCGACACTTTGCTGGATCGGAGTCCGGGGATCGTCATCGAGCTGAACGTGTGCTAAAACTCGGAGGTGCCGTAGTTTCGATGCTTGATCGGTCGGGCCGTGAAGACGTACGACTACATCAACCGCATTGTCATAACGCTTCCGCTGTCGATCTACAAGGGTACGTAGATCACACTCTTCCCTCTCGTTGCTATGCATCACCATGATCTTGCATGTGCGTAGGAATTTTTTTGAAATTACTACGTTCCCCAACAGTGGTATTAGAGCCTAGGTTTTATCTGTTGATGTTATATGCACGAGTAGAACACAAGTGAGTTGTGGGCGATATAAGTCATACTGCTTACCAGCATGTCATACTTTGGTTCGGCGGTATTGTTGGACGAAGCGGCCCGGACCAACATTATGCGTACGCTTACGCGAGACCGGTTCTCCCGACGTGCTTTGCACATAGGTGGCTTGCGGGTGACAGTTTCTCCAACTTTAGTTGAACCGAGTGTGGCTACGCCCGGTCCTTGCGAAGGTTAAAACAACACCAACTTGACAAACTATCATTGTGGTTTTGATGCGTAGGTAAGATTGGTTCTTGCTTAAGCCCGTAGCAGCCACGTAAAACTTGCAACAACAAAGTAGAGGACGTCTAACTTGTTTTTGCAGGGCATGTTGTGATGTGATATGGTCAAGACATGATGCTGATTTTAATGTATGAGATGATCATGTTTGTAACCAAGTTATCGGCAACTGGCAGGAGCCATATGGTTGTCGCTTTATTGTATGCAATGCAATCGCGCAGTAATGCTTTATTTTATCACTAAACGGTAGCGATAGTCGTGGGAGCATAAGATTGGCGAGACAACAATGATGCTACGATGGAGATCAAGGTGTCGCGCCGGTGACGATGGTGATCATGAAGGTGCTTCGGAGATGGAGATCACAGGCACAAGATGATGATGGCCATATCATATCACTTATATTGATTGCATGTGATGTTTATCTTTTATGCATCTTATCTTGCTTTGATTGACGGTAGCATTATAAGATGATCTCTCACTGAAATTATCAAGAAGTGTTCTCCCTGAGTATGCACTGTTGCGAAAGTTCTTCGTGCTGAGACACCACGTGATGATCGGGTGTGATAGGCTCTACGTTCAAATACAACGGGTGCAAAACAGTTGCACACGCGGAATACTCAGGTTATACTTGACGAGCCAAGCATATACAGATATGGCCTCGGAACACGGAGACCGAAAGGTTGAGCGTGAATCATATAGTAGATACGATCAACATAGTGATGTTCACCAATGAAACTACTCCATCTCACGTGATGATCGGACATGGTTTAGTTGATTTGGATCACGTGATCACTTAGAGGATTAGAGGGATGTCTATCTAAGTGGGAGTTCTTAAGTAATTTGATTAATTGAACTTAAATTTATCATGAACTTAGTACCTGATAGTATCTTGCTTATGTATGTTTGATTGTAGATAGATGGCCCGTGCTGTTGTTCCATTGAATTTTAATGCATTCCTTGAGAAAGCAAAGTTGAAAGATGATGGTAGCAATTACACGGACTGGGTCCGTAACTTGAGGATTATCCTCATTGCTGCACAGAAGAATTACGTCCTGGAAGCACCGCTGGGTGCCAGGCCTGCTGCTGGAGCAACACCAGATGTTATGAACGTCTGGCAGAGCAAAGCTGATGACTACTCGATAGTTTAGTGTGCCATGCTTTACGACTTAGAATCGGGACTTCAACGATGTTTTGAACATCATGGAGCATATGAGATGCTCCAGGAGTTGAAGTTAATATTTCAAGCAAATGCCCGAATTGAGAGATATGAAGTCTCCAATAAGTTCTATAGCTGCAAGATGGAGGAGAACAGTTCTGTCAGTGAGCATATACTCAAAATGTCTGGGTATAATAATCACTTGATTCAGATGGGAGTTAATCTTCCAGATGATTGCGTCATCGACAGAATTCTCCAATCACTGCCACCAAGCTACAAGAGCTTCGTGATGAACTATAATATGCAAGGGATGAACAAGACTATTCCTGAGCTCTTTGCAATGCTGAAAGCTGCGGAGGTAGAAATCAAAAAGGAGCATCAAGTGTTGATGGTCAACAAGACCACTAGTTTCAAGAAAAAGGGCAAAGGGAAGAAGAAGGGGAACTTCAAGAAAAACGGCAAGCAACTTGCTGCTCAAGAGAAGAAACCCAAGTCTGGACCTAAGCCTGAAACTGAGTGCTTCTACTGCAAGCAGACTGGTCACTGGAAGCGGAACTGCCCCAAGTATTTGGCGGATAAGAAGGATGGCAAGGTGAACAAAGGTATATGTGATATACATGTTATTGATGTGTACCTTACTAATGCTCGCAGTAGCACCTGGGTATTTGATACTGGTTCTGTTGCTAATATTTGCAACTCGAAACAGGGACTATGGATTAAGCGAAGATTGGCTAAGGACGAGGTGATGATGCGCGTGGGAAATGGTTCCAAAGTCGATGTGATCGCAGTCGGCACGCTACCTCTACATCTACCTTCGGGATTAGTATTAGACCTAAATAATTGTTATTTGGTGCCAGCGTTGAGCATGAACATTATATCTGGATCTTGTTTAATGCGAGACGGATATTCATTTAATTCAGAGAATAATGGTTGTTCTATTTATATGAGTAATATCTTTTATGGTCATGCACCCTTGAAAAGTGGTCTATTCTTATTGAATCTCGATAGTAGTGATACACATATTCATAATGTTGAAGCCAAAATATGCAGAGTTGATAATGATGGTGCAACTTATTTGTGGCACTGCCGTTTAGGTCATATCAGTGTAAAGCGCATGAAGAAACTCCATACTGATGGACTTTTGGAGCCACTTGATTATGAATCGCTTGGTACTTGCGAACCGTGCCTCATGGGCAAGATGACTAAAACACCGTTCTCCGGTACAATGGAGAGAACAACAGATTTGTTGGAAATCATACATACAGATGTATGTGGTCCAATGAATATTGAGGCTCGTGGCGGATATCATTATTTTCTCACCTTCACAGATGACTTAAGCAGATATGGGTATATCTACTTAATGAAACATAAGTCTGAAACATTTGAAAAGTTCAAAGAATTTCAGAGTGAAATTGAAAATCATCGTAACAAGAAAATAAAGTTTCGATGATCTGATCGTGGAGGAGAATATTTGAGTTACGAGTTTGGTGTACATTTGAAGCAATGCGGAATAGTTTCGCAACTCACGCCACCCGGAACACCACAGCGTAATGGTGTGTCCGAACGTTGTAATCGTACTTTACTAGATATGGTGCGATCTATGATGTCTCTTACTGATTTACCGCTATCATTTTGGGGTTATGCTTTAGAGACGGCCGAAATCACGTTAAATAGGGCACCATCAAAATCCGTTGAGACGACACCTTATGAACTATGGTTTGGCAAGAAACCAAAGTTGTCGTTTCTGAAAGTTTGGGGCTGCGATGCTTATGTGAAAAAGCTTCAACCTGATAAGCTCGAACCCAAATCGGAGAAATGTGTCTTCATAGGATATCCAAAGGAAACTATTGGATACACCTTCTATCACAGATCCGAAGGCGAGACTTTTGTTGCTAAATTCGGAAACTTTCTGGAGAAGGAGTTTCTCTCAAAAGATGTGAGTGGGAGGAAAGTAGAACTTGATGAGGTAACTGTACCTGCTCCCTTATTGGAAAGTAGTACATCACAGAAAACTATTTCTCTGACACCTACACCAATTAGTGAGGAAGCTGATGATAATGATCATGAAACTTTAGGACAAGATACTACTGAACCTCGTAGATCAACCAGAGTGTGATCCGCGCCAGAGTGGTACGGTAATCCTGTTCTGGAAATCAAGCTGCTAGATCATGATGAACCTACGAACTATGAAGAAGCGACGGTGGGCCCAGATTCCGCAAAATGGCTTGAAGCCATGAAATCTGAGATGGGATCCATGTATGAGAACAAAGTATGGACTTTGGTTGACTTGCCCGATGATCGGCAAGCAATTGAGAATAAATGGATTTTCAAGAAGAAGACTGACGCTGACGGTAATATTACTGTCTACAAAGCTCGACTTGTCACAAAAGGTTTTCGACAAGTTCAAGGGGTTGACTACGATGAGACCTTCTCACCCGTAGCGATGCTTAAATCTGTCCGAATCATGTTAGCAATTGCCGCATTTTATGATTATGAAATTTGGCAGATGGATGTCAAAACTGCATTCCTGAATGGATTTCTGGAAGAAGAGTTGTATATGATGCAACTGGAAGGTTTTGTCGATCCAAAGGGAGCTAACAAAGTGTGCAAGCTCCAGCGATCCATTTATGGATTGGTGCAAGCCTCTCGGGGTTGGAATAAATGCTTTGATAGTGTGATCAAAGCATTTGGTTTTATACAGACTTTCGGAGAAGCCTGTATTTACAAGAAAGTGAATGGGAGCTCTGTAGCATTTCTGATATTATATGTAGATGACATATTACTGATTGGAAATGATATAGAATTTCTGGATAAAGGGATACTTGAATAAGAGTTTTTCAATGAAAGACCTCGGTGAAGCTGCTTACATATTTGGCATAAAGATCTATAGAGATAGATCAAGACGCTTAATTGGACTTTCACAAAGCACATACCTTGACAAGATTTTGAAGAAGTTCAAAATGGATCAAGCAAAGAAAGGGTTCTTGCCTGTGTTACAAGGTGAAGTTGAGTCAGACTCAATGCCCGACCACTGCAGAAGATAGAGAGAAAATGAAAGATGTTCCCTATGCTTCAGCCATAGGCTCTATCATGTATGCAATGCTGTGTACTAGACCTGATGTGTGCCTTGCTATAAGTTTAGCAGGGAGGTACCAAAGTAATCCAGGAGTGGATCACTGGATAACGGTCAAGAACATCCTAAAATACCTGAAAAGGACTAAGGATATGTTTCTCATATACGGAGGTGACAAAGAGCTCATCGTAAATGGTTACGTTGATGCAAGCTTTGACACTGATCTGGACGATTCTAAATCGCAAACCGGATACGTGTTTACATTAAACGGTGGAGCTGTCAGTTGGTGCAATTCAAAACAAAGCATCGTGGCGGGATCTACATGTGAAGCAGAGTACATACCTGCTTCGGAAGCAGCAAATGACGGAGTCTGGATGAAGGAGTTCATATCCGATCTAGGTATCATACCTAGTGCATCGGGTCCAATGAAAATCTTTTGTGACAATACTGGTGCAATTGCCTTGGCAAAGGAATCCAGATTTCACAAGAGAACCAAGCACATCAAGAGACGCTTCAATTCCATCCGGGATCTAGTCCAAGTGGGAGACATAGAGATTTGCAAGATACATACGGAGCTGAATGTAGCAGACCCGTTGACTAAGCCTCTTCCATGAGCAAAACATGATTAGCACCAAAGTCTAACGCCCTCGATGCGGCTATATCTCCCACGTGTCGAAGCACGACTTAGAGGCATAACCGCATTGAAAGCAATGTCGCAAGTGAGGTAATCTTCACACAACCCATGTAATACAATAGGGGAAAAAGATACATAGTTGGCTTACAATCGCCACTTCACACAATTACATGAATAAAGCATTACATCATCCAAATACAATCAAGGTCTGACTACGGAACCTAAATAAAAGAAGAACCCCAAATGCGACAAAGGTCCCCGATCGACCCCAACTGGGCTCCACTACTGATCAACTAGAACGGAACAACACAAAGGACAAGATCTTCAACGAGCTCCTCCTGAGCTGGGTTGCGTCACCTGCACGGACTCATCGGCACCTGCAAACTGGTTTTGGAAGTATCTGTGAGCCACGGGGACTCAGCAATCTCGCACCCTCGCGATCAAGACTATTTAAGCTTATGGGTAAGGTAAAGGTATGAGGTGGAGCTGCAGCAAGCGACTAGCTTATATGGTGGCTAACATACGCAAATGAGAGCGAGAAGAGAAGGCAAAGCACGGTCGGTAAAAGTATGATCAAGAAGTGATCCTAGACTACCTATGTCAAGCATAACTCCAACAACCGTGTTCACTTTCCGGACTCCGTCGGAAAGAGACCATCACGGTTACACACACGGTTGATTCATTTTAATTAAGGTTAACTTCAGGTTTTCTACAACCAGACATTAACAAATTCCCATCTGCCCATAACCGCGGGCACGGCTTCCGAAAGATCAAATCCCTGCAGGGATTTTCCAACTTAGCCCATCACAAGCTCTCACGGTCAACGAAGGAATAGACCTCCACCCGAGACATTCCGATCAGACTCGGTATCCCGGTACAACAAGACATTTCGACAGGGTAAAACTAAACCAGCAACACCGCCTGAATGTGCCGACAAATCCCGATAGGAGTTGCACATATCTCTTTCTCAGGGCACATCGGATCGTCCAAATTTCCGGTAGGCCAGCCCAGAGTTGCCCCTGGTGGCCACCGGCGGCTGACAAGTTGGACCAACACTCAGAGGAGCACTGCCCCCCCCCCCGGGGGGGGGGGGGGTAAAATAATGATGACCCTTGGGCGCGCGACCCCTAAGGGAAACGAAAAGGGCTAGGTGGCAAATGGTAAAACCAATGTTGGGCATTGCTGGAAAAGCTTTACTTAAGGCAAACTGTCAAGGGGTTCCCATAATAGCCCAACCGCGTAAGGAACGCAAAATCCGGGAACATAACACCGATATGACGGAAACTAGGGCAGCAAGAGTGGAACAAAACACCAGGCATAAGGCCGAGCCTTCCACCCTTTACCAAGTATATAGATGCATTAATTAAATAAGATATATTGATATCCCAACAAGTAATCATGTTCCAACAAGGAACGAACTCCATGTTCCAACAAGGAACAAACTTCAATCTTCACCTGCAACTAATAACGCTATAAGAGGGGCTGAGCAAAGCAGTAACATAGCCAATCAACGGTTTGCTAGGACAAGGTGGGTTAGAGGCTTGGTTTAACAATATGGGAGGCATGATAAGCAAGTGGTAGGTATCGCAGCATAGGCATAGCAAAAGAGCGAGCAACTAGCAAAGCAAAGATACTAGTGATTTCGAGGGTATGATCATCTTGCCTGAAATCCCGCAAGGAAGAAGAACGAGTCCATGAAGAAGACAAACGGACGTAGGCGAACGGATCCTCAGAAACGCGACGTTACCGGAATCAACCCGAAGAAGCAACACCGGAAAAGAAGCACACAACATAGTAAACAACCAACACATGAACATGGTATGATATGCGGGATGCGGGATGCGATGTGGTATGCAAAATGCAAGATATGACAGGAAATGCATGAACCTAGCCTCAACTTGGAAAACCAAGCGTGCCACTGGAAAGATGAGATGAAATCGCTTGAAAACGATATAAAGAATGCCGGAATCGGAGTTACGGTTTGGAAATGGCAAGCGATTCAAATATGACACCGGTCTGCGATTTACAACAAGTAGGCATCTAAATGCAATGAGATGAACATGTTACGGCAATCAAACATGGCAACAAAATACATTGCAGGGAAGCATTCAAGATGCTTAACAAAAGACTAGCACTGAGCTATAGCCAATTCATCCATTAGGAGGTTCAAACAAGCATGGCAAAAACGCAAATGCAAAACAGATCTCAGACTTAGTGAAATTAACACTTGTCTGGAATGTTAGATCATGAAGCCCTCTTCAGAGCAGCAAAACAACATGCTACAGGACCTGAACAGGACAAAGAAAGACATGGCATGGAGCTACTCAACAAGCTTAACAAAAGTCCCTAAGTGACCTTGAGCCAAAAGGGATCACAAAATATACTAACAAGCACACGAACATAGCTAAAACACAATCAGTTTCCAGACTTAGTGAAAACTGAGACATGCTGAAACATAACTCACGAAGGCATGTAAACGAGCTCGATGCACTCACTACGGTGCAAGTCATGGCAAGGCAAGCATACATCCATTAAGAAGGCACAAAAAGCTAGCTAGACATGGCAAGAACAAAGGCATGGCATGCACGGATCAACTACAATAACATCGGCAAAATCGCAAACAAGTTGACGATCTGCCCAGATTTACAACGAAGCAAAAGTAGAGCTCGATTGACTCAAGCTAGGGTGCTCCATAATTGCAAGTAAAGACACGGATGGATAGAGCATAAGAAGATTAACAAAACTCCTTTACTGATCATCCTCAAAAGAGGCACAGATCACTAGGAAACAACATGAACATATGGCATCATGAACTAAACAATCCCAGACTTAGTGAAAACGACTAAGTCACTGAAAACAAATCTACCGGGTGCCTCACTTTGCAAGCTTGCACAAGTCACCACACACATCACAAAAATGCATGGGTTGCACCTCTGGAAAGATAACAAGATGCTTAACAAAACATATGAAGGACTCACATGCATATCATGCACACAACAATCATGGCAAAAATGACAAAAGTCTAAGATGAACTAGCAGATCTGACAATTAACTCACGAAGCCCTCTTCTAACAGCATTTCGGGCATCAAGATGAACTCGAATGAAAATGATGCAATGGAATGAAATGATGTACTCGTCGAGACGAACATTTTGATATACTATATGTCCAAATCGGAGCTACAGATGCAAAGTTACGATGCCATAAACATGGGCACATGAAACGTGGGAAACTCGGGGACTTAGTGAAATTTCACCTCTCCGAGAAAGTCAACGGGTGGACGAGGAGATCCGGGACGATGAGATCCGGGACGCGGGGCGGTGTTTGGATGGATGCGCGGGTGGATCTGATCCACCCCGCGGTGGATCTGGACGAGGCGGGTGGCGACGGTCTCCCGGGCGGCGGATCTCGCCAGTGGGACCAGTCGCCGGCAACGAGGGGCGGCGGGGAGGCGCTCCGGCGGGGCCGCGGCCTCTCGGGGAAGGCCCGCGAGGCACATGGCGGCGGAGTTTGAGGCGGTTCCGGCGAGCTTCGCGGCAAAGGCGGCGGCGTCCGGCGAGAGAGATGGCACGAGGCGAGGCGGCGCCCTCGCCGAAGATGGCGCGCGGCGGCGGGGCGGATCCCGGCGACGGGGAAGGCGCGGGCGGGCGAGGAAGACGAGCCCGGGCGGCGGCGCGGGTCAACGGGCCTCGGGGGCCCCTCCTGGGTCTCCCGGGCCGGCGGGGATGTGGGGCGGCGGAGTGGCCAACGGGGCGGCGACACGTGGCGGCGGCGGGGAGGCCGGACAATGTCCGCCGGCAGAAATTTGTTCGGCGCGGCGCGGATCTGAGATTTAGGGTTTTGGGAAGAGGGGATCCGGGATATTTCGAGGGGGACCTATTTATAGGCATAAGTGGAGCTAGGAGAGTCCAAATGAGGTGCGGTTTTCGGCCACGCGATCGTGATCAAACGACCGAGATGATGGAGAGGGTTTTGGTGGGTTTTGGGCCAAAATGGAGGGGTGTTGGGCTGCAACACACACGAGGCCTTTTCGGTCCCTCGGTTAACCGTTGGAGTATCAAACAAAGTCCAAATGATACGAAACTTGACAGGCAGTCTACCGGTAGTAAACCAAGGCCGCAAGACAAGTCTCGGTCCAATCCGGAAATGTTTAACCCCCACACATGAAAGAAAGGTAGAAATGACCACCGGAGGAGAACGAAGCGCCGGATTGCAAAACGGACAACAGGGAAAACGCTCGGATGCATGAGACGAACACGTATGCAAATGAAATGCGCATGATGACATGATATGCAATGCATGACATGCAAGAAATGACAAGGCAACAACAACGAATGACTGCACGACACCTGGCACATCGGTCTCGGGGCATTACACAAAGCTCCATGGGTGTTAGAATCATTACTGTGTAATCTAGATTATTGACTCTAGTGCAAGTGGGAGACTGAAGGAAATATGCCCTAGAGGCAATAATAAAGTTATTATTTATTTCCTTATATCATGATAAAAGTTTATTATTCATGCTAGAATTGTATTAACCGGAAACATAATACATGTGTGAATACATAGACAAACAGAGTGTCACTAGTATGCCTCTACTTGACTAGCTCGGTAATCAAAGATGGTTATGTTTCCTAACCATCGACAAAGAGTTGTTATTTGATTAATGGGATCACATCATTAGTTGAATGATCTGATTGACATGACCCATTCCATTAGCTTAGCATCCGATCGTTTAGTATGTTGCTATTGCTTTCTTCATGACTTATACATGTTCCTATAACTATGAGATTATGTAACTCCCGTGTGCCGGAGGAACACTTTGTTTGCTACTAAACGTCACAACGTAACTAGGTGATTATAAAGGTGCTCTACAGGTGTCTCCAAAGGTACATGTTGGGTTGACGTATTTCGAGAATAGGATTTGTCACTCCGGTCGTCGGAGAGGTATCTCTGGGCCCTCTCGGTAATGCACATCACTTAAGCCTTGCAAGCAATGCAACTAATGAGTTAGTTGCGAGATGATGTATTACAGAACGAGTAAAGAGACTTGCCGGTAACGAGATTGAACTAGGTATTGGATACCGACGATCGAATCTCGGGCAAGTAACATACCGATTACAAAGGGAACAACGTATGTTGTTATGCGGTCTGACCGATAAAGATCTTCGTAGAATATGTAGGAGCCAGTATGGGCATCCAGGTCCCACTATTGGTTATTGACCGGAGACATGTCTCTGTCATGTCTACATTGTTCTCGAACCCGTAGGGTCCACACGCTTAAGGTTTCGATGCTAGTTATATTATAAGTTTATACGTTTTGATGTACCGAAGGTTGTTCGGAGTCCCGGATGTGATCACGGATATGACGAGGAGTCTCGAAATGGTCGAGACATAAAGATTGATATATTGGATGGCTATATTCGGACACCGGAAGTGTTCCGGGTGATTTCGGAGAAAACCGGAAAGCCGGAGGGTTACCGAAACCCCCCCGGGAGAAGTAAAGGGCCATATGGGCCTTAGTGGAGAGAGAGAGGGGCAGCCAAAGGTGGGCCGCGCGCCTCCTCCCCCCTGGTCCGAATTGGACTAGGAGAGGGGGGGCGGCGCCCCCCTTTCCTTCTCCCTCCCCACTTCTTTCCCCCTCCTAGTAGGAGTCCTACTCCTACTAGGAGGAGGACTCCTCCTTGGCGCGCCATAGGGGCCGGCCGGCCTCCTCCTCTCTTGAACCTTTATATACGGAGGCAGGGGCACCCCAGAGACACACAAGTTGATCCACGTGATCATATTCTTAGCCGTGTGCGGCGCCCCCTGCCACCATAGTCCTCGATAATATTGTAGCGGTGCTTAGGCGAAGCCCTCGATAGTAGTACATCAAGATCGTCACCACGCCATTGTGTTGACGGAACTCTTCCCCGACACTTTGCTGGATAGGAGTCCGGGGATCGTCATCGAGCTGAACGTGTGCTAAAACTCGGAGGTGCCGTAGTTTCGGTGCTTGATCGGTCGGGCCATGAAGACGTACGACTACATCAACCGCGTTGTCATAACGCTTCCACTGTCGATCTACAAGGGTACGTAGATCACACTCTCCCCTCTCGTTGCTATGCATCACCATGATCTTGCATGTGCGTAGGATTTTTTTTGAAATTACTACGTTTCCCAACACTTAGAATGTTCTTTGAAAAGGACACTCATCCTAACACTTATGCAAAATTGATGACTTAGATGTGCAACATATGAAGAAACGTTTTTCTTCAATCAATGAAGACTAACACTCTAAGTGTGAAGAAATTAATGATGAATTTGATTCTCAGAACCCTACGACAATTGTACGCGGTGTCTGAAATCATCATTCTGACACGGTGGGTCACGCCACCACCAAATGTTGAGAATCTTCAATTTGAGTTTTTTTGGTTGTTCCAATTCTTCAACTTTGCATTATCTTCTCCTTTTCCGCCGTTTTTCTTCATTGGCTATATATATGAGTTTATGTCCTCTATAGCATTCACTTATAGCTATTTCTTCGTATTGCCTTTTCTGCTATGTGAATGTGACCGGACCCTTCCCCCTCTATGCTATACTCAACCTAATCTATTCACAAATTCTTCATGTGCGTTCTATTTGAAACTCGTTCAAAATCTTCATTGTGTCCTTGTCAGCTGAAGAATTTGCGAACGGAACTTTTTTACTTATCCTATCTAAATTTTTGGCTTTGCCGCTCAAACCGTTCCACATCCCACGACAACACTTATCCATTCACCCACGATCTCACACGATCTCCACTTCTCAGTACGTGGGTGACACATGTCAAGTGAATGAGAAGGGTCAGGGGCACATTCGTCCAATTTCTTTGGGCGAACAATTTTTTCACCGTGGCTATAAATACCCCTTCCCTTCCTCACTTCACTTTTTACTCCGCTCGTTCTCACTCCAGCTCGAGCTTCTCAAACCCTAGCGCCGCCGCTACTTCATCGTCGTCGGTGAGGAAGAGCTTCACTGCCTCGACCTCATCGCCGTCGTACTCGCGCCGGTTGCGGATTTCTTCACTCCGCCGCCACCGTAGTTGTCTTCCTCTGCCAAGTCAGGGCGTGGAAGATATGAAGTGATGAACTTCACATCTACACCTCTCAGTTTGTTGTGTTCTTCGTCCAGGGTAATTAAAAGTTACTTTTACTGCCCTCTTTGATTCAAATGATAACTGCAAAATCTTTAAAGGTGTTTATTCTTCAAATTTGTCACACACTGAACACCTCATATGTCATTTGTTATTGATTCATTTCTCTGAGCTATATTTTTCTTCAAGATTCCTCAGATTTTCAATCTATACAACTCTGGAACCTAAGACTAAGAATGCTTAGTGAAATTCTTCAAGACTCATCTAGTCAAAATCCTCAAACTTGTTCTTTTTGAAAAACCTCTGAGAACGCATATGACCTCTCCATATTCCTCGCAACTATACTCTATTCACAGGTACTCATGTCAGCTGCTGAATCACTAGGTTCTCATCAACTTAACTCATTTGCAGCGTTCCTCGAAGAAAAGTTGGATGCATCTTCAGAAAATTCCATTGTTCAAATTTCTCATCTGAAGAAAATGGCTGATGGAAAGAAGTCACAGAAGGGAGGAAAGAGGCCTGAGGTCAATACTGCTTTTGAGATCCCTAATGATATATACAAGGACTATTGCACTCCTGATGAGGCCAAGTTTGGTAAGGAGGACAAAAACCAGCGCAAGGTGCGCATTCAAAAGATTGAGAGGAGATGGGCAAGAGAGTGGAGGGAGTACAGGTATGTTACTCCCAAGTACATGAAGAAATTCGCTCTCAATACTCCATGCCCAAGACCTCAATTGGCACCTGGCCAAGAAGCAGATCCCACCAGCCTCAAGCGCGGTGAGGATTATCCTGATGAATGGGCCAAGCGCCAGGCCAAGCTAGCCAAAGTAGCTAAGGAAGCAGTGAGGAAATTTAATGAAGATTCTGCTGCTACTGCTGCCACTGCTGAGGCCTCTACAAGCAAGCCAAATAAGGCCATGCCAAAGAAGCCTGCTCACAAGCCAAGTGTTTCACCCTCAATGCCCTCACGACCAAGTTCCTCAGCAATGCCCTCACGGCCAGTTTCTTCAAAGCCCTCACGGCCAACTCCTCATGCTGCTCCCACTCCAAAGTCCTCAGCTCCTCCGCCAAAGTTCTCAGCTGCTCCGACCAAATCCTCTGCACATGTGCATCTCGCCACGTGCCAAAGGATAGCAGGCGTCTCTATTGTCTCAGGAGCATCTGCTAGTTCCTCAGTACCACTGCATTCTTCAACTAGTCCCACTCTGTTGAAGACCAAGGCAACTGCTGGACGAGGCTCTCGACCAAGTCCTCAAAAGAAGTAGGTCGCTTTTCAAGTGTCGTCCGATGAAGACGAAGCTGATGATGATGAACTTGCAGAAATCATCAGAGACAGGCAGGTCAAGGCCGTTAGAGCCAAGGGCACAAGTGTGCCTCTGCTTTTGGATCCAAAGTTGATCCTTGAGTACATTGATCTATGGCACAAGGACCCCAATACTCCTATGCCTGATTTCAAGTTGACTCCTGGCCAAAGTCATATGTTGACTCATTTCATTCAGGAAGAAAAATGGAAGTTTGAGAAGGCTAGGCAGATCAAGAAAGTGCAGTACAAGAAGGAGCGCTTCTTGAAGAAGAACGTTCTCTCTATGACAACTGAAGAACTTGTCACTATTCAATCTGAGATCAAGGAACTCAGTGATGAATTTGACGCATACCGCGCTGATTGGCTTGGAGCCAAGGTCCGTTTTGTGAAACTCACTGATCAATTCACTTCAAATGTTGCAGCCCCAACACAACAAGAAATTCCTCAGGCTGAAGCATCTACTCATCCCACTTAAGAAAATGCCAGCACCGCTGATGACAATCAGGCTGCTGAAGAAAATGCTAATTCCATGGCTGATGACTGCATTCCAGCCGCTGAAGAAATTGCCAGGGCAACCACTAGTGTTGTGCCCGAAGAAAGTGAAGACGTTAGGGCAACTGCATCAGTTGCGCCTGAAGAAAAGCAACCAAATTCCTCTGCTCCTCCTGCGCCTACACCAACTCCGATCCTTCCATCTGCATCACATGTGAAGAAGACCAAGACTGCAGAGCGTGCAGCTGTGAAGAAAAGGAAGACATCAACTTCATCAGATTTTTTAGCCCCGAAGAAGATGAAGTCATTGACTAGCTCATTTGACAACCCAATTGATGCTGTTCCTATCTCAACCATGCCATCAAAGGACCTTGTTCCTTTTGATGAAGAATATGTGATTCCAAGTCAATCAGACGATGACATTCCCTCAGCTGCTTCGTTAGAACAGCTTGATGAAGAAATTGAAGTGGATGCAATCCCTTCAACACCAATTGTCTCCTCGCCCATGCCTCAGTTTACTTCTGAAGAGGCCGGCGTTGAAGAAGAATATGCAGATGTGGACATTGGAACCACTACTTTGGTGATGAATGATGACTATTGGGAAAGTCAGCACCCCAACTCTCCTCTGTTCACACCTCTTCAACAATTTCCTCAGTCCCAGGTAACTACTGAAGTCCAAATGGGATCTGAAGAACCTCGTGCAACTCCGTCCATCTATGAAGAAATTCCAGCCACTAGTGCTGATGAAAATGTAAATGAAGAATTGAAGTCCCAGGCTGCCACTGAAGAAGTACCTGAAATTCCTCAGCCTGTGGAACTTGAGATCGAGATCCCTAAGGTTGTGATGCAATTAACTGACAATCCTCACCCAAGCCAAAGGATCCCTTCTCGAAGAAGCAAAAATTCAAGGCTGATGACTTCTTTGGTGAGCATGTATTCTTCACTGACTACAATCCTTATGACTCTGCTCGTCTTAGGAGGAAACGCTTCTGGACTACCAGTCAGGCCAATTTCTATTCTTCACTACTCTTCAACTAGGACAAAATCTTCTACCATGAGCATATTCCTCATGTGGACATGGAATCATTGCCTTGTTTCACTCCTGTGCTCAGTGTGCTTCATGACGCAGGCCTCCTCAACTTTTGCTCTGACATTGTTGATTGGAACGAAGAGCTCATTCTTCAGTTCTATGCGACACTGCACATCACCGGTGATCCTGATGACATCAACACATGGGTCTTGGACTGGATGACCGATAATACTCATTATAAGGCACCGGCCTCTGAATTGCTTCACGCCCTGCCCATCAGTCCACCCAGTGAAGAAGCTCGCTGCCTGTACCAAGAACCTGAACTCACCACTCATTACATGCAAGTGTTAATGAAGCCTCTGAAGCCCGATCAAGCCCCAAGGACCAAATTCCTCGTAAAGGACTTACTCTATGTGCACAGAACAGTCTATCACATTCTGACAAGGACAATGAGTCCCATCAAAGGCCATGACTCATCTGATGAGGAAATAGTTGGCATCATGAAGAATCTGCTATTCAACATCGTTCATAGCATTCCTATCAATTATTATGATTTCTTCGTGAGGACTCTGGCAAATGTTGCACTCTCTCCATTTGAGTTGAAGCCTTATGCTCCTTGGATTATGAGATTCCTCAGAACAAGGTCTTCACTCAACTACAAGGCTGATTTTCAGAATCACCTCAGCTATCTGCCCCCGATTGAAGTCCTCAAGCAGACTTATACCTCAGCTGATGAAAAGGGCAAGGCACCTCTGGTCATTGATGAAGGCATTCGTCCATTGGATGGTCAGTTTTGCAAAGCTGCATCTTACTCCACCAATGATGACTCTGCCACTCATGATTTTGCTGCCAATGCACCCAAGTCCACTCCTTAAGCCACAACTCCACGTGTGTTGACTGACCATGAGCTGCTTCTTAGTCTTCACCAGAAGGTGGATCGAAACCATAAATGGGTTAAGCGTCAGTTTGGTTCTATTCTTCACAACATGACTGCTACACATAATGCAGTGAAGAAAAACCATTACTACCTCCATGAAGTTTTCGGTCGCACCTGGGCTGTCCTGTCACATCTGTATGGTGAAGAAGATCTAAAGAAAATGGGTCTCAAGGAAGATTTTGACTGGTCTGCACCTCCATCGAAGAAATTCAAGAAGGTCAAGGTTCCTTCCTTGGTGGCCAACTCCTATTCTTCATCCCGTGACACCGACGAGTATGAAGACTTGGACGACACTGCGGCAAGCCCTACAACGACAAACGGCCCCAACATCGCTGGCGCTCCTCCATCAACTTGATATTCTTCAGGGGTGTTAGTCCTCATTTTTCGATCCTTTTGGTCATTCAATGACAAAGGGGGAGAAATTTGAGTTAGTCTTGAAGCGGGTCTACCTATATGGGCGTTAGTTCTAAGTTACAACTCTCGTTCTTTTGAAGACTTTGCTGGATCGAGTTGTAATCTTAAACTCTATGGTGGCCTGATACTTTTGCTGTGTTTTCTTGCATGCTTATTCCTTGTTAATATTAATGCACACATGCTGATTACATCAGTCACCATATTTCATCATGCATTTCAAATTCTTCAAATTATATGGCTAATGCGTGTATGGATTACAAGATATAGGGGGAGATCTCCATGATTCTACTCTTCAAAGTGTGCACTGCTTCAAAAGAATTTTCCTCACTATGCACATCTTCAGGGGGAGTTCTTCTATATCTTGCAATCAAATTCCTCAATCCCAGTATTTACACTTCATATGTTTATTCCCGTTGAAAACTTAACCTATATTGTCATCAATCACCAAAAAGGGGGAGATTGTAAGTGCATCTAGTGCCCCTTAGTGATTTTGGTGTATTGAAGACTTATAGGTTAAGGGACTGATGCGTTTGTGAGTGTACATAGGTCTATAAGTCTATGAGGAGTTTGATATTTACAGAGAAAGTCTACCCCTAAAAATGAAGTTCTTCGATTGAAGACTTTGGATTTCTGAAGACTTTGAAAGTGAAGAAATTGGTGTAATCCTGAAGACTTGGTATTCATTCAAGGAACATGGAGCATGAAGACTTTTGTTTTCGTAGTTTCATTTTCTCTTTCTTGAGTCATAGGAAACACCGTACTATTAAAGGGGGTCGAGGAAATACTAAGGAAAAATTTCCATGTGATGCTCAACTCAAATCCTACACCTACCAATCCCTTCGAGTGAAGCCATTGGAAATCTCATACAGTTCAGTCATATTCTTCAGTGACAGAGACGAAGTTCTTTTGGTCTCTGAGGAATTTGTTCTGTCTGAGGAGTGAGGAATTCGCTAGTGCGGATTGCCTACACCGTGAGGAACATGATAGCCCTGAGGAATTTGATATTCAAAATTTTGACCGTTGCTGTGCTATGCACCAGCTGTCCCAAAATATCTACCCACCTAATGGTCATATCATTGAAGGTCATTTATGTCTTATCATGTCGGGCTGCTCCCTAGGCTATAAATAGCCGCCCCTACAACCACTAGCTGGTTGGCTGCTCCGAGAGAAACTGACACTTGTCATTTGAGAGCATCCCATCCTCTTAGGACTTTGAGTGAAAATCATCAAGTGAGGAAACCCCAAACCCAAAGACCTACAAACCCAAAGTGATTGAGCATCACTGAAGAGATTGATCCTGCGTGGATCCGATGCTTGTTACCTTTGAAGACTGTGCATCTTCCAGATGGTTAGGCATCATGGTCTAGAGCATACAAGAGGAAATTGTGGATCGCCGAGTGACCAAGTCTATGAAGGTTTGGAAGTCACCTGAAGACTTACCACGAGTGATTGGGCGAGGTCTGTGTGACCTTAGCTCAAGGGGAATACGGTGAGGACTGAGTGTCCTGAGCTACGTGTTCAGGACTGGGTGTCCGGGACTGTGTGTCCACAGGTTTAAATACCTAGCCACCCTAACCAGACGTAAAACTGTCATAGCAGTTGGAACTGGTCTACCAAATCATTGTCTTCACCAAGCTACCTGGTTCCATTTCCTCAACCCCTCCATTTCCTCATTTCTATGTTGTGTGCTTGTTCATATCTGTTTGAAGACTTTGACTGAAGACTTTCTCTATTTCCTCAGTTCAGTTTCTTCAGTCTGTTTGTCTTATCATGTGTTATCCTGTGTTTACGCTTTCTGTACTCTGTGCTTGTTTTTCATTTCATCATGAAGAGCATGCTCATGTTCTGTTATGTTTACTTCTGAGTACTTATTCCGCTACAAGTAGTTCTTCACTCAGGAATTTCCTCACCCGCAAATTCCTCAGTGAAGAATTCATAAAAATCGCCTATTCACCCCCCCAATCTAGTCGATATAACGCACTTTTAGCTATAAGTTCGGGGTGCCGAACTATACTGGAAAAGTGTTCGGACTTTTATTGCCGTAATACGGGGTGTAATGAAGCCTCTGGCGCAGTAATACATACCATAGTGTACGCGTGCAATAAGTGATATACACAAAGGTGAGGAAACAGGAAAAATTAAGTAATAAGGTGACGCCACCATTTATTCACCATTGTGATGTAATTAGTATGTCGAGGTGTACTTTGTTCGAGTAATGTGATAAGCAAGTAAAGCTATTTAACGCGCCGTAACCAAGGGCGAGCTACGTGTGGGTATGTAAAACAAGTGTGGCAATCGTTTAATAGAGACCACCTGGGGATTCCCTTGTATGTCAGAGCTTCTTGCCTCCTTGGTGTGTTCTACAAGCAGGTCATCCGCATAGACCTCGAAAAGAGAAAAGACCCATGATAATAAAAAATAAAAAACAAAGGCGTGCGAATCCTAGGGTCGGTTAAGCCGCACTGTGGATCGCGAGCGAGTTATGCCTCCGCTAGTACCCATGGGCTCTTTAGTGCATAATTATGTACACGCAGTACAGATGCCCTTTCCTCATCGGGGCTGGGACGGAGGCCGAATTTACTAATTCAACTCTTAACGAACCGAGCTGCCCTGTTGCAGTCTAGTCCAGACCTTCTTAACGATGTCCAGGAGCTCGGCGGCCGGATTATGGTGCCGCTTGAGAAGGCCGCTCTGTACTTCTGCTGCTAGGGCTGCAGTATGCTCCTCTGTGCGGAGGGAACGTTCCGTGTTTCCATTTACTATAATGACGCCGCGTGGACCGGGCATCTTGAGCTTGAGATAAGCATAATGCGGCACCACGTTGAATTTAGAGAATGCGGTTCGTCCGAGCAATGCGTGGTAGCCGCTGCGGAAGGGGACAATATCAAAGATTAGCTCTTTGCTTCGGAAGTTATCCGGGGAACCGAAGACCACCTCCAGCGTGATCGAGCCCGTAGAATGGGCTTCTACGCCTGGTATAACTACTATAAAGGTAGTTATCGTGGGCTTGATTCGTGAGGGATTAATGCCCATTTTGCGTACTGTATCCTGATAGAGCAGGTTGAGGCTGCTACCACCGTCCATTAGGACTCGTGTCATGTGAAATCCGTTGATGATTGGGTCGAGTACCAATGCGGCCGAACCGCCATGACGGATGCTAGTTGGATGATCACGACGATCAAAGGTGATCGGGAATGACGACCATGGGTTTAACTTTGGGGCGCCTGGCTCTACCGCATAAACGTCCCTAAGTGCACGCTTGCGCTCCCTTTTGGGGATGTGTGTAGCATATATCATGTTCATCGTTTTGACTTGAGGCGGGAATTTATTCTGCCCCTAGTGTTTGGCTGCCGGGGCTCCTCGTCTTCGTCCTCGCTCTGCATTCCCCACCTTGCTGGCTTGCTTAAAGACCCGGCAATCTCTGTTAGTATGGTTGGCCGGTTTGTCTGGGGTGCCATGTATCTGGCACAAATGATCGAGTATGCGGTCCAAGCTGTATGGTCCTCCGCCGTTCCTTTTATAGGGCTTCTTTCGCTGGCCGGACTTGGAGCCACTGAATCCGGCGTGAACGGTAGTGTCATCGGTGTTATCGCCATTGCTTCAGTGTTTGTGCCTGTTTGCTAGTACTGTTTTTGGCCTTGGAGGGGCCTGCTTCGTTGGCTGTGTTTGTACTACGAGCCAGCCAACTATCCTCTCCCGCGCAAAAGTGGGTCATAAGTGTCGTGAGGGTTGTGATAGACCTCGGCTTTTCTTGGCCGAGGTGGCGGGTGAGCCATTCTTCACGGATGCTATTCTTAAAGGCTGCTAGGGCTTCAGCATCCGGACAGTCAACGAACTGGTTCTTTTTGGTTAGGACTAGTCCAAAATTTTCTGGCCGATTCTCTAGGTTGTTGAACTATGTGTCTTAAGTCATCGGCATCGGGTGGCCGGATATATGTACCTTGGAAGTTGTCAAGGAAGGCTTCTTCCAAGTCCTCCCAGCTGTCGATGGAATTCTCGGGCAGGCTATTTAGCCAGTGTCGAGCTGGCCCTTTGAGTTTTAGTGGGAGGTATTTGATGGCGTGGAGGTTGTCTCCACGGGCCATGTGGATGTGGAGAATAAAGTCCTCAATCCATACTACGGGATCGGTTGTTCCGTCACATTATTCAATGTTGACGGGCTTGAACCCCTCGGGGAATTCGTGATCCAGCACCTGATCTGTGAAGCAGAGAGGGTGTGCGGCGCCTCTATATCGGGCCGTGTCACGACACACCTCCGATGAAGTTCGCCTGTGGTTATCAGCCTAGGTGTGACTAGGTTTGTCATGTCCGAATAGGTAGCCGTCATCCCGAGTCAAGAAGCGTCCTCATGATCCGTAGATTGATCTGGTGTGTCCCGCTCTGCTGTCCAGATACCGCCGAAAGTCATGTCTATGGTCCCAAGCTGTTCTGACCCTGTTTTTGTGAAGCGGTGGGGCGGGATGTTGTTCGGCCTGAGTTGCCATTTTATCCCGACCGCGGGGTGGTCGGTCCGCTGTACTATCCTGACCACGTTGTGGTCGGTCCGCATTGCGTGAGGGAGGTATGGGATCCGGTGCTTCCTCATCGAACTGAGGTGGCAGTCTGCGCTTTGGGTAACTCTTGACTGGGCGCTCGAGGCCGTATTCTTCGGCTGCCAGGACATCCGTCCACCTGTCGATGAGCAGGTCTTGATTAGCCTGGAGGTGCCACTGCTTCTTTTTCAGGCTTTTGGCAGTAGCTATTAGGTGGCGCTTGAAGCATTCTTGCTCTAAGGGTGCCTCAGGTACGATGAAATCCTCGCTATTGAGGCATCATCCTCGGAGACTGGACGATAACTATCATCATCCGAGTCATTGGGCGTGGCCTGTTTATCAGGGTCATCTTGCCCGTTGTCTTGTTCCTCCTGTTTGGACGCAGCTCCAACAGGGTCTTCATTGTTTTCGGCGTCGCCCGGAGTACCATTTTCTCCGGTGCCAATGTTGTCATCTTTTGAGCGACGAGGGTTAGAACGGTGTTTAGGGCGTCGGCGCTTGGACTGTGTCTCAGAAGGTTTATCCGCGACTGGATCCCCTTTGTCATCGTCGCTAGCTTCTTTAGGTGTGTTGACCGTGTACACATCGTATGAAGAGGTGGCTGTCCGACGTCCAATAAATGGCGGGTCTTGGTCTTGCTCCATGCCGGCATCGTCGTCCATACTGTCGATGTCTTCGGAGCCATAATCAAGCACGTCGGTTAAGTCATCGACAGTGGCTATGAAGTGGGTGGCGGGTGGGAAGCAAAATTCCCCGTTATCAGCCTCTGGCTCGAACCGAACATACTTCGGCTGTGAGTCCTTCTCCAAGGACAAATTATTTAAAGAGTTTAGCACATCGCCCAAAAGGTGAGTACTGAAAAATGTCTGCGGCGCTGAATTCGAAGATCGATAACCTATCTAGCTCGGTGTCCGCAAGTGTACGTGATCCAGAACTTATAGCCGGAGACGAGTCCGGAGTTCCGTTGGTGCAAATATTGCACGGTGCCGAGTCTGCGTGCGGCTCTAGTGCCATGGACTCTGTGGCCTCGAATGACACGATCTGCTCTGGTTCTAAGGGAGCAACAGGAGACATCTCCTGAATCTGGTCCGATGAAAGATTTAAGTCACGTTCATCGGGGCGAGGGGGAGCGATCTCTGCGGTCTCAAATCCATTGAAGATCAAGTCTCCGCGGATATCCATGACATAGTTCAAGCTTCCAAATTTGGCCTAGTGGCCAGGGGTGTAGCTATCGATCTGCTCCAGATGGCCAAGAGAGTTGGCCCGCAGTACGAAGCCGCCGAACACAAAAATCTGTCCGGGGAGGAAGGTTTCTCCTTGGACAACGTCACTATAGACGATTGAAGGGGCCATCGAACCTTTTGTTGAAGGCACAGTGGAACTCTCAATGAAAGCACCAATGTCGGTGTCAAAACTGGCGGATCTCGGGTAGGGGGTCCCGAACTGTGCGTCTAGGATCGATGGCAACAGGAGACAGGGGACACATTGTTTACCCAGGTTCGGGCCCTCTCTGTGGAGGTAATACCCTACGTCCTGCTTGATTGATATTGATTAATATGAGTGTTACAAGAGTTGATCTACCACGAGACCGTGATGGCTAAACCCTATAATCCTAGCCTATATGACTATGGTAATGAGTCTATCCTTTCCGGACTAACCCCTCCGGTTTATATAGACACCGAGGGGATCTAGGGTTTACATAGAGTTGGTTACATAAGAAGGAATCTTCATAGTCGGTCCCCAAGCTTGCCTTCCACGCCAAGGAGAGTCCAATCCGGACACGGGTACAGTCTTGAGCCTTCATGTCTTCCCAGCCCATCAGTCTGGCTCATGGATAACAGGCCGGACGCCCGAGGACCCCTTAGTCCAGGACTCCCTCGCACACGCCACTTGTAAGCCTCTAGTATAGCGTACACCGGTGGCGTCCTGAATGTCAGGCACACATTGGTAGAGCGGATGATTAGTGGCGTCTTAGAAGTCGAGCCTGCCATTGATTTGGTGGCATTATGAAAGTCGGACGCACTATTGTTTGGAGGCCTATTAGTGGGGTCCCACAAGTTGGTCGCGCCATTCACTAGTGGAAAAGCGGGCCTTAGTCCCGGTTGGCAACGACCTTTAGACCCGGGTCACCAACTGAGGCAATGAAACTAGGACTAAAGCCCCCACCCTTTATTCCCGGTTGGTCACAAGTCGGGACTAAAGTCCCTTCACGTGGCCGCGAGTGTGCGCCGAGGGTTGGAGGACCTTTAGTCCCGGTTGATGACAACAACCGGCACTAAGTCCCCTCCACGTGGCCGCGAGCTAGCGCCGAGGGCTGGAGGACCTTTAGTCCCGGTTGGTCACACCAACCGGGACTAAGGATTTTTTTGTTGGGGTTTAGGGTTTTAGGTGTTTAGGATTTATGGTTTATTTTTTCTTTTCATTTTGTGTTTTTCATTCAATTCTTTTTCATTTCAAACATATTTTACGCCTTTACATATTGTACACGTTATGCATATATAATATAATTTCTCCTACGACCATACATATATAATATAATTTCTCATACATCCATACATATCTACCATTCTTAAGAAGTTACTCCCCACTACTCCATGTTCTCTCATCATGTACACTGTCCACATCATCAGCAATCAACATGCAACCATCCACTTCAGCAAATCTGCCACACCAGAAGAAAAAATCCACACAAGAAATCGTGTACTTCAATCTCCATATGTAGTACACATCCATTCCTCTTTGTCTTCTAAAACTAACCTTATATTTTCATCACTTAAGGGCCCAGTCACCGTCTTATCCTCAACTCCCCACCCTCGCCTCCTCCTTCCCCGTCTCTTCTCAAATCTCGACGTTCTCTGTGGCTCCACACAAAGTTCATGAGCAAAGATTGGTGGCTTCGGTTTAATCGATCCCCGACCATCTACCATGGGCGGATTAGGCGGCAACTTTGACTGGTGATGTGGTGTTCTCTGCGGTTCCATACCACGTTTGTGAGGTGGTATCGGTGGCTTCGAATTCGATAAATCCCCGACGTACCCCATGGGTGGATTCGACAGCAGTTGTAGGCTGGGGGCCATGCTCTTTGTTGATGTATAATGTGTTGCCTAGTCTCTTCCATCAGATCGGTCTTTTGGTTGCATTGGCTAGAGCATGCACTTCTACATGGTATCACAGCCAAGAGGTCTTGAGTTCAAGACCCGGCTCGCGCAATTTAATTGCAGCCCACTTTTGGTCCACGTTTAGGCCTGAGGGAACCACACGTGAGGGGGAGTGTTGATGTATAATTGTTAGGGAACATAGTAATTTAAAAAAAATCCTACTCACACGCAAGATCATGGTGATGCATAGCAACGAGAGGGAAGAGTGTCATCCATGTACCCTCGTAGACTGTTAAGCGGAAGCGTTATGACAACGCAGTTGATGTAGTTGTACGTCTTCACGATCGACCGATCCTCAGTACCGAACGTATGACACCTCCGCATTCAGCACACGTTCAGCTCGCTGACGTCCCGCGAACTCACGATCCAGTAGAGCTCGGGGAAGAGTTTCGTTAGCACGACGGCGTGGTGATGATGTTGATGAAGCTACCGTTGTAGGGCTTCGCCTAAGCACCACTATAGTATGACCGAGGTGGATTATGGTGGAGGGGGGCACCGCACACGGCTGGGAGAGATCAATGATCAACTTGTGTGTCTAGAGGTGCCCCCTACCCCCGTATATAAAGGAGCAAGGGGGAGGCCGGCCGGCCCTAGAGGGCGCGCCAGGAGGAGGAATCCTCCTGCTAGTAGGAGTAGGATTCCCCTCTTTCCTACTCCTACTAGGAGGGGGAAAGGAAGGGGGAGAAGGAGAAGGAAAGGGGGCACCCCCCTCTCCTAGTCTAATTCGTACCAGAGGGGGAGGGGGCACGCGGCCTGCCCTGACCGGCCCCTCTGTATCTCCACTAGGGCCCAACATGGCCCATTAACCACCGGGGGGGTTCCGGTAACCCCTCCGGCACTCCAATAAATCCCAATTTCACCCGGAACTCTTCCGATGCCCAAATGTAGGATTCCAATATATCAATCTTTATGTCTCGACCATTTCGATACTCCTCGTCATGTCTATGATCATATCCGGGACTCCGAACTACCTTCGGTACATCAAAACATATAAACTCATAATACCGATCGTCATAGAACTTTAAGCGTGCGGACCCTACGGGTTCGAGAACTATGTAGACATGACCGAGACATGTCTCCGGTCAATAACCAATAGCGAAACCTGGATGCTCATATTGGTTCCTACATATTCTACGAAGATCTTTATTGGTTAAACTGCATAACAATATACATTGTTCCCTTTGTCATCGGTATGTTACTTGCCCGGAATTCGATCGTCGGTATCCCAATACCTTGCTCAATCTCGTTACCGGCAAGTCTCTTTACTCATTCCTTAATGCAACATCCCTCAACTACCTCATCAGTCACATTGCTTGCAAGGCTTATAGTGATGTGCATTACCGAGAGGGCCCAGAGATACCTCTCCGACAATCGTAGTTGCAAATCCTATTCTTGATATATGCCAACTCCACGAACACCATCGGAGACACCTGTAGAGCACCTTTATAATCACCCAGTTATGTTGTGACGTTTGGTAGCACACAAAGTGTTCCTCCGGTATTCAGGAGTTGCATAATCTCATAGTCATAGGAACATATATAAGTCATGAAGAAAGCAATAGCTGTAAACTTAAACGATCAAGTGCTAAGCTAACGAAATGGGCTAAGTCAATCACATCATTCTCCTAATGATGTGATCCTGTTGATCAAATAATAACTCATGTCTATGGCTAGGAAACTTAACCATCTTTGATCAATGAGCTAGTCAAGTAGAGGCATACTAGTGACACTATGTTTGTCTATGTATTCACACATGTATTATGTTTCCAGTTAATAGAATTCTAGCATGAATAATAAACATTTATCATGAAATAAGGAAATAAATAATAACTTTATTATTTCCTCTAGGGCATATTTCGTTCAGTCTCCCACTTGCACTAGAGTCAATAATCTAGATTACACAGTAATGATTCTAACACCCATGGAGTCTTGGTGCTGATCATGTTTTGCTCGTGGAAGAGGCCTAGTCAGCGGGTCTGCAACATTCAGATCCGTATGTATCTTGCATATCTGTATGTCTCCCACCTGGACTTGATCCTGGATGGAATTGAAGCGTCTCTTGATGTGCTTGGTTCTCTTGTGAAATCTGGATTCCTTTGCCAAGGAAATTGCACCAGTATTGTCACAAAAGATTTTCATTGGACCCGATGCAGTAGGTATGACACCTAGATCGGATATGAACTCCTTCATACAGACTCCTTCATTTGCTGCTTCCAAAGCAACTATGTACTCCGCTTCACACATAGATCCCGCCACGATGCTTTGTTTAGAACTGCTCCAACTGACAGCTCCACCATTCAATATAAACACGTATCCGGTTTGCGATTTAGAATTGTCCGAATCAGTGTCAAAGCTTGCATCAACGTAACCATTTACGATGAGCTCTTTGTCACCTCCATAAACGAGAAACATATCCTTAGTCCTTTTCAGGTATTTCAGGATGTTCTTCACCGTTGTCTAGTGATCCACTCCTGGATTACTTTGGTACCTCCTTGCTAAACTAATAGCAAGGCACACATCAGGTCTGGTACATAGTATTGCATACATGATAGAGCCTAAGGCTGAAGCATAGGGAACACTTTTTATTTTCTCTCTATCTTCTGCAGTGGTCGGGCATTGAGTCTTACTCAACTTCACACCTGGTAACACAAGCAAGAACCCTTTCTTAGCTTGATCTATTTTGAACTTCTTCAAAACTTTATCAAGGTATGTGCTTTGTGAAAGTCCAATTAAGCGTCTTGATCTATCTCTATAAATGTTGATGCCTAATATATAAGCAGCTTCACCGAGGTCTTTCATTAAAAACTCTTATTCAAGTATCCTTTTATGCTATCCAGAAATTCTATATCATTTCCAGTCAATAATATGTCATCCACATATAATATTAGAAATGCTACAGAGCTCCCACTCACTTTCTTGTAAATACAGACTTCTCCAAAAGTCTGTATAAAACCATATGCTTTGATCACACTATCAAAACGTTTATTCCAACTCCGAGAAGCTTGCACCAGACCATAAATGGATCGCTGGAGCTTGCACACTTTGTTAGTACCCTTTGGATCGATAAAACCTTCAGGTTGTATCATATACAACTCTTCTTCGAGAAATCCATTCAGGAATGCAGTTTTTACATCCATTTGCCAAATTTCATAATCATAAAATGTGGCAATTTCTAAAATGATTCCGACGAACTTAAGCATCGCTACAGGTGAGAAGGTCTCATCTTAGTCAACTCCCTGAACTTGTCGAAAACCTTTTGCAGCAAGTCGAGCTTTGTAGACAGTAACATTACCATCAGCGTTAGTCTTCTTCTTGAAGATCCATTTATTCTCGATGGTGTAGCGACCAGACCTCAAACAGTCTGATCTCTGTGCTCCGGTGTCATCCCTGGATCAGTAATGCTGACACCACACAGTACTCGGAGGATTTATAGCAGAGTAGCAATCACACACTTATTACATTGAGTGTCTCAAAAGAGAACTTATTACCATAAAAATGGCTTAAGGCCATCTAATAACGATAACAGCGGAAGGCTTGGAAGATAAGTGAGTCCATCAACTCCAACGGCATCACTGAGTATAGAACCACGACCTAAAACTCCTTAATCGTCGTCTGAAAAGTCTGCAACATTAACGTTGCAGCCCGAGAACGGGTCGGCACATGGAATATGCTGGCAAGGTAACACATAGAGAGTAATGGAATGAAACAACTATACTATATGCATATTTGGCTCGTGGAAAGCTCCATGGTTATAGTTTTTTGCATAAAGCCAATTTTCCCTACTTCAAAGGAATAAAATTTTGTTACTATCATGGTGGTTGTTAAACATTGAGAATGGTTGACAGCATTCTCAATCCCAATTAAGCATCATCATTAAACAAACCCATCAAAATTATCTTTAGAGTAACATGCTGAGATTCACATGATAATCCAGGTACTAGATACTCAAGATGTCCATAACCGGGGACACGGCTAACCATGATTAGTTTATTACACTCTGCAGAGGTTTGCGCACTTTTCCCCACAAGACTCGATCGCCTCCGTTGGATTTCTCGCACTGCATGATGTTTGAGAAACGGATGACCGAGACACAGTCTTTCAGAAGCGCTAGCACCTTACGTTGGATAGACCGGTACACCTACTTTCCCCTACATCTGCTAGTCTACCCTGTAAGAGTTCACACGACTTAATCAACTATGCCAGAGCCCATAATGGCTTGTGGCTGCACACGGAAGTTTCTAGTATGAATAATCTTATGATCCCTTTGAGCCTGGGTGGCGGTCCAAAAGAAAAACAGGCAAGTCCTGATAGAAACCAGGTGCCTCAATCCACCCAGATGTGTGTTTAAGTTGCCACCTTAGATAAACCATTAAAATTAACAAACTCACATCTGTCATGGATATCACTCACCCAATCCACATCTACTAGCATAGCATGGCATAATAAGCAAACGTAGAAGTAACTCCCAAAGGTTTCAAATAAACAGGTAATAGGTACTACCTCAACTACTTCCCATCCCACAATTTAATTAGATCCTAATCATGCTATGTGTGAGGATTGATCTAATGCAATAAAACTGGGCTGTAGAAAAGGTATGATCAAAGTGTTATTTGCCTTGCTGATGATCCACGAAACCTAGAGATTCGAAGTAACAGGCGGCGCACTCCGGGTATTCTATCACAGACAAACAAACAAGCATACAATAAGTACTCATCTAATGCACAGGTAAAACTCAAATATAAGATCTAACCAGAAAGTTCAACTTAAGAACCCTGGTTTGCAAAAAGAATCAAATCGAACGAAGTAAAAGAAATCAAACGGCGAAAGAAAACAACTTCGTTCTAGTAATCTGGATCTAAGTCAAATTTTACAGTAGCAAAAACTTGTTTAAGTTGATTATTCGGAAAGAGGGTTTCGAGACGAAACTCCAGGCGCTTGAATCGCCAGATTCCGATAAACGAGCGAAAAGTTATACTAAAACAAAAATCAGATCAGAAATCGCGATCAGAAAATAACCGCGGAAAATCCGACGAAAAGAGAAGCGACGAACAGAAAAACATAATATTTTTTTCCTTTTTTCCTTTTAAAAAAAATAGCATGGAAATCGAGGCGACGTCGGTGAACCTCGGGCGGCGCGCGCTCCGGCGGCGGCAGCGGCTAAGCTAGGGTTTGGGGCGGGGCTGTGGGCTGGGGCTCGGGCGCTTCGCTATATAAAGGCGCCCCCGGGCGGAGTCCCGCTCGGGTACGGCTCAAAGTCGGTTCCTTTTTTTTTAAATAATTCCGCTCGGAAGAAAAATAAAAGGAAATACTAAACGGACTCCAAAAATCACGAAATAAATTTTGCCGGGTTTCTAAAATCAAGCCCGATAAAGTGAACATTTATTTGGGCCCAAACTACAACTTTGAGAAACGCGCATTTTTCCTAAATTCAAATAAAAATACCGAAAAACTCCGAAATAAATCTTATTTGATTTTATATTAAATCCTCAATATTTCTATATTTTGGGAAAGTCAGTTTATTCCCTCTCTCATATTTTTGTAATAGAAATAATTGATGATAAAATAAATAAAATCAAATGATCCTGTTTACACAATTTGAGAAAACTCAAATTGTAAATAACGAAATCCCCAACTCTCTCTGTGGGTCCTTGAATTGCTTAGGATTTTCTAGGATCAAAACCAAAAGCAAAATAAAATATGATATGCATGATGATCTAATTTATAACATTCCAAATTGAAAATTTGGGATGTTACAAACCTACCCCCTTAAGATGAATCACGCCCTCGAGATTCGGGTTGGCTAGAAAATAGGTGAGGGTGGTCCTTGAGCAAATATTTCTCTCGCTCCCAGGTGGTTTCATCGTCCGTGTGGTGACTCCATTGAACTTTACAAAACTTGATAACCTTACTGCGAGTGACTCGGCTGGCAAACTCGAGAATCTTGACTGGTTTCTCCTCATAGGTCAAATTGTTATCCAACTGAATTGCTTCCAATGGCACTGTGTCTCTCAAAGGTATGTCAGCCATCTCCGCGTGACACTTCTTCAACTGAGAAACGTGGAACACATCATGAACTCCTGACAATCCTTCGGGCATTTCCAACTTGTAGGCCACTTCTCCCATACGCTCCAAAACTCGATATGGCCCTACAAATCGTGGCGCTAACTTCCCCTTAACTCCAAGGCACTTAATCCCTCGAAGTGGGGATACTCGAAGATAAGCTCTGTCTCCGACTTCGTAAACCGTCTCCTTGCATTTAGAATCTGCATAGCTCTTCTGCCTGGACTGGGCTACCTTGAGCCTATCGCGAATCAACTTCACCTTCTGTTCAGACTCTTTAATCAGATCTGGTCCAAACAACTGGCAGTCTCCAAGTTCGTCCCATGACAACGGTGTCCTGCACCTCCTTCCGTACAAAGCTTCGAAAGGGGCCATCTTCAAACTGGTCTGATAGCTATTATTGTAACAGAACTCTGCATATGGCAAATTATCGTCCCAACTAGATCCATAATCTAGCGCACAAGCTCTCAGCATATCCTCCAAAATCTGATTGACTCTCTCGGTCTGTCCATCTGTCTGTGGATGAAAAGCTGTACTAAATTCTAGCCTAGTACCCAAAGTCTCATGCAACTGCTTCCAGAACTTTGAGGTAAACTGGGTTCCTCTATCTGATACGATACTCCTCGGAACTCCATGCAAACATGCGATCCTAGTCATATATATCTTTGCCAACTTAGCACTGGTGTAAGTGGTCTTTACTAGGATGAAATGAGCTACTTTCGTCAACCGATCAACTACAACCCAAATCAAGTCATAGCCCGAACGAGTCGTTGGTAATCCCGTGATAAAATCCATGCCTATCTTATCCCACTTCCATTCGGGTATTGGCAATGGTTGCAACAATCCTGCTGGCTTCTGATGCTCTGCCTTTACTCTCTGACATACGTCACAAACTGCTACATACTCCGCAATATCCTTCTTCATTCCGGTCCACCAGAAAATATCCTTCAAATCCAAATACATCTTGGCATTTCCTGGGTGAATCGAATACAGTGAATCATGTGCCTTTTGCAGAATTAGCTTTCTGATCTCTGGGTCATTGGGTACATAAACACGGTCTTCAAACCATAGGGTGTCGTGCTCATCCTCATGAAATCCCTTAGCTTTTCCTTTGCTTAGTTTCTCCTTTATAGAACCAATCTCCTTGTCAGATTTCTGAGCCTCTCTGATTTTATCCATCAATGTTGACTGAATCTCCAATGCTGCCACATAGCCTCTCGGAACTATCTCCAAACTTAGTTCACGAAGGTTTTCTGCTAACTCCTTGGGTATTTCTTCCGTCTTTAACGTATTTACATGGCTCTTACGGCTTAATGCGTCAGCTACTACATTGGCTTTTCCGGGATGGTAATGCAATCTCATATCATAATCCTTGATGAGCTCCAACCATCTCCTTTGTCTGAGATTCAACTCCTTCTGCGTGAAAATGTACTTCAAACTCTTGTGATCCGTGTACACCTCACAATGATTTCCAATGAGGAAATGTCTCCACGTCTTCAATGCATGCACTATGGCTGCTAACTCCAAATCATGCGTGGCATAATTCAATTCGTGAGGCTTCAGTTGTCGTGAAGCATACGAAACAACTCTCCCTTCCTGCATAAGCACTGCTCCAAGTCCTCGACGTGAAGCGTCGCAATACACCTCATAATCCTTGGTCTGATCTGGCAAAATCAACACCGGTGAGGTAACCAAGCGTTTTTTCAACTCCTAGAAACTAGCCTCACACTCCTCAGTCCATTTGAACTTAGTATCCTTCTTCAACAACTCCGTCATAGGCTTCGCAATCTTTGAAAAGTTCTCAATAAACCTCCGGTAGTATCCTGCGAGTCCAAGAAAACTCCGGATCTCTCCAACTGTTGTTGGTGCTTCCCACCTGGTCACGGTATCAACTTTAGCGGGATCTACTGCTATACCTTCTCCAGATATAACATGTCCAAGGAATCCTACTTCCTTCAACCAAAACTCACATTTGCTGAACTTGGCATATAATTGATGTTCTCTGAGCTTTCCAAGTACCAAACGCAGATGCTCCTTATGCTCCTCTTCATTCTTTGAGAATACCATAATATCATCGATGAAAACCATGACGAACTTATCCAGAAACTCCATAAACACTTTGTTCATCATGTTCATAAAATAGGCAGGTGCGTTAGTCAGTCCAAATGACATAATGGTATACTCATACAGTCCATATCTTGTGGTGAATGCTGTCTTAGGTATGTCCTGCTCTTGAATCTTCAACTGATGGTACCCGGATCGCAAATCGATCTTGGAAAACACTTTAGCCCCTTGCAATCGATCAAACAGGTCATTGATCATTGGTAGCGGGTACTTGTTTTTGATTGTTACTTCGTTCAATCCTCGATAATCAACAACCATTCTTAACGATCCATCCTTCTTTTCCACTACTAGTACTGGTGATCCCCAAGGCGAAGAACTTGGGCGAATGTAACCTTTATCCAGTAACTCCTTAATCTGCTTCTTAATCTCCACCAAATCCTTAGCGGGCATCCTGTATGGTCTCTTCGATATTGGCCCTGTGCCTGGCAATAACTCAATCAAAAACTCAATGTCTCTATCTGATGGCATGCCTGGCAACTCTTCTAGAAATACGTCAGGAAAATCCTTTACCACTGGTACTTACTCTTGCACAACTCCTGATAAGGAATTTACTTGTGTCCTGTTTGGCATATGCCGGGATACATACTTGATCCTTCTTCCTTCTGGCGTTGTGAGCAAAATTGACTTACTAGCACAACCGATGTTTCCTCCATACATCGACAGCCAATCCATACCAAGAATCACATCTAGGCCTTGAGATTCCAGAATAATCAAATCTGTTGGGAAAACATGTCGTCCTATACTTAATGGCACTTGAAAACATCCTTGACTGGCCATGTACTCTGCTCCTGGTGAGCTTACTAGCATAGGTGTTTTAAGAACCCTAGTGGGTAGGCTATACTTTTCCACAAATTCCCTTGATATGTATGAATGCGATGCACCAGTATCAAAAAGAATGAGTGCAGTAAATGACTTAACCAAAAACTTACCTATTACTGCATCGGGCTGAGCTTCAACCTCCTCCACATTAACGTGGTTCACCTGTCCCTGGTTGAAAGGGTTCGGCTTCTTTCCAGAGTTTCCATTGCCGTTTTGGCCTTCAGGACATTCATTGGCATAATGTCCGGTCTTTTGACACTTAAAACAAGTGACTTGACTCAGGTCCTTCTTGGCTGGGGTTGATGGGGTGTTGCGGTTCTATCCATTGCTTCCTCCATTCCCATTACCATTCTTGGTGCCATTGTGGTTGTGCGAGCTACCTACTCCATGGGTATGCTGAAAATGTCCTCCCAGTCTAGGGGTAAAACGTGGCTTCTGCTGAGCTCCTGAATTATACTTTCCTTGTCCATACTTCTTCTTGCGGTTCTCAATTTGCTGCTGCTTCCCTTCAATCATAAGAGCACGATCTACCAACTCCTGGTAGTTGTTGAAGGTGGCTACCATCAACTGCATGCTCAACTCATCATTCAGTCCTTCCAGGAATTTCTCCTGCTTAGCTTCATCCGTAGCAACGTCATCTGGGGCATAACGTGCTAGCTTACTAAACTCCTCCACATACTAGCCAACTGTCCGTCCTCCTGGGCGCAAGTTACGAAACTCACGCTTCTTCATGGCCATTGCTTCTGCTGAAACATGGGCAGTACGAAAAGCCTGCTGAAACTGGTCCCATGTGACAGTGTCGACTGGGAAGGTGGCTGTGAAATTCTCCCACCATGATGCTGCGGGTCCTTCTAACTGATGTGCGGCAAACTTCACCTTCTCCGCATCTGTGCATCCTGCTGTGGTCAACTCCCTAGCTGTCTTGCGGAGCCAATCATCTGCTACTATCGGCTCGGTGCTACTGGAAAACACCGGCGGGTTCAGCCTAAGAAAACGGGCTAAGTGGTCAACAGGTGGTGGTGGTGGTGGTGGTGGGTTGTTGTTGTTGTTCCCCTGATTCTGATTCTGAACTAGCAACTACATCAAGGTGTTCTGCTGCTGGATCAACTGGGTGAACTCCGGCGGAAAGGCAAATCCGGGGTCACGTCTTGGAGGCATCTGAGTGTTTTTAGAAAAGACGAGATATAAGAATAGAGGGGGTCTAAAGAGAAAACACTACCCATATGCACATGAGGCAAAAGCAAACAATTCACTCATTCAATCAAACAAAGGCATACAATCGATCTAGCTATCGCAAAAGTGCTCAGACTACTAAATTTACATGGTGGACTTCTACTACTAGTGAGGTGGTCTACTAGAAATATTCTATGGTTGTAGACTCCATGATATCGGCTCCTGCTTCATCAATATAGTTATCATCGCTACTATCTGCTTCCGAGTCGGGTGCCGTCGATGATGATGTAGTCTTCCGGGCTAATCTCCTTGGGTTCTTCATCTTCATCTACTAGTGTCGGGCCTCCCATAAATATTCCAATCTTCTTGATCAGGTCGTCATTCTTATCCACCAATACTTCAATTTCTTCTTCATAATCTTCACGTGTAGCCTTGAGTTCTTCCTCCAGTTCCTTGATTCTAGTCTTAGCCTTCTTCAGATCTATCATCTCAGCGCACATTTGATTCTCCTATCATCGAATGTGCTGGTTTAACTCCTGGATAAAAGCTGCAATTTATCTATCCTTCCTGGTGCTGATCATCTCCCAGTGTTCATCTCGGCGTCCGCAAATCTGGTAGATAGTATCCTTGAGATCCTTGCGGTAGACTTCTTCAATGTGTCCCATGGCAATGTGAGCTGCCATACTCTTTCCTAGACTCCAAGTTGGTGCGTCAAAAGAAAACTCTATGGGCTCAGTGACTGGCATGAACGTCCTTCCTGGAACTTGAACTTGAATCATCCAGCGCTCTTCTTCAGGTAAAGTGGCATTGTAGGTTCCCGTGAAGCTTGGTACTCCTATGTTCAGGTAACTAGTGACTTCCTTCAAGTGGCGTCCAAAGGGTGTATCTTCATCTGGTTGTGTGAACTTGTTCCTCGCATCCGCCATCCTAAAGAGTAGAAGAGATGAGAAGTCAGAAGAGAAGAGAGTGAGTAGTGATCTAGGTCTTTTAGCTTAGTGGTCGTGTCCTACAGTCAGCGTGTGCTCTGATACCATCCCTGTAGCGACCAGACCTCAAACAGTCTGATCTCTGTGCTCCGGTGTCATCCCTGGATCAGTAATGCTGACACCACATAGTACTCGGAGGATTTATAGCAGAGTAGCAATCACACACTTATTACATCGAGCGTCTCAAAAGAGAACTTATTACAATAAAAATGGCTTAAGGCCATCTAATAACGATAACAGCAGAAGGCTTGGAAGATAAGTGAGTCCATCAACTCCAACGGCATCACTGAGTATAGAACCACGACCTAAAACTCCTTAATCGTCGTCTGAAAAGTCTGCAACATTAACGTTGCAGCCCGAGAACGGGGTCAGCACATGGAATATGCTGGCAAGGTAACACATAGAGAGTAATGGAATGAAACAACTATACTATATGCATATTTGGCTGGTTGAAAGCTCTATGGTTACAATTTTTGCATAAAGCCAATTTTTCCCTACTTCAAAGGAATAAATTTTTGTTACTATCATGGTGGTTGTTAAACATTGAGAATGGTTGACAGCATTCTCAATCCCAATTAAGCATCATCATTAAACAAACCTATCAAAATTATCTTTAGAGTAACATGTTGAGATTCACATGATAATCCAGGTACTAGATACTCATGATGTCCATAACCGGGGACACGGCTAACCATGATTAGTTTATTACACTCTGCAGCGGTTTGCGCACTTTTCCCCACAAGACTCGATCGCCTCCGTTGGATTTCTCGCACTGCATGATGTTTGAGAAACGGATGCCCGAGACACGGTCTTTCAGAAGCGCTAGCACCTTACGTTGGATAGACCGGTACACCTACTTTCCCCTACATCTGCTAGTCTACCCTGTAAGAGTTCGCACGACTTAATCAACTATGCCAGAGCCCATAATGGCTTGTGGCTGCACACGGAAGTTTCTAGTATGAATAATCTTATGATCCCTTTGAGCCTGGGTGGCGGTCCAAAAGAAAAACAGGCAAGTCCTGATAGAAACCAGGTGCCTCAATCCACCCAGATGTGTGTTTAAGTTGCCACCTTAGATAAACCATTAAAATTAACAAACTCACATCTGTCATGGATATCACTCACCCAATCCACGTCTACTAGCATAGCATGGCATAATAAGCAAACGTAGAAGTAACTCCCAAAGGTTTCAAAATAAACAGGTAATAGGTACTACCTCAACTACTTCCCATCCCACAATTTAATTAGATCCTAATCATGCTATGTGTGAGGATTGATCTAATGCAATAAAATTGGGCTGTAGAAAAGGTATGATCAAAGTGTTACTTGTCTTGCTGATGATCCGCGAAACTTAGAGATTCGAAGTAACAAGCAGCGCACTCCGGGTATTCTATCGCAGACAAACAAACAAGCATACAATAAGTACTCATCTAATGCACAGGTAAAACTCAAATAGAAGATCTAACCAGAAAGTTCAACTTAAGAACCCTGGTTTGCAAAAAGAATCAAATCGAACGAAGCAAAAGAAATCAAATGGCGAAAGAAAACAACTTCGTTCTAGTAATCTGGATCTAAGTCAAATTTTATAGTAGCAAAAACTTGTTTAAGTTGATTATTCGGAAAGAGGGTTTCGAGACGAAACTCCAGGCGCTTGAATCGCCTGATTTCGATAAACGAGCAAAAAGTTATACTAAAACAAAAATCGGATTAGAAATTGCGATCAGAAAATAACCGCGGAAAATCCGACGAAAAGAGAAGCGACGAATAGAAAAAAAATATCTTTTTTCCTTTTTTTCCTTTAAAAAAATAGCACAGAAATCGAGGCGGCGGTGGCGAACCTCGGGCGGCGCGTGCTCTGGCGGCGACGGCGGCTAAGCTAGGGTTTGGGGCGGGGCTGTGGGCTGGGGCTCGGGCGCTTCGCTATATAAAGGCGCCCCCGGGCGGAGTCCCGCTCGGGTACGGCCCAAAGTCGGTTCCGTTTTTTTTAAATAATTCCGCTCGGAAGAAAAATAAAAAAAATACTAAACGGACTCCAAAAATCACGAAATAAATTTTGCCGGGTTTCTAAAATCAAGCCCGATAAAGTGAACATTTATTTGGGCGCAAACTACAACTTTGAAAAATGCGCATTTTCCTAAATTCAAATAAAAATACCGAAAAACTCCGAAATAAATCTTATTTGATTTTTTTATGAAATCCTCAATATTTCTATATTTTAGGAAAGTCATTTTATTCCCTCTCTCATATTTTTGTAATAGAAATAATTGATAATAAAATAAATAAAATCAAATGATCCTGTTTACACAATTTGAGAAAAGTCAAATATGTAAATAACGAAATCCCCAACTCTCTTCGTGGATCCTTGAGTTGCTTAGGATTTTCTAGGATCGAAACCAAAAGCAAAATAAAATATGATATGCATGATGATCTAATGTATAACATTCCAAACTGAAAATTTGGGATGTTACAGATGGCTTGCCGATTATCAGGCAAGTCAACCAAAGTCGACACTTTGTTCTCATACATGGATCCCATCTCAGATTTCATGGCTTCAAGCCATTTTGCGGAATCTGGGCTCATCATCGCTTCCTCATAGTTCGTAGGTTCGTCATGTTCAAGTAACATGACCTCCAGAACAGGATTACCGTACCACTCTGGTGCGGATCTTACTCTGGTTGACCTACGAGGTTCAGTAGTAACTTCATCTGAAGTTTCATGATCATCATCATTATCTTCCTCACTAATTGGTGTAGGTGTCACAGGAACTGGTTTCTGTGATGAACTACTCTCCAATAAGGGAGCAGGTACAGTTACCTCATCAAGTTCTACTTTCCTCCCACTCAATTCTTTCGAGAGAAACTCCTTCTCTAGAAAGGATCCATTCTTAGCAACGAATGTCTTGCCTTCGGATCTGTGATAGAAGGTGTACCCAACAGTTTCCTTTGGGTATCCTATGAAGAAACATTTCTCCGATTTGGGTTCGAGCTTATCAGGTTGAAGCTTTTTCACATAAGCATCGCAGCCCCAAACTTTAAGAAACGACAACTTTGGTTTCTTGCCAAACCACAGTTCATAAGGCGTCGTCTCAACAGATTTTGATGGTGCCCTATTTAACGTGAATGCAGATGTATCTAAAGCATAACCCCAAAATGATAACGGTAAATCAGTAAGAGACATCATAGATCGCACCATATCTAGTAAAGTACGATTACAACGTTCGGACACACCATTACGCTGTGGTGTTTCGGGTGGCGTGAGTTGCGAAACTATTCCATATTGTTTCAAATGTAAACCAAACTCGTAACTCAAATATTCTCCTCCATGATCAGATTGTAGAAACTTTATTTTATTGTTACAATGATTTTCCACTTCACTCTGAAATTCTTTGAACTTTTCAAATGTTTCAGACTTATGTTTCATTAAGTAGATATACCCATACCTGCTCAAATCATCTGTGAAGGTGAGAAAAATAACGATACCCGCCGCGAGCCTCAACATTCATCAGACCACATACATCAGTATGTATGATTTCCAACAAATCTGTTGCTCGCTCCATTGTTCCGGAGAACGGCGTTTTAGTCATCTTGCCCATGAGGCATGGTTCGCAAGTACCAAGTGATTCATAATCAACAGAATCCAGAAGTCCATCAGCATGGAGTTTCTTCATGCGCTTTACACCATTATGACCCAAACGGCAGTGCCACAAATAAGTTGCACTATCATTATCAACTCTGCATCTTTTGGCTTCCACATTATGAATATGTGTATAACTACTATCAAGATTCAATACAAATAGACCACTCTTCAAGGGTGCATGACCATAAAAGATATTACTCATATAAATAGAACAACCATTATTCTCAGATTTAAATGAATAACCGTCTCGCATCAAACAAGATCTAGATATAATGTTCATGCTTAACGCTGGCACCGAATAACAATTATTCAGGTCGAAAACTAATCCTGAAGGTAGATGTAGAGGTAGCATGCCGAGGGCGATCACATCGACTTTGGAACCATTTCCCATGCGCATCGTCACCTCGTCCTTAGCCAGTCTTCGCTTAATCCGTAGTCCCTGTTTCGAGTTGCAAATATTAGCAACAGAACCAGTATCAAATACCCAGGTGCTACTGTGATCTCTAGTAAGGTACACATCAATAACATGTATATCACATATACCTTTGTTCACCTTACCATCCTTCTTATCCGCCAAATACTTGGCGCAGTTCCGCTTCCAGTGACCAGTCCCTTTGCAGTAGAAGCACTTAGTCTCACGCTTAGGTCCAGACTTGGGTTTCTTCTCTTGAGAAGCAACTTGTTTTCCGTTCTTCTTGAAGTTACCTTTCTTCTTCCCTTTACCCTTTTTCTTGAAATTGGTGGTCTTGTTGACCATCAACACTTGATGCTCCCTCTTGATTTCTACCTCTACAGCCTTTAGCAGTGCGAAGAGCTCGGGAATCGTCTTATCCATCCCTTGCATATTACAGTTCATCACGAAGCTCTTATAGCTTGGTGGAAGTGGTTGAAGAACTCTGGCAATTACACTATCAACCAGAAGATTAACTCCCAGCTGAGTCAAGTGATTATGGTACCAAGACATTCTGAGTATATGTTCACTGACAGAACCATTCTCCTCCATCTTGCGGTTGTAGAACTTATTGGAGACTTCATATGTCTCAATCCGGGCTTTTACATGAAATATTAACTTCAACTCCTGGAACATCTCATATGCTCCATGACGTTCAAAACGTCATTGAAGTCCCGGTTCTAAGCCGTAAAGCATGGCACACTGAACTATTGAGTAGTCATCAGCTTTGCTCTGCCAGACGTTCATAACATCTAGCATTGCTCCTGCAGCGGGTTTGGCACCCAGCGGTGCTTCCAGAATGTAATTCTTTTGTGCAGCAATGAGCATAATCGTCAAGTTACGGACCCAGTTCGTGTAATTGCTACCATCATCTTTCAACTTTGCTTTCTCAAGGAACGCATTAAAATTCAACGGAACCACAACACGGGCCATTTATCTACAATAACATAGACAAGCAAAATACTATCAGGTACTAAGTTCATGATAAATGTAAGTTCAATTAATCATATTACTTAAGAACTCCCACTTAGATAGACATCCCTCTAATCATGTAAGTGATCACGTGATCCATATCAACTAAACCATAACCGATCGTCACGTGAAATGGAGTAGTTCTCAATGGTGAACATCACTATGTTGATCATATGTACTATATGATTCACGCTCGACCTTTCGGTCTCAGTGTTCCGAGGCCATATCTGCATATGCTAGGCTCATCAAGTTTAACCCGAGTATTCTGCGTGTGTAAAACTGTCTTACACCCGTTGTAGATGAACGTTGAGCTTATCACACCTGATCATAACATGGTGTCTCGGCACAACGAACTTTGGCAACGGTGCATGCTCAGGGAGAACACTTTTCCCTTGAAATTTAGTGAGAGATCATCTTATAATGATATCGTCAAACAAAGAAGAATAAGATGCATAAAGGACAAACATCACATGCAATCAATATAAGTGATATAATATGGCCACCATCATCTTGTGCCTTTGATCTCCATCTCCAAAGCACCGTCATGATCACCATCGTCACCGGCGCGACACCTTGATCTCCATCGTAGCATCGTTGTCGTCTCGCCAACTATTGCTTCTACGACTATCGCTATCGCCTAGTGATAAAGTAAAGCAATTACAGGGCGATTGCATTGCATACAATAAAGCGACAACCATATGGCTCCTGCCAGTTGTCGATAACTCTGTTACAAAACATGATCATCTCATACAATAAATATAGCATCATGTTTTGACCATATCGCATCAGAACATGCCCTGCAAAAACAAGTTAGACATCCTCTACTTTGCTGTTGCAAGTTTTACGTGGCTGCTATGGGCTGAGCAAGAACCGTTCTTACCTACGCATCAAAACCACAATGATAGTTCGTCAAGTTAGTGCCGTTTTAACCTTCTCAAGGACCGGGCGTAGCCACACTCGGTTCAACTAAAGTTGGAGAAACTGACACCCGCCAGCCACCTGTGTGCAAAGCACGTCGGTAGAACCAGTCTCGCGTAAGCGTATGCGTAATGTCGGTCCGGGCCGCTTCATCCAACAATACCACCGAACCAAAGTATGACATGCTGGTAAGCAGTATGACTTGTATCGCCCACAACTCACTTGTGTTCTACTCATGCATATAACATCTACGCAATAACCTGGATCGGATGCCACTGTTAGGTGATGCATAGCAACGAGAGGGAAGAATTTCTTCCACGTACCCTCGTAGACCGTTAAGAGGAAGCATTATGAAAATGTGGTTGATGTACTCGTACGTCTTCATGATCGACCGATCTTCAGTACCAAACGCACGACACCTCCGCGTTCAGCACGCGTTCAGCTCGGTGACGTCCCGCGAACTCATGATCCAGTAGAGCTCGGGGAAGATTTTCGTTAGCACGACGGAGCGGCGACGATGTTGATGAAGCTACCATTGCAGGGCTTCGCCTAAGCACCGCTATAGTATGACCGAGGTGGATTATGGTGAAGGGGGGCACCGCACACGACTGGGAGAGATCAATGATCAACTTGTGTGTCTAGAGGTGCCCCCTGCCCCCGTATATAAAGGAGCAAGGAGGCAGGCCGGCCGGCCCTAGAGGACGCGCCAGGAGGAGGAATCCTCTTCCTAGTAGGAGTAGGATTCCCCTCTTTCCTACTCCTACTAGGAGGGGGAAAGGAAGGGGGAGAAGGAGAAGGAAAAGGGGGCGCCCCCTCTCCTAGTACAATTCGGACCAGAGGGGGAGGGGGCGCGTGGCCTGCCCTGGCCGGCCCCCCTCTCTCTCTCTCCACTAGGGCCCAACAAGGCCCATTAACCCCCGGGGGGTTCCGGTAACCCCTCTGGCACTCCGGTAAAATCCTGATTTTACCCGGAACTCTTCCGATGTCCAAATGTAGGCTTCCAATATATCAATGTTTATGTCTCGACCATTTCAAGACTCCTCGTCATGTCCGTGATCATATCCGGGACTCCGAACTACCTCGGTACATCAAAACATATAAACTCATAATACCGATCATCACAGAACTTTAAGCGTGCGGAGCCTACGGGTTCGAGAACTATGTAGACATGACCGAGACATATCTCCAGTCAATAACCAATAGCGGAACCTGGATGCTCATATTGGTTCGTACATATTCTATGAAGATCTTTATCGGTCAAACCACATAACAATATACGTTGTTCCCTTTGTCATCGGTATGTTACTTGCCCGAGATTCGATCGTCGGTATCCCAATACCTAGCTCAATCTCATTACCGGCAAGTCTCTTTACTCGTTCCGTAATGCAACATCCCGCAACTAACTCATTAGTCACATTGCTTGCAAGGCTTATAGTGATGTGCATTACCGAGAGGGCCCGGAGATACCTCTCCGACAATCAAAGTGACAAATCCTATTCTTGATCTATGCCAACTCCACGAACACCATCGGAGACACCTGTAGATCACCTTTATAATCACCCAGTTACGTTGTGACGTTTGGTAGTACACATAGTGTTCCTCAGGTATTTGGGAGTTGCATAATCTCATAGTCATAGGAACATATATAAGTCATGAAGAAAGCAATAGCAGTAAACTTAAACGATCAAGTGCTAAGCTAACAAAAAGGGTCAAGTCAATAACATCATTATCCTAATGATGTGATCCCGTTGATCAAATAACAACTCATGTCTATGGCTAGGAAACTTAACCATCTTTGATCAATGAGCTAGTCAAGTAGAGGCATACTAGTGACATTATGTTTGTCTATGTATTCACACATGTATTATGTTTCCGGTTAATACAATTCTAGCATGAATCATAAACATTTATCATGAAATAAGGAAATAAATAATAACATTATTATTTCCTCTAGGGAATATTTCCTTCAATAATGTGCTGCCTAGTCTCTTCCATCAGCTCGGTCTTTTGGTTGCATTGGCTAGAGCATGCACTTCTACACTCTTCTCCCACCCGAATCACGCTCACGGCCCTCAACAGGCTGGTGCGCCCAATGCCCTACAGGTACTAGATGACCTACATGTACCCGAACTACATCCCTATCACCGCTCCCAACAATGTCTCCTCCCACCGGTACGGGTTGTTCCTATACCATGAAGGGTGAAAGAAGATCGACTTTGATAAGCACGTTAGGAAGCTACCATCATCCGCTGCAACTTCCAAACAAGAGGTGAGTGATCAGATCCCTTTCAGCCCTCCCTAATTCATATAATCTAATGTTTTGTCTGGTTTTTATTTTGTCATTGTCAGTCACAAGCTGCTCGACAATTGGCTGCGGATATTTGTGGTTTCATCATGCATATGTCTCTTTCTATCGAGTAAAAAGCTTTCCCATCTTTGAAATTTATTATTTGAATTGGATTAACACATGACATGTGCCTTATATTTGTTTCACCACATATATCATTCCTCCCATTCCATGAAATGCATTGGTTCGAACAAATCATCAAATACTCAGGACTACAACATACTATCCTTTTTATATATGCAAGTCATGATCAATACCTAAGTTAAAAGAAAGGCTTGGATGACATTAGATTGTCATATATATGAGTAAACTATATTTTTCCATTTTCTTCTATTCTGCACAGGGTGGTGGTACTGGAATTATGCATATACATATCATCGGTGAGGTGGTTACTACACCATCTGCTTTTGCATAGTTATTTGGTGGTATCTCAGCCACTGCCTTGACAAGCCCTGCCACCAAGCTCGCTCACCTGATTCGGAGCAGCAATTTATTGCACCTAGCACATGTAAGTATGCACACATCCATGCAAGTTTACAATGGCTTCCATCTACGCACTGTTAATCTGTTATTCATCCACACTAGCACGCACATGATTTCATTGTCACATTATTTAGCAGATCCTGATAATTTCATTCACATGATTATTTATTGAATAGATACATCCTTTTTTTTGAATGTTTAAGTTTTGGTGGAGGCCAAATGGAATTAACTCTAGCCATGGATACAAAGACCATTTCTAAGAGTTGTGTGTATAATTTTTTGTTAGTTGTTACAAGAAATTTATTTTCGTGGCTTGGCACTGCTGATCATAGTCCATGTCAGTAACCTTGGATTGGAGAAAGGTGCTATTTGGAACATGTCTCATCATCATGAATTGGAATTACATATAACATGATAATGTTGTCAATTTTGTCCTCCTACAAAGATTTAGTTCTTTACTAGCTAGCTTGAGTGGTTCACTTTTGCTATTAAAAAATTCTAAGCTTCAGAGACTTGCATAGAGCAACATTCAGTGGTTCATATACATGTCTGATAAATAGTGCTCTGTGTTGGGGAACATAGCATGCAATTTCAAAAAATTTCCTACGCTCACGCAAGATCTATCTAGGAGATGCATAGAAACGAGAGGGGGAGAGTGTGTCCACATACCCTCGTAGACCGAAAGCGGAAGCGTTTGACAACGCGATTGATGTAGTCGAACTTCTTCTCGTTCGGACCGATCAAGCACCGAACGTATGGCACCTCCGAGTTCTACACACGTTCAGATCGATGACGTCCCTCGAACTCTTGATCCAACAAAGTGTCGAGGGAGAGTTTCGTCAGCACGACGGCGTGGTAACGATGATGGTGAAGTGATCCGCGAGGGCTTCGCCTAAGCTTTACGACAACATGACCGGAGGTGTAAACTGTGGAGGGGGGCGCCGCACACGGATAACAACTGTTGATATGTGTTATAGCGGTGACCCCCTCATATATAGGTTGGAGGGGAGGAGAGGAAGCCAAGGGGGTGCCCCAAGTACGAGGAATACTACTTCGGCGCCTCCCTATTCGGCCTCCCCCCTTCCATATTCTTCCGGAGGGGGAAGGAAGGAGGAGGGAGGAGAGAAGGAAGGGGGAGGCCGAATTGCTCCCCTTCCTTTCTCTCTTCCCCTCTTTCCTTCCCCCTTTTTGGCTTACATGGGGCGCACCAACCCCCTAGGGGCTGGTCTGTCCCCTTCTTGGCCTATTAGGCCCATGTAGTTGCCGGGGGGATGCCCGAAACCCCTTCCGGTGACCCGATACGTACCCGGTACCCCCAGAACACTTCCGGTGTCCGAATATCACTGGTACGAGTTGGTGCTATAGAAACGGTTTTTAACCCATTTCCACGATGGCACTTGGAACTGTCACCTAGTGAGTGACGACGATAGGGGGGTCCTTCCCACATGACCCAGAAACCGTCGGGGATATGCCCTCCTGGCACACACGCTCGGCAAAATGAGTTCATGTGTGACCGGCGAGCGCTCAAATATGGAAATACGTATAGTAGAGCTAAAAATACAATTATACAGGCGAAATTGTCCGGTCGCAAGTACATCCCACACAGTCAGTCCCCGCTAAACATTTCTGTTCATATGTACATCCGACAGAGTTGCTCCAAGGAAAACGTTTCCGTTCACGGGTATATCACACACAATTTTCCCTGTTAAATCATTTGTGATAGCATTGCTATTGCCCACGATATTAACAATTTTATCGTTTGCGTTATTGAATCCATCACACACAATGCGTAGAAGAAACTGTGTGGCAAAGGCTGTCCATCACACACGGTTTTTATGTGTTAAACGTTTGCACAAGCTGGCCTAACACAAACAGTTTTCAAGAGAAGGTCGTGTGTGATTGTTCATTAATCTAACACGGTTTATTCCTAAAAACTATCTGCGTTGCCTGAGGTCATCGCCCACGGTATTTTCTGAATAACCATTTGCAATAGCAAAACCCAATTAGCAGGCTAATTCGCCATTAGCAGGCTAATTTCCCTATTATTAATAACCCATTTATTAATCTAATTGGCATTCATATTAAGGACATAATATATTTCCTTTCCATATTAAGGAAGCAGGATTTCATAATTGAAATACATCTGAGTACAACATGATATAGCTTTAGCACTCAGCTACCCCATTACACAACTGCACCAGCACCAAGTTTCACATGCAACATGTAGAACCTTTTGAAATTAGCATCATAGACACTATATAGACAGATGCATCTCATCTCGAAAACTGCTGAAGCGGAAGCTAAATATTGAGCCTTCATTCATGTTGAAGGTCTTTGCAACATTAGGCCAGTGCCCATCGATGATTGACCGTCCGTCCTTCCTCCTCTTCAGGAACACTTCAATATTGAACTATGGGTGTTTTATGAAAACCTTCCTCGCCTCATGACCATAGAGGTGGTTTGATAGGTAATCATCAGTGAACTACTTTGGAAAGGCCTGAAAACAAGGATGTGCATAAATATATTCTCTATATTCGAAATGGGGCAATGGAATAAAAAAAGGCAAGGTATAATAGTTAGTACCATCTTGTAGTGAATTGATGTCTTCTTCATTGTGCAGACAAAGATCTTGTTGTTTTTTGTCGCTAATTTATTTATCCTAACAATCTTTCTGAGTTTCTTGACTTGATTGATATTCATGGACAACTCATTTCCCCATATGCAAAAGGGTCGAACAGTGGGTCAAAACCTCTGACAGCAGGACCTACATGTGCAAGACCAAATTGTTGAAAACCTAAATATTAGAATGGTTCCTACAATTGCACAATAATGTGCTATTAGACAATGGACCATGCACGTGCTAATCTCAATTGTAAACCTCAGTGCTTCCCATTATTTTCCTGCAACACATATAAGGTAGTTAGTCATCAGGTTAAGTAAGGGTTCGCATGCTATCAGTAAAATATGTTAATGAAAAATAATCACATTGCAGATTCATCAGATTAATTCAAGCCACACGGAAAACCCATTTATCCAAACCAAGTATGATTAATAACTAGGAAATATAACACTTGTATATGTTTCTCATGTATTAAGTGCAGCCAAATTTGATTTATTCCTCACATGCACATGTAACATCCCAAATTTTCAATTTGGAATGTTATACATTAGATCATCATGCATATCATATTTTATTTTGCTTTTGGTTTTGATCCTAGAAAATCCTAAGCAACTCAAGGACCCACGGAGAGAGTTGGGGATTTCGTTATTTACATTTTTTGAGTTTTCTCAAATTGTGTAAACAGGATCATTTGATTTTATTTATTTTATCATCAATTATTTCTATTACAAAAATACGAGAGAGGGAATAAAATGACTTTCCCAAAATATAAAAATATTGAGGATTTAATAAAAAAATCAAATAAGATTTATTTCGGAGTTTTTTGGTATTTTTATTTGAATTTAGGAAAAAATGCGCGTTTTTCAAAGTTGTAGTTTGGGCCCAAATAAATGTTCACTTTATCGGGCTTGATTTCAGAAACCCAGAAAAATTTATTTCGTGATTTTTGGAGTCCGTTTAGTATTTCTTTTTATTTTTTTCCGAGCGTATTATTTAAAAAAAACCCGGAACCGACTTTGGGCCGTACTCGTCCAGGACTCTCCTGGCCGGGGCCTTTATAAGCCGCGGCCCCGGAGCCCGAGAGCCCAGCCACCGCTGCCCGAAACCCTAACCCCAGCCCCCCCGCTGCCGCCGCCGGACCCCACCGCCGACTCGCTGGAGTGCGCGCCTTTCGAGGTTCGCCGACGCGCCTCGATTTCTGTGCAGTTATATATATATATATATATATATATATATATATATATATATATTTTCCATTCGTCGTTTTTCTTTTTCATCGGATTTTCCGCGGTTATTTTCTGGTCGCGATTTCTGATCCGATTTTCATTTTAGTATAACTTTTCGCTCGTTTATCGGAATCAGGCGATTCAAGCGCCTGGAGTTTCGTCTCGAAACCCTCTTTCCGAATAATCAACTTAAACAAGTTTTTGCTACTATAAAATTTGACTTAGATCCAGATTACTAGAACGAAGTTGTTTTCTTTCGCCGTTTGTTTTCTTTTGCTTCGTTCGATTTGATTCTTTTTGCAAACCAGGGTTCTTAAGTTGAACTTTCTGGTTAGATCTTCTATTTGAGTTTTACCTGTGCATTAGATGAGTACTTATTGTATGCTTGTTTGTTTGTCTGCGATAGAATACCCGGAGTGCGCCGCCTATTACTTCGAATCTCTAGGTTTCGCGGATCATCAACAAGGCAAGTAACACTTTGATCATACCTTTTCTACAACCCAGTTTTATTGCATTAGATCAATCCTCACACATTGCAGATTAGGATCTAATTAAATTGTGGGATGGGAAGTAGATGAGGTAGTACCTATTACCTGTTCATTATGAAACCTTTGGGAGTTACTTCTACGTTTGCTTATTATGCCATGCTATGCTAGTAGACGTGGATTGGGTGAGTGATATCCATGACAGATGTGAGTTTGTTAATTTTAATGGTTTACTTAAGCAACTTAAACACACATCTGGGTGGATTGAGGCACCTGGTTTCTATCAGGACTTGCCTGTTTTTCTTTTGGACCGCCACCCAGGCTCAAAGGGATCATAAGATTATTCATACTAGAAACTTCCGTGTGCAGCCACAAGCCATTATGGGCTCTGGTATAGTTGATTAAGTCGTGCGAACTCTTACAGGGTAGACTAGAAGATGTAGGGGAAAGTAGGTGTACCGGTCTATCCAACGTAAGGTGCTAGCGCTTCTGAAAGACTATGTCTCAGTCATCCGTTTCTCAAACACCATGTAGTGCGAGAAATCCAACGGAGGCGATCGAGTCTTGTGGGGAAAAGTGCGCAAACCTCTGCAGAGTGTAATAAACTAATCATGGTTAGCCGTGTCCCCGGTTATGGACATCTTGAGTATCTAGTACCTGGATTATCATGTGAATCTCAACATGTTACTCTAAAGATAATTTTGATGGGTTTGTTTAATGATGATGCTTAATTGGGATTGAGAATGCTGTCAACCATTCTCAATGTTTAACAACCACCATGATAGTAATTAAATTTATTCCTTTGAAGTAGGGAAAAATTGGCTTTACGCAAAAACTATAACCATAGAGCTTTCCACCAGCCAAATATGCATATAGTATAGTTGTTTCATTTCATTACTCTCTATGTGTTACCTTGCCAGCATATTCCATGTGCCGACCCGTTCTCGGGCTGCAATGTTAATGTTGCAGACTTTTTAGACGACGATTAAGGAGTTTTTAGGTCGTGGTTCTATACTCAGTGATGCCGTTGGAGTTGATGGACTCACTTATCTTCCAAGCCTTCCGCTGTTAACGTTATTAGATGGCCTTAAGCCATATTTATTGTAATAAGTTCTCTTTTGAGACACTCGATGTAATAAGTGTGTGATTGCTACTCTGCAATAAATCCTCCGAGTACTGTGTGGTGTCAGCATTACTGATCCAGGGATGACACCGGAGCACAGAGATCAGACTGTTTGAGGTCTGGTCGCTACAGCACAACAATACAAAATTCTACCCACGACAATTGAACATCGCATTGCAGAATTGAGCCAAGCAGTTAACTAAACAACACACCAAATGAACCAAACATTAACTGAGCACCACATTGCACAATATAACATACTCCTAATAGAAGATGAGATAGTTAACCAAAGCAAGCATGCTTAACAACTTGGAAATACAGCAATTGTATTTGTTTCTCATGTATTTACGACATCCAAATTCAATGTATTCCTCACATGGTATACAATAACAGAATGCACCCACAACTATTGAACATCGCATTGTAGAATTTAACCGAATAGTTAACTAAACACCACAACACAAATGAACCAAATGTTAATTGAGCACCACATTGCACAATGTATATGTTGGAAATATGCCCCAGAGGCAATAATAAATTGGTTCTTATTATATTTCCATGTTCATGATAATTGTCTATTATTCACGCTATAATTGTATTAACCGAAAACCGTAATACAAGTGTGAATACATAGATCGTAATATGTCCCTAGTAAGCCTCTAGTTGACTAGCTCATTGATCAATAGATGGTCGTGGTTTCCTGACCATGGACATTGGATGTGGTTGATAACGGGATCACATCATTGGGAGAATGGTGTGATGGACAAGACCCAATCCTAAGCGTAGCACAAGATCGTGTAGTTCGTTTGCTAAAGCTTTTCTAATGTCAAGTATCATTTCCTTAGACCATGAGATTATGCAACTCCCGGATACCGTAGAAATGCTTTGGGAGTGCCAAACGTCACAACGTAACTGGGTGGCTATAAAGGTGCATTACAGGTATCTCCAAAAGTATCTATTGGGTTGGCATGAATCTAGACTAGGATTTGTCATTCCGTATGACGGAGAGGTATCTCTGGGCCCACTCGGTAATGCATCATCATAACGAGCTCAATGTGACTAAGGAGTTGTTCATGGGATCATTCATTACGGAACGAGTAAAGAGACTTGCCGGTAACGAGATTGAACGAGGTATGGGGATCCCGGCGATCGAATCTCAGGCAAGTAACATACCGATAGACAAAGGGAATTGCATAGGGGTTGATTGAATCCTCGACATCGTGGTTCATCCGATGATATCATTGTGGAACATGTGGGATCCAACATGGGTATCCAGATCCCGCTATTGGTTATTTTCTGGAGAGATGTCTATGTCATGTCTGCATGGTTCCCGAACCCGTAGGGTCTACACACTTAAGGTTTGGTGACGCTAGAGTTATTATGTGAAATAGTATGTGGTTAACGAAGATTGTTCAAAGTCCCGGATGCAATCCGGGATTTCACGAGGAGTTCCGGAATAGTCTGGACATGAAGAATTATATATGGAAAGTCTTGTTTCAGTCGCCGGAATAATTTCGGGGTTATCAGTATTGTACCGGGACCACTGGAAGGTGTCCGGGGGTCCACCGGGTGGGGCCACCTGCCCCAGTTGGCCTAGTGGGCTAAACAAGGGAGGGAACCAGCCCTGGTGGGCTGGTGCGCCCCCAAGGGGCCTTAGGCACCTAAGGTTAGAAACCCTAGGGGGTGGGGGCGCCTCCCACCTGACTTGGGGGGCAAGTCCCCCCTTGGCCCCCGCCACCTTGTAGATGGGATCTAGGGGGACGGCCCCCTCTCCCCTTCCCTTATAAATAGTGCGGGGGGGGGGGGGGGTGGGATGGCTGCCATACCCTTCCCCTGGCGCAGCCCCTCCCCCTCTCCAACACCTCCTTCTCCTCCGTAGCGCTTGGCGAAGCCCTGCCGGAGAACCACGAGCTCCATCACCACCACGCCGTCGTGCTGCCGGAGCTCTCCCTCAACTTCTCCTCTCCCCTTGCCGGATCAAGAAGGAGGAGACGTCGCCAGGTTGTACGTGTATTGAACGCGGAGGCGTCGTCCGTTCGGCACTGGAACGGATCTTAATCGCCGCGAGTACGACTCCATCATTCGCATTCCTTGTAACACTTCCGCTTAGCGCTCTTCAAGGGTACGAAGATGCACACCCTCTCTCTCGTTGCTAGTGTCTCCTAGATTGATCTTGGTGACATGTATGATTTTTTGAATTATTACTACGTTCCCCAACGGTGGCATCATGAACTAGGTCTATGCATAGATTCTATGCACGAGTAGAACACAAAGTAGTTGTGGGCGATGATTTGTTCAATTTGCTTACCGTTACTAGTCTTATCTTGATTCGGTGGCATTGTGGGATGAAGCGACCTGGGCCGACCTTACACGTACGCTTACGTGAGACTGGTTCCACTGACTGACATGCACTTGATGCATAAGGTGGCTAGCGGGTGTCTGTCTCTCCCACTTTAGTCGGATCGGATATGATGAAAAGGGAGCTTATGAAGGGTAAATAGCAATTGGCATATCACCATTGTGGCTTTTGCGTAGGTCAGAAACGTTCTTGCTAGAAACCCATAGCAGCCACGTAAAACATGCAAACAACAATTAGAGGGCGTCTAACTTGTTTTTGTAGGGTATGATATGTGATGTGATATGGCCAAAAGGATGTGATGAATGATATATGTGATGTATGAGACTGATCATATTCTGGTAATAGGAATCACGACTTGCATGTCGATGAGTATGACAACCGGCAGGAGCCATAGGAGTTGTCTTAATTTATTGTATGACCTGCGTGTCAATGAAAATGCCATGTAATTACTTTACTTTATCGCTAACCGTTAGCCATAGTAGTAGAAGTAATAGTTGGCGAGACAACTTCATGAAGACACGATGATGGAGATCATGGTGTCATGCCGGTGACAATGGTGATCATGCCGCACCTCGAAGATGGAGATCAAAGGCGCAAGGTGATATTGGCCATATCATGTCACTTTATGATTTGCATGTTATGTTTGTCATGTTTACATCTTATTTTCTTAGAACGCCGGTAGCATAAATAAGATGATCCCTCACTAAAATTTCAAGAAAAGTGTTCCCCCCTAACTGTGCACCGTTGCGAAGGTTCGTTGTTTCAAAGCACCATGTGATGATCGGGTGTGATAGATTCTAACGTTCGCATACAACGGGTGTAAGCCAGATTTACACATGTGAAAAACTTAGGTTGACTTAACGAGCCTAGCATGTACAGACATGGCCTCGGAACACGAGAGGCCAAAAGGTCGAACATGAGTCGTATAGTAGATACGATCAACATGGAGATGTTCACCGTTGATGACTAGTCCGTCTCACGTGATGATCGGACACGGCCTAGTCAATTCGGATCGTGTATCACTTGGATGACTAAAGGGATGTCTATTTGAGTGGGAGTTCATTAAATAATTTGATTAGATGAACTTAATTATCATGAACTTAGTCTAAAATGTCTTTACAATATGTCTTGTAGATCAAATGGCCCACGCTAATGTTGCCCTCAACTTCAACGCGTTCCTAGAGGAAACCAAGCTGAAAGACGGTGGCAGCAACTATACGGATTGGGTCCGTAACTTGAGGATCATCCTCATAGCTGCCAAGAAAGCATATGTCCTTGAAGCACCGCTAGGTGACGCACCCATTTTCCCAGCAACTCCAGATGTTATGAATGCCTGGCAGTCGCGTATTGATGATTACTCCCTGGTTCAGTGCGGCATGCTTTACAGCTCAGAACCGTGGCTCCAAAAGTGTTTTGAGCAGCACAGAGCATATGAGATGTTCCAAGAGCTGAAAATGGTTTTCCAAGCTCATGCCCGGGTCGAGAGATATGAAGTCTCCGACAAGTTCTACAGTTGTAAGATGGAGGAAAAGAGTTTTGTCAGCGAGCATATACTCAAAATGTCTGGGTTGCACAATCGCTTGTCTCAGATGGGAGTTAATCTTCCATATGACTCGGTCATTGACAGGATCCTCCAGTCGCTTCCACCTAGATACAAGAGCTTTGTGATGAACTACAATATGCAAGGGATGGAGAAGTCCATTCCTGAGTTATATTCAATGCTGAAATCAGCAGAGGTGGAAATCAAAAAGGAACATCAAGTTTTGATAAAACCACTAGTTTCAAGAAAGGCAAGGGTAAGAAGAACTTCAAGAAGGACGATAAGGGAGTTGCCGCGCCCGGTAAATCACTTGCCGGGAAGAAGACAAAGAATGGACCCAAGCCCGAGACTCAGTGCTTTTATTGTGAAGGAAATGGTCACTAAAAGTGGAACTGCCCCAAGTACTTAGCGGATAAGAAGGCCGGCAATGCCAAAGATATATGTGATATACATGTTATTGATGTGTACCTTACCAACACTCATAGTAGCTCTTGGGTATTTGATACCGGTGTGGTTTCTCATATTTGTAACTTAAAATAGGAGCTGTGGAATAAGCGGAGACTGGTGAAGGACGAGGTGACGATGCGCGTCAGGAATGGTTCCAAGGTCGATGTGATCCCCGTCGGCACGCTACCTCTACATCTACCTACGGGATTAGTTTTAAACCTCAATAATTGTTATTTACTACCAGTTTTGAGCATGAACATTGTATCTGGATCTTGTTTAATGCGAGATGGATACTCATTTAAATTCGATAATAATGGTTGTTCCATTTATATGAGAGATATGTTTTATGGTCATGCCCTGTTGGTCAATGGTTTATTTTTGTTTAATCTCGAACGTGATGTTACACATATTCATAGTGTGAATGCCAAAAGATGTGAGGTTGATAATGATAGTCCAACATATTTGTGGCATTGCCGCCTTGGTCACATTGGTGTCAAACGCATGAAGAAACTCCATGCAGATGGACTTTTGGAGTATCTTGATTATGAATCATTTGACACGTGCGAACCATGCCTCATGGGCAAAATGACCAAGACTCCGTTCTCCGGAACAATGGAGCAAGCAACCAACTTATTAGAAATCATACATACTGATGTGTGCGGTCCAATGAGCATTGAGGATCGCGGTGGCTATCATTATGTTCTCACCATCACTGATGACTTAAGTAGACATGGGTATCTCTACTTAATGAAACACACATATGAGACCTTTGAAAAGTTCAAGGAATTTTAGAGTGAGGTAGAGAATCAACATGACAGGAAAATAAAGTTCTTACGATCAGATCATGGAGGAGAATACTTGAGTCACGAGTTTGGCATGCATCTAAGGAAATGTGGAATTGTTTCACAACTCACGCCGCCTGGAACACCTCAGCGAAATGGTGTGTCCAAATGTCATAATCGCACTCTATTGGATATGGTGCGATCTATTATGTCTCTTACCGATCTACCACCATCATTTTGTGGTTATGCTTTAGAGACTGCCACATTCACTTTAAATAGGGCTCCATTGAAATCCATTGGGACGACACCGTATGAATTATGGTTTGGAAAGAAACCTAAGTTGTCATTTCTGAAAGTTTGGGGATGCAATGCTTATGTCAAGAAACTTCAACCTGAAAAGCTCGAACCCAAATCAGAAAAATGCGTCTTCATAGGATACCCTAAGGAAACTATTGGGTATACCTTCTACCTCAGATCCGAAGCCAAGATCATTGTTGCCAAGAATGGATCCTTTCTAGAGAAAGAGTTTCTCTCGAAAGAAGTAAGTGGGAGGAAAGTAGAACTTGATGAGCTACTGCCTCTTGAACCGGAGAGTAGCGTAGCTCAGGAAGATGTTTCTGTGGTGCCTGCGCTGACTAGAGAGGAAGTTAATGATGCTGATCATGAAACTTCGGATCAAGCTACTGAACTTCGTAGGTCCACGAGGAAAGTTCTGCACCAGAGTGGTATGGCAACCCTGTCCTGGAAATCATGTTGTTAGACAATGGTGAACGTTTGAACTATGAAGAAGCGATGGCGGGCCCGGATTCCAACAAATGGCTTGAAGCCATGAAATCCGAGATAGGATCCATGTATGAAAACGAAGTATGGTCTTTGACAGACTTGCCCGATGATCGGCAAGCCATAGAGAATAAATGTATCTTTAAGAAGAAGACTGACGCGGATGGTAATGTGACCATCTATAAGGCTCAGCTTGTCGCTAAGGGTTATCGACAAGTTCAAGGGGTTGACTACGATGAGACCTTGTCACCTGTAGCGAAGCTGAAGTCCGTCCGAATCATGTTAGCAATTTCTGCATTCTATGATTATGAGATATGGCAAATGGACGTCAAAACAGCATTCCTTAATGGTTTCCTTAAGGAAGAACTATATATGATGCAGCCGGAAGGTTTTGTCGATCCTAAGAATTCTGACAAGGTATGCAAACTCTAGTGCTCAATCTATGGGCTGGTGCAAGAATCTCGGAGTTGGAACATTCGCTTTGATGAGATGATCAAAGCGTTTGGGTTTACGCAGGCTTATGGAGAAGCCTGTGTTTACAAGAAAGTGAGTGGGAGCTCTGTAGCATTTATCATATTATATGTGGATGACATACTATTGATGAGAAATGATATAGAACTTTTGGAAAGCATAAAGGCCTACTTGAATAAGTGTTTTTCAATGAAGGACCTTGGAGAAGCTGCTTACATATTAGGCATCAAGATCTATGGAGATAGATCGAGACTCCGCATTGGTCTTTCACAAAGCACATACCTTGACAAGAATTGAAGAAGTTCAATATGGATCAGTCCAAGAAGGGGTTCTTGCCTGTATTCCAAGGTGTGAAATTGAGCACGACTCAATGCCCGACCTCGGCAGAAGATAGAGAAAAGATGTGTGTCATACCCTATACCTCAGCCATAGGGTCTATTATGTATGCCTTGCTGTGTATCGGACCTGATGTGAACTTGTCGTAATTTTGGTAGGAAGGTATGAAAGTAATCCCGGCATAGAACACTTGACAGTGGTCAAGAATATCCTAAAGTACCTAAAAAGGATTAAGGATATGTTTCTCATTTATGGAGGTGACGAAGAGCTCGTCGTAAAGGGTAAAGTTAATGCTAGCTTCGATATAGATCAGGATGACTCCAAGTCACAAACCGGATACGTGTACATTTTGAATGGTGGGGCAGTCAGCTGGTGCAGTTGCAAGCAAAGCGTCGTGGCAGGATCTACATGTGAAGCGGAGTACATAGCAGCCTCGGAGGTAGCACAGGAAGCAGACTGGATGAAGGAGTTCATCACCGACCTAGGAGTTATTCCCAATGCGTCGGGCCCGATGACTATCTTCTGTGACAACACTGGAGCTATTGTCCTTGCCAAGGAGCCTAGGTTTCACAAGAAAACCTGACATATCAAGCGTCACATCAACTCCATTCGTGAATACATTCAAGATGGAGACATAGATATTTGTAAAGTGCATACGGATCAGAATGTCACAGATCCGTTGACTAAACCTCTTCCACAAGGAAAACATGGTCAACACTAGAACTCTATGGGTGTTCGATTCATCACAATGTAACTAGATTATTGACTCTAGTGCAAGTGGGAGACTATTGGAAATATGCCCTAGAGGCAATAATAAATTGGTTATTATTATATTTCTATGTTCATGATAATTGTCTATTGTTCATGCTATAATTGTATTAATCGGAAACCGTAATACGTGTGTGAATACATAGATCGTAATATGTACCTAGTAAGCCTCTAGTTCACTAGCTCATTGATCAATAGATGGTCGTGGTTTCCTGACCATGGACATTGGATGTTGTTGATAACGGGATCACATCATTGGGAGAATGATGTGATGGACAAGACCCAATCCTAAGCGTACCACAAGATCGTGTAGTTCGTTTGCTAAAGCTTTTCTAATGTTAAGTATCATTTCCTTAGACCATGAGATTGTGCAACTCCTGGATACCGTAGGAATGCTTTGGGTGTGCCATATGTCACAACATAACTGGGTGGCTATAAAGGTGCATTACAGGTATCTTCGAAAGTATCTGTTGAGTTGGCACGAATCGAGACTGGGATTTGTCACTCCGTATGACGGAGAGGTATCTCTGGGCCCACTCGGTAAAGCATCATCATAACGAGCTCAATGTGACTAAGGAGTTGGTCAGGGGATCATGCATTAAGGAATGAGTAAAGAGACTTCCCGGTAACGAGATTGAACGAGGTATGGGGATACCGACGACCGAATCTCGGGCAAGCAACATACCGATAGACAAAGGGAATTGCATACGGGATTGATTGAATCCTCGACATCGTGGTTCATCTGATGGGATCAGCATGGAACATGTGGGAGCCAACATGGGTATCTAGATCCCGCTGTTGGATATTGGTCGGAGAGATGTCTCGGTCATGTCTGCATGGTTCCCGAACCTGTAGGGTCTACACCCTTAAGGTTCGGTGACGCTAGAGTTGTTATGGGAAATAGTATGTGGTTACCGAAGGTTGTTCGAAGTCCCGGATGCGATCCCGGACATCACAAGTAGTTTTGGAATGGTCCGGAGGTGAAGAATTATATATGGGAAGTCTTGTTTCAGTCGCCGGAGTAATTTCGGGGTTATCGATATTGTACCGGGACCACCGGAAGGTGTCTGGGGGTCCACCAGGTGGGGCCACCTTCCCCAGTGGGCCTAGTGGGCTGAACAAGGGAGGGAACCAGCCCCTGGTGGGCTGGTGCGCCCCCCAAGGGGCCCTAGGCACCTAGGGTTAGCGCCTCCCACCTGACTTGGGGGGCAAGTCCCCCCTTGGCCGTATCACCCCCCATGTAGATGGGATCTAGGGGCCCGGCCCCCTCTCCCCTTCCCCCTATAAATAGTGGGGGTGGGAGGGCTGCCATACCCTTCCCCTGGCGCAGCCCCTCCCCCTCTCCAACACCTCCTCCTCCTCCATACCGCTTGGCGAAGCCCTGTCGGAGAACCACGAGCTCCATTACCACCACGCTGTCGTGCTGCCGGAGCTCTCCCTCAACTTTTCCTCTCCCCTTACTGGATCAAGAAGGAGGAGATGTCCCCGGGCTGTATGTGTGTTGAACATGGAGGCACCATCTGTTCGGCGCTGGATCGGATCTTCCGTGATTTGAATCGTCGCGAGTACGACTCCATCATCCGCGTTCCTTGTAACGCTTCCGCTTAGCGATCTTCAAGGCTATGAAGATGCACACTCTCTCTCTCTCTCTCTCGTTGCTAGTATCTCCTAGATTGATCTTTGTGGCACATACGATTTTTTTGAATTATTACTATGTTCCCCAATAGTATAACCAAACCAAGCATGCTTGACAACTTGGAAATATAGCAATTGTATTCGTTTCTCATGTATTTTGTAAAGATAAATTTGATTTATTTCTCACATGGAAGACAATACAAAATTATAGCCTGAAGATTTGAACATCACTTTTGCAGAATTGAACCAAACAGTTAACTAAAGACGACAACTAATTAACAAAACATTTAATAAGTGAGCACCACACTGCACGACATATAGAACATATACACTAGAGCAACAGATTGCATGGTAAAATTAGATAGCACAATTCACTAGAATTTATGAAGGAAATGCAGGAGAAGCACATGCAATGGGTAAACTGAGCATGCTTAACCGACGTAGCTAGCAAATGGCAAGGTGCTCCTCCAAGATCTGGGGGTCGACACGAATGGCAGCCATCGCGACCTCATCCACGCGTGCGGTCGCGATTTGCTTCTCCGCTGCCAAATGGTCCTTGAGATCCTGGCTATACTGCATGTACCATGGCTTAGGGTGTCGCTTATTTGGTGGAGGGGTCAGTGATTTGGGTGGAAGGTGTCGCACTAGCGGTCAAGGAATATGGGATGTCGAAGGAGGAGGAGGATAGGGGTCGGGTGTGGATTACCTGCCTGGATAGGCGAGGCCGAGCAGCGTGGAGGAGGGTCGCCGATGAGGAGGTGGTTCTGCAAGCAAGGAGTGAAGGTTTCAACTTGGAAAGGAAGGCGGAAACAGAGGAAATGTGGCTTTTGGTAAGGGGGAGGGGGCGGGGAGGTAGATATTTCTGCGGAAGCCGGAAATTTGGAATCGCTTCAGTGAAAAAACTGGCGCGCAAAGTGTCATCAGACATGGTCCCTTATTGAGAACTGTGTATGATATGTGAACATCACAAACAATTCAGATAGCTTAACCCGTGTGTGATGAGTTTGAACGCCAAAATTTTTGGTTTGTATTTCCCCGGTTATAGTGGTCATCCACGTCATTGCATAATTTGAGTACACAAAGGAGACTACAGCACACTCACATTTCTTAATCAAGCAAGTTCAGCAATTAAACAGAGCTAGTTGACATAAACATTACTCTAACAAATTAAAGACTGACGCTCTTAATTAAACAAAACAAAGAGTACTACTATGGCTGGTACTCGCCGATCTCCACCGCCGCCTCCATGTTCAGCTCGCGCCCGACGATCTCCTGGGGAAGGGGCTCCATGACATCCATCACACCATACTCAGCAAGCATCTCACCATCGGCGTCCGCCATCTCTTTGGAAAAGGCCGCCACAAGCTGGGCATGGGCGGCTGCGATCTGGGCTTGGACGGGCTCCGTCGTCGCAAGGTATGCGGCGGAGGAATGGACAGCTGCTCGAACACTCTCGGCGATTGCCAACTCTTTGGCCGTGGGTTGCCGACCGTTGTCGGAGAAGCTTCATTCGATTCGTGCGATGACTGCCACGAGCTGGGCATGGGCGGCCTCCATCAGGGCTAAGGCCGCCGCTGCAGAACGGACAGCTGCTGTGCCGCTCTCGCCAGTTGCTATCTCCGAGCCAGATGTTGCCGCTGCCACCTGAGAAGCAAAAACGGCCATTTGGGTTGCCATTGCCGCCCGGTCACAGATTGCGGCCGCACTCATGCACCTTGTTAGCACGCGCATGGCGGCTACGGCCGCGCTCTCGTTGGAGTGGACTACCGAAGTTTCCCTCACGACGTGGGCCCACGTGCCCATCTTTCACCGGCGACGATTGAACAGTGAAATGATATTTGGGGAGCGAGCTAGTGTGCTTGAGACGCCGGCTGTGGACTGTAGCGACGCACCTTCTCGCGTAAGCCATAGGTGTACTATACACCGACGGTGCTCCAAGATATTTTGTGATGTATCTCACACGGTTGGTGATAATAAACTGTGTGGGATCTACTTGATTTTTCATCTTGATTTGAATTACATAACGGGGTCACATCGGCAATGGACGGTGTTTGAATTGCTAGACCTTTTATCTGCAGTGAACATGCAACTATATGTGTGTCGTAAAAGAATTGGAATTATTCAGGGTTCGTTTGAACATTTTACACATTAAATTGGTTTTCTAGCCATTTCAGGTGCACAATTCAAAATTAAACTACATGCACATGCTCCGGTGCACCAACATGGGTTGTAAAATCATATATGTGTCCATGGGTTTATGTTTATGTCCCATGCAAGAAATGGGGATGAAATTCAAACACCGCGGCACCGTGGCTCTCCGCAAATGTCGACGTACTTGCTTTTGTAATTCTAGTAATTCCAAAATTCGTCTAAAATTCATGAAACTTGGCATGCTATCATGGAGCAGCATCAACATGTCATGGTAAATTTTTTGTCTCATTTGGGGCAGGTTTGGATATAAGCTTCTCATAAACCATAGCTTCTCACAACAAGTATGATGGTTTCGGTAGGGAATGTTTCACCTTTCTGGATGAAACGATATTCATTGCCTCTTCTCAATTTCAAATTTTTGCCTACTGTCAGCATAGAACAACATGAGTGTTGTGTCAATTTTTGGGATTTTTCGGGGTTCGCTTGGACATTTTTATACATTAACTGAGTTTTCTATGCATTCATGTGCATAATTCAAATTTGAAGTACATGCACATGCTCTAATGCATATAAATTTAGTTGAAAATTCAAATATGTGTCCTTGGTTGTATCCTTAGGTCTCATGCAAGAAATGGGAATGAATGCCAAACACCCTGCCACTGTCACTCGGCCGCAAATATTGAGATACCTTGTTTTTAAATTCTAGTAAATCCAAAACTCACCTGAAATTCATGAAACTTGGCAAGCTGTCATGGAGTGGCATCAACATGCCATGGTAAAATTTTTATCCCATTTGTGGCAGGTTTGGGCATATGCTTCTCACAAACCAGAGTTTCTCACAACAAGCCTGACGATTTTGGTAGGGAATGTTTCACCTTTGGGGACGAAGCGATATCCATTGCCTCTGATTGCTATCAAAAAATTTCTCGTGTCAACGTAGAGCAACAAGAGTGTTGTGTCAACTTTTGGGATTTTTCGGGGTTCGTTTGGACTTTTTATACATTAATTGAGGTTTCAATGCATTCATGTGCATAATTCAAATTTGAACTAAATGCACACGCTCTAATGCATATAAATTGGTTGAAAATTCAAATATGTGTCCTTGGTTGCATGCTTAGGTCCCATGCAAGAAATGGGAATGAATGTCAAACACTGTGCCACCGTCACTCGGCCGCAAACATTGAGAGACCTGGTTTTTTATTTCTAGTAAATCCAAAACTCATCTGAAATTCATGAAACTTGGCATGCTGTCATGGAGCGCATACACATGCCGTGGTAAATTTTTTGTCCCATTTGGGACAGGTTTGGGTATATGCTTCTCACAAACCAGAGCTTCTCACAACAAGCCTGATGGTTTTGGTAGGGAACGTTTCACCTCTGGGGACGAAACGATACCCATTGCCTCTTATTGCTTTCAAAATTATTCTCGTGTCAATGTAGAGCAACATGAGTGTTGTGTCAATTGTTGTGATTTTTCAGGGTTCGTTTGGACATTTTTATGCATTAATTGAGTTTTCAACGCAGTCATGTGCATAATTCAAATTTGAACTACATGCTCTAATGCATATAAATTGGTTGAAAATTCAAATATGGGTCCTTGGTTGCATGCTTAGGTCCCATGCAAGAAATGGGAATGAATGTCAAACACCTTGCCACCGTCACTCGGCCGCAAACATTGAGATACCTTGTTTTTAAATTCTAGTAAATCCAAAACTCGACTGAAATTCATGAATCTTGGCATGCTATCATGGAGCGGCATCAACATGTCGTGGTAAATTTTTTGTACCATTTAGGGAAGGTTTGGGTATATGCTTCTCACAAACCAGAGCTTCTCAGGACAAGCATGATGGTTTCGGTAGGGAACGTCCCACCTTTGGGGACGAAATGATATCCATTTCCTCTTATTGCTTTCAAATTTTTTCTCGTGTCAACATAGAACAACGGGAGTGTTGTGTCAATTGTTGTGATTTTTCGGGGTTCCTTTGGACATTTTTATGCATTAACTGAGTTTTCAATGCATTTATATGCATAATTCAAATTTGAACTACGTGCACATGCTCCAGTGCATATAAATTGGTTGAAAAATCAAATATGTATCCTTGGGTGCATGCTTAGGTCCCATGCAAGAAATGGGAATGAATTTCAAACAATATGGCACCATTGATTGCCGGCAAAACATTGAGATACTTTGTTTTTAAATTCTAGTAAATCCAAAACGCGTCTGAAATTCATGAAACTTGGCATGCTATCATGGAATGTCACCCAACATGTGGTATTTTTCGTGTCCATTTTGAGAGAAGGCGCACTCGAATAACAGCCAACAAAGGCATTTTGAAAAAATGGCTACCACTTTAATATGTCAAATGTTTGTATAATTCAAACCGCGCGCGTTCTGTTATCCATTCACGTGACGCCACGTGTCTTGCTTTTAATGGCTATAGGAGGTGACATGTGGACAGCTGCTTGACCTTGACTGAACGGGAGGCGTGCGAGCGTAGTCCGGTGTGCAGGCTGACCGGGAGGCATGCAAGTTGTCCTCCAATGTGCAGGCTCACCGGGAAGCATGTGAGCTATACGCCACGCAGGCTCACTGGGAAGAGATCCCTTTGACTTCCATGGCCGCCCCTCCGCCCACCATGGCACCGGTCCCCGTGCGTTTGGCTGCACCCGTCGTGCCCGTGCGCGTGCCCCCCTCAGCGGCATGGGACGCCACCGTCGACCGCTACCTCTTAGTGCCGCCAACTACCATCCTCCCGTGCCCCGCCCGTCGATCGCGCGATGACATGATGTTTGATTTACAGGTGAAGAACATTCTGTGCTGCATTGAAGACTTCAACAACGGCGTCCTGTAGGATGAGAAGGACAATGACGGTGCAGCATGCCGCCTTCGCTGCCACCAGAAATAGTTTTTTTCTTGGGTTTAATACTGTATCTCGATCATATGAATATAAATTCGCAGTATGACTGAATGAAAGTTATGGTTTGAGCGAAGTTGCGTTTTCTCTCTTAATGTATAGACTTATCATACGATTTTCTTTTGAAAAAAAGTCAATGGTTTTTAAAAATAAAACACTCATCGCAAACGTTTTAGGTAGAACACCCGTATGCAAACCGATAGCTTCCCCAGGAAGCCAAGGGAAAATGTGTCGAGCAGGATTTGTGCAGCACTTGATTGCAAATGTTTTAGATAGAACACATGTATGCAAAGTGAGAGCAGGATTTGTTCATCTCTTCAACGCAAACGGTTCTTTTGGATGACCCGTGTGCAACCACTTACAAACAATTTTGGTATGTTTCCATTTGTCAAACTGGAAATATTAACATCTTTTGATCTTGCAACGTTGCCATTTGTCAACCTTGTGACACTGCGATTTGTCAAAATGAAGCTAAAAATCACTAGCAGTATCTAAGTTTTGCAACTAAAATTCAGTAATTAAGCATAGATTTCATTCATAGATTAAGCAGTCATTCTTAATTTATACAAACAGTTCAACTCGACAGCTGAACCAACCAAACTTTTCCCTAGTTGTTGCCAACCACGTACTGAAATAGCTAGTTCAACTATATATACTAGCTAATTTTAAGTATGTTGTACAGTTCCACCACATCTATAGTCAGATGAACTGAATAAAATAGCCCCTAAATACTACTACTACTATGGAGGGGCTTTGTACTACTTCCGGCTGCCTCTCCTCTGTCGAGTGTGCTCAGTAAGAGGCGAAGGAGGAGGAGCCTACCGACGAGTTGGGAAACCGCAATACGGTGCCTGCCGCTACTGCAGCTTCGGTGACGCTCACCTCGAATGCCCTCTACCGCTCGAGAAGACCCTCTCTAAGTGGTGGTTCTCCTTGTAGATCTCCTGATTCCTCACCTCTAAGGTGGTGCGTGCCACGGCCACGGTGGTGGTAAGGCTCATTGCATGCTCGACGAGGCGCTCCTCCTCCTCCCGCGGGAGCTCGGTGTAGCGCACAAGGTCGCTGACTAATGACCCACAAGTATAGGGGATATATCATAGTCCTTTCGGTAAGTAAGAGTGTTGAACCCAACGAAGAGCAGAAGGAAATGATAAGCAATTTTCAGCAAGGTATTCTCTGCAAGCAATGAAATTATTGGTAACAGGTAGTTTCGTGATAAGTTAATTTGTAACGGGTAACAAATAATAAAAGTAAATAAGGTGCAACAAGATGGAACAATCCTTTTTGTAGCAAAGGACAAGCCTGGACAAACTCTTATATAAGGGAAAACGCTCATGAGGACACATGGGAATGATCATCAAGCTAGTTTTCATCACGCTCATATGATTCGCGTTCGGTACTTTGATAGTTTGATATGTGGGTGGACCGGTGCTTGGGTACTGCGCTTCCTTGGACAAGCATCCCACTTATGATTAACCCCCCTTGCAAGCATCCGCAACTATAGAAGAAGTATTAAGGTAAACCTAACCATAGCATGAAACATATGGATCCAAATCAACCCCTTACGAAGCAACTCATAAACTAGGGTTTAAGCTTCTGTCACTATAGCAACCCATCATCTACTTATTACTTCCCAATGCCCCCCTAGGCCCAAACAATGGTGAAGTGTCATGTAGTCGAAGTTCACATGACACCACTAGAGGAGAGACAACATACATCTCATCAAAATATCGAACGAATACCAAATTCACATGACTACTTATAGCAAGACTTCTTCCATGTCCTTAGGAACAAACGTAACTACTCACAAATCATATTCATGTTCATAATCAGAGCGGTATTAATATGCATAAAGGATCTGAACACATGATCTTCCACCGAATAAACCAACTAGCATTAACTACAAGGAGTAATTAACACTACTAGCAACCCACAGGTACCAATCTGCGGCTTTTGGGACAAATATTGGATACAAGAGATGAACTAGGGTTTGAGATGAGATGGTGCTGGTGAAGATGTTGATGGAGATTAACCCTCTCCCGATGAGAGGATCGATGGTGATGACGATGGTGATGATTTCACCCCCCCGAGGGAAGTTTCCCCGGCAGAACAGGTCCACCGGAGCCTTAGATTGGTTCTGCTAAGGTTCCACCTCATGGCGGCGGAGTTTCGTCCCGTGAGCTAGCTTATGATTTTTTCTGGGACGAAAGACCTCATATAGCAGAAGACGGACACGGGAGGCCTGTCAGGGGGCCCAAAAGGCAGGGGGTGCGCCCAGGCGGGTAGGGCGCGCCCCCACCCTCGTGGATGGTGGGTGGCCCCCCTCTAGTACTTCCTTCACACAATATTTTTTATATATTCTGAAACGTGCTCCCGTGATGTTTCAGGACTTTTGGAGTTGTGCAAAATAGGTCTCTAATATTTTCTCATTTTCTAGCCCAGAATTCTAGCTGCCTGCATTCCGCCTCCTCATGTAAACCTTGTAAAATAAGAGAGAATTGGCATAAGTATTGCGACATAATGTGTAATAACAACCCATAATGCAATAAATATCGATATAAAAGCATGATGCAAAATGGACGTATCAACTCCCCCAAGCTTAGATCTCGCTTGTCCTCAAGCAGAAGCCGATATCAAAAAATATGACCACATGTTTAGAGATAGAGGTGTCGATAAAAATAAAATACAGACATGAGAGCATCATGATCATTCTTAGAACAGCAACACACACACACACACACACACACACACACACACACACATATATATATATATTTTCATATGATCTCTTATGCTAAAGTAACAATTCATTCACAGTTTCAAGTATGAATCATAAACTTCATTGAAAACTAACAAACTATAATCTCAGCCATTGAAGCAATTGCAATTTATCATAACATCGGAAAGAGTCAATATAAGAGCTTTTCAGCAAGTCCACATACTCAACTATCATTTAGTCTTTCACAATTGCTAACTCTCACACATATTTATGGGTATGAAGTTTTAATCAGACACAGAGAAAGATAGGGGCTTATAGTATTGCCTCCCAACCTTTTACCTCAAGGGTAATGTCAACAATAATAGTTCATGAAAACTCACGTCCAATTAGCTATAAATATCAGGATCTTTCCAACACATTGTGCTTGCCAAAGGATAACATGTAAAAAGGAAAGGTGAAGATCACCATGACTCTTGTATGAAGTATAAGACAAGAATAAAAGATAGGCCCTTCGCGGAGGGAAGCAGAGGTTGTCATGTGCTTTTATGGTTGGATGCACGAAATCTTAATGCAAAAGAACGTCACTTTATATTGCCACTTGTGATATGGACCTTTATTATGTCGTCTGTCGCTTTTATTTCTTCCATATCACAAGATCGTATAAAGCTTATTTTATCCACACTAATAAATCATACATATTCAGAGAGCATTTTTTATTGTTTGCAACAATGACAACTTACTTGAAGGATCTTACTCAATCCATAGGTAGATATGGTGGACTCTCATAGCAAAACTGGGTTTAAGGGTATTTGGAAGCACAAGTAGTATCTCTACTTGGTGCAAAGAATTTGGCCAGCATAAGAGGGAAAGGAAAGCTCAACATGTTGGATGATCCATGCCAATATAATTTGTTTCGGATGTTAGAAAACACAACCGATTACGTGGTCTTCCTTGTCCAACATCAACTCTTTAGCATGTCATATTTTAAAGAGTGCTCACAATCATAAAAGATGTCCAAGATAGTATATTTATATGTGAAAACCTCTCTTTCTTTATTACCTCCTATTAATTGCAATGATGACAAAAAATATGCTTGTCAACTCTCAACAATTTTTATTCATCATACTCTTTATATGTGAAATCATTACTCCCCATAAGATCCATAAGATCTCTTTATTTATTTTTATTCTTTCTCTTTTATTTTTATTCCCTCAAGATCATAGCAAGATAATCAAGCCTTGACTCAACACTAATCCTTATTGTATAGCTCAGACTCGATTACATAGAAGGATCATAAAGAAAAAACTCAAAACTAGATCATACTAAAACTTTATTATACTAGATCAAGATATTACCAAAAGGATCGAACTAAGAAAAAATGGTAAAGATAAAAGTATGATGGTGATACGATACCGGGGCACTCCCCCCAATCTTGGAAGTTGCCAAGGGGAGTGCCCATACCCATGTGTTTATGTCTCTTTCTTCGGGGGTGGATGAGATGGTGATGATGATGACAATTGTGCCTTTAGCTTTTTCATGCTGTAATTGAGAAGAGCGATCTCTTCCTTTAAATCGTCAACCTCTGATTCCAGCTTCAAGATCTTGTCACATAAATCTCCTTTGCTTTTCTGCCAAAAAAGAGAAGGAATAGGTCGGCTGTTAGACACTTTAGCCCTCTTGGGGAGACTAGACTTCTTGAACTTCACGTGCATATCCCCAGGCTGAGGTAGAGGGACATCCTCCTCCTCAGAACTTGAATTATTGATCATCCTCAAGTGAGCATCCTCCTCATCATCCGTAGTTCGACCACAAGGAGATAGATCCCAATCGGTCTTTGGGTCAGCAATGAGATGTGAGACATAACTCTCTCCGTCGGAGTCTTGAGAAGACATCTTGATCTAAATCTGCAGCAGAATAGCTCGAAACAAAAATAGAGGATCTTTGCATGGTATGGTGGTCAAAACCCTCGAGCAATTATATAATGAATTTTTACCGACCAAAAGAAGTATCATGCAAGAAAACAGAGTCTTGAGAGCACACGAGGTGCCCACGAGGCAGGGGGCGCGCCCCGGGGGTAGGGCGCGCCCTCCACCCTCGTGGAAGCCTCGTGTCCTTCCCGGACTGATTCTTATTTTTCCTATTTTCTTAAATATTGCAAAACGTAGAAAAATTGCTATTAGAACTGTTTTGGAGTTGGTTTGCTTACCGTACCACATACCTCTTCCTTTTCAGAGTCTGAAATGTTCTAGAAAGTGTCCCTTATGTATTCCTCTAGGGTTACGGTTTCAATAACATTAGTTTCAACATTTATGGGATTACTTGAGATATAATGTTTGATTCTTTGATCGTTCACCATCCTCGGATTTGTGCCTTCGAAGTTGTTGATTTTTGTTAATGGGAAGGTCATTACGTCATTGAGGAAGTCCTAGACGCGGTTGGGTTACCCACGCCCGTATTGATGAGAATCCCGTGATAAGGGGACACGATCTTTGCTTTGACGAGACGTGTCGAAAAACTGCCTTGCGTTATGTGCGGGGCTAGTTAAAAGAAACAGTTCGAATAATCACCGGGCCGTGACATAATGTCGTATTGCCAAAACAAATCAACAAATTGGATTTGTGGAAATATTATTCTCTATACGGTGGTATGTGGAACTTATTTTGCAGGGTCGGACACTATCCTTGTATTCAAATTCTTCCGTGGTGTATTCGGAGGAGGAACCCGCCTTGCAATGCCGAAGGCAATACTGCGCGCCGGACTCATCGTCTTTGAAAGCCTGGTTCAGGGGCTACTGAGGGAGTCCTGGATTAGGGGGTCTCCGGATAGCCAGACTATATCCATTGGCCAGACTATTAGACTATGAAGATACAAGATTGAAGACTTCGTCTCGTGTCTGGATGGGACTCTACTTGGCGTGGAAGGCAAGCTAGGCAATACGGATGCGTGTATCTCCTCCTTTGTAACTGACCTTGTGTAACCCTAACCCTCTCTAGTGTCTATATAAACCAGAGGGTTTTAGTCCGTAGGACAACATACAATCATACCATAGGCTAGCTTCTAGGGTTTAGCTTCTCTGATCTCGTGGTAGATCTACTCTTGTACTACCCATATCATTAATATTAATCAAGCAGGATGTAGGGTTTTACCTCCATCAAGAGGGCCCGAACCTGGGTAACACATTGTGTCCCCTGCCTCCTGTTACCATCCGCCTTAGACGCACAGTTCGGGACCCCTACCCGAGATCCGCCGTTTTTGACACCGACATTGGTGCTTTCATTGAGAGTTCCTCTATGTCGTCGCCGTTAGGCTTGATGGCTCCTACTATCATCGATAGCGATGTAGTCCAGGGTGAGACTTTTCTCCCCGGACAGATCTTTGTGTTCGGCAGCTTTGCACTGCGGGCCAGTTCGCTTGGCCATCTGGAGCAGATTGAAAGTTACGCCCCTGGCCACCAGGTCAGGTTTGGAAGCTTAAACTACACGGCCGATATCTGCGGAAACTTGATCTTCGATGGATTTGAGCCTCTGCCTTGTGCGTCATGCGGTCACGATGAGTACGATTTAGCTCTACCATCGGACAGTGTTAAGATCGCACCGGCAGCCGCTCCAACCCTCAATTTGGAGCCAGTTGCGCCCTCCGAGGACGGGTGGATGGACCCCACCACGGAGGCCTTACCCTCAGCGGCGATCGAGCCGAACATCGACTTTACCTTGCACGAGAGCCGTGTTGTTAAACTGCCGGATACTTCTCCGGCCACGGACTCTGAACCGCCTGCGCCCCGTTCCGATCGAATCCGGTTGGGCACCAATCATGGAGTTTACCTCCGCGGATATCTTTCAGCACTCACCCTTCAGCGATATACTGAATTCATTAAAGTCTCTCTCCTTGTTAGGAGAATCCTGGCCGAACTATGCCCGGCAGGATTGGGATGCGGATGACGAAGAAATTCGCCGCCCACCCACCACCGACTTAATAGCCACTGTCGATGACTTAACCAACATGCTCGATTCCGACTCTAAAGACATCGACGGTATGGACGACGATGCAGGAGACGAACAGGAACCACTGCCCACAGGGCACTGGACGCCCACTTCACCACATGACGTATACATGGTGGACACACCAAAAGAAAACGACGACGAGGAACGGAAGGACGCAACGAAGGGTTGTTCCCTCGAGAAGCAGTCAAAACGGAGGCGTAAGCACCGCCCCAAATCCCGCCTTGGTAGAAACAACGATCATGCAGACCCAGCGTTAGAGCAGGGGGAACCGTTGCCGGACCACAGCAACACGGAGAATCAAGCCGAACAACCTGACTCTGTCAAAGATCATAGTCCAGATGACGTCACACCGGACAGACACCCGGAGCAACAGAATGCCCATCAAAGGCTCATTGCCACCGCGAGGAGTCTAAAAAAGCAGAAGCAAAGGCTCAAGGCTGCACAAGACACACTCCAAATCAGATGGAGCAAAGTACTCAACACAGCAGCGAAGTATGGCGGTAATCACCCCACCAAGAGCTACCCGAAGCGGAAGTTGCTACCTGAATTCGATGAGGAGGCCTTAGATCCCCCACAACCAAAAATCAAAATAGCCATCTGGACGGATAGGCGACCTCACGGCCAACATAGAGCGGCAAATAGCGCCGCACATAAGCCAATACGCGATCCACGCGAGGACTCGCATCAAAAGGAGGGGGCAACCAAATCCATCTATGGACCACGTAAGCGCGCTCCAGCATACAATGCAACACAACAAACATCCGAACAACGCGGTACACCTAGATACAGGGGTGCCGCACACCCCCTATATTTCACCGATGAGGTGCTGGACCATGAATTTCCAAAGGGATTCAAACCCGTAAATATAGAGGCATACGACGGAACAACAGACCCTGGGGTCTGGATTGAGGACTATATCCTCCATATCCATATGGCTCAAGGAGATGATCTCCTCGCCATTAAATATTTACCCCTCAAACTCAAAGGGCCAGCTCAGCACTGGCTTAAGAGCCTCCCCGAAAGCTCCATTGGAAGCTGGGAAGAGCTCAAAGATGCTTTTTGGGCAAATATTCAAGGGACTTATGTCCGACCTCCGGACGCGGATGATTTGAGTCACATAACTCAACAGCCCGGAGAGTCAGCCCGAAAGCTTTGGAACAAGTTTCTTACTAAAAAGAACCAAACAATCGACTGTCCGGACGCCGAAGCCTTGGCAGCTTTTAAGCATAGCATGCTTGATGAATGGCTTGCCAAACACCTCGGCGAAGAAAAGCCAAGAACAATGGCAGCATTAACAAGCCTCATGACCCGCTTTTGCGCGGGTGAGGATATCTGGCTAGCCAGATGCAGCATCAGCGACTCCAGTACATCAGAAGTTAGAGATGGAAACGGGAAATCACTGCGCAACAACAATAACAAACACCGGAATAAAGAAGATATCACAAAGAGCACGGCAGTAAACGCCGGATTCAGAAGCTCTCGGCCAGGTCAGCAAAAGTCGCCCTCTAAAGGCGCCAGAGACGAACTGTCTAGCCTAAATAAAATTCTGGACCAAGTATGTCAGATCCAGAGCACCCCTGGTAAACCCGCTAATCATACCCACAGAGAATGTTGGGTCTTCAAGCAGTCCGGCAAGCTCAACGCCGTACACAAGGGGGAGGATACACCAAGCGAAGACGAGGATGAGACTCTCAAGCAAGACACTGGGGAACAAAAGAAATTTCCACCAAAAGTCAAAACAGTAAACATGTTACATGTGATCAAGGGGAGAAACAAAGCGGCACTCCCAGAAAAATATGCCCAATGGCCTATCACCGCAAAGTCCTGCCATTGGTCATCTCAACCGATCACTTTCGACCATCGTGATTACTCAGCAAGTATCCGGCGTGCAGGATGGGCTGCCCTGGTATTAGACCCAATAATTGACGAATACCACTTCACATGAGTCCTGATGGACGGTGGCAGTAGTTTAAACCTGATATACCAGGATACAATCCGCGAAATGGGGATAGACCCAACGAAAATTTGCCATAGCAATACTACCTTTAAAGGAGTAACGCCAGGCCCAGGGGCTCATTGCACGGGCTCCCTGGTACTAAAGGTTATATTCGACTTCCCCGATAACTTCCGTAGCAAACATTTAACCTTGCACATTGCTCCGTTCCAAAGTGGCTATCAAGCACTACTTGGACGCGTAGCTTTTGCTCGCTTTAATGCAATACCGCATCACGCTTCCCTCACGCTCAAGATGCCCGGTCCACGTGGCATCATTACAGTGGATGGAAATATTGAGTGATCTTTGCGTGCCGAAGAGAGCACGACCGCCTTGGCAGCCGCACACTAAAAAAGGCCTCACCAACTAAAGCATTTGGTAGGTCGTCAAGACCATGGACATGGTTAGAAGAGTCCGGCGCAGCTATATGTAATTCACACCGGATTGATGGCCACACCCCTATTACAAATACAAGGGGCTCAACGCGCGCAAACAAGTGGCAATTTTTACTCATCTTGAATTATACATGGTTTCTTTAAAAACTGCCTTTTTGCACGACAACTTTTTCACCCAAGTTCCTATCTTTTATAGATGACCATCGTGCTACACCCGTCCAGGATATGGCACAACGGAGACACAAGCGCAGACGTGCAATAGGGACCCGCTCCAAGGATTCTTTTTAGATTAAGACCCTGCGTAAACCTTTTTTACTATCTCTTGTTGATACACATCCCTCGGATTCTCAGTACAATTGAGAAGGATGCTGACGTCTTGGCATGTGGCCATGCCAGAATAACGCACATACCAGGACACAAGGGGCTTCTTACAAAGGGCACTATTTAGGCCCGGTTTATACCATAAAGACCGAATACCTTAGGGACTGTTCGGCGTCGCGAGTTTGGCCTTATATGCATCAGCTCCGAATCATGTCTTTGGTCAAATGTTGGGTTTGCCCGACTCCTGTGTTTTGGTGCCTTACCTTCCGTTCTATCGGCTAAGGCAGCACCAGGAGAACTACTGCGATTGTTCCCTGGTTCATCCGGACGAGCACCTCAGTAGAGAAAGCCGAAAACTGACTGTCATGATATAGCGCAAGACTGGTCAACCACTCGATGACCTGTCGGAATGTTAGAATTCCTCCTCTTAAACAAAGGGCCGTTTCCCGATCGGGCATGTACGCACCCCGAGTTCAGGAGAGTGCGGAGCCACCAGGGGCTATATAGTAGCCCCACCGTCAAACTCCTATGGCTAAGTGAAAGTGTTAAAGCATCATAGTCCGGTTGCCTCGTTCGCTGCGCTATCACCTCCTTAATAGGACCAAGACGTTGGGTTAAGTGTGAACATGCGTTTTCTGTGAGCACCTTCGCATTATATGCGTGGGGGTTGAAGCCAACGACTGCAATCTTTCAGGTTATATACATATATACATAAACGGCCTCATAGGAGGCATCATATTACTTTCCGGCAAACGTATAAATATAGACTTACTACATTTCATAAAAACATTGTGTTTACAATGGGAATACATGTCACTCAAACATAATATTCTTCGAGCACTGGGCCTCTATTAAATGAGCACCCTCAAGAACTTCTTCAAAATAGTGCTCGGCAGCCACTCGGCCTATGGCCGAACCCTGCGCCGCAACAGTGGTAGCATCCATCTCTGCCCAGTATGCTTTGACACGGGCAAAGGCCATCCGCGAGCCTTCTATGCACGCCAACCTCTTCATCGCATTAATGCGTGGCACTGCACCAAGGAACTGCTGCACTAAGCTGAAATAGCTGTTCGGCTTCGGCTTCTCCGGCCACAGACGATCTACGACGGACCTCATGGCAAGTCCGAACAATCTATTAAGTTCGGCCCATTTGGCTAGCTGATTAGTCAAGGGAAGCGGACGCTCTGGAACGTTAAATTGTGACCAACACAGCTTGTCCACTTCACGATCTATTTGCTCTCGGAAGTATTCGACCGCATCGACGACGCTCGCTGCCAAGTCCATATATGCGTCTGCCGAACTCCACAGCCGATCCAGAGGGGCATACCGCGGATCTCCGAACTTCCTCTGCAGCAGAAAGGGCTTCCCAGCCGCAATATCCCCGGCTTCACGCAGCTCCTCCTTTTTTGCCCTCATAGCAGAGTGGGTGTCTTTGGTCGCCATCGTGGCCTTTTCAAGGTCCGCTGCCTTCACTCGGTTCTCTTCCTCAAGGAACTGGCAACGGTCGGCAGTGTCTTTTAATTTTACGGCCATCTTGGCCATCTTCTCTTTGCTTTCGCAATGCGTAGCCTTCTCGGCTCTTAACTCTTCGGCCGCCTTCAAAGCAGCCGCATTACTAACTCTTGCTTGTTCCTTGGCTCGGGCAAGTTCCGCCCGAAGGTTCTCCACGGTGGCACCTCTGTCTGCAGTCACAACATATTAAAGATACTGGCATCATGCTGCTCTTATTATGTGACATTCACCAGAAAACATTACTTACCCTGTGACTCGTCAAGCCGCTTGTTAACAAGCTCGATGTCAGCGTCTGCCGCATCTAGTTGCCGCTTTAGTTTGGCAAACTCATTAGTCCGGCTAGCCACCGGAGCTTCCACCACCTGCACATAAAGGCGGTCTGGTTAATACCTGGAACTATGATCCTCTGTTCGCCGCCGTTCTCGATGACAACCAGAGTCTCAGGGGCTACTATCTACACAGGGCACACCTAACATGTGCGGTACTATCAAAAAGTATATCATTTCACGTACCTCAAAGCCCGTCAGTAGACTCATAAAGGCTTCATGTAATCCGCTTTCGACGGACGAAATTCTTTCCATCACCGTACCCATCAATGTATGGTGTTCTTCTGAGATGGCCGCTCGCTCCAACAGCTCCCTCAGAACGTCCGACCGCATACCAGACGGTGCCGGACTCTTTTGTTTGCTTTGTTCGAGAGCTGGATGCTGGGGACTTCGGGTGACTATGGGATTATCTTCTAGGCTCACCAGATCTGGAGAGGCCCTCCGTAACGACACTTCAAGGTTGCCCACTTCTCGATCGGGGGAGTCCGGGGGAGGCATTTCGCTCTCCATCATCTCCGGAAGAAGATCCCCCGAAGACGAGCTCAGTTGAGAAGGGCTAAGATCCGAACTGCAAGATATATGCTTCGGTTATTTTCCTCAGAGGAAAGGTAGTATATCTTCACTATTAAAGTATTTTTGATCACTTACGGCTCGTTAGAGGGCTGATCCCCGCATGGACGTTGTGCAGCAAGAGCACCCCCCGCGGCAGGACCCTCTGTTGGAGACTTCTTCTCCCGTTTGGAAGCCTCGGTTTCCGGATCCTCAGAGGCAGTCCTCTTCCTCCCCCGTAGCGAGAGAAGGTCAGAATCTTCTCCTTGGTTATCCTCCCCTATGGAGGCACTCATTTCGTCGGTTGGAACTGGCAGCGATGGGGGCCCGCTTTCGCCCACATTATTCCCCCCTGTATCTTCCTTCGATGGCTCCAGGCAAGGTGCAAGCTCGAGCATCTTTTCCAGTACTGGATTTTCCAAACCCTTAGGGAGGGGGGGCGAACACCGAATCATCTTCGCCTTTGTTAGCCCGTCCTGGTCAAAGGGTGATTTCTCAGAAATGACGTCATGGTAAATAAAAGATGGTGTGTTCGGCTAGAGGATTACTTACTTGGTCGGCGGCGCGGTTGCTACTCAGGCCCACGTCCTCGGTAGTATCCGGAAACTCTGCTTGAGGTCTGAAGAATGACTTGTACATCTCCTCGTGCGTCAGGCCGAGGAAACTTTGAATAGCGCGCGGTCCTTCTTGGTTGAATTCCCATAAGCGAAGGGGCCGGCGTTTGCAAGGCTGGACTCGACGAACCAGCATGACTTGCATTACCATAACCAAATTAAAATCTCTCTCAAAGAGATCTTGAATACGGCTTTGCAGTATAGGCACGTCCTTGGCTGGACCCCAGCTCAGCCCTCTGCTAATCCATGACATCAGTTGTGGTGGGGGGCCCGAGCAGAAAGCAGGGGCGGCCACCCACTTGGCACTTCTGGGGCTGTGATGTAAAACCACTCCCGCTGCCATAATCCGGACACCTCTAGAAAGGAACCTTTTGGCCACGGAGCTCCTGCAATCTTGCTTATTAATGCTCCTCCGCACGCTCCGTGCTGTCCCTCGATTGTCTTCGGCTTCACATCAAAGGTCTTGAGCCACAGGCCGAAGTGAGGGGTAATGCGGAGGAAGGCCTCACACACGACAATAAATGCCGAGATGTGGAGAAAGGAGTCTGGGGCTAGATCATGGAAGTCTAGCCCGTAATAGAACATCAAACCCCTTATGAAGGGATCTTGAGTGAGGCCTAGACCTCGGAGGAAGTGGGAGATGAACACGACGTCTTCGTTGGGTTCAGGAGTAGGGACGACCTGCCCTCAGGCAGGCAGCCGATGCGAAACCTCGGCGGTCAGGTATCTAGCCTCCCTCAACTTCTTGATATCTTCTTTCGTAACGGAGGAGGGCATCCATCGGCCTTGAAGGCTAGATCCGGACATGATTGAAGATCCAGAGCACCTGACCTGGGCTTTGAGTGTTAGAACTCGAGGTGGGGGAGGGATTCGATTGAGAACGGGAGGGAAAAAAGTGAAAGCCTTGGCCCTTTATAAAGAGGGTGAATACCAAGCGTCCTCTCCGTGGCCGTTTGGGGCTTGCCTATAATCTAGGAGTCCTAGACGCGGTTGGGTTACCCACGCCCGTATTGATGAGAATCCCGTGATAAGGGGACACGATCTTTGCTTTGACGAGATGTGTCAAAAAACTGCCTTCCATTATGTGCGGGGCTAGTTAAAAGAAATGGTTTGAATAATCACCGGGCCGTGACATAATGTCGTATTGCCAAAACAAATCAGCAAATTGGATTTGTGGAAATATTATTCTCTATACGGTGGTATGTGGAACTTATTTTGCAGGGTCGGACACTATCCTTGTATTCAAATTCTTCCGTGGTGTATTCGGAGGAGGAACCCGCCTTGCAATGCCGAAGACAATACTGCGCGTCGGACTCATTGTCATTGAAAGCCTGGTTCAGGGGCTATTGAGGGAGTCCTGGATTAGGGGGTCTCCGGACAGCCGGACTATATCCATTGGCCGGACGGTTAGACTATGAAGATACAAGATTGAAGACTTCGTCTCGTGTCCGGATGGCACTCTTCTTGGTGTGGAAGGCAAGCTAGGCAATACGGATACGTGTATCTCCTCCTTTGTAACCGCCCTTGTGTAACCCTAACCCTCTCTGGTGTCTATATAAACCAGAGGGTTTTAGTCCGTAGGACAACATACAATCATACCATAGGCTAGCTTCTAGGGTTTAGCCTCTCTGATCTCGTGGTAGATCTACTCTTGTACTACCCATATCATCAATATTAATCAAGCAGGACATAGGGTTTTACCTCCATTAAGAGGGCCCGAACCTGGGTAAAACATTGTGTCCCCTGCCTCCTGTTACCATCTGCCTTAGACGCACAGTTCGGGACCCCCTACTCGAGATCCGCCAGTTTTGACACCAACAACAGTCCTATATGCCTATAATGCATCGTCAAGTTTCTTGGACCAATTCTTTCCAGATCTATTAATATTATTTTGCAAAAATTAATTTAAGCTCTCTATTACTCAATTCTACTTGACCACTAGACTGTGGATGATATGGAGATGCAATTCTATGATTAACATCATACTTAGCAAGCATTTTACGAAAGGCACCATGAATAAAATGTGAAGCACCATCAGTCATTAAATATCTAGGGACTCCAAACCTCGGAAAAATAACTTCTTTAAGCATCTTAATAGAGGTGTTATGATCAGCACTACTAGTTGGAATAGCTTCGACCCACTTAGTAACGTAATCAACAGCAACTAAAATATGTGTATACCCATTAGAGGAAGGAACCGATCCCATATAATCAAAGCCCCAGACATCAAATGGTTCAATAATAAGTGAATAATTCATAGGAATTTCTTGACATCTACTAATATTACCAATTCTTTGACATTCATCACAAGACAAGACAAACTTACGGGCATCCTTGAAGAGAGTAGGCCAATAAAAACCAGATTGCAATACCTTATGTGCAGTTATATCTCCAGCATGGTGTCCTCCATAAGCCTCGGAGTGACACTTGCATATGATATGTTCCTGTTCATGCTCAGGTACACAATGTCTAATAACACCATCTACTCCTTCTTTATAAAGGTGTGGGTCATCCAAAAAGTAATGTCTTAAGTCATAGAAGAACTTTTTCTTTTGCTGGTATGTGAAACTAGGTGGTATAAATTTAGCAACAATATAATTTGCATAATCAGCATACCATGGAGCAGTACGAGAAGCATTTATGACAGCCAATTGTTCATCAGGAAAGCTATCATCAATAGGTAGTGGGTCATCAAGAACATTCTGTAACCTAGACAAGTTGTCTGCAATGGGGTTCTCAGCTCCCTTTCTATCAATAATATGCAAATAAAATTCTTGAAGCAAGAGAACCCATCTAATAAGTCTAGGTTTAGCATCTTTATTTTCCATAAGATATTTAATAGCAGCATGATCAGTGTGAATAGTTACTTTAGAATCAACAATATAGGGTCTGAACTTATCACAAGCAAATAGAACTGCTAAAAATTCCTTTTTGGTAGTAGCATAATTTCTCTGGGCACTGTCCAGAGTCTTACTAGCATATTGGATACCATTTAATTTCTTATCAACCCTATGTCCTAAAACAACCCCTACAGCATAATCACTAGCATCACACATAATTTCAAAGGGTAAATTCCAATCAGGTGGCTGGACAATAGGTGCAGAAATCAAAGCTTTCTTAAGTATTTCAAATGCTTCTACACAATCATCATCAAAGACAAAAGGAATATCTTTTTGCAAGAGATTAGTCAGAGGCCTGGAGATTTTAGAGAAATCCTTAATGAACCTCCTATAAAATCTGGCATGACCAAGGAAACTTCTTATACCTTTGATGTCTTTAGGACACGACATCTTTTCAATAGCATCAACTTTAGCTTTATTAACTTCAATACCACTTTCAGAAATTTTATGTCCCAAGGCAATACCTTCATTAACCATAAAGTGGCACTTCTCCCAATCCAAGACAAGATTAGTTTCCTCACATGTCTGCAAAACTCGATCAAGGTTGCTTAAGAAATCATCAAAAAGAAGTTCCATATACGGAGAAATCATCCATGAAAACCTCAACAATCTTTTCACAAAAGCCAGAGAATATAGCAGTCATACATCTTTGAAAGGTAGCAGGTGCATTGCATAAACTAAAAGGCATACATCTATAAGCAAAGGTACCGAAAGGGCAAGTAAAAGTTGTATTTTCTTGATCCTACTTTGGCACAGGTATTTGAGAGAAACCAGAATAACCATCTAGAATGCAAAAATGTGTATGTTTGGATAATCTTTCTATCATTTGAACAATAAAAGGTAATGGGTGATCCTTTTTAGTAGCTTTATTTAATTTGCGGAAATCAATTACCATTCTATAACCTGTAACAATTCTTTGTGGAATCAATTCATCTTTATCATTAGGAACAACAGTAATACCTCCCTTCTTAAGGACACAATGGACATGACTTACCCACAGACTATCAACAACGGGATAAATTATACCTGCCTCCGGAAGCTTTAGTATTTCTTTTCTTACCACTTTTTCATCTTAGGATTTAACCGTTGTTGGTGATCAACAACCGGTTTAGTGTCTTCCTCCAATTTTATTTTGTGCTGGAATAGAGTGGGACTAATGCCCTTAAGATCATCAAGGGTATATCCAATAGCAGCACGGTGCTTCTTCAGAGTTTCCAATAATTTCTTTTCTTCATGCTTTGAAAGGTTAGCACTAATAATAACAAGATATATCTCTTTCTGATCAAGATAAGCATAGTTAAGAGTATCAGGTAAAGGTTTAAGCTCAAACACAGGATCACCCTTGGGTGGAGGAGGATCCCCAAGGATTTCAACAGGCAAGTTGTGTTTCAAAATAAGTCCCTATTTAAAGAATACTTCATCTATTTCCCTTCTTTCATTCATAAACATATCATTTTCATGGTCTAGCAAATATTGTTCTAAAGGATCATTAGGAGGCAAAACAATAGAAGCAAGACCAATAATTTCATCTTTACTAGGCAATTCTTTATCATGAGGTTGTCTACGAAATTTAGCAAAGTTAAACTCATGAGACATATCCCCCAAACCAATAGTAACAACATCCTTTTTGTAGTCTATCTTAGCATTAACAGTATTCAAGAAGGGTCTACTAAATATAATGGGACAAAAGTTATCTTGTGGGGAACCAAGTACAAGAAAATCAGCAGGATATTTAACTTTCCCACACAAGACTTCAACATCTCTAACAATCCCAACTGGTGAAATAGTGTCTCTATTGGCAAGTTTAATTGTAACATCAATCTCTTCTATCTCAGCAGGTGCAATATCATGCATAATTTATTTGTATAAGGTATGAGGTATTGCACTTGCACTAGCACCCATATCACATAATTCATGATAGCAACGATCTCCTATTTTAACATAAATAACATGCATGCCTACAATAGGTCTATGCTTATTTTTAGTATCAGGTCTAGCAATTCTAGCAGCTTCATCACAGAAGTAAATAACATGCTCATCAATATTATTGGCCAAGAGATCTTTAACCATTGCAACACTAGGTTCAACTTTAATTTTCTCAGAGGGGAGGTGTTCTAGTATTACTCTTACGAACCACAGTTGAAGATTTAGCATGATCCTTTATTCTAACAGGGAAAGGTGGTTTCTCAATATAAGCAGTAGGAACAACAGAATCATTATAAGTGATAATATTTTCTTCGACTTTAATAGGTGCAACTACTTTTACTTCAATGGAAGTATTATATTTAAACCACTTATCCTTGGGGAGATCAACATGAGTAGCAAAGGATTCACAGAAAGAAGCTACTATCTCAGAGTCAAGTCCATATTTAGTGCTAAATTCATGGAAAGCATCGGTATCCATAAAATATTTAACACAATCAAACTTAGGTATTATACCTGACTCCTTACCTTCTTCGAGATCCCAATCTTCAGAGTTGCATTTAATTCTTTCCAATAAATCCCATTTGAATTCAATAGTCTTCGTCATAAAAGAGCTAGTACAAGAAGTGTCGAGCATGGAGCGATTATCGAGAGAAAGCCAAGCATAAATTTTTTGAACAATAATTTCTCTTGAGAGCTCATGATTGGGGCATGAATAAAACATTGACTTAAGCCTCCCCCAAGATTGAGTGATGCTTTCAACTTCATGAGGCCAAAAATTATATATATATATATATAATTGTGATCACGATGAACAAGATGCATAGGATAAAACTTCTGATGAAATTCCAATTTCAATCGGTTGTAGTTCCATGATCCCATATCATCACATAGCCTAAACCATGTCAATGCCTTTCCCTTCAAAGATAAAGGGAATACCTTCTTCTTGATAACATCCTCGGTCATACCTGCAAGCTTAAATAATCCACAAACTTCATCCACATAGATTAGGTACAAATTAGGATGCAATGTTCCATCTCCTGTAAATGGATTAGCTAGCAGTTTCTCTCATACCCGAAGGAATTTCAAAGTAAACATTTTCAGTAGGTTCAGTAGGTTGAGGAGCAACTCTTTGCTCTACTGGTCGGGCTGAAGATACCCCGATCGAACAAGCCCCTCAAAGGATTACTTTCCATAGTAACAAGTGATAGTAAATATCAGCACACTATATAAATTTTTCCTTACCAAATTCCACCTACCAAAGGCGCTTCACTCCCTGACAACGGTGCCAAAAAAGAATCTTGATGACCCACAAGTATAGGGGATCTATCGTAGTCCTTTCGATAAGTAAGAGTGTCGAACCCAACAAGGAGCAGAAGGAAATGATAAGTAGTTTTCATCAAGGTATTCTCTGCAAGCACAGAAATTATCAGTAACATGTAGTTTTGTGATAAGGTAATTTGTAACGGGTAACAAATAGTAAAAGTAAATAAGTTGCAGCAAGATGGACCAATCCTTTTTTAGCAACGGACAAGCCTGGACAAACTCTTATATAAGGGAAAATGCTCCCGAGGACACATGGGAATTATCATCAAGCTAGTTTTCATCACGCTCATATGATTCGCGTTCGGTACTTTGATAATTTGATATGTGGGTGGACTGGTTCTTGGGTACTTCCCTTCCTTGGAAAAGCATCCCACTTATGATTAACTCCTATTGCAAGCATCCACAACTACAAAAGAAGTATTAAGGTAAACCTAACCATAGCATGAAACATATGGATCCAAATCAGCCCCTTACGAAGCAACTCATAAACTAGGGTTTAAGATTCTGTCACTCTAGCAACCCATCATCTACTTATTACTTCCCAATGCCTTCCCCTAGGCCCAAACAATGGTGAAGTGTCATGTAGTCAATGTTCACATGACACCACTAGAAGAGAGACAACATACATCTCATCGAAATATCGAACGAATCCCAAATTCACATGACTACTTATAGCAAGACTTCACCCATGTCCTCAGGAACAAACGTAACTACACACAAATCATTTTCATGTTCATAATCAGAGGGGTATTAATATGCATAAAGGATCTAAACATATGATCTTCCACCGAATAAACCAACTAGCATTAACTACAAGGAGTAATTAACACTACTAGCAACCCACAGGTACCAATCTGAGGCTTTTGGGACAAAGATTGGATACAAGAGATGAACTAGGGTTTGAGATGAGATGGTGCTGGTGAAGATGTTGATGGAGATTGACCCCCTCCCGATGAGAGGATCGATGGTGATGACGATGGTGATGATTTCCCCCTCTCGGAGGGAAGTTTCCCTGGCAAAACAGCTCCGCCGGAGCCTTAGATTGGTTCCGCCAAGGTTCCGCCTCGTGGCGGCGGAGTTTTGTCCCGTGAGCTAGCTTATGATTATTTCTAGGACGAAAGACCTCATATAGCAGAAGATGGACACCGGAGGCCTGCCAGGGGGCCCACGAGGTAGAGGGTAGGGCGCGCCCCCACCCTCGAGGATGGTGGGTGGCCCTCCTCTGGTACTTCCTTCGCCCAATATTTTTTTTATATTCTGAAACGTGCTCCCGTGAAGTTTTAGGACTTTTGTAGTTGTGCAGAATAGGTCTCTAATATTTGCTCCTTTTCCAGCCCAGAATTCCAGTTGCTAGCATTCCCCCTCTTCATGTAAACCTTCTAAAATAAGAGAGAATAGGCATAAGTATTGTGACATAATGTGTAATAACAGCCCATAATGCAATAAATATCGATATAAAAGCATGATGCAAAATGGATGTATCACTGACGCACGTGCGGGCATCCACCTCCGCCTCCCGCCTTCAGGCGGCGGTGGCGGAGCGGGTGATGACCCCGACGGTCGACGGTGGGCTGGCGGCCACGACCACCACCTCCCGCCTTTGGGCCACGATGGCCGGCAGTGGGGTGGCGGCCACGACAGCCACGTCCTGCCTTCGGGCCGAGGCGGCGGGAGCGGGCGATGGCCGTGGCTTTCGACGGTGGTGTGGCGGCAACGGCGGCCGGCAACAACTGCCGACGGGTAGCAGCGGCAGAGCGTGTGGTGGGTGTTCTGCGTTGACCCAACATGGACGTTGATACGTCCATTTTGCATTATGTTTTCTTACTATTATATATAATATTTTTATCCATAATAATGCTTTTTGGAGTAATTCTCATGCCTTTTCTCTCACAATTTGCAAGGAAACACACCAAGAGGGAGAATTCTGGCAGCTATAAATCTAGACCTGGAAAAGCTACGTCAGGCCACCTATTCTGCACAACTCCAAACAAGCTGAAACTTCACGGGGATTTTTTATGGATTACTTAAGAATTATTGGACCAAATAACTACCAGAGGGGGCCCATGAGGTGGGCACAACCAACCTAGGCGCGCTAGGGAGCCCAGGCGCACCCTAGTGGGTTGTGCCCTCCTCGGGCCACCTCCGGTGCCCATCTTTTGGTATATAAGTCATTTTGACCTAGAAAAAAAATCAGAGGAGGACTTTCGGGACAAAGCGCCGCCGTCTCGAGGCGGGACTTGGGTAGGAGAACTTTTGCCCTCCGCCGGAGCGATTCCGCCGGGGGAACTTCCCTCCCGGAGGGGGAAATCATCGTCATCATCATCACCAACAACTCTCCCATCTTGGGGAGGGCAATCTCCATCAACATCTTCAACAGCACCATCTCCTCTCAAACCCTAGTTCATCTCTTGTGTTCAATCTTGTTACTGGAACTATTGATTGGTGCTTGTGGGTTACTAGTAGTGTTGATTACATCTTGTAGTTGATTACTATATGGTTTATTTGGTGGAAGATTATATGTTCAGATCCAATATGCTATTTAATACTCCTCTGATCATGAGCATGTTTATCATTTGTGAGTAGTTACCTTCACTACTGGAATCAGGATCTTTGCTGTCAGCCAGTTCTTTGTCGTCGGCTAGCTGACGTTAAAGGAAGTCTTTGCCATCAGCATACAGAAAGCTGACGGCAAAGAAAGAGCGGACGGCAAAGACGGTGTTTGCCGTCAGCCAGCTCTTTGCCGTCTGCTAGTGGACGGCAAAGAGAGAGAGGGTGGCCCACTAGTGAGAACCACCTAACGACCACTTTCTTTGCCGTCAGCTAGCAGACGGCAAAGCTTCTTTATCGTCTGCTAGCTGACGGCAAAGAGAATGGCGAACCTAACGGCCATTTCCTCCCGGCCCCACCCCACTAGATACGCTCTTTGCCGTCAGCTAGCAGACGACAAAGAAATTAAGCTGAACCAAAAATGGCCGTCCCCGCGCCCCACCCCTCTCTCCCCCTCTCTCTCTCCCTCACCTCACCCGTGCCGCCCCCGTGCATGCCATCCCTGTGCCCGCCGCACCCGCCGCCGACCCCCATCACCCCTGCCGCCCCGACCACCACCGCCCCCAACCCCCCATCGCCCACGCAGCCCCCAACCACCATCACCACTGACACACTCGCCGCCCCAGTGCCCGTTGCCGATCTGCCCCCGGCCTGACGCCCCTGGCGCCCCGCCGTTCAGGCCGCCCGCCGGCCCGTCGCCCCGACGCCCGTCACCGCTCCGCCCCTGACGCCCCCTTTTACCCCGATGCCCCGCCGCTCAGGCCGCCTGGCACCTGTCGCCGCTCCCCCCTGCCGCCTGGCGCCGCTCCGCCCCCTGCAGGTGAGGTTTCTTCCTTTCTTTTTTCTTTTTTTTCTTGCTATTTTTAGGTTAATTACATAGGTTAATTAGTTAGTTAGTTATTTTTTAGGTTAATTACTTAGTTAATTATTTAGTAGGTGGTGTTTTAACCTACTTTACATATTAAAAAAAAGGAGATTTCACAGTCGTTTACTGCTACTTGTTTGATAAAAAGCATAATCCTATTTTCCTAGAAAGCTTTGTCTAACGGCTCAACCATTTGTTATGAAACCATTTAGATATTCTTATTTGAACTCAGGAATCTGTGCAACATTTTTGGTTGATTTTTTCCTAATTGGAGATTTTTGTCTATGGATCCCGGTGATGACTTGTGATGTTAACAAGTAGTGGCCTGATTCATACATTGATGAGATCTATATTATCACTCTAAGTGATCTGTCCGACAACATATCCAACTTTTTATGTTTGTGTTTTTTTGGTGATATTTTCTGTTATCTTGACACAAATGTTCATAAATTGTTTATTTGCTTCGATCTTTGTTGTTAATTTTTGGTTTAAAATCTTTCTCTATGAAGAGAGTACAAGCAGATCTTTGTTGTTTTCTAGACACTTTTGCTTTGATCTTTAGACTAGGTTAGTTTGTAGGTTAGTTAGGTTAATTAGTTTGTAGGTTAGTTAGGTTAGTTTGTAGGTTAGTTAGGTTATTTCTGTTAATCAGTTCTAGTTTTAGTTTTACTAATTACTACTCCTAGAAAACAACCATGTAAATGATTAGGATTAGGAGTCATATGCATCCCTTTTCTTTTGTTTCCTGAAAATCAGAAAAGAAAAAGGAAAGGCAGGTTTATTCAACATTTGTCAATTAGTTGGCTAATGGTTTCTAGAATTATTTGTCAATTAGTTGGCTAAAGGCAGAATTTTGCATAAAGGGTTTTCGATGGATTTGACCAATATTTTGAACATGACTGTGTGTGTTGAAACTCTTATATATGGACAATATATGTCCAATGAGCTTCCCTAAATTTTCTCAAATATTTTTGAAACACTAAAATAATTTTAACCTATTAAAGACCATTTCTGGCCTTAAGAAAAAACCTTTAATTTGTTAGTTATTTTTAGGTTAATTAGTTAGTTAGTTAGTTAGTTAATTTTTTAGGTGTTGTTTTCACCCACCAAATTTTTTATTATGTTTATGTTGTACTAATTTCATTTACTCTTTGTCATCGTAGGTGTTGACAGATGGTGGGCGCGGGTCGAGAGAGCTCCAAGCCTCCTTCCTTGGCACGTGATGGGAGGGGTGGCTATATTGCACCCCAGCAGCTTCGGAGAGCGCTCGTAGATAGCATGAGACACCGGTGGGCGCTTCTTCTTCGGCCGGGAGAGATCGGGGGAAGACGAAGAGGGGTGGAGCTAGAGGTGGATGTGGCAACGGGAGAGGTAGGAAGCCTGTTGTGCCTTCCTCGCCACCACGACCAGCTGTTTCTCTGGACCACCGGAGTGCTCCGTCTCAGGTGGACCCATCAGACTTGGATCCGTCTTGTACTCCGGTCCACGAGCCATAGGCCGACGAGCCTCGGGCCCCAGAGTCTTTGTCGGAGGAGACTCGGGCCCCAGAGTCCTCATCCCACGAGACTCCGATCCCGGAGTCTTCATCCCACGTGACTCCGGAGACTAGTGGTCATGCTGATAGCGAGGAGACCTGGTCTGACGATAGTTTTAGCGAGGGCGAGCTGGTTGAGCAGGGCAAGAAGTTCTACCAGCGTGGTGGTATGAAGCTCCCGGCCGTGCCAGCAACCCGTGATCAGAGGTCATTGATTGATCCTAACGGGGAGAAGTAAGTGCATCTACTCTATTTTAACCTTTGTCCTTCATGTTCCTTCAAATTAATATCTAATGTGTTGGCCTTGTCATACTGCAGGGGTTGGATATACGCCGATGGTGTCCGCAGGCCCAACCAGGTCCTTGGTGTGCTTTGTCGGCACCACTTCCCGGGGTGGGTCACGTTGCTCGGTGAGGGTCTTCTTCCACAACTAGCACTGAGCTGGGAGCTGTACGTGGCTGCCCGGGCCCCGCTGGAGGAGAGGGTCGACGGTGTCTTGTGCGAGAGGGTGGCCGACATTGTGAGGCGGCGGTTTTGGGTAATTTCTCCTTTACAAAATTAAAAATCAACATTACCTAGTGATTTTACTAATCAATGTTGTCTTCTTTGATTGCAGATCTTCTACAGGTGTTCTGAGGAACACGAGGCGGAGGTGGCTAGGGTTCTCGAAACCGAGTGCAAGCGCCTACTTCAGAACTGACGGCACGAGGCTAGGGTGCAGGCTGTTCGAGACTACTATGCCTCGACTAGCATTAGGAGGGCCAAGACAAGTGCCACGGCAAGTATCTGAGTAAGGAGAAGTACATGAAGGTAATTACCTATTCTTTAGGCCTTGTACTTAGTTTCCTTGATTTCATTCATAGGTGTAGCGCTGAAATTTCTCTTTGCCAAACTTAGGTGCCCCACGATGGTGTGCGGATAGGATGGACTATTGGGAGGCGTTGGTGGATGAGTGGTGCTCTCCCCAATGGCTAGCCCAACACAACAAGGCCAAGGATAAGCATGCCCAAATGCGAGGTGTGCCACACCATCAAGGGAGCTCCAACCTATTTGAGTATGGGTATCACTGGTATGTGGTTTGAGCCCTTAACGATTCATGCAATGTCATTCTCCATGCTAGCTTGAGCCCTTAACTAATATGTTGTTCCTCTCTTTTAGGCGAAACACAACAAGAAGGACGTGCCACCGCTGTACGACCTCTATGCCATGGCCCATACTGTCCCGTTCAAGAAGGCCAAGGCATTCTCTGAGGATGACCTCGATCATCTAGAGAGCTTCACCAACATCTCCTCCCACAACAAGCTCGTGAGGTACAGAGACTTTGGGAAGGCAACGAAAGGGGATGACTTCAACCCAAGCTAGAGTCCTTTTGATCCAGAGCTCGTGATGCTTTCTGGTGACAGGAGGAAACATGGCTCGATAGACATTGGGGATGGACTGATATGTACTACTAGAAGTCTCCCAGAGATCAAGAAGTGCCATGCGAGGTCTCTTCCTGAGATACCACCTCTACCATGGCTAGTGGAGCTCGCCATCGAGGCTAGGGCCTAGGAGCTTCTGGCGGAGGCAAACAGGCAAGCTAAGCAGAGGGAGATCGAGCTGGAGGAGAGGACGGCTAGTATGTTGGAGGCGGAGAGGAACCGGAATGACACATCTCATCGGGCCCTATACGAGCTCCTCGTGGTAAGTTTCTCCTGCATATTAGCCAAATCATGCACATAATGTTTGTTTCATTATTAAGTAATATGAATGACTCATGAAAACAAAATGTGCAGTCTGTGTGCGAGAAAAATGGCCAGAGCCCTCCGCCGATGCCCCAGATTGCTATAGCGGACATGGTGAGTTTCATTTGAATGGTCATTAGTTACTAGTATTCACATTTCAGTTGCATCATGCTAACGAGACATTGCAAATGATCTTTGGTGCAGCATGCCTCCCGGCAAGCATCGACCGATCCTTCTCCGTCTCGCACTGGCGCAAACCCGACCCCGACCAATCCTTCTCCGTCTAGCACTGGCGCAAACCCAACCGGTCCTTCACCTCCGTGATGCCGTTAAGTTTTCTCTAGTGTTGTGCTTACCAAATGCATAAAGACCTAGACTTAGCTCCTAAATGAGCTATACTTAGCTTTGTTTCCTCCGAAATGACCTAAGTTAGCTCTAATATGCTTACTTACCTAGGTTTGCTTAATAATGACATACACTTATCTTACATATGTAAAAAATGGCATAATTAGCTTACTTAGGTTTTTAAAAATGGCATAGTTAGCTTATTTTCCTCGAAAATGACATAATAAGCCTAATTAGCTCCAAAATGATCGATTTTACCTAAGTTAGCTTGAAAATGACCTAAGTTAGCTCTAAAATGCTAAATTAGCTCTAATATGCTTAGTTAGTTGGGTTAGCTCAATAAAGACCTATAATTAGCTTACTTATGTCAAAATTGGCATAATATGCCTAGTTAACTCAAAAATGGCATAATAAGCTAGGTTAGCTCCAAAATGATCAAGTTTACCTAGGTTAGCTTCAATATGATCCATTTTACCTAGGTTAGCTCCAAAATAACCTATTTACCTACCTTAGCTCTAAAATGACCTACACACTTAGCATTTTTACCTAGCTAGCTTAGCTAAAAAATGCCATTTTTTCCTACCTTAGTTAGAAGAATAAGATAAAGAAGATGAGAGGAGACTAAGAAAGAGTAGATAAATTCTATTTCTTCTTCTTCTTCTTCTTCTTCTTCTTATTCTTCTTCTTTTTCTTCTTTTTCTAGATAGCCTTCTTCTTCTAACTTTCTTCTTTCCCAATTTGCAGATTTTCTTTAGATTAGGAGCTTGCTTTCATGAAGTTTACTCTTTTTGTTTTGATTTTGTACGATGAACTTTGTTGGAGGAAACTTCTTATTGGATATGTAGTGTTGGAAACTTGTTGGATATGTGTTGTTGCAAACTTGTTGGATATGTTGTCGAATGTGTTGGAAACTGATACGTCTCCAACATATCTATACTTTTTGATTGTTCCATGTTGTTTTATTATCAATCTTGGATGTTTTATAATCATTTTATAGTCATTTTATACCATTTTTTGGTACTAACCTATTGACATAGTGCCCGGTGCCAGTTCCTGTTTTTTCCATGTTTTTTACATCGTAGGAAATCAATATCAAACGGAGTCCAAATGGCATGAAACTTTACGATAATTTTTTATGGGCCAAAAGGAAGCAGATGGGCCCTGGTTGCACCTGGGGGAGTCGCGCCAGGAGGCCCTGGCGCACCCTGGTGGGTTCTGCCCACCTCGGGTACCTCCGGAGCACCTCTTTGCTCTATTAATACCCCAAAAATCCCAGAACCCCAGGGGAGTCGACGAAATATTCATCCAGCCGCCGCATAGTCCAAAATCACCAGATCCAATCTAGACACCATCACGGAGGGGTTCACCACTTCTATTGCTGACTCTCCGACAATGCATCAGTAGTTCTTTGTAGACCTTCGGGTCCGTAGTTAGTAGCTAGATGGCTTCATCTCTCTCTCTCTCTCTTGATCCTCAATACAATGGTCTCTTGGAGATCCATATGATGTAACTCTTTTGCGGTGTGTTTGTTGGGATCGATGAACTTCGAGTTTATGATTAGATCTATGTTTTTATATCCATGAAAGTATTTGAGTTTCTTTGATCTCTTTTGTGCGTGGTCTCTTATAGCCTCGTATTTATTCTCCAATATTTGGGTTTTGTCTAGCCAACTCGATCTATTTATCTTGCAATGGGAAGAGGTGCCCGGTAGTGGGTTCGATCTTATGGTGCTTGATCCCACTGACAGAAAAGGAACCAACACGTATGTATCGTTGCTACTAAGGATAAAAATACGAGATCTGTATCTACTGCCATATAGATAAACGGATATTGTCTACATCACGTCATTGTTCTTATTGCATTACTCCGTTTTCCATGATTTTAATACACTAGATGCATGCTGGATAGCGGTCGATGTGTGGAGTAATAGTAGTAGATGCAGGCAGGAGTCGGTCTACTAATATTGGACGTGATGCCTATGTAATGATCATTGCCTGGATATCGTCATAATTATTTGAAGTTCTATCAATTACCCAACAGTAATTTGTTTACCCACCGTTTGCTATTTTTCTTGAGAGAAGCCACTAGTGAAACCTACAGCCCCCGGGGTCTTATTTCTCATATATTTGCCTTTGCGGTCTACTTTTTCCTTGCTTTTATTTTTATATCTATTAAACCAAAAATACAAAAATACTTTGCTTCCCTTTATTTTATTTGCGATCTATTTATCCAATCAACAACCTTTTTACCGTCACGCACCAATTTCTAGCGCCGTTACCCGAAAGGGATTGATAACCCCTTTAACACATCGGGTTACGAGGTGTTGTTATTTGTGTGCAGGGGCTATTTACGTTGTGTTGATTGGTTATCCTACTGGTTTGATAACCTTGGTTTCATAACTTAGGGAAATACCTACCACCGTTGTGCTGCATCATCCCTCCCTCTCCGGGGAAACACTGACGTAGTTCTAGCTGCCATCAGAAACTTGTTGGATATGCTTGTCTATATATATCTTGTCGGATGTGTTGGAAACTTGTTGGATATGCTTGTCTATATAGATATTCAAATGTTTATATATATATATGTGAAATTGAATGAATTTAAGAAAAAACAGGGGCTATACTGGCTCTTTGCCATCACTGGCAGACGACAAAGAGCTTTGTCATCAGCCAGCAGACGGCAAACCTGCCACGTCGCAGCTACTTGTGCAATCTGGGACACTGGTTGGCCTATTTGGTTACTTTACCGTCTGCTGGTAGACGGCACAGACCATTGCACCTTTGTCGTCTGCCAGCGGACGGCATATCATGCCATGTGGCAGCACCTACGGGCTGGCCTATTTGGTTACTTTGTCGTCCACTGGTAGACAACAAAGGTGCAAAGGTCTTTGTCGTCTGCTAGCCGATGGCAAAGCACTCCGTTAACCCCCTAACAGACCTAACCTGCCACGTGTGCTGTCCAGGCTATTTACCGTCAGCTGGCGGACGACAAAGACCGTTTCATCTTTGTTGTCCACTAGCAGATGACAAAAAGCCCTTTTCCGTAGCCTATTCAGTCAGACCTGTTGCCGTCTGCTGGTGGATGGCAAAGGCCTTTGCTGTCCGCTAGGCATGCCTTTGCCATCAGCCATGGATGATGGCAAAGTGCCTGCTTCTTGTAGTGCTCTGTTCTTGAGGTCACGGGAGAAATCATGTTGCAAGTAATCATGTGAATTTGATATGTGTTCGATATTTTGATAGTATGTATGTTGTGATTCCCTTAGTGGTGTCATGTGAGCGTCGACTACATGACACTTCGCCATATTTGGGCCTAAGGGAATGCATTGTGGAGTAGCAAATACATGGTGGGTTGCGAGAGTGACAGAAACTTAAACCCCAGTTTATGCGTTATTCCGTAAGGGACCGATTGGATCCAAAAGATTAATGCTATGGTTAGAATTTATTCTTAATACTTTTCTTGTAGGTCGGATCACTACAAGAAATATGTCAACTTGTGACCAGCACTATTGGTCACTGAATGGTCACTGTTTTCAATTTGTGACCTTTTTGTGACCAAAAACATAAGGTCAAAAGTTGGCGGTCATAAACTGACTATAGCGACCTTTCTTCTGGAATGGTCGTAGACGTTTACGACCAAAATATGTCTACTGTGGCGTTTTGGTCACTAGCAGCCTCCCCAGGCCACGTAGGCATCCGATGTGGCAATCTGATGTGGCACAAAATCAGCCCGGTCCAATTCAGCGTTTTACATGGGCCTAGCCCAACAATTCGGCCTTTCTATATTATTTTTTCCTGTGCTTTTATTAGCTACATGGGCCTGGCCCAAGAATTCGGCCATTTTATTTTCTAGGCCATGGCCTTTTTTATTTTATTTTTTCCAAAAGATGAGCCCACTAGTGAGATGGGACCCAGTTTTCAGGTTCTAACAAGTGGGTCCCAGTTGTCACTGTTATATTCTTCAGATCTCAATTTTCCAGTAAATAAATAACAATATTTAAATCCGAACAAAGAGAAAACAAAATGCTTCAAACAGAGCACAACTAATCAGGAAAAATATGGTACACATCACGAATACAATTAGAAAGAGCCAAACTTGGCACATTATTACAATCAAACTTGTTCATCCTGGTAACACAGCAAGGATGGTTCATCCTGGTAACACATTATTACAGAAAAATATGCTTCACATCAAGTTTACAATAAAAAATGTTCACATCAGGTAACACAACTATCATAGTATAACTAGCTCCAATGCTTCTCCCAACTTGTTCATCCTAGACCTCACGACAAAACATGAATGAAGGCCAGCATCTGCAAGTTATCAAGAAAAATGGTTAGAACAAGGAAAATGCGACATTTTTACCATTTAAGCATAGAAGAACAGGGTCAACAACATTTCGATCTTTGAAAATGAACCAGGATTTCAATCTTTGAACAACAAAAAATTGATACAGTAGATCATTTGCGGTTTAAAACAACCCCTCAGGAGAGAAATGTTGACACATTCATTTGGCAACATCTGTAGAAATTGAACCTCATAAACATGCAATGTGGAATTTGTATCTCAAAGAAGTATACATACTTATCAGGTTTAATTAGCACATAAACATGCAATGTGGAATTTGTATCTCAAAGAAGTATACATACTTATCAGGTTTAATTAGCACACAGAAGCCAAATGCTAGTAGCTCATGATTAGTACACAAGACAGGATTCAACAAAGTAAACAAGAAGGTGGCTACAGTACAAAACTAAGCTCATCACACAGAATAAAATGATATTAAAAGTAAGCTCAGCATAAGCATGAGTTTTTTTGGCACCACCAGATCAAACATAGCAACGCCAGAATAATCATATGAATCATCATTTGCTCAGACCATCTTCCAAGTGCAACTACTTCATCATTCTCGCTAAATTAAGATGTTAAATGACTAAAACTATAAGTATGCTACAATCATATGGTACTGGTTAAAAAATGTGACTAGAGGACTACACTTGAACACATCACTTGCAATGCCTACTGGAAGGAGCAAGTGTATAGAAGAAAACAAACATTAGACAGGCTGGCCATCAGTCTTTAAAACCTTGATTTTGTATTCCTCAAAGAGAATCTCAGGAATATGTTATTGTAGCATCATCTGACCAGCCAATCCATCATTAACACACGTGCACACACAGAGCAGAGAACGATTTGAAATCAAGTCCAAGAATTGCAGTAGCACATACAACTAGCATGTTACGGTTTGTGGGTGATGGGGAAATGCATGTGAAGTGCATAAATCACATAGGGGTGTGTACAATACACACCATCTTTGACAGCAAGCAAAGTGTTTTCATGGTTAAATATAAAGATTGCATTAATAAAAGTGTTTTCAATTTTTCGATAGAATAGACATTGCAAGAATAGCATACTTCTATGCTGAGTCTAACAGAACAAGGTCCTACAAAGAACTAGGACTAAACAGACTACTGTAGTATCAATTAACTCGCACATGATTAAAAAAACTCAACATAGTGTGGTAGAGTATTGAGGTGTTGGGTAATTCTTCAGTGGGCTAACAAAATCATCATGTTCCAGTCAGTTCCGAATCCACATATGTGTCCAGCAAAACTGAAAACCAATCGCATACTCGCTGGGATTCGGATTTAAGTACTACTGCAGGATCGGATAGGGAGAATGTTGTCTGGCTTATCCCGGCAGTTGGGCAACCGCAGCAGGTCATTGAACTCGGGGGTCTTGGTGATCAAATCCTTGGCGATCTCCGCAGCCCTGTTCCTCACGAGTTGCCAGTCGATGGCGGCCCTGTATCAGAGGAAGAGATGTTCAAAACCTGAAGTTTTATCTATGCTACACGCTCACATGTACAGACGTACTTGCATGCAGAACCCCTCAGAATAATGGAACACGGTTGGAAAAAAATATGAGTCACCTGAGCTACTCGTTGCAGTGCAAGGGCGAGAGCAAGCGGGTGCGCTGACGGCGCCGGAGGGGGCGTTGGGATGGAGTGGATGGTTCTGTGCAGATTGATGAAGCTAAAGAGGAGCCTCCCCTCCTTGCCGAGCATCGCGTCGACCTTGGGCACGAAGCGGACGACGTACTTGATGGCGTCGTCCCACTGGCCCTGCCTCGCGAGGCGCTGCAGGTGGTCCACGCTGAAGAACATGGTCGTCTCATGGAGCAACCTGGATCAAGCACGTACGTGCAAAGGATTGATCTCAGACCAAATCGAATCAAAGCAATCCGCATATGGAATAAAAAAAGGATGCGAATCAAGCCGGGGAGTGACTGACCAGTGGGCGAAGAACTCGACGACGGTGAACTGCTCCTGCGAGGCCGTGAGGAAGGCGCCCAAGCTGGTGGGGTTGAGGTCCACGGCGTCCTTCCCCTTCGCGGCGGCCCCGGCCCCCGCCTCGTCGCCGACACCCAGCGACCGAAGGGCGTCCGTGCGCCCCGCAAGGGAGGAGGCGATAGCAGGAACGAGGAGGAGGACTCGCGCCATCGTGGAGGCCATGGGATCGGCCAGGAGCTTGATCTCACCGGTCCGGCACGGCGGGGATCCGGCGATCCGTCTCGCCACATCCGTACATCTCGGGAGGAAGGGAGGTCGCCGGTGGCGGTGGTAGTCGGCCAGCGGCGGGATTGGAGAGGAATCGGGGGAGCGAGAGGAATTGAGTGGATCTCCAACCAGGGAGGGAAGGGAAGGTTGAGGCCATGGGTGTGGTCGCCGATGGTGTTGAAGTGGTGAATGCCGCCACAGGAGAGAGAGAGGGGACCCTAGAGAGAGGTGGCCATGGCGTCGATCTAGGGTTTCGGCATGGAGAGAAGTAGAGGGTGGAGTGGAAGGCGGAGGTGAGAGGTCGCCGGCGGGTATGAAGTAGAGGATGTCGCCAGGGCAGTCGAGGAGTGGGGGAGGAGGTCGCCGGTAAGGATGGGGATGGGTTTGCGGGAGTGGAGATCGGCGGCGGGGCCGGGTTTGGGGTTGTGGAAGAGGAGAGGATGGATCTGGGGGACCGAGGTGAGGGGGAGTGAGTGAGTGAGTGGGGGTGGCGGCGGGTGGGGATCTGGGGGATCGAGGGGAGGGTGGGTGGGTGGGTTAGGGTTTTTGACTCTCGGGAGAAGCTCCACCGTTGGATGGATGCGTGATGGATGGCTCAGATTGTGTCCAATTTGGTGATCCGCGTGAAAGTTGTCCCTCGCGTCTCATTGGCCGACTATCTCGCACTTGAATCTCAAAATTTTGGACCCAAAACTTTAAAAAAAACATAACAACGACATAGTTTGTCAAAATGATCTCGTTTTTCTCATAAGTGTGCATCTTAGAATGGCAAACGATGCCATAGTTCGACGGCTTTTATTTTCTTTGCACAAAAAGATGATTTTCCAATTTTCGAGTGCATAAAAAGAGTTTTTTTGTGAAGAAGCTACTAAATATTTGTTCCAAAATAGCACAACTCCATTTTTCAAAAATATTAGACCACATTTTATGTAGAATTGACCAAATAGTTACATGCCAAAGGCTTTTGATCCACCTCTTATAAAAAACAAATTTCGTCCATTCAGTAGGAAGCAGGAAAAATTTGAACAAAAATTTGTTCAAATGATTTCGTATTGTGCACAAGGGTGCATATTGGAATGGCAGACAATGTTGCCTAAGGAAGTTTTCGTTTTCTTTGGACGAAAAAATCATTTTCCATTTTTCGAGTGCCCAAAATGAGGTTTTTTTTGTGAATAACCTACCAAATAATTGTTGCAAATTTGGACCAAATCATTTTTGTAAAATACTAGGCCATATTTTATGCACAATTGACCAAATGGTTGGGTGTCACAAGTGTTGATCCACCTCTGGTGAAAAAGACAAATTTCCACCGATTCAGTTGGAAGCGGGTCAAATTTGAACTGCAGCTGCCTCATAGTTTGCTCTTTATTTTTCCCAAAAATCATTTCTAGGTACATAAGTACCTATTTAATCAGAGAAGCACACAAAAAAATTCAAGATTCAACCACTAGCTAGGAACGGTCATTCCCGCCGTTTTGACCGCATTTTGAATCGGGCATAAAAAATTCAAAAAAATCAAAAAATTGGGAAACCTTCGCATTGTGTCATCATATGTGGCCAAGTTCCCAGGAAAAATAACAAACTTGTAATACGGCAATTATTTTAAAAAAAAGTGTTCTCAGAAATGAGCTATCATGCATGAAGATTCATGGCTTTCAAACCAAATGATCAATCTTATGGCCACACTCATGGCATAGTTTGTTCAAATGATCTCATATTATGCACACGGGTGCATATTGGAATGGCAAACAATGTTGCCTAAGGGACTTTTTATTTTCTTTACACGGAAAATTCATTTTCCATTTTTCGGGTGCCCGAATTGAGTTCTTTTTGTGAAGGACCTATAGTATATTTGTTGCAAAATTGGACCAAATCAATTTTATATAATACTAGGCCATATCTGATTCACAATTGACCAAATGGTTGGGTGTTAAATGCCTTGATCCACCTCTGGTGAAAAAGACAAATTCCCGCCGATTCAGCTGGAAGCGGGTCAAATTTGAACTGCAGCTGCCTCATAGTTTGCTCTTTATTTTTTTCAAAAAATCATTTGTAGATACATAAGTATCTATTTAATCAGGGAAACATCAAAAGTTTTCCAAGATTCAACCGCTAGCTAGGAACGGTCAAACCCGCCGTTTTGACCGCATTTTGAAACGGGCATAAAAAATTCAAAAAAAATCAAAAATTTGGAAAACCTTCGCATTGTGTCATTATATGTGACCACGTTTTCAGGAAAAATAATAAACTTGTAATACGGCAATTATTTTAAAAAAGTGTTCTCAGAAATGAGCTATCATGCGTGAAGATTCATGGCTTTCAAGCCAAATGATCAATCTTATGGCCACATTCATGGCATAGTTTGTTCAAATGATCACATATTATGCACAAGGCTGCATATTGGAATGGCAAACAATGTTGCCTAAGGGACTTTTTATTTTCTTTGCACGGAAAATTCATTTTCCATTTTCCGAGTGCCCGAATTGAGTTCTTTTTGTGAAGGACCTAGCATATATTTGTTGCAAAATTGGATAAAATATTTGGTCATATTTAATGCATAATTGACAAAATGGTTTGGTGTCAGAAGTTTTGATCCATCACTTGTGAAAAAGACAAATTTTTGTCGATTCCGTAGGAAGCGGGTCAATTTTGAACTGCATCTACCTTATTGTTTGCTCTTTATTTTTTCCAAAAATCATTTCTAGTTACATAAGTATCTATTTAATCATAAATACATGGTTTGGTGGCGATACGTCGAGGTTTGGATGTGGCCCAGGGCCCCAACTCCAAAGCGCGTAAACTCGCATGCCCACCGCGTGGCCTTGGCGTTGACATGCGTTCTGGGAGGCCTAGGCATGTCTAGAGGGTTGGGCACTCTCCGGGTAGGTGCTAGGATGGAAATTACAACAGAAGAATCTCACGAGGAGACTGACCTATGCTCAAAGATGAATTAGCAGCCAAGTGTTTGATTGGCAGTATGAGAAATGCACATGGCCAATGGGCGTGAGTTTTTGCTGAGGATGATCATCTACTAAGAAGAATGTCTTCCTAAAATTTCAGATCAAAAGGATGATCCTAGGTGGTACTTGCTTTGCAAAGTACCACACTGGACAGAAATATTAATGTTGAAGCTGGGCTCAAAATAATGAATGGATTGAGCTGAAATTTGGTGAAGGATGGTTATCTGGGCATTGGAAAGCACCGTAGAAAATTGATACCATTTGGAATTGCCAAAGTGGTACTTCCTTCCCAATGCTCTTCTATGGACAGAAACTTGGGAAAACTAGTGAGAGAAATTGGATGAATGAAATGAGCTCAAATTTGGTGTAGGTAAGTTACATAGGTATGGTTATGCCTTGGTAGATTTTCAGATCATTTGGGTAAGCCTAGATAGTACTTGCTTCACAAAGCTTCTCTCGAGGTAGAAACTTTGGAAATTTCCTAAGAAAGATTTACTAGGAAAATGGAGCTGAATATTATCATGTGGCAATGATTTGGGTATGGAAGAGTGCCCAAAGAGTTTGAGGTTAATAGGAGGGGTCTAGATAACACTTGCTTTGCAACGTGCCAATCTGGCCATAAAATATAAATTGAACCTGGGCTCACATAGTTAATTTTCCTGAGCTGCAATTTGGAGGAGAGTGATAATTTGGGCATATGAAGGAACTGTATAAATTTCATGTCATTTGGATATATAAAAGGTACTTCCTTCACAATGCTTCTAGGTGGACAAAAACTTTGGAAATTTGCCGAGCAAGATTTGCCAGGCAAATGGAGCTGAATTATGTCATGCGGCAATGATTTGGATAGGAAAGAGTGACCAAGAATTCCGAGGGCAATCAAGAATATATAAATAGCACTTCCTTCATAAAGTGATGTTGTGAACAGAATAGGAAGATGAATATTGTTGAATTATTTTTGAACTAGGCAAGGAAGTATTTTTACATATTTGACGAAGATATGACCCAAAGAATTTATGAGATTTTTTGGGAATTTTAGGAATGATAGAAATATAGGTTGCTTCACAACCTAGGGCAAAAATTGACACATGGACATGACACATAGGCAAAACTGATGAGGTGGCGCCAAGTCATACCAATCCACCACAATTGACAAGGTTATGACCATCTATGTTGGTCATGATCAGCTAGAAATAAGGCAGCGGACTAGTGCTATCTGCTTTATGACCATTTCATGTAAGGAAATTACGACCTTTCTGACCAAAATGGTCGCAATGGTTTATGGTTTGGAGCCCCCCGAACAGCTTTTGACCAATTGGTCTAAAATGGTCATAGATTTATGACCAATTCTTCCAGGGTCACTAACAGAAGGTCATAAGTTGACATATTTCTTGTAGTGGATGCTTGCGGGAGGGTTAATCATAAGTAGGAGGTTTGTTCAAGTAAGAACAACAACTAAGCACCGGTCCACCCACATATCAAATTATCAAAGTAGCGAACATGAATTATGAAATTCCCGTGTACCCTCAAGAATGCTTTGCTTATTATAAGAGACCGTTTTGGCCAGTCGTTAGTTGCCTGTTACCAAGTATCTTGCTATCAAACTACTTTGTTACTTACAATTTCAGCACTTGCAGACATTACCTTACTGAAAACTACTTGTCCTTTCCTTCTGCTCCTCGTTGGGTTTGACACTCTTACTTATCGAAAAGAGCTACAATTGATACCTTATACTTGTGGGTCATCAAGGCTATTTTTTGGTGTTGTTGCCGGGGAGTGAAGCACCTTTGGTAAGTGGAATTTGGTAAGGAAACATTTATATAGTGTGCTGAAATTTATTGTCACTTGTTACTATGGAAAACAATCCTTTGAGGGGTTTGTTCGGGGTATCTTCACCTCATCCGGAACCACAATTAGTTACCCCTCAACCTACCGCACCAACTGAAAATATTGAATATGAAATTCCTTCGGGTATGATAGAACAACTGCTAGCTAATCCTTATGCAGGAGATGGAACCGAACATCCCGTTATGCACTTGATATATGTAGAACAAATTTGTGGATTGTTCAAGCTTGCAGGTTTACCCAGAGATAAAGTTATGAAGAAGTTTTTCCCTTTATCTTTGAAGGGAAAAGCATTGACATGGTATATGCTATGTGATGATATTGGATCATGGAATTGGAATCATTTGAAATTGGAGTTCCATCAAAAAAAATTATCCTATGCATCTAGTTCATCGTGATCGGAATTATATATATAATTTTTGGCCTCGTGAAGGAGAAAGTATCGCTCTATCTTGGGGGAGGCTTAAGTCAATGTTATATTCATGCCCCAATCATGAGCTCTCCAGAGAAATTATTATTCAGAATTTTTATGCTCGGCTTTCTCGTAATGATCAAACCATGCTTGATACTTCTTGTGCTGGTTCCTTTATGAAAAAGACTATTGAATTCCGGTGGGATATTTTGGAAATAATAAACACAATTCTGAAGATTGGGAACTCGACAAAGGTAAAGAGTCAGGTATTAAAATTGAGTATGATTGTGTTAAATCTTTTATGGATACCGATGCTTTTCAAAAGATTAGCACTAAGTATGGACTTGACTGTGAGATAGTAGCCTCCTTTTGTGAATCATTTGCTACTCATGTTGAACTCCCTAAAGAGAAGTGGTTTAAATATCATCCACCTATTAAAGAAGAAATTAAAGAACCGGTACCAGTTAAAGAAGAAACTATACTTTATAATGTTGATCCACTTGTTCCTACTACTTATATTGAGAAACCACCTTTCCCTGTTAGGATAAAGGAACATGCTAAAGTTTCAACTGTGGTAAACAAAAGTTATATTAGAACACCTAAACCAGATGAACAAATTAAAGTAAAACCTAGTATTGCTATGGTTAAAGATCTCTTAGAAGAAGATATGGATGGGCATGTTATCTACTTCTGTGAAGAAGCTGCTAGAATTGCCAAACCTGATAAAAAGGACAAACATAGACCTGTTGTTGGCATGCCTGTCATCTCAATTAAAATAGGAGATCACCATTATCATGGTTTATGTGACATAGGTGCTAGTGTGAGTTCTCTTCATTACACTTTATATCTAGAAATTATGAATGACATAGCACCCGCAGAGATAGAAGAAATAGATGTTACTATTAAACTTGCTAATAGAGACACTATATCACCAATTGGGATTGTTAGAGATGTTGAAGTCTGGTGTGGGAAAATAAAATACCCTGCTGATTTTCTTATTCTTGGTTCGCCATAAGATGACTTTTGTCCCATTATATTTGGTAGACCTTTCTTGAACACCATTAATGCTAAGATAGATTGTGAGAAACAAACTGTCATGTTAGTTTTGGTAATGATTCTCATGAGTTTAATTTTTCCAAGTTTAGTAGAAATCTTCATGAAAAAGAATTGCCTAGTATTGGTCTTGCTTCTATTGATGTACCACCTACTGATCCTTTAGAACAATATTTGATAGACCATGAAAATGATTTTCATATGCATGAAAGAAATGTAATAGATAAAATTTTCTTTGAACAACGTCCTCTGCTTAAACACAATTTGCCTATTGAAACTCTAGGAGGTCCTCCTCCACCTAAAGGTGATCTTGTGTTTGAATTAAAACAATTGCCAAACACTTTGAAATATGCTTATCTTGATGAGAAGAAGATATGTCCTGTTATTATTAGTGCTAACCTTTCAGAACATGAAGAAGAAAGATTATTGAAAGTTTTGAGGAAGCACTGAGCTGCCATTGGATATACTCTTGATGATTTAAAGGGCGTTAGTCCCACTCTATGTCAGCACAAAATTAATATGGAACCTGATGCTAAACCCGATGTTGATCACCAATGTCGGTTAAATGCGAAGATGAAAGAAGTGGTAAGAACGGAAATGTTAAAACTTCTGGAAGCAGGTATAATCTATCCCATAGCTGATAGTAGATGGGTAAGTCCTGGTCATTGTGTTCCTAAGAAAGGAGGTATAACTGTTGTTCCTAATGGTAAGAATGAACTTATTCCAGAAAGAATTGTTACAGGCTATAGAATGTAATTGATTTTTGAAAATTAAACAAAGCAACTAGAAAATATCATTACCCTTTTCCTTTTATTGATAAAATGCTTGAAATATTATCTAAGAACACAAACTTTTTCTTCCTTGATGGATATTCTGGCTTTTCACAAATACCTGTTTCTCAACTTGATCAAGAAAAGACCACTTTTACTTGTCCTTTTGGAACCTATGCTTATAGACACATGCCTTTTGGTTTATGTAATGCACCTGCTACTTTTCAAAGATGTATGACTGCTATATTCTCTAATTTTGTGAAAAGATTGTTGAGGTTTTTATGGATAACTTTTTCCTTTATGGGAAGTCTTTTGATGATTATTTGAGCAATCTTGATCGAGTTTTGCAGAGATGTGAACAAACAAATCTTGTCTTCAATTGGGAGAAGTGCCACTTTATGGTTAATGAAGGCATTGTCTTGGGTCATAAAATTTCTGAAAGAGGTATTGAAGTGGATCAAGCTAAGGTTGATGCAAATGAGAAAATGCCATGTCCTAAAGATATAAAAGGTATTCGTAGTTTCTTAGGTCATGCTGGTTTCTGTTGGAGATTTATCAAAGACTTTTCAAAAATTTCTAGGACTCTTACTAGTCTCTTGCAAAAGGATATTCCTTTTGTTTTTGATGATGATTGTTTAGAAGCCTTTGAAACACTTAAGAAAACTTTAATTTCTGCACCTATTATTCAACCACCTGATTGGAACTTGCCTTTTGAAATTATGTGTGATGCTAGTTATTATGCTATTGGTGCTGTTCTAGGACAAAGAGTTGATAAGAAACTTGATGTTATTCATTATGATAGTAAAACTCTAGACAGTGCTCAAAGAAATTATGCTACTACTGAAAAATAATTCTTAGCAGTGGTGTTTGCCTGTGATAAATTTAAACCTTATATTGTTGATTCCAAAGTAACTATTCACATAGACCATGCTACTATTGAATATCTTATGGAAAATAAAGATGCTAAACCTAGACTTATTCGATGGGTTATCTTGTTACAAGAATTTGATTTACATATCATTGACAGAAAAGGAGCTGAGAACCCAGTAGCTGATAATTTATCTAGGCTTGAAAATGTGCTGCCTATTGATGATAATTTTCCTGATGAGCAGTTAGCTGCAATAAATGTTTCTCAGAGTACTCCTTGGTATGCTGATTATGCTAATTATATTGTTGCTAAATATTTACCACCTAGCTTTCCATACCAATAAAAGAGAAAAATCTTCTAAGATTTAAGACATTACTTTTGGGATGACCCACATCTTTATAAAGGAGTAGATGGTATTATTAGACGTTGTGTACCAAAGCATGAACAGGGACAAATCCTACGGAAATGTCACTCTGAGGCTTATGGAGGGAATCATGCTGGAGATAGAACTGCGCATAAGGTATTGCAATCTGGATTTTATTGGCCTACTCTCTTCAAGGATGCCCGTAAGTTCGTCTTATCTTGTGATGAATACCAAAGAATAGGTGATATTGGTAAGCGTTAAGAAATGCCTGTGAATTATTCACTTGCTATTGAACCATTTGATGTTTGGGGATTTGATTACATGGGACCTTTTCCTTCCTCTAATGGGTATACACATATTTTGGTTGCTGTTGATTATGTTACTAAATGGGTAGAAGCTATTCCAACTAGTAGTGCTGATCACGACACCTCTATTAAAATGCTTAAGGAAGTTATTTCCCAAGGTTTGGAGTCCCTATATATTTAATGACTGATGGTGGTTCACACTTTATTCGTGGTGCTTCCGGTAAAATGCTTGCCAAGTATGATGTTAACCATAGAATTGCATCACCATATCATCCTCATTCTAGTGGTCAAGTTGAACTTAGCAATAGAGAAATAAAATTAATTTTTCAAAAGACTGTCAATAGGTCCAGGAAGAGTTGGTCTAAGAAATTAGATGACGCACTTTGGGCTTATAGAACAGCATATGAAAATCCTATGGGTATGTCTCCTTATAAAATGGTTTATGGAAAAGCTTGTCATTTGCCTCTTGAGTTAGAACATAAAGCATATTGGGCCATCAAGGAGCTCAACTATGATTTCAAACTTGCTAGTGAAAAGAGGTTATTTGATATGAGCTCACTAGAGGAATGGAGAACCCAAGCTTATGAAAATGCAAAATTATTTAAAGAGAAAGTAAAAAGTTGCATGACAAAAGAATTTAAAAGCGTGAGTTTAAGATCGGAGGATATGTTCTTTTGTACAATTCTCGTTTCAGATTCTTTGCAGGAAAACTCCTCTCAAAATGGGAAGGCCCATATGTCATCGAGGAGGTTTACCGGTCTGGAGCCATCAAAATAAATAATTCCCAAGGTTGTCAATGGGCAACGAATAAAGCATTATATCTCAGGTACGCCTATTAATGTTGGAAGTAATATTATCCAAACTATGACACCGGAAGAACACATAAAAGAGTCCTTCCCAAACACTCCAGAATCGTGAAAATAAGGAGGTATGTGATACGGTAAGTAAACGGACTCTGAAAAATCCGCAAAAATATTTTTATCAATTTTGGAATATTTATGAATTTTGGGAATAAAGAAACTTCCAGGAAGCGTCCCCTAGTGGGCACAAGACACCAGGGCGCGCGAGGCTTGCCTGGCGCGCCCAGGTGGGTTGTGCCCACCTGGGACACCTTCTGTACACCGTTTTTCTACCATATACTTGTCCTCCAAGATAAAAAAAATCTATATATACTTCCCGAAACTGTTGATCACCGTATCATGGAGAAATCCTCTGTTCTCTTTTCTTGTTGTTTTCTGCGTAGATCTGAAAATATGTCTTCCCAAAACTCTAAGGGTGAGAGCTATGTTGCCGATTTCATCGCAAACCCCAAGTCCTATGGGGATGAGGGGAACTATAGCAGGACCTCCGAGGAAGAAGAAGATGAATCGGTTCCTCCCCGGTTCAAAAACGAGAGCATGGAGGAGTTATGCAAAAAGATAATAAAACTCGAGATGGATAATGATGAGTTGAGGATAGATAATTTTATTCTCTGTCAGAAACTTGAGGAAGCAAAGGGGAAACCCTCCACTTTCTTACCACCACCTCTGCCATGGAAATCCGAGGACAAGATTTCTTCTTCTTCACCAACATCACCTTCTTGACCACCAAAAGAGAACTGAGTATCGGGTATGGGCACTCCCCTTGGCTTCCGCCAAGCTTGGGGGAGGTGCCCCGGAATCATATCATCCCACTATCCTTTTGCTTTTACTTATTTTAGTTCGATCCTTTCGCTTTAGATGAATAAAAGTTTAGTTCGATCCTTTCTTCTTTGAGAGTTTGCTTAGTGATCTATCCTTGTAATCATGTGCAAGTTATATAATAAAGTTTAGTTTGAGTTTTTGCTTTCTTTAGATTCATGTTGCAACTAAAAGAAAAGAAATAAAAAAGGAGACAAATAAAAGAAAGGAAATAAATAAAGAAAAGATTATATACAAATCCTATGGTAGGTGATGGCACCACATAAGGAAAAGTATAAGTAGAAAATTTTATTAGAGATTAACAAACATAGCATTAGTCAATGATGCAACTCATGAAAGAATTAATAAGGGAAGAGAAGATTCACGTATAAATATACTATCCTAGAAATCTTTGGTGATTGTGATCCCTCACCAAAATATTATATGCCAAAATTGTTGACGTTCGACAAGGAAGACAACTTAATGATTTATGTTTGTTCAAATTCACATAGAAGTCATATTGTCATAGATCCTTTAACATGTGGTGCTTGCCCCCTATCTTTTGGTGAGGAAAGATCTAGGCACATATGTATATTTGACTATGGGTGGCATGAGTTATTATTGTTGACATCACCCTTGAGGAGAGTATGTTGGGAGGCAAAACCATAAGCCCCTATCTTTCCATGTGTCTGGTTGAAATGCTTTGCTCATGTGTACGCGGTGAGTGTTAGCAATCATACAAGACTATATGATGTTTGAGTATGTGGACTTGCCTAAAGGCTCCGGCACGTGACCCTTCCTAAAAATATGATGAATTGTAATTTCAAAGTTGACTAAGAACATAGTTTGTTGGTTTCTAAGAGTTTTTTTCTTTATACTTTGATTGTGTGATGAACTATTACTTATTCATGAGAAGTATATGATAAAAGTCCTATGTTCAATTTTGTTGCTATTATAATAATCAGCATGATGCTTTTATGTCCGTATTTTGTTTTTGTCGACACCTCTCTCTCTCTAAGCATGTGGACATGTTTTTCGATTTTGGTTTTCGATTAAGGACAAGCGAGGTCTAAGCTTGGGGGAGTTGATACGTCCATTTTGCATCATGTTTTATTACTGTTATTTATAATGCTTTTATCCATAATAATGCCTTTTGTAGTAATTCTAATGACTTTTCTCTCACAATATGCAAGGAACACACGAAGAGGGAGAATTATGGTAGCTAGAAATCTGGACCTGGAAAAGCTACGTCAGGCCACCCATTCTACACAACTCCAAACAAGCTGAAACTTCACGGGGATTTTTTTATGGATTATTTAAGAATTATTGGAACAAATAAATACCAGAGTGGACCCACAAGGTGGGCACAATCCACCTGGCGCGCCCTAGTGGGTTGTGCCCTCCTCGGCCCACCTCCGGTGCCCATCTTTTATTATATAAGTCATTTTGACCTAGAAAAAAAATCAGAGGAGGACTTTCGGGATGGAGCGCCGCCATCTCGAGGTGGAACTTGGGCAGGAGCACTTTTGCCCTCCGGCGGAGCGATTCCGCCGGGGGAACTTCCCTCCCGGAGGGGGAAATCATCGTCATCATCATCACCAACAACTCTCCCATCTTGGGGAGGGCAGTCTCCATCAACATCAACAGCATCATCTCCTCTCAAACCCTAGTTTATCTCTTGTGTTCATTCTTGTTACTGAAACTATAGATTGGTGCTTGTGGGTTACTAGTAGTGTTGATTACATCTTGTAGTTGATTACTATATGGTTTATTTGGTGGAAGATTATATGTTCAGATCCAATATGATATTTAATACTCCTCTGATCATGAGCATGTTTATCATTTGTGAGTAGTTACCTTTGTTCTTGAGGTCACGGGAGAAATCATGTTGCATGTAATCATGTGAATTTGATATGTGTTCGATATTTGGATAGTATGTATGTTGTGATTCCCTTAGTGGTGTCATGTGAACGTTGACTACATGACACTTCACCATATTTGGGCCTAAGGGAATGCATTGTGGAGTAGCGATTGGATGGTGGGTTGCGAGAATGACAGAAACTTAAACCCCAGTTTATGCGCTATTCCGTAAGGGACCGATTGGATCCAAAAGTTTAATGCTATGGTTAGAATTTATTCTTCATACTTTTCTCGTAGTTGTGGATGCTTGCGGGAGGGTTAATCATAAGTAGGAGGTTTGTTCAAGTAAGAACAACACCTAAGCACCGGTCCACCCACATATCAAATTATCAAAGTAGCGAACACGAATTAAACCAACATGATGAAAGTGACTATATGAAATTCCCGTGTACCCTCAAGAACGCTTTGCTTATTATAAGAGACAATTTTGGCCTGTCCTTTGCCTCAAAAGGATTGGGCTACCTTGCTGCACTTTTTTTACTACTATCGTTACTTTCCCGTTACCAATTATCTTGCTATCAAACTACTCTGGTACTTACAATTTGAGCACTTGCAGAAATTACCTTACTGACAACTACTTGTCATTTCCTTCTGCTCCTCATTGGGTTCGACACTCTTACTTATCGAAAAGAGCTACAATTGATCCCCTATACTAGTGGGTCATTAGACGTCGCGCACACTACACTACGCCCGGGACCGCGTCGCCACCGCGGTGTAGCCTCCCAGCTGGAGTTGTCCTCTGATGATGATGGAGTGGCTGAGCGACGATGACGGACCGGTGCCATTGTTGATTGTGGGAGAAGCAGACGAGATAAGCTACAGGGAGGGAGGGGAAAATGCAACGCAGGACTCGCCGGCCGTGAGGGTTTATATAGCAGGCCGGTAAGCATTGGGATTTTGGGGGATTTCACTGAGTTGGGCGGGAAGCTTGCGCGGGAACGGGCTCACCGATGTTTCATTAGCGCCACCGTTTGGCCGAAAGAACGCCCCTGCGCGCTGTGCAAGCTTGCGCTGTAAGCCGTCTGCGGCAGCGGGGTGACAAGACGTGCGAGAGGAGGACGAAAGGCCACGTACACATACAGTTAATACAAAAAAATGTTTGTGGTTTATTTACCTACTATACCCCGTCCTGGTTTATAAGTAGGATTTAACTAATAAAATATGAATGCATGTCGCCAAAGATTATATAGTTGGATTCGTATTTGAACATAGTTTCTAATTATATAATTTTTATAACATGCATTAACATTTTGTTGGTTAAATTTAAGGGAAAAGTATGGCATAGAATATAAAGGGGTCTATAGACCAAGACGGAGGTAGGAGCACACAACCGCTCTCTATGCAGCGACGCAACTGTCGGCCGGCTTGTAGGCGGCCATTTCATGCGTGTTCAACAGCTCTATGCATGTGGTTGCTTGCGGTTGAGGCGTCCGTGGTGCGCTCTGCTCGCGTCCCTCCGGGTGCTCTGCCCTCGTCCCTCCACGCGCGCTGCCAATGTTTGGGGCCGGAGCACGATCACACACATTCGTGTGCATGCGGTTACGCCGGGCGCAGCACGACAATGCAGTTACCCGCTGCAAAAATTGCCATGAGGACGCGCTGAGAATCCATGCTGCCCGGCCCCCTTTTATTCCTGCGGCCATTTACCTTCATCTCTCGTCTCACACGACATAATAAGCACACACACGAGGACACATACAGAGATGACATCCAGTTGTTCCAATGGCGCTCCCCGTGGCTCCAATGGCGCTCCCAGCGGCTGACGACGACAACGACGGGCATTTCACCACGCAACACGTCATGGACACCCACGTGAGGGGGAAGGCTCTCTCGGTGGTGCACACGAACGATCTGGTCTTGGTGGAGAGGTCCATCCAAACTATGAAGCAGTTCCTTGCCGAGGACTAGTACCAAGTGGTCGGCTTCGACCTCGAGTACACCATGGGTCGTGTTGGGCACGATCAGAAGGTTGTCGTCGCCTAGTTGTGTGTGCAACATGAAGTCCTCGTCTACCACTACCACCTGGCCACAAGGCCTTGCGAGAGTTTCTCTAGGTTTATCAACAGCTCCGACTACAGTTTTGCTACAGTGGACACCACCAACGATCTAAAAGCGCTCAAGGTTTCGGACTTGAAATGCCTCAATCTTGTCAACATCCAGCACCACTACAAGGTCTGGGGGAGCGACAAGAACAAACTGAACTCCCTAGTTGACCTCGCCTCGGCCATCAACGACCCCTGCTACACAAAGATGAAGGAAGAGAGCAAGAAGAACAAGAACGTCTGACACAGTGTTTGGCATGAGAGACTGGATGAAGAACACATCAAGTACGCGGCCAAGGACGTGTACACAAGCTTCGAGATGTACATGTGGATTGTTGACATGAGGAACAGTCTTCTTCCCGCCCTAGACGATGGATCGAGCCACATAGTAGTGGCGGGAGCGTCACAAGAAGTAGATGACTAGACGATCATTTCTCCTACTTTAGAATGCATGCAATTGTTTATTGAGGTGTGTGCGAATGACCTATATAGTCACTTATGTAATTCTTCTATACACAGATGATATGTCTCCAACGTATCTATAATTTTTTATTGTTCCATGCTATTATATTATCTATTTTGGATGTTTAATGGGCTTTAATATGCTCGTTTATATTATTTTTGGGACTAACCTATTAACCGAAGGCCCAGTGCCAGTTTCTGTTTTTTTGCCTATTTTAGAGTTTCACAGAAAAGGAATACCAAACGGAATGAAACCTTCACGATGATTTTTCTTGGACCGAAAGCAAACTAGAAGACTTGGAGTTGAAGTCTGGAACTCCGCGAGGCGGCCACGGGGCAGGAGGGTGCGCCCCCCACCCTAGTGGGCCCCACGTAGCTCCATCGACGTACTTCTTTCGCCTATATATACTCTTATACCCGAGATCGATCACAGAGAGCCACGAAACCACTTTTCCACTGCCGCAACCTTCTGTACCCGTGAGATCCCATCTTGAGGCCTTTTACGGCGATCTGCTAGAGGGGGAATCAATCACAGAGGGTTCTACATCAACACCATAGCCTCTCCGATGAAGCGTGAGTAGTTTACCATAGACCTTTGGGTCCATAGTTATTAGCTAGATGGCTTCTTCTCTCTCTTTGATTCTCAATACAAAGTTCTACTCGATGTTCTTGGAGATTGTCAGTGTCAAAACGGCGGATATTGGGTAGGGGGTCCCGAATTGTGCGTCTAAGGCGGATGGTAACAGGAGGTAGGGGACACAATGTTTTACCCAGGTTTGGGCCCTCTTGATGGAGGTAAAACCCTATGTCCTGCTTGATTAATATTGATGATATGGGTAGTACAAGAGTAGATCTACCACGAGATCAGAGAGGCTAAACCCTAGAAGCTAGCCTATGGTATGATTGTATGTTGTCCTACGGACTAAAACCCTCCGGTTTATATAGACAACGGATAGGGTTAGGGTTACATAGAGTTGGTTACAATGGTAGGAGATCTTCATATCCGTATCGCCAAGCTTGCCTTCCACGCCAAGGAAAGTCCCCTCCGGACGCGGGACAGAGTCTTCAATCTTGTATCTTCGTAGTCCAGGAGTCCGGCTGAAGATATAGTTCGGCTATCCGAACACCCCCTAATCCAGGACACCCTCACCCTCCGACTGTGTCAGCACTCGGAGTCACGTGTCGGCGCCGGCTCCTGCAGGCGTCAGCGACTTGGCCCGGTATGACCAGTTGGGCAGTCTCCCAGCCGGCGGGCCGACTTTGAAAGCCGGCAGGTTGACACAGTCGCCCCTCGCGGAGACGCTCCTGACGTAGAAGTACGAGCGCTGCCACATCTTCACCGACTTTATGAGCGTCTAAGGCAGATGGTGACAGGAGGCAGGGGACACAATGTTTTACCCAGGTTCGGGCCCTCTTGATGGAGGTAAAACCCTATGTCCTGCTTGATTAATATTGATGATATGGGTAGTACAAGAGTAGATCTACCACAAGATTAGAGAGGCTAAACCCTAGAAGCTAGCCTATGGTATGATTGTATGTTGTCCTACGGACTAAAACCCTCCGGTTTATATAGACACCGGAGAGGGTTAGAGTTACACAAGGTCGGTTACAAAGGAGGAGATACACATATCCGTATTGCCTAGCTTGCCTTCCACGCCAAGTAGAGTCCCATCTGGACACGAGACGAAGTCTTCAATCTTGTATCTTCATAGTCTAACAGTCGGGCCGAAAGGTATAGTCCGGCTGTCCGGAGACCCCTAATCCAAGACTCCCTCAGTAGCCCCTAAACCAGGCTTTCAATGATGATGAGTCCGACGCGCAGTATTGTCTTCGGCATTGCAAGGTGGGTTCCTCCTCCGAATACACCACGGAAGAATTTGAATACAAGGATAGTGTCCGACCCTGCAAAATAAGTTCCACATACCACCATAGAGAGAATAATATTTCCACAAATCCAATTTGCTGACTTGTTTTGGTAACACGACATTATGCCATGGCCCGGCGATTATTCGAACCGATTCCTTTAACTAGCCCCGCACATAACGCGAAACAGTTTTTTGACACGTCTTGTCAAAGCAGAGATCGTGTCCCCTTATCATGGGATTCTCATCAATACGGGTGTGGGTAACACAACCGCATCTAGGACTCCTAGATTATAGGCAAGTCCCAAACGGCCACGGAGAGGACGCTTGATATTCACCCTCTATAAAGGGACAAGACTTTTACTTTTTTTTCCTCCCGTGCTCAATCGAATCCTTCCCCCGCCTCGAGTTCTAACACCCAAAGCCGAGGTCAGGTGCTCCAGATCTTCAATCATGCCCGGATCCAGCCTTCAAGGCCGATGGATGCCCTCCTCCATTACGGAAGAGGATATCAAGAAGTTGAGGGAGGCCAGATACCTGAGCGCCGAGGTTTCGCATCGGCTGCCTGCCCGAGGGCAGGTCGTCCCTACTCCTGAACCCAACGAAGACATCGTGTTCATCTCCCACTTCCTCCAAGGACTAGGCCTCGCTCTGGATCTCTTCGTAAGGGGTCTGATGTTATATTATGGGCTAGACTTCCATGATCTAGCCCCGTACTCCTTTCTCCACATCTCAGCATTTATTGTTGTGTGTGAGGCCTTCCTCCGCATTACCCCTCACTTCAGCCTGTGGCTCAAGACCTTTGACGTGAAGCCAAATACGGTCGAAGGGCAGCATGTAGCATGCGGAGGCACATTAATAAGCAAGATCGCTGGAACTCCATGGCCAAAGGGTTCCTTTCCAGAGGTGTCAGGATTATGGCAACGGGAGTGGTTTTACATCATGGCTCCCAGAAGTGCCAAGTGGGCGGCTGCTCCTGTTTTCCGCTCGGGCCCTCCACCACAACTGATGTCATGGATTAGCAGAGGGCTGAGCTGGGGTCCAGCCAAGGACGTGCCTGTACTGCAGAGCCGCATTCAAGATCTCTTCGAAGGAGATTTCAGTCTGGTCATGGTGGTGCAAGTTATGCTAGTTCGACGAATCCAGCCATGCAAACGCCGACCCCTCCGCATGTGGGAGTTCAACCTAGAAGGACCGCGCTCTATTCAGAATTTCCTCGGCCTGACGCACGAGGAGATGTATAAATCATTCTTCGGACCCCAAATAGAGTGTTCGGATACTACCGAGGACGGGGGCCTGAGCAGCAACCGCACCGCCAAACAGGTAAATAATCCTCTAGCCCAACACGCCGTCTCTTATTTAGCATGACGTCATTCTGAGAAATTGCTCTTTGACCAGGACTGGCTAACAAAGGCGAAGATGATTCGGTGTTCGGCCCCCCTTCCTGAGGGTTTGGAAAATCCGGTACTGGAAAAGATGCTCGAGCTGGCACCTTGCCCGGAGCCCTCAAAGGAAGATAAAGGGGGGAATAACGAGGGCGAGAGCGGGCCCCCATCACTACCAATTCCAACTGAGGGAATGTGCGCCTCCATGAAGGAGGATAACCAAGGGGAAGAATCCAACCTTCTCTCGCTTCGGGGAAGGAAGAGGACTGCCTCTGAAGATCCGGAAACTAATGTTTCCAAACGGGAGAAGAAATCTCCACCAGAGGGTCCTGCCTTGGAGGATGCTCTTGCCGCACAAAGTCCATGCGGGGGTCAGCCCTCCAACGAGCTGTAAGTAATCAAAAAGTACTTTAATAGTGAAGATATACTACCGCACCTCTGAGGAAAATAACCGAAGCCTTTATGTTGCAGTTCGGACCTTAGCCCCTCTCAGCAGAGCTCGTCTTCGGGGGATCTTCTTCCGGAGATGATGGAGAGCGAAACGCCTCCCCCGGACTCCCCCGCTCAAGAAGCGGGCGACCTTGAAGTGTCGTCACGTAGGACCTCTCCGGATCCGATGACGCAAGAAGATAATCCTATAGTCACCCGAAGTCCCCAGCATCCGACTCTCGAAGAGAGCAAACAAAAGAGTCTGGCACCATCTGGTATGCGGTCAGACGTACTGAGGGAGCTGTTGGAGGGAGCAGCCATCTTAGAAGAACACCGTACGTTGATGGGTACGGTGATGGAAAGAATTTTGTCCGCCAAAAGCGGATTACATGAAGCCTTTATGAGTCTACTGACGGGCTTTGAGGTACGTGAAATGAGATACTTTTTGATAGTACCGCACATGTTTAGGTGTGCCCTGTGTAGATAGTAGCCCATGAGACTCTGGTTGTCGTCAAGAACAGCGGCGAACAGAGGATCATAGTCTCAGGTAATAACCAGACTGCCTTTATGTGCAGGTGGTGGAAGCTCCAGTGGCTAGCCGGACTAATGAGTTTGCCGAACTAAAGCGGCAACTAGATGCGGCAGACGCCGACATCGAGCTTGTTAACAAGCGGCTTGATGAGTCACAGGGTAAGTAATGTTTTCTGGTGAATGTCACATAGTAAGAGCAGCATGATGCCAGTATCTTTAATATGTTGTGACTGCAGACGGAGCTGCCACCGTGGAGACCCTTCGGGCGGAACTTGCCCGAGCCAAGGAACAAGCAAGAGTTAGCAATGCGGCTGCTTTGAAGGCGGCCGAAGAGTTAAGAGCCGAGAAGGCCGCGCATTGCGAAAGCAAAGAGAAGATGGCCATAAAATTAAAAGACACCGCAGACCGTTGCCTGTTCCTTGAAGAAGAGAACCAAGTGAAGTCATCGGACCTTGAAAAGGCCACGGTGGCGACCAAAGACACCCGCTCTGCTATGAGGGTGAAGGAGGAGCTACGTGAAGCCGGGGATATTGCGGCTGGGAAGCCCTTTCTGCTGCAGAGGAAGTTCGGAGATCCGCGGTATGCCCCTCTGGATCGGCTGTGGAGTTCGGCAGACGCATATATGGACTTGGTAGCGAGCGCTGTCGATGCGGTCGAATACTTCTGAGATCAGACAGATCGTGAAGTGGACAAGCTGTTCTGGTCACAATTTAACGTTCCAGAGCGCCTGCTTCCCTTGACTGATCGGCTAGCCGAATGGGCCGAACTTAATAGATTGTCCGGACTTGCCATGAGGTCCGTCGTAGATCATTTGTGGCCGGAAAAGCCGAAGCCGAAGACGAACAACTATTTTAGCTTAGTGCAGCAGTTCCTTGGTGCGGTGCCGCACATCAATGCGATGAAGAGGTCGGCGTGCATAGAAGGCTCGCGAATGGCCTTTGCCCGTGTGAAAGCATACTGGGCGGAGATGGATGCTACCACTGTTGTGGCGCAGGGTTCGGCCATAGGCCGAGTGGCTACCGAGCACTATTTTGAAGAAGTTCTTGAGGGTGCTCGTTTGATAGACGCCCAGTGCTCGAAGAATATTATGTTTGAGTGACATGTATTCCCATTGTAAACACAATGTTTTTATGAATGTATTAAGGCTGTATTTATACTTTTGCCTGAAAGTAATATGATGCCTCCTGTGCGGCCGTTTATGTATATATGTATATAACCTGAAAGATTGCAGTCGTCGGCTTCAACCCCCATGCATATAATGCGGAGGTGCTCGCAGAAGACGCGTGTTCACACTTAACCCAACGTCTTGGTCCTATTAAGGAGGTGATAGCGCAGCGAACGAGGCAACCGGACTATAATGCTTTAACACTTTACTTAGCCATATGTCGGGGGTTGGGTGCGACATATGCCAAAGGATGGCTTATCATGGTGGGGGCGAGTAGAACGTCGCCGGTGCCTGGAAACGGGATGAGGCGAGACATGCACGCCGGCGAATCTTACCCAGCTTCAGGGCTCTCCGGGGAGATAATACCCCTACTGCTGCACTACGGGGTCTCCGCATGATCACTATAGCAAAGTGTTTATACGATCGCTCCTAGAGCTATTTCCTGGAGGTAGGAGAGGGCAAGGCTAGCTCTCTCCCTCTATATGATCTGGTCTAAAGCTAATAGGTTCCAACCCTTTGCATGGGTGCCCTGGGGGGTTTATATAGGCCTACCCCCCAGGGGTACAATGGTAATCTGGCTGGACACGGGCCCAGCCGTCAGTGCCTCTAGCCTCCGTCTTCTCTGCCGACTGCTGGGGCCCGCCGACTAGTGGGCCCCACCGACTGGCTAGGTACGGAGCCGATAGGCCCCATCTGCCACGGGCGGGTCTTGCCGGCTGCTGATTACTGTAGCCGTGCTTCTAATGACGCGGGCTTCATCATGGAGTCGTGGCAACAGCCCCGCCGCCTGGCGGGTGATCACCGTCTGCCACTCTCCGTCACATCTGGTTAATGGCGCGTGGGCCCCGGGGGAGGAGCTGGCCGACTCCTGGGAGCCGACTCCCAAAGAGTCCGACTGGTGGCGCACTTGCCGCCTTCTAGGGTCCCGCTGGCTGGTGGGACCCGCTGCCCCAAGGCCGTATAGACAAGCCATCATGGGATCAGGATTCGGTCCACCGGTGCTGATGGTAGGGCTGGCATGGCAACAGTGCCACGCTGCACGGAGATCTCCGCGAGTACGGTGAACTGTAGCCATGCCTGCCTCGGGAAAGGGGTGGGAGCAGTCTTCACTGTAGCCACTCCCCTGTCATGTCCCTCTTGACGAGGACATGGGGTTTTGCTGGAGTTGCGGGCCAACTCCCCAAAGCCAGCTTCTCTGGAAGTCGCCAGTCAGGAGTCAGCTTATCCTGACGTCGTCCCTGGGACTCGGCCGCGAGTGGGCAGTCGGCCATCTTGCTGCCGTCTTCTCAGAAGGTGGCTCTTCGTCCTGGAGTCTCGAGGGGCGCAGCCTGCCCTGATGTCTTGAAAGGTCCTGGGCCTCGGGTTGGCCTACCAGTGGCCCATTACTCCGACAGTAGTCCCCGAAGCTAGTGAGGCGCCGCAGACGATCGGCCGAGAAGCCTCAGAAGTTTCTCTTTCCGGGTACTCGTCACATGGCTCTTGGTTGACTTCTACCGGGCCGGCTAGAAGGAGTCGGACTCACCCAACTCTGACTCGCACAATATTTTGAATGTCGTGGCGGGATCCAAGTAGCGTGATGGCTAAGTCTCCAGGCTGTCGCCCGCTCCAGGCCTGTCACGTGATAACACGTGGTCGGGCCATTCTTCCAGCCTACGCGTGCGACAGGACAGGCTTGTAGGCGGGGGCCCGCCACTACCGCGCCTCGGCGCCCGAGCGGATCCGTTGTGGCCCAGGCGGACGGTTGGGATTCCCGTGGAGTTACTGCACGCAGTAATTTTGTCGTGGAAATGTGGGGGTCATGGGGTCATGGGCGTAGTAAATCCCACGACCGCCCCCTCGGCTTCGCAGCCCATGAGGCTATAAGTAGGGGGAGGAGGGGGCGCGGTAGAGCACGCGCGCCCCTCCTTCCCACTACGCCTTGCTCTCCTCCTTCTTCTTCTTCTTCCTCGCCCCACCGTGCGCCCAAGCTCCGACGAACGCCGCCGCGATCAGCTCATGATGAGCTCTTCCTCTGCCGCCGCGCCTCCCCCGATGCGCTCCGGCACCTGGGAAGGCTCAGAAGTTCATGATGACCACATCGATTTCCTCTGCAAGACTCGTCGGCTCCCCGGCGAAGATCACATGCGGGTGGGTCTTGCGTCGAGGGGGGAGATTTCCCCCACGCCACAGGAGGGCGAGCGGGTCATCTTCCGCTCACACCGCCTGCGCGGGTTGGGGCTGCCGGTGAGCAGCTTCTTCCGCTCTTTTCTGGAGTTCTACGGCCTCCAGCCGCACCACCTCACGCCCAACATGGTGGTGCTACTGTCCGCCTTCGTGGCCTTGTGCGAAGGCTTCCTCAGAGTCCTCCCCACCCTCGAGCTCTGGGGGGAGTTCTTCTTCTCCAAGCTTGGCACCCAGGCTGCAGGCGTGCCAGCTCAATGCGGCGCTTTCATCACCGTGTGAAGGTCGGGGGCCGACAACCCCTTCCCCGCCATCTCGCTCATAAAGTTGGTGAAGATGTGGCAGTGCTCGTACTTCTACGTCAGGAGCGTCTCCGCGAGGGGCGACTGGGTCAACCTGCCGGCTTTCGAAGCCGGCCCGCCGGCTGGGAGTCTGCCCAACTGGTCGTACCGGGCCAAGTCGCTGACGCCTGCAGGAGCCGGCGCCGTCACGTGACTCCGAGTGCTGACGCAGTTGGAGGGTGAGGGTGTCCTGGATTAGGGGGTGTTCGGATAGCCGACCTATATCTTCAGCCGGACTCCTGGACTACAAATATACAAGATTGAAGACTCCGTCCCGCGTCCGGAGGGGACTTTCCTTGGCGTGGAAGGCAAGTTTGGTGATACGGATATGAAGATCTCCTACCATTGTAACCCTAACCCTATCCGGTGTCTATATAAACCGGAGGGTTTTAGTCCGTAGGACAACATACACATCAACGATCATACCATAGGCTAGCTTCTAGGGTTTAGCCTCCTCGATCTCGTGGTAGATCTACTCTTGTACTACCCATATCATCAATATTAATCAAGCAGGACGTAGGGTTTTACCTCCATCGAGAGGGCCTGAACCTGGGTAAAACTTCGTGTCCCTTGTCTCCTGTTACCATCCGGCCTAGACGCACAGTTCGGGACCCCCTACCCGAGATCCGCCGGTTTTGACACCGACATTGGTGCTTTCATTGAGAGTTCCTCTGTGTCGTCGCCATTAGGAAGGATGCCTCGCCTCGTCTTTAAAGACAGCACCATTGCTAAGGGAGCTTTGGCTGTCGGCCAAACCCTCCGGTTAGGTGGCTTTCTTATGACCGCCTGTTCGGCTTCTGCGCCGACGATGACCTCTCGAGCCATGGAAAACAATCTTCATGTCAACTCGGAACTTGTCAAGCAGTTAGATCCAGTAGAGCTTTCCTCCATAAATGAGCTCTTGCATCACTTCGCCGCCCTGGGAGTCTCTGTGGATTACGACCAGATTGGGCCTAAAATCGATCTGAGAGAGATTAGCTCTCCCCAAGTCACCCATCATGTTGCCGTGGTAGAGGTACAGTGCGGTGACCCTTCATCTATCTTAAGGACTCGCTACGTCCAGATTCCCGATCCCTCCAAGCCGAATACCCGCGGAGGGGAGGATATCACTCAAGACCTGAACTTAGAGTCAGGCGACAGGCTGGATTCATTAGACAACATCCAGGAATCCAAATTGTCGAGTTCAGAAATTCCTCGGCCTCTGAGCCTTAGATGGGGTGAGGCTTCGGATTTAATCCCACCCACCCACCCCAACATACGCGATCTATCCAAAATCAGGCAAGACCCTGATGAAACAGTACATCATTACTGGGCTAGATTCCTCTTAGTTAAGAACAGGCTAAGGGACTGCCGTGAGGAAGAGGCAATCTCAATCTTCTGCGAAAATTGCATGGACAAGGGAATACTCAATGCCATAAGTCGCCGTGATATTACACGCTTCGCTGACTTGGCGTCCATCGTACGAAAATAATGTGTGATGGAAAGCACCTGGAAAACCGCAATAAAATTTTGGGACAATCCAGCCCTGAATACAAACCCAGTCCGAAATAAAAGGGTGCATCATCACCAATCACCCGGGTCAAGCACTAAAAAGCAAAAACCCTCTACAGGGCATGGAACCATACTGGAAGGATGGCTTAATGGACCCTGTAAAATTCATAGTACAGAGGACGCCACACCAACTCATAGCCTCAGAGCATGTTGGATACTCCGGTAGGTGGCCAAAATTGGCGAAAATCTCCTAATTCCGGAGGCCACAGAAAGCCACCCCAGAGACACCAATATGGTATTAACGGTCTTCGAGACTTTCGCATCAAATAATATGCGAAAAAGGACACTCCACAGCCTTGCCAAAGTCTACCAAGTAGCAACAATAAACCCATGGAGTGACACGGCTATTACCTTTAATGCCAGTGATGAACCTAAATTCCGAACAGCTTGAGCACCAGCCGCATTGGTCCTCAGTCCAATAGTGGACGGCTTTCGTCTTACCAAGGCACTCATGGACGGCGGCAGCGGATTGAACCTCATTTACGAGGAGACTCTTCAAAAAATGGAAATAGACTGGAACCGCATTGAGCGAACCAGCACAACCTTTAGAGGAATAATCCCCAGTCGGGAAGCGTGCTGTATAGGAAAAATCACACTAGATGTGGTGTTCGGCACGCTAGATAATTACATGTCCGAAGAGGTCATGTTCCAGGTGGCTCCGTTCAGCAGCGGTTATCACGCTCTGCTAGGGCGGGAAGCATTTACAATCTTCCAAGCAATACCCCATTACGGGTACATGAAGCTCAAGATGCCTGGGCCTAATGGGATCATCACTCTTGCTAGTGATCCGGACATAGCACTCCGCGCCGAAAACAAGACAGCTGCACTGGCCCTCGAGGCACTATCCGAAGCCCTAGCGGCTGAGGAGCTGACTACGCTGCGCTCTACGGTGAATAGGGACGATGTGGTACTCGACAAAAGATCCAAGTCCACCTCCTTTAAACCGGCGGACGAAATTATCAAATTCCAACTCCATCCAACGGACCCCAATAAAATAGCTTCCATCGGGGCACAGTTAAACCCTGATGTCGATGCTGCATTGCGAGAGTTCCTATGAGAGAACTGGGACATTTTCACCTGGCACCCTTCAGACATGCCAGGAATCCCACGCAGGCTGGCCGAGCACAGCTTAAATATCCAAGCAGGATTCGAACCTGTCAAACAGGCTCTTCGGTGTTTTTTCGAACTTAAGAGACAGGCCATGGGAGAGGAGCTGGAAAAGCCATTGGAGGCCGGATTCATCAGAGATATAAAACATCTAGACTGGCTAGCAAACCTGGTGATGGTACCAAAGAAGGACAAATCCTGGTGCCTGTGTGTTGATTTTAAAGACCATAACAAGGCTTGCCCAAAGGATCCCTTCCCCCTCCCCCGCATCGACCAGATTATTGACGCTACCGCAGGACACGATTCGTTGTGTTTCCTCGATGCATATTCTTGCTACCATCAAATCAAGATGGCAGAACCAGACCAAGCCGCAATGGCATTTATCACACCATACGGGCCATTCTGCTTCAACACGATGCCCTTCGGGCTCAAAAACGCCGGCGCAACATATCAGCGCATGATTCAGACATGTCTGACAAGCCATATCGGCAAAACAGTGGAGGCATATGTAGATGATGTGGTTGTCAAAACAAGACATGTTGAATCTCTAGTAGACGACTTGAGGCTCACATTTGATAACAAGCTCAACCCGGAAAAATGCGTTTTCGGCGTTCCAGCCGGAAAGCTCTTGGGCTTCATTGTATCCGGTAGAGGAATTGAAGCAAATCCAGCCAAGATTTGAGCTCTGTCGCAACTGGATATCCCAAAGGACCTCAAACAAATACAAAAGTTAACTAGATGCGTGGTGGCTCTAAGCCGCTTTATCTCCCGCTTGGGAGAAAAGGCCCTACCCCTTTACCGCCTCCTTCGGTGCACCGAACACTTCAAATGGACGGATGCAGCCATGGCCGGACTCGACGAAATAAAAGCCATACTGGCAACAAACCCAGTCCTGGCCGCGCCAAACATTGCCGAACCAATGCTATTATACATTGCAGCAACACATCAGGTTGTAAGCGCAGTGCTCGTCGTCGAACGAGAAGCGGACGGACAAAATTCCCTCTTCAAAAGTCGGTCTATTATGTGTCCACTGTCCTGACTCCCTGCAAATCACAGTACCCACATTATCAAAAGATTGCGTACGCGGTATTCATGGCATCCCGGAAGCTATGACACTACTTTCAAGAGTGTTCAATAACAGTAGCCTCGGAAGTACCACTTAACGATATTATAAACAACCGTGACGCAATGGGCCGGATTGCAAAATGGGCCATTGAGCTCCTCCCGTTCGACATAACTTATAAGGCACGACGAGCCATCAAGTCGCAAGTCTTGGCCGACTTCGTCGCTGAATGGACGGAGGCCGAACTCCCTAAAGAGTATGGCACATATTCCAATTGGATCATGCATTTCGACGGCTCCAAGATGTTGGCCGGACTGGGGCCTGGCGTCGTTTTGATGTCCCCCACAGGAGACACAGTTCAATATGTACTACAGATTATGTACACAGACTCCAACAATGCCGCCGAATATGAGGCCCTTTTACATGGTCTCCGCATGGCAGTATCCATGGGCATCCAACGCCTAGAGGTGCGCGGGGACTCGAACCTCGCAATATCCCAAATAAATGGAGACTTCGATGCCAAGGATCCAAAAATGGCAGCTTACCGCAACACCGTCCTAAAAATGTCAGCTCGGTTCGAGGGGCTTGAATTTCACCATATAGCCCGGGAAAATAATCAGGCGACAGATGTCCTAGCACGCATCGGCGCAAAACGCGATGTAGTCCCCCCCTCCAGCCTCTTCTTGGAGAGGTTGTTCAAGCCATCCGTAGTATGGGAAGGGGAGCCGAACAATAACAGCCCGGACCCAACTGCACTGCCCGACACCGAACAGTCTGACACAATCGGAGGCTCTGCCAATGAAATAACACCCTCAGCCCACGTAATAATGGTCGTCATCGCCCCGTGGACAGAACCATTCCTCGCCTACCTTACTAGGTAGGAACTCCCCGAGGACCAAAATGAGGCACGCTGCATAGTGCGGCGATCCAAAGCCTACAGATTCCACGAGGGAGAGCTTTATAAGACAAGCACTACCGGAGTCCTTCAAAGGTGCATCCCCGAAGAGGAGGGGCGGAACCTCCTGGCTGAAATTCACGCCGGACTCAGCGGTCATCACGCTGCAGCCCGGTCCCTTGTAAGCAAGGCCTTCCGTATGGGCTTTTATTGGCCGACGGCCCGGGCAGACGCTTAGGACTTAGTCCAACGATGCACCGGCTGCCAGCTCTTTGCAAACCAAAGCCATATGCCACCAACCGCCAAACTATCCCCATTACTTGGCCCTTCGCGGTCTGGGGGCTTGACATGGTCGGACCCCTTAAAGGCGGAACCCACAAGCAAAAATACTTACTGGTCATGGTGGATAAGTTCACCAAATGGATAGAAGCCAAGCTTGTTAAGACGGCCGAATCCGGACCGGTGATAGACTTTATATCCGGGGTGGTACACCATTATGGCATCCCCCACAGCATCATCACTGATAACGGCATGAACTTCACGGCCGACGAGGTAAAACTCTGGTGCAAAAACATGGGCATCAAGCTCGATTATGCTTCCGTCTATCACCCACAAACTAACGGCCAGGTCGAACGTGCAAATGGTCTTATCATGAGCGGCATCAAACCCTGATTAGTGCGGTCCCTCAAGGAATCTAACACGCACTGGGTAGAGGAGCTCGACTCCGTACTTTGGGGGCTGCGGACCACGCCGAATCGCACCACCGGATACACACCATTCTTTATGGTGTACGGCGCAGAGGCAGTTTTGCCTTGCGACATAATTCAGGACTCACCTCGAGTGCGCATGTACGAAGAAAGAGAAGCCGAGCTCGATCGGCAGGACAGCTTGGACGCATTGGAGGAGGAGCGTGACGTGGCAAAAGCCCGTTCTGCATTCTATCAACAGCAGGCTCGAAGATACCAAAGCAGAGAAGCACGAGCCAAAAATTACAATGTTGGCAAATTAGTTCTATGACTACCGGACAAGAAAAAGGACAAACTCAAGCCCAAGTGGGAAGGTCCCTTCATAATTGACCAAGTCCTGACTAGTGGAGCGTACCGCCTGTGGGATGCATCGGATAACCGACTCGAGCCAAACCCATGGAACGCAGCCCGTGTCCGAAGATTCTATGCCTAGCGCCGGACTCTGTGTTCGTCTCCTTCCTCTGTCCATTTTTTATATTTTCTGTCTTACATTTCTCTTCTTCTCTCTCTCTCTCTCTTTCTCTTATAGCCTCTAAAGGCTCATAAAGTGACGCGCTATCCGCGCTCACTATACCTGGGGGCTTCTTTAAACAGAAGCTTATTCATGCGGGCTTCATGCCCAACACATGTGTCACACTTCCACATGTACCTTTTATTCACCATTATATGCATCGATATGACTTAAGTTTTGGCCAAGCTGGGTTGCCTGGCTCCTGTGCTTACCCCTACGTTCCCGATTGTTCGGCTAGGTAGTAAAGGGAGCACCTCAGCGATTGTTACTGCCGGGTCAGCTGGACGTGTACCTCAGACTGGGTGAAGCCAAAAGCTAGCGTTCTTAAGGTAATATTCGGTCGGTGAACTAAAGATGATCTTTTTTTATCTATACACCCCCAGATGTTTTTCCTGCGTTTCTTTTCGCAGCATGGACATGCACCTTAGGGCATGCCTCCCAGGGAAAGGAACCCCTAACTGAACTATTCTCCCTGGAAAATGTTTCTTACTAACCATGTAATATAATATACCTAGCCGGGCACATGTCTGTTCACGCCCTAATGACCCCTACGCCTGATCTCCATGCATTCCCCGGTTCCTATAAAACCGCATGGGAATTCGGACACACTCCGGACCGTCAGGTCCCGAGGCTGAAGCCAAAAGGTCGGCCATGACAAATGATCTACAATCCGGCTAAGGCATTATAAATGGCAATTAAATTACATAGTCATTTTGACTAGTTGTATTCCTCTTCAATACCATCTAAGAGGATGTCTAATTACAGTCCTGCTGGGAATACTTTGCGGCCAACTCTAATTGGCCGTATACTAAGCTTACAGGGATCTCCTTCCCATCGGGCCCTACAGGACCGACCTCGGCCATATGGTTGGGGTCAGCCTTTGCGTACCGTGTCTTTACCATGGCCCAGGCCTCCCTAGCGCCTTAACGGTAGGCTGATATCTTCCACAATCGGAAGCGCCGCCGTGCTCCCTTTAGCTGCTCCGCAAGCTCTCCAAGACCTTCGGGCATGGAGACGGATGGCCACAGGGCCTGGGCGACGCCTGGCATCGCCTGCCGAACTCGATCGAGCAGTTGCGAGAGGTCGGGAAGAAGGTCACCCGTAGAACCGGGCATCTCCTCTGCAGGATGACCTGTTAGCATACCTACAGACATTGCTATGTTAGTCGACTTCCCCGCCGAACTTTCCTTCAAAAGGTTCGCTCAAGCACTTAATAAATATGACGCGCCAAAGCCGCTGATTCTCCTTCACGGAGTCTGATAGCTGGGCACGAACATCTTTCAGCTCGACGTCCAGCTTGGTGTTGGTATCTTGGAGATTGTTCTTCTCCCCCATCACCTTTAGGAGCACCCTCTCACCAGCCTTTAGCTAGCGTAGGAGGTGTTGCCTATCCGGATTCAATCCGGCGCCATCTGCAATTTATTTGTCAGATTCACACCAAAGCCGTGCTTCGCAAAATACTTATCTTTCAAAGTGTATATTACCAGAGGGGGTCTCCTTAAGCTCCCCTGTCGCGGCTAGTGCGACCTCCAGTTGGGCTTTGCACTCTTCTAGCTCCTTGGACAGTAGGGAATTCTTTTCCGTAAGAACCTGCATCACAAATGATCCTTAAATCAGTTATTCTAACCGTTTCAAGTCTCGGGGGCTACTGGTATATATATATAATTACCAAAATTTTCTTACCCGTATGTCTTTTACATATTGCTCCGTGGCTCTGGCTAGACCATCTTGAGCGGCCCCTCGTTGGCTTGTCGCCGCAGGTTCGGCCTCCCGTTTCTGGGAGGCCGGAATTATCCCTAGATAATCAGCCGTAATGGCCACCAGGGCGTTGTCCTTGCTCAATTTATGGAACACTCCATCAATCAGATCCACCGAAAGGTCTGGATCCTCTTGAGAGTCCGGGTCGAGGGACCGTTCTGGGTCCTCGGGTTGTGGAGGAGGGTTGTTTATGTCTTTGACGGCCTGGCGCAATTCCTGCATCGAAATCACTAAGATTGAATATTTAACAATGGGGATATAAAACGGATGGGGAAGATGTGACCACTCACCCAACTTGGAGGATTGTACATGGAAAATCCACCCTTTGGGTCGACGCGGAGAAAATCCTCCTCTTCTCCCTTGTACAAAGCGGACAAGGTCTTTATTAGAGCCGTGGCCGAATCCGGCCCCTTACGGCCATAGCGGGTGGTGTCGTCCTCCCTGTTGAAATCCCACATGGGGTGGCTTCTATACTATAGCGGCTGCACCCCTCGCATGATGCATGCGGCCATGACCCCGGTCATGGTTAGTCCGGAATGAGCTAACAATCTTATTCGGCCCATCAGGTAAATGATGTCCCTGTCACTTTCCCTCTGAGGGCTCCGTGGGCGCTAGCTTAGGCGCTTCTTTAAGGGAGCACCGTTGAATTCAGGGAGGCTGATCCGGACAGGATCCGGCAGCGGGACGTCTTCTATATAGTACCATTCCGAGGGCCAGTCTTCGGACGCCTTCTTTGGGGTTCTGGACAGATATCCGGTCCCGGCGATGCGCCACACTTCGGCTCCGCCCACTTGATATATTGACCCCTTCTTGGAACAGGGCACGAGGCAAAACAACTCCTTCCACAGTCCGAAATGAGCTTCAACACCCAAGAACAGCTCGCAGAGGGCCACAAAGCCCGTGATGTGCAATATTGAGGCAGGCGTGATATGATGTAGCTAGAGGCCGTAGAACTCTAGCAGCCCCCGGAGAAATAGGTGGATTGGAAATCCGAGCCCCCTTATTAAGTAAGGGAAAAGGCACACCCGCTCTCCTTTGGAGGGATTAGGGGCATTCTCTGCTTGCTCTCCGCCATTGTAGACGACAAGATCGGCTCAAACCGGGACCATATAGGCCGGGGGGAGAAATCCCTTGGTCTGGAGCGTCACTAGCTCGCTATGCGGGGCGGAACATCTCTCCCAACATCCAGGCTTAGGGCTGGAAGGGTGAGGGGAGGAGTTGCAACGGCTGGCCATGCTGGAATGGACCTTTGTCGGATGCGCTCTGATGAACACTCGCGGAAGGGAGGAGGTGTGGATTGGATCTAAATCCTCGTCCCCTTAAATAGGGCGGCACATTTACGCGGCTAGGGGTGTGAATGTAAAAACACTCAGACTTTTCATATTCGTTTGACACAAGGGAAGCGGCCATTATTGGGCGTAGAAGCCAAGGAGTGCAACATCTACAAGAAATCGGACTTTATTCAAACAGGTGCACGGAATTTGGAGGAGAACCCGCCTTGCAATGTCGAAGACAATCTACACGCCGGACTCATTGTCATTGAAGCCTGGTTCGGGGGCTACTGAGGGAGTCCTGGATTAGGTGGTGTTCGGATAGCTGAACTATATCTTCAGCCGGACTCCTGGACTACGAAGATACAAGATTGAAGACTCCGTCCCACGTCCGGAGGGGACTTTCCTTGGCGTGGAAGGCAAGCTTGGCGATACGGATATGAAGATCTCCTACCATTGTAACCGACTCTATGTAACCCTAACCCTATCCGGTGTCTATATAAACCAGAGGGTTTTAGTCCGTAGGACAACATACACATCAACGATCATACCATAGGCTAGCTTCTAGGCTTTAGCCTCCTCGATCTCGTGGTAGATCTACTCTTGTACTACCCATATTATCAATATTAATCAAGCAGGACGTAGGGTTTTACCTCCATCGAGAGGGCCCGAACCTGGGTAAAACTTCATGTCCCTTGTCTCCTGTTACCATCCGGCCTAGACGCATAGTTCGGGACCCCCTACCCGAGATCCGCCGGTTTTGACACCGACAGATGGCTTGACTGGTCCAGACCTGCTGACCACCTTCGTGGCGCGCCGAGTTCTCCCGCTCCAAGTTCGCCCCCACATGATATGCCAAATGAGCGGGCATCACGACCCGAGTAGGATGTGCACCAAGGACATGCCTCACGAGGAGGTGGCCTACATGGTGAACTACCTCTCGGACAGCAAGCTCCTAGAGGACTGGCGGTTCGGCAAGGAGTCGTACTCCCGCGCCAACCCCCCACCTGAAGTGAGTTGCCTTTTCTTTCTTTGGATTGTCTTCTTCCTTGCCAAGTCTGTTTTGTGTGATGTCGGTGTCAATACCGGCGGATCTCGGGTAGGGGGTCCCGAACTGTGCTTCTAGGCCGGATGGTAACAGGAGACAAGGGACACGAAGTTTTACCCAGGTTCGGGCCCTCTCGATGGAGGTAAAACCCTATGTCCTGCTTGATTAATATTGATGATATGGGTAGTACAAGAGTAGATCTACCACGAGATCGAGGAGGCTAAACCCTAGAAGCTAGCCTATGGTATGATCGTTGATGTGTATGTTGTCGTACGGACTAAAACTCTCCAGTTTATATAGACACCGAGTAGGGTTAGGGTTACATAGAGTCGGTTACAATGGTAGGAGATCTGCATATCCGTATCGCCAAGCTTGCCTTCCACGCCAAGGAAAGTCCCTCCCGGACACGGGACGAAGTCTTCAATCTTGTATCTTCATAGTCCAGGAATCCGGCTGAAGGTATAGTCCGGCTATCCGAACACCCCCTAATCCAGGACTCCCTCAGTAGCCCCTGAACCAGGCTTCAATGACGACGAGTCCGGTGCGCATATTGTCTTCGGCATTGCAAGGCGGGTTCCTCCTCCAAGTACTTCATAGAAGATTTTGAACACAAAGATAGTGTCCGGCTCTGCAAAATAAGTTTCCACATATTGCCATTGAGAGAATAATATTTACACAAATCTAATCTGTTGACGTATTCTGTAGTGTGACATCACACCACGGCCAAGCTTTTATTCGAACCGTTTTACTGTTCCATCTCAGCGCGTTATGCGAGGCGGTTTCCTTGGCACGTCTTGTTAAAGCAGAGATCGTGTCCCCTTATTCCGGGATTCTCATCAATACGGGCGTGGGTAACCCAACCGCGCCATCGATTGCGACGCTTGGAGATAAGCGAGTTTTACCAGGCTGGCGGGGACATGTAGCTGCGTCCACCCATATAAGGGGATAAAGATCCACCTTTTCACCTACGCCTTCTTCCTCCTTCGCCTATCCATTCTTGCGCACTCGAGCTCCAGCGCCCAAGTCCGCACTCCCCACCTCAACCTTCTCCAGCCATGTTCGGAGCAGGAGGCAAGTGGATGGTCTCCTCCGTCTCGGAGGGACACGTCAAAAAGCTGAGGAAGGCCGGATACCTGTCTAACGACATCGCGTACTGGCTCCCCGAGAAGGGGCAGCTCATCCCCACCCCTAGGCCCCATGAGAGGGTGGTGTTTCTCCCCCATTTCCTCCGCGGACTGGGCTTCCCTCTCCACCCATTTGTCCGGGGGCTCATGTTCTACTACGGCCTGGATTTCCACGATCTGGCCCCGAACTTCGTCCTCAACATCTCGGCGTTTTATCATCGTGTGCGAGGCCCTCCTCCGCATCCGCCCCCATTTCGGGCTCTGGCTCAAGACTTTCAACGTCAAGCCGAAGGTGCTGCGCGGCAACCAGGCGGAGTGCGGAGGCGCCATGGTGGGCAAGATGGCCAACGTCCTATGGCTTGAGGGCTCCTTTGTGGAGACCCTGAAGGGGTGGCAATCGGGGTGGTTTTACATCACCGAGCCGCGCGACGCCGAATGGGTCGCACCCCCTGAGTTCCGGTCCGGACCCCCAACGCGGCTCATGTCCTGGAAAGAGACGGGCCTGTCGTGGGGTAAAAAAGGAGAGCTGACCGGACTCCAAACATGCATCAAAACCCTGGTGGACAAGAAGCTCAAACTTGTCGACGTAGTCCAGGTTATGCTCATCCGCTTGATCCTCCCATGCCAACAACGGGCTTTCAACCTGTGGGAGTTCGACCCGGCGCGGCACCAAACTCTGAGCAGACTCTTCGACACGACGTACGAAGACGCCTGGAAGGTGCTTTTCAAGGGCGCCAAGGCTCCCGCATCCGCTATTGAGGATCGCGGATTCAGTGCGCAGCGTCACGCTCTCGCGGTAAGCTGTTTTTTTCCTTTTACAGGGTATCAGTTTTCCATAGTTTGACTCTATACGGGATCTAAGCTCCCTTTCCTCTAACAGGATTGGTAGGTGACGTCCGGACAGATCAACTGTCCGGCCCCTTTGCCTGAAGGCCCAGCAGACACTCGCTTGGCGAGGTTGCTAGTTCCGGCACCCTATGTGGTGCCAGAGAAGAAGGTCAAGAAGAAGACCGCGGGGACTCAAAAGAGTGCCCGTCACCCGGAGGTGTCGGATTCATCATCCGACGAATCCAAGACGCACTCCTCCCGCGAAGACGAGGAGGAGGAAGAAGAAGAGACCCCTCCCCCTCCAGCGGGGGAAGGGAAGAAAAGGAAGGCCGCCCCAACTGGGGAAGCCAAAGGGTCCAAGGAGGGGAAAACCCTTCCTCCGGACTGCTCCACTGACGCCGACGGCGGCGGAGAGGAGTGGGCGCCTAGGGCCAAGCCCCTGGCCAAATCGTAAGTATCCGGATACCAGAGTAATTCATAATATTCGTTTATTACACGGCTTTCCCTCATGTTGAATATGTTTATGCAGCCCACCCAAAGACCGGCTTGACGCGTCGTCGAGCGGCTCACTGGACTCGTCGGATGTGAACTCACTTCCGACGGCTTCCTCCCCCCGCCCTACGGACGACATCGAAGTGTTGTCCAAATAGGTTCCAAGCCGGGAGGAGGTGGTCCTGGAGGCGCCGCAAGGCGACCTCCCGGACTCCAGGAGTAAAGGGGATGAAACCCCCCAGGGCTCCGAGTCCGGCTCGAGGCCGGACACTACTGCGGAACCTTCAAAGGTTCCAGAGTCCAGCGGGGGACCTCCTTCCAAGAGGAGCAAGTCCACCGTGATGGCGGCCTCCGTCCAACCGGAGGCGCCGGACAATATGTTGGAGGCGCTCCAAGGCGCCTCCATCGACGAGGAGCACCGCGCTATTATGAGTGCGGTGGTCCAGAAGGTTTAGTCCGCCAAAAACGGACTGACTAAAGCTTGTACTAGCCTTTTGACAGGCTTTGAGGTAAGTAAAGAAAGTGTAAATAATAGTACCACATAGATAGTAGCCCCTAATGCTCTGTTTGGCGTTCGGGAAGAAAAGCGGAATAGATGATCAAATAGAATTCGCAGGAGTCTAACAAAAATGAGTCAATATGCATGTGCAGGCTACCCTGCTTGCGTCCGCCGCACTGACTGCGGAAGTGAACATGCTAAAGCAGGACCTTGAAAGGTCCAAGCAAGAGCTCGAGCGTGCCAAGAAGAAGCTCGAGGACAATGAAGGTAAGAAATACCTTGTTAAAAATATATATATATAAAGGTGCATTTGCAAAAAATGACAGGATTATCGTGGCTATTGTAGGGGCCACGTCTGAGGTGGCAACCCTTAAGCAAGCGCTGGACGAGGCCAAGAAGAGGGCAGCCTCGGAGCGCACCGAGCGGGAGAAGTATGAGGCCGAAGTTGGCAAGGTGCGGCAAGAGCTCCAGGCTCTCATGGAAAAGCATGAGAGTTTGGAGCTTGACTCAAAGACGCGAGCGTCCGAGCTCGCGTTGGCTATTGAAAATGCCAAGTCTGCCAAGGCCGAATCCCAGAAGACCCTCCAGGAGTTGGATGAGGTGAAGAAGATAGCGGCGGGTAAGGCATTCTTTATGCAAAGCAAACACATAAACGTGAGTTACTTGTTACTTACCCGAATCTGGAGCTCTCCAGGAGCGTTCGCAGATCTTCCCCGGAGTGTATCCGATGCCACCGCATTCTATCGAGCCGAGGAGGGCATCTCAACGGAGAAGGTGTTCTGGTCTTAGTACGCTGAGGCCGGACACCCCGTGCCCTTGAGCGATCAGCTGAAGCAACTGGTCGAGCTCCACAAGGCGGCCCAACAGGCCATGAAGGGCCTCATTGTTTGGCTGTGGCCTGGAGGGGCCCTGCCTGGGAGCTATTTCGGGCTGGTGCGGCGGTTGGTGGAGGCCTGTCCAAGGCTTGAAGTCATCAAGCTCTCCGTCTGCATTGAAGGTGCCCGTAGGGCCCTTGCCCGTGCTAAGGTGCACTGGGGCAAGCTAGATGCTGAGAAACTGGTGAAGGATGGGCCACTGCCGGGGAAAGAGCATCGCAAGCCCGAGAATTACTATAAGGATGTTCTGAAGGGTGCCCTCCTTGTGGCGGATGAATGTTCTGGGGATGTAATTTTTGAGTGAAACTTGCTTGTTTTGTCCTGTGCACTGAAAACTTGTTTATATGCGCTAAGCAATGCTGTTGGAATTTAAAATATTACCTTCTATGTGGCTGTTTATCAATTCTGAGAGATGGCTAGTCGTCGGCTTCTGCCCCCGTGCCGCTAGTGCTGGGGTGTTCGGGGATAAACCTGAGCGCTCTTTTTCCCATGGTTGGGTCCTTCGAGGGAGGCGCTCAGCCAAACGAACAAGGCAATCCGACTATAATGCGTTAACACTCTCACTTAGCCATAGAATTCTATAATTTTAAATTTCGGCGAAGCCCCTGGTATTCGGAAGACCGAGTTCAGGGCGCTATCCACGCCTTGTCCGGACAAAGCCGGCTCCTCGCCCTAAGCGGCATAAGTCTTTAGGGACTCGAAAAAACCTCTCGAACAGCGACCAGCTCTCGCTTCATCATGACAGTCAGTTTTAGCTTTCTCCACTGAGGTGCTCGACCCAGCTCAACTGGGGCACAATCGTAGTGGTTCTCCTAGTGCTACCTTAGCCGATATAGCGGAACGTAAGGCACCAACACATAGGAGCCGGGCAAACCCAACAATTGACCCAAGACATCATTCGGAGCCGATGCATATAATGCAATAAGTTCGGGGTGCCGCACTTGTTAAAGTGTTTGGACTTCTCACACCGTATTGAGGGGTACTAAAGCCCCTGGCGTATTTTGGCCGTACCAACGTGTACGGGTGCAACATGTCGTTAAGGAACATATATAAAGAAAAAAAAGGTAATGCAAAAATAGACAAAAGCTATGCATTGTTTATTAAAAAGGGTTGTGATCAAAGCAGAACGATACAAATAATGCGATAAGTGGAAGGTTGGACTAGTTAACATGTCCGTTTCAGGGAAAGCTGTGGAATAGTATGCGGAACGGGTATACTGCTCGTGATAGAGACCACCTGGGAGTTCCGTAGTGCGGCGTGGCTTGTCTGCTTCCCTGGTTCTTGCATCGTTTTGTGCGGCAATTGAACTGCCGAACAGGCCTTCCGAAGGATGAAGTCTAGAAAGTAAGAGAAAATTAAAAAATCGGCAGCCCTTGGTACGGTTTAAGCCGTGTTTTGGGCATGCCATGATGGTGCCCCTCCCCCAGTTCCCATGGTATCTCTAGAGCATAGTTATGTACGCGAAGTACTGGCGTCGCCTTTTTGCGAGGGTTGGGGTTGGGGCCGCATTGCTACGCCTGCTCGGATCGTGCCAGGCGTTCTTGTTGTAGGTTACTTCGGGCGCGCTTGACGGTGTCCGGTCGTTTAGTGGCCGGACTGGAGAACTGCCTGGAGAGGCTGTTTTGAACTTCCGCTGCAAGGGCCGCCGTGTGCTCCTCTGTTCGGAGGGAGCGTTCGGTGTTTACATTGACCGTAATTACTCCTCGAGGGCCTGGCATCTTGAGCTTAAGGTATGCGTAATGCGGTACCGCATTAAACTTAGCGAATGCGGTTCGCCCGAGCAGTTTGTGATAGCCACTTCGAAACGGGACTATGTCGAAGATTAACTCCCCACTTCGGAAATTACCCGGAGATCCAAAGACCACTTCAAGTGTGACTGAGCCAATACAGTTGGCCTCTACACCTGGTATTACGCCTTTAAAGGTCGTTTTGGTGGGCTTAATCCTCAAGGGATCTATGCCCATTTTCTGCATTGTATCCTAGTAAAGCAGGTTCAGGCTGCTGCCGCCGTCCATAAGGACTCTAGTGAGAGGAAATCCGTCAATAATTGGGTCTAGAACCAATGCGGTGAATCCGCCATGACGGATGCTAGTGGGATGGTCCCTTCGATCAAAGGTGATCGGGCAGGAGGACCATGGGTTGAACTTTGGGGCGACTGGCTCTACCGCGTATACATCCCTTAACGCATGCTTCCGCTCCCTTTTGGGGACATGGGTTGCGTATATCATGTTCACCATCCGCACTTGTGGGGGAAAACCCTTCTGTCCACTGTTGTTCGGCGGCCGGGGCTCCTCGTCGTCATCGCTATGCAGCCCCTTGTCTTCATTTTCGGCGTTTAACTTGCCTGCCTGCTTGAACACCCAACAATCCCTGTTGGTGTCATTGGCTGGCTTTTCGGGTGTGCCATGTATCTGGCACGAGCGGTCGAGTATTCATTCCAAACTGGACGGGCCCCTAGGATTCCTTTTGAATGGCTTTTTCCACTGACCGAATTTAGAGCCTCTGAATCCGGCATTAACTGCCCTTTCCTCAGTATTGTCGCCGTTAATGCGGCACTTCTGCTTGTTGCGACGCGACCTGCCGCTACTGTCCCTGGTGTCCGAATTACTAGGGTTCTTGGTCATATTGTTGCTACGAGCAAGCCAGCTATCTTCTCCCGCACAAAAGCGGGTCATGAGTGTCGTGAGTGCTGCCATAGATTTCGGCTTTTCCTGTCCAAGGTGCCAGGCCAGCCACTCGTCACGGATATTGTGTTTGAAGGCTGCTAGGGCCTCAGCGTCCGGACAGTCGACTATTTGATTTTTCTTTGTTAGGAACCGTGTCCAGAATTTCCTGGCCGATTCCTCTGGCTGCTGAATTACGTGACTTAGGTCATCGGCGTGTGGGGGTCGCATGTAAGTGCCCTGGAAATTGTCGAGGAATGCGGCTTCTAGGTCCTCCCAACAACTGATTGATCCTGTTGGCAAGCTGTTAAGCCAATGCCGCGCTGGTCCTTTAAGCTTGAGTGGGAGGTATTTGATGGCGTGAAAATCATCGCCGCGGGCCATGTGGATATGAAGGAGATAATCCTCGATCCATACCGCAGGATCTGTTGTGCCATCATATGATTCGATGTTTATGGGTTTGAAACCATCAGGGATTTGATGATCCATTATTTCGTCTGTAAAGCAGAGTGGGTGTGCAGCGCCTCTGTACTGGGCTATATCGTGACGTAGCTCCCATGAGCCTTGTCTACTGTGTTCGGCCCCACCGAATTTGTGGCCAGCGTGACGGTTACCGTCTCGAGCCGTGGGGCGCCCACGTGATCCGTAGATCGATCTTGTTTGCCTTGCCTTGTACTCCAGCATGTCTCGTAAGTCTGGCGCATATTCCCATGCCTTGGTACGGGGTGCGGCTTGAGTGGAGGGCCGAGAGGCCTCTCTGTCATGACCACGAGGTGGCCGGTCGGCCGCATCAAGTGCTTCCTCCTCTAATCGGGGTAGCAACCTGCGCTTTGGGTAGCTCTTGGAGGGGCATTCGAGTTTATGCTCTTCGGCCGCAAGGACTTCAGTCCTTCTGTCGACTAGCAAATCATGACCAGCTCTAAGTTGTTGCTGTTTTTTCTTGAGGGTTCTTGCTATGGCCATAAGCCTGCGTTGAAAACGCTTTTGCTCGACGAGATCCTCTGGCAGGACGAATTCGTCGTCGTCGAGGCTTGCCTCGTCTTTGGAGGGAGGCATATAATTATCGTCCTCGACCTCTCTATCTGCCGCTCTCTCATGAGGGCTGGTTTCCCCATCCTCCTGTGCTAAATCTTGCTGGAGGGGGTTTTCTTCGGCGCTTTCCGGAGTATTATTATCTCCCATGCTGGAATCGCCATGTTTGTTTTGGCGGGATTTTGAGCGGCGCCGTTGATGCCGGCGCTTAGGCTGTTTCTTGGAGGGGTCATCCTCCGCTGTTCCATCGCCATCTCCCTCTTTTGGGGTGTCCACCATGTATATGTCATATGACGAGGTGGCTTTCCAGGGCCTAGTAGGCACTGCTTCTTCATCATCTCCTTCATCAGCGTCCATACCGTCGATATCTTCGGAGTCGAAGTTGAGCATGTCGGTTAACTCGTCGATAGTGGCTACAAAGTGGGTGGTGGGTGGGCTTTGAATTTCTTCATCGTCTGTATCCCAACCTTGCTGACCGTAGTCCGGCCAGGGCTCTCCAGATAAAGAGAGAGACTTTAGTGACTTCAGGATATCACCGAAAGGCGAGTGCAGAAATATGTCCGCAACAGTGAACTGCATGATCGGCGCCCAATCGGATTCGATTGGCAGGGGCGTGGAGGGTTCGGAGTCCGGAGAGGAGTCCGGCTCCTTGGAGTCACGAGTCTCGTAGAGTACGGGGCTGGTGCTTGGCTCAATCGCCGTTGGGGTCGCAGCCCCTGAGGTGGCGTCCAACCGCCCATCCTCGATCGGTGTAGTTGGCTCCGAATTAAGGGTCGGAGGCGATGCGGGTGCGGCCTCCAGGGCACTGTTCGGCGGCAGAGCTGGATCATGCTCTTTGTGACAGTGCGGCACGCTTGGCAGTGGCTCGAATCCGTCGTAGATCAAGTCTCCGCGGATGTCAGCCGTGTAGTTTAAACTTCCAAATCTGACCTGACGGCCAGGGGTATAGCTTTCGATCTGCTCCAGACAGCCAAGAAAATTGGCCCGCAGTGCGAAGCTGCCGAAGACGAAGATCTGTCCGGGAGGAAGGTCTCACCCTGGACTGCATCGCTATCGATGATCGTAGGAGCCATCGAGCCTGATGGCGATGATACAGAGGAACTCTCAATGAAAGCACCAATGTTGGTGTCAAAACTGGCGGATCTCGGGTAGGGGGTCCCGAACTGTGCGTCTAGGACGGATGGTAACAGGAGACAAGGGACACGAAGTTTTACCCAGGTTCGGGCCCTCTCGATGGAGGTAAAATGCTACGTCCTTCTTGATTAATATTGATGATATGGGTAGTACAAGAGTAGATCTACCACAAGATCTAGGAGGCTAAACCCTAGAAGCTAGCCTATGGTATGATCGTTGATGTGTATGTTGTCCTATGGACTAAAACCCTCCGGTTTATACAGACACCAGGTAGGGTTAGGGTTACATAGAGTCGGTTACAATGGTAGGAGATCTGCATATCCGTATTGCCAAGCTTGCCTTCCACGCCAGGGAAAGTCCCTTCCGGACACGGGACGAAGTCTTCAATCTTGTATCTTCATAGTCCAGGAATCCGGCTGAAGGTATAGTCCGGCTATCCGAACACGCCCTAATCCAGGACTCCCCTCCTCCATCCACTAGCCGGCACCTCGGGGCCGGCCCGCGAGTTCCTTGCCGACCGGGCAGAGAGCGACATCGACGACCCTGATCTGGGAGCGGCGGCTTTGGAAGACGACACGGAGGGAGGAGGAGGAGCAGTAGGCGGCTCCAGGCCTTCAGCCACTTTTGCCGACTGGCCTGACGACGAGGCCGAGGGAGAAGTGGCTCCCCGCCAACGGCCAGGAGCCAGCCAGCCTGGCGCAGGCTCTTCTGCCGCGCAGGGTGCTCTAGGCGGCAGGAAGAAGCGTAGGGCCGTGCCGACCTTGTTCGGCAGTCGGCCAAAGAAGCCCAAGGGTTTGGCTGCGGTGACCCGGCGGGACGAGGCGGCGCGAAGGCCATCCGCTTCCGTAAGGAAGTGAAGAAGCCGCTGTTGGGGAACGTAGTAATTTCGAAAATTTTCCTACGCACACGCAAGATCATGGTGATGCATAGCAACGAGAGGGGAGAGTGTTGTCTACGTACCAACGCAGACCGACTGCGGAAGCGATCACACAACGTAGAGGAAGTAGTCGTACGTCTTCTTCCCGATCCGACCGATCTAAGCACCATTACTCCGGCACCTCCGAGTTCTTAGCACACGTTCAGCTCGATGACGTTCCTCGGGCTCCGATCCAGCAAAGCGTCGAGGAAGAGTTCCGTCAGCACGACGGCGTGGTGACGATCTTGATGTACTACCGACGCAGGGCTTGGCCTAAGCACTGTAACGGTATGATCGAGGTGGAATTTGGTGGTAGGGGGCACCGCACACGGCTAAGGAACGATCTCAAGGATCAACTTGTGTGTCTTGGGGTGTCCCCTGCCCCCGTATATAAAGGTTGGAGGGAGGGGGGCTGGCCGGCCAAAGAGAGGGAGGCGCAGGAGGAGTCCTACTCCTACCGGGAGTAGGACTCCCCCTCCAATCCTAGTCCAACTAGGAATCCTTTAAAGGGGAGAGAGAGAGAGGTGGCCGGCCCCTCTCCTAGTCCTAATAGGACTAGGGAGAGGGGGGGAGGCGCAGCCCTATGTGGGCTGCCCTCTCACCTTTCCACTAAGGCCCATGTTGGCCCATTTGGCTCCCGGGGGGTTCCGGTAACCCTCCCGGTAATCCGGTAAAATCCCGATTTCACCCGGAACACTTCCGATGTCCAAACATAGGCTTCCAATATATCAATCTTTACGTCTCGACCATTTCGAGACTCCTCGTCATGTCCGTGATCTCATCCGGGACTCCGAACAACCTTCGATACATCAAAATGCATAAACTCATAATAACTGTCATCGTAACGTTAAGCGTGCGGACCCTACGGTTCGAGAACAATGTAGACATGACCGAGACACGTCTCCGGTCAATAACCAATAGCTGGACCTGGATGCCCATATTGGCTCCTACATATTCTACGAAGATCTTTATCGGTCAGACCGCATAACAACATACGTTGTTCCCTTTGCCATCGGTATGTTACTTGCCCGAGATTCGATCGTTGGTATCCAATACCTAGTTCAATCTCGTTACTGGCAAGTCTCTTTACTCTTTCCGTAATACATCATCTCATAACTAACATCTTAGTTATTGTGCTTGCAAGGCTTATGTGATGTGTATTACCGAGAGGGCCCAGAGATACCTCTCCGACAATCGGAGTGACAAACCCTAATCTCGAAATACGCCAACCCAACATCTACCATTGGAGACACCTGTAGTACTCATTTATAATCACCTAGTTACGTTGTGACGTTTGGTAGTACCCAAAGTGTTCCTCCGGTAAACGGGAGTTGCATAATCTCATAGTTATAGGAACATGTATAAGTCATGAAGAAAGCAATAGCAACATATTAAACGATCGGGTGCTAAGCTAATGGAATGGGTCATGTCAATCAGATCATTCAACTAATGATGTGACCTCGTTAATCAAATAACAACTCTTTGTTCATGGTTAGGAAACATAACCATCTTTGATTAACGAGCTAGTCAAGTAGAGGCATACTAGTGACACTCTGTTGGTCTATGTATTCACACATGTATTATGTTTCCGGTTAATACAATTCTAGCATGAATAATAAACATTTATCATGATATAAGGAAATAAATAATAACTTTATTATTGCCTCTAGGGCATATTTCCTTCAGTCTCCCACTTGCACTAGAGTCAATAATCTAGTTCACATCGCCATGTGATTTAGCAGCAATGGTTCACATCACCATGTGATTAACACCCATTGTTCACATTGTCATGTGACCAACATTCAAAGGGATTACTAGAGTCAGTAATCTAGTTCACATATCTATGTGATTAACACCCTAAGAGTACTAAGGTGTGATCATGTTTTGCTTGTGAGATAATTTTAGTCAACGGGTCTGTCACATTCAGATCCGTAAGTATTTTGCAAGTTCTATGTCTACAATGCTCTACACGGAGCTACTCTAGCTAATTGCTCCCACTTTCAATATGTATCCAGATTTAGAATCATCTGGATCAGTGTCAAAAACTTGCATCGATGAAACCCTTTACGACGAACCTTTTTGTCACGTCCATAATCGAGAAACATTTCCTTATTTCACTAAGGATAATTCTGACCGTTGTCCAGTGATCTACTCCTAGATCACTATTGTACTCCCTTGCCAAATTAGTGCAGGGTATACAATAGATCCGGTACACAGCATGGCATACTTTATAGAACCTATGAATGAGGCATAGGGAATGACTTTCATTCTCTTTCTATCTTCTGCCATGGTCGGGCTTTGAGTCTTTACTCAACTTCACACCTTGTAACACAGGCAAGAAACTTTTTCTTTGACTGTTCCATTTTGAACTACTTCAAAATCTTGTCAAGGTATGTACTTATTGAAAAACTTATCAAGCGTCTTGATCTATCTCTATAGATCTTGAAGCTCAATATGTAAGCAGCTTTACCGAAGTCTTTCTTTGAAAAACTCCTTTCAAACACCCCTTTTATGCTTTACAGAATAATTCTACATTATTTCCGATCAACAATATGTCATTCACATATACTTATCAGAAATGCTGTAGCGCTCCCACTCACTTTCTCGTAAATACAGGCTTCACCGCAAGTCTGTATAAAACTATATACTTTGATCAACTCATCAAAGCGTATATTCCAACTCCGAGATGCTTGCACCAGTCCACAGATGGATCGCTGGTGCTTGCACATTTTGTTAGCACCTTTTGGATTGACAAAACCTTCTGGTTGCATCATATACAACTCTTCTTTAATAAATCCATTAAGGAATGCAGTTTTGTTTATCCGTTTGCCAAATTTCATAAAATGCGGCAATTACTAACATGATTCGGACAGACTTAAGCATAGATACGAGTGAGAAAATCTCATCGTAGTCAACACCTTGAACTTGTCGAAAACCTTTTGCGACAATTCTAGCTTTGTAGATAGTAACACTACTATCAGCGTTCGTCTTCCTCTTGAAGATCCATTTATTTTCTATGGCTTGCCGATCATCGGGCAAGTCAACTAAAGTCCATACTTTGTTCTCATACATGGATCATATCTCAGATTTCATGGCTTCAAGCCACTTTGCGGAATCTGGGCTCACCATCGCTTCTTCATAGTTCGTAGGATCATCATGATCTAGTAGCATGACTTCCAGAACAGGATTACCGTACCACTCTGGCGCGGATCTTACTCTGGTTGATCTACGAGGTTCAGTAGTGTCTTGTTCTGAAGTTTCATGATCATCATCATTAGCTTCCTCACTAACTGGTGTAGGTGTCACAGAAACATTTTTCTGTGATGTACTACTTTCCAATAAGGGAGCAGGTACAGTTACCTCGTCAAGTTCTACTTTCCTCCCACTCACTTCTTTCGAGAGAAACTCCTTCTCCAGAAAGTTTCCGAATTTTAGCAACAAAAGTCTTGCCTTCGGATCTGTGATAGAAGGTGTATCCAATAGTTTCCTTTGGATATCCTATGAAGACGCACTTCTCCGATTTGAGTTTGAGATTATCAGGATGAAACCTTTTCATATAAGCATCGCAACCCCAAATTTTTTAAGAAACGACAGCTTAGGTTTCTTGCCAAACCATAGTTCACACGGTGTCTTCTCAACGGATTTAGATGGTGCCCTATTTAACGTGAATGCAGCTGTCTCTAATGCATAACCCCAAAACGATAGTGGTAGATCGGTAAGATACATCATAGATTGCACTATGTCCAATAAAGTACCGTTATGACGTTCGGACACACCATTATGCTGTGGTGTTCCGTGTGGCATGATTTTGTGAAACTATTCCACATTGTTTTAATTGAAGACCAAACTCGTAACTCAAACATTTTACCTCTGCGATCATATCGTAGAAACTTTTATTTTCTTGTCACGATGATTTTCCACTTCACTCTGAAATTCTTTGAACTTTTCAAATGTTTCAGACTTATGTTTCATCAAGTAGATATACTCATATCTGCTCAAATCATCTGTGAAGATCAGAAAATAATGATACCTGTCGCGAGCTTCAATATTCATCGGACCACATACATCAGTTTGTATGATTTCCAATAAATCTTTTCTCGCTCCATTGTTCCGGAGAACGGCGTTTTAGTCATCTTGCCCAAAAGGCATGGTTCGCAAGCATCAAGTGATTCATAATCAAGTGATTCCGAAAGCCCATCAGCATGGAGTTTCTTCATGCGCTTTATACCAATATGACCTAAACAGCAGTGCCACAAATAAGTTGCACTATCATTATTAACGTTGCATCTTTTGGTTTCAATATTATGAATATGTGTATTATTAAGATCGAGATCCAATGAACTATTTTCATTGGGTGTGTAACCATATAAGGTTTTATTCATGTAAACAGAACAACAATTTATTCTTTTACTTATATGAATAACCGTATTACAATAAACATGATCAAATCATATTCATGCTCAACACAAAAACCAAATAACACTTATTTAAGTTCAACACTAATCCCGAAAGTATAGGGGAGTGTGCGATGATGATCATATCAATCTTAGAACTACTTCCAACACACATCGCCACTTCACCCTTAACTAGTCTCTGTTTATTCTGCAACTCCCGTTTCGAGTTACTAATCTTAGCAACTGAACTAGCATCAAATACTGAGGGGTTGCTATAAACACTAGTATAGTACACATCAATAACATGTATATCAAATATACTTATGTTCACTTTGCCATCCTACTTATCCGCCAATCACTTGGGGTAGTTCCGCTTCCAGTGACCAGTCCCTTTGTAGTAGAATCACTTAGTCTCAGGCTTAGGATCAGACTTGGGCTTCTTCACTTGAGCAGCAACTTGCTTGCCGTTCTTCTTGAAGTTCCCCTTCTTCCCTTTGCCCTTTTCTTGAAACTAGTGGTCTTGTCAACCATCAACACTTGATGTTTTTCTTGATTTCTACCTTCGTTGATTTCAGCATCACGAAGAGCTTGGGAGTTGTTTCCGTTATCCCTTGCATATTATAGTTCATCATGAAGTTCTACTAACTTAGTGACGATGACTAGAGAATTCTGTCAATCACTATCTTATCTGGAAGATTAACTCCCACTTGATTCAAGCGATTTTAGTACCCAGACAATCTGAGCACATGCTCACTAGTTGAGCGATTCTCCTCCATCTTTTAGCTATAGAACTTGCTGGAGACTTCATGTCTCTCAACTCGGGTATTTGCTTGAAATATTAACTTCAACTCCTGGAACATCTCATATGGTCCATGACGTTCAAAACGTTTTTGAAGTCCCGATTCTAAGCTGTTAAGCATGGTGCACTAAACTATCAAGTAGTCATCATATTGAGCTAGCCAAATGTTCATAACGTCTGCATCTGCTCCTGCATTAGGTCTGTCACCTAGCGGTGCATCAAGGACATAATTCTTCTGTGAAGCAATGAGGATAAACCTCAGATCACGGATCCAATCCGCATCATTGCTACTAACATGTTTCAACACAATTTTCTCTAGGAACATATCAAAATAAACATAGGGAAGCAACAACGCGAGCTATTGATCTACAACATGATTTGCAAAATACTACCAGGACTAAGTTCATGATAAATTTAAGTTCAATTTAATCATATTACTTAAGAACTCCCACTTAGATAGACATCCCTCTAATCCTCTAAGTGATCACGTGATCCAAATCAACTAAACCATAACCGATCATCACGTGAGATGGAGTAGTTTTCAATGGTGAACATCAATATGTTGATCATATCTACTATATGATTCACGCTCGACCTTTCGGTCTCTGTGTTCCGAGGCCATATCTGTATATGCTTGGCTCGTCAAGTATAACCTGAGTATTCCGCGTGTGCAACTGTTTTGCACCCGTTGTATTTGAACGTAGAGCCTATCACACCCGATCATCACGTGGTGTCTCAGCACAAAGAACTTTTGCAACGGTGCATACTCAGGGAGAACACTTCTTGATAATTTAGTGAGAGATCATCTTATAATGCTACCGTTAATCAAAGCAAGATAAGATGCATAAAAGGATAAACATCACATGCAATCAATATAAGTGATATGATATGGCCATCATCATCTTGTGCTTTGTGATCTCCATCTCCGAAGCACCGTCATGATCACCATCGTCACCGGCGCGACACCTTGATCTCCATCATAGCATCGTTGTCGTCTCGCCAATCTTATGCTTCCACGACTATCACTACCGCTTAGTAATAAAGTAAAGCATTACATCGCGATTGCATTGCATACAATAAAGCGACAACCATATGGCTCCTGCCAGTTGCCGATAACTCGGTTACAAAACATGATCATCTCATACAATAAAATCAGCATCATGCCTTGACCATATCACATCACAACATGCCCTGCAAAAACAAGTTAGACGTCCTCATAGTTATAGGAACATGTATAAGTCATGAAGAAAGCAAGTCTCTTTACTGGCAAGTCTCTTTACTCGTTCCGTAATACATCATCTCATAACTAACATCTTAGTTATTGTGCTTGCAAGGCTTATGTGATGTGTATTACCGAGAGGGCCCAGAGATACCTCTCCGACAATCGGAGTGACAAACCCTAATCTCGAAATACGCCAACCCAACATCTACCATTGGAGACACCTGTAGTACTCCTTTATAATCACCCAGTTACGTTGTGACGTTTGGTAGTACCCAAAGTGTTCCTCCGGTAAACGGGAGTTGCATAATCTCATAGTTATAGGAACATGTATAAGTCATGAAGAAAGCAATAGCAACATATTAAACGATCGGGTGCTAAGCTAATGGAATGGGTCATGTCAATCAGATCATTCAACTAATGATGTGACCTCGTTAATCAAATAACAACTCTTTGTTCATGGTTAGGAAACATAACCATCTTTGATTAACGAGCTAGTCAAGTAGAGGCATACTAGTGACACTCTGTTGGTCTATGTATTCACACATGTATTATGTTTCCGGTTAATACAATTCTAGCATGAATAATAAACATTTATCATGATATAAGGAAATAAATAATAACTTTATTATTGCCTCTAGGGCATATTTCCTTCAGCCGCCACTGGTCTCCGCGTGAGTATTCTGTCTCCATGCTTTATTCTTTCTTTGTGGCTTTGTCTGAGTCTTTTACTTGCTTCCCTTGCTTCAGGGCTCCCCTCACTCTTGAGAGGGTTGTCGCCGCCTCCGTCATGGGGTCAGCAGAGACGTCCGCCACCACTCGGCGGATTGGCCCCGCTGCTGACCTCCGGGAGGCGACGGAGTGGAATGCGTAGGAGAAGCGCAACGAGGAAGAGGCCACCCGCCTGGAGAAGGTGGAGGCCGATAAGGCGGAGGCCTCCGCTAAGAAGAAACTACTGGAGGCCGAAGCCGCCGCCGCGGCGAAGCGGCAGGCTGAGGAGGCCGCGCGCCGCCAATCGGCGGTGTTCGCCCCCCCCCCCCCCCGCTGAACTCTGCGCCGTAGCCTCTGGAGTTCATGGGGCAGACTAGGGGAGCCGGCAGTGAAAATCCCGTCATGGAGAGGGAAGGCGGCGACTCCTCTACGCCGGACGTGATCGTTCTGCCGCCGCCCCTGCCGCCGTCTGGGAGCGCGCAGGGCGAACTACCAGCAGACCCTCCGGTGCCGCCGACTGAAGATGAGGCCGTGGCGAGGTTACTCCTCCAAGTTGGCTCGCCAATGCGCCGCCGTCTGGAGAAGGCGACTTCGGCGCCCTGTCCCATGGAGGCCGGCACCGCCAGCTCGGCGATCCCAGACGCAGAAGCGACGAGCGCCGCGCCCATTGGGTGGGTGCGAGGAGGCGGCACAGGGCCGCTGAACCAGGCGCTTCTGGACATCCAGGCGAAGCTTCGAGCCGAGGGCGACGCCCTCCAGAACTGCACCAAGGCGTACCTGGCATCGCGGTCAGTCGTCCGGGTATGTTTTTTCTTTGGTCCTTGTTTTCTTGTTCCTTTCTGTGGGGGCGCGCCAGCGCACCCACTGGGTGTAGTCCTCGAGTTTCGGGCCGGCTGCTGAGCAGGCGGCCCGGAACTCCAATTGGTGAGCTCTGGGTACTAACTTTTGTCTGAAACACTTGTCGCAGGACTACCACAACCTCCGTGTTACTGACTTCAACCATAACGTTGAAGAGCTGGGCAAGCGGACCGCCGACTTGCCCGAGAGCCGGAATAAGTCCCTTTTCTTCTTTGCGGGGGCACGCTGGCGCACCCGCGGGCTGTAGTCCCCGAGATTCGGGCCGACTGCTGAGCAGTCGGGCCGGGTCTCCCTGGCGACCTTCTTTATTGATGACTTAACACCTTCTTTCTTCCTTCTCTTAGAAGCCAACGATGTTCTTCAACAGCAGCTGAGCGACGCCAACTCCGCGTTGCGCGCCAACGGGGAGGAGTGCAGCAAGCTCGCCACAGAGCGCGATCTTCTGGCCACTCAATTGGTAGAGCAGAGGGGGCTGCTTGCAAAGACGCAGAAGGAGGCGGAAGAGGCGGAAACCACCCTCCTGGCCGAGTTCGCGAGCGAGCACTCCTCCTGGACTGACAAGGAGGCGATGCTGGCCTCCGGCTTCCATGAGATTGAAGACATCATTGATGGTGAGTTTCTTTACTTCCTTTCTTCGAGCTACCGATTATAAGTCGTGCCGACTCCTGGTTTTTGACTTGCTTCTTCGTTTCTTCCGCCTTGGCAGACTTCTTCCTTGGGCACTCGCAGGCCGCCATCCAAGCCATCAAGGCTCACCATGAAGGTATGAGAGCGGAAGGTGCAGAGATCACCGTCGACGCCCCCCGAACCCTTGATGAGCATATCCTGAGCATCGAGGCTCGCCTTCAGCTGACTCACCAGATGCTGCGCCTGCTTCAACATGTCGGCGCCCAGGCGATGGCCGCCCTATGGCCAGACATGCAGGCTCCACGCACCCCCAGCCTGACTGCCGACTGGCTAGAGGTCACGGTTGGTCGTCTTGAGGCCTGGAAGGGTTACTCGGCCCGAGCTGGAGCGCGCCGGGCCTTGGAGTTCGCCAAGGCGTGGTATCCGGGGCTGGATCTAAACCGGCTGGCCACCCTCCGGTCAGAGGCCCAGCCGGAGCTGGCAGCTGTGGAAGACGCCCTCGTCAAGTGTGCTATAGCGATCACCGAGTACACCGACACCAGCATCTTCATCCCCGAGTGGTCTGAAGATGGCGAGGAGGTACCGCCGGAGTGGTTTGGGATGAACCCAGACTACAGCGAGGACTCGGCGGAGGTGATCGGCTCCAGCGTCGAGGAGGAAGGCGAGGCGGAGGACGGAGGCAAGACAGAAGCACCAGAAGACGGAGCAGACGGCCCCAACGCCTGACGCTGCCGCCTCCTCCGACCCTCTGAATCCGTCTGCTGCTTCCTAAGCTGCCGCCTTATCTTTATTTTATCTGCTTTAGTAGTCTTTGAAGAACTTGTTAATTTGGACAATTCCACCCGCGAGGTGTATTTTGAACTTCTGCTCGAAGATTCGGCCAAGGGCCTATGTTATGTAAATATTTATCTGAATTCTATCTTTTCTTGCTCATTGCTCTTTTGGCTTTTTTCCTATGCCGCTTTTCCTTAGTTGCCTGCCTTGCCAATCAGACAGCCACTCTACGGACTTCCGTTAGATCAAATGCTTGGCTACTTTGGGAAGGCAAGTACTTAGCCATTTTTAAGAGTTTTTGAGCAAGTTGAATAGAAGGCGGCAATCCGACTATTCAAGAGTCGGTTTGCGAAAAAAGGCTGGAAACCGTCTTGAGCTATGTTTTCTGCTTTGAGTCCTTAGCCATTTTTCATGCGAGCGCCCATTCTACTATACTCCTACTCACCGTACAGTCGCTCTGCGAGCTGCGGCTTCTGACGGGAGACGGTTTAGGCGTTACACACTACTTGTCCGGCTGCAGGAAGCATTTCATAGTGCAACGCGGCAAGTCCCCGGGCCGACTTGTCGAGCCCGGTGCCAAGAGGCATAACAAAGAGTAACATACTTGTAGGCATAATTTTTATCATACAGACAAAAGAGGTCAGTCCCCGAGCTAGTCTTGGGGGGGCCGAAGTCTTGGTACTTTAATACAAAAGGTAGCGTGGTACATACTGCATCAACTGTAAAATCTTCGGAGGAGATTTTCCTTCCATGGCCGCTCTGTCTCCTTGGCGGAGTCATCCCTCTTGCGTGCTCGGGGCTTCTGAGCGTTAATCAGGTAGTAGGAGTCGTTTCCCAGCACTTTGCTGATGATGAAAGGGCCTTCCCAAGGTGCCGACAGCTTGTGCTGGCCGGCTGTTCGCTGGATCAGCCGGAGCACAAGGTCGCCTTCTTGGAAAGATCTTGGCTTGACCTTCCTATTGTGGTATCAGCGCAGGCTCTGCTGGTAGATGCTGGACCGGCTGAGTGCTAACAGCCGTCCCTCTTCCAGCAGATTGACGCCGTCTTGACGTGCTTCTTCTGCTTCCTCCTCGGTGTACATGGTGACTCATGGGGAGTCGAACTCTATGTCTGTTGGGATGACGGATTTGGCACCATAGACGAGGAAGAAAGGCGTGAAGCCGGTTGACTTGTTTGGAGTCGTGCGCAGACTCTAGAGGACGGCTGGCAGCTCGTCGAGCCAGCAGCCAGCCGAGCGCTCCAGAGGCTCGATCAGCCGGGGCTTGATGTCGGACAGGATGAGGCCGTTTGCTCGCTCCACCTGGCCGTTTGACTGTGGATGGGTGGCGGATGCTAGGTCCAGTCGGATGCCCTGTGTTGCGCAAAAACGGGCCAAGGCGCCTTTGGCAAAATTTGTGCCGTTGTCGGTGATGATGCTGTGTGGTATGCCGTACCGAATTGTGATATCGGAGATGAAAGTCACGGCAGTCGGACAGTTCAGTTTCTTGATTGCTTTGCTTCTATCCACTTGGTGAACTTGTCCATTGCGACAAGTAAGTGAGTTAAGCCACCTCGTGCTCTCTTGAATGGTCCCACCATGTCTAGACCCCAAACTATGAAAGGCCAGGCAATGGGGATGGTCCTGAGTGCAGAAGCTGGCTGGTGCGGCTTGGAGCTGAACTTCTGGCACCCTTTGCATTTTTGGACCAATTCCTTGGCTTCTTCTAAGGCAGTCGGCTAGAAGAAACCGTGTCAAAAGGCTTTGGCGACGAGTGCTCTTGAAGCCGCATGGTGGCTGCACTCGCCTTGATGAATGTCTTTGAGAATTGCTTGGCCTTGCTCTGGCTCTACGCAGCGCTGGTAGACACCAGTGACGCTGCGCCTGACCAGCTCTCTGTTGACTATGGTGTAGGCTGCCGCTCGGCATTGTACTTGCCGAGCTGAGGTCTCATCAGTCGGCAGCTCTTTGCTCACCAGGAATTTGAGGATGGGCTGGGCCCATGAGGGTGCCGCTATTTCTTCGACTGCCAGAACTGCGACTTGGACGAGGTGGTTGGGCTGGGAGGCGGTGGGTTGGAGTCAACAACCGTTTACTGGGTTAATGAAGTCCCCAGGCCGACTGGCGCGGTTCTTGGGCCGAGTTCTGGAGTCTTCAAGTCCATCGCCGCAGTCACCTGGCCGGGTACTGCGGTCTCTGGGCCGGCCTCGACTGTGCTGGCTTTGGAGCCATCTGCCAAAATTCCCGTACCGTTTGCCGGGGCTCTGGAGTCGGATCCGACTTCTTCAAGAGGATCCGGCACAAAGATGATGTCTGATTCTGGTGAAGGCTTGACAGACGGCTTGAGGAGGCATTGAAGGGCGACGCCGGATGGTATTTCTTGGCGGGTAGAGCCGATTCGTGCCAAGGCGTCTGCTTGGTCGTTGTCGTTTCTTGGCACGTGGAGGAACTCGCACCCCTCGAAATACCCACTGAGTTGCTGCACGAAGAAACGGTAACTTAGCATGTTCGCATCTTTGGCGTACCAGTCGCCAGATGACTGTTGGACCACTTAGTCCGAGCCGCCATAACACAGGATCCGGCGAATGCCAAGTTCTTTGGCAAGCCGGAGCCCGTGAATGAGCGCCTCATACTCAGCGACGTTGTTGGAGGCGGCAAAATGGATTTGCAGTGCGTATTTGAGCTTGTCGCCTTTAGGGGAAGTGAGGACAACGCCGGCTCCCAAGCCGGCGCGCATCTTGGAGCCGTCGAAATGCATCCGCCAATGGGTGGAGTCGGGCGCTGGAGGCAGGTGCTGGGACTCGGCCCAGTCGATGAGAAAGTCGGCCAGTGCTTGTGACTTGATGGTGGTGCGAGGCTGGTAGTGGATGATGTAAGGAGCCAGCTCTATGGCCCACTTAGCCACTCGGCCAGAAGCGTCTCGGCTTCCGATGATCTCGGCAAGTGGGGCCGTGCAGACCATAGTGATTGGATGCTCTTGAAAGTAAGGCTTCAATTTCTTGGTGGTAAAGTGTATGCCATAGCACTTCTTCTGGTAGTGGGGGTAGTTCTGCTTGGCGGTCGACAGTACTTCGCTCAGGTAATATACGGGTCTGTGGACAGGTAGCGCCTTACCTTCCTCCTTGCGTTCCACTACAATGACCGTGCTGACTACCCGGCTGGTGGCGGCGATGTACATGAGCATAGGTTCCTTGGGAGTCGGAGCTGCCAGAACGGGTGGAGTAGTCAGCATCTTTTTCAACTGGAGAAAAGCTTTGTCCGCCTTGTGGTTCCACTCGAAAAAAGTGGTCTTCTTCATGAGTTGGTGTAAGGGGAGAGTTTTCTCGCCCAGCCGACTGATGAATCGGCTGATGGACGCCAAGCAGCCGATGAACTTTTGCACATCCTGCAGTCGGCTGGGTACCTCCATTCTCTCAATGGCCTTGATCTTTATAGGGTTGCATTCTATGCCGCGTTCAGAGACCAAGAAGCCAAGGAGCTAGCCAGCAGGTACTCCGAAGACACACTTCTCGGGGTTGAGCTTGATCTGGAATCGACGCAGGTTCTCAAAGGTTTCCTTGAGGTCTTCCAGTAGTGTTCCACATTTTTCCGTCTTCACCACCACGTCGTCCACGTAGATGTGGGCGTTCTTGCCGAGCTGCTTGAGGAGGCACTTTTGCATGCAACGCTGAAAGGTAGCGTCGGCATTCCTCAAGTCAAACGTCATGGTGCGGTAGCAGTAGTCTCCAAACGGCGTGATGAAGGCGGTCCTCAGTCTGTCAGCCGGATTCAGCTTGATCTGGTGATATCCTGAGTATGCATCCAAAAAACTCAACAACTCGCATCCGGCTATGGAGTCTATCACCTGATCAATTCTTGGTAGAGCAAACGGGTCCTTGGGGCAGGCCTTGTTGAGGCTCGTGTAGTCAATACACATTCGCCATTGCTTGTTCTTCTTCAGTACCAGGACCGGATTGGCTAGCCACTCCAGAAAGAATACTTCCATAATGAAGCCGGCCGCTAGGAGCCGGGCTATATCTTCTCCGACAACTCTTCTCTTCTCTTCTGATAGGCGGCGCAGGGGCTGCCTGACCGGCTTTGCATCAGATCAGACATGTAGCTTGTGCTCGGCGAATTCCATCGGTACACCTGGCATGTCTTTGGGGGACCATGCGAAGATGTCCCGATTCTCACGGAGGAAATCGACGAGCTTGCCTTCCTATTTGCTGTCGAGGTTTGCGCCTGCGATAGCGTACCTCTCTGGGTGCTCCGGATCCAAGGGTATCTTCTTTGTCTCTTTGGCCGGCTTGAACGAACCCTCAGCCTCTGACTCCTTTGGGTTGGGCGAAACCTCTGGCTGCTTGCCGGCTATCGCCACAACCCGCTCCAGGAGCCGCTTCTCGGCTGCGATCACCAGGGACTCGGCTAGCTGACTGCTCTTAGCCGCACAGGCCGACGACTTCCGGTAGTCGCCAGCTACAGTCAGAATTCCCCTGGAACTGGGCATCTTCATTTTGAGGTAGGCGTAGTGGGGGACCGCCATGAACTTGGCCAAGGTGGGTCGGCCGAGTAGCGCATTGTATGGGCTCTCAAGGTCCACCACCTCAAACCAAACTGACTCTCGGCGGAAGTGATCTTTATCTCCAAAGAGGACGTCCATCAGGATCTTGCCGATTGGTGAGAAGGAAAGCTCAGGAACAATGCCGTGGAACACAGTCCGACTATTCTGAAGCTGTCTTTGCTTGATTCCTAACTTCTCCATGGTGTCTTTGTACATGATGTTGATGCTGCTGCCTCTATCTATCAGGACTCGCGAGAAACGCGTGGCTCGTCTATCCGTAGCAAAGGTGGCATCCAAGACCATGGCATAGGAGCCCGGACTTGGCATCACCTCTGGGTGGTCAGCACTGCTCCACCTGATTGGCTTCTCGGACCAGTGCATGAACTTTGGCGTCTTTGATGCTACTGCATTCACCTCTTGTCGCTGCAGCCGCCTGCTGCATCGATCATCAGCCATACTGGTAAACACCATGCAGGCTCCGTGTTCTTCAGGGTATTCGTCTTGTACTGCGCCGACTGGCCTGACAGCCGGCTGCTGGGGTGGAGGCGGAGGCGGCTGCCCAGCAGGCGGGGGAGGTAGGAGGCCGTCTCCCTTGGCGATCCTGGTGAGCCAGTGGCACTTCCGGGTGGTGTGATTCGATGGCTTCGCACCGCTATGGAACTTGCAAGGTCCATCGAGAGTCTGTTCGTAGGAGAAGGCCGGCAACCAGTTCGGCTTGCGGCCTTTCTGTCGCTTGGGCGGGGGCTGCCCATCCGGCTGCTGGGCTTCGACGGTTGCGACCTGCCGGCTGCTGGAAGCCGGCTGCGGGGCCTTGCGCTTGTGGTCGCTCTGCTGTTGTCGCCGACTGGTGTCTCCCGCCGGAGTTCTTGGAGCTTGAGGGGCCCTTTGCCAGTTGCGCTGACTTGAATCTCCGCCTTCATGGATGAGTCGGCCGTGGCGTACTTGTCTGCTATGATCAGCAGCTCGTCGAGGGTTTCTGGCTCATCGCAGAGGAGCTTGTGCTTGAGGAGGGTGGCTTCTCTGCACCCGGCGGTGTAGTACTCGATAGCCTGCACCTCGTGCACGCCCTCGCAGGAGTTCCGAAGCTCGGCCCAACGTGTGAGGTAGTCACAAGTTGACTCGTCAGGACCTTGCATGCACAAGGAGAGCTGACGAGGCTTGGGAGGACGCTTGTACGTGCTGGTGAAGTTGCGAACGAATGCTTCGGTGAAGTCAACCCAGGTGTTGATGCTGCGGGGCTTCAGGTTGTTCAGTCATGTCCGGGCCATGCCCTGGAGCATGAGCGGAACATACTTTACGGCGACACGCTTGTTGCCGTTCGCTATGCTGACAGCCATGGAGTGGTCGACTAGCCAGTCTTCCGGCTTCACGGAGCTGGTATATTTGGGCGTGTCTCTTGGGAGCGTGAACCCTTAGGGAAAGGGCTCATCTCGAATGCGGGGCCCGAAACAAGGCGGACCCAACTCATCTTCTTCTTCCAGTGCCAGGGATCGGTGAAGCCGGTCGATCCGGTGGCGGGCGTCATTTTCTCCGACTCCCTCTCGGCAGCCAAGGCAGTCGCCGAGAGTCGGATGGTCAACAGGCGGCGGGGAGACTCGCCTCTCCTTGCGAGGAGGAGGAGGCAGACAGTCGTCCCGTCGTTCCACTGCTCTCGAGCGGCCGTCTCGGTCGCGCTCTATAGTAATGTGAGTCCCACTATGGCTGACAGCCGGATCCTTGTCTCTTCTTCCTTGGGCACCGCCAGTCGGTGTCCGAGACGTTGCGCCTTGATCTCGGCGAAGGTCATCGTTTTGCCGCTGCGGCGCCTCTGTGCGGCAGCCGGCCTCCTTCTGCACGGCAGCCGCGTCGAGGAGCTGCTGTACTCGCTCCATCATCAGGCGGCATTCTTCGCCCTCGAAATTGTCCAGCTCATCTGCCGCCGCCTGGGCGGCTCGGATGTTCTCCGCTGGTGTTGCATACACAGGGCGGCTTGCCCCGAACAGGTCGGCGATGGCTACGCCGCGCTGCTGGACCGCGCCAAGGTGGCTGGGCCCCGATGGGGCCGGCAAGCCGGCCATAGTGCGATCCATCTCTCGCTGGTAGGCTTCCAACAAGCGTCTCATGCTAGCCAGCTTCTTCGCGCCTTCGACGAGCTGAAGGCGGTGCGCCTCCAGCGTCTCCCCGTCAGCGTCTTCCGGAATGGGCACAGTTAGGTCTTGCAGCGCTGCGCCAAGTGGGTCATGCGCTCCTCCGCCGGGAAGCTCGTCATGGCTAATGACGAGCACCTCGGTGACGGTGCTTCTGTCGCTCTCCACGCGAGGGAGAGGTTCGTCGTAGACCACCACATTAGTGGGGAACGCGTCGAGCGACGCGGTGTCGGAGTCGACCAGCATCGGGTCGGTGGAGCCTACAGACTCCAAGTCCACGGCAGGCTCGCCGGAGACGTGGAGTTGATCGAGGAGGCCCGTGAGGAGGCTCTCGGAGTCGCCCGTGCCTGCGTTGGATGCAGGTTCGTCGGAGAGGCGAACCTCGCCGACAAGTTCGGCAAGGCATCTAGCTACGCAGGCAATCTCCACGCCGCGCAGCGCGTCGGCGCAAACTCCGTCTGCCGTTCCTGGCTGGCTGCGCTCGCCAGGGAGGAAAAGGGTTCCCGTCCAGAATAGGTCTCCGGGCGGCGGTGCACCAGGCCCCACGGTGGGCGCCAAATGTCGGGGGTTGGGCGTGACATATGCCAAAGGATGGCTTATCATGGTGGGGGCAAGTAAAATGTCGCCGGTGCCTGGAAACGGGATGAGGCATAGACATGCACGCCGGCGAATCTTACCCAGCTTTAGGGCTCTCCGGGGAGATAATACCCCTATTGGTGCTCTACCGGGTCTCCGCATGATCACTATAGCAAAGTGTTTACACGATCGCTCCTTGAGCTGTTTCCTGGAGGTAGGAGAGGGCAAGGCTAGCTCTCTCCCTCCGATATGATCTGGTCTAAAGCTAATAGGTTCCAACCCTTTGGATGGGTGCCCTGGGGGGTTTATATAGGCCTACCCCCCAGGGGTACAATGGTAATCTGGATGGACGCGGGCCCAGCCATCAGTGCCTCTGGCCTCCGTCTTCTCCGCCGACTGGCTAGGTACGGAGCCGACAGGCCGCGTCCGCCACGGGCAGGTCTTGTCGGCTGCTGATTACTGTAGCCATGCTTCTAATGACGCGGACGTCATGGAGTCGTGGCAACAGCCCCGCCGCCTAGTGGGCGATCACTGTCTGCCACTCTCCGTCACATCTGGTTAATGGCACGTGGGCCCCGGGGGAGGAGCTGGCCGACTCCCGGGGGCCAACTCCCAACGAGTCCGACTGGTGGCGCACTTGCCGTCTTCTAGGGTCCCGCTGGCTGGTGGGACCCGCTGCCCCAAGGCCGTACGGACAAGCCGTCGTGAGCGTAGGATTCGGTCCACCGGTGCTGATGGCAGGGCTGGCATGGCAACAACGCCACGCCGCATGGAGATCTCGGCGAGTATGGCGTACTGTAGCCATGCCTGCCTCGGGAAAGGGGTGGGAGCAGTCTTCACTGTAGCCACTCCCCTGTCCTGTCCCTCTTGATGAGGACATGGGGTTTTGCTGGAGTTGCGGGCCGACTCCCCAAAGCCGGCTTCTCTGGAAGTCGCCAGTCATGAGTCGGCTTATCCTGACGTCGTCCCTGGGACTCGGCCGCGACTGGGCTGTCGGCCGTCTTGCCGTCTTCTTCTCAGAAGGCGGCTCTTCGTCCTGGAGTCTTGAGGGGCGCAGCCTGCCCCGATATCTTGAAAGGTTCTAGGTCTCGGGTTGGCCTACCCGTGGCCCATTACTCCGACACCATAGGAGTTTGACGATGGGGCTACTATGTAGCCCCTGGTGGCTCCGCACTCTCCCGAACTCGGGGTGCGTATATGCCTGGCCGGGAAACGGCCCTTCGTTAAAGCAGAGGAATTCTAACATTCCAATAGGTCATCGAGTGGTTGACCAGTCTCGCGCTATATCATGACAGTCAGTTTTCGGCTTTCTCTACTGAGGTGCTCGTCCGGATGAACCAGGGCACAATCGCAGTAGTTCCCCTATGTCACAACCTAGCTAGGTTATGCATTAGAGTGTGCATCATGTTTACTTTTATCAGAAATGGAAATGGGGAAAGCAAAACCCCCAGCACCCCCCCCCTGAAATCAACTAGGGTTTACTAAAAATAAACTCAATGAACCTGAAATGCCCTTCAGAAATGTTCACCCTCTTTGCCTTGGGTTAGAACCCTTGGGAAAAATGGTGAATATAATTTTAGGTCATCAAAAGGGGCATTGATTTAATTCATAATAATTGAATTTGGGCATTTAAATACTATTAAATAATTCAAATGCTCAAATAATGTTGGAATTATTTTTTGGGCCACTGAAATATTTCAGAAAGTGTCCATAAATATTTTCAGGATTTTATTAAATGATTTAGTATTTAAACTAAATCAAAACAGAATAACAGAAATAGAAAATAGAAAACAGAATAAATTAGAGAGAGAGAGTAGGCCAGTGGGCCGCTTACCTGGCGCCACCAGCCGGCCCAGCACTGTAGCTCGACGGCCCAGCCCACCAGGCGACGCCAGTCGTCCCCTAGCTGCTGCCAGGAGGACGCCGGGCGTGTGCCCGCGGTGCGCCGGCACGCGCGCGGCCACCGACGGCCACCTCCTGCTTGCCGCGCCTCCCCTCGACGCCTGGACTCCGCTGTGGACGCCACGCACCCCCTGGCCCCCTCATATCACTCTCCCTCCTCCTCTGTCCTCTCCTCGCAGCACACCCGAGCGCCGCCGTCGCCACTGCACGCTGTAGCCGCAGCCACCGTGCCCCCCTCGCCTCGTTGTGGTGTCCAAAAGCTCCGCCTCCTCCCTCTGAAGCTCTCCGCCGAGCCACAAGACGCCGGACGCCCTGTGGAACCGCCGTTGCCATCATCCTCCTCCTCGGGCGCCGCCGACCGCCGACTTCGATTCGCCATCGTCAACGCCTCCCCGAGCCCACTGGCCTGCTCAGCAACTCCGCCGTGAGCTCCCCTTCCTCCTCCCCCTAGCCCCGTAGCTCGAGCGCCCCCCTAGCCCTGCCGGCCACCTTGGCCGAGAACTCGGCTCCGCCGTTCATGGCGCCGCCGTGGCCAGGGGCCAAGCCAGCCGCAACCGAGCCCGTCGTCGTGTTCCTGGTGACGCCAGGAGCCTGTAGAACCTATACGCATGCCTCCCCGTGCCTTATAGCCTCGAACCCGAGCTCGCCCGAACTCTGGCCGCCGCCTCGAGCCTGATTCCGGCGAGCTCCGGCCGCCCCGCAGCCTCCCGCGTGTTCCACTGGATTCGCGCGAGTCTGGGCATCGTGTAGATGAGCTCCACCGCCCGAATGGTCGCCGGAGCGGCGATCCCGAGCCCCTCCGCCGTGTCTGGCTCGCCGGCGTCAAGCCGCCGACGGGTGTTGACCCCGCTGACCAGGAGGTTTGACCTCCCGTGGGTCGCTGACATGTGGGGCCCGGCCCTATTAATCTTTAGTTAGGATTAATTTAAACTAATTAACCCTTCTAATTAAATGGGTCACTGACGCGTGGGCCCAACCCCATTAACCAAGCCAGTTTAGTTTTAATTTAATTAGGATTAGCTACAGACACTGACGTGTGGACCCCACACGTCAGGTTTGACTGGGTCAGCCGCCCTTGACCTGCTGACGCAATGTTGTTGTCATGCTGACGCAATATATCTTTCTGGAATTAAAATAACTCAGGAAATTCCAGAAAATACCCAAAACTTCAAAAATTCATAGAAATTCAACCATAACTCCAAATGAGACAAATTATATATGTAAAATTATCAGAAAAATTCAAGGAATCCATCTGTACCATTTTCATGCATGTTTGAACAATGTTTGTCCCCTGTTTTGGACAAAACAAATAAAGGGCATTTAAATAATCATATATGGGATTGGAATTTGAATCTTGTACTCAAACCAACTCCATTTAAACCATAGCTAGTTGCATTAGCTCAAGACACATCCATATTGCCATGTCATAGCATGCATCATATTGTTGCATATCGTCATGTGTTGATTGTGCTCGGTTGTGTTCTTCGTGGTAGGTTCTGCCTCCGAGGATATTCACGAGTATCCAACTGAAGGGCAGTATCCCGTCACCACTCCATCAGGCAAGCAACCATTGATCATTCCGATACAACCCATGTTCTCGCTCCTGCTCTTGTTTACTGCATTAAGACAACACGATTCAAACTGCTGTGTGCTACGGTAGTTGAACCCTTATCCTCTGCATGACCTGTCATTGCCACAGTAACTAGATGAAACCCACTAGCATGTGTAGGAGTTGATTGAGCCATGTTTTGTGATTCCTACCTTGCTATGCCTGCTATGCTCAGAGTTGTGTCAGGTCTGGTTCATCTGGGTGATGGGCTAGAGTGAAATGTTTGTGCCAGTATTATGTGGGATGTGTTGAACATGTTTTGGTAAAGGTATCGATGAGAGGCCATGTAGGAGTACATGGTGGGTTGTTTCATTGAAGCCGTCCCTAAGAACTGAGTTCTGTATGCGTGAATTAAGATTCAGCTACTACCACACATTGGGCCCTGAAATATGACCCCGCTCGACTTACCGACCCCTCTCGCCTAAGTCCAGGAGTTGCAACTAGTTTCTGGTGTTTGTAGGATATGTGTTGGCGGCCGTGCGTAGCGCTGACCCTAGGGGTGGGCTATGTTGCGGTAGATACACCATGGCACGGTGTACCGGGTCACCCGTTTGGTGTCTCGGGAACCCTGTTCACATCGTTCGGGGCCGTTGAGGACACCCCGGCCGGATTTCCTTGCGGATGGAACCTGAATAGGCGATGACCCTGGACTAGAGACTTGTGAGGTTAGTCAGGTCGTGGTCTACACCCACGTCGGTTTTCGCTTGAAGTCTGCCGAGCACATTTCGTGTGCAGACGCTAAGTGGTGGAAACATGTGTGACGAAGTACACCCCTGCAGGGTATAAAACTATTCGAATAGCCGCATCCGCGGTAAAGGACTACTTGATTGCATATACAGTTCATAGACAAGTTAATGGATACTACTAAAAGACTCAAGATAAGTGTGAGTACCGAGGATGGCCCCCTCGCAGGATTCGAGGGAGGATCCTCGGTGGGGTATTGTGATGGTGAGTAGTGGACTCGTGTGCGAAAACTATTTTGCTAAAAGATTCCGTAGGATAGCTTAGCCAAGAGTCAAAGCTGGCTTGCTGCATAAACCCCACCACCTTCTTGAGAATGAGCATGTACAGTAGGTTCTGATGTAAGACTTGCTGAGTACTTTTGTACTCATGTTTGCTTATTTATTGTTTTCAGACGACAACACTGCCCCCTCCGATGGGTTTTACGTAGATCTTGACATCGACGAGTGACTAGACACCCAGGTGGTGATCCAGGCCATGGAGGGCCCTATGTAGATAGACAGGCTTCGAGAAGCCTTCTTTCTTTCTAGAGTCTGTACTCAGACTAGTTGCTTCCGCATGTGCTTGTATGACTGTATGACTTGAGTGTCGGGTCATGTGACCCCTACCTGTATGGATATGTTATGTATGGCTCCCTGGAGCCTTTAAATAAAGTACTTGAGTTGTAGAGTTTTGTTGTGATGCCATGTTGTATGTACCCATATCGAGCATATTGTATGTATGTTTGAAATGCTTGGTATGAGTGGGATCCGACAATCTAGTTGTTTGCCCTTCGCAGCCTTTCTTATGGGGAAATGTAGTCTAGTGCTCCTTGAGCCATAGTTCTCCGCTACAGCCCGGTTCACCGGAGTCCTGCTAGCCCAGCACTACTGTTCAGGACACTTGACTGGCCGGCATGTGTTTCACTTCGTCCCTATGTCTGTCCCTTCGGGGAAATGTCACATGGTGATCCCCGGAGTCCTGTCTAGCCTGCTACAGCCCGGGATTCCCCGGAGTCCTGCTAGCCCAGTGCTACAGCCCGGAATCACTCGTTGATGACCGACATGTTCGTTGTGATTCATGTATGCCTGTCTCCATAGGTCTGTGCCGCTTTGGGTTCACGACTAGCCATGTCGGCCCGGGTTCTCGGTCATATGGATGCTAGCGACATTGTCATATACGTGAGCCAAAAGGCGCAAACGGTCCCGGGCCATGGTAAGGCGACACCGTGGGATACCGTGTGTGAGGCCGCAAAGTGATATGGGGTGTTACCGGCTAGATCGATGTGGCTTAGAATCGGGGTCCCGACAGCGTTGGTATCAGAGCCGGACTGCCTGTAGGTTCGTTCAGCCAAACTGGTCGATGTCGAGTCTAGAAATGCTTTAGTTATACGTAAGGGAATTGATTGTGGGAGGGAACGTAAGGTTCTTTTACTCCTTTACCTTATGCTTCTGATCTGAGTCATTCTCTTCTCATTCAACGTGGGTTAAGGACTAGGCTCTCTTCTTCTATCAGGTTCACGTGTTACTAATCCGTAGTAGCTCATAGGATTTTTGCTACGAGTTTCAGTCCAGTTTCTACTATTTTAGTATGTGGCTATTTGAATCAGAACCTTGATATGATGCTGTTGAGCGGTATTGTGAACTGTTGTGGATGTCTCAAATCTTTTTCTGAGCATTTACAACCGTTATGCTGCCCAATTTTCCCTAGGAATTCTGATGTCTTTGTCTTGTGGCTGTGCTTTCAGATGGCCAACCAGTCTCAAAATCAAGTGGTTCGCCTGACCAGGTGCCTCGACGTGCCTGGTCATACTGCTATGTTGGTCCGGGTAATGATCGAGACAGGATACCGTTGGTATCCCGAATACACTGTTGAAGAGCAGTTCCGCGACTTTAATCAAAGCCAGTATTTATGCATCGTCAGGATATTTCCTTCCTATCCTGGATCTACCGAGCCCCTTCACTGTTCCTATGGACTCGGGGTTACCATTGAGATGGCTGTGCAGGATGCTGCCTATTCCATGATGACCATCTTGCGAGTCCGGACTGGCCTGCTTCGGAACACTGACTTCCGTTACATGCCAGCTTCACTTCCGGGAGCGCAGGGGTATCTTCAGGCTATCTATGCTGACTCCACTCAGGAGGACTCATTAACTCGTACCACCGCTGAGATGCTCGAAGATAAGGACCGAGAGAATCGGGCCTTGAGGCTGGAGCTCTTCAATACCCGTGCTGATCATTGGGCCACATTGACTCGGTTTGCACCCGCGGTGCAAGCTGGATGTATGGATACCAGGGATCTGTATCCTGTGAGAGCAGCTCTGCCAGACATGGTGGATTGGCGTGATGTGGGAGGCATCACCCCACCCCTTGGTCCCCGCAGGCCACCGTTTGTTGGTCCAAGACCTTATCCTAGCCCCTATGGTCCACAGGCTCCTCAGGACCGTCTGTTTCCGGATGATCACGTTGAACTTCCAGGCTATGGAGGTGACTTCTATGAGGACTACTACGGAGCTATCTGAGTTAGTAGTAGTACCACTAGTATGGTAGTAGTTGTATCTCCACTGTCCTGTGTGACTTGTGGAATACGACTTGGTGTGTAATCGATTCCGGAGGTGTAGACAAATAATGTATAGGGACTCGGAATGCCTCCGATGAGATGTAACGTCTACCTTCATAGTTGTACTGTAGCATGGGCTTGTACTAAACTATGTATGACGAGTATGACCGTTGGTGTATATATGGCAGTTTTATATTACCATGGCATACGAATGAGCATCTCTGCATTCTGCGTTATCCTTTACATTCTGCACTTCCCTGTTAAGTTTGAGCCATCCTTGTCTAAATCGTTGTCTTGTTTTCCCTCCTAGGATGGTCAACACCCGCGGAAACCCTGCTGCCCCAGAGCAGGGGGAAGCCAATGCAGCTAGAGGTGAAAATTTGCCTCACCCGCCTTCCCTGGCCGAAGTGATGCTGGAGGCGGAAAGGAACAAGCGTGAGACCAACCGCCTGTTGGAGCGGATTGAGCAGAACACTGCACGTCACCCACGAAATGCCTTGGTGTCAATCAACGACTTCATCAAGCTGTACCCACCAAAGTTTAACCATTCCGTCGAGCCCCTCGACGCGGATGATTGGCTTCGCAGCATCACCCACAAGCTACGTTCTGCCAACGTAGCTGAAGCCGACAAGGTTACCTATGCTGCTTATCATCTTGAGGGCCCCGCTAGCCATTGGTGGGAAAACTACGAAGCTATGCGCCCGGTCGGCCAAATCACTACCTGGGCTGAGTTCAGCGAGGCTTTCTGTGAGCATCACATTCCGGAAGGTCTCATGGATCGCAAGAGGGAGGAGTTCTGCAACTTCACCCAAGGAAGGCTGACTGTGGATGCATATAGCCGAGAATTTGGGAACCTGGCACGCTATGCTCCTGAAGAGGTTTCTACTGACGCCAAGAAGCAGGCAAGGTTCCGTAAGGGACTTAGCCCTGAGCTTCGCCGCGATCTCCGTCTGCACGAGTGCACATCCTTCCAGAAGTTGGTCAATAAAGCTATCAGTGCTGAGACAGGCCAGATTGATTATGACGCTTCACGCAAGCATTCTCGTGATTTTGGGTCTTCATCCGGCTCTGGAGCTCAGAAGCGCCGGGTGTGGATTCCAAGCACCGCACTGCCACCCAGATTCACCCCGAGGCCATCCTTTGAGGCGCCTCGTCCCAACCAGCAAATTGCACCATCCAAGCCCTACGGTGGCCTCGCTGCTAATGTTGCTCCACGCCCCACTGTGGTAACATGCTTCAAGTGTGGAGAACCGGGTCACTACAGTCGAGAGTGTCCCCAGAACAACCCCAATCAAGCTGGAAAGTCCGTTGGCCGTGGTAAGCCCGCGGGAAAGACTTTCTACGCCAAGCCGGCCACTACTGCACGTGGCCATGTCAACTACGTCTCAGCCGAAGAGGCTCATGAGGATCCCAACGTCGTCCTTGGTACGCTCCTTGTTAACTGCCATCCGGCATCTGTTCTTTTCGATACTGGAGCATCTCATTCATTCATATCCGAGAATTATGCTCGGTTGCATAACACGACATTCTGTGACATGCCCACTTCCATGGTAATTCAAACTCCGGGTTCCAAATGGCAAACTTCTAGGGTAAGCCATGGGAACGAAATTCTTGTCGATAGGCTTGTCTTCCTTGCATCTTTAATAGCTCTCAAGTCCTCCGACATAAACATCATCTTGGGTATGGACTGGATGTCGGCTCATTATGCCAAGATCGATTGTGCCACTAGAACCGTTCAACTTACTCATCCCTCGGGCAAGCAGTTAATGTCTTAACTCGAGTGGCCAAGCGCCAACTTTACTCTCTCAATGCCAACCCCCTTCCAGACCTTGAGGACGTTCCGGTAGTCCGAGACTTCCCGGATGTGTTTCCGGAAGAACTGCCAGGTGTTCCACCTGACCGGGATGTCGAGTTTGTGATAGACCTTGTTCCAGGAACCGTTCCAATTGCTAGAAGACCCTACAAGATGGCACCCTTAGAACTAGCCGAGCTTAAGAACCAACTCGATGAGTCCTTGAACAAAGGGTTCATCCGTCCTAGCTCCTCTCCTTGGGCTTGCCCCGTCCTCTTCGTCAAGAAGAAGGATGGAACGGATCGAATGGTTGTGGATTACCGACCTGTCAATCTGGTCACCATCAAGAACAAATACCCGCTTCCCAGGATCAACGACCTGTACGATCAGCTCGCTGGATCCTCAGTCTTCTCCAAGATGGATTTGAGGTTGGGCTACCATCAAATCAAAATCAGAAACGGGGACATTCCCAAAACGGCTTTTGTCACTCGTTATGGCCAATACGAGTACACCGTCATGTCCTTCGGTTTAACCAATGCCCCAGCCACTTTCTCCCGGTTAATGAACTCGGTTTTCATGGAGTACTTGGACAAATTCGTCGTAGTATACCTCGATGACATACTCATCTACTCCAAAAATGAAGAGGAACATGCCGAACATCTAAGACTGGTATTGATGAAACTTCGAGAGCATCGCCTTTATGCCAAATTCTCCAAGTGTGAATTTTGGTTGTCAGAAGTGACCTATCTAGGCCATGTAATCTCTGGTAAGGGTATTGCTGTCAATCCCGAGCGAGTTCAAGCCGTCCTTGATTGGACTCCACCTGTTTCGGTCAAGCAAGTTCGGAGTTTCCTTGGCCTAGCGAGCTATTGCCGCCGCTTCGTCGAGAATTTCTCTAAGGTTGCTAAACCTCTAACTGAACTCCTCAAGAAAGATAAAAAGTTCGAGTGGACTCCACAGTGCGAGTTCAGTTTTCAGGAACTGAAAAGACGCCTGACATCTGCTCCCGTACTGGTACCACCAGATTTCTCCAAGGACTTTATTATCTATTGCGACGCCTCGCGACAAGGACTAGGTTGCATACTCATGCAGGATCGTCAGGTAATTGCCTATGCCTCACGGCAATTACACCCACATGAGGAAAATTATCCCACACATGATCTAGAGCTTGCAGCTGTAGTCCATGCACTCAAAACCTGGCGACATTACCTTCTCGGTAATCGTTGCGAGATCTTCACCGATCACCAAAGCTTGAAATATATCTTCACCCAACCAGATTTGAATCTCAGGCAAAGACGTTGGGTCGAGTTGATCTCGGATTACGACTTAGGAATAACTTACACCCCTGGCAAAGCCAATGTCATGGCTGATGCACTAAGTCGTAAGTCCTACTGTAACAACCTGATGTTACAACAAAGTCAACCACTTCTCCATGAGGAATTTCGTAAGCTTAATCTTCATATTGTTCCTCGTGGATTCCTGTCCACCCTGGTGGCGAAACCTACCCTTATGGATCAAATCATAGCTGCCCAAAAGCGTGATAAGGGCATATCCCGGATTAAGGAAAACATTGCTAGCGGAGTAGCTAAATGTTTTTCCATGGATGAGCAAGGTGCGGTCTTCTTTGAGAACCGCCTGGTGGTTCCCAAGAACCAACATCTACGCCAGATGATCCTTAAGGAAGCTCATGAATCCCCTCTCACCCTTCATCCCGGTAGTACTAAAATGTATCAAGACCTATGCCAGAGGTTTTGGTGGACTAGGATGAAGAGGGAAATTGCTCAATACATTGCTAATTGCGACGTTTGTCGTCGTGTTAAAGCAGAGCATCAACGACCTGCTGGCACCCTTCAACCTTTGGCTATTCCTGAATGGAAATGGGACAAAATCAGTATGGATTTCATCACTGGGTTTCCCAGGACCAAGAGGGGAAATAATGCCATCTTCGTCGTGATCGACCGTCTTTCCAAAGTAGCCCATTTTCTACCTGTTCGAGAGAGTATCACCGCTAGCCAGCTAGCTGACTTATACATCTCCCGAATAGTGTCTCTTCATGGTGTCCCGCTGGAAATCAACTCAGACCGTGGAAGTCTCTTCACCTCTCGATTTTGGGAAAGTTTCCAAAATGCTATGGGAACTCATCTCTCCTTTAGCACCGCCTTCCATCCTCAATCAAGTGGCCAAGTAGAGCGAGTAAATCAAATTCTGGAGGATATGCTCCGAGCTTCTGTTATCTCGTTTGGAATGAGTTGGGAGAAATGCCTTCCATTCGCGGAGTTTGCCTATAACAATAGCTATCAAGCTAGTTTGGGCAAGGATCCCTTCGAAGTTCTCTATGGACGAAAGTGTCGAACGCCACTTAACTGGTCAGAAACCGGGGAAAGACAACTCTTTGGCCCGGATATGATTCAAGAAGCAGAAGAGCAGGTTCGCGTTATTCGTGAGAAATTGAAAACGGCCCAATCTCGCCAAAAGAGTCAATATGATCGTAAGCATAAGCCTATGACATTTGAAATTGACGAGAAAGCTTACCTTCGGGTTACCCCGTTAAAAGGAACCCATCGCTTCGGTATCAAAGGCAAATTGGCTCCTCGTTACATTGGACCCTTTCGCATTATTGCCAAACGAGGAGAAGTTGCCTACCAATTGGAACTACCTCCGCATCTTTCCAGAGTTCACGACGTCTTCCACGTTTCGCAACTCAGGCGTTGCTTCGTGGATCCTATCCGTGGAGGGGACCACGAAACGCTTGATTTACAAGATAAACTTTCTTATCGGGAATACCCCGTTCGTATCCTTGATCAAGCCGAGCGTACCACGCGACGTCATAATATCAAGTTTCTCAAGGTTCAATGGTCACACCATTCCGAGGAAGAAGCCACTTGGGAAAGGGAGGATCGTCTTCGACTCGAGTACCCCGCCTTCTTCCCAGATGATCCTAAATCTCGGGACGAGATTCTATTGAGTGGGGGTGAGTTGTCACACCCTAGCTAGGTTATGCATTAGAGTGTGCATCATGTTTACTTTTATCAGAAATGGAAATGGGGAAAGCAAAACCCCCAGCACCCCCCCCCCTGAAATCAACTAGGGTTTACTAAAAATAAACTCAATGAACCTGAAATGCCCTTCAGAAATGTTCACCCTCTTTGCCTTGGGTTAGAACCCTTGGGAAAAATGGTGAATATAATTTTAGGTCATCAAAAGGGGCATTGATTTAATTCATAATAATTGAATTTGGGCATTTAAATACTATTAAATAATTCAAATGCTCAAATAATGTTGGAATTATTTTTGGGCCACTGAAATATTTCAGAAAGTGTCCATAAATATTTTCAGGATTTTATTAAATGATTTAGTATTTAAACTAAATCAAAACAGAATAACAGAAATAGAAAATAGAAAACAGAATAAATTAGAGAGAGAGAGTAGGCCAGTGGGCCGCTTACCTGGCGCCACCAGCCGGCCCAGCACTGTAGCTGGACGGCCCAGCCCACCAGGCGACGCCAGTCGTCCCCTAGCTGCTGCCAGGAGGACGCCGGGCGTGTGCCCACGGTGCGCCGGCACGCGCGCGGCCACCGACGGCCACCTCCTGCTTGCCGCGCCTCCCCTCGACGCCTGGACTCCGCTGTGGACGCCACGCACCCCCTGGCCCCCTCATATCACTCTCCCTCCTCCTCTGTCCTCTCCTCGCAGCACACCCGAGCGCCGCCGTCGCCATCGCACGCTGTAGCCGCAGCCACCGTGCCCCCCTCGCCTCGTTGTGGTGTCCAAAAGCTCCGCCTCCTCCCTCTGAAGCTCTCCGCCGAGCCACAAGACGCCGGACGCCCTGTGGAACCGCCGTTGCCATCATCCTCCTCCTCGGGCGCCGCCGACCGCCGACTTCGATTCGCCATCGTCAACGCCTCCCCGAGCCCACTGGCCTGCTCAGCAACTCCGCCGTGAGCTCCCCTTCCTCCTCCCCCTAGCCCCGTAGCTCGAGCGCCCCCCTAGCCCTGCCGGCCACCTTGGCCGAGAACACGGCTCCGCCGTTCATGGCGCCGCCGTGGCCAGGGGCCAAGCCAGCCGCAACCGAGCCCGTCGTCGTGTTCCTGGTGACGCCAGGAGCCTGTAGAACCTATCCGCATGCCTCCCCGTGCCTTATAGCCTCGAACCCGAGCTTGCCCGAACACCGGCCGCCGCCTCGAGCCTGATTCCGGCGAGCTCCGGCCGCCCCGCAGCCTCCCGCGTGTTCCACTGGATTCGCGCGAGTCTGGGCATCGTGTAGATGAGCTCCACCGCCCGAATGGTCGCCGGAGCAGTGATCCCGAGCCCCTCCGCCGTGTCTGGCTCGCCGGCGTCAAGCCGCCGACGGGTGTTGACCCCGCTGACCAGGAGGTTTGACCTCCCGTGGGTCGCTGACATGTGGGGCCCGGCCCTATTAATCTTTAGTTAGGATTAATTTAAACTAATTAACCCTTCTAATTAAATGGGTCACTGACGCGTGGGCCCAACCCCATTAACCAAGCCAGTTTAGTTTTAATTTAATTAGGATTAGCTACAGACACTGACGTGTGGACCCCACACGTCAGGTTTGACTGGGTCAGCCGCCCTTGACCTGCTGACGCAATGCTGTTGTCATGCTGACGCAATATATCTTTCTGGAATTAAAATAACTCAGGAAATTCCAGAAAATACCCAAAACTTCAAAAATTCATAGAAATTCAACCATAACTCCAAATGAGACAAATTATATATGTAAAATTATCAGAAAAATTCAAGGAATCCATCTGTACCATTTTCATGCATGTTTGAACAATGTTTGTCCCCTGTTTTGGACAAAACAAATAAAGGGCATTTAAATAATCATATATGGGATTGGAATTTGAATCTTGTACTCAAACCAACTCCATTTAAACCATAGCTAGTTGCATTAGCTCAAGACACATCCATATTGCCATGTCATAGCATGCATCATATTGTTGCATATCGTCATGTGTTGATTGTGCTCGGTTGTGTTATTCGTGGTAGGTTCTGCCTCCGAGGATATTCACGAGTATCCAACTGAAGGGTAGTATCCCGTCACCACTCCATCAGGCAAGCAACCATTGATCATTCCGATACAACCCATGTTCTCGCTCCTGCTCTTGTTTACTGCATTAAGACAACACGATTCAAACTGCTGTGTGCTACGGTAGTTGAACCCTTATCTTCTGCATGACCTGTCATTGCCACAGTAACTAGATGAAACCCACTAGCATGTGTAGGAGTTGATTGAGCCATGTTTTGTGATTCCTACCTTGCTATGCCTGCTATGCTCAGAGTTGTGTCAGGTCTGGTTCATCTGGGTGATGGGCTAGAGTGAAATGTTTGTGCCAGTATTATGTGGGATGTGTTGAACATGTTTTGGTAAAGGTATCGATGAGAGGCCATGTAGGAGTACATGGTGGGTTGTTTCATTGAAGCCGTCCCTAAGAACTGAGTTCTGTATGCGTGAATTAAGATTCAGCTACTACCACACATTGGGCCCTAAAATATGACCCCGCTCGACTTACCGACCCCTCTCGCCTCAGTCCAGGAGTTGCAACTAGTTTCTGGTGTTTGTAGGATATGTGTTGGCGGCCGTGCGTAGCGCTGACCCTAGGGGTGGGCTATGTTGCGGTAGATACACCGTGGCACGGTGTACCGGGTCACCCGTTTGGTGTCTCGGGAACCCTGTTCACATCGTTCGGGGCCGTTGAGGACACCCCGGCCGGATTCCTTGCGGATGGAACCTGAATAGGCGATGACCCTGGACTAGAGACTTGTGAGGTTAGTCAGGTCGTGGTCTACACCCACGTCGGTTTTCGCTTGAAGTCTGCTGAGCACATTTCGTGTGCAGACGCTAAGTGGTGGAAACATGTGTGACGAAGTACACCCCTGCAGGGTATAAAACTATTTGAATAGCCGCGTCCGCGGTAAAGGACTACTTGATTGCATATACAGTTCATAGACAAGTTAATGGATACTACTAAAAGACTCAAGATAAGTGTGAGTACCGAGGATGGCCCCCTCGCAGGATTCGAGGGAGGATCCTCGATGGGGTATTGTGATGGTGAGTAGTGGACTCGTGTGCGAAAACTATTTTGCTAAAAGATTCCGTAGGATAGCTTAGCCAAGAGTCAAAGCTGGCTTGCTGCATAAACCCCACCACCTTCTTGAGAATGAGCATGTACAGTAGGTTCTGATGTAAGACTTGCTGAGTACTTTTGTACTCATGTTTGCTTATTTATTGTTTTCAGACGACAACACTGCCCCCTCCGATGGGTTTTACGTAGATCTTGACGTCGACGAGTGACTAGACACCCAGGTGGTGATCCAGGCCATGGAGGGCCCTATGTAGATAGACAGGCTTCGAGAAGCCTTCTTTCTTTCTAGAGTCTGTACTCAGACTAGTTGCTTCCGCATGTGCTTGTATGACTGTATGACTTGAGTGTCGGGTCATGTGACCCCTACCTGTATGGATATGTTATGTATGGCTCCCTGGAGCCTTTAAATAAAGTACTTGAGTTGTAGAGTTTTGTTGTGATGCCATGTTGTATGTACCCATATCGAGCATATTGTATGTATGTTTGAAATGCTTGGTATGAGTGGGATCCGACAATCTAGTTGTTTGCCCTTCGCAGCCTTTCTTATGGGGAAATGTAGTCTAGTGCTCCTCGAGCCATAGTAGTCCGCTACAGCCCGGTTCACCGGAGTCCTGCTAGCCCAGCACTACTGTTCAGGACACTTGACTGGCCGGCATGTGTTTCACTTCGTCCCTATGTCTGTCCCTTCGGGGAAATGTCACGCGGTGATCCCCGGAGTCCTGTCTAGCCTGCTACAGCCCGGGATTCCCCGGAGTCCTGCTAGCCCAGTGCTACAGCCCGGAATCACTCGTTGATGACCGACATGTTCGTTGTGATTCATGTATGCCTGTCTCCATAGGTCTGTGCCGCTTTGGGTTCACGACTAGCCATGTCGGCCCGGGTTCTCGGTCATATGGATGCTAGCGACATTGTCATATACGTGAGCCAAAAGGCGCAAACGGTCCCGGGCCATGGTAAGGCGACACCGTGGGATACCGTGCGTGAGGCCGCAAAGTGATATGGGGTGTTACCGGCTAGATCGATGTGGCTTAGAATCGGGGTCCCGACACCCTGGTGCTGCCTTAGCCGATAGAGCGGAACGTAAGGCACCAAAACACAAGAGCCGGGCAAACCCAACATTTGACCAAAGACATGATTCGGAGCTGATGTATATAAGGCCAAACTCACGACGCCGAACACTCCATAAGGTACTCGGTCTTTATGGTATAAACCGGGCCTAAATAGTGCCCTTTGTAAGAAGCCCCTTGTGTCCAGGTACGTGCATTATTCTGACATGGCCACATGCCAAGACGTTAGCATCCTTCTCAATTGTACTGAGAATCCGAGGGAAGTGTATCAACAAGAGACAGTAAAAAAGGTTTACACAGGGTCTTAATCTAAAAAGAATCCTTGGAACGGGTCCCTGCTGCACGTCTGCGTCTGTGTCTCTGTTGTGCCGTATCCTGGACGGGTGTAGCACGATGGTCATCTGTAAAAGAGAGGAACTTAGGTGAAAAGTTGTCATGCAAAAAGGCAGTTTTAAAAAACCATGTATAATTCAAGATGAGTAAAAATTGCCACTTGTCTACGCGTGTTGAGCTCCTTGTATTTGTAATAGGGGTGTGGCCATCAGTCCTGTATGAATTACATATAGCTGCGCCGGACTCGTCTAACCGTGTCCGTGGTCTTGACGACCTATCAAATGCTTTAGTTGGTGAGGCCGTTTTTAGTGTGCGGCTGCCAAGGCAGTCGCACTCTCTTCGGCGCGCAAAGATCGCTCAATATTTCCATTCACTGTAATGATGCCACGTGGAGCGGGCATCTTGAGCGCGAGGGAAGCGTAATGCGATATTGCATTAAAGCGAGCGAAAGCTTCACGTCCAAGTAGTGCTTGATAGCCACTTTGGAATGGAGCAATCTGGAAGGTTAAATGTTCACTACGGAAGTTATCGGGGAAGCCGAATATAACCTCTAGTAGCAGGGAGCCCGTGCAATGAGCCCCTGGGCCTGGCGTTACTCCTTTAAAGGTAGTATTGTTGTGGCAAATTTTCGTTGGGTCTATCCCCATTTTGCGGATTGTGTCCTAGTATATCAGGTTTAGACTGCTGCCACCGTCCATTAGGACTCATGTGAAGTGGTATCCGTCAATTATTGGGTCTAATACCAAGGCATCCCATCATGCACGCTGGATACTTGCTGAGTAATCCTGATGGTCGAAAGTGATCGGTTGAGATGACCAGTGGCAGGACTCCGCGGTGATAGGCCCTTGGGCGTATTTCTCTGGGAGTGCCGCTTTGTTTCTCCCCTTGATCACGTGTAGCACATTTACTGTTTTGACTTCTGGTGGAAATTTCTTTTGTTCCCCAATGTCTTGCTTAAGAGGCTCATCCTCGTCTTCGCTTGGTGTATCCTCCCCCTTGTGTACGGCGTTGAGCTTGCCGGACTGCTTGAAGACCCAACATTCTCTGTGGGTATGATTAGCGGGTTTACCAGGGGTGCTATGGATCTGACATATTTGGTCCAAAATTTTGTTTAGGCTGGACAGTTCATCTCTGGCGCCTTTAGAGGGCGGCTTTTGCTGACCTGGCCGAGAGCTTCTGAATCCGGCGTTTACTGCCGTGCTCTTTGGGATGTCTTCTTTATTCCGGCATTTATTATTGTTTTTCCGTCGTGATTTCCCATTTCCATCTCTAACTTCGGATGTATTAGGGTCGCTGGTGCTGCATCTGGCTAGCCAGCTATCCTCACCCGCGCAAAAGCGGGTCATGAGGCTTGTTAATGCTGCCATTGTTCTCAGCTTTTCTTGGCCGAGGTGTCTGGCAAGCCATTCCTCACGGACGGTATGCTTAAAAGCTGCCAAGGCTTCGGCGTCTGGACAGTCGACTATTTGATTCTTTTTAGTAAGAAACCTGTTCCACAGCTTTCGGGCTGACTCTCCGGGCTATTGAGTTATATGACTCAAATCATCCGCGTCCGGAGGTCGGACATAAGTCCCTTGAAAATTTGCCCGAAAAGCATCTTCGAGCTCTTCCCAGCTTCCAATGGAGCTTTCGGGGAGGCTTTTAAGCCAGTGCCGAGCTGGCCCTTTGAGTTTGAGGGGTAAATACTTAATGGCATGGAGATCATCTCCTCGAGCCATATGGATATGGAGGATATAGTCCTCAATCCAGACCCCAGGGTCTATTGTTCCGTCGTATGCCTCTATGTTTATGGGTTTGAATCTCTCTGGAAATTCATGTTCCAGCACCTTATCAGTGAAACATAGGGGGTGTGCGGCACCCCTGTATCTGGGTGTACCGCGTTGATAGGTTGTTTGCTGTGTCGAATCATATGCTAGAGCACGCTTGCGTGGTCCATAGATGGATCTGGCTTCACCGTCCTTTTGATGCGAGCCCTCGCATGGATCCCGTATTGGCTTATGTGCGGCGTTGTTTGCCGCTCTATGTTGGCCGTGAGGTCGTCTATCCTGCCAGATGGCTGTTTTAGTTTTTGGTTGTGGGGGATCTAAGGCCTCCTCATCGAATTCAGGTAGCAACTTCCGCTTCGGGTAGCTCTTGGTGGGGCGATTACCGCCGTACTTCGCTGCTATGTTGAGTACTTTACTCCATCTAATTTGGAGTGTGTCTTGCGCAGCCTTGAGCCTTTGCTTCTGCTTTTTTAGACTCCTCGCGGTGGCAACGGGCCTTTGATGGGCATTCTATTGCTCCAGGTGTCTGTCCGGTGTGATGTCGTCTAGACTATTATCTTTGACAGAGTCGGGTTGTTCGGTTGGATTCTCCGTGTTGCCGTGGTCCGGCAATGGTTCACCCTGCTCCAATGCTGGGTCTGTATGATCGTTGTTTCTACCGAGGCAGGATTTGGGGTGGCGCTTACACCGCCGCTTTGACTGCTTCTCGAGGGGACAACCCTTCGTTGCTTCCTTCCGTTCCTTGTCGTCGTTTTCTTTTGGTGTGTCCACCATGTATACGTCATGTGGTGAAGTGGGCTTCTAGTGCCCTGTGGGCAGTGGTTCCTGTTCGTCTCCTGCGTCGTCGTCCATACCGTCTATGTCTTCGGAGTCGGAGTCGAGCATGTCGGTTAAGTCATCGACAGTGGCTACTAAGTGGGTGGTGGGTGGGCGGCGAATTTCTTCGTCATCCGCATCCCAATCCTGTCGGGCATAGTTCGGCCGGGACTCTCCTGACAAGGAGAGAGACTTTAATGAATTCAGTATGTCGTCGAAGGGCGAGTGCTAAAAGATATCCGCGGAGGTAAACTCCATGATCGGCGCCCAACCGGATTCAATAGGAACAGGCGCAGGAGGTTCGGAGTTCGTGGCCGGAGAAGTATCCGGCAGTTTAACAACACGGCTCTTGTGAAGGGTAAGGTCGATATTCGGCTCGATCGCCACTAAGGATACGGCCTCCGTGACGGGATCTATCCACCCGTCCATGGATGGTGCAACTAGCTCCGAATTGAGGCTCGGAGCAGCTGCCGGTGCGATCTCCTGAATACGGTCCGATGGTAGAGCTAAATCGTGACCGTGTGGCACACAAGGCAGGGGCTCGAATCCATCGAAGATCAACTCTCCGCGGATATCGGCCGTGTAATTTAAGCTTCCAAACCTGACCTGACGGCCAGGGGCGTAACTTTCGATCTGCTCCAGATGGCCAAGCGAGTTGGCCTGCAGTGTGAAGCCGCCGAACACAAAGATCTGTCCGGGGAGAAAAGTCTCACCCTGGACTGCATCGCTATCGATGATAAAAGGAGCCATCAAGCCTAATGGCGACGACACAGAGGAACTCTCAATGAAAGCACCAATGTCGGTGTCAAAAACTGGCGGATCTCGGGTAGGGGGTCCCGAACTGTGAGTCTAAGGCGGATGGTAACATGAGGTAGGGGACACGATGTTTTACCCAGGTTCGGGCCCTCTTGATGGAGGTAAAACCCTACGTCCTGCTTGATTAATATTGATGATATGGGTAGTACAAGAGTAGATCTACCATGAGATCAGAGAGGCTAAACCCTAGAAGCTAGCCTATGGTATGATTGTATGTTGTCCTACAGACTAAAACCCTCTGGTTTATATAGACATCGGAGAGGGTTAGGGTTACACAATGTCGGTTACAAAGGAGGAGATACACATATCCGTATTGCCTAGCTTGCCTTCCACGCCAAGTAGAGTCCCATCCGGAAACGAGACAAAGTCTTCAATCTTGTATCTTCATAGTCTAACAGTCCGGCCAAAAGATATAGTCTGGCTGTCCGGAGACCCCCTAATCCAGGACTCCCTCAGAGATCTATTCGATGCAATACTCTTTTGCTGTGTGTTTGCCGAGATCCGATGAATTGTGGGTTTATGAACAAGATTTTCTATGAATATTATTTGGTCCTTTTCTGAATTCTTATGTGCATGATTCGATATCTTTGCAAGCCTCTTTGAATTATCGGTTTAGTTTGGCCTACTAGATTGATCTTTCTTGCAATGGGAGAAGTTCTTGCCTTTGGGTTCAATCTTGCGGTGTCCCTTCCCAGTGACAGTAGGGGCAGTAAGGCACGTATTGTATTGTTGCCATCGAGGATAAAAAGATGGGGTTTATATCATATTGCTTGAGTTTATCCCTCTACATCATGTCATCTTGCTTAAAGAGTTACTCTGTTCTTATGAACTTAATACTCTGGATGCATGCTGGATAGCGGTCGATGTGTGGAGTAATAGTAATAGATGCAAAATCGTTTCGATATACTTGACACAGACGTGATGCATATATTCATGATCATTGCCTTAGATATCTTCATAACTATGCACTTTTCTATCAATTGCTCGGCAGTAATTTGTTCACCCACCGTAATACATGCTATCTTGAGAGAAGCCACTAGTGAAACCTATGGCCCCCAGGTCTCTTTCTTATTATATTGCATCTCTTTTATTTACATCGCATCTCGTTTATTATTTTGCAATCTTTACTGTCCAATCTATACAACAAAAATACCAAAAATATTTATTTGACTATCTCTATCAGATCTCACTTTTGCGAGTGACCGTGAAGGGATTGAGAACCCCTTTATCGCGTTGGTTGCGAGGTTCTTGATTGTTTGTGTAGGTACTAGGTGACTTGTGCATTGTCTCCTACTGGATTGATACCTTGGTTCTCAAAAACTGAGGGAAATACTTATGCTACTTTGCTGCATCACCCTTTCCTCTTCAAGGGAAAACCATTGCATGCTCAAGAGGTAGCAAGAAGGATTTGTGGCGCCGTTGCTAGGGAGATCTACGCCAAGTCAAGACATACCAAGTACCCATCATAAACTCTTCTCCCTCGCATTATATTATTTGCCATTCACCTCTCGTTTTCCTTTCCCCCACTTATGAAATGATTTTCGAAAACCTTTGCCTTTTCTTCGCCGCTTTTCCGTTCGTCTCCTTCTTTTGCCCTTTCTTGCTTCTGTGGATAGTCCTCCTATCATTGTTAATACTCCCGATAATGAAGTTCTTAATTTTAAACAAAGGGAGGGAGAAAACCTAAAAGATGCTTGGTATAGAATTTGCAATTCTCAAAATAGATCTACTAGAAAGCAATTTACTTCCGTTCTTCTTCGCAATTTTTACATAGGCATCACTCCCTGGAATAGACATGTCCTTGACACCATTACCAAAGGGAATTTCTTGGGAAGCCATACTTTTGATTCTTATAATGCTATGATAGATTTGTTAGGCCCACCAACTCTTTTGGTCAATGGAACTATTTTAACTTTGGAACATGTGATGCAAAGGCTTGATATTATTGAAAATAAAATTGACACTATAGAGTTGATTGAAAATTTGGATAAAAGATCCATAACAAAATTACCCAATACAGATCTAAAGTAGGAGTTGCTCTGAAAAATGTTAGGTAAAATGAACCGCGGATGTAATTTTCCTTATATGTACTCCAACTCTTGCCGTTTCCGGCACTAAGTTATTTTATTTCCTCGTTGTCGGGTTTTGTCTCCGTGTGTTTTGTCTTTGTCATGCATCTAATATGATGTCATCATGTGCATTGCATTTGCATACGTGTTCGTCTCATGCATCCGAGCATTTTCCCTGTTGTCCGTTTTGCATTCCGGCTCTCCTATGTCCTTCGGTGGTCCTTTCTACCTCTTTTCGTGTGTGGGTGTTAAACATTTCCGGATTGGACCGAGACTTGCCATGCGGCCTTGGTTTACTACCGATAGACCGCCTGTCAAGTTTCGTACCATTTGGACTTTGTTTAATACTCCAATGGTTAACCGGGGGACCGAAAAGGCCTCGTGTGTGTTGCAGCCCAACACCCCTCCAAAGTGGCCCAAAACCCACCTAAACCTCCTCCATCATCTAGAGCGTTCGATCATGATCTCATGGCCGCAAACCGCACCTCATTTGGAGCTCCCTAGCTCCCTCTACCTATAAAACTAGACCTCCCCCGAAAATTTCGGATCCATTCCACCAGAAACCCTAGTCTCTCCCTCTCCTCGCGCGATGGACACAAGTTCCGCCGACGGACATGTCCGTTTTCCTCCCGCCGCGACCACGTGGCACGTCCTGATTCGCCCGCCCGGGTGCCCACATCGCCGCCGACCCCGCGGGCCCGCGAGCCTGTGCGGGGCCCTCCCGGCCCGGCTCCTCCCGCCGCCCGCGCCGGCCATGCGAGCCGCCCACGCCGCCCGCCGGCGTTCTTCGCCGCCGCACCAGACCTTCGCCAGCCGCCGCGACCCCACGACGCCGGCGACCGCCGCCGTCGCCCCGGCTCACCGCCGCGCGCCCCGTTGCTCCTCCGCCGGACTCCCTCGTCGCCGGCCACTCCCTCGTCACCGATGAGCTCCGGCGTCGTCCCCGGTGAACAGTAGCTCTGGCCGCTACAGTGATCCCCGGCGAACCTCAGGCCGCGTGCCATAACTCTGCATCCGTAGCTCCGATTCGTGCGTGTAGCATATCATAATGTTCGTCTCGACGAGTACATCATTTCATATCATTGCATCATTTTCATTTGAGCTCATCTTGATGCCAAAATTTTGTTGGAAGAGAGCTATGTGAGGAAAGTTTCAGATCTGTTTCAGCAAATGCACTTTTGTCATTTTTGCCATGATTAATGTGTGCATGCTATGATCCTGAGCTCTAGATGTGTTTTGATGTGTGCCATGCCATCTTTACAGGGGTGTATGCCATGTATTTTGGTGATCTTTGTGGTGACTAGCACAATCATGCAAAGTAGCTTACTCAATGATGCTGATTTCAGTGACTTAGAATTTCACTAAGTCCTTGCCCTGTCATTATTTTTATGCCATATGTTCATGTTGTTTCCTAGTGATCCGTGCCTCTTTTGAGCATGATCAGTAAGGATGTTTTGTAGATAAGGTTGTGCTCTATCCATCCATGTCTTTGTTTGCAATTATGGAGCAACCTAGCTTGAGTCAATCGAGCTCTACTTTTGCTATAAATTGTTCGTGGCAGATTGTTAACTTGTTTAGCAATTTTGCCGAGCTTGTTATAGTTGATCCATGCATGTTATGATGTTGTTCTTGCCATGTCTAGCTTCTATGCCATGTCTATTTGCTGGGTGTATGCATAGTTTGTCATGCAATGCCTCGTAGTGAGTGCATTGAGCTCGTGAACATGCCTAATTGTTAACTGTTTTGCCATGCTCCAGTTTTTCACCAAGTCTGAATCTGTTTATGTTTTTGTTATGCTCACATGCTTGCAATTGTATTTTCTGGTCCCTTTTGGCTTATGGTCACTAAGGGACTTTAGTTATATGCTTTGAGTAGCTTCATTCCATTCCTTGCTTTGCCATGATATGTTCCTGTAGCATGTAGTTTTCATGCTCTAAAGATTGCTTCCTGATGATAAATTCCTGATTTGTTGTTATTTCACTAAGTCTGAAACCTGTTATCTTTTGCACTTTTGCCATGCTTGTTTGAACCTGCTAATGAGTTAATTAGCCATAGCTCAGTGTTCATATCTTGTCAAGCATCATGAGTGGATCCCTGCCATGTATTTTGTTGTTATGTTTGAGTGTTGTAGCGTATTTATCTTGATGCATTTAGATGGCTACTTGTTGTTTATCGCAGACCGGTGCCTTATTTGTTTTGCCTGCCATTTCCAAACCGTGCATCCGATTCCAGTGATCCTTATATCGATTTCAACCGAAATCACCTCACCTTTCCAGCGGCACTCTTGGATTTCCAATTTGAGGCCAGGTTCAGTCATTCCTTTCCAAATCATGCATATGCATCACATTTCGCATCCCGCATATCATACCATGTTTTGCATCATGTTGCTTTAGCATTGCACGTCGTTGATTGTGTCCCTTTTTGCTTGTTGTTCTTGCTTGGGTAGAGCCGGGAGGCGATTACGTGAACGAGGAGCCCGTTGAGTACGCTTACGAGGATCAAGGCAACTCTGAGAACTTTGCAGGCAAGATGACCATACCCTCGAAATCACTTCTATCTTTGCTTGCGAGATGCTCGCTCTTTTGCTATTCCTATGGTACGATACCTACCACTTGCTTATCATGACTCCCATATTGCCATGTCAAACCTCTAACCCACCATGTCCTAGCAAACCGTTGTTTGGCTATGTTACCGCTTTGCTCAGCCCCTCTTATAGCATTGCTATTTGCAGGTGAAGATTGGAGATCGTTCCTTGTTGGAACTTGTTGATTGTTGGGATATCACAATATTATCTCGTTTATCTTAATGCACCTATATACTTGGTAAAGGGTGGATGGCTCGGCCTTATGCCTAGTGTTTTGTTCCACTTTTGTCGCCCTAGTTTCCGTCATATCGGTTTGCCGGATTTTGCGTACCTTACATGGTTGGGTTATAATGGGAACCCCTTGACAGTTCACCTTGAATAAAACTCCTCCAGCAATGCCCTACCTTGGTTTTACCATTCGCCACCTAGCCTGTTTTTCCCTTGGGTTTCCGAAGCCCAAGGGACATCTTTTTTAACCCCCCCCCCCCCGGCCAGTGCTCCTCTGAGTGTTGGTCCGAACTGAGCTGCCTGCAGGGCCACCTTGGGGAAACTTGAGGGTTGACTTGTAGCTAGTCTCATCTGAGTGTGCCCTGAGAACGAGATATGTGCAGCTCCTATCGGGATTTGTCGGCACATTCGGGCGGTGTTGCTGGACTTGTTTTACCATTGTCGAGGATGTCTTGTAACCGGGATGCCGAGTCTGATCGGATTGTCTTGGGAGAAGGAATATACTTCGTTGACCATGAGAGCTTGTGATAGGCTATGTTGGGACACCCCTGCAGGGATTTGAACTTTCGAAAGCCGTGCCTGCGGTTATGGGCAGATGAGAATTTGTTAATGTCTGGTTGTAGAAGACTTGAACTTAACTTAATTCTAAATGCACCAACCGCGTGTGTAACCATGATGGTCTCTTCTCGGCGGAGTCCGGGATGTGAACACGGTGTTGGAGTAATATTTGACGTAGGTTGTTCTAGGATCACCTCTTGGTCATAGTTGTTCAACAGTGCTTTTGCCTTCTCTTCACGATCTCATTCGTGTATGTTAGCCACCATATATCCTAGTCGCTTGCTGCAACTCCACATCATACCTTTACCCTTCCTATAAGCTTAAATAGTCTTGATCGCGAGGGTGTGAGATTGCTGAGTCCTCGTGACTCACAGATTCCTTCCAAAACCAGATCCAGGGACCGATGATACCGCTCCAGATGATATGACCGAGCTCAAGTGGGAGTTCGATGAAGACTCGTCGTTACTATGTGTCTTTCCCAGATGATCAGTAGTGGTGCCCAGTTGGGGCGATCGGGGACTTTGTCGCATTTGGGGGTTGATCTTTATTTTGGTCCTGTAATCGGACCCTAAGTGTAGTGGATGAATGTAATGACTTATTTATGTATTTGTGTGACGTGGCAAGTGTAAGCCAACTATGTACTTTTCCCCTTTATTTATTTACATGGGTTGTTGTGAAGATTACCTCACTTGCGACATTGCTTTCAATGCGGTTATGCCTCTAAGTCGTCCTTCGACACGTAGGAGATATAGCCGCATCGAGGGCGTTACAAGTTGGTAATCAGAGCCTTCCCCGACCTTAGGAGCCCCCTGCTTGATCGAATCGTTGGCGTTGTTGAGTCTAGAAAAATGTTTTGAGTCATTTAGGATTTATATCTATCGGAGAGTTAGGGATTCTTTTTACTCCTCAGTCCCCTTCGTCTCTCTTGTGAGACATCCTAACGTAGGGTTTTGACTCTTCTCTTCTCAAATTTCACTAAAAAAAATTTAGGATCACGCGGGTATCTTGGAATCATTCCGATGGTTTTGTGACGGGAACATTGTTCTTGGTGCCTCCTCACATTTAGGGGTTGTGGCAGTGTCCCGGGGAGTTGAGCTCCGAGGTGTTGTCGTCACAATTTTATCGTTGAGATTCTGGAATACCTGAGTTTCACCGGCATCGAAAATCTCTTTTATGCAGTTGTTGGTGAGATAACCTCGACGCCACCCAGTACTGGGGCGGGAGATCGAGAGTATTGCCATAACTCGTATAAAGGATGCTTTTCAAAGGTTGAGGTAAATGATTTCCGAAGGTTTCTCGGTTATGTGTTGAAGCATGGATACAGCTGGATGTAGGATTTGCTAGCTTTGGGTGAGTTATTATGCTTCCCCTGTATCCTCGACACCTAATTGCATAACCGAAAAGGTTCGGGAGTTTCATAGGTGGGAATTCTTGTAGCTCTAGTACTTCTTCCGCGGATATTTGGTTTGTGATTGGCTAATCCTTACCAAGTATTTGCTCTCGTCCATACCTTGTTGTTTTATTCTTCTTCATATATCTAAGTGGCTTCTCAATTTATGGAAATGTGACCATTTCAATTGGAATGCATTCTTCTTTTTGTTCGGATGTGAAGACTATATGTTGCAATTTCAATCCATTTGATTCAGCTTGACTATTTGTCTGTCAAGATGCTAATGGATGTCACCTCTTCAGGATGGCTCCTCCAACACGCACGACTCCGAATCCTGATCCGCCACCACCACCTCCACCTCCGGAGGCATGGCAAGCTGTGATGGCCGCTACCAATGCAAACACGCAGCTGATCATGTAGCTCTTGCAAGAGCGCAACCAAGGGAATCATGGCCATGGCAACAATCAGAATCAATTTACTACACTCAACCAGTTCCTCGCTAACCAGCCAAAGATGTTCAGCAACTGTGTTGAAGCAACCGACGCTGATGATTGGCATGTGGATATCTACAAGCATTTCGAGTGCAGCAACATTAGGCCTGAGGACTTTGTCAAGTTTGCCTTGTTCCAACTCAAAGACCAAGCTGCGGAATGGTTTCAGCAGTACAAAGATTCCAGAGGAGGCTGTGTGATTACCTGGGATGAATTCCATCAAGACTTCAAAGCTCACCACATTCCTCAAAGTGTTGTTGAGAGCAAGCATGAGGAATTTCGTAACTTGAAGCAAGGCAGCCTATCTGTTTACCAGTACAACATCATGTTTCAGAAGCTCGCCCGTTTCGCTAAGCAAGACGTCCCTGACGAGAAGAGCATGATATACCAGTTCAGGGGTGGCCTCAGAGAAGATCTCCAACTAGCTCTCGTACTCTTTGAGCCCAAGAAGTACGATGAGTTTTACAACATGGCACTGAAACAAGAGACTGCCCAGCTGAAGTGTGATGCTTCCAAGAAGCGAGTCAGAGATGCGACTCCCTCTTCTTCAACTCAAGTGGCTTCTAAGCAGCAAAAGTATTGGCTTCCTCCTCCTCCGTTCCGTCAGCCTTATCAGCAGAAGAGCAAAGGTGGCAATGGATCTTCACACCCACCCAACCCAGGCTTTCAGAACAAGACTTCGTCTCAAGCTCCAAGATCAAGTGCTCCGTATCACCGTCCGCTTTCGAAGGTCACGTGCAACAAGTGCCAACAGAAGGGTCACTATGCCAACAAATACTTCAATCAGAGGCATCTTCCTCCTCCTCCTGTGAGGTCTACCAGTACCACAGTGGTCAAGCATAACCCCAAGCACGCCAAGGTCAACATGATGAATGCAGCTCAGGCAGAGGACTCATCAGATGTCATCATGGGTAACCTTCCTGTTAACGATGTTCCTGCAAAAGTACTTTTTGACTCTAGTGCACCGCATTCTTTCATGTCATTCCCATTTGCATCGGAGAACAATTTTGGTACTAAGGCATTACCTAAAGCATTGCAAGTTGTTTCTCCGGCTAAGCGTCTGAGTTCTAGCATGATGGTTCCGGATGTTTCTATCATGATGGGTGATTTCAAGTTTCTGGCTTCTCCAATGGTTGTTGGTAACTTTGATATCGATCTTATTCTTGGAATGGTCTGGCTTTCTAAGCACAAGGCTCAGCTTGATTGTGCTGCCAGGAAGATTCAATTGACTCACTTGTCTGAGGATGTAATTGTCTTTGCCGCTCGTGACAATACCATCCGTCTATTTTCTCTCAATGAGAAGGGCGAGCTGGATGCCATCTCTCAAATTCCGGTCATTTGCGAATATCAAGACGTCTTTCCAGAAGAGCTTCCAGGAATGCCTCCGCACCGGAAAGTCGAATTTGTCATCGATCTTGAGCCTGGCACGGAACCTGTTTGCAAACGTACTTACAAGCTTGGACCTGATGAGTTGAAAGAGCTGAAGAAGCAACTCGATGAACAAGAGCATTTGGGTCTCATCCGACCTAGTTCTTCTCCATGGGGTTGTGGAGTTCTTTTTGTGAAGAAGAAGGATGGAACGGACCGACTCTATGTCGACTACCGTCCATTGAACAAGAAGACCATAAAGAACAAGTACCCACTTCCCAACATCAATGAGCTTTCCGAACAACTCAAAGGTGCTCAAGTATTCTCCAAGCTTGATCTCCGTATGGGTTATCATCAGATTCGCATTCGTGAAGAAGATATCCCCAAGACAGCTTTCAGAACAAGCTTTGGTTCATATGAATACACTGTCGTGTCTTTCGGCCTCGTCAATGCTCCGCCAACATTCTTTCGCATGATGAACTTCATCTTCAACTCCTACACAAATGAGTTCGTCTTGGTCTACCTCGATGACATTTTGGTTTTTTCCAAGAACAAGAAGGATCATGCCAAACATTTGAGATTGGTGCTAGATAAGCTCACAGAACATCAGTTGTATGCCAAGTTTTCAAAGTGCGAGTTTTGGCTCGATGAGGTTCTCTACCATGGGCATATCATCTCCGCCAAGGGCATAGCGGTTAATCCTGAGAAGGTGTCTGCAATTGTGAATTGGGAACCACCTCAAAATGTGAAGCAACTCCGCAGCTTCCTTGGGCTCACAAGCTATTGCAGAAGGTTCGTTGAGAACTTTTCAAAGATCGCGAAGCCTCTTTCCAACCTTCTCCAGAAGCACTCAAGTACGCCTGGTCACCTGAATGTGACATCGCTTTCAACACCCTGAAACAGAAGTTAGTCACTCCTCCTGTTCTGGCTCCCCCTAATGAATCCAAACCGTTTGAGGTCTTTTGTGATGCTTCCCTTCAAGGTCTTGGTGCAGTGTTGATGCAAGAGAAGAAAGTTGGGGCTTATACCTCTCGCCAGTTGAAGCCCAACGAAAAGAACTACCCCACTCATGACCTCGAGTTGGCGGCAGTTGTCCATGCTCTTTTAACTTGGAGACATCTCTTATTGGGAAGAAAAGTGGACATCTTCACTGATCATAAGAGTCTCAAGTACATCTTCACTCAGCCTAACCTCAACCTCAGGCAGACTCGTTGGGTCAAAATGATTCAAGAGTATAATCCGAGTATCGAATATACTCCAGGCAAGGCCAATTTAATTGCTGACGCTTGGAGCAGGAAGGCTTACTGCAACAGTCTGATTCTCAAGCCTTACCAACCCGAGCTTTGTGAAGCTTTCCGCAAACTCAATCTTCAAATTGTTCCTCAAGGTTTCCTCGCCAACCTCCAAGTATCTCCTACTTTGGAAGATCAGATTCGTGAGGCTCAACTTCTTGATGCTATGGTGAAGAAGGTGAAGATTGGGATTGCCAAGAGTCAACCCAAGTACAAGTGCTATCGCCTTGATGACAAGGATACTCTATTCTTCGAGGATCGCATTGTTGTGCCTAAAGGTGACCTTCGCAAAGTCATTATGAACGAGGCCCACAATTCACTCCTCTCTATCCACCCTGGAAGTACAAAGATGTACCATGACCTCAAACAGTCGTATTGGTAGACTCGAATGAAGCGCGAGATTGCTCAGTTCATGAACGAATGTGATGTCTGCAGAAGAGTGAAAGTAGAACACCAACGACCAGCTGGTCTCCTCCAACCTCTTGCCATTCCAGAATGGAAGTTTGACCATATTGAGATGGACTTCGTGACTGGATTTCCAAAGTCCAAGTGTGGCAATGATGATATCTTCGTTGTCATCGACAAACTCACTAAAGTGGCTCATTTTCTTCCTATCAAAGAATCTATCCCAGCAGCTCAGCTGGCAGAGCTATATACCCCTCGGATTGTCTCTCTACACAGAATTCCGTAGTTGATATCTTCTGATCGTGGCAGCATCTTCACCTCCAAGTTTTGGGATTCTTTTCAGAAGGCCATGGGCACCAGCATTCACTTCAGCACAGCTTTTCATCCCCAAACTAGTGGCCAAGTCGAGCGAGTTAATCAGATTCTTGAAGATATGCTCATGGCTTGCATCATCTCTTTCGGTATGAAGTGGGAAGATTGTCTTTCATATGTCGAGTTCTCCTACAACAACAGCTTTCAAGCGAGTTCGGGCAAGGCCCCATTTGAAATTCTCTATGGCAGGAAGTGCCGTACTCCTCTTAACTGGTCAGAAACTGGTGAACGTCAACTTCTCGGCAATGACTTGATCACAGAGACAGAAGAGATGTGCAAAGTCATTCGCGAGAATCTCAAAGCCGCACAATCGCGCCAGAAGAGTTACTATGATAGTAAGCATCATGACTTGGCTTTCGAGATCAGAGACCATGTCTACCTCCGCGTCTCTCCAATGAAAGGTACTCGTCGCTTCGGTATCAAAGGAAAGCTTGCCCCTAGATACATGGGTCCTTTCAAGACCTTAAGCAAGAGAGGCGATCTCGCCTATCAACTTGAGCTTTCGTCCAACTTTGCAAACGTGCACGACGTGTTTCACGTGTCTTAACTCTGCAAGTGCTTCAAGACTCCTGACCGCACAGTCAACTTCGAAGACATTGATCTCCAAGAAGACATGTCTTATCATGAGCACCCAGTTTCTATTCTTGAAGAAACTGAGCGCAAGACTTACAACAAGTCTATAAAATTCCTCAAAGTCAAGTGGTCACATCATTCCGACCGTGAAGCCACCTGGGAACACGAGGATCACCTCTGTTGTGAGTACCCAGAGTTTTTCCAGTCCTAGATCTCGGGACGAGATCCTTTCGTAGTGGTGGAGTGTTGTAACACCCCGGATGTATTTTACCTTATATGTACTCCAACTCTTGTTGTTTCCGGCACTAAGTTATTTTATTTCCTCATTGTCGGGTTTTTGTCTCCGTGTGTTTTGTCTTTGTCATGCATCTCATATCATGTCATCATGTGCATTGCATTTGCATACGTGTTCGGCTCATGCATCCGAGCATTTTCCCCGTTGTCCGTTTTGCATTCTGGCGCTCCTATGTCATCCGGTGGCCCTTTCTACCTCTTTTCGTGTGTGGGTGTTAAACATTTCCGGATTGGACCGAGACTTCCCATGCGGCCTTGGTTTACTACCAATAGACCGCCTGTCAAGTTTCGTACCATTTGGACTTCGTTTGATACTCCAACGGTTAACCGAGGGACCGAAAAGGCCTCGTGTGTGTTGCAGCCCAACACCCCTCCAAAGTGGCCCCAAACCAACCTAAACCTCCTCCATCATCTAGAGCGTTCGATCACGATCGCGTGGCCGCAAAACCGCACCTCATTTGGAGCTTCCTAGCTCCCTCTACCTATAAAACTAGACCTCCCCCGAAAATTTCGGATCCATTCCACCCAAAACCCTAGTCTCTCCCTTTCCTCGCGCGCCGGACACAAGTTCCGCCGACGGACATGTCCGTTTTCCTCCCGCTGCCGCCACGTGGCACCGCCTGATTCGCCCGCCCGGGTGCCCACATCGCCACCGACTCCGCGGGCCCGCGAGCCCGTGCGGGGCCCTCCCGGCTCGGCTCCTCCCGCCGCCCGCCGGCATTCTTCGCCACCGCGCCAGACCTTCGCCGGCCGCCGCGGCCCCACGATGCCGGCGACCGCCGTCGTCGTCCCGGCTCACTGCCGCGCCGCCCTGTTGCTCCTCCGCCGGACTCCCTCGTCGCCGGCCACTCCTTCCTCTCTCCCTGAGCTCCGGCGTCGTCCCTGATGAATAGTAGCTCCGGCCGCTATAGTGATCCCTGGCGAACCTCGGGCCGCGTGCGCACCGGATCCAGATCCAGATTCATTTCGGTTGACTATTTCGTCCCTAACCCTTTTTTTGCATACTTTGATATGCCATAACTCTGCATCCGTAGCTCCGATTCGTGCGTGTAGCATATCAAAATGTTCGTCTTGACGAGTACATCATTTGATCTCATCTTGATGCCCGAAATGCTGTTGGAAGAGGGCTATGTGAGGAAAGTTTCAGATCTGTTTCAGCAAATGCACTTTTGTCATTTTTTCATGATTAATGTGTGCATGCTATGATCCTGAGCTCTACATGTGTTTTGATGTATGCCATGCCATCTTTACAGGGGTGTATGCCATGTATTTTTGTGATCTTTGTGGTGACTAGCACAAGCATGCAAAGTAGCTTACTCAATGATGCTGATTTCAGGGACTTGAATTTCACTAAGTCCTTGCCCTGTCATTATTTTTATGCCATATGTTCATGTTGTTTCCTAGTGATCCATGCCTCTTTTGAGCATGATCAGTAAGGATGTTTTGTAGATAAGGTTGTGCTCTATCCATCCATGTCTTTGTTTGCAATTATGGAGCAATCTAGCTTGAGTCAATCGAGCTCTACTTTTGCTATAAAATGTTCCTGGTAGATTGTTAACTTGTTTAGCAATTTTGCCGAGCTTGTTGTAGTTGATCCGTGCATGCTATGATGTTGTTCTTGCCAGGTGTCTATTTGCTTGTTGTATGCTTAGTTTGTCATGCAATGCCTCGTAGTGAGTGCATCGAGCTCGTGAACATGCCTACTTGTTGACTGTTTTGCCATACTCCAGTTTTTCACTAAGTCTGAATCTGTTTATGTTTTTGTTATGCTCACATGCTTGCAATTGTATTTTCTGATCCCTTTTGGCTTATGGTCACTAAGGGACTTCTGTTATATGCTTTGAGTAGCTTCATGCCATGCCTTGCTTTGCCATGATATGTTCCTGTAGCATGTAGTTTTCATGCTCTAAAGATTGCTTCCTGATGATAAATTCCTGATTTGTTGTTATTTCACTAAGTCTGAAACCTGTTATCTTTTGCACTTTTGCCATGCTTGTTTGAACCTGTTAATGAGTAAATTAGCCCTAGCTCAATGTTCATCTTTTGTCAAGCATCATGAGTGGATCCCTGCCATGTATTTTGTTGTTATGTTTGAGTGCTGTAGCGTATTTATCTTGATGCATTTAGATGGCTACTTGTTGTTTATGGCAGACCGGTGCCATATTTGTTTTGCTTGCCATTTCCAAACTGTGCATCCGACTCCAGTGATCCTTATATCGATTTCAACCGAAATCACCTCACCTTTCCAGTGGCACTCTTGGATTTCCATGTTGAGGCCAGGTTCAATCATTCCTTTCCAAATCATGCATATGCATCACATTTCGCATCCCGCATATCATACCATGTTTTGCATCATGTTGCTTGAGCATTGCACGTGGTTGATTGTGTACCTTTTTGCTTGTTGTTCTTGCTTGGGTAGAGCCGGAAGGCGAGTACATGAACGAGGAGCTCGTTGAGTACGCTTACGAGGATCAAGTCAACTCTGAGAACTTTGCAGGCAAGATGACCATACCCTCGAAATCACTTCTATCTTTGCTTGCGAGATGCTCGCTCCTTTGCTATGCCTATGCTACGATACCTACCACTTGCTTATCATGCCTCTCATATTGCCATGTCAAACTTCTAACCCACCATATTCTAGCAAACCGTTGTTTGGCTATGTTACCGCTTTGCTCAGCCCCTCTTATAGCGTTGCTAGTTGCAGGTGAAGATTGGAGATCGTTTCTTGTTGGAACTTGTTGATTGTTGCGATATCACAATATTATCTCGTTTATCTTAATGCACCTATATACTTGGTAAAGGGTGGAAGGATCGGCCTTATGCCTATTGTTTTGTTCCACTCTTGCCGCCCTAGTTTCCGTCATATCGGTGTTATGTTCCCGGATTTTGCGTTCCTTACACGGTTGGGTTATAATGGGAACCCCTTGATAGTTCGCCTTGAATAAAACTCCTCCAGTAATGCCCAACCTTGGTTTTACCATTCGCCACCTAGCCTCTTTTTCCCTTGGGTTTCCGGAGCCCAAGGGTCATCTTTTTTTAAATCCCCCTCCCGTGCCACTGCTCCTCTGAGTGTTGGTCCGAACTGAGCTGCCTGCGGGGCCACCTCGAGGAAACTTGAGGGTTGGTTTTACTCATAGCTAGTCTCATCTGAGTGTGCCCTAAGAACGAGATATGTGCAGCTCCTATCGGGATTTGTCGGCACATTCGGGCGGTGTTGCTGGACTTGTTTGACCATTGTCGAGGATGTCTTGTAACCGGGATGCCGAGTCTGATCGAATTGTCTTGGGAGAAGGAATATCCTTTGTTGAGCCTGAGAGCTTGTGATAGGCTCGGTTGGGACACCCCTGCAGGCATTTGAACTTTCGAAAGCCATGCCCGGGGTTATGGGTAGATGGGAATTTGTTAATGTCCGGTTGTAGAAGACTTGAACTTAACTTAATTTAAAATGCACCAACCGCGTGTGTAACCGTGATGGTCTCTTCTCGGTGGAGTCCGGGAAGTGAACACGGTGTTGGAGTAATGTTTGACGTAGGTTGTTCTAGGATCACCTCTTGATCATAGTTGTTCGACCGTGCTTTTGCCTTCTCTTCTCGCTCTCATTTGCGTATGTTAGCCACCATATATGTTAGTCGCTTGCTGCAGCTCCACATCATACCTTTACCCTTCCTATAAGCTTAAATAGTCTTGCTCATGAGGGTGTGAGATTGCTGAGTCCCCGTGACTCACAGATTCCTTCCAAAACCAGATGCAGGGACCGATGATACCGCTCCAGATGATATGACCGAGCTCAAGTGGGAGTTCGATGAAGACTCTCGTCGTTACTATGTGTCTTTCCCAGATGATCAGTAGTGGTGCCCAGTTGGGGCGATCGGGGACTTTGTCGCATTTGGGGGTTGATCTTTATTTTGGTTCCGTAGTCGGACCCTGAGTGTATCGGATGAATGTAATGACTTATTTATGTATTTGTGTGACGTGGCGAGTGTAAGCCAACTATGTACTTTTCCCCTTTATTTATTTACATGGGTTGTTGTGAAGATTACCTCACTTGCGACATTGCTTTCAATGCGGTTATGCCTCTAAGTCGTGCTTCGACACGTAGGAGATATAGCCGCATCGAGGGCGTTACACCACTAGAATTGATAAACTCGAAGATATTATTACCAACTTGGGGACCGCTTTTTCTGCCGTTAAAAATACCTCAAATCCTCCTCGTACCAAAGTTGCCAAGTTTATCTATGTTCCTAAAAATAAGGGTGAATCTCCTAGTAAACAAAATGAAGACCTCAAATCAATAAGTGTTCACCCCAACTTTTTCGATCTCATTAACAAACCTTTTGCTACAAATGAATTTCTTGATTTCTTTCCTAGGAGTTTGATCATTAACAAAAACAAAGAACCTCCTAGGGGTTATGTGTGTTCATTTGAAGAATTGCATACCAAAGATGAAAATACCTAGATCTATTCTTGTTTTTATGCCTAGCTAGGGGCGTTAAACGATAGCGCTTGTTGGGAGTCAACCCAATTTTATTTTTGTTCTTTTATTTTTGCTCCTGTTTAGTAATAAATAATTCATCTAGCTTCTGTTATTATTGTGTTTTTTATGTTTCAATTAGTGTCTGTGCCATGTAAGGCCTTTAGGATCTTCTTGGGTGATTGTTGTTTGATCTTGCTGATAAAAAAGGAAAGTATGCGCTCACAAAAAAAAATTTCATTGTTTACCAGAGAGCGATAAAATACCAATTCCAACTGCAGTAGGTCAATATGCCTTTTGTCCTGGTCGTCCTAATTTTTCAGAATTTTTGGAGTTACAGAAGTATTCGAAACCTCCAGATTGCTACACTTTTATCTGTTTTTGACAGATTCTGTATTTCGCGTGTTGTTTGCTTACATTGATGCATCTATGGCTAGTATAGGGGGGTATGAACCATAGATAAGTTGGAATATAGTAGGTTTAATAGCAATATAAATAAAGAATGAGTTCATTACAGTACCTTAAAGTGGTGGTTTATTTTATTATACTAACGGAGCTCATGAGATTTTCTGTTGAAGTTTTGTGTTGTGAAGTTTTCGAGTTTTTGGGTAAAGATTTGATGGATTTTGGAACAAGGAGTGGCAAGAGAATAATCTTGGGGATGCTCAAGGCACCCCAACGTAAAATTCAATGACAACCAAAAGCCTAAGCTTGGGGATGCCTCGGAAGGCATCCCCTCTTTCGTCTTTTTCTATCGGTAACTTTACTTGAGGCTATTGTAACGCCTCGAGACCGTTGCGCCAGGAGTCATCCAGTTATTCACTGTTGTTGCCTTATCTTTGCTTGCGTGTCTTGCATGTCATATCATGTCATCATGTGCATCACATTTGCATACATGTTCGTCACATGCATCCGAGCATTTCCCCGTTGTCCGTTTTGCAATCCGGCGCTCCTATGTCCTCCGGCGCTCCCTTTTGCCTCTTTCCATGTGCATGTGTTAAAAGTTCTCGGATTGGACCGAGACTTGCCAAGCGGCCTTGGTTTGCTACCGGTAGACCACCTGTCAAGTTTCGTGCCATTTGGACTTCGTTTGATACTCCAACGGTTAACCGAGGAGCCGAAAAGGCCTCGTGTGTGTTGCAGCCCAACACCTCTCCAAAGTGGCCCAAAACCCACCTAAACCTCCTCCATCATCTCAGTCGTTCGATCCCGATCGCGTGGCCCAAAACTGCACCTCATTTGGACTCTCCTATCTCCCTCTACCTATAAATATGTGGCTCCCTCCGAAATTCACGGACGAAACCCTACCCTAAGCTTCCCCGCCGCCGCCGGACATGTCCGCCCCACCGCAACAGCGAATCCCGCGGTGCCATGTGTCCCCGCCGTCCTGCCCGGCCCCGAGGAGGGCCCGCCTGAGCCCGGTCACTGCCGCCACTCGCCAGAGGCGCGCCGACTCGCGGCGCCGCCGTCTTCCTCCTCGTCGCACCGCCCGCTTCGCCCCGCCGCCTCGCTGTGACCGCCGCCAGCCGCCGTCGCCGTTCGGCGCCCCCGCGCCCGCATCACCTCGCCGCCGGCCGCCCCCACACCGGAGCCACCCCTCGTCGCCCCTGCCGCGCCGGCTCGCCGGCCACCTCAACGTCGACAAGATCCGGCCATGGGCCGGCCGGATCCAGCATCTCCTCCCTCCGGCGACCTCGAGCAGGAGCCCGGTGAACCTCGGTTCGCGCACCACTACAGTAACCCTAGATCTGAGGGTTGACTTTTTCCCTCACCTCTAGTAATTTTTGGCATTTTTCATCGCATCATATCTCTGCATCCATGGCTCCGTTTTGGGCGTGTAGCATATCAAATTGTTCGTCTCATGGAGTACTTCATTTCATTCCATTGCACCATGTTCATTTGGGTTCATCTCGATGCCCTAAATGCTGTTGCAAGAGTGCTAGTTTATATTAGTTTCAGATTCTTATCAGCATTTGGACGTTTGTCATTTTTGCCATGATTAATGTGCGCCTCCTATGAGTATGAGCTCTACATGTGTTTTGAAGTATGCCATGCCATCTTTACAGGGGTATATGGCATGTATTTTTTATCTCTATGGTGACTAGCACAAGCATGCAAAGTAGCTCTCGTGATGTTGCTGATTTCAGGGACTTCGGATTTTCTAAGTCATTTTCCTGATTATATTTTTATGCCATGTATTCTTGCTGCTATAGAGTGATCCATGCCTCTTTTGAGCATGACCAGTAAGGATGTTTTGTAGATATTGTGGTGCTCTATCCATGCATGTCTTTGTTTGCAATTATGGAGCACCCTAGCTTGAGTCAATCGAGCTCTAATTTTGCTATAAAATGTTCCTGGCAGAATGTTTACGTGTTAAGCATTTTTGCCAAGGTTGTTGTAGTTGATCCATGCATGCTATGAGGTTGTTCTTGCCATGTTTAGATTCTATGCTATGTCTACTTGCTGGGTGTATGCTTAGTTTGTCATGCAATGCCTCTTGGTGAGTGCATCGAGCTCATAAACATGCCTACTTAATATCTGTTTTGCCATGTTCCAGTTTTCTGCTAAGTCTGAATCTGTTAACGAAACTTGCTATGTTCAGATGGTTGCCATTGTATTTTCTGATCCCTTTTGGCTTATGTTCAGTAAGGGACTTTTGTTGTATGCTTTGAGTAGCTTCATGCCATGCCTTGCTTTGCCATGATACGTTCCTTTAGCATGTTGTTATTGTGCTCTAAACATTGCTTCCTGATGTTAAATTCCTGACATGTTGCTATTTTCACAAAGTCTGTAACATGTTATCTTTTGCACTTTTGCCATGCTTGTTTGAACCTACTATTGAGTGAATTAGCCATAGCTCAGTGTTCATCTTTTGTCAAGCATCTTGAGTGGATCACTGCCATGTGCTTTGTGGTTATGTTGGAGTGTAGTAGCTTGTTGTTACATGGCCTCGTGTTGTTAATCGCAGTTTGTGCCATTATTGATTTGCTTGCCATTTGCAAACCGTGCATCCGATTCCGGTGATCTTTATATCGATTTCGACCGAAATCAACTCATCTTTCCAGTGGCACTCTTGGTTTTCCAAGTTGAGGCCAGGTTCAATCTTTCCTTTCCGAAGCATGCATATGCATCGCATATCACATCCCGCATATCATGCCATGTTTTGCATCATGTTGTTTGTGCATTGCACATGGTTGATTGTGTCTCCCTTTGCTTGTGTTCTTGCTTTGGGTAGAGCTGGGAGACGAGTTCGTGTTTGAGTACCCGTCGAGTTCGTGTTCGAGGATCAAGCTTTCGTCTTCTCGGAGATCTTTGCAGGCAAGATGACCATACCCTCGAAATCACTTCTATCTTTGCTTGCTAGATGCTCGCTCTTTTGCTATGCCTATGTCGCGATACCTACCACTTGCTTATCATTCCTCCCTTATTGCCATGTCAAACCTCTAACCCACCTTGTCCTAGCAAACCGTTGTTTGGCTATGTTACCGCTTTGCTCAGCCCCTCTTATAGCGTTGCTAGTCGCAGGTGAAGATGGAGTTTGTTCCCTGCTGGAACATGATTATTGTTGGGATATCACAATATCTCTTATTTATATTAATGCATCTATATACTTGGTAAAGGGTGGAAGGCTCGGCCTTATGTCTGGTGTTTTGTTCCCCTCTTGCCACCCTAGTTTCCGTCATACCGGTGTTATGTTCCTGGATTTTGCATTCCTTACGCGGTTGGGTTATAATGGGAACCCCTTGACAGTTCGCCTTGAATAAAACTCCTCCAACAAGGCCCAACCTTGGTTTTACCATTTGCACTAACAACCTATCACCTTCCCTTGGGTTCTGCAGACTCAAGGGTCATCTTTATTTTAACCCCCCCCCCCCCGGGGCTAGTGCCTCTCTAAGTGTTGGTCCGAAATGGGCAGCCTGCGGGGCCACCTCAGGGAAACTTGAGGGTTGGTTTTACTCATAGCTTGACCTATCCGGTGTTGCCCTGAGGACGAGATATGTGCAGCTCCTATCGGGATGGTCGGCGCATCGGGTGGCTTTTCTAGTCTTGTTTTACCATTGTCGAGATGTCTTGTAACTGGGATTCCGAGTTTGATCGAGTCGTCATGGGAGAAGGAATATCCTTCATTGACCGCGAGAGCTTGTGATGGGCTAAGTTGGGACACCCCTGCAGGGATTTGAACTTTCGAAAGCCGTGCCCACGGTTATGGGCAGATGGGAATTTCTTAATGTCCGTTTCTAGAGAACTTGACACTTAACTTAATTAAAATGCATCAACTGCGTGTCTTGCCGTGATGGTCTCTTTTCGGCAGAGTCCGGGAAGTGAACACGGTGTTGGAGTTATGTTTGAACGTAAGTAGTCTAGGATCACTTCGTGATCATAGATTCTTGAATCTGCTTTGCCTTCTCTTCTCGCTCTCATTTGCGTATGTTAGCCACCATATATGCTAGTGCTTGTTGCAGCTCCACCTCATACCTTTACCCTACCCATAAGCTTAAATAGTTTTGATCACGAGGGTGTGAGATTGCTGAGTCCCCGTGACTCACAGATTACTTCCAAAACCAGCTTGCATGTGCCGATGATACCGTACAGGTGACGCAACCGAGCTCAAGGAGGAGCTCGATGAAGACCTTGTTCATTGGGGTGTTTCGTTTCTGTTGATCAGTAGTGGAGCCCAGTCGGGGCGATCGGGGATCTTTCGCATTAGGGGTGGTCTTCTTTTATTTTGGTTCCATAGTCGGACCTTGATTGTATCTGGATGATGTAATGCTATATTCATGTATTGTGTGAAGTGGCGATTGTAAGCCAACTCTATACCTCTTTCTTATTCAGTACATGGGATGTGTAAAGATTACCCCTCTTGAGACATGCCTACAATGCGGTTATGCCTCTAAGTCGTGCTCTGACACGTGGGAGATATAGCCGCATCGTGGGTGTTACAAGTTGGTAATCAGAGCCTTCCCCGACTTAGGAGCTCCCTGCTTGATCGAATCGCTGGCGATGTTGAGTCTAGAAAAAATGTTTTGAGTCTTATAGGATTATATATATATATCGGACAATAGGATTCTTTTTACTCCTCCGTCCCTTCGTCGCTCTGGTGAGGCATCCTGACGTAGTGTTTTGACTCTTCTCTTCTCAAATTTCACTAAAAAAATTTAGGATCACGCGGGTATCTTGGAATCGTTCCAATGGTTTTGTGACGAGAACATTGTTCTTGGTGCCTCCTAACATTTAGTGGTTGTGGCAGTGTCCCGGGGAGTTGAGCTCCGAGGTGTTGTCATCACAATTTTATCGTTGCAGTTCTGGAATACCTGAGTTTCACCGACATCGAAAATCTCTTTTATGCAGTTGTTGGTGAGATAACCTCGATGCCACCCAGTACTGGGGCGGGAGTTCGGGAGTATTGCCATAACTCGTATAACGGATGCTTTTCGAAGGTTGAGGTAGATGATTTCCGAAGGTTTCTTGATTATGTGTTGAAGGATCGATAGAGCTGGATGTAGGATTTGCTAGATTTGGGTGAGATATTATGCTTCCCCTGTATCCCCAACACCTGATTGCATAACCGGAAAATTTTGGGAGTTTATAAGTGGGAACTCAAGTAGCTCTTAGGATATCTTTCCGACATATGTATGATATGAAATTGGGGTTCGATGTCTAGTGGTCCGCCTATCCACGGTTGGTTTTACAGTGGTCTTGTTGTGTCTTAAAGAGTCCTTGGCTATGCTGACTCAGGGACGCTTCGTATGTCATGTGCACTGCCTTGTACATGATGGTGTTGTACGATCGAGCCCGTGTAGGCCCCACCACGAAAACTTCGGATGAAATCTCTATCATATGTTTGTTCCAGCTTATTCTGCAATCCAATCCTTTGTTTTTGTTTTGAGTTGTGGTTTCGAGTTGCTTTGAAGTCAAATGTTGATTCCATACCTTTTCCAAGTGGTGTTCTTATACTTCTATGTGGATACTAATCCTTTTCGATCATTGAGATGGTCATGTCAATCCTTTTCAACCGGTGTGCTTCTCTTCAAGTGGATCCATTCATTTCAACGGTGTTTCTTTTGAGTGGGCCCTAACCCGCAGGTCTTTTTCTAGGATCTTACCTAACTCTTCTTATTTTCCCGGAGCTATCCTAAATTCTTTTGAAGTTTGACGTAAGAATGAGTTATCATTAGTCATATGTATTTCTCCAAGATCTGTGAAATTCTTTCATCATTGGTTCAACCTTTCTATTTTCCATTCCGGAGTGTCTCAACAATTCATGGTGGTGTTTCTTATTGTCATTCTCAACATTTGAAGACCGAAGAAGAGTTTTTTCCTCCAAATCTTACCCGTTCTCTCAAGACTCGTGGTTCAAGCTTGATGCCATCCTCTCATAATTGTTTTCAATTGTGAGAATTCTTTTCACCTATCCAGAGAAATTCAGGAGTCTTTTCAATTTGATTCTCCGGAGTCCATCATCTCAGGATTATTCAATCCAGCCTTCAGCTCTCGTCATCCAAATCTTACCGGTGCATCGTTCAAATATCCTCTAATCAGCTCGTAATCTCTTCGTTCTCATGTATCAAATTCCGTCAAGTATTGTCATTCGTTTTCTACCCGGTGTTTCTTATCTTTTCTTCGTTCATTTTCAATTCATACGGTGGTTCATTCAAGATCTCTTCCTTGGTTATCATATCAATGTATTCGTTATTTCAATCCTACCGGTGGTTTGTTGAAGACCTTCTCAAGTTTACGCTATATCTATCTTAATCCTTTCAACGAGATTAAGTAGTATGCCAAATCCGTTGCTTGTCATCAATCTAAATTGGTGAAGATATGCATAATGTAAATTCTTATTCTTGTTTTCATCCAAGTGGTTAATTCCTTATTCCGGAGGCCAATCAAATTCTTGAGGTCATTTGTTCTTCTTTCTTTCCGGAGTTCCAAGTTTCCACTTTATCTCATCGCGAAGCTCCATCTAAATCATCGCAAGGCTTCACCTTGTGTTGTCAACTTCTCTTTCCTTTTGTTTAATCATCCTTTTGATTACCGGAGTTCTTCATGAAGGTTCTACATGATGGTCCGTCAAGGATGTAATTCCTTCTCGAAGTGTTCATCGAGATTATTTTCAGAGGAGCCCAAGCTTTTCTTAATCTTGCATTCTGGAGTGCAATTCTTTCTTCCGTATCATTGGAGGTGGTATTATGTCATTCTTGATAATTTGAGTTCATGTTTCATGATTCACATGTTGTTAAGAATGAGGTATTTTAAATCCATCAATTTCTTCATTGGAGTCATCTTGGGTTATATTTTCACCTAAAGCTTTCCCTAAGGATTGACGCTATTTATGGTGCTCATAAATGACCCAAGTTCTTCTTTTATCCTCCCGGTGAAATAAGTTGCTCGTTTCCTTGTTCATATCAATCGAAATCTATAGTTTTTCATTAGTGGCAAAATTTTCACCTCAAGATTTCGGGTCGTTTTCCATAAGCCCACTACAAGTTTATGTTTTTCATTGTTGATAATCCAACAACTCCGTTCTAGCATTTATTGTAAGCGTGCTCTCTCAAGACCTTGTTTTTCCCTCCGTTCATGCCATCCCATTCTTTCTTTTCTTTCGGAGGCTTCATGATGCTGCTCTCTTCAGTCATCATCTCAAATTGTGAAGATCATGATCTTTTCATGCTTATCCTTTTATCCGGAGTGTTCTGTCCTCTGTTCAAGTTCTTTTCATCTTATCAAGTTGCTTATCACTTTTCAACCGGAGTGTTGTCTGAATTTGTTCTTCCTTGTTCCTCTTTCCTAACGGAGGGCTTTCAACTTCTTTCATCTTCGTTGTATTCTTTTCTCGAATTTGTTCAACCTCGCAAGGTTCTTTGGTTTCACTCGTTTGTCAAAGAAGCAACTTAGTTTTACCTCTTCTATTTTTCTTCAGTTTTTTCCCTCCGGCGCCATTCTAAATCTCAGGACGTGATCCTCTCGTAGTGGTGGAGTGTTGTAACGCCCCGAGACCGTTGCGCCAGGTGTCTTCCAGTTATTCGCTGTTGTTGCCTTATCTTTGCTTGCGTGTCTTGCTTGTCATATCATGTCATCATGTGCATCGCATTTGCATACATGTTCGTCTCATGCATCCGAGCATTTTCCCCATTGTCCGTTTTGCAATCCGGCGCTCCTATGTCCTCCAGCGCTCCCTTTTGCCTCTTTCCGTGTGCGGGTGTTAAATGCTCTCGGATTGGACTGAGACTTTCCAAGTGGCCTTGGTTTGCTACTGGTAGACCGCCTGTCAAGTTTCGTGCCATTTGGACTTCGTTTGATACTCCAACAGTTAACCGAGGAGCCGAAAAGGCCTCGTGTGTGTTGCAGCCCAACACCTCTCCAAAGTGGCCCAAAACCCATCTAAACCTCCTCCATCATCTCGGTCGTTCGATCACGATCACGTGGCCGAAAACCGCACCTCATTTGGACTCTCCTAGCTCCCTCTACCTATAAATATGTGGCTCCCTCCGAAATTCGCGGACGAAACCCTACCCTACCCTTCCCCGCCGCCGCCGGACATGTCCGCCCCGCCGCCTCAGTGAATCCCGTGGTTCCACGTGTCCCCGCCAGCTCTCCCCCGCCACTGGCCCGCTCGGGCCCAAGGAGGGCCCGCCTGAGCCCGGTCGCCGCCGCCACTCGCCCGAGGCGCGCCGCCGTCTTCCTCCTCGCCGCGCCGCCCGCTTCGCCCCACCGCCTCACCGCGACCGCCGCCAGCCGCCGTCGCCGTCCGGCGCCCCCGCGCCTGCATCGCCTCGCCGTCGGCCGCCTCCGCACCAGAGCCGCCCCTCATCACCCCTGCCGCGCTGGCTCGCCGACCACCTCAACGCCGGCCAGATCCGGCCACGGGTCGACTGGATCTGGCATCTCCTCCCTTCGGCAACCTCTAGCAGGAGCCCGGCGAAACTCAGTTCGTGCGCCGCTACAGTATCCTTAGATCTGAGGGTTAACTTTTTCCCTCACCTCCAGTAATTTTTGGCATTTTTCATCGCATCATATCTCTGCATCCATGGCTCCGTTTTGGGCGTGTAGCATATCAAATTGTTCGTCTCGTCGAGTACTTCATTTCATTCCATTGCACCATGTTCATTTGAGTTCATCTCGATGCCCTAAATGCTGTTGCAAGAGTGCTAGTTTATATTAGTTTCAGATTCTTATCAGCATTTGGACGTTTGTCATTTTTGCCATGATTAATGTGTGCCTCCTATGAGTATGAACTCTACATGTGTTTTGAAGTATGCCATGCCATCTTTACAGGGGTATGTGCCATGTATTTTTGTGATCTCTGTGGTGACTAGCACAAGCATGCAAAGTAGCTCTCGTGATGTTGCTGATTTCAGGGACTTAGAAATCTTCTAAGTCATTTTCCTCATTATATTTTTATGCCATGTATTCTTGCTGCTATAGAGTGATCCATGCCTCTTTTGAGCATGATCAGTAAGGATGTTTTGTAGATATTGTGGTGCTCTATCCATCCATGTCTTTGTTTGCAATTATGGAGAACCCTTGCTTGAGTCAATCAAGCTCTACTTTTGCTATAAAATGTTCCTGGCAGAATGTTTACGTGTTAAGCATTTTTGCCAAGGTTGTTGTAGTTGATCCATGCATGCTATGAGGTTGTTCTTGCCATGTTTAGATTCTATGCCATGTCTACTTGCTATGTGTATGCTTAGTTTGTCATGCAATGCCTCGTGGTGAGTGCATCGAGATCGTAAACATGCCTACTTAATATCTGTTTTGCCATGTTCCAGTTTTCTGCTAAGTCTGAATCTGTTAACGAAACTTGCTATGTTCACATGGTTGCCATTGTATTTTCTGATCCCTTTTGGCTTATGGTCAGTAATGGACTTTTGTTGTATGCTTTGAGTAGCTTCATGCCATGCCTTTATTTGCCATGATATGTTCGTGTAGCATGTTGTTATCGTGCTCTAAACATTGCTTCCTGATGTTAAATTCCTGACATGTTGCTATTTTCACTAAGTGTGTAACCTGTTATCTTTTGCACTATTTCCATGCTTGTTTGAACCTGCTATTGAGTGAATTAGCCGTAGCTCAGTGTTCATCTTTTGTCAAGCATCTTGAGTGGATCACTACCATGTGCTTTGTTGTTATGTTGGAGTGGAGTAGCTTGTTGTTCTTGATGCATTTAGATGGCCTCGTGCTGTTAATCGCAGCTTTGTGCCATTATTGATTTGCTTGCCATTTGCAAACCATGCATCCGATTCCGGTGATCTTTATATTGATTTCGACCAAAATCAACTCATCTTTCCAGTGGCACTCTTGGTTTTGCAAGTTGAGGCCAGGTTCAATCTTTCCTTTCTGAAGCATGCATATGCATCGCATATCCCATCCTGCATATCATGCCATGTTTTGCATCATGTTGTTTGTGCATTGCACGTGGTTGATTGTGTCTCCCTTTGCTTGTGTTCTTGCTTTGGGTAGAGACGAGTTCGTGTTCGAGGACCCATCGAGTTCGTGTTCGAGGATCAAGCTTTCGTCTTCTCGGAGATCTTTGCAGGCAAGATGACCATACCCTCGAAATCACTTCTATCTTTGCTTGCTAGATGCTCGCTCTTTTGCTATGCATATGCCGCGATACCTACCAATTGCTTATCATGCCTCCCTTATTGCCATGTCAAACCTCTAACCCACCTTGTCCTAGCAAACCGTTGTTTGTCTATGTTACCGCTTTGCTCAGCCCCTATTATAGCGTTGCTAGTTGCAGGTGAAGATGGAGTTTGTTACATGTTGGAACATGATTATTGTTGGGATATCACAATATCTCTTATTTATATTAATGCATCTATATACTTGGTAAAGGGTGGAAGGCTCGGCCTTATGCCTGGTGTTTTGTTCCACTCTTGCCGCCCTAGTTTCCGTCATACCGGTGTTATGTTCCTTGATTTTGCATTCCTTACGTGCTTGGGTTATAATGGGAACCCCTTGATAGTTCGCCTTGAATAAAACTCCTCCAGCAAGGCCCAACCTTGGTTTTACCATTTGCACTAACAACCTATCACCTTCCCTTGGGTTCTGCAGACTCAAGGGTCATCTTTAATTTAACCCCCCCCCCCCCCGGGCCAGTGCTTCTCTAAGTGTTGGTCCGAAATGGGCAGCCTGTGGGGCCACCTCGGGGAAACTTGAGGGTTGGTTTTACTCGTAGCTTGACATATCCGGTGTTGCCCTGAGAACGAGATATGTGCAGCTCCTATCGGGATTGTCGGCGCATCGGGTGGCTTTGCTGGTCTTGTTTTACCATTGTCGAGATTATACGCAATAAGTATGTGAGTTCTTTATGACAAATGTTGAGTCCATGGATTATACGCACTCTCACCCTTCCACCATTGGTAGCCTCTCTAGTACCGCGCAACTTTTGCCGGTACCATAAACCCACCATTTACCTTCCTCAAAACAGCCACCATACCTACCTATTATGGCATTTCCATAGCCATTCCGAGATATATTTCCATGCAACTTTCCACCGTTTTGTTTATTATGACACGTTTCATAGTTGTCATATTGCCTTGCATGATCATGTAGTTGACATTGTATTTGTGCCATAGCCACCATCCATAATTTTTCATACATGTCACTCTTGAGTCATTACACATTCTGGTACACAGCCGGAGGCATTCATATAGAGTCATATTTTGTTCTAAGTATCGACTTGTAATTCTTGAGTTGTAAGTAAATAAAAGTGTGATGATCTTCATTATTGGAGCATTGTCCCATGTGAGGAAATAAAAAAAGAGAAAGGACAAAAAAAGAGAAGGCCCAAAAAATAGGATAGAAAAAGAGAGAGAAGGGACAATGCTACTATCCTTTTTCCTCACTGGTGCTTCAAAGTAGCACCATGATCTTCATGATAGAGAGTCTCTTATTTTGTCACTTTCATATACTAGTGGGAATTTTTGTTATAGAACTTGGCTTGTATATTCCAACAATGGGCTTCCTCAAAATTCCCTAGGTCTTCATGAGCAAGCAAGTTGGATGCACACCCACTTAGTTCTTTTGTTGAGCATTCATACATTTATAGCTCTAGTGCATCCGTTACATGGAAATCCCTAATCACTCACATTGATATCTATTGATGGGCATCTCCATAGCCCATTAATACGCCTAGTTGATGTGAGACCATCTTCCTCCTTTTTGTCTTCTCCACAACCACCATTCTATTCCACCTATAGTGCTATGTCCATGGCTCACGCTCATGTATTGCGTGAAAGTTGAAAAAGTTTGAGAATACTAAAGTATGAAACAATTGCTTGGCTTGTTATCGGGGTTGTGCATGATTTGAATACTTTGTGTGACAAAGATGGAGCATAGCCAAACTATATGATTTTGTAGGGATGAACTTTGTTTGGCCTTGTTATTTGAGAAGACATGATTACTTTGTTAGTATGCTTGAAGTATTATTATTTTTATGTCAATATTAAACTTTTGTCTTGAATCCTTCGGATCTGAACATTCATGCCACAATAAATAAAATTACATTGATAATTATGTTAGGTAGCATTCCACATCAAAAATTCGGTTTTTATCATTTACCTACTCGAGGACGAGCAGGAATTAAGCTTGGGGATGCTTGATACGTCTCCAACGTATCTATAATTTTTGATTGTTCCATGCTATTATATTATCTATTTTGGATGTTTAATGGGATTTAATATGCTCTTTTATATTATTTTTGGGACTAACCTATTAACCGAAGGCCTAGTGTCAGTTTTTGTTTTTTTTTTGCCTATTTTAAAGTTTCGCAGAAAAGGAATACCAAACAGAATCCAAATGGAATGAATCCTTCATGATATTTTTTCTTGCACCGAAAGCAAACCAGAAGACTTGGAGTTGAAGTCTAGAACTCCGTGTGGCGGCCACGAGGCAGGAGGGCGCACCCCCACCCTCATGGGCCCCACGTAACTCCACCGACGTACTTCTTTCGCCTATATATACTCTTATACCCTAGATCGATCACAGAGAGCCACGAAACCACTTTTCCACCGCCGTAACCTTCTGTACCCGTGAGATCCCATCTTGGGGCCTTTTCCGGTGATCTGCCGGAGAGGGAATCAATCACGGAGGGCTCCTACATCAACACCATAGCCTCTCCGATGAAGCGTGAGTAGTTTACCATAGACCTTCTGGTCCATATTATTAGCTAGATGGCTTCCTCTCTCTCTCTGTTTGATTCTCAATATAAAGTTCTCCTCGATGTTCTTGGAGATCTATTCTATGTAATACTCTTTTGCGGTGTGTTTGTCGAGATCTGATGAATTGTGGGTTTATGAACAAGATTATGTATTAATATTATTTGGTTCTTCTCTGAATTCTTATATGCATGATTTGATATCTTTGCAAGTTTCTTCGAATTATCGGTTCAGTTTGTCCTACTAGATTGATCTTTCTTGCAATGGGAGAAGTGCTTAGCTTTGGGTTCAATCTTGCGGTGTCCTTTCCCAGTGACAGTAGGGGCAGTAAGGCACGTATTATTTTGTTGCCATCGAGGATAAAAAGATTGGGTTTATATCGTATTGCTTGAGTTTATCCCTCTACATCATGTCATCTTGCTTAAAGCGTTACTCTGTTCTTATGAATTTAATACTCTAGATGCATGCTGGATAGCGGTCGATGTGTGGAGTAATAGTAGTAGATGCAGAATCATTTCGATCTACTTGACACGGACGTGATGCCTATATTCATGATCATTGCCTTAGATATCTTCACAACTATGCACTTTTCTATCAATTGCTCGACAGTAATTTGTTCACCCACCATAATACATGCTATCTTGAGAGAAGCCACTAGTGAAACCTATGGCCCAGGGGTCTCTTTCTTATTATATTGCATCTATTTTATTTACATCACATCTTGTTTACTATTTTGCAATCTTTACTTTCCAATCTATACAACAAAAATACCAAAAATATTTATGTTACTATGTCTATCAGATCTCACTTTTGCGAGTGACCGTGAAGGGATTGACAACCCCTTTATTGCGTTGGTTGCGAGGTTCTTGATTGTTTCTGTAGGTATTAGGTGACTTGTGTGTTGTGTCCTACTGGATTGATACCTTAGTTCTCAAAAACTGAGGGAAATACTTACGCTACTTTGCTGCATCACCCTTCCCTTTCAAGGGAAAACCAACGCATGCTCAAGAGATAGCAACAGAGAAAATCACACGGCTTTTTAATAGCAATCGTCTGTGTTATTATTGGTCTTCGCACACATTTCTGATTACGGACATGTTTGTCGCGTATCACACACGTCTTGTTCAGTTGAACCGTTTCCATTGTGTTGCCTAATCACACACAGTTCAACCTAGTGGACCATATGTTGTATATCGCACACACCTTCATTTGGTTGCCCGTTTCTTTTGTTCCTCCTCATCACAAACAGTTTATCCGAGTAAACGTATGTTGTATATCGCACAAGCCTTCATCTGGCTGCCCATTTCTTTTGTTCCGCCTCATCGCAAATAGTTCATTGAACCGAACTGTATGGCCTGCATCGCACACGTAATTAAAATCAGAACGATGTTTGATGCATCCATCATCTCAAACGTTTTGCACCTTTTTGACGGTTTTTTACACCACCGTTTGCGATTATTGCATCGCACACAGTTTCGTCGAAGGGTCTCTGATCATAGTGTCGCGTTTAGACCATCCTGCAGTAGTGTATCATCATCCTATATATGAATCTTTATCTCTCGACAATTTCGAGACTCCTCTTCATGTCTGTGATCTCATCCGGGACTCCAAACAACATTCGGTCACCAAATCACATAACTCATATAATACAAAATCGTCATCGAACATTAAGCGTGCAGACCCTACGGGTTCAAGAACTATGTAGACATGACCGAGACACCTCTCCAATCAATAACCAACAGCAGAACCTAGATGCTCAAATTGGTTCCCACATATTCTACAAAGATCTTTATCGGCCGTACCATAATGACAACATACGTTATTCCCTTTGTCCATTGGTATGTTCATTGCTCGAGATTCGATTGTCGGTATCTTCGTACCTAGTCCAATCTTGTTACCGGCAAGTCTCTTTACTCGTTCTGTAATACATCATCATGTAACTAACTCATTAGTCACTTTGCTTGCAAGGCTTCTTATGATGTGCATTACCGAGAGGGCCCAGAGATACCTCTCTGATACTCGGAGTGACAAATCCTCATCTCGATCTATGCCAACCCAACAAACTCCTTCGGAGATACCTATAGAGCATCTTTATAATCACCCAGTTAGGTTGTGACGTTTGATAGCACACAAGGTATTCCTCCGGTATCCGGGAGTTGCATAATCTCATAGTTGAAGGAATATGTATTTGACATGAAGAAAGCAATAGCAATAATACTGAATGATCATAATGCTAAGCTAACAAATGGGTCTTGTCCATCAAATCATTCTCCTAATGATGTTATCCCGTTTATCAAATGACAACTCATGTCTATGGTTAGGAAACCTTAACCATCTTTGATCAATGAGCTAGTCAAGTAGAGGCTCACTAGGGACACGGTGTTTTGTCTATGTATCCACACATGTATTTAGGTTTCTGATCAATACAATTCTAGCATGAATGACAAACATTTGTCATGAATAAGGAAATATAAAATAACAACTTTATTATTGCCTCTAGGGCATATTTCCTAGTAGCAAATTTCCCTCAAGTGGATGACCTAAGGTTTATCAATCCGTGTGAGGCATAGGATGAAGATGGCCTCTCTCAAACAACCCAGCAACCAAATAACAAGGAGTCTCTTTTGTCCCCAACACACCCAATACAATGGTAAATTGTATAGGTGCACTAGTTCGACGAAGAGATGGTGATACAAGTGCAATATGGATGGTAGATATAGGTTTTTGTAATCTGGAAATATAAAAACAGCAAGGTAACTAGTAACAAAAGTGAGCGAAAACGGTATTGCAATGCTTGGAAACAAGGACTAGGGCTCATCCTTTCACTAGTGCAAGTTCTCACAACAATGATAACATAACTAGATCATATGGCAATCCCTCAATGTGCAACAAAAGTCACTCCAAAGTTGCTATCGCGGAGAACATAAGATGAAATTGCTTGTCGGGTACGAAACCACCTGTCGGCGTTCAACGACACCTACGGGATCATGTGGATCTAATGATCAACACGATAGATTTTTACCCAGGTTCGGTCCGCTGAGCAGCGTAAAACCCTAGTCCTGCTTGAGTGTATATTCTGTGTTCTTGAGCTTCGGCTAGTTGCTATGCATGCACGCTGTGCCGAGAGGTTCAAAAGTCTGAATCCTCCTCCAGTACGCCTTGGGCCTCCTTTTATATGCCCAAGGGGCTGCCACAGTGGCACACAGGAGGTGTAAAGTATCTACAGTGCTTATGTTTATCACCGGCGTCTTAAGACAAATGCATTAAATGCGCTGCTTATGTGCCCCTTAGCTTTATCAGGGATGGGAGTAGAACCCGTCCCGTCCGTTGCCACCCCGCTCCACCTTTACATGCATGCACGCCGGCGAGGCATGCAGTGCCAAGTTGGCTGGCCAGATGCCGTGCTGGAGAGGTGGCAGGATCTTCACGAAGATCTGCATGCCACCACGCAGGCACTTGCTAGGCTGGCAGGCCGTCCACTGCGCTGGAGCGGTGACGGGGCGGCGGGGTCTTGCCACGGTCTTGTCGACGTCCCCAGCAAGGATCTTGCCGGGGCCTCATAGACGTCTCTGGCAAGGCTCTTGCTACGTACCTCGTCTTCTAGCCTACACAAAGATCTGCATGCCTCTATGCGCGCGCCCCTGGGTCCTGGCCTTAACATTGTCGATGGTGTAAGAGCTCTCAACCTCAAGGGTGGTGCTCCTGTTAGTGTCCTGCAAGCCGTCACGGCAAGGATCTTGCCGGGGTGGCGCAATCTGTCCTGGCAAGGGGTCCAGCTCGTCCTCTGTTCTCTGGTCTGGTTGCTTCTCTAGTGATCTTGTATCTTATCCTCGATTGCGTTCTTCATGCCTTGCCGCGCGTGGGGCTACGATTGCCCGTGCACAAGTATGGGGTGCTAAAGAGCCCAAACTTTAGTACACAGATAGGAGCCCCCAGGTCTGGGCCACGCACGAGTGCGGACCGTCGTTGGGCCAGGCCCAAACAGTGCGCGGGCATGCGTGGCAAGGTATAACTGCTATAATCTTCTCGTCTGCTACGCTTCCCCGTGATCTGTATTGAGTGCACGGCGTGGGGGTCATGCGTGGAACGGTTGCAGCATGCCCGTTGCTGCGCTAATGCCTTCTCATTGAATAGTAAATAGGCAGCCCCGTGCCTTCCCCATAAAAAGAGGAATCCGCAGGGGCGCTGCTCATTTACCGCTTTCGCCCATTCCCATCAAGGAAACCGTCGTCTCTGTGACGCCCGGATAGTTAGGCTACAGTAACTCCACACTAATGATGCCACGTCACCTCGTTTATAGTTGCTAATCTCCAGTTAGTTCGAAACCGATTCAAATTCAAATTCAAAATTAGGCAAACGATAAAAGTTTTCAAATATTAAAACTAAAATGTTCGGAGTGAACCAAATATTGCATAGGTAATTATGGAGGAGAAACCACACCGTTATAAAATATTTCAATACTATAAGATGAGTAAAACAGTAGCAAAAACTATTAGTTAAATACCTTTAAATATTAAATAATTACGAAACTATTTTAGATTGGGTAGCAAGTTAATGTGGTAGTGGCATATTTGGTAACGTCAGAATAGGTGCCATTCTGGTAAATTGCTAAAACAAAATTAAAAGGAAACTAAAAGAAAACAGAAAAGAAAAGGAAATAATAAAAGAAAATACAAAGGGGAAAATCAAACAGAAGACAAAAAAAAGAGAGAGAAAGCCCCCCCCCTCCCGGGGCCAGCCGACCCAGCTGGCCGGCCCATTCGGCCACCGGCCCAACTGGGCAAAGGCCCAGCCGGCCACCCCCACTCCCTTATCCCCACCCCGACCAAAACCCTAGCCCGTAACCCCCCACTCCACCCACGATCCCTCCCCCCACGTCTCTCGCTCCCTCTGCCCCTCCCCCGATCCAGATCGGGGGCAGTGGCCTCCGCTACGGCCACCACCGCCGGCGCCGGTGCCGTCCCCCAGGGCCTCCTCTGCGCCCCCGCTCTCCCTCGCGCGGCGCCCGCCTAACGCCGCGGACTCGCCTCGTCACTGACCCCAACCCCATCGTCGGCGCTCAACATCGCCGCCTCGTTCCGCCTCCCCGACGCCGGATCTCGCCTCCTCGTCTCCTCCTCAAGCCGCTCGCCGGAGCCGCCTCGTCTTCCTCTTCGTCGTCGATCGCGTCCTCGACCCCTCTCCAAACACGCTGCCCCCGAACCCCTACAACCCCACCGTGAGTGCTGCTCCTCCTCCTCCCCCCTGCTCGACGCGCCACTGCGCGCGCCCGGCGCTCGTCGCCGTGGCCACCGTGCGTGTGCGCCCCGTGCACGCCTCGCCATCCCGCTCGTCGCGCCCGAACGCCCGCAACCTCGCGCTCTCCGTGCGCTCACCGCACCCGTGGCGCTCTTGCCTGTGTCGACGAGCCCCTGCTCGGGTCGTCCTGGTCCGGCCGCACCGCCCACGGCCTCGGCAAGCCCCGACCCTCCTCTTGTCGTGCTGCCGCGGATCCGCCGCCCCCCCAACCGCGCTGCTGGCCCGCGCCGCGGCCAACCCCTCTTCATCGACGCCCCGGCTCCGGCCGCTCCGGCCGCCGCGGCCGACGACTCCCCTGGCCGGTGCCCTGCTGCGTTGGGTCAGGGGCTCGGCCCGCTAACGGGCGCCCCGTAGCCTCCTGCACCCGCGCGCCCATGCGCCCGCACCCGTTAAGGCCCCCTGGGGCCACTGACAGAGGGGCCCACGCCCCAGAACGCTTTATTAAAAAAAAGAGGAATTAAAATTAATAATAATAAAAATAATTAATTAAGGAATTAATTAAGTTAATTAATCATAATTAGATTAATCAAATTAACTAATTAGTCTAATTAAACTGTGATTAGTTTAGCTAAAACCTGATTATCCTAAACAGGGTATGACAGGTGGGCCCCGCTGGTCCCACACGTCAGTTTGACCAGTCAACGCCCCTGTTGACTGCTGACGTCATGCTGATGTCAGGATGACATCAGCAAACACTATTTTGGATAATGTTAGATTTAAATAATTAATTAAATTCCAGAAATTATTAAAATCTTTAGAAAATCATATCTTTTAATCCGTAACTCGGATTAAAATATTTTCAACATGAAAGTTGCTCAGAACGACGAGACGAACCCGGATACGCAGCCCGTTCGTCCGTCACGCATCCCTAGCATAGCAAACACGCAACTTTCCCTCTCCGGCTCCTCTGCCCGAAAACACGAAACACCGGGAATACTTTCCCGGATGTTTCCCCCCTTCACCGGTATCACCACATACCGCGTTAGAACACGTCTAGCTCTGCCTGTTGTCCTGTTATGCACTTGCTTGCTATGTATTTACTGTTCCCCCCCCCCCTCTTCTCTCCGGTAGACTACGGGACCGACACCGCTGCTACCCAGTACGACTACGGAGTTGACGACCACTCTCTCTTGCCAGAGCAACCAGGCAAGCCCCCCTTTGATCACTAGATATCGCCTACTCTTCTCTATACTTCTTGCATTAGAGTAGTGTAGCATGTTACTGCTTCCCGTTAATCCTATACTGATGCATAGCCTGTCCTTGCTACTGCTGTTGTTACCTTTACCTGCAAATCTAATGCTTAGTATAGGATGCTAGTTTATCATCAGTGGCCCTACATTCTTGTCCGTCTGCCATGCTGTACTATCGGGCCCTGATCACTCGGGAGGTGATCACGGGTATATACTATATACTTTATACATGATACATGTGGTGACTAAAGACGGGTAGGCTCGTAGGAGCACCCGCGAGTGGATCTTTGAGGCGGAGCGACAGGGCAGGTTCCGACCACCTAGGAGAGAGGTGGGCCTGGCCCTGGTCGGTGTTCGCGGATACTTAACACGATTAACGAGATCTGGGTATTTGATCTGAGTCTGGCCATTTGGTCTATACGCACTAACCATCTACGTGGGAGCAGTTATGGGTATCCCGGCATCGTGGTATCAGCCGAAGCCTTCGTGACGTCAGCGACTGAGTGGCGCGCGCCGGATTGGACTGGAAAGCCACTAGGCTAGGTCTGCTTCCGGCCGCGTACGCAACGTGCAGGTGTGCAAAGGGCGATGGGCCCAGACCCCTGCGCCATAGGATTTAGACCGGCGTGCTGACCTCTCTGTTGTGCCTAGGTAGGGCTGCGACGTGTTGATCTTCCGAGGCCGGGCATGACCCAGGAAAGTGTGTCCGGCCAAATGGGATCGAGCGTGTTGGGGTATGTGGTGCACCCCTGCAGGGAAGTTTATCTATTCGAATAGCCGTGTCCCTCGGTAAAAGGACGACCCGGAGTTGTATCTTGACCTTATGACAACTAGAACCGGATACTTAATAAAACACACCCTTCCAAGTGCCAGATACAACCGGTGATCGCTCTCTCACAGGGCGACGAGGGGAGGATCATCGGTTAGGGTTATGCTATGCGATGCTACTTGGAGGACTTCAGTCTACTCTCTTCTATATGCTGCAAGACGAAGGCTGCCAGAAGCGTAGTCTTCGAAAGGACTAGCTATCCCCCTCTTATTCCGGCTTTCTGCAGTTCAGTCCACTTATAATAGCCTTATCCTAGTTGATACCAATGCATACATATGTAGTGTAGCTCCTTGGTTGCGAGTACTTTGGATGAGTACTCACGGTTGCTTTCTCCTTCTTTTCCCTCTATTCCTTCTACCTGATTGTCGCAACCAGATGTTGGAGCCCAGGAGCCAGACGCCACCGTCGACGACGACTCCTACTACACCGGAGGTGCCTACTACTACGTGCTGCCCGCTGACGACGACCAGGAGTAGTTTAGGAGGATCCCAGGCAGGAGGCCTGCGCCTCTTTCAATCTGTATCCCAGTTTGTGCTAGCCTTCTTAAGGCAAACTTGTTTAACTTATGTCTGTACTCAGATATTGCTGCTTCCGCTGACTCGTCTATGATCGAGCTCTTGTATTCGAGCCTTCGAGGCCCCTGGCTTGTAATATGATGCTTGTATGACTTATTTTATTTGTAGAGTTGTGTTGTGATATCTTCCGTGAGTCCCTGATCTTGGTCGTACACGTTTGCGTGTATGATTAGTGTACGATTATATCGGGGGCGTCACAAGTTGGTATCAGAGCCGACTGCCTGTAGGAATCCCCCTTTCCAACTCCTTGGCCGAAGTCGAGTTTAGACATTACAAAACTTTTACTAACATGGCTGTGCGGCTTACGGGCCCACGTCGCCATTTGGGTGGTATTAGAATCTTTTATTCCTTGCCTTTAATCTGGGACCCTGATCTCTCTTCTATTCGGGTTAAATGGTTTTGCTAACTCTGACTCTAGGATCTCGTAAATACTTTCTCCCGGAGAGCCCCTTCATTCCAGATGATGACCTGCTTCACCAGAAGATTCCGAAGATACTCTTTGCTATTCCTCTTGAGACTTTGTGCCCATCACTTTTGCTATTCCCGACCACCGATAAATCCTTATGGATAACTACTTACACTTGCCATTCATACGATCATCCCCCATTGATCTTGTATTACAAGATACCCCGGAATCTTCTCTATTGTTCCGAGAATACTTTGTGCCTACTGCCTAGCAGTTCCTTGCCACATGAATACCCCTTCAATTAAATCCTCGCACTTGTCGAGTATCCACTCATCCCCAGTTGTTCATGTGTTTCACAATGGTCTTCGAAATACTATTCGATCCTCCAAAAATCCTTAGTAGCTTATTGCTCTGCAATACTTGCCTGCTTGCATTATGGATGCTTTCCATATGTCTGGCGATATTCGTAGTATCCTTAGGCATCGTCTTTTGATCCTATTGATTCAACTTGAGTGCGAATGCACGCAATCATCAGTTGATCCGTTTAAATTATCTTTCCGGCTCAGACGTTATTTTAAAACATGAGCTGGATCTCGACCAATCAAATTGCTGTCGATTGTACCTTTAAGACTATTCAACTTATCCATCCCTGATCAGAGCATTGCTTCTGATCCCTTGTCTTGGAATTGATAATTCTTTGCATTTGAGCCTTGAATTAGTCAGTTGTTTCTAAAGTTTGATCTCCTTGCATTGTTTCTCCCTCTGGTTGAGTACCGATGCTCGCACCAGATCCCTTGAGGACCACCGGATCATTTGCTGGATTTTATCCGACAGCGTCCTTCATATTCAATAAGTCTGTGAGCCTTTCCTCGGATACATAATATCTTTGGTAAATTGTATCCTCTGCTTTCTCAAACATGCTCTACTATCGAGCTGGTGTTATTTATTCTTGAAATTTGTGGTATATACTCCTAAGATGCCCTGATGGGTTGAACATATGCCTTCTCTAAACTGTGTGAACTCGAAAGTATTCACGAGTCATACTCTTCTGGTATTTTGCTAGATAAAATTTCTATACTACAGCTTCATCAAAATCGAGAAGTAAAATGAAAGGTTATGCATGGAAGAATTGGGAGTCGACCTTGAACCTTTGCGTTCATGCCCATGGACCCGATGTGAAACTTATCATCGAAGCTTCTTGTAAATGATATTAGTTCCCTTGGTATAAGTTCATCTTATATCTGGGATCTGGCCTTTTTCAATCGTGGTTCCGACCATGTTCTCTTTTAAATACCATTTTCGAGGCAAGTGTAAGCACTTGTCTCATGTGGATCAATACCTCGGTCCAACCTCTACTTTGATCTGTCTTCGAGTATTACCCCGCTGGTATCTCGAGATTATCTTGAAACTGCATAACTTATTATGAGTTCTTCATCAAGTACTACATTCTCACTGATTACAGTTTTCATGGGCTCTGAGTTATTAAACACTCAAAGACACCGATAACTGAACCGAGTCTGCCCTACGGTTCAGCAACTCTTGATAATCTTCTTTAAGTCTGAGTTTGTACTCGATCATGTCATTCCTAGCCTGATCGGCTATATCATTATCGTGCTAAATTTTAACTGTGCTACCTGGTCCTTAATCCCGGAGCACCACTTTTGATGATGAGCTAAGCTTACGTCGATCTTCCTCGTCATATCAATTCACCTTGAACAACAAGCTTGATTTCAAGTTTGTGCCCTACCCATGGTTCCAATAACCTTCCGCTTCATCATTCCTTTGATTTGATGTTGTCACTGATTGATTACATCTTGAAATCTCTCGACCAATGTGCCGTGAAGATCATCAACCTTATGAGGTCTTCCTGGATATCAATTGAATTCATGATGAGAAATACCATCCTTGCCCCCGATGAATTGTATTATCATCGGCCACTTTATTGCCTTCCCTCCAACATAAACTTATTCGTGTTTTGGGTTATACCTTGAGATCCTTGCTATACAGCATTTGTTCTTCTTTACCTTGGAATGTTACCACCTTTTATGTCAAGAATGTCGTGGTAATTTTACCACCTCTTGAGAATTCTTGATATAGTAATATCTCTCGCCTTTTGCGTTCATTTCTTGGTCTCCGTATTGTTTCTAACCGGAATACCAACTAATGGTCTGTGTTGTGTAAATTCTAAACTTCTAGCAACCCTATTGCTTGAAGTTATTGGTCTACAGTTTCATTCTAAGTCTATTGATTATTGAATCATCATTCAAACATTGATCGTGCTACCTAGTCCAGATTCCTGGTTGCACCCTTCTATCATTGTTCAGTTGTGTATGTTTCCCTCGAGCATACATCATTATGACTTTTGATCCAACAAATGATATTTCCTTGTTCACATAATTGTGGAAATCAATCCTTCGGAAATCGCGATGATTTGTTGCTGAGCCTATCAGCCACCTCCTCATCCTCTCCTTGGTTTACTGATGAACTCTTGTTTCGGAACTCGCTTCCATAGTTCATTTCCCGAGAATCTTACAATGTCATCTCGTCAAATTGTGCCACACCTTTTCTTCTCAGGCATCCTAAGTCTGAGGTATCGTGACACCAATCAGATCTGAATCTCGGTCAGATTTGATGGTTGGAACTTATTTCCAAGAGTTATAATGTTGGTTTTTATATATGACCCAGTAAGGTTATGTCAGGCCTAGCACACCTGGCCGGAGGACCTATTGTTGTAGTATCCTTTTTAGCAAGTTTAGCCATTCTTCCGAGAGGAAATTGTAAGACTTATTCTACAAGTTATTCCTAATGGATCCTTTTTGTTTCCAAAGTCTGATTTTCACCTGTTGACCATGTCAGCGCTATCTCGAAGCATGCCTATGGTACTCCGATTCTCAATAAGAACATTTGAAGCACCATGCTAAATGTTCCTTGTTGAAATTACCCAAACACCGTTGTATGGGTAATGTCATGAAATTTGTCTCTCCTACCTAAAAGAGTTTTCTACCTTCTATCCGGTCTTGGATATCATACTCTGCTTGTTCTTGGGAAGGATATACCCCTGAAATATGTGTTTAATCACATTTTCCTTTCCATTCTTCTGTTTAATCTAAGAATCACATTTTCCTTTCCATTGTTCTATTTAACCTTCTTGAGGTTTATATGATCTAAGCAGTAATACGTCACTGCTTTTATAAGCACCTCAGCGTACCACTCTGTCAGTAAGACCCTGTTACCATTGTTGGTAGCATCCCGGTAACCACCGGTGGACGAGAACTTTGCCTATTGGTCCGCCTCGTCCAACGAGCAGGAAAGTGGTTCTCTTCGTCCCTCGCCCTTGGTACCGACATTGTTGCCAACATAAATGATGGGCTACCCTCTGACATGTCTTGCTATCACGACCGTGCAAGATATCAACGCTTTACCTACTTATAACCACATGGTGGGCCCATAACCCACAGTTACACAGGATCGAAACCTGACCCTCCTATACACCCCCGGTTTCCAAATTTAATTCCTCGCACTTGGCCTCGTTTGTGATTCACGAGCCACCTTCCGAGAAATCATCGATTCTGGTATTAAACACAATACCTATACCGTTGCCTTGTTTCAGGCAACGAAGATTGTCTATCCGTTTCAAACCTCTTATGGTACCTTCTTACTTTGCTCCCGATGTGTTTTAATTGTTCAACTCGAGAGATACTCTTATGATCATTCTTGGGATACCCCCTAAATGAATTTACCTTATAACATTCAATTGTTGTAAAGCTGCCCCTTACCTATTCGTAAGTACGATGGAGTTCCTCGAAGAAAGGACGACAACTTCATCATGATGCATTGGAATAAAGAAATGAAGACATCAATGTAATGGATCGACCTCTTCGAGAAGAGCAACTATGACCAAGAAGAATCGTTAGAATTATGTAACCAGATCCCCCACCCCCTTACTCCCGCTCCTAAATCTCGGGACGAGATTTCTTGTAGTGGAGGAGAATTGTGACGCTCGGATAGTTAGGCTACAGTAACTCCACACTAATGATGCCATGTCACCTCGTTTATAGTTGCTAATCTCCAGTTAGTTCAAAACCGATTCAAATTCAAATTCAAAATTAGGTAAACGATAAAAGTTTTCAAATATTAAAACTAAAATGTTCGGAGTGAACCAAATATTGCATAGGTAATTATGGAGGAGAAACCACACCATTATAAAATATTTCAATACTATAAGATGAGTAAAACAGTAGCAAAAACTATTAGTTAAATACCTTTAAATATTAAATAATTACGAAACTATTTTAGATTGGGTAGCAAGTTAATGTGGTAGTGGCATATTTGGTAACGTCAGAATAGGTGCCATTCTGGTAAATTGCTAAAACAAAATTAAAAGGAAACTAAAAGAAAACAGAAAAGAAAAGGAAATAATAAAAGAAAATACAAAGGGGAAAATCAAACAGAAGACAAAAAAAAGAGAGAGAAAGCCCCCCCCCCTCCCGGGGCCAGCCGACCCAGCTGGCCGGCCCATTCGGCCACCGGCACAACTGGGCAAAGGCCCAGCCGGCCACCCCCACTCCCTTATCCCCACCCCGACCAAAACCCTAGCCCGTAACCCCCCACTCCACCCACGATTCCCCCCCCCCACGTCTCTCGCTCCCTCTGCCCCTCCCCCGATCCAGATCGGGGGCAGTGGCCTCCGCTACGGCCACCACCGCCGGCGCCGGTGCCGCCCCCCAGGGCCTCCTCTGCGCCCCCGCTCTCCCTCGCGCGGCGCCCGCCTAACGCCGCGGACTCGCCTCGTCACCGACCCCAACCCCGTCGTCGGCGCTCAACGTCGCCGCCTCGTTCCGCCTCCCCGACGCCGGATCTCGCCTCCTCGTCTCCTCCTCAAGCCGCTCGCCGGAGCCGCCTTGTCTTCCTCTTCGTCGTCGATCGCGTCCTCGACCCCTCTCCAAACACGCTGCCCCCGAACCCCTACAACCCCACCGTGAGCGCTGCTCCTCCTCCCCCCCCCTGCTCGACGCGCCGAACCGCGCGCCCGGCGCTCGTCGCCGTGGCCACCGTGCGTGTGCGCCCCGTGCACGCCTCGCCATCCCGCTCGTCGCGCCCGAACGCCCGCAACCTCGCGCTCTCCGTGCGCTCACCGCACCCGTGGCGCTCTTGCCTGTGTCGACGAGCCCCTGCTCGGGTCGTCCTGGTCCGGCCGCACCGCCCACGGCCTCGACAAGCCCCGACCCTCCTCTTGTCGTGCTGCCGCGGCTCCGCCGCCCCCCAACCGCGCTGCTGGCCCGCGCCGCGGCCAACCCCTCTCCGTCGACGCCCCGGCTCCGGCCGCTCCGGCCGCCGCGGCCGACGACTCCCCTGGCCGGTGCCCTGCTGCGTTGGGTCAGGGGCTCGGCCCGCTAACGGGCGCCCCGTAGCCTCCTGCACCCGCGCGCCCATGCGCCCGCACCCGTTAAGGCCCCCTGGGGCCACTGACAGAGGGGCCCACGCCCCAGAACGCTTTATTAAAAAAAAGAGGAACTAAAATTAATAATAATAAAAATAATTAAATAATTAATTAATTAAATAAGGAATTAATTAAGTTAATTAATCATAATTAGATTAATCAAATTAACTAATTAGTCTAATTAAACTGTGATTAGTTTAGCTAAAACCTGATTAGCCTAAACAGGGTATGACAGGTGGGCCCCGCTGGTCCCACACGTCAGTTTGACCAGTCAACGCCCCTGTTGACTGCTGACGTCATGCTGACGTCAGGATGACATCAGCAAACACTATTTTGGATAATGTTAGATTTAAATAATTAATTAAATTCCAGAAATTATTAAAATCTTTAGAAAATCATATCTTTTAATCCGTAACTCGTATTAAAATATTTTCAACATGAAAGTTGCTCAGAATGACGAGACGAACCCAGATACGCAGCCCGTTCGTCCGTCACGCATCCCTAGCATAGCAAACACGCAACTTTCCCTCTCCGGCTCCTTTGCCCGAAAACGCGAAACACCGGGAATACTTTCCCGGATGTTTCCCCCCTTCACCGGTATCACCACATACCGCGTTAGAACACGTCTAGCTCTGCCTGTTGTCCTGTTATGCACTTGCTTGCTATGTATTTACTGTTTCCCCCCCCCTCTTCTCTCCGGTAGACTACGAGACCGATGCCGCTGCTACCCAGTACGACTATGGAGTTGACGACCACTCTCTCTTGCCAGAGCAACCAGGCAAGCCCCCCCTTTGATCACTAGATATCGCCTACTCTTCTCTATACTGCTTGCATTAGAGTAGTGTAGCATGTTACTGCTTCCCGTTAATCCTATACTGATGCATAGCCTGTCCTTGCTACTGCTGTTGTTACCTTTACCTGCAAACCTAATGCTTAGTATAGGATGCTAGTTTATCATCAGTGGCCCTACATTCTTGTCCGTCTGCCATGATGTACTATCGGGCCGTGATCACTCGGGAGGTGATCACGGGTATATACTATATACTTTATACATGATACATGTGGTGACTAAAGACGGGTAGGCTCGTAGGAGCACCCGCGAGTGGATCTTTGAGGCGGAGCGACAGGGCAGGTTCCGACCACCTAGGAGAGAGGTGGGCCTGGCCTTGGTCGGTGTTCGCGGATACTTAACACGATTAACGAGATCTGGGTATTTGATCTGAGTCTGGCCATTTGGTCTATACGCACTAACCATCTACGTGGGAGCAGTTATGGGTATCCCGGCGTCGTGGTATCAGCCGAAGCCTTCGTGACGTCAGCGACTGAGTGGCGCGTGCCGGATTGGACTGGAAAGCCACTAGGCTAGGTCTGCTTCCGGCCGCGTACGCAACGTGCAGGTGTGCAAAGGGCGATGGGCCCAGACCCCTGCGCCGTAGGATTTAGACCGGCGTGCTGACCTCTCTGTTGTGCCTAGGTAGGGCTGCGACGTGTTGATCTTCCGAGGCCGGGCATGACCCAGGAAAGTGTGTCCGGCCAAATGGGATCGAGCGTGTTGGGGTATGTGGTGCACCCCTGCAGGGAAGTTTATCTATTCGAATAGCCGTGTCCCTCGGTAAAAGGACGACCCGGAGTTGTATCTTGACCTTATGACAACTAGAACCGGATACTTAATAAAACACACCCTTCCAAGTGCCAGATACAACCGGTGATCGCTCTCTCACAGGGCGACGAGGGGAGGATCATCGGTTAGGGTTATGCTATGCGATGCTACTTGGAGGACTTCAGTCTACTCTCTTCTATATGCTGCAAGACGAAGGCTGCCAGAAGCGTAGTCTTCGAAAGGACTAGCTATCCCCCTCTTATTCCGGCTTTCTGTAGTTCAGTCCACTTATAATAGCCTTATCCCAGTTGATACCAATGCATACATATGTAGTGTAGCTCCTTGCTTGCGAGTACTTTGGATGAGTACTCACGGTTGCTTTCTCCTTCTTTTCCCTCTATTCCTTCTACCTGATTGTTGCAACCAGATGTTGGAGCCCAGGAGCCAGACGCCACCGTCGACGACGACTCCTACTACACCGGAGGTGCCTACTACTACGTGCTGCCCACTGACGACGACCAGGAGTAGTTTAGGAGGATCCCAGGCAGGAGGCCTGCGCCTCTTTCGATCTGTATCCCAGTTTGTGCTAGCCTTCTTAAGGCAAACTTGTTTAACTTATGTCTGTACTCAGATATTGCTGCTTCCGCTGACTCGTCTATGATCGAGCTCTTGTATTCGAGCCTTCGAGGCCCCTGGCTTGTAATATGATGCTTGTATGACTTATTTTATTTGTAGAGTTGTGTTGTGATATCTTCCGTGAGTCCCTGATCTTGGTCGTACACATTTGCGTGTATGATTAGTGTACGATTATATCGGGGGCGTCACAGTCTCCTTCTTCTTCCTTGAGCCCATTCCAGAGGCTCCTCCTCCGCCCATTGTCGCCACGCCCTCACCATGTTCGGTTCCCCCCGCCCTTTATCGGCTGCTATGGCGCCCAAAAACAAGGGCAAGGGAGCGCTCAAGGCGAGCGAGGGGGAAGAGGTGCCGGAGGATGAGCTGGTGACGAAGCAGAGGGAGCACGTCGTCTTCACTCCTGGGCTCGATGCGCGCGCAGTCAAGGATCGGTACCAGTTCATGTGGGGGAGGGAGGCAATAGGGCATCCCACCACCCGCGTCATCCCTGGTCCCAACGGCGTGCCAGGTCCGGACAGATTCCCCTTTTTCGCCGATTATCTCTACTGCGGGCTCTGCCCCCCATTTTTGGATTTCTTCATCGACATCATGTATACCTTCGGCTTCCATATTTTGGATTTCATGTCGAACGCCGTGGAGTGCATGGCCATCTTTGCCCACCTCTGTGAGAATTTTGCCGAGGTGGTCCCCAACACGATGCTCTTCCGCCACTATTTCACCCCCCGCATCTAGGCAGGAGGGGCGTTGTCCGGCTGTGTCACCTGGATCCCGAGGGCCTGCTGCAAGGAGATGTATCCAAATGGGAACCAGAAGGAGAAGTGGGACGAGTGGCGGCACAGGTCCTGCTGGATTGTGGAAAAAGAGCCACATCCATTTTGCACCCTCCCGGCAAGCGCAAGTGGACCGTCGTAGCAACTGGGGCAACCTTGATCCACAGGACAAGATGCTCACAGTCGCCATCACGAGAATCCACCGCCTCAAGGCTGATGGAGTCACCCTGGAGATGATCGGGGCCGATTTCCTCCGCCGCCGTATCGCCCCTCTGCATAATAAAGGGAGGGCGGCTTGGGATTTCCGGAACGCGGCATATATTATGAGGTTGCGCCCTGATATGTCTCCAATGTATCTATATTTTTTGATTGCTCCATGCTATATTATCTACTGTTTTAGACATTATTGGGCTTTATTATCCACTTTTATATTATTTTTGGGTCTAACCTATTAACTAGAGGCCCAGCCCAGAATTGCTGTTTTTTGCCTGTTTTAGGGTTTCGAAGAAAAGGAATATCAAACGGAGTCCAAATGGAATGAAACCTTTGGGAACGTGATTTTCTCAACGAATAAGACCAGAGAGACTTGGAACCTACGTCAAGAAACAAAACAGGAGGCCACGAGGTAGGGGGCGCGCCCACCCCCACCAGGCGCGCCCTCCACCCTCATGGGCCCCCTGTTGCTCCACCGACGTACTCCTTCCTCCTATATATATCCACATACCCCCAAACGATCAAAAACGGAGCCAAAACCCTAATTCCACCGCTGCAACTTTCTGTATCCACGAGATCCCATCATGGGGCCTGTTCCGGAGCTCCACCGGAGGGGGCATCGATCATGGAGGGCTTCTATATCAACACCATAGCCCCTCCGATGAAGTGTGAGTAGTTTACCTCAGACCTACGGGTCCATAGTTAGTAGCTAGATGGCTTCTTCTCTCTTTTTGGATCTCAATACAATGTTCTCCCCCTCTCTTGTGGAGATCTATTCGATGTAATCTTCTTTTTGCGGTTTGTTTGTTGAGACGATGAATTGTGGGTTTATGATCAAGTCTATCTATGAATAATATTTGAATCTTCTCTGAATTCTTTTATGTATGATTGGTTATCTTTGCAAGTCTCTTCAAATTATCAGTTTGGTTTGGCCTACTAGATTGATCTTTCTTGCAATGGGAGAAGTGCTTAGCTTTGGGTTCAATCTTGCGGTGTCCTTTCCCGGTGACAGTAAGGGCAGCAGGGCATGTATTGTATTGTTGCCATCGAGGATAACAAGATGGGGTTTTCTTCATATTGCATGAGTCTATCCCTCTACATCATGTCATCTTGCTTAAGGCGTTACTCTGTTTTTAACTTAATACTCTAGATGCATGCTGGATAGCGGTCGATGAGTGGAGTAATAGTAGTAGATGCAGGCAGGAGTTGGTCTACTTGTCTCAGACGTGATGCCTATATACATGATCATACCTAGATATTCTCATAACTATGCTCAATTCTATCAATTGCTCAACAGTAATTTGTTCACCCACCGTAGAATACTTATGCTCTTGAGAGAAGCCACTAGTGAAACCTATGGCCCCCGGGTCTATCTTTATCATATTGATCTCCTACTACTTAGTTATTTTCTTTGCTATTTACTTTGCCGTTATTTTACTTTGCATCTTTTATCATAAAAATACCAAAAATATTATCTTATCATATCTATCAGATCTCACTCTCGTAAGTGGCCTTATAGGGATTGACAACCCCTATTTGCATTGGTTGCGAGGATTTTTTTTTGCAGGTGCGAGGGACTCGCGCGTAGCCTCCTACTGGATTGATACCTTGGATCTCAAAAACTGAGGGAAATACTTACGCTACTTTGATGCATCATCCCTTCCTCTTCGGGGAAAACCAACGCAGTGATCAAGAGGTAGCAAGAAGGATTTCTGGCGCCATTGCCGGGGAGGTCTTCGCAAAAGTTAACATACCAAGTACCCATCACATACCCTTATCTCCCGCATTACATTATTTGCCATTTTCCTCTCGTTTTCCTCTCCCCCACTTCACCCTTGCCGTTTTATTCGCCCTCTCTCTCTCTCTATCCTCCCTCTCTTTCTCTATTTGCCTCTTTTTATCCTCTTGCTTTTTTTTTGCTTGTGTGTTAGTTTGCTTGCTTGTCACGATGGCTCAAGATAATACCAAATGGTGTGACTTCACCAGTACCAACAACAATGATTTTATTAGCACTCTGATTGCTCCTCTTACCGATGCTGAATCTTGTGAAATTAATACTGCTTTGCTGAATCTTGTCATGAAAGATCCGTTTTCTGGCCTTCCTAGTGAAGATGCCGCTACCCATCTAAATAGCTTCGTTGATTTGTGTGACATACAAAAGAAGAAAGATGTGGATAATGATATTGTTAAATTGAAGCTATTTCCTTTTTCGCTTAGAGATCGTGCTAAAGCTTGGTTTTCGTCTTTGCCTAAAAATAGTATTTATTCATGGAACAAGTGCAAAGATGCTTTTATCTCTAAGTATTTTCCTCCCGCTAAGATCATCTCTCTTAGAAACGATATTATGAATTTTAAGCAACTTGATCATGAACATGTTTCACAAGCTTGGGAGAGAATGAAATTAATGATACGTAATTGCCCTACTCATGGTTTAAATTTGTGGATGATTGTTCAGAATTTTTATGCCGGATTGAATTTTGCTTACAGAAATCTTTTAGATTCGGCTGTGGGAGGCACTTTTATGGAAATCACTTTAGGAGAAGCTACTAAACTCCTAGATAATATTATGGTTAATTATTCTCAATGGCATACTGAAAGATCTACTAATAAAAAGGTGCATGCGATAGAAGAAATTAATGTTTTGAGTGGAAAGATGGATGAATTTATGAAATTATTTGCTAATAAGAGTGTTTCTTCTGATCCTAATGATATGCCCTTGTCTATTTTGATTGAGAATAATAATGAATCTATGGATGTGAATTTTGTTGGTAGGAACAATTTTGGTAACAACGCGTATAGAGGAAATTTTAATCCTAGGCCTTATCCTAGTAATCCCTCTAATAATTATGGTAATTCCTACAAAAATTCTTATGGAAATTATAATAAGATGCCCTCTGATTTTGAATCTAATATTAAAGAATTTATTACTTCGCAAAAGAATTTTAATGCTATGATTGAGGAAAAATTGCTTAAGATTGATGATTTGGCTAGGAACGTTGATAGAATTTCTCTTGATGTTGATTCTTTGAAACTTAGATCTATTCCACCTAAGCATGATATCAATGAGTCTCTCAAAGCCATGAGAATTTCCATTGATGAGTGCAAAGAAAGAACCGATAGGATGCGTGCTAAGAAAGATGCCTTTATAAGAGCGTGTTCTTCTAGTTCCTATGAAAATAAAGATGAAGATCTAAAAGTTATTGATGTGTCCCCTATTAAATCTTTGTTTTGCAATATGAATGTTGATAATGATGGGACTGAATATGATCCACCTTTACCTAGAAGGCATTCCAAGAATTCGGAATCTGTTGATCTTGATGCTAAAATTGATAAAAGTGGGATTGAAGAAATTAAAACCCTGGATGTTGCTAAACCCACTATTTTGGATTTCAAGGAATTTAACTATGAAAATTTCTCTTTGATTTATTGTATTTCCTTGTTGCAATCCGTGCTAAATTGTCCCCACGCTTATAGTCAAAATAAAGCGTTTACTAAACATATCGTTGATGCCTTGATGCAATCATATGAAGAAAAACTTGCATTGGAAGTTTCTATCCCTAGAAAACTTTATGATGAGTGGGAACCAACTATTAAAATTAAATTAAAGATCATGAATGCTATGCTTTATGTGATTTGGGTGCTAGTGTTTCCACAATTCCAAAGACTTTGTGTGATTTGTTAGGTTTCCGTGATTTTGATGATTGCTCTCTAAACTTGCACCTTGTGGATTCCACTATTAAGAAACCTATGGGAAGAATTAATGATGTTCTTATTGTTGCAAATAGTAATTATGTGCCCGTAGATTTTATTGTTCTTGACATAGATTGCAGTCCTTCATGTCCTATTATTCTTGGTAGACCTTTCCTTAGAACGATTGGTGCAATTATTGATATGAAGGAAGGAAATATTAGATTACAATTTCCATTAAGGAAAGTCATGGAACACTTTCCTAGAAAGAAAAATTAAATTACCTTATGAATCTATTATGAGAGCCACTTATGGATTGCCTACCAAAGATGGCAATACCTAGATTTATTCTTGCTTGTTATGCCTAGCTAGGGGCGTTAAACGATAGCGCTTGTTGGGAGGCAACCCAATTTTATTTTTATTCCTTGCTTTTTGCTCCTGTTTAGTAATTAATAATTTATCTAGCCTCTATTTTGGTTGTCTTTTTGTGTTTAATTAGTGTTTTTGCAAGTAGAACCGTTGGGAAGACTTGGGGAAAGTCTTGTTGAACTTGCTGTAAAAACAGAAACTTTAGCACTCACAAGAATTGCTGTCATTTTTATTTGGAAAGTGATATTTAGTTAATTCCTTTTGCATATGATTAATAGATAAATTTATCACGTACAGCAATGTTTTTAGAATTTTTGGGGTTCCAGATATTGCGCTAGCTACAGATTACTATAGACTGTTCTGTTTTTCGTGTGTTGTTTGCTTATTTTGATGAATCTATGGCTAATAAAATAGTTTATAAACCATATAGAAGTTGGAATAAAGTAGGTATAACACCAATATAAATAAAGAATGAGTTCATTACAGTACCTTGAAGTGGTATTTTACTTTGTTTCGCTAATGGAGCTCGCGAGATTTTCTACTTTAAGTTTTTTGTTGTGAAGTTTTCAAGTTTTGGGTAAAGATTTGATGGATTATGGAACAAGGAGTGGAAAGAGCCTAAGCTTGGGGATGTCCATGGCACCCCCAAGATAATATAAGGACACCTAAAATCCAAAGCTTGGGGATTCCCTGGAAGGCATCCCCTCTTTCGTCTACTTCTATCGGTAACTTTACTTGGAGCTATATTTTTATTCGCCACATGATATTTGTTTTGCTTGGAGCGTCTTGTATTATTTGAGTCTTTGCTTTTTATTTTACCACAATCATCCTTGCTGTATGCACCTTTTGAGAGAGCCATACATGATTTGGAATTTGTTAGAATACTCTATGTGCTTCGCTTATATCTTTTGAGTTATATAGTTTTGCTCTAGTACCTCACTTATATCTTTTAGAGCATGGTGGTGGATTTGTTTTATAGAAACTATTGATCTCTCATGCTTAACTTAGATTATTTTGAGAGTATTAATAGCATGGTAATTTGCTTAAAATCCTAATATGCTAGGTATTCAAGATTAGTAAAATTTTCTTAAGAGTGTTTTGAATACTAAGAGAAGTTTGACGCTTGATGATTGTTTTGAGATATGGAGGTAATAATATCAAAGTCCTGCTAGTTGAGTAGTTGTGAAATTGAGAAATACTTGTGTTGAAGTTTGCAATTCCCGTAGCATGCATGTATGGTAAACTTTATGCAACAAATTTGAAACATGATGTGTTATTTGATTGTCTTCCTTATAAGTGGCGGTCGGGGACGAGCGATGGTCTTTTCCTACCAATATATCCCCCTAGGAGCATGCGCGTAGTACCGAGGTATTTGATGACTTGCAGATTTTTGCAATAAGTATGTGAGTTCTTTATGACTAATGTTGAGTCCATGGATTATACGCACTCTCACCCTTCCATCATTGCTAGCCTCTTCGGTACCGTGCATTGCCCTTTCTCACATTGAGAGTTGGCGCAAACTTCGTCGGTGCATCCAAACCCCGTGATATGATATGCTCTTTCACACATAAACCTCCTTATATCTTCCTCAAAACAGCCACCATACCTACCTATTATGGCATTTCCATAGCCATTCCGAGATATATTGCCATGCAACTTTCCATCATTCCGTTCATCATGACACATTCATCATTTTCATATTGCTTAGCATAATCATGTAGTTGACATAGTATTTGTGGCAAAGCCACCGTTCATAATTCTTTCATACATGTCACTCTTGGTCCATTGCATATCCCGGTACACCGCCGGAGGCATTCATATAGAGTCATCTTTTGTTCTAGTATCTAGCTGTAATAATTGAGTTGTAAATAAATAGAAGTGTGATGATCATCATTTTCTAGAGCATTGTCCCAAGTGAGGAATAAAAAAAGATAAAGGCCATAAAAAAAGAGAAGGCCCAAAAAAAGAAAGGCCATAAAAAAAGAGAAGAGAAAAGGCCCAAAGAAAAAAATGAGAGAAAAAGAGAGAAGGGACAATGTTACTATCCTTTGCCACACTTGTGCTTCAAAGTAGCACCATAATCTTCATGTTAGAGAGTCTCTTGTTTTGTCACTTTCATATACTAATGGGAATTTTTCATTATAGAACTTAGCTTGTATATTCCAACAATGGGCCTCCTCAAGTGCCCTAGGTCTTCATGAGCAAGCAAGTTGGATGCACAGCCACTAGTTTCTTTTGTTGAGCTTTCATACATTTATAGCTCTAGTGCATCCGTTGCATGGCAATCCCTACTCCTTGTATTAACATCAATCGGTGGGCATCTCCATAGCCCATTGATTAGCCTCGTTGATGTGAGACTTTCTCCTTTTTGTCTTCTCCAGATAACCCCCCTCATTATATTCTATTCCACCCATAGTGCTATGTCCATGGCTCGCGCTCATATATTGCGTGAAAGTTCATAGGTTTGAGATTACTAAAGTACGAAACAATTGCTTGGCTTGTCATCGGGGTTGCGCATGATGAGAGCATTCTTGTGTGACGAAAATGAAACATGACAAAACCATATGATTTTGTAGGGATGAACTTTCTTTGGCCATGTTATTTTGAGAAGACATAATTGCTTAGTTAGTATGCTTGAAGTATTATTATTTTTATGTCAATATGAACTTTTGTCTTGAATCTTTTGGATCTGAATATTCATACCACAATTAAGAAGAATTACATTAAAATTATGCCAAGTAGCACTCCGCATCAAAAATTCTGTTTTTATCATTTACCTACTCGAGGATGAGTAGGAATTAAGCTTGGGGATGCTTGATACGTCTCAAATGTATCTATAATTTTTGATTGCTCCATGCTATATTATCTACTGTTTTAAACATTATTGGGCTTTATTATCCACTTTTATATTATTTTTGGGACTAACCTATTAACTGGAGGCCCAGCCCAGAATTGTTGTTTTTTGCCTGTTTTAGGGTTTCGAAGAAAAGGAATATCAAACGGAGTCCAAACGGAATGAAACCTTCGGGAATGTGATTTTCTCAATGAATAAGACCACAGAGACTTGGACCCTACGTCAAGAAATAAAACAGGAGACCACAAGGTAGGGGGGCGCCCACCCCCACCAGGCGCGCCCTCCACCCTCGTGGGCCCCCTGTTGCTCCACCGACATACTCCTTCCTCCTATATATATCCACGTACCCCCAAACGATCAGAAACGGAGAGAAAACCCTAATTCCACCGCCGCAACTTTCTGTATCCATGAGATCCCATCTTGGGGCCTGTTCCGGAGCTCCGCCGGAGGGGGCATCGATCACGGAGGGCTTCTACATGAACACCATAGCCCCTCCGATGAAGTGTGAGTAGTTTACCTCAGACCTATGGGTCCATAGTTAGTAGCTAGATGGCTTCTTCTCTCTTTTTGGATCTCAATACAATGTTCTCCCCCTCTCTTGTGGAGATCTATTCGATGTAATCTTCTTTTTGCGGTGTGTTTGTTGAGATCGATGAATTGTGGGTTTATGATCAAGTCTATCTATGAATAATATTTGAATCTTCTCTGAATTCTTTTATGTATGATTGGTTATATTTACAAGTCTCTTGGAATTATCAGTTTGGTTTGGCCTACTAGATTGATCTTTATTGCAATGCGTGAAGTGCTTAGCTTTGGGTTCAATCTTGCGGTGTCCTTTCCCGGTGACAGTAAGGGCAGCAGGGCACGTATTGTATTGTTGCCATCGAGGATAAAAATATGGGGTTTTCTTCATATTGCATGAGTCTATCCCTCTACATCATGTCATCTTGCTTAAGGCATTACTCTGTTTTTAACTTAATACTCTAGATGCATGCTGGATAGCGGTCGATGAGTGGAGTAATAGTAGTAGATGCAGGCAGGAGTCGGTCTACTTGTCTCGGACGTGATTCCTATATACATGATCATACCTAGATATTCTCATAACTATGCTCAATTCTGTGAATTGCTCAACAGTAATCTGTTCACCCACCGTAGAATACTTATGCTCTTGAGAGAAGCCACTAGTGAAACCTATGGCACCCGGGTCTATCTTTATCATATTGATCTCCTACTACTTAGTTATTTCCTTTGCTATTTACTTTGCCTTTATTTTACTTTGCATCTTTTATCATAAAAATACCAAAAATATTATCTTATCATATCTATCAGATCTCACTCTCGTAAGTGGCCTTATAGGGATTGGCAACCCCTATTTGCATTGGTTGCAAGGATTTATTTGTTTTGTGCAGGTGCGAGGGACTCGCGCGTAGCCTCCTACTAGATTGATACCTTGGTTCTCAAAAGTTGAGGGAAATACTTACGCTACTTTGCTGCATCATCCCTTCCTCTTCAGGGAAAACCAACACAGTGCTCAAGAGGTAGCACGCCCCGGCTTGAATCAAAACTTTACAGTGCTGCAACACGCATCCCTCTGCTCAAAACTGTTCTAGCTCAAGGTCGAAAAGCCCGGCAAAGCTAAAAAAGCCAGCAAGGCTGAGGAGGTCAACATGCCGTTCAAGTTGCCGGCGACCGTGGTCCCCCTGTGCAACAATTCTGCACGGACCTCCATCATCGCCATGATGCTGGTGTTCAACGCCCACGGCCTTGACCAGACCTGGGCCGAGCTGAATGCAGCACGGGTGCATGACTTTTTTGATGGCTTGTCGGAGAGGCCCATCCGTGAGGAAAAGCAACTCGTCCGCGACACCACCGCTGAAGAGGTGGCGTATATCGCCAGTAGGGTGGAAGAGGCAACCCTTGCCATGGCGGCCGGCAGCGTCGGCTTTCGGGAAAGCAAGGCCAGGGCTGAAGAAGATTTTGCTGAGCAGGCGGAGACTGCCGGGGAGCACAGCGGCGCCACCACCTGGGGCCCTTCTGCCGAGGAGGCGTCCGGAGAGGCGGTCAATGACACAGACGAAGAGGAGCCGCCCGAGGAGCCCCTAGTCCAAGGAGGGAGGAAGTTCGTCCTCCAACGGATTGGCTCCAGTGAGCCAGTGCGGCGGGCCTCCTCGCCCAAAGGGGTCCCCACCAAGAAGGCGTCCGGCAAGGCCGCACGACGGCAAGAGGCCCAGGCGCAATTTGTGTGCCATACGAGGCACACGAACGCGGTAGCACAGGAAACAACGGCCGCTCCTTCCATCGTGGTCGAGGGACCCAGGCCTCTGTCTCCACCCCTCCGAGCAAACACCATACCGGAGGCCAACTATGACCTCTCTTCCATGAGCCTGAACAGGAGGAGGTCGGAGGAAGAGGACGAACAAGAGGACAAGTAAGTGCTCCACCACCTTCTCCATTTCCTGAATCTCTGTTTTGGTTATTTCGCATGACTTGATCTCGTCTTGGCTTGCCTTTGTAGGGACACGGAGACATTGGCACAGAGGATGGCGAAGAGGGCCAAGACCTCGACAGGAGACGAGCCCTCGGCAAGCACCTTAAGCGCGTCGGAGGTGATCGCGATCAGCTCGGGCCCCAGTCCACGACGCAGCCCCCGACTCAGCCTCCAGCATGAGTCCGTTACCCACTTCCTGTTGGCAAGCACTGGGGCTTGTCTTTTCACCGTTAATCTTGCCGAGATTGCAGGGGGGAGAGCGGCAAGATGAGGGGCCATCAAGGGACGCCCCCAACACGCCTCCTCCATCAACCACCACACCACCCAGGGAAGGGTCCCCGGCAAGGGCTCTTACCGGCGAGCCCACGCTGCCAAGGGAGATATCCCTGGCAAGGCCCTCACTCAACGAGTCCACGCGTGTGGAGGGAGAGTCGGCAAGCACATGTGCTGGCAGGCCCATCCCGGCAACAAGTGTTGGCGGGGAGGGAACCACTCCTCCCCAACTTGTCGTAGGTAAGTGATGACCCACAAGTATAGGGGATCTATCGTAGTCCTTTCGATAAGTAAGAGTGTCAAACCCAACGAGGAGCAGAAGGAAATGATAAGCGGTTTCCAGCAAGGTATTCTCTGCAAGTACTGAAATAAGTGGTAACAGATAGTTTTGTGATAGGATAATTTGTAACGAGCAACAACTAACAAAAGTAAATAAAGTGCAGCAAGGTGGCCCAATCCTTTTTGTAGCAAAGGACAAGCCTGGACACACTCTTATATAGAGAAAAGCACTCCCGAGGACACATGGGAAAATCGTCAAGCTAGTTTTCATCACGTTCATATGGTTCGCGTTCGGTACTTTGATAATTTGGTATGTGGGTGGACCGGTGCTTGGGTACTGTCCTTACTTGGACAAGAATCCCGCTTATGATTAACCTCTAGTGCAAGCATCCACAACTACAACAAAAGTATTAAGGTAAACCTAACCATATCATGAAACATATGGATCCAAATCAGCCCCTTACGAAGCAACGCATAAACTAGGGTTTAAGCTTCTGTCACTCTAGCAACCCATCATCTACTTATTACTTCCCAATGCCTTTCCTCTAGGCCCAAATAATGGTGAAGTGTCATGTAGTCGACGTTCACATAACACCACTAGAGGAGAGACAACATACATCTCATCAAAATATCGAACGAATACCAAATTCACATGACTACTAATAGCAAGAATTCTCCCATGTCCTCAGGAACAAACGTAACTACTCACAAAGCATATTCATGTTCATAATTAGAGGGGTATTAATATGCATATAGGATCTGAACATATGATCCTCCACCAAATAAACCAACTAGCATCAACTACAAGGAGTAATTAACAGTACTAGCAACCTACTCGCACCAATCCCGGACTTGAAGACAAGAATTGGATACAAGAGATGAACTAGGGTTTTGAGAGGAGATGGTGCTGATGAAGATGTTGATGGAGTTTGCCCTCTCCCGATGAGAGGAGCGTTGGTGATGACGATGGCGATGATTTCCCCCTCCCGGAGGGAGGTTTAATTTCCCCGGCAGAACAGCTCTGCCAGAGCCCTAGATTCGTTCCGCCAAGGTTCCGCCTCGTGGCAGCGGAGTTTCGTCTGAGGAGATGGCTTATGATTTTTTTCTCATCGAAAGACTTCATATAGCAGAAGATGGACATCGAAGGGCCACCAGGGGCCCACGAGGTAGGGGGCGCGCCTAGGGGGTAGGGCACGCCCCCCACCCTCGTGGGCAGGGTGTGGCCCCCCTTGTGAACTTCTTGTGCTCAGTATTTTTTATATATTCTGAAAACGTCTTCCGTGAAGTTTCAGGACTTTTGGAGCTGTGCAGAATAGGTCTCTAATATTTGCTCCTTTTCCAGCCCAGAATCCCAGCTGCCGGCATTCTCCCTCTTTATGTAAACCTTGTAAAATAAGAGAGAATAGGCATAAGTATTGTGACATAATGTGTAATAACAGCCCATAATGCAATAAATATCGATATAAAAGCATGATGCAAAATGGACGTATCAACTCCCCCAAGCTTAGACCTCGCTTGTCCTCAAGCAAAAGCCGAAATCGAAAAATATGTCCACATGTTTAGAGATAGAGGTGTCGATAAAATAAAATACGAACATGAGGGCATCATGATCATTCTTAGAACAACAACTTATATAATTCTTGTCATATGATTTCTTATGCTAGAGTAATAATTCAATCACAATTTCAAGTATGAATCGTAAACTTCATTGGAAACTAACAAACTATAATCTCAGTCATTGGAGCAGTTGCAATTTATCATAACATAGGAAAGAGTCAATGTATAAGAGCTTTTCATCAAGTGCACATCCTCAACTATCATATAGTCTTTCACAATTGCTGACACTCACGCAATACTTATGGGTATGGAGTTTTATTCGGACACAGAGAAAGATAGGGGCTTATAGTTTTGCCTCCCAACGTTTTACCTCAAGGGTAATGTCAACAATAATAGTTCATGAAAACTCACGTCCAATTAGCCATATATACCAGGATCTTTCCAACATACTGTGCTTGCCAAAGGATAAAATGTAAAAAGGAAGGGTGAAGATCACCATGACTCTTATGCAAGGTAGGAGATAAAAGTAAAATATAGGCCCTTCGCAGAGGGAAGCAGAGGTTGTCATGCACTTTTATGGTTGGATGCACAAAATCTTAATGCGAAAGAACGTCACTTTATATTGCCATTTGTGATATGGACCTTTATTATGCAGTCTATCGCTTTTATTTCTTCCATATCACACGATCGTATAAAGCTTATTTTCTCCCACACTAATAAGTCATACATATGTAGAGAGCAATTTTTATTGCTTGCACCGATGACAACTTACTTGGAGGATCTTACTCAATCCATAGGTAGGTATGGTGGACTCTCATGGCAAAACTGGTTTAAGGGTATTTGGAAGCACAAGTAGTATCTCTACTTGGTGCGATGAATTTGGCTAGCATGAGGGGGAAAGGCAAGCTCAACCATGTTGGATGATCCATGACAATATAATTTATCTCAGATGTAAGAAAACATAACCCATTACGTTGTCTTCCTTGTCCAACGTCAACTCTTTAGCATGTCATATTTAATTGAGTGCTCACAATCATAAAAGATGTCCAAGATAGTATATTTATATGTGAAGACCTCTCTTTCTTTATTACTTCCTCTTAATTGCAACGATGACCAAAACTATGTTTGTCAACTCTCAACAACTTCTATTCATCATACTTTTTCTATGTGAGCTCATTACTCTCCATAAGATTCACATGATCTCTTTGTTTCTTTTTATTTCTTTCTCTTTTCTTTTATTCCCTTAGGATCATGGCAAAATAATCAAGCCCTTGACTAAACACTAATATTTATTATATATAGCTCATGAACTTGATTACATAGAGGAATTTATAAAGAAAAACTCACAACTAGATCATACTAAGAACTTTTATTCTACTAGATCAAGATATTACCAAAAGGATCGAACTAAAAAAAAGGTAAAGATAAAAGTGATGGTGATACGATACCGGGGCACTCCCCCAAGCTTGGCAATTGCCAAGGGGAGTGCCCATACCAGGTACTCAATTCTTCTTTGTCGGTGAAGAAGGTGGAGTTGTTGATGTTGGATAGTTGCACATTGCGCGTAGGAGGTCTTCTAACTTGCGGATAATGCCTTTGAGTGCGATGATATGCTCCTTCAACAAAATATTTTCACGTGTGAGATACTTATTTTGTATACGAGCTAACTCGATCATCTTGAAAGCTTCGATCTTAGTTGGGGTAAGAAGATTGTGATCAAGTTGAAGGATGTCTTTTGTTGCCAGAGCTTGGTCCTCCGTGGCCTTCTTGATCCCTTCATCCTTGTTGATCTCCATGGGTTCTTCTCTCTTCAGCTCTATCTTCATTAGCCAAGCATCGTTGCCCTCATTGTTGGAGGAGGAGGGAGACGACATGATGTTTAGCTTCAACAACCCTGGCAGAAAACAGCTCGAAACAAGAACAAGAGATTTTCGCGTGATACAGTAGTCAAAACCTTCGGGAGGTTATATAATGAATTTTTACCGACCGAAATACGTGTCGTGTACGAAAACGCAGTCCGGAGAGCGCACGAGGTGCCCACGAGGTAGGGGGCGCGCCCAGGGGGGTAGGGCGCACCCTCCACCCTTGTGGAGCCCTCGTGTCCTTCCCGGACTGCTTCTTATTTTTCTATTTTTCTAAATATTCCAAAACGGAGAAATATTGCCTTAAAAACTGTTTTGGGGTCGATTTACTTACCATACCACATACCTATTCCTTTTCGGAGTCTGAAACGTTCCGGAAAGTGTCCCTTATGTATTCCTCCGGGGTTACGGTTTCAATAACATTGGTTTCAACATTTATGGGATTACCAGAGATATAATGTTTGATTCTTTGACCGTTCACCACCTTCGGATTTGTGCCTTCGAAGTTGTTGATTTTTATGGCACTGGAACGATAGACCTCCTCGATAACGTAAGGACCTTCCCATCTAGAGAGAAGGTTTCCTGCAAAAAATCTTAAACTAGAGTTGTATAGCAATACATAATCACCTACATTAAACTCACGCTTTTGTATCCTTTTATCATGCCATCTTTTAACTTTTTCTTTAAACAACTTGGCATTTTCGTAGGCTTGGGTTCTCCATTCATCGAGTGAGCTAATATCAAATAACCTATTCTCACCGGCAAGTTTAAAATCATAATTGATCTCTTTAATAGCCCAATATGCCGTGTGTTCTAGTTCGAGAGGTAAGTGACATGCTTTTCCATAAACATTTTATGCGGAGACATACCCATAGGATTTTTATATGCAGTTCTATAGGCCCATAATGCATCATCAAGTTTCTTGGACCAATTTTTTCTAGATCTATTAACAGTCTTTTGCAAAATTAATTTGAGCTCTCTATTACTCAATTCTACTTGACCACTAGACTTAGGGTGATAAGGGGATGCAATTCTATGATTAACATCATACTTAGCAAGCATTTTATGGAAAGCACCATGAATAAAATGTGAACCACCATCAGTCATTAAATATCTAGGGACTCCAAATCTTGGAAAAAATAACTTCTTTAAGCATTTTAATAGAAGTGTTATGATCAGCACTACTAGTTGGAATAGCTTCTACCCACTTAGTAACGTAATCAATAGCAACTAAAATATGTGTATATCCATTAGAGGAAGGAAAAGGTCCCATATAGTCAAAGCCTCAAACATCAAATGGTTCAATAACGAGTGAATAGTTCATAGGCATTTCTTGACGTCTACTAATATTACCAATTCTTTGACATTCATCACAAGATAAGACAAACTTACAGGCATCCTTGAAGAGAGTAGGCCAATAAAAACCAGATTGCAATACCTTATGTGCAGTTCTATCTCCAGCAGGTGTCATCCATAAGCTTTAGAGTGACACTTGCGTAGGATCTGTTCCTGTTCATGCTCAGGTACACAACATCTAATAACACCATCTACTCCTTCTTTATAAAGATGTGTGTCATCCCAAAAGTAATGCCTCAAATCATAGAAGAACTTTTTCTTTTGCTGGTATGTGAAACTAGGTGGTATAAACTTAGCAACAATGTAATTAGCATAATCATCATACCATGGAGCAGTATGAGAAGCATTTATGACATTTAATTGCTCATCAGGAAAGCTATCATCAATAGGAAGTGGGTCATCAAGCACATTTTCTAACCTAGACAAGTTGTCTGCAACGGGGTTCTCAGCTCCCTTTCTATCAACAATATATAAGTCGAATTCTTGTAGCAAGAGAACCCATCTAATAAGTCTAGGTTTAGCATCTTTCTTTTCCATAAGATGTTTAATAGCAACATGATCAGTGTGAATAGTTACTTTAGAATCAACAATATAAGGTCTGAACTTATCACAAGCAAATACAACTGCTAAGAATTCTTTTTCAGTAGTAGCATAATTTCTTTGAGCATTGTCTAAGGTTTTACTAGCATATTGAATAATGTTTAATTTCTTATCAACTCTTTGCCCTAGAACATCACCTACAGCATAATCACTAGCATCACACATAATTTCAAAGGGTAAATTCCAATCAGGTGGCTGAACAATAGGTGCAGAGATCAATGCTTTCTTAAGTATTTCAAATGCTTCTACACAATCATCATCAAATACAAATGGTATATCTTTTTGTAATAAATTATTCAGAGGCCGAGAAATTTTTGAGAAGTCCTTAATGAACCTCCTATAAAATCCGGCGTGACCAAGGAAACTTCTTATACCTTTGATGTCCTTGGGGCATGGCATCTTTTCAATAGCATCAACCCTGGCTTTATCAACTTCAATACCTCTTTCAGAAACTTTATGCCCCAAGACAATACCTTCATTAACCATAAAGTGGCACTTTTCCCAATTCAAGACAAGATTAGTTTCTTCACATCTCTGCAAAATTCGATCAAGGTTGCTCAAGCAATCATCAAAAGAAGATCCATAGACGGAGAAATCGTCCATGAAAACCTCACAAATCTTTTCACAAAAGTCAGAGAATATAGCCATCATGCATCTTTGAAAGGTAGCAGGTGCATTACATAAACCAAAAGGCATATGTCTATAAGCAAAAGTACCAAAAGGGCAAGTAAAAGTAGTCTTTGATTGATCCTTGGCTGACATAGGTATTTGAGAGAAACCAGAATAACCATCTAGAAAGCAAAAATGTGTATGTTTGGATAATCTTTCTAGCATCTGATCGATAAAAGGTAAGGGGTAATGATCCTTTTTAGTGGCCTTATTTAATTTGCGGAAATCAATTACCATCCTATAACCTGTAATAATTCTTTGAGGAATCAATTCATCTTTATCATTAGGAACGACCGTAATACCTCCCTTCTTAGGGACACAATGGATAGGACTTACCCACTGACTATCAGCAATGGGATAGCTTATACCTGCCTCAAGGAGCTTTAGTATTTCCTTTCTTACCACTTCTTTCATTTTAGGATTCAGCCGTCGTTGATGATCATGAACTGGTTTAGCATCTTCTTCCAAATTTATTTTATGTTGACATAGAGTGGGACTAATGCCCTTAAGATCATCAAGAGTATACCCAATAGCAGCATGGTGTTTCTTCAGAGTTTTCAATAATCTCTCTTCCTCATGCTCTGAAAGGTTAGCACTAATAATAACAGGATATATCCTTTTCTCATCAAGATAACCATATTTAAGAGTATCAGGCAATGGTTTAAGCTCAAACACGGGATCACCCTTGGGTGGAGGAGGACCCCCTAGGATTTCAACAGGCAAATTGTGTTTCAGAATAGGTTCCTATTTGAAGAATACTTCATCTATTTCCCTTCTTTCATTCATAAACATATCATTTTCATGGTCTAGCAAATATTGTTCTAAAGGATCACTAGGAGGTACGGCAATAGAAGCAAGACCAATAATTTCATCCTTACTAGGTAATTCTTCTTCACGGTGTTGTCTACTAAATTTAGAGAAATTAAATTCGTGAGACATATCATCTAAACTGATAGTAACAACATCCTTTTTGCAATCTATCTTAGCATTAACAGTATTTAAGAAGGGTCTACCAAATATAATGGGACAAAAGCTATCTTGTGGGGAACCAAGAACAAGAAAATCAGCAGGATATTTAGTTTTCCCACACAAGACTTCAACATCCCTAACAATCCCCATTGGTGAAATAGTATCTCTATTGGCAAGTTTAATTGTGACATCAAGATCTTCTAACTCAACATGTGCAATATCATGCATAATTTCTCTATATAGGCCAATAGGTATTGCACTAGCACTAGGACCCATCTCACATAAACCATGATAACAATGATCTCCTATTTTAACAGAAATAACAAGCATGCCTACCACAGGTCTAGATTTATCTTCAGCACAAGGTTTAGCAATTCTAGCAGTTCCATCACAGAAATAAATAAAACATCCATCAATATTATCAGCCAAGAGATCTTTAACAATAGCAATATCAGGTTCAACTTTAATTTGCTCAGAAGGTGTATATGTTTTAATATTGCTTTTACGAACCACCGTTGAAGCTTTAGCATGATCCTTTATCCTGACAGGGAAATGTGGTTTCTCAACATAAGAAGTAGGAACAATAGGATCATTATAAGTGATAGTCTTTTCTTCAACTTTAATAGGTGCAGCTACTTTTACTTCTATAGGAGGATGATATTTAAACCACTTCTCCTTGGGGAGATCAACATAAGTAGCAAAAGACTCACAGAAAGAAGCTACTATCTTAGAGTCAAGTCCATATTTAGTGCTAAACTTACAGAAAACATTGGTATCCATAAAAGATTTAACACAATCAAACCTAGGTGTCATACCTGACTCCTTACCTTTGTCGAGGTCCCAATCTTCAGAGTTGTGTTTAATTCTTTCCAATAAATCCCATTTGAATTCAATAGTCTTCATCATAAAAGAGCCAGCACAAGAAGTATCAAGCATGGTGCGATTGCTATCAGAAAGCCGAGCATAAAATTTTTGAATAATCATTTCTCTTGAGAGCTCATGATTGGGTCATGAATATAACATTGATTTAAGCCTCCCCAAGCTTGAGCGATGCTTTCTCCTTCACGAGGCCAAAAATTATATATATAATCGCGATCACGATGAACAAGATGCATAGGATAAAACTTTTGATGAAATTCCAATTTCAGTCGTTTGTAGTTCCATGACCCCATATCATCACATAGCCTATACCATGTCGATGCATCTCCCTACAAAGATAAAGGGAAGACCTTCTTCTTAACAACATCTCTGGGTACACCTGCAAGCTTAAATAATCCACAAACTTCATCCACATATATTAGATGCTCATCAGGATGCTTTGTTCCATCTCCTACAAAAGGATTAGCTAGCAGTTTTTCTATCATACCCGAAGGAATTTCGAAGCAGACATTTTCATTTTCAGTAGGTTCAGTAGGTTGAGGAGCAACTCTTTGCTCTACTTGTCGGGGTGAAGATACCCCGAACAAGCCCCTCAGAGGATTACTTTCCATAGTAACAAGTGACAGTAAATTTCAGCAGACTATATAAATTTTTTCTTACCAAATTCCACCTACCAAAAGCGCTTCACTCCCCGACAATGGCGCCAGAAAAGAGTTGTTGCCGCCAGAAAAGAGTCTTGATGACCCACAAGTATAGGGGATCTATCGTAGTCCTTTCGATAAGTAAGAGTGTCGAACCCAACGAGGAGCAGAAGGAAATGATAAGCGGTTTCCAGCAAGGTATTCTCTGCAAGTACTGAAATAAGTAGTAACAGATAGTTTTGTGATAGGATAATTTGTAACGAGCAACAAGTAACAAAAGTAAATAAAGTGCAGCAAGGTGGCCCAATACTTTTTGTAGCAAAGGACAAGCCTGGACAAACTCTTATATAGAGCAAAGCACTCCTGAGGACACATGGGAATATCGTCAAGCTAGTTTTCATCACATTCATATGGTTTGTGTTCGGTACTTTGATAATTTGGTATGTGGGTGGACCGGTGCTTGGGTACTGTCCTTACTTGGACAAGCATCCCACTTATGATTAACCTCTATTGCAAGCATCCGCAACTACAACACAAGTATTAAGGTAAACCTAACCCATAGCATGAAACATATGGATCCAAATCAGCCCCTTACGAAGCAACGCATAAACTAGGGTTTAAGCTTCTGTCACTCTAGCAACCCATCATCTACTTATTATTTCCCAATGCCTACTTCTAGGCCCAAATAATGGTGAAGTGTCATGTAGTCGACGTTCACATAACACCACTAGAGGAGAGACAACATACATCTCATCAAAATATCGAACGAATACCAAATTCACATGACTACTAATAGCAAGACTTCTCCCATGTCCTCAGGAACAAATGTAACTACTCACAAAGCATATTCATGTTCATAATCAGAGGGGTATTAATATGCATATAGGATCTGAACATATGATCTTCCACCAAATAAACCAACTAGCATCAACTACAAGGAGTAATTAACACTACTAGCAACCTACTAGCACCAATCCCGGACTTGAAGACAAGAATTGGATACAAGAGATGAACTAGGGTTTTGAGAGGAGATGGTGTTGATGAAGATGTTGATGGAGTTTGCCATCTCCCGATGAGAGGAGGGAAGTTTCCCTGGCAGAACAGCTCTGCCGGAGCCCTAGATTGGTTCCGCCAAGGTTCTGCCTCGTGGCGGCGGAGTTTCGTCCGAGGAGATGGCTTATGGTTTTTTTCTCATCGAAAGACTTCATATAGCATAAGATGGACATCGGAGCGCCACCAGGGGGCCCACGAGGTAGGGGGCGCGCCCAGGGGGTAGGGCATGCTCCCACCCTCGTGGGTAGGGTGTGGCCCCCCAGGTGAACTTCTTGCGCTTAGTATTTTTTTTATATTCTGAAAACGTCTTCCGTGAAGTTTTAGGACTTTTGGAGCTATGCAGAATAGGTCTCTAATATTTGCTGCTTTTCCAGCCCAGAATCCCAGCGGCCGGCATTCTCCCTCTTTATGTAAACCTTGTAAAATAAGAGAGAATAGGCATAAGTATTGTGACATAATGTGTAATAACAGCCCATAATGCAATAAATATCGATATAAAAGCATGATGCAAAATGGACGTATTAGTAAGCCGCCCTGCTCCTGATCTTGGCCAGTTCCCCAGTGCAATTTCTTTTTCGCTTCAAACTCTGATCCTGATTTCATCCTTTTCTCCTTCTTGGTTTTCAGACCTCTCCTCGGTGGGCCAAATGGATATCGATGGCACCATCAAGGAGATCTCCAAGGATGCCGCCGCCGAAGCCGACAAGGTTGCCGCCGACGAGGCCGCCAAGGAAGCACACGATAAGGCAGCTAAGGGATCTGCCGGGGAGGCCAGCGAGGAGACCGGTGACCGTACTGACGGCATCCTTGCCTCCTCGGCTGCCGAGGAGGTGGTGGTTGACGACCAACCGTCCACCTCCAAAGCCCCCAACTCAAGCAAATACCTGAAGATCGATGAGGATCTGTTTGTCACCATCCCAGGGGTGGGAAGTACTGGGGCGCCTGCCGAGGGGGAGGTTTTTGACAAAGAGATCATCGTCGCCGCAGGGCTCCAGGTTGTTGACGAGCGCCAGCTCCAAGGAGGACCAGCTCCTCCAAGCCATGAGCAGCAACTTCCAGAAGCTTCAGACACTTTACTGTGCCCGCAAGGAGAAGCTGGACTCCAGGACAGTGATCGTTGATGCGGCAGAGGCGGGCTTCCAAGAGCATGTCGAGCAGATCTAGGCCTGGTTTACAAAGGCCCGACAGGATTTGAAGACCAGCCAGAAGTAGTTGGGTCCACAATGGAATGAGCTTCTTCTGAAGCAATCGGACATTGAGAAGGCCCAGGAGGAGGCCGCTGCACAGACCGCCAAGGAGGACGGTGAGCTAAGGGAGCGTCGTATCTTGCTCGACACCCAATAAGACGACCTTGCCGCTCTTGAGGAGGCGCTTGCCACCAAGCTTCACGACAAGGATAAAGAAATTGAGAAGCTTGTCGCGCAGCGGACCTAGGAACTAGAGCAGAAACACAAGGATGAACTCGCCGCTCTAGTCCTGGACCACGCCAGCAAGTTGAAGGAGGTCGCCGATGCTACTGAAGCCGTAGAGGCTGCCAAGAACAAGCTGGCCAGGAAGGTGGAGAAGCTGGAGGCGGAGCTGGAGAAGCATAGCAAGGAGGTGGCGATGCTCAAAAGTGACAGGGACAAGACCGTCCACACCTTGGCAAGCATGCAGGTCACTATATCTGACAAGACCCAACTGCTCTCCAAGGCCAACGACTCCATTGCTGATCTGAAGCTAAAGTTGTCCACTCTGGAGGAGACCCTTGAAGGCAGCAGAGCTCATGAGGGGACCCTGGCCAAAGTTCTTAAGGATGAGAAGCTGCTGCTTGAGAGTGCTATTGCCACCCACAACGACTTCGTAAAAGGCGTGGGGATTTGGAACGACCGCCTTGTCGATGCCGCGGAGGGGCTCACCGCGCAGCTGTCCACCATGGGCATGCCAAGCTTCATGCCAAGCTTCAGGTTCTCTCATGATGAGAGAACAACTAAGAGTGTTAGGGTGACCATGTCCTTCGAGGCCGTCCTTGACGCCTTGAAGATACTCCACGTTGGCCGAGCGACCCACCTGGCCAACGAGTCTTGGATGCTTTGCCGGGGCACCCTCCTCAAGGTGCTCACCAAGGTTGCATACAGGAACCCCGGCATCGACCTCAGCCAAGACAGCTTGCCGGTAGATGCGGACCGCAGGGCACTTGAAGAGATTGTCGCACCCGTCATCAACCTGGTTGACGGTGTCAAGAGGGTGGAAGGCTAGCGCCGAGAATAGGCGCTTCGCTCCCTCTCGCCGCCATGGATCCATACCCAAAACAATCCTAGTTAAGTTATAACTGCGGCAAATATTAATGTAATATAACTTGCTATTTTTCGAATCGAATGCATGCTATCTTCCTTGTATGTTTCCTCTTTGTATGGTACGCACCCTACGCGTTACTGGAAAAGGCTTGCCGGCGCATGCACCCTAGCCGCGAGCGCTTTGAGGACAGATCCTTAGCAGCCTGCTGGGGGTGCCGCTGCCGGCAAGGCACCTTGCAGTTCTTAGGGAAGCCACTTGAGCCATTGAGCGGACTCGAAATGGACCACAGGCGCAACCAATCCCGACAAGGTTCCTACGCGTATAGGTTTTCCTATACAAGAACCGAGACCATTCGAGGAAAATAACATGATATTTAAAAAATTGCTCGAAGTCTTGTGACTTAGTTTCTTTTGCTGCCGTATTCTTCTTCGCAAGAAGCCACCTCGAGCATCGCCTGTTGGCGTCCACACTCTCTATCACCCCTGGCATACTTGTATGCGAGGGAACCTTTTGTATTTTGGGAAAAAGAAAGAAGGGAAAATAGGAAGATGGAGCCTTGGTGGCTCATTAGATGTTGGCCTTGTGCATCTCAAGAATGATGTTGTGGCTCTTCCCGCGGCGGAGTCCGGGGTCACCAACATCATGGCGCTGCTTGTCGCACACGACATGGGAGGACCGCAGCGCGGACGCCGGCAGGGGTGCCTTGGAAGTCACCGCGTTGCCCATAGGCAGCAAGGCTCTAGACGGACTGAGTGCCATGATCCCCTTCTTCTTGGGAGCCTTGGTGATCGAGGAAACAACATGCTAACCGCTAGATCAGGTTTGCCAAACTCTCCACCCCTGCGTGGTGTGCCAAAGATGTCGGCGTTCAACGACGCCTACGGGATCACGTGGATTCCTTCTACGGTTTGGCAGGAAAGAGGGGTAGAGAAAAGAGCAGATCTAATGATCAACACGACAGATTTTTACCCAGGTTCGGGCCGTTGAGCAGCGTAAAACCCTAGTCCTGCTTGAGTGTATATTCTGTGTTCTTGAGCTTCGGCTAGTTGCTATGCATGCAAGCTGGGCCAAGAGGTTCAAAAGTCCGAATCCTCCTCTAGTACGCCTTGGGCCTCCTTTTATATGTCCAAGGGGCTGCCACAGTGGCACACAGGAGGTGTAAAGTATCTACAGTGCTTATGTTTATCACCGGCGTCTTAGGACAAACGCATTAAATGCGCTGCGTACGTGCCCCTTAGCTTTATCGGGGATGGGAGTAGAACCCGCCCCATCCGTCGCCACCCCGCTCTGTCTTGACACGCGACCACGCCTGCGAGGCATGCAGTGCCAAGTTGGCTGTCCAGACGCCATGATGGAGAGGTGGCAGGATCTTCACGAAGATCTGCATGCCACCACGCAGGCGCTTGCTAGGCTGGCAGGCCGGCCACTGCGCTGGAGCAGTGACGGGGTGGTGGGGTCTTGTCGCGGTCTTGTCGACGTCCCCGGCAAGGATCTTACCGGGGCCTCGCAGACCACTCCAGCAAGGCTCTTGCTAGGTACCTCATCTTCTGGCCTACACAAAGATCTACACGCCTCTACGCACGCGCCCCTAGGTCTTGGCCTTAACGTTGTTGATAGTGTCAGAGCTCTCAACCTCAAGGGTGGTGCTCCTGTTAGTGTCCTACAAGCCGTCCCGGCAAGGATCTTGCCGGGGTGGTGCAACCTGTTTCCTCAAAGACCTTGCCAGGGGTCCAGCTCATCCTCTGTTCTCTGGTCTGGTTGCTTCTCTAGTGATCTTGTATATTATCCTCGATTGCGTTCTTCATACCTTGCCGCGCGTGCGGCTACGACTACCCGTGCACAAGTATGGGATGCTAAAGGGCCCAAACTTTAGTACACCGACACCACCTCAAAGTTATTCTTTCCGATCAGTCCATTGAGCTATTCCTATAAGTGTCACAAACAGCCCTAGAGTTCATAGTAAAATAACACCATAAGACACACATCAATCAGCCCTAATGTGACCTAGATACTCCAATGTCACCACAAGTATCTGTGGGTCAATTATACGATATGCATCAAACAACTTCAGATTCATAATATTCAATCCAACACAGATAACCTCAAAGATTGCCCCAAGATTCCTACCGGAGAAACAAGGATGAAAACATGCATCAACCCCTATCCATAGATTACCCCAATGTCACATCGGGAATCCGCAAGTTGAGTGCCAAAACATACATCAAGTGAATCAATAGAATACCCCATTATCACCACGGGTATCCCATGCAAGACATACATCAAGTGTTCTCAAATCCATAATCGTATTCAATCCGATAATAGTGAAACCTCAAAGATAAAACTCAATTCATCACAAGAAGATAGAGGGGGAGAAACACCATATGATTCAACTATAATAACAAAGCTCGCGGTACATCAAGATCATGCCAAATGAAGAACATGAGAGAGAGAGAGATCAAACACATAGCTACTCGTACATACCCTCAGCCCCGAGGGTGAAATGCTCCCTCCTCATCATGGAGATTGTCGGGATGATGAATATGGCCACCGATGATGGTTTCCCCCTCCAGCAGGGTGCTGGAACGGGCTCCTGAATTTTTTTCTTGGCTACAGAGGCTTGCGGCGGCGAAACTCCCAATCTAGGTTTATTTCTGGGGGTTTCTATATTTATAGGAATTTTTGGCGTTGGGAACAAGTCAGGGGGTCCACGAGGCAATGACAAGGTAGGGGGTGCGCCCTCCACCCTTGTGGATGCCTCGTGGCTCCTCTAGTCCATCTCCGATACTCCATGGGCTTCTTTTGGTCCACAAAAATCGTTGTAAAGCTCGTATGGACTCTATTTGGTATTCCTTTTCTGTAAAACTCAAAAACAAGGAAAAACAGAAACTGGCACTGGGCTCTAGGTTAATAGGTTAGTCCCAAAAATAATATAAAAAGCATATAAATGCATATAAAACATCCAAGATGGATAATATAATAGCATGGAACAATCAAATATTATAGATACGTTGGAGACATATCAAGCATCCCCAAACTTAATTCATGCTCGTCCTCGAGTAGGTAAATTATAAAAATAGAATTTTTGATGTGGAATGCTACCTAACATATTTATCAATGTAATCTTCTCTATTGTGGCATGAATGTTCAGATCCATTAGATTCAAAACAAAAGTTTAATATTGACAAAAAACGTAATACTTCAAGCATACTAATAAAGCAATCATGTCTTCTCAAAATAACATGGTCAAAGAAAGCTATCGCTACAAAATCATATAGTCTAGCTATGCTCCATATTCATCGCACAAAGTATTCAAATCATGCACAACCGGGATGACAAGCCAAGCAACTGTTTCATACTTCTGATTTTCTCAAACCTTTTCAATTTTCATGCAATACATGAGCGTGAGCCATGGGCATAGCACTATAGGTGGAATAGAATATGGTGGTTGTGGAGAAGACAAAAAAGAGGGAGATAGTCTCACATCAACTAGCCGTATTAACGGGCTATGGAGATGCCCATCAATAGATATCAATGTCAGTGAGTAGGGATTGCCATGCAACAGATGCACTAGAGCTATAAGTTTATGAAATCTCAAAAGAAAACTAAGTGGGTGCGCATCCAACTTACTTGCTCATAAAGACCTAGGGCAATTTGAGGAAGCCCATCGCTAGAATATACAAGCCAAGTTCTATAATGAATAATTCCCACTAGTATATAAAAGTGACAACATAAGAGACTCTCTATCATGAAGATCATGGAGCTCCTTTGAAGCAAAAGTGTGGAAAAAGGATAGTAGCATTGCCCCTTCTCTCTTTTCTCTCATTTTTTTATTGGCTTCTTTGGCCTCTCTTTTTTTGATTGGCTTCTTTGGCCTCTTTTTTTATTTCCTCACATGGGACAATGTTCTAATAATGATGATCATCACACTTTTATTTACTTACAACTCAAGAATTACAACTCGATACTTAGAACAAAATATCACTCTATATGAATGCCTTCGGCCGTGTACCGAGATGTGCAATGACTCAAGAGTGACATGTATGAAAATTATGAATGGTGGCTTTGCAATATGACAATGATGAAGCATGTCATAATAAATGGAACGGTGGAAAGTTGCATGGCAATATATCTCGGAATGGCTATGGAAATGCCATAATATGTAGGTACGGTGGCTGTTTTGAGGATGGTATATGGTGGGCGTATGGTACCGGCGAAAGTTGCGCGGTACTAGAGAGGCTAGCAATGGTGGAAGGGTGAGAGTGCGTATAATCCATGGACTCAACATTAGTCATAAAGAACTCACATACTTATTGAAAAAATCTATTAGTCATAAAAAAGTACTACGTGCATGCTCCTAGGGGGATACATTGGTAGGAAAATACCATCGCTCGTCCCCGACCGCCACTCATAAGGAGGACAATCAATAAAATACCTCATACTCCAACTTCGTTACATAATGGTTCACCATACGTGCATGCTACGGGAATCACAAACCTTAACACAAGTATTTCTACAATCCACAGTTACCCACTAGCATGACTCTAATATCACCATCTTTGTATCTCAAAACAATCACAAGGAATCAAACTTCTCATAGTATTCAATGCACTTTATATGAAAGTTTTTATTATATCCCTTTTGGATGCCTATCATATTAGGACTAAATTCATAACCAAAGCAAATTACCATGTTTTTTAAGACTCTCAAAATAATATAAGTGAAGCATGAGAGTTCATCAATTTCTTCAAAATAAAACCACCGTCGTGGTCTAAAAAGATATAAGTGAAGCACTAGAGCAAATGACAAACTACTCCAAAAGATATAAGTGAAGATCAATGAGTAGTCGAATAATTACATGTCTATGTGAAGACTCTCTACCATTTAAGAATTTCATATATTAATATTTGATTCAAACAGAAAGAAAAAGAAAATAAAATGACATTTCAAGGATAGCACGTATCATGTGAAGAAGCAAAAACTTAGGCTCAACCAAAACTGACCTATAGTTGTTGAAGAAGAAAGGTGGGATGCCTAATGGGGCATCCCCAAGCTTAGATGCTTGAGACTTCTTGGAATATTAACTAGGGATGCCTTGGGCATCCCCAAGCTTGATATTTTGTGTCTCCTTAATTCCTTTCATATCACGGTTTCCCTAATTCTTAAAAACTTCATGCACACAAAACTCAACAAGAACTCGTGAGATAAGTTCGTATAAATCCATGCTAAACCTTATCATTCTCTACTGTAAAAAAATCACTAAAATTATAATTTAACATTCCATACTAAATGCATCTGCATATTTAATACTCCCATCCTCAAATAGAATCATTAAACAAGCAAACATATGCAAACAATGCAAATATAACAGAAATCTGTCTAAACAGAACAGTCTATAAAGAATACAAGAGGAATCATACTTCCCTAACTCCAAAAATTCTGAAAAATTACCACACTATAGAAAATTTGTTGTTACTCATTGTGTGAAAATTTCAAGATTTTATCATGTTCTCACTATTCACCAATATTCAAAATATTACAGCAAAATTTATGTTTTTAAATAGAAATATATAGACTTGTAGAATAAGCATGGTAAAGGCTATACTTGACCTTTTTATTGAACTAGAAGATGCAAAACATTACTATAAATATCATCAGCAAATACAAATAAAATAAAATGATGCTCCAAGCAAAACTCATATCATGTGACAAATAAAAATATAGCTCCAAGTAAGGTTACCGATAATGTTGAAGACGAAAGAAGGAATGCCTTCTGGGGCATCCCCAAGCTTAGTTGCATGGGTATTCCCTGAATATTACCTTGATGTGCCTTGTGCATCCCCAATCTTAGGGTCTTTCCACTCCTTATTCTCCTCATATCGATATCTCACCCAAAACTTGAAAACTTCAATCACATAAAACTTAACGGAACTTCATGAGATGTGTTAGTATAATAAAGCAAATCATTCATTTGGGTACTGTCAAAGATAAGATTCAAAATTTTCTCACACCATGCCTACTGTAACTTATCAATTCCAGAATTTATATCACTTGATATAAGCTATGGAAACACTAAAACATGCAAACTATGCACTGGAAACAGAATCTGTCAAAAATAGAACAGTCTGTAATGATCTGAACATCAACCATACTTATGCTACTCCAAAAATTCTAAACAATTAGGACAGCCTGGGTAATTTGAATATCAATCTTTTTCACAAAGAATCAGCATTTTATCACGCTCCTGTAAAAAATGTAAATTATTTTACTGGGCGCAAAAGTTTCTGTTTTTCAGCAAGATAAAATCAACTATCACCATAGACCATCCCAAAGGTCTTACTTGGCACTTTATTGAAACAAAAGCTATAAAACATGATTAGTACAGTAGCATAATCATGTGTACAAACAAAAATAGTAGGGGTAAATATTGGATTGTCTGTCAACAAGCGATTTTCTTTAATGCCTTTTTAGCTAGGCATGACGATTTCAATGATGCTCACATGAAAGATAAGAATTAAAACATAATGGGAGAATCATGAATAGTATGGCTAGCACATTTAAGTCTGACCCACTTCCTATGCATAGCGATTTTGTGAGAAAACAATTTATGGGAACAAGAATCAACTAGCATAGGAAGGTAAAGCAAGCAAAATTTCAATATTTCCAACACATAGAGAGGAAACTTGATATCATTGCAATATGTAAAAGCATATGTTCCTCTCTCATAATAATTTTCAGTAGCATCATTAATGAATTCAACAATATAACTATCACATAAAGCATTCTTTTCTTGATCCACAAGCATAGAAATTTTACTACTCACCACATAAGCAAAATTCTTCTGATTCATAGTAGTGGGAGCAAACTCAACAAAATAACTATCATGTGAGGCATAATCCAATTGAACATTAAAATCACGATGACAAGTTTCATCGTTATCATTATCCTTTATAGCATACATGTCCTCACAATAATCATCATAAATAGGAGGCATGCTATCATCATAATAAATTTGCACATCAAAACTTGGGGGACTAAAATCATCATCTTCATCAAACATATCTGTCGGAGTTCGGGTTCCGGCAAAACCCTTAAGGTTTGAACACTGGGGTGCGCGTGAATATCTCCCCCTACCAACACAAGGGACACAAGATTTATACTGGTTCGGGCCACCGTTGTGGTGTAATACCCTACTCTAGTGTGGTGTGTTGGATTGCCTCTTGGGCTGATGATGAACAGTGCAAGGGGAAGAATAGCCTCCTGAGGTGAGGTGTTCTTGTGCTTGGTCGGTGTGAGGCTAAGGATGGAATGGCTCCGATCCAAGATGATGGTGGTGGTGGCTAGTACTATTTATAGAGGCCCTGGTCCTCTTCCCAAATATTGAGCGGGAAGGGTTCCAACAACGGCCAATTTGAAATGGGACAGCTAGTACAAGTTATCCTGACAAAAGCAGTCTTCGCCTGCCAAAGGCTCTGGCGATGACGCCGTCTTGGGCTCCATGATGACCTTCGTCCTACCGTCCTGCTTGTCTTGGTCTCGTTGCACCGATATGGAAACCTTTACTTGACGCCTCGGTACACTTCATCTGTGCTTGCCTCCTTAACACCAAAGAGGAAACAAGGACACTATGCGCGCTAGCGCCGGCCTGGCACCCGCCTGGTCTCGATCGCCATGGCTCACGTCATTGGAACCTCGCGAGATTTGACTTGCCTTGATCTCTCTGCCCCCTCGCGAGCCAGCCTGGTGAGGCCGCTCTTGAGGAGTTCTTGTGTCATCCGCCTCGCGATGCTTGGCCCCTTGCGAGGGTCTTGAATGCTTGTTGGTGAAGATGGGTCGTACGGGCCCGCTTGCAGAGCCACACCATGGGCCGCAGGCAGGCAAGTCTGGGGACCCTCATTCCCAGGACGCCGACAGTAGCCCATGGGCCCAAGGCATGCTCGGGCTTGGCTTCGAGGCGAAGCCAAAGGGCTAGTGCGGAGCGCCGCGGGCCCCAACAGCCTATGGCCTTGGTCGACGTGTGGTGATTGATTGGACATGGGCGTCTCTGCTTCCCCACGCAGCCTCGGCAACTGCCCGATTTGACGAGTCCCTGCTGCATGCAAGGAAAAACCATCATTATTACCTTAGATCATGGAGGCCGGCGGTTGGCCTCCCCTTGGCTATAAATGGGAGGTGGGGGCGGGGCCCCCATCACCCGTCTCTCCTATGCCTCTACCGCTTCTTCTCGTTCCTTGCTCCACTCCTTGCTGGTGCAGTCATGGCACTAATTCAGAGGTTCTCGGCCGCGGAGAAGGGCAAGGCTCCCCTCAACGAGCCCGAGCTGCTCCCGTCGAAGAAGAGGAGGCCCCATCATTGCGAGATGGTAGTGAGGCCGGTGGTATCGCGGCCATGGTACGAAAGGCTGCCTCGTGGGTACCCATTGCCCTTGTATGCTCACGTCGATGATTCTGGAGGGAGGAGTGATGAGCGCCGCCGCTTGCGCCAGGGCCGTGGCCGCCATGTCGCGGAGGCGCACGCCGTCGCCTTAGGGGTCCATGCAGCAAACTCCTCGCGCGAGTTCTTGTTGTGGGCAGCGATGCCCCCGAGCACTTCGATTCGCCTTCTCAGTTTTTCACTGCCGAGATGCCGCCGAGAGGCCCTCTCAAGCTTTGGTTGCAGCATGCTGACTGTGACGCCTCGGCGACTGGAGCGGAAGTTGAGGCCGTCGCCTCAGGGAGGATCTTCATGACTCGAGTCTGGGGCGAGATCGCCCGAGCCTGCCGTGCGAGCGGCGCCCTCGCCATCCACTTCGAGTATGATGGCGCCTCCATGCTGTTCTTCAAGGTCTTCGACGAGGAAGGCCGCCTCTTGGAGTGTTGCCCTGAAGGAGGTCGCTAGGACGGCGTAGCGGCGGGTGCTGGTCATACCGCAGGCCTCTCCCGCAGCTCCTCCAGCGACATCGGTGACTCCTAGTGCTCCAGCGACTCTCCCAAGATCATGGTGTCTCCGGAGATGAGCGACGACAGCTACGTGCCCCCGAGCTCTCACCATGCCCGGAGCAAGGCTGCAGCGGCTGGCCGCCGCTGCCGCTGATCTGGATGAGGTTGGCGCCAGCCTCGAGTGGCCCACTGTTGATGATGGCGTCGGCCACTAGGGCGTGTGTAGATAGGGCTCCTAGAAGTTCTTTCCTTTTGTTCCCTGCGAGGAATCGAGAAGTACCCCATGGGGGCATGTAAAGGGTCTGTAGTGTCCTTTGTTCATATTGTCCTTATTATGAAATTTTTTGAACGCACATCCTCCTGAGGCTATGTCTCCCCTTTCGAACCCCACGGCAGCTTGGTGCTCTATGCCAACAGGTCCCGGTCCCAAGGCAGGCTGCAGCCATCGCTGGTATGCCAGGTCGTGATGCCGTGGTCAAGGCCGGGAGGTGAGCGGCCCGAGGTCCAGTAAGAGCTCCTGAGGCGCGATGCTCAAGAGGTCCCCTTTAGCATGCAAGCAGCTACCTGAGGATGCAAAAGGGAGGCGACGTCGCCGCAGCAGGGCATCGAAAAGGCGAGGATCTTATGCCATAGCGCTGGGTCGGTCCAGGTACAAGACTTATCTTGGCATTCCGGAGCCAGCTTCGGGTGCCACACCAGACTTGGGTGTTGGCCGCTGCTGGGTAGCTAGGTTAGGCCCATGCGGGCTTTCCCCTCTTCTCCATGTTCTTCCAGGTGATCTACGTGCTCAAGTCCCGGCCCTCGAGCGAGCTCAGCCGCCGCTGGTATGCCAGGTCGCGATGCCGTGGTCAAGGCCAGGGGGTCAGGGCTGGAGAGCCAGTAAGAGCTCCTGAGTCGCGATGCTCAAGAGCTCCCCTTTTAATGTGCAAGCGAATCGCATGGGAGAAGAGAGAGAGTCCGCGGTACCGCCTGCTGTAGTCCTCGGGGAGTTCCTGCAGGTTAGCGCGAGGAGGGGGACAAATCGCCGCGGTGATCGCCCGTTCGTTGCCGGCTTGTGGGAGGGGACTCCCTACTGCGGAGAGCCCCCGGGGCGTGTACAGCTCCGCCCTGACACGTGGCTTTGCCTGGCAGGGCTGGAGGAGGTGTATCTGGGCACTCGTGAGCCAGCGCAAGACTCGCGAGGCCCTACCCCAAGGTGGGTTGCGCCTGGTCTTGATTCTTGTTCGCTGTGGTGGTCCTGCGAGGCGGTTAGACAACCTACGCCGAATGAATCTCCTAGGGTTATCGTGTGAGAAGGCCAAGCACCAACGGCCCCAGGAGGTGACGTGAACGGGACCGGCCCGCCAGACAGAGCTCAGCCATTGGATTTATCGACGCTGTAGGGATGGGCCCGGGCACAGACACCGTGCCTAACCCTCTCACGCGAAGGGTCCTGAAGAAAGACGACCGGCGTGCGGCTCCCGTGGTGGGCAACAATCAAGCAGGTGATAGTCATAGATAGATTAAGCATGGAAGGCAAACTAGCTCGGGTAAATGCATGAACGATATGTGACAGTGGGTCCGGCCCAAGCAACTTGGGGATGATGCAGCCTGAGAGGCACCCCTAGCAAGGTAAGCTAAAGACATAAAAAAGAAGGGATACATGAGGGAGTCCTGGACTAAGGGGTCCTCGGGCGTCCGGCCTGTTAGCCATGGGCCGGACTGATGGGCTGTGAAGATACGAAGACCGAATACTGCACCAGTGTCCAGATGGGACTCTCCTTGGCGTGGAAGGCAAGCTTGGCGACCAAATATGTAGATTCCTTTCTTTGTAACTGACCTTGTGTAACCCTAGATCCTCCCCATGTCCATATAAACCGGAGGACTTAGTCCGGAGGGGGGAGATATTCATTATCATAGTCATACAGGCTAGACTTCTAGGGTTTAGCCATTACGATCTCGTGGTAGATCAACTCTTGTAATACTCATATTCATCAAGATCAATCAAGCAGGACGTAGGGTATTACCTCCATAGATAGGGCCCGAACCTGGGTAAACATTGTGTCCCATGTCTGTTGTTACCATCGACCTTAGACACACAGTTCAGGACCCCCTACCCGAGATCCGCCAGTTTTGACACCGACATTGGTGCTTTCATTGAGAGTTCCACTGTGTCGTCCTCAAAAGGTTCGATGGCCCCTTCAATCGTCAACAATGACGCTGTCCAAGGAGAAAGCTTCCTCCCCGAACATATTTTCGTGTTCGGCGGCTTCGCACTGCGGGCCAACTCGTTTGGCCATCTGGAGCAGATCGATAGCTACGCCCTTGACCATCATGTCAGATTTGGGAGCTTGAACTACGTCATGGACATCTGTGGAGATTTGATCTTCACTGGAATCGAGACCGCGGCGATCGCTCCTAGTCACCTCGATGAACATGACCTAAATCTTTCATCAGACCACATTCAGGAGATAGCTCCTGTAACTACTCTGGCCTTAGATCCAGAGCATACGGCGCCATCTAAGGACTGGAGATTCAACCCCACCACAGAGGCCACAGATTCCCCGGCCTTGGAGCCGCACATGGACTTAAACTCACAGAATATTTGTGTCACCGGAACCCCGGACTTGTCTCTGGGTGTAAGTTCCGAACCTTGTGAGTCCACGGATGCCTAACTTGATCGTTTATCGATCTTCGAGTTTAGCGCCGCAGACATCTTCCAGCACTCACCCTTGGGTGATGTGCTAAGCTCATTAAAGAACCTGTCCTTGGCAAGGGGACTCACAGCCGAACTATATCTGGTTCGAACTAGAAGCTGATGACAGGGAATTTCGCTCCCCACCCGCCACGCACTTTATAGCCACCGTCGAAGACTTAACTGACATGCTCGATTATAGCTCCGATGACATCGACTGTATGGACGACGATGCCGGAGAGGAAGAGGCCCAGGACCCGCCGTTCACTGGATGTTGGACAGCCACTTCCTCGTATGATGTGTACATGGTGGATGCACCAAAGGAGAATAGCGATGATGACAAAGAAAATCTAGTTGAGAATAAACCTCCTGAGACACAGCAAAAAACGTCAGCGTCCTCAACGCCGCTCTAAGTCACGTCGTTCAAAGAACAACAATACCGGCACTGGAGAAGACAATACTCCGGACAATGCCGAAAACAATGAAGACCTTGCTGAGGTAACATCCGAACAGGAGGAGCAAGAAAACGGGCAAGCCAGCCCCGATAACAGGCCAGGCCCAACGACCAGGAGGACGGTAGTTATCATCCGCTCTCTGAGGATGAGGAAAGCCTCAGCAACGAAGATTTCATCGTGCCTGAGGAACCTCTCGAGCAGGAGTGCTTCAAGCGCCAGCTAATAGCCACCGCAAGGAGCCTGGAAAAGAAGCAGCGGCGGCTTCAAGCTGACCAAGATCTGCTCATCGACAGGTGGACTGACGTTCTGGCAACCGAAGAATATGGCCTCAGATGCCCAGCCAAGAGTTACCCAAAATGAAGATTGCTACCTTAGTTCGACGAAGAGGCGCCATATCCCATACTTCCCTCGCGTAATGTGGCCAACCGAACACTACGCGGTCGGGACAGTGCAGGGGACCGACCACCACGTGGTCGGGATAGAGCGGCAACTCAAGCCGAACAGCAGCCGCCCCGCTGCCACGAAAAAACAGAGACGAAACAGTTCATGGTCACACACCGACCTCCTGCAGACCCTGGATAGTAGAGTAGGATATACCGGATCGATTTACGGATCGCGAGGACATTCCTCGACATGTGATGATGGCTACCTATTCGGACGTGGCAAACCTAGTCACACCCGAGCCAACAACCGCAGACGGGCTGCATCGAAGCTACACCACGATGCGGCCTGATATAGAGGTGCCGCACACCCTCTTTGCTTCACCGATGAAGTAATGGATCACGAATTCCTCGAAGGGTTCAAACCCATTAATATTGAATCATACGACGGAACAACCGACCCCGCGGTATGGATCGAGGATTTTATTCTCCATATCCACATGGCCCGGGGAGATGACCTCCACGCTATCAAATACCTCCCACTAAAGCTCAAAGGGCTAGCTCGGCACTAGTTAAACAGCCTTCCTGAAAACTCTATCGGCAGATGGGATGACTTGGAAGAAGCCTTCCTTGACAACTTCCAAGGTACCTATGTCCGGCCACCAGATGCCGATGACTGAAGCCACATAGTCCAACAACCTAGAGAGTCAACCAGGAAATTTTGGACTAGGTTTCTAACCAAAAAGAACCAAATCGTCGACTGTCCGGATGCCGAAGCTCTAGCGGCCTTTAAACATAGCATCCGCGACGAATGGCTCACCCGCCACCTCGGCCAAGAAAAGCCGAAATCTATGGCAGCCCTCACGGCACTTATGACCCGCTTTTGTGCAGGTGAGGATAGCTGGCTAGCTTGTAGTAAAAATACGGCCAGCAACACAGGCCCCTCTGAGGCCAAAAACAGAAAGGGCAAGCTCCGACGTAACAGACACAAAAGCTGAAGCAATGGTAATAATATCGACAACACTACAGTTAATGCCGGATTTAGCGGCTCCAAGTCCAGCCAGCGGAAGAAACCATACAAGAGAAACAATCAGGGACCATCTAGCCTGGACCGCATACTCGACCGTTCGTGCCAAATCCATGGCACCCCAGACAAACCAGCCAACCATACCAACAGAGATTGCTGGGTTTTTAAGCAAGCCGGCAAGTTAAATGCGGAGAACAAGGAAAAGGGATCACAGAGTGAGGACGATGATGAGGAGCCCCTGCAGCCAAACACAGGGGGACAGAAGAAGTTTCCCCCTCAGGTCAAAACAGTGAACATGATATATGCTAAACACATCCCTAATAGGGAGCGCAAGCGCGCACTCAGGGACGTCTACACGATAGAGCCAGTCGCCCCAAAATTCAATCCATGGTCATCATGCCCGATCACTTGTGATCCCCAGGATCATCCGACCAGTATCTGTCACGGCGGTTCAGCCGCACTAGTCCTGGACCCAATAATTGATGGATTCCACCTGATGCGACTCCTGATGGACGATGGCAGCTGCCTCAACTTGCTCTATCAGGATATAGTGCGCAAAATGGGCATTCACCCATCACAGATCAAACCCACAAAGACTACCTTCAAAGGAGTCATACCAGGTGTAGAGGCCCATTGTACGGGCCCAATCACGCTCGAGGTTGTCTTCGGATCCCCAGACATTTTCCAAAGCGAGGAGTTAATCTTCGACATAGTCCCCTTTCGCAGCGGCTATCACGCACTGCTCGAACGGACCGCATTCGCCTGATTCAATGGAGTGCTGCACTATGCTTATCTCAAGCTCAAGATGCCCGGTCCACATGGCATCATAACAGTCAATGGAAACACAGAATGCTCCCTCCGTACCGAAGAGCACACAGCTGCCTTAGCAGCAGAAGTACAGAGCGGCCTTCTCAAGCAGAACCTTAATTCGGCTGCCGAGCCCTCGGACACCGTCAAGAGGGTCCAAACTACCCTGCAACAGGATAGCTCGGCTCGTCAGGAGCTAGACTAGCAATTCGGCCTTCGTTTCAGTCCTGGTCAAGTAGTGGCATTCGCACCACGCACTCAAAATTCCATGGGCATCGACGGAGGCATAGCTAGTTTATGATCCGCAATTCGGCTAGACCGCCCCGGACACTCATACTTTCACTATTCCCCCTTTTCTATTATTTTTCCTTTTTTACAGGCCTTTTCTGGCGGCTTGACCATCGCCTCTTTTCGATGGATAAAAACACCAAGACAACAAGAAGCATGGATGTACTGGAAAACTCTTAGGTGGTCTCTTTAAAGATCCCTTTACATATCTTCAGGGTCCATACGCAGCTCTCTCTTGGTGAAGGCATAGTAAATAGCCTTTCTGCTTATTGCGCTACCTGTATAAATGCGCTTTAACGCACCAATGAAATTATAATAGAAACAATTTGCAGCCCAAATTTTCACGGCTCTAGCTTACCACTGGTTCTCTTTTTCTTTATTTTTGTCTTTTCCTTTCTGGTAATTCTATCAGGTAACACTTCTACACTCGGGTGTGTTTCAATTTGCTAGGGGCTTCATAGCACCCCACACTATGGCAACAAAAGTCCAAACACTTTTTATAAGTATAGTTCGGCACCCCGAATTTACCATTATATTCATTGGCTCCGAATCGTGTCTTTGGTCAATAGTTGGGTTGCCCGGCTCCTGTGCTTGCTACCTTACGTTCCACTATGTCGGCTAAGGTAGTAAAGGGAGAACTACTGCGATTGTGCCTTGGTTTATCCAAAGGAGCACCTCAGTAGAGAAGCCGAAAACTGACTGTCATCATGCGGTGAGAGCCGGTCAGCTATTCGGAGGTTGCAAATCGTTGGAGATTTCTTCCGCATCACGTGAAGGATCGGTACTTCCCGATTAGACGCTTGCAGCACTCTAGCTTGGATACTAGGGTCTGCACCCATGTTTTTATTGTCAAACTCCTATGGCTAAGTGAGGGCGTTAACGCCGCATAGTCTGATTGCCTGGTTCGTTGCGCTAAACAACTCCTTCAAGGACCATATAATTGGATCAAGATTGTTTAGATTCCATCCCGAACACCTCCGTAGCCATAGGAGTGGGGGCAGAAGACGACGACTCGAAAACCCTCAGATTTCACATAACACGGCCGCATAGGAGGAAAATTTTAGAAACATAACAAGCATTATAACGCAGCCCTCTTTGTTCTATCATACAAGGTAGAAGGAACTTGATACATTCATTCAAAGATAGTGTCCTGCGCACACTGCGTTGCTACAATGCGAGACCCCTCTAGGACATCTGCAAAATAGCGCTCGGGTGTGCGGTGCTCCTTGCCCTCCGGCGGCCCCTTGGTCAGCTCGACGGCGTCCATCTTCGCCCACCACATCTTGTAGCGGGCGAAGGCCATGCGTGCACCTTCAATGCAGGCCGATCGCTTTATGACATCCAACCGAGGATAGGCGTTCACCAGCCGATTCACGAGCCCGAAGTAGCTGCCGAGCATAGCTTCGGCTGGCCATAGCTGGATTATCAAATCCTTCATGGCTAGCTCGGCCACCTTATGCAGCTCCACCAGTTGTTTCAGCTGATCAGTGAAGGGCACGGGATGCTCTAGCGCAAGATACTGCGACCAGAAAAAATTCTCCATGGAGATCCCTTCTTCGGCTCGGAAGAACTCCACGGCGTCGGACACACTGCGCGGCAGATCTGCGAAGGCCCCTGGAGAACTCCGGATCCGGGTTAGTAAGAAATACTTCTTCTTTATATATTTGCTTTGCATGCTAAACGCCTTACCCGTCGCGATCTTCCTGGCCTCTTCGATTTCCTAGAGGGCACCCTGGGTTTCAACCCGGGCCGCTTCCGCGCTTTGACGAGCCTTGGAGAGTTCAGTCTCTCGAGCCGAAACATCGCCCTCCAGGGTCTCGTACTTCTTCACCGCGTCCTGGAGCTCTTGTTGGATCTCATTCAGCCAGGCCTTCAGCTTCTTGCGAGCGGCCTGCTCTTTGACGGCTCTCTCCTCGGCTTCGGCCAGGGCCGTTTTCAGGGCCTCGACCTCGGTCGTCACCCCTACTCATATAATGACACTACGGTCTGTATACATCATTTACTCTTTTTGAATATATATAGCGAGCCATTGCATACCTTGCTGGTCTTCCAGCTGCTTCCTCGCATGGCCAAGCTCTTCTTCGGCCTGCTCCAGTTTCTGCTTTAGTCCGGAGACTTCGGCAGCATGAGAAGTCCCGGCCAGCAGCGACGCCTGCTTATTAACATCAGACACACCTGGTTAGTTTCTTGCAAAATTTAATTGATCCTCTGTCCGATTGGTCTTTCCGAACACCGTACAGTGTCTCAGGGGCTACTGTCTATGTGGAGATTTTCTCGGTTAAATGCCGCTTACCTCAAAACCTGTTAGCAAGCCGCTGCAGGCTTCGGCCAGTTCGCTCTTGACGGACTAAACCTTCTCAATCACCGTACCCATAAGGATACGGTGTTCTTCCACAATGGAAGCGCTTCATAGCGCTTCCAGCAGATTATCCGGTGCCTCTGGTTGGAGAGAGGTCGCCGGTGGGACGGGCGCGCCTCCTTCTCTTGATGGAGGCTGCTTGTCGGACTCCAGTGCCATATGGGTCTCCGGATCCATTCCCAGAGGGGGGCCGAATCGAGTACGGCCCCAATCGTCAGTCTCGATGGGGGCTTGTTCCCCCATGTTTCCGGCGGCCGAGGTATCGCCCTCTGGTGCCGCCTTGACGGCCTCTCGAACCTCTCCCTGGCCTGCGAAGGTCCTTCGGGAGAGCACCTCGACGTCTCCCTGGGCCTCGGGAGAGTAAGCAGCCGGCAGTGTCTTGCTGGCCATCTCCTTTGAGTCCAAGGAGCCTCTTGATGAGGATTGCTGGGAGCTGTCATGGGCCGGACTGTAATAGCATAATTAATCATGTCAATACGACAAAGAGGAGAGGTTTGATTTATGGGCATGTATGAGTCTTAGCACTTACGATGTGGCCCGAGGCTTAGTGCGGGGGCGTCGCTCCGGACTGCTGTCGACGTCCCATGCGGAGCTGCCCGCGAGCAGGCCTTTCCCCTTCTTGGGCGCCTCCGCCTCCATAATTGTGGAGGCCGCCCTCTTCTTCCTCCCTCCATCAGAGGGAGAGTCGATCTTCTCCTCCTCATCGTCGTCATCTTCAGCGATGGAGGAACGGGTCTTGTCTTCGGGCATCACGTCTGAAGCACCCTTGCGGCGGGGGCCACTCCGGACCCCCTTGGCCTTCTTCATCGGCACCGTATAGGACACCGGACCAGCATCTTCACTAAACACAGAATGACTGGTTCTTCAGGTAGCGGATCCAGACACCGGATCTGCTTCGCCCTCTCCATCCAGTCTTGAAGATGCAATGATAATAATAGCTTAGATATCATCCTTGAAACAAGCAAGTAGGGGATGTGTTAAAAATAACATACCTCATTGGCGAGGCGATTGATGTCGTGCCCACGGTCCGAATTCGTGGCCGGCGGTGTCTTGTTGCCCTTGAAGAGCAACTTCCAGGCATCTTCGTGAGAAGTTTCGAAGAGCCTCTTCAGGGTATGGTGCTTCTTGAGATTAAACTCCCCTAGAGGGCGGCTTCGGCTTTGGCACGTGAGAATTTGGTGAACTAGCATCACCTAGATTATATCGACAAGCTTGATATCCTTGTCCACCATACTTTGAACGCGCGTCTGCAGCGCTATCAGCTCATCTGACGATGACCAATTCAGGCTCTTCTCAACCCAGGAGGTGAGCCGCATTGGAGCGCCGGAGTTGAATTCGGCAGTGGCGGCCCATTTTGCGCCGCGGGGTTCTGTGATGTAGACCCATTGTTTCTGCCATTCCTTGACAGTCTCCACGAATGTGCCTTTCGGCCAGGAGACATTAGTCAGCTTGCTCACCATGGCACCTCTGCACTCCGCATGCTAGCCATCCACCACCTTCGGCTTCACATTGAAGACCTTGAGCCACAACCCGAACTGGGGTTAGATGCGGAGGAAGGCCTCACACACGGAGATGTTGAGGAAGGAGTTCGGGGATAGATCATGGAAGTCTATCCTGTAATAGTACATCAGCCTGTGGACGAAAGGGTGGAGTGGAAACCCTAGCCCGTGGAGGAAATGAGGGATGAATACCACCCTCTGATTGGGCTTCAGTGTGGGGACGACTTGCCCCTAGGCTAGAAGATGGTGGCCGATTTCCTTCGCCAGGTACCCGACCGCCCGAAGCTCAGTAATGTCCTCCTCCTTGACGGAGGAGACCATCCACTTGTCTTGACCTTCGGATACGGACATGGTTGAGTGCTAGCTTGAGTGGGAAGAAGATGAGAGCTTGGGCGCTGGAGCTCAAGAGTGGAAGGGCAGAGGAAGAGAGAAGGCGTGGGAGAAGAAGGGGGAATCCTTATCCCCTTATAAAGGCAATGAATATCGAACGCCTCCCCACTCGCCTTAAAACTCGCCTATTCCCAAGGGTTGTGTAAACAGGCACGGTTGGGTTACCCACGCCCGAATTGATGAAAATCCCGCAATAAGGGGACACGATCTCTGCTTTGACAAGACGTGCCAATGGCAGCCGCGTCTCGAAACGTGGAGCAGCAGACGAAAAGCGGTTTGAAATTATGACCAAGTAAACGTGATGTCATATTACAAAAAGTTGTCAGCTGATTGGACTCGTGGAAAATTATATTACCTCTGCGGTTGTGTGTGGTGTGTGTTACAGGTCCGGACAAATTCAACACGTCTAAAGACTATCTTGGAGTTCAGAAGGAGGAACCCTCCTTGCAATGCCGAAGACAGATCTACGTGTCGGATACCTTGTCATTGAAGCCAGGTTCATGGGCTACTGAGGGAGTCCTGGACTAAGGGGTCCTCGGGTGTCTGACCTGTTAGCCATGGGCCGGACTGATGGGCTGTGAAGATACGAAGACCGAAGGCTGCACCAGTGTCCGGATGGGACTCTCCTTGGCGTGGAAGGCAAGCTTGGCGACCAAATATGTAGATTCCTTTCTTTGTAACCGACCTTGTCTAACCCTAGATCATCCAAGTGTCTATATAAACCGGAGGACTTAGTCCGGAGGGGGGAGATATTCATTATCATAGTCATACAGGCTAGACTTCTAGGGTTTAGCCATTACGATCTCGTGGTAGATCAACTCTTGTAATACTCATATTCATCAAGATCAATGAAGCAGGACGTGGGGTATTACCTCCATAGAGAGGGCCCAAACCTGGGTAAACATTGTGTCCCCTTTCTCCTGTTACCATCGACCTTCACTACAAAAAAATACACTTCCGTGATGATATGTGTTTGTCACAGTAGGTCGCGTTTTTTGTCATGCATGTACATCCATGAAAAATTTATGACAAAATCAAGATAGTCATACATGTGCTGTCGTAGAAGTGTTCCATGACATTACCAAAATTATCATCACGAAAGTTGTCGGGTGGTAGGATCGACATATGCCAACGGGTGGCTTATCATTGCGGGGGCCAAAAGAACGTCGCCGGTGCCTGGAAACGGGATGAGGCGTAGGCATGCACGCCGGCGAATCTTACCCAGCTTCAGGGCTCTCCGGGGAGATAACACCCCTACTGCTGCTCTGCGGGGGCTCCGCATGGTTACTAAGTTCACAGGTGGCTACAATGCTCCTTGAGCTGTTTTGGGGGAAGGAGGAGGAAGGGCTTAGCTCAGCTTGCTTCTTCTCCTTGTACGCGTCTAAGTCTAGAGAGAGAGTCCAACCCTTTGCATGGGTGCACCGGGGGGTTTATATAGGCCTACCCCCCGGGGGTACAATGGTAATCCGACTGGGCACTGGGCCCAGCTGTCTGTGGCTATGTTCGCCGGCTTCTCCGCCGGCTTCTGGGGCCCGCCGGCTGGTGGGTCCCGCCGACTGCCGGCTCCTGGGTCGACAGGCCGGCCCCACGGGCCAGGGCCTGGTCGGCGGCTGGTTACTGTTGCTCCGTGTTAGTTGGCGCAGGCTTGGTCGGGGTAAGCGTGGCTACAGCAACGCCGCCCTGGCGGGCGATTACTGTAGCCCCGCCGCACCTTGTCTCCTTAGTGGGCGTCTCCTTCGAGGAAGGCGGCAGGCCGGCTACGCCAAGCCGGCCCTCTGTCTTGCCGGCTTGAGAGGGGGTGTGGCGGCCTTCGGCATCTCTCTGCCCGAAGGGGCCCACCGCCTCGGGGGCCACGCTGGTGGCCCGTCATGGACGGCGTCAAAGCCACCGTGGCTACAGTGCCGCGCCGGGCGGGCTGCGGCTGCCCGCACGACGCGCTGTACCAGGCGTGCTCCGGGTTTTGGGGGTGGCAGGCTCCACTGTAGCCACGCCCCGCTTCATCATCACAGAGTGGACGCGTACATCGCGGGTACGGCGTTGACTGCTTTATCGGAGCCGGCCCAGAGGTAGCCGGCCGTCTATAGCCGGCCTTCCATAGCCGGCCCTGCCGTAGTCGGCCCTCCATAGTTTTCTTTGCGGGGGTAAAAAGGAGCGGGCCGCCCCCCAAGCCGGCCAGGAAGTCAGCCGGCTAGGGGGGAGCCGGCCCAAGTCTTGAGTCTTCTTATGAGCCGGAAGGGCTCACAATTTTTTCTGAGGGGCCAGGGGATGCCGGCTGGGCTACCCGTGGCTGCGTACCCCGACAGTAGTCCCCGAAGGCGGGCGAGCTTCGCGGCAGATGAACGGACGGGAAGCTAGGCCGGCTTCATACCGTGCAGGGCCAACTGCGTTGTCGCCGCCGGCCTCGGAACACTTTTCTTTATTAGGGCGACCGTGGTTGACCCGCGGGCCGACCGCGGGCCCCACGACGAGCCACGTGGCGGGGAAATCCTGCCGTCGCACGCGCGCGACGGGACGCCGCCGCAGGCCTGGGCCCGCCACTCCCCGGCCTCGGCCCGGGCGCAGATCTTCTATGGCCCGAGGGGGCCGCTCGCCTCCCCGCGGCCGTTACCCTGCGCCATCAAGGCGCGTAAATGACGCGAGCGTGGGGGAGATGTGCACGATTGATCCCCACGACCCCCCACGCCGCGCCTCCTCATCTCCGGCGCACGCGCCTACAAGTAAGAGGGGAGGGAGAGAGGCACGGGCCCGCTCGCTCCCCATCCCCCCGCTCTTCTTCTTCCTGCTCTTCTTCTTGCTCGACACTGCTTCGTGCCGTAGCCCTCCCACGTCGCCATGTCGCTGGCCTTGTCGAGCTCGTGGGACGGGTCCAACGTCCACGACGAGCACATCGAGTTCCTCCGCCAGACCCGGCGTCTGCCCTCCGCCGACCTCGTGCAGGTGCGCCTAGCGCCCGCGAAGGAGGTCTCGCCGGCGCCGGAGGAAGGCGAGCGCGTCGTCTTCCGCGCGCACTTCCTCTGGGGCTTCGGCTTTCCGGCGAGCAGTTTCATGCGATCGTTCCTCGAGTTCTACAATCTTCAACCGCATCACGTTACGCCCAACGCGGTGCTCCAACTCTCGGCCTTCGTCACGCTCTGCGAAGGGTACTTGGGGGTGCTGCCGACGCTGGAGCTCTGGGCCGAAGTGTTCCAGAACAAGCTCGGCACCGTCTCCGCCGGCGTGCCGGCTCCCTGCGGCGCCTTCATCGCGATGAAGAGGGCCAGCGACGACAACCCTTTCCCCCACATTCCTCTGATCCAGTCGGTCAAGCTGTGGCAAAAGTCTTACTTCTACGTCAAGAACGTCGCCCGGCACAGCGACTACGTCAACCTGCCGGCTTACGTAGCCGGCCCGCCGACTGGGAAGCGGCGGACCTGGGGCTACCGGTCGAAGGCCCTTTCTCCAGCGGGGAACGCTTCCATCTCCCGGCTTCGGGTGATGATCCAATCGGAGGGTCTGCTTGCGTCCGACTTGGTAACCGCCTTCGTCGAGCGCCGGATCTTGCCTCTCCAAAGCCGGCCGCACCTGATGTGCCAGATGAGCGGCCGGTTCGATCCCAGCCGGCTGAGCACCTGGGAGATGCCGCACGCCGAGGTGGCTCTGATGGCGAACTACGTCGCCAACTTGAAGCTCACCGACGAGTGGCAGTTCGGCAAGGCGCCGTACTCCCGCGCCCAGCCTCCGCCTGTGGTAAGCCTTTCCCCTCGCTGTCTGCCGGCTTGGGATAGCCGGCCTTTGACCAGGCGACCCCTTTTCTCTTTTCCTTTATCAGAATCCTCTCCTCCCGCTGCCAGCCGGGGCAGCCGGAGTCGACCGCGAGTACGCCCCGGATCGCACGGAGGATGACCCTGACGACCCGGATCTCTCCGCCGTCGCCATGGAGGACGCCGCCACGGGGGGTGCCGTCGAGCTTGGCGGCACCGGGCTCTCGGCCAGCTTCGACGACTGGCCGGACGACTTCGAAGCCGGAGAACTCCCTCGCCGCCAGTCGGCAACCGACTGCCGCGGCGCGAGCTCGTCCGCCATGCCGACTGCCGGCGGCGGGAAGGGAAAACGCCGGGCCGTGCTCCCACTCTTCGGGAGCCGGCCGAAGAAACCGAAGGCCTCCGCCGCGGCCACGAAGCGCGAGGAGGCGGCGGCGAAGGCAGCCCGCTTTCGGAAGGCGGTGAAGAAACCCCCGTCAGTTTCCGCGTAAGTCTAGTAGCCGCCTGCGTGCTTGCTATTCTGAAGTTTTCTTTCCTTGAATGTTTTCTGATTTCCTGAGCAGGGCGCCGCTCTCCCTCGAGAGGGGCCCATCCGGCTCCGTGGTCGGGCCGAGTGCCGCCTCTTCAAGGTCCCGCCGAGTGGACCCCCGCGCCGAACTTGACGCAGCCACGCAGCGCAACGCACGCGAGGCACGCCGGGAGATGGAGGCGGCCGAGCGGGCAACGGCGGAGCGAGAGGCCGCCCAAACGGCGCCGGGGCGGGCGAGCGCGGCGGCTGAGGCTCCATCGGAGCGGGCGGCCGTGGAGGCGGAGGTGGAAAGCGTGCGCAGCCAGACTCCGCTGCTCGCCATCCCCCTCCAGACCTTGGATCCGGACGTCCCTCTGCCCACGGCGGAGGAGATTATTCCCGAGCAGCCGCCGGTGCAGAGGGGCGAGGCCGTCGAGGGATCCGCCGAGAGGACGCCGCCGGCAGCGCTAGCTGGAGCCGGCGAAGGCGGCCGATCGTCGGCGGTGCCGGAGGAGCCGGCCCGGGCCACACCCGAGGCCGGAGCCGGCCTCGAGATCGAGCCGGCGGCGGACCGGCCCGCCGGAGGGGGCACGGCCCCGCCGGACACGCGCCGAGCCGCGGGAGCTGAGCGGACAGCGGATGCCCTGGAGGCGGCCAGCTCCGCCACGTCCGGTTGGACTCCCAGCGGAGGGAGCGGCGAGCTGAACGTCGCGGCCCAAGGGGTTCGGAGCCGGTTGCAGGCGCAGGCCGGCCTCCTGAGGCAATTCACTCAGGAGTTTCTGTTGACGCGGTCTGCAATCCGGGTAAGTCTTCGCTCCTTGACCGCTCTGGTCCTTTGAGTTTTTTCCGTGGGGGCGCGCTGGCGCACCCACTGGGTGTAGTCCCCGAGATCCGGGCCGACTGCAGCTCAGTCTGGTCGGATCTTACTAGACGACTATGCTGACTGTTTTTTCTGATCTTCAGGATTATCACAACTCTTGCACGGCCGCCTTCAACTCCCAGGCTCGGGAGCTAAGCCGGAGGACCGAGGACCTCGCCAGCAGCCGGCGTATGTGTTCTGTCATGGTTAACTTCTCGTGGGGGCGCGACAGCGCACCCACTGGGTGTAGTCCCCGAGATCCGGGCCGACTGCAGTGCAGTCGGGTCGGATCTTTCTTGATGACTTTCCCTTTGCTGATTTTTCTCTTTATTTCTTGCTCAGGCAGAGGCCAACGCCGACTTGCGGAGGGAACTCGGCGTGGTGCAGGCCGCTCTTCGTGCCAGGGACGCCGAGTACGCTGATCTGGCTCAAGAGCGCGACCGCCTGGCAACGAAACTGGCCGACCAGGAGAGGAGCCACAAGGCGGCCCTGCAAAAAGCGCAGGACGACGAGGCTACCCTGAGGGCGGAGTTCGGGGCCAGGGAGGCGAGCTGGGCCGAGACGCGCCGGGCACTGGAAGAAGGCTTCGGCCGGGTCGAGGATCTTATTGACGGTAGGCTGTCTTCCTTGCTCTTCTTCCAATCGCCGGCCGCCTATGGCTTTGTTTTGACTTGTGTTTGCTGTCTTGCGCAGAGTACTTCCCCGGCCAGTCTGTCCTCGCCGCCCAAGCCATCGAAGCCTACCGCGAGGAGCGCCGTCAAGCCGGGGTCGTGATTCCGCCGGATGCAAACCGAACATTGTCGGAGCAGCTTATCGCCGTCCAGGCGCGGCTGCAGCCGGCCCACCGGTTGCTCCGCCGACTCCAGCGCGCCGGGGCGACGATGCTGGCCGCGCTCTGGCCCGGCCAGGCAATTCCCCGGACCCCAAGCCGGACGGCCGACTGGCTCGAGGTCGCAGTCGGCCGCTTCGAGGCCTGGAAGGCGTCCGCGGCCCGTCTTGGAGCCGGGCGCGCGCTGGAGTTCGTCCGCGCGTGGTACCCAGGGCTAAGCCTGGACCAGCTACGGACGTGGCGGTCGGAAGCCGACGCCGAACTGGAGGAGGTGCGGCCGGCGATCGCGCAGCGCGCCTCGACGATCGCCGAGTGCACCGACACCAGCGTCTTCGCGCCGGAGCTTAACGACAATGGCGCCGCCCAGCCGGAGGAATGGTTCGGGCTGAACCCGGCGGACGGCGAAGACTCGGCGGAAGAGATCGCCTCTAGCGACGAGGGCGAAGACGACGAGGAGGAGGACAGCGAAGACGCCGAGCCGACTGGTGGGGCGGCCGACCGTCCCCCAGCCGACCGTGCCTCTAGCAACGAGCCGCGCAGGAGCGCGCCCTCTGCCGGAGGCGACGATCAAGCCGAGGTTCGTCAGTCGGCCGCTCCTTCAGCCGGCGCGACTACCTCCGCCGCCTAATCCAGCTTGTCTGCGGCCCCGCCGGCTTGAGCTGCCTTTCGTTTCGTCCCTGTCTTTCTTTTTGGACAAGTTTAAGTTTCTGCAATTCCACCCACTGGGTGTATATCGAACAATGCTGAATGTCGACCTCTCTGGAGGCTTTTTGTGTAATATATTAATATATGCATGTGTTGGCGTTCATCCAAGTGTACTTTTTGTCCTTAGGCTCTTTCCTTTGCCGCCTTCCCTCCTTGGGAAGGCAAGTACTTGAGTTTTCTTGGATTTGAAGTAGACTGAATGTAAGCCGGCCGGCCGGCTACTCTGGTAGTCGGTCGGCGGGAGGCAGCAAGCCGGCCTTTGCTATATATGCGAGCCTGTTTGGTCCCTAGCCGTTTTTCATGTGCGCACCCTTTCCGGCTGGTGGCTCCTGCCAGTCGGGCAGTCGGTTCTTCGAGCTGCGATTTCGGCAAGAGCCAAGCCTGGGTGTCGGCGCATTACTTGTCTGACTGCGGGTAGGGCTCTGAATATAACTCTAGCCGGCCAGTCCCCGGGCCGACTCGTCGGTCCCGGTGCCGGATGGAATAAATGAAGAGATAAAATCATGCGCATGATAACTTACATTCATAAGGTAAAGGGTGGCAGTCCCCGAGTCTTTCTCGGGGAGCCTACTGTTCATACTAAATACAAAAGTGGGCATAACACATACTGCGTTTTAACTGTAAAACTTCCGAAGGAGATTTGCGTTCCATGGTCGCTCCGACTCGTTGCCGGAGTCGTCTCTCTTGCGTGCCTTCGGCTTCTGCGCGTCGATGAGGTAGTAGGCGTCGTTGCCCAAGGCTCTGCTGATGATGAAGGGGCCTTCCCAGGGGGCTGCGAGCTTGTGCTGGCCAGCTGTTCGCTGGATCAGCCGGAGCACAAGGTCGCCCTCCTGGAAGGATCTTGGGCGGACCCTCCGGCTATGGTAGCGGCGCAGACCCTGCTGGTAGATGGCGGACCGGCTGAGGGCTAACAGCCGGGCCTCTTCCAGCAGGTCGACGCCGTCTTCTCGTGCTTCTTTGGCTTCCGCTTCCGTGTACATGGTTACCCGAGGTGAGTCGAACTCGATGTCTGTTGGGATGACCGCCTCGGCACCATATACAAGGAAGAAGGGAGTGAAGCCGGTTGATCTGTTCGGAGTAGTGCGCAGACTCCATAGGACAGCCGGCAGCTCATCGAGCCAGCAGCCGGCTGAACGCTCCAGGGGTACGACCAGTCGAGGCTTGATGCCGGACAGAATGAGGCCGTTTGCTCGCTCCACTTGGCCGTTTGACTGTGGGTGGGCGAGTGACGCAAGGTCCAGCCGGATACCTTGCGCAGCGCAGAACCGTGCCAGGGCACCTTTGGCAAAATTCGTGCCGTTGTCGGTGATGATGCTGTGCGGTACGCCGTACCGGGTTGTTATATCTGCAATGAACGTCACTGCAGTCGGCCCATTTAGCTTCTTGATCGGCTTCGCCTCGATCCACTTGGTGAATTTGTCAACAGCGACGAGCAAATGAGTCATACCGCCGCGCGCCGTCTTAAATGGGCCCACCATATCCAACCCCCAGACGGCAAAGGGCCAGGTGATGGGAATGGTCTTGAGTGCCGAAGCCGGCATGTGTTGCTGCGAGCTGAAAAGCTGGCAGCCTTTGCAGTGTTTGACTAGCTCTTTGGCGTCGTCCAAAGCAGTCGGCCAGAAGAAACCGTGGCGGAAAGCTTTGGCGACCAGTGACCTTGATGCGGCGTGATGGCCGCATTCTCCTTGGTGTATATCCCTGAGGATCGCGATGCCCTTCTCCTGCTCGACGCATCGCTGCAAGACTCCGGTGGCACTGCGCTTGACAAGCTCTCTGTTGACGATGGTGTATGCTCCAGCCCGGCGCTGGACTTGTCTTGCTTCGTTTTTGTCAGCCGGCAGGTCATGGTTCACCAGAAAGTTGCGGATGGCTTGGGCCCATGATGGGGCGATGACCTCCTCGGCCACCAATGTGGCCAGAGCCACTAGGGTGGGTGGGTTGGGTAGTGCAGCGCTGGAGTCGGCCGCCGCTTCCTGTGCTGAAGAAGTCCCCGGGCCGGCCACTGCAGCCCCCGGGCCAGCTGCTGCAGTCCCCGGGCCGGGTGCGGCAGTTCCTGAGCCGAATATTGAAGTCCCCGGGCCGGCTGCTTGATTCTTCGAGCCGGACCCGGCCCCCTCGGGATTAGGCGGCATGAAAATGGAATCGGACTCCGGAGACGGCCTGATTGAAGGCTTGAGGAGGCGCTGCAGGGCGACGCCGGCTGGTATTGCTTGCCGCGTGGATCCTATTCGAGCCAGGGCGTCTGCCGGCTCGTTGTCGGCCCGCGGCACGTGAAGGAACTCACATCTGTCGAAGTATCCGCTGATTTGCTGTACCAGGAAACGGTAGCTCGCCATGTTTGCGTCCTTGGCGTCCCAATCGCCAGAAGACTGCTGCACCACCAAATCCGAGTCGCCATAGCACAGGATCCGGCGAATACCAAGCTCCTTGGCCAGCCGGAGCCCGTGTATGAGCGCCTCGTACTCGGCGACGTTGTTGGAGGCGGCGAAGTGGATCTGCAGCGTGTATTTGAGCTTGTCACCCTTTGGAGAAGTCAGGACGACGCCGGCTCCCAAGCCGGTGCGCATCTTTGATCCGTCAAAGTGCATGCGCCAATGGGTGGAGTCGGGCGCCGGCGGTAAGTACTGGGTCTCGGCCCAGTCGACGAGGAAGTCGGCCAACGCTTGCGTCTTGATGGCAGTGCGGGGTTGGTAGAAGATGGTGTAGGGGGCCAGCTCGATGGCCCATTTGGCCACCCGGCCGGATGCGTCCCGACTGCCTATGATGTCGGCAAGCGGGGCAGTGCATACGACCGTGATGGGGTGCTCTTGAAAGTACGGCTTCAGCTTCTTGGCGGCTAAGTACACGCCGTAGCACATCTTCTGATAGTGCGGGTAATTTTGTTTTGAGGTGGACAGTACCTCGCTCAGGTAATAGACCGGTCTCTGCACCGGCTGGGCGCGGCCTTCTTCGGGGCGTTCGACCACAATGACAGTGCTGAGCACCCGGCTGGTGGCGGCAATATATAGGAGCATGGGCTCCTTCTCAGTCGGTGCCGCCAGGACAGGCGGCGTGGACAGCATTTTCTTCAGCTCGTGGAAAGCTTGGTCGGCCTGGTCGTTCCACTCGAAGTGAGTGCTCTTCTTCATGAGGCGGTAGAGGGGGAGAGCCTTTTCTCCGAGCCGGTTGATGAAGCGGTTAAGGGAGGCCAGGCACCCGGTGAACTTCTGGATCTCTCTGAGCTTGGTTGGGACCGCCATCCTCTCGATGGCTTTGATCTTCACAGGGTTGCACTCTATGCCGCGTTCAGAGACCAGGAAGCCTAGGAGCTGGCCGGCTGGCACTCCGAACACGCATTTCTCTGGGTTGAGCTTGATTCGGAACCGGCGCAGGTTCTCGAATGTTTCCTTCAAGTCTTCCAGCAGGGTGCCACGCTTCTCCATCTTCACCACAACATCATCCACGTAAACGTGGGCGTTCTTGCCGAGCTGCGTGAGGAGGCACTTCTGCATGCAACGCTGAAACGTGGCGCCGGCATTCCTCAGGCCGAACGTCATGGTCAGGTAGCAGAAGGCCCCAAACGGCGTGATGAAGGCGGTTTTCAGCTGGTCATCCGGGTTCAGCTTGATCTGGTGGTATCTCGAGTAGGCGTCCAAAAAGCTCAACAGCTCGCATCCGGCTGTGGAGTCTATTACTTGATCGATCCTGGGCAGGGCGAAGGGATCCTTTGGGCAGTCTTTGTTGAGGCTCGTGTAATCTATACACATGCGCCACTTGTTATTCTTCTTCAGCACGAGAACTGGGTTCGCGAGCCATTCGGGGAAGAAAACTTCCATGATGAAGCCGGCTGCAAGGAGCCGGGCTATCTCCTCCCCTACGATCCTTCTCTTCTCTTCTGACAGTCGGCGGAGGGGCTGTTTGACTGGTTTGGCATCCTCCCGCACGTGCAATTTGTGCTCAGCGAAATCCTTCGGAACACCCGGCATGTCTTTGGGGGACCATGCAAAGATATCCCGATTCTCATGGAGGAAATCGGCGAGCTCGCCTTCCTATTTGCTATCTAGGCTCGCCCCAATGACGGCGAACCTCTCGGGGTGCTCGGGGTCGAGCTGTATCTTCTTGGTCTCCTTGGCCGGCTGGAAAGATCCTTGGGCATCATACTCCTTGGAGTCGGCGGGTTGGTTTAACTGCTTGCTGGCCAGGGCCACGACCCGGTCCAGCGTCTTCCTCTCGGCCGCGATCACAAGGGATTCGGCCAGCCGGCTGCTGGCCGCGGCGCAGTCGGCGGACTTCTTGTAGTCGCCGGCGATGGTGATGACGCCCTTGGAGCTTGGTATCTTCATCTTGAGGTAAGCATAGTGGGGGACCGCCATGAACTTGGCCAAGGCGGGTCGGCCAAGCAAGGCATGATAAGGGCTATCCAGGTCCACCACCTCGAACCAGATTGCTTCTCGGCGAAAATGATCCTTGCCCCCAAAGAGTACATCGATCTTGAGCTTGCCGACGGGGGCGCAGGACAGTCCGGGCACGATGCCATGGAACACCGTTCGAGTCGGCGCAAGTTGTTTGGCCTTGACGCCCAGCTTCTCCATGGTGTCGTGGTACAGGATGTTGATGCTGCTTCCGCCGTCGATCAGCACGCGGGAGAAGCGTGCGGCGCGCGTATCAGTAGCGAGGGTGGCCTCCAGGACCAATGCGTAGGACCCGGGGGAGGGCATCACCTCCGGGTGGTCGGCCCGGCTCCAGCTAATGGGTTTCTCCGACCAGTGCATGTGGCCGGCTGGGCTGGTAGCGGCCATGTTGACCTCCTGTTGCTCTCGGCGCCTGCTGCGCCGGTCTTCGGGCTGGCTCGTGAAGATGACATAAGACGCTTGCTCGTCGGGGAACTCGTCCTGCACGGTGTCGACCGCGGGCCGGGCGGCTTTGGGCGGCGGAGCCGGCGGCGGCGGGCCGGCAGACGGAGTCGGTGTGAGCCCTTCGCCCTTCGAGATTCGGGCGAGCCAGTTGCATTTGCAGGTCGTGTGGTTGGACGGCTTCACGCCGCTATGGAATTTGCACGGGGCATCAAGGGTTTGCTCGTAGGAGAAGGCCGGCTGCCAAGCCGGCCGGCCACCCTTTGGCTTCTTGGGCGCAGACCGCCCTTCAGGCGACGCATCTTCGACCGTGGCCACCTGCCGGCTGGCGGGAGGCGGCGCAGGGCCCTTGCGTTTTTGATCGTTCTGGTGTTGGCGTCGGCCGCCGTCTCCAGCCGGCGCTTTGGGTGCCGGATTGAGTACCTTTCCGGATGCGTCCACCCGGAGCTCGGTCTTCATCGAGGAGTCGGCGGTGGCGTACTTGTCGGTGATGTTTAGGAGCTCGTCGAGGGTAGTCGGCTCATCGCAGAGAAGCTTGTGCTTGAGGAGGGTGCCCTCTCGGCACCCGGCGGTGAAGTATTCGATGGCTTGCACCTCGTGCACCCCCTCACAGGAGTTGCGGAGCTCGGCCCAGCGCGTCAGGTAGTCGCGAGTGGACTCGGCTGGGCCCTGTACACACAGGGAGAGCTGTCTGGGCTTGGGGGCCCGCTTGTAGGTGCTGGTGAAGTTGCGAACGAAGGCTTCAGTGAAGTCTACCCAGCTGTTGATGCTGAGCGGCTTAAGGCTGTTAAGCCACGTCCGCGCCGTGCCCTGCAGCATGAGGGGCACGTATTTTACGGCAACGCGCCGGTTGCCATTGGCGATGCTGACGGCCGTGGAGTAGTCGGTCAGCCAGTCTTCCGGCTTCACCGAGCCGTTGTACTTAGGCGTGTCTCTTGGGAGCGAGAACCCTTTGGGGAAGGGCTCGTCGCGGATGCGGGGGCCGAAGCAAGGCGGACCGACATCATCCTCTTCTTCCAGCGCCAGAGAGCGGGCCAGACGGTCGATCCGGTGGCGGGCGTCGTTTTCGCCGATTCCCTCCCGGCGACCAAGCCGGCCGCTGAGAGTCGGGTGAGCCACGGGAGGCGGGGTAGGATATCTTTCTCTGCGGGTTCGAGGCGGAGGCGGGGTGCCCCGCCATTCCATGGCTCGGGGGCGGCCGTCCGCGTCTCGCTCGATGGAGACTTGGGTCCGGCTTCGGCTGGGAGCCGGCTCTTTCTCGCGCCGCACGTGGGTGTAGCTGGTAGTCGGCGACCGGGAGGTCGCGCCGTGTTCGCAGCGCGGGGGCGGGCTCCCCGCGCAGGCGTCGGCCTCGTGCCGTCGTGCGGCCGCGTCGATCAGCTGCTGGATGCGCCGCGTCATATGGGGGAGATCTTCGGCTTCCAAGCCGTCTAGCTCGTCGACGGCCGCCTGGGCGACGCGCAGGTTCTCGAGCGGGGTGGCATAGACCGGGCGATCCACGCCGAGCGTGTCGGCGATGACGGCGCCGCGTTGCCTGACGGCGCCGGCCCGGCTAGGTCCAGCCGGAGCCGGCATGCCGAAGGCGGCGCGATCAGCTTCGCGCTGGTAGGCCTCGGTGAGGCGTCTTACGGAGGCCAGCCGCCGGCCCTCCGCGAGGAGAGCGAGGCGGCGTGCCTCCAGAACTTCGTCGCTGGCGTCAGCCGGAAGGGGGGACGGACAAGTCTTGGGCTGCCGCGCGCGGGGAGTCGCGGGCGCCCTCGTCGGCCGGGCCGTCGAGGCCGATAACCATCACCTCGGGGGCGTCAGAATCGCGATCGCCAGCCGGAGGGAGCGGGTCGTTGTAGACCGTGACGTTGGTGGGGAAGGTGTCGTAGGATTCCGCGTCGGAATCGACGGGCATCGGGTCGGTGGAGCCAACCGACTCCAAGTCTGCAGCGGGCTCGCCGGAGACGTGGAGCTGGCTGAGGAGGTTGGCGAGGTGACATGCGCCCGCATTGGCGGCGAGCTCGTCGGAGAGGCGGGCATTGTCGAAGAGGCTGGCGAGGCCGCTAGCCGCGCAGACGTCGGCGACGCCGTGCAGCGCGTCGCGGCATGCGCCATCGGGCGAGCCAGGCTGGCTGCGCCCGCGAGGGAGGAAAAGGGTTCCCGTCCAGAACAGGTCTCCGGACGACGGTGCACCTGGCCCCACGGTGGGTGCCAAATGTCGGGTGGTAGGATCGACATATGCCAATGGGTGGCTTATCATTGCGGGGGCCAAAAGAACGTCGCTGGTGCCTGGAAACGGGATGAGGCGTAGGCATGCACGCCGGCGAATCTTACCCAGCTTCAGGGCTCTCCGGGGAGATAACACCCCTACTGCTGCTCTGCGGGGGCTCCGCATGGTTACTAAGTTCACAGGTGGCTACAATGCTCCTTGAGCTGTTTTGGGGGAAGGAGGAGGAAGGGCTTAGCTCAGCTTGCTTCTTCTCCTTGTACGCGTCTAAGTCTAGAGAGAGAGTCCAACCCTTTGCATGGGTGCACCGGGGGGTTTATATAGGCCTACCCCCTGGGGGTACAATGGTAATCCGACTGGGCACTGGGCCCAGCTGTCTGTGGCTATGTTCGCCGGCTTCTCCGCCGGCTTCTGGGGCCCGCCGGCTGGTGGGTCCCGCCGACTGCCGGCTCCTCGGTCGAAAGGCCGGCCCCACGGGCCAGGGCCTGGTCGGCGGCTGGTTACTGTTGCTCCGTGTTAGTTGGCGTAGGCTTGGTCGGGGTAAGCGTGGCTACAGAACCGCCGCCCTGGCGGGCGATTACTGTAGCCCCGCCGCACCTTGTCTCCTTAGTGGGCGTCTCCTTCGAGGAAGGCGGCAGGCCGGCTACGCCAAGCCGGCCCTCTATCTTGCCGGCTTGAGAGGGGGTGTGGCGGCCTTCGACATCTCTCTGCCCGAAGGGGCCCACCGCCTCGGGGGCCACGCTGGTGGCCCGTCATGGACGGCGTCAAAGCCACCGTGGCTACAGTGCTGCGCCGGGCGGGCCGCGGCTGCCCGCACGACGCGCTGTACCAGGCGTGCTCCGGGTTTTGGGGGTGGCAGGCTCCACTGTAGCCACGCCCCGCTTCATCATCACAGAGTGGACGCGTACATCGCGGGTACGGCGTTGACTGCTTTATCGGAGCCGGCCCAGAGGTAGCCGGCCGTCTATAGCCGGCCTTCCATAGCCGGCCCTGCCGTAGCCGGCCCTCCATAGTTTTCTTTGCGGGGGTAAAAAGGAGCGGGCCGCCCCCCAAGCCGGCCGGGAAGTCAGCCGGCTAGGGGGGAGCCGGCCCAAGTCTTGAGTCTTCTTATGAGCCGGAAGGGCTCACAATTTTTTCTGAGGGGCCAGGGGATGCCGGCTGGGCTACCCGTGGCTGCGTACCCCGACAAAAGTGTCCACTTCCATGACGATAAATCACGCGTCACAGAAGTGCTTTCGTCAAGGGTGACCGACATGTGGCATCCACCGTAACGGAACGCCGTTAAGCTATCAGGTCGGGTTTTGGATCCGATAACCCGTTAACAGCCCCGACCAATGGGTTTTCCACGTGTAAAATCATCATTGGCTGGAGGAAACACGTGTCGGCTCATCGTTGGGACAGATGTCATCCACTCATTGGACAAAAGACATCTATGATACGTCGACACATGGCACGGCCCAGCAGAGGCCCATTCCTGTGAAAAGGCCGGCCCGTTTGACTTGGTCAAAAGGTGGCTGGCCAGCCCATGTAAAGCCTGTTAACGGCCTGTTCGCATATAGCCCATTTACGACCCATTACGCCCTATCCAAATTAGGTCCAGTAGCGTCATCTGGGCCACCCATTATGATTCTAGCCCATTTTCACTTCTGGCCCATGTATGGCCCATGACGTCTTTCGGCCCATATGAGGCCCTATGTAACTCTTGGCCTATTAACGGCCCGTGGTGAAACTGGCTCGTAGTGAACAGTGTATCACTTTGCACCCATTAACAGCCCGTGGTGAAACTGGCCCGTAATGAATAGTGTATCACTTTATACCCATCAACGGCCCATTATTCCGTTGGGCCGTTTCCAGCCCATGTTATCTTTCGACCTTCTCAGATCCCATTTATTCTTGGGCTCATTTCCAGCATTTGTTTACTTACGACCCATTACTGTCATTTTTTGCTTGTGGGCCAATTCACCCCATGGTTACAGTCGGCCCGTTTGTGGTCCGTTAATATGTTGGGCCGTTTTCATAGCATCATCAAATACGACCAATTAACGATGGCCCGTTATGGTCGGCCCATGAATGGACGATTCCAACTCTAGCCCGTTTACGACCATAATGCGGCCTGTTATTGGCCCATGTTTGGCCAATCGATCATACTGCCCGTATAGGGCCCATTGATGATATGGCCCGTAGAAGGCCCATCGTTTCTACGGCCCGTAGAAGGCCCATTGTTTCTACGGCCCATAGAAGGCCCACTGTTTCTACGACCCGTAGAAGGCCCACTGTTTCTACGGCTCGTACGAGGCCTAGTGTCACTATAGTAAATATTAGCCCATAGTTATTGTGGCCTAGTTTTAAAAAATAGGTTATTGCACCCACTAGCAAACAAATAAACAAGACAACAAGGAAATAAATAAGCAAGCAACTTACGCTAGGCTATCACGGCTATCACACATATTACATCCACTGGGCATCAAAATTCGCCACCAGTGCAAATAAATGCGCCGACAAAAGAATATATAAAACTAAGAGCACTTCAGAAGGCACTAGGCCTGGCCAGGTCGGGCCCCCCAAACAGCTGATGAAGCTGAGTAGACCTCAGTTGTGTCAACGATAGATGCATCAACACTAGATTTAAGGCATGATGGTGCGCATGACAGTCCTCTGACATCTTCATTGCATCTTTGACTTTAAGTTGGAGCTGAGCTGAAGCAAGCCTTTCCGCTTTAAGTTGAGACTGAAGAAGTCGAACTGATTGAGGCAGCGACTGCACAGAGGTTGTCTCACACCTGCTGGTGAGTAGCTTCAACTCATTGTCTTCATCAAGACAGGACCTTGGGGTCATCTCGCTGTCCTCAAGATGGTTTGGCTCACTATCTTCCCTAAAGTTCTGCCTGGTGTAAGAGATATGAGTCTGAATGAGAAACAAGGAGACACGTAACAGGTTTCACAATTATATAAGCAAATAAATGGATCTGTTCTACACAAGGAACATGTTTTTACAACTACAATTTGAAACTGGTAGTTGTTGCAAACATCCAATCAGGTAAACAGCAAAGCAAACAGCAGTGGAGGAAATGATGCCTTTCCAAATCTATACTAGAACAAAGTTTGAAGGCTTGAGAAGGATGAACTTACATTACATGTTAACACGGGCTGGAGAAAGCCCTTCTCCATGTTGATGGAAGGATAATTCAATAAATTCCCTAAAGAAAATTCTTTATAAGCGTTGCCATTATTCTACATTTTGCAAAGAGTAAATATAGATCAAATAATATTGGAAGAAACAAAGGATAATGAAGCTCAGGTGTAGACTGATTATACATAATCAAATAGCAATTAATTAAGTACAATGTTACAAGGCAAAAGGGAGAGAGGTACTGACAAGAGCAGTGCAAAGCCCATTATTGTTTTGAGATTGTATGATCCTTTGAGCAAGGAGATTCATCTGATATTAGTTTTCATACAAGAGAGAAGGTAAGGCACAAGTAGAAATTTAGGAGTTCAAATTTTGAATTGATATCATAGGCAGTACCTGACGCTGGGCTCCCAGCAGTTCTAATAAGGGTTTGGCCACTAGAGTAGGGGTAAAGTGTGGTACAGTAGGGACTGTGTTTTCTGTGGCTGCTGATCTATCTGATTTAATAGGTATCACTACCTTTTCCAAATACCTAGTTTGTACTCCTTGACGATCTGCACTCACCCTCTTCCTTTTGGACATCTATTACGAAAGAACAACATTTGACTGGAAAAACATAGTGTGATGACACATGGAATAGGTACAGAAAATGGATAGGTATGGCATATACTCATATATGATGCTTAAACTAAGCAGATGGTGTAACAAAGTAGAAGTAATGCAAGAGGTCAGATGCAAAATATGTGCGACCAATACAACTTTGCAAAGTTAGAGCAAGCACCTTGATGGGTGAATAAGATAGGCCATCCTCCACCATGCCAAGTTTGTTAGCCAGTGGATCGTTCCGCAATATTCCTCTCGTGCACCCATTCTCATATTCATTTTGATAATGTTCAATATCTGACACGCATGAAAACATAAAAACAAGTGAGATTTTCTTTGTAATGCAGAAGTGATTCTAATCCAATACTGCCTCCCTGTAAACCCCTTTGTGCTATCTCTGCAATTCTTTTAAAAGATGCCATGCATGCTGTAATTTGTTGTGTGCATTAATATAATGTGGCCTACTACTCAAAATATGAGAGCTCCAGAAGTGATGACACTTCACAGATGATAGCTTCAACATATAGTAAAGAAGAACAAGTCAGCCTGACCTGACAGATTCAAAATATACTAAGGGAGAACAACTTGACCTGGCCAGTCGACCGCAAGAGAAGAGTATCATCTTAAAGAAGAGCAGAAGAGCAAGCATATTGAAGATATTACAAGTCTTTCAATACAATGTCGGTTGGCCACCCATGATGAACCAGAGCGCACAGAGAAATACTATGTGGCTCACATGCATTTTGAAACTAAAGTAGGAACATTTAGCTAATCAATTTAACATCTCTCAGTTTTACTAATATCAGATATGAATTTGTACAACTAAGCTTGTTTAGCTCGATGGGTGGAGCAGTGCTATTACGACATGAACCACGTAGGCTGATTGTGGTCATCATAAAATGGGGAAAACATAAGCATGATGAGTACAGTGTTGACCGTGGCAGTGGGATGGTAGATCTGAAGCTGCAAACCACGCAAAGGGTAGTTAGCAACCGATGTTTGCTTTCAAATAACAACTAAGATTTGGTATGGACAAGAAAGTACGGTCAACAAGTGACAAACAAATGCAATTATGCTGTCTCTCTATATGTCGTGGCATGCATTTGGAAACTCAAGTGGGACCTTTAGCTAACCAATTAAATGTGTCGGTTAACTAATATCAGTATCATAGCACAATCATATTTGAACAACTAAGCTTTCGAATTCTGAGTGTTGTGTTGTTTAGCTTGAAGGGTGGAGTAATGCTAGTACGACAGAAAGCACCTACGCAGATCATAGTAGAGTAGATAAAAGGGGAAAACCCTAAGCATCAAGAGAAAAATCAGGAAAGTGGAACTAGCTGGACAAGTGGGTGGCGCACATGCTTTTCGAAACGAATATAGGAACATTAGGTGACCAATTAAACATTCTCTGTTTTAGTGATATGAGCATCATATCAGATTCGTATTTCAACACGTAAGCTTTGGGTTGAGGTGTTGAGGAGCAGTGCTAGCATGACACGAAGCACCTACGACGATGGTAGTGAATAGAAAGGGGGAAACCATAAGCTTTACGAGTATAGTGCCTGTGCCATGGCGGATCTGAAGGTGCAAACCGGACAAAGCTACTTCGCAACCAATGTTTGCTTTCAACTAGCCACTACGATTTGGTACGGACAAGAAAAGTACAGTAAAAAAATTACGATCTATTTTCCGGGTGAGATCAATAACTTAAGCACATATGGAAGAGTACCACCTCTCTTGCGACGCCGTGGAGTCCCATGCTGATACGTTGAGGGTGATGCAGGTGCGATGGCTGTCGGCGGCGGGGAAGAAGACTTTAGACGGCAGACGGCCGGGTCGGGGGATATATCTTGTTGCCGTGGACGAGGCGGTCGTAGGAGCGGCAACGACAAGGTGGACGACAGCGCCGATGAAGCGAGAGGAGGCGATGAAAGCATCCTAGTCCAGCGTCGTGGATGAGAGACGTCCATCTCTTGCAGTGGACGACGGAGTAGGGGTAGCGGCTCCGGCAAGGTGGAGGATGGGGTGGCGGACGGAGGAGGCTGGCCGCAGTGTGGAGGTTGTCGTGTCGCCGACGATGTATGAATGGGGAAATGGAGGGGAGGGGGATCTCAAACTTTGGGACGCGCTTCTCTGAAATGGAGGAAACTTACAAACTTATCCCCCGTTTAAAATTTTAGACATCGCGTCGGTTGGGGATAGGACGGTAATTTTGCATCTCCGAAATATTTGCCGGTAACTATTTCGGGCGAGGAGAGGCTGTTTTGCCGCCCACGGTTGGCACCCACGGTGTATGAATGGGGCTGATAGGTAGGGCGGTTGTGTCGCGTCTGATGGAAGTTACACATCTGCCCCTATTTAAAATATTAGCCTACATTGATTTCGGACGAGGAGAGTTTGTTTTGCCGCCCACCATGTATGAATGGGGAAATAGAGGAAGAGACACATGTATTTCGGACGAGCTTGAATCAAATGTGTTTTGCCGCCCACGTTTGGCGCCCATCGTGTCTGAATGGGCTCAGAGGCCGTCGTGTCACGTCTGATTGAAGTTACTAGTCTACCCCTATCGACAGTAGTGTAAATCCAGCCGATAAGGATGTCAAGTGTCAGGGGTAGACAGTAATGTCCATCTCGCAAACACTTGCTTCGGGCAGCCCACAAATTATAGTGGGTGTTTAGCCGCTTCGTTCAAAACTTCGGAGAATTAGCATTCACATTTGCCTTGGGACCTGGCAAACTAAATTCAAATCCAATTTGTATTCGATTACGAATATCCACAGATAATTATACGTTTTGTTATTTATTTCTTCAAACCCACAACAAAGATTTATTCCACCTTTATATATGATTATGATTTAGAAATGTCGTGATCTTCGAATTCAGTAGGTTGGATACACTCTGAGTCAAACAATTATTTCATCCAATACAATATGCTCACACGAAAAACAGTTCACCTTATGTCAATCATACAAGTACTGAGGATTATGTCGCCTAAAAAATCCGGATCATTACAACACATGGACAACATAGGGGGTCTTGCAACATAATCCATTCAAAGACATGACACAACATGCAAGTACAATAATCTAATGACAATTTCAATTGGTATCTAAAGAAGAACCGGGATTACCTTGGGACAGATAGCAGAAACAGCAGGACCTCCTCCATCTTCAAATGCAACATTCTTACTTCCTCCAATTCTTGGGTTGCTTGCATAATGCGTGCCGCTAATTCCGTAGTTTCCAGCCTCAAGATAAAGATTACCTCATTCATGGCAGCCACACCATCTCTTTCCGCCTCTAGTAGAGCCTCAAGCACTATAATATTTGTGCTCAGACTGCTCTCCGGCGGTGTTGCCTCTGAACTGCTACCATATGGTAACATGGATGGCGCACTGCTTCCACAAATAGATTCTGGGGTTGTACATTGTGTCCTAGTGTGAATGGCATCCTGAAATTTTTTCGCTGGACATCAGTAAGAGATAGTTATCGTATGATCCAGGCAGTAAGCTTACATGGTAAACGACGGACGAATTATTGCTGAGCATGGCAAACTATATTTAAATGGTTCGAAGCAGCATCAGCCAAAAAGAAACTAAAATGGTAAGATGAAACTAGGGGTGTAAGTGGCAAATAAACGACATCCGCCAGTCCCATCTAGTTAGTTTTTGCTACCTCCCTAGTTCATTTTCCTCAAAAAACAAAAACTCTTTTAAACTATCATAACACTAGTGGACTTTAATCGGGATTAAACGGGACCCAGTTGACATCCCTAGTTGAAAGGGAGTGTACAACCGCTATATTTAAGTTGCCAAGGCATCTAAGCAGTTGAAATAATCTGAGAAAGCACTTACCAGTGTGGCCTCATATAAACTACGAAGACAGTCTTGTGATGAATTTGAGAGGGAAAGTTAAGGACTCAAATGAAATAGGCATGCATTTCTTTACGATAGTACAGCAGACACTGCTGACATATTGGCCAACTCAGGTATAGCGTAACAACAAATAAGCATTCGAATCAAGCAATACAGCAAAGCAGACAACTGAACTATTTGTAATTCGGTAGGATTACACGTTGGGGCACAAGCCAAGAAAGCAGCCCACTCGCATTACATTTCACATGTACTAAAACACACTGGCTTACCATATGTTGCTCTGAAGCCTAGCTGCTGTTGCAATATTCTTTGAAGATATGGTCAGCATCCCGTGGTTGCAAATCTAGTTGTTGTAGTTTATTCTGCACTATCTATTTAGGTAAAATTAATTTTAATCGCATGCACTGGTCCGAATTGATCATCAATGGTTCATCTAAACTAATGAAAGAAGGGTGTGTGCATACACGACAATATATCTGCTTCCCTCTATTTTTATGCTTGTTCGAGGTGCCAGCCCCAAAAGAACAAATATTTTGCTTGATGGGGTTGGCAGCTCCATAATTAATAGAAGCATCAAATTAGTCATGCAACTTGGGAAGATCAAGAACACACAAACAAGTAATGAACAGAGGCTCGGAGCAGTGATGTAATAGCTAGCATCAGAAAATGTAGGGTAAAACGAACAAAAAGCAGTGGAACCACATGCTAGTTTGCCGATGTGTAATTAAGCATAGAGAAAATTAAGCAGCCTGATGGAACCAATAGGTGGCATCAAAATAAAACTAAAGCATATTAATTATATGTGCACTGGTATGTAATTTAGCACATGTAACATGTTCACTGCCAGAAGTATGGCCCTACAGGTGCAAGCAGAATAACGCGTCTCATGAAAAACTGAATGATGCCCTGAAGAAATTCAAAGGTGCGGTGCTTATGCTAGGAAAGTGAACGTAGGCGTCGGCCGTTGGATAATAGTACCTGATTCTCGGCGGCGTATGGGTATCGTTGTCATACTTGATAGCTAAGGATCGTTGACGGTGCTCGTGTTGCGGTTGAGTTTGGGTCGGTTGTCGCCGTCGCTGAAGCGGCTCCGGTGCTACGGTTGCGGCGCCTGTCGACATACAAGAAAGCTCATCTGTGGTAAGTGAACAGTTGCATGATAAAGAGAAAAACCGAAGGAGTACAAATTTAAATAACCTGATGAGGCTGCGGCGTCGGTAAAGCAGGGCAGGTGGAGTTGAATATGGCGTCCGTGGAGCGGGTCCGGTGCAGTGGACGAAGGCTTAAGTGGGCGCGTTGTACAGTGCTTTCGGTGAGGCGGACGATGGCTTGTATGAAGGGCCAGCGAAGGGGCGAACGAGGGAGTCAGTGAAGGGCCTATGCTGTGGTGGACGAGGGCGCCGGTTAAGCAGACCCGATGCGGTGGACCATGATGGCGGTCAAGGAGATCTGGAGCGGTGGACAAGCCAGTCACTGAAGCGGCTCCGGTGAAGTGGTGAGTTGGCAGTTGGGGGTTCCAAGGTGCGGAAGGTAGATCCGGCGGGGTGTGAGGTCCACCGCTGTGGCGGAGGACTAGATTCGGCGGCTTGCCGTGGTTGGAGGGTCGGGGAGGGGGGCAAAGAGGGGTAAACAATGGAGTTACCAAAGCAGCCCTTTTCCATTCATGTGGCCATGGTAAAATAGGAATATCGCAGGGCTAAACTTTCGGGCGCGTGATATTTCGATGTGAGCGGGAAGTTTCAAAGCTTTTAGCGCCTAAAATTATAAGTATTCTGCTCTCGGACGGCCGACTATGATATCATGGCCGACAATTTTTTTGTTTTGCACGCAAAAAATGTGCAAGTTTTGAAAATCAATGTCTCCAACTCGAAACTTAGATTGTCCATTCAATTTAAATATGGATCATTGAGCTACTACAAGCAAATACCATCATACGGTCCAATTCAAATGAAATTCCAAATGTGTTTATCCTAAATATGATGACAAAAGCAAAAATGTGTATGTGTATGAATAAAGTGGATGATTATAAAGTTTGAACATGCCCATATGTGTATATCTCTAGGTTTGATATATGAATTTGAAATCACGAAATCCCGGCTTAAAGATGTACCTCCGTTTAAATGAATTACAAAAGCTAATGATGGAGTCGAATTCCAAAATTCCAATCTTAGGTTTGTAATTCTGGTACATCAAGGTATATCACACATGTTCAAAAGTATCGTTATCTCATAGTACAAACTGTGAAACAAATTGATCAACCATGAGTGCACAATATCTCGATTACGCTAAAGTCCCTCAAATATAGACACCTCACTCTTTATCTGAAGTCAACCCCCCCCCCTCCACACACACACACACACATAGAGAAGTCGTTCTCTCCCCCAAACACCAACACACGAGCACATTAACACCCCTCTCTCTTGTAAAGTCCGGACCCCAACATAGGTCTCTATCACTTTGTCTCTCGGGCATGCACACATCTCTTCCCTCACTCTCTAGGTCTCCCTCTATCTCTCTTACCCAAGTACACGCACTATGTAGAGTGTATATTTCCCATACACACAAAACGTCGCCCCAAACGTCTATCTCCCTAGTTATGTGGTTCTCGCGCACTCACGTCACACACCACCCCCACTGCAAACAAGCACACTTTGTCTCCTTGTGCACCACTCTCCTCTTTCTATCTCTCCCACATGCGGACCCGCCCCAGCTCCTTCCCTGTATACATATATGTCGTGACTCTTTGCATAGCTCCCTAATGTATAATCGTTCTCGATTTCACACATTGTTCTCTACACCATCTATTCTAGATCTCTCATGAAGTCCCTATCACACACACGTTGACTCACTTCCCTTGCGTCTTCGTTCATAGGCCAATTTCGGACAACATCAACATTGTCTCCCTATCTATACGCCATCTATGGACACAAATGACCCCTCTCACCCCCTCTCTTCCTCCTTCTATCTCTCTCCGTCGCTAGCTCTCTCTTTCTCTCGCTCTCACACCCTCTCCCACACACACACTCGATGTCTCTTCCAAGTAGTCTGCTCCCCCTGCCCGCACCCGTCCTATCTCGCTACTACACATGTCACACCATTCCCCCTTCCCTTATACTAGGTTTACATCATCAATGGTCTCTCTACTCCACATACACTCTCTCCCTCTCACACACAAACGCGTGCACAAACACACAGACACGCACAAACACCCATTTATCTGGATCCTCATCTCTCCTCATGTCCGCATGTGTATCTCACACACTCACTCTCTAATTATGTATATGTGTCTCCACGTTACACAACACAAAGCCCCATGTACATTTCTCTCTCTATCCTCAACACACATAGACACAAAGAATCTGTTATCATTGCCTCAGTCTCTAACATATCACACACGCACACTATCTCTCTCTCTCCCTCTTGCAAACACGCTCAACAAGGATTTCCCCGTGAATAACTTACCGTCTATTCATCAACAGTCGTGGCAGTACGGCGAACACGAGACGTGAAAAGAATAAATCTACATGTGCTTAGACCACCTAGTATGACTACTAGGACTAGAGCAAGCCAAAAAGCGCGCCACCGTCACCCCCTCCTTGTCGGCGACGGGAAAATCTTTGTTTTACACAGTCGAGAAGTCATTGTGCTAAGGCCCCACATGCCGAGGCATTGAATAGAATGTAGATGCTATTTTACGGAAGCAAGTATCGATAATACGTTTGTATCTCCATACTTATATTTCTTCTCTTATAAAAAACCGAGTTGGTGATGATGGTACGTGTGCGATCTTGCAATATAGACCGTCCGATCTATACTTGACAGATGGAAATTAAACTAAAAGATACCTGCACCCCTCTCCACATTTGCAGACAAGGCCTTCCCTCATTCATCCTTATATCCAACAAACCTCATTGTTGAGCAATTAAGAAAGGAAGCCTCTGGAACAAACTGGCCTGGTGGCCGCTGCCGGCGTCGTCAATCCCCATGCCTCCGCTCAGTCCGACCACCAACCACCACCACACCCCACTCTTCTTCACCTTATCTCATATTTCTCGAGAATTAGTTTTTACACATGGGATTACTCCTGCAAGGGTCAATCACAACAAGTGTTTTATAAAAAATGCATCTTCATGTTCCGTGCAATGCACGGATCTTGCTAGTACTCCTACACAAGACTAAGTTGGTGATGCTGGTGTGTCTGCCATCCGTCGTTTCTGACCATTAGATCTACATCTAACGATTGTGAGGTAAGTTGTTGCCTTTTCTCACCAACATCCCACTTGTCTACCAATTTGTAGAAAAACCCATAATTAGTATCTTAAAACCAACCACATCCCTCCCTAACCTCACCAAAACAGCCCAAGGAATATATTCTAATTGAAACATAATATATCTCTAGTGACATATGTATATCAAAATTAGAGTGTTTTCTACCAATTTTGTGAATAAGTATTATTCTAATTATGATTCGTTGCAACGGACATGAACATTGCTAGTATGTCCAACCATGCATTTTTTTCCTAATATTCCATAGTTTCAAGTTTTCCATCAAGATATTAGTCACTCATGGTTGATATTTACATTCAATCATGTACACATATGCACTATATAACTAGCCTTGCTTATTGGCTTCCAGAGCTTAACTTTCACTCCTACTTACAATATGTAGAGTATTTAACAAAAAACTACCACTTTCAACCAGCCCTAGGAAGAACCTATTGTACAAAAAATAGCAAAAACATACCCAAAATTTCTTAATCCATGCCAAAAACTACCTAGTACTCCTACCGATTAGGTACGTTTAAACCCATTTATGACAGGGTTGGCCCACACATCCGTGTTGACGAGGCAGCTTAAACCAACACATATTGTTTGACCTCTGACACGAGGGACCCACATCTTACCTTCTATCCTGTTATTCCCCCTTAAATCATTATTTTTCCTGAACATTACTTCAAACAGTACTGATGTGTGTTCGTCGGTGGCGCCGGTGATGAGCGAGTTGGCCGCCGCTCCGCCGGACGGGCCGGACGCCGCACTGGCCTCCGCACGGGTTGGCAGGCTGGCCCAAGCGTGACTCACGAGCGAGCAAGCCGCCGCGCTGGCCTTTGCTTGAGCTATATGGCTGGCCTTAGCGCGGCGCGCGCGAGCAAGCCGTCGCACTGCCGTGCCAATCCAGCTAGCAAACCTTGTAGACAAGCAGCTGGACGGAGCTATCATGGCTAGCTAGCGGCCGCAAGCGCCGGACGGAGCTGGCATCCGGGCTGCCGCAACATGAGCTCCGCACCGCCGGCAGTTTTGACCTCGCCTTCTGCCGGCGGCGGTAGCTGCGTCCCATGGCCGAGGATGACTAGGTGGACGGACCGGAGGTAGGAGGTCACTCGATGATTTTTGTTGGTAAGAGCATGTACAATGGTTGATAAGGTAGTCTTATCTTAAGTCTGCCATGTATGCAAGTGGTAGTAGTTTCTTGGCATTTTAGGGGTTTCTTGTAAGGAACAATGTACGTACTACTAGCGACAAAAGGCGATTCTTGGTTGCGTTGTACTCCAACGAGTACTACTAGTGGTCGCGGGAATGTATACCACGTTTTGTGGGTTTGATCCCGGCCAAACGCACGGTGGCCTTTAAAAAAATAGTACTACTACACTTTGTTGCGAGCCAACATTTTACACGGGTAGTTTGAGTTTTGAAGTCAAACGGACATGTGGCCCACAATCTGGGTGCACTGGACAGCCTAGCCACGTGAATAGGTTTTCCTTCCCAGCATCCCGTGGCTCGCGTGCTCCCCCTAGCCGCACCTCGGTTGCAACTTCCTCATCAACTAGTAGCATATTTAAACTAGCGCCTCCCAATTAAGCCCGAGGAGCCAGAAAAGCCTGTCGGGGCATTGGGAACTGTGCAATATGGCTTTGTACGTAAAGTGCTCTACTACTACTATGTAGCTTGTGGCGTTGCACGCATGGACTTCACTCCATTATCGGCTCTACTATAAAAGAAATTCCTCTTGATGTGTTTTTTTGAAACGGAGGCAAAAGCTTTGCTTCATCTCATTCATAAAGAAGGAACTACTAACAAAGTTCGACAAGATCCATTACACCTCCACAAATGGAAGCGAAAAGCCTAGTCTCGTTGTATCAAATAACTCAAATGTTGTGCCCCGTAGTAATCGTCGCTGATAAACAGGCTACTAGTGTGTGCATGAGAGGAGCAACTGAGTAGGCCAGCTACGTGAGAGGAGCGGCTGAATAGAGCACCGAGAGTACCGACTAGGCCACTACGCAGGTGTACTTCCCCTGCATTGATAGTACATCGATGGTTCTAGAGAACAGTAGTACCCTCCACTTACAACTGTAGCTCCTTGGCCCTGAGATTCAAGAGTTCAAAACTGGTGCACTATACTAGACTAGACTAGAAGTACAGTACATCGCACTACTAGTTGAGAAAAGTAGTACTAGTACTGCTACAGTACGAGTACGTACTCCTCCGTCACATAATGTAAGACGTTTTTTGACAATAGTTGGCGTGTACAAAAAATGGCAAAAGCATACCCAAAATTTCTTAATCCACGCCAAAAACTACTACCTAGTGCCAAAAATTCTTACTAGTGCTATTATTTACAGTATAATGCAATCCCATAACGTTCCATAGTCCCTTTCTTTCAAAAAAATCTCTTCTGGAGAGAATATTGCTATCTCCACGCGAGCTACTCATAGGCCAGCGCCACCGCATGCAGTCATGTGAGAGAGAGGGAGACATCCATGCAGCATGCTGAGAGAGGAGAACGCGGGCGGACAGCCAATGGGCTGCATGGGGCATTTATAGCTGCTAGCTCCTCCCATCCATGCGCCAGGGGTATTTTCGTCTAGAAAGCATGTAGCGAGTCCCTGCCTTGGTATCCGGGTCTGCTCTTATGCGTAGAGTAAAAATAATCGGAGGGAGTACTAGTAGTAAATAATAGCCTCACCCCTTCGCTGAGGAACGATTTACAGTTGGAAGGGACGAGGCCCTGCGATTACTACGCTCTTATATCCTCCTCGCCAGTTCCCCTCCCCCCGAAGAGAAGGCAGTTCATCACTGCTCCCATGGATTCGCCACGCGGTTCTCCTCCTCGTCAGGGATGGGAGACCTTGGACGACGATCCTATGGGAGAAATCGCACGCCGCTCCGACGTCCTCACCGCCGCAAGACTCGGTGCTTCCTGCACCAACTTTTTCAAGACGCTGCTTAAACAGGCTTGGGAAAAGGCCATGCTTGTTGGTCTTCCATGCGTCCTCGAGGAGAAGGTTCTTCTATGGGACAATCCTTTGAATAGTCCACTGCTCCCTGGCCATGGTTGCACGCTGACTCCGCTAGAGTTCCCGACGTTGAGAGGTAGTCGGATTTTGTCCGATGAGCAGGTCAGTAATGGAGTTTGATCATGTAGTACTTAGTTATTCCATTTCCATCCTGTAATTTCTCCACTGCCCACTGTCTTATATATAGGTCTGGGTCGGTGCCAATGAAGATTGGCTTGCATACCTCCGGTCGGATACCACCATCATTTTGCACAACATCCACAACAGTGCGGCCGTTTCGGTAGACCCCTTCTCCACCATTGGGATCGGCTTTCCGGACTGGCTAGGCTTGAATACGTATGATGATGCCTACATGAGATTGAAGAAGATAGCAATTGCGGACCCGCTGACAAAGCGATGTAGCTACGATGATTACTATCTCATCGCAGTGTTCGACATAAGGATTGCCATCAATGCAAGAGGCAGTAACGGCAGAGGCTGGCGCATGTTGGCGGTGGTAGATTTGTACCCCTACACGTTCAAAGACGTCGTGCGCCATCTAGGCCGCATCTTCGCGGTGACAAGCCAGGAGACTTGTTTCATCTGGTTGCCATCCTACGGTACGGGAGATTACAAACGGAATGCACAAACCATCATTTGCATCCCTAACGGTACTCCATTATTTTGCAGGGATCAGTCATCCCCTGATCAAAATAAGATCGCCAATCCTGGATGTGCATTTGCATCCGCGATTCGGTCTAACCTGGAACCTTGTAGCTGACTTTAGCATATTGGGATCAACTATCTTAGCAGTCGTTACCCATGGTACCACTGATGTGCAACATGGTTACACAATCTACCACGATCGGACCGTCACCATCTACCTAGGTATTCCATTTTTTAACCCTCTCGCCTTCTCTTTCATTTTTGTACTAGTAGTATACTTTGTAGTACTAGTAGGAGTACTTTTTTACCTTGGAGGACGCGTATAGCTAGCTAGGCCCTTGAAGACTTGAACCCACTAGCTGCCACCATTTTTGTTTTTCCATGTCTTACTATCTCATCCATGTAGCCAAGAGTGGCTATATATAATAAGCCGGTTATTTTACTTCCTCTATACCGGAGTAGTACTATTTGCTGCATAGTATTACTGACCGCCATATTTTAGCACAACATTATTATGCATGGACCTTGACTATGTATGTCACCATGTGTCTAGATCTGGGATGCCGCGTGTACCAGATGAACGGCACCGAGTTCGACCCCGGTGATGCTACGTGGGTGCCGAGGAACACTCTTGGAGAGTACACACTTTTCATCGGGGACAGCTACCCCATTATGAAGCGGATGTCACCTTCCATGCATGACACGGAAGGCCTGCCGTTCATGAAGCATGGTTGTGTCTTCAGTGTGCACCGCCGGATGAACGACATGCTGGGACACGCTATCCCTGATTTATGCCGCTTCAGCTTGGATGAGTCTCCATCGTGCGGAACCGGACTAGAAAGCTGCGACAATGATTCTCGTTGCCCACCGCTATGGATCGTGCCATCCATGAAGAACACCTGGGACTGGAACCTGGAGGAGGACATGTAGCCCATCTATAACGTGTAAGTGGAGTACGGTAATTGTGAACGGTAGCGCTGTGAATATATGTAGACCACTCGTGCACAAATTTATCACATGAATTGGAGATGAACCTGTGTGGCATAGTGGCATTTGTCCTTTAGAATTTGTTACTAGTAAATGTGTTATGTGTACATGCAACTTGTGTAGTTGTTGCACGGGCTCCAACATGCTCTTTGAAAAAAAAGGTGGCACAGCTTTGGATATACGTGACGTGGCGGCATCATACAGTAGCATCGTTCGCTATAGTTGTAGTACACTCCTACTAGGACGACAACTCCTATAAAACCTTGCGCTTGGCTCTTTGCCTCTTCAGGAGGTTCAATAGTTAGTACTTGTGTGAACCTTGCACTTGGCTCTTCGCCTCTTCGAAAGGTCCAACAATGATGATACTACAGTACAATATGCTACTGGCAATCTGACACCGATTGAACTGTTGCACGTCCACCGCGAGGGCGAGGGCGAGGGCGAGGGAGAGGGAGAGGTAGAGGAAGAGGGAGAGGATGTTGTAGTCAAAACCCTCTCCTCGTCCTGCGAACCACCGCGCGCGTGGGCGAGGGAGAGGCGTAGTAAGCAAGCTTCTCCTCGTTCGGCGAGTTGACGGGACACATCAAAGTAGTACTAGTACTAGTAGTAGTAGTCCATACTGTGTCCTTCCTGATTAATATGGCTTAACTTGAAACGAGAAAAATACACTGGCGGTCAACGTATGTAACAATACACTCTTTACAGTCACTATATATAGTTTTGCGACGATTATACAATCACTAGCTCATCGTAGAGCACCATATTGCACCCTACTGACCGGCCACATAGTCGACGTGGCACTTTCTTGACTGGTTAAATTGTCACCTGGTTTCTGGGTCCCACCTGTCAGTTGGCAGAGCAAAGAAATCAATTAAACAAAACTTTACGCAGGCGCGACACGAGTCCAACCCTTGCGCGCGAACTGCCCTGGCTGTGTATGTGAGTGCATGCACGTGTCCTCCCTCGGTCTTCCAACAAAGAGTGTACATCGGCTATAAAACAAAGGGTGTAGTACATGATGTACATCTACACTTCCAATGGATTTAGCCTTTAATCTAAATCGATATTGATTGGCTAATGCACCAACTTGTGTTGTAGGTATAGGCTACATGTCTATCCTTAATTACAGCATGCAACGGCCTTCATTTAATCTTCTTATCTCAATGGTCGCATGCACACATAAGTCTGCTACTTTTGGGCATTAATTATGCCCTGGTCAATGTGTAAATCTCTAAATGTACAGTCTTTCACGGACGTAGGGAGTAGGTTGAGCACTTGAGCGTGAGCGTGTGTGTTGTGTCGTGTGCTGTGTGCCACATGGGTGCGTGAGTGTTGCGTGCGTCCATGTGTACATGTGAGTGTTGCATGTTGCATGCATGGATGGGGCTTACTCCCTCCCATTGACATGTTCATATTTCATCCTTCCTCTATTCCCTCCATATGGTGATACTCCCTCTGTTCCCAAATACGGAGTATTTGTCTTTCTACAGATTTCAACAAGTGACTAGGTATGGAGCAAAATGAGTGAAGTGAGCGTAGAGGCATAGGGATACTGTAGAAAGGAAATCCTCGCGATCCATTATTCCCCATCTCGGTTAGAGAGAACTATTCAACTAGTCTTCACAGTGAAGTGACAATACACGCTGCAGCAGATGGGACACATAATTAATAAGCTGAACCAGCGTGTTGGTGTTACTAAATCGGCCTTACCCAGTACTGCCATCTCTTCTTATTCCTCCTCTCTTCCCCATAGTCGGCCGCACACCATTTACCCCCGCTCACTGCTCGCCTGCCCGCGCCATCTTCCTTGGTAGCTCGCGCGTACCATATCCCCCCCCCCCCCCGCTCACTGCTTGGCCACACGAGGAGAAGCTTATTCGCTCACCCGCCCGAATCCACTTCCCCGCTGGCTCACAGGCATCGAAAACCCCAATGGCAGAACCGACTGACACGTAGAGCCGCGATTGGAATTCCCTCCCTGATGTTCTCTTGGAGCAGATCTGTAGTCATATGGACCTACTTAGCACCGTCCGTCTGGCCGCATGCTCGGTGTCTTTGTACCGTCTACTTGCGGCAACTGGTCGACTCTTTTCAAGACAGCCTGCTTGCTGATGCCCGATCCTCGCAGGTGGCCCAGACACCGACTTGATGATCCTACGGAGGTTGCCGTGGTGCCCCTCGACATGCTACCACTACCCGTCCACCTGTCCTTCATGCACGGCCACTACTGGGCGGGCATCAAGGCCAACTGGATCGTCCTCATCCACCACACTGGTAGTCCGTGGCGTCTCATGGATATCTACACCCAGCGAGAGATCACCCTTCCATCATTGGATACCGCCGCCATCGAGCCTCGCGGCCCGCCGGACACTCCTACCTACTACGCACTACACGCGTCAAGCTTTTGGCTCGACCTCTGTTTGCAGAAAGTTGTAATCTGCGAAGTGCCCACACCATCAAAAGACTACATGGATTACAAGCTCATTGTCTTGTTCAACATGGGATTAGTCTATCTGGAATCCGGTCACCATACATGGTTATGGCTCATCATCAATCCTGTTGAGGCAACATTTCTGTCTGATGCTATAGTGCATGATGGCATCGTTTACGCGGTCGACGCACAGATTGGCTGCCTATACTGGTGGAATCTATCGTCGTGTAATTATCCTATCTCATCTCATCTTGACCTTATGAATATGACTACCTCTTCATTTGTTACAAATTTAGAATGCATAGCATGTCTATAACCACATCATTGCTATATGTTCCTCTCATTTCCTATATTTTTATGACCACACATGTTATTGTTAGAGTTGATATGAGAACAATTGGCATCTAATGATTGTTAGAATACATATTATGAGCATAACATCATGATTGCTATATGTTACTCTCGTTTACAAGATTTTTATAACAACGCATGTTATTGCTTAGAGTTGATATGAGAACAGTAGTAGTAAGTGCTATGGTAGAATATGAGTAGGCGCTGTCATAGCTGTTTTCCTCTCATTGTTACATGATGTTTGAACCATGACATATTGCTAGAGTATGAAAGCCATTGGCTTATTTTTTTAACTTGGGGTATGATTATGACCATGGCATTGCAATTCTCTGTCTATGATATGTGTCACTATTATAATAATCTCAATTCCACACATACTCTGAACATGATTGTTTATTTTTGTCCTTTTGGTCTCCAATTTGAATTGTTGCAGAACACGCAAATGCCCTGGCCTTCATGATTCCAAGACCTGGAATCATACCAGCCGATGGGTGGTGGTTTATCGCTCGTTCAGCTGACGGCGGTCATTTGATGCTCATTCGCACGTACCAAATTGACCAAACCATTACATCAAACCACATGCAGTACAATGCATGGGGCGTTCGTGACATTGATGGCTATGGCTGCTTCGTGTTCGAGAAAGATCCCAGCTCCATTGGGCCAGGCGTATTCAACTGGAGGCAGGTTTACAGCCTCGGCAACCACTCCTTGTTCCTCGGGATCAATTATCCGATCATCCAACCAATCATCGATCATATCACCGGAGATGATTACTGTGATATGCAACTTCCATTCGCGAGGGGGGGCTGTGTTTACACATCATACCATGGGTTTCATGAATCACCATATCCAGAGATTCGTCGACACAGCTTGTTGCCAGATAATATTTAGTGTGTGAAAGGCATCAAGCTTCCATGCGATGGATGGATTTTGCAAACCCGACATGCGGCGATGTGGTTCATGCCAACAGCAAATATGCATAACTTGATTCATGCTGATATCTAGACTGAGCCATGTATTCTGCTGCTGTAGCACGACCCTCTTTTGTTGGATATTATGTATTGTTGTTAGTTTGAAGCACTCCTCTGGTTTAAAGGATAGATACCTACCTGGGATCAAGTGCATCCTAACTCACCTGCGTAGGATGTACTGATAATGATGATGGAGATGTTGTGCAGAAGCCATATATATATATATATATATATATATATATATATCAGTTAGGCTTCAAGTGCGCACTTGTTAGTTAAACCTATGTATAAATTGTGACACTAAATACGACTAGTAAGTAGTACAGTAGCAGTACTAGTATACGTCGGTCAAATTATTCATCATGTCCACACATTGAATTGACGTGACAACACGCTGCACGTGAGGTGACACAAGAATCCTGGCGGCGTGTTCGGGTATTCTGGACTTCAGATTTGTAGTACCACTTATCTGTCGAAATCTTTCATCATTCACTTAAAACAGTCGATTGATCATACATTGAGTACCATATAACTGGAAGTACCGATGCAAGTCGAAGAAGGATTGGCCAGTGCTGCCGGCTGGCGTCAAGTTTGATCCCATGGATCAGGAGCTGATCGAGCACCTTGAGGCCAAAGTGAGTGCTGACAGCACGAGATTTCAGTCTCTCATCGATTTGTTCATACCAACCATCGACAGCGAGCACGGCATATGCTACACCCAACCTGAGAAACTTCCAGGTAAGACACCGATCGGCCGTCTACTTGCACAAACATATTCCTTTGTTTATAGCTCTATTTATCTTTTTAGACGCGGACCTGGTGAAGCAATTACAATTTGACAGTTAATAAAAAGTGAAACAAGTGACTGCAACATGCCAAAGATGTTATGAAAATGCCAACTAGGTACACTAAAACCTATATTCCACAATATTGCAGGTATCACACTGAGTGACCTAAGGAAGCATTTCTTCCAGTGCAATTCCAGGGCGTTCAAAAGGGGCATGTGGACGCATTGCAAGATACAGTCGGAGTGCGGCATGCACGCGATGTGGCACAAGACCGGCAATACCTTGCCGGTGATGGTCAACGGCCGGCAGACGGGCAGCAAAAAAGGTTCTGGTGCTGCACACCAACAAGAACTTCGACCAGCAGAGGACCAACTGGGTGATGCACCAGTACCACCTCGGGGACCTGGAGCAAGAGAAGGAGCGGGAGCTGGTCCTCTGCAAGATTTCTACCAGACGAACACTAGGGCCAAGAGTAAAAAGATTATAAGTTAGTTTGGTATTGGTAGTTGTACTACCTTGTCGTCCGCAAGTTGGTATTGTTGTTAACGATCTTTTGGTATGAACTTGCATTTGCTTCCAACCATCATGCCGAGGGTCGATATGGATATAAAGCTGAATCAATTATTTCAAAACGAATTTTCAGGCACGTGATTTTTATTTGATGGGTAGCATAAGCACCCGCCGTTCGAATTCCCAGTTCTCCAATTTTTTTGAAACAAGTGCATGCACTTATTATCACGATAAAAAAACAATATCCATGCTGCATCCTAGTTATCAGTCTGTACTTGCAGAATTCTGTCATTTATTTAGCATGTATATTGTTTTTTCAGGTCGAGCAAGTTTCAACTGGGCTATAGATTTCCCAGGGTTGGTTTTGTTTTTAACAGGCCCAGCCCATGACGACAACGGGGCACAAAGATCCAGCAGGTATCTACTGGCCTCTGGCCCGCCAGCGTTAGTTATATTTTGTCTTACAACATCCACAGGCAGTTGTTTTTACTGAATCAAACACACAACCCAGTTTTATTTTCCTCTTGAAACGCATGTCCTACATCCGTTTTCTAATCTCTACCTATAGTTTTACTAGTTCATATACACGTATCATTATGTTGAAAACACATAAAATTCCCTTTTCATATTTACATCCTTATTTTTGTTGTTTTTTCCCACCCAGCGCTGATTTTTTTACCACTGGTTTTCCCTTAAACCAACTCAATTGTCCCACGTCTTATTTGCTTACAAAAACAAAACGATTTTTTTGGCAAATCAATAAGTTCTTAAAAAATGTTTATCATTTCGGGATTACAATAGTTCGGACTCCACCGAAATATGCAAAATAAGGTTGAACTTTTTGACCGTGGTCCTGGCCAGAAAATGGGCTGTAATAAATTACTTAAGAATTAGCAAATGGGCTGCAAATTATAAAAAATAGCAAATGGGCTTTATGTTGTCTGCCACAGATTTGGAGGCTGACTGGTGGGCCTACTAAGTTCATGCGTACACAAGGTTTCTCAAAAAAGAAACTTAGTCAGCAATCGACTCTACCAGCGTCAGACCGTTAGATGTCAAATCTAACGACAATCGTGCTTCTTCAGTCTCTGATCTTCCTGCCCCAGCCGCCCAAATCAGTGCCGACGGAACCGCCTGCTCCCGCCTCTCATGGCCGGCAGTGCTGCCGGGCAGGCCTCACAACCCCATCATACTCGCATCCCTGGCATGTCTATCCCTCTACTCACCCACACCTCCTGTTATTTTCCGGCGATGGCAGCAGAACCAGTCAACCCTCATACACTCCACTGCGTGGGCAGCCACTGCCGTGTCTTCCCTGGCTCCGTGTCGTTCCCTTCGTAGGCCTCGCCGTTGTCCAGCACCCTGGTGCTCTCGGTGCGGCGTGGTCAACGATGTCCATCCAACGGCCATAGTGCTTCTTCAACCTCTGGTCTTCTTGCCCCAGCCGCCCAAAGAAGCGCCGGTCGTGCCGCATGCTCCTGCCTCCCGTGGCCGGCTGTGCTGCCGCGGAGGCCTCACCGTCCCCATACTACTCCCACCGCTGGACAGGCCATCCCTCCACTCACCCACTCCCCCTGTTATTCTGTAGTGACGGTAGCCTCACACTGCACCCGAACCAGTGAACCCTCGTACTCCTCTCTGCGTGGGCATCAACTGTCGCGTCTTCCCCGGCTCCGCGTCATCCCCTTCCTAGGCCTCGCCGTCGTCCACCGTCGTGGTGCTCTCGACGCGGAGTGGTCAATGTGTTCAATGACCGACTTCCATCGGAAGAGTACTGTACGTGGAGAGGCTGACAGCTGGGTCCACGGCAGCCGCAAGGAAGTGCCTCCTTATTATGTGCAAAATAATTATTCCTCCACCTGACAGCAGGGACCCACCGGATGGGCCACCAGTATTTCGCGGAAAAAACATTTCCCCCTGACTGCTGGGACCCACCGGACGGACCACCGTATTTCGCGAAAAAAATGTTCCCCCCCGCTGTCAGCTCGGACCCACCGGAAGTGCCTCCTTATTACGCACAAAAAAATGAATACTCCCCCTGCTAGCTGGGACCCACCTTGGTGGGAGGCTGACTTGTGGGCCTACTAAGTTGACGAGGACGGATGGCTTTGTCAACTTAGACAATATGAACGATTCTAGCTCTAGTGACCATACGATGTCCATCCAACGGCAATAGTGCTTCTTCAACCTCTGGTCTTCTTGCTCCAGTCGCCCAAAGCAGCGCCGATCGTGCCGCCTGCTCCTGCCTCCCGTGGCCGGCTGTGCTGCCGCGGAGGCCTCACCGCCCCCTACTACTCCCACCGCTGGCCAGGCCCTGCGGCGATGGCAACCTCACACCGCAGCCGAACCAGTGAACCCTCATACTCCTCTCCGCGCGGGCTTCCACTGCCGCGTCTTCCCGGCTCCGCGTTGTCCCCTTCCTAGGCCTCGCTGTCGTCCACCGCCATGGTGCTCTCCGTGCGGCGTGGTCAACATGGTCAAGGAACGACTTCCATCGGAAGAGTACTGTACGTGGAGAGACTGACAGCTGGGTCCATGGCCACAGCCCAGTTTTTTTGCGATTTGCCAAGTAAGTCGCTTTGTCAGGCCTGTTGGGCTGCAAATCTGTCAAGACGAGGAGAGCTTTCATTCGGCTGGCCGAGAAAATGGCCCATCAGTAATGAGAAATGGGATGTACATTTTTAAAACACATCAAACAGGCAATTAGTTTCAAATATGTTTTTTTTCATTTCGAGATTTTAAATTACATTAAGTTTTATGTATGGAGAATTTGTTGGATTTTATATTGATATACATTTATTTTTAAAATCAGTTCGAATGTGACTCGAAATTTTGGGATTAAAAACAGTTTGGGCCGCACCGAAATATGCAAAATTTCGTATAATTTTTTAACCGTGGCCACAATATGGGCTGTAATGCTAACAAAAAGAATATGAGCTCCAAAAAAACCTTAATAATTAGCAAATGGGCTGTAAATTATTAGAAATAATGGCGGATGGGCTGTATGCTGTTTTCCACAGATTTGAGGCTTTCCTAAAAAAAGGTTGACACACAGGCAGTGACTGTTGGATGGCCATCCAACGGCCGTCGTGCTTCTTCAATCTCTGCTCTTCCTGCTCCATCCGCTCAAACAAGCGCCGGCGGGACTGCCTGCTCCCTCCTCCTCGCGGCCGGCTCTGCTGCCGCACAGGCCTCACCGCCCCACCGTACTCCCATCGCTGGCCTAGCCATCCCTCTACTCACCCACACCTGCTATTATTCTCCGGCGACGGCACACGAACCAGTAAACCCTCATACAGTCATACTCCCCTCCGCGTGGGAAACAACTGCCGAGTCTTCCCTGCCTCCGTGTCGTTCCCTTCCTAGGCCTCGCCGTCGTCCACTGCCCTGGTGCTCTTGGCGCGGCCTGGTTAACATGGTCAATGACTGACATGCATATGAAGTGGACTGTACATGGAGAGGCCGACAGCTAGGTCCATGGCCGCACGCAAGGAAATGCCTCCTTATTACGAGCAAAATAATGATTCCTCCACCTGACATCACGGATCCACCGAAAGGGCCTCTGTATTTTGCGAAAAAACATTACCGCCACTGACAGCTCCGACCCACCAGCTATATCTTCGCACGCAAGGAAGTGCCTCCTTATTACGCACAAAAAAATTGAATACTCACCCTGTTAGCTGGGACCCAGTATAGTGGCAGGCTGACTTGTGGGCCTACTAAGTTGATGGGGATGGAGGGCTTTGTCAACTTAGTCAATATGCACGATTCTAGCTCCAGTGACCGTACGATGTCCATCCAACGGCCGTAGTGCTTCCTCAACCTCTGGTCTTCTTGCTCCAGCCGCCCAAACCCGTGCCGATCGTGCCTCGTGTTCCTGCCTGCCGTGGCCGGCTGCGATGCGGTGGAGGCCTCACCGCCCCCTACTACTCCCACCGCTGGCCAGGTCATCCCTCTACTCACCCACACCCCCTGTTATTCTGCGGCGACAGCAGCCTCACACCACAGTGAACCAGTGAACCCTCATACTCCTCTACACGTGGGCATCCACTGTCGCGTCTTCCCCGGCTCCGCATCGTCCCCTTCCTATGCCTCGCCGTCGTCCACCGCCCTGGTACTCTCAGCGCGGCATGGTCAACGTGGTCAAGGAACGGCTTCCATCGGACATGGACTGTACGTGGAGTGGCTGACAGATGGGTCCACGGCCGCGGCAAGGAAGTGCCTCCTTATTACGTGCAAAATAATTATTCCACCACCTGACAGTGGGGACCCACCGGACGGGCCACCGTATTTTGTGAAAAAATGTTTGCCCCTGACTGCTGGGACCCACCAGCTACATCTTCGCATGCAAGGAAGTGCGTCCGGGCAAAAAAACGATTTGCCCCCTGACTGCTGGGACCAACCAACTACATCTTCGCAGGCAAGGAAGTGCTTGACAGTCGGGACCCACCTGGTTGAAGCGTACGTAGCGTTGTCATTCTGGTCGCGAACGTGTACATACATATATACTGGTGGATGTAGAGGCACGCACGTGTCGTAGTAGAGGCGCGTATGTGTCGTAGTAGAGGCGTGCATGTAGAATGTACACGTACGTACAACGGCTAGGGTGCAAGAAAGAAAATACGACCACGTATGTGTACATACGGGCGGGGTCTCGAATGCCTACTCGCGCATACGTACGGCAAGGGCTCGTGTACATGGCTGGGTCAGAACGGAGAAACAGCGTCGTCGTCGTGTTCATGGGGAGGCAACGTCGTCGTGTTCATGGGGAGGCAACAGAATGTGTCATGTTCATGGGGAGGCAACGGAATGCGTCGTGTTCATCGGGAGGCAACGGAATGCGTGGGAGCCAACCGGCTGGGTCAGAACGGAATGCATGGTCGTGTTCATCGGGAGGGCTTGGACGGAACATGCGATGGAAACGAGGCCTAGCGTACCACAAAACGGAGGAAACGACCTTGTGTTCGACCGGCCACATTCGAAACAGGATCCTGTTCATCGGGAGGGGTCTGGCGTACCGCAAAGCGGAGGAAACGGACCTCCTACGGTCGAAACGGGGGTCCTGTTGATCGGGAGGGTGTGGCATACCGCAAAACGGACGAAACGGACCTCCCACGGTCGAAACGGGGGTCATGTTCATCGGGAGGGGTGTGGCGTATCACAAAATAGGACTCCACGGGATACTGTTCATCTCCACCGTCGACCTCCTCCAGCCTCCACGGGCTCCTGTTCATCTAGCCTCCACCGCGCGCTACTCCACCGGCTACTATTCAACCACCCATCCACCGTCTACTGTTCATCCAGCCCTCCACACCATGGGGTCCTGTTCAACCACCCCTCCACGGGCACCCCTCCATCATCTACTGTTCATCCAGCCCTCCACAACACCATGGGATCATGTTCATCCAAAGGCAACGCCACCGCTCACTGTTCATCCAACCCCCCCCCCACCCACCCGCAATGCTCACTATTTATCATAGAGGCAGCATTGATCGACTTCAGTTAGCAGCAGTAGCGAAGGAATCGCTCGATCAGGTTCAGTTAACAGCCATCGATCGATTCACTCGGGTTCAGTAATGCGTAGCCTGCAGTGCAATCGCTCGGGTTCAGTTAGAGCCCAACGCCTCGCTCGGGTTCAGTTAGAGCCAACGCCTCGCACACACGCGCGTACGTGTACGAGAGAAACGCGCATCGCTCGGCCCCCGACCTCCCACCGTAACGGGGAACTCCCCGAAATTTTCCTCCCCCTCGCTTCTACCACGGTTTTTTCCGTCATGGACGGCCCAAAGAATGTCATGCAGCTGCGTCTCCAGCCCGCCCAGGACGAAAAGCCCATTTTCTGGCATGATTTTTTGTCATAGAAGTAGGAGCCCACCACATCTATGATGATACCGGGTTTTGTCACAATTATCGTCATAGAAGTGTCATATGTATGACAGAAAAAAATTTCGTTCGGCCCAAAATGTGACAGATGTGTCTTTTTTTGTAGTGTTTAGACGCATAGTTCGGGGCCTACTACCCGAGATCCGCCGGTTTTGACACCGACAATACATCCAACAGGGACGGACCCACGCGACCTGGGAATGATGCAGCCTTGGGGGGGCTCCCAGCTAAATAAACTTGGAAAGTGTCACCTGGTTCCATTGATGAAGGTGTGTTGAGGCAGCTGAAGGTACGCGGCAAAGGGGTTACTCCTCACGAGCCACCGGGGCCCTGAGCCTCGGGAGGCTCTAGGGGTCCAGGCGGTTCCTTGAGGACCGTCTCCATCTCCGCCAGGATTGCATGGTGCCTGGCCTCCTAACCCGCCATGACACTCCACAGGTTGCGCTGGAAGGCAGCAGCCACGCTCGGCAGGCCGGATGGCATGCGAACGTAGTTGTGAGGTGGACCTTCGCAGCGCCCAAGACGCGAAGGCCAGAAGCGCTCCTGAGATGCGGCTCGGTTGAGCCCTGGTATGTCAATGCAGACGCGCAGCTCACCACCCTCGCCAGGGTGGGGAGCAACGCCAGGTGGGCGGCGGTTGCCGCGTATTGCTCTTGCTTCCTGAATCTCCTAAGATACCTTGGTGATGAACTCCTGGGCACCGGGTGCTCCCTGCCAAGTGTCCTCCTGAGGCAGAGGTGCCGTGAAGCACGCCTCCAAGTGGTGCCCAAGCGCCTACCTTGCGACGCTGGCAAGGTCTGAGGCCCTCCAGAAGAGAGCCCCCGAGCCCTGCCCGAGGAGGGCGTTGGGCGCGCCTTCCTATGCGATAGAGGGAGGTGACCTAGGTGCGGGTGCTGATCCTGACGAGGTACCACTTGTGGCGCTGCCCTCCCGAGGTCCGGCACGGAGTAGCTGCTTCTTCTTCTTGGGGACGACCTCATGAGGGTACCGAGCTACATTGTTGTCGGGGTCTTCGATTGACGCTGCTTGGAAGGCGCGCTCGAGGGAGCACACCGCGTCTCTTTCTTCGTAGGGGACTGTGATGATCCCGCTGCTCCCTGGCATCTTGAGGATGTTGTAGCCCTGGTGCGTCACTGCCATGAACTTGGCCAGGGCTGGATACCCGAGGATGGCATTGTACGGCAGACGGATGTGGGCGACGTCGAAGTCGATGAGCTTTGTGCGGTAGTTGTTGCGTTCTCCAAAGGTGACTGGGAGCCGGACCTAACCTATCAGCGTGGTGGAGTCGTCGGTCACTCCTGAGAAAGGCTTGGTAGGCTGAAGTTGATCGTAGGGCACTTGTAGGTTGTCAAACGTCTCGACGGACAGGTCGTTGAGCCATGCGCCACCATCGATGAGGGTCTTGGTGACTTACACGTTGCTGATGACGGGTGAACAAAGCATTCGGAGAGCGCCAGTGGTAGCCGCGCACTTGAGCTGATCTGCCGAACTGAAAGTGATGGCACACTTGGACCACCTGAGCGGGCGAGTGGCCTCGAGCTTGGGGAGGACCGCGTTCACCTCGCGAGCAAACTGCTTGAAGATACGCTGTGAGTCTAAGGCTTGAGCTCCACCCAAGATGCAGGTGATATCATGTGGCTCCTGGAAGCCCCCATCCCCCTCGTCTTGATGGTGGTCGTCGTTCCTTCTTGGTGGTGGCGGCAGTGGAGGAAGACCGGGGTTGCCCTGAGGGCGATCCTCGCGAGGCTGATCCCTCCAGGCGCCCTCGCGAGGCTGATCTTGCCAGCGGTCCTCACGAGGTCGGTCGCGCCACTCCTGGCGCGGGCCATGGTCGTCCCAGCGTCCTCCGCCATGTCCTCCTCCTCGGACGTAGCCTCGGTCATTGTGCTCAGGGCATCGACCGACACTACAAGAAATATGTCAACTTGTGACCCTCACTATTGGTCCCTGAAAGGTCATAGTTTTTCAATTGCGACCTTTTTGTGACCAAAAATAGAAGGTCAAAAGCTAGCGGTCGTAAACTGAAATTAACGACCTTTTTTGTGAGAAGGTCGTAGACGTTTTTGACCAAAACAGAAGGTCGTTGAACCCATGACCTTTTGTTTTGGTCACTGGCTGTCTGCCCAGGCCACGTCAGATCCGACGTGGCAATCTGACGTGGCAAAGTTACGACCAATTGAAAAGTTCAAAAATTAGAATCGGCCCGGTCCAATTGGGTGTTTATATGGGCCGAGCCCAATAATTCAGCCTTTTATATATTTTTTCAATTAATTTCGGTCAGCCTCATGGGCCAAGCCCAATAATTTGGCCTTTCCATTTTTTGGGCCATTGCCTTTTTGATTCAACAAATTTAGTTTTTATTTTTTCGGGTAAACTAGTTAGATGGGTCCCAATTGTCAGGTTCTATTCAAGTGGGACACTTTTGATAGCATCATTTTCTTCAGATTTCAATTTGAGAGAATAAATAATATTTAAATAAGAACAGACACAAAACACAAGTAATACTTCAAATAACAGCAGCGAGAATAAATCTGTTATAGATACATTGACAACAAAAATTATAAGCTCCACAAGTGTAATTACAAGCTTCAAATTACATACTGGGCTCCTTCTCTCATATGACACGGTTACATGCTCTGTTAATGTAATAACACATATACAAATACAATCACAGTCACACAAATATAGTCGACTAGGTCATGACCTTCGCTACACTGGGCTAACAGAACAGCAATAGAACTATCATCACGCCTTCGACCGTCGCCCTGCTACATGAGTCAGAAGAGAAGAATCAAAACACTAGAGCCAATATATTCTGAATAGACCATTCAAAAAAGGGCAATTTCTTTAGAATAATAACACAAATTTACATAGTACAATGATTTTTGTTCTCTAGTTAGTTAAAACGAGATACCCGTGCATACAAGAAAGGTGATGCACGGAAATAGAACATTTTACTAATAGCACACACAGTATCAATATTATGTTCTTATCGGCTTATTCTTATGCCAAAAGCAAGAAAGATAATCTGTCCAAATAAGCAACTACTCCGTAAAATAAAACATCAGTACTAATTAAGCAGACTAATCCTTTTGTGAAAAATGGATTGGATAATTGGTTTTCCATACACAATCCCTTGCAGTTAGCAAGAACATGACAAACAACGTGAACATGAACACATACCATACTGTCCCCTACATTTATAGCTAGGATCAGACCCCTCTCTTATCAGTATATTGACTAGTTATTAGTAAAGCATCAACCAACAATAGTGATAATGCAAAAGCAGCTTTTGTGCTTCTGCATATGTCTGTACTATCAATATGCTTTGGGAAGCAGAGGCGGATATTGAACATCCTTGAATAAAAGGTACCAGATTACAATGTTGTGGATATATAGTTACTTGGTATTTCAATATTTCTGCTTAACACAACAGAATTACCCCAACCTTGTATGTTAAATTAAGAGATGCATTGCAAATGTCTAAAGCAATGTTATGCGCTATATCCTTCTCATTATCTCAAGGCAGGCAAACTAAGATTTCACCCGAGCTACAACAGTTGCATCTACAACCAAACTACAACAGTAGTAGCAACAGATGGAGGCAATTGGCTCACCTGCAGTAGCTATCCAGGAGCAAAGTTGAGGACGCACGGGGCAGGGGCAGCAGGATGCAGCTTGGGGACATGGTCAGGGAAAACAACCACCAGCAGCAGCTTGGGGACTCGGTCGGGGAATACAACCAGCAGCAATAGCAGGTCCAGGGAACACAACCTGAAATCACATGGGAAGTTATTTATTCAATTTCACCAAAGACCCCTTATTTGTTAGAAACAACTTCCCCTAGACAATCAACATAAATGAAACATGAATGCACCTAGATGTTGTCAATTAGCAGTTGGTCATATGCTTTGTAAAAAATGGGTGATTGCTACATGCCCGAAACAAAGCTACTGCTAGAGTGTTGCGTATAGCTGACATGTTTGATGAGCTTCGATATGAAGAGAAGACCAGAGATAGGTAATTCAGTGGTTTTGGGCTTGACAACAGGAAGTAGGAACACAACAATTGACGAAAACAAGATGCCAAACTATATTTAATAGTGTATATATATTGTGGTACTATGTTCCTGTCAAGGGCAGCTTTTGTACCAGGGCCTAAAAACATTGTAAACAAGTAGAAATACTACTCCATTGTTACAAGTCAGCCAAACCTAACTATAGCAGCAGCGAAATTTCTATTAGTCTATAATAAGTATAACTATGCATCTATTAGTACTAGTAATTGTGCAATGTGACAGCAAGCATTAAACAACACTTAAAACAAAGCAGCATCACAAGACAGATTTAATTCTCTGGGGCTACAGCAACATCTCAACTGAACTGCCGAAAATGTCCCTTTGCAGCTCGACAATTGAAGAAAGAAACGCCTCCCGAATCCCCGAACAAGGCACCAATTAGATTTGCACTAGATCCGAACAGGCATCCACACAGTTCACTGAATATCTCAGACACTGCAGTAGGCTACATCTTGATGGGGGAAGGCAGAGGAGGGAGTAGGGGAACAACCTTCTATGGCGCAAAAGCAGACCACTACAGTAGGCTACATCATGCATTCAGAAAAATAGATTAGAAAAGAGGCATGCATACGATCACATCATGCATTTGCACATTCATTCGGTAGCTAAAATCAACTTGCAGCATAGTTGGTGAGGCCAACTTCAAGACCATAGCAAGGTACCTCATGGGAGTAGGTAGCGGCCATCACGACATCACCAGCAATGGTAGCGTAAACAATTTGGGCAGTGACATCCTTGTTGGTCTAAAGTACTAATGTTAAGAGATACAACATGACTCTATGGTAATAATAAGAAACATAAGCAACATATAGAGATAATTGAGAAGTGCACAAACTATGATGAACAGATGAAGAATCTTTCAAGGATACAAATCGCACAACAAAACGGTACTTGGGGGTATTGTACTTGTTCTTGTCCTGGTTGGTCTCAGCCTGGCCCTGTAGTCGGTCTTCCCCCTGAGAAAACAAGGGAGAAGGGAAAATCAGCCAATTAGTATCGCTGTCAAATGACAGAAGTAGTAGATTCATGGAGAGGCAGGTGTTAACACATACAGCGCCTTCTCTTGAACTGGACTTGGAAACGCTTGGAGTACGACCTTGTCTTCTGGTTCTTGATGTACACCTGAAAGACATATCCATGAGAAGCACATGAGTACACCTAGGTTTGGAACATTAGTGCTAACCAAGAAACACTAGTAATCAATCAAGAGGCACAAATAAAACATTTTAAGATAAGATATCAAAGTGGTTCATAGTTCTATTCGATGCCGAGAAACATTGAATCTAACTAGTAATCACAACTAATTCCTAAATACAACAGAGTCTAATGTCCAGTGACTACAAGTAGCTTCTGTGCGTCTAGAGGACTTGGCAGAAAAATACAAGAAGCATCACTTACGGCCGGGAAATTGGATCGACAACGCAGAGGAACGTGCAGTTCCATCCATCGACTACAAGTACTAGTACCAGTAGTAGTATATCCCCAAGGCTTCAGGATGCCTACACGATCTTTGCTAAAGCTGCACAATCCCTAGAAATATCTCTACGTAACTGGTGCTGTAATGGATGCATGCATCCATCATTCTGTACTACTACCCCTGAATCTACGTAACTGGTGCTGTGATGGATGTCGTTCTGTACTACTACCTGAACGGAAGAGGAACGACAACGGGGGAGGCGCGTACCTTGGTGCGCAACGCTGTGCTCGGCGAGCGAGCGGGCGGAGAGGACGGCACCAGAGAAGGTAGAGGTGGCCGTGGTGCGGGTACGGTCCTGCGCGATCCGCCGCTCGCACGCCGCGTGCGCCGCCGCCATGTCCCGGCGTAGATCCGCAGCCACGGGCCCTCCCGCCCCTTCCATGGCCTCGGAGATGGAGGAGCATGGTGGCGACCGGGGCCTTCCACTATCCTCCTGAGAGGCAGGGGCGGCGTCGGTGCCCGGAGAATACGAGGAAGAGGGGCGGTGGCGGGAGGCGAGGACGGGTCCAGCGGTGATGGGGTAAGGGAGGTCGCCGGTGGGGGTGGGGTTGGGTGTCGGCGACAGGATTGGAGATGAATCGAGGGTGGGGAGGGCGTGGATCTGGAAGCAACGCGGCGGATCTGGCTGCCGCCTGACCTGCTGCTGCTCGACCAGGGAGAGAAGGTGAGGATGGGGTTTCACGGCGGCGGTGTGGGGGGAGGGCGTAGGCCGGCGGCAGCGGTGGCGATGTGGGTGGGAAGAAGGCGTGGTGGAGGTGGGTGGCGGCTGCGCGAGGGGAGGGGAGAGGTGGATCGCTAGGGTTAGCTGTGCGAGGGGTTTGCTGTGTGTGAGAGAGAGCGGAGGGGTGGATGGACTGATGGATGGATGGACAGATGTTTGCCATGTCATTGGTCCATGCCATAGCTGGTTCCACCAATCAGAATTAAACTTTTTTTTTGTTTTTTCTCTTATAGTTTGTACCCTCTTATTCAGGCAAACATTTAACCTATTATAGTTAGTTCAAATAAACCAATATTTTGTACATGTGTGTATTTAGGGATGACAAACGATGTTGATTTGGGAGGTTCTCATTTTCTTTGCTCAAAAGAACCATTTTCCATTTTCTGAGTGACCAAAATGTGTTTTTTGTGAAGGAACTACCATATGTTTGTTGCAAAATGGCACAAAATCATTTTTCTAAAATACTAGGTCATATTTAATGCACAATTGATAAAATGGTTGGGTGTCAAAAGCTTTGATCCACCTCTGGTGAAAAAGACAAATTCCCGCCGATTCAGCAGGAAGCGGGTCAAATTTGAACTGTAGCTACCTCATAGTTTGCTCTTTATTTTTTCCAAAAAATCATTTCTAGCTAAAGAAGTATCTATTTAATCAGAGAAACACAAAAAAATTCCAAGATTCAACCACTAGCTAGGAACGGTCATGCCCGCCGTTTTGACCGCATTTTGAAACGGGCATAAAAAAATTCAAAAAAATCAAAAAATTGGGAAACCTTCGCATTGTGTCATTATATGTGACCAAGTATCCAGAAAAAATAATAAACTTGTAATACGAAAATTATTTTTAAAAAGTGTTCTCAGAAATGAGCTATCATGCGTGACGATTCATCGCTTTCAAGCCAAATGATCAATCTTATGGCCACATTCATGACATAGTTTGTTGAAATGATCTCATATCGTGCACAAGGGTGCATCTTGGAATTCCAAACAATGTTTCCTAAGGGAGTTTTCATTTTCTTTGGACGAAAAAACTATTTTCCATTTTTCGAGTGCCCAAAATGAGGTTTTTTTGTGAAGTACCTCCCAAATAATTGTTGCAAAATTGGACCAAATCATTTTCATAAAATACTAGGCCATATTTAATGCACAATTGACCAAATGGTTGGGTGTAAAAAGTTTTGATCCACCTCACGTGAAAAAGACAAATTTCTGCCGATTCAGTTGGAAGTGGGTCAAATTTGAACTGTAGCTGCCTTGTAGTTTGCTATTTATTTTTTCCAAAAATCATTTCTAGGTACATAAGTATCTATTTAATCATAGAAACACCAAAAAATTTCCAAGATTCAACCACTAGCTAGTAACGGTCATTCCCGCCATTTTGACCGCATTTTGAAACAGGCATAAAAAATTCAAAAAAAATCAAAAAATTGGGAAACCTTCGCATTGTGTCATTATATGTGGCCAAGTTCCCAGGAAAAATAAAAAACTTGTAATACGACAATTATTTTTAAAAAGTGTTCTCAGAAGCGAGCTATCACGTATGGAGATCAATGGCTTTCAAGCCAAATGATCAATCTTATGGCCACATTCATGGCATAGTTTGTTCAAATGATCTCATATTGTGCACAAGGGTGCATATTGGAATGGCAAACAATGTTTCCTAAGGAAGTTTTCATTTTCTTTGGATGAAAAAACTATTTTCCATTTTTCGAGTGCCCAAAAGGAGGGTTTTTTTTGTGAAGGACCTCCCAAATAATTGTTGCAAAATTGGACCAAATAAATTTTCTAAAATACTAGGACATATTTAATGAACAATTGATAAAATGGTTGGGTGTAAAAAGTTTTGATCCACCTCTCATGAAAAAGACAAATTTCCGCCGATTCAGTTAGAAGCGGGTAAAATATGAACTGCAGCTGCCTCATAGTTTGCTATTTATTTTTACCAAAAATCATTTCTAGTTACATAAGTACCTATTTAATCATAAATACATGGTTTGGTGGCGATACATCGAGGTTTGGGCGGTGGTCGAGGGCCCCAACTCTAGAGCGCGTAAACTCGCATGCCCGCCGTGTGGTCACCGCATGACCGTGGCGTTGCCATGTGTTCTGGGTGGCCTAGGAATGTCTAGTGGGTTGGGCATGCCCCAGGTGCGTGCTAGTAAGAAAATTACAACATAAGATTCTCACGAGGAAACCGATCGATGCTCAAACATGAATTAGCAGCCAAGTGTTTGATTAGCGGTACGGGAAATGTAGATGGATAATGGGCGTGAGTTTTGGCTGAGGATGATTAGTTACTAAGAAGACCGTCTTCACAAATTTTCAGCTCAAAAGGAGGAGCTAGGTGGTACTTGCTTTGCAAAGTACCACACTGGACATAAATACGAATGTTGAAGCTGGGCTCAAAATAATGAATGGATTGAGCTGGCATTTGGTGTAGGATGGTTATTTGGGCATAGGAAAGCACTGTAGAAAATGGATACTATTTGGACATGCCAAAGTGGCACTTCCTTCACAAAGTGCTGCTCTGAACAGAATAGGAAAATGAATATTGTTGAATTATTTTTTAAATAGGCAAGGAAGGTTTTTGACATATTTGATGAAGATATGATCCAAAAAATTATGAGAATTTTTTGGGAATTTTTGGAATAACAGAAATATAGGTTGCTTCACAACCTAGGGCAAAAATTGACACATGGACATGACACATAGGCACAACTGATGAGATGGTGCCTAGTCATCGCAACCTACCACAATTTACAAGGATACGACCATATATATTGGTCGTTAACAACTAGAAATAAGGCAGCGGACTAGCCCTGTTTGCTTTATGACCATTTCGTGTAAGGAAATTACGACCTTTCTGACCAAAATGGTTGCAATGGTTTAGGGCCTGGAGCCCCCCGAACAGCTTTTGACCAATTGGTCTCAAATGGTCATAGATCTATGACCAATTCTTTCAGGGTCACTGATAGAAGGTCACTAGTTGACATATTTCTTGTAGTGCGAAGCGTCCGTCATGAATGGCCATGAGCTCTTCACAATCGTTGGTGTTGTGGCTGTGCACGTTGTGGAAGGCGCAGAACGGTCGGCTGTCCTTAGATGACTCAGGCTGGTCCCTGCTGCGCTTCGTGTCCGGCTCCGCCGCGAGCACGGCGACTCCCTTGCGCTTCACGTCCTTGGCCTTGGATTTCTTCTGCTCTGGGTCGGCAGCTGGGAGCTCAAGGAGGGAAAGGCGCCCTTCCTTAGCCCTTGCGCACTTGGTCGCCAGGTTGAACAGCTCCTGGGATGTGCACAGCTCCTCGTGGGTGGCAACCTCCTCCTTCATCTTGACGTCATGGACACCGTCAGAGAATGTAGAGATGATGGCCTTGTCCGTCACCTTGGGGATATTGAGGCGGACGTTGTTGAAGCACTGGATGTACTTTTGGAGGGTCTCTCTCGGTTGTTGCTTGATGCGGTGTAGGTCACCCGCGGCCGGGGGTCAGTCGCGAGTGCCCTGGAAGTTGGCAATGAAACGGTCACGCATCTCGTTCCAGGAAGAGATGGAGCCTGGGGCAGGTTTAGGAGCCACGAGCGTGCGCCAACCTTGAGAGCCATGGGGAATCAGTTCGCCATGACTTTCTCGTCGCCATTGGCCGCCGCAATGCTCAGCTCGTAGAGCTGCAAGAACTCAGCGGGGTCGGGGTGCCATCGTAGCGAGGAGGCAGATCCGGCTAGAACTTGCCCGGCCAGGCGACGCTACGTAGCTCGGGGGTGAAGGCGCGGCAGCCGACCGTAGTCACCGGGGCCTGCCATGGAGGTGGAGCCTAGTCTTGGCGCCCGCGCGCCACCTTGGCAAGCGGCGCATGACCCTGCCATGGCAAGCGATCCTGACGCGGCGGTGCGGGGAGCGGTGGAGCGTTCTCTTGCGGTCAAGGAACTTCTTGACAACTTCTTTCTTCTCGTGCGGGCGCTTGGCGCGGCGGGTCGTGCCGCGGAGCCGCGCGCCTTGGCGTCGTCTTGGTGCAGGGGTGGTGGGGGTGCTGCATGAGCTACGTCGCCCGCAGCTGGCGATGGACGAGGCAGCCAGAGGGACAATGCAGGGGAGCCCCCTACGGTGCTGACGAGCTCGGTGATGCGGTCCAGCCAGTCCTCGTAGAGGTCATCGAATGGGCAGTAACGCAGGAGCTCGCGCGCCATGAGTAGCGTGGCCCGCGCATCCGTGGGAGCGTGACGAGTGAGAGACGAGGAACCGACGGGGGTCAGCTATGGAGTGGCGGTGCGGCCGTACCGCCGCACCAAGGGGTGCAACGAGGATGCTTGTTGTTCGTTCCCCGCCTAGCCGATGGTGGCGTTGGCGGCGGGTGACGGAGAACAACAAGGAGGCCCGCCGACAGGAGCCGTCTGGGCGACGCGGGCGGCGAGGACGGCCCGGCGCTCAGCTCGGGCGCGACGAGCGTCCGACATGGTTGCGACGAAGCGGTGGAACGCAGAGCGATGGAAGGAAAGCTTCGGTGCACCACTACCTGGCGCGCCAAATGTCCGATTTTGGGTTCGGCAAAACCCTTAAGGTTCGAACACTAGGGTGCGCGCGAAGATCTCCCCCTACCAACTCACACCCTCAACCTCGCCACGATCTCTAAGGCTAACTCGACAAACTCGCAACACAAGGGACACAAGATTTATACTGGTTTGGACCACCGTTGTGGTGTAATACCCTACTCCAGTGTGGTGTGGTGGATTGCCTCTTGGGCTGATGATGAACATTACAAGGGGAAGAACATCCTCCTGAGGTGAGGTGTTCTTGTGCTCAGTCGGTGTGAGGCGAAGGATGGAATGGCTCCGATCCAAGATGAGGTCGATCCCCTAGCTATGGTGGTGGCTAGTCCTATTTATAGAGGCCCTGGTCCTCTTCCCAAATATTGAGCGGGAAGGGAGCCAACAACGGCCAATTTGAAAGGGGACAGCTAGTACAAGTTATCCTGACAAAAGCAGTCTTCGCCTGCCAAAGGCTCTGTAGGTGATGCCGTCTTGGGCTCCACGATGATCTTCGTCCTGCCGTCCTACTGGTCTTGGTCTCATTGCACCGATATGGAAACCTTTGCTTGACGCCTCGGTACTCTTCATCTGCGCTTGCCTCCTTAACACCAAAGAGGAAACAAGGAAACTGTGCGTTGGCGCCCGCCTGGCACCCGCCTGGTCTCGATCGTCATGGCTCATGTCATTGGAACCTCGCGAGATTTGCCTTGCCTTGATCTGTCCGCCCCTCGCGAGCCAGCTTGGCGAGGCCACTCCTGAGGAGGTCTTGTGTCGTCCGCCTCGCGAGGCTTGGCCCCTCGCGAGGGTCTTGAATGCTTGTTGGTGAAGATGGGTCGTACGGGCCCGCTTGCAGAGCCATGCCGTGGGCCGCAGGCAGGCAAGTCTGGGGACCCCCGTTCCCAGAACACCGACAATAGCATCCCCAAGCTTGTAGCTTTGCATATCATTAGCATCATGGATATTCAAAGACTTCAAATTAACAACATTGCAATCATGCTCACCGTTCAAAGATTTTGTGCCAAACATTTTATGAACCTCTTCTTCTAACACTTGAGCACAATTTTCCTTTCCATCATTTTCATGAAAGACATTAAAAAGATGAAGCATATGAGGTAACCTCAATTCCATTTTTTGTGGTTTTCTTTTATAGACTAAACTAGTGATAAAACAAGAAACTAAAAGAATCAATTGCAAGATCTAAAGATATACCTTCAAGCACTAACCTCCCCGGCAACGGCGCCAGAAAAGAGCTTGATGTCTACTATGCAACCTTCTTCTTGTAGACTCGTGTTGGGCCTCCAATCACAGAATTTTGTAGGACAGTAGCAAATTTCCCTCAAGTGGATGACCTAAGGTTTATCAATCTGTGGGAGTCGTAGGATGAAGATGGTCTCTGTCTAACAATCTTGCAACCAAATAACAAAGAGTCTCTTCTGTCCCCAACACACCCAATACAATGGTAAATTGTATAGGTGCACTAGTTTGGCGAAGAGATGGTGATACAAGTGCAATATGGATGGTAGATATAGGTTTTTGTAATCTGAAAATATAAAAACAGCAAGGTAACAAGTAACAAAAGTGAGCAAAAACGGTATTGCAATGCTTGGAAACAAAGCCTAGGGTTCATAATTTCACTAGTGCAAGTTTTCTCAATAATAATAACATAATTAGATCTTATGGCAATCCCTCAACGTGCGACAAATGTCACTCCAAAGTTCCTATTGCGGGAAACATAAGATGAAATTGCTTGTAGGGTATGAAACAACCTCAAAGTTATTCTTTCCGATCAATCCATTGAGCTATTCCTATAAGTGTCACAAACAGCCCTAGAGTTCGTAGTAAAATAACACCATAAGACACACATCAATCAACCCTAATGTCACCTAAATACTCCAATGTCACCACAAGTATCCGTGGGTCAATTATACAATATGCATCAAACAACTTTAGGTTCATAATTTTCAATTCAACACAAAGAACCTCGAAGAGTGCCCCAAGATTCCTACTGGAGAAACAAGGACGTAAACGTGCATCAACCCCTATGCATAGATTACCCCAATGTCCCCTCGGGAATCTGCGAGTTGAGTGCCAAAACATACATCAAGTGAATCAATAGAATACTCCATTATCACCACGGGTATCCCACACAAGACATACATCAAGTGTTCTCAAATCCATAATAGTATTCAATCCGATAATAGTGAAACCTCAAAGGTAAAACTCAATTCATTACAAGAAGATAGAGGGGAAAAACACCATATGATTCAACTATAATAACAAAGCTCGTGATACATCAAGATCGTGCCAAATCAAGAATGAGAGAGAGAGAGATCAAACACATAGCTACTGGTACATACCCTCAGCCCCGAGGGTGAACTACTCCCTCCTCATCATGGAGACCACCGGGATGATGAATATGGCCACTTGTGATGGTTTTCCCCTCCGGCAGGGTGTTGAAACAGGCTCCCAATTGGTTTTTCGTGGCTACAGAGGCTTGGGCGGTGGAACTCCTGATCTAGGTCTATTTCTAGGGGTTTCTATATTTCATAGGAATTTTTGGCATTGGGAACAAGTCAGGGGGGTCCACGAGGCGATGACAAGGTAGGGGGCGCACCCTGGGGGGCACGCTCTCCACCCTTGTGGATGCCTTGTGGCTCCTCTGGTCCATCTCTGATACTCCTTGGGCTTCTTTTGGTCCATAAAAAATCATCGTAAAGTTTCAACTCGTTTGGACTCCATTTGGTATTACTTTTCTGTAAAACTCAAAAACAAGGAAAAAACATAAAACTGGCACCGGGCTCTACGTTAATATGTTAGTCCCAAAAATAATATAAAATAACATATAAATGCATATAAAACATCCAGGATGGATAATATAATAGCATGGAACAATCAAAAACTATAGATACGTTGGAGACGTATTAAGCATCTTGCAGCATTCGGAAGAGTATAGAATAGCATTTTATAATTAACAAACACGTTGTAGTATTAACACCCAGAGATCCTTTCTCGACTCCGCGTGAGAAAGCAATCCCGGAGCCAACATATCCATCTCACGTCTCAAGTATCCATTTCTAGTTTTAATAGATCGGGATACGACTGCGAACATCGATTACCGTGGACACGACTATTCGAATAGATAAACTTCCCTGCAAGGATGCACCACATTATCCAACACACTTGATTACTCTAGCTAGACACACTTTCCTAGGTCATGCCCAACCTCGGAAGATCAACATGTCATAGTCCTACCTAGGCTCCATAGAGAGGCCCCCGACGGTCTACATCCGAAGCACTCCGGGGTCTTGGGCCCATCGCCCTTTGCACTCCGGGTCGTTATGCGATGAGCCGGGACGAGCACCACCTCATCCTGGATGTCACTGGCCTGATTGGCCACAATGTTGAATTGGACGACTGACAGAGCTTTCAGCTGATACCACGACGCCGAGTGCCCATATATGTTCCCGCATGGTGGTTAGTGCATATAGGCCAGTGGCCAACTCAGATCAAATACCCAAACCTGTTAGCGCATTATTAAAAGAAGTGACGGCTATCAGGACAAGTCCAGAGCTACCACCCCCTCTTGGGTGATACCACTAAACAGCCAGCCACCACCGTAACCTCTCGCAGGAAGTGGTGATGGATGCTTCACATCCAATTTCAGTTGAGGCTCAAGAGAAGGCTGAGAAAGCAAAGGCAGCTAAAGCAACAAAGGCAGCAAGTGAACCAAATGCATCAATAGTGAATCTCAGGTAAAAGCCAGACCAACTAGCATATGTGCTAGAAGCAACTCTGAGGATTGAGTGAAGTCTGACCAACTTAGCCAAGAATCAGGAGAGCCTAGAGCGGGTAGTTCATGACAAAATGTATAATCTTGATGTCAAGGTCACAGAGATCCAATCTATTGTTGAGAAGCTGAGAGACAATGCTCAGAGTGGAGATGACAGATCAACCACTCACAGATTCCAGACAGTGCCTATGGCACAAAGGTCGTCAGATGTGCCAGTTGCAGACACAAGGACTACACACTCTACACCTGCGCCACTGCCACAGTGCCACCACCAGTGTCAACATCACCAGCTCAATGGAAATCAGTCGAGGCATCTGCAAAAGTAGTTCTCTCAATGCCGTCTACTCACATCGGAGCAACAAGCCAGAAGACCCCTTTAGGAGCTCCCGGAGATCGTGCCTAGAGTGTCGTATAGTGATGGAAATATGCCCTAGAGGCAATAATAAAGTTGTTATTGTTATATTTCCTTATTCATGATAAAGGTTTATTATTCATGCTAGAATTGTATTGGTCGGAAACTTAGATACATGTGTGCATACATAAACATATACCGTGTCCCTAGTGAGCCTCTACTAGACTAGCTCATTGATCAAAGATGGTTAAGGTTTCCTAACCATAGGCATGTGTTGTCACTTGGCAACGGGATCTCATCATTAGGAGAATGATGTGATGGACAATACCCATCCGTTAGCTTCGCATATGATTGTTCAGTTTATTGCTATTGCTTTCTTAATGTCAAATACATATTCCTTCGACTATGAGATCATGCAACTCCTGGATACCGAAGGAATACCTTGTGTTCTATCAAATGTCACAACATAACTGGGTGATCATAAAGATGCTCTACAGGTATCTCCGAAGGTGTCTGTTGAGTTGGATGGATCGAGATTAGGATTTGTCGCTCTGAGTATCGGAGAGGTATCTCTGGGCCCTCTCGGTAATACACATCACAAGAAGCTTGCAAGCAAAGTGACTAAGGAGTTAGTTACGAGATGATGTATTACGGAATGAGTAAAGAGACTTGCCGATGACGAGATTGAACTAGGCATGAAGATACCGACAATCGAATCTCGGGCAAGTAACATACCGATAGACAAAGGGAATTACGTATCTTGTCATAAGATTCGACCGATAAAGATCTTCGTAGAATATGTAGGAACCAATATGGGCATCAAGGTTCTGCTATTGGTTATTGACCGGAGAGGTGTATCGGTCATGTCTACATAGTTCTTGAACCCATAGGGCCCGCATGCTTAACGTTCGTTGACGATATAGTATTATATAAGTTATATGATTTGGTGACTGAATGTTGTTCGGAGTCCCGATTGAGATCATGGACATGACGAGGAGCTCCAGAATGGTCCGGAGGTAAAGATAGATATATAGGCTGATGCTATTTGGAGACCGAAAGAGTTTTGGGAGGTACAGGGTAGTCATCGGGTCACCGGAAGGGGTTCCGGAAACCGCAGAGAGGTATAGGGGCCATATGGGCCAAGTAAGAGGAGCACACCAGCCCACATGAGGCTGGCGCGCCCCTCCTATCACAACTGACCAAGGGGAGAAAAGGAAGGAGGGGCATTCAGCCTCCCCCTTCCTTTCCCCCTTGGGAAAATATGGTAAGGAGGCATGGCCAGGGCAGGAGCCCAAGGGGTATTCGGCCTCCCTTCGGGCGCCTCCTGGCTGCCTCCCTATCCCCCCCCCCACACACATATATATATATATAGTAGAACTATTCTGATTCCAGGATCAGAATAGTTATTCGGATCACGGTCCTCCGTATATAGGGCGCGACTAGTTGTTCCCGAGAATTAGAAAACAAAAAAATGACCAACCCGCAACTACCCATGAACTCGATTTTTTTTCAAAACTATAACTTTTTGTGCAGCAAATTCGGAAACTATAGCACTAAATGCGATAAAATCAAAACTATGACCCGTTCGGCCTCGCGCTGGCCGAAGAGGTTGTTTTCGGCCCGGGTTTGGCCGAAGTGGACTTTTCGTCCAGGCTGTGGCCGAAGTAACGCTCGGCTGGGCCGAAGAGATGGTGTCGGTGCTGGGCCGGCCGAAAATCGTAGCTTCGGCCCACGCGCGGCCGAAGTGGGCTCTTTTCGGCCAGCGGGCGGCCGAAGACCTTTTCGGCCAGGGCTTGGCCGAAGAGTTCGGGATAAGGCGCCCGTCCCCTTCCTCTTGCTGCTCGCAGCCTGTTTCCTCCTCTCTCTCTCGTTCTTCTCTGTAACCTCAGCAGCCCGCGCCGATCTCCACCACTTTGCACCCATTTTCACATCCAAGACACAGAATAGATAGATCATACCAATCTCCAACAGCCTACGGTGTTTTTTTGGGTATGGGATAGTTTTTTCTGCGTTTGAAGGGAGGAGCCATGGTGGGGTGGAGAAGGTGTGGTTGGGAAGGAGGTGGTGGTGAGGAGGAGCAGCTGCTATGGAGGAGGAGGTGGTGAGGAGGAGGAGCAGGTTGGGGGCTGACCGGAGTTGAACCTCCGGTCGTCGGGGGTGGCGTTGTCGTTCTCCGGTGGTGCAAGTACTTCGCGAGGTGGCCGGTGCCGCTGAGTCAAAGAGAGAAGCAAGAAGCGGACACACACTTCGAAGGTATAATCACGTCGTCACAAATATTATGTAAATATTAGCGCATAGTTCATGTAGCGGATAATATTAGTGTATATCGTGAATTTTAGTGTTAATATATTTTAGGAGGCATTTTAGCGCATAGTTCGTGTAGCGGATAATATTAGTGTATATTGTGAATTTTAGTGTTAATATATTTTTGGAGGCATTTTAACGCATAGTTCGTGTAGCGGATAATATTAGTGTTTATTGTGATTAATATAGTTTAGTTAGTGTATATAAGTCATATTGTGAATTTTAGTGTTAATATATTTTTGGAGGCATTTTAGCGCATAGTTCGTTGTGATTAATGAGAAGATGGCAATGTCTGACAGGTGAAAATGTCTGAATCAGTAAATCTGAATGTTTACTACGGCGCTGGTAATGTTCGATATAATGAGTTGGGGGTTGATCTTAGCGAGTTTAAAAATGGCGTCATGACACTAGCTGACCCGGACAGACTGGACATTAGACAGTTGAAGTACTGGTTGACAACTAGTTTCGGTCTGGATCCTGAAGTATGTTCCGTCAGTATTCATGCATTGTGGACCAAATCTTGTAAAAATGTCAAGTGGGAGTTGATGCCGGTAGATAGGAGCCAGCATTGGTTGTCCCTGTTAAGACGCTGCCGAGACCGAAGAATCCACCCATATGCACTTGTGCAACCTGTGCCGAAGGAGGAGAATACCGTACAACTCCACAGGGGGTATGAACCCGGCCAAGGCAGTGAAGTGGCTAACGAGATTGTTTTATCCGGGTCACAGCCACAAGATGTGGATGCTAGCCAACCGGAGAAAGAGTCAGACTACGTGCCACACAATGTTTGTGGTCCTGATACTGGGCAGAGTAGTCAGTCGATAATATTAGCTGTTTCTGGTTTTGCTGATGGGGATGAGGAAGGGGATGAAATGCAGAGGGTGATGGAGGAAGAGGACGAGGATGGATTGGTGGAGGAACTGGATTCTGAAATTCTGAGGATGAAGTTGAGGTACCGATTCCTTCTGCATGGGAGCAGGACATATCCACCGGCCTTACGGTGAACGATGGCCATGAGACTCCATGGCAGTATAATCTGAACCAAGTACAAATAGGGGCTATGTTTGATACAAAGAAAAAATTGAAGTATGCGGTGATAAAGTGGGCTATGTCTACGCAGAGGGTTTTCAAGACACACATATCAAGTCCAACAAACTATACCGTGAAATGTGTTGTAACAGGTTGTCCTGGGAAGGTGCACGGTCACGTGCCGAAGTATGACATCCACTGGGTTGTCACCATTGTCGTCCCACATAATTGTGTGAGGACGAACCTGCTGGTGAAGCATCCGAACCTGACTTCAAGTCTCATTGCGCAACTCATGTATACTGAGATAGTAGAGAAGAAAGATATGGAAGCAAAACACATCCAGACAGCAGTGAAGGTCGGATGGAATTATGTCATTCCTTATGGGAAGGCTTGGAGGGCTAAGCAGAAGGCTATGGAGGAAAGGTTTGGGACGTTCTTCGACTCATATGATAATGTTGTCCGTCTCCTGGGCATACTGAAGGAGAGGAATCCCGGCACTTATGTGAACGTACAACACATGAGGTTGCTGAGTATACCAGATTTCAAGGTGTTGAAACGAGTGTTCTTCTCATTTGCTATGTGCATCGAAGCTTTCCGGCATTGTCCTCCTGTTATGTTTGTGGATGGTACATTCCTGACCGGTCAGTATAGAGGGCAAATCCTGACTGCTATTGGTGTGGACGGGAACAATCAAATCATCCCACTTGCCATGGCATTTGTGGAGGGTGAGAACTTTCTCAGCTGGGTTTGGTTCTTCGGCCAAGTGAAAATTGCCATCGTGAAGGACAGACCAAACGTGTGTGTCATTCATGACAGACATGCTGGTATATTGAAGGCCGTGAAGACACTTCGGAATCTAGCAGATGACGAACCAACACCTTGGAGGGACTTGCAGAGCCGGTGGTGCATGCGCCATCTTGGGGCTAATTTTTTCTCACAGTTCAAGAACAAGCGGTTGATGAACTTGTTCAAAAAATTATGCAAGCAGAGCCAGCAGCGGAAATACGAATTTATTTGGTCAAAACTAGATGAGTTTACTAAGAAGCAGGTCCGTGCAAGAAAGAAAATGGAAGAAGATCAGGTTAAATTAACAGCACTCATCGCGGAGCTAGAGGAGCCAGTTGGTCTTTGTGACTTGCCAGCAATTGACCCTCCTAATACTAAGAGAAAGAAGGGAAGGGCAATAAAGAATTTTTCTGAGTGGATAGAGAAAGAGCCTCCAATGAATTGGTCTTTGCTGCACGACACACATGGAGCTAGGTATGGCCATATGACAACCAATCTTGCAGAGGTGTATAACTTTGTGCTGAGAGAGAATAGAGCATTGCCACTCACAGCTATTGTGGAGGCTGTATTCCATGGCACTTTGAGATATTTCAGAGAAAGGCACGAGTTAGCAAAGAAGCATATTGAAGATAATCAGAACACACCTTATTGTAGCCGTGTCATGGAATACATGGCAAAGAAGATAGAGAAAGCAAGGAAGCACAGTGTCAGACTCATAGGGAATCAAGAAAGGAGGTACGAGGTTCAGCTTCCTACCGATGGTTTTGGTTCTGGAAATGAGGTGAAGACACACGAGGTAAAAATTGGAACGGAATTTTATCCAACGTGTGAGTGTACATGCAACAAACCGAAGTTGCTGCACCTACCTTGCTCTCATGTGTTGGCTGCCTATGGCCAGATTCAGTTGGATGCTATATCCTTCGTGTCCCCATACTATTTAAAAGAGGCAGTGCTCAACACCTGGACAGGCGAGATGACAGGGTTTAGAGTCGTCAGCAATTTCAACAAGGTAAACGACGGTGAGAGAGTATACATCCCGCATCCAGACCTTCGGCGAACAAGTAGGGGCAGACGAAAGGCCCGTCGCATCCGGAACAATATGGACCAGTCTGAAGTTGGTGGAGCAACCAGACAACGTTTGTTATGCGCAGCTTATGGGCATAGGATGAAATATTGTCCCAACCTGAACAAAGATGGTGCTTCCGCATCGACGAGTGCTTCCACATCGACGGCTGCGACAACAGGAGCAAGAGGCGGACATGGTCGTGGCAGTCGAGGCCGAAGGGGCGAACGAGGAAGAAATAACTCACAAGCTATATAATGTGCCGTAGTGGGTTTTAATATGTAATATGTGAGGACTATGTTTTAATTTGTAATATGTGAGGACTATGTTTTAATTTGTAATATGTCAGGACTATGTTTTAATATGTAATATGTCAGGACTATGTTTTAATATGTAATATGTCAGGACTATGTTTTAATATGTAATATGTCAGGACTATGTTTTAATATGTAATATGTCAGGACTATGTTATAATTTGTAATATGTCATACTATGTTTTATTTGCACCTGAGATTTGTTGTTTGAATTGCAGATATGTCTTTGTATCCGTTGCTTAATGGTATTATTGATAGAAAGCACCGGGGCGCCCTTACGGAAGCGGGCAACAACTTAGACGTGTTGGTCACTCGTACCCCAAAGACTAGCTGGCTAATACACGATTCATGGGTTGATAGGTATGTGTGCATATAATGGAGACCATATAATGACTTACTATGTTTGACATACTTTTCATAACCGCTAACAATCTCTTTATTTTGTAGGTTAAGTTGGGCTGGACTTCTACCCTTGGCACAGCTGGTTGAGGGTACATTGGATGAGTGGATTGATGGTCCGGACTTAGATGAGGCAGGTGAACCATTGCAGTTACACAAGAGGCAAGTGAGACGTTTCTCTTACGACAAGTCACTCCTTACCTGCTTAGTAGATAGATGGAGACCAGAAACACATACGTTTCACTTTCCTTGGGGAGAGATGGCGCCTACTTTACAGGATGTGTCTTACTTGTTGGGATTACCTCTGGCCGGTGTTGCCATAGGTCCCTTAGAGGCAGAATCTGGGTGGCAAGCAGCGATGCAGACCCGTTTTTTGGCTGTAGTCCCGACTGATAGGGCTATAGACAACGATCCTCATGGACCTCTTTTTAGATGGTTGAGCCAGTTTCAGGTAACCATCACGGCCACTTAAACAAATGTTGTTTTTTAGTTGTCCGATGTTCATACAATTATTACGTTTCTATGTAGATTGTCTCGTTAGGACATCCCGACGTTGAGTTGTCGGAGGCTCAGATTGACCGGTCCCTAGAGGCATATATTCTTTGGCTATTCGGCAAGACAATGTTTACGGAGAACCACGTGACCACTGTCGATGCACGACTCATCGGTATTGCACGAGAGATAGCTGACGCACATTGCCCTACGGATATTCTATAGAGGAGTTTTGGTTCTGCTGTGTTAGCGGCTACGTACAGAGGCCTGTGCAAAGCTTGCTTGTTGAAGTCTAGAAAATCTAGTCTTGTTGGATGTCCATTATTGTTGTAGCTTTGGTCATACGAGAGGTTCCCTATTGGACGACCCTATGTCTACATTGATAAACCTTTTGGTTTGGAGGACTTAGCTGGGACTTATGTGCCTGCTATCGGCGACTTACCTACTATGGGATCTGTTTGGACACAGCGAGAGGTACTTTTATATTAAGTAACAATTAATTTAATTATTTCTTGCCATTCAAATAGTATTACTAATGCTTATTTGTTGTCATGCACAGAGACAGTTTGCGCATACTCAGGTTAGGGGATGCTACCCGTCCTTCATGGCGCAGTTTGATAGTTTGCACGAGGAGCAAGTTATTTGGGAGCCATACTCGCCTCAGGCTATATCATCGAGGTACCCAGTTGGGATTTCTGGATTGTGCACTAGAGATCGGCACTTTTGGATGACCAAGGCCAAGTTGGTGTTCGACGTGACAGTTGAGGAGATGTCTCTTCATAGGGTGATGAGACAGTTCGGTCTATATCAACAGCCTGAGATTCCAGATATTCCACACTTGCCAGACCATGTGCACAAGTAAGTACTAATACTATTTTAGTTGGCAGCTCTGCATTCATAATATACCTAATCATGTATCGCGCATGTCAATCTCAGGGACAGTCGCCTAGGAGGAAACAAGTCCATGGCTTATTGGCTTGAGAGCATTACCCCTTATGTTGACGAATGGACTACCGCTTCGACAAATATCTGGGGTGAGGTTCGGCCCTTTGACTGGGAAATGTTCGGGTTGTATCTGCAGCGTTACCGGCATACAACGAGGATCTACTTGGTTCCATCAGCTGCTCCTGATCAGATCGAAGCCCCTCTCACCAGCGATATGTACCCAACTGCCTCTGTTGTGGGAACCAGACACCACGCGGTAAATGCCTTGGTTCTCATATGTTAAGTCTTTTGTTAATCTGGACATATTCGCTTGGTTGTCTATTCGTGGTGTCTATCATACAACGAGCATATAATTGGTTCATTCTTTGTGTACAGGGTGACTTGACAGTATAGGCGCGAGAGGAGGTTTCCGCTTTAATGCGGCGCTTTCAGAGGGGAGAAACTATCCCACCGCGAGAGGGCGTCTCATGGTTGAGGCGTCTTGATGACAAGCTACGCGGGATTTACGCAGCTGTTACGTGTAGACGGACTTCGGATGTTGCACTTCCTCCTCCAGCACATCGTCCGCCACGTCCCTCTGTACAACATTCAGAACCATGACCCTCTGTGCATCGTTCAGAACCACGACCCTCTGTGCACCGTGCAGAACCTCCTCCTTCACAGCCAGGGAGATCTTCCTGGCATGAGCCACCTCCTTCACAGCCAGGGAGATCTTCCTGGCATGAGCCACCTCCTTCACAGCCAGGGAGCTCTTCCTGGTATGAGCCACCTCCTTCACAGCCAGGGAGCTCTTCCTGGCATGAGCCACCTCCTTCATAGCCAGGGAGCTCTTCCTGGTATGAGCCACCTCCTTCACAGCTAGGGAGCGCTTACTGGCATCAGCAGATGAATCTAGGTAACACTACTCACTACATTCTTTTCAACAGTGTAGTAATCGTTCTTGCATTCTCAGCAGTCACTGATGCTTACTGGTGGTGCTTCGTTCATGCATTTGTATCAATTTTACTTTACCGCAGGCGGCAACCAGTCGCAACCGTTCATGCATTCAGAGCAGTCACCGGTCCTTAGTGGTGGTGCTTCGTACTTTGAGGGCGACCGTGAGGATGATGACCAAGCTACAAACATTTATGGATTCTCGCAGACAGTGTTTCACACTCCACCACCACCACCGACGCAGGAGACACAGACCGTGACAGACGAGGTTAACTATGGTCATGGTTATCGCGAGCATCGTCCACCGCCTCAGCGCTTATCGCCTTCGGGTCCTCGCCTGAGGAAGACCCAGACTCGTCGTCGTCCCCCGCAGTGATATGCTTATCTATCTATGTATGACTCATTATCTATGTTAGTTTCAGACTATTCGCAGCTGTGTGTCAGTATTTATGTATGAGACATGCTTCATGTATGTGTTACTATCGCACTTGCTTCTATGTGATCAGGAGACATATATTGTTTTATGTATGCGAGAGACATATTACTATTAATTCGCATTCTTATTTCAGTTACATTTCCAAATAGACTACAACCGATAATTAAGATATAAGTACATCTGAATTAAACGGTGCGGCTGAACTTGTGCAATACATCTTACATACTACAAAATGAAATTTAGATAGAACATAATGCCCTACAATAATACAATACAAACTAATAATGCAAATACATCTGAATGAAACGGTACAACTGGAATACATCTTACATACTACATGAAGTCATCATCGTCATCCCCCGTTGATGCAGCCCTCTTGCCCTTCGACGATGTGCTCCTCTTGCCCTTCGTCGATGCAGAACTCTTGCCCTTGGTCGATACAGAACTCTTGCCCTTCACGGATGCAGAACTCTTTCCTTTGGACGATGCAGAACTCTTGCCCTTTGATGATGCAGAACCCGGAAGCGGCGGCATGAAGATATCATCGTCGTCCTCGCTCTCCTCAGTCCATAAAAATGGATGCTTTTCTGCGGTCCTTCTGAAAGTTTCACTCTTCGGCTCCACCACCTTCTTCCACCTTTCATGCAACCTAAGAAGTTCTTGACGTACCTCCTCATAGGTCCTTTCAGGCCACCCAAACCTACGTAGCTGGTGAGCCAACTCATTCATTATGGTGTCACTACCGGTGAGTTCGTCCCATGGAACTATCCTATTGTCCATCCTGAAATCGGTAGCTAGACACAGCAGAGTGCTGCTCATCTCAGGATGAAAACTACGATCGAATGGATAATGGGACATCTAGACTACACTACACTGGAATGCTTATCCACCTCCGCCTGAAGGGGTTTTATAGATACAGAGGAGAAAATGGCGGGAAAGAATAACTGCGGTATGGCAGGAAAGGGATTGGCGAGAAAATAAGGCGAGAACGGATTGGCGGGAAAATAAGGCGGGAACGGATGGGCGGGAAACTGGTGGCGACAAAATACAATTCAGCATGAGCCATGCAACTTCGGCCTAGGGTTGACCAAAAAGTGACTTTTCGGCCTAGACTTGACCAAAAAGTCTATTTTGGTCTAAGTGTGGCCGAAAAGTACTACTTTGGCCTAGTTGTGGCCGAAAAATACTACTTCGGCCTAGCTGTGGCCGAAAAGTACTATTTCGGCCTAGCTGTGGTCGAAAAATACTACTTCGGCTAAAGAATGGCCGACAGGCTACTAGTTTTGGTTTTTTTTTTCATTACGTCCTATAGTTTCCGAAATTGTTACAAAAAATAACATAATTTTGAAAAAAAATCCATGAACTCGTCCCCAACCTCCATCCCACGACCACCCGTCCCCTGCGCTGGCCGCCGGCGCAATCACCCCCTCCCCCACGCGTCGCCGCTCCTCCACACCCAACCTCGCGATCCTCCGCCGCCGCCCACCCCGCGCCGCCTCCTACCTCGCCCAACCCGCGGGCCGCCGCAGCAGCCCCACCCCGCATCGCCTCCTACCTCATGCACCGCGGGCCGCCGTTGCCGCCCCACCCCGCGCCGCCTCCTACCTCGCCAGCCTACGCGCTGCCGCTGTCACCTACTACCTCGCCCACCCCGTGCGCCGCCGCCGCCCTACCATGCTCCGCACCACGGGATCCCAGCCGGTCAGCTTCCCCTGAGAACCCCCCGCCCCCATGCGTGCCGAACGCCACCCAACGCAAATTAGTCGCCGCCCCAGTGCTCCCTTCCCCGTGCTATCCCTCGATGCCGGCCGGCCGAGCGCCTCCGACAGGATGCGTCACCACGGTCCAGTCACTGGGGGGCGCTCTCCCTAACTCACAGCTGAAGGAGACTGGAGCACTGCAGAAGGCCATCGAGCTAGTTTCAATTTTTATTGCACTCGCAAACTCTGTTTGCCCCTTCCTTGATCCAATCCTTCGTTCTTGCTGCTCCACATCGCATCCACCTGCCGACGCGGCACCCCCAACCCATGAACCTTCACCTGCTTGTTGACCTTCTCACAAAGTCCACCTCGACCTTCTTGGGATCTGGCTCGTAGGGTGCACGGAATCTCGTCCTGGCCAGCTGCTGCTGGGTGAACCTCCACCGGCCCAGGGGCGGATCCACTATTGGTCATGGGTGTACATATGTACACCCAAAATTTACTGCAAAAAATTTCCTACATATAGTTATATGACCGAAATACTAACAGTACTACTTTGAGAGATTACGCAGCAGCTCTCCTGCTGGCAAACAGGCCAATAGTAGCCCATCGGCAGCAGTGGCACAACCCACTAACTAGCAGCCCAAGAGCAGCAACGTTACCTCTCCGCTCAAAAAACAAAAAGCTACGCTACCTCTGCCCTCACGCACGACTGCACGAGAGATGCTCGGCATCTCAACTCAAACCACCCCTAAAAAAAAGCTCAGCTCAGTCCAAATGCCCCTTGAAAAAAGAAACTCATTCAAATTCACCAAATACACTGTTGATTTAAAAACAACAAATGAAGTATCTTTGGATTGATTTCATTAGTAAAAAATAAACAAATGATTTATCTTTAGATTTAGAGATATATAGCTCTTTGTAATTTTCTTCGTCTTTTGAGATATTATTGTTATTGTGAACAATTTGTATTGCCGTGGGCTAATGGACTTCTGTATTAGGGTGAATTTTTTTTGAACACCCAAAGTTGAATTCCTGGATCCGCCACTACACCGGCCTGAAGATGCAAGAGGTAGCCTTTCTTACTAATGCTACTGCTACGCTTTATGCCAATGCTAGTTTGGTTTTTCTCCTAATGAAGTTGACGCCTTGATTTTGATGGATAAGAGGGAGATACAGAGCATGTGTAGTATACTAGTATATGGACTGCTCGCACGCGCTGCCACAGACTGCTCCGCCTAGCACCCCGACACCCCGCGTGTCGCCTGCGTGCCACACCATCGCCACCTCTCCCACACGTTGATGAAGAAGTAAGCCGTCGTCTGTACTCCAGCTTCATAGTGACACACAAGGAGCAGCAGCTACTGCTAGTGAGTCCCGCTTCCTTCTCTCTGTATCTTGTGCCAAACCAAAAGGTGCACAAGTCATGTTTGATGAAATGGCTAGCTGAAGATAGAACTATTGTTAAATCATGTTTCCCTTTGGTTTAATTTTTCTTTGTTAATGTTCTATTATTTGCCCAATTATTTACTGCGCAAAATACCTTCATCCCAAGCACTTTTATTGTGGAGTGGGGAAAAGTTATAATTTTTCTATAAGCACTTTATAATTGGCTAGAAAATAGGAAAAGAAAAAGAGAAAAAACAAGATGTAGTAGTGCATTGAAACACAACGTCTACTAGTGCTTCTCTTTTGATTGAGATATTCCCAACATTTCTTTGCCCAGGATGTGTTTGCGTTCATATATGTAAGGAAACTGTTGTAGCTAAGTGTTCACTTTGATTTTCCTTTGCTTCACGCTGTGACGTACATAGTCTGATGTGCTTATATATTTTTCCTGAACTTATAAGTAGATGGTCCGCTGTATTCATGATCTCCTAGTGCTTGTTGCTAGGTATGTCTCTCTTTCCGCCCCTGCTCACCGTCCTGTGCGGCAATGGACACGACTACTTGAGGGAACGAAGCCCGTCCTCCCAGCACCGGCAGTCCCCCTACACCCTGCAAAAAATTAAATAAATCGTAAGTTCAGAATCAAGAAACCATGAAGTTCAAAGACAACAAAGGTAATGCCCGATGTTGTCCGCCAACGATCTTCAGTTTCTTTAGCAGCTCGTACGCATTTTGTCAAAGCTAGTATGTTCGGAACTGTAAGTTGATAGCTGACCGGAAGGTACAACAATGTTGATGGCGATTGAAGAAGGATCCCGGAAATATTATTATTGGGACCGTAGGCCAAGTTTTATGCACGGTGTGAGAGGATTCCAGGAATTGTTTTGAAGCGGTCGATGGCTTTCGAGAGATGCGATCATATCTCACAAGTTTCCAAGGGGTTCAACATCATTTATATAAGAAGGAAATGTCAAAGGTTCAGATGGCAACACACTTAAAAATACTAGTGAAAAATCTGAACATGTATAGTGCAATCATGGGAAAAAGCTTGAATTTTTATCGCTTGACCTGTGCTGATCTCTCCTATAGTTTTTTTATGCGTTCTTCATTGAGTGGTACAACTGAACATATCCATGGGAGATCCATGCTAAGGTACAGATTTGTGAAATTACTTTGTACTCATTAGTATTATTTCATTGTGGGTAATGGGCGCATGACTTCATGTGTTCACTATGATTTTTTCGCTTGATTTGTAGCCAAATTATTTGTTAATATTGTGATTCGAGTGCCTCGTGCATGGATGTCATTTGTAGCACACAAAGGTGCTTGTGTTAATACGTATGAGAGGAACATTCTGCTAGTGATGAAACAAAGGATCGAATGCTAAAATAATTTGTTTTTCGTGTTTCTAAAAAATTCAAGAAGTTCAAATTAAAACAACAGGGTGGTTCAACGTTCTTAAATAATCTGATTATTCCAGTTTCTAAGAAACCTCGAAGTTCAAATAAAAACAGTGTACAAAAGAAAATAGTTTTTTTATTACAACAATGAATGAATCCAAGAAGATCAAATTAAAATAACTAACTAGCTCAAAAAAATGAATTTTTCCTGTTTTTATAAAAAACTAGAAGTTCAAATTTAGAAAACGGAACAGTTCGATGTTTATTACAAAACTCGGATTCATTCAGTTACTAAAAAATAGACCAAGAAATTCAAATTAGAATAACAGAGTAGTGCGATGTTTATATACCACGAAGAAAACAAAGCATCACCTAGAAAATATTAACTCTAGAAGTTAAAATTAAATAAATTGAGAGTTTAAAGAAAACCCAAATTCTTTCTATATGTAGGAAAAATAAAAGTATGAAGTTTAATTTAAAAAAGATGTTTGATTCTTATTTAAAATTTATATATTTTCTAAGAATAAAACAAAAAGGTCAAATTTACGAAAATAGAGAAGTTCGCTATTTATAAAAAAACTCACATTTTCTTGGTAATAAAAGAAATAAATCAAGAACTTCAAATTTTCATAACTCTAAAAAACACACATAAATAAGTTCAAATAAAAAAGTTAGAGCGGTTCGATGTCTATAAAAAACTTAGATTTTTTCCGTTACTAAAGTGAAACTAGGAGAAGTTCAAAGTGATAACAGCCAGAAGCTCACGCACTGCACGGTGTGCATTTCGTATTAGAAAATAATAAAAAATCAAAATGCAAAAAAAATGTTGCTACAAGTTCAAGTGCTCGGCCCAAGAAAGTTCAAAAATTGTTGTGAGAGAGGTTGAACAAAAATATGTGACAAAAGTTCAAGGTGAAAACAGCGGGAAGTTCAACTACTACACAGAATCCATTTCAGATAAGAATATAAGAATAGAAAACTAAAAACTTAAAAGGTTTGTTGCAAGAAGTTCACGTGCTCCAACCTGCATGGTTCAAAAATTATATTTACGAGATGTCCGTCATTCATTTACATGTTGTTTTAAAAAGCAAAAAACAATGTTGTTTTGCCACTTTAAAAACTGCTCTCAAATGGCAACGAATTTGTAACACATGTCTACATGAAAAACTTGTTGTGATTCATAAGCTTTCAATCGGGTATATTATGTGCCACATTTCAATGAACGATTTAAAATTTTGATGTATACCAATTAAAACACGTTTTGATGTATTCAAAAAATTCTTACCTATTGAAAGAAGTTCATAGTGAAAACAACGACAAGTTCAAGTACTATAAGGAATGCATTTCAGGTGAGAATAAAAGTATATAGAAAAGTAAAAGCTTAAAAGGTTTGCTGAAAGAAGTTCAAGTGCTCTGTCCGGAGAAGTTCAAAAATTCTTACGGAAGAGGTTCACCTTGTATTTCCATGTTCGATCTTTTCTGTATAAAAATCGAATACAATTTTGTACTCAATATATTAAAAGTTGAAGTTCAAATTGAAATAACAGAGAAGTTTGGAGTTTATTAAAACCTAGGATTTACCTGTTCAAAAAATAAAAAAACACAATGCCATTTTTTGCACTTTTAAAAACAACTCATAAACGTAAAAATGGTTGCTAGAAGTTCAAGTGCTCGACGAGGAAAAGTTCAAAAAATTCTTGCGAGAGAGGTTAACCGTGTATTTAGATGTCCAAAATACGTAAAAATATGTTGTTTTTTGTGTTTTAAAATAACTCTCTCAAACCAGAGAGAATTTCAAAGTGATAACAATCGGAAGTTCATGTACTACATGACGTGTATTTCATATAAGAAAAATACAATAAAGTGAAACAGAGTGAAGTTCAAACAGACATGCCCCAGAAGTTCAACTACTTCACAAAGTGCAAAAAACAGCACGTCAAAAACAGAGTGAAGTTCAAACAGACATGTCCGAGAAGTTCGACTACTTCACGGAGTGCATTTCTGTCGGTGTTCTGGAAATGGGGGTCCCCAGACTTGCCTGCCTGCGGCCCGCGGCGTGGCTCCACCAGCGGCCCTGTACGACCCATCTTCACCAGCAAACACTCAAGACCCTCGTGAGGGGCCAAGCCTCGTGAGGTAGACAACACAATACCTCCTCGGGGGCAGCTTCACCAGGCTGGTTCGCGAGGGGCGGAGAGATCATGGCAAGGGCCACCTCGCAAGGTTTCTGTGATGCAAGCCATGATGACTGGAGCCATGCGGGCGCCAGGCTGGCGCCAGCGCGCATAGTGTCCTCGTTTCCTATTTGGTGCTAAAGGGGAAATCGCAAGCGAGGAGTCCCGAGGCATCAGGCAAAGGTTACCATATCAGTGCAACAAGATCAAGACCGGCAGGACGGCAGGATGGAGGTCACCATGGAGCCCAACACGGCGTCACCACCAGAGCCTTTGGCAGGCGAAGACCACCTTTAGTCAGGATAACTTGTACTGGTTGTCTCCCTTCGAATTTGGCCATTTTGGTATCTCTTCCCACTCAATATTTGGGAAGAGGACCAAGGCCACTATAAATAGGACTAGCCACCACAGTAGGAGGGGAAAATAGAAGAAAGGGGAACGAGTGAACCATAAAAGAGGATTGAGATCATCCTCAACCACTCAAGCTCACCAAGCACAAGAACACCCCTCCTCGGGAGGATGTTCTTCCCTTGTAACTATTCATCCTCAGCCCAAGAGGCAATCCACCACATAACACTGGAGTAGGGTATTACACTACATCGGTGGCCCGAACCAGTATAAACTCTTGTGTCTCTTGTTCTTTGGGTTCATCGAGCTAGGCCGTGAGATCATGGTGTGTGCGAGCTAGAGAGGGAGGGAGGGATCTTCATGCGCACCCCAGTGTTTGAACCTCAAGGGTTTTGCCGGAACCCGAAATCCGCCATTTGGCGCTCCAGGTAGGGGTGCGCTGAAGCTTTCCCCTTTGTCAATCCGCGCTTTGCCACTCCACCAAGTTCATGGCTGACGCTCGCCTGGCCCGCGTTGAGTGTCGGGCCGCTCTCGCCACCCGTATCGCTCAGACAGCCCTTGTCGGCGGGCCTCCCCGTCGTTCTCCGTCACCCTCCGCCAACGCCGCTACCGGCCCGGTGGCAAACAAGCAACAAGCTTCCTCAATGCACCCCTCTGTGCGGCGAGGCGGCCGCACCGCCACCCCGTCGCTGGCTCCGGCTGGCTCATCGTCTCACGCTCACTGCGCACCCACGAACGGGCAGGCCGCGCTGCTCATGGCACGCAAGCTCCTGCGTTACCGCCCGGTCAACGACCTCTACAAGGACTGGTTGGACCGCATCGCTGAACTCGTCAGCGCCGCGGGGGGCTCTCCTGCACCATCCCTCTCATTGCCTCGCCCGCCCCCGGCTGCAGGCAATGTGACTCACGGAGCGCCTCCGCCCCCTCCGCATGAAGACGGCGCCCTCGCGCCAAGACGTGCGGCTCATGGAGAGCCTCCGCCCCCTCCGCGTCAAGATGGCATCCTCGCTCCAAGATGTGCGGTCTTGCGGCATGATCCACCGCGCCGTGTGCCCGCGCACGAAGAAAGAAGCTGCCAAGAGGTTCCCCGTCCGCAAGAAAACGCTCCACCGCTCCCAGCACTGCCACGTCAGGATCCCTTGCTACGGAAGGGCCATGCACCAATTGTCGTGGCGGCGCAGGGACACCAAGATCAAGCTCCGCCTCCACGACGGGCCCCGGTGGTCATGACAGGCTGTCGTGCCTTCACTCCTGAGCTGCGTAGGGTCGTCTGGCCGGGCAAGTTCAAGACGGATTTGCCTCCTCGCTACGACGGCACCCCCGACCCTGTAGAGTTCTTGTAGCTCTACGAGCTGAGCATCGAGGCAGCCAACGGCGACGAAAATGTCATGGCAAACTGGTTCCCCATGGCTCTCAAAGACGGCGCCCACTCATGGCTCCTGAACCTGCCCCCAGGCTCGATCTCCTCCTGGGATGAGATGCGCGACCACGTCGCCGCCAACTTCCAGGGCACTCGCGACCGCCCCCTGATACGTCTCCAACGTATCTATAATTTTTTATTGTTCTATGCTATTATTTTATCAACCTTGGATGTTTTATATGCATTTATATGCTATTTTATATGATTTTTGGGACTAACCTATTAACCTAGAGCCCAGTGCCAGTTTCTATTTTTTCCTTGTTTTAGAGTATTGCAGAAAAGGAAAATCAAACGGAGTACAATTGACCTGAAACTTCACGGAACTTATTTTTAGACCAGAAGAAGCCCGCAGAGTATCGGAGATGGACCAGGAGAGTCCCGGGCTGCCCATGAGGGTGGGGGCACGCCCCCTGCCTCGTGGATAGCCCGGAGGTCCACCGGCGTACTTCTTCCTCCTATGTATACCCATATACCCTAAAACTTCGAGGAGCACAATAGATCGGGAGTTCCGCCGCCAGAAGCCTCCGTAGACACCGAAAACCAATCTAGACCCGTTCCGGCACCCTACCGGAGGGGGGAATCCCTCTCCGGTGGCCATCTTCATCATCCCGGTGCTCTCCATGACGAGGAGGTGTAGTTCTCCCTCGGGGCTGAGGGTATGTACCAGTCGCTATGTGTTTGATCTCTCTCTCTCTCTCTCGTGTTCTTGAGGTGATACGATCTTGATGTATCGCGAGCTTTGCTATTATATTTGGATCCTATGATGTTTCTCGCCCTCTACTCTCTTGTGATGAATTGAGTTTTGCCTTTGAAGTTATCTTATCGGATCGATTCTTTAAGGATTTGAGAACACTTGATGTATGTCTTGCGTGGGATACCCGTGGTGACAATGGGGTATTCTATTGATCCACTTGATGTATGTTTTGGTGATCAACTTGCGGGTTCCGCCCATGAACCTATGCATAGGGGTTGGCACATGTTTTCATCTTGACTCTCCGGTAGAATCTTTGGGGCGCTCTTTGAAGTACTTTATGTTGGTTTGAATAGATGAATCTGAGATTGTGTGATGCATATCGTATAATCATACCCACGGATACTTGAGGTGACATTGGAGTATCTAGGTGACATTAGGGTTTTGGTTGATTTGTGTCTTAAGGTGTTATTCTAGTACAAACTCTATGATAGATTCAACGGAAAGAATAGCTTCATGATATTTTACTACGGACTCTTGAATAGATCGATCAGAAAGGATAACTTTGAGGTTGTTTCGTACCCTAAAATACTCTCTTCGTTTGTTCTGCGCTATTAGTGACTTTGGAGTGACTCTTTGTTCCATGTTGAGGGATAGTTATATGATCCAATTATGTTATTATTGTTGAGAGAACTTGCACTAGTGAAATTATGAACCCTAGACCTTGTTTCCTAGCATTGCAATACCGTTTGTGCTCACTTTTATCATTAGTTACCTTGCTGTTTTTATATTATCATATTAAAAAACCTTTATCTACCATCCATATACCACTTGTATCACCATCTCTTCGCCGAACTAGTGCACCTATACAATTTACCATTGTATTCGGTGTGTTGGGGACACAAGAGACTGTTTGTTATTTGGTTGCAGGGTTGCTTGAGAGAGACCATCTTCATCCTATGCCTCCTACATATTGATAAACCTTAGGTCATCCACTTGAGGGAAATTTGCTACTGTCCTAGAAATCTCTACACTTGGAGGCCCAACAATGTCTACAATAAGAAGGTTGTGTAGTAGACATCAAGCTCTTCTCTGGCGCCGTTGCCGGGGAGGCGAGGAAAGCGGCACTATCACCCCGTCAACTAAGCTCTTTTCTGACGTTGTTGCCGGGGAGGTGAGCGCTTGAAGGTATATCTTTAGACCTTGCAATCGAATCTTTTTGTTTCTTGTTTTAGCACTAGTTTAGTCTATAAAAGAAAACTACAAAAAATGGAATTAAGGATGCCTCATATGCTTCATCTTTTTAATGTCTTTCGTGAGAATAAGGATTCCGATAATTGTGCTCAAGTGCTAGAATAAGAATGCATTAGAATGTTTGGCACTAAATACTTGAATGATGAGCATGATTGCAATGTTGTTAGTACGAATTCCTTGAATATCCATGATGCTAATGATATGCAAAGCCACAAGCTTGGGGAAGCTATGTTTGATGAAGACGATATTTTTTGTCCCCCAAGTTTTGATGAGAAAATTTATTATGATGAAAGCATGCCTCCTATTTATGATGATTATATTGATGAAAGTGGATTTGGATAGGTCATGACTTTATTTAGTGATGAATCCACTATTTCGGAAGAGGTTCCAATTGATTATGAGAATAAAGTTGCTATCTATGATGATTATTGTGATGACATGTACACTATAAAGAATAATGATAACCATGAAACTTTTCATCATGATTTTAGTTTTCAATTGGATTATGCCTCACATGATAGTTATTTTGTTGAGTTTGCTCCCACTATTCCGATTGAGATGAATTTTGCTTATGTAGAGAGTAGTAAATTTTCTATGCTTGTAGATCATGAAAAGAATGCTTTAGGTGCTGGTTATATTGTTGAATTCATTCGTGATGCTACTGAAAATTATTATGAGGGAGGAACACATGCTGGTAGGAATTGCAATAATATCAAGTTTCCTCTCTATGTGTTGAAAACCTTAAAGTTATGCTTATTTTACCTTCCTATGCTAGTTGATTATTATTCCCACGAGTTGTTTGCTCACAAAATCCCTATGCATAGGAAGAGGGTTAGACATATGCTATTCATATTCTTCATGATGCTCTGTTTATGTTACAATTCTTATCTTTTATGTGAGCATCATTGAAATCATCATGCCTAGCTAGGGGCGTTAAATGTTAGCGCTTATTGGGAGGCAACCCAATTTTATTTTTATTCCTTGCTTTTTCCTCCTATTTAGTAATAAATAATTTATCTAGACTATGTTTTGGTTGTGTTTTTTGTGTTTAATTAGTGTTTGTGCCAAGTAGAACTGTTGGGAAGACTTGGGGAAAGTCTTTTTGATCTTACTGTAAAAAACAGAAACTTTAGCGCTCACGAGAATTGCTGCCTTTTTTGGAAATTTCTATTTAGTTAATTCTTTTTGCAGATGATTAATAGATAAATTCCTCACGTCCAGAAATTTATTTTAGAATTTTTGGGGTTCCATAAGTTTGCGTTAGTTACAGATTACTACAGACTGTTCTGTTTTTGACAGATTCTGTTTTTCATGTGTTGTTTACTTATTTTGATGAATCTATGGCTAGTAAAAGAGTTTATAAACCATAGAGAAGTTGGAATACAGTAGGTTTAACACTAATATAAATAAAAATGAGTTCATTATAGTAGCTCAAAGTGGTGTTTTGTTTTCTTTCGCTAACGGAGCTTACGAGTTTTCTGTTAAGTTTTGTGTTGTGAAGTTTTCAAGTTTTGGGCAAAGATTCGATCGACTATGGAATAAGGAGTGAAAAGAGCCTACGCTTGGGGATGCCCAAGGCACCCCAAGGTAATATTCAAGGACGACCAAAAGCCTAAGCTTGGGGATGCCCCGGAAGGCATCCCCTCTTTCATCTTCGTTCATCGGTAACTTTACTTGGAGCTATATTTTTATTTACCACATGATATGTGTTTTGCTTGGAGCATCATTTTATTTTATTTAGTTTTTCTTGCTGCTTGAATAAAATACCAAGATCTGAAATTCTTAAATGTTAGAGAGTCTTCATATGGTTGCATGATTATTCGACTACTCATTGATCTTCACTTATATCTTTCTGAGTAGTTTGTCGTTTGCTCTAGTGCTTCACTTATATATTTTATAGCACGATGGTGGTTTTATTTTGAAGAAATAGATGAACTCTCCTGCTTCAATTATATTATTTTGAGAGTCTTTAGAACAGCATGGTAATTTGCTTTGGTTATGAATTTAGTCCTAATATGATGGGCATCCAAGAGGGATATAATAAAAACTTTCATATAAAGTGCATTGAATACTATGAGAAGTTTGATACTTAATGATTGTTTTGAGATATGAGGATGGTAATATTAGAGTCATGCTAGTGAGTAGTTGTGAATTTGAGAGATACTTGTGTTAAAGTTTGTGATTCCCGTAGCATGCACGTATGGTGAACCATTATGTAACGAAGTTGGAGCATGAGGTATTTATTGATTGTCTTCCTTATGAGTGGCAGTCAGGGAGGAGCGATGGTCTTTTCCTACCAATCTATCCCCCTAGGAGCATGCGCGTAGTACTCTGTTTTGATAACTAATAGATTTTTGCAATAAGTATGTGAGTTCTTTATGACTAATGTTGAGTCCATGGATTATACGCACTCTCACCCTTCCACTATTGCTAGCCTCTCTAGTACCGCGCAACTTTCGCCGGTACCATAAATCCACCATATACCTTCCTCAAAACAACCACCATACCTACCTATTGTGGCATTTCCATAGCCATTCCGAGATATATTGCCATGCAACTTTCCACCATTCCGTTATTATGACACGCTTCATCATTGTCATATTGCTTTGCATGATTATGTAGTTGACATCGTATTTGTGGCAAAGCCATCGTTCATAATTCTTCCATACATGTCACTCTTGAGTAATTGCACATCCCGGTACACCACCGGAGGCATTCATATAGAGTCATATTTTGTTCTATGTATTGAGTTGTAATTCTTGAGTTGTAAGTAAATAAAAGTGTGATGATCATCATTATTAGAGCATTGTCCCAGTGAGGAAAGGATGATGGAGACTACGATTCCCCCATAAGTCGGAATGAGACTCCGGACGAAAAATAAAAAAAAAGAAAAAGAAGAGGCCATAAAAAAAGAGAAAAGGCCCAAATAAAAAAATAAAAAAAGAGAGAAGGGGCATTGCTACTATCCTTTTACCACACTTGTGCTTGAAAGTAGCACCATGATCTTCATGATAGAGAGTCTCCTATGATATCACTTTCATATACTAGTGGGAAATTTTCATTATAGAACTTGGCTTGTATATTCCAATGATGGGCTTCCTCAAAATGCCCTAGGTCTTCGTGAGCAAGCGAGTTGGATGCACACCCACTTAGTTTCTTTTTGAGCTTTCATACACTTATAGCTCTAGTGCATCCGTTGGATGGCAATCCTTACTCACTCACATTGATATCTATTGATGGGCATTTCCATAGCCCGTTGATACGCCTAGTTGATGTGAGACTATCTTCTCCTTTTTTGTCTTCTCCGCAACCACCATTCTATTCCATCTATAGTGCTATGTCCATGGCTCACTCTCATGTATTGCGTGAAGATTGAAAAAGTTTGAGAACATCAAAAGTATGAAACAATTGCTTGGCTTGTCATCGGGGTTGTGCATGATTTAAATATTTTGTGTGGTGAAGATAGAGCATAGCCAGACTATATGATTTTGTAGGGATAGCTTTCTTTGGCCATGTTATTTTGAGAAGACATGATTACTTGGTTAGTATGCTTGAAGTATTGTTATTTTTATGTCAATATTAAACTTTTGTCTTGAATCTTATGGATCTGAATATTCTTGCCACAATAAAGAGAACTACATGGATAAATATGTTAGGTAGCATTCCACATCAAAAATTCTGTTTTTATCATTTACCTACTCGAGGACGAGCATGAATTAAGCTTGGGGATGTTGATACGTCTCCAACGTATCCATAATTTTTTATTGTTCCATGCTATTATATTACCAACCTTGGATGTTTTATATGCATTTATATGCTATTTTAAATGATTTTTGGGACTAACCTATTAACCTAGAGCCCAGTCCCAGTGCCAGTTTATGTTTGTTCCTTATTTTTAGAGTATCGCAGAAAAGGAAAATCAAACGGAGTCCAATTGACCTGAAACTTCACGGAACTTATTTTTGGACCAGAAGAAGCCCACGGAGTATCGGAGATGGACCAGGAGAGTCCCGGGCTACCCACGAGGGTGGGGGCGTGCCCACCCCCCTGGGCACGCCCCCTGCCCCGTGGACAGCCCGGAGGTCCACCGACGTACTTCTTCCTCCTATATATACCCATATACCCTAAAAACTTTGAGGAGCACAATAGATCGAGAGCTCCGCCGCCAGAAGCCTCCGTAGCCACCGAAAACCAATCTAGACCCATTCCAGCACCCTGCCGGAGGGGGGAATCCCTCTCCGATGGCCATCTTCATCATCCCGGTCCTCTCCATGACGAGGAGGGAGTAGTTCTCCCTCGGGGCTGAGGGTATGTACCAGTAGCTATGTGTTTGATCTCTCTCTCGTGTTCTTGGGGTGATACAATCTTGATGTATCGCGAGCTTTGCTATTATATTTGGATCCTATGATGTTTCTCCCCCTCTACTCTCTTGTGATGAATTGAGTTTTCCCTTTGAAGTTATCTTATCGGATTGAGTCTTTAAGGATTTGAGAACACTTGATGTATTTCTTGCGTGGGATACCCGTGGTGACAATGGGGTATTCTATTGATCCACTTGATGTATGTTTTGCTGATCAACTTGCGGGTTCCGCCCATGAACCTATGCATAGGGGTTGGCACACGTTTTCGTCTTGACTCTCCGGTAGAATCTTTGGGGCGCTCTTTGAATTACTTTATGTTGGTTTGAATAGATGAATCTGAGATTGTGTGACGCATATCGTATAATCATACCCATGGATACTTGAGGTGACATTGGAGTATCTAGGTGACATTAGGGTTTTGGTTGATTTGTGTCTTAAGGTGTTATTCTAGTACAAACTCTATGATAGATTCAACGGAAAGAATAGCTTCATGATATTTTACTACGGACTCTTGAATAGATCGATCAGAAAGGATAACTTTGAGGTGGTTTCATACCCTAAAATAATCTCTTCGTTTGTTATGCTCTATTAGTGACTTTGGAGTGACTCTTTGTTGCATGTTGAGGGATAGTTATATGATCCAAGTATGTTATTATTGTTGAGAGAACTTGCACTAGTGAAAGTATGAACCCTAGGCCTTGTTTCCTAGCATTGCAATACCGTTTGTGCTCACTTTTATCATTAGTTACCTTGCTGTTTTTATATTGTCAGATTACAAAAACCTTTATCTACCATCCATATACCACTTGTATCACCATCTCTTCGCCGAACTAGTGCACCTATACAATTTACCATTGTATTGGGTGTGTTGGGGACACAAGAGACTCTTTGTTATTTGGTTGTAGGGTTGCTTGAGAGAGACCATCTTCATCCTACACCTCCTATGGGTTGATAAACCTTAGGTCATCCACTTGAGGGAAATTTGCTACTGTCCTACAAGCCTCTGCACTTGGAGGCCCAACAACGTCTATAAGAAGAAGGTTGTGTAGTAGACATCACCCCCCGGCCGCGGGTGACCTGCTCCGCATCAAGCAACAGCTGGGAGAGACCCTGCAGAAGTACATCCAGCGCTTCAACAGTGTGCGTCTCAAGATCCCCAAGGTGATGGACGAGGCCATCATCTCATCGTTTTTCGATGGCGTCCATGACATCAAGATGAAGGAGGAGCTCGCCATCCATGAGGAGTTGTGCATGACTTTGGAGTTGTTCAACATAGCAACCAAGTGTGCAAGAGCTGAAGAGGGGCGTCTCTCCCTCCTCGAGCTCCCTGTTGCGGATCCAGAGGAGAAGAAGGCCAAGGTCAAGGACATGAAGTGCAAAGGCGTGGCCGTACTCGCGGTAGCGCTAGACACCAAGCGCAACCGAGACCTTCCCGGGTCGTCCAAGGGCAGCCGTATATTCTGCGCCTTCCACAACATGCGCAGCCACAACACCAATAACTGTCAAGAGCTCAGGGCCATTCGAGATGGACGCTTCGGTCGACGCCCCGAGGGCAACGACCGGGACTACGACCGAGGAGGTGGACGTTGGGACGACCACGGGCCCCGCCAGGAGTGGCGCGACCAACCTCACGAGGACAGTTGGTAGGACTAGCCTCGTGAGGGTGCCTGGAGGGACCAGCCTCGCGAGGACCGTCCTCAGGGCAACCCTGGTCTCCCTCCGCTGCCACCACCACCACAGAGGAATGACGACCACCAATAGGACGAAGGGGCTGGGGGCTTCCCGGAGCCGCGTGCCATCGCCTGCATCTTGGGTGGCACTCAGGCCCCATCTTCCCAGTGCATCTTCAAGCAGTTCTCTCGCGAGGTGAATGCAGCCCTCCCCAAGCTCGAGGCCACGCGCCCGCTCAGATGGTCCAAGTATGCCATCACCTTTAGCTCAGCGGACCAGCTCAAATGCATGGCAACTGCCGGCGTTCTCCCGATGCTTTGTCCACCCGTCATCAGCAATGTCCAAGTCACCAAGACCCTCATCGACGGCGGCGCGGGGCTCAGTGTCTTGTCCGTCGAGACGTTCGATAGCCTTCAAGTACCATACGATCAGCTCCAGCCCACCAAGCCTTTCTCAGGAGTGACTGATGGCTCCACCACCCCGATAGGACAAGTTCTTCTCCCTGTCACCTTCGGTCAGCGTGACAACTACCACACCGAGCTCGTCAACTTCGACGTCGCCCACATCCGCCTGCTGTACAATGCCATCCTCGGGTAGCCAGCGCTAGCCAAATTCATGGCTGTCACCCACCATGGCTACAACGTCCTCAAGATGCCGGGAAGCGGCGGAATCATCACACTCCCCTGCAAAGAAAGAGACGTGGTGTGCTCCCTCGAGCGTCCCTTCCAAGCTGCAGAAGTGGAAGACCCTGGCAGCGCGTATGTGCAGTACCCTCCTGAGGCCAGCCACAAGAAGAAGAAGCAGCTACCCCACACTGGGCCTCAGGGGAGCGGCGTGTCCGGCGCCCTCATCGGGCAGGGCTCGGGAGCTCTCTTCTAGAGGGCCTCAGACCTAGCCAGCATCACGAGGAAGGCGCTCGGGCAACACGTGGAGGCGTGCTTTGCGGCATGTTTCCCTTAGGAGGACACCGGGCGAGGAGCGCCCGACGCTCAGGAGTTCATCACCAAGGCCACTCAGGAGCTGTAGGATGCAAGAGCCATGCGCGGCGATCGCCGCCCACCTGGCGCTGCTCCCCATCCTGGCCCGGATGGCGGGCTGCGCGTCTGCGTCAATGTCCCAGGGCTCAACATGGCCGCATCTCAGGAGCTCTTCTGGCCTTCGCACTTGGGACGTTGCGAGGGCCAACCTCACAGCTATGTTCGCATGCCGTTCGGCCTGCCGAGCGTGGCAACCGCCTTCCAGCGCAACCTGCTGAAAGTGCGTTATATCGACTAGAGGGGGGTGAATAGGCGATTTTTATGAAATTCTTCACTGAGGAATTTGCCGGTGAGGAAATTCCTTAGCGAAGAACTACTTGCAGCGGAATAAGTACTCAAAGGTAAACATAACAGAATACAAGCATAGTCATCATGATGAAATGAAGACAGGCACAGAGTACAGGAAGCGTAATCACATGATAACACAGGATGAAGACAAACAGACTGAAGAAATTGAACTGAGGAAATTGAGAAAGTCTTTAGTCAAAGTCTTCAAACACAGATATGAACAAACACACAACACAGTTATGAGGAAATGGAAGAGTTGAGGAAATAGAACCAGTAAGCTCGGTGAAGACAATGATTTGGTAGACCAGTTCCAACTGCTGTCTCAGTTGTACGTCTGGTTGGAGTGGCTTAGTATTTAAACTCGAGGACACACAGTCCCGGACACCCAGTCAAGGACACTTAGTCCAAGACACCCAATCCTCACCGTATTCTCCTTGATCTAAGGTCACACAGACCTCGTCCAATCACTCGTGGTAAGTCTTCAGGCGACTTCCAAACCTTCACAAACTTGGTCACTCGGCGATCCATAATTCCTCTTGGATGCTCTAGACCATGACGCCTAACCGTCTGGAAGAAGCACAGTCTTCAAAGGTAACAAGTGTCGGATCCACTCAGGATCAATCTCTTCAGTGATGCTCAATCACTTGGGGTTTGTAGGTGTTTGGGTGTTGGGTTTTTGGTTTTTCCTCACTTGATGATTTTTGCTCAAAGTCCTCGGAGGATGGGTTGCTCTCAAATGACAAGTGTCAGTTTCTCTCAGAGCAGCCAACCAGCTAGTGGTTGTAGGGGGCGGCTATTTATAGCCTAGGGAGCAGCCCGACATGATAAGACATAAATGCCCTTCAATGATATGACCGTTAGGTGGATAGATATTTTGGGACAGCTGGCGCATCCCCCTATATCTTGTAATTCATACACGCATTTAACATATAATATGAAGAATTTGAAATGCATGATGAAATATGGTGCCTGATGAAATTCAGCATGCGTGTAATAATATTAACGAGGAAAAAGCATGCAGAATAGTGCATCAAGAGTATCAGAGCACAGTGCATCAAAAGTATCAGAGCACCATCGGATTTAAGATTACAACTCGATCCAATAAAGTTTTAGAAGAACGGGAGTTGTAACTTAGCAAAAAAACGCCCATATAGTAGACCCGCTTGAAGACTAACTCATATTTCTCCCCCTTTGTCATCGAATGACCAAAAGGATCGAAAATGAGGACTAACGCCCATGAAGATAATCATGTTGATGAAGGAGCGCCAGCGTTGTTGGGGTCGTTGGTTGATGTAGAATATGAGATGGCCACCAGAGAAGGAACCTTGACCTTCTTGAATTTCTTCGGTGGAGGTGCAGACCAGTCAAAATCTTCATTAAGACCCATGTTCTTCAGATCTTCTTCACCATACAGATGTGACAGGATTGCCCAGGTGCGACCGAAGACTTGATGGAGGTAGTAGTGGTTTTTCTTCACTGCATTGTGTGTGGCAGTCATGTTGTGAAGAAGTGAACCAAACTGACGCTTAACCCATTTGTGATTTCGATCCACCTTCTGGTGAAGACTAATAAGAAGTTCACGGTCAGTCATCACGCGCGGAGCAGTGGCTTAAGGAGTGGACTTGGGTGCATTGGCAGAGTCATGTGTAGCAGAGTCATCATTGGTGGAATAAGATGCAGTTTTGCGAAACTGACCATCCAATGGACGAATGCCTTCATCAATTACAGCTGGTGCCTTGCCCTTTCCATCAACTGAGGAATATGTCTGCTTGAGGACTTCAATTGGGGACAAGCAGCTGAGATGATTCTGGAAGTCAGCTTTGTAGTTGAGTGAAGACCTTGTCCTGAGGAATCTCATGATCCAAGGTGCATAAGGCTTCAGCTCAAACAGAGATAGTGCAACATTGGCCATAGTCCTCATGAACAAATCGTGATAATTGACAGGAATGCCATGAATGATGTTGAATACCAGATTCTTCATGATGCCAACAATTTCCTCATCAGATGAGTCATGGCCTTTGATAGGACTGATTGTCCTCGTAGGAATACGATAGACAGTTCTGGGCACGTACAACAATTCCTTTATGAGGAATTTGGTTATTGGTGCTTGACCTGGCTTCAAAGGTTTCATCAACACCTGCATGTAATGATGTGTGAGCTCAGGTTCACTGTAGATGCAGCGAGCTTCTTCAAGGGGAGGATTGAGTGGTAGAGCACGAAGCAATTCAGAGGCTGGTGCAGTGTAGTGAGTGTTTTCAGACATCCAGTCCAGCACCCATGAATTCACATCTTCAGCATCTCCGGTGATATGCAACGTTGCATAGAATTGAAGAATCAGTTCTTCATTCCAATCGCAGATGTCAGAGCAAAAGTTGAGCAGCCCAGCATCATGAAGAACACTGAGGACTGGTGCGAAGCACGGCAGAGATTCCATATCCACCTGAGGAATATGCTCATGGTAGAAAATCTTCTCCTTGTTGAACAGCACTGAGGAATAGAAATTGGCTTGACTAACAGTCCAGAAACGCCTCTTCCTAATGCGAGCAGAGTCATATGGGTTGTAGTCTTCGAAGAATACGTGCTCGCCAAAGAAATCATCCGCCTTGAACTTTTGCTTGCGTGAGAATGGGTCCTTTGGCTTCAGCAGAGGATTGTCAGTGAGTTGCATCATGACCTCAGGAATCTCAATCGCAGGTTCTTCAGGCTGAGGAATTTCTGGTTCCTCCTCAGTGGCAGTCTGCGTTGTTGGTTGTTCAGCAGCAGCAGTTTCTTCAGCGCTAGTGGCTGGAATTTCCTCATGGACAGATGCAGTGGGATGAGTTTCTTCAGAGCCCATGTGAACAGTTTGTGTGGGGGACCGAGGAATTTGCTGTAGAGGGGTGAACATTGGAGAGTTTGGATGCTTACTTTCCCAGAATTCATCATTGATTACGGGTGTGGAGCAGCCAATGTCCACATCTTCATCTTCCATTTCTTCAACGCAAGCATCTTCAGCTGTGAACTGAGGCATAGGCGAGGAGATGATAGGTGTTGAAGGGATCGCATCCACTTCAATTTCTTCAGCCAACAGTTCAGACGAAGTAGCAGAATGAGTTGCTTCATCAGATCTGCTGGGGATCACATATTCTTCATCAAAAGGAACAAGGTCCTTTGATGGCCTGGTTGAGATGGGAACCGCATCAATCGGATGTGCAAATGAACTTGTCATGGGCTTCATTTTCTTCGGAGCTGAAGAATCTGAAGCAGCTGATGCTTTCCTTTTCTTCACTGCAGCACGCTCTGCAGCCTTGGTCTTCTTCACATCCGATGCAGATGGAAGGATTGGAGTTGAAGTTGGTGCAGGAGCAGTTGAGGAATCTGGTTGATTTTCTTTAGGCACAACTGATGCAGTTGCCCTGAGTTCTTCAGTTTCTTCAGGCACACCACTAGTGGGTGCCCTGGAAATTTCTTCAGCGGCTGGAATGCAGTCATTAGCCCTGGAACTCACATTGTCTTCAGCAGCCTGATTGTCATCAGCGGTGCTGGCATTTTCTTCAGTAGGCTGAGCAGATGCTTCAGCCTGAGGAATTTCCTATTGCGTTGGGGCTGCAACATTGGAAGTGAAGTTATTCGCAAGTTTCACAAAATGAACCTTGGCTCCAAGCCAATCAGCGCGATATGCTTCAAAGTCATCACTGAGTTTCTTAATCTCAGTCTGAACAGTGACAAGTTCTTCAGTTGTCATAGAGACAACATTTTTCTTCAGATAGCGCTCTTTCTTGTACTGCACTTTCTTGATCTGCCTGGCCTTCTCAAATTTCCACTTTACTTCTTGAATGAAGTGGGTCAGCATGTGACTTTGGCCAGGAGTCAGCTTGAAGTCAGGCAAGGGAGTGTTGGGGTCCTTGTGCCAATCATCAATGTAGTCGAGGATCAGCTTGGGATCCAAAAGCAGTGGCACCTCTGATCCTTTGGCTCTAGCGGCCCTGACTTGCCTATCTCTGATGATTTCTGCAAGTTCATCATCATCAACTTCGTCTTCATCAGACGGCACTTGGAAAGCGACTTGCTTCTTTTGAGGACTTGGGCATGGACCTCGTCCAGCAGTGGCCTTTGTCTTGAGCAGTGAGGGGCTAGCTGAGGAACTTGGTGCAGCTGAGGAACTAGCTGAGACACCTGAGGCAATGGAGATGCCGGCAGTCCTTTGGCATGAAGCGAGATGCACAGGTGCTGAGGATTTGGTCGGAACAGCTGAAGGCTTTGGCGGAGGAGCCGAGGACTTTGGAGGAATAGGAGCAGCATGAGGGCTTTGATGATTCTGGCCGTGAGGGCATTGCTGAGGAAGCACTTGGCTTGCGCGCGGGCTTCTTTGACATAGCCTTCTTTGGCTTGACAGCAAGGACCTCAGCAGAGGCAGCAGCAACAGAGTCTTCATTGAATTTCCTCACTGCTTCTTTGGCTTGCTTAGCCAACTTGCCTTGGCGCTTGGCCCATTCATCAGGATAGTCCTCACCTCGCTTGAGGCTGGTGGGATCAGCAATTTGGCCAGGTGCTAGTGGTGCTCTTGGGCATGGAGGATTGAGTGCGAATTTCTTCATGTACTTAGGAGTGACATTTCTGTACTCCCTCCATTCTCTTGCCCATCTCCTCTCTATCTTCTGAATGCACACTTTGCGCTCATTCTTGGTTTCCTCAGTAGGTGTGTAGTACCCAGCATATATGTCATCAGGGATCTCAAACATTGTATTTACCTCAGGCCTCTTTCCTCCCTTCTGTGGCCCTTTACCATCAGCCATTTTCTTCAGTTGAGGAATTTGAACAATCGAATTCTCTGAAGAAGTATGCAACTTTTCTTCGAGGAATGCTGCAAATGAGTTAAGTTGATGAGAACCTAGTGATTCAGCAGCTGACATGTGTACCTGTGAACAGAGTATAGTTGCGAGGAATTTGGAGAGGTCATATGCGTTCTTAGAAGGTTTTTCAAAAATGAACAAGTTTGAGAAATTTGACCAGATGAGTCTTGAAGATTTTCACTAAGCGTTCTTTGTCTTAGGTTCCAGAGTTGTATAGTTCGAAGATCCACACAATTGAGGAATCTTGAATAAAAATGATGCTTAGAGAAACGAATCAAGAACAGATGACTTTGTGAGGTGTTCAGTGTGTGAAGATATGAAGAAAAACACTTTTGAAGATTTTGTAGATAATCATTCGAATCAACGAGGGCAGTAACTTTTATTTACCTTGGACGAAGAACACGATGAACTGGAGTGAGGAGATGTGAAGTTCATCTCTGCAGATCTTCCACGCCCTAACTTGGCGGAGGAAGACGGCTACGGCGGTGGTGGAGTGAAGATGTCCGCGGTCGGCGCGAGGACGTCGACGACGAGGTCGAGGCAGTGAAGCTCTTCCTCACCGGCGGCGATGAAGTAGCGGCGGCGTTAGGGTTTGAGAAGCTCGAGCTGGAGAGAGAGGTCGAGCGGAGTAAAAGAAGTGAGGAAGGGAAGGAGGGTATTTATAGCCACGGTGAAAAACTGCTCGCCCGAAGAAATTGGACGAACGTGCCCCTGACCCTTCTCATTCGCATGACATGTGTCACCCACGTAGTGAGAGGTGGAGATCGTGGGTGAGTGGATAAGTGTATCGTGGGATGCAGAACGGTTTGAGCGGCAAAACCGAAAATTTTGATAAGATAGGTTTTAAAGTTCCGTTCGCAATTTCTTCAGCTGACAAGGACACAGTGAAGATTTTGAACGAGTTTCAAATAGAACGCACATGAAGAATTTGTGAACAGATTGGGTTGAGTATAGCATCGAGGGGAAGGGTCCGATCACATTCACTTAGCAGAAAACCAACTTGAAGAAATAGCAATAAGTGAATGCTGTAGAGGACATAAAGTCATATATATATAGCCAATGAAGAAAAACGACGGAACCAGTGAAGACTATGCAAAGTTGAAGAATATGAATAATTTGAGGAATTTCAACTTTTGGTGGTGGCGTGACCCACCGTATAAGAATGATGATTTCAGACACCGCGTACAATTATCGTAGGGTTCTGAGAATCAAATTCTTCGTTAATTTCTTCACACTAAGAGTGTTATTCTTCATTGATTGAAGTAAAACGTTTCTTCATGTGTTGCACATCTAAGTCATCAATTTTGCATAAGTGTTAGGATGAGTGTCCTTTTCAAAGAACATTCGAAGATTCTAGGATATTTAGCTCACACCGCAACTTGCTAAATCTCTTCTCATCCAAGGGGTTTGTGAAGATATCGGCTAGCTGTTCTTCAGTCTTCACATGCTCAATAGAAATGTCGCCCTTCAACACATGATCACGAAGAAAATGATGACGAATCTGAATGTGCTTTGTCTTCGAGTGCTGAACTGGGTTGTGAGCAATCTTGATGGCACTCTCATTGTCACAAAAGAGAGGCACATTCTTCATGTTGACGCCGTAGTCCTTGAGAGTTTGCTTCATCCATAGCAATTGGGCACAGCAAGAACCAGCGGTAATGTACTCAGCTTCAGCAGTAGATAGTGATACGCAGTTCTGTTTCTTCGAGGACCAACAGACCAAAGATCGTCCGAGGAAATGACATGTACCATATGTTGACTTGCGATCCACACGATCACCAGCATAGTCAGAGTCAGAATATCCAACAAGATCAAAAGCCGAGCCCTTGGGGTACCCTAATCCAAGTGTTGGTGTGTGAGCTAGATATCGAAGAATATGCTTCACAGCCTTATGGTGTGATTCCTTCGGTGCAGCTTGAAATCGGGCACATATGCAAACACTAAGCATTATATCTGGCCTAGATGCACATAAGTATAATAAGGAACCTATCATGGAGCGGTATACCTTATGATCGAAGTCAATACCATTTTCATCAGTGCACAGATGGCCATTTGTGGGCATAGGAATTTTGACGCCTTTGCAATCTTGCATGCCGAGTTTCCTCAGTACATCCTTGAGGTATTTCTCCTGAGATATGAATATGCCATTGTGTTGTTGACGAATTTGAAGACCTAAGAAGAATTTCAACTCTCCCATCCTAGACATTTGATATTCTTCACTCATCATATAGGCAAATTCATCACTATAATGTTGGTCAGTACAGCCAAAGATAATATCATCAACATATACTTGGCACACAAACAATTCACCATCATAAGATTTAGTGAAAAGAGTAGGGTCGAGTGAACCGGGTTTGAAGCCTTTCTTCATGAAGAGTTCCTTCAAAGTATCATACCAAGCCCGGGGGGCCTCCTTGAGGCCATAGAGGGCCTTGTTGAGTCTGAAGACTTTGTCAGGATTCTTTGGATCTTCAAAACCTGGGGGTTGAGCAACATATACTTCTTCCTCAAGCTTACCATTGAGGAATGCACTTTTCACATCCATTTGATATAGAGTGATATCATGATGGTTAGCATAAGCAAGTAATATGCGAATAGCCTCAAGTCTAGCAATAGGTGCAAAAGTTTCATCGAAATCAATTCCTTCAACCTGTGTGTAGCCTTGAGCTACAAGCCGTGCCTTATTCCTCACCACAAGGCCATTTTCATCTTGCTTGTTGCGGTAGATCCACTTTGTGCCGATGATATTGTGCTTGCGAGGATCTGGACGTTTGACCAGTTCCCAGACATTGTTAAGCTCGAACTGATGTAATTCCTCTTGCATGGCCTGAATCCACTCAGGCTCCAGAAATGCTTCATCTACCTTAGTGGGCTCAGTAATAGAGACAAAAGCATACTACCCACAAAAGTTAGACAAATGTGAAGCTTTTGAGCGTGTGAGAGGACATGGCTTTGATGTCATTGATGATCTTTTCAACTTGCACTTCTTTTGCAATGCGAGGATGAGCTGGTTGTCGTTGAAGAATTTGATCAGTGTTTTCTTCAGCACCATTTTCTTCATCATTTTCTTCAGGTGCATTAGCTCGACGTTCTTCATGTTCTGGAATGAATTCTTCAGCAGATTCTTTAGTAGGAATGACATCCTCGGTAGCCTTGAACTTGATAGTTTCCTCAGGTGCTGGTTCATCTATCACAGTAGGTAGGTGCTCTCTTTGCGAGCCATTAGTTTCATCGAACCACACATCTACAGTTTCAACAACTTTGTGAAGAACGTTGTTGAAGACTCTGTAGGTGTGTGAGTCCTTTCCATAACCAAGCATAAAACCTTCATGTGCTTTCGGTGCAAATTTTGAGTTGTGATGAGGATCTCTAATCCAAATTTAGCACCGAAGGCTTTGAAATAACTTACATTGGGTTTCTTATCAGTGAGGAGTTCATAGGCAGTCTTTTTGAAGAATTTGTGAAGATCTACTCTATTGATGATGTGGCACGTAGTATCAATTGCCTCAGTCCAGAAACGACGAGGCGTTTTGTATTCATCAAGCATAGTGCGAGCCATCTCAGCAAGAGTCCTATTCTTGCACTCCACGACGCTGTTCTGCTGAGGAGTGTAAGGAGCAGATAACTCATGAGTGATACCAAGTTCATCAAGATAGTCATCGAGACCAAAATTCTTCAACTCAGTGCCATTGTCACTTCTGATGTGCTTGATCTTCACACCAAAGTTGGTTGAAGCCCTCGAGGAAAATCGTTTGAAGACTTCCTGCACTTCATGTTTGTAAGTAACAAGGTGTACCCATGTGCAACGAGAATAATCATCAACAATAACGAAGCCATATTGAGATGCTTCATTTGAGATAGCAGAGTAATGATTAGGACCAAAGAGATCCATGTGAAGCAATTCAAATGGGCGAGTGGTGGTCATGATAGTCTTCGCTGGATGCTTGGACTTGGTCATCTTCCCAGCTTCACAGGCTCCGCATAGGTGATCCTTGAGGAATTTGACATTCTCGATGCCAATGACATGCTTCTTCTTCGCAAGCATGCGCAAATTCCTCATGCCTGCATGACCAAGTCGTCGATGCCAGAGCCAGCCTTCTGAAGCTTTTGCAAGTAAGCACACGGCTGGTTGTGGTCCTGTAGAGAAATCAACAATATACAGGTCTCCTCTCCTAAAGCCTTCGAAGACTTTGGAATTGTCAGCTTCCATAACCACAACACAACGTACTTGCCAAAGACAACAACCATATCAAGATCACAAAGCATTGAGACAGACATAAGGTTGTATCCTAAGGACTCAACAAGCATGACTTTGTCCATGTGTCGATCCTTTGTAATCGCAACCTTACCTAGACCCAATACCTGACTTTTGCCTTTGTCAGCAAAGATGATATGCTTTAGATGCGACGGAGATAATGGAGCATCCATCAATAGATTCTTGTCACCAGTCATGTGGTTTGTACATCCACTATCGAGGACCCACTCAGTGGCTTTGGGTTGATCATCCTGCAGATGAATTAGTGCAGCTTACAAACTCATATACTTCATTAGTGAAGAATATGACATCAATTCATCAGATCAATTTCATCAAGTAAAAGAACTGATAAAGCAATATGAGGACGTGAGAAATGAAAGTTCATTTCTTCATGATTAGCCTGCGTCCTATCAGGCATGCTTAGGTCTCCAGCAAATTCTTCAGACGATTACGTGCGTCTGGAGACCTGGCCCTGCAGAAGAGATTAGTTCTTTTTCTTTACCACCCACATATGAAGGGGTGTCAAAGAGTTCATCATTCTGCGAGCTCCATACAAGAAGGATGGCATAGAAGCCAATCCATTTCGTTTCACATAAGATGGGTTAGAGTAAGCATATGAGTAAGCAGAGAAATTCTTCGAGGACTTATGGACATAATGATTTGAAGAATAATGCCCACATCCATAATCCTTAGATATTCCCTGCGAAACAGAAGGCTTAGCATGATGATGTTCATATGAGGACTTTGATCCATATGAGGAATTTGGTCCGTGTGAGGAATTTGATCTGGGGTTCCTATTCTTCACAGGTGGCGTCATGATGACATTCACCTGAAGATTTTCAAGGCATCTTTTGGGAACCCAGATTTTCTTCATCGGGGAGCCGTTCCTGCAGTTAGTGCCAACATATCTAGCAAATACTTCACCATTCTGATTTTTGAATAGCTTATAGTTGGAGTCAATTGACTCATCATCAAAACGAGGGGATTCACATGCAAATCCAGATAAGTTAGATGGATCAACTGGAGGTCCCTTTGCAGCAACCCATGTAGTTTTGGGGTACTGCTCAGGCTTCCAATATGTACCATCAGCATTGAGTTTCCTCTCAAAGGCGATACCCTCTTTCCTAGGGTTCCTGTTGAGGATCTGCTTTTTAAGCACATCACAAAGAGCCTGATGCCCTTTGAGGATTTTGTACATGCCTGTCGTGTACAATTCCTTCAGCCCTGCATTGTCAGTGATACTAGCAATGTCCTCAGATGAGGAATTAGTGATAGCAGAGGCATGTGAAGAATTTGAAACATTAGCAGCATTTGAACATTCAGGTGAAGAATGAGCAGATTCACGTTCAATGCACCTCAAGCATGGAGGAACAAATTCTTCCTGAGATGCGCTGATTTGTTGAGCAAGTAATGAATCGCGCTCCTTCTGAAGATCTTCATAACTCACTCTTAGCTTCTCAAGGTCTTGCTTTCTTTGAAGAAATTCATAAGAAAGCTTCTCATGATCCGATAAGAGAGTGTTATGATGACTTTGAAGTTTGTCAAGCTTGCACTGAAGTCTTTGAAGATTTTCAGTCAAAGTTTCAGTGCGATCCATTTCTTCACCCAACATATCATCACTTTTATTTAGCATGTTTTGAACCTTTTCTAAAGCCCTTTGTTGTTTTATAGCAATCTTAGCAAGTTTAGAATAGCTGGGCCCAAATTCATCACTAGATTCATCATCACTGGACTCGGATAGGTAGCATTCAATTACCTCAGCATCTTTTTCCATAGGCATGATGCAGAAGATGATGATTCTGGTTTAAATGTCATCGTTTTGAGAGATTCCTTGAAGTCCTCAAACCAAGGATCATGACAAGTTCGATGACCTTCATAGACCTTAGAGAGACGGTCCCAGATGAGCTTCGCATGATCGAGATGCATGATATTCCTGAACTGATTTTGTGACAGGCTAGAGCAGATGACATCCTTCGCCGTGAGGTTGAGAAGAGTATACTTGCGAATGTCATCAGCATCCGCCATCTTGCACAGATCAGTCAGGTCAATCTCAGTGACGGTCCACAACTCGCTGTTCATCGCCATGAGGCGTTTCTTCATCATGGCCTTCCACTTGGGATACTCGTGACCGTCAAAGATGGGGCATGTCACCTTCGTCATACCTCCGGTCGACATAACTAAAACTCCAGGCGGTTAAACCAAAATCACACAGAACAAGGGAGTACCTTGCTCTCATACCAATTGAAAGTGCGTTATATCGACTAGAGGGGGGTGAATAGGTGATTTTTATGAAACTCTTCACTAAGGAATTTGCCGGTGAGGAAATTCCTTAGCGAAGAACTACTAGCAGCGGAATAAGTACTCAAAGGTAAACATAACGGAATACAAGCATAGTCATCATGATGAAATGAAGACAGGCATAGAGTACAGGAAGCGTAATCACATGATAACACAGGATGAAGACAAACAGACTGAAGAAATTGAACTGAGGAAATTGAGAAAGTCTTCAGTCAAAGTCTTCAAACACAGATATGAACAAACACACACCACAGTTATGAGGAAATGGAAGAGTTGAGGAAATAGAACCAGTAAGCTCGGTGAAGACAATGATTTGGTAGACCAGTTCCAACTGCTGTCTCAGTTGTACGTCTGGTTGGAGTGGCTTAGTATTTAAACTCGAGGACACACAGTCCCGAACACCCAGTCAAGGACACTTAGTCCAAGACACCCAGTCCTCACCGTATTCTCCTTGATCTAAGGTCACACAGACCTCGTCCAATCACTCGTGGTAAGTCTTCAGGCGACTTCCAAACCTTCACAAACTTGGTCACTCGGCGATCCACAATTCCTCTTGGATGCTCTAGACCATGACGCCTAACCGTCTGGAAGAAGCACAGTCTTCAAAGGTAACAAGTGTCGGATCCACTCGGGATCAATCTCTTCAGTGATGCTCAATCACTTGGGGTTTGTAGGTGTTTGGGTGTTGGGTTTTTGGTTTTTCCTCACTTGATGATTTTTGCTCAAAGTCCTCGGAGGATGGGTTGCTCTCAAATGACAAGTGTCAGTTTCTCTCAGAGCAGCCAACCAGCTAGTGGTTGTAGGGGGCGGCTATTTATAGCCTAGGGAGCAGCCCGACATGATAAGACATAAATGCCCTTCAATGATATGACCGTTAGGTGGATAGATATTTTGGGACAGCTGGCGCATAGCACAGCAACGGTCGGAATTTTGAGTAGCAAAATCCTCAGGGCTATCATGTTCCTCACTGTGTAGGCAATCTGTACTGGCGAATTCCTAACTCCTCAGTCAGGACAAATTCCTCAGAGACCAGAAGAACTTCGTCTCTGTCACTGAAGAAATTGACTGAACTGTATGAGATTTCCAATGGCTTCACTCGAAGGGATTGGTAGGTGTAGGATTTTGAGTTGAGCATCACATGCAAATTTTTCCTTAGTATTTCCTCGACCCCCTTTAACAGTATGGTGTTTCCTATGACTCAAGAAAGAGAAAAACAAAACTATGAACACGAAAGTCTTCAAGCTTCATATTTCTCGCATGAATATCAAGTCTTCACAGACACACCAATTTCTTCACTTTCAAAGTCTTCATGAAAGTCTTCAGAAATACCAAAATCTTCAGTCGAAGATATTCATTTTTAGGGGTCGACTTTCCTGTAAATATGAAACTCCTCATAGACTTATAGACATGTGTACACTCACACACGCATTAGTCCCTTAACCTATAAGTATTCAATACACCAAAATCACTAAGGGGCACTATATGCACTTACACCTGCAGAGCAACCTGGTAGGTCAGGAGGCCAGGCATCATGCAGTCTTGGTGGAGATGGAGACGTTCCTCGAGGAGGCACCTGGACCCTCAAGGCCTCCCGAGGATCAGGGTCCCGGTGGCTCGTGAGGAGCAACCCCTTCGCCACGTGTCTTCAGCTACCCCAACACTCCTTCGACAAGCAAACCAGGTGACATTTTCCAAGTTTATTTAGCTGGGAGCGTCCCCTTGGTTGCATCATTCCAAGGCCGCGTGGGTCTGTCCCTGCGGCATGCATCTACTTGCATCTTTAGTTCACCCTGTTGGGGGCACCCCTCAGGCTGCATCATCCCCAGGCCGCTCGGGTCCGACCCAGTGGCATCTATCGTTCTTGCCTTTACCTAAGCTAGTTTGCTTTTCATGCATAATCTATCTATGGTTATCACCTGCTTGATTGTCACCCACCATGGGAGCCACGCGTCGATCGTCTTTCTTCAGGATCCTTTGCATAAGAAGGCTAGGCATGGCGTCTGTGCTCGAGCCCGTCCCTGCAGCATCGATAAATCCAGCGGCTAAGCTCTATCTGGCGGGCCGGCCCCATTCACGTCACCTCCTGGCATCGTTGGTGCTTGGCCTTCTCGTGCGATAACCTCAGGAAATTCATTCAGTGTAGGTTGCCTAACCATCTTGTAGGAACACCACAGCCATCAAGAACCAAGACCACATGCAACCCGCCTTGAGGTAGGGCCTCGTGAGTCCCGCGCTGGCTCACGAGTGCCCAGACACACGTCGTCTAGCCCTGCCTTGCAAGCCACGTGTCAGGGCGGGGCTGTACACGCCCCGGGGGCTCTCTGCAGTAGGGAGTCCCCTCTCACGTGCCAGTGGAAGCACCATGCTCCGTGCTGGCAGTCGACACTGCCAAGGAGCGGCTATGCCCGTGCAAGTGCGGAAGCGCTATGCTTCGCACTGGTGATAAACAACTAAAGGTGACCTCACGGCTGCATCAACCTCAGGGAGCCTCCGAGCTCAGTGTCTGGCCTCATCACAACACCTCCCCTCGGGAGAGTCGCGCGAGGGGGCTGGGCACGGGTCACGCCCAAGCGTAGGCCACCCTGCCAGGTTCGTCGGACCTGGTCGTTGCACGCCCTCCCAAGCGGAGCCAAGGTATGAAGGTCGTTTGAATGTCAAGGGGGACTCTTGAGCATCGCGACTCAGGAGCCTAACTGACCACGTAGCCCCTCACTCCTTAGTCCGTCATGGTGATCCGGATGGCCCAATAGCGGCTGAGGTATGCGTAGGGTCGGGCCCTGCCGACGTAGAACACTAGGCCTACTCCCAGATATCTTTTCTGTAGGCTGTTTGTGCGTCAAGAGGGACTCCTGAGCATCGTGACTCAGGAGCCTAACTGATCACGTAGCCCCTCACTCCTTGGTCCGTCCTGGTGATCCGGACGGCCCAATGGCGGCTGAGGTATGCGCAGGGACGGGCCCTGCCGACATAGAATGTAAAGAAAATGGAAAGGAAATTGCAGAATTTCAAAGAAAATATTACAAGACATATTGTTCTCCTGAAACCAAACACGAATTTAACGCCTCCATGAGGCATGGTGCATATTGCAGAAACTAAATAGGAAAGGAGCCGTCAGCAAGTCATCCCGTCATCCCAGGACACCGTCGTCGCTTTTAAGGGATGCTTCTTCTTCAACGGCATTGCCTTCACCTGTACCACCAGCCGGAGTTGCAAGATTAGTAGCACTGCCGGTCGGGGGCGCGTGAGCGAAGGCGCGGAACTTCTTCAGCAGGGCCTCCACCTGACCCTTCACAGCTGCGGCAGTGGCTGCGCAATGCTCGTCGTCCACAGGCTCCAGCAGCTCGTCAAGGCGGGTTGCAGGATCACGAAGATGGAGCTGGCTGAAGAGGCTCGTCAACACCGCTAAGGAAAGAACGCGGGCTTCTTCCTCTGCCATGGGGCAGATACCGCTCACGACGTCCTCAAGCGCATCAACCAGATAAGGAAGCAGCTGGGCAGGGCCCTCGTCGCCGGCGGCCAGCGGCTCCTCCAAGCCCTTCTTGTAGAGTGACCACAGCACCGTCCGAGACCTCTCCTTGAGGAGCTTGAAGGCCATGCGGTCCTCAGCCAGGACCTTTTCCTTGGCTTCAAGCTCGGCCTAATCCACCTTCAGCTTCCACTCCAGCTCCTCCAGCTGGCTGCGCTCCATGGCCTGCGCCTTCGCCAACTGCTCTAGCTCGGCGTCGCGATCCCTGACGGCGTCCTCTCAGGCCTTCATCTTCTCCTCCTCCACCTTGCGCCCTCGGGCTTCTTTAGTGCGCTCCCTCCGCACAGTCTCCAGCTCGGCCTCCAGCGACAAACAGCGGTCCTGGGCGGCCTCGGTATCCTTTAGCGCCACCTCACGGGCAGCCACAGCTTGGGCGATGGCCTCCCTGTCCTTCTCGGAGTCCACAGCAGCCTGGCTCAGCGTCGCCCAGACAAACACATCAGAGTGAAGCCAGCCAGAGACCAGCTCCAGGCGACGGTCGGTGCGTTGGATATCTTCTCGCAGCAGGGTCATCACAGAAAGAGCGTGCTCCAGGACATCAGGAGAGGCGGAAGAACCCGGTGACAGCAATGCGGCAGAAGGAGGGGGAGGAGACGTTGATGAAGCTATGTACCTAGGGTAGGGGCACGGACCCATCCTAAAAAAGCCCCACCCAAGGACATCCCTAGAATGAGTCACCTCTCAAACAACTGGAAGGCATCCCACTCGACGGGGTCAAGACACTGGACCAAAGAACAACCACTCGACTATGAAGCCAGAAGACCTAAAGTCACTCCGCAGGCAAACGGTCGGGCATTAAGTAGTCGTTATGGTTATTATAGCACTTTATTAGGGGCGTTACCAGTAATGCCCCACCTTAAATGTACCTTAAACCCTGCATTACTGAGGGCAGGAGAGGGCCGGCAAACTCTATATAAGCCACCCCCCTCCTCAGTATGAAGGGTTCGCACCCTTGTTATCTACACACGCATAATCCAATCGACCGCCTCCGGGCACCGAGACGTAGGGCTGTTACTTCCTCCGAGAAGGGCCTGAACTCGTAAACCTTGCGTGCTTACAACTTCCCAATAGCTAAGGTCTAGCCTCTTCATACACACCCCCCTACCTCACTGTCAGACTTAGAACCACGACAGTTGGCGCCCACCGTGGGGCATTAGTCTTAGCGCCTAATTGGAGAAGTTGCGATTTTTCCGATCCATTCGATCATGGTTTCCTGTGGAGTTTTGGCAGAGGGCCGCGAGATCCGTCTCGGCGCGCTCACCTTCATCGCCGACGACTCCGCCTGGCTCCAGGAGGCGCCGCTCGACATCGATGCGCTCCCCGTCCGCGGTGCGACGCACTTCCGCGCGTGCGTTCGTGGCGTCCTCCTGCGACAGTCGTCGACCCAATATCGGTCGGCCCCCGTGTCGTCTCCCCGCCCCGTCTCCCACCAGCGCAAGCGCTCAGGTCGGTCGAGACTCCAGCGGTGGGTGAGGCACGCCGTGGCCCGCCAGTCGGTGACCCCACAAGTCGCGGCAATCGAGCCCGACGAATCCCTCTGCGGCCTGTTCGATCTGTCGACTGGCTCCGCGGAGACCGCATCCGAGTGCGATAGCGGCAACCCTTTGGCTGAGGTTCTGGCGGTCGAGGGGACACACAGTCCTCCCGGATTCTATCGCGCTGATGGTGGTGCGGATAGAGGCGATCCGTCGCATCCCCACGACGAGTACCTCCCCGAACCTCTTACGTCATTGCAGCGAGAGGAGCTTCGCCGCCGGAACATGGACGCGCTCCACACTCCTATTGTTGGAGAAACCCCCGAGGCCCGGGCCTTGGAGGACGCGCGCTTGGCTAACCTGGCCGAGCACACTCGACTGGAAAATCTACAGCGAGTACTCGACGAGCAAGCGTGTCAGCGGGCTCTCGAGTCCAGTCGACGACAGCAAGCTCCTGAATCCAGTCGACGTCAGCTCTTCCCGCCGCCGCAGGTATACCGAACTCCAGTTCAGAATTTGGCCGCCGCGGCCCGCATAGCAGAGTCAATTCAGCCCTCCCAGTCGGAGGCTGGCAGGGGCTTGTTGCAGATCAGAGCATTGCTCCGAGCGGCGGGAAATCAGAATTCCGCCGTCTCTCAGTCGCAGAACAGGATCCACAGTCGATCCGTTGCAACAGAAATAGTCCAGTCGGCTCACAGCCCGAGATCGCCCCTGAGGCGTGAGGGACGTGGGGACCGGCATGATCAGTATAGGAGAAATGAGCAGTATGATCACCGACCCGACCGTGATGATCGACGTCGAGTGCCATCCCCTCCCCCGAGGAGTGGGTCATATGCACCTCGACATCGAGATGACAGGCGCCTCCATAATGTTGGGCAGAGGATCCCAGTCGACCCTAGGGAGCCAGGCTTTGACGCGGGATCCATCCTTGTTCAAGGTTTGGTGGACAGGAACAGGGCTCATCGAGAGGGCCACAACAGAGATACGCCCACCGGCAGCAGGGCACATGCTTCGGGGCCTGAATGTTTCAGTCGAGCCATCAGGGCCGCGGTGATCCCTCCCAACTTCAGGCTGGTGGCTGGAGTCAGCAAGTTCACCGGTGAATCCAAGCCCGACACATGGCTTGAAGATTACCGAGTGGCTGTGCAGATTGGCGGTGGCAATGATGAGGTGGCCATGAAGCATTTACCTCTCATGTTGGAAGGCTCAGCCAGAGCGTGGCTGAATCAGTTGGCACCCAGCAACATTTACACTTGGGAGGACCTCACCCGAGTGTTTATCACAACCTTCGAAGGAATGTGCAAGCGCCCTACAGGCCTTACAGAGTTGCGGTCTTGCATACAGAAGCCGAATGAAACACTGAGGGAATACATCCAGAGGTGGATCACACTGCACCACTCGGTCGAGAACGTGCCAGACCATCAAGCAGTTTGCGCTTTCAAGGAAGGCATCAAATACAGAGAGTTGAATCTGAAGTTCGGTCGAACTGGAGAGATGTCCCTGAATCGAATGATGGAGATTTCCACCAAGTACACTAATGGTGAAGACGAGGACCGACTCCGAAGTGGCAAACTCAAATCAGTCGCCCAAGAAACCGGAGGAAACTCCAGTCGGAAGCAGAAGCGGAAGGCCGAGCCAGCCGCCCCTGGGGAGGCCCTGGCTGTGGCCCAGGGAAACATCAAGGGGAAACTCAAGGGCACATGGAAGCCCAAGAAAATTAAGGATCAGGATGGGAATGATGTTTTGGACCTGCCATGTCACATCCACACCAAGAAAGATGAAGAGGGTAATTTTATTTTCCCAAAGCATACCACTCGACAGTGTCGGCTCCTGATCCAGCAGTTTCAGGGCAAGCAGCCCAAGGATAAGGAAAAGGAACCAGACAGAGTTGAGGACAAGGATGATAGTGACGATGGATACCCCCAAGTCAATTCCACCTTGATGATTTTTGCTGATGTCCAAAGCAAAAGTCGACTGAAAGTCATTAACCGTGAGGTGAACATGGTTGCTCTGGCAACACCTAGTTACCTCAAGTGGTCTCAGACCGCCATCACATTCGACCAGTCTGATCACCCGACGCACATTGCCACCCCAGGGAGGCAAGCTTTGGTGGTCGACCCAGTCGTTGAAGGCACTCGACTGACCAAAGTCCTGATGGATGGCGGCAGTGGCCTGAACATACTGTATGCTGAAACTTTGAAAGGAATGGGCATTCCAATGTCCAGAGTCAGCACCAGTAACATGAGCTTCCACGGAGTCATTCCTGGGAAGAAAGCCGAGTCGCTCGGCCAGATTGCTCTCGATGTGGTTTTTGGTGATTCAAAGAATTACCGCAAGGAAAAGTTGACATTTGAAGTTGTGGACTTCCAGAGTGCTTATCACGCCATTTTGGGCAAGCCAGCTTACGCACGCTTCATGGCTCGACCATGTTACGTGTATCTTAAATTAAAGATGCCTGGCCCCAAAGGTGTGATCACTGTTACGGGCAACCGGAAGAAAGCAGAAGAGTGTTTTCAGAAGGGATCAAAGATCGCTGACGCTCAGATGGCAGTGGTCGAGCTGAAAGAGTACCAAAAGACTGCCGATCCAAGTGAATTGCTGCGAGCTAAGAAGCCTGCCTCCGAGTCAGCTTTTCAGTCGGCTGGTGAAACAAAGACAGTCCACATTCACCCGACCGACCCCGACGCTGCTCCGACTCACATCTCGATGACGCTCGACTCCAAATAGGAAGAAGCGCTCATCCAGCTCCTCCGTGAGAACTGGGACATCTTCGCATGGAAACCCTCTGACATGCCTGGAGTTCCCAGGGGGTTGGCTGAGCACCGTCTGTGAGTCGACCCAAAATTCAAGCCCGTGAAGGAACATCTTCAAGGGTCCGTCGTCCAGAAGAAGCAAGCCATTGGCGAGGAGGTGGCTCGGCTCTTAGCAGCTGAGTTCATCCGAGAGATTTACCACTCCGAGTGGCTCGCCAATGTCGTCATGGTCCCCAAGAAGGACAAGTCACTCCGCATGTGCATCGATTTCAAACATATCAATCGGGCCTGCCCGAAAGATCATTTTCCTCTCCCTCGCATCGACCAAATAGTCGACTCAACTGCGGGATGCGAGAGATTGTCTTTTCTAGATGCCTATTCCGGGTACCATCAGATCCATCTGTATGGGCCCGACGAGATCAAAACAGCTTTCATCACTCCATTCGGATGCTTCTGTTACGTCACCATGCCATTCGGCCTCAAGAACGCCGGAGCCACATTCATGAGAATGATCCAGAAGTGTTTACTCACTCAAATCAGTCGGAATGTGGAGGCATACATGGATGATATTGTGGTCAAGTCCTGGAAAGGTGCCGACCTATGGGCTGACCTTGCCGAAACCTTTGCCAACCTCAGGAGGTACGATATCAAGCTCAATCCATCAAAGTGCACTTTCAGGGTTCTAGGTGGAAAGTTACTCGGTTTTCTCGTTTCCGAACGGGGGATCGACGCCAATCCTGAAAAAATTGGCACCATACTCCGGATGAAGCGTCCTGTACGCGTGCACGATGTCCAAAAGCTTACAGGCTGCTTGGCCGCTTTAAGTCGATTCATTTCTCGACTCGGTGAAAAGGCGTTGCCTCTTTACCGACTGATGAAGAAGTCTGACAAGTTCGAGTGGACTCCAGAAGCTGATGCAGCGTTTGCAGAGCTCAAAGCTCTGCTCTCCACCCAGCCGGTGCTTGCTGCCCCAATCAGCAAAGAGCCTCTGCTGCTTTACATTGCAGCCACAGGACAAGTTGTCAGTACAGTACTTACGGTCGAGCGGGAAGAGGAAGGAAAGGCCTTCAAAGTTCAACGCCCAGTATACTATGTGTCTGAAGTTTTGACCCTTTCAAAACAAAGATACCCCCACTACCAGAAGCTTGTATATGGGATTTATATGACCACGAAGAAAGTTGCACATTATTTCTCTGACCACTCCATTACAGTCGTCAGATCCTGCATAACAGAGACGCAACCGGTCGAGTGGCCAAGTGGGCGATTGAACTCCTTCCCTTAGATATCAAGTTTGAA